>OU744808.1:21086236-25886236 GCA_916614155.1 Mesoligia furuncula
ATTAACGTTGTTACCTCTGGAAGCTTCCATAAAACGTGTTAGTAGCAACTTTATTAATTAAGCAAAGTGACAAAGCATTCCTTAATTAATAACATCGCGTCCGACATCTACGTGTAAAATGTTAATACAAATATGTTTGCATATTGTGGGGTTAGTTCCCAAATTATATACTTTATTTTCTAGTATTAATGCTCCTACAAACAGGTGCGACACGCGATATAATCGCGCGCGACACAAAGGCAAAGGTCTTGCGGTGCCTTTGTGACGCGCGCGATTTTATCGCGTGTCGCGCCTGTTTGAAGGAGCCTTTAGACTTTTCTTTGTCGTCTACTTGTCTTTCATTGAATGCGCAGCATCTATACTACTAGTAAAGCTGAAGAGTTTGTTTGTTTTGCGCAAATCTTTGAAACTACCAGTCGGATTTTGAGAGAAATCTTGTTCCATTTGATAGCTCAATTCTTGAGAAAAGCTATAGGCTACTTAACAGCACGACAAGACCTTTAGGAACCGAGCAAAATGAAGAAAGTCAGAAAGAACGCTAAGCGAGAACGAAGTAAAGCGCGGGCAGGCGATGCGAACGACGAGGTGGGTGACATTTTTTGTTTGTACCTATAAGTGTACCCTACCCATTTATACTACATTTTTCGTGCGAGGAAGGTTTGTAAAAAACCAAAATGGCGGCGGATTGGATATGCCACAAAGGTTCGAATTCCCTTGTCGCGGGCAGAAGCTAGTATATTATAAACTAGCTGCGCCACGCGGTTTCACCCGTCTAAGTGTCGATCCCGTAGGAATATCGGGATAAAAAGTACCCTATATGTTAATCCAGGGTGTCAGCTACCTCCATACAAAATTTTATCAAAATTGCGTGAAGAAGTAAAAAACAAACACACACACACTCACAAACTTTCGCCTTTATAATATTAGTGTAATGTGATTCGTTAATTATGGTAGAAAAGACCCAGTCATAAGCACATTCATACATATTATATTCCACATCTCTACATAAACTTATCAAACAAAAGGAAATAATCTAAGTTAGTTATTTTCCTTCAACAATTCCTCCGGGAAATACAAATAACATAACAACTCTGAGGCTTTGTGTTCATATAACAGGAACATTATGAATTGTGCAAAATGTAGGATTATTTTGTCGCATAATTTATTGTCGTTTGGTCCAGGGCCAAAACTAAACCCCTTAAAATCATGAAAAGATAGTCTTAAAATCTATGTGAGAATAATTCAAATAACTAAGTCGTTTTTCCGAGCAATGAATTCGCAGAAGATTTTAATGTTGATGTGCTGCAGTGTAAACAAGACTACTCATCTTCTGGGCACGCTCGTTCCATCATCGACTTCATCCATCACTTTCCATCAGGCGTGATCGAGAGCAAGAGCGGAACCATTCAGTAATAAAAAAAAACGAGGATGACCGGTAATTCTTTCATTGTGATCATAATAATATTTAAAATTTACTGTAAATAAATAAAGACATTATTTGAAAATGTAATGAATATGTATGAAATGGTAATAAAGGAGTACACAAGGACACACTGAGGTATTTATAAGTATGTAGTTTATATGGGAGTAAACGAAACCTGGTTGGAGCCAAGGTGTCCCAGCCAGGGTCTTGTTTAATAAAACCGACAGGTGTAAATCCGACAATTTTGAAAGGTTTTTCAGTTTTTTTTACAAAAATATGTCGAATTGTCAGTTATATAAAACAGGGGCCAGGTCGCACTTCCAACAGAATGCTTACAGCTCTAGGGTGAGTAACGCACTTGGTGGTATCCTTTTGGTCACATACGTAACCCAACCATACGTGTTATTGGCATCGCGATCTGGTTGCACTGCCATGTCGTCCCATCGAAGGCCCTCAAATGAGCCACGTTTAGCAGTGGTAGTATAAGGATGGATTGATGTGAAGAGAATTAGTAGAATATTCGCCAAGGGGATGAAGCAGTATCTGTCAATGTTACGGGCGCTATATTAAATACCGAGAGTAACGAAGGATTCTAGGGCTTACTCCCGAGCGCAGCGACGGATTCAAACTTGCCAAACACGAGGACACCGTATCCCCGAAGAGAATACTCGTCTTTTAATAGACTCCAGGGCAATAATGACTAACTTTAGGTTAGGTTTACATAAAATAATTATAATTTGCTACTATCGAGCGTAGCATATACAGGGTTATTTGAAAAACACCAAAAACCTCTTAAGAGGTCATTGTACTCATCATTATGAACAACTTTTATTATGGGACCAAATCTGAAATCGCGAAAAAAAATCAGCTGTTCCCCACATTTTGACGAGTTATACGAACATAAATGTAGGGAACAGCTTTACTGGGTTACTGTATATTACGTGTTACTCTACGAGAAACGGCCCTGCAGGACCGTTTCTAATCCGATGTTTCTTATGTTTGTTAGCGTGAAAAATAATACTTCAAACGAAAGTGCAATAAACAATGGGATCATGAACAAAGACAATGAAAATATTTTTAGTTTGATAGTTTGATTATTACCAATGACCTATGACGCTACAGACCATAGACTTCACGATCTTTTGTTGAATAAACTTTTTAGTATTGAATCGCGTACCTACTAATGGCAAAAAACGAGCGCTTTTGGAAGGTCAATTTAATTAAAATTAAATTTGCGTTGTTACTATTTTTAGTGTGTTTTTGTTAATGTTAGTTAAATTCGCGTGGAGTTGGGCCTAGTCATGTTGTAGGTGTCTAGGTGAGGTTATTTCTAGTTTGTACTATTTTTATAACCTATCCTTTGTTTTACTGATTACCTATTATAAAAAGTCTTCATGACTGTCTCGTTAGTTTAGTGGTCGCAAGAGCTACTTGCTGCTGAGCATGAGGACCTGGGTTCGATTCCCGGGTCGCGCAAAGTGTTATTAGATTTTTTTTTTTTGGAAGTGCGCAGTAGCAGCTCGGAGTCTAGACGTGTGGGTGTACTAAAGATACACTTCGAGTTTAAGCTGACCTCGCATTGTATAGGCTTTTGGTACAGTGAGAAGTCAGCCTATACCGGAAAGGTTTAGCCTGATAATTATGTCGTCGTGCGGTACACCTTTGTCTGCCTAACCCTTTGTGGATTACACGTGTGATGTTATGTTATTGAAAACTGCTGTTTTGACCTTAGTTAAACTGATTATAAGTCTATATCTTCATAAGTCCATAACACCCACGGAAAAATCTTACCTTCCATAAAATCTGTGTAAGTTTTTTTTCTCTTTTATCTTTTTTTCTCTACTTAGATGAAAACTGAGAAGTTCATTAGTAAAGTTTATGAAGTTGCGTAGTGTTCATTATATTATATTTCAGTATAACTTGAAAGCAATTTAGGATTTATCAGCGACTTAAGTTCGTTGTAAATATAAAAGTTTTTAATTTATGATTAACAGGCCGTTGCCCAGATTAGCCTCATATTAAAAAAGTTACGACTACAATAAAGTCAACATTCATAGCTAGCCAGCCCCAAATAGAAGACCAAGTTCTTTTCTAAATGTAACGTTTAAACGACATCATGCAAGTGTCGAACATTTTATACCCAGAAAAAAAGTACTATTTCTTATGGGAAATAACATCTTGAGCATTTTTTACTATTTCAGCGAAAGCCTAAAATTAACCCCCCGGCTGCTATTTAAGATTGAAAATGCCAAAAATCATTTTTAGAACAAGTTTATATAAAAGTCTACCATTAACCCCATGGGGGTTAATGGTAGACTTTCGTTGTTTTAGTGGGAAATCCTTAAGAGATCATTTCCTTTATGACAGCAGTAAGTACCTACTTTTTTTTTCTGGCTACCTACTTTAATTTTTGGGTACGAAACGAATGATTGTCTTTTATATTTTTCATAGTTAGCCAGGCCCAGATAGATAGAAAGATACATAACAGGTACCTATGTCACAATTTGCAATACAATTTTTTCGTAACCCAGCAAAAGTTCATGGTAACATCACATTGCAATAAAAATGCACGATACGATAACCTACTTCCTTTTAACTTTTCCAGGTTAAGAGCAACCTTTGTATTATCGAGCGGGTTATATTCATGACAATGAATGAGGGGTTCGTGGCTAAATGATAACAGCTCCACGCGTCGATCTTCAAGGTTAAGCAACGCTTGCCGAGGTCGGTCCGTGGATGGGTGACTGTGCATTACATCCTCCATGTCTGGGATATTGGTCCCGGCTGTCATGTCGTAGCTCTTTGGCAGTCGTTACGGGTAGTTAGAAAGTCCAGAAGCCTGACAACCAGTCTTACCTAGGGGTATCGTTTTACCCTGTTACTGGGTTGTGGAGGTCAGATAGGCAGTCGCTCATCCATGTAAATCCATCCATTAAAGTCCATTTAAAATACTGGTATTCAGTTGCATCTGGTTAGACTGGAAAGCGAATTGTTGGGAAATGGCTACGCAGACACGACAATTCATGACAACATGTGACGTCATTATCGATACCGTGTATCATTTTATCGGTATCGATACGAAATGTACACAAATCCCGATCCATTTGCATTGCTAACGGTACGTGGTGGCAGGGGGGCAATGACCGGCCGCGAAGGCCGCACCGATGGGTGCTGACGTCACAGCTGCCTAATCGGAAAATAATATGACGGCTGTTGAACTCCTTTTCAGTGAACACTATTATTATACGCTTAAGGTTTATTATTGTATTGTGAGTCGAGAATAGTTCAAGGTGTGCGGTTCCTAAATGTAAATAAATGGAAAAGCTGCGATTTAGCAATATAAATGTCTAATGGTTACAATATTTTGTAGATTATGTATCAGAAGATTCCCAACTTTAGAAGATTAAAACAAAAAGAAATTACATCGACTTGTCTACTTGTTGAAATAAACGATTTTGGTAAGACAACGATTTTAGTATTAAACACATAAAAGTAACTTACTAAACTAGAAACGAAACTTTAAATGAGATTTGTTAGTTAAAATTTACTTCAGAAACTGAGACTGCTTATAAAAGGCAAAACTTAAAAAGTTAATACAACTTAAACAAAGTATCGTTTAATTTATAGGCGAATCTCTCGAATTAATTTCGAATGGGCCATTACTCAAACGTTTTCCAAGGAAAAACTATACAAAACGCCCTCGGGCAATATCAAAGTTTATAACTACCAACTTTCTTAAATAAATAAAATAAATCTAAACTAAACGAGAACTAAATCTATAACAAATCCATACTAATATTATAAATGCGAAAGTGTGTCCGTCTGTTACCTCTTCACGCTTAAACGGCTGAATCGATTTAGATGTAATTTGGTATAGAGATAGTTTGAGTCCCGGGAAAGGACATAGGATACTTTTTATCCCAATATTCCCACGGGATCACCACTTATGCGGGTGAAACCGATGGGCGCTGCTAGTAATATTATAAATGCGATAGTATGTCTGTCTGGTCTGTATTATAAATGCGATATAGGGTCCCGTTATTACCATTTGGGTACGGAACCCTAAAAAGAACGCTAAGCGAAAACGACGTAGTACTTAGTACAGGCGAGCGACGCCGGGATGCGACGTGATGGGTCGGGGCCGAAATTTCACGCGGATAACGTCGCGGACAGAAGCTAGACATTAAATAAAACCAACAAAATGCTCACTGATTATTTTAAAGTACACATTTAAGTTAAAATAATTAACACAAATGTAAATAAAAGGTCACGTGCCACCCAAGCTTAGTAATTAAATCTGTTAAAAGCTCATTCAAAATGGTTTCCATTGAGGGCACGTGCTCCGCAGAGTTTAGTCCAGTGCAACGTGACGCGGTAAGTAGCGTTGAAAAAAGCAGGAAAAATTCACGTTTCTTTCCAATTCCGTTGTTTTTTTTCAATGTTTCATTCGAAAGTTTCAAGACAGTTTGCCAGTATAGAAAGAAAAAAAGAAAGAAAGAAAAACCGTTTATTCTGCACCAACAAAAATTAAAAAGACATATTTACACACAACGTAGTCAAAAGCCTCGTACTCAAGCTTAAAAAATTTTGAAAATTTTGTCCATTGCTTGAGTATAAATTTCATGTTTTTTTTTTTTTCAATAAAACCGAAAAAAACCGAAGAATATCAAAGTAACAGGGAAACATTTCATGTTTTTTTTTTCAAATACGTAGGTAGGTATTAAAGCATAATATCCTAAGTTAAATATACTAAGTACCTACTTAGTATATTTAACTTAGGATATTATGCTTTAACTTTTTCCATAATAATGGCATACTAAGCGCTGGCGCTGAATACTAAGCTAGAAGTGGTTTTTGGTCCAATGAAATAATTTGGCAACCAGTACCTAAACGAGCTAAAAAATAAACTTTCGAATTCGAGCTCAAGCCTGGTGAAGCTGACGATTCTTCGGACAGAGAAATATAGATTATGGCCGAGGAGAGCTAGATGGATTTATTATTATTTACTTATTTTATCCATATTTCACCTAAGTACTTATTAAAAAATATTTCAATAAAACTTGTTGTTTTCAACTTTGCAAAACATTAAGCGAAAAACTTGAAAAAATCCTGTTTCTTTCCAAAGGATTCTTTCTGTTAATTTTTCTATGTAACATGCGAAAAACCCAAAAAAAAAATTGTTTTTTTTTCGTGAAAAAAAACTAATTGTTTTTTCGGCATTTTCAACACTAACGGTAACGGCACACAATACACACTCACGCACACAATGTTTTACGATGTAATGTAGCAACATTGGGATACTCGACTGTTTGGATAGAATGAAGGGAGGACTTGGCCCGATAGTGGGACAGCATGGGGTCGTTTAATTTATGTATTTTGGCAGACATAATTATAAATGCTCTCTCTTGCAAGTACCAAGTATTTTTAAAGCACACATTTAGGTTAAAATAATTAATCAAAAGTCGCAAGCCACCCAAGCTTAGTCATTAAATCTGTTAAAAGCACATTCAAAATGGTTTCCATTGAGAGCACGTGCCTCGCAGAGTATAGTCCAACGTGGGGCGGTAAGTGCACACAACACATACACTCACGCACACAATGTTTTACGATGTAACGTAGCAACATTAAAAAGTTAGTTTAGGAACGTGGAGATACTAGATAGTATGAAAAGAATGAAGGGAGGACTTCGTCTAATAGTGGGACAGCATGGGCTGTTTTATTGTTGCGTATTTTGGCAGACATGCTCCTTTTTAACAACTATTCTGCCGCGTGGAAGCCAACAGTACCAAAAAACATATAAGTACGGCACTTGGCAATAGTGTAGCTTTCTATCAGAGAAATAAGTTTTGTAAATAGATCAGTACCTATACCTAGTTTCAGTGATTTCAGATGTAGAACATATTACAAACAGACGAAAAAAAATAACTATAAGTTTAGATAAAGCTCAGCACCGAATTACAAGAATTCAAAGAAATTTTCACGTATTCCTAATACTTAATTCTTAAACTCGGGATATATCTTTTGAAAGAAGAGAGAAAAGCGAAAGAAAAAACGTGCAAACTTCGTATCTAGGCACATAAGTCAAATAATTTTGTTAATTTAGAATCGATATTTCAATTAGGAGAACAATCACTGTTACACGGTGAAATATTCCTAGAAATGCGCACCAGAGGCCTCGTTTTTACGATCGGTCAATATAAGCTCAATTAAAAGTTTTTGTTAACGTCTGTTTACTTAGAAATAGGAAATAATTACCAGTTTTATCTGTAGTTTAATTGCTTTACTAGGTAGTTGTACGAAATATATATTTGGACTTCGATACTTAGTTGGGAAAGATAAAAGTTGTCGCTTGTCTTTGTTCTGAACTGAACCAACAACCTCGTATATTTTCTATAGTAGTACCTTTTGTAACATACTTAGTGTAAACATTCGAATTTTATGTACCTACTATAAAAATTCAGGAGGAAGTCCGTCAACGAAGATACGGGCTCGTCCAAAAGTAGTTGACCCATCAAAACATGTTTCAAGTTAAACTGTCAAATCGTGTTGTCATTCATTCTTAATTCGAGCCCCTAACTAATCATAATTATGTCTGTAAGTGATACGGAGTAGGAAGCTCCCTTAGCTTTGGCTGAAACTACGGATTTCATGCTTCGGAACCCCACCCCCACCACGACCCCCAGACACGGTGTGTGGTGTGTCATTGAATGGTGTCACGGTGATTTTTTTTACAGAATAAAGCCGCTGCTAAGTACTTAATCACAGCCGCACGGGTCGATCGATCAGGTTTAGCTACGCTTGCCACAGTCGGCCCGTGGATGGGTGACCATCTTTACATACCGAGACCCCTCTGCGCCTCGGTGAGCACGTTAAACCGTTGGTCCCGACTGTCATTCTTGGATCTTTGACAGTCGTTACGATTTATCAGAAGCCCGAAAGTCTGAGAAGGGGTACCAGTCTTAGAAGGGGTATCGTATCAAGGTTCCTACAAACAGGCGCGACACGCGATATAATCGCGCGCAACACAAAGGCACCGCTCGTCGCGCGACTTGCGGTGCCTTTGACTCGCGCGCGATTTTATCGCGTGTCGCGCCTGTTTGAAGGAGCCTTTACCCAGTAACTGGATTGTGGAGGTCAGATAGGCAGTCGCTCCATGTAAAATACTGGTACAGCTACACCCGGTTAGACTAGAAACCGACCCCAACATGGTTGGGAAAAGGCTAGGCAGATCCGCTTGGTACACCACAGACTACCTACAGTATTTGTCTGTCCTTTCCCTTTTTAATCCATCCAAAGGTTGTCTTTAAAAGATCGCTTTTAGCGATAAGACCGCCCATTGTGTCACCCTTTATACAGTTTCTAGATTTATATGTCTGTAATTTATATGGTGTACATAATAAAGAGTATTCTATTCTATTCTATCCGCTGTGTATTTTGTCCGCGACAGTACATTGCATAGTGAATGCAGCCAGTATTTTTAGCGAGCCATTTGGCAACTTGATACCGGTAGTTACTACACGGCGCATTATTGACTCGACCGGGTTAAATACGATCGGAGCAACGATTTTATAGCGAACATCAGTTAAATGTGAACAGAATAAAATGGTAGACAGATAAAACATGTCTGCCACGTTGGTCTAGTGGTCGTAAGCGCTACTGCGAGCATTCTGGGTTTGATTCCCGGGTTGGGCAAAGTGTTGTTGAGTTTTTATATCTGGAATTTCTTAGTAGTAATTGCTGGTCTCCCTCTTGCACCTCAAAAATCTTTTAATATGTACAGTCAACAAAAGAGATACCTAAGTATGCAGGATCGTCGGATATAGTTGAAGTTTAGTAAGAAACCGATGGATGTTCTCGAATAAAATTTTATTTTATTAATTAGAAAACAAACAGCTCATTTATCAAATTAAATTTCAGTCGATAACATCCATCGGTTTCTCACTAAAATTGAACTATATCCGACGAACCTGCATACTTACCTCTTTTGTTGACTGTACGTTGTTACTAGATAGTTAGATTTGAAATAAATATTATTATTTTTGTTGGAATCAGTGATCTGGAGCAATTTTGATAAAATTTGGTATAGAGGTAGCTGACACCCTGGATTAAAACATAGGCTACTTTTTATTTCGATATTCCCACGGGATCGTGTCTTATGCGGGTGAAACCGCGGGGCGCAGCTAGTGTTAGCAAAAACGTTACGTCACGAATTGGAAAATAGTGAAGAAATTGTGTAGCTGTGGAGCATTACATAATATAAAGAACCAATGGTCGGGGGTTGTACTGCTCAACATTTACTGAATTTATGGCACACAAAGACTTTTATATACCGAATTCACTGGAACGTTCGCTATTGGAATGGCAGCGCTCATATTCCAATTAGTTTTCTGTAAAGAAAGATCTAGTACCTATTTTACGATGCTGACTTTTTGCCTCCAACAAAAATTGTTGTTGTGTAAGAATTTAATCAATATTATGTAATTCTCGAATCAGAACGAACTAGCAGGGGATCGAGGAGTGGGGGTGTACTGTACCCAGAGGTGATGAGGGGGTTCAGGGGATCAGAACGGAATAAATCAGAGCAAACAAGCAAGGACTCGCACACGAAGGGTTCCGTACCACAAGACATAAAACGCCGTAAAAAAAAAAGTCTTTTATACCCCTCTAAATTTTAACTTTATTTTATTTTTATTATTTGTTGTTATAGCGGCAACAGAAATACATCATCTGTGAAAATTTCAACTGTCTAGCTATCACGGTTCATAAGGTTGTAGCCTGGTGACCATAGAAATGTAAAAAACTTCTTTCATATATCTATGCTGGTGACAGACAGACAGACGGACAGTGGAGTCTTAGTAATAGGGTCTCGTTTTTACCCTTTGGGTACGAAACCCTATAAATGGGAGAACCCAGTAACACTTGCCCGACCCGGGAATCGAACCCAGAACATCATTCTCAGTAGTAGCGCTTGCGACCACTAGACCAAAGAGGCAGTCAAAATTTGTAGATTCGAAAGAACTCCGTAGTTTATTTACCCAACCGATTTCGATAAAATTTTGCAAGCAGATAGATGTCATCCTGAGGAACTTTTTATCCTGATAGCATGTTAGTCCCCTCAACGAATGACCCAAAAGGAGGAGGGAAATTCTCACTTTTCCGGAACGTGTAGTTCGAAAATGGGTAGGAATTCGAAAAAATGTGTAAGATAAAAGTTTAAAAAATTGTATTAGCTTTCATTACGTAGCAGATATTTTTTCTCTACGACGCACCGTTTTAAAGATATTAGCGAAAAACTCAAAAGTGGGAACTTTTATCCCCAGACTCCGGCTCACCTCCTGGACGCGGAGACTTTTAGTATTTACTTACTCCCTAAGCACCCTGAACAACTTTCTGAAGAAATCGCTTAGGGCCTAGCTCACGCACTCTACAACTGCTTTGTTAAGTGGACTACGTTCCAATAGGATAATTTTCGATACCCACGCGGGTGAAGCCGCTGACAGAAGCTAGTATCATAATAATTACACCCGTCGCGCGTCGGTTATTATGAAGGTGCCATCAGGCCATCGGTCAATTACCTCTGAAAGGTAAACTACGTGTAATTAATCGAACACTCTCGTTACCAAGTAATTGGCCTACTAATTAGGCGCCAGCCAGCCATTACATAGCCTTCTCCAATAACACTATTGTATCGTGTCAATCCTACCCACTGTTTAAACAGGGTTATTGGTAAACCATTAACAACCTCTTAAGAGGTCATTGTACTCATCATTATGAACAACTTTTACTATGAGGCCAAACACGAAACCGTGAAAAAAAATCAGTTGTTCCCTACATTTATGTTCGTCTAACTCGTCAAAATGTAGGGAACAGCTGATTTTTTTCGCGATTTCGAGTTTGGTCCCACGGTAAAAGTTGTTCATAATGATGAGTACAACCTCTTAAGAGGTTGTTAATGTTTTACCAATAACCCTGTATACTACCTTTGTGTGTGAGAAAAATATTATAGAAAGAATATGTCGTATTTTTACGAGACAAATTGTCTCTATTGAGGCAACTATTGGTACGCCTGACATTACTTAAAGGTTAAGTAGGATGAGGGAACTTAGCTCCAAAGACAGAACTAGTTCTAGAGCTTTTCTATTATTTCAGTACTAGCTTCTGCCCACGACTTCGTTCCCATAGATGTCGTAAGATACACAATACACTAAAATAACAGTCTCAATTTTATATAACTCCCTCGCTCTGCTGCTATTACTTTCGTTTTCTTTCAGGCTTTTTTAGCTCGACTCCTAAGGGTCGTAGCGTGATGATAAATCACCTATATATAACCTTTCTCAAAAGTTGGGCTAACGAATGCAAAAATATATTTTTTTAATCCTAGTCTACTCACTAGTAGTTCCAGAGATTAGTGCGTTTAAACAAACAAACAAACTCTTCAGCCTTAAGGCTCTTAGAAACAGGCGCGACACGCGATATAATCGCGCGCGACACAAAGGCACCGCTCGTTGCGCGACTTGCGGTGCCTTTCTGTCGTGCGCGATTTTATCGCTTGTCGCGCCTGTTTGAAGGAGCCTTTATTGTATTAATAAATAGTATAAGTAGGTATTATATTGATATTCTATGTTACTTACTGAACATAAGAAACAAAACAAATGTACGTACATTATATTAAATTGGGTCATACTGTATTGTTAGTGGGTCCTTGAGACGAGACGACCACGTGTAAAAGCTCCGGCTTATCTGAAACCTTTCTCAAGATCAGGACATCGTGAAATCAAAATGAAATGGCCGTATTTCTTTGACAAAAACTGGGAGCTTTCGAGATAATAATTTCGTATTTAAGGAAAAGAATCACATCGTGTATCTTAATAACTAAAGGACTTAATGTACATACGCCAGCACATCAAGCTACCCGAAACTGTCAAATTTTCCCAATCAACATTGAACCTTATGCTTTAGCGAAAAAGTTGAAAATATATTAAAGAAATTTGACAGATTTTAGTAGCTTGATGTGCTAGCGTCTGTACATGTCAATTACGGCGTAGGTACATAGCATTGATTATAAAGGGTGCCCCGTAATTAATGGATAACCACTTAAGGTCATCGTACTTATCATTATGAACAAATTTTACTACGGGAACAAACATGAAATCGGCAAAAAAAAACAGCTGTTCCCTACATTGATGTTCGCATTAATTCGTCAAAATGTAGGAAACAGATGATAATTTTTTTGCGACTTCAGGTTTGGTTGGTTTCAGTAATAGTTTTTCATCATAATGATAAGTACAATGACCCTTTAAAAGGTTATTCAATAATTATGGGACACCCTGTATATTTAGCTGCCTTGAAAAGTATAAGAAAACAGAAACGGAATGTCTTTAAGAAGCATCACGTACGTTTTCCTTTATCCTTCAATTTTCTGGAGAGTATATATTTATTTTATTTAAGTACTAGCTGCGCCACGCGGTTTCTCCCGCGTAAATGTCCAGCCCGTAGGAATATCGGGATAAAAAGTAGCCTATATATATGTTAATCCAGGTCAAAATTGGTCCAGCCGTTTGAGCATGAAGAAGTAACAAACACACACACACACACTCACAAACTTTCGCCTTTTAAATAATATAGTGTGATTTACTTATCTTTTATTAGGAGGAGCCCGTGGCTAAATAATAACAGCCGCACAGGTCGATCGATCAGGTTAAGCTACGCTTGCCGCGGTTGGTCTGTGGATGGGTGACCATCTTTACATACGGAAAACCCTCCGTGGCTCGGAAAGCAAGTTAAGCCATTGGTCCCGGACTCCCGGCTGTCATTCAGTGGACAGTCGTTACGGGTAGTCAGAAGCCCGAAAGTCTGCCAACCAGTCTTACCAAGGGGTATCGCATTACCCAGTTACTGAGTTGTGGAGGTCAGATAGCCAGTCGCTCCATTTAAAATACTGGTATTCAGCTGCATCCGGTTAGACTGGAAGCCGACCCCAAAATAGTTGGGAAAAAGCTAGGCACATGATGATTTACCTACTTATCTTTTAATTATTTTATATAGGACTTAAACATAACTGGCGAAATGTGAGTAAGTAACTTTATTGTGTAAGAATTAAAGTTATTTTTCAATTACTTAATTCATATTTGTTTACATTTTGGCAATGAAATCGCGAAAGCAGATTACATGCATCAGCTCAGTAGGTACACTACATCAAAGTATGCAATTTCGCAATCCGCATCGAGTGCAGCGCGGCGGCGGAAACCAGGTCACCTAAATTCAATAGTATGGGAACGTCGAGACGTCTGACGTCCTGGACGGAGTAACAACTTGTGCAAACTTATGCCTAAGCACTGTTCTTTAAAATGTCTTTGTGTGAGTGTGAAGTACGAAAGGAGCTCGGGAAATTTCGGGAACTCTCGGGATTAGAGTGATATTTTCCCTTGAAAGAACAGAAGCGTTTGCGATGGCTAAATGGCTTGTGCACACGACTGGCAATGGAAAGATAGTAAGCTGAAAGCACAAAGTTTACTCGTTGCGCTATTGTGGTGAACCCAAAACTAGCACAAAAGCATTTAGCTTTGTTGGAGAAATTAACAGGCACATTCGACGTGCTACTGTTAGACCCAGATCTCGAACATTTAAAAACAATATCCGAGCCTTCCGTGGATAGGTACACACAGCTACACATCCAGCTATACATAACTAGTATAAGCTGATTTCTGACTGTACGAAAAACCTATACAATACGAGGTCAGCTAAAACTGGAAATGTATAGCTTGATGTGTTGCTGTGTGTACAATATTTTTTCCACTCAGCAATGGCTTTTTTTTTCATTGTTCGTTTCATTTTTCAGTGTCGCAACACTGTGTATTGTTTTTGGTCTCGGTGAGACTATTAAATTGTGAACTAATCTGATATCAAGCAATGGACAACATTGGCGCCGATTCCCTTGTTTACAAACTAAACTAAATTTAAGTTCAGTGCATCTTTCTATTTCATTAAGAAAAGGACAGAAGATAAATATTAGTTTAGTCCTGTCAAGAGTGTGCGCCTGACGCATTTTTAATAGCCAATTTTTTAATCTCGTCTAAAGTTGTCTATGGAGTATCTCAATTTGACAGCACTAAACTAATATTTATCTTCTGTCTTTGCCTAATGAAATAGAAAGAAAAAGATGCATGAACTTAAATTTATTTTAGTTTGTGAACATCAGAATCGACGCCAATGTCAAACTTTAAACTTTTATTTGTTGAATACGAGGCTTTTTGCTACTTTGTATAAGTGTTTGATATTACTTAAAATTTTATGTAACATGCGTTTTGTTTGTGCAGAATAAACAATGTTTCTATCTTACCGTGTGTAAACGACCGCTAAAAATTGTAATATCACTTTATACCTACATCTGTCTGAAAGACAAAGGTGTCATTGAAATGTTACAAATAATAATAATAATATAATAATAAAATTTTATTTGTACACTTTGAAAAACATACATAAGTACACACACAGGATTTAATGTAAATCACAGACTCATGACCAATTAATCTTGATTAGTTACAATGACAGGGTGAACGTTTTTTATTTGTGTAGCACTAACGATACTGGGTACTGGAATAATGAATTCCAAGTTTTAACTTCATTTTATAATTTTATAGATTTTAATTAAAATCGTCGACACGGAAGACTAGTGGACGCCTGCTATTGAGCGACCGATGCGATAAAATATATATAACCCGGTTAAAGCTATTCACAAAAGTTGCATAATAACATTATGAAATATATCCGTTCGTTAGAAAATGGCCATTAAATTTTTTACTTTTACCGCTTCCTGGCAAAAATAGCATAGAAATGAAACATAACACCACGCCTTGAAGCTGTATGCTACATGAAAAGTTAGGCAACAGTCACGAGCACTAATATGTCAACACTTGGCAACTTTCAATTGCGATTTTTTCGTGAAATACGACACTTTACACAAACCTATGGGTTCCCCAAACCCAACCCGGGTTGGGTTTGGGTTGGCTTCCGATTTGCGCAGTGACATAACACCAAGAAATATTAAGTTAAAACTTAAGTCCCACTACCTACAACACATTGAATGCTCAATGTGACATCCAGCTAACGTAGTAACTAGCACTAGACACCTGAGATGAAGTTACCAAATTCCGAAATAGGGTATTAAGTTAATTATTGTTTACCTTGATTTTGTTTTTACTACGATGTAGCATTACATGTAGCATTAAGTACAAACCTTAGTGGTTTATAAATGCTGTTCTGTTGAAATAAATGTAATTGATTTTTAAATGGTAAATAAAAAAAAATACGTTGTTCATAATAACATAAAAGGATGTCACCACAATCTGCCCAAACGAAGTACCGCGGTACACTTAGTGGCATAAAATACACTAGATTACACTGAATAATGTTGCATTTATATATTTTTCTTATGGTTACCCGGGGACGAGAATAAAATAACTTTTATCGTAATAAAAAGCTCGCCATTTTAGGCACAATTATACTACCTTGGTCCATTACCTTACCTATTAAAAGAAAAAACTGTCAAGTTGACGTTTCAGTCTATCAAAAAGTACTACTATGTGAAGTTGACAGTTTGACAGTTGTCTGCTGTCGGCTTCAGCTGCTGTTGTTTTTGTTTCATTTCAAATATTTTTATATTATAATTCAATCTAAATTAAATAATAACTCTCATTGTCTATTCGATTATCGTTAGGCAACTTTATGTACCTACCTAACATAAGAAAGGATGCTTATACCAAAAAGTAGCTGAATAGAAGCTGTGAATATTGATGACCAGTAGCTCTACCATGAGTTTGCACAGCCAAAACTCGCTAGCGTCTACGTAAATAAAATGTATGAAATATTGTACAGCGCCCCTAGCGGTCACCGAAAGAATTAAAATTCGTACCATGAGTACTATAGATTTCGATAGGTAAGAAACCTAACGTAATCTATTCGATAGTCACTAACGTTTTTCAGCTGTCGCCATACAAAACGGCACCATGAGTTAATAATTTGACAGACGCTATCGAAAAATACGCTTACGATAGTAGTTACGTCACTCACTAGCATTTTGACGCGTGAAACAAATGTTTACATTGAAATTATATACGTTTTTGAGTATTTTGAGTCAAAATAATGTCTGGAAGAGCTTATTTAGCATGGAATATGTTGGCGGACGCTGAATTTGAAGACCAACGACGTAAAGAACGTGAATTTCAAGCCAAAATTACAAGAAAATGAAATTCTAGCTTACCAATGGGCGGGACATTTCGCAGCTACCTAGGAGGCTTTCTGTGATGAATATTAACTTAAATTTAAATAAAAGACATTTTACTTATACAACCTTTTCATTTATTTTATTATTATATGGGAAACATACAGCATATTTAATAAAATAAGGAACACAAAAAGGATGTCACCACAATCTGCCCAAACGAAGTACCGAGGTACACTTAGTGGCATAAAATACACTAGATTACACTGAATAATGTTGCATTTATATATTTTTCTTATGGTTACCCGGGGACGAGAATAAAATAACTTTTATCGTAATAAAAAGCTCGCCATTTTAGGCACAATTATACTACCTTGGTCCATTACCTTACCTAATAAAAGAAAAAGCTGTCAAGTTGACGTTTCAGTCTATCAAAAAGTACTACTATGTGAAGTTGACAGTTGTCTGCTGTCGACTTCAGCTGCTGTTGTTTTTGTTTCATTTCAAATATTTTTATATTATAATTCAATCTAAATTAAATAATAACTCTCATTGTCTATTCGATTATCGTTAGGCAACGTTGTGTACCTACCTAACATAAGAAAGGATGCTTATACCCAAAAGTAGCTGAATGCAAGCTGTGAATGTTGATGACCAATACATAATATTAGAAGCAGTGTTAGAAGTCTATCAGAGCGATTAACAAACTCGATAAATAAATGAGTTCCTTAGCGTCGACATACAAGGGTTTCAAGCAAGCTTAACATAAGCCAGATCATCAAGTTTCAGTGAATAGAAGTCGCATTTAAATAAAGCCTTTTATTGACTTCATCTTGATTTCATGAAATAAGTAAAACATTAGGCCAAGAAACATCGAATACTTACATAAAACACCCTTTTTTATGCTTACTCTGCCTTTATTGTGATGTGCATAAGGGGTGGAAGTTGAATTTGAGATTCGATACTGAGTAGCCCACTTCATGGAATTCAAAAGCATTTCCTATTCTTATCGGGCCCAGGAGCCCGAGCGGCACTCGAATCAATTAAAGCCTGGAAGTCATCTTTCCAGTAATATCTACCAATAACATTGGAATAAATAGACTTATCTAGTTAGTTGTATGGAATAAAACAATAAATATTTTTGTTTTTTTTATTAGCGTTCTTTATTTTCAATTTCATCTCTCATTAAAATATTATCAAGGAAAGTGGCAGGCGCTGTTATATTTTCTTGATGCCGAGCCCAACCCATATACCAAAATTAAATAATTGTCATAATGTGAGCACAGCAATCCACTGTTCATTTGCATGAACAGTGGATTACTGTTCATTTGCCAACAATGCAACTACAGTAGTAGCTGTGTATGGATACCAGCAAGGGATTGTTGACATCATACACAATTTGATGTTTCATTTGATGGTTGGCTTTCAATCACAGCAATATGTTGGCTATCACTATCTTGGTGATGTGCCTTGCCGGTCTTGTTAGATATATTACATGGGAGATATTGTAAGACTGTATGTTATCATCCTGTACTCCTTGACAAGAAACGCACCTCATGTTTGTAAGCACTAGCCTGAAAGCAATAGATTTGTTAAAATCTTAAGTATTTTATTCTCTTCATAATGATAAAACGTGAACAGGATACTTACGCGACGCTCAAACCAAAAGCCTAAGTATCCAAATCGTAATGTCCATTATGAATACCGAATCCGTCAGGACAGGAACTAAATCGTGAGGTGACAAACGGAATACCAGAAAGAATAGCCAAGTTATTAAACAAAATACACAACACAGACGAGTATCCCGAAACGCAGAAACATTTATATATTAGTCTATGCAGAAACGAACGGAATAATGTGATCACAGAGTACAATAACTATGTAGAGAGAATGTGATGTCCACAGAACACGTATACCTACTCTTAATGTCAACTCATACATGCAAAGTTGCCACATGATTAATTGATAATTGTGTTACAGGTTATTAAAACTTTAAATAATTTATTATGTAGTTTTAAATTATTTATGGATAAAAACACAATTATTTTCGAATTCCCCTATTTTTTCTCTACGATTTAGTGCACGTGTACCTCGAGGTACATGTTTGGGCAAAGTTGTATGGGCTTTTGCTGACCTCCTTTCATTCAAAACTAAAGGAGAAAATTGTCCAAGTGTACACATACTTTTACTCGTGACTGTACCTACCTACAGTACACCCACATTTCACCACTTTATGTTTGAGTCCCATGTTATAGGGGGTGAGCCTATTGCCATCAACCGGACAACTAATCCAGACTCCGGGCTGTGCTACTGAGAAATACCAGATGGAAAAAACCCAATAACACTTTCCCTGTCCGGGAATCGGACCCAAGACCATCATGCTCAGCAGTAGCGTCTGCCACCACTAGAACCACGAAGCAGTCGAAAAAAAAAAAGCAGTGGCACTCCGGACGTGCCGACAGAAGTGAAAACAAAACACAAACAGAATACTTTGCCATCACTCACTTACATATTGGATATACATTGAAACCGAGTACATCCCGAGGACAGCCGAACACATCCGAAGCGGGTATTTTTTTTTTAAACGACTTATAATCAAAACACGCGCGGTGTCGCTTACGGTAACAGTGGCGCGAGTTCAATGGTTTTTTTCCCATCTCAAAAAATGTCCAACGCGCCTAAAGAAGTTTTCACATCAAAAAAACAGGAAAGAATAGAAGACATTATTTATAATATGTAAATAATGTGATGACATAATACGGGGTTACTTTTCAAAGACCACCCAAATTTTTACTCTGAAATCACAAAAAAAAAAATTAAATTTCATACATTTTGGACAAGTAAGTACCTATTGAAGTTTTGTATGAAACAGCAGATTTTTTTTTCGTGATTTCGGAGTTGGTCCCATAGTGAAAGTTGTTTATATTCATGGGTAGAACACCATGTAAAAATTTGGATGGTCTTTGAAAAGTAACCCTGTATTTAAATAATTAGATCATCACATGCTGAATCTATTTCCATTGTATGTCATGTCTGCAACGATGAACCCGTCCCAGTTGTCGGCCAAATGACGGCTATAAAACAATATAGACTTATATGCGTGTTGCATGGCATACATAATTATGATTATTTATGTAAAATAGATTTAATATCGTCATTCTGGTCTAATTTATGGGAGAAAGCGGTAAACACAGGCTACCGCGCTTATGTTAATGATATTGAACTAATAATTTTAAAGAAAGTCTAGACTAGTAAATAATAAAAATGACGATAAGCAATCGGAAATTACTTTTTCTGTATAAAAATTAAACACCGGATAATTGAGCCTGCTGCAGCCTCCGTTAATTAAGATCGAATAAGTTCAACCCCCAAATGGCTACAATTGAATGTAGGTACCAATTCAGTTTCCAAGTGTTAAGGTGTTGTCAATATTTTATATTTCTTTGACTATGACCCGATTTTTCTACCGTCAGATAATTAGTATCTGAAGAGTAAAATGATAGTTCAACATAATTTTTCTACTCAAAAGATCTCAAACCGCAATATTTATTCCTTAGATGAAACGTATAATTATCTATGTGTGTGTGTGTTACAGATCAAAAATTTATTCGTGGAATAAAATTGACGTCTGACAGTTTTTTATTGAAGAACTGTCAAAAATTCAAAATTATGCCTAAAATAAAATTATCTGGCGTTGGCAAAATCAGCCCTAAAAAGTCGTTCTTCATTAAATTTCAAACTAGACTCCATCGCTTATCCAATTTTCAGAACCTTTAGAAAATGCTATGAAATACCTACAGTCCTACACTGTATATCAGGTCCAAACAAAAATAGTTTTCACAACACTTTCATAGGTAAACATAGTCTGCTAAAACAACTTTTTGTGTGTACCCCGTCTCGGACATTTGCGTAAAACAAACAGACATATCGATTTTCAGTCGGTATCGATATTCTAATACACAAGCAAGACACCTACCTATAAACCTTTCCCATCTACTAGACGAATTTGTCGGCAGACCTCAATCCGTCTGCCTCACCTTCTCCCATCTATGTTGGGATCGATTCTAACCAGATGCAGCCGATTTTAATGGAGCGTAAACACGATACCTCTAGGTAGATTGTGGTTGTCAGACTTTTGGGCTTCTGACTACCCGAACGACTGCCAAAGATCGACGAATGACAGCCGGCCAAATGCTTTCCCCAGGCATGGAAGGGTCTCGATATGTAATGCATCCACGAACCGACCTAGGCGAGTGTAGCTTAACTTTCGATCGGCCCGTGGGGCTGTTATTATTTAGCCCCGAGCCCCTGTTCGTTTTCAGAACATATGATAATGGTGGGCCGAAAAAAAAAAAAACAAACGACAAGTGGTCCACTTTAGCCGTGGATCGAAAGAGCTGGGTGAGTCCCTTTGCCCAGCAGTGGTGATGATGCATGAAACGTGGTCGCTCACAATGGGCCTTATCAGAAGGCTAAAAGTCACCCGAAGGGCAATGGAGAGGGCTATGCTTGGAGTTTCCCTGCGTGATCGAATCAGGAATGAGGAGATCCGGAGGAAAACCAAGGTAAACGACACAGCCCTAAGAACTGCCAAACTTAAGTGGCAGTATGTAGGGCACATTGCTCGCAGAACAGATGGCCGATGGGGCCGAAAGGTTCTGGAGTGGCGACCGCGTACCGGAAGGCGTAGCGTTGGAAGGCCTCCCACAAGGTGATCCGACGACCTTGTGAAAGCCGCAGGAACCCGTTGGATGCGAGAAGCACAGAACCGGTCGAAGTGGAGGTGCTTGGGGGCAGCAATGGACGTCTTCCGGCTGAAATGATGGTGATGATGCTGGATAACAGTAGGATAGTGACAGTGATAAATTGTTACGTCATGTAAGTTACTCGTGCTTTAACGATAAATCGATAGATGTATTATAGCCCGCTTTACCCGTGTCGCCTAGTTGACACGCGATTACGCCACAACCAATTAATATTCGATGCCACATTCGAATCATTCGACTAGTTTCGAATTGATATTCCTTTCTTGTTTAGTTGGTGGAGCGAATTATATTTCGAATACGATTGATTCGGACGCTTGTATTGATTTTGTATTGAATAATTAATCAAGAGAAATGTAGGTACACTATTACCTAGTCGGTCTATTAAATTGTTACCGAAGTTGTTTAGACACGTTCTCAACCTTATTTTGCCTACTTTGAGTTTTTTTTTTCTAGAGCCCCCAATTTTCTTTACTTACCATCTGTAGCGAATCTGAAACAGCTATTGCCACGATTGTATTTAAAGGTGTAACATTAAGGGGCTTACATGACCTAAAGCGCGGTCACTGTCGGACTGCATAGAAAAGAAAAAGAAGCGCGATGACACAATACTGGTAATTTATTGCAAAATATGAAGCAATTATTTAATTACAAAAAATCTATTGTTTGGACTAGAAAATTAAAACACTAGTGTTTTAGTATGTTGCTAATAAAATAATCTGATAAAAAATCACAATGATTGTTTGTATATTAGTATGATTTTTATTGTAAAAAGTAAGTTTTTAGAGGTATCTTCATGGTTTTTTTTCTAGCGTATCAAATTAGTTGTATTATGTTTTCAACACACTATCTACCTACCATATATCCTGAAGAATATCATATATTTTTCTAATTTTGTTTACTGTACTCGATCATATACTTTTATTGTTTCTCAAACTTGCGTTTTTCGCGATTAGGTCCTGTAAATAGTCGTAAGATAGGATATATAATTTTCTCTGGGTCTTCTACTGCCGCTCTGGAAGTCTTAAACATCCACGACCCCCGTTATCGCCTATATTGAGAACCTATGCTTTAGTTAGACTATTTACAATAGTAAAACTTTCCTGTACCCATTGTCAATGAACGGTATTTTCGCTCAAGGCGAATACTGCCAGAAATACCTACTTAGTATGGACAGAAATGCACAGTAAAATGAGAGACACATTCATTCCCAAAGGAATCCACAAATGAATCCACGAAAATACGGACTTAAAAAAAGGCGAAACTGTCAAACTTGTTTTGGTGTTAAGCCTTGATAGATGGCAGCACGGTTGGTTGAAAATGTCACAGCGATGGATTACGGTGTTATTAATGTTGCTGAGGTTAATTTAAGTTTAGTCTTTAATCAAACTTTTAAAGAAACCAGAATATATAATTAGAAAAGTTTTTAATTTGTTTAGCGTCTTGTATTTAACTACTCATGGAGTTTCATTAAATTTATTGTAAATACATATTTAAGTAGAAATCAGTTCTCGGGAATCACTTTAAAATACATCTATATCTATACTAATAGTAGTATTAGTAGCTAGTAATAGTAAGAAGAGTTAGTTTTTCTTTTTGTTTGAACGCGATACCTCTGCCTGGAACTACCAGTCGGATTTGAAAAATTATTTTTAACCGACTTCAAAAAAACAGGAGGTTCTCAATTTGGATGTTTATAGTATCTATATTATTTTTTATTTATGTTCGGGCTTAACTCCGTCTTAAAACGAAAATGCGGAACTAACGACATCGCATTCTGATTTTTCACAATGTAGTATTTTAATTAAAAAAACTACATTCGTCGGAAGTCGTTTTTTTTTTTAAGTTTTTGTATATCATTTGCATTTTCCTCATTCCTGAGGAAGGCTATTTACCATCAAGCTAGGACCTGTGAGTCGAGCAAGAATAAAGTCAGAGAGAAAGCTAAGCAAAAACGAAGTAATAGAAGTTTCATGTAATTTCATGTGAACGAAGTCGCGAGCAGAAGCTAGTAATTTATAGACGTAATGACATAACGAACTGCATATTAAGGTATCTGTAAGTATCTACTTAAATTATTTTAACATTTTAACCTACCTACAATTCAAAATAAAAAATATTTTGATTACAGTATTTCAACTTTCATGATGAAAATGCAAAACTAAAGCAATCAGAATCCCTAAAGAACTTCTAACTTATTAATGTAAATTGTTCTTTCAACTGCAAACGACTTGTAATTCTCTGCTTGTTAATGTAATTGCCTTTTAAAGAAAACGTTATATATATTTCGTATAAAACACTACACATTTATTACTTCCACAAAGAGACCATCGATCATGTTTTCACAGAAAAAACAATGTTTCCGATGTGTAAATAACTGACAGTGACACGTGAAAACCCGAATACTTTCACAGAAAAAAATATAAACACTTACCGGTAACTTTGATAGTGCCAATCTGATAGTAACACCGACAGATGAGAAGCAGGAAAATAATCCAGGATATCACAATAGGACCATCTTGCACCAGTAACATTTCCATCTTGTTGACAAACAAAACACGGAGCCAACAGACGAAAAAGATCACTTTTAAACTATCTTTATGCGACTGAAGGTAACTCTTTGTATTTTAGGCAAAAGTATGGGGTAGACGCACGGCACGGTGTCATCGGTCGACACTAAAGAAATGCGCCTCGACCGCTTGGCACATGCGCGGGAGTCGAGATCCAAATAACCGGCGAAATTACACGATTTAATTACCTACTGTTTTTTTTTTCAGGAAAGTTCGACACTGTAATGATTAATGATTGTCTTTTATAAAAAACAGTTTCGACTAAAATAATAAATGTTAATTATTACTAAAATATTTTTCCGACTAATAAATCATAAATAGAAACACAGGAATGTCTCGCTTCACATGCTGCTATTATCTCACATACTAAACACGTCGTGATCCAATCATCGATCGGAATGGATCAGATAAGCGCGCGCAACAAACGAACCGCGTCGACTGACCTGCGCCCGCGCACGCGCCTCTCTACCCGAACATATGTCGACTTGTCGGTGGTACAATACTCTCGTAAATGATAACTAAAATAAAACCAACCTCCCAAGCAGAGAAATGGATAAAAAAAGTAGACGTGATGATATTCTAGACTCGTTTCAAGTTGGGGTTCAAGATCGGATGTCAATGACCTATGTAAATTAGTGTTAACAGGTGGATGCAAGAAAACCGAACGAGATAGATAGATGAAGTGGCTTTTTAATGCTTCTCAACACAGCTAAAATAGAACATAGCTAAGTGAGTTTTATTACAAAACAAAACAGCTTCTATAACTTCTATTCGGTTTCCAGCTGCGATAACTTTTCGTGTTATTGGTTTCAGTTGGTCCAAGTTTCTTGTTGGAATACTAGGATTTCTGTTACTCTTGTAGAAAACATAAAAGTGCCAAACACAAAACATCAAAATGGAAAAGTATTTGCACGTGAATGTTACAGACAAAGAATAACGTATGTACACTGGAACAAAAGATACTTGATTAAACTTCTGCCTGAAGCTAAGCGCACGTGACATTCAGTCGTTTGATGTGTTAATATAAGGAGAGAAACATAAAATGAACATAACTGTATCTTTCTCAAATCCCGTCTTTTTGTGATGAATTTTAAAGCACACATTACTATGCACATATTCTCCAATTTACCCACTATGGTGGCAAAGTTTCCATAATTCAAGCAACCTACAGACCACCTCTGTAGTCATATTAAACTTTTAGATGAATTCTATAACAGAAGCATATTATTCAGGATTAACTTTCAAATGACACACGTGTGTTAAAAGTTCAACACGTGCGTTCAAAATTATGCATTCATCCAATAAACATTTGTATTTGTAAAGCTATTTTGATGTACCCACTCGTTTATTTAATCGCAGACGCGGGAACCGAGCTTGGTTTTTGAGTTCGCGGTTTTATTCCCGATTTATGATGAGAAAATCTCATTCCCCTCTCTCTTCTTCTTGCCCTTAACTATATTTATTTAGGGTCGGCGCAACATGTCATTTTCTTCTATACTTCTCTCTTAGTCGTCATCTCGGTAGTCAGCCCCCTTTCTATCTTTCACACAGTCCACCCATCGTTTCTTTGGTCTTCCTCATCTGATCCATCCAGATGCACAAACATGATAAGAAAATCTTTGATTCCATTTATTCAATTATTGCAGTCCGTTGCTGAACAAAGACGTTTCTACTAAGGCCACTCAAAGTAATAAAATCTTTGAGGTCTAACTACTCTAACTAGGGCAAATTAATACGGTAGTAGTGTAGTACCTATAGTGAGGTTTTTTTTCATCAGGAAATTCGAAACATTTCCAAGTCAAGGCCATAAAACCTCTCCTCTCTCCATTGAATTGGAAGAATACCTCTTGTAATTTATTATTCTGGCAGGTGTCCGCAACTCCACGTCAAAGTGTATATTTTGCACATACCGTATACGTATTATAATACATAAAGTATACAGAAAATTTGTCCGATCTGAATGTCCGATGTCCAATGAACGAGGAGACTCAGAGAGTCTCCTACTTAACTCTTTGGGGAAAGAGTCGTTGTCATGCATTTGAGGCAAACAACAGAAAAATAATGAAATAAAAGTCCTCATTTTCGTAAATACAGCGTCATTGAAACGTAATATAATTCGCATGAGCTATTCTGAATTTCGATAAAATACTGTTTGTCTACGTAATATAATTTAGTATCATTTATGTTAGGGTCTATAGGGAAATTAACTAAAACACACGTGTTTAGGGCTACCTTGATCTGTACTTAAATGAACGGTTAGGGAATTAAGTAATCTGTTAAAATATGACCTTCGTAGTGTTACAAATCTAACTTTCGCGTGTGCATAAGTTATAGGTCCCTAAATATCAAGATCAGTTATAAACAGAAGTCAAGTGTTTCATAGATTAAACTAGAAGCACGTGTATAATTAGCCTATAACGTTCCCACTGCTGGGAGACAGGCCTCATCTCATTGAGAGGGAGTGTGCCGTAATCCGCCACGCGGGCCCAGAACTGGTCGGTAGATGTCACATGTCTTCCATACTTTGTTTCTAAGACATGTCGGTTTCCTCACGAAGTTTTTATTCAGATTTTGAGAGCAGTGGTGATCAAATAATTTACATAAAGACAAACTAAAAGACTAAACCCTTAATATTCTTTACTATAATATACTATACAGGTCTATATTTCATACAAACCAAATAAATATCGTCTTTACAAAGCATATTTTAAGATGCTCATGTTAAAATTTAAAGCCCCCACGCGAAGACACTTGATATTATAAGTCGGGCTTGCACTAAACTATTTCTAAAATTAGTATCAAAGGAGCAAGTGAATCATGTCTGCATTTTTAATGAGAATGAATCAAAACACTCCCTTCTGTGATGAATGGTTACCTCTCTAAAGAGTCATAAGTCATAACCAGTACTTACTAGGTAGGTGATCGAATAATGACTCATAGTAGCTAGGTCAGACCACGAAGGAATATAAATCATAGGTACCATTTCCTAAATACACACGCACTCATAGCTACATATTATGTTCGTAACTATAAAGTTTCGGCCCGAATGATTCACGAACAGTTGACTTTCTGATCTATAAACATAAAAGGGCACAACGATCTTGTCGGCCTTGCGGTTAGATAGGGCTGTTCATAAAAATACACTAACTCTGTCAAAGGCTACTTCGACATCGAAAATTTGGTTTTTAACTTAGAACAGTCACCAAAATAGATAACTAACCATGTCATAAAGTTGAAGTTTAGTAAGACACCGATGGAGGTTTTCGAATGAAATATAATTTGATGAAAATGCTTGTTTTCTATTAATTAAATTTTAAACCATCCACCGGTTTCTTACTAAACTTCAACTACCTATATCTAACGACACTGGTCCTTCGTCCTTTTTAACGATGAATACTAAATATACGCTAAAAACTACAACTATAAAAAAAATCAACTAAGAATTTAACTTAAGAGCGTTTACGCCGTACGGCATTTCATAAAAAAATTCAAGCCCTGTTTTTCGAAATGAAAGAACCGATTTTAATGGAACTTCATACGCATAAGCAGGATACAAAGGTCTAAAAAGTTAGTAGAGAACATTTTCGAAAAATAGTGTTACAGCCAAATTAAAACGATTTTAAACTTTCCATAGAAACAGAGATTTCCAGTTATCTTTATTTAAACAAGACATTTCGAAAATGTTTTCTACTAACTATTTAGACCTTTGTATCCTGCTTATGCGTATAAAGGTTTATTAAAATCGGTTCATTAATTTCAAAAACAAGGACTTGAAAGTTTGTACGAAATGCCCTGCGGCGTAAACGCTCTTAATTCCTACGCCCACGTTCTTCTCTTTCAGAGTCAAACGCATGCGACGCTTCATACAGCAAACCCTATTTTGCATGCCTTTTGCTTTAACCCCATCCAATTCGGACTCCCCGCACTCGTAAAGTAACAGAACATTTCAGTCTAGCTTTAGGCCGCGCTCACTTTGGATGCGAATTATATCGTACGTAAACGTATGAACACTGTTCGTACGAATTGAGGGCGCACACTGAATACGTTTTTCTCCGTCAAATAGACAGAGTACCGGTGTTAGCGCATACGTGAAGTCATCTTTGCTGCGAAGAATAATCTTTTTCTTTTGGATAATCATCTTCTAAACCGTAGATTGCGACGCCGTCGCTATCGTAGAACCGAATGGGTGCGCGAAATATTTTTAAAAAGAGCCTACGCTGAATGTCACGTAAGTGATAGCTGGAATCACTTTGATCCCACATAGATTTATGCCCGTGAACCAAGTTAATTAACTTTTCTACATCCATTATTGATGATGAACGCACGAACGTGTAATAAAATCCCAACAAGTTCGGATTGATTTCGGACGTCGGACTTGCACGTATGTATACGTACGACTAACTCGCGCGCAGTGTGAGCGCTTTCATAGTACTCAGAAGGTCGGGAATGTTCGTGCGTGTTCGTACGTTTCTGCACGAATGGAATTCGTACGGAAACGTATCCAAAGTGAGCGCGGCCTTAGGCAACCCTATTCGAAGCTTATTCGCTGTGAAATCGGCCGGAATTAAGCTTTACTGGAACTTCAATTTACATATGCGATGACAGTAATATGAAAACCATAGAAAATGTGAGCTCTAAAAAGTAGAAGACAAACAGAAGCCAACTTATCGAGACATTTCTTTGCTTCAAACAACAAAGGAGAAGACAAGGAAAATTCAGAGAAGATATACTTAAACCGTCTTATTACAAAACGAGTTCTAACTTTGGA
Source organism: Mesoligia furuncula (assembly GCA_916614155.1). Classification (NCBI taxonomy): domain Eukaryota; kingdom Metazoa; phylum Arthropoda; class Insecta; order Lepidoptera; family Noctuidae; genus Mesoligia; species Mesoligia furuncula. The sequence continues at coordinate 21,114,981 of OU744808.1, forward strand.
CCTAGCCTAAACCTTCGAGCCAGTTACTGTATTTTGAACTTTTTTCCGACTAAGGTATAAAGTTCTTAATGCAAAATTGACAACTTAGACTCGGGTTTATTATCAGTTTTTGTAATAAGAACTTTAACTTTGTCGGATTATAGTTCGAAATTTAAAAATGGCTCGAAGGTTTAACCTGGGTCTAGAGATAGACCATGTTTTGTAATAAGGCCGAATAAGTTTACATAACGAATGATAGGACAATAAGAAAAACAAACACGGATAAATATATAAAGGAACTAACCGAATTCACGGAACGGAACAACATTATGCTATTATACCGTTTACAGCGCTTACTTATGCACATACTAGCACGAAATCGCTTTGGGTCTACTGAAGCGTATTCCTGACAGCCAAAATCCATTGATTGGACCGCCAATCTACGGCTCGTAATCTGTAGAAAGTAATATCCGTCAGTTACAATCGGGTTGATCTTTTGATGTTCGGTTAGGGATAGAAAAGATTAAACCGCCGAAACTGGAATGTTTTAAGTTATGTGCTTATTAGAAAATAAATCGCTTAGCGACCGTTAAAATGGGATATCGAGTTTTAAAAAGACAGCGAGGCCGTTCTAGAGCCTACAATACTACAGCCAGATCAGCCTACTGTAAGACAGCGGGGCCGTCCTACAGCTTACAGTACTACAGCCAGATCAGCCTACTGTAAGACAGCGAGGACGTTCTACAGCCTACAGCACTACAGCCAGATCAGCCTATTGTAAGACAGCGAAGCCGTTTTACAACCTACAGTACTACAGCCAGATCAGCCTACTGTAAGACAGCGAGGACTTTGTACGCCCAGAGCAACCTACTGTAAGACAGCGCGGACGTTCTACAGCTAGAACCACCTACTGTAAGACAGCGCGGATATTCTACAGCCTACAGTACTACAGCCGGATCAGCCTACTGTAAGACAGCGCGGACGTTCTACAACTAGAACAGCCTACTGTAAGATAGCGCGGATATTCTACAGCCTACAGTACTATAGCCGGATCAACCTACTGTAAAACAGCGCGGACGTTCTACAGCTAGAGCAGCCAACTGTGAGACAGCGCGGACGTTCTACAGCTAGAGCAGCCTACTGTAAGACTTCGCGGACGTTCTACAGCCAACAGTACTACAGCCAGATCAGCCTATTGTAAGACAGCGCGGTCGTTCTACAGCTAGAGCAACCTACTGTAAGACAGCGAGGAAGTTCTACAGCCTACAGTACTACAGCCAGATCAGCCTGCTGTAAGACAGCGAGGACGTTCTGCAGCCAGAGCAACCTACTGTAAGACAGCGCGGACATTCTACAGCTAGAGCAACCTACTGTATGACAGCGCGGACGTTCTACAGCTAGAGCAGCCTACTGTAAGACTGCGCGGACGTTCTACAGCCAACAGTACTACAGCCAGATCAGCCTATTGTAAGACAGCGCGGTCATTCTACAGCTAGAGCAACCTACTGTAAGACAGCGAGGAAGTTCTACAGCCTACAGTACTACAGCCAGATCAGCCTACTGTAAGACAGCGAGGAAGTTCTACAAGCAGATCAGCCTACTGTAAGAGAGCGAGGACGTTCTACACCCAGAGCAACCTACTGTAAGACAGCGCGGACGTTCTACACCCAGAACAACCTACTGTAAGACAGCGCAGACGTTCTACACCCAGAACAACCTACTGTAAGACAGCGCGGACGTTCTACAGCTAGAGCAACCTACTGTAAGACAGCGCGGACGTTCTACAGCTAGAGCAACCTACTGTAAGACAGCGCGGACGTTCTACACCCAGAACAACCAACTGTAAGACAGCGCGGACGTTCTACAGCTAGAGCAACCTACTGTAAGACAGCGCGGACGTTCTACACCCAGAACAACCTACTGTAAGACAGCGCAGACGTTCTACAGCTAGAGCAACCTACTGTAAGACAGATCTGCATGTGGTATTTTAATGGCTCAGCTAAGAAACACAATTTTCCTTGCACGTTTAACCAGTACATTTTATAACAGGTAACCTACTTGAATAGTCAAGTATACTACAATGTAAGGAATACAGCTCAGTCAAGACTTACAAACTTGTATAACGGTTCAGACTAAACCTATCGCAGTTTCCTGTAGGAAGTTAAGTTTGTATGGTACTTAAGTTAATACCTCGAAGCCAAGGTATACCTGGAACTTTAATATTCTATTATGTAAGTACAGAGTAAACTTGTTGTTAAGATCAGCCGTAACTCCGTCGAGATAGTTTAGTGCAGGTACCTAATAGAAAAGAATCCCGATTCTCAGGAGTCTTTAGCAGTAAAAGCGGTGGAGAATCGATGAAACATGTGAGCGAATGGTGTACTTTTATATTGATTTGTGGAAACCTGTGTTTATGTGTTGTTTTGCAGCGTCTAGAACGAAACAATAGATCGTAGAGCTTTATTCGAGTTACTAAAATAACTTTTTTATTTGTTTCCATAATGAGGACATGGCGTGTGTTTTTGGACAGGAATTTGGCAGTATTTTTTTCAGCCATTCATAAATAGATTTCCATTCTTCTTAGAAGTTATGTCATTATAAAACAAAAACAGTGGCACTCCGGGAGTGCCGACAGAAGTGAAAACTTGAAAAACTGGCCAAGTGCGAGTCGTACTCGCACACGATGGGTTCCGTACCACAAGGCAAAACGCCGAAAAAAAACATGTTTGTTGTATGGGAGCCCCCTTAAATATTTATTTTATTTTAATTTTATTATTTATTATTAAAGTAAAAATACAACTGAGTGTTTTGTGAATATTTCAAGTGCCTACCTGTTGCCATTTTTGATATCGAGCAAAAAAGGGCAAAAAAATCGCGTTTGTTGTATGGGAGCCCCCCTTAAATATTTATTTTATTTTTAGTATATTTTGTTGTTATAGCGGCAACAGAAATACATAATTTGTGAAAATTTCAACTGTCTAGCTATCGCGGTTCTTGAGATACAGCCTGGTGAAGTGGTGACAGACAGCCGTCGGTCAGTCGGTCAGACGGACAGACAGCGAAGTCTTAGTAACAGGGTTCCGTTTTTACCCTTTGGGTACGGAACCCTAAAAATATGAAAGAAATACTGAGTCAATCTAGATGAAGTATTATCGCAATATGTATAATCATCGAACCCAGACTTACTTTACATTGTGTAAATTATTTATCAGCACTGCTTTCAAAAAACGGTTAAGTAAAACATCGTGAGGCAACCGGCATGCCCTAGGACAAAAAATCGAAGGCATTTGTGACATCTATGAACCAGCACTGGGCCCGCGTGGTGGATTTCGGCCCACCCCCTCTCGCCGAGAAGAGGCCTGTGTCCCAGCAGCTACAACTGCTCCATTCAGCGGTCTTTGAGGACATCCATGTTCAACAGTGGAAAGTCACAAGCTAATAATTAAAAAACAAATGTTATATTTTATTAACAAAATATGTGACAGCAGTTAACTTCGCCTTTCTTTTGGGAATAATTTCTATTTTTGTTGGGGTGAAGCTGTTTGTCCCATTCTTTTAATTCAGTCACGTAAAGGTCACAGACGCAGCGTGCTAATTTCTTAACTCACAAAGTGTTCTGAATGTCAAAGATTATACAATTGCTATAATGTACACTTCTTCAGAATTCTTTTGAATTCAGCGAAGAAAATTCTTATTTACTAAATATTACACGTGCTAACTAATAACCTTCAGACAAGAGCAGCCGTGAGGCACATTAAGCGTCTTCATAAAAGTATAATATCTGGATACCCGTATCATATTTTGAATTGTTAACAGTTGCTTTTTTATGATAAAAAAAACATGTTCAAAGAAATATAATTGAAGCGTCTGTTTGTAATGTCAAAGTAACAGCTTTATAGGAATATGAAAGTACATACGGTACTTATAAAAGAAAATATATGTCGGAAACGTCATTAGTACGGGAGCTGACTTGACAACCGGAATCGGAACGCTAGCGCCATCTGGTGGCGCTTGACAGAGTCTAGCCTGAGTTCGTGGGGGGTCGACGCTGGAGGACAGCGCGAGAAGAACGAGGTGGAGCTCTCTTGGACATTGTACATCGTACGAACAACATGTGCTCAGAAACTGTCCCGCGTTCCGTATCTGGTTGTGTCGTGTACCTAGTGTGTAATTTGCTAGCGTGATTAAATTGTTCGTGAAATTATAATCTGATTTGAACTGCAAACCGTTTTTCTATTGCTCATTATCCAACACACAACCCACTGTAGCCCACTCTAATTCAAATATGGCTGATAATAACGAGACACACTATACCTTCCCCGTTATATATTTTTTTTTTTTTCTGTCTGTTTGTTCTGGCTAATCTCACTTTCACTGGCAGTTAGCTCATGCATGTTATAAGTAGTAACTGAGGGTGCTTTTATTTTATAGAAAAAGAATTAGGGTTCCATGCAAAAATGACCCATGAAATTAAATTGGTTTTCCGACATGCACGCGAACGATTTCGCGAACACAGCTAGTCATGGAGGTATATAATGTTTCACGCTTGAGATCTTAGCAATAAGTTATGACACATCAATGTTTCAGGGGGACTATACACTGAATTATTACGTGTAAACATCGCTCACTGTTACTTGACACGCTACTTGAAATAGCTACTACATGCTTGTGGAAACTTTTTCCTAAAGAACACGCATGGCCTGCCAGCGAATCCATTCACGTTTCAATCACACTGTATAACGTCCTCTACATACACGGATTAGGAAAAAATCGCAAATGTGGTAATTTTTGTCTATCCATAAATATTATAAATTCGATAGTAACTCAGTCAGTATTTTACCTTTCGACGCCTAAATCACAGATTTCGATAAAATTTGGCGGAGATAAATGGCGTAAAGAAAACACATAGGCTACTTTTTGTCCCGCTAGCAAGGTCCCGTGGGATTATATCCGTACAGAATACACTCGGAAAGAAGAAACTAATTTGAAACTATAAGTCGCCTGATGAGTGGGAATCAATCTAAAAAGGCAAGTCAAAAACTTTAGAAGCATCATACTGAGTTTTTTTAAGCACCTTTGAACTTTAGAACCCTTGACTAATGAGGCAATACAAACACTGATAAAAGACCTAACCACCCTTTGTTGTATTAGTCACTGAGCTAGAGATATCTTTCCGGTAAATGTCAGGCCGTAGGTGCTGTTAAACAGTTTGCCTGGCCAACAACCTATCTCCACCCACATGCTGTGTGGATATTGGAGGTAGAGAAATTCAGGAGCGAATAATGTTAACTTTTAGGATTAAAGTGAAGTCAGATATTTTCATAAATAGGATTGATAAAGCTTAGATTTTAAATATATAAGTAGCATAAACAATAAACATAGCAATATTGTAAAATGTTGTTTTTAGGGTATCGTACCCAAAGGGTAAAAACGGGACCCTATTACTAAGACTCCACTGGTCCGTCTGTCAGTCTGTCTGTCACCAGGCTGTATCTCATGAACCGTGACAGCTAGACAGTTGAACTTTTAACAGATGATGTATTTCTGTTGCCGAACAACAAATAATAATAATAAAAAAAAGTTAAAAATTAAAGTGGTATAAAAGAAACTTTTTTTTTTCGGCGTTTTATGTCTTGTGGTAAGGAACCCTTCGCGTGGGAGTCCGACTCGCACTTGGTCGGTTTTTTGGAATTACGGTGTTGTGTAAAGAAAACTGTTTCATAGATAGGATAGATACGATAAACCCAAGGATATGAAGAAATGTGTTAACAATATTTAAGCCACAGCCTTTAACATTTTGAAACCTAGGTTCAATCAAAATCAAAATATAAATATTTTATTTCACATAAACCTACATGGGCACTTTGAAACGTCTGAAGCTAGGTGAACGGTTCCAATTGGTCGTTTCCTATGGAGAAGAACCGGCAAGAAAGTCCACGGTTACTCTTTCTAAAAATAATTGGCTTTTACAATGTTTCCAAATTACTGTAGGTATGGGCGGACAGCGTAGGCCTGTCAACAAGTACCAGGTACTTGATAAAATAAAAAATGGTCTACAGATATAAAGTCTACAAGCCCTACAAAGTCCTCACATTTACAAAATAAAAATCTATCAAAAAGATAAATAAAAAATAAAAACCTACTAAAACCAAGTGATATGATTCCCATTACAACCACTGATAAAGAGGTGAAAAATGTCAAAAAAAAATTAAATTAAAAATTTAAAAAACCCCCGACACAAAAGATATTAAAATGAAATGTGATTGGAAAAGGATCAAATAATTTTAAAACCCCCAACTTAAAGAATCTAGGTAACGAGACTAAAACAGATAAATTCAGATGGCAGTCGGGGGACCTCTTAGCATAGAAGGTGTTCCACAGAACGGTCCCCCGACTTCCATATGAATTTATCTGTTTTAGTCTCGTTACCTAGATTCTTTAAGTTGGGGGTTTTAAAATTATTTGATCCTTTTCCAATCACATTTCATTTTAATTTCTTTTGTGTCGGGGGTTTTTTAAATTTTTAATTTAATTTTTTATTTCATGCTTTTTGTAGGGACTCCTTAATTTTTGTATTTCATTTCTGTTATTTTCTTGCGTTTTAAGATTCAGGTAATTTGGTGTTTAATCGGGTTTTTTATCCGTCAAAAAATAATTATTAATTTAGAGTTGAAGAATAATTTTTAAGACTAAACAGATTTTTTTGTTTTATTTTATCCTTTTTCTAGTTCTTCCTTTAGTTATTCAACTTTCGTACAAGTATTTCATAGCTATTAGATATCTAGGTATTTCAGATCTAGTTTATAAAATGGGACTGCGACACTATCTGATCTAGAAATACCTACGCTGTTTAAGTAGGATAATTCCATTCGTAATAAAAATAGTCAAACTCAGTGGTCGTAGGTACCTCCACTTTCCTCATCATTCTAGAGCATTGATCACACAAAAAATTTTTTTTTAGTTTATAGTTTGTGAAAAAAAAAATTTTTCGCCATTTTGTGGTGGCGGCCATCTTGGATTTGAAATTCGTAATAGCGTATAGTATTCTACTAGTCAAGCTCTTTCATTTGATACCCATATTGAGGGAGTTGAGAAAAAACAATGTAATTCGCCACTTTGTGGTGGCGGCCATCTTGGATTTGAAATTTATCATAGTGTATAGTATTCTACTATTCAAGCCCTTTCATTTGATACCCATATTAAGGGAGTTGTGAAAAAATATGTAATCCGCCATTTTGTGGCGGCGGCCATCTTGGACCGATTTTCATCAAACATAGCTAAGAACACTCCCGACTAATTCACCTTTCAAACAAAAAAAACAAAATCAAAATCGGTTCAGCCGTTCGGAAGCTACGATGCCACAGACAGACACACACACACACACACACACACACACACACACACACACACACACACACACACAGACACGTCAAACTTATAACACCCCGTCGTTTTTGCGTCGGGGGTTAATAATAAAGAGATTATGTCAAAAAAGTATGTAAAAAAAAAAGACATCGTAATTTGAGAGAAGTTAATAGACATTTACATAGTTATGCCGTTAATGAGGAGCCAGGGAAGCCACATATGCAGAAGGAATTATTGCCAAACTACCTTGTCTTCAACGTAGTCTTTAATCTTATAATATGCATTTTTGATAAGGAGACGTTTGCTGAGGGTTTTGAACTTTCCATCGCTAAGTTCTGTAGGTGCATCAGTCAGTCTCCCATTGCGATTGATTTCAAACTTAAATCCCATCATACACATTTCTTTCTCAATCATAAAGATATAATTAGCAGATTCCTAAATCTCTAAAGCCTTGCAGTATAAACCAACCCTGTAAGGATTATATGAAATGAGCTTCTAAATTAAAAGTAACGTCATAATCCACGAACATTATCCTTGTGGTTAACGTTTATTCTGTTAGGTATATACATATGCAGTCATGTGAAGGACGACCCAGGTGAGACCTTGGCCCAGTTTTAAGGCCAGAGTTACCTGTTGTTTCTAATCTACGTGTCAAGCATTTGGGTTTTGACAGGTCCCCCCGGACTAAACTTTGTACATCGAATCTGTCTGTTAGCGTTGACAGCTGAACATAGGTCCCTTTTCATCAATGTTGTGTAAGGCAAAAGGAATATGTGTACCTATGGGTGGTAAACATGGGTATTGTTGACAGGATAATCGGAATATTTTCAGCAAGCGAGATTAAACGGAGTAATCTATACTTAGGTACAAATATTATAAAGAGGTATAGTTTGTGAGGTTGTAGGGGTAATCTCTGGATCTACTGAACCGATTTTGATTTTCTTTTACCAATAGAAAGCCACATTATTTGTGAGTGTATATATTATTATTATTCATATAAATGATATCAGAGATTTAAAAAGTGGGGTCGGTTCGGAGCGGCTGGCGGGGCGGTACGAAGTTCGCCGGGTCAGCTAGTCCTAAGTAATATTATAAATGCAAAATTAAATTTGTTTGTTTGTTACTCCATCACACAGAAACGGCTGGACAGATTTGGAAGAAATTTGACTCACAGATAGACCATGACCTGGGTAAGGACATAGGCTATCTTTCATCCTGGATCGCAGACGAAGTCGCGGGCAACAGCTAGTATGATTATAATATGACGTTACATCATCGCCTTCTACTCGCTTTGTGTTCCGCCGGTCATTCTATAAAAATCTCACTGTCAAAACTTAGGTGAAGTTAGCGGTCATTCCACATTCATCTAAGTTTTCAAGGTGAGATTAAAGAAAATTACATCCGACTGGCCTTTTTTTTTTGCGGATGGGAAATCATCAAATGACTCCTCCCGCTCTGGGTGGAGCGGAAGGGAGTGTCAGACTCTTACTGACTAAAACCCACCCGTGTTCCTTCCTTAGCCCTTTATGTTCCGGGCCAGCGGTAACCCTTTCGGACAATCCCGCTGACCCAGCCCCGACTGGCCTTGATTTCACGTCGACTCCTTTATATCCAAAATATCTTGCGTAATAATCTATCTTACTTATGCTTGTTTTTGGCTTCATGGAGCGCTCAATATCATGTATCTTCTAGCTTATACCACCGTCAGTTCTTGGAAATCTGCAGACCCTACCAAATACACAACAATATTCTCAAGTAAAAGTTATTTTTTTTCCGTATGCACCATTCTATTATGAAGGACCAGTCAGGTAAGGTCCTGACCTTGGCCCGCTTTTAACGCCTGACCAGCTCTTGCTCGAGTTTTACGTGCATTAATTTTGCTACACCCCCAGTGACCCCAGTATACAATAGAGTTAAAATACGTAAAATACGTTGGCAGGTACGGTATTCTACGTGTTTTCAGTCAATTGGTTTTCAGTTTTAACGTGTCCCGCAGTGTGTTCTGCAAGAGCTCGTGTTTTATGCTAGCTAGAGCTGAAAATTTAAAAAAACAGATGGGTTTTTGCTAGCCGGCTGTGGGTTGATACGTATGTTTTTATGAGTCTACTTTGCATAATGGATAAGTTTTTCTCTTAACTGCAATGACATAATACTTACCACGCTAAGGACCATCTCTTTACAAGAATATGGTCCATGTTTAGTTTTAATCTTCCTACATAACACGATGTTAAGAGAAAAAACTGGCCAAGTGCGAGTCGGACTCGCACACGAAGGGTTCCGTAACACAAGGCAAAAACGCCAAAAAAAAAAAAAACATGTTTGTTGTATGGGAGCCCCCCTTAAATATTTATTTTATTTTAATTTTATTATTTATTATTAAAGTTAAAATACAACTGAGATTTTATGAATATTTCAAGTGCCTACCTGTTGCCATTTTTGACATCGAGCAAAAAAGGGCAAAAAAATTGCGTTTGTTGTATGGGAGCCCCCCTTAAATATTTAATTTATTTTGTTTTTAGTATTTGTTGTTGTAGCGGCAACAGAAATACATAATTTGTGAAAATTTCAACTGTATAGCTATCGCGGTTCTTGAGATACAGCCTGGTGACAGCCTGGTGACAGACAGACGGACAGACAGCGAAGTCTTAGTAATAGGGTTCCGTTTTTACCCTTTGGGTACGGAACCCTAAAAAACAGTAGAGTCCTTTTTATTCTTCCATATTTCTTCCTTTTTAATTCTCAATGTTTCAGTCGAGGGCCACAGGCACAGCCATGACCCGTTTCTGTGACCATCCTGTACTGACCTTAGGTTTTGATGCATAACACATGCATGAAATATTCATAGGTCACTCACTAGTTGAAAGAGCTTGTTAGTACTTTTTTGGATTGATAGTTTGAAACATTCACTTGCAGAACACGCATTTGTATTGCGGGAAAATAAAGATTCTCTGTTCGTATTTATTATGATTCAAGCGAAGAAACCTTTAGACTATCTTTTCCTTTAGCTTCTAGGTAAAAGGCCAAACTTTTCGGTGATTTCATACATAAGGTTAGACCTCTCAAAGCTCTCCCTTTCCACAAAGCCGAAGATAATAATATTTAATATCATGATACATCCAGACCACGTTATGCCCCAGGACTGCTATTAAATTACACTCGTAAAAGGACACTCGGCGGACATATTTTACGGCGAAAATATATCCATTTTATATTAGGTACCACCTACTCTCTTTGAAATGCTTCCGTGGCAAAAATTTTTAGTTACTTTTGACTCGGGGTACTGCCGCTGCGTGATGTAAGAATACTATAACTTTTGTCTCATTCTAATTAGTGAAGAGACTCTGTAAGCGTTTTGCGAAGATGGTTTTCTTGCTTTTAGAATACCTTTCATCAGTATCAAAGTTCTCGAACAGTTGACAACGTACCCTTTACAACTCCAACAACGTCATCGGTAGAAATAGGTTCTACCAAGACAGATATTATCCAACAGACTCAATTCCTATTTCGTGTCAAGGCAATATGTAGATTTGTATATTCCATATTCGGAAAACTAAATTGCTCTGACGATATATTCCTAGACGGCATAGTTAATTCAATTTGTTCACATACAGGACCAAGATCGATGTATACGATAAAGCGAAGCACTTGTGGGACGATGTTTGCTTAATGAAACATTACTTACTCCACCGGAACATACTTAGCGACGTCTTAACTCTTGTTCCCGTTGCAAACTAATGCATAAACTTGAAACGATCGTTCTAAGACAAACAACCTTGCTCCGTAAGGCTGGCAGCCTAGAGACCACGATCATAATATTCCTGCTCCGCTGCTCCTAAATAATTCATGGTAAGGTGGCTCACATGTACGACGGGGCTCGGAGCTGGGCTGCACGTCAACTCCCTAGCTCTACCTGTGGCCTATAAATTGAGCTCATTTGAATAATAAATTGACTACACGAAAGTCTTTGATGGACAAAATATCGACACGAACACGGAATTCTTTAAGACTGGCTAACGTGGTTGTACATTGAACTATCTGAAAACATACGTCTACAAATGGTATATTATTTAACACAAGTTTCCCTTTCACTTCAGGGTAAAAAACCGCGAAAGAACCGCACCTCACGTCAGCAATCGATGGCTCTAATTGATACGTTAAACGAAGCGAAATTGATAGACACGCAGTTTAATTTTCTATCCCAATTAATCTGTTTCGATTCACATATAGAGACACGATACGCTACACTTTCCGAGAACTATTGCTATTGTTACGATAGATCATCTTCTTTTCGGTGGTACGTGCTTGACTATACTATTATATTGTGTAAATAAAATCGAATCTATGATTCCTTGAAAGAAACTAGCAAAACACTGGTTTTTTCCCAGGGTAAGTCTACCTAATTATTGCAATAAGCGCGAAAGAGAGCATAACAATGGTATTTAATTAATACCAGTCGGAATGTGTTTTTCGAGATACCGCTTCTTCATTCAACAATTACACATAATAACGAACACGATACTGAGAATCCATAACCAAACCAATTCCTCAAACTAGGTATGCTGGATTAAAAACAGTGATACTTTTCATTAACAAAGCTACGAACGAACCTAACGTATTTGTAAGAGATTACATCTGTGTAAGGTTCGAATTCAAATGCAAAGAGTACGAGGCCAGAGGTAAGGTAACGAGTGCCAATAATCACGGTAACAATAGGGCTGCCTTATCTGGATAAGGCAATCTATCTCTCTGCCAAATTTTATCGAATTCTGTTCAGTGGTTTAGACGTGAAAAGGTAACATACAGACAGACAGACGAGAGTTACTTTCGAATTTATAATATTAGTATGGATTGCTTGTTTTCTTTCTTAGATAGACCAGCGATATCTGGATATCGCTGGTCTATCTAGGAAAGATATTATCTTTCCTATATATCCTTTCCTGGATATCGCTGCTCTATCTAGAAAAGATAACAAGCAATCCATACTAATATTATAAATTCGAAAGTAACTCTCGTCTGTCTGTCTGTATGTTACCTTTTCACGTCTAAACCACTGAACGGATTTCGATAAAATTTGGCAGAGAGATAGACTGCATCCCGGAGAAAGACATAGGATAGTTTTTATCGACATACCTTGCAGGCGAAGCCGCGGGCGGAAGCTAGTATATTTAAATTAACGTCCATGGTATGACTGAAGCTAACTAAAAACATTGCGAGCAATTTATATCCAAGAATTGTTGAACGTTTAAAAGGTATTCCACGAAGCTAAACAGTAACAGACAATCTGCATAACTGTGAAACGGTCTTTTGATAAATATTTGAAAGTTTAAACAATTCGTTTAATCCGCCCCTACTTTAAATTCAGGGAACAAATTCCGCATAAAATTAACAAATCGGGCCGATTAATTTAAGGATCGGAATAGGGACGTGGGTACATCAACATGTCCCGGTCTAAAAGGGGGTTGAAGGGACATTTGGAACTTTCAACCCTACGTGTGCCGACCGGGTGTTTGGCGTGTCAACGTGACTGCGGTCACGGCCGGACGACGGTAGTACGCAGAAATAGACTGAGGGCGTATCTTGGACAGGTCGAAAAGCATTGTTTTTTTTTATGTCTTTGTACCTGGTGAGAGACGTGAGTGAACCATCTGGCTTAAATAGAACAGTTAGAAATGATAATTTAATTGTGACCAAATAGGATAATTTTGATTCTAATAAAGTATTATCAAACCAGACAATCATATCACATTAGTGTCTTTATTGAGTTGATCTAATATAATTCATGCAGATTCAAATTTCGTATCTTCAACGTAATTCGAGCTTTACCTGCTAATCAAATGAAGGGTCAGGGCCTTTAAACATACGTTTTTCTAGCCGTGAAAAACTACGGTTTATTCGTCGTGTGTAGGCACGTTCGTCAGTGTTATATGGATCCCTATGGAAGCTTGTTAAGAGACACGTTTTTCCTATGGCGCGGTTTATACGCTGTGTAGGCACGGTTAGTCAGTGTTATATGGATCACTATGGAAGCTTGTTGACAGACACGTTTTTTCCACGGCGCGGTTTATACGCTGTGTAGGCACGGTTAGTCAGTGTTATATGGATCACTATGGAAGCTTGTTGACAGACACGTTTTTTCCACGGCGCGGTTTATACGCTATGTAGGCACGGTTAGTCAGTGTTATATGGATCACTATGGAAGCTTGTTGACAGACACGTTTTTTCTACGGCGCGGTTTATACGCTGTGTAGGCACGGTTAGTCAGTGTTATATGGATCACTATGGAAGCTTGTTGACAGATACGTTTTTTCTACGGCACGGTTTATACGCAGTGTAGGTAGGTGCCTACACAGCGTACTGACTAACCGTGCGGTTAGTCAGTGTTATATGGATCACTATGGAAGCTTGTTGACAGACACGTTTTATCTACGGCGCGGTTTATACGCTGTGTAGGCACGGTCAGTCAGTGTTATATGAATCACTATGGAAGCTTGTTGACAGACACGTTTTTTCTACGGCGCGGTTTATACGCTGTGTAGGCACGGTCAGTCAGTGTTATATGGATCACTATGGAAGCTTGTTGACAGATACGTTTTTTCTACGGCGCGGTTTATACGCAGTGTAGGTAGGTGCCTACACAGCGTACTGACTAACCGTGCGGTTAGTCAGTGTTATATGGATCACTATGGAAACTTGTTGACAGACACGTTTTATCTACGGCGCGGTTTATACGCTGTGTAGGCACGGTTAGTCAGTGTTATATGGATCACTATGGAAGCTAGTTGACAGACACGTTTTTTCTACGGCGCGGTTTATACGCTGTGTAGGCACGGTTAGTCAGTGTTATATGGATCACTAATAATCACTATGGAAGCTTGTTGACAGACACGTTTCATCTACGGCGCGGTTTATACGCTGTGTAGGCACGGTTAGTCAGTGTTATATGGATCACTATGGAAGCTTGTTGGCAGGCACGTTTCATCTACGGCGCGGTTTATACGCTGTGTAGGCACGGTTAGTCAGTGTTATATGGATCACTATGGAAGCTTGTTGACAGACAAGTGTTGAAATGAAAACTTCTTTAGGCGCGTTGCGCATTTTTTGAGATGGGAAAAAACCTTGAACTCGCGATACTGTTACCGTAACCGACACCGCGCGTGTTTTGTTTATAAACTTCTTTAGGCGCGTTGGGCATTTTACGAGATGGGAAAAAACCATTGAACTCGCGACACTGTTACCGTAACCGACACCGCGCGTGCTTTGTTTACAAACTTCTTTAGGGACGTTGGGTATTTTATGAGATGGGAAAAAACCATTGAACTCGCGACACTGTTACCGTAACCGACACCGCGCGTGTTTTGTTTATAAACTTCTTTAGGTACGTTGGGCATTTTATGAGATGGGAAAAAACCATTGAACTCGCGATACTGTTACCGTAACCGACACCGCGCGTGTTTTGTTTATAAACTTCTTTAGGCGCGTTGGGCATTTTTTGAGATGGGAAAAAACCATTGAACTCGCGACAATGTTACCGTAACCGACACCGCGCGTGTTTTGTTTATAAACTTCTTTAGGCGCGTTGGGCATTTAATGAGATGGGAAAAAACCATTGAACTCGCGACACTGTTGCCGTAACCGACACCGCGCGTTTTCTTTTTAAGACGATTAAAAAAATACAGAGGTATTCCACTCAGAGCACTGATTTGAACCGCACACACGTAATTGTTCAAGTTTCCGCTTCTGTCGGCACTCCCGGAGTGCCATTGTTTTTTTCTACGGCGCAGTTTATACGCCGTACCATATACAAAGGGGCCTTAAGTTCCTCAGTAACCCGCTAAACTGCATTGCCCACGCATGAAATCCAACGGTTATTGCAAACAGGGATTGAATAACCGAAAAAATTATGGTTAAAACGGTAAGCGGTATGACGTCATACCTTTAAATTTCGATACCTTAAAATAAAGGTACCTTTAAATTACTATACCTTAAAGTAACTGTACTTGTATAATTTCGATATTGTAATATTGCGGTATCATTACTTTTTCAGGTATCGAAATTATAAAATAAAGGTTTTCTTTGTACCCTGCCGCCCGCGCCGAGGCGTCCGTCGTGCGGCCGCAATGGTAAGAGAGTAGGTACTTGATCGAAACTTTACTGATATTCGTGCCTCGGCCAGACTAAGCAGGTTGTTTTGCCATTTTGCCGCCGTTCATGCTTCCGCGTCTACTTTGTTTGTTATTGAACTTAATCACAAGTGTGCTTTGTTAAAACTATAATGAGCTCGAAGAGTTTTTTCGTGAACACTTCGACCTAGCTCTTGGACTATACCTTACTAATTGAACTCATTATATCTCCTAAACTAAGACCCGATTAAATCTGTGACTTGGCAACTGATTCCGACTAATTGGCGACAAAATAGATTCCGCAACCGTTCTCCTAAGACCGATTCGCCATTCGTCGACAGGATCATTCATTTATTTCCGTTTCCCAGGAGAGTCTTTCACCTACGGACATTTCGCCGACAGAACATTTCATCTTCATCACATTCGACGACAGGCCTTTTCAGCTACAGAATGTTTCATCGACACGACGATAAACCTATAACTCTTTTAACTACAGACCTTTCCATCTACGGAGAATTCGAGGTCAATCTTAAGACAAGCGATATTACAAAACATACACATACTACAGCTTATTGTGTCTTTACTAAGAGATCAGAGCCGACTACTAGAGAGAGAATCTAGTCACGCGGACGCGTGTCCGTCGACGCCGTCAGTCGACGCAGAGAGCCAGAGTGGCTCACGTCCCCGAGGTGTGGAGTCGTTGGATGTATCCAAAACGTCCGCATCTCAGGGACCAAAACAGCGGACGCAGAGCGTCGCAGAGGCACTTCCAGTGTCAGAGGGGAGGGTGACCCGGTCTCGCTTCAAGCGGCCGGCTACACCATGCAGTGCATGGGATGGTGAGCAACAGCGGTGATTCCGACTACTCGCAAATGTCGCTCGCCTCCAAGGCGTCATCAACAAGCAAGCGAAAGCCGGCACAAACGAAGCCAGCGGCGTTAGGGAAGAGTGGTCTGCTTGTTTCGAATGGGGCCATAGTTGAGAGGCTGGAGAGAGAAAACGCGGTCCTGCGTTCGCAACTTGCTAGCCTTACAGCAACGGTGGCACAAATGGCGGAGCAACTCAGCCACAACTGTAAGGGGCAGGTGGGCCCCAGCGTTGATGGATCCATAGCGATGACACGACTAGCACCGGATGCAGAGGCCCAGCTTCGGCGTTCCATCGCCATAGAAATTGGGGGTATGATGGACGCCAAGTTGGCTGCCATTGTGAGCAGGCTGCCTCCTGAAAAGCCACTACGTCCGCCTCTTGCATCCGACGCAAAGAGGGCTGTGGCTCTATTGCCCCTCTCTCCCCTCTGGATGTCAGCGAGATCCCTAATTCCAATAGGAAAAAAAAAAGGGAAAGAGAAAGGGGAAAAATGTGAAGGTGAATTCGGTGGCTCTGGCGCTGTACCTGCGGCAACCGCACAGGTCTTATAGCCCGCGTCAACGGTTGAGGCGGAGGCTTGGTAGACTGTGGCAAAAAAGAGAAAGACTCCCCAGTCCAATGCCACAGCTGGTACTTCAGACGCTCTATCTGCGTCATCTACCCCTGCAAAGGGGAAAAAGCAGCCGGTCAAACTGCTTCGTGTTCCAGCTTCGGCAGCTATTACCATCTCAGTAATCTGCCACTCTCGCAAAAGTTCTGTCGGTAGCGAGGCAGCAGATTCGGTTGGCCGATCTCGGCATCGACAGTGTTGGCCAAAAGAGGGCTGCGGTTGGCCAGAAAAGGGCTGCAGAAAGAACCATTCCGGTTCTTTCTATCTTTGGTGCAGACTGTTCCACCAAGGCTGACAACCTCGCAAGCCGTATGAGGGAGGTCCTTGCTGAGTATGACGTGCATATTGCACGTCCGATGAAAATGGCTGAGGCGAGGATCATGGACCTCGACGACGCTGTCACGCAAGCTGACGTGGCGAAAGCTATTGCCGAGGCGGGTAGTTGCTCTTCCGGGGACGTAAAGGTGGGTGAAATCCGACGCCCGCCTACTTCTCTAGGGCACGTCTGGGTTTGTGGTCCATTAGCGGCGGTAAAGAAGCTGGCGTCCAACATACGCATGCGGATAGGATGGACGTCGGTAAGGGTCGAGGTGTTGGAGGCACGTCGTATGATGTGCTTCCGTTGCCTCGAACCCGGGCACGTCCGTCGCCGGTGTATTAGTGTGATTGACCGAAGCACTCAGTGCTACTCTTGCGGAGGACCCCACAAAGCAAGAGAGTGCACGTCGCCGACTGTGCAGTGTCCGCTGTGTGCGGACCAAGATCGTCCAGCTAACTGGAAGCGGCTGGGAGGCAAGAAATGTGCTCCGCACAAGAAATGGTCCTCGCTTGACCCAGCCACATTGCAGAGATCGCCGCCGGCACCACTGAGTGCGGGCCCACTGGAGGAGATGGATACCTCATCTTCCCAGCCCTGAAAGTCCTCCGGTGCAACCTGAACCACTGTTGCAATGCGCAAAATCTTTTTCTGCAGACTATTGCGGAGTGGTCAGTTGCGTTGGCGGTGGTAGCAGAGCCCTACGGTCTCCGGGATCATCCTCCCTGGTTCCGGGACACCTTAGACTCTGTTGCTGTTTACTGGGCTGGTGGAGTCAGTGGGCCTCACTGCTCCCTGCTCGATAGGGGGCAGGGATATATCGCAGTCGAATGGGGACATTTGGCCGTAATGGGCTACTACGTGTTCCCCAACATTTCCCTCGTCCAATTTGAAGGATACCTGGGGGTTACGAACTGCATTCGAAGCAAATGCTCACCCCGTCCAGTGCTTGTCCTGGGTGACTTCAATGCTCACTCCAGAGCACGGGGTAACACTCGGGATAGGCCGAGGGGACACGTAGTGCAGGACTGGGCGGCTTCGCTTGACCTTCGACTATTGAGTCGAGGGTCCGTTACCACATGCGTTCGATGGCAGGGGGAGTCAATCTTGGATCTCTCACGGGCAACTCCTTCTGTAGCCTGCATGGTATCGGAATGGAGAGCAGCGGAGGAGATGGTCACTCTGTTTGACCATCGCCACATCGTTTTTGAAGTGGCACTCCGTCCTTCCGGCGGCCCGCGCCGTCCAGGTTCAAGGCGACGGGCGCGTCGTTGGGCCCTCAAACAGCTCAATCGAGATTTGCTCGTCGCAGCTGCCAACGTCGCGGCGTGGCCAGATGATGGTGGATCCCAGGGGATCTCGCCCGATCCAGAAGAGGAGGCGACCTGGTTCCGGGACACAATGACGTCAATTTGCGACGCTGCCATGCCCCGGGTCAGGTGCGCCCAGCGTCCTGGTGCAGTTTACTGGTGGTCGGAAGACTTCGCGCAGTTACGGACTGTCTGTCTTAGAACCCGGCGCCAGTTTCAGTGCATCCGGCGCAGAAGGCAGCAGGGGGCTACGGAGGAGGAGATAGCCAGAGTTTATAGAACTTACCGAGTAGCGACTATGGCGCTTCAACACGCTATCGCGGATGCCAGGTCTCGGTCCTGGGGCGAGCTTCTCGAGGGGCTCGACAGGGATCCGTGGGGGAAACCACATAGGATGGTCATGGGCAAATTACGCCCATGGGTCCCGCCC
This sequence comes from Mesoligia furuncula, assembly GCA_916614155.1. NCBI lineage: Eukaryota > Metazoa > Arthropoda > Insecta > Lepidoptera > Noctuidae > Mesoligia > Mesoligia furuncula. Next base: position 21,133,981 of record OU744808.1, read on the forward strand.
ATCACGGAGACCATGGATCCGGGTCTGCTGGTGAGAGTTGTAAACACACTGTTTCCAGTAGCCAGGGACAGTCCCTCGCCGCCCCTGGTATTGTCAGACAGCTCTGACGAGTTAGGGGTGAAGGAAGGGGAGCTCGACCGAGCAGTGAAGCGCTTGGGGGCTCGCAACACCGCGCCTGGTCCGGATGGTATCCCTGGCCGGGCGTGGGTTCTAACTCTGGTGGATCCCAGGGGATCTCGCTCGATCCAGAAGAGGAGGCGACCTGGTTCCGGGACACAATGACGTCAATTTGCGACGCTGCCATGCCCCGGGTCAGGTGCGCCCAGCGTCCTGGTGCAGTTTACTGGTGGTCGGAAGACTTACGGCGCAGTTACGGACTGTCTGTCTTAGAAGCCGGCGCCAGAAGGCAGTGGGTGCTTTGCATAGACTGCTGCCCAATCTCGGGGGACCTCGGGAGGAAGTTCGCCGCCTCTATGCGGGTGTCGCGCGATCGATGGTCCTGTAGGGGGCGCCTGTTTGGTCAAGCAGACTGTCAGGCGTCCGACGCTGCAGGACTAAAGTCAATAGGCTGCAGCGGAAAATGGCCATTCGTATCGCACGAAGATATCGAACGATATCCTTTGAGGCGGCAACTCTCCTAGCACGCTTTCCGCCGCTGGACATCCTGGCGGATATGGACACGAAGGTCTACGACCAGATTTGCGATATCCGCCAAAGCGGGAATAGTGTGCCAGGTAGAGCATTTGTAAGGCTGAGGTGGCGGGAACGGCGAGACAAGCTCGAGCGGTGGCGCGAGCGGCTACAGCAGCCACAATATTCGCTCAAGCGCGTTGTCGAAGCCATTCTGCCGCACTTCGGAGCCTGGCTGAAAAAAGGGGAGCGCATCTCCTTCAGGCTCACCCAGGTGCTCACCGGACAAGGTTGCTTCGGTGAGTACCTGAACAGAATTGGGCGAGAGGCCACAGCAAATTGACACCGTTGCGGAGGCAGCCTGGATTACGCACAACACACGCTCGAGGAGTGCCCTGCTTGGGCCTCCGAGCGGCGGGTCCTGGTTGCCAGGATCGGGCGAGACCTGTCTCTGCCGGCAGTAGTGCAGGGCTATGCTGGCAGGTACAGAGAATTGGACGGTAGTAGCCTCCTTCTGTGAGATCGTGATGGTCAAGAAGGAGGCCGCTGAGCGGGATCGGGAGAGGGCTGATCCTGCTCGGAGAAGGAGGCGTCGGGGTGGCAACCGCCTTGGCACCTAACACGCCGAAACCCGCTAACCAAATAAGGTAGGTGGCCTTTGGGGTTGCGGGCGCACAGAATGGGGACTCTGTCCGCCCACCAAGTGACCCCAGGGAAGACGGTGGCACAGGGTCACGTGCTGCCGTGCATAGCGAGGCTCAGGGGAGGCCCCTTTACAGTCTCCCCAGGGATGTGCCTTACAGGCGTAGCACGGGGGGGTTCCGGAATTGGTATTTTAAGAGGAACCGGGACCACCCCTATGTGCTGATGGTGATCACAGGCGTGGTTTTAGTCAGGTAAAAATCCCACAATCCTCGACCTCCCTCCCCGGAGGTCGGGTGCCTTTTGAAGGTTACCCTCTGCTGAATAGTCCAACGGCGGATCGGTCTTAAGAGAACGGTTGCGGAATCGTTTTTTTCGGTACCGAAATGATTTCGGTAAAGGTATCAGTAATATATAGGTATAACGATACCGTAAAAAAATATGGGTATAATTCTTTTTTTAACGGTACCACAACCGTAATTCTCAACCGTTTTGGTTCTACCTTTAAATCGAAGCTGTATCGTAATTCTATACCGGTACCATACCCTTATACCTTTACCGCTTTCAACCCCTGATTGCAAATGAGCAGCAAAAGCCCTGTTTTATCTCAACCCTAAACTGAACACTGGAGGATCCATAACACCCACATAACATTAAAGTAAAAAATTAAGAGATACTTATTCTAATTAAAACATAATATGAAAGACCCTAATGATTTTTGTGGGGGCTGAAAGCGTGAGTAGTAAAAGCCGCCACGGCACCGTTTCGTCACGAAAGAATTTTAAACTCTGTGATAATTTACGAAATCCTTTACGCCGTGCAGCGTCAAGAGTACCATTTTGTCGAAACGAAACCAAATTAACTACGAGACAAATGGTGACAATGAGAACGCGTGGATATTGTGCTGTTAAGGTGCCACTAGTCGATTGTTTTTTCATACAAATTTCGGGAGAGTATTACTCCACTGTTTGACATTGTGCACCCAAAGTTAAATATGATATCGTTTTGACTTATATTAATTATGTCTGTACGGAAACAGAATAGTAAAATAAAAAAAAAAACAATTAAAAAGTTATGAGCCAACAAAGATTCTTGCAATTTTTAGCAAGAAGAGTTTTTCTTGCTATTTTTAACGTAACTTTGGGTGTAAATAAGTAATAAAAGAACTGTAAAATCTTCAAATCCAAGTCCGTACCGACAAAGCTCAGTTATCGAAGAGTTCAATAAACTTTATTTATAATTGATTTGTGCAGTGGTTTTTTCGTAAAACTCGATTTTCCAAAGCACGTTTCGAAATTTTTTAAGCGCCTATCAGTTCGGAACGGTGTTTCTGTGCGTGAGAACTAGACGTTGTGTCTGTAAACTAGCGTCTAACTGCTCATTACTGATACTAGCTCTGTCAGACACGAAGTTAGGTGAGACAGCGCGCTTTTTGGCCATGACTACCAGTGAACCCACCACTACCAGTGAATTCGAGCTCGCGACTAGTTTACTCTTAATGCGTCTACATGTTCGCAGTTAATCGCCGTGTATTTCACAATGTATGTGCGTACATGTAAATTGTTATACTTTTTATTTTGTCGCGTTTAGAGCAGTTTCTTAACATGAAAGTTAATTGTCTTTCTTACTTGGCCGTATTCCAAACTTTCACATTTAAATGATATTTTATGTAAAAACATCCGCTTTTATTGGTATTGGTCCTGGGTTGTGGTTTTACTAGTGTAATGAGAGACCGGGCTTCATTATGAGATAAATTCCGATATTTTTTTCACTTCATTTGTTTTTCGTAACTTCCTCTTCAGTCAACTCATTGAAAAATCAATTACTTAAATAGTAGAAAAATTGACTTAAACTACTAGGTACTCACCAGAAGCATCATTAATGACAGTAGGCTGCGCAAGAGTTCGCTTTGGCGTGCTAGTGGTTCGCGGTGATGGCTGCGCGCGCCGGCACGGAGGAGTACACTCCGGGCCATTGGAACGCTGAAACAATAGACACATTGAAAGTTAATAAGAAGTAGAATTACTTGTTTTATGATACTAAAATAAGGTTGCCAACTAATTAATTGCCGTTTGGGCCAGCGGGGTAGTTGCGTAACACACTGACAATTGCCATGCCTATCATTTTGACAATTCAACAACATTGGAGTTTCTTGCCCGTTCTTCTCCATAGGTACCTACGCTTTGGAATGGGCAGCTAGCTTCATCTTTCTGACTGACCGACCCCTTGACAATTCAAAAGTGCCTGTAATTGGTTTAATTGAAATAAATGCTTTGAGTATTTTTTTTTGAGTTCATCCATTGCGTTAATTACCCTGTCGAGCAAACGAATTTTTCAACCAAATGAAGCAATGTATTAGAAATTTCATTCAAGATCTTTCGGATTGTGATAGAAAATGAGACGCAATTGGGGTGCTGATACACCAGCGAGCTTTTCCGTGGTGCCTTGCACTGGGGCCCAAGTCTGCTATTTTTAAAAATTCGTCATTCCAACACGATCCCATTGTCATTCCATTGTCATTTTGCTAAAAGTTCGCAATCTGCTAAATTCATAATGGTTGATCATTGGTCGGTCAATGGCACAGAAATTATACGATACTCGTAACAAATTAAAAGCAATGACTGCACAATGACGTTCTAATGGTAGGTCACTGATCAAAGAAACTGACAAAATTTTAGCATATTAACGCCTAAGTCAGTTATTCATTTGTTATCATGTACGAGATTACCATTCTATGCCCTTTCTTTCAATGGAGTGTCAGTGGTTGACCATTGGAAAGTCATAATGACGCCATTATATTAGTAGATTACCAAACTTGTCAAAATCGACAATTATGAAATCAATGATAGACCATTCTGACACTATTGTAATAGCAGACTTGAGGCCCAGGTCAAGCTAGCTAGTTCATTCGCTGGATCATTTCATTGCAAGACCGCGGTATTACAAACCAGTGGTTAGCCCAGTGTATTAAATAACGAATTGCGCATGAGTGCAAGTTTATGATTTGTGGCATATTACTTGATAATATTATAAATCGCATGTTTCTAAGCTGTTAACGCATTATTTATTAGCTTTATAATTATAAGCAGCTCCAGTAATTACATTAATTGGTATTATAAAACGTCTGTGAACATTGCGTTCTTATACGAAAGATTTATGTTGTATACTGTTCGTCTGAATTTCTCACTTTTTCCTTTTATTTATAATGTCAACTTCGTTAATTAAATTCCTGACATGGCAAAATATTGTGCAAATTAGGTACTTGTGCTTTTAACATTTTATCCTTCATTGTAGGCAAATTTGCTTAACCTAAAAAGAAAGTTGAATATTGAACTTGTAATACCCTTGACCCCGAAAGTTTAAACTGAGAAATACGTAAAATATAAATTATTTACATAATCTCAAGTTTAATGAAGCACTACTTACAAATTTGAACAGCCTTTGTCTAATTTAACGAAGTTCTTTTTGTTCTAACTTTAATTAAATACCGTATTGATAATAATAATGCCTCGCGACGTGGTACTGGAATTAAATTAATCAAGTTGTTTTCATGATCCATTTCGTAGTTGCGAGTTCTCAGTGGGTATCTCCATTCTCTAAATAAGATTAATGAGATCTAATTGGGTCGAAGCAACATCACGTGTTAGATGAAATACCTACTTCGTAACTAAGTTTTGACATATTTTTGATACTTACACCTGTTTCTTAACTGTAGTATCCTAATACTAAGGGCTGATTTGACCAAAGCCTGTAATCACACTATCACACTAATATTATAAAGGCGAAAGTTTGTGAGTGTGTGTGTGTATGAGTGTGTGTGTGTATGAGTGTGTGTTTATACTGTTACTTCTTCACGCTCAAACGGCTGGACACATTTTGATAAAATTTGGTATGGAGGTAGCTGACACCCTGGATTAACATATAGACTTTTTATCCCGATATTCCCACGGGATCAAAACTTATGCGGGTGAAACCGCGGGGCGCAGCTAGTGTTTTTATACGTGGAATAAAATTGACGTCTGACAGTTCTAATATGGAAAATCTGATAAATGTGAAAGTTTTATATTCGGATGTTTGTTACTCGACCACGCAAAACCGGCTGAGCTGAACGGCTTTGGATAAAATTTGGAATATGTACAGATAGTTTATAACCTGGATTAACGCATAGGACGTTTTTATCTCAGTATTGACATAATATGTATTCTGAAGTCGACGCAGACGAAGTCGCAGACAATTGTGACGTTGCAAATCGATAAGATTTATTTAGTCTGTGGAGGAATATTCTGGAGTTCGAACTGACAGATAGGTTTGAAAAGCAAAAGGAGGTTTCCGTTATTTGCGACTCTTTACTCGAGCGAAAAGGCTGATTGAGCCAATTGAGCGGGACTTATTCCTGGTGGAACCTGAACGTTCCCAAATAACCCGATGGGGTTTTGTTAGGAGTGCTTGAAGCTGAATCCTGTGAGTATTCAACCATTTTCTTTGTTCTTGCTGGATAGCCTGTAGCCTAGGTTTTACATGTTGTGTTCTGACACTAGGACGTTGTTACAGGTCTGGCTGTTAAGCTAGCCTCTTAATTTTCCGGTCGGTGCTATGCGCGACTAAGTCGTGAAGCCTTTGAGCAGCCCTGAGATCAGGAGATTGGAAATTGATCCGGGCGCCGGCAACTTTAAGGTTGTCCCTTGTGGTGTGGCCTTCTGTTGTCGAGGAAGGCCTTACCTAGCCGAATCCAGGTGATGAGGGAAGTTCGCCGCTCCAGGTAACGCAAGCGTCACCATTTATGCCCGTAGGCCACGTTCTACGTGTGTTCGCAGGTTTATCCTGCGAGCGACGCTAAGGGCCGGAAAGCCGTCAACTGAGAGGGTCTGAGAGCGTTAACTGACGGTTTTATTTATACCGAGAGAACATTTAGTTGATCTATAGTGTCATAATTTAATATATGAGAGAGTTAGGCCTTTTGTAGGAACTAGGTGATAAGACCAGTTGTTATAAAGTATTGTGTCTCGGGTTTGCTTTGCATAATCTTTATTTTCCCTATATGAGCACAATCCAATGGGTTGATACTTGTACGGTTGAGCTAATGTTATTAAGTGGTTCATCTCACGGACTCGATATAGCGATTCTGAGAATTTGTCATTGTCTCATGCAGGCGTACACTCCGGTACGACCAGGTACGGAGACTGGTTGTATGGGAGTGAATGCCCAGGTGTTTGGGGAAAGATAGTTATTACTTTGGTGGCTCGCCACATTATTTATTTATGTACCTTCATTTGTGTATTCTTACAATGAACTTTGTATTGTGTAATTAGGTACTTGTTTAATTGAATCTTTCCCTAACCAATTATATACCTTATAAATTTACTGAAGCGAGGCCATCGCAGTAGGTAGAGCAAAAGCTCTTTCATCCTGTAAAGGTCGGGTTACACAATGCTAGTATTAAGAAAACAAAAAGCTTATAAATAAGTACGTGAAACGTGGTAACTTTCAAAAGTACATATTTGAAGATCATAATGTAGCGTGTAAATCGTGTAATGGATTACAAGCGAAGGTTCTTCAAGACCAAGTGTGTTTCTTACAAACATCATAACCCTCCTTTTTGCTACGCCGTAGTCGCATAAAAATAACATAAAAAGGTAGGAAAATAAATATGAACTTAGAAGGCTGTCTCAACCGATTATGCGAAACTATTTCCTCAGAATTCTGAATCGTAAATACATACTGGTAACTTTATAACTTAATACTGCAAAGTTTTCAGAACAGTCTGCTGACTTAACAAAAGCTTAGGTACTGAACTTCAAGGATCTGCGAACAGTTCAATATGTGTGGAATTCCGGGGAACTCCTTACCTCAGTAACAGTCTGTGTGCTAAACCCGTAATATTTGCATACTGAGAGAATCTAACCTTAGCATCTTGAACAAAGTGCATCTTGAAATACTCCTTAAGTCCTGCGCAAAATTCTTCATTTAGTTAGAATATTACCGTAATAAGATTTATTATTATAAGCCCTGTGGGCCCCTTTGTCTGTGTGGTGCCGGACTTAAAGAATTGCACCACCCCTTACTTCCCGCGGGTGTCGTAAAAGGCGACTAAGGGTCTTACCGGAGAATAGGCAGCAGCGTTCTCTATTTATTCCACCATCATACCATACTACGATCGCCAACCCGCCTGCCAAGCGTGGCGATTATGGCAAACCCCCCCCCCCCCAAATTGGGGGAGGCCTATGTCCAGCAGTGGACGTCTATCGGCTGAAACGACGATTATAAGCCCTTGTTGTCCCACTGCATGCTACAGAAAAAGGCCTTCCTTCCGACTTTCCACTTTTCCTGGCCTACTACGATTGTGGGCCAATCCTTTAAGTAGTCCAGCTCATCCCGCCATCTCTTTCTGGGCCTGCCGCGCAGTAATTTCCTGCCATTTGGGATCTCCTAAGTGGTGGCTTTTGCGTATTACTGCTCCGACTTGCGACAGATATGGCCAAGTAATAAGATTAGCTCTTTTCAAATTGATAAAATTAAACTTTCACAACAAGTCACTCAAGACGTAATAAGTTTTACTAGGTTACCACAAGAAATAATAAAGTCATGACTTGAGTAATTAGTTAAGTTATGACTTTCAAACATAGCCAATGTCTTGTGACATTCAACTTAAAACACTATTAAGATTTGCTTAGACGGGTAACTTCATTGCGTAATAATGTGCTACTTCTGGCAACTGTGTTCAACTACGACATCTCAGCAACACCAGGCAGTTTGCGGCAATGTCAAGATGGTACAGACGCCAGCACATCAAGCTACCCGAAACCGTCAAATTTTCCCAATCAACTTTGAACCTAATGCGTTAGAGATAAAGTTGAAAATCTATTAAAGAAATGTGACAGATTGTAGTAGGAATTGTAGTAGGATTGATTAAATTTTTAACGGTGAAGGAAATCATAGTGAGGAAAACCGGCATGTCCTAGAACCGAAAACTCGAAGACACGTGTGACATCTACCAACCCGCACTGGGCCCGCGCAGAAGGCCTGAGTCCCAGCAGTGGGAACGCCGTAAGCGCACCCATAATGTATCCCCAATCAATAAATCCAAACAACTCACCATTTTATTAACCTTATACTCCTTGAAATAAATCCTCATATTGAATACTTGGACGACTCTTTAATTATATGCTTCACATAGAATTAAGAGTCCAATTCACTCAATCACTATCCACGTCTCAACTAAAGTACGATTTTTTCACCTAAAATCCAACTGAAATTGCTCATAATTCTTCCTGAATGATGTCATAAAATGGCTTTGGAGGTTTAACTTTTAGTTTTGAATAATCGATTCGCGAAAAAACACAAGACTGTAATTGTATTGTATAATTTATAGAATGTAATAATCCTTTAATCTGTTTTAAAGCTGGCATTGGGTTACAAAGATTTTTTTTCTTTTCAGGTTTTGGGATGAGCTGTGTTTATAAGAATAGTGAATGCAGTGATAAAAGGCCAGCTTAAGTCTATTCAAATCCTTATTTCCAATTAATTTGATTTCTTTATTTCCTTTTAATATCAACTTTATGGCAGTGTAAATACAGTTAATTTCAGAATTACTAGTACGATTGAAAAAACCATAAAAAGATTTAAATTGTAGCGCTATCTAAACTTTATGTGCAATAGTTTTTCTAAAAAAAAAAAACTCATTTGTTTACATGTTTAGAAATCAAATCGCGAACGAAGTATAGGCTACCCAGGATACGACGGTCATATTAAGGTATAGTCATTTGTGGGGGATAACTTGCCTCGTCTTAGCCCACACAGACTGCATTCTCCATGCGATCCTGTTCTCAGAGCAGAACGCAGTAGGGTATATAATAAACCAAAGTCCTTAAGTAACAAATCATTAAGTATATAATAATATATATTTGAAATATATATTAATATATAGGTATTAGAGAGTATATTTATTTAAAGTGTTTACATAATTTAAAAAGCTAAGTTTTAAAATAATAATATGTACAAGTATAAAAAAGGAGGGGAAATAATCAAAAGGCATCAAAAAATTCGTATAGGTATTATGTATACAGGGTGTGTTGTAAATATTGGTCCAGAGTAAAGGAGTCGATACACTGTATTCTTATGTGTCACATACCGAAATTTTAACCATTTTCAGTTAAGGGAATTTCTTTTTATACATTCAGTTTAAAAAAAAACAGATAAAAAACAAATATTTGTTGAGATTCCAGCCAAATTTTAAAACACAACTTTTTTTTTCGGAGACCCTTAACTGAAAATGGTTAAAATTTCGGTATGTGACACATAAGAATACAGTGTATCGACTCCTTTACTCTGGACCACTATTTACGACACACCCTGTATAAATAATAATTAATAATTGGTTACAGGGAAAGCTTAGCTTAAAAATATCTACTAGAACATTAGGTCCCAGTCTATTTTGTAGATAATTTCCCAGAACCATCTAAAGCTAGTCAAAGTAACAGCTGTGAAGCGCCTGTTCATTATAGGTTTCTTGTTAGCACCGCTTGATAGAAAGCGTCTATATTTGAGTAGGAAGGTGCATAGTGTTTGATTGGAAACTTGAACTTAGATAATGCTTCAAGTATTCTACTTAACTAAGGAACGTGTCGATTGTGTTGGAGTATAGCAAAAACAAATCCATCCTACTTCAACACTATCATCTTTCTCATTCTAACTCATAAACGTATCCGTGCAGACCCTTAATAACCACTTGACCGAAATCCTTACTTTCGCCATAGTGACTGTACTGCTCTATTAGCCTTGTGTGAGATCACACGTCTCACGTAATATTAGTAAACACACCTTCCAATATATAAAGAAAACTGGCCAAGTGCGAGTCGGACTCGCACACGAAGGGTTTCGTACCACAAGGCAAAAACGCCAAAAAAAAACATGTTTGTTGTATGGGAGCCCCCTTAAATATTTATTTTATTATTTATTATTAAAGTTAAAATACAACTGGGTATTTTGTGAATATTTCAAGTGCCTACCTGTTGCCATTTTAGATATCGAGCAAAAAAGGGCAAAAAAATCGCGTTTGTTGTATGGGAGCCCCCCTTAAATATTTAATTTATTTTGTTTTTAGTATTTGTTGTTATAGCGGCAACAGAAATACATAATTTGTGAAAATTTCAACTGTCTAGCTATCGCGGTTCTTGAGATACAGCCTGGTGACAGACAGACGGACAGACGGACAGACGGCCAGACGGACAGACAGCGAGTTCTTAGTAATAGGGTACCGTTTTTACCCTTTGGGTACGGAACCCTAAAAAAGGATTAATAAACGTATTATATTGAAATCCTTAGAACAGTGTTTCCTTTGGTGTTCATCCATAAACCCTAACAGATTGTTCTGGGCAACGAAATGTAGGTACTTTCGTTGTCAAATAAAAGCCAGAAAAATATATAGTATTCATTGTAGCTAGTAACTTGAAGATCTGAATCTACGCCTCTGACGCCGTAATAAATGTGGCCCACTGGGCTCAAACAATATAAGAAACATAGATGTATTATCACCGAAACGAAAAGGAGCAGCTAATATAACTAGAGCTTTTGAAAATTAAGACAATCGACAAAGAACTTCAGAAAACAATAAGAACAGCAAGCGTTTAAGGAAACTTCAGAGAATAGTCCTTTCCGCAAAAGGTTTCCAATATTGCCTCTTTAACTAAGTTACTAACGAAACATTGATAGAACCTGTGTTGTTAGGGGTTTTTCGGAAATGCTTAACACCGGGCACAGGAAGGCGTAGGATAAACTAAGCTTTTAGTTAAACGGATTTGGATTACTTTATTTAGTAGTGCGGCTTTCTGGCAAGAAATTCTAGGAACTTGGTTTAACTTATCACTAACTTAATTAAAATCTTAGCTATGTAGGTATATTCAGATACTAAGAACAGCATAGATTTTGAGCAAATGGCACGAGATCAAGGACAATCATAAGGAACAAAGCTTTCAGAATACAAAAGGAGAGGGGTAGCCAGGAATAAAAAAAACTTCAAGCATGAATATAACAGGGTCGCCGAACAAACACACAAGTTGACCAAGGGCCAGTTGTTTTAAACGGTTGGTTAACGTAACATACGTACGTTAAAAAAATAACGATAACGTACTCGTTACTATTTGACGTACGGCAATACCAAAATTTTGTGATTGTAATTTGAAATAACGCTTTTTACGGTTTGACGGTAGTTAGCGCCATTGTTGACGTATAGGCGTGCGTCAAGTGGACGTGCAACAATCCGCCCTAAGTCACACTAGTTTGAGGGACCGAATAAAGGCTCCTTCAAACAGGCGCGACACGCGATAAAATCGCGCGCGACACAAAGGCACCGCAAGTTGCGCAACGAGCGGTGCCTTTGTGTCGCGCACGATTATATCGCGTGTCGCGTCTGTTTGTAGGAGCCTTAATGTTCGGACAAAGTTAGAAGCGCTTATTAGCTGGTAGAATGTTACGTTTACTAATATTCCACTAAAGTTGTCACAAATTCCCAACTAAGTACCAGACAAAGACTTGTCAAGGACGTTGGTTCAAATACGCAGCTGCCGTTTCTAGGTCGCTGGTCTTTTGACTGTTTGAAGACTTTAATTTGCAAGGTACAAAGAATATTTATAATGAAGATGGAGATTAATCAAAGTTTGTGTCAACGGTTTAAGTGGATATGAACCGAGTAGATATGAGAGTTAAGCTAGACGGGATCGAGACGTTTAAAAAATAATCAGTAAGTGGGAAAGAGAAAGCCTGGCTTGAGTCCAGAAAAGGCAGAAAAGGTCAATTAGGAGCACAACGTTTAGAAGTGGGAAGATGTGGGTTCCGTAGATACAGAGATTGTAGTTTGCACAACAAAGCGGACATGCGAAACTCTCGTTTAACCTTTTTAAACAAGCTCAAACAAGGTTTTATTCCAACTCTTTGGATTATAGCTAATCTTAAGCTCCATACTGTTCATAAAATTAATTTGACGTACCAACCAACATCATAGCCAGAAGCGTAAAACAAGTTCTAAATAAGTTCTAAATCAGAGAACAATGAAAACTGGCAAACTAGATGTTTCGAAACGGCTTAGATCTCGGTCTGTGGCAGGACAACCTTCAACAACTAGATAGATTGTCTGATATACGTAACCTAAGCCAACGAACTATCTGTACTATGCAAATTTGTAATACTAAACTTAGATATCAAGTATTATTCTTGAAGTTTGAACACGTTCATTCGAATTGAACTGAACTATTGTGCGCTTAATAAATGTATTCAATTGTTTTCTAAAGGACAAACAATTCAGCACAAATCAATGATTATTATGAATGGCATAAAGAAGCGGGTTACTCTCAAACTCTCAAATCGAATGGATTTCATTGTAAAAAGTTAGTGGGATGACTAAAAGATATACATTTATGAAGTAAGATATACTTTTATAAAGTAAAGAAACTCCTAAGAGTTTAACACAGTAATAGCACAGTTGCTTGGCAAAACACTGTTGGAAAATGGTGATCTTAATTTTAATCAAGCTGATTACTTCAATGAGGATCTACTCAGTTAGTGGCCGAAAGATGAGGAAGGGTGCATAACTAGGGAAAGACCACCCATGTCCAGCAGTTGACAGATTAGGACCTGGTTGAATCCATCTTATATTAAAAATTCAAAGTCCTGACTGACTGTTATATCAGCGCACAGCCTAAACCGCGGGTCCGAGAGACATGAAATTTGGAAGGTGTCTTCTTTGTGAAGAGTAGGTATCCACTAAGAAAGGGTTTTTTGTAATTCCACCCCTAAGAGGGTGAATAGGAGGAGGGCGAAATTTCAGGACGAAGTCGCGGGCAGAAGCTAGTTACGTTATAAGTATTACACAAAACTTGCATATGTAAATGTGGCTAAGCTTCAACATTAGCACCTAATAAAAATATGGTAGCTTCAGGAGCCTTATAATTAAAGAGTGAGTAATATCGACATTCATGCTTTATGCATGACGCGTTTATTTATGTATTTACATACGTAAAAAGTAGGCACATAACGCTGTAGTTATTTCTTACGATTGCCTTAATTTCATGTTCCATTGAAGCATTAAATAGAATGACGAATAGGATGGTGTAGTAATTAGCTGTCATAATAAATTACTTACATAATTAGTAAGTAGCAATTAAAATTATGGGGCTGTGACAAAGTGTTCCCGATACTTAGGTAGATTATTAATTGCGTGGACCGAGACAGGTTTTATGAAATAATTATTCATCATCATCATCTGCCTAGCCTGTTCCCATCTATGTTGGGGTCGGCTTCCAGTCTAACCGGATGCAGCTGAATACCAGTATTTTACATGGAGCGACTGCCTATCTGACCTCCACAACCCAGTTACTGGGTAATACGATACCCCTTCGTAAGACTGGTTGTCAGACTTTCGGGCTTCTGACTACCCGACTGACTACTATTATGAAATAATTATTATGAATAATAAACAAGAACTTATTGAAGTAGTAACCAAATAGACTTTTTCTTGTAATATTATGCTTTGCATGCATAAGTAAATTATTAAATCAGAACAAATAGGTACTTGTTTTTTTACAAATTGTAGGTATATAATATATACGACGGGCCCGCGTGGTGGATTACGGCCCACTCTCTCTCACAGAGAGGAGGCCTGTGTCCCAGCAGTGGGAACATTATAGGCTGATTATGATGAATATATACGATGTCTGAGAGAATACTCAAGCAAAAATAAATGAATATATCGACATAACATTCACTAGTTGAAAGGATTTATAATCAACTTCGGGGCGAGAGGAACCAACTAACCTATCACGATCTAATTAAATGACACTTCGTTGGACAATGAACTATAAAATACATATAAACTACTGATACCGAATTGAATTAAGTGAACAAGGAGGCTTGTTTAAATAAAAGGTACACTAATTAGCAAGGCAAGATCTTGCGAAGCCTGTTCAAGCGAATATAATCTGAAAGCGTGCGAGGGTGCGACACAGATGAACTGAATGGAGAGGATGCGACTATTAATGAGAATGTAAATGGTGAAAATAAAAGCAACCTGTTTATTAGCAGTAAGGACTCGTATCGGGTAAATAAAGATTTGATGTTCCTACTCATCAATGGAAGCATGTGGGCAGAAGAGTATACAATTCAACCCACGGTAACCTATTGCATTAAAAAATTTTGTCATGTCCCTATGCTGCACGAGACCTGGGCTAGGCACTCCTTAAAGAAAAACTAAGTAATAATAAACACAAAACTAACAGACAAGATATAATAAGTGATGTGCCTTCTTGGCGTTCTTGCAAGGACGACTACTTGGGCCATTTTGGTTTTTAAGAGAATTTAGCGCTGCCTTCCAAAGTAGTTCAGATAACGAATTTATTGAAGTGAAATAATACAACATATGATTAAACTATATTTGATAGATAGGATAGACTGCATGATCAAACTCATTTCCTTGCATCACGCGACAAGAGCGTCACGACGCCATACTTAATTCACCATACAAGGCGCTATTTGCGAGGTCACTGATTAACTCCTACTTCCGACAACAATGCCCGTATTTAGTTATCGGTTAATTCAATGTCGTCTCACTAAACGGAAACGTTCAACTGAAACTGTAATAGTTAAGTTGCTGCACACATTTATTTGTGGAGGTAAAATTAGAAGCGGGTTTTTAGAGAGCCAAGGTGTTAATTATCGTGACATCATTAGATATTATGAGCAATATTTTGATGTAAGTAATAATAGAAATCGTGCTGACAACGATTTCAACGCCATCAACTTTCAACAAAAACCTCCACATGGAAAAACTCGTCATAACTTTCAATCACTGGTTCGTCAACGGATCAAATCACAAAAGGATCTAACAAATATTACACAAAACCGAATAGAAAACAAAATCGCACATTAATCACGATACAAACGACAATAGAGACATGCGCAGACGCCGATACGCGTAAACACGCGCGAAGTGAGTTCGCAACTGCGATATGGGCTCACGAACAGCGCCCGCGCAACTTCTTTCACTTCGATTTCGGAACGACCATTCATAATGTGCCGTATGGTCTGTACTTTGATTTGAACACCTAGTTCCAATTCTAAAATGACAAGATTCTCCCTCTTATAAGATATATAATGAAATCCCTATCAGAAACAGAGTAGGTATATGAGACACTGGAGATAAGAAAATGATTTGGTCCGTTATAGCGAATTCAACACAAAGTGACGTATAGCAGTCATATTTATAACAGTCCCTAATACAACATTTCGCAAATACAGGACATTTGCGTTAATTATTCAATAATATCATCGGGTATTCCCAATCAGCAATCAGGATGCCAAACGCAAAGAATGATATTATTAGTACTTTCCCCACAAAATACTTTATTGCAGCGGAGATGAGGTCGACAATCAAATGAGAGATACTAAGTCTGGTTAACAGCGTGGGAGCATTGATTTTTATAAGTAATAGATGAGTATCGATTTTGTAGAGTTCGGATTTAGAACCTAAACTATATAAAACTGGGTACGTAATTATTTAACAAGGTAGCTAATCACTAATAATAAGTCTACAGTGAATCAAGTTAACAAATGTTTACGGCTTCGTCCGGATGGCAAACATCCGATATATCCTTTAGGAACTCCAAGAAAAGGGATGGCTATGTTGGTGTTACACAGTTTGGTATACTTTAGAAATACCTTTGTCCAGTATTGGATGAGAGACCGCTGACTTAATGAACTGACTTCGTCATACCGTGACACCAAGTAGGTAAGTACTACATTTGAATATTGCGGATATATTGCATTGTAATGGTGTCCCTCAACAATAAATATATCATCCTAATTAAATTTCTATAATGTATGTGAGTGAGCTATTAACCGTAGCTCGTGAAATTGTCACTAAACTTAATACACGCTCCTGCTAATTATTCTAATATGGCGTGCAATTAAAATACTACTTCCTAGTACGAGTGAAAAGAAGCATTCAAGATACTTGCACGGAAACCGGAACGTGTACTAGCTACTAAGTATACGTTTCTAATATTGTTTTATTGGTTTAGTGGTCAATCACATCGGCAGACAGACCTTCGACATGGACCATCCGACAACAAGCGTTAGGGCCAGACCTCGTCAACCATCACCCCAAAATATGTCACCTTATACGTCATTCGTCTAAAAAATATACCTATATATAAAAAAATATATATTCCCATATTGATTTCGGTTTTTGACGGTTAGAAAATGTTATTCCTATGTCGTCAATAGACCGCGGTGTGGCTATATGTATACCCTTAGGCAAATGTATCAAATCAATGTCATCTCTCTAATCTAAACTCAAGGTCGAAATGTTCAATATGACTTTCCCGTTATCACATGGGATTAGATAAGACACATTAATTTGCATTAGTCATATTGATGGCCGGATGCAAAACTCTGGTAGATGCTCCCGTCTGTATTGGATCATGCCATAACACTTTTTTCAATATTAGAGACGTATCAATCGTTTTACCTCAAGTATTTACATAGGTCCACATATTCCTCGCCTACGCGGTAATGATCATCATCGTAAATAACAATGATTCAACGCTACAAGTGCTACAACTAATACGAAATCGTAATATATATTTATATTAGAGTGATCTAGGCTACTTAGTATAACAAGAATAACAGATGAGACGACTGTGACTTTGTTAAAAACTCTGAGAAACTGTAGGACGGAAACGGACGACGAGTTTCTGTAAAATAAAAAGGAACTGACTAATTTCAAGATGTTAACTCATGACTAATGTGAAATAGATACCTAGACCTTGTCAGTGGAGAAGATATACAATGCTTTATTAAGAAAGGGATAAAAAACGTCTACAAAGATCAAAAGATCTACTGAATTAATTTCATTTAGCTCATCATTATAATTACACATTGCTTTAGAGAGATTAAATAGTAAAAGTGTGTAAGACCTTCACAAGATGTGTAAAACTAAAAAAAAAAAGATTAGTCGGCTTATTATACTCATGCAAAACGAAAGAAATGAAATGTGACTAACTCAAAACGAAGATTACGATAAAACGAAACGTTTTTATCTTATTCCAAATCAACGCGTAATCAAGTATTCATAAGATAATGGTCTCATAAAACCTTTTGTTAGACATAATGCGCGCAGGTTTTTCTAAAATCGAAATAATCGCGATAAATTTATCTGAAAAAATGTGAAATAGTGCCTTTGAGTAATTGTGATAGAGCTGGTAGGAGAACGCATCGATCAACTAATAAAGAAGCTGTATTTAAAGCACAAAAGAGATGCCTCAGAGCCATGTTTAAGTTGAAAACCACTGATAGTTGTAAGCCCTATTTTATTCGTTATAAAATTTTGACATTGGCATCACTTTATATTCTGGAAACAGTAATGTTTGTTAGAGGTAATTTTAATTTATTTTCGCGAATGGCAAATAAATTTCCAAGAAACAGGCGTGATCAAAGTCAGCTCTGTCTGCATAGGAGTAAGACGGCACTTATGCGCAAAAGTGTTTTCTGCATGGCTCCCATTATTTATAATAAGTTACCCAAAAGTTGGAGGGAGCTAAATAATTTACATTTGAAAAATCAACTAAAGTCATATCTAATTGACAAAGCTTACTATAATATTAATGAATTTCTGACAGAAGAATTTATATTGACATAGATTTTGATGCATTATTATTTATTTTTCTAAAATTGACGTTTATAATTTTTTTTTTTTTGTTTACAAATTCACATAATATTAATGTTTTTGACTTGAAATTAATAATTCAAAATATTTGCACGCCATACTATTTGGCAAACATGTCTGATCCTTTCTATTTTATGTTATCCTGCATGCATTTATATTCTTGTATGTATACACATGTTTGAGCAAATAAATTTATCTTATCTTATCTTATCTTATCAATATTTGAGGAGAGCTACAGTCAAAACCGTAATATGTGAAAATTGGGATATAATGTTATGAATGCCAGGGATCAACGTCAGAGATAAAATGCAATTAATTAGCGTTCAGTAATACCCATGTGCGATGGATGGTATCAAAAATATGAACATTTATTACCTTCGGTGTTTAACGCGAATTTATAAGCCCGAATGATGAACTACTTAAGCCCGTATTAATTTTGGATATGATTCAACATGTGGACCAGACATATGCCTCTAACAAAAGATTGAGCACCATACTAATTTTGGGGTTTATTTTAGACTAGCTGTGCCCACGACTTCGTTTCGCGTGGATGTCGGAAAACAATAATGTGCCTATTTACTCATTCTTCTTCTAAAAGAAAAGTAAGCGCTTAGGCTTACTTTTATTTTTTGATAAAAATTCAGCCGTCGAGTAGGTATTGAAGTTTTCTATGGGACAGTTGATAAATTTTTCGCGATTACGATATTGGTGCCATGGAGAAAGTTGTTCAGTTTGATGGTCTGTACCACATCCTTAAATTTGGCTGGTCTTTAAAAACTAACCCCGTATATAAAATTCAAAGTCCTGACTGACTGATATATCAACGCAAAGCCTAAATCGCTGGTCCTAGAGACATGAAATTTGGAGGGTGTTCTTTGTGAAGAGTAGGTATCCACTAAGGGTTTTTAGAAATTCTACCCCTAAGAGAGTGAAGCTAGTGCACAATATAATCTGAACTAGATCAAATTCATGAACGTCTAACTCTAGAAGCACCAGCCAGCTCTTTAAAAAACTACCTAAGCCGACTGAATCAGTGCAAAATAATGATAGATCAATTAGAGACAAGCTGCCAACATGTCTAGCCAAGCGGATAGACATAGTCACGCAACTCAAACGCAGCAGTTGATTAAAATATTTGCAGTGACAGTTTTCGTGATGGATGGTGGGAATGCGTTATTATGACACTAAATGTTTTTATTGCTCGGAGAGTGGAAAGGCTTTTCGGCCAACACTTAGTGCCAGGCTTTGATCCCCGATAAGTACAATATACAAGTTCATTCATTTGTCCAAAATGTGGATTGGAAAGCCGGGATTGCCTGCCCTGAAAAAATCAAAAGACAAACGAGTAAAGTCACAGTGTCCCTCAGTGTCTATCATTGTACGAAGTCACAGCAGTGGATTCTTTTAATGGTCATAGTAACAGCATCGAAGGATTTCTGGGCAGACAGGGTAGAAATTGCAGTGGGAATGTATTAGTATCTATTATAAGCCTATAGAGTACTGGGCCCAGTCTGCCGTGGTTTGACTAAAATGCCGTTATCCGACATCAGGTCAATTTTTAACTTTTGATGCTATTATCATGAGGGAAAAAAATCTATCGATCTGTGTTTCCGATATTTCAATACCTTGAATAGATTTGGAAATAATAATTTCTGAGTCTATTAAAATATCGGAAACACAGACCGATAGATATTTTATTTCTCTAAATAATAGCATCAAAAGTTAAAAATTGTCCAGATGTCGGATAACGGCATTTTAGTTATAGCACGGCAGCATTGGTAGCGGCTCCCAACTTATGAGTTGTTGGTTGTGGGTTCGATACTAAGCAGGCGCTTTACTTTGTGTAAATAATTTCGTCACCACTGCTCTCAAAACGGTGAAGGAAAACATCGTGAGGAAACCGGTATGTCCTAGAACCAAAAATTTGAAGACATGTGGCATCTACCAGCCCACACTGGGCCTGCGTGGTGGATTACAGACCACTCCCTCTCGAAGAAAGGAGGCCCGTGTCCCAGCAGAAAGAACATTATAGGCTGGTTATGCTATGCCTATGCTAACTTGCTTTTTCAAGTTTGAAATACCTACCAATTATTACCAATGCATTCCCTAAAAATAAGAAGTAGAATCCTTTTTGGTAGTTTCTTTTTGACTTCGATCTACGAGAACAAATTTGCACTATCAGCCTGCACAATAACAAAACACAGTCTACATATTCCTTCAAAATATATCAGGGGGCCTAAAAAGGCCACATTGGAGAATCATAAAAGGATAACATTAAGAATCGTAATATGGCGAAGACAGTCCGTGTTTTTCTTTCGCTGCACTACGTAGGTATAATCAAAGAGATTGGGATTGGATTTGGATCGGATTGATTGGTATTTTAGCACAGACAAAAAAAAAATAACTGAAAAATGCTTCACTAATGGGATTTGATACGATTAACTTAACGGTTAACTGTCCATTATGTTTATCCTTTTATGATTCTGCCAAAGTGGCCTTTTTATGCCCCCTGAGGGGTAATTCTCCTAATTGACAACATCGTTCACAGTCTGATCTCAGTCTCACTCTGTCAAAATACTAATACATGCGTCATGTTCGTAAACGGGCGCCGTCAGTAGGGACTGGTCATCTCTTTGCTGCCATGGCTTATTTTAATTTAATATTTGAACTGTTTTTAATTTTTTTCTTCTTTTCATTACGGACGCTTTTAACGTTCTGCATCGTTCTCACATGCATAATTTTTAACATGAATTATGTAAACAAGACTTTGTAACCATATTATTTTGATTTAAAAGAGTGGCATGGAGTTTCTTGCCCGTTCTTCTCCATAGGTACTATGAAGCTACTTGCCCGTTCCAAAGCGTAGGTACCTACGCTTTGGAACGGGCCACTAGCTTCATCTTTCTGACTGACCGACCCCTTGACAATTTAAAAGTGCCTGTAATTGGTTTAATTGAAATAAATGCTTTGAGTTTGAGTTTTGAGTTTGAAAAACACCTCTAATTTCCCTACATTTTGACAAGTTTTTGACATTTGTTTGTCGCCGAGATGGAACAGCGACTAGATTTTGAACGTTTTAAATTACGAGAATTGGCTTTCAGAACTCCTTTGACATCGAACACGGCAATATTGTGTACATTCTCTATTGCCATCAACATGACAACAGGCGGATTCAGTGCTCGCAAATTCGCAAAGCGGTGGTGAAGTTCCTTTGTCACCTGTAACGGGATGCATGCCAGGCAGAGGGTCCGGTGAAAATGGAATGGACAATTTGTAGCTGACACAAACTAGGGGGCTTTATACCACAAAGCTTCATAGACAAACCGTGGAGCACAGTACATGAGTGGCTTGAAAAATTTAGCAGTGTTTCAACTAGATACGATACTGGCCCTTTCGGTAAAAGAATCCTAGTATCTCCAAGGAACTGTGTAAATAATGCATTTTCTTGAACTTAGTTCCTATCGTTTTGCGAGCAATTTGCGCTGGATCAATCCGCTGGATGCGGGGAGCACAGACCAGCACCCTAATTGCGTAACACACAATTACTCTCAATTTGAATAATTCTGAAGCATACAGCTAAGCATGTTACACGAATGGATAGAATAAGAAATGAGTACATAAGAGGAAGTTTGAAAGTGGCACCGGTAACTGAAAAGTTGCGTGGGAATCGGTTGTCATGGTATGGGCATGTGTTACGAAGAAATGAGGAAAATGTCGTGAGGAGAGTGTTGAGAATGGATGTCGATGGCTATAAGAGTAGGGGAAGACCAAAGAAACGATGGATGGAATTTGTGAATGATGATATGGTTAGAAAGGGGGTGACTACCGAGATGATGACTAATAGAAAAGTATGGAAGAAAAAGACATGTTGCGCCGACCCCAAATAAATTGGGGTAAGGGCAGGAGAATGATGATGATTGCTAAGCCATTGCTCCTCATGTAAGTAAAGTGTGCCTGCTCAATAACGTAAATAACGCAATGAATGTTGTTGAACTGTCAAAATGGAACCCATTGCTACTGATAGTGTGTTAAGTAATTCTCAGTGATCGGAATAGGCTGAGTATATTTACCTAAAGTTTAAAGAACAGAGACGAAAATCGGAGACTTCCTTATGAAAACTTTTTTTTCACCGGTATAATTATGTAACTTTCAATATCTTATTTTATCATTAACATTATAAATGCTAAATAAAAAAAAATAACCAATATAATAAATATTTCTATTTTTAATATTGGTTATTTTATTTGGGAAACCATTGATTACGATTTATTAAAGCATTTATAATGTTAAGAGCGTTTACGCCGAACGGCATTTCATACAAACTTTCAAGCCCTCGTTTTTCGAAGTGAATGAACCGATTTTAATGAAACTTCATACGGATAAGCAGGATACAAAGGTCTAAAAAGTTAGTAGAGAACATTTTGGAAAAATAGTGTTACAGCCAAATGAGACCGATTTTAAACTTTCCATAGAAACAGAGATTTCCAGTTATCTTTTTTTAAATATGACATTTCGAAAATGTTCTCTACTGACTTTTTAGACCTTTGTATCCTGCTTATGCGTATGAAGTTTCATTAAAATCGGTTCATTAATTTCGAAAAACAAGGGCTTGAAAGTTTGTATGAAATGCCATACGGCGTAAACGCTCTTAATGATAAAATAAATTGAAAGTTACATGATTAAAGTTCCGGTAAATTTACCGGTAAAAAAATATTTGTCATAAGGAAGTCTCCGATTTCCGTCTCTGTTCTTTAAACTTTAGGTAAATATACTCAGCCTATTCCGATCACTGGTAATTACCCTGCCGGTCGAAGTGGTGGTGCCCTGTGACCTACATGCAGTGGACGTCTTTCGGCTGAAATGGTGATAATGATTTCCTATCGTTGTATTCGTCGTTGCTGATTCGGTTTAGATTTATTTAACTCCTAAATTATAGAGTAGACTTGGTTAATTGATTTTAACGTCAGTGAGAAAGTGGACTTATTCGTGCCACTCTGATAAGTATGAATCATTTGTAGTACAGCTAATTAAATATGAAGCAAGTGCGTTAAGAACCGGCGCTGAGAGATACAGGATCAATATGTTTTCATTTCATTCAAATGATATTGATTTTAAGTGATTTTAATTGTATTTTAATGGTATTTGTATTTTTGATTGTATTCTATTTGTGTTTTTTATTTATACTTTTTTTATTGTATTTTAAATTGTATTTATGGTTCTAATTTTAATTGTATTTTTGGGGTACCTACCTACTACCTACTCAATGTAAGTTAGATGTATGTGTATCTTTGTGGTAGTAACATTGCATTGGCGTATTAGCTGTTATGGTGTTATTTACGAAATTTTGAATAAATAAATATTCAAAGACCCTGTCACTGCAGGCGATCCCGATTCGCTAGCGAAGTATTTCTCAAACAAAATTGAATTAAACATATCGTTGCAAGTAAGAGGCCGTATTCTTTCGCATCGTAGCCAAATAAGAATTGATCTCGCAATGGGGTGACGAGGTCGGCGGCATATCAGCCGGACTCCTTGCAGACAACACAATACAATCGATTAACACTGTACGCGCTACCAAAGTTGGCGTTGTTTCACTTGACCAGTTTATTAAGACACCTCTTTATTTACGTAACACGCTGAAAACGTCCCTATTAACATAAGAAATAAGACGTACGAATGTTAGCGACGCAACTTTTTTTGCGCTGGTCGAAAGTTACCGTTTAAGGTCGATGGTGCATTCGGTAGCGTGGGAGGCCATGTCATGAAATTACAATACTTTATAAAAATGTTTAATTTTATTCCATGGAATTACTTAAGAAGTTAAGGGATTCTGAATCAAGGCGGACGAGTTTCGAACAATGGTGGTGGTCTGTCAGCATAATTGTTGGCAATGCTACAAAAAACTGACACTGACTACAATCGAACCATAAGTACAAAAATATTGAACAACATCCATACTAATATTATAAATGCGAAAGTGTGTCTGTCTGTCTGTTACCTCTTCACGCTTAAACCGCTGAACCGATTTAGATGAAATTTGGTATAGACATAGTTTGAGTCCCGGGGAAGGACATAGGATACTTTTTATCCCGATATTCTAACGGGATTGACACTTATGCGGGTGAAACTTCGGGGCACTGTTAGTTCTTTTATATAGCTTTTTTAAAGAAAGCAATCTTGTGCATGATACAATGCTGAAACTTTCAGGAATTCAAAGTAACATTGCGATCATTTGGATTCGAAATTAAGCAAAACCAATTAAATATAGTTTATGCAGAGAAA
Organism: Mesoligia furuncula; assembly: GCA_916614155.1. Taxonomy (NCBI): domain Eukaryota; kingdom Metazoa; phylum Arthropoda; class Insecta; order Lepidoptera; family Noctuidae; genus Mesoligia; species Mesoligia furuncula. The sequence goes on from OU744808.1 coordinate 21,158,246, forward strand.
ACTTACGAACTTTGTAAAAATCATAATGCTTACTCATAAAAAAGTTTCTTTTGTAAGTATCTAAAATTATAGGACCTTGAACATAAAACCTCAACAGAAAAAATAAGCATAAGTAAACAAGACTTAAGGTGAAAGCAGATAGCCCGTGAAATTCAAATATCTTACATCATCATCTGCCTAGCCTTTTCCCAACTACGTTGGGGTCGGCTTCCAGTCTAACCGGATGCAGCTGAATACCAGTATTTTACATGGAGCGACTGCCTATCTGACCTCCACAACCCAGTTACTGGGTAATACGATACCCCTTGGTAAGACTGGTTGTCAGACTTTCGGGCTTGTGACTACCCGTAATGACTGTCAAAGTTCCACGAATTACAGCCGGGACCAACGGCTTAACGTGCTTTCCGAGGCACGGCCGTCTCGGTATGTAAAGATGGTCACCCATCCACAAACCAACCGCGGAAATCGTAGCTTAAACTGATCGATCGACCTGTGCTGCTGTTATTATTTAGCCATGGGCCTCTCCCTCAAATATCAAATATCTTACATGCTGCAAATTTAAAAAAAAATAGTAGGAATATTTGAATTTCCGCATCCCCTTAAACTTGATGTTTCTCAACTTATCAAAACAAAATTAAACCTAGCCTATTTATTTCGAGTCGTCCATACTAACTTAATAAGAAGAAACTCGTTCACCTACAAATCAGTATTTACTTCAAACAATGAAAATCTCGTATACTCAAGTCTCACGGCTCAAACACCGGTTTTCTCACAAGCTGTATTATCTAGGCCTCGTCAGCCATAAATGGTGCTAAAATGAAGCATCGATAATTTACATGTAATTTCACGACAACGCCATATGCAGCAATCATGGGTACTTGACCCAAATGCGAAGTAAGGCTGGCTGTCTATTTGAAAGGAGTGAGTAACCGATACCAACCCGCACTGGGCCCACGTCGTGGATTACGGCCCGCTTCCTCCCACAGAGAATACCTCAGCCCCAGCAGTGGAACCGTTATAGGTTGATAATGAGCAAGCGACCAACCCGCATTTGGTACACGTGGTGAATTACTGCCCGCTCCCTCTGGACAGAACTTTATATCCTGATGGTGAGTAAGCGACCATCCCTCATTGGGAACACGTGGTGAATTACGGCCCACTCCCTTTCACAGAGAGGAGGCCTTTGTTCCAGTAGTGGGAAGATTATAGGCTGATAATGCAGAGGAGCCATCCTCTGCACAGAACTTTATATCCTGATAGTGAGTAAGCGACCATCCCTCACTGGGAACACGTGATGTATTACAGCCCACTCTCTTTCCAAGAGAGGAGGCCTTTGCTCCAGCTTATAGGCTGATAATACAGAAGAGCCAGAGTGCAGTGTGGCGGAGTGTCCCTGTACACTCCAGGAAAGCAGAACCTTGTTGGTCTAGTGTTTGAAAGCGGGACTGCTACCCCTTGGGGGTCCTGGTTCCGATCCTAGTTCAGTTAAAGTGTAATTGTGATTTTTCAATCAGGAATTTTTGAGTAGCAGACTGGCTTCGTGCCCGGTTGATGGCAATAGGCTCTCGCCATGATGCATGAGACTTAAAAGTAACTGGCGAAATAAGGGACGTACTAACACCTCTGCCCCTTAGGAAAATATAGCCGTAGGTCTATTGAGTAATGGTTTCCTTGCTTTGCACTCTCAGCTTCAATGGACAGGCACCTTTAAACCAAGATATACGTTTTTTTTTTGGAATGGGTTTACTCTTGACTCTAGTCTAGGTCAGAGGTGACAGAGACAAAGTCGACGATGGTGTGAGCTTACCCAGAAGAAGCCTGTTCACTCTTACTTTGAAGAGATTCGGGTTGTATGCGCTCGGAAACACAGACGCAGGACGTTCGGAGGCATTAAGTAGTCTAGAAGCCGCCAAGTAGTATCTAGAAGAACGATTGACTGATTGAATCATATTATATACTGGGGTTCGTTCCTTGATCTTTGAACGGTTGAACGTACGGAACGGAATAGAATTTCTTGGAAAATTGAAATGGAAATCGGGGTTATAGGACATGCTGTATGTATGCAAAATTCTTTGATATTGAATTCGAAGTAGGTTACAGAATTCCGTCTTGATATTTCTAGTATACATCAAAAGCAAAAATCCTTGTATCTCCCAAGTATTTTCAGATCAGACTCAGCAGCAAACATCAAAAGCAAATATATCTTTATGTATAACTCCCAATTATCTTCTGATAAAAGACTCGGCAAAAAAAAAACGCGTTAATTACTTCATGAGAATTTATTACAAAAAAAAAAACTTAAATTAAAACATACTTTCCATTGACATCCAATCGAAATTAACATACCAAAAAGGTTTTAAGACATAATAATGGTAATTCTGGCAATAAGGAAAGCTTCGGAGATATTACAAACATTATGAAAGAAAAAACAAGCTTTCAAGAAAATAAGGTAAGTAATTACTTAAGAACGGCCAACAAAACCTTGGGCTTAACGAGAGAGGACCAAGAAAGAATTAATATGATAGTCACGTTTCCACATAACAAGATTATCAAGTAGATAATAATCAAAGGCAGAGGTGAAGGCGTGTTGGTATTATTGCAAATTTTGAAGTGATAGCACTGTGGGTGCGGTCTCTTCAATTAAATAGTATATTATTCATATTTAAATTGCTGGTTCAGATTTTTCAATTGGTCCTGTCTAGACTAGACGTGTTTGATAATGTACCTTTTAGACCTAATGTAACAGTTTTTATGTTTTCGTAGCAGGAAAATCAAAATACTATAGAACTAATTTATGGACCTAAGTTGAAACTAAAATTATTGATGGCCTTGTGAGTATGATGAGAATACACTAAATAATAATAAGTGAGTAAGTCTAAAATTAAGTCTAAATGAGATGGGCACTAACATAACAAAAATGTTTGTCTCTGCAGCACCCAAAGGTTGACTGGTAGAAATTGCCAACGGCGATTCAGTTCACCTTTGTACATTGTCTGCTTGAAGGGTAGCCCGCGAATTTCGAATTTTCTTACGCTTTTTGCAATTTGCAGGTCAGTATCAGATTGTATATGGACCTAAACATGATTCGCGGCCGTAACAAATATTTATTTATAGAATTATTATCATAATACTTAATCAATTAATCATCAATACATCTAAGTTTATATTACCCTATTGATTAACTATTTGTAATCATGAGATTTGAGGCCAATCCTAACTCAAGGACTTGTATTGCTGATTCTAATTCTGTAAAGCCCTATTTTTTACTGTCGCGAATCATATTTGAATCAACATGCAACCTGACTGAATATGACCTGCAAATTGCACAAAACGTAAGTAAATTTGAATTTCGCAGGCTACCTTACCGCATCCGTCTTTATAAGAATTCAATCAAGGATCGACGTGACTTAAAAAATTACCGGAATTTCCCCACAACCTCTGTCCGTTATGGAATTTTACAATAGACCATGATAATTATTCCTACAAACAAACGGAGGATTACCGGCCATAATAAAAAAGCTTATAAATAAATTAGGCTAAACAATTATGAGAAGAACAATGAGTACGACTATACGAGTGACTAAGGCACCGCAACGTAGTCGAGTAACGTCTCGAAGATAATTTTAAATGAAGTCAATTGGTTTACTCAAGAAGGCAACAATTTTCTACAACAAAATTAACTTCTACAGAATAAACAGAGCAGCGAGATAAGATGAGTTGAAGAAATGGTTGCCCGCGAAACTAGTAATAAAATTAGTCAAAGAGTCTGATCAGCAATCAACTGAGTAGAATCTACATAAACTTGTTAGTGGAGAAAGTAACTGTACTACTGTAGAAGAATAACATTAATTAGGATTAGAAACTAGACGTTGATAGACTAGCCAATAAAAGTTTTAGTCAAGTTATTTGGCAATAGAATGAAATTAATCATCATCTGCCTTTTAAATCTTTTCACTATTTACGTGTAGGTAGATACAGACGTTTCATTTAGATACCGACGAAATTGTTATTGAAAAGGATCGAGAAGCACTGGTTTTTTTTAAAATTCATACAGTTTTAAAACAGTTTTTCGTACGTGGAAGAATACCTAAAAAGGTTATTTTTTTATTGTGGGTTTATAGTATGTATTTATTGTACGTTTGTTTGGATGGATTAAAAGTGTACCATTTACATAAAATGGTACACTTTTAATCCATCCAAAGGTTGTCTTTAAAATATCGCACTTAGCTATGAGACCGCCCATTGTGTCACCCTTTGTAAAATTTCTACATTCATACATATATGTGTACATAATAAAATGTATTCTATCATCTTCTATCTATACTCTACAATATTGGAATTAAGGGGACTACATGACCTAAAGCGCGGTCACTGTCGGACTGAAAAGAAAAGAAAGTCAAGTGTTGTGTCAACGCTGGTAATTTATTGCAAAATATGAAGCAATTATCTATTGGTATCCAGGCATGTGTTACGTAGAAATGAGGAAAATGTCGTGAGGAGAGTTTTGAGTATGGACGTCGATGGCTATAAGAGTAGGGGAAGACCAAAGAAACGATGGATGGAATGTGTGAATGATGATATGGTTAGAAAGGGGGTGACTACCGAGATGACGACTAATAGAGAAGTATGGAAGAAAAAGACATGTTGCGCCGACCCCAAATAAATTGGGATAAGGGCAGGAGAATGATGATGATGAAGCAATTATCTATTTACAAAAAATATATTGTTTGAACTAAAAATTGTAGAATAATCTGTCAAAAAATAAGAAAGATATGTATTAGTATGGTGTTTATTGTAAAAAGAAAGTTTTTAGAGGTATCTTCATGATTTTTTTCTATCGTATCTTGTAGTATTATATATCTTGTGTATTAGTTGTATTATGTTTTCAACACACTATCTAACTAGCATATATCTTGAAGAATATCACACATTTTTCTGATTTTGTTTACTGTAGTCGATCATTTACAGGCGGCATTATAAGTAGATCGTCATTTTAGTGAAGACAATGACAGACAGGCCCATTCGAAACACGCCAAAACAGGGTGTTATTTCATTTGACTACTGTTATACATGCAAAACCTTGGACTTGAACATGAATGCACGACTTTGAATGAGGAGACAAACTGAATATATGTTCAACACATAAACAACTTTGGCTAGGAAGGGAGTGATAATATATTGAGATGACGGTTAATAGTATAGAATAAGAAGACAAGCAGAAACAGCAAATAAACTGGAGGAGGCCGATGACATAGTTATAAAACTTTCCAAGAACTGATAGTCGGGAGGAAGACCGGGCTTTGATGTTTAATATTGTTTCAAACTTATGACGGTCAAAAGGCTAATGTACCTTTTAGACAAAGATTGATACTAATTGATAAGATTGATGGCTGACAACAATTGATGAATGAAGACAATTTCGTACGCGATCAATCTCCACAAAGTGCGTCATTTAAATATTAAATTTTGTAGATGACTCGAGGCCTCGAGTATATTATGATGATGAATATGCTATGGCATTGAGTAATGCCATTATAAAGACCACAAATAATAGGTGTGAAATGACTAATATTGTATTCGTTGAAAAAACAATTGAAATATATTACATTTGCTATGAACTATGAATTAAAACAATAGCTTGATTAGAAACACCGGCTACTGGTCACGGATAAAATTGTAGATCTTGCTAGTGTTACTGTGGTATTCGTATAGAATCAACTATGGAAGTGAGATGGTACATGTAAATATTTTAAATCAACATCCATTTGTTACATCAGATTCCGTTTCGTTTTAAATAACATCACAGTCTTTGCAATGTACTATGCATAGTAGCGCTTACTTCTCATGATAAAAATTCTAATCTAAGTCACATGCTTATATTTATAACAAATATAATAAACTACAAAATGGACTTGACTAATTTACGGATTTGAAACTTAAACTTACCAGATCATTGTCACCGTCAATTCCATTTTCGACCAAGATGTCTTCGAACAATATGTCTGCCTCGCACGGCGAACACAAGTTGCTGAGCAATTCACTGAACCTTTCCACTTTGCGCACACACACAGCCCCTAGTAAGCCTCCTACATCCTCTTTCACTTTTGGCACTACACTATCTTCTACATAATCAACATTATTAACTTCTATTGCTTTATCAGCGGCAGGAATATAACTATTGTGACTATATTTGAGCCCATCATGATCCAGAATCTGATCATTAATCTTAATTTCGATACCATTCTGGTGTTCAACATCGTCAACGACAAGATCATTAAATAAATCGTCGATTTTTTCGTCATCTATACTATTAGACATGTCTTTTTCGTTTACAATATCGTTAAAAAATTCTTCACTATTGACTCGTAATGGTTTTTCGTTTTTTCTTTCGTATATCTCACTATTCGATTTCTTTTCTTCGATTATGGAATTCTTGTTTCTACTTTCATCTAATTTAGAACTGCGCTTTTCGTCAACATTCTTTCCTTTAGGACTAGTCACTATAAAATTATTTTTGTCTTTTTCTAAAATAGTTTTATTAATGGAATGTTTAGTTTTCGTCTTAATAGCACCAATTTCCTTATCCAAGCGTGTCGAAGACGTACTTTTAACATTTTGTTTTTCTTTGCTTTGTCTTTTGTTCGATCGTTTATCTCTATCTAGTAACTTGGAATTTTTAGGTGATTTCGTTTTAGCGTCTTCAAGTAAGGATTGTACTGATGAGCTTCTATTAGATTTTCTTGGAGACGGCGAGGAATCGGAAAGATTTGCGGCAGCAGCTCTGAGACGTGACGTACGCGTTGTTCTAATAGGCACTGAAGTTGAAGCTGTGTTAAGGTTTAGCTCCGAGGAAGACTTAAGATGAGCAGCAACGTCGTCTGGAGGCGTCAGTTCGGGTGATCTTTTCGGGCGCCTGGAATTAACAACAAAATACATTTACAAAATGATCTCAAAAATAGTACTATTAGGTACATTATAATAAACATTATAATTTCAGAAACCTCCTGTATCAGGAGAAACCCACCTCTCAGTGACGTTAGCAGAAAATAACGTCGCTGTTCTAGCCGTCAGCTGTTTTCTCCTCTCCTCCTTATACTTCTGTATCCTGGCCGCGCGGGCCTCGTCGTGCGACTGACTCATGTCGGCCTCCTTGCGCTCCCGTTAACGTCACGTGCGCCAGTACCTCTCGAACCTTCTAAACCCTTGAGCTTCTTTATTATAATTTCTATAAATCTTGTCTAGCATGGCGGCATTAAGCGCGCTATAGGGCGGAATAGTTGGCAGTGATGAATACAGACTAAGGCTTGCGTTGTGGTGACCTGGAAATTGAAAATAGAATATATTAGTCACTATATCCATAACGAATTGTTATCATAATCAGCGTGAGTAATATGACTGCAGATGTAAGGTCGGGGGCAAATCGCAGAACACAAACAATGATGTTTGGTTTATTGGATCGCGGTTGGTTCATTTCTTGTGACCCGGCCTAGAGGCTTTGTTCCATTGTCACGAAATGAGAATGTTAACCAACTAACAATTGCCCTGAAACTACACTGACGCGTGTGTTATCATTCTAGGTATCTATCTCTATTCTTAAGAAAGGAAACATACTTCCAGATGTTCTCGAATTCATGTTTTGAGAACGAAGATTTCAGTTAGTTTAAAAACATCAAAGACGTTGCTCACGGTTGCTATTGTAATTTGACGAAGATGCGTTACGTGTGTCATAATAATAGTCAACGCGCCACGTGATAGTTTAACATGTAATAGAAGTTTACACTGTCCTAGAACACAAAATTCGAATACATGTGACATCTACCAACCGGCACTGGGCTCCCGTGGTAGTTACAAGCCCACTTCTCACCGAGAGGTCTGTGTCCCAACAGTGGGAAGATTATAGGGTGACTATTCATGTGCACCATACGAACTACAGATATAAATGTAGAAATTTTACATAGGGTGACATAGTGGGCGGTCTACATATAAATCTTTAATTCAACGTAGATGTTTAGCAATATTCATAACAGTAGCTTCAAAACATGCATTAAATCTACATATCTGAGCTTAACTCTATCCACCAAATTGCGCATAACCCGCTTATTGACTGTTTCATCCACTCTACTTAGTGCAGTTAACTGGAATCTGTAATCGTTAACGTAACCCTTTACCGCCGTTAATTAAACTAACAGCCAATATGGTTGGGCAACTGTTTCTGCGGCTTCGGTATAAAGGTGCAGTTCCATTGCTTCGTATAAGGGTGTTCACGCAGGGGCTACGCAAGTTAGCTCCATGGATCTGTTTGACTGGCTGCTTGGCTTGTCTACCGTTTCACGGCAGCATGCGCATGGCATAGTTCTTACGATATGCGGAATTACGTCTGGAAGTTACACCTCTATGTAGTGCATGTAAAGCTGGTAGGCTACGGGTGTATAGGTGACGTCATCAATCCACGCATCCGTACGTCGCGTAGCCGTGGAAAACCCACTAAACCGAGTGAGGAGACATAGATGGAAGAAGAAGTGGACGTTCCTTCCAATATTATAATACAAAGCGAAGCATAGCGTAGCATATCGGTGCGCAGAAATGGGACTGCGTCTTAAATCTCTACCGCAGCGTTGTGATATCACATGGCATCTGACATCTAATTACCGTTGATTAGTTTGTGGTCTGCCAAATGAACCTAAATAGGACCCTGATTTGAAAGGAGTTATTTATTTGATTGGTCAATAAGTGAGATGTGTACATTATTAAGTATATCTAAGTCTTAATTATGTGTCTATTCGCAATCGTAGTCAATTTAGGGCGACAGACGTGACTTTACAGTAGAAATACGAAAAATAGTGGGCGAAAAATGTGTATTAGGAAAACGTGTACCTACAGAATACAGACACCTGCATTATCTAACTGGACACCCCTCTAGAATAAGAATTTCTTTAAAAAACCGGTATTCATAAATGTGCACGTCAGTAATATAAGTACCTACATCAACATTTCATTATGAATCCCTATAATTAAAGTGATGTTTTCGGAGTTTTCACTTATAATTGGCCACTACACAATGTTTGGAATATGTTGTGGTTACATTAATTATTTAGGATTAATTAATATGTGTATGCATTTGGAAACAGCCATAATTGACGGATACCAAACCACAAATACAAACACATGACGTAAGCCAAAATATTAGTTTACCTACCTACTTATGAATATTTATGGTGACTATAAGCAGCAAAAAATGCCTAACAAAAATATAATTTGATATTCAGAGAAGAAAAGGTGATTGACTGAATATATGATTGACACCAACGCATACAGCGTTGGTGTCAATCATCATCGACTAATTATAGAAACTTGATATTTGGACGGTACTTTAACACAAATAACAATGAAAGGAATTTGGAAAATGTTTTATGGATGAATGGTAGAATAATAACGAAAGTCCCAAGTAAATTCACAAACAAAGTTGCGAGAATAAAGGCAGACAGACCCGACGTCACAGCGCGACGCGTTTCTAGTAGAACAATTTCTATAAAAACTTCAAAAATGTTTTGAAATTCGTCTGCAAAAACAAACATCTACATAGTACCCAACAAATTATTCAGTAAAAGAGGTTAAGGGCGAATTTCACCAAACTTTTATATCTAGAATAAGTCTTTTCCTAAGATTAAATTTTGAATTATTGACAGTTTTTCCATACTGGAACTGTCAGATGTCAATTTTATTCTACGGATAAATGATATTCTGACTTAGATAAAATCAGTCATAAATAATATAAGGTAAGGAGAAAAATACTGTTACAAGTTTCACCAGCAGTTGAGTCATGTTCTTATTTAGCAGCTATAATTAATAATAGACTAGTCTGCTTGACCCTCATTTGATCCTATTTTGGGGCGATTGTATATATTAAAGCTCCAAACAGGATCATATTTACGAGGGTCAACAAAACTAGGCTGTATTTATAACGGCTCCTATCAGATCTAACTCTCTTCGAGGTCTCAACCACCCACACCGGAGACTTTGACATTTGAAACACTACATTCTATATGGAAAGGACCGTTTGAAATCAGGTCAGTGGCTTAAGTGTGAGTTTTTTCACTCACGTTCGATTGCGAGCGCGTTAGAATTTTATATGGGAACAAGTTACAGCGCCACCTGGTGGTCACTAGGCTAATTTGCCATGCAAAATTCTAACGCGCTCGCAATCGAACGTGAGTTGAAAAAACTCACACTAAGGCCACTGATCTTACCTCCACCAGCGTATACTTAAGATCACATTTTCGCAAAGCCTACTTATATAATTCTCTTTGCATTTACGCCACCAATGTACATAGCTGCATTATTCACGCATATATTCCCCGAAGGGTAGACCGAGGTGGGTTCATCTACATTTCGTCAGTTATGTACGCTTGAAGGGTTAAGTTCCATATAATTGGGGGCGAGATTTTTACTACAAGCCGAGACACAAATCCAAACACCGTGCTGCCACTGAGAAATTCCTCACATTACCCGACCTGGTGGTCAAACACAGGACCGCACGATCAGCAGTCGTGCCTGCCACCACTAGAACAACGACGATTATTTCATGGTTGTATTCATTATTAATTTTATTATTTAATTTTATTAATCTATAATATTAATAAAGCTGAAGAGTTTGTTTGTTTGAACGCGCTAATCTCTGGAAGTACCTGTCGGATTTGAAAAATTTTTTTTTATATTTGATATCTCACTTTTTGAGGAAGGTTATCTGTATCTAACATCACGCTTCAATCCCTAAGGGTTGTAGCGTGATGTGCGGCTCCTAAGAGCCGAGCAAAAAGAACGCTAAGCGAAAAGCGTATTTCCCTTTCCGTGTCCAACTGGCGACACTGGTCTCACGAAATCCACACGCTTTTGTATTAGTACGGAATTCTAATAGCCCGTGTTCAATTCGCGTCACGCACGCCTTTGTGGTAACGTAAAAAATAAAGTAACCTAACAAAACCGAACCTCGGGGTGCCCTTCGCTCGCTTTTGCATTCTATGTCGACGGAACCCCGTGTGTGTAAAGTGTGTAAAGGGTTTAAAGTAACCTAACCAAACCTAACTTCGGGGTGCCCTTCGCTCGTTCTTGCATCCTACGTCGCCTATCGACCGACCGCAACCATGCAATGTAATTAAAAAAGTAATTATGTAAGTAAAACCATGTAATTTCCAACAAAAAAAAAAACCTTTTAAGCTCTTCCATTATGCACTATGTAAACGAGAAACATAACCTCAAACGCACAGTAACAAACAGCGCGCGAATGCAACTTCGGGCGCCCTGCCCCCACGGGGGCGCGGCGGTTCCCGCCAGCTTCGGCCCGCACGATTTTATTACGAACATTTACGAACGCGCTAAATCAGCACGGATTTGTTTCGAAGAGATCAGTTAAAAAACCGTGTTCTATTCAATTGCACACTATTTTGTAAAACCTCTTTTAACGTTGCTTGAACGCAAAAACGTGCGCAGTTGGCGCGAATTGAGCACGGGCTGGTTGAATTGTGTAGTAATACAAAAGCGTGTGGATTTCGCGAGACCGGTGTCGCCAGTTTGGACACGGAAAGGAAAATATGCAAGCGAAAACGAAGTAACGCGGGCGTGCGATGGGATGCGACTCGGTGGGTTTGGGGGCAACTACGTAAGTCACGGGCGGAAGTAATATGTATCGTCATTATTATCGACAATCGCCTTGGTTTAGAGACAGGATTTATGAGCAACCATGAATTAAAATTGCAGCATTACTATTTACAATATCATACGATCGTTACTATGTAAATAAATAGTTGAATATAGATAAGCAAGAACTAAGTCCACGGTTTTCTAGACAATAGAGAAATCAATGCATAGGATACCTACAATTAATTCTGATTTTGTTGATTCTAGGAAATTCCGAGTTCGGAGCTATGATTACGAAGGTATTTTACTGATAATAATCTTCTGGAAGTTTTACGAGTTGGTACACAGGTATTATAAGGGAAACTTTACTAATGTTCTTAGCGTTTATAATCAGCCTATAAATGCTGCTGGGACACAGGCCTCCTCTCGGTGAGATGGAGTGGGCCGTTATCCACCACGCGGGCCCAGTGCGGGTTGGTTGTCTTTGGGGAGGAGCCGCTTACTTGAGATCTGAGCCGTCTGTACCCCATGAGGACATTGTTTTTGCTCCGGACGACTTTGGTTCAAAGTCTCTTTATTAGAGATTAAGAAGTCGGCCACGGTAACGCGTGCCCAGGCGGGAAACTCTCAGATGGTTCGATAAAAAAACTTAGTAACTTTTCTAATGAGAAAATAATAGGTATATGATCTACTACATAACAGATATTTTCAAGATCAATGAAAAGATGAGTGAATATAATTTTACTATCTTGCAGTGATGCTATTTTCTAATTGATTCATACTTTTACAGACAGAATCAGGCATACATTAGCTGTATATTATCTAATCTAATCTACCCGCCCCGTACGAAACCAAAAGCGCGCTCTACAGTCAAAACTGATACGCAATATTAACCGTAATGAGCTTTACGCAAATCCAAGCCAATTTCAAACGAAAACACTTTTACTACCAAAAATATCAAGGCATGCAAAACAAGGAGGTACTCGTATATACCTATACAATCGCAAACAAAAAATACTGTAAGATAAGAAAAGCTCCGCTTGTCTACATGTCGTTAAGCTTTTATTATAAACATAAAAAAGAGCCTTTAAGGTGACTCTAGTCGATATTTTTTCCATACAAATTTCGGGAGTGTATTACTCCACTGTTTGACATTGTGCATCCAAAGTTAAGCATGATATCGTTTTGTCTTATTATTAATGTTGTCTGTACGGAAACAGAATAGTAAAATAAAAAGCCATTAAAAAGTTATGAGCCAACAAAGATTCGTTTTTCTTGCTATTTTTAACGTAACTTTGGGTGTAAATAAGTAATATAAGAACTGTAAAATCTTCAAAACCAAGTCCGCACCGACAAAGCTCAGTTATCGAAGAGTTCAATAAACTTTATTTTTAATTGATTTACGCATTATTTTTTTCATAAAACACTTTTTTCCGAAGCACTTTTAATTTTTTTTTCCGCGCCTCTCAGTTCGGAATGGTATTTCTGTGGGTGAGAACTAGACTTTTTTCATGTAGACTAGCGTCTAACTGCTCATCAATGATACTAGCTCAGTCGGGCACGAAGCCAGATAAGACAACGTGATTTTTGGCCATGACCACCAGTGAGTTCGAGCCCGCGACTAGTTTGCTCTTAAGTCCATTTTTTTAATGATAACTTATTGCTGCGCGTGACTGTACTGATGAGTCATTTGTACTCGTTTCCCTTCATGGGAATTTCGATCTTGGCGCTGGCAGATTAGAGGTTATTCTCCTTTGATGGTTGGATACAGGTGGAGCCTTTGAGCAAGACCACGTTTCTAGTCACGACCTCGGCTAGGCTTAGAAACGGCAGTGTCTACACGACAAACTGTAATTGACATTGACATTGTGCTTTGATGTGAGTCGCAAACAAATAGCACGAAGTAATGTGTTGTTATCACTCGTAAAAATGTATTATGGCTAGGAATTTTATGATAAGACGCGTATGGCGGTATGGCCCTTGTTACGTGACATGTCATTGGATTGTTTGACGTAAATGATTCAAAGCAGATAACGCTTAGAAAAGGGCCAGCGTGTAATGGCCTATGTAGTCTGTAAATAAAAGATTTTATTTACAGACTTTAAATAAAAGATTTTATTTACAGATTTTAGTGTCTAAAATTCATCATTTCAGCCGAAAGACGTCCACTGCTGGACATAGGCCTCCCCCAAATCATTCTTGGGGGGGGTTTGCCATAATCGCCACGCTTGGCAGGCGGGTTGGCGATCGCAGTATAGTATGGTGGTGGAATGCATAGAGAAAGCTGCCGCCCATTCTCCGGTACGACCCTTAGTCGCCTTTAACGACACCCACGGGAAGTATGGGGTGGTGCTATTCTTTAAGTCCGGCACCACACAGACAAAATTATCTTGTGTATACTTCGAAAACGAAAAAAACCGGGCAAGAGCGAGTCGGACTCGCGCACCGAGGGTTCCGTAACATCCGGGTTTATTAATAAGGTTTATGTTTATGAAATTAAATGTTTTTTTTTTTATTATTTTTATATTTGAGTTGATTGAATAAAATGTAAATTGCGGTTTACGATTTATGACGTATTAAAAAAAAACTACTTACTAGATCTCATTCAAACCAATTTTCGGTGGAAGTTTACATGGTATTGTACATCATATATTTTTTTTAGTTTTATCGTTCTCTTATTTTAGAAGTTACGGGGGGGGGGACACACATTTACCACTTTGGAAGTGGCTCTCGCGCAAACTATTCAGTTTAGAAAAAAATGATATTAGAAACCTCAATATCATTTTTGAAGACCTATCCATAGATACCCCACGTATGGGTTTGACGAAAAAAAATTTTTTTAGTTTCTGTTCTAAGTATGGGGAACCCCAAAATTTATTGTTTTTTTTTCTATTTTTGTGTGAAAATCTTAATGCGGTTCACAGAATACATCTACTTACCAAGTTTCAACAGTATAGTTCTTATAGTTTCGGAGAAAAATGGCTGTGACATACGGACGGACAGACAGACAGACATGACGAATCTAAAAAGGTGATAATTTAACGACCACAGATTGTTTCATCAAGCCCCATTGACATGAAGCTTGATAAACCTACCCATGGTAGGCCCACCCAGCCTTTCAGCAAACACCCTCAAGATACCGTTGAAGCTTCCTCCCACTCCACTCCCACTGCGTGTCATCGACGAAGATAAAGAAGAATTATTAAAAAAATAAATGTGTATTGTCATAAACAGTTAGAACAAACCACGGATATGGAACAAACCCAATACCTAAAATCCTAAAATCAATACCTACATGACTTTAAAGGATGGTGATATGGCGTATTTGTTGTAGCTCACTCTACACGAAAAGGTAGTAAAATCGCGAATGCTAATATAATTTTTCAAGCGAATATTTACTGCAATGCGCGGACTTCAGTATATTGGTATTGTTCACAGAATGGTGTTTATTTTCCGAAACGATTAAATTTCATGGTGCACGCTTAGCCTTAGGCAAATTTTATGTTTTGGAAAGAGTTAAACACGATAGGTATACAGGTACAAAGTTTCCAAGAAGCTTAGACGAGAACCTCTAATCTTCAACAAGCAAGGTTTGCTAAATACGTGACACTAAGCTACTAGAACGTGCATCAGCAAATCCCCAATGTTTACATGGCTTTAGCACAAGTTAAGCTCTGCAGTATTAAGCAGAACAAATACTCCTGCCGAGAGCTATTCCGTAGTCTAGACAGCTTCGAAACTATGGACCGTAATACCGTATCTTTATTTTAAACACAGCGGTTTTCAAAGTAAACGACCTTCTCCCCACTGAATATTTGGGGGGGGACAATGGGTGGGAGAGAGGTAAAATGTGAAATGAATGTAAATATTTATTTAAACATAAAGAATGGTGATCAAATTGAAATAGTATTTTTGAGTAATACTAAAGGTTTTTATCTAACTGCAACACAGTGACACGTAACACTGCAATGGATAAAAGAACATAGCGGATCGCTAGGCAACGACGCAGCTGACGAACTGGCCAGAAAAGCATCCAGCGCGTCAGTCTGTAGACCCGAACCATATAATAATATATCTATGACCAGAACCTATCGTGCCCATCCCCTGCAACAAGATACGCAGGTTGTGTAGCTAGGAGTCCGTACACCCAAGCGGAGAGCTGGTGGACTTTGACACCGGGCTGCAGGCAGTCCAAGGTAGCTAAGCCATCATTAGATGGCAGAACATAGAATACTAAAGGTTTCAAAAGCCGGAAATGTCTCCCGATCGAGTCTTAAAATAACCTAAAATAGATGAGACACTAACGAAATTCCCAACACCCCAAAGCTGTTGCTATCCCAAGAGAAATGTCATAATTTTTATAATAACGAAAAGAACAGCGACGTAAAAGTTTGACAGAACCTGTCTTATACGAATTACAGCGGTACAACCTCTGGGGAGAGCCTTTAAAGTCTTCGCATTATGGCTTCATAACTCAAGGAAAGTTCTGGAAGGTTTTATAGGTAAACGAAAAGCAACATCTGTCGGCTACAATATCTGTAATAATAAGGGAGATGGGAGTATTCCGGCCACGTGGAGCAAAAACGGCGAAAATAAGTTACGTCAGATGAGAACGTATTATTAAACCGTGTATTCATTGTTTTTCCTGCTGGATATGAAGGCTTTCCGGACTCGTCTTGAAGATGGAAGAAGTTTAAATAAAGTAAAAGATTTATCATATTAACAAGGGGCATTAGAAACACAAGGATGAATAGTTCAACTTTTAAAAAACAACATCGAGTCGTCGCAGAGACATCGATGCGCAACTTGTAACCATAGATCAGTGCTATGATTCTGAAATCAAAAATTGTTTAAAACAAATTAGCTATTCCATAAATTTTGACTGCGTAGGTATTTACTTCACTATGAAAAGGCTGTTTTTTTTTTAATAACTGACGAAAAATTTCTACGCCTTAGTGTAGAAATTTTTGGTCTAGAATTATGTGCTGAATAGGCGTGACGACAGTATCAAATAATCAAAAATTTAATGATGTTAGGGGAAAATACATATTAAAAGGATTTAAAACAGTGATTTAGTTTAATTTAAAAACTTGAGATTAATCGGATTTTCACTAAAATAAAAGATTAAAATACTGCAGTCGGCCATTTTGACTGAAACACCAATCACAGCGCATGACGTCACGCCTATGTAAACATCACTGTGGTTCACAGAGTACACTATAGATAGTATACTGACAACATTTGATGTTTACCTAGGCGTGACGTCGGATCCGACGCCATGACAATGTGAGCTGTTTTCGCGCCCTATTGAAAAAATATTAGCAAAATGGCTTCAAACTTCGTTAAACTTTAGTTTATTACCGAAATATAGGTGTTTTCGTAAATAGTAAATGTGTACGTACATTACGGAAGAGGATTTGAAAATCATTCGTCATGACTATTCATCGTTTCAGATTGCGCCTCGATGTCCCCTGTCACCTTGTATACAATGACATACATTATGATATAGGGAGATGTCCCACCATCAATTAGAATTTTATTCAACGCATCAAGGTTAGTAAGCTTAATCACAAGGTATGGTCTGGCCTTAGTTTCTAAAGCTCGATAATTCAGGCCAGTCGTGAACTACCCTGCGGATACATCGTAAGCATCCATCATAGACTGACACATAATTATATCTAACGCTGTTTACTCGGCAATCACTCGTGTATCCACTATACTAGGGTGATAGTTTGTCAACATTACATTAGATGAAATATGGGGACGACCCTATTCTTAAGATGAAAGGAAGGCATGAGATCATGAGCTTATCAGTTTTAGTTTCCCCATTTACAGGCGTATCACGTATATGCAGTTCAGATTCGGACACTTTCATTTTAGTGCTTTTCTTAGACTTCTTAAGAAAGTTCAGGATAGATATTAGATACTAGCTTCCAACCGCAGCTTCGACCGCGTTCTCATTGTTCAAAATATCCCCCATAACAAATTTCATGAAAATCGGTCCAGCCTTTTCAGAGATTATCCGGAACAAACAGTTTTTTTTTAATATTTTTTAATATAATTACCATATATGTATACTTTCAGAAGCATTTCGTAAAAATATGTTATTTTGATATACAAACAGACACTTCAATTTTATTCATTTGTATCTATCTATAGATTTAACTGCCAATAGATACCTATCCTATCCGATGACCGGAACCACTCACGCATTAGTTTTCAACCAATCGCGTTCGTCTGCGTCCGGCTAGCGTCGGAAGCTATGTCACCCACTTGAGAAGTGCTGACGGATGCGAAAGGACGCCCCCACACTGCTGAATACCAATGAACCCTTTCGCTTCCGAATAATCTGAATAACATCGACGAACGCATCCGTGCGCTTTAGTTTTCAACGAAGAAAGTCTTCGAATTGATGCTAATGGATTGGATCCGTGTCAGAGACTCAAAGCCCTTAAAATGTTGTTCTGCTTTCAAGGTCATACACAAAAATTGATTTCTAGAAATCGCGTTTCTGAAATGTTTCTTTTATCTTTGACTAATCTATGTATATCTCTATACTAATAATAAAGCTGAAGTTTGTTTTTTTTTTTTTTTTTAATTTACTAAACTCTGGAACTGCCAGTCATATTTGAAAAAATCTTTTTGCATTCGATAGACCAATTCTTGAGGAAGTTTATATGCTATTTAACATCACGCTACGACTTTAGGAGCCGAGCAAAAAAGCGAGAGTCGGGAAGAACCTTAGACAAAGAAAAGTATAGACGGCGGGTATCTCCATTTCATTTCCACAAGAAAGGGATAAAGTATTGAGTTATTATAAGTAACAGAAAAGGATAAAGCTATACTATTTCCGTCTCTCAGTGCGTGCCAGTTTTTTCAAGGCAGCTACTCATGTAGCCTATGCTATTTAAGTTAGTTTTTTGTCTCATGTGTGGCCACGCTACCCGATGCTCTATAGCTTTCTTACTCTAAGGGAAGAACATTAAACGAAAATGAAGTAGTAACTGGTGATGCGACGCGACGGGGTGTGTCGAGAAAGCAAGAAATTTCACGCGGTCGAAGTCGCGGCCAGAAGCTGGTTATTAGATAACATTTAACAGCAATTCATCAGATTTGACGACGACCATCGAATTAGAAAACTGGTCGATTCGCATCGATTCGGTTTTATTGCGCTGTAACTAGTTTACGATACCGTAGGAAAGCTATGGAGCATTCATGGTTATCTCTGAGTCGATTTGCTAAGAAAACCTAGAAGAGTTACTTGAGACAGTTTTTTTTTTGCTCAAATAATATCAATCGTTTATCATCAAAGGGTTAATTCCTGTATTTTTAAGAACGTACCCATTATAATCTTAGTCTTAATCTATCAAAACTACCTCTATCATCTACCATCATCTTCCTAGCCTTCTCCCAACTATGTTGGGGTCAGCTTCCAGTCTAACCGGATGCAGCTAAATACCAGTATTTTACACGGAGCGACTGCTTATGTGATCTCCACAACCCAGTTACTGAGTAATACGATACCCCTTGGTAAGACTGGTTGTCAGACTTTCAAGCTTCTGATTGCAATACCTCTAATTTGCATATATTAAAATTTATTTTAAGAAGTTTTTGATTTTGATCGTCGCTGATATGACATTGCAACTTTATTAAGAAAGTTTTTTATTACGGGAATTGATCTTCTGATCCTTAGACATCTGATACTAATACCTAGGTATCCATTTTCTAATAAGTAAATAACTTTGTAGTTGAGAAAGTTCACAGAAGCTTCTAGAAATTAGTGTTTCTCAAAGACAGCTCACAGACCTTAGAAGAACTAACAGTACAGTACATTAATTGCGAAAATTCCTGTTTTACTTGTGTAACCCCGTACGAAGCATCAATATAGCGTGCTGTTCTCACAGTCTGATTCACACGCCTCAAGACTGTATTATGAGGATAG
The DNA here is from genome assembly GCA_916614155.1 of Mesoligia furuncula. Lineage (NCBI taxonomy): Eukaryota > Metazoa > Arthropoda > Insecta > Lepidoptera > Noctuidae > Mesoligia > Mesoligia furuncula. The sequence continues at coordinate 21,177,822 of OU744808.1, forward strand.
TTAATGGGCAACAACCACGCGGATGTGCATTGCTAGAACACTGAACGAAGATGACATCAATGCATAACATTTGAAAAAAACTTACAAGTTTAATAGTGCAGAAAACTTATGGCCAAGCAATGATTTGTCAAGGTTTTTCTGAATGAGAGAAGAAATATTTCTTATTTGAGACTTACGCACTTAAAAGAAATATCAGATCAATTTGTAGCCCGTAATTACACATATTCTAAGCATGTTTTGTACTGCAGTATTTCGTAATAATTTATTGAATTATTTGATGCAAGATAAATTAACCTATGAAAGTAGCAGCAAACACATTTTGCTGCTGTAAAAATGGTCTAAAGTTTTCTCATACATTACATACATAATCAGCCTATAATGTTCCCACTGCTGGGCTACAGGCCTCATCTCGATGAAGGAGTGGACTGATCCACCACGCGAGCCCAGTGCGGGTTGGTAGATGTCACTTGTCTTCGATGTTTTAGTTCTAGGACATGCCAGACAGGCGCTTTACTTTGTGTAAATTATTTCCTCACGGTCTTTTCCTTCACCGTTGTGAGAGCAGTGGCTCGAAGGTTTGAACCTGCGACCTACAACTATAGTTGGGAAATCCACCGGGTTTAAACCCGGTGCTTTTGATAAACACCCGATAAACACCCAGAAAATTGAGTGTTTACGGGTGTTATCGGTTGTTTATCAAAGCACCGAGTTTAAACCCGGGTGGATTGCCCATCTATAAACACGTAAGTCGCGGCTGTTACCACTGGGCCAATACTGCTCTTAAAACTTTCTCATATCCGAGCCAAAACTTAAGAACTGCCCATAAAACTGAGCTTGGACATTAAAAATTTTCCAATAAAGTTAATAAAGCTTTTTCTGTTCTGTTTACAAAAGCAAAACACTTATTGAACAGCTATCGAGACAACAAAAAACACTGTTGTCTGCTGCATTAGCGAAATTGGACAAACACCGTCTACTGGAATGAAATAGATACAATCTTCGAAAATAATGAACTAAGTAAGATCTAGATCTGGTGCCTGGATAGGTAATCCATCAACAATACTATAGGAATTTGATCTTAATGAGAAGATCAAATCCCTCATTAAGATTAATGAACAATGATGGAGATGAAAAGAAAATTCTGCAAACGGATGATGTCATCGATGTAAATGTGAATGCTTCCGCAATACACGATATCCACGGGAGAGAAAGGCTAACTGTCTTTAGCCGGCGACCACCCGGAAAAAATAAACGTCACTTCCTATCAAAAGACATTTAATTCGATCCCCTTAAAATCAAATCGCTTAATGATAATGCAACAAGCCAAAGATACATAAATTGTCGCAACGTTTACATAATAACATTAACATAAATCTTTGGGCATTAACCGTTTGCATAAAGGTAACTGGATCTTAATAAAAGGATAAAATAAGAAGCCTAGAGATTAAAATGCTTTCTTAGGTAGCAACAGCGGTTGATGAAAAATAAATTCTTATTCAAACCACGATCGCTCGGAAAAAACATCGATACCAAACGCTAAGCTCGAATACATTTGGTAGCTGAAAGACGAATTTAGGCCTACCCAGTTACCTACCAAGTAAAATTTAAGCAAACCCAGTTACGTAATAAAGGAATTACGTCATATAGATCTTATATGACATGTGATAAAATCAAATATTGAAAGTAAACAGAGACGAACGTGATCTATTGAAAAGCGAAATCAATCTTTCTCATTCATAAAATTGACGTTTATTTGTGTTTCGCATTAGATTATGCCTGTAGACTCACGTGCTGAGAACTTTAAATGCACGAAGCAAATACCTGCGCACATAACGTAGGTACTAAAGAGTATCTTTCAGCATGCTTCAAGAAACTTATGTAGACCGATGTTATTTTTAGATAAAAAGTCTTTGTTTACCAGATTTATATGTCACAGTTGTATAGATTTGTGTGTCACCTGTTATCACTGTTCCATTTAAAACTGAGACATGACTAACATGCCGCTGTCGTGAGACGCCGCAAGCGATAATGCTCCTCGTCAATATTTGCACGTTTCATAAAAGTTAAGACGGACGCAAACTCTACGGACTTTCTTCTTCAGTTTACAACAACAAACAAAAAGTTTGTGTAACGCCATTGCTTTCTATGTTTTAAAGATTATGATATTTCAACAATAATCTGTTAAGCCTTCACTCAACGAATCGCTATTTCTAGAAGCATGAATTTAGCTGTAATATTGCGACGATGTTCAAACGAGATGGCAGCATCCCACAACGCGATATTCTCTCAGATCATATATCTTATAAAATGAATATGTAAATCATACGGATAGGCAAGTCAGTGGATCACGTAGCTGAAACCGCGGTTGTTAAGCAAACCGAGCCGATGAGTCAGAGAGACTTGTTGCTCGACTTTTTGCTTGGAGAAAACAGGACCATTACTTAGATCAGAGAGCATAAGACAGCCAACATGCTGGGCACGTTGCAACATAGATTCGTTTCGCGACATGCGCCAAACATCATGTTGATCAAAGTAATACACATCTTTAAAGACCGAATCACGTTTTGTTCGGTGTCGAGTGTTTACGCTCTAACTGAACTGAAATCGAAGCCATGATACTTATGTTTTAATAACATACAACCATTTAAAGAATGGATGAAGTAATTTTGTATTGGTGGATACAATTTAATGGGAACAATGACCTCGTTCGTACCACCTAATGTAGTCTCAAGGCACAGTATTGTTTGGAAGGCATTGCAAACAAGGAATTTTTGAAGTAATAGAAAGTTTCCAATAGACAAAAAATACTTTTCAGAATTAGACACAAAAGCACAACTGCATATAACTTTTTTTTTTTCAAGACAACAGCATTTAATTTCACATCCGAAAATATTAAAACAGAATGCATCTCAAAGAATTTGTTTCGCAAATTGCAGACGGGAGCAACGTCTCGTTTCGCTTGTTGTAAAGCGGTAAACTTTAATACAGCTAGTTATCCCCGAGTGTCGAATACGGGCGCAATAAGGCTTGTGGAGTGGACATCAGCACCCACAAATAAAAGTAAAGTCGGACCGGATTTTATCGAAAGCCCGTCTCGCCTTGGAAGATCTCGCTTAATTTATACGGTAACTTACAGTAAGTGGTGGGCACGACTTTTTTTGGCACACGGCATTGAATGGCGCAGCCGTTGGCTATATTAGGCATCGACGCTACGATCGATTAAAAAATATTTATTAATAAAATAAAATGGCGTAAATCTATAGATAATAAACCTAGCAGAAAGTAGTATTGTTAAACAGAGCTCTCAATCTGTAGAAAAGTAACAAATAAAATATCGATCAATAATCGTAACAGTCATCGGGACGGGTACGGTTGTGGTTTGTGGTATATCCTTTAACTAGGTTTGTTAAGCAACTCATTTATTGATTCTTGGTCAATGAACGAATGAAAAAGTATTAGGTACCGCACATGATCAATACATTAGCACATAATGAAAGTTGCGTAAGTGACGCAAGGAACAACACAAACAATACGGTTGCAGCTGAAGTGGATTAAAGTACCTACTTTTAATAAAAATAAAAAGATACATCGAAGGAGACAACAGCTAAACCCAGTATTAAAGTCACGTAAAGACCCTTGTTAGCCAAAGTAGGACTAAATCAACGCTTTGAAATGGTAATTCTGATACAATTGAAAATCTGGTTTCTTATTCAATATGAAAATGCCGCCATTCAAACGAATTTACGAAGCGATACAATTTATTTGTATTGTTGAGAGAAATGTGCTTTGAGTATGTTTCAATAAACATGTTGATGGGAATAATCTGATTGCAAACTTTTGAAACAACGTTTTAATATTGTCCTTGCTAGCTGTCTGAACACCTTGCTTCTTTTATGCAACATGCAACGCTGCCTCCAAAACCCGATAAGCCTTTATTTGGAGACCTAGAGTCGCATAAGGCAACACGTCTTCTTCAAGGTCTATACATTTTTTTGCCTAGATTTAAAGACCAGTTTTCACTGTTCTGCGGCATTGGCAAAATTTCAAACTGACATGATTTCATACTCCCATAGGATCGCATAGAAAATACAAAATGAAGCCGTTACGTAACATGAGCGTGCTCTATCTCCAACAAATAAGTAGAAAACAACATTTTGTCCCCAAAAAACTACTAACTTTAACTTCGTGGATGCACTTTTTGGCTGGATTCCATCTTTAAGCACAGAGTCTACCTAATCCGAGGAGCCACATTTGAAGTATCTAGTTGCGACGGCATTTTTGTAAAAAAAAAAAACGTTGCAAAGTGCTGAAAACATCCAGTTGGAAACTCGTGTGCAGTTACAACATAACAAGAACGAAATGTAACTACAATTGTGTCTATCATAACTTGCAATAAAGATAGCGGAGAAGCCGTATGATAATGTTAATTATATCTGCAACATCGCAAAGAATTTAAAAACAATATTTGCTCTTGTACAAGTGACAACCTAGAATTGAAACATTTCAATGGCCTCAAAAATTACATTAATGAATGCCATCCTAATTTAACAATTGACGTAAAACAGACGGTGAGGAGCACAATGTATTCAAAACAGCATCATGATTCAGCACGACCCGAATCATTGTGTATATTTAGATTTTGTACCGTTGACAATTATTTAGAAGTTACACCGTTAGGTAGGTCATGTTAGCCACGTAAACTCATATGTGAACGAGGTATTTGAAAATATCTTGGATGAAAATATTTTCAGAACAGATGATGCAATTGATCTCCAAGAAAAAAATCATTTGAACGTAAGCTATAAGTACAATAATTACACTTAGTGATCCCCCGAGGGAGGCAACTTGTTTAAACCTATACATATACACCAACAAGATAGCATAAGTTGGAGATGCCTTGTATCAATGGTAATATAATGAAGAAGGACGATCCACTAGTTTGTTTAGTTCCCAGTCAGGAACCGTTGAACGAAAATATGCCAGGGATTCGAATATCATATCACCCTTCTTAATATACTATCCTCCTAAACCACAAGTAGCTTCTTATAGCATTCATAATAATATTATAAGAATGGTCGTAAAGCTATAGCTATATAAATACAGAAGAATTCACAGAGAAAGATACAAAATATTGTTTCCCGCAAAAAGCTTTAATAAAAGATGTCCCAATCGGCTACTACATATATTATACGAAGCCATTTTTAACCGGCTAGCAACACACGATATATCCATAAACATAATATTTTATGTATTGAATATTAATTACAACCTTAGGCTCAATATTATTGCCTATTAAACTATCTATCAAACGTAAATTATCATTAACCTGATTTTCATTTGAACGAGCAATTTTTACTTGATCTACTTCGATAGCTGGCATGAGGAAGTCACTATCAACCGTATATTATACTGGCAATTCATAATAATTATTACGATAGACACGTTATTGGTAGCTATCATGATATCGTATATTTCACTTGACTTGGCAAGGAAGCCATACTATTGATCTATTTTAGATTTAGGTAAGTACTTACATAGTACTTACCAAAAGTTTGACGTTATCAAAATCTGTATCAAAGGTCAGGCTATAATCCTGTATCGGTTTACCGTATCTGCCCTGAAGGGTTGTCCTTGTCACTGACATATTACCTCCGCTATGAAAATTATTTTGGCATACTTAAATTCTAGTGATATTTATGGCAATATTACCCCAACATTTATTGTAGTGCCTCGATGTGTATGCCTTTCTTATTACTAACAAACCGTCGACTGCCTAGGAAGGCTTAGGGAAAGCCCATGCTTACTAAAAATCAATACCATTGGTTATCTAAAATCCTCTTCAAACCACAATATTGGCCCAGACCACAGCTTCCATTCTATATCTTTCGTATTCCAAGTGCACTTAAGGCCAACAAACCCAACCCAGCATGTAGATAGGCACCTGATACAATTTTTCTCACCCCTTATCGCTAGAGCGGTGCTATCGGGCACTTACGTCGCGTAGTACATTTACGCTAATAAGGCGAGAGAGTCGAGGCGAAGTAATAAGAGGTGGCTTTTACGACATTTCGCTTGTATTCCCTTATGGGGCTGCTTCCATGCGGGCCAAGCTACAAGATCGTAGTAGAGCTCGAGCGGTATTAAAAGCCATATAGAGTGGTTGTTAAAGACTTTGCTTTTAATTTAAATATTCATTGATTTTGCATCAGCAATAATAGTACAACTTTCTCAAAATGTGTTTATTTTATATTCAAGACTAACTGCATTGCAGAACATCTGGAGTGTCTTCTAGGATGTTCAATGCAATGGAGAACCATGTTAACGACGATGTTATTTCTTTGCATGTGCCGCTGGATAGTCCTAAAAACTTCTGACCGGATTTTGGTAGAGTTTTTATAACCTGTTCTTTATTGTATAAGTATTGTTAATGAGTTTATTATATTCAATGCTGTATTTGCACAATATGTAATAAATATTACCGTAAGTTTTATTTAATGCATTCATCAAGCAACAATCAGGTTCAACGACACGGCTATTTAAGTAACAACGCGACATCTCAGTTTTGGTCGTGTTTGCTTTTTTTCTCTGTAACCTTTAAAAGGCCGCGACTTGATACAAAACTGTTGATTTAATGCTCTGTTTTATATGAATCTTTATTTTCTTGAATATGCAGGAACTGATAAGGAAGATGAGAACAAACTAGCTGATAAGATATTAGAGTCAGATCCTGTTTACGTAGATATTTAAATTAAGAAGAAATTCATTAATGAAGTATAATAAATTAGTGAGCTAGGAATATTTCCAACTGTTTACTTTAGGTTGGAGATAACATGGAATGTTTGCCACTTAAATAACATTATACACAACATACACACATGGCCTTCACAACGAGCAAACAAACAGACTTCTAATAAATTGAAAACTTTAACTTTGCAGCTAACTGAATTGCGAATTGCCTAAATACCAAAGTTATTTCAATCAACTAATTTAAACAAGTAAGTACAAGTAGAGGCTCCTTTAAAATTCCGAAGTTATCAAACAAACACAACTCGTTTTTGCCAAGAAAAACATACCGGCGAAGGAGGAGCAAAATATTACTTCTGCAACTTTCTCTCGAATAGCCGGCCGGATTGGGTCAACGATTGATCAATTACATAAGGATAACCGTCTTGATGAACCATATAAATGAGTAAATAATGATTAATAAAAAGTTGTCACAAAGAAAGTTAACTGTACCTTTAGAGTAAAGAAACAAGAAAAAAAACACAGTTCAACACAAAACACAGACACAAAGTTCGTATTTAGGTTATGGTTGTCTCGTCAGACTACCAGGAAGGCAGAACAGCGCTGGAGGTTGAGCGCACCTGTTACCGCGACGCGAGGAGCGTTACTGGCACGAAGCGGTCCATTAGTCGCACGGCACACGTCATGCGGAAGCCGGTTCTGCTGGACACCGATGCCTTCGAAGAAAACCGCGATAAAAGATGCATTCTACACTCAACGACTACGCAAAAAATGACACACCAACCATTTAAACATGATGAAAACATCAACATGCGCAAATAAAACGTGAATACATATTTAACACGACGTGTGAAATTTCTAATTTTATAAGATACATTTACTTTTAAAGACCAAACTTTGCTGTTCGAGAGAATATTTGTTTCGCAAAAGTAGAATATGCCTGCGAAAGATAAAAGGAAAAAGTTACCGTACCGAGTCAGGGATAAAAGAAAAACAGAATAATATCAACTCGTTATCAAGAAGTCAACTGAGGGGAGACATCTGTTTACTGATACTCAAAGATAAAAAGACTTATGGATAAATCATAAAAAAGTTAATGCCTTTTGTTACATGCTATTGCAGTGTGTGTAGACAAAAGTAAAATAAACCACCAGCAACATGAAGACCATAAGTGCTTCCATACATATCGTTATAACTCTGTTCTCTTCGGAGTTTTCGGTTTCATGGAGTGCTTCTATCATTTTTACCCGACTGCGTCAGAAGGAGGGTTATGTTTTTCGAGTGTATGTATGTAAGTATGTATGTATGTATATTTCTTTGGCACGCTCTGTAGCCTAAACGGCTTGATCGATTTCAGCTTGAGAGGTGCCGTTAGATTCGTCTTAATTGTGAGAGTGACACTGGGTATATCAAAATTGGAAAAAAAAATTAAATGGCCGATTTTTGGCGCAGTACGTCTTCAAAAAAAATTTTTTTGTCTCGAAACCTATCGAGTGGGGTATCAAAATAAAGGGTTTTAAAAGGTGATTACAAAAATATATATAACTTATATGGTTAAAAGTAATTCGAAGTGACAAATCGTAAAAAACACGTACCAAGAACTAAATCGTATGCGAAATCTTTCACATTTGTAAACTAAAAAGCTGGAAATAAAAAAGTAATTAAAAAAATAAAAAAACCCGACTGCGAAACTGAAAAGCTACAAACAAGCCCATTTTAAATTAAATAAAAGTTGGAAGCAGGCGGGACCCATACCATTTTTATTATATTTTCAAATTCAAATGGGTCCCGCCTGCTTCCAACTTTTATTTAATTTAAAATGGGCTTGTTTGTAGCTTTTCAGTTTCGCAGTAGGGTTTTTTTATTTTTTAAATTACTTTTTTAGCTTTACTATTCTGGAATTGGGTATTCTAATACAGACGATTTCTCCATTATATCCACTAATTAAAGCATCTTTCTCAGTTCACATTCACATAATCTTGAGAATGTGTATTCTCTATTCGCCGCGTTATAATACGACGTTATAACGTAATGGTATACTCTGAGCGAAAAAGTAAACCACTTTAATATGACATGTTGACACTAACCCATTAACTATAACATTTAGGGCTCTCTGGGATATCATACATAACATATAGGATAAAATGAGGATAGCGACACATACATATAAGGAGAAAGCGTGTTACCAACATCTGGCCAATAAAACATGTAGAAATTCATTCAACTCCAATTGATTATCATATTGGGCAGGTTTTTGCTCATGTGGGCAGAGACAATAAGAATAAATAAAAAAACTGGCCAAGTGCGAGTCGAACTCGCACACGAGAGGTTCCGTACCACGAGGCAAAAACGCCGAAAAAAAACACGTTTGTTGTATGGGAGCCCCCCCCCTTAAATATTTATTTTATTTTTAAGCGACTTCAAAAAGGAGGAGGTTCTCAATTCGACGGTATGTTTTTTTTTGTTTTTGTTACGCGATTACTCCGCCAATTGTGGACCGATTTTCAAAATTCTTTTTTTGTTCGAAAGGATATATGCCAAGGGTGGTCCCATGATAACGAATCCAGGGTCTGATGATGGCATCCCAGTGAAATCGAGGGGAACATTCGAAAATCGTAGGAGCGACTAGTGCGTTTGTTAATTTTTTCATTAAGTATTTTAAAGCACTACAATTTAATGAAGGCCTGGAGTCGATCTGATGATGGAGCCGAAAGACAGTCGAGGGGACTCCTCAACGATTTACAGCAGTTACCTTGTGTTTGGGCTTGATTAATTTGTATTGATGTGAACTTTACACCTAGATGAGTTGTGACTGTCATTAGGGGTCTGATGATGAAGACGAAGGACAGTTAAGGAAACTCCTCAACAGTTTACAGTAGCTACCTTGTGTATGTTCACCGATTACTCGAAAAAAGAGTAAACTTACATAATGTGGATAAGACAAAGATTAAAACAGAAGACGATCCAGGAGGGGATCGAGGTGGGCGGTGGAGGGGGGGTTCAGGGGATCAGACCGGAATAACTCTCGAAGACGGATAGACCGATTCCAAAAGTTCTTTTTTTATTTGAAAGGTTATACTCTCGAGGTGGTCCCAATATCATCAAGTTGGAATCTGATGAGAGGATCCTATGGAAATCAAGGGAAATCCTCAAATTTTATAGGCAAACCTATAGCGATTTGAGTATTTTTTAATGTAACTTGAGCATTTGCTCTCGGAAATCATCATTTGGTAAAGTGGAGCTCATGATGAAGACCACAGATGCCCATCGGAACTACTTAATGACAAATATTTCACGGGTTGCGATTCGATTACTTTAATACGGTTGCTAAGCAATGACGTCCCAGCATCGGGAAAAGCAATATTTTGTAAAAGGTGATAAACAGTTGTCATTAGGCTATTGTAACTTAGATAAATTACAAACTAATCCACTAAAAAGTGAAAAATAAAACCATTTTTACAAAAAAAAAAAAAAAAAAACAACCGACTATTAGTATTTCTTGTTATAGCGGCAACAGAAATACATAATTTGTGAAAATTTCAACTGCCTATCTATCGCGGTTCTTGAGATACAGCCTGGTGACAGACAGACGGACGCACAGACAGCGAAGTCTTAGTAATAGGGTCCCGTTTTTACCCTTTGGGTACGGAACCCTAAAAAGACTCTTTCATTTATAATCGTAGCTAATCGATCAAACCCATATTTATCAATGAGAACAGATTATCGATCAATACATGATGTCTGCACTTTAAATATATGATTTCTGTTGATGTCATGTTTGAATTTGTTTTTAGATTGTGACATATTTATGATGACTTTTAATTTAATTTTTGGACAATCACTTAGCTGTGAGCTATATCGGATACCAACTTAAGAGCGTTTACGCCGTAGGGCATTTCATACAAACTTTCAAGTCCGTATTTTTCGAAATGAATGAACCGATTTTAATGAAACTTCATATGCATAAGCGGGATACAAAGGTCTAAAAAGTTAGTAGAGAACATTTTCGAATAATTGTCTTATTTAAAAAAAGATAACTGGATATCTCTGTTTGTATGGAAAATTTAAAATTGGTGTAATTTGGCTGTAACTCTATTTTTCGAAAATGTTCTCTACTAACTTTTTAGACCTTTGTATCCTGCTTATGCATATGAAGTTTCATTAAAATCGGTTCATTCATTTCGAAAAACAAGGGCTTGAAATTTTGTATGAAATGCCCTACGGCGTAAACGCTCTTAAGTTGATAATGACCATGACGAATATGAAGCTGCAGAAGGCTTGATTAGTATATGCAAAAAAAATTTGACACTGAATTAAAAGAAATTAAAGATAGTCATCTAGATACATACATAATCAGTTACTTTAAGGACGTGGACGCTAAATGGATAATGCAATGGTCTATAATTAGTATAACTTCTTAATATTTATAACCTATCAAAAGTCACTTGATTTAAGTGTCACCTTCCTCAGTGAATCAGACTCTCTAAAATGCTGTTCGCACGTCATTGATCTATGAACGGAACACCCGCTTTGAGTGCTATTAATTATAATGTAGAAAAGTATAACACTCAAATAGAAACACTTTCTTTTTCAAAATGGCAACTTATTTGAAATCACATGTAAATTTCTATTTTTATCTTAAACTGGTCCTTAATTTATGGTCCAAGTTCGTCCCGTCTTTCTAGAAATTTCTATTTCCTATATTAGCATTGGTAGAAAACTGTGTGAAACTAGCTAAAAATCCCCGGAGGGTAGGCGACAATTTGTTCTATTACGTCCGGCCGTCCCTTGAGAATTCTTACTTTCTAACCACGGGCCCTCTCTGTATAACAGCGAACGGAATTATGTTAGTTTGTGATTGTTATGTTGTGCCGCTTACTACGCGAGTTAATTACACAATACAGGAAAAATTCCTAGTGTGGGCCAACACGTTAAAAAAAAAACCGAGGGTTCCGTACCATCATGTTTTTAAATTTTCATCGGTGAATCCTATATTCGTTAGAGAATTTAACACTGCGGACTGCGGTGTAGAATATTGCAGTTTTAGGTCAGCGCCATCTCTTGACCGATAGTGGAACTAGTGTAACTTTTGTTGATGATTTCTGAAAGTGTGCTATTTAAAGACGTCGTTTTATTTTTCCTGTAATAATTAACATAAACTGCTATCACATAGAATAATTTCAGATTTTTCTCTTTGCAAACTTCGGAGATAAGGGCGAACGGTATTTTTTTTTACATTTTTCATCAAAAGTCGAAAACTATGCGGCCTAAAAAAAAAGAAAAATATGTTTGAGAATGTGCAAACTGCGCTCTTTCATGTGATACCCCACATGTCCTAGTAGCACCACTTCGAATTTTTCAGACCCCCCTTCAGTCCCTGTTGCAAAAAAAAAATCTTTCTTATTTGCAAAATAGTTGAGCAAACGTCATCTGAAACTACCTGACCATCACTTTCTCTGTTTTACCATTTTTGGTACGGAACCCTAAAAAAAAATGTATTCTTATCTTAAATTCACACTAAAATAATAAAAGTGAAAACGGTACGGGCCCTGAATAAATTAATTCTTCACCAAACGAAATTCACTAAACAGAACTGCAATTTAGTACTGTTGGTGACTTTTTTGGTTTTAAAAAGCCGTATCCCGTATGATTCAGAATTGAGAATAAATAAAAATAAACCAACAAAGCCCTCTTCAAAGTAATCGAGAGCGCTTGAAAAGAACACCCTTCACATAACGATTCATTTTGCGATCAACTTTTTAGTCAATTTCCGAGGAGCCAATTACGTGGCCAACTTCGGCTTCAGCTCTCCGGGATAGCTCCGCGTCGTCCAACGACTGAGAACTGTTGACTCACCACTCGAGACGAAACGACACGGTCTTCATTTGATACCTTCAAACATTTACTCAACGTTTTATCAAACTTATGTTTTATTTCTTTGAAGATCCATTTGACCTTCTACTCCACTTTTATTGGGCACAGCAATTACAGAAACAATTTTTTTTTCTAGTAAAACAAAAAAAAAACTTTATGGACAATTCGTAACTAAAGTCTAGATTGCTTAAGGGGGAAGCGCTAAGTAAGCCCGCGAAATTCAAATTTTCTTACGATTTTTGCATTTTGCTGGTCAGTATTAAGTTGTACGTTTATTAAAATATGAATCGCGAACGTAACACATATGTATTTACAGAATTATAATCATTAAAGTCATCAACACAACTCTCTAAGACCAAGTAATCCCACTGAATGACTATTTCATGAAATCTAGATATTTTGGGTTAATGATTATAATTCTGTAAATATATATTTGTAACTTAATACTGACCAGCAACTTGCAAAAAAACGTAAAAGGGCTACCTTAGCGCTTCCCCCTTAAAGGCATTTTAGTAACCGTTGTAGCGTGCCAACTGGACACGGATCAAAGACGTCAGTTTCGAGCGATTAGTGCATACTTAAATAGGAGACGATAAAGCGAGTTTCAACGGCCGTAAGTAGTGATAGCAACCGGTTTATTAGATATGGATCGAGGCTAAAAACTATCAATAAATTCTAATCACAAGAAGAGTGAAAACATGCAGAGATAAGCCGCTACATTATACATTTTCGTATCTGTAACTCAAGAGGCTGTTCGCAAGAGGTATCGCTAAGTGTAAGTTATCAAGTAGACATCCAATTTAATAGGAGTAAGATAAACGCCAGGCAGTTTCTACCGTTTTTGGAATTTCACCAATTTGTGGTGAGCGACAGTTACGCAGAGAAACATAAATATAAATAGACAAAGTCATTTATCACGTACATTGATCTTCTCGCCATGGCAAAACTTAAGTACTGCAACATTTTTAGAAAAGCTCAAACTGACATGAAATAATATTCTGTGATCAACTATTTATCATGGATTTAAATCATGGATGAACTTGACATAGATTTAAGAAAAAACTGTAAACGTTAATCCTTATATTTTTGAATAAATTTTATTATTTTATTATTATTTATATGCTTAGTTCAAGAATTCTGCTGAGGTACTCATCGTAGCCCAAAACTAAACGAATTCTTAATATGGGAAAGGCATACAGTCGGACTTATAATCGGCGGTCGGTTGTTGTCGGTGTTGCCACTTTTAAAAGAAATTTAAATAGTGATGTTACAAAACAGCCGATTTCCGAAAAAACACTACAAAGTGACTTTATTTATAACTTTATTTTTGGAAGTCGGTGTCTTTGGATCTGTTTTAGTTTTTTGCCACCGACTTCCGAAATTAAAGTTATTTTTCACTTTGTAGTGTTTTTTTGGAAGACGGTTGTTTTATTTTTTGTAAAAAAGTTTTTTATTTTTCACTTTTTGTGGGTCAGTTTGTAATTTATCTAAGTTACAATAGCCTAATGTCAAATGCGCATCACCTTTTACAAAATATTGCTTTTCCCGATGCTGGGACGTTAATTGTTGAGGAGTTCTCCTGGTTCTTACCAGGAGAACTCCTCAACAACCACTCACCATACGCATTGTGACGACCATAAATTGCTTAGCAACCATATTAAAGTAATCGAATCGCAACCCGTGAAATATTTATCATTGAGTAGTTCCGATGGCCATCTGTGGTCTTCATCATCAGCTCCACTTTACCAAATGATGATTTCCGAGAGCAAATGCTCAAGTTACTTTAAAAAATACTCAAATCACTATAGATTTGCCTATAAAATTTAAGGGTTTTCCTCGATTTCCATGGGATCCTTTCATCAGATTCCAACTTGATGCCAATGGGTGGTTCCGTTGTCATCAAGTTCGTCCTCGAGAGTATACCCTTTCAAACAAAACGTTCACAAACGGAGAAATCGGTGAACATACATAAAAAACATACATAACCTCCTCCTTTTTGGAAGTCGGTTTAAAAGAATCAATTCATTCAATTAAAATTCAGTTCAAAAATCGAATCAATGTTAAATTGATTTTATGATTTTATAAAAGAGGTTAATTGGATTTATAAAACGCATTAATTCTAATCACAAACATTTATTTTAAATAACCTTTAATTTTGGGGTTTTTGGTGTTTTGCCAAAAATCCTGTATAGTAATTATATAATCTATACTATACTTATTCTACAATCTATACTATAGGTACTTTAATTTATACAAAAAAAATATTTCTTAGATCGACTTATGTAGTAAGATTTTTGAAAATTATCTTACGTTATCAAATATATTGTAAAAACTACAATATATATAATATGTTACCGGAAATGTATGAAACCTAGGAATTTTACACAATTCCTAGGAAATATATACAATTCCGAGCCTACTTAGGAAACGTGTAAAATAATCTTTCAAAGATTCTGACACACATTTTCTGTGAAATGTATTTCCTAGGAATTGTATGCAATTCCAAGATGATACTAGGAAATATATAAAAAGTAATGCTTTCTGTGACTAAAAGAAATATAACACGTTTGTAAATTTCTCTAGTCATAATAATGATTAAGCATTACATTCTAAAGCATAAATTTAGCATGCTGCATGTTTTATTTCTAACGACGTCTTCGTCGACGTCGACGTCAGTCAGGTCGACGGGGCCCCGCTGCGCGGGGCTACTATTTCTGTCTGCAGGGTTTAAAGGAACCTAACCAAACCGAACCTCGGGGTGCCCTTCGCTCGCTCTTGGATCCACGTCGTCTAGTAGCACAACATATTGAATTTTTAAGATTTCCGATTGCTATTTAGGAAATGTACTTATAGATTTTCTAGGAAAAGTGCATATTAAAAAATATATCATAGATTTCCTATCTATTTTAGGAATTGTACACATTTCCTAGGAATTGTATACAATGACGGATTGCACACTTTTCCGTTAACATATACAACATATTTTTATCCGATCAATGCAAAGAATATTTGATTGTTTACGGTTATATCAAGACTGGTCAATTTCAAATATCTAAGTAAATTAAAACGATGTTTCATTGCGTTTTAATATCATCACTTGTAGAGATAGTGTGGCAACATTTTTTTTAACGAAATGACAGTAAAAAGTTTCATTTTACTGCAGCTAATTAAAAGTCCGACCATAGAATCAACATTTAGCACGATCAATAAGTTTACCCATATTGAGGGGCCCGTGGCTAAATAATAACAGCCGCACAGGTCGAACGATCAGGTTAAGCTACGCTTGCCGCGGTTGGTCTGTGGATGGGTGACCATCTTTACATACCGTGACCCCTCCGTGCCTCGGAAAGCACGTTAAGCCGTTGGTCCCGGCTGTCATTCGTGGGTCTTTGACAGTCGTTACGGGTAGTCAGAAGCCCGAAAGTCTGACAACCAGTTTTACCAAGGGGTATCGTATTACCCAGTAACTGGGTTGTGGAGGTCAGATAGGCAGTCGCTCCATGTAAAATACTGGTATTCAGCTGAATCCGGTTAGACTGGAAGCCGACCCCAACTTAGTTGGGAAAAGGCTAGGCAGATGATGATGATGAATAAGTTTACCCATATTATGGAAAACATATAGAAATACTTAATACTTGGATAAATTGAAAAAAAAAATGATTTGTTTTTGATTTATTCTTGACGTATTAGCTAGAGAAGGCAGCGGAGGCACAGGGAGATAAGGAAGTCTATGGGGAAGGCCCTTTGCCAGGCATTATAGCTTGATTAACCAAAAACAATATGGCTGGATATTTACATTGAGATCACCAATACTCAGGTAGCCAGTCAAGGTTGTCCATTGACATGATATACTTAATCGATATTGACTTCACCTTCCAAACAATAAAGAACTATGTATAATTTAGTAGACACGACGATAAAATTTTAATTCGTTCCGGATCATAGTATAACCGTCTGGCAGAGCTTGACAGCCAGACATTCGTATCACTTTCGCCGACTTCTAGCCAGTTAAGTTCAAAGATCACGATAAGGCAAGGTGGCAGGTTTTATTAGCCCATCACCAATCAGAAGTCAAGTAGCGTGTATCCCTCAAATGGCTAACAACTGGAGCTCCGTGGTAAACAAGGCAGATATTATCGAGTAAGCATGTATGTTTTTTATGTCATATGCACAGAAATAAGTTACGAGTGCTATGACTAGCTGTATCTCAAGGCCTTTTTCCGTTACTAGGTTTGTAGACTTATGAGAGTAACCGAGAAAGCATCAGAACAAATTCGCACAAAGCTAGACTTAGCATGTCTGCGCAGTGTCAATTTCAAGGTGAAGGAAGTGTGGAAATTCAACCCCAGCCAGCGGGGTAAATACGTAACACACTTATATTAGCAATGGTTTTCATTTTGACAGTTCAACAGTTAACGCAATACGTTGTTGAGCAGACAAATTTTTCGAACTTATGAAGCAATGGATTAGTAATATCAAAAATGATTGAGATTGATAGTGTGTTACGCAATTATGGTGCAGACTGAAGAACGAAGAAATAAAAAAAACAGACGATTTCAAACTTGGTTCATTTGATAGAAGCTTTTGCCATTTCAGACATCCGTCGACTAATGATGCAATTTCCATGACAATCAAACATGATTTCTCCAGCCGAGAACTTAAGAAAACGCAACGTTCGAACGGATACAGCTATTATTGCCTACATGTTGTGAGTTTACGGTCTGTCGGCCATTGCGATCGTTGCACTGACCACTACAAAACTGCATGCATATCGATATACCTATCTATCGGTTATTGCGTTATTCAATTTAAGTATCGCGAATTACCAGCGGGGTGTAATTACAGAAGGCTTATGATGTTGTTTGACTTAATTGGATGTGTTCTGATTTTGAGGTTGTATTGTTGCATTATCTGAAAGTTTGGCCGTGGGCGCAAGGCGAAACAACACATAACTGTGATCATGCAACATTGTGATCACTATTGATATTGAATTTATAGGCTCATGGATGCGTATTTATCTGAAGAGGATTATTTAACGATATAGGCCAACTGACGTCTAATTTTCATAAACAGTAAACGCATAATTAAAATACAACCGCGTTATTCGAATTCCTCAGTAGCAAATAAATCAAGCCGATTTTAATATTTTATTTTTAGCAGTACTTTTTATGTTACTGCGAGAAGCAATAAGGAAGCAAGTCGCTCCATTCTGCGTCGCGAAAAAATACAAAAGGAAATTAATGAAGTTAGAACTTGCACATAATGTCCCCAGCTCTGGCAAAGTTGCGACAACTGTTCCAAGTTAGCTTTAATTCGACAAATTATAGTTGGACATCCCTTTGGTCCCCTTTCCGCAAAGTGCTTCAGTTAGGTAAATGCCATTGACATTTTCATTGTCCGCAGAGACAGAAGCCTGGACCTTAAGAAGTTAAGACTAAACTTAGACGAAATCAGTTTCTGTGACGTTTTTAGAACAAAAGCTAAGAAAAGGCGGGTATTAGTACCTATTATAAAACACGTCAGTGGCAATCGAAATAGAATCTAGGCATTTCTTTTGTGGATGACAATATCAGCTGAGTGCTAATTTGGACTGGGAGATAAGAGATATTTTCGGACAAATTAAAACGCAGTGCTTGAAGCAATTTTAATTGAAAGCGGAATTCCGTTATTAGCGCGGTATTTCTGCTTTTGTCATAGGTAAAACGACATCCATTCGGGACACAAAGCCTCAACAAAATCTCCCTTGGCTTAGAAACGACAAAACTTCGGCGAAAGCATCCAAAGTAGGCACATTACAAGTAAATTGCTTTTAAAGAAAACATCCTGGCCAGTCACAAAGACCTTAAATTGGTCAACTCGGGATTGGCGGTCCTGTGGTTGCGAAAACCAGTTTTGGAGGCAGTTAAGTCAAGGCAAAAAAACCTTCTCGAAGAGAACAAATCCCAAATGACTAAGCTGAGCTTTTGGAAGTTAACAGCCCAAAATGTGTTTAATAGGGCCTATATTACCTCTAACTGCGCCAGCCGTCTTAACATGAACCCATAAGAATACCTTCTTCATTTATTACATTAGTACGATGACTACGATGTTATTAAAAACACCGATATTCTGGTGGAACAGCTCGTGCAGCTGCATTACAACGGTTTCTTCGCCAAGGAGGCGTATTCTCGTAACGGTCGCATGCATTCGAGTGTACATAGTCATCGTCGGAACAAAACTGATGATTAGATAAGACCTTGCGTTATCGCTATCTCGACCGCCTCATCTATACGGAGAAGAAATTCTAAATATGTATTTTATAGGACATTTTTTGACCGATTGTGCACGTCTGGGCCAAGAACTGTGATGAGTTCAGTGCACTTAATCTGTAGTAATAATCACACTAATATTATAAAGGCGAAAGTTTGTGAGTGTGTGTGTGTGATATGTTTGTTACTTCTTCACGCTCAAACGGCTGGACCAATTTTGATAAAATTTTGCATGGAGGTAGCTGACACTCTGGATTAACATATAGGCTACTTTTCCGAAATTCCCACGGGATCGACACTAATGTGGGTGGAACCGCGGGGCGCAGCTAGTATAATATAATAATAAAAACTAAATCTGTATTACGTATAATCAGCCAATAATGTTCCCAATAAATGGGAGACAGTTCATACAGGTCTCCTCTGAGTTAGAGGGAGAGGGCCGTAATCTAACACGCGGGCCTAGTGTGGGTTGGTAGTAGGGCTTTCAATCCGGAGTTCCGGAGTTTCGTAACTCCGGAGTTTCGGAGCGATTTTAAGCATTTTTCAAATCCGGAGTTGAAATAGAACACCGGAGTTGAAACCGGTTTTCAAAAACCATGTAAACATTATATAAAAAACTGGCCAAGTGCGAGTCGGACTCGCACACGAAGGGTTCCGTACCACAAGGCAAAAACGCCAAAAAAAACGTGTTTGTTGTATGGGAACCCCCCTTAAATATTTATTTTATTTTAATTTTATTATTTATTATTAAAGCTAAAATACAACTGAGTATTTTGTGAATATTTCAAGTGCCTACCTGTTGCCATTTTTGATATCGAGCAAAAAAGAGCAAAAAAATCGCGTTTGTTGTAAGGGAGCCCCCCTTAAATATTTAATTTATTTAGTTTTAAGTATTTATTGTTATAGCGGCAACAGAAATACATAATTTGTGAAAATTTAAACTGTCTAGCTATCGCGGTTCTTGAGATACAGCCTGGTGACAGACAGACGGACAGACGGACAGACAGCGAAGTCTTAGTAATAGGGTTCCGTTTTTACCCTTTGGGTACGGAACCCTAAAAACGACGAAAAACGCATTTTAATTCTTGAGCGTAATCCGTTGTTTGATTCCTTCTTAATTCCTTAGCTCAACAATTCGGTATTATTCGGTAGTTCGGTAGTGCTCTTCGGAGCAGGATTCGTAAGAGCAGAAAAAACAATTTATGACAATGGCGGATGCAGAGGAAAATACCTTTCAGAAGCGTACCACTAATGACCACTATCTGCTGTGTGTCTTGCCAACGAGGGTGGAGTCAGAACGAGCATTCTCGACAGCAGGCTTTTTCTGCACGAAGCTTAGAAGTTCTCTTTCTGACTCATCTTTAAATGCCTTATCGTTTCTCAAAACATATTACCAAGAACTTCGATCTCAAAAAAAGTTGATTTTTTTGGGTACCTATAAGTGCATGATTATTCTTTTTTTGTAACTTGCCAAACAAAAGTTTTTTTTTATGATTGTTGATTGTTTTAATATTTTATAATGCGTATTAGTTGTCTATTATAATCTCTGTCTGTCAGACAGTAATTTTTTGAACAAAAACACTGATTCCTTAATAAATAAAACTTCTATTGATTAAAATAAAGGGCCTTTTTATAAATTTCTAAAAAAGCTGTCAACTCCGGAGCCAACTCCGGAGTTCCGGATTTGATTGCTCAACATCGTAACTAGCTCCGGAGTTGATAACTATCCGAGTTTGAATGCCCTAGTTGGTAGAAGTCACGTCTTCGATTTTTTTGTTCTAGAACATGCCGGTTTCATGACGATGTTTTCCTTCACCGTTTTGAGAGGAGTGGCGATGAAATAATTTTCACAAAGTAAAGCGCCTGTCTGGGATCGAACCCACGACCTCAACTCGTAAATCGGGGCCGTTACTACTGGGCCACTACTGCTCTCAATCTGCACCCTAATTGCGTAACGCACGCGCACTATCAATCGGAATCTGAAATATTTTGAAGGGTGTTGCTAATCCATTGCCCCGTATATTTTAAAAAATTGTCTGCTCAACAACGTACGCAATGAATGTTGTTGATCTGTCAAAATGAAAGCCATTCCTACTGTTATTCGAAATTACCCTAATTATTTGAATGTCTCTGAATAGTTTTTTTGCATGTAAGATTTTTATACGTATTAGAGCGAGGCCTCATTAGTGCGTTGCGTCGTCGCAGTCGACTCAGTACCGACTTATGATTAATTAATGTGTGACAATCTAATTATTATTTCAATTAAATTAGTCAATAATGTCTAATTTATTAGTCATTATTATATTCATAACTAGCTGCACCCCGCGGTTTCACCCGCGTAATTGTCGATCCCGTGGGAATATCGGGATAAAAAGTAGCCTATATGTTAATCCAGGGTGTCAGCTACCTCCATACAAAATTTTATCAAAATTGGTCCAGCCGTTTGAGCGTGAAGAAGTAATAAACATATAAACACACACACACACACTCAGACACACACTCACAAACTTTCGCCTTTATAATATTAGTGTGATTAATGTGTGACAATTTAATTATTATTTCAATTAAATTAGTCAATAATGTCTAATTTATTAGTACTTAATTATTATATTCATAATGTTTAAACGCAGGTGTGGCATACAATGCGTTGATCCGTTGCCACGACGCAACGCAACGCACTAATGAGGAATCACCCTTAATGTACTGGTAGAATTTTTTCCTGTAAGTTTATAAAGCCACAGCAATAAAACAACAGAATGAGCTGGTGCTGTTTGGAATTCCTGCGGTCTGTGGTTATTATTTAATTGTATTTTTTATGCACTGCGTGTTTTCATGGCGTCATCAACGAGAGCCATTACCAATGTAAGGTATTATGTTGTAGGTATGTGTTGATTGCCGTTTTTCATTAATCCATAAAATCGTATGTTTGGAGATTAAATAATACTTAAATACTTATTTACTTACCTATTTTTAATTTCCTTAGCTATTCTTAAAATAGTAAGTAAAACAAACAAGGCCAGGCCTAGGTCAAGTTCAACAAACAATTAGCATTTTTACAAGCAAGTCAAGCATTACCTGAAGATGGACATTTTCCTCAAGACTCCAAATACTCGTAAAACGTCCATTTAGAACTCTCCATTTTGTTTAATAGCGAACGTCTTTTGTTTTATTATGAGCAGTGAGCGCTTATTGCGGAAGGGACACAATCTCATCTTAAGGCCAATTCTCGTAAAAAAAAAACGTTCACATTCAAGTCGCAGTGCCTCAAAAGTTCCAAAATGTCACAAAAGGTATTCTACTAAACCAAAAAAGTATGTCAAACGTAACGTTTACTGCAATGATATTGCGACTAGACCGAAAACAAAAAATGTACCAAAACGGTATTCTGCTAAACTTTCGACATGACATTTAAAATATTATTGGTATTCCACTAAAAATAAAAATGTCAAAACTGACGTAAGCATGAGATTATTTGTACACCGGACTGTGACAAATAATTTTAGCTTCTGCATAGTTAAAAGCGTAAGTATAAAATTTACATTTCCCGCCTAATTGTATCGATTTCAGTAAGATTCGATATAAACTTCACAGAATACGAATTGCTATAATGTCAAATAACGGAATTACAAGAAGTTAGTCAAAAGCAACATTTCACAAATCGGATTGGAGGCTTTGTGAAGAAATATTGTTATAATGGCAGATTTAGCCATTTATAAAAAATTTCTGGAGCACGCGCGGGTTACGACGACCCTTTTATATCGCCGACAAAATGCAGCTCTTCGGAAAATGGACATAGCGTTCGAAATGCCGGATCTCGAATTTGTTGGTATAGACAGGCTAAATAAGTGTGTGTCGCGACCTCATCCACGAGCCGTACATTAATTTGTACCCGCCGCGATGGCATAAGTACTAAACCCAAGGCAAGTAAAAGGATTGTTTTACACTGCCCTTCAAGATACAGTCGATTCTTCTAGTTTGAAGGGCAGGGGTCTTCTCAAATGTAATAGCCATTCCCAACCCCTATTGAATTAACACTGATGTTACCTAGGCTAAGTCTTTTGGTAAATAAATAATTACTTACTTACTTTCTTGTAAAAGTAGTGTTGTAACACTTTTAACTTATTGATTCTAGATAGACACTGTCATCTATTACTATAGAGGTTTTGGGTACTCTATACCCCTGCCCTCGGTGAAATACATACAATCTTCTATTCACATTTTAGGTTTTCAATAGGTACACCTCTGCCTAACCCCTCAGGGATTTAAAGGTGTGATATTTACTTCAATTGTATTAAGTAGTACTTACCTATATAATAAAATATAAGAGAACCCTAGAAGAGGATACCTTAGTATACATTTTACTAAAATAAAACAATAGTGGTATGAAAAATACTTTAATAAATTAACAATTCTCATCTTAAATTATTAAAACACGAATATAAACATAATAGTTAATTAGGCTTTTTTTCATTCATTCATTTAGGTTTGCGACTAATTAGTGTTGATGGTAGCTGCGGAGCGGCAAACCATGTCTCCTGCTTTATAGAATCACCATCCACTTAAGACCCACTTGGAACAACTCCACCAGGCTGAAAAGGAAAATTTGTGGTTTTTAGTAAGTCAAATCATCATCATCATCTGTCTAGCCTTTTCCCAAATATGTACTATGTTGGGGTTCGCTTCCAGTCTAACCGGATGCAGCTGAATACCAGTATTTTACATGGAGCTACTGCCTATCTGACCTCCACAACCCAGTTAGTTACTGGGTAATAAACCCCTTGGTAAGATTGGTTGTCAGACTTTCAGGCTTCTGACTACCCCGTCATTGTTTAATTTGAGTACTATTATAATAATAAAATAATTGTTTCAGGTAGCGCAGGCTATCCCTTAAAAAATCAAATTTGAAGATACCACAAGTGGACACAGATCCCGATACCTTTTTCCCTTTATGCAAAGTTTTTGTGTTATTTAAATGTTATAATATAGTATGTTTTCCTTTGTATTTCTTTATAATTATATTATATGAATGACTTGATTTTTTTATTGCATGTACAAAAAATTCATACTTTACCTCTATGGGACACCAATAAATAGTCTTTCGACAGCATCAGCAAGCCTCCCAAGGTTCTGCACTATTAATTTGCTGTATCAGCTGTGACATGTAAAACTCTCCGAGCCTCATCTAGTACAGCCAGAGGGCGACCTAAAAAACGTAATAAAAATACCATACTTAATCGTTATCAATAGTCATCATAAGTCTTAACCGCAATATGAATAGCTGTAGGGTTAGAAAAATCCACTCACTGCGGTATCTCGCTTGTAGAGTTCGAGCACTGTTTCGTTTGGTGTTTCGGTTTGGTGCTGACGCACGAGTCTGGACAGAACATGGGGCTGCAGTGATCTCGAAAATCGATCGGCTCAGTGATCGCTCAACACCGACAGCGCTTCCACTTTGACTGTAGAAAGTTGAGCAGTTTGTTCCATTGTATCTCAGGCACTAGCTGCACGTCTTTCCATTCCTACAAAATATTACGTACATTTGAATACATTTGCACAGCATGATAATTAAATAATGATTTAAGTCAAACAATTATACACTTACTTTGTATTAAAACGATCTTTCTCGCACGAAATACTTGTTATAAACTACACACGATATTGTTAAGTTATTGTTTGATTCAGTTTGATGTTGACAATGTGGTGCGTTCCGAGTTGCGATGTAATCGATTTGAGTGTGCTTAAAAACTAAAGACTAACTAGTCGCTATAAATCGTAGGGATGCGATTACACTCACCTAAATCGTAAACAATTTAGGTATTAGTGCGGTCGGGACCTTCCAATCGCACTAAACCGGAATCTAACAGCTCTAACTTCAATTACATCTTTCGATTTCCTACAAATTGAATAGTGTATAAAGCGCTTAATTCGGAATGCGGCCTGGCGATTACCAATTACGTTCCATGTTAGCTTTCTAGCCGATTTATTCTTTTAATGATTTTGTAGTTTCAAAGATATTTAATAACAAACGGGAAATGAAAATACTATGAGCATACACTTAATCAAGCAAACTAATAAAGACATTAAATTAATCAGAAAATAAGGTTGATAAAAATTAAAGTATCACAATATAGTCTGCGTACATTGGACCAACATTAAAATATGTTTAATTTCGTAAACGAGAACAAAGTTGACTATACTGCAATGATATTGCGACTTGAATGTGAACAAACCGAATTTTAAGATTAGTAGAATACCGTTTTTTGATCTATTCACAATATCATCGCATTCCGGTGTCATGTTTTTCACATTGCACGTTAATTAGTAGAATTGACCTTCAGGTATTACGTGAATTTTTGTCGTACTTATAACAACAACAATACTCACAACTTTTATCTCTGGTTACGTTTATGGTGAAAATCTTTTTTTTATTGTGTATTGTTGTATTTTGTGGGCATTGTCATGTTTGTCATAATTTATTGTTTATGATAGATAATTATCCTCAATTATCGCATTACCTTACCCAGTAAGTGCCTGGGTTGCGGGGTCAGATAAGCAGCTGCTTCATGTAAAATACAGGTATCCAGCTACATCCGGTTAGACTGGAAACCGACCCCAACATACCTAGTTGGATAAGGCTAAGCAGATTGATTGAATTATCATCAATTTCATCTATTCTAACATTCTAAGTGAAATTCTCCACAGAATAATCTTTACCAATCATCTGATTAACTGACAAATTGATAATTAAGGGGCTTACATGACCTAAAGCGGGGTCACTGTCGGACTGCATAGAAAAGAAAGAGAAGCGCGATGACACAACACTGGTGATTTATTGCAAATTATGAAGCAATTATTTCATTACAAAAATCTATTGTTTGCACAAAAAAAAATTAAAACACTAGTGTTTTAGTATGTTGCTTGTAGAATAATCTGACAAAAAATCAGAATGATTGTATGTACCTATATTAGTATGGTTTTTATTGTAAAAAGAACGTTTTCAGAGGTGTATTCATGATTTTTTTTTCTATCGTCTCAAATTAGTTGCATTATGTTTTTAACACACTATCTACCTAGTATATATCCTGAAGAATACTTATCATATATTTTTCTGATTTTGTTTACTGTAGTCGATCATATTATTGTTTCCCTTAAGACGATATTGTATTGATGAAGCTTTTTTTTTTTATAAACGACTAAATAATTACTGATTGCTACCACAGCTGAGTCAATGAGATAAGGATTGAATACAAATATTATTTAGTATCCCAGTAAATTTACTAATAGGCGTAAATGATATTAAGTAATAAATCATTGACTGCTTATCAAAAATTGGCTTGTATTTTAACTGTCATACAATTCAAATGACCCACCTTTTATCTATGCGAAAATGACATCACAATACTAATTATAAATGTATGTGGAATGAGGAATTTTTTATAATGTTTCATCATATTTTGATAACAAATGGATTTTTGTGTAAAGAAATCTATCTGCATAACATAATTTATCAAATGCCATAAATGCCATAAACACATAATTTTAAGACATGGTTAAAAAGTCTGTTACTCATAAAACTTTTAAAGTAATAGTGGCCGCATGACATTAACATGGCGTCTTAAAATTAAATCAAGTGTTTGGGGTTCCATGATTTTTCATGTCATTTGGTTTCAATAGGTTTTTATTTTATTTATCATTTTAAATATAGATTCTTTTCTATTTTGTTAAGTACCTGGTACTTGTTGACAGGTCTACTCCCCCCAAATCCCAAACCTGTTAATTCTGTAATTCGGAAATATTGTAGAAGCTAATTTATTTGTAAAAGTGACTGTGGTCCTGAGGAGGTTCTTGCCAGCTCTTCTCCATAAAAAAACAACCAATTAAAATTGTGACCTTTCATGTAGGATTATGTGAAATAAAATAATTTCATTTGATTTGAACCATATTACATATACTTGCTATACCTAATAATAATACATTATTGGTATTAGAATTAGAAAAAAGATTCAATAGACTGAATGATAAGATTAGTCCCTTATCAATCATGCGGGTGATCTCAAGTATTTCTTATGAAGTCAGAGACCTTTTTCCATCTACAGAAGTGGCAGACAATGACTGATTATATTTTGTATCAGAAGTTTATCTTTTATTTGATTTCTTTGGTAAATAATTTAATATCAAGGGTTTGGTGAGGGACTTTGGACAATCTAAGTATGTTTGGACACACTTCAGAATATATGTATTGTGGTATTTTCTGTGGCATGTCCGACCTAAATAAGTACTGACATAGTACTAATACTTTTATGGATGAGATAGATAGATTACCCTTTATTATGTAAGTACACCATAAAAATTACAGATATTATGTAGTATTTCTTTTTTTATAATTACTGTATGAAATTATAAAAATGCAGTGCTTTTAAATAACATCAATAATGAATTACAATATTATGAAAATACCTTGTCTCTAAAGAACCTAACTGTCTGAAAAATTTAGGACTAAATCCAACTCACTTAGGACTTAATTAGGAATCATACATGCCACACGGATCTTTGACAGTCGTTACGGGTAGTCAGAAGCCAGACAGTCTGACAACCAGTCTTACCAAGGGGTATTGTATAACCGAGTAACTGGGTTGTGGAGGTCAAATAGACAATTGCTCCATGTAAAATACTGGTATTCAGCTGCATCCAGTTAGACTGGAAGCCGACCCCAACATACCTAGTTGGGAAAAGGCTAGGCAGATGACATACCACACAGACTTTTTCATTAGTTATGTACTGTAAGTACTTATTGTTTAATTCTCAAAATATAAACTGAATATTTGGTTGCAGTCTTGCAGTCCTTATGTTGTTGTGAGTACTTTTAAAAGGTAGGCTGTTAGACAATGATTTGAGTTGCTTGCTGAAGCTTTTGACTTATGCAAAATCTATTAATAATTATTTATAATCCTGCTAATTATAACTACTAGTTAAAGAAGTTTCAACTCCTTCAAATGATTATGACCTAGACCTAGTTCTTCAACAAAATCGATAACCAACAAATCCATCCTTGGATTTAATATTTTATTTAGAAAACATTATAAAGATTTTGAAGAAGTGAAGAAAGATAATAATATCTGTTAGCCAATCACAAGTCAGGAAGGAATCCAAGGATTTCCTTGAACCAAAGCTTGTGCAACAGGATCTCAGTACAGGAGTGGTCAATTTGTTGCTAAATATAGAACCAGGGTCCCTAGTCCAAACCAGTGGCCGTCAAGATTTGTCATTTCCTCACTCCAGTCAATCATTTACTGACCTTGACGATTGTGGCATCTGTTCATTTGTTTGCTTCTCAACATTTTTAGGTTGGACAAATTAGGGTAACTTTACAATAATAAAAAAAACATACCTACATCAAGTCGAACATATAACCTCCTCCTTTTTGGAAGTAGGTTAAAAAAGGATAAACATGACAGTTTAACATAAATATTCTATACAAACACTGTCAAACCGCAATATTTATTCCTCAGATTAAAAATTTTCTGACTATTGAAAAATCTGCTCTTCTTAGGGCTGATTTTTCCATCACCAGATAACTTTTATTGGAGGAATAAAATTGACGTTTGACAGTTTTTGTATGAAACAACTGACAAAATTTCAAAATTATTCCTCTAATAAAGTTATCAGTTGATTGAAAAATCAGCCCTTAATGGAATTTTATTTGTCAATTAATTGTTTTTAGACTGCAATGACAATATTTGACTTTCATTAATGTTTTGTTTGGGGAATATACTTACTTGTATTTTTTTATCTTTTTTAATTTTCTAGGTGGTTTGATCAGTATGACGTCACTCCTAGGGCATTCTCTACCTTTAATGAAGAATTATTTATTAAGAAGAATTTAGATTTATTTAAAGTATCTATGTTAAAGCGGAAGTTTTTAGTTTAACAATTAAACAAACAATCTTATTGTAAAAATTACACAGGTAGGTAGGTAGATAGATATATTGCTTTGACTTAAAATGAATCCATTATGATGATGAGTGGCATGTTATTACTAAGTTGTAGTAGTCATGAATAATTCATTGACATCTCATTACATCACTTTGTTATTATTAAACTTAACTCAAGATTATTAGATTACCCACATGGATATGGTTTATGGTTATAATATAAACATGTAGGATGCATGTGGGTAAGTAATATTAACAATCATGGTCTAAGTGTAAATCCTATCCAAATTGAGTCTAATGAAATAAAGTTAGGTCTAAAAATATTCCCTTGAAGGCAAAATATTTGCCGCCATTTCAAACTAATGCTGTGATATTATTACTTGTAAGTTTAACAACAAACAAACAACTCATACGGAATGAGTAATCACAACATGCAAATGAATGAAACCCATTGAAAATTCTCGACTAAATTAACCGAAACGGAAAGATTTTGCAACATGATAACGTGGGCGAATTCAGAGTGACGCCAATATCTTAAATTAATAATAAAACAAAACTAATAGAGATAACACGGCAGAACCGTTGAATAACGGAAGAAAACATTAAAGAAAAACAAAATTTCACTGGAAAAAATCAATTCCAGAAACAAGATGAGATATGTTAACTCCTAGAAGAGTGTTTTTATCAGTTTATATACAAAACAATAGTATTAATTAAACCGTTACCTTTTAAAACAATCACAGTGCGGACTCAGGTCAACAGGAACAAAGTAGGTTGCCATCCAGCGTTCGTTAGAATTTACACGTGCAACGGCACCATATAACAAGAGTAAAACACTAAAGACTAAAATTTCGCAATAGCTTAATTCCACAAACTAGTTATAACAATTTTAATCAAAAATAATAAAAGGCTTTTTTGCAAAATATTATTCACAACACGGATACGATACACTCTTGCGAAAATCTGACATTAGTGACAGTTAGGATTTTTTTTCGTTTCACATTATTTCACGAATGCACAGAGTGACTGGGTGAAATCTAAATGTTAAAAAAAATATTTGTTATTGTTTTTATTTATAATTAATTGAAACCATAGGTAAAATTTACTTGAATACAATTATTATATATCTAGTTTGTGAAATGATTACAAACAAAAAAAAGTTACTTTATATTTAGTACCGAGCAGACAGTACCATCTGTGGTCAATGATTGGCAATCGGCAATTTTGTACAGCGCCATCTATCACAATTACAAAATCATTGTTCACATTTTGCCCCACAGAGTACATTTATTAAAACAGATGGCGCTACTAGCTTGAACTTTAGTAGTTTTTTTACTATTGAAATAGATGGCGCTACCCGTATTTGCTTTTCATTAAAATCGAGATGTCTTTGTGGTCATAGCTGTGTCCGAAAGGGTTACCGCTGGCCCAGAACATAAAGGGCTAAGGAAGGAACACGGGTGGGATTTAGTCAGTGAGTGTCGGACACTCCCTTCCGCTCCACCCAGAGCGGGAGTCATTTGATGATTTCCCATCCAAAAAAAAAAAAGCTGTGCCAGGTTGTCGTAGTTCAAATATTAGTTCACTTGTCTTCAATCGGCTACATACCAAAGTAAACAAAGAAATTACTAGAACCACTAGCCATTTCAGTGAGTAGTTTGCAATGTTATTGGCGCCTAGAAAAGTACAGAAGGTGGTTGAGATGGTTCTCGTAGGTATTTTCTAAACGTTCTGACAAGGAACCCTTATAGTTTCGTCATGTCCGTCTGTCTGTCTGTCCGAGATTTTGCTAAAAGACCGTTAGTACTAGAAAGCTGTAATTTTGTAGGCGTGTGTATATCAATATTACACAAAGTAGTAAAATAAAATTTGGGAAAATATTTTTTTAGGATAGCTCCCTTACATGTGAAGTGGGGATGAATAATTTTTCGTCGTCTACCCCATCGTGTGGGGTATCGTTGAATAGGTCTTAATGCTCCATTTACGAAATATTAAACTTTATAGTGCAAATTTGCACTTAGTTGAGCCAGCAGTTTAGCTTTTAGAGGGAGGGCCCTCTAAAAGCCAAACTGCTGGCTTGAAAAATCTGTAAAAAATTCACAATGATAGTGCATTTAATGAACATTAAAGGAAAATTATAGCGGTTAAGACAACTTTATCAGTTTAGCAGTAATAGTCGTTGAACTTGGGTGTTGGATAATTTTGTATCAAATGCAAAATCCTTAGCATTAATCCTTTAAAGTGACTAAGATGAAGTAGTTGCTTGTACGGGTAGACTTGCATTGAAAAACCAAATATAACATAACGGGCTACTACGGGACCCTACACTATGCGTGGCCCGACACGCACTTGGCCGGTTTTTTATTAATTAATATTCTTCGATAAATTTAGATCGATTTTGTCCCTAATAATAGTTATTGATCGAAGTTACGTACCTACTTAGGGCAAGACTTGAGGTTGGTTTATTTCGAAGAGGATTAACAAACCTACCTACTGCGATCACCTGTCAGTCTCCTAAGTTTGCTAATTCTGGCCGTTAATTTGGTATGTGAGCCAATTAGATGATGATAGGATAGGTAATTAAAACGCCAAATAAAACTGAAACATTTTATTTAAATTATAACTCTTCTCTTCATATAAATAACGCTCTCTTTAAATGTATCTGGAAGCCTCTACATAAACATAGTAAAGTTTTAAATGTCATACAACTAGGTACAGAATAAAATACAGAAGATAGCTTAGACAAAAATTAAAATTAGCTTAAAAATATCGTCGAAGTACGCTGGGTAAATTGAACGAAGTCACCCAGTAGATCACTGCAGGCAATCAATGTTCACCTAGAAAACAAATTTTGGTTTACTTCACTGAACATAGACTGAATGGAGTGATTACGATTAGTATGCATTCTCGCGCCATTTTGCGTGACAATATTTACAGAACGCTTTTTCATTTTATTATTAATCTTTATGCAGATATGCGATTATGTATAGTGCTAATGCTAATCTATCAGTAAGTAGGTATGGTTTTTTAACTTATTTTTTTTTGAGTTTTGTTTTTTCTTTTTTTTATAATACCTATCACTGAGCATAATGACGACATCAATAACAAATCGAGCTGTTTCGAATGAAGAATATCATGTTTCTCATGTTACCGTGTGTAGTGCAGGTATCGCAGCTCTAATAAAATTTGAAACTGACCCTTATGTATTGATTAATTTTACAGTAAAAACCACAGTTTTGATAAACCGGTACTAAACTTAGCCATCTCATTAATGTAATAAAATAATTAATTATTATCTTGTGATTAACACTAGGTATTTATTAAACTTATTTCTTGTCGTCTAAACTTTACAAAATGTTGTAAGCACAAATAAAGAAAAAATCATGCAAGTTCTTAAAAAATACAATTGAAAATCATGCGATTTAAAACAATCAAAGCAATAATTATTTTCTTAATATTAAAAACAAATTGATCGTGGATTTTGGCACAAAAAATAATAAAATAAGATTTAGGTAGCTACATACAAAATATTGTTAAAGGTAAAATGAACATCACAGCAAAAATGTCTAAAAATAATAATGGTTTAAAATAAGATTATGTACCTACGTAATACAATTTAATTTTACTGTATGTCAATGATGTAAACTAAATTTAAAAAATAAATGATAAGTGTATTTTTGAGAGGCGATTAAATGCGTTTTGCTTAGAGATATACCTACAGCAGACCAACTTATAATATCTATAGAATTATTGATCAATAGAATAGAATTATTATAAGTAGTATTTACTTATTTACGTAGTATAAGACCTCGAACTAATAATTAATAAATAGGAGAGCACAGAGAAATAACTTTCTATGCGTTGTTGTGCGTATGGTAACGTACTATGCAAACGTCCGAAAACATATCTTACGCAAACAGGGGGCCTAAAAAGGCCAATTTGGCAGAATCATAAAAGGATAACATAATAGACTGTTAAGTTAATAGTGTCAAGTCCCATTGGTGACGGATTTTTCAGTTATTTTTTTTTGTCTGTGCTAAAATACCAAACAATCCAATCCAAATCCAATCCCAATCTCTTTGATTATACCTACGTAGTGCAGCGAAAAAAGAAAAACACGGACTGTCTTCGCCATATTATGATTCATAATGTTATCCTTTTATGATTCTACCAAAGGGGCCTTTTTAGGCCCCCAGAGGGGCGATTATCGTATACTATTTATGAACGATCGCATTTTCAGTCGCAAACTGTCAAAAATACAAACAATTTACAAAAAAAAAAATACAAGTTTTTGACATTGATTTGAATTTGAACGTTTTTAAGTACGAGATTTGGCCTTCAGCCTTTCAACTACAAGCCATAATAGCAAGGATACCTACTCCTCAATCAATAGTCTGCAAATCGGTACATCTCTAGAAATTTTGTGGTTACATTGTTATTTCTATGTTATATTATTAGCATAGCGATAATTGTGATCATTGCGAGCAGCAAACCGAGGAGCGTCAGCCAGTCCAAATCTGCCAGGTGTTGGGAGATCATCATAGTGTAGGTACAAGCTAACATCAACGTGCCAGAGTCGTGCCAATCGCGCTTCGACTGCGTGTTATCGCCTGTCGAAACAACAAAAACAAGGCATACAATAAAAAAACTAGTTAGTACAGGCAACTAAAAAACAACGGGATTGTGAACACAAAATGAACAACAAAAAGCTGGATGCAATATGGTTACAGTGAAAACAGTACACCGTGCGTGAGAATGGACCACGTACCTCTATTTTCTTTTTGTGAATGTGATGTGTGAGTTTGCCTTTTAGTTCTCCACGGAACTGCGTTCGTTGGCAGTGAGTTGCTTTGACTAGGAGGAGTACAATCATCTGTCTGGTCTACTGACAACCTTCTCAGGTGCTGATTCATATTCTGAACCAATTTAGGCGAACTTAAATCATCGCGAATTTTATTTTCGGAGTCATTCTGACTTTCGTTGACAGTCCGCGACTGTTGTTTGGTGTTACTGTCTAATTTAAATATCGTCGCCAGTTCTTCAGAGGAATTATATTCTGTTGAATCAGCAGCATCCTTCTTTGTTTCTAAATCGTCTTCGTATATAGACAGATTAACGGAAGCCCTATTAGGAACTTCTTGATTACGGATAGTTTGTGAAACTTGGTTCAGCTTTTCAGTGGCTTCCGTAATTCCAGTCATTTTTTCTGTATTAGTATTATTACAATCATCCAATTTTGGTCCTTTATTCTGTGTAAATAATTTTTCATTTACTTGACAAATACCAGCGATTAAATCAGATATTCCGTCTTTTAACTCTTTAAAGGCGTTAATTTCATTAATTTCTTTAATTTTATCGTCAGTATTCAAAAAAGGGTTTAACGAATTGATAACTGGTGGTTTCAGTTCCATATTGTTTATATTATTTTCTTTTTCATTTACCGTCTCTATTTTCATCGCATCTTCTTTTATCGTCAATGGCACAACGTCAGGTATCAATTTACTCTCTGGTATCACAACCGTAGTTTCTTGAGCTTTCAATTGTTCTTCAGCTTTCGCTATATAATTCGAAAGTTTTATACTTTCATCTTCAAAGTTAAGTTCTTTTTCGAAACTATGCTTGAGCTGGTCTTCTACTTTGTGTAACTGATCTGATATGGCTAAAAGACTATCTTCAGTCTTTTTTCCTTTAGAATTTTTATTGACTCCATTAACGTTTGCCACTGGTCGGTCATCTTTCTGTTCACTTATCACTTCAGAACGAACGTTAACATGTTTCACTTCAGGTGCAGTATCCTCCGAAGATTTACATGTCAAACCATTCAAAAAGGTTTGTCGACTATCAGAAATTCGGCTCTGGACGTCTGATTTCTTCTCATTATTATTTCTATTTTTATCCAATTCTGCTAACGCTACTCCTAACTTGTTGCTTGTGTCCATGGCTTCCTGCGCCAGCATGCTAAGAACCTGTTGAAACTCATCCTTTGATGAACGTTTCGATGCCTGGGGAGATCTGTTTGATGGTGATGAGCTTTTGGACTTATCACAAGATGGTGGCTTAGCAAGGTGCTTATCATCACTATGAATGAATGAATCGTCTTTAGCGAAATGATGGGTGGGTGCATGGGAGTTATTGACAAATAGACTGACAGTGTTGTGTCTTTGTTTTACCTTGTTGCGAGGGTAGTGCTCCTGCTCGTTGTCGTTATTTTCGAATGTATTACGCAGCCTTTTCATGACGTCACTGTTACTGTGTGTTTTTTGTAACGTAGCCATTTTACTCATGTTCAACGCATCGTCAATTTCTTTTTGTATCAAGGTAAATATGTTAGCGGACAGGGATCTGACAGCCCTTTTCTTCTTAAGATTAGCAGCAGATTCCTTAGTGTAAGGATACTCATTATAAGAATGATTGTTATTGATTATACCAGTATAATCTTCACCATTAAAATGTGAGGAATGCCTGTTGTCCTTCCTCAAACTTCTATAAGCTAAATCATCAGAGACAAGGTCCGGTGATCTTCTTGGAATAAATCGTGATCGGCCCTTATTTTCTGGTGTTGCATGAAGGTAGTCACTCTGAGGAGCAGGTGATACTGGCCCTATTGGTATGCCGAATGGTGGTTGAGGGTCCATTGTTTTTAACCGACTGTTAGTCTGTTTTATATTTCTGTAAACAACGTCGTCATAAACTATATCTGGCTCGTTTCGTTCGGACTGCCTGTCATCGTCAGACGCGTAGGGCACATAAACAGGAGAAGCTAACATATAACTTATTTGCGATTGTGCATCTTTATAATTAGGTTTTTCCTTTGTTAAGGAATTCATCCGTCTAAATGCCATATCATCTTGCAGTTTGTCAGGTAATGTCGACCTTCTTTGCACACGTCTCAAAGGCGTTGTTGGCTGACTTCGCAATTGGATCTCGTCATCGTTTCCATTCCAATCATTAAAATGGTCGTTGAACTTCGGCGTCATTAACTCACGACGTTCAGCTCTATCTAATAAATCTTCGTCGCCTAAACCTAAACTATTGTAGATGGCTTCTAATTCATTGAGAGCATCGTCAAGGTTAGTAGATTTTCGTCTCTCTGAACTCTTTTCATCATCAGAGGGCATTTGATAAGTATTGGGAACATACGTATCAGATTTATGCCTAACGTGTGTTTTTGAAGTCGGCGATGTAACATTTTTTGGTGGGTCAACTGTAACAGATCGCTTGTACTCTGTCGTCGCCTTCCAAACTTTAGCACCGTCGGTTGTGTCAACAGAAGAACTTTTAAATGGAGTTTTGTTTTTATTTTGAATGTCTGTGTTTTCTTGGCCCAGTTTATTTTGTTCTAAATACGGAGCCACTCTGTTCATTTGCGTACTGTTTGAAAAGTCACTGCTGCTTCTTGAGTTTGCGTATATACTTTGCTGCCGTCTTTGTCTTTCGGCATCGTCAATTTTTTTCCAAAACTCAGATGCGTTGCGTGGTCGACGATACACACTCTCAGCAACGTTTTGAGAAGCTTGAGAGTCACTCATGTATTGATTTTCATAACCATTTTGACTAGTTTTAACGCTAATAGGTCTCCGAGATCTAGGACTTTGATCAGCATAGTACAGGTAGTCATGTTTTAATTGGACTGGTTCTGGTTTAACTATATTTGTGGGACCTATAGACTTTCTCCAAGGCGGTGAATTAGCGTAGAGCCCATAATGGTTTGGTTCTGCTGATACTGAAGCTGGCCTTCGAGGTTGTTCGTTCCTTATCTGGAAGTTCTGTATGTATTCATTATTTTGCATTGCGATGTGGTCCTCGGAGTTCGATATAGGTCGTCGCAACCCATTAAAGCCGTGACTTAGTGACCTTTCCTGACTTCGTCTCATAACTCTTTCGAAGTCGTTATTAGGGACGCCATGCATAGTATTTTGCTGTGTATTTACTACCCTATCTGCTACCATGGGGTTATTTTCATAGTACATTGATATAGGAGTTGCGACTTTTCGGTGCATATCACGAGGCGGTGGCACAGGAGGCGCTTTCTCCTCTCTCTTAACATTTGTTACATTTCCCAAAGGAAACTTAACACACATGACGCTCTCCGGGTTCTCATACTGCTTACTGACACTCCTTTCTCGGTTATTATTAGCATAAAGCATTTCTCTATTCATGTTACTAGTAGGTATGGAATAATTAATATGTTCATTGTTAACTTTTGCGTTAAAGTTGATGGATGATGGGTAACTTTGTGTCGAAGGGAATGATGATATTGATTCGGATTTCATAGGACGGCGGTTAACATCATTAGCGTATAACTGTTCCGTTTTGATATTTTGTGTTTGGTCACGTTTGCATGTCCCATAACCACTGCTTTGACTCGTCGGCGTTCTGGTCAACATTTCAACTTCAGCTTTCGTGTAACCTTGTTGTAATAACTCGGCTTCTTTATTCAGTTGATTCTCTTCATCGCGAGACAACCTTTTGATATATCTCTCATTTCTTGCACTTCTCGACCTTTTGTTTAATGAGCTATCACGTGAACGCATTAAGGAATCTTCACTTCTAAATCGAATCATCAATGATGAATTTGATGACTTGAGTGATTCTTCTTCACTGCTCGACTCTCCCTTCAAACTATTTCTTAGTGCTTCGACTCTGGCTTTCAATCTGCCTTTTCTTGTTTTTCTAGAGGATGTCTCCAAAGATGGTCCTAAGGATCGATTCGAATAGTCTTCTCTTAAGCTTAGGGATTCTTTGGAAGCTCCGTACAATTCTTGAGTTTTAGCACGGTAGTTGATGAAGCCAGCTGATGGGTCGGATAGCACACCGTCATCGGTAACATCTCTAAGGTTCGGTTTGGCTAAACTCTGTGCTCTTCTTGAATCCCTTATAACTATGTGGTCAAAATTATTAACTGCTGGAGTCTTCTTTTTCTTCTTAGACTTTCTTTTCGATGGGGAGCGTGTGCTGACTCCTTCATCGCTTTCCGAGGACTCTTCACTTTCATCTTCTTTCTTCTTTCGTCGAAATAGTTTCCCAATGGACCATTTCTTGTCCTTCTTTCGTTCAGGTTCTTCTGGTTGTGCGGGCCGCTCCGCGCGGCGCTGGACGGTGGCATATTCTTCTGTGTAGGGACGGTACGTCGCTGCTGGTGCCGATATGTCTCGGTGAGGGACCGGGGGAGAGTTGACAGCCTGGAATGAGAGAAAAACTGAATTACTTTTATGTCATGGGTGAAGTGGACACAAGAGCACACTGAAATTTAAAACTTAATTCAAATGGTTCCTTTGTCCTCGTTTTACAGCGTTTTATAAAAACTCGTTTTTACAACCTAGAGAGTAAATTGTGAGGCCAGTAAAAAATATTTTCGTGTGTATTGTAAGCAGTCACGACAGTCTACAAAAAATTGGTACCTCGCCCTGCTGTCTAGATGTATAATTTGCGAAGGTCGTTAGTTTGGCATGGTGTCAAAAGTTATGAATACTATGAATTTGTATTGTATATAGACTCGTTAACGGAAACGTTTTAATTGTTTTTTTTATAATTTTATCTTAGGTTAGAGATCAGAGTAGTTTCGACCAAGGAGAACGATAAAGCTGCAGTGGTAAACAATGAGTCTCTTTTTTTAAATATCTTTCACGGAAGTCTAATTCTGTGAAGTTATTTAAACGAAGTATGAAACAATAACAAAATACGAGAAATTCAAAAATACTTTACCACAGTGCAAAACATACACGTAGCAATAGGAACACTGTCTATCCATACAAATAAATAAAATTTAAGGGTCTGTTTGTAATAGCAAAATAACAGCTTTTTATTAAATGCAGAATATTATGAAACTTTAAACGGTACTTATAACAAAAAAACGTTTTTTTATATATTTTTTTTGTCTGTCTGTTTCTTCCGGCTAATCTCCGAACAGGCTGGACCGATTTTGATAAATTTTGGTATGGGGAAGGATATTTTACGACATACCATGCGAGCGAAGCCGCGTGCGGTAGCTGGTAAGTAGATAATACGTACTTCTTACAAGTATACTACGGTCGACAATTCAAAGTCTTTGAACTGCCTAAATTAGAAATTCGTGGGACTGTGATTGGGTCTACAATGACCTAATAAACAGCAGATAAAAGCCAGTAATGGAAACAATAATTGATTCAGCATTTTGCTTGCCAAAACACAATGTTTTAATCGGTTTGTTTTGCATCAAAGCTCATTAATTAGCTGAGGATAATGAAAACAAACCGAAGTGTATCTACCTATCTCTTTATCTTTAGCGTAAATTATGTCACGTTTACGTGTTTTTATCGTTTAAATGTGTTATGGCAACGCTGTATCGTGGATTTCAACGCCATTTGCATAATGTCGAAATGATTGTGAACCCGGTACCTAAACAATGGTGTCTTAAGTCTGTATTCCTGAAATATGGTGAAGTATGAACCTCAAATCAGTAACTAGATTTGAGTACCTACATATTTGTGTGAAATCATTCAGATTACAATCGAGATTTCCCAGAAATTTTATGTTGGAGCATCGTTTCAAAATACGAGCTCAGTCAGTCTCATTGCACCTATGTAGCAGATCATTTCTTAAAAATCTGGTTCATTTTGCGGTTAACATTGTATTTTATTTGTTGGACCTTGCCTCTCTTGCCTCTCCGGCTATTGAAACAGGACCTTAGTCGAATGACCATCCTACGTGATTTAAGTACAGACTAATATTACTGAAAGATCCGCCACTTGATTCCTATTCGACACTCAACAAAAACTCGACTGAAACCCGGGTTACACACCTAGTCACTTTCAAACACTGGCCCTGGCTGCGGAATTTTAAGGCCAGTGTTTGAAAAAAGAATACGATCAATTCAAACGAGGCCTGTTCTATTCGAATTTTAAAAACAAGCTTGTAGATCATCAGGCAGGCGTCGTTATTTTTATGCCAGTGTTTTAGACGGATTATTTAAAAATTAAACTTACAGGTAAGAACGATCTAAAATATTCATTGTTTCTCCTCTCGGCGACCTCGACCATGGCGACCATATTTTATTATAAAATAAACACTTATTTAAAGAACTTTTACAAATATTCACACCCACTTGCGTTATACTTTTGGCACGGCAGTCCTACCGTATGTTTTAACACAATATTACACACATATAGCAGTCACGTAAATAATTTCATAGGTACTATTATTAATTTATTCCACTGAAAACTTCCACCGTGTTCCACTATTTCAGTCTTTGAGCATCGTGATTAGTCTCTTAATTAGGACTAAAATATTGCTTAAAACTAACACTACGACCACACGTAATATTGTATTTTCGTCCCGTCTATTTTGCAAATCTTTAGTACTTTATACACTGTGTAAATGTGTAATTACTGTAGGAACATTAATGTAACACGATTATGGCAAGCAAGAAACATATATAAATATGTTATATCACAACGAAAGACACAAACAAATATTTATTTGGAAGCTTCGGGTGCGCGGGCGCACCGCGGACGCTGCGCGTGCTACTCGCCAAAGATGCGCGCGCGTCGCCTCGCGATAATTTCGGCCAACTACAGATAGATCCGCGTCTTATCCTAAATTTCTTCGCTATAATAACACAGGCGCCCGATGTTCCACAAATTTAGCTATTAATACACTCACAACATTTTTTTAATTCAGATGCAATTCTCGTGTCGAAAGGAATCTTCAGATGTTTTTTTTTTAACTAATGTTATGAAAATAGACGTGTGTATAGGAAGTGCCGTTAGCGTTCAATGGATCGCATTATATTAATTTTATTTAAATGTTGATAACGAGCTCAGATGTCGACAGGCGTTCATTAGGTTTCAAAGATAACACGAAGTGCGAGAAAATTATTATGATTACTAGGTTTTAACGTTAACGGACTTTTCTTCGTATATCGGCCAAAGATCAGAGACCTTAAACTAAAAAAAAGCCGTGCGACATTTTAACGTATCAATAAAAATATTTGGAACGCAATAAAGATAAATATCTAATACCTGGAGGAACAAAAAGCGGACAAGTAATTTCTTCATTTGAATTTGAAAATGCAGCAGTTGGCAAAATGTTTAAAGCACACTCCCAAATAGGTGAAGAGTAATGCAAAACAAGTTCAGTTAGTGCAAAAGGTGGGAACAAATGAAGTGAAGAAAGCATCGAAGGGAGATCCAAATATAACTCGGCTGAGTCAAGTGCACGATGTTGATTTTGAAACACTATTCAGTATAGAGTTGCTCTAACTACGTTTGAGATATAGACGAGGTCACTGCTAGCAGACAACTATTTGAGAACAGCGGATATCATGAAAACAGACTAACGATAATTTGTTTACGTGTCGAACCATTGATGTATCTGCTGCAACGTTTAAAATTTGACTGTTAGGCAAAGCGCAATATGTTGTGAAATCAAAACTGAATAGCAGGTTATCTTAATTTAGATTGAGCCGCCATATTTCATTGAGTGTTAGTTATGCGTGTTATGATTTATATTTACGAACTGAATGAATGGACTAACGATGTTTCTAAAAAATGTGTTACGAATCGAGCATTCAGAAATGATAAATTCAATATTGAAACAGTTTTAGTCATCTGCGAAACACATGTTTTTTTGTACGCTGATAAAAATAAAAAGGACATTGAAAAGTAAATGCAAAACGTATGTTTAGTTGGAATTGTTTCTATAAGTATCAATCTTGGGATCGTAAAGACTTCGAGGAGATTTATAGGACAGGCAGCAAATATACGACTGCGAACAACCGACCAAAATAGTTCTGAACGATTGAAGAAGTACAGTTAAATGATGGATATTCCAATGATTAGACTTCATTCGGGTTTCTGGAAGCCTGGTAGTCTTTGATCAGGAAATCTGTTGCCAAAACAATAACTGATGTTTCCTATTATGATAGTGAAATAACAACAGTCAATCAAATCACTTGATTTACTA
The DNA here is from genome assembly GCA_916614155.1 of Mesoligia furuncula. Classification (NCBI taxonomy): domain Eukaryota; kingdom Metazoa; phylum Arthropoda; class Insecta; order Lepidoptera; family Noctuidae; genus Mesoligia; species Mesoligia furuncula. The sequence goes on from OU744808.1 coordinate 21,219,562, forward strand.
TTTCGATTAGACTAAGAAAATGGGGGCTCATGACAAAATTGCCATTTTCAATTTTAGTTCTACATTTTCTCTTATTGCCTTCAAAAGAAAGCAAATTCTGCGAAACATTTCGAATTACATACAACGTTTGGAATCCATTTAGTATCACAAATGTTTTGTTTCCAGCACTTACTTTGAATGTATATGACCAAAACGCGCAAACAATGCAGCTTTTTGTTACCCTGGCGTATTGCTAAACGATCCCCCAAAGCCGCAGTCGTCCAAAACATACGAATGTGAATACGATTCTTGTGCCAAAAATACGCCGCGTCGAAGGATTGGTTGCGTTCTTTTTATTCGCTATAAAATGCATCACGAACAACACAATATCGTCTGGAATGCCTTCTATGCTGGCGAAGTTAGCTGCAAACGACTCTGTCTAAGAGGTTTTCTCAAATATACAGAATTCCTTTCCTCTTTTTCTAACAGGCATTTAAAACCCTTTTTAATTTTGTAATAGATGGGAAACTCCTAAATTACCTAATTCTGTCCAACAATGATTGGTTATTTTTAGAATCTCATTCCGTATCCGTCACGTTTGGACTGACGTCTTAACAAATTAACCCAACAACTCCATTGGAATAGACACTATTTAATTAAGCCTGAAAAATGGCGGGGCTGTACGGGGGAACCGCATCAGATACACTCCATTAAAAATAGGACAGAGTTGGGGACCGATTTATACCTTGTCGGGATAATTATTAAGGAGCCGCAGAACGCAATCAAACCGAAGTTAGGACCAGTTGAGGCACGGTGCGTAAAACTTGTACGAGTTATTACAACAGAACCCTTGTGACCAAAGGATCTCGTATGTGTTTTGGCTACGTGGATATGCATTTGGAATGTATTGTTTTTAATCAACAGGTAAATTCAACAGCGTTTCATTAATAATACTTTATCACAATGGGCATAATTTCGAACAGTAAAGAACAAATTGATGTTGCAGAAAATTGGGAAGCGATTCCATCTAATCCAGGTGCCCAATTCCGTAACAATTTTATTGAGGAAGTAAAAAGTAGGTAATGCCCGTTATACTTGAGATGAGAGTAAATGAGTTGTCGTCACATTATGTAGGTAAACTCAGGTGATAGCAGCTGAGGCCGCGATCAAAAATAGATGAGCTGTTCTGCAGTGATGTAACGTTTTGTTTGAACGTCGTTGATCTAGTATTTGAATAGATGTATTAACACAGATTGCCTGACACTTGTTTCATTAGTGTAAAGAGGCCAGTGGTGGTCCAATTAATACAATGTATCGTGCAACCAACTCTGAATGTTTGTTTACATTTATGGCTTTGATTCGCGGTAGGTATGAGACGAGGAATGTGATAATTAATGTTTGAAATGACACAAGAGTGATATCAAATCAGTTTGACCATTAAGTTTGACCACGAGGAAGGAACGATATAGTCAGGTAAGATCTCTTTCATTTCCCTAGCCAAAATTATTATCGAATTATTTCAAAGTAGATGTCATTGTTTCATAATCAAACTACATCCATCCAGTGCTCTATCTATCTAATATATCTTATTCATCCTCTCACACCTGCTCCACACCTCACTTATTAATCTACTCTTGCGTGTAAATAATTTGATCAAATCCAAATAATTTTTCCTTCGAGCCTTATGAACATCACTATGTGAAAGTTCACCGATCCATCTTGAAGACGAATCTGTCTTCCCTAACTGATGTCCCCGGGACATAGACACGACCGCCCAGTGACAAACGTCACACGCAACTACGCATTTCCGCTACAGAATCACTTTTATTTATTGCTTTTTTCATTTTTTCGACGGCAACACCGATCATGGTTTTAGGAAGAAACTTGTTTGAAACTCTTTTCTTTGTTTTAATATACGTGAGTGCTGAATCTCGTATACAAGTTAAACAATAGTCTACAATCCGGAACCGGATTCCTTTCATGATAATGTTACAAAGTTTCTCGCTTCCATAAAGTTAAGTGTATTGGACTGTACTGACATATTGATTTGTCCACAAGTTTATTGTGTTATTTTTACTATACAGGGTGGCAAGACCGACGCGAAAACTGTAACTATGGATTTAGCACATGATTCTAATCGTCGTTTCTAAGTAATAACAGCTGCACGGGTCGATCGATGCCATGGTTGGTCCGTGGATGGATGACCAATTGACCATCTTTATATACCAAGACAAGCCGCTGGTCCCGCCTGTCATTCGTAGATCTTTGACAGTCGTTACGGGTCGTCATAAGCCAGAAAGTCTGGCAACCAGTCTATTCTGCAATACTACTTACAACAATAAAATCATTTATCATTTAACAAGAGGTACCGTGTTACCCAGTAACTGAGTTGTGGAGGTCAGATAGGCAGTCGCTCCATGTAGAATACAGGTATTTAGCTGCATCCGGTTAGACTGGAAGCCGTTTCCAACGTAAATGGGAAAAGGCTAGGCAGATTCGATTCTGGTCCTCTTTTTTTTATACCTAATTGAAAAGTAAAAAAAAAAGAATTGCTGTTTCATAAGAAACTTAATATCTACGCGGTATTTTTAATAACGACTAAAAAATTCAACGCATGGGGTGTACCGAATCAATATATGGCAACAGGTTTTGCATCGATGTTCCACCCTGTAGATTCTGAAATGGTAGTTTCATTAGTTTGATCCAGACTCGATGTGGTTTATGGATCATTTTCACTCAATCCAACTTTGAACAATAGCTTTCATTGTACTGTTTTCTCACTTAGAACTTAGATGGCCAAAGTAAAGACCGACATTCTGTAGAGAATCAGAAGTTTTTGTGAGTAGGCGAGGTGGCTAAATGTACTCTCTTTAGGAGCTATTGAGAAAAAGGATAATTACGAATAGATAAGAAAAACGATACATTCATTTTACTTTCAGTTACAACTGGACCGAATCTGGACCAAGTTGGCGAACAAGTGAAAGTTAATCTTTTGTTGTGCTTATCGTTTGCGTCTCGACCTTAACGCTGCTGTTATTTAAAGCCCCCGGTGGTGTTATCTTTGGTGTTTGCCCGTTATCACTTCCCATGGCTTGTTTTCTATGGTTTGGTACTTTTAAATAATGGATGGAACACTGTGCGATGAGATTTCAGAATTTAACTCGATAAATTTTGTAGTACTTTCTGGATGCTCTTGGGAAGTTGGGAAAACTTGGCTTGATAAAGCACTGCAAATGGCCGTGTTGCGTGGATGTGATGCATATTTTCCCCAAATTGTTTTTTTGTTTTTTGTGTTTATGTTCTTTCTTACTATGGCGTCACGTATACGCGTATAGCGCAAATAAACGTATTTTCCTTCTTTGTTTGAAAATGAAATTGTTTAGAATTCGAAAGTGTCGTAAGGTACAGACGCCAGCACATCAAGCTACTACAATCTGTCAAATTTCTTTAGTGGATTTTCAACTTTATCGCTAAAGCAAAGGTTCAAAGTTGATTGGGAAAATTAGACAGTTTCGGGTAGCTTGATGTGCTGGCGACTGTACAATAATTCTAATATTGTCATATGACAAAAAGATACTGTAACAAGAACCACGAAACTTTCAGAGTCACTGTCAACAATACGATTTCGCCGAAATCCATTTATCAAGTCGCCTCAATCATGTTTGGCTACCGTCTCAGAACCATAAAAAAATACTCCCAAAGAGACAAATTCAACGAATTGAGTAATATAACAGCTTTACTTATTTTTAAAACTCCAGTAGCAAACTGGGCGTCTTTGTCACAAATTCTTCATAACCCTTCTAAAGACCGAGAAAGATTTTGTGAACAAAGAAGTGTCACTTTTGAAAGCGTGCTAATTCATTAATATCTTTGAGGATAAACATCAAAGTGGAGGACATTTCAGATGATTCATGTTTTGGGTCGGACCAGCACCCTAAATGCGTATCGCACTATCAATCACAGTCTATATCATTTTGAAGGATGTTGCTAATCCATTGCTTCGTATGTTCGAAAAATTCGTCTGCTACACTTCGTAAATAACGCAATGAATGTTGTTGAACTGTCAAAATGAAAGCCATTCCTACTGTGAGTGTGATACGCAATTACCCCCCAGACACAAAATACAGACAGTACAGAAGACAATCTACATACAAAGTGCGCTCGAGCAACGCACACATAGACACCGCTCACGGACACGTTATCTCAGACGGGTTGGGAGTAGTGCGAGTGCGCGTGTCATCCGCTTGAGACACGCGTCTGTGAAGTGCAAAACTGGAGCAACAATAATGCCTATCTAAGCTCGATTTATATAATAGTTTCCTATTTTGAATCAGTATAAACAAAGTAACTTTTTTGTAAGGTAAATTCATGCCACCAACTACCTATTACATAAGTTGAAAACATGATTTTTTGTTTGATGAATTGTGATAGGTTTAGGTCTAAAACGGATAGGGCAAAATAAATTGTGTAAATAGGGTAATCCGTTTTGAAGTTATTAGGGATTTTCGATAGTGAAAATTTACAAATGTAAAATTTTATATATGTTTTTGTTCTGTAAACTTTTTGTATTGTAATACTATGTTTATTGTTTTGTTTTAATATTTTAGAATAAACTCAACAATAAATCAAACAACTAGATATCAGTGTCCACGATAGTTTTTAGTGCATAAGCCAAAGTTGACAACCATAGCACGACTGCCGAGCGAAGGTATGAAAAGTGAAGTACATACCACATGATTGACTTCTGTACTATCTGTATTTTGCCCCAGATGAGCGTGAACGCAAACAGTCACTGAAATGACGCCGCATTCAATTCATAAAATTCCGCAGTTTGAACAAAGTTGACGCGAAACTACTTGGACCGCAAAATTGGTCTAACGTAGGTAAACAAATCGCCGAAATTACGTTACGTTACTGTGTAGTACAATATTGAAACGTAACACGTAATTTATGTCACTGAAAAATGAGCCAACGAATCTACGTAGGTAGCAGGTAGGTACGATCAAATCCGCAATAGTATTTATTGTATGAAACGGGAAAACAACAGCCGGTCGATTCTGTAAAAATCTCACAGTGAAAACTTAGGTGAAATGAGTTTGTTTTTGCTAGGAATTGACACTATTGACAGCTCACTCCACGCTCACTTCACCTAAGTTTTCACAGTGAGTTTTTTACAGAATAGCACCTTAGCTGATTGCTGCGTAATTTCGGTGAGAAATTTTTCGTGACGCATATTACGCCGGGGTCATGCTCATCCGTTGCCCCGTTCCCGTCCATATATCTTAATTAGGAGTCGTATGTCCGCACGTGTATCGCGTAGGACGTGGGTTCATTCTCTGACGTTACAGGAAGCGGTGCAGTTTCCCATGCAGCGTTAGAATGTACACAAGTTTTAGATTTATTTATAGGACTTGTTCATGGGAAGTATGTTGTGATGACGTATGGTTTTTATTAATATTGTAACCATGTTGTATGATATTGTTGTCTTGTTGTTTTATAGCGTGAGAGATGTGATGTATGAAAACTATGAAACTGACAAAAGTTAGTTTTTAAGAGAGGGAAAAGGAAAATTCTTTAGCAAAAATACTACGCACGAGAATGAAGAAAATGTCATGGCAAAAGTTTTGAGTATGAACAGCATATCAAGCTGCCCGAAACTGTCAAATTTTCCCAATCAACCATGAACCTAATGCTTTAGCGATAAAGTTGAAAATCAATTAAACAATTTTGACAGATTGTAGTAGCTTGATGTGCTGGCGTCTGTACTTAGCCTAACTTAATAAATAATATTATAAACGCGAAAGTAGCTTTGTTTGTTACCTTTTTTACGCCTAAATCACTGAACCGATCATCCTGAAATTTTGCATATACGTTTTCAGGGGTACAGAAATGGACACAGGGTAACTTTCATCCCGAAAAAAAGTGCTGTTCCCGAGGAAAACAACAATAACCTTATTATGATAATAGATGGCGCCACGTGTCTTTCGAACGGCATCGACACTTATGCGGGTGAAACCGTGGGGCGCTGCTAGTGGGTATAAGAGTAGGGAAGACCAAAGAAACGATGAATAGACTGTTTGAAAGACGAGAATTATGGCTAGAAAGGGGGGGGGGGGGGTGTGTGAATACTGAGATGACGACTGATAAAGATGCACGGAGGAAGAAGACATGGTGCCCCGATCCTAACTAAAATGGGATTGTCCTTCTTCTACTTAGCAAGTCAATGGCCTTCTAAATGGACTCGGCCCAGAATTTGGCTACGTGTTTGGGGCCATCACTAGCGTCCATCAGTTCCTGTAACGTGCAGCTGACAGGACACGCAGGACATGATATTAAAAGTGTCCCATCGTTTTTGGAACAGCACCACATTTACTCTAAATACATTAACATACATTGGGATTGGGATTGTCCTAATCCCAATGTATTTAGAGAACGATGACTTACGTATAGAATTGTTTTTTAGAAGGTGTTGTTATTGTTTTGATGTCGCGTGCCATTTGCTTTCGTCAGTACCTACCTAACAGTTGGCAATTTAGCTATCGCGACATTTTCATTTCAGATCGTGTAGGTAAATCTATTTTTATTTCTATAGTTATATTCTAGTAATAATGAATAATCTAGCTAGACAGTAGTGGGTGCTGTTGGCCCATCGTCCTTAGTCACAGTTCCTGACTCATAATTTACGCCACCCACAAAACTTACAAACTGATCTATTTAAAGACGAGACTTGGCTAGAATTATTAGAGGGGCCCGTGGCTAAATAATAACAGCCGCACAGGTCTATCGATCAGGTTAAGCTACGCTTGCCTCGGTTGGTCTGTGGATGGGTCACCATCTTTACATACCGAGACCCCTCCGTGCCTCGGAAAGCACGTTAAGCCATTGGTCCCGGCTGTCTTTCGTGGATCTTTGACAGCCGTTACGGTTAGGCAGAAGCCCGAAAGTCTGATAACCAGTCTTACCAAGGGGTATCGTACTACCCAGTAACTGGGTTGTGGAGGTCAGATAGGCAGTCGCTCCATGTAAAATACTGGTATTCAGCTGCATCCGGTTAGACTGGAAGTCGACCCCTATACATATAGTTGGGAACAGGCTAGGCAGATGACTTAGCTAGAATTTAAATGTTATTGTCCGACTACGCGACGCAAAGGAGTGGTAATGTGTTTATTTAGCAATAATCGTTCTCCTGATGTATATTTAGACAAAAACTCATGGACAGCTGATTTGAGAGCTCTATTTTGCAGATTATGTTGAATATAATCCATTAAAACAATTCTTTACAAATATCATATACTTATATAATAATAGAATACATTTTTGTTATATGCCTTATAAACAAAAAGAAAAAAATACTGGACCTAATTCAATTTTCTTCTGGAAAAAAGTCTGAATATCTTCGAACTTCTACATCATTTTCACGTAGTATTTATACCAAAATAATCTTCACTAATTGCTTAAACAATATCAATAAAAAAAAAACAAATATTGATACTTTGATTTATTAATAAAAAAATAAAAGTAAGTACTCTAGATTTCATTGCGCGCGCTCGCCCTGGCTGGAGGCCTTATCCACAGGAAATCCCGGTTAAGAAGATGACAACTTCATAGGTTGAACTGCGAGATGCCATTTATAACCAAAAAAACGTTCGTTACGTTTCGTTTCCATGCAGTTTTATGTGAAACAAAATACATATTTTGATTTCGATGATACCATCTGCGATCTATTTTGAAATCCACCTCGTTTATTTTATTTTATTTATTTTATTTTACAGTTTTTGGAAAACTTACAGCTAAACACTTTTGCACGTTTGTGAGTAACAGAAATAAGGCCAATTACAAGTTTTCACAGATAGAAGAGCTTAAAAACAACAAAAAAAATATTTGATAAGGTAGACAGTTTTTGCGTAGAAACATTATCATAAGTAAGGTAAAAATAAGTAAGGTAACAATGAGTAAGGCAAACTAATATTTTTAAGTAAGTAATTACTTACTTAAAAATATTAGTTAGAAAAATATTTTTAAAACTAATATTTTTAAGTAAGTAATTACTTACTTAAAAATATTAGTTACAAAAATTCCTACTGGGAAAAAAAACATTTTCAAAAGCAAATTATGTTTCGCTAATAAACAAAGTATTTCCTTATAACATAAATCTGTAACAATTAACAATGCTTTCTATTGACATATCCGGCCTTTAACGGTGTGCACGCGCATTCATCTCTTGCCAATATGGCTGACCAAACATCTGTGTTGTTCCACGTATTTATATCTACCCTTGTTACAATTTCGGAAGAGTTATATTTCCTGTTCTATATCTCTAATAGATACGTTAGATTGGATTTAAGCTATTTCTAACAATACACACTAAGAAATTGATTTTGGAAAAGAGTGTTAGCCTTATCAGGACATAAATGGTGCGCAAATTTAGAAACCTTTTCTTGCTTCATTTTATTATTATTATTATTTTCCTTGTCTTGTTTTATAAAACTACTGCCGTAAGCGTTATTTCTGCACAATTATTGCAATTTTATTGATATAGTTGCCGGCACGTAACTTGGCAAGAGTTTTTGTAGTGGGGGAAGTTTGCGCACGCACAATTTCATACATTTTTATATGCGCGAACTTCCCCCACTACGAAAATCTCTTGCCAAGTTACGTGCCGGTAATTGTATTATAATTTTGTTTTTGCATGCTGTGTCTATCGCATCACATTGTACACTATGCTTGTATATTGCTTGTATTTTAAGGATAAACAGTGTAACAATTGTAGATAGGCCAATAAATAAATAAGTAAATAAACCTACACTTTTCCTGAAAACGCTGCCCAGTGGGGTAACTGTCACTAACAATAGCAATGGCTTTCATTTTGAAAATTGAAGCAGTATCCTTCAAAATAGTTGCTATTGCGAATTCGTACTAAACGTTACAAATGTCTTTTATGCGCACAGCAAAAGAGTGGAACTCTTTACCTGCGTCTGTGTTTCCGAGCGCATACAACCCGAATCTCTTCAAAGTAAGAGTGAACAGGCTTCTTCTGTGTAAGCTCACTCCATCGTCGACTTTGTCTCTGTCACCTCTGACCTAGACTAGAGTCAAGAGCAAAGCCATTTCAAATAAAAAAAAAAGTCATTCAGATCCTGATTCCTCCGAAAGCTTAAAAGTTTGTACTTATACGGCTTTATTTAAAGTGGAAAACGGATAGGTATAGAGAGTTGTATAATTATTAATTATACTCTGAAAATATAAAATAAACTCCTTGGAGTTGTGTTATTTAAAGGATTATTTGAGGAGGAGAATTAAGCTTGATTAAGTTATCAAGATTTTCGTAATCAAGATCACATTTTCAAAAACGAAACCTATTTATTTCATGCCTAACTTGGCTACGAAAACCTTTCATAATTCCCTGTTAATTACTAAAGAATAGGGCACAATCCCGGGGCATTCCTCCACAGTGTCACATTATGAAAGCATGTCATATTTTAAGACGACTCGGCTTCCCTCGACTCATTAGCGGGCCCACTAATGACGGAACGATTTATTTGAATAGCACACACAAAATGACAACAAGCGGTTTTGTAGACAAATGTATGAATATTTTATAAAGTAGTTGCGGAGCTTTGGAAGTAAAAACGAAGGCAGAAAATACAGTTCGTTTGGCAGACCGTTTGGTGTTAAAATTATCTCACGTAAGCTGACGTTATACCTAGACAATAAAAGAAATCCAATTGGCCAATAAAAGAAAAGATTACTATGTAATCTCCAATTCTAGGCGAACAGCACTATGTATAAAACGTTGAACCTGAAGCCAAAATCTTCTCACACTTTGTTCTCAAACGATAAAATCTTGCAAAACATGACAATTTGGCACTTACACATCGCAGTTATTGCTCGTGTAATACCAGCATAATCCAGCTCAGGTCGACTGGAATGTCCTTGGGAATGGACTATTAGGGACGTGGCAAGGCCATCCCGGGATACCCCCAAATGATCCCGGTCCAATTCCACGAATTGGTGGGATAGCGGGAATTTTTGTTTACGCATTCTTGTCGCGCGCCAGGAATAAAAGGTGAGATTATATTCGACCCGATGACTGTGTGGCGGCTAGTGATGTGCAGAATCGAGTTGTTTATCGATTGGTTCGTTAGCACGCGTATTGTCATGCAAATGTCGTTACATAGTATTTATGGAAGTGAGGCGATGTGCGTGTAATTTTTTAATTGCATTTTGTGGTATACCTACACGTGTCATTTGTACTCACAATATTAATTTCACTAATATTATAAAGGTGAATGTTTGTGAGTGTGTGTGTTTATAATATGTTCGTTACTTCTTCACGCTCAAACGGCTGGACCAATATTGATAAAATTTTGTAAGGTGGTAGCTGACTCCCTGGACTAACATATAGGCTTTTATCCCGATATTCCCACGGGATCAACATTTTCGCGGGTGAAACCGCGGGGAGCAGCTAGTTAATAATAAAATAACATTCATGCAGACATATACAGAGATAAGATTACTTCATGAATGCCTAACAATTATTAATTTTTATTACCTACGTATATTTAACGAAAGACATTAATTAAGTTTAATAAAAGTTAAGCAATAAAAAGCACACGTAAAATCACGTAAGCCTAAATTTTAAAACAATGCATCTAAATTAATAGATTTACGTGCGGTGCGTAGCAGTTTTTCGACGAAAAAGAAAGTCAAAATCCTCTCCGTTAAAACATTTTGAACTAAACCCTCACGAATTTCGGCGAGCATTTTCATTTAAAAAATCACGAACCCCAAAGTTATTTCAGTAGTGGGAAGTGGGACATAGTCCGCATGACCCAGTGCACCAGGTACTTGAGCCCGCTAACGAATGAAAACATTCCATCGCGAGTCGCCTCAACCACAGCTGTAAATCAGGTAAAATGGAACGTTCTACTTACTTTCTGTTCCCCTTAGAAATTGGATTTATATTTAGAAAGTTTTAAAGTTAATTAATTAATCAAATTGATTGGATTTTTGATGTTATTGAATCATTGTTCTTTGATTATTTAATGTAAAAGTAATTGAATGTATTAGTGTAGATTTAAATGGAATGTTCTACATAAAAGGGTTTGTGGTTATTATAATAATGATATTTGGTAGGTAATAAAGCCATTAAATTAATCTTTTACATAAAAAAATACATCCGACTGGTTTTTTATGTTTCAGTTTTTAGTTGTTTTACCCACACAAATTCGTATACCATGTAAACGGATTTTTACAACATTATCAATACACAAAGTGGATTAAACATGTTTTATTGAAACTAGCTCAAAACTAGCCAAGCATACTTAATAAAATTCAAATTAACCACGTGCGAGCTTACTCTACCAAATGAACAACAATACAATGGATTAAAATATCGCCGAAGATACATAAAAAACTGGCCAAGTGCGAGTCGGACTCGCACACGAAGGGTTCCGTACCACAAGGCCAAAACGCCGAAAAAAAAACACGTTTGTTGTATGGGAGCCCCCCTTAAATATTCATTTTATTTTGTTTTTAGTATTTGTTGTTATAGCGGCAACAGAAATACAGTTTGTGAAAATTTCAACTGTCTAGCTGTCGCGGTTCTTGAGATACAGCCTGGTGACAGACAGACGGACAGACAGCGAAATCTTAGTAATAGGGTCCCGTTTTTACCCTTAGGGTACGGAACCGTAAAAAGAAAAAATGCATGCAACCAAACACAGAACCTCCTCCTTAAAAATACCAATGAACTCAAACACCCACTGAAACGAACAATCCATTGAGTAATCATTACAAACAATCCATTACAAAGATAAAATGAAAATGTCAAAAATCATGTAACATAATTACAATAAAATAGCCTATCGATAACGCACGCCCATCCCTATAAGTAAGACGGATGGCCGTCACTAATGAATGAATATTACAGCCATAGCTTTTCGCCTTGAGCACGCACACATGCACACGGAAAATTCATGTGAACACCGTGACATTTTTAACGTCTGCCGTCGCTGATCCCTTTAGTGTGACCGATCTGATTATGTAGATTTCACAAATTTTAACCTAAAGATTGCTTACAGAGTGTAGTTTTTAGGGTTCCGTACCCGAAGGGTAAAAACGGGACCCTATTCCTAAGACTACGCTGTCCGTCTGTCTGTCGCTAGGCTGTATCTCATGAACCGTGATAGCTAGACAGTTGAAATTTTCACAGATGAATTTCTGTTGCCGCTATAACAACAAATAATAAAAATAAAATAAAGTTAAAATTTAGAGGGGTATAAAAGGCGTTTTATGCCTGTTGGTACGGAACCCTTCGTGTGCGAGTCCGAGTCGCACTTGGCCGGTTTTTTCACTTGTATCAGTACGCCTGACCGGACATCGCCCGTCGAGGTAGGCCACGGCTAAAATAGTGTGGCGATCTAATCATGTTTGCGGGGCCAACATATTTAGAAAATAGAGAGGTTTGGAAGGAAAATGGGGAGGCCTTTGCCCAGCAGTGGGACACAATGAAGGCAAACAAAAAAACAGTGGCACTCCGGGAGTGCCGACAGAAGTGAAAACAAAACACAAACAGAATACTTTGCCATCACTCACTGACTGACATATCGGATATACATTAAAACTGTGTACACCCCGAGGACAGCTGAACACATCCGAATGTAGCGCGGTGTCGGTTACGGTAACAGTGTTGCGAGTTCAATGGATTTTTCCCATCTCAAAAAATGCCCAACGAGCCTAAAAAAGTTTTCACTTCAAAAAGGGTATCTGTAGATACTCGTGAAAAAGTAAGTCGTATTCATAGATTTCTATGATCCTACTACTTACTTCATAGGTAAACTAACAGCGCTCCGCGGTTTCATCCGCATAAGTGTCGATCCCGTGGGAATATCGGGATAAAAACTATCCTATGTCCTTCCTATGCAATCTATCTCTCTGCCAAATTTTATCGAAATCCGTTCAGTGGTTTAGGCGTGAAAAGGTAACATACTGACAGACAGAGTTACTTTCGAATTTATAATATTAGTATGGATGATAAATGATTGATGACACTTTTATATGTCAATTATAGTTTTTTTTAACTAGACGAGGTCAGTGTTTCCTATCTGACTACTCTGAGAAGAAAGGCCGAAACAAACCCAGAGGTCACACTGTCACAGTTTCTTTTAAGTCCAGACATAATCTTGGTCAGATCATGTGACGATCATGTAGATTGGTGTCTGAAATGGTCTTTTGAGAAAAGAATCACACAGATTGAGTGGACCTGTCCAGACAGTGCACGCATTTGTCAAAAATCGTTCAGCTCAACTCAGAACTTGAGAAGCTCAACGATTCGACGACGTACAATACCAAAGAAAGGACATTTGGGCAGGCCACATAAACTACTCAAACTGCCAGACCATGATTAAAATGGAAACAATGACCCACATTGTCCTCACATTCCAATAATTAAAATAATAATAATACTTTATACAGTAAATGTTTATGTCATTACCATTACATATGTGTGTAGATAGGTATAGATAGCAAGTTATTAAGTGTAGCTGGCCAAGTGCGAGTCGGACGCACACGAAGGGTTCCGTACCACAAGGCAAAAACGCCGAAAAAAAAAAACACGTTTGCTGTATGGGAGCCATACAGCAAATATTTAAATATTTATTGTATTCTGTTTTCAGTATTTGTTGTTATAGCGGCAACAGAAATACATCATCTGAGAAAATTTCAACTGTCTAGCTATCACGGTTAATGAGATGCAGCCTGGTGACCGACAGGCAAACAGACGGACAGTGGAGTCTTAGTATTAGGGTCCCGTTTTTACCCTTTGGGTACGGAACCCTAAAAAGGAAAATTACGAGGGCCGTGTATGTTCGAATCGGTATCGAATACATACGAAGCAGCTTTAAATACTCACAAAATCATTGGCAAAATTACCGAAAACCGCCTAAGATGATATGGACACATTAAAAAAGGCACAGTGAAGATCATGTGGTACAAATTGCACTAAATCTGCCAGAATAAAGGAGAGACAGAGGCTGCCCGCCATTGACTTGGTGGTCAAATAAAGAAAGAGACCGCAAGAAAGCCCATAGCCTGATCCGGCAACCCCAGACAGAACAACTTGGAGCAGAAAAGTAAGGAAACCCGACCCCAAATAACGGGACCAGGAAAACGGATGTATGTTAGAATCAGGTACAGTTTGAACCTACAAGTAACTGCAGCGGTATCTACAACGCCACATGCGAACAACGCGTCATACTGACGTCACGTAACATCCTGCATCTCGCAAGCAGAGTTTACTGCGCAACTAGAATAGATACAACGGCTCGATATGAATCACCAGGGCAGTTGCCCACCCGACACAACACCCGTCTGGTCGGAGGATCCTCCCTTTTCTATAGAGTATGAGTGAATTTTACACCCTGTTCCTCATTTCTCTGTAGAACTATTATCATTTGTTTTTATTTAAATTGCCGATAATATAAGACGTAGGTTACATAATCTGGCTCGCCGTTTAATAAGGCAATATAAGGCACGGTGTATGCACGTAAAATACACGTAGATTCCACAAACCCCACCCCCCCTAACACCCTACCCTATGTAACCCTATATAAAATTGGGAGACTTTATTTTCCTTCAAGAGGCTCCGGGTTAGTATCAAATTGGAATATTTGGTATATGAATCTTACGTTTTTCTTTCATGGGGTATGCAATTTTATAAACGGGTTGTGCTTGGAATTTTTCCTGAATTTTACTGAAATGAGTAAGGAAATATTATGGGTTTTCATCATAACTGAACGCCTAGATACTTATTCTATTTAGCTTTATTTGTTTATTGGTATATGAATCTTACGTTTTTCTTTCATGGGGTACGCAATTTTATAAACGGGTCGTGTTTGGAATTTTTCCTGAATTGTACTGAAATCAGTAAGAAAATATTATAGGTTTTCATCATAACTGAACATCATCACATGCCTTGCCTTTTCCCAACTATGTTGGGGTCGGATTCCAGTCTATCCGGATGCAGGTGAGTACCAGTATTTTATATGGAGCGAGTAGCGACTGCCTATCTGACCTCAACAACCCAGTTACTGGGTAATACGATACCCCTTGGTAAGACTGGTTGTCAGATTTTCGGGCTTCTGACTACCCTTAACGACTGTCAAACATTCACGAATGACAGCCGGGACCAACGGCTTAACGTGCTTTCCGAGGCACGGAGGGGTCACGGTATGTAAAGATGGTCACCCATCCACAAACCAACCGCGGCAAGCATAGCTTAACCTGATCGATCGACCTGTGCGGCTGTTATTATAAATTATTATTATTATTCATCATAACTGAACATCTAGATACTTATTCTAATTAGCTTTATTTGTTTATTAATAGCATCATAATCAGCCTTTAATGTTCCCTTCCACTGCTGGGACACAGGCCACATCTCGGTGAGAGGGAGTGGGCCGTAATCCACCACGCGGGCCCAGTGTGGATTGGCAGATGTCAGATGTCTTCGAATTTTTGGTTCTAGGACGTGCCGGTTTCCTCACGATATTTTCCTTCACCGTTCTGAGAGCAGTGGAAAATGAAATGTATACAAAGTAAAGCGACTGTCTGGGTTCGATCCTACGACTTACAGCTCGTAAGTCGCGGCCATTACCACTGGGCCACCACTGCTCTAGAGCTAGAAGACTGTTAAACTGATATTAAATAGCAAAGACTCACAAGAGCCTCTGTAGAATATTTTCTACATATCATGATGCCTGTAATCCCTGAAGGGTTAGGCAGACGTGTAGATACCTATAGCACACCCATTCCATTCCCAGTTGGTTATCTAACACTGTGTCGCTCGCGGCCCACTGGCCTTATATAGTGCCGCAGATAGTTCTAGAAACTTCCATTGTAGAAACTTCTAGAATGTTCAAGTACATACCGAACCCGACTGACCAGATGTCGATACTTCGAGAAAGTTCTAGAAAGTTTTCGCATCGGAATTTCTAGAAGGATCTTGACTACTAGTTCCGCTACTCGATATTAGATGGCGCTAGTGGTAACTAATGTCACCATGTACCAGGCATTAATAGTGGCGCGCAACACTATTAGGCTGCCCGCCCACGTCAGACTTTTTGTAGGTCCTACAATCGGTCAGATTATTTCGCCCTATGTTATTTAGACCGAGTTTTTGTAGGACGTGTGCGTTGCACTATTGCCATCAGTACCTACGTTCTATTTTTCTCCTACAAAAAACCGGTCACCGATTATCGGACGTGGGCGGGCAGCCTTATTATCAACCAGGCACAAATCCATACTCCGGACACTAAGAAATTCCTGAAAGAAGCCAATAACACATTGCCCGAACTGGAAATCCAACCCAGGACCTCATGTTCAGCAGTAGCGTTTAAAACCACTAGACCATCGAGGCAATATTTTCTTTGCAAAACTATTCAAGTTATGATCAGTCTTGCCTACAACGGGCCACGGGGATCAATTCTATTTGACCTAATTAGAATTAGCGCGTGTCTATAATTAACAACTGTAGTATCCTACGGGTGCACAAAGTTGGTCACTTACTGTACAACAGAAGTCCAAACTCAAGATTTAATCGTCGTTGTAATTCGCTTCTTAATCGTTGTTTGTGTTCCTCACAAAGTGAATATTCAGTATATGAGGGTACCTTTGTGTCAAATTGGCCAGCTGTACTAACTTGTTCTATATGTAACTTTTGCTTTGTTTGCTGTTTATCTCGTACGTTGTTGTTAATAGTTTTACTTATTCTACATCTTTATGCTTCGTCATTCGACGACGATTATTTATTTTAACAGTTTAATCTCATATAGGTAAGTGAACTGTATAATGTTCTTATTCATACTAATATTATAAATTCGAAAGTAACTCTGTCTGTCTATCTCTGCTGTCTATCTATATATCTACGATTCGCACCCTTCGCTTGTTTGAAAGCAAAACAGATGTGGACCCAGTTAACCATTATCAATTTTTAAAAGGTCCGCTGGTCCGCTGTCCCAGTTTCATAGTGGGCCGAACTACCCCTAACCCACCTTTTCACGCCTAAACCGCTGAACGTATTTCGATAAAATTTGGCAGAGAGATAGATTGCATCCCGGGGAAGGACATAGGATAGTTTTTATCGACATACCTCGCGGGCGAAGCCGCGGGCGGACGCTAGTGAGAAATAAAGATTCCTTCTTAAACCTAGATTTACCAACGGGCAATGAAGCGCAGCGTATTAGGTGTCAAGGGCTCAGACCGAGGCAGAAACACCACCCTGCGCTCCATAACTCAAATTGCGGATGTTGGAGTAAAAATAGCCAGGCTGAAGGGGGTGAGCCGAACGCGTCGCGCGAATGCACCCGGAGAGATGGGCAAAGTTCGGAACCGAGCTGCCAACTGCAGCTGCCGACAGCACGTGCAGCGACTACATGCCGACACGAGCCAGACACGAGCGAGGCATGAGCCGCTGCCCGTGCTGTCGGCAGTTGCAGTTGGCAGCTCGGTTCCAAATAGTACCTTCACTGGTCGCCTGAAGGAGGACGTCGCCTACGAGGTACACCACGGCGAAGTGGTTTGACGATCTAACGAGGTTTGCAGGGCAAACATGGCCAGAGATCGCTCAAGGCTGGGAGGTTTGGAAGGAAGAAGGGGAGGCCTGTGTCCAGCAGAGGGACACAGAGCTAACGAGAAAATACAAAAAATTCTCTGACGGTTGACAAATACCTAATACATTAATTTCCTTAGTCTAATTCACCTGTAATTAAAAGTTTCAATAGTTAAAGGATACTACTACTCGAGTATGTCAGGCGCACTGTTTAATGTTGTTTTATGGCGACAAGTGTTGTTGTATGGTAACAAGGCGACCTCCCGACTGGGGGCCAGCAGGCAGGCCATTTTGGCAGAATCATAAAAGGATAACATTATGAATCATAATGGACAATTAACTGTTAAGTTCATCGTATCAAATCCCATTGGTGGAGGATTTTTAAGTTTTTTAAGGTTCCGTAGTTCCTACAAGGAACCCTTATAGTTTCGTCATGTCCGTCTGTCTGTCTGTCTGTCTGTCGGAGGTTTTGCTAAGAGACCGTTAGTACTAGAAAGCTGTAATCTTGTAGGAGTGCGTATATCAATTACGCTGACAAAGTGGTAAAATAAAAGAATCATGCCCACTTTCCATACATTGATTGACCTGTCACTTGATTTGTTTTACAGGTCGCGTCTACATACAACTAGTGTTGTATAAAAACAAGTATTGTTCATAATAACACAATAACTTATTATCATTACATTTAGAGGCCAGGGAAAAATGTTATTAAGTAAATAAGATGTTGAGGTTATAGCAGCTGTCAGATAAGGTTTGACAGCTGTTATAACCTCAAAAACTGTACGATAATTAAAATCAAATTGTTTCTTAATCGCTGAGCTGAGAGGGATTTATTTCGGAGTGATTACAATCACTCAGAAATAAATTCCTCTTCAATGTAATAACATCAAATCATCATCATCAAATTGGCGCGCGGTCGCAAACAGCAGTGATTATTCTCGTAATAACCCGCCGATGCTGAGTTATAAAGACTTCGTGTGATGTTGTGTTATCCTTGTTTACTACAGTTTGTGCATGTTTGAGCAATTTAGGTACCTACTACGACGGCGACGACAGATTTTGACCGATACCTACTTCAATGAACTGTATCATTGAAGTAAGTATCGGCCAAAATCTGTCGTCACCGTCGAAGCGGACCAGACTCCAGGAGCCGGCCTGACAGACGACATAAGTATATAACGAAAAGAGTTGCCCACCTACATGTTTTTGGCGAGGACAGGGAAATTAAATAAAAAACAGGATTTGATTTATTATCATTTATTCAATATCTTCTCGTACAACCACTTCATTTAAAAATGCCACTGGAGCCACAATGTTGGTTTCATGCCTGTGATCATGCATTAAGTTGATCATCCTTAGTGTGAGGCTTGATGGGTTTCCTTTGAGAATGTGGTCACTTTGACGATTGAGCAATGATCGACCACAAACGGGGCACACTTGAGCATGACCACGTCGAGATGAACCAACAGATGGATCACACTCATTTTTTCCATGAATCTGAGCATTAATAGTCTGCATGGATACATCAAAGCACGCTTCACAAATGTAATCTTCTTCCGTTATCTGAAAAACAAATAAAATAAAAATAGTTTATTTCTCACCGTTAAAAGTTACAATTATACAAATAGGTACATTACAAGTAGGTACTTCAACATTTTGTGGTGATCATAATAAGGTGCACATAGTATTGACCCTTGCCCCTAAACTATGCAGGAACCTGTATCTCAGGGGATAGTGTTCAGCTATTGACATTTTAATTTTTATCTTAGGACTACTAAATCACTATCACACTCACAATTAATTTATTAAATTATTCGTCTTAGTAAGTACCATTAGAGAGTGCTAGGGTTTGTTGGTGAGTTTGAAGATATGAGGTATGGATGTCGGTATGTGTGTTAATATGAGTGGTGAAATAGAGGTATGTGTGTGAATGATGTAGTGGTGAAGTAAGTGAAGAAAGTGTGTGGTAGATAGGGTTATACACTACACAAAGGGTCATTTGATTTTCAGTGTCTTCGTAAATTATGAGATTTTAAAGCCTACAATGGAAACAAGTATGTATATTTAATTTGTATTTTTACATTTTTTGTTTTAAACAGCTGTCTAAAAGAACCACTACTTATAACTAAAACATGGGGAAAATCTAGATGTAACTAACACATTCGGTCAGTGGGTCGTCTTAGGGGCGTCACCTATTTCTAGTAGGTAGTACTAGTTATATTTTTCGTGTAACTTGAAAAATATACTTTACCACTTCTAAATATCAATTCTTTTTTATAAAACAATTAATACGCTAGCCTCCGTTGACTGGATACTAGTGGATACTAAATCGTTAGGTACTTGATTGTTATTATACTTACTATTACTGGTGATATCCAAGTGCTAATTAATTAGCGAGATGACTCTGCTATCAAGCTGAAGCGCCCGATAACGCCGAAGCGTATTAACAGTTTGTTGCAGTTTATACAAAGCAATCTCGTAGAAGGCTCCATAACACTTTCCAACAAGAGCGATTACGATAACTTAGATCCCAATCAAAAGCACTAAATCGGTATCCGTGTAACACAGGCCAAAGTAATCGTAAGTGGTAGGTATCGAAATCCATGGAAAATGCAAGTTGTAAGGGTATCAGAAAATCCAAAATCGCACAGACGAAACGAACGACTGCAAAACGTCAAACAAATGACAGCGGTCACACTGTCACAGCGACAGCCTGTCATTCGTTGCGGCTAAAGAAGTCCGTTTTACGCGTAACCTGTCAACTGTACACTTAAAATGGAACGTGTGTAAAACACGTTCCGTTTCCAAAAGTATATTGAGAATGATAAACATAATATAAATTGTATTTTTTCCTGGCTTCATTTGAAAATTCAATTAAGTGATACAAAATAAGCAAAAAAAATGCAATTTTTTAAGATATTTTACATCACTAGACGCTTTCGAAAATTTTCAGGTCAAGACTGGACATGATTCTTTAAAAAATATATTTTTTTTTAGGGTAGCGCTCCTACATGTGAAGTGGGGATGAATATTTTTTTCGTCATCTACCCCATAGTGTGGGGTATCGTTGAATAGGTCTTCTAAAATGACTTGGGGGTTGCTAAAATAATTTTTCGATTTAATGCTCCATTTACGACATATTAAACTTTAAAGTGCAAATTTTTGTTCCAGTAGGACGTCCCCCCCCCTCGAAAACCTAAACTGCTGGCTTGAAAAATCTGGAAAAATTCACGATGATAGTGCATTTCATGAACTTTAAAGGAAAAGTATAGCGGTTAAGATAATTTTATTAGTTTAGCAGTAAACGTCGTTGAACTTGGGTGTTGGATAATTTTGTAACAAATACAAAATCCTTAGCATTAAGGTATCCTTTTATGATTCTGCCAAAGTGGCCTTTTTAGGCCCCCTGTTCTCGTACAACTCGAGCCGGTACGAGAGAAGAATAGTTCCCCGGTTAGAGATCGATACCGGATGTAAACCTGTGTTATCCCGACATATTTGCCGTGCAGTCGTTTCAGAAACCGTCCCAAAGCGGTCTGTTAAAAATTTATATCTCCGACGCGTATTGCAAGCGATATTCTTAGGGTTGGCGAAAGGATTTTTCCATTAGGAATAAGATTTTCGATTTCATTTCTAGATATTCGGTAGAGAGACTGAGCCGCGGTGCTATTCTGTAAAAATCTCACCGTGAAAACATAGGTGAAGTGAGCGTCAATAGTGTCAATTCCTAACAAGAACAAACTCACTTCACCTATGTTTTCACGATGAGATTTTTACAGAATCGACCAGCTGAAAACTGCTGCATTTGAAGTAATATCTTACAATTCAATAAAAATCAGTTTGTTTAAAGTTGGACGTGGTTAGGTTAGTATTATATAGTTAAATAAAAAACCGGCCAAGTGCGAGTCGGGACTCGCACACGAAGGGTTCTGTACCACAAGGCATAAAACGCCGAAAAACACGTTTTGGTTTACCCCTTTAAATTTTAGCTTTATTTTATTTTTATTATTTTTTGTTAGAGCGACAATAGAAATACATCATCTGTGAAAATTTCAACTGTCTAGCTATCACGGTTCATGAGATACAGCCTGGTGACAGACAAACAGACGGGCAATGGAGTCTTAGTAATAGCGTCCCGTTTTTACCCTTTTGGGTACGGAACAGTAAAAAGAACACGGTTTAGACACAGATCATTTACAAATCCTAAAATCAACTTTACCAAATACATGCAAACACTTATGTCGGAGACCTTTGCTCCTCAGCACAACAGACAATTTAACACCCAACATAAAAGTTCACGATTTACCCACCAAACTTTCAAGCATAATCATGTTCCTACTGTTGGGACATAGGCCTACTCTCTCCATGTGGGACTGGGCTGAAATCTACCACGCGTTCCCAGTGCGGGTTATTAGAAGTCACATGCCTTCGAATTGTTGGTTCTAAGACATGTTTTCTCACGATAATTTCCTTCACCGTTTTGAGAGCAGTGGTGATGAAATAATTTACACAAAGTTAAGAGCGTTTACGCCGTACGGCATTTCATACAAACTTTCAAGCCCTTGTTTTTCTAAATGAATGAACCTATTTTAATGAAACTTCATACGCATAAGCAGGATACAAATGTCTAAAAGGTTACTTAAGAACATTTTCGAAAAAAAATGTTACAGCCAAATTCGACTGATTTTGAAATTTTCCAAAGAAACAGAGATTTTCAGTTATCCTTTTTTTAAGACATTTTGAAAAATTTCTTAAGTAACTTTTTAGACCTTTGTATCCTGCTTATGCGTATAAAGTTTCATTTAAATCGGTTCATAATTTCGAAAAACAAGGGCTTGAACGTATTTATGAAATGCCGTACGGCGTAAACGCTCTTAAGCGCCTGCCTGGGTTCACAGAAATCCAAATAATACATTTAGATTTCTGTGGTTCAAACCCATAACCTATAACTCGTAAGTCGGGGCCACTCCACTGTGCCACCACTGCTCTCGAAATAACTTAACTTTTATGTACTGAGATAGAAATGTGCCATCCCTAGGTCCCTACTACACACCGATCAATATTGTAATGACAAGCTCGCATGTGACGTGTACGCGAGATGAATCCTAAGGTCAATGCCTTATTGGCACTTACATAACAAATCTAAGCCACGAAAACACTGACTTTTTACGATTCAGGAACATGTTTCCTGTTATTTTTACGTCTGCAATGTCAACAGGCTAGGTACGGAAACAATGCTAGATAAATTTCTAGAATATATAAATATTCTACATGTTTTCCCGAGGGAAGTTTCCAGAGGTGAATGTACTGTTGTTATTGTACTGTCAGCGACAAAAATAGATGCGCATTTTAGAATTTCAAGTATCTACACCAACTCTGCCGAATTCAGTTCGATATATTATCCTACCAGTAGGTACATCTTTTCACTTACTAACAATTTCCACTAAGAATTAGTATCTTGTATCAGCTGTAACCGAAACCGTAACCGAACCTTCGGCTCCTCTTCTAGTTTCGGCAGAAACGGACACCGAAACTTGTGTCTTCCTCTCAGGCTCCGCTAATAAGACACAATTGATTTTCTATTGTATCGTATTACATAGGATACGCGCGGAGAGATTGAGTTGGTTAATTACATGACATAATTTTCTGAGACCCGTTGTTTTTCGTAGATGTTTTACAAATAAGTTGATTTCTGTCGGTCCAAAGATTCAGTCACTTTTTGGGCGATACCGAAATTGTGGCCGAAACCGTTTTTTGGGCGAAACTGGCCGTAACCGAAACCATACCTTCGTCGGTTGGACACTACTAAGAATTAGCTGATAATACAGAGCACGGAATCGCCGCGTTGACAGCATCTAGAGACGGCAGTACTAATAAAATCCGTGGCGACGCAAATGCGTTGTGCGCATTACATATGTCACGGTCGCCATTTAAAGCTGTCAGTTTCTATACGTCATTAAAGTCGTAGCGCGAGTAAAAGGTGACTTAGTTTGTTGATTTTTGTCTGCTTGGCCTGCTCCAGGACTTAGCTTTAAAACCACTAGACCAGCACGGCTTGTTCTTCATACAGCAACGAAAATCTAGCATCAAATATTGCTTATACAAAGATGTATGCAACATTTGATGATAGATTTAAAATGATACGAGTATAAGTCGGTAACTATTTAAAGACTATAGTTAAGATGCTGTTATATCGAGCGAGTAATGGCGCAAGCGCATACTTGGATGCCATGTCACACTCGATTAAACGCCGAGACGTGGAAAGTTTGACGCTCATCATCAGCTCGTTAAACAAACATCTACCTACTGCAAAACGTTCATGCTTGAATATCTTTAGGATGTTCTTGCTTGTTGTATGACAAAACTGCCTTTAAGAAACCTTATAAAAACTTGGGTTCACCCTGATAAATACAGGAGACCTGGAAACCTTAAAATATAAATGAGAGCTGCCGCCGCGGATTCACCCGCATAAGTCTTACTCTCGTACAAACATAAAAAAAATCAAATATTTTCTCTTTGTAATATTAATGATATAGTTTAGATAAGTAATATTTGAATGAACAGATCCGCTGGAGAATCTATAACCGACATAACCCGAAGAATTGCCAAACTAAAGTGGCAGTGGGCAGGGCACATTGCTCGCAGAACTGATTGGAGGACGAGGTCGAAAGGTTCTGGAATGGCGACCGCGTACCGGAAGACGTAGCGTTGGAAGGCCAACCAGGTGGACCGACGACCTTGTGAAGTCCGGAGGAATCCGCAGAATAAGAGAAACACAGAACCGGTCGAATCGGTGCTTGGGGGAGGCCTATATCCAACAGTGGACGTCTTTCGGCTAAAAATTAGTCTACTGAAAGATGAAAGGGGATCGTGAAGGCTACAAAAAAAAACTCACTTTAAACGATAATTTTGCCACCTTTATAAATGTATACCTATCGTTTGTTCTACACACAAACAGCTACATGGGTATGCAAAATATATCTTTCATGAAAAATGTGGAAACGAAAATGTACGAGTATCACTCGTATCTGTATTGATTCCATTACGAATGTGAGGTTCGACGAAAACACGTTACAAATTAATGATTCTTTTGAAACACGATACGGATGTTTTTCCAATGATTTTTTGTAAATATGTTGCGTCTCTAAGGGTTCATTAAAAGAATTTGTGGCTGGAATAACATTGGTATTTTGTATTATGTTTACAAAATAAATTCATCATTCGCACAGGAGTTGGGAAAACAAATACCTTGTGGTGTTTAAATTTGAAAAAAACATTATACAAAAAAAATATTATTCATGCCTTTCCATATTCCACTTTCTTAGACATTTAGATAAAACACCTGTCTTTATTTTCCAGACGTACCTACCTACCTAAATATATGTTTATTCTAGATCTAGAAAAATATTAAACACAATTGTACTCATTACTCTACTTTATTATAGGTACTATATATTGTATGTTTTTAGTGTACCCAACGGGTAAAAACGGGACCCTGTTACTAAGACTCCACTGTCCGTCTGTCTGTCTGTCACCAGGCTGAATCTGATGAACCGTGATAGCTAGACAGTTGAAACTTTCACAGATTATGTATTTCTGTTGCCGCTATAACAACAAATACTAAAAACAGAATTAAATAAATATTTAAGGGGGGCTCCCATACAACAAACGTGTTTTTTACGGAACCCTTCGTGGCCAGTTTTTTTCACGCCTAAACAGCTGAACGGAAACGCCTAGAACGTGGAGTTGCGGACACCAGTTCTATACAAAATTCAATACAAATAATATTTGAAGCACATGCCTCGCCCTGTCTGGACGCACCTTAAAACGTCTACAACCGACTTACCAATTAGATTTGCTGAAATGGAATCAGTGGAGCTGTGGAACACGTTCTATGTAACTGGAATGCCTTTAGGCTAGCTGGTAAATGGTTCTCTCGGGTATTGCATTGCCTATCCTAGGCCGAAAGGTTTCGGGCTTTGACCAATAGAGCTTTGCACTGAAAAAAATAATTTCTTACTACAAGGCTTACTGACTTAATACAGTAAGAACAAATGTTTGTAAAACAGTAAAAGGCAAAGAAGTAACTTTTAATGATTGAACATACTATTTACTGAAAAAAAACAACAAAAAAAAAGGAAAACCATCATTACTGTAATGTAAGTAAATTTCAAAGGTTTGAACGATGCTCGTATCACCAAATGAATAAAACAGTTAATTTTGTGACCTTTTAGCTAGGAAGCGCTAAGGTAGCCCCCGAAATTCATTTTTTCTTACGTTTTTTGCAATTTGCTGGTCAGTATTAAGTTGTACGTTGATTAAAATATGATTCGCGGTCGTAACAAATATGTATTTACAGAATTATAATCATTAAAATCAGTAATACAACTTGTTAAGTTAGTGTAATCCCCAAGAGTCATTCTTGGGGATTACTTGGTCTTAGAGAGTTGTGTTGATGACTTTAATGATTATAATTCTGTAAATATATATATTTGTTACGACCGCGAATCATATTTTAATCAACGTACAACTTATTACTGACCAGCAAATTGCAAAAAAACGTTAAAAAAATTGAATTTCGCGAGCCACCCTGGCGCTTTCGCCTTAAAACGTTAAAGTTTACTGTCATGACGGTAACATTTTGCCTCAAGCTAACTGTTTTCGGATCAGTAAAAAATACTGTTTTGAACAGTAGGCTCATATTATGGAACTGATTAAAGCACTACAGATTAATGCTTTTAGGGTTCCGTACCCAAAGGGTAAAAACGGGACCCTTTTACTAAGACTCCACTGTCCGTCTGTCTGTCTGTCACCAGGCTGTATCTCGTGAACCGTGAAAGCTAGGCAGTTAACATTTTCACAGATGATGTATTTCTGTTGCCGCTATAACAACAAACGTCTGTGTGGTGCCGGACTTAAAGAATAGCACCACCCCATACTTCCCGTCGGTGTCGTAAAAGGCGACTAAGGGTCTAACCAGAGAATGGGCAGCAGCGTTCTCTATGCATTCCACCACCATACCATACTGCGATCGCCAACCCGCCTGCCAAGCGTGGCGATTATGGCAAACCCCCCCCTTTTGGGAGAAGCATATGTTCAGCAGTGGACGTCTTTCGGCTGAAATGATGATGATGATATAACAACAAATACTAAGAACAGAATAAAGTAAAAAAACGAGTGTGCTTATGACCACACGACTGAAGTGAAACTTCTTTAATAAGAAGAGAGGAAGAGAGAAAGAAAATGTGCGCGCGCACTGCTGTCTCTTGCTTATATCCCCCACTTAACTTCCGTTCGCCTTGCCCGATCACACTTTTCGTAACGCTTACGTCACGCGTTCGCCAGCTTACTCCCCAAGTCAAGCGTGCGAAAAGAAGTTTCACTTCAATAAATAATTAAGGGGGCTCCCTTACAACAAACGTTTTTTCCGGCGTTTTTGCCATGTGGTACGGAACCCCTCAGTTTTTTGATTGCGGTACGGCTAGTTTGATATAAATTTTAAGATCATTTGAAGTGAAGTTATACTTACAGTCAATCTTTGGCATTTCAATCACAGTGTCCAGTTATAATTTAATTAGAAGAAGTGCTAATTTTAGTAGCACTAGAACCGAGCTAAACTTTAGTGCTACTAAAATCTTATCAGCCTCTGATTCGCCGTTAAGGCTCCCGCAGACAGTTGCGACGCGATTCTGGTAGAACAATTTCCGTTACGTTTTCATAGAAACTTTTCTACTACCGTCGCGACGTGCTGTCGCGTCGCACCTGTCTGCGGTAGCCTTTAAATCCACGGTAAGCCGTCGCGTTCTCACAATACTTAGTTCAGTTTTCACTCCATTTTGTTTCGCGTGTCTCTCGTTGGCATTATGACCACTCATGTATAATGAAGCTTAATCACGACATGTTTGTATGAACTACTAAGATTAACTACCATGACTGGCGAAAAGTGAAAAAAAAGGAAGTTAAAAATGATAAACTAATTTTAACCATGTTCGAGGTTGGATTATTTTTGACTAGCGGCGCCCCGCGGTTTCACGGATTAATGTCGATCCCGTGGGTCGATATCGGGATAAAAACTATCCTGTGTTCTTTCCCGGGATTCAAACTATCTCTATACCAAATTTCATCTAAATCGGTTCAGCGGTTTAAGCGTGAAGAGATAACAGACAGACACACTTTCGCATTTATAATAGTACTAGCAGCGCCCCGCGGTTTCACCCGCATAAGTGTCGATCCCGTGGGAATATCGGGCTAAAAACTATCCTACGTCCTTCCCCGGGACGCAATCTATCTCTCTGCCAATTTTTTTTCGAAATCCGTTCAGTGGTTTAGGCGTGAAAAGGTAACGACCTTTTCACGCCTAAACCACTGAACGGATTTCGATAAAATTAAAATACAGACAGACAGACAGACTGAGTTACTTTTGAATTTATAATATTAGTGTGGATAGTATGGATATAGTATACATATAGTATGGATGTAGGTAGGAAAGGTATACGTTACTATGATGTATAGGTGTCTGTGTATAAAAATGATTGATGCTTAATTTATACCAAAAGTACGGTCAGGGAAATTCATTGTTTATCAAATTGACACGGTAGGTAATTCATTTACAGTGTTATATCCATTTCATACAACTGTCGAAGAATGACAGTTGTGATTTGGATATACGGACGATTGAAGTTGGCACTCAATCTGATAAACAATTAATTTGACTCTCCCTGACTTTACACGAAACGTTATATCTCGTAAATATACCTCTAACCTCTAAGTACCGATTTATCCAACGCCAGGTAATTTTAATGGAGGAATAATTTTGAATTTTTGACAATTCTTCCATAACTTTCAGACGTCAAATTTATTCCACGATAAAAATTATCTGTTGATTGAAAAGTCAGCCCTTAGAGATTATAGCCTATACCTTTTTACCTTACCTACACCGTATAGAAAAAGGTAAATATTCCGCCATCTTTGACAAAATATCGGTACACGTTCTGAATATTAAAAGATGAAAAAGGTATCCAAAATACCACATTTATACAACATATTTAATAAACATAGTGCCGAAGCGACAGTATTTATCCTAGAGCCTAGATAAACTAGCATCTCGGGATATTAATATTTATCACATATAAATATTTAACCAGCGCATATTCAGGAAAAATATGGGCGCTCTAGGGTCTGACCGTCTAACGGATCCCGGCATTTTACCTTAATAATTTCATCTACTTTATAACTTCTAGCCACGCACACGTTACTTGGACCCCTCGAGCCTTTTTCTAAGAAGAAAATATTTCTTAGGTCTAATATCAAAGAAGTATGGAGGAACATAAAATAAACAGATATTATATTTTCTACTTGGATTACACAATACATTTTCTGTTGTGAAGATGAGTAAAATAGTTCTTATCAAGATACTATTTGTTGTGGAAGCGGTAGAGAGCCAAAGAATTAGGTAGAATCAATGAGAATGAATCGAGTTCAAAAGCAGGACCAGGAGCAATAAAAAAAAAATAAAAAGACTGCCTATAGATACACAGGCCTCCTCTCTGTGAGAGGGAGTGGGCCGTAATCCACCACGCGGGCCCAGTGCGGGTTGGTAGATGATACATGTCTTCAATTGTTTGGTTCTAGTACTTTTATTAAGGGACCAAACCTGAAATCGCGATAACAAAAAACAGCTGTTCCCTACCTTTTAGACTAGTTATTCGAACATTAAATGTAGGGAACAGTTGGTTTTTTTTTTTGTGGATGATTTCAAAATAATTGGTTTACTTTAGTGTCATATTAAAATGTTGAAATAATCAACTTTATTTATGGTGTACTCCGACGATGTTTTAATTTTGCCACTTAACTTTTAATCATTACGTTCAAGTGTTTAGTATTTTATTTTCAAACTTCTGAATATCAAGAAATGTTCACAAACGTGTCACCTTCCAAATCAAACAGTAATCGAAGCTATTGGGTTCCTTGATTTAGGGATAAATGCAAAATTATGGCCACTTATGGGTAATTTTCTGAATTGATGAAATTTCCTTAAATTTGCCAAAAGGCTCTATCAAGCCGTCAGATATTCATATATTCACTATAAGGACATATAACACTATTGCACAGAATAACTTTTAATTACCCTGAATATCCTTTTAAAAATGGTCCAAATCTGAGTTTTTAAAGTCGTCAGATTTAGGGAAAGCCAACAAGTTCTTCATCAGATTTGCCTATTTAAGTCATTATGGGTTAGGCCTCACCCGATCATGCCAAAATCAACGCCTGTGAAGATCACTATATTTTTGGCCCTTTTTGGGGTTCCGTGCCAATATGGTAAAACGAAACCCTTATGGTGAGACTCAGAACGAAACCCTTGTGGGGTTGTCTGTCTGTCTGTCTGTCTGTCAAAGCTGGATATCTTAAGAACTACTAATGCTATCAACTTGAAAGAAGAAGTTGCAACTTCCACAGAAAATTACCCCACGACCGACAGCTGAGAAAAATATCTCAAAGAATAGATAAAAATGAATATTAATAAATTGCATATCTTCGATTGTCATCCTTACTGGCTATCATACTTAGAAAATATTCTTTCAGGCGCAGTACTACTTATCTTAAAAATATTTTACTTTCAATCATGCAATACCTTTATACTCTATCTATACTCTAACGACCATAAAAAGGTGGAATAAAGGAGACATAAAGATTAAACAAATGAACATCTTTGAAATTCTAAATTCATTTGCTTTGTTGTTACAAGGAAGGTGTAAAGAAAAAAAAAAAAAAAAACTTATTTATTCCTGTTCTACATCGAGCAAAATATTATTTAAAAAATGCGCTGAGTGGCTAAAACATCTTCATATATATCTCGCCCAACCAAGATAATACAAAATAGTCATTACAGGGGCGCAGACTCCCCCCAGTGTCCTGCGCCCATGTATACATGTAGGTACAACAATATTCCTTTATTGCATATCTCCCTTCAACTCTGCAATTATATAATATATACGTCCGGTATATTTTACTCCGGAAGTATCGTGACTGAATCTTACATCTATTGAGGGCATTATTTTCTTCGTTATTAATATTTATTTCTTCTGGATGTCTGTAAAATTCAATTTCAAACACACCAGTTCTATTTATATGTTCACAGCAGTATGACCGTGCTATTTTCGCAAATGAGTTTATTCAGTGTTTGATTGTCGAACAGTTTTAGATGACGCTTGCCCAACTATTTTGCAAATAAGAAAGAAATAATAATATATACGAGTATATATTTTTTGCAACAAGGACTGAAAGGGGGTCTGAAAAATTCGAAGTGGGGCTACTAGGCATGTGTGGTATCATATGAAAGAGCGCAGTTTGCAAATTCTCAAACATGTTTTCTTTTTTTTTCTTAAATCTGAAATTGGACTCCTGCCCACGAGGCTCCTATCAGACTTTTAAAATATATTTTCGATGTTCTCTCCTCATGCCACACCTACTCAACTATCAACTTTTCGCCCTGAATATGCTCGCTCAAAAACCCCCTGGGGGCCTAAAAAGGTCACTTTGGAGAATCGTAAAAGGATAACATTGTGAATTATAATATGGGGAAGACAGTCCGTATTTTTCTTTTTTTCGCTGCACTACGTAGGTACAATCAAAGAGATTGGGATTGGGATTGGATTTGGATTGGATTGATTGGTATTTTAGCACAGACAAAAAAAAATACAAAAAAATGCTTCACCAATAGCATTTGATACGATTAACTTAACAGTTAACTGTCCATTATGTTATCATTTTATGATTCTGCCAAAGTGGCCATTTTAGGCCCCCTGGGCTCCCCTACCAATATTTATGTAACAAAGTAGACAATAGTGTAAGAATGCAGTTATTTATTAGAACAACATTAAGTACTAAATCACTTGCATTGTATTCGTGGGAGTATTATCACCTGGCCTATTGTCTTAGATAAATCAACTATATCTTTCACAAGAAGGATTTTGTTTGTATTATACTGACATTATTGGTCGCAGAGGTGCATGAGATTCTTTTGCGAAATACGCATTGTTCACTGTTCAGTTCGATCCGAGGTAACCTTGCGAGCTTCATTATCATCTGCGTAGCCTTTTCCCGACTATGTTGGGGTCGGCTTCCAGTCTAACCAGTATTTTACCTCCACAACCCAGTTACTGGGTAATACGATACCCTATGGTAAGACTGGTTATCAGTTTTTCGGGCTTCTGACTACTCGTAACGACTGTAAAAGATCTAAAAATGTCAGCCTTGACCTACGGCTTTACGTGCTTTCCGAGGTACGGTGGGGGTTTCGGTGTGTAATGGATGGTCACCCATCCACGGACTGACCTCGGCAAGGGTAGCTTAACCTTCTATTAAATGATAAATGATTTTATTTTTGTAAGTAAGTTTGTACAAACACTTTTACACGTCAATCATGTTTTTTTAAAACTAGATGAGGTCGGCGTTTCCTATCTGACTACTCTGAGAAGAAAGGCCGAAACAAACTCAGAGGTCACAGTCTCTTTTAAAGTCCTTGTAAAATCTTGGTCAGGTATATGAAGACCATGTAGATCGATGTCTGAGATGGTCCAGTACGGACCAGTGCGGCTGTTATTATTTAGCCACGTTTCTGTTTCTCAATATATTAAACTTGAAAGTCTTTCAATCATGAGTAAATTGTTAGGTTAGTTTTATAACAAGCGTGCAGGAAATAATGTCACTTTTCCGAAACGTGTATTTCGAAGACGGTTGAAAATTCGGAAAAAATGGATCCATATAAGTTGTAGAGAATTTTATGAGCACACGTATTTGGACAGAACTTATTTCGACGGTTTTGAGATACATAATTTGCGAAAAACCCAAAGTGAGAACTGTGTCCCCCCTTCCACTCCGGCTCACCTCCTAGTCATCAGAAGGCCAATTCTCATAATTTAAAACGTCCAGAATCTAGTCGCAGTCTCATCTCGGCGACAAACAAAAATGTCAAAAACTTGTCGAAATTTAGGGGAATTAGAGGTATTTTTGACAGATTGAGACTGAGATCAGACTAAGACATTTTTAAAATTACGAGAATTGCCCTCAAGGCTTTGAGTATGTTCACTCTCTAAGCACCCTGAACCAGTTTCTGAAGGAATCGCTTAGGTCCCTGCTCACGCACTCAACAACTCCTTTTATTGACTGGACGTGAATTTAGAAGTGCGAAAACAAATTAACAATTGCTTTGTTTAGTAATGTTTTAAGATTCTGAAAAACCATTGATCCATCATAACACTAAAGAGGACAAAAGAACCTACCTAACCCCGGTAATCTCTTGTTAATTTGTGACTTGCCAATTACCTTCACAAATACCCGATTCTGTTGCTCACAAACTAAACTAAATTTAAGTAACCTTTTTCTTTCTATTTCATTAAGACAAGGACAGAAGATAAATATTAGTTACACATATTATAAAAGCCCTCAAACAAAAACACGAAAACCCTTTTAATAGCGAGCGTCTCAGTAATCGGCCATGACCTATTCCGTCTGTGCTAGGGGTGAGCCACTGACCGCTGATAAAGAAACCGTAAAGTGCAGGCGTGGTCGCACGCAACTAGAGGTGACCCGGCTATAGTTGGGTCAAGTCGCGGCCACAGTGTTAACTACGGGAATTTTTGATTATCGAAGATTTAGGGTCGATTAGTAGAGTCTATAATATTGTTTTTCTTTCAATTCGGTCGGAGTCTATTGATTAAAGCTAAGGCTAGGTTCACATTAGGTCGGACCGACAATTTTACCGCTGGCCGATTATCGAGTTGCGGTGTTCACACTATAAGCTGCTGGTCCGACCTAATGTGAACACCCCCGTTGTTATCCGCTGCCCGGCTCGCCACAAAGCAGTGGCACTGTCAGTTGTGAGTTGGCGACGTGAACTCGGTGACGCCGGCGAAACTGCTACCGAGAGCTCGGGCATGTGGCTTCGCCGCTACGAGCCTACAAATATGAACGGCGCCATGCAAAGCAGTATGGCAATATTATATCCGACCCGACAGAAATTGTGACGCAAAATCCGGTAAATGTGTCGCCGCCGACAGTTTTATCGGGACGCCCTAATGTGAACAGCGCTATTGAAATACATAATTATGCCAATTTGCTTCCGACACCTTTGTCGTCCGGTAAAACTGTCGGTCCGACCTAATGTGTACCCGCCCTAAGTCCTTAACTTTACTTTAAGGCTCCGCAGACAGGCGCGACACGACAGCGCGACGCGACTCTAGTAGAACAATTTCTATGAAAACTTCATGAAAATTGTTCATGAAAATAGTTACTGGCGAAATAAGGTTATCCCTTTATTGGCCGTAGCGTTTAACGAGGTTAAAGAAATTGAGATAGCGTCTTCTTACCCTTTAGTTATGTTCACCCTAAGAACATGGGTCACTAACATTAATATGAAAGAAATAATTGCCTGTGACTTAGAGGCAGTAAAGTCACCGAAGGGGTCCTATGATTACACTTTACTAAAACACGAAGTGACCAAAGAATTATGTACAAAGTATGACGGTTGGTTTACTATTTTTTCAGATGGGTCAAAGAGTGTAGAAGGCCGTGGAGCGGCTTACTATATACCCTGTAAAAACATAGATAGTCTAAGTAATCATTGCTTTAAAATAAGTGAACTGGCATCTATTATGACGTTGGAACTCATTGCGATCTCAGAAGCATTGACCTTTGTCATAAACTGTCAAAACAGGAATATTGTTATTTGTTCTGATAGTAAAAGTTCGTTACAGCATATAGCTCGATGCGCCTCTGGTCACAGAGGTGCTTCGATAGCTTATGACACCTTTTTGAGTTAATTCGTCTATCTTAGATAGAAATCTAAGATAGACGAATTAACTCAAAAAGGTGTTCAGCTGAGATTGCAATGGGTTCCATCGCATATTGGAGTACGGGGTAACGAGAAGGCTGACCAGCTGGCCAAATATGCCGCCAAACACGGAAAAGAAACCAAAATTACCCTTGATTACTCAGAAATGTTGCCTAAATTCAAAAATGTTTGTTATGATATTTGGAAAGAATACTTTGACAGAATTTCATTAGAAAAAGGAATATGGTATAAGACCATACAATGTCAGCCTCACCGTGTACCCTGGTTTGTAAATAATAATCTAAGCAGGAAATTAGTGGTAACGGCTCACAGACTCAGATCCGGACATATTCCATGTAACAAATTTGTTTTCTTGATGAAAAAAAATACCTCTCCCAATTGTGAGGTGTGTGGAGTTGTGGAGGACATGCATCACTTGTTGATGGAATGTGTTCGCTTTGAGGCTGATAGGAGTAAGTTGTTCGGGGCCTTGAAGTTGAACAAGAACGACATAGGTACATTCCACCAAATACTGTCTAAGCCGAGCTCAGAAGATGCGAGAAAGTTGTTCGACTTTATGGCCCTGATATATTAATCTCATAAGTTTGATGTGTATCTTGTATTAGGTTACGATGGGACTGACATACGCTGTGCGTTATAAAAGTCCCTAAAATTTAAAGATAAAAAAAAAAAAAAAAAAATTGTTCTATCAGAATCGCGTCGCACCGTCGTATAGCGGCTGCCTGCGGAAGCTTTGAAATAAAGAAACAGTAAGTTAGGTTTAGATTCAGAAATCGATTCAGAAGCCGATTCTGAAACTACTTTCAGGTTTATGTTTATTTTGAATATGATATTTAAATTATTGCTAAGAATAGCCATGCTATACTCTTCTACCTACAGAGCCAAAAAGTTTCTACTGAAAAATAATCTACTGAAAGTAATTAGTAAGTATCAGCTTATAATTATCCCTCCGGGCCCCTGCACCGCAGCCTGCAGGGCAGTACGTTAATTAATTTTACAGCTTTACCCCATTTTTCCGTAACTAGTGTTGCGTGGTTCTGGTCCATATATAAACAAAAAGAACTGCTTATTCCCTCTGGCACTTGAGGAATGTAACGGGAAAATTCTACTAATTGAACAGTAGTTTTTAGGGTTCCGTACCCAAAGGGTAAAAACGGGACCCTATTGCTACGACTCCACTGTCCGTCTGTCACCAGGCTGTATCTCATGAACCGTGATAACTTGACAGTTGAAATTTTTACAGATGATGTATTTCTGTTGCCGCTATAACAACAAATACTAAAAACAGAATAAAATAAATATTTAAGGACCCCCTTCCCATACAACAAACGTGTTTTTTTCGGCGTTTTTGCCTTGTGGTACGGAACCCTTCGTGTGCGAGTCCGACTCGCACTTGGCCAGTTTTTTATTGTAACTATGACGTAAAAGAACCTTTAGAAATGAAGTCACGCGTAA
The DNA here is from genome assembly GCA_916614155.1 of Mesoligia furuncula. Lineage (NCBI taxonomy): Eukaryota > Metazoa > Arthropoda > Insecta > Lepidoptera > Noctuidae > Mesoligia > Mesoligia furuncula. The sequence continues at coordinate 21,255,456 of OU744808.1, forward strand.
AAATACCATGACTTAGTTTTTCCTTATAATTAATTAACTTGTAAATAAATGTTTTCAAGCAGTTTTTTCATGTTGTAATTGAAAAATAATTATAATTAAATTGCATAGTGCTGTTAAACTGTTTTATTTTTTGTGAAATACCTACCTACTGCAAGTCCAAATTACGGTTTACGGTTTAAGTCGCTCAAAAAGTATACAATTATTCACTCCTATGAGGAAAAACATAATAATTAAGATAAGCGACGGTTTCGCTGGGCTATAAACTTAATTTAAGGGGACCTACTTTTACGCACAAAAACGCAAGTTTTAGAAGCAACAAAAGTTCATGATAGACTTCAGTAAACAAGATCAGAAAAATATATGATATTCTTCAGGATATATGCCAGGTAGATAGTGTGTTGAAAACATAATACAATTAATTTGATATGATAGAAAAAATCATGAAGATACCTCTAAAAACTTTTTTTTTACAATAAAGACCATAATAATATACATACATACAATCATTCTGATTTTTTGTCAGATTATTTCCTACAAGCAACAAATTAAAGCACTAGTGTTTTAATTTTTTAGTCCAAACAATAGATTTTTGTAAATAGATAATTGCTTCATATTTTGCAATAAATTACCAGCGTTTTGTCATCGCGCTTCTTTTTTTTTTTTTTTTCTATGCAGTCCAACAGTGACCGCGCTTTAGGTCATGTACGCCCGTTTTTTTTTTGGGTGGGAATCATCAAATGACTCCTCCCGCTCTGGGCGGAGCGGAAGGGAGTGTCAGACTCTTACTGACTAAAACCCACCCGTGTTCCTTCCTTAGCCTTTTATGTTCCGGGGTAGCGGTAACCCCTTCGGACAATCCCGCTGACCCGGCAGGCTTCGGCCCTAAGGGGCCCCTTCCTCGATGCTGGCATATCTTTGAGGCGCGCGTGGAACACGTACGCGCCGTCCGGCACGGGCCTGGTCCTGATCGGACGGTGAGCCACGCTTTAGGACATGTAAGCCCCTTAAGTTAAAAAAAACCGGCCAAGTGCGTGTCGGACCGCGCACAATGAAGTGTTCCATAGTTGGAATGAATTTATCCCATGAACAAACTCAATATTGTAGTTGGAAAACATGTTCTCCCATACATTCCAACTGAAAATGTAAGTTTGTACGCACAATATTGAGAAATTTTCCATGTTGTTTTAAAACCTCAGACTTCTTATAGGTTTTCCTGAATTCTAAAATTCTAAAATTATGAAAAAAATACAGAAAATAGTTATACATATGTATAACTATTTTCTGTATTTTTTTTCAAAATTTTATGCTCAGTAGTTTCGGAGATAAGGGGAATGGTCAATTTTCGTATATTTTCTTAAATTACTTTAATACTATTTACTTTAAAATTATGAAAAAATATATTTGAGACCCTCACAGTAAGCCCTTTTATTTGATATGTCACACGGTACAGATTGCGAAACCTTTTTTTTTATTTGCCCCCTAAAAATAACCCTTATATTTAAAATTCATTTATTTACGTTACACGTCTGTGTTTGGGTCACAGAGATTCATATGTGCACCAAATTTCAACTTAATCGGTCCATTAGATTCGGAGCAAATTGGCTGTGACAGACGGACGGACAGACACGAGTGATCCTATAAGGGTCCCGTTTTTTCATGTTGTGGTACGGAACCCTAAACACAGTAAAAAGTTACAAATCAAACATTATTCAGAACATGGATAAAAGAATGTAAGAAGATGCAACCCAAGCAACTCTAACATTTCTGTAAAAGAAGTTAAAAGACACTGAAATATTTGCTAACATGAAAACAACAGTATTTACCGTTATCGAACGACAAAATAAATGTCGTCAGAGAAAATGGCAGAAATCTTAGAGACACTTACCAGTTGTTAATTTAAATTTTAATGGTACTTGGAGAATTCATTCTCACTCTATTTATTTATCATTATTGTCGGGTTTTACAAAGCCTTGAGGCTCTCGCTCTTTTACAAGAATTGCGTCGTAACCGTCGCGTCACGCCTGTGGGCGGGAGCTTTTTTAACCGACTTCAAAAAAAGGAGGTTCTCAATTCGGTTGTATTTTTTTTTGTGTTTTTTTTTACTTTGAAGTATTAATGTATAAGTATCTATACATAGATGACCTTTCGAAAAATCTACGTGAGCAGCTGTTTTCCTGTTATATTGGGGTCAGTTGGGGTGCTTATTATGACCCTACTTAAATACGAGTACCTAGAATGTAGTTTTAATTAAATACGTTACGTAGCTACAACAACTCTCCAGCTTCTTACCATTTCCTGAAATAATGATCCCAGTGCCTCTTGGTCTATTATTTTGTTTGGTGCAGCCAAGAACGCGACTGAATCAGGTATTGCATGTGTAGATGTAGAAGGGGATCCCAGGATTTCAGGATTTTCGAAGATACCCTTCGCTTTCCAAAGAGTTTTCAAACATTTATCTTACCTGAAACAAACAAAACAATTCGTAAAAATAAAGTGAAACATGTATTTCAAAATAAATTAACTTAGAGCCGCCATAATACATAACGGCCATCTTGAAATTAGCCGACTCCATAAACTTTTTAACTGTCAAAGATGCCCACGGTTTTTTGAGCGGGAAAAGATCCAATTATTCGTTGGCCCAATTATATTTTTGGCCAAGAAGGGTCGAATTATGTCATTAGCAGTTAACCACAGAAGCCAGAACAGGAACCTTTAATTCTGGACATTATTACATAGAGCCTAATCAGATTATTCTCATTTGGGAAGGTTCTCGGACTCGTCCAAATCTCTCATGGCTAGAGAACTTTGAAGCCCAAGTATTTGTTTGTGCTGTTTTATGTTCTGTCGTCGCTAAAAAAAATATCATGACCTATGATTATTTTGTCAACAACATAATTATGATCTATTACTAAGACTATTTTATTTTAGAGGGGCCCGTGGCTTAATAATAACAGCCGCACAGGTCGATCGATCAGGTTAAGCTTCGCTTGTCGCGGTTGATCTGTGGATGGGTGACCATCTTTACATACCATGACCCCACCATGCCTCGGAAAGCACGTTAAGCCATTTGGTCCCGGCTATCATTTGTGGATCTTTGACGTCGTTACGGGTAGTCAGAAGCCCGAAAGTCTGACAACCAGTCTTACCAAGGGGTATCGTATTACCCAGTAACTGGGTTGTGGAGGTCAGATAGGCAGTCGCTCCATGTAAAATACTGGTATTCAGCTGCATCGGGTTAGACTGGAAGCCGACCCCGACATAGTTGGGAAAAGGCTAGGCAGATGATGATACTGGGACTATTTTAATGTTAAAAATATTATTGTCAGAACTCAGAAACCTTTTCATTCATGCATGGGTAACTAACAACTTTTTTTTCAGAATCCAGGGCCGGCCAAAAGCGCGCTGGGTTGACGATATTGTCAAAGTCATAATGAAACCGGGAAATGTGGCAGAAGAAAGGGAAGTGGGTGATTCCGGGCCCAAATGAGAATAAAATAACACACGATTCAATCTATTCTAATATTACTTTCCATTCCTTCCACTTATCTCCACCATCGATCGCTACCCATAGACAACGATGCATTGTATCAGAACTTCACAAAGCAAACCCTTTGCCAAGCCGCTGGTAACGAGTTTAATGTGTCTACACCAGTGGTTCTCAAAGGGGCGATAGTTCTTAGGTCTAGACGAGCTTATAGTTTACCTTAACACTACTAGTGGCTAGGGATTTATAAAACACGAATTATTTCGGCGTAATTTTCTTTGAGGTTAGCTTTAAAGAAATCTACTTAGCTCGAAACAATGAACTTTTATAAGTTCATTGTTTCGAGCTAAGTAGATTTCTTTAAAGAAAAATAAATAAAGAAAAAGAAATCTACTTAGCTCGAAACAATGAACTTTTATAAGTTCATTGTTTCGAGCTAAGTAGATTTCTTTAAAGCTACATATATTTTACTATACTGTTTTTTTTTAATTGAAGCCAACCAACTGAAGCCATGATCATACAGAGAATGCCCATATTATAAGTATTGCACCATTTGTAAATAGCAGAGTATTTACCAATAAAGGAATAACCTGTATAAAGCCAGGTTTACACGGTGCGATTTAATTGCTAAACAGTGCTTAGGCGATGCATGTGATTTGTTGCTTCAACTTTATTGGCTGCCACAGACAAGAAACTTGCAATGGGTGAGCGGGAGGGTCGGGGGGTTAAGTGTAATAATAAAAGACAAAGCACGTCAAATGGAAGAAGTGTAGTGGCTAGGGATTTATAAAACACGAATTATTTCGGCGTAATTTTCTTTGAGGATAAAAGTTAATTGTTTCGAGCTAAGTAGATTTCTTTAAAGCTACATATATTTTACTATAATAGTGATGGTTTTTTTTTTTAATTCAACTCCAACTGAAGCCAGGATCATACAGAGAATGCCCATATTATAAGTATTGCACCATTTGTAAATAGCAGAGTATTTACCAATCAAGGAATTTATATTTCATAATCACCTGAATAAAGCCAGGTTTATACGGTGCGATTTAATTGCTAAACAGTGCTTAGGCGATGCATGTGATTTGTTGCTTCAACTTTATTGGCTGCCACAGACAAGAAACTTGCAATGTGTGAGCGGGAGGGGGGGGGGGGGGTTAAGTGTAAAAATAAAAGACAAAGCACGTCAAATGGAAGAAGATTGGATTCCAAAACCGTTTTTCGAACGTCGGTTAAGCCAAGAAACAAATGAATGCGCCTAGTTCGAGCTACCCGTCGATTCCGTAAAAACCACACCGTGAAAACTTAGGTGAAGTGAGTTTGTTTTTTCTAGAAATTGACACTATTGACAGCTCACTCCACGCTCACTTTACCTAAGTTTTCACGGTGAGATTTTTACAGAATAGCACCGCTGTTCTATTTTAAAAGCAATCCCATCTGCCAGTGTTGCTTAAACAACTCTCAACCTGTCTAAAACTTTGACATCCGCAACCCCAACGTCCACAATAAGGTGTGACGTCCAGACAGGAAGGAAGGCGTGACGTCATAAGCCCATTAGCACTAATGCTACCCATACAAGCACACTCATTGTTTTATGGCCGATGATGGAAGACGCTGTTAAGTGCAGGTGCAAGGCGCTGAGTAAGCAGTGTTTGTGGTTATTTACTGCTGTGTATCTTCATGTTAAGGTACACACTGAGTATGTGTCAAGTGGCCTTATTCTGTGCGTACTTTGCCCGCAGTGACCTGATTATTATAATGATAGCTAAGGTGATAATACACTAGAGCCTTTTCTCGAGTATTTCCATGTAATGTAACGTTCTTACGAATGGTATATTACAAGCAAAAGCTCAGTTTCCAAAAGCCATGTCGATGCCTTAGTTCACATTTGCACTAACTACAAAATTGACAATTTTGAGGAGAGCGTTTTAAAGTTTTTTAAAGTTTAGACGTGAACAGTACGAAAACAATGTAAAATAATAAAACAATTATGCATCTATTCACAAGACTAAACCTTTAATCTAACTCCATCTTAACTCAATATTGTACGATATTTAGTGTATTTGGCACTAAAAAAGTGAAAATTGAAAATTTTGCAGTTAGTACAATTGTGAACTAAGGCATCGATGTAATGTAACGTTTTTGCGAATACTCGCCGCTGCGTTGCGTTCGACAGTAATGCTCTAGTAGTCTAGTCTATACTCACCTTAAAAGGTGATTCCACTTGCGAACATAATCTATGTTAAACATAACATAAACTCCACGTACTGTTTCATTCTTTTGTTTTCGTACCATCAATCGACCACTACACCGACGAGGCAGTCTAGATCTAAAGAAGTGAGGGTTTATTACATTCAAGAAACGATAAGGTAAGTAACTCTACAAGAAAATTAAGTAGGTACGACAATAATTCGCTGAAATCGAAAATCTTTCCAAGAGAGGCCTCGAAACATTATTCTCAAAGATTTTTCTCTTCAAACCCCAAATATTCCTAAAAGTATGCATAAGGAAAAACCCTCCGTACAAAACGCAAAAAAAATATATTTATAGTTATGGCACGATTTAACCAGAGATAATCTCGGTGAACCTGTGCCACCGACCACTTCCTATAATGTCGGGCCCATCGTAAAGTTTAAAATACTTTATGGTTGAAAAAAAGAAAGGAAAATAGACGTTCCTCCGTTCTTTAAAGTCGTTTTTTAGGGTTCCGTACCTCAAAAGGAAAAGACGGAACCCTTATAGGATCACTCGTGTGTCTGTGTGTCCGTCCGTCTGTCACAGACAATTTTCTCTGAATCTAATGGATTGATTAAGTTTAAATTTGGTACACATATTAATCTCTGTGACCCAAACACAGGCGTGTAACGTAAATAAATGAATTTTGAATATGGGGGTCATTTTTGGGGGCAAATAGAAAATTTTAAAAAAGAGTTTCGCAATCTGTACCGTGTGATATATCAAATGAGAATGGCTTACTGTGAGGATCTCAAATATATTTTTTCATAATTTTAAAGTAAATTTTATTAAAGTTATTTAAGAACATAGACGAAAATTGATCATTCCCCCCTTATCTCTGAAACCTAAATTTTCGAAAAAAATACTGAAAATAGTTCTATACCTATAGATTACAGACAAACCTATAAAAAGTCTGTGGTCTTAAAACAGCATGGTAAACCTCTCAATATTGTGCGTACAAACTTACATTTTCAGTTGGAATGTATGGGAGAACATGTTTTTCAACTACAATGTTAAGTTTGTTTTTTGGATAAATTCATTCCAACTACGGAACCCTTCATTGTACGTGGTCCGATACGCACTTGGCCGGTTTTTTTGTGTGTCGTCTGCTGTAAAACTGAAATGTTTTTTGTCACTGGAAGCTGAAGTTTCTTGTGAAATTGTTGAGAAAAGTTAACTTTGTTTGAAACGACTCAGTATCGGTATTGATAAAATATCATACATCTTCTGCTTAAAAAAAAATCATAGCAGCAGCAGATTGAAATCATCACATAATATTTAAGAAAATAAATTAAAAAAAAACGTGTTGGGACGGGGGACCCCCGGCAGGAACGAAAATGCGAACCCAACGATACCGACTTCCGAAATTAAAGCAATTTTTCAATTTGTAGTTTTTTTTAAAGTTTGTTGTTTTTTTGTAAAAAAGTTTTTTTACATAACGATTTCTACCAGTTGCAAGCTGTTAAAGAATTTCGTTCCAAAAATAATTATTTACGCACTAGTTGCCTTTATTGCACTTCGATCATGATTCATCTTGTAATCACTCAATTTTGCTTTACGACCCCTCACGAATCTAACTAACGTTTTGTTAGTCGATATCAAAGGCATTCCATCCGTCTAAAATTCTCAGTACAGATTCCGGTTCAACGGACCGATTTTTAATCCCCTCTAAACCCAGTTGGCTGCAGACTTCAAACCACTAGACATTCTAGCTAGACAAATAGGGGGAGATCTATAAGTTACGTCACATCTTAAGGCGAAAGCGCCAGGGTAGCCCGTAACAAATATGTATTTACCGAATTATAATCATTAAAGTCACCAACACAACTCTCTAAGACCAAGTAATCCCCAAGAATGACAATTTCATGAAATCTCTACATTGGGGATTGGGGATTATACGAACTTAACAAGTTGTATTACTGATTGTAATGATTATAATTCTGTAAATACACATTTGTTACGACCGCGAATCATATTTTAATGAACGTACAACTTAATACTGACCTGTAAATTGCACAAAAAGGTAAGAAAATTTGAATTTCGCGGGCTACCTTAGCGCGTCCCCCTTAAGGGAGAGGAGTCATCTGAAGGAAAGAAGAATCTCATTATCATCATCATCCTTTCTGCCGAAAGACGTCCACTGTTGGACATAGGCCTCCCCAAGTATCGCCACTTGGACTGGTTCTGTGCTTCAAGCATTCAGCGGATTTCTGCGCCCTTTACAAGGTCATCGGTCCACCGTGTCAAGAATCTACAATATTAGAACTCTAAGCTTCAATTCTAAAGTGTATTTCAAATAAACTTGCGATAAATGTCATTCAACCACCCTGTACCAAAAAGTCCAAATAACTTACGATAGATATCGTTCGTCATACAAAACTGTCGCTAACATTGCATCGGTTGAGTTTCATAATACCAAACACGGAGTAGGTAAGTCAATGTTTTGATCGTGTTACCGACACTGCCATTTTTTTCGTATGGTTTGGAAATATTGGGATACATTAGTAGAAGGAGGTGAACAAACTTTATCGCAAGTTTATTTGAAATGAACTTTAACTAAAAACTTTAAAATATTACCAACCCTATCGATATTATTATAAGATTTAATTTAAATAGCAAATTAAGTGACTTATCACACCAGGAAAAACAAATTACAAGGCTGACCACCAGTGGCAAGGACGGCAGGGGCCCCAAAAGTCGTGAAAATCGTGTGAAGTAATTTATGGCTGGCCCCTAGGTAGACTACTGACCTAGTAATACTGCTAGACACTTGTGAACCGTTCTTAACATACAAGGAAACTAACGAAGACAATTCAACTCCACTTCACCTGTAGAACGCCGTGGCCGTGGACCCAGCTCATTAGTCTGATTTTTCTTAGCACCCACTCTGTGCCCTAATCTGGCAGTTTTAAAAAGCTGCCAGTACGCGCAGGATGACGACGTTTTGTCGACGGAAGAATAGACAAAATGACACATTGCCATGCTTAGACGCGTAGACTGCGTACAAATATTTTTACAATCTGTCATTTTGTCTATTCTTCCGCGGATAAAACCCGTTTCTACGACGGTCATGCTACGCGTGCTGTAATAAGCCCCTTCGCACATGGCGTCGTATCGTAAGAGTATCGTAGAACGCGCGTAGTACGAGAGCTATACGAGCAGGAACATGTTCAAACAAGTCCGCACACGAGGCGGTGTTGCAGCGTATCGTATGAGGTGTTCATTGTCATTACGATAGTCGTAGCGTACTGGCGTAAAATGTAAGACAGTTCACGTGCAGCAAAAACAATATTTTCTTGTAATTATTTGCGATGTATGGATGGATCCAATGAGCACGTCGCTTTCTACTTCTAACGAAATCAAATAACAAGAAATCCTCTTCGTCTGAAGAGAAGTAAGGTCATCAATAAACGCTTGACGCCATGATTTCAACTGAGATATTACAAAACGATACGTCTACGCGACGATTCGTTTGTAGAACACTCCGCGTCTCGTGCGCGTAGCGTAATTACGATACGCGCCCATGTGCGACCCATGTGCGAAAAGCCTTTAGGCTTTTCGCACATGGGTCGTAGGCGTAGTTGTCTCGTGCGCGTATCGTAATTACGCTACGCGCACGAGACGCGGAGTGTTCTACAAACGAATCGTCGCGTAGACGTATCGTTTTGTAATATCTCAGTTGAAATCATGGCGTCAAGCGTACCAGATGTGTTTGGGGAATTTATTGATGACCTCACCTTCTCTTCAGACGAAGAGGATTTCTTGTTATTTGATTTCGTTAGAAGTAGAAAGCGACGTGCTCATTGGATCCATCCATACATCGCAGATAATTACAAGAAAAGATTGTTTGTTGCTGCACGTGAACTGTCCGTTTTACGCCAGTACGCTACGACTATCGTAATGACAATGAACACCTAATACGATACGCTGCAACACCGCCTCGTGTGCGGACTTGTTTGAAAATGTTCCTGCTCGTATTGCTCTCGTACTTCGCGCGTTCTACGATACGCTTACGATACGACGCCATGTGCGAAGGGGCAGTTTGATGTGTAACTAGAATTAGCGTCACAATTTAGAGTAAGGTACAGGCACAGTACAGGTACATACGATGCGACTTTGGGAAAAAAAATACGCATCGACTGGAAAACCTCCACCTTTTTCGTCAGTTAAAAAGAGAGTTTAGTAAGAACCATGAAAAAGCACTGATTTTAATATATTTTGTTGTCCACGGCAATATAGCAAGGTAACTTCTCTTCTTAGTCTGTCTCTTCTTAGTCTATGAATATAGCGATCTTAGAGTGACAGGTCAGGCGGAAATAGTATGAAAATAGTATCCAATAATTCGTCGATTAAATGGAAAAATGACATTTCTTGCTAAATTTTTTTTAGCAAGAAATGTAATTTTTCCATTTTATCAACGAATTATAAACTCGTCATTAAATAAGCCTCATTATCATCATTGTTATGATTTTATTGACGGTCAGGTACATGTATATCATATGGATAATATGCTGTACAAGGATCTTAAGGCGCGTGGCCAAATTCGGAACTAACGCCGCCATTTTGTTTTTAATACCAACATTTCACAATAGTTCACCATAAGGCTAAGAACTCACGGAGCGATTTTCGCCCGCAACCGCCGCGGTCGTGGATCTGCGGTTTTATTTCAAAACTCACGAGACCGGTTATTCGCGCGGTTACGCGGCCGCCGCGGTTGCGATCATCGCCCGCAAACGTGGCGGGCGATGATCGCAAGATTGCAAGACGGGCGGTTAACGATCAGTTGAGGTCCAGACCGCCATGGACACACACCAGAAACGAGCCGTTGCGTTATACTTACTTCAAAGAAGAATTAAAAAAAGAAGGCCCAAAAGGTTCTGGGTGCATCCACTGATTAAGGACAGAGATCGTTATCGATCGTTATCGTTACCGGCCCCTGCGGTCGCCCGCCAACCGATCGCAAAGCGCGCGGGCGCCACCCGCCGAGGCTGCGGGTAACCGCGGCCCGCGCGATTCTACTAGTTGCCCGCCAGCGGGAGCCGCATACAACCGCGTATACCGCGGGCGTAAAACGCGTCGTGAAATGTGCTTTAATTTTTTATATAAATATTTGCATTCTACAGAAGCTGCGGGCCCGCAACCGCAGCGGACGCGGGCGAAAATCGCTCCGTGAGTTCTTAGCCTAAGGCTAAGAACTCACGGAGCGATTTTCGCCCGCAAACGCCGCGGTCGTGGATCTGCGGTTTTATTTCAAAACTCACGAGACCGGTTATTCGCGCGGTTACGCGGCCGCCGCGCCGCCCGCCGGCCCCCGCGGTCGCCCGCCAAGCGATGGCAAAGCGCGCGGGCGCCACCCGCCGAGGCTGCGGGTAACCGCGGCCCGCGCGATTCTACTAGTTGCCCGCTGGTACAGCGGGAGCCGCATACAACCGCGTACACCGCGGGCGTAAAACGCGTCGTGAAATGTGCTTTAATTTTTTATATAAATATTTGCATTCTACAGAAGCTGCGGGCCCGCAACCGCAGCGGACGCGGGCGAAAATCGCTCCGTGAGTTCTTAGCCTAAGCCTCCCCTTCTCAACGTCATACAAGCGCCAACAGATTTTGTAGCACTGTACCATACTATCGATTGGCACACTGGCAGGCGGTGAAGTCATCACAGCATTTAAATAAGTTTAGTGCACTTTCAGCATCCCAAAAGTAAAAGCAGCTTAACACAACACCAACTAATTATACACGTCCGGACTCGCCCATCAAAATTTATGAGAGAGATGCCTTATTTAAGGTGCCACTAGTCGATATTTTTTCCATACAACTGTTTGACATTGACATGAATCGTCATCGTCGTCGTCGTCGTATCATGATGACATGATATCCTTTTGTCTTATATTAATGTTGTCTGTACGGAAACAGAATAGTAAAATAAAAAGCCATTAAAAAGTTATGAGCCAACAAAGATTCGTTTTTGTTACTATTTTTAACGGAACTTTGGGAGTAAATAAGTAATAAAAGACCTGTAATACCTTCAAAACCAAGTCCATACCAAGAAAGCTCAGTTATCGAAGAGTTCAATAAACTTCATTTGTAATTGATTTATGCAGTAGTTTTTTTCATAAAACTCGATTTTCCGGAGCACTTTTCGAATATTTTTACGCGCCTATCAGTTCGGAACGATGTTTCTGTGCGTGAGAACTAGACGTTGTTCGTGTAGACTAGCGTCTAACTGCTCATCACTCATACTAGCTCCGTCAGACACGAAGCCAGGTAAGACAGCTTGCTTTTTGGCCATGACCACCAGTGAGTTCGAGCTCGCGACTAGTTTACTCTTAAGCAGGGTTGGATTTTGTACTATTATTATAGTATTTATACTATAATTTCGCCCTTTGTACTATATACTATCCACATCTAAGGATAGTACGTTAAAATACTATAATTTTAAGTTTGCTCCCGAATGCTTAGTTTTACGTCATATGAATATTTCGACCGTAGGTGTATCTGACCGAATTCTGATCTTGCGATGTTTTCTGTGTCGATGGCCAGAGATTACCCGATTATCCTCTGCAGTACACTTCTCTCTTTCCACTAATCTCGTTCCTTCCATGCCATTCGAAATTCAATCAAAGTAACAACAATCGTTTGCGAATTTTTGTGTAAAATAATACGTTTTTTTGTGTTTTTATTAAGGAAAGTGGCATTGATGGTCATGAAAATGACGATAGACCGGAAGTATCCACCCCAAAGAAAAAAATTCTGAGTAAAGTTTGCCTTAACTGATGTTGATTTTAATGACTATTATGTTAAATTAGAAATAATGAAAGTGTACTATAATTTTTGATAAATACTATCCTTTTCATTTTTTTGTGCTATCTTTTTTAACGTACCTAAATCCAACCCTGCTCTTAAGCCAAATTAAGCTTATTGAGTGGGCTATTTCGAAAAACTTGGTACACTTAAGAATCTGTGCTTTAATTCTACTTTCATAGTTGAACGTGGGCGGCCATAAGGAAACGGTACGGCAGTTTTTACTTGATGTAACATTAACAAGTTTTGTTGTATCTTTTGCATATAATAGCATCGTCAGTCGGTAAAAAAACTGGTTGAGATTGACAATTCTTGATACAATTCGATTTTTTGTTGACAAGATGGCGTGTTACAGTGCACATACTTATCTAAATTTTTGAGTAGCGGCTGTTCGACATTCCGACATTCTAAAAGTTTTTCAATTCAATACCTTATTCTGGCCAAGTGTCACTTGTATGCTTATGTGCCAGTCTAACGTTTTCTTGCGCCATCTAGTTTAGAAATACAGACCATAAAATTGGTGAGTAAAAGTGTCTTCAAAGACTTACAGGAATAAACATATTCATTTCATTTCTTTTTGCATTGAATAGTAGAGGAAAAAAAAGTGGAGGTTCTAATTCTAGTCTAGTATTCTAGAAGTTGCACTTAACCCATTGACATTCTATCAGCGATAACAATGACGAAAAGAATATAAATTAATTGCTTTGACATATGCTATCGAAAAGCGTATATGTCAATCCTGTTGAAAGTCGTTCTAGAATGTTTAAATACAAAACAGTTTGATAGCGATTGTCATTTGTTTTCTGGCCTTTATTGTCCAAGGCAGTAGACGTTTAGGGCAGATTTTCCAACTTTTCGCTGAACCTCTATGTTGGTTAATCCATTGGTATTCTATCCGGGTATCGGTAGATCCGATACGAGTCTAATTAACATAGCAAATATCCTGATCGGATAATAGTACCGTTGACGTCAATCGACTTGCTAATGAGTTGGCATTACCAAATATTGGATCTGGGACTTTAAATAAATAAATGGGCTGATTTCCATCATATTATTAAGGAAAAACGGAGGTTGCTATCGACGTAATTTTGAAGTAGATGAAGACATGTTGCATCGACCACAAGTAAATTGGGATAAAGTCAAGAGAAGAATGATGATGACTGATGAGAGGAATGATCATAAAAAGAGCTACAAAGAAGGGTTGGGTTATGATAAAAAATTATAGGCTAGGTTTGGGCCGCTTTGGGCCTTATGCTTAGATACTGACGAGAAAGTGCACAAAATGAAGATTTTTCAAAACCTCATTAACTTCCTATAAACAACACAATATACATAACTAAACGACTTATTTCTAGTATTTCGACACATTTTAATATGCTCATATGCACATCAAGAAGATTACAGAACACCACGAGCTAAAAGCTCAACTGATACACCTAATCGAACGACAATATCGTATGTAGTCCTTGCCTAATCGCTTTGCATTCGGCAAAATTGGTCCGTAATGGACGGAATTTCTGTCTGCAGCCATACGGGCTATTTCCTCTCGCCCCCTGTCTCATATGTGGGTCCAGTTCTGTTCAAACGTTCGAATGTCCACAGCATTCCCAGTGTGCCGCAAATCGGTTGCTTCCGACGTTTGCGATGCAACTGTTGCGTCCGTTACCACTTTGTGGATTTCCGTGTGGTGACTATTAGGTTATACAGGGTGTTTGGTGCATCGTTTGCCAAATGGAATTGGCCGGAAGAAGAGGTCATTTGCTATCTCTTAAGGCCCAGTAACTCATTCCTTGTTTCACTGCTTTTTTTAAAATGACTTTTTAATTTTTATTTGGAGAAATACAAGAACTCTGCATTTAAACTTCATTTTTTTTAAAGTTATGAGTATAGCCTTCAAATTTTATTTTAATTCTTATGTTTACTCTTGTATGGTTCTATGAAATTAAAAATTTACTTGCTAATAACATCTAGTTCCTTTTAAATAACTTTAAAGTTTTTGAAAAAAGGAAAAATCACTTAACACTCAACTTTAAATTGCTGTAAAAAAAAACTAAAGGCGATCGGGATCTTCGAATTATTTTAAAAGGTTCTCTAGTTTGTCCCCTTTCCAACGATGTGCAATATACCAAAAAAAAAAGTTTAATAACTTCGGTAATTCGCTAAATTTGTAATCGAGACACATCAGGCTCATATTCGATATTATGGTAAGAACACTAGTTTTCACATAAATAACATACTTTAAGTAGGTGGATAGTGCTATCTCACTCTTACGCAGTCTTTTATCTCTTTCTAGGGTTCTAACTTTCCTCGAACTTGAAATAAAAAATAAACTTTTACTTAATAAGTACCTAATTATAAATTTTGTTCAAATTGTCCTCCACTATTGCGTACACACGCGCGACATCTTCGTCTTATCTCGACTGTAGTGGTGTGTAATCGTATTTCTGCTTTGACGAAAGCCGCCTCAATGCGTTGGATTAAATCATCCCTAGTCTCAACTTCCGTGGAGTAAACAAGTTCTTTGGGCCATCCCCAGATTTAAAAATCTAACGGAGTCAGGTCTGGGGAACGGAGGCCAAGGAATAGGGCCATCCCTCCCAATCCATGACTCTGGGAATGCAACATTTGGATGTTGTACTCCCTGGCGGTTAATCTCCAGTGAGCGGGATAATCGTTTTGATGAAAAACAAAAGACAGGTCTTCACTGAAAATTGGTAGCTGACCTAATAATTAGGGTAAGTCTGTTTGTAGAAATTCTTTTTACAAAGTTCGGATCGAAAGTTTCGCGTGGGTACGCAATAGTGGAGGACAATTTGAACAAAATTTATAATTGGGTACTTATTAAATAAAAGTTTATTTTTTATTTCAAGTTCGAAGAAAGTTAGGACCCTAGAAATAGATAAGAGACTGCATAAGAGTGAGATAACACTATCCACTTACTCAAAGAATGTTATTTATGTGAAAACTAGTGTTCTTACCGTAATATCGAATATCAGCCTGATGTGTCTCGATTACAAATTTAGCGAATTACCGAAGTTATTAAACGTTTTTTTTTGTATATTGCACACCGTTGGAAAGGGGATAAACTAGAGAATCTTTTAAAATTATTCGAAGATCCCGATCGCCTTTAGTTTTTTTTTTTACAGCAATTTAAAGTTAAGTGTTAAGTGTATTTTTCCTTTTTTCAAAAACTTTGGGAGTTATTAAAAAGGAACTGGATGTTATTAGCAAGTAAATTTTTAATTTCATAGAACCATACAAGAGTAAACATAAGAATTAAAATAAAATTTGAAGGCTATACTCATAACTTAAAAAAAAAATTAAGCTTAAATGCAGAGTTCTTGTATTTCTCCAAATAAAAATTAAAAAGTCATTTTAAAAAAAACAGTCAAACAAGAAATGAGTTACTGGGCCTTAAGAGATAGCAAATGACCTCTCCTTTCGGCCAATTCCATTTGGCAAACGATGCACCAAACACCCTGTATAACTCTTTAGGAACAGTGATGCATTGAATTAGTAAGTACCTAGTTTTTGTAAAACAAAGTTGTTTTTAGCTGTGACATTTTTGTTCTACTTTGTCGCTTCGCTTTTGATGAAGCGGTCGTGGTCGATGAATTGTTTCCAATCGCTGGTGCAATCGTAGATCACCTCAAGATCTTTCCCCATCCGGTTCTGTTAGATGAAGATCTGGCGAACTCGTTAAGAGGGCTTCCAACCGCGGATTTAATTTGATCTGTCCACCTTATCGGTGACTTCCCGCTTGGCTTATACTATTGTTGGAGTTGTAAAGAAGAAATCATCGTTTTGCTTCCATAAGCGTGTTGAAAATAGATGACTGACATGTCTCTGACTCTCAAATCTGTTGCCATGTCCGGCAATTATGTATCTAAGTTAAATATGTGCGTCTGGATTGAAAAAGACAAAGACCTGATTCACTTTACTTCTTCTAGTGATGTTGATAAGTTCTTATTCTATAGTATCTTTATCTATTCAACCAATTACAGCATTCTGTCTGCTCTGTATTCCTAAAATTCAATAACAAAATAGGCGTATGAACTGCATAATATATTAATTAAACCGGCTCGTAGTTTCCAGCTCTGAATAATAGCCCGTGTAGACGATATCGCTGTAAACCAATCTGCATTAAATTATAAATCATAGTTGATAACGATTTCAGCTAGTTCGCAGATGTGACAGTTTTGGTAACTAGTGTCATTTTAAATCAAAATGTCGTGTTGTGGTTGAGAGGGGCTTGTGGTTATATGATTCACAGCCGGACGGGTTAATCGGAGGTTAAGCTACGCTTGCCGCAATTGGTCCGTGGATGGGTGACTATCTTTACTTAACGAGACCCGTCCGTACCTCGGAAAGCACGGTCTTACTCTTAGCTGTCATTCGTAGATCTTTGACAGTCGTTACGAGTAGTCAGAAGCCCAAAAGTCTGACAACCAGTCTTACTCACATGCACGCGGCATACTTAAGGATGCCACGGCATAGTTACCGTTACCGCAAGTGTGCGCTTACATGTAGGGATGCCGAATCCCTGCCGTGCCGTGCCGCCAATGTGCGCCGGGCCTAAAATTTGGATTTACGATCCACATTACAGCAGCTGTTGACAATACTACACCATCTCGTCATTAAGGTCTCCAGTATCATCATAATCATTAAGAATCAACTTAATGTTTACGAAGCCATACGACGCTTCCTACCGCCATTATTATGAAGTACTAGCATCTGTTCGCGACTTGGTACGCGTGAAATTTCGTCCTCTATCTACTGCGTCGCGTCGCATCGTCCCCCCGCGCTTTACATCGTTTTCGCTTAGCGTTCTTTCTGATTTTTTTCTCTTATGGCTTGGCTTCTAAGGGTCGTACCGTGATGTTATTAATGAGCCTATAATCTTCCTCAAAAATTGGGCTATCAAACTCAAAAAGAATGTTTAGAAGTTTTCCAGAGATTAACGCGTTCAAACAAAACAAAATGGCACACGACGGGTTCCGTACCACAAGAAAAAAAACTGAAAATTTCAACTGTCTAGCTATCGCGGTTCTTAAGATACAGCCTGGTGACAGACAGACGGACGGACAGACAGCATAGTCTTAGTAATAGGGGCCCGTTTTTACCCTTTGCGTACGGAACCCTAAAAGAACAAAAAAACACTTCAGCCACACTGATATAATTGTGGAAAATGACTCGTAGGATGCAAAGGATCTGGGTGATAATAAAACATTGAAGTGCGAGATACAAGAGGTAATCACAATTAGGTTTTAGTATTCAAGTTCACGACCTCTGTTTGACGGGCTCCTATTTTCTACGGGAATTAGGTCGCGTAATTTTTATGGAGAATAAAAGCACAAGGAATTTTCGTCGCGTAATTTTCAGCAGTAAGCAGTGGTGACTTACGAGTTGTAGGTCCTAGGTTCGAACCCTGACAAGCACTTTACTTTGTATAAATGGTTTCATCACCCACCGCTCTCAATACGGTGAAGGAAAACATCGTGAGGAAACCGGCATGTCCTAGTACCAAAAATTCAAAGACATGTGACATCTACTAAGCCGCATTGGGTTCGCGTGGTGGATTACGGCCCACTTCCTCTCACCGAGAGGAGGCCTGTATCCCAGCAGAGGGAACATTAGGTATAGGCTGATTATGCTTATGCAAATTTTCAGCAGGTGTTTGTCACTACGCTTTGACTAAAGCTTTACAAATTCTAATCTTCGATCTTGACAATGGAAGGACCATTGTAAGTAAAGTACAGACGCCAGCAAATCAAGCTACCCGAAACTGTCAAATTTTCCCAATTAACTTTGAACCTTATGCTTTAGCGATAAAGTTAAAAATCTATTAAAGAAATTTGACAGACTGTAGTAGCTTGATATGCTGGCGTCTGTACCTACCATAGTAATCCATAAAATGCCCGTATAATGCTGAACGTTACATGAATGTAAACTCAACAATTTTAAAATAAACGTAGTTTGCCCTCATTCCAAAGTTTAACCTTTGGAATACACGTGTGGAGCCGTTGTTTGTTTTTATGGCTATTTTAATCTTCCAGTTCTATTTCTAAATCTAATCGAGAGCTTACAACCCATTTTTCACTCGGGGGTATTCATTCAACAGTCCATTCTATAGATATAGATACACCTAGATAACGCAAAAGCAACTACTTCGCGTCTCAAAAATCGCACCAGCTTACGTTCAAAAATCGCAAGCCGCCACTTTTCGCACGCGGCCGGCGTCTTTGAATCGATTTGATTTTCCCGTCACTAAATAGTGCTTGTGACGTCATAGTAGGTAGTCAGGCACGCTTGGTTTTCATACAGATCGTGATACTTGCGTTATCTAAGTATATCTATATCTGTGGTCCATTCACAATTATTTTACCTCTGACACCATTTAAACCTTATGGTGAAGAGAATAAAGGTCACTGTGATGCAAAATTAGAAGTAAGTAAAATAACTGTGTACAAGTGCACGTAAACCGCCTGCGCCTCCTTGGCAGTCAAAACACAAAAATGTATGAATAAAACAACGGCTGCATTGTCCCGACATTGTATTGAACCCACATGTGGCACTGTACAATGTAAAAGTTATTAACATATTTATATTGTCGCTGTATGTATGCCCCATTCAAGTAGGTTATGGGGGTACATAAAATATAATACGGTTTGAATGGCGGCGTAGGCGCGTCTCCGATCTCAAGGAACACAATCACAATATGGGACTATTTATTCGAATGGGATATCTACTGCAGGATGTACCTACATATCTGACACAAATACTAAGAATTCAAAAACAAAAAAGGATTCAAAAGGCAAAATTAAAGTTCTTAACAAAAGCTTAAAACACCATTTAGATAATTTATTATCATGAATCGTAGAATTTACCCATTTTAGAAATAACTAGCTTATGCCCGCGACTTCGTATGACACTTTGCAATATTGTAGGTTCTCATTAGTGAAAGAATTTTCGGAATGGGATCAGTAGTTTCGAGGATTATTACCCCTTACGTACAAACTCACAAATACCTCGTTTCATCTTTAATCATTCCATTGCAGGAACTTCAAATAGTTGAAATAGAGATCTCTCAATGAGAATAAGAAAGAAAAACATTTCTTCATGCAGTTTTCGCAATCCCATAAAATTGCTTATTCAATTGATACAAAAACCTTTCCCATAAAATAACTTATAGGAAATATCCAAAGGGTACGCAAGAGAGCGAAATGAGAGAGCATCTATGCCGCCATAACGTTTGTCAATTTCCATAAAGATTTGCAAGATTCCAGTGAATTTGTAGTAATCTATACCTACACTAAACTGTATTATGCCATCATAGAAAACGTTATCCAATTTCTTAGTAAACCTTTCCCATTATTATTTATTACTTAAACTAGTACCGACCCGCCGCTGCTTCGCGCAGTTTTTACGCCTCGACAATACATCAAGATTTCTTCATCATAATGACGGAGAAGGTATAGTGTGTGTCGTTATTATCAGCCATACTTTAACTACCTGTGGGCTACAGTGGGTATATGTTGGTTATTGCGCAATAGAAAAACGGTTTGCAGTTCAGATCAGATTATAATTTCACGAACAATTTAATCACACGAGCAAATCACACACTGTGGGTACACGATACAACCAGATACGGAACGCGGGACAGTTTCTGAGCACATGTTGTTCGTACGATGTCCAATGTCCAACCGAGCTCCACATCGTTCTTGTCGCGCTGTCGTAGAGAGTCGACCCCCACGAACTCAGCCTAGAATCTGTCAAGCGCCACCAGATGGCGCTGGCGTTCCGAATGGTCACAGCACTTCCGCATCGTTGTCAAGTCAGCTCCCGTACTAATGATGTCTCCTACATACAAATAAACGATCTGAAGTAAATGCTCTAATTGATGGTGAAACCCAAATTAAAATCCGTTGTGCAGTTTAGTAGATATAAGCGGTCACACAGACGGACCCGAAAAGCGACTTTGTTTTAAGCAATATCCTAGCTTCAGCCCGCGACTTCGTCCGCGAAAAATTTCAACCTGCGTCGCGCTTTTACTTCGTTTTCGCTTAGCGTTCTTTCTGACTTTTATCTTTTTGCTCAGCCCCTAAGGGCCATAACGTGATGTTAAATATAGCCTATAGCCTTCCTCGTTATTTGGGCTATCAAATGCAAAAATAATTTTTCAAATCAGATCCGTGGTTCCAGAGATTAGAGCGGTCAAACAAACAGACTCTTCAACTTTATTATTAGTATATTGATATATAGATAAGCGGTCACACAGACAGACAAGAAGCGACGAAGATAGATAGATGACACAAAGGCAGCTGTTGCGTTGCCGAGATTACTTTATTACTTTAATTCACCAACATAAATCTCTAGAATTTTCATTCTGAATATCTCTTTTAGGTTATAAGACGGCATTTTGCAAAAAGGAATTCATTATGGCTGCCATATTTCAAGTGAATTTGCGTATAAAAGAAGTTATTTTACACACTGCAGCAACTTGTACGCGCTTTATTTCGAGATGGTTTTAAGTTTCGTCGTTTTTGAATATTAAGAACGAAGTGAGAGCATATTTTATGGTTACTTAGCTGTTTTAAATTAAACTTATATCATTTAATTATTGATTTAAGATCTCCAACAAAAGATGTACAGACACCACCACATCAAGCTACCCAAAACTGTCAAAATTTTCCAATCAACTTTGAACCTTATACTTTAGCGATAAAGTTGAAAGTCTTGTAAAGAAATTTGACAGATTGTAGTAGCTTGATGTGCTGCCAGTCTGTACACAATATAATGACACATAAAATAAAGAGCAACACCAGAAGGCCAATTCTACTAATTTAAAACGTTCAAAATCTAGTCTCAGTCTCACCTCGGCGACAAACAAATGTCAAAAACTTGTCAAAATGTAGGGAAATTTGAGGTAATTTTGACAGATTGAGACTGAGATCAGACTGTGAACGCTCTTAAAATTACGAGAATTGCCCCTCTGGTATTAAGTAGGTGCACTCCTTCACTTATAGGAGATCATAGCATGCACAACAAAATCTTCTTCTTTAGCGTGTCGATAGCAATCTAAATGGACTCGGCTCAGAATTCGGCTACTTGTACGGCGCCATCACCAGCGTCTACCAGTTCCTGTAACGGCTGTAACGTGCAGCTGACAGGACACGCAGGACACGATATTAAGTGTCCCATCGTTTGCGGAACAGCACCACATTTACACTCCAAGGCGGAGTCGTCTATGACTCTCCACCTGGACAGGTTTTCCTTGCTTCGACCAACCTGTGTCCGGAGTCTGTTTAAAGACTTCCAGGTTACCCAAGGTAACTCGTGTCCAGATGGACAATAAAATTAACGACTTAAGCTAACGAAGTTTAATTGTATTGCAGTACACAGTAAATAATACTTGTGGCTAACTAATATCAGCCGCACGGGTCGATCGATCAGGTTAAGCTACGCTTGCCGCGGTTGGTCCATGGATGGGTGACCATGACCATCTTTACATACCAAGACCCTCCGTCCCTCGGAAAGCACACCGCCGCCGTTAAGCCCTTGGTCCCGGCTATCATTCGTGGTTCTTTGACAGCCGTTACGGGTCGTCACAAGCCCAAAAATCTGACAACCAATCTTACCAAGGGGTATCGTATTACCCAGTAACGGGGTTGTGGCGGTCAGATAGGCAGTCGCTCCATGTAAAATACTGGTATTCAGCTGCATCCGGTTAGACTGGAAGCCGACCAACATAGTTAAGAAAAGGCTAGGCCTATACCTACTATAATATTATAAAGCTGAAGAGTTTGTTTGTTTGAACGCGGTAATCTCAGGAACTACTGATTAGAATTGAAAAATTCTTTTTGTGTTGAATAGTCCATTTATCGAGGAAGGCTATAGGCTATATAACATCACGCTATGACACTTAGGCGCTGAGCAGCGGGTGACACCGCGGGGAACAGCTAGTAATAAATAAAATGTGGAAGGCTATCCAGTTTAGCTGATAGCGGTTTAACCAAAGTAGGTAACATAAACATCACGCATCATCATCCCTAAAGGGTTAGGTAGAGGTGCACCTACAGCACACATACATTTCGCCAGTTATAATTATATATCACATAATAGGGAGCGAGCCTATTTCCATCAACCGGGCACTAATTCAGAGGACTGAGAAATTCCATATGGAAAAATCCCATAACTTTTGCCCAACCCAGGAATCGAACCCAAAACCCAGCAAAACTCAGCAGTCGCGCTTGCGACCACTAAAACAACGAGACAGGGCCTCAAGTCTGCTATTAATAGTGTCAGAATGGTCTATCATTGATCTCATAATTGTTGATTTTGACAAGTTTGGTAATCTACTAATATAATGGCGTCATTATGACTTTCCAATGGTCAAACACTGACACTCCATTGAAAGAAATGGCTTAGAATGGTAATCTCGTACATAATGAAAAATTAATTAGGTACTGACTTACGCGGTAATCTGCAAAAATTTTGACAGTTCCTTTGATCAGTGACCTACCATTAGAACGTCATTGTGCAGTCATTGCTTTTTATTCGTTACGAGTATCGTATAATTTCTGTGCCGTTGACCGACCAATGATCAACCATTATGAATGTAGCAGATTACGAAATGTTTGCAAAATGACAATGGGATGGTGGTGGGATCGTGTTGGAATGACGAATTTATAAAAATAGCAGACTAGGGCCCCTGGTAGTTTTTAACATAATTCCATAACAAATACGTGACAATACAAGTAACGACACAACAAAAAACCTCCAAACGAAACGACGTACTCCTGAGTGAATGCACCTGACACATAGCGGCACATTTACTCAGGTGCCATTTAAGCAGGTGCCCAATGTGGAATACGTCCCCTAAACTGCCCAAATTGCTAAAGTGTTCAATTAATAAAACTGTTCAAGCACAAAATATAATAAAACAATCATAAATGTAACGTAACACGTATCACTCACAAATTGTTCTTGAAATAAAAATTATTGGCGAAATGTGAAGCGAAACCGTACATAGGGGTCCGTTGGTATACCCAATATGATTTTAATGTCTACGTTTTATTTCCTTCTTCAGGTTAAGCTAGCTTGCCACGGACGTTTCGTGGATGGGTGACCATCCTTTACATAGCGAGACTCTTCCGTTCCTCGGAAAACACGTACCTAAACCCGTTGATCCCGGCTGGCATTCGTTAATCTTTGACAGTCGTTACAGGTCGTCAGAAGCCCGAAAGTCTAATAACCAATCTTACTAAGGGGTATCTTGTTAACTGGGTTGTCAAGTTCATATAGGCAGTCGCTCCATGTAAAACACTGGTATGTAGCTGAATCAGGTTAGACTGGAAGCCGACCCTAACATAGTTAAGAAAAGGCTAGGCAGATGATGATGGTATACCCAATATGACTGTACAATGCTTACGTTTCACTTTCCTCCTTCCCGTAAGACTTATTGCATATTGCATAAGCTAGTATTTCCGGAGTCAGGTTTCCTGCATTCAGAATATTGCGGTCTGACTTGCATATTGCAGGAGAAATAAAATATGGCGAGATTTCTATGCTGCGTTTTATGAGAAATCTGCAGGTCTGTTTATCGCAAAAGCTTGCACAAATATCAAGACAAACAAAAATTAATTTTGAATAGGGGAAACTTTATAATAATATAGCGTCGATTTGGTCACGAAAGACGGTAATACTATATTATTTATTCCGTCTTACTGATGACTGGTGATTTAAAAATAACGACACTTTGATCACATGCATTAGTCCTGCCGCCATGCCGCCTGCGCAACTCTCCTTGGTACTCCATAAGGTAATTCACTTCCAAGTTCAAGTGATTTCAAATTAGGTACGGAACCCTCAGAACCAGTTTCCTTTACCAGTACATGAAAGATACCACATTATGTGATCGATATTATATAGAGAATATAAAATTTTATGCCCTTTTCTGTTTCTCGGGCGAGTTTATATTTTGTTGTTATTAGTTGCTTTCTTTATTTGTTCCTTTCTAAGTTCGTTTTGTATTCCTTTTGTTAGTTTACTTTATTCATTGAGTGCTGAATCTTAACCATAACTGACATTTTTCTTTTAATGTAGATTATTTTTGCGCATGATTCATTCATTCTCCTGCTCTTGTCCCATTTTTTTTGGGGTCGGTGCAGTATGTTTTTTTCTTGCATACTTCTCTATTAGTCGTCATCTCGGCCCCTTTCTAACCATATATGCATATTAGCTGCGCCCCGCGGTTTCACTCGCCTAAGTGTCGATCCCGTGGGAATATCGGGATAAAAAGTAGCCTATAATAATATGTTAATCCAGGGTGTCAGCTACCTCCTTATAAAATTTTAACAAAATTGGTCCAGCCGTTTGAGCGTGAAGAAGTAACAAACATATAAACACTTACACACACTCACAATCTTTCGCCTTTATAATATTAGTGTGATTCACACAGCCCATCCATCGTTACTTTGGGTTACTTTAGTTTAGGTCTTCTCTTACTGTTATAGCCATCGATATTATTAAGTATTACTAACGCAACTCCATCTCCCAAGATACAGGCGCCGCGCCGCCACCGCCTGGTTTGGGTCTTCTCTATTAGTCGTCATCTCGGTAGTCACCCCTTTCGAAACATATTATAATCTTTCAGACAGTCCATAGATCGTTTATATTTTTACGCATATCCTAGATATAATCGTATTCAATTCTTTCTGTATCTTTTATTAAGTTCTTATCTATACATATAATAAATCTGTAGAAGGGTCAATTCTGTACATTGAAAATATTGAAAAAATAAATAGCGGGGGGTGTTGCTGGATCGATACCAAACCCAAATATGTGATTAAAAAAATTTTTGTCTGTCTGTCTGTCTGTCTGTATATGCAGGCATCACGTGAAAACTAACGGTTCGATTTCGATGAAACTTGGTATAATTATACCTTATTATCCTGGGCATAAAATGGGATACTTTTTATCCTGGAAAAATACGTAGAAAAAAAAATATTATTTTTCAGTTTTATTCATAGACGTTGTTCTGTAGAACCGCGAACACACGTTGCATTAACCGCAGTGGATAATTTTCCATTTCAATTTAAGAGAATACAGTTTCCTGTAGCTTTGTGTTACGCCATGACAATAAATAAGGCTCAAGGTCAGACCCTAGGAGTTGCTGGCGTAGATCTTACCGCGAGTTGTTTTTCACACGGGCAACTTTACGTAGCTCTTTCCCGTGTGAGCAGTCCAAGAAATCTTCATGTTCATATTCCGGACGAGCTCACTAACAATGTTGTGTATGCTGAAGCTCTCAATTAACTTTCTGTCGCATTGTCACGATCACTTTTTTATTATTGCAAACTTTTCGTCACTGTCAGTAATTTACTGATACATGCTACTTATCAAGGTCGGAATTACTAGCTATGAAAAAAATATTTACTACAGAACGCGAGCTCAACAGCAGTAGCTCAATAGAGGGATCTCCTTAATTATTATAGGCTTAGCCGTATTTGGGTCCAATAGATATTTATAAGATGTCATTGTCAGAGTTACTCAAAATGGAGAAATAAACCATCCACGCGAAGACCGACATCCGCGCGGACGGAGTCGCGGGCGGAAGCTAGTAACGAATAAAAGACATTCTCATAACAAGAAACATCTAAGACACAAGAAGCACAAGCCAAACCTAATCGGATCATATTCTTTAGCAACGTTATGCTGAAGCTTTCAGCACTTTGTTTCAAGACTCGCTCAACTCTCAAAAGCTTTGTAGAAAAAATACCTCGGGACAAGAATTTATTTCTCAGCACTTAAGACATTTTCTAGACATAAATTACTTAAGATCCAAATTAATTGGACAGGGCCTTTAACCGCTTGTGTGCCGTAATTACAGACACAATTAAAAAGCCATTGTGTCTCGCGTAGATCTACGTTCCGGCAGACTAAGGGTTAAATCAAGTTCAAAGCATTTATTTCATTTAAACCAATTACAGGCACTTTTGAATTGTCAAGGAAGGTCGTTCAGTCAGAAAGATGAAGCTAGTAGCCCATTCCAAAGCGTAGGGAGCAAGCGACGGACAGTTGTCCGTATGAGAAGCAGCTCGTCCTGAGGCCGAGAGCTATTTAAGAATACATTGTCCTTAACAATATTTCTCTATAGGAGGTTCCTATGGAGAAGAACGGGCAAGAAACTCCATGGTCACTTTTCTTAACCTTTTAGTCATGTATAGATGACACACCAAAATGTGCCCAGCATGTCACGGTTCGACTACATGACAGACTTTGACGCCGAGGGTACGTTTTTGATTTTTAGACGTGTGGCGGTCAAAAGGTTAATCAAAATGTTGTCACAAAATATTCTTAAATATGTAGCTGTCGACGTCGGCATCACCAGTCCTGAATCTCTGTACAATTTGGCTGCTGAAAACAAAATTTTATAAAATGTGGCTGTTATTTTAGTATGTATGTTACTGTAAAAGCCCGAACTGCGGTAAATCTTAGGATTTACCGGTAAATCCTAAGATTTAGCAAGTCTCACCGGTAAAAGTCCGAATTGTTCTATAAAAATCATCAATTTCTGACTTTTACCGGCTTTCAGTCGGTAAATCTTAGGTTTTACCACAGATACCGGTAAATGTTAGTTTTCAGAATAAAACAATGCAGTTAATAAATCAGAAACTATTTATTCAACAATACACAGTGATTATATATATAGACAACTTCTCGAAGACTCACTTCTTTTCTTTGTCAACTTCAACTTCACTTCATTTAGCTAGTACTCTTTCCAGTTTCCTAGACTTTCAGGTATCTTTATGTGACCCTAATTCATTGCTCTCGGGTGTATTTCATTCTTTGATTTCGGACATTTACCGGTGTCTGCGGTAAAACCTAGGATCTACCAACTGAACGAAGATAAAAGTTTGAAATTAAAGATTATTATAGAACAATTCGGACTTTTAACGGTGAGACTTGGTAAATCTTAGGATTTACCGGTAAATCCTAAGATTTACCGCAGTTCGGGCTTTTACAGTAACATATACATATTGTGGTATCTTACAACTTCCATGCGAACGAAGTCGCGAAGAAAATAGGCCTGTTTTAACATAGCCTTTGTAAATAGACTGAAGATTACTTTATAATGGGTATTTGTTAGGTTAAAAATGATAGAGAAACTTCACAATTCTCTCCGCATTACGGAATAGTTTTCTACTTTGGGTATTTACGTTACCTGCGAGTGAAGGAAAAGTTTGGATGCGGGAAACTTCAAATGCATCAGGTTAGCTCCTGCTGAAGTTTTAATACTACTGTTCATCATTATTTAGAGTAAACATCGTTGTTTCCGCTCTGGTTGTTCTTGAGCATATAAGTATATGAAGTTTTGATGGCTTTAGTTTCGGTTTGAACTGAAAACTTATTTTCTGTAACGGCGTTTGGTGTTACAGTACTGAAAGCTTCCATCGTTATCGTTCATAAACTGGCAAATCATCTTCATCCTTGGCAGTCTAGTTCCACCAACCGGTGCGACTAGACCTCCTTCTTTTTACCCGACTCATAACCCCCCGTGGATTATGATTTTAACCGGCATGTATGCATGTATGTATGTTCATCTGTTTCCTCATAACGTCAAAAGTACTTATAATCATTTAACAAATGATATATCGTTAGTTGTCTGTGTGGTGCCGGACTTGTCTGTGTGGTGCCGGACTTAAAGAATTGCACCACCCCATACTTCCCGTGGGTGTCGTAAAAGGCGACTAAGGGGCGTACCGGAGAATGGGCAGCAGCGTTCTCTATGCATTCTACCACCATACCATACTGCGATCGCCAACCCGCCTGCCAAGCGTGGCGATTATGGCAAACCCCCCCTTTTGGGAGAGGCCTGTGTCCAGCAGTGGACGTCTTTAGGCTGAAATGAAGTTATAGGCTATGGGACGTCACACTAAATTCAATATGGCGGCCTCTAGAGGACATAAAGTAATGAATTTAAAAATAAATATTTTGGGATGGTGCCTTGTTGGGTATCAAATGAAAGGGCTTAATTAGCACATTTCAAAAATATAAATATTACTGAAATAAGCACCAAAATGATTAAATATAAAATAAATTTAAAAACCAAAACCCGACCACGGGAAGGTGGCTCTTTTATTTCATCTTTTCAGTAGTCGGGTTTTGGTTTTTAAACTTATTTTTTATGATATGCTTCTAAATAAATTAGGTCATCGTCTCCCTAGCCTTTTCCGAACTATGTTGGGATACGCTTTCAGGATGCTCACTGGATGCAACAGAATACCAGTTTTTACATGAAGCAGTCGCTAATCTGACCTCCCAGCCCAGTTACTGGGTAATACTTGGTAAAACTGTTTGTTAGACTTTGGAGCTTCTGACGACCCGTAACGACATCCACGAATGACAGCCAGGACCAACGGCTTATCGTGCTTTCCGAGGCACGGAGGGGTCTTGATGTGTAAAGACGGTCACCTATCCACGGTACCACCGCGGCAAACGTAGCTTAACCTGATCGATTACCCGTGCAGCATGTTATTACATAGCCACAAGCCCCTTTCATTTTAAATTATGTATATCATCTGAAAGCCTTCCCGCAAACCATTATATATCTTCGATCCCATTACGTTAAAAAACTCGCCAAGTGCAAGTCGAGCTCGTACACGAAGGGTTCCGTACCACAAGGCATAAACCACCGAAAAAAACGTTTCTTTTATACCCCATAAAATGTTAACTTTATTTTATTTTTATTATTTGTTGTTACAGCGGCAACAGAAATACATCATCTGTGAAAATTTCAACTGTCTAGCTATCACGGTTCATGAGATACACAGCCTGTTGACATACAAACAGACAGACGACAGTGGAGTCTTAGGAATAGGGTCCCGTTTCTACTCTTTGGGTACAGAACCCTAAATATCAACGATCGATTTCGATCTGATCATCTTTTACCGATCAGGAGTGAGATTGCTAAATAATGCCTTTTCTTCTCGTGTGGCTGTATGAAGCAGATAGACATTAAATCATTTTTACATCCCTGTTAAGCCCGCTCTGTGGCCAATATGCCGATGTCTACAAGAATATAATGATAAATTGCCCCGCTCTTGTTATTATCCAGAAAATGCTCCCCTACTTTATGGATTTTCGACACTATTCCTAAATCCTTTGCGGATTACCGGTTTTTATTATCTGGGTGTTTTATTCTTTCTAGATCTTTTACTATCCCTTATGCCTTACTTGTATGTTTTCCTTTTCTTATCATCATCGTCATTTCAGTCGAAAGACGTCCACTGCTGGACATAGGCCTCAACCAAGCACCTCCACTTCGACCGGTTTTTTGCTTCGCGCATCCAACGGGGTCCTGTGGCCTACACAAAGTCATCGATCGACCTTGCTTTCCGGCCCCATCGGCCATCTGTTCTGTGAGCAATGTGCCCTGCCCACTGCCACTTAAGTTTGGAAATTCTTCGGGCTATGTCGGGTGTTGTCTGTGTTGTCTGACTTGTCCGTGTGGTGCCGGACTTAAAGAATACCACCACCCCATTTTCCCGTGGGTGTCGTAAAAGGCGACTAAGGGAGACCGGAGAATGGGCAGCAGCGTTCTCTACATTACACCATCATACCATACTGCGATCACCAACCCGCCTGCCAAGCGTGGCGATTATGGCAAACCCCCCCTAAAATTGGGGGAGGCCTATGTCCAGCAGTGGACGTCTTTCGGCTGAATGATGATGTCGGGTACCTTGGTTCTCCTGCGAATCTTTTCAATTCTGATTCGTTCACGCAGGGAAACTCGTTTTGTTATCCAGCTGGAAAATTCCGTAAATACTACAATGGCTTCCATTTTGACAGTTCACAAACATTCATTGCGTTATTTACGTTGTTCAACAGACAATTTTTTCTAACATATGAAGCAATTGATCTCTTACGATCCTTACTTGTTTGTTTTCCTTTTCTGATTCAGGTTTTTCTTTAGTAAGTACTTGTGCAGTCGGCAACAAAACTCCATCAATACTGTCATTTTTACATGTTATTAAATTGACAACATTTTTCTTCAACAAACTGCTTTTTAGCTTTCACATAATAGCAAAGAGTTTATATGCTAAAAATTGTACTTCTGCTGCAATGAGAGGTTTTCTTTTTGAGTATTAAATAAAAAAACATAGTTTCCAAGAAATCTGTAGATGGCGTTGAACTGACTACGTTACTAGGTGCCAAAGCCAAAATGCTTGGAAAAAAAAACATTGCGTCACGTCACATATTATGCTCGTTGACTGACACTTTCATTTGCTTTAGTTAAACGATCTCAAAATTACATCCAAGTGAAATAATCAAAAAATGATGTGACGTTCCATTCCTTGCAGTAACTTACCAAGTTCAGCGCTATCTATCCAGCGACCAGGGAAGAGTTAAAAAAGAAAATCCCTCATTTTGAACAAATATTTTGCTCAGTAACTAAGAATAAAAAAACTGAAGTGTTAATCGATTTTTGTTGCTGACTGTACCTATATGAAACTTAACAATAGAAATTAAAATACAGTGCTACAAGATTACTCTTAAACAAACATAAAAATATAAGCTAAGAAAGTAATCCTTCCTTTTCTGAAGGTAATGCGAAACAGGAAACAAATCATTTAAATAGATCACAGTAGATTTGTAAATAAGAACATACATTAAAAAAAACACATAAAGTCGAACTTATAACCTCCCTCTTGGAAGTCGGTTAAAAATACTAAAAACTGGCCAAGTGTGAGTCGGACTCGCACATGAAGGATTCCGTACCACAAGGCAAAAATGCCGAAAAAAACACGTTTGTTGTATGGGAGCCCACCATAAATATTTATTTTATTTTGTTTTTAGTATTTGTTGTAATAGCGGCAACAGAAATACATAATTTGTGAAAATTTCAACTGTCTAGTTATCGCGGTTCTTGAGATACAGCCTGGTGACAGACAGGCGGACGGACGGACAGACGGACAGACAGTGAAGTCTTAGTAATAGGGTCCCGTTTTTAGTCTTTGGGTACGGAACCCTAAAAACGTAAAACGAAAAGGATAAGTTAAAATAAGGCAAGAGATAATCTATGGTCATTATTTGCACAAGCTACCTAATTACCATGATTAGAGCAGGGGTGACCCAGTGGTAACGGCTGCGTCTTTAGAGTTACGGTCGGCGGTTCGAACCCAAGTAGGCACTTTACTTGTGAAAATTATTTCATCACCGCTGCTCTCAAAATGGTGAAGGAAACCATCGTGACGAAACCGGCATGTCCTAAATCCAAAAATTCGAAGACACTGTGACATCTACCAACCTGCACCGGCACCCTAATTGCGTAACACACTATTACTATCAATTTGAATCATTTTGAAGCATATTACTAATCTATTGCTCCATATGTTCGAAAAATGTGTTTGTACAACAACGTAAATAACGCAATGGATGTTGTTCAACTGTCAAAATGAAACCCATTGCTACTGATAGTGTGTTACGCAATTACCCTGCAGGCCCATGTCACGCGTGGTGTATTACGGCCCACTCCCTCTCAACACCCAGAGGAGGCCTGTGTGACCTGTGTCCCAGTAGTGGGAAAGGCAACATTATAGGCTGGTTATGCTACCAGGGGGCCTAAAAAGGCCACTTTGGCAGAATCATATAAGGATAACAAAATGGACAGTTAACTGTTAAGTTAATCGTATCAAATCCCATTAGTGAAGCATTTTTCAGATATTTTTTTTTGTCTGTGCTAAAATACCAATCAATCCAATCCAAATCCAATCTCAATCTCTTTGATTGTACCTACCTAGTGCAGCGAAAAATAATTATGTAATTCATAATGTTATCCTTTTATGATTCCCCAAAGTAGCCTTTTAAGCCCCCTGATTACCAATGAGATTTTCAATAAGTTTTATAACGAAATCCTTAGTGTTAATTAATCTCACATTATTTAGGAGTTAAGTATATTAGAAGTTTTAATATCCTCGAAGAGAGTCGTTAATAGAGTCGCACATATCAGAATAGGAAACAATTTGCTGTAAGCAGCTTCGGTGCCTTTCACACTTATTTGCACCCTTTCATCCTTTGTTATCATCAGGTTAACAAACAACAGTAATGACTGACTTTTCTTTAGAATAAATATTTTGGAAAACGCGTCGTGCAATAGAAAACTAATACGGTACTTAGCTCGAGTTATTCCGATCCCCTGAACCCCCTCCACCCCCCCCCTTCCCCTTCTCGTTCCCATGCTTAGATAGTTAAAGCCAGGTGGTCAAGTTTGTCATCCATAATAGATTTTCTAATATAATAACAGCCGCACAGGTCGATCGATCAGGTTAAGCTACGCTTGCCACGGTTGGTCTGTGGATGGGTGACCATCTTTACATACCGTGACCCCTCCGTGCCTCGGAATTGGTCCCGGCTGTCATTCGTGGATCTTTGACAGTCGTTACGGGTAGTCAGAAGCCCGAAAGTCTGACAACCAGTCTTACCAAGGGGTATCGTATTACCCAGTAATTGGGTTGTGGACATAGATATCCGAGTTGTGAAGGTCAGATAGGCAGTCGCTCCATGTAAAATACTGGTATTCAGCTGCAGCCAGTTAGACTGGAAGCCAACCCCAACATAGTTGGGAAAAGGCTAGGCAGATGATGATGAATAGATTTTCTAATCCATTTTCACATTTATCAATTGCTGGGTCTATAGGACCTATGTAACCAAAAACTATAAAGCCCAACTATATAGTATAGGCCAACCCTAAATAATTGAAAACTGTTTTAGCGATCCCAAAGCTTGTTCCTTAGTTAAAGACATTCAGATCAAGCGAGAAAACCAGCCAAGTGCTAGTCGGACTCGCCCACGAAGGGTTCCGCACCAAAAAACGCCTAAAAAAAATACGTTTCTTGTATGGAGACCCCGATATTTTTAAATTTTTTTTTTTAATGTCTGTGTGGTGCCGGACTTAAAGAATAGCACCACCCGTACTTCCCGTGGGTGTCGTAAAAGGCGACTAAGGGGCGTACCGGAGAATGGGCAGCAGCGTTCTCTATGCATTTCACCACCATACCATACTGCGATCGCCAACCCGCCTGCCAAGCGTGGCGATTATGGCAAACCCCCCCTTTTGGGGGAGGCCTATGTCCAGCAGTGGACGTCTTTCGGCTGAAATGATGATGATGATGACTTTTTTTTAGGGTTCTGTACCTCAAAAGTAAAAAACGGAACCCTTATACGATCTCGTTGTTGTCCGTCTGTCTGTCTGTCTATCTGTCGTCAAGACCCTTTATCTCGGGAACGAGTGGAGTTGTCGAGTTGAGATACGGCCGTTTATGCCGCAAAAAATATAAATTTCGACACTCTCAAGGGAACCAAAATGTATAGAGTACTTTTCGTTGACCTAGAATCATGAAATTCGGCAAGAAGCAAGGTCATGTAGCACAAGTAAAGGAAAAAATCCGAAAACCGTAAATTGATAGAACTTACATTAAAAAAAATCCCGTGATAAACTATTTACATACATACCTACAAATTTGTAGGGAACCGACCGTTTTTTTTTTATTATTTAATGTCATAGCGGCAAAAGAAATATACACTCTGTGATTTCAACTGTCTACCTATTACGGTTCATGAGATACAGCCCGCTGACAGACAGACGTACGGACGGACGAACGTATAGACGGACAGCAGAAGCTTAGTGATAGAGTCCCGATTGGCTCCTTTTCGGTACGGAACCCCAAAAAACCGTGAAGAAAAGCCAGGCAGGCTATAATACCGCTCTCAGTATTCGTCCCTGACGTCGATCGACTAAAAGCTCATTACTAGCTTTCTGAAACAGACGACAGCCACGAGACTCGACTCGATATTGCATTATCGAAACCATGATTGTTTGTAAATGGTAATGAACGAACTCGTTGATTCCAGAAGTGGTATCTGTCTGTTTATAGGCCACTAGCTTCCCCCCGCGGCTTCGCCCGCGAGGTATGTCTATAAAAACTATCCTATGTCTTTCCCCGGGATGCTATCTTTCTGATGATGATCTATCTCTCTGCCAAATTTTATTGAAATCCGTTCAGTGGTATAAGCGTGAAAAGGTGACATACAGATACAGAGTTACTTTCGAATTTATAATATAATATTAGTATGGATTAGGCCCTTTTTTCTATTTTTTTTTTTCGTCTGTGTGGTGCCGGACTTCGTCTATGTGGTGCCGGACTTAAAGAATAGCACCACCCCATACTTCCCGTAAGGGTCTAACCGGAGAATGGGCAGCAGCGTTCTCTATGCATTCCACCACCATACCATACTGCGATCGCCAGCCCGCCTGCCAAGCGTGGCGATTATGGCAAACCCTCCCCCTTTTGGGAGAGGCCTATGTCCAGCAGTGGACGTCTTTCGGCTGAAATGATGATGATGATGATGATGAGGAGGCCCTTTTTATGGGCAAATGTAATAATTTGATGTGTTGAAGAAAGTTGGTTAAATTGCTGTGTATGATAAATAATAAATTTGCGATTTGTAAAAACACTATTACACGTCAAACATATTTTAAAAACGAGATGAGGTCGGCGTTTCATAACTGACTACTCTGAGAAGAAAGGCCGAAACAAACGAAACTCCCTCCGAGTTTGTTTCGGCCTTTCTTTTTACATACAAGCAGATTGAGTGGACGTGTCCAGTCAGTGCACGCATTTGTCAGTAATTGAGGATTCTATTATGTATTGTAATACCTAGTTTTATGTATAACGGTTAAACGTTTTCCTTACGGATAGGAGGTTTTTATTAGCAAACGAGATCTTTAAATGTTTTGCTTCAAACGGTAATGAAACACGGGTAATTTAACAAAAATAATAATAATAATTAATTAAAAATAATAATTAATTAATCATTAATTAAAAATACGGTAATTTAAAACATCTTTTACGGAAACTTTAAAACTGCTTCATTTATTTAAGGACGCTATCACATTTTTCCACGAATAACAGTGTTTTTCAGGTACCATTTTAACAAACTGGAGACACAACTGCGAGGATATCTTGGTTTCAAATTAAAGATAATATATTCATCTCCAGACTGGGCCCAAAGCAATTAAATAGCCCCATACAAAATTTTCACACAAATACGTTTTTACCATCTCAATAATCGCAAAAAATTAAATATAAAGGGGTCTGAATAGGAACCAATATAGCTAAATCTAATGCATATTTTAACTTAAAAATAAGAAGATATTGTTGCCTATATATCATTCTATAAAGATAAGCTAAGTATTTTGTAGATAAATAAATAACATTTCATTTATGAGAAAAATAAGAAACGCTCTCAAATTCCTCTATAAATTTTCTACACGCGGACACTTGCCGGTCGGTCATTCCGCGCTCAGACGCGCCCGTGGAAGCACGACTATGTTGCTTTTTCGCAAAAAATAATTACGTTAAAAAGTGAGTTCCGTTTTGTGTACTCCACAGTACGATGTTAATACTTTTTCGTACCGAAATAAAATTAAGTACGATTTTTGGAATTTGTTTTAGAAATAAATACTTAGTTGTATTTTTTTGTTTAATGGATGTAGATTACGGATAAAGACTGTATAAATATTTGTGTTAAAAAATTATAATCAAATAAAAATGACGGAAACAATTTTTTTTTAGATATCCATCGCTCGGTCGGTTTTTTCGCATCGCGTATATATATATATACGCGATGCGGATACGCGGATGTGTTCAGTAGCTTCCTGTCACTGATATTCACATAGCAAGTAGTGTTATATGCATTTGTGTGCAGTATGTGGGTACAACTAAAAAGTGAAAAATAAAAACTTTTTTACAAAAAAAAAAAACGATTTCCAAAAAAAAAACCACAAAGTGAAAAATAAATTTTTGTTTCTTGTTCTTTTTGTGTTTGAATGGATATACTTTCCAGGTGTTCAGGTCCATTGTCATTAAGTCAGGATCTAATGATGGGATCCTGGAGAAATCGAAGGAACTCTTCAAATATTATAGGCATACACCTATAGCAATTTGGGTAGTGAAGTGGAACTGATGATGAAGACCACAGATGGCCACCGGAACTACTCAATAACAAGTATTTCACGGGTTGCGATTCGATTACTTTAATATGGTTGCTAAGCAACTTATGCTCGTCACAATGAGAATAGTAAAATGGAGCTCATAGGTGAATACCAGGAGATCTTCTCAACAATTAACGTCCCTGCATTGAGAAAAGCAATATTTTGTAAAAGGCGATGAGCAAGTTGGCATTAGGTTATTGTAAGTTAGATACATTATAAACAGACCCGACTAAAATGCGAGAAATAAAAACTTAAAAAAAAAAACCGACTTCCAAAAAACACTACAAGGTGAAAAATAACTTGAATTTCGGAAGTCGGTGGCAAAATACTAAATTACAGATCCATAGACACCGAGTTCCGAAATTAAAGTTATTTTTAACTTTGTAGTGTTTTTTGGAAGTCGGTCGGTTGTTTTTTTTGTGTAAAATTTTTTTTTAACTTTAATTTCGGAATTCGGTGCCTTTGGATCCGCCAAAGACACCGACTTCCGAAATTCAAGTTATTTTTCACTTTTTGGAAGTCTGTTTTTTTTTTAAAGGTTTTTTATTTTTATAAAATATTATGAACTCTCGCCCCAGTAAATAAAATACTTAAGTACTGTTTTCATAAGTGAATGATTATTTTTAAATATCACTACGAAACTCTACGACAACTCCCAGACTAGTATTTGATTATGTAGGTAATGCTCGAACAACTGTCATCAAAAACAATATTTAAAAGTACTTACATCTTTACAAACTAACACCAGACTGAAGGATAAACGTAGATGTTCCTTGTAATACTAAAATGTTAAGGTCGTTTTTCGGCACCTACATAATGTACGTAATGACTGATGAACTTCAACAATACTATAAACGTGATTATCACACGTAGTAAGTACTAATAACAGTTACCAAATTCGATTGCGAACTAACAACTAACTTTACTCAATAAATACCAGTAAAATTAAAAAATAATACCTTCAAGTACCAAGATTACTTAAGTTAAGTATAAAATCGAGCGGACAATGGGTTTAATGTGTGCGTGCGCGTAATGTTGTTGTGTTGCGTTTCAAATACCTAAACTTGAGCGAGTTCAAAATGTGATAGCGTCCTTAAAGTACCTTGTATAGACGTGTTCAGTAAAGAAAGCAATTTTTCAAGAAAAATTAAAGCCAAGATTTACGCGCCCATTCCGGTGTCATATAAAACCAATCAAAATCAAAATTAAACCAAAATCAAATCACGTATCATCCATAAATTTATTTCCTAAAAGAAACGTATCCAATCTGTACCTAACCTATAAAATCAATCCAGCTATTAAAAACTCATTATCACGACTCCTCGCGAATTCTAATGTATCGCATTGATTTGCATACAATGTGCGCGGTGTACTACAAACAAATGTGGCACTGAGTCACCGGCGTGACATGTAATCATTCTTTATTTGATACGTGCGAAAGTGTGAGGTCTCATTGTTTGTATGTAGGACGGGTGTCGTAATGGAACTACTGTGTAGTACAGGAAATTGTGAAAAATTTACTCTTAAGAGAGTTAATGCTGCGAATTTCACTTTCTTTTGATCCATATATGCAGTGCCGGATTAAGGCCTATGCAGACCGGGACGGCATGGCAAGGGATTTTGCCGTCAGTCAACGCACACTAGCCGCAAAGGTACCGCGGCTTCCCCGCTTCTCTACCCCCGCCGCCTCAATCCGCGGTATGTCACAACGAGCTCCGGAGTCCTTGGCATGCCCTTGCCTACCGCAGGACGCCACGGCATCCCGTCGCGGGAGCCCGTGGCGCGTCTTTCAATGCCTTGCAATGAAATCCCTTTCTATGCCACGGCATCATTTTAAAGCATAGCAATTTATGTCGTATTTCTATATCGATACGTTTGAATGTCCATTGGTAAAATTTCATTGGCTCTTCTATCCACTAGTCGCCTCGTTTTTTCCAAAACATCGACGAGCAATTTGTAAAGATAGGCACACATCTCTAGAGTGAATTTTGGGTCTTGTAATATCTTGCTGATAAACAGCCTTGCCTTTTATGTGCTAGCAAATACTTTTTTGGTGCTGTTTCTGCCTTATGGTGCCCCCCGAGACTTGATGCCCTAAGCAATTGCTTAATTTGCTTATGGACCAATCCGGAACTGGTATTGTTTTTGTCTTGAGTGTGTTTTTTTTTTTAGTGACTCCCGAAACGGTGTTTATATGAAAACTACCGGCCGTTAGTACTATTAGTTATTCAGTGCCGCGGCTTCGCCCGCGTGAATTTAGTTTAGTTTATGAGATTGACTCCCTCTCACCGAGAGGAGGCCTGTGTCCCAGCAGTGGGAACATTATAGGCTGATTATGGTATGAGATTGAAATTGATTATTGATATAATTGATTTACATAAATATTTACAAAATAGGGCCTTGTACTAGATGTAGGTAAAAATAATTGGATTCCATCTGAACTAGGATCTGTATCGAAGGCCCGCGTGAATGTTGATTTCAAGGGTTTTAGTTTGTTGCGCGGAACCCTAATTCTTTTTCTTTTTCTAAAATAAAAAAGTCTAAGCTAATCCTTATAACATTAGCTAGCCAAAATCGGTCAAAGAACATTTTCGAAATGTCTTATTTAATAAATGTTAACTGGAAATCTCAGTTTCTGTGGAAAATTTTAAATTGGTCTATTTTGGCTGTAACACATTTTTTCGAAAATCTTCTTAATTAACTTATTAGAGCTTTGTACCCTGCATATGCGTATGAAGTTTCATTAAAATCGGTTGGTTAATTTCGAAAAACAAGCGCTTGAAAGTTTCGTAAACGGACTTGTAACGACACTGACAGCTCTTCAATGCGTTTTATAATGTGCTGATCCCGTTTAGTTTCAATGGTGAAATTCGCCCTTACTCTGTTATAAAAAAACAAAAAAGCAGCGCAAATCTATTCTTGCTACTAAAAAAAAACAAAATATTATTTACCAACCCCGAACCCTCTTGTAGAATTCTTTCCAAATATAGTTCGACGAAGCACCATTCTAGCCGTTCCTTTTTTACGAGCGCGTATCGGAAGCTCGGATATCGAGAAGGGTTAGTATTACAGAAACACAGAAGCGTCTACGCGACCGCTACAGGACCGATAAGCCGTGCCGGAAGCCGGCCGTCCGGCCCGTTCCCGGTCCGTGCCCCGACCGGGACACGACACAAGGACTGTTTATATTGCACGGTCTATAAATATCCTGTTAAGGACGATTTGTGAGGACGATGGTGGTTCAGTATGTTTTATAAGCAAGTATTTTGGTCCCGGCTGTCATTCGTGGATCTTTGACAGTCGTTACGGGTCGTCAGAAGCCCGAAATCAAACAACCAGTCTTTCCAAGGGGTATCGTATTACCTAGTAACTGGGTCGTGGAGGTTAGACTGGAAACCGACCACAACATAGTTGGGAAAAGGCTAGGCAGATGATGGGTTGATCTATTTAAAAAACTCTGCTGTAACAAACATTTCAGTACGTACAAACAGCAGTATTACCAACCCGCACCGGGACCCGCCTGGTGGAATACGGCCTACACCCATTCAACGAGAGGAGGCCTATGTAGATAGATAGATAAAACGTTTAACGATTAAAAAGATAAATTGACCCATAGACACCTAGCTCATATACATCTATAACGGTCGATCACTACTGGGCGGTGTGTGTCTCATGGTTGCACCAAATGGCCCTATGCCTATGCACCTATATCCCAGCAGTGAGAACATTATAGGCTGATTATGGTAAACACTGCAGACCCAAAATATAAAATGATTACCATTTTTCTCCAAGGAACCCCAAACGATACAAGGCAAGCCAACAACATAAAAGTATAAAAATGTAACTTTTCTTCATAAAGCGGCACAGGAAGATCCTGCCAATAAATAGTTATGGACGTGGTTCCGTAGCGCAGAGCACCTGTGTCACTACACGTGTCAGTTTAGACCACAGATATAGATATACCTAGATAACGCAAGTATCACGAACTGTATGAAAACCAAGCGTGCCATTTTTGACTACCTACTCACAAGCTCGCGCTCTCGCTCACACTTACCCAGCCAGCAGTACAAAGGACTGAGCGCGAAAGGGGCGGCTTACGATTTGTAATCATAAGTTGGTGCAATTTTTGGCACGCGAAGTAGTTACTCTTGCGTTATCTAGGTATATCTATATCTGTGGTTTAGACACAATGACTGTATAACTTTATCAGGGTGGATGGAACTGCTGTCATTTGAGAGCGGTTTGAAGAGGGATAACATTACTAGCTGTGAGTGATCAATGATATATTACGTCATTGGCTGTGCCCGCGTTTTCGTTCACGTAACTTTGTATTAATTTTGACTTTACAAATTAATGGAAACTTTAAGTTAAAGTATATTCAGAAATAAATCAGTCGGAAGAAAATACTTACCAAATTAAATATAATTCATGATAACTTTCAGGAATGTTTCAAATTCAAGAAAGTCTTGACTGTAATTATATTTTGATTGATCAGCAAACAATTTTTAGATAATACAAAGGGGAAAGTTATAATTGTGAAAAGCGTTAATTGTCTGGTCTGGATGGTCAACGCTAATGTCATACCACAACACTAGTAGTCAAGCCCAGTAAAACTAGACATATAGGATGTTTGGAAGCTGAGTACAAAGCTTTAAGGTAGTGATAGTTGACAACATTTACAGCATTTTTAGCCATACATGTCTTAGACGAAGTATGTTTTTTATTTTTAAGGCCAGGTATTCCCAATTTTACATCACTTTGATTTAATAATAAACAAAGAAATCGTGATTTTTTAAAGCCAAAAAAAAAACTAATTGAAGTTTACTTTATGTACTTTGACAATTTGTGGTTCGAAACACGATATCGAAAACTTCACTCGATCAAAAAAAAATCCGAAGAACAGCCAAATTCGATATTTTTTAAATGTTTTTCTTGTTTTTCTCGAAGCTTATAAAAGTTTTACTACTAAAAACCATATCTAAAAAAAGATAATAACACATAGGAAAATAATTTCTGGTTACATTTTGAAAAATAGCTTAATTCTTTTAATAATAAATTATTATATAACACAGCGGCTCGCGTTCGTCACTTCAGTCGCCCGCCAGGCCTTGTCGAGGTATGACCTATGTCCCTTTTTCCAGCGCGCGGCTATCACGTAGTGTAAATAAAAGAAGTCAGTTATTTCTTTTTGATAGTGAATAGAAGTAGGTATGGGGAATAAAAACATGAAAGTGGCCAGGTGTAAAGTGCGGAAGGTTAGACAAGAAACCAGGTAAGTTTGTTTACAATTTTATTTATTTACATTATTATCAACCTATTATGTCTTTTAATTTTTCAATCTGCCCTACGGTCACCTACCTTTACTTTCGAAACATGTCTAAGAAATGACAATAAGAGTGCGCTTCTTACCTCTACTTAGGTACCTACCTACATACTATTGTAATAATAGAAGTGCGCCGCACCACAAAATACAGAGGGTACAGAAGTCAATCTACATACAAAGTGCGCTCGAGCAAACGCACCGCTCACGGACACGATATCTCGGACTGGTTGGGACTAGTGCGAGCGCGAGTGCCATGCGCTTGAGACACGCATCTGTAAGTGCAAAAATGGAACAACAAAAGATGGCTCTCTAAGCTTGATTTATACAATAGTTTCCTATTTGAATCAGTATAAACGAAGTAACTTTTTTGTAAGGTAAATTCACGCCAACAAATATTACGTAAGTTGAAAACATGATTTTTTGTTTGTGTAGATATTGTGTTGTTTTTAGTGTCATTTGATAGGTTTAGGTCTAAAACGTATAGGACAAAATAAATTGTGCAAATAGGGTAATCCGTTTAGAAGTTATTAGGGATTATCTATAGAGAAAATTGACAAATGTAAAATTTTATCGGTGCCGGTAAGTATACAACGTATATTCAAAGTATTATCTAATTCTAACCGATGTATGTATTCAATGTTTACCAAAAATATCTATAAAGTTAACTATTGTATACATTTTATTTTACCAATACCTACATATTACATAGTAGAATCATAACAGTAGAATAACTTGATAATGTTTTTCATGAACTTTTTTTTATTGTTGCAGTGCGTCAAAACCACGATGAAAAGGAATGTACGCGTCCAAAAAAAACACAAATATAAAGTAAGTATCTAGTATATCCATCCAAGAGAAAAAGGCACCCACACTTATACATCTTCGTACGTTCTTTGTTTGTTACTTTGAGTTCTATGTGTGCATGCGTCTTCCGCACGTTGTAAAGCCTGCCGTCTGTACGTATGTATGTATATATTTATTTTGTATACATATCTTAAGTACTAATTCTATGGATACATTATTTTATAAATGAGTTTGAGTGCTAAATTGGAACCGATTTTATTTTTTTACTTCAGAAATCTTATTGTTATGGTCTTTTTTCAGATACTACGAAACAATGGCAAACGCCTGTGCATGTGGAGTTGATAACACCGACAACTCTCTTGTGACACTTGATGATGTTGATGCGCAACCCACTGAGACTGCTGTGTAGGTTTTTTTTACTAATAAAATTACTTTCCCCATAACTTTCCTTATGTAATAGTCATCAAGTCCCACTGCTGGGCAAATGTCACCCCCATACTCTGTCACTGTATATTTATATTCCTAATATATTTAAATGATTTTGAACAATGTGGCAGAATATAAGTTTCGTTAGAAAATTAATCTAGTTAGTCTAAAATCAACCCGTGAGTTGTATCATATAAAAGCGTAATTGTTTTTCATTCATTGTTACAGTGGAATGGAAGATATTCGTAATTCATTTATTGTGGAAGAAGAGGCGAGAAATCAAGATGATTTTCATCCTGTTAAAGGACGTCAAATAGTTGATATCTTCTTAGAGAACTGCAAGAAAAAGGACGTGTAAACAGCATCCGTTTTTATAACAAGTTGCCAAAGCCGGATACAGAACTTAGCGATGGAAAGTTCAAAATCCTCATCAAACGTGTTCTTATCAAAAAAGCATATTGGCGCCGATTCTATTGATCACAAACTAAACTTAATTTAAGTTCAGGCATCTTTTTCTTTCTATTTCATTAAGAAAAGGACAGAAGATAAATATTAGTTTAGTCCTGTCAAATTAGTCAGCGCCTGACGTAAATTGACGTATTTTTAATAGCCAAGTTTTTAATCTCGTCTAAATTGTCTATGG
Organism: Mesoligia furuncula; assembly: GCA_916614155.1. Lineage (NCBI taxonomy): Eukaryota > Metazoa > Arthropoda > Insecta > Lepidoptera > Noctuidae > Mesoligia > Mesoligia furuncula. The sequence goes on from OU744808.1 coordinate 21,299,230, forward strand.
AGTATCTTAATTTGACAGGGCTAAACTAATATTTATCATCTGTCCTTTTCTTAATGAAATAGAAAGAAAAAGATGCATGAACTTAAATTTAGTTTAGTTTGTGAACAACAGAATCGGCGCCATTAAGATTAAAGACTACTTACTTTGAAGACAAGGTAATTTGGCAATAATTCCGCACATGTGGCTTCCCTAGCACCTCATTTACGGCAGAACCATGTAGATGTCTATTAATTGCTCTCAAAGTACGATGTTTATTTTTTATTTATTTTTTACATACTTCTTTGACTTAATCTTTTTATTATTTGACAGTAATGACATTATATACAGACAAATTTTTTCACCTCTTTATTAGTGGTTGTAATGGCAATCATATCACTTTGTTTTAGTAGGTTTTTATATTTTATTTTTTATTTATCCTTTTGATAGATGCTTATTTTGTAAATGTGAGGACTTTGTAGGCCTTGTAGTCTTTAGATCTGTAGATCATTTTTTATTTTATCAAGTACTACTACTACCGTACAGCGTAGGCAAACAAACTGCCTACTGTAATTTGAAAACATTGTAAAAGCCAATTATTTTTAAAAAGAGTAACGTTCTCCTCCATAGGAAACGACCAATTCGAACCGTACACCTAGCTTCTGACGTTACATTAGAGCCCATGCAGGTTTATGTGAAATAAAATATTTTGATTTTTGATTTTTAATTGATTTCCTTCTATACTTACACAATACTCTAAAAATATAATACTAATTTACTAAAAACAGTCATTTTGTGTTTATAATTTAATTATAATATATTGTATTAAAAATCATTTAAAAGTAATTCCATGTTGTTTTTTTAACCCACTTTATAAAAAGGAGGGGGTTCTCAACTCGGTTGAGTGAAAAACACTTTAGAACAAAAAAAAACCGACATAAAAATATGTCGGGATAGATGGCAACACAGTATAGTGAACAGCGCCATCTAACAATTTGTTTGGTAAACGAAGAATCATGTGATCGGAAACGCAAGCGAGCCCTACCGCTTGGACACGATCGTCGGTAGAGGGGATGCAGCGAGGACTGTGGAGAGACCGAGTTTTGCGACAGTCTACAGTCGACCGCCGTCGAGCTCGGACAGTCTCGGCAAACGCTCAATACCAACGCACGTGTTTGTTTCCGACGCAAGTGTGCGTTTCGGTTGTAAATAGCTAGTTTATTAAAGTTACTGTAAATTCAAATAATCTTTTAGTTCGAGTACCCACTGTAGTGCCCACACCTATCTAAACTATGTCGGATCGTGAAGAAGACCCGATGTATCGCATGTCGGCCACCCGGTGATGCGACATCAGAACTGGGATACACTCGAGCTGAAAAATTATGGAGAATTGAGCGTTGACGTCACGGTGCGATATTTCTTTGACTGGATTTCACCTGGATAAGGACATGGAGTGACTTTGAGAATCGAGCCAAGCAGCCTCGCAGCCGTCAGTGAAACCCTTCGTGTGCTGCAAGTGAGAAACACGAGCAGTGGCAGCCAAGCTGATGGTAGACAACGTGCTGGAAGTAGTGAAGGGCGAGTGGATGACGTTTATCTGCCCTCAGGCACGTTACAAAATAAAGGTGAGCTGTATTGTTTTGTTTACGATTCTGGTGCTGAATAAAAGTGCTGTTAGTAAAAGCGAGTTGTGCAGCCAAATTAAGTGGCAAACGAGTTAATACCGTTGTTGTGTTGACGGGCATTGGTCAAACGCGTGTATTCAGCACAGAACAAATCATGTGTAGCGTTGCGATTAGCTAGCAACAACTTGAGGTTTTATTTTTCTACCCGACATTTACTTGCAAAGTAACATTATGATAGAACAAAGGCAGCTATAACAACATTGGCGATTTAGTGTTATTAGAAAATGAGTAGCAAAATCAGATACTAAGTTCAGATCATCAGAATCAGATCGGAAGTTCAGAGGTCCGCTTACGGTAGTTGATGTTTTGGACGGTGACCCCATACGTTAAAAGCTTTAAATTCTAACCGTACTTACAAGTATGCTCACGGTCGCATACGAAAGATGCCTCTAAGTAGTGTTCCTAACGATTTAAACGTAGAAGACGGTGATGAGAGTTCTTCCATCGAGTAGTTAGAGCACATACCATGGTTAGGTCGCACTGTACGCACTTGTCTGTAGTCGAAACAGGAACTCGCTTGTGAGTTGTTCAGGGAGCGATAAGCAGCTGGTGGTGCAGCGGGGACCAGGGTCTCAATGGAGACTATTGTTGTGTTGGTCTTGTAGTGACCTGGGAGTTGTGGACTCTATGTAAAGTGAAGTATGTTGATCGTATCACTTGAGGTGATGACGATATGGGTGGCATGAGTGTCACTAGCTGCTGCGGCAGCAGGGCCATGAGCGTTGTATGTGATCTAAATTGATATAGTTCGTGACCTGTCCCTTTTATTACCAAGGCTTAGAGGAATCTTTTGTTGTCGGTGATTGCTATCGTTTTTACAAAATTAAGTAATGCGTTTCGATAACAATGTGTAAACAGAATTGGCCAAGTGGAACATGCACTGCTGTTGGTTTGTTTTTGTGGTTACAGGTTAACACACACGGACGTGTACAAGCAGAATGGTAGTGTCGGAGAGCGCTGCACTCTGTGGATCTCCTGTATGAATAATCGCTGATCAAGAAGCTTCGCGATTTCTGCCAAGGAGGCAGTGACAGCGAGTGAATGTCTGTACCATTAAGCCAGCTACAGATCTATTGTCTACCGAATCTGGTGAGTCGTTTTCATTTTGTTATGACTCGGGTACTGAGTGCTTCCCTTGTAAACAACAGCAAAAACAGTTACATTGAGAAGTAAAGCCCAGTCTAGTTTAAAATGCAATTTTTAAAGACGCTCACTATAGATTACGAATGATGCCAGTAGGTCATGTACCAATCGGAGTAGATGGTGATCACAGTGGTGATGAGCAAGCCTAAGTAGTGGGAACCACACGAGTAGGGGTTCTCTATCGGCCGTAGCAAAAAGAGTGTAGTCACAGGGTGATGCACACGGATCCATGCGCTGGATGTGTGAGAGCAATGCGATTGCTAGTCGGCCGGAGAGCCGTGGCGTTAGAGTGGTTTACTCGTGTGTGGGTTTCCAGGTGTCTAAGGCTCTTAGTGAAAAAGATTATTGTTGTAACGTGGATAACGATGGTACATGGCTCTGGTTGGTGTTTTTTTTGGTCAGTAGGTTGACTTAGGTGCGTACTTACAAATACGCTCTATGACCGTGTTCGGAAGATGCCCGAGCGCCAAGTACCAATTGAAATTGTAGACGAAATGGATGATGAGTTGGCATCACTTTAGTTTGTGTACTCGAGTCCTCGGTTCATTGGGTCGGAGACCGTACCAGAGTATCGTGGGTACGTGGTATACGCGGTAGCTCTGGGTAGTATGGTCGGGTCTAGCGTTGAAGCCAAGACCGTAGAGTCAAGGATGACTCTGCATTACTGCGGGAAGTGCGTATGTGACAAATGTGTGGGACCGTGAATGGGATACCTGAGGTTTTGTTTTCTTTGACTAACGTAGTGTGGAATCGTTGTACTTGGTCTCGGTAATCTCGAAACTAGATAGTTCAAATTCTTAGATTAGCCTAATTTTTTATTTCTAATTTGAATGCTCATTGCAAATTGATAAAACAGATTTTAAAGAGTCGAGTCCCTTTTAATGATCTCATCAGTCTTCATATGGGAGGTTGCGAAAAATGCCAGAAAATCAGAGTATTAATAACGAATTTAAGGAAAGCCAAGTAAAAGTCTGGTTGATGAAAGAGAGTAGAGATTAAGTCGAGTGATAGTGGTGAATCTTAGATCGGGTCTTGTAGAGACCATTGAGTCCGTGGGACTCTGTTTGTTGGGCTTGATGAAAAGCCACAGGCCACGAATAAGATTCCTGCTTTGTTTTGTGATGCTCTAAGGATGTTTTACTGGCTTAGTTGATTGTTTACTTTGTGATCTTGAGATTTGGGAATCAAATAATGAGTAATGCTCTGAACTCTGCAATTTTTTTTACTTTGTTCAAATTTTAATTGTGTTTTTTTGCCTGTACCATATTTGGTCAGGAGTGACCGAGCTATGTGATACTTTGCGGGTATGTTTGTTGACAGATTAACACACGAAAACGAGTGCAAGCAGGATGGCAGTTTCAGACCGCATCTGTTTTCGATGCGGCAACACCAGACATTTTGCTTCGACATTTCCACGAAACAAAGATGGAGGCGCCATCGCCAGTAGGGCTAGGGGCTCAGGCGGTTTCGGGCCAGCGCCTGCAGCAGCGGCTAGTAGCGAGTGATACGGTTCAAGTTTACTTTGTCAGCAATCCGAGCAGTATACTGATGAATACTGGGTGAGTCACATCCATTTTATTACGATTCTGTCACTCTATCATCAAAGATTGTGTTGCGTCAAAGTGTATTGGCTTAGCTTAGTGACAACTGATGATGAGTTGACTGATATGAGATAGTAGACCACGTGACACAGGGTCTTAAAAAAATGCAATTACGATAACATTCGATTTGACTAAAGTAAAGTTAGTCTCTAAGTTTGCTTTTAATGATTGTTTTAAAGGCGCTTGACTGAGCGAACCTAAGAATACTCTCATGATTTTGTGAGGAGGGTACCCAATCACCAAGTTACTCGAGAATTAGATGTTATAGTTGAGGACAGTAATAGGGAAACCACCTCTGATTAAGAATGGCTTGTACACTCAAACTCAAAACTTAAGACCGCACCTCATGAGTAACATGTGGCGATGGGTCTATAAGAAATCGTTGGTGCGATTTCTGTCTGTGTTGGTGCACAGGGCGCTTCATGTGTTGTAGCACATGTTGCGCTAGATATCTAAAGAGTCGTTGGTGCGATTCTTTTCTGTGTTGGTGCACAGAGCCCCTCATGTGTTGTAGCACATGTGGCGGCAGATGTCTAAAGAGTCGTTGGTGCGATTCTTTTCTGTGTTGGTGCACAGAGCCCCTCATGTGTTGTAGCATATGTGGCGGCAGATATCTAAAGAGTCGTTGGTGCGATTCTTTTCTGTGTTGGTGCACAGAGCCCCTCATGTGTTGTAGCATATGTGGTGGTAGATATGTAAAGAGTCGTTGGTGCGATTCTGACCTGTGTTGGTGCACAGTTTACAATAAAAGTTTCATGAGTTGAGTATACATTGCCTATGATATTTATTTCGGTAAATTCTAACTGATTTGTCACAACAATAATTGTGATGGTATAACTTGTTGATCGGTCGAGTCCTGTCTGTGTTGGTGCACAGAGCGCTTCATGTGTTGTAGCACATATTGCGTTAGATTTTTAAGAATCGTTGGTGCGATTCTTGTCTGTGTTGGTGCACAGACCGCTTCATGTTCTAGTATTCTTTTTCTGAGAATCAATGGGTCGATTCTAGTCTGTGTTGATGCACAGAGCACCTCATGTGTAGGAAGCACATGTCGTGACTAGTCTCAACCGCACCTTATGTGCAGTAGCAAATGTGACAACTGATCTGGTAAGAATCATTGGTGTGATTCTGAACTGTGTTTTTGCACAGAGTTTGGTAAATAGTAACTGATTCGTTACAATTTTGATTTTCTTTGGTTCAACTTAATGATCGAACCTTTTCTAATGAATAATGTTGTATGGGGTGTGAAACCTTGACAACAAGGCATTGTAAATTAAGACTAGAGAAATTAAAGTAACAATGAGATACAGTTACCTTAGTTATTAGGTATTGGCACAATAGGCCGAGTTACCTTGGTTATTAGGTATTGGCAGGATAGCCGAGCTTGTTTACTCTGTGAGTATTTTTGGTCCACAGGTACTACACCCGAGGACGGGTGCTAGTCAGGGATGGCCGTGTCGGGATAGATGGCAACACAGTATAGTGAACAGCGCCATCTAACAATTTGTTTGGTAAACGAAGAATCATGTGATCGGAAACGCAAGCGAGCCCTACCGCTTGGACACGATCGTCGGTAGAGGGGATGCAGCGAGGACTGTGGAGAGACCGAGTTTTGCGACAGTCTACAGTCGACCGCCGTCGAGCTCGGACAGTCTCGGCAAACGCTCAATACCAACGCACGTGTTTGTTTCCGACGCAAGTGTGCGTTTCGGTTGTAAATAGCTAGTTTATTAAAGTTACTGTAAATTCAAATAATCTTTTAGTTCGAGTACCCACTGTAGTGCCCACACCTATCTAAACTATGTCGGATCGTGAAGAAGACCCGATGTATCGCATGTCGGCCACCCGGTGATGCGACAAATATAAACACTACAAAGTGCAAAAAATTTGTTTCGGTGTCTAAAAAGGAAAAACAGAACTAAAAACATCGACTTTTGAAACTATTATTTTGCACTATGCAGTGTTTATATTTTTATGTCAGCTGTTTTTTTTTTTTTTGTCTAAAGTGTTTTTCACTCAACACCATACTAAGAAATGTTATGAGTGTCACGCGTGTGCGTGAAGGCGAGTGGTGTCAGCACATAACATTTCTTGTCCATCACAACTGAAGCGCGTGTCGCTTCGAGAGATAAACTTTAAAAAACTAAAATGCCGAATAATTGAATAAAATGTAATTACGACACATCAAATTAATTTTCGGCCTTCGATTACTACGTATATCGGTAAACAAGAATAAGGAATCAAGTCGCGTATTTTATAATTTTTTAAAACGACTTAATAAAATAAGTTGACCCACTGCCTATACGACACGCTTACCTGTACTGTGACACTTCGCCACTCGGCGTTGGGTTCATGTAAGTTCACGCAGGCGGCGTAAGCGCACGGCTCGCGTCGCGTAATCGTGGTAGCGTTAAATGCCTACTTTGCTTGGTCTACCTGGCCTTAACTACAAACTGAAGTAGGAGTGGGCCGGACACGGAGATGGGCAAATATCGTCACTCACTGGACGCCAGAGGCACGACATCGCCATCGAGGTAGACCAAGGAGAAGGTGGCGTGATATAATATTATTTGCAGTGCCAACATGGCCACAGATCGCACAGGACAGGGAGGTTTGTAAGAAAAAAGGGGAGGCATTAAAACTTCAAACATATGTATAGTCAAAAATAACATACCAACATTAGCTGGGAATATTTATACTTCGTCTAAGACATGTATGGCTCAAAATGCTCTAAATGGTGTCATCTATCACCCCCTTAAGGATTTGTATCCAGCTTCCAAACACCCTATATATTTCATGTTTTTTTTTTTTGCAGTGTTGCGAAAAAAACTGCACCACATATTGGTGCAAAATCCCAATAATTTATTCAGTTCCAGAAATGAAGATTTGGAGCTAAAAATCAGAAATCCGACATTTGTATTCAGTCAAAGACGAGGTAACGATACGGATGCGAAAATCCCGATTCCAACTTTTAGGAAATACGTTGAGGTCCTCGTTTATTTTTATATCAGTTTTATCTCGAAAACGAGCACAGGAATTCTCACGATACAGCCTAAACAGTTTGGAGATAGGAACGCTTATCACCGTTTTCACTAACGCTAAGAAACATCTAAATGAACGCCTAAATTATTATTGCACCGTTGGATTTTGAACGCTGGGCTAAGAGCCGATAGTTGAAAATCCAACAGCGCGTTTTATTCAGGCACGAGGTAGGTTATTCAGATTGGGAAACTCGTTGAGTAAATCAAAGATGGAGGTGCGTACCGGATCTAGTATACTGGCTGTAAAGTTGGTAACAGAAAACGTATTTATTTAGACTCGGTTTCCTTAGTGAGTGTTTAAGATCTCATTTTCTGTCGTTATCTGGCTTTTTTTTTTTTGCTTTTTTTGTACTTACTAAGTTAAGAGTCTGACAGAATGAATACAAAAAAGATCTGTATTGTATCTGTATTTGACGATTTTTCACTTTTACTCCACGGGATTTTGCCTAACCCATTTACTGGAAAAAATAAAAAAGATGTTTTATGTAAAAAACTAAATAAATGATTAAAGGTGGCCTTTTAGAGGACCCATGTTAGACAACATTGGTCCTCTATAAGTAAAAGATCGCTATGAGGCGCCGGCCATTTTAACACCCCATTTAATTTAGGTATTTGGAGTTATAGGTACGCGCAACGTGGGCTTTGGAGGTCCATGGCATACGTACCTGTCTACCATTTTGATTTTTTTTCAAAATGGTGGCCTCTCATGAGTCCTGAGGCCGCCATATTGAAAAAAAAATCAAAATGCCGGACAGATAGGTATGCCAGCCTCGGTATAAAAATAATCCCCTTTGAAAAGGCATGGCAGGACATGACTTATTCATCGGGGTGTAACCTCGTTCTTTCACTGCACCGGTTCATCCAATCAAAAGGAATCGCCAATTCGCTCAAAACAGAGCGGTATTAGGGATACTATTTGATAAATGATAAATGATTTATATCTGTAAGTAGGTTTTTACAAACACTTTTACACGTCAATCATATTTTTAGGGTTCCGTACCCAAAGGGTAAAAACGGAACCCTATTACTAAGACTTCGCTGTCTGTCCGTCTGTCTGTCACCAGGCTGTATCACAAGAACCGCGATAGCTAGACTGTTGAAATTTTCACAAAGTGTGTATTTCTATTGCCGCTATAACAACAAATACTAAAAACAAAACAAAATAAATATTTAAGGGGTGCTCCCATACAACAAACGCGATTTTTTTGCCCTTTTTTGCTCGATATCAAAAATGGCAACAGGTTGGCTCTTGAAATATTCACAAAATACTCAGTTGTATTTTAACTTTAATAATAAATAATAAAATTAAAATAAAATAAATATTTAAGGTGGGCTCTCATACAACAAACATGTTTTTTTCGGCGTTTTTGCCTTGTGGTACGGAACCCTTCGTGTGCGAGTCCAAGTCGCACTTGGCCAGTTTTTTAAACTAGATGAGGTCGGCGTTTCCTATCTGACTACTCTGAGAAGAAAGGTCGAAACAAACTCAGAGGTCAAAGTCTCTTTTAAAGTCCAGACAAAATCTTGGTCAGATCGTGTGAAGACCATGTGAACCACACAGATTGAGCGGACCTGTCCAATCAGTGCACGCATTTGTCAAAAATCGTGCAGCTCAACTCAGAAGTTGAGGAGCTCAACGATTCGACGAGAGAATTTGAGAGATGACCGCTAAATCCGGGCAAAATACATTGACACTTGGTTCAAAATGCACCATTTTTAAGCAGTAGGCAACTAGGTGCTGTCCTTTATCCATACTAATATTATAAATGCGAAAGTGTGTCTGTCTATCTGTCTGTTACCTCTTGACGCTTAAACCGTTTTATATGAAGTTTGGTATAGAGATAGTTTGAGTCCCGGGAAAGGACATAGGTTAGTTTTTTATCCCGATATTCCCACGGGATCGAAAATTATGCGGGTGAAACCACGGGGCGCTGCTAGTTATTTTATATGGAGGGACTGCCTGGTCTTTACAACCCAGTTACTGGGTAACACGATATCCCTTGGTAAGATTGTTAGTCAGACTTTCGGGCTGATGCGGATGATGGATGGTAAGAATAGGTGATTTTAAGATTTCTACAGGGTTATTTGAAAATCACCAAAAAAAATCAGTTGTTCCCTACATTTATGTTCGTTTATCTCGTCAAAACGTACGGAACAGCTGTTTTTTTTCCGCGATTTCAGATTTGGTCCCATAGCAAATTTGTTCATAATGATGAGTACAATGACCTCTTAAGAGGTTTTTGGTGTTTTTCCAATAACCCTGAAGCACTTAAATAGAACAAGGCTTAGAAATTTTCTTTTCTCTTAGCAGTGGTCATTTTCTAACGTTTTATTATGTAAGTATAGCCAATTCCGTATATCGCGGTAAATACAGGGTCCACAAATTTTAACACAGCGCTCAGTAGGTACGTCTAACTAAAGACAGTGATTTTATTTTGACCTACAATAATAAATTGCCGGCACATTAGTGTATTTTCGTTAGATGATTATTTTTCTTGTAAGTATCTATGCGTTGTTAGGGTTCCGTACCCAAAGGGTAAAATAGAATAGTATCTCAAGAACCGCGATAGCTAGACGGTTGAAATTTTCACAAATTATGTATTTCTGTTGCCGCTATAACAACAAATACTAAAAATAAAATAAATATTTAAGGGGGGCTCCCATACAACAAACGTGTTTTTTTCGGCATTTTTGCCTTGTGGTACGGAACCTTTCGTGTGCGAGTCCGACTCGCACTTGGCCAGTTTTTAAAGGGATTACAGCACCTAAACGCAAAGAACGCAAGTTTTAGAAACAATAAAAGTATATGATTGACAACAGGAAACAAAATCAGGAAAATATATGATATTCTTCAGGATATAATATGCTAGGTAAATAGTGTGTTGAAAACATAATACAACTAATTTGATACGATAGAAAAAAATAATGTAGATACCTCTAAAAACTCTCTTTTTACATTAAAAACCATACTGATACATACAATCATTGTGATTTTTTGTCAGATTATTCTACAAGCAACATGTACTATAGCACTACCTAGTGTTTTAATTTTTTAGTACAAACAATTGAATTTTTGTAAATAGATAATAGCTTCATATTTTGCAATAAATTACCAGCGTTGTGTCATCGCGCTTCTCTTTCTTTTCTATGCAGTCCGACAAAGACTGCGCTTTAGGTCATGTAGTCGCCTTAAAGATATTAATTGATAATGCTTTTATGAGCTTTCTACAGTTCGGACGGCAAAAGAGAATGCGTTCCCGACACCTGACAAAGCGACAATCCTTCTAGCTAATAAAGATCAAATTCGCAAAAAACGTATTCGTTTGTACGTTACAAACTGAGAGGTGTCAAGAATGCATTCTCTCGTCGGACACACTGTACATTGAAATTGCATGTACAGTCAAGGTACTTAAGTAATTGTCAGCAAATTGACACCCTAACTCAATTTACCGTGCCATTACGCCCATTAGATGACAGTTGTAATTAGAATATATACAGACAATTTAAGATTGTAATCAGTTGTCTAAACGAAATAAAACAGCACAACAAGTTACTACAATCTGTTAAATTTCTTTAATAGATTTTCAACTTTATCACTAAGACATAAGGTTCAAAGTCGATTGGGAAAATTTGTCAGTTTCGGGTAGCTTGATGTGCTGGCGTCTGTACTTACTATTTTTAAGAAAAATAAACTTTAAAGAAACTGTGCCACGTCAACTACAGCGTCCAGTTTTTCCTAGTTTTTGGCATAGCGTTCTCGGAATTTGGCAGTTTGTTTTTTAAAACTCTCTTTAGGTCGTATTAAGGCTAAGCTTTTTATTTGAAACGTTGCCTGCACTATAAGATATTACATTTGCTGGCCCGAAAACGCAATTTCACAGGAAAATATGAGACATTTTGAAGATTAAAGTTTTCTACTAGCCTTGCTATCTAGGAAACAAACAATTTTTGCACTATGTACACTTTAGTCCGATTGCTATGAAATGAAATGAAATTGTTTATTCGGTAAATAATACATACAGGGTTATTGGTAAAACATTAACAGCCTCTTAAGAGGTCATTGTACTCATCATTATGAACAACTTTTACTATGGGACCAAACATGAAATCGTTCGAGTTATACGAATATAATTTAATGTAGGGAACAGCTGGTTTTTTTTCGCGATTTCAGGTTTGGTCCCATAGTCACATAAATCAATCATTCATAAGAAAGAGTTCACGAATTAAAAGACCTCTAAAACCATTTTTTTAAATCCAAAACTCCGTAAACTCCACAATTTTCCACTTTTGGCTGGTTGTTAATTGCCCTAATTCGTTTTCATAAATTAGTCTGACACTCGTTTTAGAACATTATTATTGTTTGAAGGCAGACAGGCGCGACGCGACTCAACAATTTCTATAAAAACTTCATGGAAATTGTTGTAATAATTGTTGTTGTTGTATTGCGTTGTTGTTTTTGTTTGTATTGCTGTTGTGTTGTTGTTCGTATTGATGTTGTGTTGTTGTTGTTGTTGGAATTGTTCACGTAGCACCGTCGCGTCGCACTTATCTGCGGGAGAACCTAACTTACTTCGTTTCAGTTTTATGTCTTTGTGGTCATAGAAAGATTATCTCTCCATCCCTTCATTTTACATTGACCAGTCGATCTATGTTATATGATCTATGTAAATATCTCACGATGAAAACTAAGGCGGAGTGATAGCTTGAAGAGATCTCTCAAACTCAAACCATTTTTGTTTCAATTAAACCATGTACAGACACTTTTGAATTGTCAAAGAGTCGGTCAGTTAGTCAGACAGCTGTTGAAGCTACCAGTTACCCATTCCAAAACGTAGATCTCTATGGCAGAGAAGAAGTACGGGCAAGAAAATCCAAGGAAATGCAAGTCAAGAGATTCAGTCCAACATTAGGAATGCCTAAGTTTTCACGATGAGATTTTTACAGAACAAACCGGCAGATAGAACCTGTAAGCTCTTTTTAATGGTAGAAGATCGAGCTCAATGACGTGCAATAAGCGTGACGACAGTATCAAATAATCAAAAATTTAATGATGTTAGGGGAAAATACATGAAAATACACAATTAAACTAAATCACTGTTTTAAATCCTAAAAGGATTTAAAACAGTGATTTAGTTTAATTTAAAAACTTGATTTATTATTAAGATTAAAATACTGCAGTCGGCCATTTTGACTGAAACACCAATCACAGCGCATGACGTCACGGGTATGTAAACATCACTGTGGTTCACAGAGTACACTATAGATAATATGCTGACAACATTTGATTTTTACCTAGGCGTGACATCAGATCCGACGCCATGACACTGTGAGCTGTTTTCGCGCCCTATTGAAAAAATATTAGAAAAATGGCTTCAAACTTCGTTAAACTTTAGTTTATTACCGAAATATAGGTGTTTTCGTAAATAGTAAATGTGTACGTACATTACGGAAGAGGATTTGAAAATCATTCGTCATGCCTATTGTAAAGGCCCCATTGACTTCTATTTTATTAGCGAAAGGCCCTATGTCCAGCAGTAATATTCTACTGATGATTCAGCCGCAAATTACCTTTACCAACCCGCACTGGGACCGGCCCATATACGGCCCACTCCCTCTCACCGAGAGGAGGAATGTGTCCCAGCACCACCGCTAAAAGGTACACATAATCAGCCTTTAATGTTCCCACAACATTCATCATCATCATCATCATCATTTCAGCCGAAAGACGTCCACTGCTGGACATAGGCCTCCCCCAAGCACCTCTACTTCCACCGGTTCTGTGCTTCTCGCATCCAACGGGTTCCTGCGGCCTTCACAAGGTCGTCGGACCACCTTGTGGGAGGCCTTCCAACGCTACGTCTTCTGGTACGTGGTCATACCGTAGCCAAGGGTAGGCGGGCCGCCGGGTACTAGGGACCAAATGTGGGGGGGGTGCCATAATCGCCACGCTTGGCAGGCGGGTCGGCGATCGCAGTATGGTATGGTGGGTGGTGGAATGCATAGAGAACGCTGCTGCCCATTCTCCGTTACAACCCTTAGTCGCCTTTTACGACACCCACGGGAAGTATGGGGTGGTGCTGTTCTTTAAGTCCGGCACCACACAGACAACAACATTATATGCTGATTTATGTGTACCTGTACCTTATAAAACTCTTATCGATCCGTGTTAGTACATAACCTTCACAAGCTGGCAGCAATGTAATTATATAACTAACTTAACAATGGTACAGGCATTCCCACGATTACAATCTGTATGTGTTACATGCAGGTTGTGCACTGCCTACTTTTTGTTGCAAACGTACTTACTTGTAGCTTACATATTTTACGTGGATCAACGTAACTGAATTAACATGTAATTAGCCATTTTAATCTAGATTTTAGAAGATATTGTTATGTGGGTACCTATGTTTGATAATTACCTACGAGATTGGAAAATTTAATGATCTCTCATCAGATAGGGTAAAGTGGAATTAGATCTTTTATTAACTTTTACCGTTAAATTTTTTTCCTTACTATCTAATTTTTTATCATATTCCTCCTCAGAAGTTTGATTGACACGATTGACAGAGGTAGGTACCTATAACTGCATTTTTACCGACTTCAAAAAAAGGGGGTTATCTATTCGACACGTATGTATGTAATATTATTGGAACTGCATGTTTGGAAGCCCTAATAGATTGTCATATGTATATGTATACATATGACAATCAAAAACAAATATACAAAATTTTATAGATGTATGTATGTATGTTTGTCCATGCATTTCTCCGCAACTATTAATCGGATCGTGACCATTTTTTTATTGGCTTACTGTTACTTCAACTTCCCTAACAGTGCAAGATTCATCAAAATCGATTCAGTAATTTTCAAGATTTGGACGAATACGTGTTAGTGTGACGGCCTGGCTTATTGATACGAGCTACGGGCGTAATGTCAAAGGTAAAACCAAAACCTTGGTCTCTAAACCTTGGTCAAATTCTAGTGCAATATTTAAAACAAAACTATTACCTACTTATTACATACAAATATTCCAGTTTTTACTTAAAACTAAAATTTAAGAAATAAAAAAAAATAAAAATAAACCGACTTCAAAAAGAAATTAACTCAAAATTATGAAATAACTTTAATTTCGGAAGTCGGTGGCAAAAAACTAAAACTGAAATTCAGATCCCAAGACACCGACTTCCTAAATTAAAGTTATTTCATAATTTTGAATTAATTTCTTTTCGAATCCGGTTTAATTTTTTTTTTTTTTTTTTGTATTATAGAATCCTCTTTCGGTCACATAGTACCTGGCGGGAAGGCGCGATCATGTTGAACTGTATATGAAGAGCAGAACTGTATACACATCATGCAAAAAAAAACTGGCTACCACTTCAATTTCGTTATTTCAAACTAACTACATACATGGAAAGACTGTCTCTTTATACGAATGAACAATGTTTTTCGACTTACTGTATATAGTGCAGGAAGTGAACAACGCTCCAATAGTTTGTAGGCAACAATGTTCAGACGCCAGCACATCAAGCTACTACAATCTGTCAAATTTTATTAATAGATTTTTAACTTTATCGCTATAGAATCAGGTTCAAAGTTGATTGGGAAAATTTGTGTTGGCGTCTGTACTGACATATAGTCGCATGCCACTGGGACATTATCTACTGTCGCCGTAAAAACAAACCTCTGAATGACTGCAGCAAACGTACCTGGAAAGATAAAAAACACATTAGCAAACGTATTTATGAGGTAACCTTTACTAAAAGAATTGAAGTAAAACACACTCATTGTGCTAAATAAAAATCTCCAACCTAAATCATTCAGGAGTTCTGAGAAACGCTCTAAAATATGTTAAACACATAGGCAAAAACATAGGCAAAACTTAACACTAACACTATACTAACACAAGAGTATAAAACTAAAATAAGTTATTTTTATCGCTGAATGGGCCCCGCTCTTGATCACGCCTGACGGAAAGCGATGGATGAGGTATATGATGGAACGAGCGTGCCCAGAAGATGCCTAAGGGACTGGAACTCCAACGCATCGACGAAACACAGCAGGCTGCTTGACGCCGGACTCCGGTAGGAGGCTGGTTACAAACCAGGCAGGCGTTAGCCCCACCACCGCAAGGGAAGAATTGATCAGTCAAATAAGGTGTTGGGTGTGACTGTCCAGGATGCGCCGAGCGCTCGGTTCAGTTGAGTAACTGGCGGAAGAAACTGCGCTATACTAGGAGTCTTCTTCATGTATCCCAAAAAGAGCATCACGGCTCTTATCTAAGGAGACTACAGATTACTTTAACGAGCTACAGTAGGCAGTACATTAGTAGTAACAAAACTAGTATACCTAAGCTGGCCTTGTATTCTATTTAAACTACTAGGCTAGGCCATCTCAAGGTCAAAGTGGTTCCACTGCTGGGCAAAGGCCTCCCCCAAATCTTTCTAGGACGGAACGAAAGGAAGGGTTCCTGGAAAGATTTGGGAGTACCTATATGAAATATCTAAGGAAATGCTTTTCCTGAGCTGTTTTTTTTTCAAGAGCATATTTTCTCTGCGGTAAAAAAAAACACGCTAAATTAATTTTGTATCTCAATAGTCGGTATAAAAATTACATTCAAAACTTCCTAAATAATTTGGTCATACATGAAACGTATTAAATTCCATTCTTTCAAACACCCTACAACAGAAATAAGTAATGGTGTAGACACAGTGAATCAATTTATTGGACATAACAAGATTACCTCGACAGTTGAAGTAGGTGAGCCTACAATTTATATGGCACAACCCGAACGGACGGACAAAACATTCGGAGCTATTAGAACGGACGCTGGTAATTAGGTCCGACCCGTTGAGGTCCAAGGTAGATAGGACTGGGTGATCTACTATAGGTATTAAGCTGTGTTCAACTCAAGGTAAAAGAGACTATAGTAAATATCTACGAGTACATGAGGTTAGGAGAATAATGGCTTTTGGAAAATTAATTATTTTGAATTATATAAGTAAAATGCTGTAAAACATTACACTATTCAGGAGTATAATAATTTTGAGAACAGGTTTTTCGGGAAAGTAATTGGTAAATTTAAACTGAACGATAGAATTGAACAAGGCTCGCTCCATCACAGACCTCATACGTCGATTTCCATCAGGCGTGAGGACAAGAGCACACCCATCACACTAATTATTATAAAGGCGAAAGTTTGTGAGTGTGTGTGTGTGTGCGGGTGTGTGGTGGTGTGTGTGTGTTTTTATGTTTGTTACTCCTTCACGCTCAAACGGCTGGACCAATTTTGATAAAATTTCGGATAGAGGTAGCTGACACCCTGGATCAACATATAGGCTACTTTTTATCCTGATATTCTCACGGGATCGACATTTACGCGGGTGAAACCGCAGGGCGCAGCTAGTTCAGCAATAAAAATAAAAGAGGAACAAAAAAAGTGATCATGTGGTTTAAATATTTCTGAAATTCTTGAAGCAATCTGAAACCTGGAAAGTTCAAAGATAAGTCTTAAAACTTGAATATAATTTGCCTGCAACTCTCCCCCGGCTAAGAGGTAGGCCTGCTCTCTTGAAGATGATTTCTTGCAAGATCAGACTCGTTTCACCAAGAACCTTATCTACATCCAAATTCCAATTAAATATATAATCGGCCTCAATAATTCACAGGCCTCCAAGCAGTAACAACTCAAGCAACAAACGTCAAAGGAACTCGCCCAAAGCCACGGGCCGAGAACTGTCTAAATTAACATTAATTGATACAGTGGCCGGCTTTTATTTATGGAGTACAATAAATTGGCGTCAATGGACACAGCCGTGATTTTCTCCAAGACCACAATTTGACCTCTGAGTAATTCTTGTTTATTGTTTCAGTACCTATTTTTATAGTTGGTAATATTGCTGTGAGGGCTCAGCTGGGAGTAGGAATTATAGTTACGAATTAGACTGCTGGCTTTAGCAGGATTAGCGCCTTTTGCGATAGGATTCTGTCAAAGATTTTTTTTGAGTACATCATCTACGATTCTACGTCATCGTATGTTCTTATTTGGTATTGTTACGATATACAATAATGAGTATTCTATCTCTGTTTGTAGATAATCTAACACACTTCGCTCACCTTCACTCTTCCTATATGTGTCGCTTATCTGTATCAGTTACTGTGTTCTCTTTTGTCTCCAATGTCCTGTATAAGGGACTTTTTATCAGGATGATAAACACAATACACCCTTGAAGTATAGAGGTTACTATAATGACATGTCATTTATCAGATCTATGTAAAAGGAAGGGTTTTATTTTGTCCAAGAACAGGATACGATGGACTCACAGTTGCATTTTGTATCGTAGGTTCTTTACAATATTTCGAAATTATCATATGGGTATTTCGAGTGTGCAATAAGGTTCACATCTCTACAAAATTCCTCGCCTACGGTATCCTGTTTCCTTAGGAACAAACCGTAATCATAGAAGGAAAGCACTAGGTTAGGTACCTACCTAACCTTTTCTGCAACTTCTATGATTATCACCTTCCATTTAGTCCGTTGGGTTTCCAGAAAACTCACAATTTTCTTGTAAAACTGTGAGAAAATATGCAAATGACGACATATTTCTTCTAGCCTTGTACGTGAATACTAGGTTGAAACCTTAGGACTGCTTTAATATAGCTCTTTTGTGCGATTATATTACGTAAGCTACGTCTACAACGGTGTTATACAACTGTTTAGTTGATGTAATCTGTGGTAGTTCAGGTATATTTCAGACGATTGTATTGGTAACGCCACGCTTGATTTTGCCGCCAAAGACCCAATTTCATTTAATAAACTGTAAGTTGTTTTATGTGATGTTGACTGTTTTGAATAGGGACAGGGAGTCGGTACTGGAAGAACTCAACATTCTTTCGTAACCGGATCAATAAAAGGCGTATTTTAAATATTATAAAATTATATTAAACGAGGACGGGCGCTCTTCAATCTGACTGTCGAATTTTTTTCTTATTCTTTTTAATATTAAATAGCGTTCATCTCATAATTTGAGCCATTAACTAATCAAGCATTTGTGGAGGTTTGTTAAGAAAGCCGTTCAGGTGAAAGCCGTACCTGAAAAATTTGATAGCTAATAGAGTATAGAAAAATCCCCTTGCAGTTTTTCCATGTGCATTGTAGGTTGGCTTACCTAATTAATGGTAAGCGGTGCTATTCCGTAAAAATCTCACCGTGCACACTTAGGTGAAGTGAGCGTGGAGTGAGCTGTCAACAGTGTCAATTCCTAGCAAAAACAAACTCACTTCACTTAAGTTTTCACGGTGAGATTTTTACAGAATCGACCTACATAGTCTCCCGCAACTCAAAGATGTCTGCCTGTATGAAGATGAGCCTGTAATTTAACTTCTTCTTCTTCGTTCCCTCAATGCTGATGATCACGACTTTTCACACTGTCTTTTGCAGTGTGTAATTTAACATAGAAGTCACTTAATACATGTTACTCATACATTCATTGTCCGACCAACCAAAATTGTTTTACAAAGACAGTAACAGTATCCGTTGTTATACAACGCTGTATTAGTAATTGTTTAACCAAAGTACGAGACTACAAGCCGTGTATCATATTCCTTAGTTTTGTTTACGTTTGCTAGAAACGTTGCACCATGCAACAGAGTGCATTCCTTCGTGGCGAACATATAGCTTCTAAGAATCGGTTGAATTTCGAATAAGCGGTGAAGAAATCGATGGTGTATTGTTTTGACAAATTCTTTCGTAACCATATAACATAACATCACGGCTGTTTTCTCGAAGGGTTATACAGATGTATACCAACATTTCGCGAGCCTATTGCCATCAACCAGGCAGATGAAACCATCGTCAGGATGCCTTGAAACTTCGTAACTACGTCTTATAAGAGTTCCTCAAAAAACAGGAGAAAAATATCTCCTTGAGTGTGTCAAAAACTTCGAATACCCTTCCGAATGATAAGAAGGAGGTACCAATAACTAAGCCTGAAAAAGACATTAACCATTGAAAAAATGGTAATTAGAATGAATTATTTAGTACTGTATTCAGAACTATCGTGTTCTTCGTGTTGTTTAGCAAGGAATATGTTATATGTATGTTACTGTTATGAAAAAGTAGTTCATGCGCCACTTTTGGTAACTTTTGTTCTCGTGTAGATTATTAAATTAGTTCATTATCATCATAATGTTTCACAACTATGTTGGGGTCGGCTTTCAGTCTAACCGAATGATAGTCTTTGCGGATGCAGCTTATTATTATTTTAAGTTAGTATTTTTAGGACGCCTAAAATAGGGGGCGAGGCGCCCGCTCCAGCAAATTCAGACTCTTGGTGGTTAATGAAATATTCCTCATGGAAAAACCTATGGCCCGACCGGGGAATCAAACCTAGGACCTCATGCTTGCATGAATACTAGACCAACGAGGCAGTATTCCTTGACTAGCTGCGCCCCGCAGTTCCACCCGCATAAGTGTCGATCCTGTGGGAATATTGGGATAAAAAGTAGCCTATACGTTAAGCCAGGGTGTCAGCTACCTCCATCCAAATTTTTTCAAAATTGGTCCAGCCGTTTGAGCGTGAAGAAGTTACAAACATATAAACACACACAGAAACTTTCGCCTTTATTGTATTAGTGTGATTAAGCATCAACATTGGCGCCAGAAGCCCCACACCAGCTTTGCTCAATAGACCTTCGTCACCCACCAGACAGTAGACACGTTATCTCTCCAAAGAGACAATGTCAATGTAAATAAAGACGGTTAGTATGAACAATCGTCTGTCCGTGCGCCTGCGACATTCCTGAGCGATGAGAGACACTTTCGGTTGATTCCCAGAATACGTCTGCCTATGCAATGTGATGCCGTTAATACTTTTGACTCAGTTATGTTTGTTCTAGTAGTATTTTAATTAATGGTGGTTTATTGACGTGCAAAGGTCGATCGAACAGGTTAAGCTACGCTTGCCGCGGTTGGTCTGTGGATAGGTGACCATGTTTACATACCGTGACCCCTCCGTGTCTCGGAAAGCATGTTAAGCCGTTGGCCCCGGCTATCATTCGTGGATCTTTGACAGTCGTTACGGGTAGTCAGAAGCCCGAAAGTCTGACAACCAGTCTTATCAAGGGGTATCGTATTACCCGGTAATTGGGTTGTGAAGGTCAGATAGGCAGTCGCTCCATGTAAAATACTGGTATTCAGCTGCATCCAGTTAGACTGGAAACCGACCCCAACATGTTGGGAAAAGGCTAGGCAGATGATGATGTGTTAAGTAAAAGTTAGATACAGCAGACGACTGTTTATATATAGGGTGTAACCGCACATAATTAACAGAGCCTTCGTTCCTTCCGACATAATTTTAACAGTGTGGTAAGGCAACTATGGTCTAACACAGAAGTCTAGTCTTAACATAATATTTAAGGTGCTCGCGGACACTTTTAACGTGCACGTATTTCTATATCGTTCTTATACATGAATCATAATCATCATCTGCCAAAATTTTCCCAACTATGTCGGGGTCGGCTTCCAGTCTAACCAAATGTAGCTGAGTACCAGTACTTTACATGGAGCGACTGCCTATCTGAACTCCACAAACCAGTTACTGAGTACGATACCCCTTGGTAAGACTGGTTGTCAGACTTTCGGTCTTCTGACGACCCGTAACGACTGTCAAAGATCCACGAATGACAGCCGGGATTCCGAGGCATGGCGGGATCTTACTTGGTTGGGGTTTTGAGGGTTTGGTTCTTACATGATTGATGTAACTAATATAAAAGAGTGTCCGTGGAGTTTCTTGCCCGTACTTCTCCATAGGATCCTATATATACGCTTTGGAATGGGCAATCAGCTTCATCTTTCTGACAGACCAACCTCTAAACAATTCAAAAGTGCCTGCAATTGGTTCAATTGAAATAAATGCTTTCAATCTGAGTTTGATTTTCACGATTTGCGAAAGAACTTTCAATGAACACAGTAAATTATTAAAGAACTGAAAATGTTCTTAAGTAACTTTTTAGATCTTTGTATCTTGCTTATGCGTATGAAGTTCCATTTCAATCGGTTCATTCTTTTCGAAAAACAAGGGCTTGAAAGTTTGTATGAAATGCCGTACAGCGTAGACGTTCTTAACAGTTAAATAGAAAAAGATTACACTGATGATACCTACAATAACAGATAAATAAGTTACACTAATGATTATAGAGTAAATGATGCATGACTCATACATTTTAATCTTATCCGTAGAGTAGGTCATTAACCAGTTGCGGAAGAAAAATGACGCAGCTATTTATCTAACAAAACAAATGCAATAAAAAAGTCATTTACCTCTGTGTTAAATACCCACATATCATCAACGCAGGAAATTTAACAATGAGCGAATTTAATTTCATCATAAATAATTATGAGGATAATTTTATGTTTAAATAGGATGGCGCTTTGGCCTAACATGACCTCTCTAAATAATTTTAATTATTTATTTCAATCAATTTAATCCTAACTAATATTATAAATGCGAAAGTAAGTTCGTTTGTCTGTTTGTTAGCTTTTCACTGAACCGATCATCCTGGAATTTTGCATATACGTTGTCAGTACCTTTCATCCCGAAAAAAAGTGCTTTTCCTGAGGAAAACAATAACCTTATTATGATAATAAATGGCACCACGTGTCTTTCGAACGGGATCGACACTTAAGCGGGTGAAACCGCGGGGCGCTGCTAGTTATTCATAAAGTCATTAATTAATTTAAAAGATAATTACTTATTCAAATCAATGTTAAGTTAAATTTCGCCTTGTTGACACAGTTGGTGCAGCGCCCGAGTCATTGGCTTCCTACCAATTTGCGCTTTTTTAGGGTTCCGTACACAAATGGTAAAACTGGCCAAGTGCGAGTCGGACTCGCACACGAAGGGTTCCGTACCACAAGGCAAAAACGCTGAAAAAAACATGTTTGTTGTATGGGAGCCCCCCTTAAATATTTTTTTTATTTTAATTTTATAATTTATTATTAAAGTTAAAGTACAACTGAGTATTTTGTGAATATTTCAAGTGCCTACCTGTTGCCATTTTTGATATCGAGCAAAAAAGGGCAAAAAAAATCGCGTTTGTTGTATGGGAGCCCCCCTTAAATATTTATTTTGTTTTGTTTTTAGTGTTTGTTGTTATAGCGGCAACAGAAATTTCTGTTGTATTACATGATGTATTTATACAT
The DNA here is from genome assembly GCA_916614155.1 of Mesoligia furuncula. Classification (NCBI taxonomy): domain Eukaryota; kingdom Metazoa; phylum Arthropoda; class Insecta; order Lepidoptera; family Noctuidae; genus Mesoligia; species Mesoligia furuncula. The sequence goes on from OU744808.1 coordinate 21,321,875, forward strand.
CATGTGTGAAAATTTCAACTGTCTAGCTATCGCGGTTCTTGAGATACAGCCTGGTGACAGACAGACAGACAGACGGACAGACGGACAAACGGACAGACAGCGAAGTCTTAGTAATAGGGTCCCGTTTTTACCCTTTGGGTACGGAACCCTAAAAACGGGACCCTATTACTAAGACTCCACTATCCGTCTGACTGTCTGTCCGTCACCAGGCTGTATCTCATGAACCGTGATAGCTAGACAGTTGAAATGTTCAAAGACGATGTATTTCTGCTGCCGCTATAACAACAAATTATAAAAAAAGTTAAAATTTAAAGGGGTATAAAAGAAACGTTTTTTTAGGCGTTTTATGCCTTGTGGTACAGAACCCTTCGTGTGCGAGTCCGACTCGCACTTGGTCGGTTTTTTTTAATTTCTAACGTGATGATATTATCGTAGACGTCCACCCACGTCCATAAAATGTACGGAAATACGTGTACGTTATAACGTTAACGGTGGACGGAAATTAAAAAAAAAAAAGTGGCACTCCGGGAGTGCCGACAGAAGTGAAAACAAAGCACAAACAGAATACTTTGCCATCACTCACTGACATATCGGATATACATTAAAACCGAGTAGGCACATCCCGAGGACAGCCGAACACATCCGAAGCGGGTATTTTTTTAATCGTCTTATAAACAAAACACGCGCGGTGTCGCTTACGGTAACAGTGGCTCGAGTTCAATGGTTTTTTCTCATCACAAAAAATGCAACACGCCTAAAGAAGTTTTCACTTCAAAAAGCGTCTTCATATATTTTCATACATTTTACTTCCCCGTTGTTATCGTGATGCCGTGACGTGGTCGTCCACGATAATATCGTCGGGTTAGAAATTATAAATAATAATAAGGTCGCGATTTCGATACCCACACGGAACAAAATAATACTTTTCATGACAAATATCCGGGGGGCACGAACCCACGGAGTATGCGGTTCAAATTTAAAATATAATAATAATTATTCATATCTTTAGGCGATGTAAAATACTGGTATTCAGCTGCATCTGGTTAGACTGGAAGCCGACCCCAACTTAGTTGGGATAACGCTAGGCAGATGATGATGATGATCTATAGGCGATGTAAACTGCACTTATCGCAAAACTAGCATCTACCCGCGGTTTTCACCCACCCGCATAAGTGTCGATTCCGTGGGAATATCAGGATAAAAGTATTCTATGTGTTATTCTGATGTATAAGTTATATTACAAAAAGTTTCATCAAAATCCGTTCAATAGTTTTTGCATGAAAGAGTGACAAACATCCATCCAAACTTTCACGTTTATTAGTAGGATTTAAAAACTGGCCAAGTGCGAGTCGGACTCGCACACGAAGGGTTCCGTACGTATGGGAGCCCCCCTTAAATATTTATTTTATTTTAATTTTATTATTTATTATGAAAGTAAAAATACAACTGAGTATTTTGTGAATATTTCAAGTGCTTCCCTGTTGCCATTATTGATATCGAGCAAAAAAGGGCAAAAAAATCGCGTTTGTTGTATGGGAGCCCCCCTTAAGAACGACAAACGCGATTTTTTTGCCCTTTTTTCTGAAAATTTCAACTGTCTAGCTATCGCGGTTCTTGAGATACAGCTTGGTGACAGACAGACGGACGGACAGACAGCGAAGTCTTACTAATAGGGTCCCGTTTTCACCCTTTGGGTACGGAACCCTAAAAATCATTCGAGTTTACTTTGCGCTTACGAGTTAGGGCTTCTTGATCTATGTGTTTATTACGAAGGATACGTTTCTGTCACTACCTTACAATCTTCAAGGTCCCCCTTTGTACAAACAGCAGCGATCCGTTGGTCAATACAACAACAGTCTTTGTACTGATATGGAGTAGATGTGATGTAGCAATGATATCCCTTCACAAGATAATTTGCTCCTTTGTGATGTTGGCATGTTTATTTATAGCTTTTTTATTGATTTAGTAGTTGAGGTCAACACTTATAAAGGAGTAGTGTCAGGATCATGTTGCGGTACTCGTGACTTCCTCAATGAAGAACATTCCACTGTACAGGCACAGGTCTCCTCTCGGTGAGAGGGAGTGGGCTATAATCTACCACGAAGGCCTGGTGCGGGTTGGTAGATGTCACATGTCTTCGACTGTTGGGTTCTAGGACATGCCGGTTTCCTCACGATGTTTTCCTTCACCATTTTGAGAGCAGTGGCGATGAAATAATTTAGATAAAGCCGTGGTGGCCCAGTAGTCGCGACTTAAGAGGTCGTAGGTTCAAACCCAGACAGGTGCTTTACTTTGTATCTACATTGTCATCAAATCTTCTCTTGTGTCAGCATGACTTATTCTATTGAGCCTTGAAAGCCTTGGCTATTTATTCTACAAGAATGTATAGGATGACCCGTTTACAGTTATCCTAAAAGAACTCTATGTATGTATGTTCAACGATTATTTATATTATAAGTCAAGGTACCTACGAGATACAATTTTTATTTTCGATATATTATTGAAAAGCAAAAAAAAGGAGGTAATAAAAGAAAGAAGACAAAAGTATTCCTGAAGGAGGACTTTGCCCAGCAACAAATAAAAAGTAAGTATTAAAAAATACCTTTTTTCTAAACTCTAAAATACAGAAAGCCCTTGGACAGAGACTTCTGTTTTTTTTTTTCGATTAGACTTCCATTTTGAACCATTGTAAACGGGCCACCCTATTTAAAAGTACCTAGTTCATCTGGAACACACACAAAATAAATAACACGTACGTGTTAATTACAAATATTTTTATTAAGACGACACGCCACGGAAGGCACGTCCGACTAAGAGATTGTTCGTTCGTGCACACCAAATTAGATTTCTTCATCTTGTCCGAATAAACGTGATATCTTTTCTACGGGTGATATTAGATAGCTGTAATTACGTGAATCGGACACTCTATTGGTTACTTTTAGGGAAGCGTGCATTATTGTCGGCTACATCTTCGCTTACCCATCTGAGACCACCTTACTAGCGTTTTAATTGCGTAACACACTATTAGTAGCAATAGCTTGCGTTTTGATAGTTCAACAACATTAACTGCGTTATTATGTTGATTATTTATTATTTACTAGCTGCGCCACGCGGTTTCACCCGCGTAAATGTCGATCCCGTGGGAATATCGGGATAAACAGTAGCCTATATGTTAATCCAGGGTGTCAGCTACCTCCATACAAATTTATATCAAAATTGGTCTAGCCGTTTGAGCGTGAAGAAGTAACAAACATATAAACACACACACACTCACACACACACTCACAAACTTTCGCCTTTATAATATTAGTGTGATTACGTTGTTGAGCAGACAAATATTTTATGAAGTTATGGATTAGCAATGTCCTTCAAAGTCATGCAGACAGTGATTGATCGTATGTTACGCAATTAGGGTTCTGATGAGATAGGGTCTAAGTCGTGAGGTTACGCAATTAGGGTGCTGATGAGATAGGGTCTAAGTCGTGAGGTTACGCAATTAGGGTTCTGATGAGATAGGGTCTAAGTCGTGAGGTTAAGCAATTAGGGTGCAGATGACATAGGGTCTAAGTCGTGAGGTTACGCAATTAGGGTGCTGATGTGATAGGGTCTAAGTCGTGAGGTTACGCAATTAGGGTGCTGATATGATAGGGTCTAAGTCGTGAGGTTAAGCAATTAGGGTGCAGATGACATAGGGTCTAAGTCGTGAGGTTACGCAATTAGGGTGCAGATGACATAGGGTCTAAGTCGTGAGGTTACGCAATTAGGGTGCAGATGAGATAGGGTCTAAGTCGTGAGGTTACGCAATTAGGGTGCTGATGAGATAGGGTCTAAGTCGTGAGGTTACGCAATTAGGGTGCTGATGAGATAGGGTCTAAGTCGTGAGGTTACGCAATTAGGGTGCTGATGAGATAGGGTCTAAGTCGTGAGGTTACGCAATTAGGGTGCTGATGAGATAGGGTCTAAGTCGTGAGGTTACGCAATTAGGGTGCTGATGACATAGGGTCTAAGTCGTGAGGTTACGCAATTAGGGTGCTGATGAGATAGGGTCTAAGTCGTGAGGTTACGCAATTAGGGTGCTGATGAGATAGGGTCTAAGTCGTGAGGTTACGCAATTAGGGTGCTGATGCGATAGGGTCTAAGTCGTGAGGTTACGCAATTAAAGTGCTGATGAGATAGGGTCTAAGTCGTGAGGTTACGCAATTAGGGTGCTGATGAGATAGGGTCTAAGTCGTGAGGTTACGCAATTAGGGTGCTGATGAGATAGGGTCTAAGTCGTGAGGTTACGCAATTAGGGTGCAGATGAGATAGGGTCTAAGTCGTGAGGTTACGCAATTAGGGTGCTAATGAGATAGGGTCGAAGTCGTGAGGTTACGCAATTAGGGTGCTGATGAGAGAGGGTCTAAATCGTAAGTCTATCTATAAATAAAATCGCGAAAAAAAATCCGCTGTTCCCTACATTTTGACGAGTTATACGAACATAAATGTAGGGAACAGCTGATTTTTTTTTTTTCGCGATTTCAGGTTTGATCCCATAGTAAAAGTTGTTCATAATGATGAGCCCAATGACCTCTTAAGAGGTTGTTAATGTTTTACCAATAACCTTGTTAAATGATAAAGTTTTTGTACAGCTATCCCACTTGTCTGTTCAAAACTAGGTTTGATTGATGGCACTTTTCTATAATATAAATAAGAAGGAACTTTTCATTGTTAAACTAAGTTACTGTACCGAAAGGAGCAAAAACCGCTAACACACATTGAGCAAGAACAATGAAAAAGGAGGATGTTCGACACAAGATCTTAGAACTTTGAAGTGTCTTCCAGAGAAAAACATACGGGCATCAGCCCGTATGTTATATTGAGTAATCTTTTGTAGGGTATTAAATAGTAACATTACTCTGTAAGTATGTCATGTACCTACTGTTTGAGTACAAAATGATAAAAGATAAAGATCATGATTATTGGCTAAGTAGGTGACATTGTTCTTTGTAAAAAAAATTAAGTTCTCCGGTAAAAAAATCGAATTTACATAACAACCTCACGAGTGTATTACCGAAGAGTTAGGCAGAGTACCTATAGTAGGTACACCCACATTTAGATAAAATTGCGCGCGACACAATGGCAAGGTCAAGGTCTTTGTGTCGCGAGCGATTATATCGCGTGTCGCGCCTGTTTGCCTTTACAGTTCCAACAAGCTATCTTGACCCATTCGCACAAGCCACGGTGAAAATGTTATAAAGAGTCCAGCAGGCCGTACGGGCGGCTACAATCTCGCATATTCATGTAATTTATTTACAGCACGGCCTGTTTCCTATAAAAACGTACAGATGGCGTGCCTTAAGGCTCCTACAAACAGGCGCGACACGCGATATAATCGCCCGCGACACAAAGACACCGCTCGTTGCGCGACTTGCGGTGCCTTTGTGTCGCGCACGATTTTATCGCGTGTCGTGCCTGTTTGAAGGAGCCTTTACTCGAAAACTTACCACCCGCTGGCGGACAGCATGGCATAGAGTGTTCTATTGCCATCTACCACGCACAAATTTTCTGGACTGTTACTGACGATTCCATATGGAAAACCCTGTAACACTATGCCCAACTTGGGAATCAAAACCAGGACCTTAGCAGCTCTGACCTATTCAGTTATGTATTTAGATTATCTGAATAATAAAAGCATGCGTGGACGCAAATTCTAGTGCATCTCCTACGCTATGCTAATGGTTCATTCGCAAGACCCAGGACTTCTTGTAGTGTGTCGATATGATAAATCTATACTAATCACACTATCACACTAATATTATAAAGGCGAAAGTTTGTAAGAGTGTGTGTGTGTTTATATGTTTGTTACTTCTTCACGTTCAAACGGCTTGGCCAATTTTGATAAAATTTTGTATGGAGGTAGGCTGGACATAGGCCCGCCCCTTTGGGGGAGGCCTATGTCCAGCAGTGGACGACTTTCGGCTGAAATGATGATGATGATGATAAGGTTCATTGGGAAGTTGATTGGGAAAATTTGACGGTTTCGGGTAGCTTGATGTGTGTTGGCGTCTGTACAAAGGATACTTTTTATCCCGGTAGTTATGATCTCGTAAGATAATTGCCAACTTCCTCGCGGGCTTTCGCTCCGTGTTGTGCCAAGTAAAAATGTATAAATAATATAATCCTTGGCTAGTAAAATTACAGGTCAATTAGGTTATAATCTCCATTTTTATTTATATTTGTTACTTGCTGTGTGTACATAATAATATTTTGTGTTGTTGTACGTCACTTCCAGGCTTACGTTTTCTTTCTTTTTTTGCTTAAGACGCGACATGTACAGTCAACAAAAGAGATAAGTATGCAGGATCGTCGGATATAGTTGAAGTTTAGTAAGAGACCGATGGATGTTGTCCACTGAAATTTAATTTGATAAATGTGCTTTTTGTTTTCTATTAATAAAATTGAATTTTATTCGAGTAGGTACATCCATTGGTTTCTTACTAAACTTCAACTATATCCGACGATCCTGCATACTTATCTCTTCTGTTGACTGTACCTAATTCGTCTCATAATTAAAAGTACCAACACGGTATCAAAACCGAAACAAGACGAACAAATAAAATACCGTCATATTATTAACTACTGTGATGACAAACTAAACACTCTTATAGGACCCACGTGGGAGTGGGACTACCACTGCCACATGCTAAGATTAAAAGCAAACTTAACGTACGTATGTCATTGTTACGCTTCGTACACACTGGCGAAGATTTGTATGGAGTTGTATGACTAAAAGAGAAGTTATTAAAAAAAAGAAATAAATAAAATATGTATATCTGGCATAATTATATAGTACACACAATACCAAAAGAAAAAAGTTATTTAAATAAATATATGATTAGGCCCAGTTCAGCAGACAATTAGTGCCTGACGCTGGTTAGTAACTGAACCTTACGTTGTGTGTAAAAAGAAGAAGAATAAAAATACGTATTATTTTAAACGCTCTTTCTGCTCAATAAAATTCAATTAAATCTTTTTCGTCCTCTCTCCAAAATTACCAAAATTCTCGTTTTATCAAAATTATGGAATGCAATAAAGATTTGAAAATATTTGTATTTTGTAATGTGTAGGTATCTGTAACTCTCCCATGAGTTTGCACAGCCAAAACTCGCTAGCGTCTCCGTAATTAATATGTATGAAATACTGTACAGCGCCCCTAGCGGTCACCGAAAGAATTAAAATTCGTACCATGAGCACTATAGATTTCGATAGGTAAGAAACCTAACGTAATCTATTCGATAGTCACTAACGTTTTTCAGCTGTCGCCATACAAAACGGCACCATGAGTCGCTAATTTGACAGACGCTATCGAAAAATACGCTTACGATAGTAGTTACGTCACTCACTAGCATTTTGACGTGTGAAACATATGTTTACATTGAAATTATACACGTTTTTGAGTATTTTGAGTCAAAATAATGTCTGGAAGAGCTTATTTAGCATGGAATATGTTAGCGGCCACTGAATTTGAAGACCAACGACGTAAACAACGTGAATTTCAAGCCAAAATTACAGGAAAATTAAATTCTAGCTTACCATTACGCAGCTACCTAGGAGGCTTTCTGTGACGAATATTAACTTAAATTTAAATAAAAGACATTTTACATAAACTACCTTTTCATTTATTTTATTATTATATGGCAAACATACAGCATATTTAACAAAATAAGGAACACAAAAATTTACATAAAAACACATACTAGCGAGACGCTAGCGAGTAAGTTTTCGATAACAACTACAGTACCCCTACCATGAGTTGTTATCGAAAACTTACTCGCTAGCGTTAAACTTGCTAGCGTATTAACGTGGATCGAATAGATTTCGATAATGCTTGCACCATGAGTTTTACGGAGTCTTACGCAGGCGCTAAGGTAAACTCGATAGATCGTGTCGTATGTAACGTCACTTCCTTAAGGTTTGTTTCTATCTTTCTCAGTAATAAGGAGAGAGAACGGCATAAATATTATGCTCAAAATGTAGTGCTATCGCCTATGGTTAAAATGTTATGATAGGCAATAATCCGACTAAATAGAATGGTTGGCGGTAAGTGCACTTCTTAAGGTATTCAGTGGTTGTTGAATTTTTATATCACTGTTGTGTCATCGAGTGTTGTTTTCAATTTGTAATTTTGTATTTGTTGACATTGTGTTCACGGCGTTTTTTAATTAAATTCAGTGAAATTAGTTTACAAAAAGACAATAATACAATGAGGACCAGTGTGGCACAATTTTTAAAAACTGCTTGTCGCTTCTGCGCTAAGAATCGCCGTTTCATTCGTCGCATGGAGCAAAAAGTTGTGTGATCCAATCTTTCAAAGAAAGATACCTAATTGTTCCGGGTCTGGATGTTTGTGCATGAGAGATTTGTGTTTGTAAATGCACCCACGATACAGAGGAAATCCTAGTGTCCAATGTTTATAGAAATAAATGTGTATTTAGTAGCTACTAAGTATGTGTTTTTATGTGAATTTTTGTGTTCCTTATTTTGTTAAATATGCTGTATGTTTCCCATGTAATAATAAAATAAATGAAAAGGCTGTCTAAGTACAATGTATTTTATTTAAATTTAAGTTAATATTCGTCACACAAAGACTCCTAGGTAGCTGCGTAATGCCCTGCCCATTGGTAAGCTAGAATTCCATTTTCCTGTAATTTTGGCTTGAAATTCACGTTGTTTACGTCGTTGGTCTTCAAATTCAGCGGCCGCCAACATATTCCATGCTAAATAAGCTCTTCCAGGCATTATTTTGACTCAAAATCCTCAAAAACGTATATAATTACAATGTAAACATATGTTTCACGCGTCAAAATGCTAGTGAGTGACGTAACTACTATCGTAAGCGTATTTTTCGATAGCGTCTGTCAAATTAGTGACTCATGGTGCCGTTTTGTATGGCGACAGCTAAAAACGTTAGTTACTATCGAATAGATTACGTTAGGTTTCTTACCTATCGAAATCTATAGTGCTCATGGCATGAATTTTAATTCTTTCTGTGACCGCTAGAGGCGCTGTACAATATTTCATACATATTACTTACGGAGACGCTAGCGAGTTTTGGCAGTGCAAACTCATGGTAGAGCTACTGATGTAGCTAACTTTTTTTTTTTTGCCAAATCATTAAGTATTTAAAAAGCTAAATTCTACGAATGAAAATGGCTACATAAAACGGATTAGCATAAGCTATTTCAACACATAAAATATTCTACAATATGAAATGCTCGAAAAAGTAGTTGTTAAAGCAAATTAGACATTTTTAGTACCTAATAAAATTCTTATTATATCTCTAAGATAGAATACAAATGTATTGTAGGTTAAAATATTAAAGGACACTTACGTTATTTTATTATAAAGAAAATTACGCTGAAACCTATCTGTCACAAAAATGACAGCATTAAATTGTAAAATTCTATAGAACAGGCATAATTCAGCGAGTGACTACGTAAACATCGTAGTCACTATTAACCAGAATTTAGTTTAGTGGTTAATGCCTAGACTTCTAAATAAGGACGGACAAGTTTAATACTTGCAGCTGAACATTACGTCATTTATCGAAGGTCAATACAAGGGGGATTAGCTGGTTTATTATGAAGTAGCGCCACTGCTTTACTTAGGTTTCTTTAAACAATGGTCTAGTTTACAATAACATTTAACTTAGTCTCCACCTCCATTGCATTTGTCTTTACCTGGTAATAATAACATAAAAAGTTAACAATGTGACATCGCGTTCTCATTCTCACTTCATAGACAATAATTTTATAAAATGACTCGAAAAGGTCGAATTTACAACGGCGAAATAAAAAAAAAAAATATATTTTTGTTATTTTTGCAACCCATTTGTAACATCAATCTTGTAGTCCCACCACCAGATGTGCCTTTTTTCCATACACCCAATTAATAATAATCCCATACATCATTGTGCCCTTCCCTTAACACACTGTACCAACATTATAACATAACACTGGCCGGTTGTGTTGAGATCGCATGATTCAAAGAGACCCAAATATGGAACACCCTCAAGGGCAGTCGGACACAAAAGTGTTACAAAAAACTTATGAATCGACTGTTCGTTAACTTTTTTTGCCAGCTGTCATGGTTCGGTGAGCACTGTGTAGGTAATTAATTTTAAATGATTTGCTGTAGAATATTAATGGCAATTGTAGGTAGGTACTGTTTTTTTCTATGACCATGTGTGACTTTGTATTGGTACTTTTGTACTTGGAAGTGTTTTATTTTATACTAGTCGCCCACGGCTTCGCCCGCGAGGTATGTCGACAAAAACGATCCTATGTCCAGTCCCCGGGATGCAATCTATCTCTCTGCCAAATTTTATCGAAATCCGTTCAAGGGTTTAGGCGTGAAAAGGAAACATACAGACAGATAGACAGACAGAGTTACTTTCGAATTTATAATATTAGTATGGATACATAGTTACCTATAAAATAAAGCTATAGATACTAGGGAATGGCAGCAGTTTTAATTAATCGAATCCTAACTAATATTAGAAATGCGAAAGTGAGTTTGTTTGTTACGCTTTCACGCTAAAATGGCCGAACGGATTTAGAAGAAATTTGGTACACAGGAAGACCAAGACATCGGTAAAAAATAGGCTAGTTTTCACGCTGGCAACAGCTAGTATTTCAACCAAAAATTACCAACTATGGAAACTAAATAAATACCAATTATTTAATAAAATTCTCATTTCACGTGATAATTTCTGTATTTCCGTGAGAAAGTCTCATACATGGCTGCGACGAGCAAATGAAGTCTTCAAGCCTTTATTCGTGTGTTTTGTCACATGTTCAAAACCTAGTTAATATTTAGGCAATGCAGAATATAAGTATGCCAGTCTATTTTATAGAATAACGAAATGCTAGCGGCACATAATTAATCAATCCGTCTAGCCTTTTCTCAACTCTGTTGGGGTCAGCTTCCAGTCCAACCGGATGCAGCTAATATAGTATTTTACATGAAGCGACTGCCTATCGCCAGGAGGTGAAGGTCAAACCACAACCCAGTTATTGGGTAACACGATACTCCTTGGTAAGACTGGTTATCAGAGTTTTCGTGGTTCTGACTCCCCGTAACGACTGTCAAAGATCCACGAATGACAGCCTGGACCATCGGCTTAACGTGCTTTTTATTTTATTTTATTTGGGAAACAAACAGATGCAATAACAAACATAATTTATGTATACAAATAGTTCAACATAATCCAGAAACAGTTTCCACAGATTACTACACAAGTAAATTATATGTACCCAAGTGTAACAACAACCAGAAGTTCACATTTTACAGAATTTACAATTTAATATTATATAACATCTAACATTATTATTATTTAAATTTCGATGCCAAAATATTTCTTATATAAAATTTGAATTTGGGCAGAGTAAGGTGAAAAATATCTAAATCTTGATTTGCTTTTAATGAAACTGTGTCGTTGTACAGACGACATGCTCTTTTAATAAAAGTATTCTTAATGGACGGTCATCCATCCACGAACCGAGCGCGGCAAGCGTAGCTTAACTTTCCATCGACCCGTGTGGCTGTTCATCCACGATCTATTTAGCCACGAGCCCCTCATCGGAACTCATAACGGCATATATAGGTAATATAATAAACTGCATGCTTAAATCCTATAATTAATTATTCGCGACTTTTACCTACATTCAAAGAACCGTTACTGCCAGACGGTTAATACATTAAACTAAGATTTAATTGTCCGTCGTTAAGAGCCGCGGCTTCTGACGTAATTTGGATATTATTAGTATTGTTTACAGTTAAATTAGTTTTAGGAATAATAAATAAGGAAGTCTAGCGAGTTCTTAGGTCATTAAGTTTGATTTAGGAGGATAAGAAGTACATACCACGAAAATTTTGAAGCTACCATGTTAATAAACTAACTAGATTTATTTGTGACTAGCTTCCGCCCGCGACTCCGTCCGCGCGGATGTCGGTCTTCGCGTGGATGGTTTATTTCTCCATTTTGAGTAACTCTGACAATGACATCTTATAAATATCTATTGGACCCAAATACGGCTAAGCCTATAATAATTAAGGAGATCCCTCTATTGAGCTACTGCTGTTGAGCTCGCGTTCTGTATAAAGTATTTTTTTCATAGTAATTCCGACCTTGATAAGTAGCATGTAGCAGTAAATTACTGACAGTGACGAAAAGTTTGCAATAATAAAAAAGTGATCGTGACAATGCGACAGAAAGTTAATTGAGAGCTTCAGCATACACAACATTGTTAGTGAGCTCGTCCGGAATATGAACATGAAGATTTCTTGGACTGCTCACACGGGAAAGAGCTACGTAAAGTTGCCCGTGTGTAAAACAACTCGCGGTAAGATCTACGCCAGCAACTCCTAGGGTCTGACCTTGAGCCTTATTTATTGTCATGGCGTAACACAAAGCTACAGGAAACTGTATTCTCTTAAATTGAAATGGAAAATTATCCACTGCGGGTAATGCAACGTGTGTTCGCGGTTCTACAGAACAACGTCTATGAATAAAACTGAAAAATAAGATTTTTTTTTCTACGTATTTTTCCAGGATAAAAAGTATCCCATTTTATGCCCAGGATAATAAGGTATAATTATACCAAGTTTCATCGAAATCGAACCGTTAGTTTTCACGTGATGCCTGCATATACAGACAGACAGACAGACAGACAGACAGACAGACAAAAATTTTTTTAATCACATATTTGGGTTTGGTATCGATCCAGCAACACCCTCCGCTATTTATTTTTTAAATATTTTCAATGTACAGAATTGACCCTTCTACAGATTTATTATATGTATAGATGTCATTATAAAGACGTGAACTTGATTATGTAGTTTTTATCTAGAATTTGGAATTGTCAAAGGTGACGCTGCAACCCAACTTTTTCTAACAATTGTGTGATATGAATGATGTGATATTAACGCGCACGTCTATAATCAGCCTATAATGATCCCACTGCTGGGACAGAAGCCTTCTTCTCTGTGAGAGGGAGTGGTCATTCATCCACCACACCGCGCAGGCATAGTGCGGGTTAGTACATGCCACATGACTTCAAATTTTTACTTCTAGGACAGTATCCTCACGATGTTTTCCTTCACCGTTTTGAGAGGCGCCTGTCTGGGTTCGAACCTGCGACCAACAACTCGTAAGTCGCGGCTGTTACCACCGGGCCAGCATCACTGCTCCTGACGCACACAGTATCTCGAAATTTTGCCAATTACTAGTACCTACATTAACATTTATGGTCTCACATTTAGATACAAGTACCCAGTCGCACACAACAATTCGGAAGTTCAAATTAACAAACTTCAAATTAAAATCTCCTACTTTAAGTAATTTTAGACTTTACATCCCGAAAATTTACTTGAGGGGCCCGTGGATAAATAATAACAGCCGCACAGGTCGATCGATCAGGTTAAGCTACGCTTGCCGCGGTTAGTCTGTGGATCTTTACATACCGTGACCCCTCCGTGCCTCGGAAAGCACGTTAAGCCGTTGGTCCCGGCTGTCATTCGTGGCTCTTTGACAGTCGTTACGGGTACTTAAAAGCCCGAAAGTCTGACAACCAGTCTTTGCAAGGGGTATCGTATTACCCAGTAATTGGGTTGTGGAGGTCAGATAGGCAGTCGCTCCTTGTAAAATACTGGTATTCCGGTTAGACTGGAAGCCGATCCCGACATAGTTGGGAAAAGGCTAGGCAGATGATGATTCCGCAAATTTTCTAAGAACTTCTTGAGCTGTCCCAACCTTGGCCAGTTATCACGCAAAGTGGCTAACTGGAGTAACTGGTTAATCCGAATCAAGTGGAGTGACATCTTGACACTCGTAATTGGATGTGATAAGCCTTGAAGGGCATCAAGCGATGACATGAAATAGGTCTCTCAATGAATTCTGAGACGATTTTATCGAATCTCGAGACATGCCATCAATTTAAGTGAAGTTTTTTTTTTGCTGACGTCAAATTATTGGTTGTGTGTAAAATATTAATGTGATATCAGTCCAATGAAATTTTGTTTACATAATTTTGATGGGGACTGCGAAGATTTTTTTTTCTTGCAAACTTGCAAGAAAAAAATATATTTTTAGGTGTATACTTTGCCAACAGATTTAATAACGTTGTATTTACTTTGTTTTACATTCATTGGCGTTATATGCTTTTAGGAACACGTTTTTATTTATCACAAAATGTAGGTAAATCACGAGAATCACGACACAATACTTCGTCCATGGGCTTAAACACATTTACAATTGTTTAGTTATCTTGTACTGACACAGTTCATGGCCTATCTCTATTAATTCTTAAGAAATGTATTAATTATTACAATAAAGCGTGACTCTGCTAGAACAAAAAATTAAAATGTCTTTTAAATTTTGATAAGCATTTTGAACGCAACTGTACTAACATTTTTTTTATTTTTTTTATTTATAACTAGCTTTTGCCCGCGACTTCGTCCGCGCGAAATTTCTTCTCTCGACCCACCCCGTCGCATTGCATCGCCTGCCCGTGCTATTACTTCGATTTTACTTAGAGTACTTTCTGACTTTATGTTTTTGCTCGGCTCCCGATTTAAAGGGTACGTAACATTACGCTGGGGCTAAGGGCCCCAGCGTAATGTTAAGTAGGTACCCTATAACTCGGCTATCAAATGCAAAAATAATTTTTCAAATCCGACTGGTGGTTCCAGAGATTTGGGGGCCATTACTTATTTACACTATGATTTTTTTTATTTATGTTGCTATAGACACCAATTAACTTTGAATCTGAGTATGGACTTACCCATTCTCCTTTTAATTTAGTTATCCTTACATCGATATACATGAAAGCGAAATAGTATCTTAGTATCTCGATAATGATCATTCGAAATTGAGCAATTCGCCATGGCAAGCTTCCGAAGTTTCGTACGTTGCGTTGCTATGATGAACATTCTCAATGAAGTAATTCGTTATAGCAAACTTTCGAAGTTCCGTACATCGCGATTATGAACATTCTAAATCAAGTAATTCGTCATAGCGTACCTTCTAACTCACGTAATTCGTAATTTTAAACTTTATGAGTACATCGGTATTTTGAACTTCAAAGTTCAGTATGACAGTCGATTCAAACACAAACAAACTCTTCAGTTTTATTATAGACTAGCTTCCGCCCGCAGCTTCCCCCACGAGGTATGTCGATAAAAACTATCCTATGTCCTTCCCCGGGATGCAATCTATCTCTCTGCCAAATTTTATCGAAATCCGTTCAGTGGTTTAGGCGTGAAAGGTAACATACAGACATACAGACAGAGTTACTTTCGAATTTATAATATTACTCTCTGCCAAATTTTATCGAAATCCGTTTAGTGGTTTAGACGTGAAAAGGTAACATACAGACAGACAAGCAGACAGACAGACAGAGTTACTTTCGAGTTTATAATATTAGTATGTATACAGATTATTATATTATGTAAAGATTTACTTGAAAATATAATAAAATAACATTAAACAAAGTTCTAACAAAAAGTTAGAAAACCAGTTTAAACTCAGACTGTCATTAAGTAAGGCCGAAATTCAATATCTAGGTTAAGGCCGAACAGACTAGAAATTAACTGTAATAAAACGTAGGTGTTTCTTTGTAAGTCTATCATTCAAATTAATTAGATATCATAATATATGTATCCACTGAATCTAACTTTAGATTATACTGCATTTAAATGGGATATTTTAAATTTACTTTTACTGTGTGTAAGGCCAGCTAACGGTGTTTAACATTTGATGAAATAAACAATTAAGATATAATACTTGCTTAACAAGGCTAAAAGTCACCCAAAGGGCAACAGAGAGGGCTATGCTTTGAGTTTCCCTGCGTGATCGAATCAGGAATGAGGAGATTCGCAGGAGAACCAAGGTAACCGACATAGTCCGAAGAATTACCAAACTTAAGTGGCAGTGGGCAGGACACATTGCTCGCAGAACAGATGGCCGATGGGGCCGAAAGGTTCTGGAGTGGCGACCGCGTACCGGAAGACGTAGCGTTGGAAGGCCTCCCACAACCTTGTGAAGGCCGCAGGAACCCGTTGGACGCGAGAAGCACAGAACCGGTCGAAGTGGAGGTGCCTGGGGGAGGCCTATGTCCAGCAGTGGACGTCTATCGGCTGTAATGATGATGATGACCTGTTTAGCATAGCATAATCAGCCTGATTGTTCCTACTGCTGGGTCACTGGCCTCCTCTCAGTGAGAGGAGCCATAATGCACCATGCGGGCCCAGTGCGGGTAATACTCGCTTAGCTCATAAATATTTGGCAACGCGGATACGGACAATAATACTCTATTCCCAAGTAACACAGTCATTCTGAATAAAGTTTGAGTAATAGAGATCCGCGAAACTATAAGCTGAAACTATTGTCTGGATAATGTCTGACTAAACGTCTATTCAGCTGTTAATCAAGCAATTTGGGCACAGTTTTAAATTCTTTAGTCTGTATAACAGCGATTTAAAGTCTGGGTAATAGCTTAGTAATGGCCCACTTAGCTTAGTAACATCTGAGAAAAAGCTGACATCTCTTTTATAGAGCTGTTATTTCATATTTATTCAGACAAATGCATATGGATATTGATATTCAGAAATTATTCAAGATTAAGTTCATTTGCGTAATACTTTTCAAACAAAATTAAGAGTTATGTTGTAAAGTAGAAAAAAAGTGGTGTTTAATCTTGCAGTGCGGCATTGTGACACTTCATATGTCGTTGCATTGAATAAAATCGAAATCGAAACTAAGAATTGGTAAGTAAATGTTATTATGTATTATAACCATGATACAATATTACTGCGCAAGTAGTTTTATCGTGAATAGCATATGAATTATCTCAACATTTTTCACGCGCCGCTTAGGTAATCAAGTTTAGTGATAGTAAATAAGACATAAATAAAGACTTTTGTGTTGACAAAAATACTTAGGATGGGTAGCTAATGCTAATAATCTTTCAAAAGTCATTAAATAAATTATAACCTGTATTTTTAACTGTAATGAATTACTAAAATTAGGCATTTGATAATAATGATTAATGATAATGAGTCAATAGTTTACTTAAAAATAAGTTTTAATGGCGATTCATTATAAGCTGAATAAAAGCTCTCCAGATTTACATAACTCTGAATAAAAAGTCACGCCTTTCTGATTATTAAGCTTTTATTTGAGAAATAGTGATCCAGTAGTACAAATATCTGAATAACACTTGAATAAGTTACTAAATATGATTAATTATACAGCTAATTAGGGTTCAAAATAAAATGCGATAGACCCAATTTTTCAGGAAAATTTATAGAAGTACTTACCTACACTCGAGAGCAAAGAATTAGGGTTATATAAAAATACCTGAAAGTCTCGGAAACTAAGAATGCTAGTTTAATGAAATAAATTGTGATTAATAGACAAACTTCTTAGTTAGCAATCAGCTGACCCCCCATTTGCTCAAATGGTTGAGATTTTTTTTACTAATAAATCGTACGAATTTCATATTGTACTGTGTTCCTAATATAAAGCGAAATGTCTTGCAGGAAAATGCCGTTTAAGATAGTGTCCACACGTCGAAGGGGCAGAGCAGAATTATCTACTGTACCTTCCCACTGGGAAAACAAAGGAAAACTTCGATGGCCCAAATATATTTCCGATTCACTTTGAAAAGACGAAAATGCTCAACCTGGTCCAGATTTTTGAAAAGTAGACTAGATGTCATGGACATTCACTTTATACTGTTGTCTTAATGAAAGTTTAAGAAGAAATAAAAGAAATTGAGATTATTTTAACGCTTTTATTTATAATATTGACTACCTACTATAAGTCACTTTTTATTACAAGCTTGTATTTAGCTTGCACTGTTCGTATGTAAGTATGTAAATGTATGTATGTAAGTTGTCCGTCAAAATTTGCAAACCATTTTTCGACCATTTGTTGGTATCCGATTGAGCTGAAATTTTGCATACACCTTTAGTTCTGGTAACAATACAATGTACAGTACTCAATATTGTAATAATTTCAATATGGCCGCCTCTCCAACATGGCGGATTAGATATTTTTTCTCAATCCGCTTAATATGGGTATCAAATGAAAGGGCTTGAAGAGTAGAAAACGATAAATTTAGTAACATCAATATTTTAAACGTCCTAATTCAATTACCTACTACCCAGATAAACTCTGTATAACTTGTTTAAAAATGGTACTTATAGAAGTCATTGCGGAATAAGAATACATCATTCAACTTCCATTCGTGTTAGTTAGCTATAAACCATGACTTTATTTCTATTATACCGAAATAAGCTCTTTACAGAACCCAGAAAACATTTTTATACTGAAGCTGAATAATTGATCAAATATGGAACCTCATGTGACTTCATGACCAACTAAAAGCGGTTATTCAAAATCAAGCTATTTAATAGAAATTAACTACACCATTATTCAGAAGACTCACTATTTTACAGCATATAGTGGTTTCATAAGCAATAAGCTGAGTAAAGTTTGTAGATTAGTATTAGATAACTACGTTTATTCAGCTACTTATACTATTATACAGATAAATGCTGTCCCAGGCACTCTTTTTCAAATTAAAGTCATCTGTAATGCTTTAGGCTTAAAAACGTCTGAGTTATATGCGGTATAGAAGTTATTACTAAGCATTTAGAAAAATAGTCAACTTAAATCAACTTTTACTAAGCTAAAAGAATTATAAAGGCCAAAAGAGAATATTATTCAGAATTTGGCTCTTTCAATATCCACGGGAACGTTTTGTAACTTATAGCTGTAAACATTTGCGAATTGCTATTACTCAAACTTTATTCAGCATGCCTGTGTTACTTGGGTTCCCTAGATCCAAATGAACCTATCCAAACTAATATTATAAATTCGAAAGTTACTCTGTCTGTCTGTATGTTAACATTTTCACGCTTAAACCACTGAACGGATTTTGATAAAATTTGGCAGAGAGATAGATTGCATCCTGGAGAAGGACACAGGATAGTTTTTATCGACATACCTCGCGGGCACGGCCGCGGGCGGAAACTAGTCATAAATACAATCTTCCGGAAATAAATACATTCCTATAATACTCATCGTCAGCCTAGCCTTTTCCCAGCTATGTTGGGGTTCAGTCTCACCGGATGCAGCATTCTGACTTCTAACGACCCGTAACGACTGCCAAAGGTCCACGAATGACAGCCGGGACCTACGGATTAACGTGCTTTCCGAGGCACGGAGGGGAGAAATGAAAGATGGATGACGATATTTAATGATGGTCACCCATCCACGGACCAACCGCGGCAAGCTTAGCTTAACCTGATCGATCGATTAGTGCGGCTGATATTACGTAGCCACGAGCCCCTCACATTCCTATAATACTATTAACCATGACGTCTTCTTGAACATCAATATCATTCGACGGTAAAAAGGAAGTAGGGCTTAAGCGACTATTTGGTCAAAAATGAGTTATACAGGGTTATTGGTAAAACATTAACAACCTCTCAACCTCAATGCTTCTCAGACCCTAAATAATTTCTACGTTCAAGGTTAGCCCGAGAGTGCAAAAAGAGGATCGGATTTCCGAAAAAAAAAAGAAAATAAATTTCGAAAAATTTTCTAAGTCCTCGCGCCATAGTGCCCCTAAGGCTACACACCAACCAATTTTTGCAATCGTAATTTGTATTGTTATTTTTTATTTTGTTTGATACTAGGTAAAAAAAACTGGCCAAGTGCGAGTCGGACTCGCACACGAAGGGTTCCGTACCACAAGGCAAAAACACCGAAAAAAAACATGTTTGTTGTATGGGAGGCCCTTAAATATTTATTTTATTTTAATTTTATTATTTATTATTAAAGTTAAAATACAACTGAGTATTTTGTGAATATTTCAAGTGCCTACCTGTTGCCATTTTTGATATAGAGCAAAAAAGGGCAAAAAGATCGCGTTTGTTGTATGGGAGCCCCCCTTAAATATTTATTTTATTTTGTTTTTAGTATTTGTTGTTATAGCGGCAACAGAAATACATAATTTGTGAAAATTTCAACTGTCTAGCTATCGCGGTTCTTGAGATACAGCCTGGTGACAGACAGACAGACAGACGGACAGACGGACCGACGGACAGACGGACAGACGGATAGACGGACAGACGGACAGACAGCGAAGTCTTAGTAATAGGGTTCCGTTTTTATACGGAACCCTAAAAAGAACATCTTTGTGCCAATACCCATGTTTGCAAATAAATAAATGATTGATTGATTGAACCTCTTAAGAGGTCATTGTACTCATCATTATGAACAACTTTTACTATGAGACCAAACCTGATATCGCGAAAAAAAAATCAGCTGTTCCCTACATTTATGTTCGTATAACTCGTCAAAATGTAGGGAACGGCTGACTATTTTTTCGTGGTTTCAGGTTTGGTCCCATAGTAAAAGTTGTTCATAATGATGAGTACAATGACCTCTTAAGAGGTTGTTAATGTTTTACCAATAACCCTGTATATGCCACCCTACGTAAAATTTTCCGCTCTTTCGAATGTTACTCCCATGACTCTACGATGACTTTTTTCACGTTTATGCCCTAGCAAAAATAATTTTCACGTCAGTCACGGCTCTCCTGAACATTTCATTTTTTGTCACTTATACCCTATTTCCTCTTAACCGTCGCATTGAAAAATGCAGATTAACATTCAAACGCATTCATACAAATAGTGCAACAATGCAATTGCATATAAGTGCTCCATTATGTGATAATAGGCAACACATTCCCATTCAGTCCTCGTAACACATAGGAGCATCCATTGTTATGTCATTTACATAATTTTGATATAATATACACTGTTTTATACGTCTTATGGTTATTGGGTTCCGTGGTAAAACGAGTAGGGTATCGGCTGCAAAAAATTGTTTTTTTTTTCGCTTTGATCGAATCATTTTAAAGGTATTGCTAATCCATTGCTTCATATGTTCGAAAAAATTGTCCGCTTAGCAACGTAAATAACGCAATGAATGTTATTAAACTGTCAAAACGAAAGCGATTGCTACTGTAAGAGCGGTTCTGCTCTACATCCGATCCGAATCCGAGAAATGCCGGTCCGATGTGACCATAGTCCTATTTATATGAGGGGTTGCGTACTAGATCCGAACTCTATCCGTCCGAATTTAGAACATTCCCAATTCGAAATGAAGTCGGATCTTTCATTCGGATTCGGATCGGATGTAGTGCAGAACCGCTCTAGTGTGTTTCGTGTATGAGGGGTTACGCACTAGATCCGAACTCTATCCGTCCGAATTTAGAACATTCCCAATCCAGATCGAAGTCGGATCTTTTTTCGGATTCGGATCGGATGTAGTGCAGCACCGCTCTTACTGTGTTTCGCATTATTACGCCGCTGTACCTTTATCTGACCATAAGCACTATGTTTTGGGAGTGTAAGCGTGTTACATTGCGCGAAACAGCGATTTTTTACACAAAAATAAAACTCAGTAAGTTAATGCTGGTGAAGTGAACAGCAATATTTTATGCTCAATATTACTTAGATGTACAGATGCGTAGATAACGACTATATGGCTGAACAATGGGTCTTTTACACCCTGTATAAACCTACGGAACTCTCTCCGACTTTCGACTCGTACATTCCGATTTCTTTATGACTATCTGAGTATCACGACTAAGTATCTACTGGTAGGATCTTGTGATGATATTCAATGTTCATTGTGTAATAATCGATATTCCTCACAGGTGTTACTTGTTCATACCTGCATTAAAATATATTCGAATTGGAATGGAACAATAAAAGGAAAATCATTAAAGAAACATTGACAGCATGATGAGAATTTGAACAGTATCCTTCCTGTTAACGTTCTCACGAGGGCATGCACTTTGTTTAGGTTTACAATATTTTTATGAAAGAAAATAATATTTTTTTCACACCACCTGCTCGAAAATGTCAAATTATATGTCAAGCAACCTTAATCTAAAGTGAGTCATTAGTGGCCGGGGGCACAGCCGGTCAATAATGTTGTACTGGATTTCATTATGACCCGCTGGTCAATAATGTGATTTGAATTTGGAATCTCACATGCTCAGCTAAATTAGCAGTATAGTACTAACAAACACCCTTTGGTGCCAGAAAGAGGGAAGATATTCTCGAAACCCTTACTACGCGTGGATGATATTCTCGATTTCCTACAAAATCATAACGACTGCTTCTTCATATCGTTGCCATGTTTTCGAAGACACAATATTGTAAGAATAATTAGATAACTACGAACCATTTTTTAAAAGGAATGGAATAACATTAAAACTGGCATTAATAATAACAAATACCGTACCGCGCCGTAATACCGTAATAGTAATTGGCTGTAACATTAGTTAATTTATTTTAAGTAAACTGCGTTATGATTGCTGTCGATTTTGTGAATAAATAAATAAATAATAAAACCTATCTATACTACAGTCGATTTATCACATTTATCAAAAATATTTTCACGAGCGTCTCCAATGACGTTCTAAATTCAAAATGCATACAGCCAATCATCCAAAACCATTCTACCAGCCCTGTATAAAGCTAAGTTTACACAACGCCACTTCCATGAGAGTGATATCAATAGACACACACGACAAAACCGTAGAACAGGCTTTTATTTTTAAATCGAATTGATCGTGTCTTGGCTACTTATTGGTAGACGCAATTAAGGCGCAAATTTTCGTACTGTGGCTATTATTTTCTCACAGTAGGTGTAAAAAGTAGAGTATCCTCCTCTGGGCTAAAGGTGTCTTTGACTTGGGCTAGCTTGAATCCCTCGCTGCATTCAGGATTCTTGTATTAACTCCCTCGCTTCGCTCGTGAGTTAAATCCCGAATCCTTCATTACGCTCGAGATTCAATATGACGCCCGTGACATAAGACACAACTTTAGCCCCTCGGTGCATAATCTATTATTATTAAACGACAATTTTTATGACTACCGAAAAAAAAATATCTTTCTCATTCTCTCGATTTGTCATTTAATAAAACTAATTAGTTCAAAGATAATGGCGTGTGTTAATCATTTTCAATAATTGTATAAATAATAATAATAATTGTACCCTTTTTAAAGTTCCTGAATTGTCCCACAGCTGGGCAAAGTTCTTCCCCATAGCGTTGCCTTCCACATAGCCTTGCCTTCCCCATAACGTTGCCTTCGCCATAGCGTTGCCCTCTCCTTAGCGTTGCCTTCCCCATTGCGTTGCCTTCCCTATTACGTTGCCTTCCCCATAGCATTGCCTTCCGCATAGCGTTGCCTTTCCCACATCGTTGCCTTCCCCATAGCATTGCCTTCCGCATAGCGTTGCCTTTCCCATAACGTTGCCTTCCCCATAGCGTTGCCTTCCCCATTGCGTTGCCTTCCCCATAACGTTGCCTTCCCCATAGCGTTGCCTTCCCCATAGCGTTTCCTTCCCCATAGCGTTGCCTTCCCCATAGCGTTGCCTTCCCCATAGCGTTGCCTTCCCCATAGCGTTGCCTTCCCCATAGCGTTGCCTTCCCCATAGCGCTGCCTTCCCCATAGCGTTGTCTTCCCCACAGCGTTGCCTTCCACATAGCTTTGCCTTCCCCAAAGCGTTGCTTTCGATAGCGTTGCCTTTCCCATAACGTTGCTTTTCCCATAGCGTTGCCTACCCCATAGCGTTGCCTTCGCTCCATTAACCTTCGGACCTCTAGGAGTATCTTTGCGGCTACCGTTGTGCGTTGCGATGTGGCCCACCTATAGTGTGCGATGGTTCATACAAAATGTACAAAGGTGATGCAGCAGTGCGATTCTGTAACCCTCTCACCGTGAAAACTTAGGTGAAGTGAGCGTGGATTGATCTGTCAATAGTGTCAATTCCTAGCAAAAACAAACTCACTTCACCTAAGTTTTCACGGTGAGATTTTTACAGAATCGAACGTCAGGCAATTTTTGCAATGCATTGCGGCGCTGCCCTCCCATAGAGCTCCGCGAGCCTCATTGCACTGGAGAGAAAATAGCACCCTAATTGCGTAACACTGCACTATCAACCATAATAATCTTCATAATTTTGAAGGGTATTGCTAATCTTCATAACTCCTAAAAATTGTCCGCTTAAGAGCGTTTACGCCGTACGGCATTTCATACAAACTTTCAAGCCTTTGTTTTTCGAAATTAATGAACCAATTTTAATGAAACTTCATACGCGTATGCAGGATACAAAGGTCTAAAAAGTTAGTAGAAAACATTTTGGAAATGTCTTATTTAAAAAAAGATATTTGAAAATCTCTGTTTCTATGGAATATTTAAAATCGGTCTAATTTGGCTGTAACATTATTTTTCGAAAATGTTTTCTACTAACTTTTTAGACCTTTGTATCCTGCTTATGCTTATGAAGTTTTATTAAAATCGGTTCATTCACTTCGAAAAACAAGGGCTTGAAAGTTTGTATGAAATGCCGTTCGACGTAAACGCTCTTAACAACATTCAATGTTGTTGAACTGTCAAAATAAAAGCCATTCCTACTGTTAGTATGTTAAGCAAATTATCCCGCAGTTCAAATTCTAATTCGAAATTTGCATCTGTCTGATACAATTAATGCGTTGCAGTTCCTAATGAGCGTTGGCGCATTTTTGCAATGCGGCGGCGGCGCGGCGGCGGGCGCGCTGAGATTCGCCGCGGCTATAGTGTGCGCTTATCTTAAATCCACACGATATGAAAAGCAATAAAGACTGTGATCACGTCTCGTTCCAGTTTTTGCGGTGTGCGTCTTATCCATATTAAGTTAGCGCATAGCTTTAGCTACTTTTGATTCCTTATTTGTTTTGCTTTATTGATATGGGTACGTTTTAAATAACGAAATTGGTTATTTAACGTTTTATAATAAGAAAATTGACGGAAGAAATTGTGGCTTTTTGAATCAGAAAGTTAGGAATAAACAGGAAGAATGGAAAATATTATTGATTCTTTACTGTAATGATTTTAATAAGTGGTATCTTCTAATTTTTACACACTTTGAACACTACAAATAACTAACGATCCACTGTATACATATAAGGTACCTTTATAAATGCGAAAGTAGCTCCGTCTGTCTGTTTGTTATCTTTCACGTCTCAACGGCTGAACGGATTTGGATAAAATTTGCCACACGGATAGACCGTGTCCTTTTTTTATCCCGGCAGTACGTGGAATAATTTCCGACCTCCATCCACGCAGGCGAAGTCGCAGGGAAAAGGTAGATAAATAATAATATATAATATTATTTCATATAATAAAAACAGTTCATTTAACCGCACGCTAGTAATTGTTGGATGATTTGACATAATCCAATACAGCTATGTTAATATTTTGTTAATGTGATTCGGAAACTTTTACGTTACACTACAATTTCAGCGGAACCCCAAACTTTCGGGACCGATTGCTCTTATTGGCATGGTCCGACCCTGAATAAACTGTATGAAGGCGCATAGCTCATATTATTATTATGTTGTATGTTACCTACTCGTTTATTTACACGTACCGATTTAAAATCACACTAATATTATAAAGCCGAAAGTTTGTGAGTGTATGTGTGTGTGTTTATATGTTTGTAACTTCTTCACACTCAAACGGCTAGACCAATTTTGATAAAATTTTGTATGGAGGTAGCTGACACCCTGGATTAACATATAGGCTACTTTTTATCCCTATTCCCATGGGATCGACACTTATGCGGGCCAAAACGCAGGGCTCTGCTAGTTTATTAATATAAATCGATACCGTAACCATGTATTTGATTGTAAACTTCACAATACCTATCTCACAGTTTTAATAAAATTTACTAGACTAATTTTGACTGAAATAAGGCTTCCGTACCACAAGGCAAAAACGCCGAAAAAACACGTTTGTTGTATGGGAGCCCGAGGGGCCCGTGGCTAAGTAATAACAGCCGCACAGGTCGATCGATCAGGTTAAGCTACGCTTGCCGCGGTTGGTTTGTGGATGGGTGACCATCTTTACATACTGAGACCCCTCCGTGCCTCGGAAAGCACGTTAAGCCGTTGGTCCCGGCTGTCATTTGTGGATCTTTGACAGTCGTTACGGGTTGTCAGAAGCCCGAAAGTCTGACAACCAGTCTTACCAAGGGGTATCGTATTACCCAGTAACTGGGTTGTGGAGGTCAGATAGGCAGTCGCTCCATGTAAAATACTGGTATTCAGCTGCATCCGGTTAGACTGGAAGCCGACCCCAACATAGTTGGGAAAAGGCTAGGCAGATGATGTTGTATGGGAGCCCCCCTTAAATACATGTTTTATTCTGTTTTTAGTACTTATTTGTTGTTATAGCGGCAACAGAAATACATCATTTGTGAAAATTTCAACTGTCTAGCTATCACGGTTCATGAGATACGGCCTGGTGACAGACAGACAGAGGGACTGGAGTCTTAGTAATAGGGTCCCGTTTTTACCCTTTGGGTACGGGACCCTAAAAACACTCTGTACGTGACTGTACTTAAAACTATAAAGCATGTCACACACATGCTACGGGTGAGTTATTTTAACTTTACATTTCTAGTCACAGTATAAATCACACCGGTTCTCTCTGCCGTTCACATACTGTTGTACTTTTTGTACTTAGACATGTCTGAAAGGCGGAAACCAAAAGGAGGATGTGTTTCTTCAGGACGGCCCGTGGCTAAATAATAACAGCCGCACAGGTCGATAGATCAGGTTAAGCTACGCTTGCCGCGGTTGGTCAGTGGATGGAAGACCATCTTTACATACTGTGACCCCTCCTTGCCTCGGAAAGCACGTTAAGCCGTTGGTCCCGGCTGTCATTCGTGGATCTTTGACAGTCGTTACGGGTAGTCACCCTTTGTACAGTTTCTATACCTTATGTCGTAATTAATATGGTGTACATAATAAAGAGTATTCTATTCTATTCTAGTCAGAAGCCCGAAAGTCTAACAACCAGTCTTATCAAGAGGTATCGTATTACCCAGTAAATCCAGTAATTGGGTTGTGGAGGTCAGATAGGCTGTCGCTCCATGTAAAATACTGGTATTCAGCTGCATCCGGATAGACTGGAAGCCGACCCCAACATAGTTGGGAAAAGGCTAGGCAGATGATGAATCAGATAACGTTACGTTAGGTATAGCAATGATGATACGTAGTAGGTGTACCTTCTTCATCGTATAATGGCGCTTTACAAACAAAAGAAGTCAATACACGAAAAAAATAATTTCTTACTACACCACATTAAAGCGATTTCATTAACACTTAGGTACTGACTTTATACAGTAAGAAGAAATGTATGTAAAACAGTAAAAGACAAAACAGTACCTTTTACTGATTGAACATACTATTTACTGAAAAAAACAACAAAAAACAAAGGAAAACCACCGTTACTGTAGTAATGTAAGTATATTTCAATGGTTTGAACGATATCACCAAATTAATAAAACAGTTAATTTTGCTACTTAAACCTGCATGCAACCTACTTGCAGACATGCAAGTAGCTTGAAGGCCATGGCATAACAACTTCCACTTCATCCGGTCTATTTTGTTAAAATGTCATATTTTTTACAACAAATTCATGCAAGTACCTTAGATAGTTATTAATATGCAAGAGCCAGTCCTCGTGTATAAGTCCTTGGCAGTCTTTGGGCACATGTTTAAGAGACTCTAAATTAAGGGGCTTACATGACCTAAAGCGCGGTCACTGTCGGACTGCATAGAAAAGAAAGAGAAGCGCGATGACACTACGCTGGTAATTTATTGCAAAATATGAAACAATTATTTAATAAATATTTCTATTGTTTGGACTAAAAAAAATTTGTATGTTGCTTGTAGAATAATTTGAAAAAAAATCAGAATGAGTGTAAGTATGTATAATATATTTATTAGTATGGTTTTTATTGTAGAAAGCAAGTTTTAAGAGGTATCTTCATGATTTTTTTCTATCATATCAAATTAGTTGTATTATGTTTTCAATAAGTACACTATCTACCTAGCATATATCCTGAAGAATATCATTATATTAATATCATATACTTTTATTGTTTCTAAAACTTGCGTTTTTTGTGTTTAGGTCCTGTAAGCCCTTTAAATGATAATCCGCCAAAGCGACCCTACTAAAAACTTGCATATTGCATGTTCCATATAGGAACCTTTTTTACCGAAGTTTCTGCCCCTATCCCAGGGTTACCATTAAAACGGAGTCCCGGTAATTGGGAAAGTTAGGCTATTAAAGTTTTATTTTAAAGTTGAGTTCAGGGGAAATGTTAGTCGGCTCGAACTAGAATCTAGTAGAAACTTTGTTAGTTATTAACTAAGTAATCGCGTTTAAAAATGCTGTTATAAGTGAATATACATTTTTTTTACAAACACATTTTTTTTTAAAGTTTGCATATTAAAAATGTCTAGTAATAGCCTTGAGGGTAGCCTATAGTGTCACGTTTCCGATATATTTGGAGGTACCATACACCATGTCATTTTTGTTCGTATAAGTGTCCCCTACCCATATTATACTACTAGCTTCTGCACGCGACTTCTCTCGACTCTCCCCATTCACCCTCTTAGGGGTGAAATTTCGAAAGACCCTTTCTTAGTTAAACCTACTCTGCACAAAGAACACACCCTTCGAATTTCATGTCTCTAGGACCAGCGATTTAGGCTGTGCGTTGATAGGTATATCAGTCAGTCAGGACTTAGAATTTTATATACATATATATAGATATATAACGTGCACGGAAGGTGTCAATCAAAATCAAAGAATCATCATCATCAAGACGTCATCTGAGCCACCATTTTTGGTGGCTCAGAGGACAATTTCTGGTGGTAGTCAATTTGATAATCAATTAGGTAATTTCCCTGACTTTACATAATGCCTTTCAAAACTACTGTCTACCGAAATCCTGACCCCCCAAAAGATCCAAGCTAAGCCCGTTTATTAGCCAACGAAGGGTTTTGGCAAAACAAAGAGTTCACAGTGATCATAGAATCCTGGTCAGCAATCCATGGACACAGTTGGGACCCAAATCACGTACTGTACAGTTTTGGCCACAACGGGACGGTTGAATCCACAGAGCACAAAATCGCGGCGTCTAGATATGGCACTACTAATAAAAATTGTGGCGCCGAAAGTGTATTGAGCACACAACTTCTATCACGAACCTCCGTGATAAAGGTAAGTAGGATAAGGGGGTCCGTGGCTTTAGCTTTAGCGGTGTGGGACGGACCCACCGCCAAAGGTGAAGAAGCGACTAGCTATTGACTATTTTCTCGCTCAAGAAAGAATTAGTTCGTTACAATCATACAACAGAGAGTATTCTTGCTGGCAGTGTATAAGCTGAACGCTTAAGGACGCCTTTACGAATCTGACAAAAATAAGCCGTTTTTCGGTGCATTTTGCGGCAAAATGAGACGAAACCAAATGTAACTAATAATTACCACAGATAGATTACTATTTCATCTCCAAATGGTAGCCATTTTTTATTCGAAAATGTTGGTTTATAATATAGTAAAAAATAATTTCCGTTGCCTCTTCACACAAAATCGACGATATCGTGCTGTCTTTGGGATCATTTTTCTTCTATTTAATAACATAAACATATTTATTTTAAAATATTTTATGTAAGCAGACATGTTCAACTCAAAAAGGTAGCCAAAAGAACTATCAAAATGTTAAAAATAAGCTCAGAAAAAAATAAAAATCGGAGTCTATTTTTTCACATATTTAGCTGTAATACGTGAATCTTATTGGATTGAAATAAGGGTTATTTTACTGGTCACTGTCTCGGTTTATTGCACAAAAATTTGTAATGAAATATTAGTCTGCGCTCGGCCGCCGTTGTGAGTGGACTCTGTGTCGGTTGTAAGCAGCAGCTTGTGCTAAAAGAAGATCGCTGTACGGATACAAAATATTAATTTGACACACAAAACTTGATACTTCACGCATTCTGTATGTACCTATTACCCAAGGAAAGATTTGATTCACAGTCTTATAATTTTTCTAGAAGTAGGGTTTATAAATTCATATTTCGTTCCGGACTTGCTGGAGTGACCTGCACAGCAGGTGTACTTCGAAGACTGCTACTGGAACTAACAGCCGAGGTGAGGAGTTATTCCGGTCTGATCCCCTGAAGACTTACAATATTTCATGATGGGTGTCAATTTCGTGGTTTTCGAGGGTGCTGAAACCGATGGTGAGGTCCAAATGAGAATCCAAGATGGCGGATGTGAAAAATGTTACAATTTTTCATGATGGGTGTCAATTTCGTGGTTTTCGAGGGTGCTGAAACCGACGGTGGGGTCAAAATAAAAATCCAAGATGGCGGATGTGACAAATGTTACAATTTTTCATGATGGGTGTCAATTTCGTGGTTTTCGAGGGTGCTGAAACCGACGGTGGGGTCAAAATAAAAATCCAAGATGGCGGATGTGACAAATGTTACAATTTTTCATGATGGGTGTCAATTTCGTGGTTTTCGAGGGTGCTGAAACCGATGGTGGGGTCAAAATAAAAATCCAAGATGGCCGATGTGAAAAATGTTACAATTTTTCATGATGGGTGTCAATTTCGTGGTTTTCGAGGGTGCTGAAACCGATGGTGGGGTCAAAATAAAAATCCAAGATGGCGGATGTGAAAAATGTTACAATTTTTCATGATGGGTGTCAATTTCGTGGTTTTCGAGGGTGCTGAAACCGATGGTGGGGTCAAAATAAAAATCCAAGATGGCCCATGTGAAAAATGTTACAATTTTTCATGATGGGTGTCAATTTCGTGGTTTTCGAGGGTGCTGAAACCGACGGTGGGGTCAAAATGAAAATCCAAGATGGCGGATGTGAAAAATGTTACAATTTTTCATGATGGGTGTCAATTTCGTGGTTTTCGAGGGTGCTGAAACCGACGGTGGGGTCAAAATAAAAATCCAAGATGGCGGATGTGACAAATGTTACAATTTTTCATGATGGGTGTCAATTTCGTGGTTTTCGAGGAAGCTGAAACCGATGGTGGGGTCAAAATAAAAATCCAAGATGGCCGATATGAAAAATGTTACAATTTTTCATGATGGGTGTCAATTTCGTGGTTTTCGAGGATGCTGAAACCGATGTTGGGGTTAAAATAAAAATCCAAGATGGCCGATGTGAAAAATGTTACAATTTTTCATGATGGGTGTCAATTTCGTGGTTTTCGAGGGTGCTGAAACCGATGGTGGGGTCAAAATAAAAATCCAAGATGGCTGATGTGAAAAATGTTATAATTTTTCATGATGGGTGTCAATTTCGTGGTTTTCGAGGGTGCTGAAACCGACGGTGGGGTCAAAATGAAAAACCCAAGATGGCGGATGTGAAAAATGTTACAATTTTTCATGATGGGTGTCAATTTCGTGGTTTTCGAGGGTCCTGAAACCGATGGTGCTGTCAAAATAAAAATCCAAGATGGCGGATGTGAAAAATTTTATAATTTTTCATGATGGGTGTCAATTTCGTGGTTTTCGAGGGTGCTGAAACCGATGGTGGGGTCAAAATAAAAATCCAAGATGGCGGATGTGAAAAATGTTACAATTTTTCATGATGGGTGTCAATTTCGTGGTTTTCGAGGGTGCTGAAACCGATGGTGGGGTCAAAATAAAAATCCAAGATGGCCGATGTGAAAAATGTTAAAATTTTTCATGATGGGTGTCAATTTCGTGGTTTTCGAGGGTGCTGAAACCGACGAAGGAAAGAAGGAAGAAAGGAAGGAAGAAAGGGTGGATTTTTATTATGACCCAACCATCGGTTTCAGCACCCTCGAAAACCACGAAATTGACACCCATCATGAAAATTTGTAACATTTGTCACATCCGCCATCTTGGATTTTTATTTTGACCCCACCGTCGGTTTCAGCACCCTCGAAAACCACGAAATTGACACCCATCCTGAATAATTGTAACATTTTTCACATCCGCCATCTTGGATTCTCATTTTGACCTCACCATCGGTTTCAGCACCCTCGAAAACCACGAAATTGACACCCATCATTAAAATATTGTAACACTTTTCACATCCGCCATCTTGGATTTTCATTTTGACCTCACCATCGGTTTCAGCACCCTCGAAAACCACGAAATTGACACACATCATGAAAAATTGTAACATTTTTCACATCTGCCATCTGTAAAATTATTAAAAAGGGTTCAAACCGGGTGCGGTGACTTGACAAAGACGAAAATGTGGAGTCGTTGTTCCTCAATACTAACATACACGTATCCGTTATAATAAGAAATTACGAACTTATGTATTTCAATAAACCCTGTACTTATTTTTGTTGCTGACGATCCTTCAGGATCAAAAACAAAAGAAAAAGCGATTCAAACCGGTATGAGAAAGTTTTAAGTGGATAAGACAGAGATTAAAACA
This sequence comes from Mesoligia furuncula, assembly GCA_916614155.1. Classification (NCBI taxonomy): domain Eukaryota; kingdom Metazoa; phylum Arthropoda; class Insecta; order Lepidoptera; family Noctuidae; genus Mesoligia; species Mesoligia furuncula. The sequence goes on from OU744808.1 coordinate 21,354,280, forward strand.
GAAGACGATCTAGGAGGGGATCGAGGCGGGGGGGTGGAGGGGGGGTTCAGGGGATCAGAACGGAATAATTCGAGCTGAGTCAGGTGTGCCGAGTATGGGCTCGTTTTCTTAGTTATGTTGAGACCTTACCTCCGGACTTGCTGGAGTGACCTGCAGGTGTACTTCGAAGACTCCTACTGGAACTAACAGCCGAGCTGAGCTAGGTGTGCCGAGTATGGGCTCGTTTTCTTAGTTATGTGGAGACCTTACCTCCGGACTTGATGGAGTGACCTGCAGGTGTACTCCGAAGACTGCTACTGGAACTAATAGCCGAGCTGAGCTAGGTGTGCCGAGTATGGGCTCGTTTTCTTAGTTATGTTGAGACCTTACCTCCGGACTTGAATACTTGATGGAGTGACCTGCAGGTGTACTTCGAAGACTCCTACTGGAACTAACAGCCGAGCTGAGCTAGGTTTGCCGAGTATGGGCTCGTTTTCTTAGTTATGTTGAGACCTTACCTCCGGGCTTGATGGAGTGACCTGCAGGTGTACTCGAAGACTGCTACTGGAACTAACAGCCGAGCTGATCTAGGTGTGCCGAGTATGGGCTCGTTTTCTTAGTTATGTTGAGACCTTACCTCCGGACTTGATGGAGTGACCTGCAGGTGTACTTCGAAGACTGCTACTGGAACTAATAGCCGAGCTGAGCTAGGTGTGCCAAGTTTGGGCTTCTTTTGTTAGTTTTGTTGAGACCTTAAGAATAGGTAGGCAGGCACTAGGCCGGGTCTAGTCTAGGCAGATGCGGTCACTAATCGGAAACATAAAACAAAAGTATCTAAAAAAAAAAAGATTACAGCCGCCATCTTGGATTTTCATTTTAACTTTGTTTTCGGCTCCAGCACCCTCGAAAACTATGAAAACGACACCCATGATAAAAAATATAAAAAAAAATTACAGCCGCCATCTTGGATTTTCATTTTGACCTCACTATCTGCTTCAGCGCCCTTGAAAACCATAAAAACGACACCCATGATAAAAATAAAAAATAAATTACAACCGCCATCTTAAATTTTCATTTTGACCTAATTATTGGCTCCAACACCCTCGAAAACCATGAAAACGACACCCATGATGAAAAATATTTAAAAAAAATACAGCCGCCATCTTGGATTTTCATTTTGACCTCACTATCGGCTTTAGCGCCCTTGAAAACCATAAAAACGACCACCCATGATAAAAATATTAAAGCCGCCATCTTGGATTTTCATTTGGACATCACTATCGGTTTTAGCACCCTTGAAAACCATAAAAACGACACCCATGATGAAAAATTAAAAAAACTACAACCGCCATCTTGGATTTTCATTTTTATCTCACTATCGGCGATCTCAATATCCGTCACTTTGCACGGCCAAAAATGTAATTGACAGGCTTATGGTGATTTATCGAGGTAGCCTTGACTGCTAATATGCCTTTATGCAATGCACGACACTGCTTAGTACGTTATCCTAATTGCGTAACACACTTGGAATGGCAATCCATTCCGATTTGACAGTTCAACAATATCCATTGCGTTGTTTTTGTTTTACGAATTTTTTAAATATATATGAAGCAACTAGCTGTGCCCCGCGGTTTCACCCGCGTAAGTTTCGATCCCGTGGGAATATCGGATAAAAAGTAGCCTATATGTGTCAGCTACCTCTATACAAAATTTTATCAAAATTGGTGAAGCCGTTTGAGCGTGAAGAACAAACATATAAACATACACACACACTCACAAACTTTCGCCTTTATAATATTAGCGTGATGAATATTGTAGCATTTGTACTGTTTGCCTTGTAGGGTGTGTGCCAAATACACGTATTTTCTTTCCAGTTTTCGAGAACCTACTTGCATTTGATACCATAGCAAATTTATTATATAAAATACGAAATAAACCGAATAAAACAAGCCTGTTTTATATTTGTTTTCAATAAGCTCGTCCGCAAATTATTAATACATAGGTACTTTGGCAACTTGTACTTGATTAATCACTGTCCAGTGAAATTAAGTAAATAGCATTCTACTTATATGAACACTTCACATTACCTACAAACTGTTTGAAAACAAATTACCGTAAACTTAAAAAAAATACATGGCAAAAATAAAATAAAATTAGGCTCAAGTATCAAGTCGTGTCAGTTTACTCATAATTTCATCGCTTCGCGCATGTCGCTGTGTGTGTGAGCCGTGCACCTGTAGTAGTAAGACTCAATACCTAAAATTGAAGCGCGTCATTTCGTAAACGCGTCCTTAATGTTGTTCAGTTGTTTTACATAACGGAACTGTTTTGTAAAACAGCGGATTCTTCAATCCGTCTGCGACATATATATTTAACCGACACGGCACCTACATCTACATTTCTTGAGCGACAAATAGTCGATAGCTAGTCGTTTCCTGAAGACGACGGCGACGTTGGGACAAGTACCCCAAAGGCGTCATCTATATCGTAGTGGGGGGCCCGTGGCTAAATAATAACAGCCGCACAGGTCGATCGATCAGGTTAAGCTACGCTTGCCGAAGTTGGTCTGTGGATGGTGACCATCTTTACATACCGTGACCCCTCCGTGCCTCGGAAAGCACGTTAAGCCGTTGGTCCCGGCTGTCATTCGTGGAACATTGACAGTCGTTACGGGTAGTCAGAAGCCCGAAAGTCTGACAACCAGTCTCACCAAGGAGTATCGTATTACCCAGTAACAGGGTTTAGGAGGTCAGATAGGCAGTCGATCCATGTAAAATACTGGTATTCAGCTGCATCCGCTTAGACTGGAAGCCGACCCTAACATACTTAGGAAAAGGCTACCCAAGTAACATTTAATTCGGGCTTAGGTTGTAAAAAATGCCTTTAGGTTTTATAATGGTCGTAAAAAGGTTAATGCTTTGCTATCTGGTCATATTAAGTACTTGAGAATGATTAATAAGTCCTAAAACGAATTGTCTATTATTACAACCTTGGAGCCGATGACAAGAGTTTAAATTAACGTTATTTTGACTTGTGTTTCAAGAGCATATAGACCCAGGATCTTATAGTTGTCGTAGACTCCTGATTAAGTTCTGGAAAGGCTAGCATTATTCTAAAGTGAGATCTAAAGGTTTAATTTTTAACTTTGATATAACCATAAAGTTATGGAATGTTGAAATCGCTTATTAGTAATTTCTAAAACCTACTTTAAACTTTTAGGCTGTATTAGAGTTGTCTAGGTAAACAAATTAGGACTGTGTGGTGAAAACCCAAAGCAATAAGCTATTTTCATGAGCTGAAGGCATGCTTAAAGTCCTAAAAGAATATTTTAAAGCTTTAGAGGCATTCTCTAAAAATGTTAGTGGTGTCCGCGACTTCAAAGCATTACGTTGTCTTGCAAAATGAACCGACACAGAGTGTTATCAAAAAAAGTGAAAGTTTCAGCACTCTTGTCGAACCGTCGAACGCACGTCCTCCTACAACCAAAACTTAAAAGCAAATAATTGTACGTTGAGGTTTTTTTCGCGACTCGCAAGTCTTGAAGGACTCCTGGAGATAAACTTAAAGCTGCGAAAACAGCCTTGTCGTTTTAAATAGCTCCGCGAGATTACCTTTAGCTCTTATTTTCGTAAACAATAAGAGCTTTTAGCTGTTACAGTTCTGAAAAGGTTAATTGTAATGCTTTCTAGTAATTTCCTAACGCCAGCCATTTTGTTCACTGATATAAAAAAAAAATCTAAACAAAAAGCAATATTTTAAGTCAATAAGGCAAAATTAAGTAACGTGTGCTATGCTTTGATTTAAAACAAATGTTTTTTATATGAATAGAAGTTTTATTTCTAATGCAACTTACTACCAACCACCTAAATTTATAATTTTTATTTCATTAAAATATCTTCTAAATTTTTTACTTTCGGAAGGCCCGTCTCGTATACAGCACTATTATCCTAAAGTGTCACGATAAAGTGCCAGTCGCACTATTTTTTTGATTTTCCCTGACTTCAGCAAGCTATTTATTACTTTTTATGATTATAAGACTTACATCTAGCCATTTTGAAACTTGGTATTACAGGGAATGGCGCCATTATAAATAAGTATTTACGATTGGTGTTTCTGTGTAGAAAAAATCTTACACAGAAACATTTTAAAACCTGAGAGTCCTGGAAAGGCATTTATTCATGTCCATCAAAAAGGTTTTAAGTTGTCATTGAGTTACATCCATGACTAATTTAGAACTTAAAAGCTGCCTTACAAGGTTATATTAACGTTAAATTAAGGTTGTGAAGGTTATATTTGGGTTCTGTGTAAGTAGTTCGAAAGGTTCTGGATTTGAGCTTTAGGTTTTGCTGTAGCTCCCAGAAAGATTCTAAAACGTGGGCCCTTTTTGCACTCAGGAGGTTATTATAACGTTAATATAACGTTATTAAGTCTATTAAGACTTACGAGCAGATGTCCATACAAAGGTTCTAGAACCTTTTCAAAACCTTTCTAAAACCTAAAATGTTACTTGGGTAGGCAGATGATCTATATCGTAGTGCGAATAAACGGTACGACGCTTGGTTTGTATGGAAAAGTGTTGACAATGCCGTTTCTAGCAGCGGCCGCTGAGGCATGTTCGTGCTCTATGTTTGAACAACTAGCTAGGGGTAGGATACTGGAATTTAATGTATATAAACTTGATGTTTTCGTCGTGTGTACTATACAGACGGGTTGCGTGGAAACGTTTCCGGTTGGCTTGTTTTTTACTCAACCAAAGACGGGGCTATGTTTGTCACGCGTATCTAAATATCTTCGTATCTTTTTACCGACTTCAAAAAAAAGGAAGTTATCAATTCGACACGTATGTATGTAATAAATATTATTGGAACTGCATTATATTTACATATGACAATCTATTAGGATTTCCAAACAAATATACAAAATTTTATAGATGTATGTATGTAGGTATGTTTGTCTTTGAAATAACTTTAATTTTGGAAGTCGGTGGCAAAAAACTAAAACTAAAATACAGATCCCAAGACACCAACTTCCGAAATTAAAATTATTTCATAACTAGCTTCCGCCCGCGACTCCGTCCGCGCGGATGTCGGTCTTCGCGTGGATGGTTTATTTCTCCATTTTGAGTAACTCTGACAATGACATCTTATAAATATCTATTGGACCCAAATACGGCTAAGCCTATAATAATTAAGGAGATCCCTCTATTGAGCTACTGCTGTTGAGCTCGAGTTCTGTAGTAAGTTTTTTTTTTCATAGTAATTCCGACCTTGATAAGTAGCATGTAGCAGTAAATTACTGACAGTGACGAAGTTTGCAATAATAAAAAAGTGATCGTGACAATGCGACAGAAAGTTAATTGAGAGCTTCAGCATACACAACATTGTTAGTGAGCTCGTCCGGAATATGAACATGAAGATTTCTTGGACTGCTCACACGGGAAAGAGCTACGTAAAGTTGCCCGTGTGAAAAACAACTCGCGGTAAGATCTACGCCAGCAACTCCTAGGGTCTGACCTTGAGCCTTATTTATTGTCATGGCATAACATAAAGCTACAGGAAACTGTATTCTCTTAAATTGAAATGGAAAATTATCCACTACGGGTAATGCAACGTGTGTTCGCGGTTCTACAGAACAACGACTATGAATAAAACCGAAAAATAAGATTTTTTTTTCTACGTATTTTTCCAGGATAAAAAGTATCCTATTTTATGCCCAGGATAATAAGGTATAATTATACCAAGTTTCATCGAAATCGAACCGTTAGTTTTCACGTGATGCCTGCATATACAGACAGACAGACAGACAGACAAAAATTTTTTTAATCACATATTTGGGTTTGGTATCGATCCAGCAACACCCCCCGCTATTTATTTTTTCAATATTTTCAATGTACAGAATTGACCCTTCTACAGATTTATTATATGTATAGATTTTGAGTTAATTTCTTTTTGAAGTCGATTTAATTTTTTTAAATTACTTTTTTATTAGAAGTCAATGATATAAAACTTATGGTGCTTCAAGAATAATAAATAATAAACAGGAAAAATCAATCCTAATTATGTATTATTAGACATTCAGGCCACTCTCTTGGGAACTCTTCATCGAGAATTTGATGCACTTAGTTTGAGGCCGTGACTAGGTAGATACTTTATACTTTTTATTAGTTCCATGCTCCAAAAACTATTCTATTTAAATATCATTTTGTGGCCAAATAAGGTTTCTTTGTTTTAATATTATGCAGAACTTACAAAGTAACCTAATATTTCAAAATGGCAGATGCAAAAAAATAAACAAGTGATGAAGGACTACATCACTACATGTATGTGCATATTTTGTCGTTCCATTTAATTCAGAATACACGAATGTCACCATCCCATGTAAACGAAATTAAACAACGCAAAACTAAATTAAATTCTCTTCGCTTTGTGGTAGTTAGCTCCAAAATGAAATGTTGATGGGAAATGTAGCCATACCTGTCCGTCCGTTTGTGTTATTTTCATTCTCGTATTGCACAAGCATAATCAGCCTAAAACGTTCCCACTGCTGGGATGCAGGCGCACTCTCTGGGCCCGAGTAGATGTCACATGTCTTGGAATTTTTGGTTCTAAGACATGCCGGTTTCCTCACGATGTTTTCTTTCACCGTTTTGAGAGTGTTAATGAAATAGTTTACACAAAATAAAGTGAGGGTTCGAACCTACGACCTACAACTCGCAAGTCGCGGCCGTTTCTACTGGGCCACTTTCCCGTCTCAACCTACATTCTCGTGTTGACTGCAAAATAGGGTTCTTGAACAAGGACCGCTTTGAGCGAAGAGGTAGCTCATAATGAACTAGGATAAGTTAAAAATGTGAGAGAAAATATAACTTTAGGTTTAGTATACCTAGATGCCTATATGCACCCTAAATGTATGAAACAGCTGAACTTTTCCAGGAACGCTATGTTACTCTTACTAAAAGATGTCCATAAAGAAAAGTACGTAACATAAAGTACAACCTTCACCTTCTCCAATGAAAACTGTAAATAGTATTTATTCCGGTGATTTATATGGGTATACGAGTAGAGTATTAGTACTTTAAATATCTGATCAGGGCCTCAAGTCTGCTATTACAATAGTGTCAGAATGGTCTATCGTTGATTTCATAATTGTTGATTTTGACAAGTTTGGTAATCTACTAATATTATGGTGTCATTATGACTTTCCAATGGTCAACCGCTCACACTCCATTGAAAGAAATGGCATAGAATGGTAATCTCGTACTTAATGAAAAATGAATTACTGACTTAGGCGGTAATCTGCTAAAATGTTGACAGTTCCTTTGATCAGTGACCTACCATTAGAACGTCATTCTGCAGTCATTGCTTTTGATTCGTTACGAGTATCGTATAATTTCTGTGCCACTGACTGACAATGGGGTGGTGGTGGGATCGTGTTGGAATGACGAATTTATAAAAATAGCAGAGTTGGGCCCCAGAATTCATTACATGTTAGTTAGACAACCCGAATAGGTACTCGGACATTATTGCATTCACCGATAACTAAATAATTATGGCATTTTGTCCATCGTGCCTCCTCCCAGCTGAACATGACAAGCCCGTGGGAACAGATTTTAATGGACATACAATTATTGCTACATTGGAACATTTATTGGGACAATAATTTGACGTCCGCAGGGAATCTCGAATGAAAATCAAATATTTCGAATATTATCTTTATTGATTAAATAATTTTGTTTGATTAAAATAGCGGTGAAAAAAAATTTACATTTAACATAGGATATCTTCGCTGGATGGGTGGTAACAGCTGGATGAGAGTTGCCGAAAATCGACTTGAATGGCGTGTAATAGGAGAGGCGTATGTCCAGCAGTGGACTGCTGTAGGCTGATAATGATGATGACGACATAGGATTGTATATTTTATTTATTTACTCAGGACAAAGAATTGTAGAACACGTTAAAAATACAGTTTTACAAAATAAGTACTATTTATACAAGCGTGTGGGTGAGCACTGCTCTCCTAGCTAGGTTATGGAAACCTGTGTTAAGGAGAAGCAGTCCGGTCCCTTATGGTACAGTGACGTAAAAATTACACAGTGCTTCTTAAGTTACTGTTACAATTTCGAAGAATTGAGACAATTAAACGCTTAAGACAACGACAACGACGACGACGTTGGCGACGACGTTTGTTGACAATTAAAAGTTTAAGATACGTTTGTTATATTGACCTAAACTTTTACATCGACTATAACGCCTCAAAATTAGTTACTTAGATTACTTTAGGAGCTTAGTTAGACTTTCGGTTTTTCATTCTTTTCAGTTTCCTTTTTTCGTCGGTAAATTTTTTTGCTAAAGAGTTTTAGCTGATTTTCAGCCTGGTATTTGATGATGATTTGATGCTATTTTCGTGTCACCCAATGACACGAAAATAGCATCAAAACAAATCAATCAATACTGAAAGTTAGAAAAAAATAAAGTTTAGTTTGGAAATTCCAATTCTAGATTCCAAAATCCCAAAGCCAGCCAGCAGTCCATAACAATACTTTGTGTGATTCTAGATGTTTATTTTCCATTGATTTGTTGTGCAATAAAGATTATTCCATCTACCCGATGTGTTTGCCTCAAGGGATTTAATACCGACTAACAATTCCGGCTGCACTCTACTTACCCCCAAGGGCCCTGTCCTAAACAATGCAAGTTTGTGACTACATTGTGTTGCGGCCTGTGACCCACTTACCGAACCCGACAAGCGACCACAGCCCGCAGGCGTAATCTTAGAGTGTGTAACGAAGCAAGATAATTAGAACAATAAGCATAGTAATTAAGTATATATGGTTGTGTGGTGCTGAAAGTGCGTGTTTCTGGTTAGGAACTGGTTTTGGGACTTCCTTGTGTTCGTCTGCTTTGACTTTGAGTTTCGTCAGTAAATGCATTTTGATCGGGTATAGATAGGTAATTTGCAGGGTCAAGATGACCAGAGATCGCACAAGACATAGGAGGTTTGGTAGGAAGAAGGGAAGGGGCTTTGCCCAGCTGTGGGCACAAAGCAGGCTACGGTAATTTAATTACTTGCTGAAGTCGGTCCGTGGCTGTGTAACCTCTCATTACTTGCCGAGCTTCCTCCGAGCCCCATAAAGCACGCTATGGAGTCTATCCCGGCTGTCATTCATTGAACTTTGACAGTTGTTACGGGTACTCAGAAGATTCAATGATTCCGAAATCTTCAGTAGTATTCTTTGTAAAGAAAATAAGCGGTAGGTAGTTGGTTATTTAAGCCAATATACGTGATAAAATCGACAAATAAGGATACCTACTCGTAAGTCACAAGGAAACTGCCGATAATACCCCGTTAGAAAAAGATGAGATCGTGATCCTAAGAAGACACTAGTATGTCGATGCGTAACAGAGAATGCCGAGATAGATTTTTAAAGAAGTCTGTCTGTCCACAGAATACTAAGAATTTTAGCAAAAGCACGATTATTGGTCATAGCACACATATCAACTCGGAAAGGGATCGTCACCGTATTGTCTTTCGCCTCGCCGTCAAACAGGCGTCAACCTAACGTAAGCACGTAACCAAAGCGGATCAGCAACTCCGATACGTCGACTCGGCTACGGTTAGGCGACGCCGTGCTTACGGCTTAGGCAGGCCGCGGGAGGGGTGAGAGGGGCAAGGGTGGACGAAGAGACGTAAGCTCGGGTACGGACAGACGGTAAGCGCGGGGACCACGAGCCGTAAGCGCTGGAACACCAAGTTGACCACGCACCGCACCGCGGTTAGTGAGCTTGTCCGAGGCGAGGCGATTATGTTACGATTCCGATTAGTGTGCGTTGCAGTAGGGAGTTTCATACAAAGAATACTGAATGGCTCGAGTTGATACGGTGACGATCCCTTTCCGAGTTATGTGTGCTATGACCTTTAGGGAGTCCGCTAACTTAGAGAATAAAGTCACGCACTATCACGGAATTGTCACAGTGTCCGACAACTAGCAATGTCACTTGGGTGCTATTGATGAACGTGGACAGGTAACATAGCAGTTTAACATGGGTAGAAAAAATATTGATATAAAGTTCTGTTCTGTTGTTCGATATAAAATTTTTACTCGAGGAATAAAATTTACGTCTGACAGTTTTTGTATGGAAGAACTGTCAAAATTTCAAAATTATTCCTCGGATAAAATTATCTGGCGTTGGAAAAATCGGCTCTAAGGGCAAATTTTTTAATAATTTTTTAATCGACAGATAATTTTTATTCGTGGAATAAATTGATGTCTGACAGTTTTGGTATGGAGGAAGCATTGTCAAAAACTTCAAAACCCCGAATAAAACCTAAAAAACTTCGAATAAAATTATGTGACGTTGGAAAATTCAGCCTTTAACGAATAAGTTCGGTTGAAGAAACAGCGTTTCTTAGGGTTTATTTAGAAACGAAGATTCAAACGTCAAAAATCTATGTAATATAATTCAAAATTATTTAGATTGAGATAGATCATGTAATACGCAATTAACCAGGTGGAAAGGCGTGCATTTCACCTGAATTTTCACGGTGAGACATTTACAGAACAGATCACCACGTATCTCGATACTTCTCCAAACAATACTTCTGCTGCGTTAATGTTCATTTGTTCTATCAACATAAGTTCTTATTGTACAACCACTGTCCCGCCCTTTATGCAGCTGACATTTCCCAAATGTCGGCGTTAGCACGTGACAAGATTTTCAAACGCAACACTGACCCGCATATTTCTTCGGTGTTTTTATTTTGGTGTGCAATTCAACCAGATTGTAATGTGCGCGCGTGTTTAGTCTTTGTGTGCAATGTTGTTTGTTGGATGTAAAACGTGTGCTTGGCTGGTTAAGGTTGGATTTGCTAACGAACTTAGGCTAGTTGAACCTTATACTTTAGCGATAAAGTTGGAAATCTATTAAAGAAATTTGACAGATAGTGGCCTGATGTGCGCCGCGTCTGTACCTACGAAAAATTTCAACGCACAAGGATTCGAAATCATGTATTGAATCAATGGTAACTGGTAGCGCGGTTATGTCCCTGCTACCTCCCATATTGTGCTGAATTAATCCATAGTCAACGTTGACATGGATGTAGATTAATCTCACAGATAAAGTCTGTTCAAACTTATGTCTCAAATTTCAAGTTAAACAAATATCAACTTTATTTTAATGGTAATTATGTTGATTTCAGAGTGACTAGCACTATTGAAAAAGTTATAAAAATGTTTGAAGTTGTAGCGTAAACTGAACTTTATAGTGTAGGATTTAAAGTTAGTTTTCCATAAACTCATATTTGTTTACATTTTTGGCAAATAATCGCGAATACAGATTATGTACATATTTTCATGGGCTTTTAACCCCTATATGGGTTGAATTTTCTAGACCTAGTGTTTTAGGCTGTGTATTGTCTGTCAGTGAATAAAGGACCTATTTTTTTTAATTAATTTATTGTAAAATATTGTAATAAGCTCGAACCCTGGCCCGTATTACATTAAAATGGGACAAACATAACTGACAATAGACTGTCATATACATACCTACCCCTTCACTGAACACAAGCGTGATATTATAGTACGTTAGCTCCTATGAAAACAAAGCTTGGTTTGAGAGCATGTATGTAGCAGCTGAACTATGTAGGTATACGTGTTTGCTCTTCTTACTTAGTGTCAATTTCACCAAAGAATCTGAACGCGATCAAGTCAAATAAACTGCGTTCAAGAGCTGTCAATAAATCATAATTTTGCCGGAGGGGCTGATGAAAAAAAAAACTTTATTTATCTCAACATCATACTGCAGGCACTGATTAATAGAATGCAGTAATCTTAAATAGAGAGAGGTGTCCTGAAATAGGAAGGTCCTGATCACCCAGCTCTCTTAGATAGGACATGTTACTTTACAAATTGGTTTGGATCAAGATATTATCACACTATCACACTAATATTAAAAAGGCGAAAGTTTGTGAGTGTGGGGGTGTGTGTGTGTGTTTATATGCTTGTTACTTTTCACACTCAAACGGCTGGACCAATTTTGATAAAATTTTGTATGGAGGTACCTAACTCACACCCTGGATTAACATATAGGCTACTTTTTATCCCGATATTCCCACGGGATCGACATTTACGCGGGCGAAACCGCGGGGCGACGCTAGTATAAAATAAAACTTTAAAATTGCAATGTATCAGAACCTACTAAATTAAGAGAAAATTTGAAAAAAAATACAAATTGTTTTTGATACTCGCAAAACTGGGGAAAATTGCAAATTATATTGACAGATGTTTTTCAGATTCCACAACAATGATGACACTGACAGCTCTTGAACGCGGTTTAGATGCGCTGATCAATTCTTATGTACTGTATCATTTGTTTCATTTGTGAAAGCTTGGTTAGGTCGCTACCGCCCATTGTGTCACCCTTTGTACAGTTTCTAGATTTATATGTCTGTAATTTATATGGTGTACATAATAAAGAGTATTCTATTCTATTCTATCGCACTGGTGTTATACGAGCGTTGGCGCTTCTCCAACGTCTACGCAGCGCCAACGTTGCGCAGACGCGACGTTCACGCCGCGAGTTTCTAGTGGTAAAGCGCCAACGTTGCGCAGACAAGACGTTAACGTCGCGAGTTTCTTGCATATCGCAGCATGACGTGTGCGACGTTAACATTGCGTTCAGCGGATGTAACGCTTGCCACTAGAAACTCGCGACGTCAACGTCGCGTCTGCGCATCGTTCGTCGTCGAGAAGCGCCAACGCTCGTAAAACGCCAGTGGTAAGTTATTTACCTAAATAGATATTAACCTAAGCTTTCACTGGTGTAAAAAAGTACATCTCTAGCTAACCCCCTTTGAGACTACATCCTGTTCGTGAAGGTATCATAAAAACAAAATAACTGAAATAAAAAAGGGATCAAGACTTGGACCCGGTTCCGTTTAAGTGATTTTAAATATTCATTGAATAATCACTATTCCAAGCTCGTAAGCTTATATGGGACAAGCGAAGGTTTTTAATCCAAAGAACATCATTCCCATTTGTGTAGGATATCCTGCACTTTATAAAAACAAAAAAAACTGAACGGAATCCCAGTGCGACGAGTCTCTTTAGTAACTATCGGATAAAATGTCTTACACCCTGTTTCTAAATTGAGAACTTCTTAAAGTCTACTTTTCAATGTGGCCATAAAAAATTATTACGTTTTTGGCAGAGAAATTTTAAATTTCTCAGGGTACAGACGCCAGCACATCAGCTACTACAATCTGTCAAATTTCTTTAATAGATTTTCAACTTTATCGCTTAAGCCTAAGGTTCAAAGTTGTTGTTGTCTGTACATTGTAGGTATCACCTTAAATATGAGTTTGACCAGCACCCTAATTGCGTTCCACACTATCAATCACAATCAATAATTTTGAAGGATATTGCTAATCCATTGCTTCACAAATGTTCGAAAAAATTGTCTGCTCAACAACGTAAATAACGGAATGAATGTTGTTGAACTGTCAAAATGAAATCCATTACTACTGTTAAGGCTCCTTCATACAGGCGCGACACGCGATATAATCGCGCGCGACACAAAGGCACCGCAAGTCGCGCAACGAGAGCGGTGCCTTTGTGTCACGTGCGATTATATCGCGTGTCGCGCCTGTATGTTACCCCGCTGGTGGTTACTAATCCTTTAATGTAGACTGGATAATTATCAAGGAATGCGGAGAAGAGGTTCTATGATATTGCAGTGTGACTTATTTACCTGAGTCTGTCAGATGGAGGCGAGGATTATTATTTTTTTACTTGATTCTTAATGGTCACAGTACGATTAGAATACCTAATAAAAAATAAGTGTTTCCCTTTTCTAGAAGAACAAAACTCAAACCTACGCACTGTGCATGAGATAATCTAGTTTACGTCATACCTCATCATTGACTGTTTAAACGAATTAAATAATAACTTCCAACGCACCATAAAACTAATTCCTTAAGGGGAACAGCTAAGGTAGCCCGCCAAATTCAAATTTTCTTACGTTTTATGCAATTTTCTGGTCAGTATTAAGTTGTACGTTGATTAAAATATGATACGCGACCGTAACAAATATGTATTTAGAGAATTATAATCATTACAATCAGTAATACAACTTGTTAAGTTCCCAAATGCCAAGATTTCATGAAATAGTCATTCAAAGGGATTACTTAGCCTTAGAGAGTTATGTTGCTGACTTTAATGATTATAATTCTGTAAATACATATTTGTTACCGTCGCGAATCATATTTTAATCAACTTACAACTTAATACTGACCAGCAAATAGCAAAAAACGTAAAAAAAAATGAATTTCGCTACTTTAGCGCTTTCGCCTTAAACTCTACTCATAAAATGAATTAGGGCGAATTTCACCAGTGAATCACATCTAAACCGCGTCTCAGAGCTGTCAGTGTCATCATTGTGGTGAAATATTGCCAGTGATAACTCTTAAACGCGGTTGAGATGTGCTGATCGCGTTCAATTTCATTGGTGAATTCGTCCTAAGAGATCTAATCATACAATACACATAATTCCAAGAACTGAGAAACGTAAAAAGGGTTAACTCCAATAGCTACTGTTTTCACTACCACGAAGTAGGGTTAAGTTTTTCTAATAACAAAATATGTTTCCCTCTTCGAGAAGAAAAAAACCTAAACCACTCTGGTTACAGCATGACATAGTCTAGTTTACGTCATGACTTATTGACTGTACAAATTAAGCAATAAAATAACTCAAACTCAAAGCATTTATTTTCAAACTAGCAGCACCCCGTGGTTTCACCCGCATAAGTGTCAATCCCGTGAGAATATCGGGGTAAAAACTATCCTAGGGGAAGCCCGGGCAAGAAGCATAGTGCGGGTAAGAAGAAGTAACTGATTTTTCCATAAACATATAATAGATAGCGCTATTAACATTTTCTCTAGTCGTGACACATACGATCGGCAATGCCATGGCAGTTCAACCCAAACAATACGCGAGTGCATCTGTTGTGGAAGGGAAAAAAAAGGATTATCGTTGTTTTGTTACGATTTTTGTAAAGGTTTGCACACAAACTTTTTGTATTAGTCATCAGTTGTCTATAAAGATGTATTGTATATTCAATTGCACGTTTATTTAGGTATTATTTGTGATCGTTACTTTTTGTTTACCTACTAAAAACAATTCAAGTTTTCACTTGTTTCTAATATTAGAGTGTTGGGCAAAATGGATATGGGCAAAACGGTTAGGTATTCCGTTTTGCTCAGAGCAAGCATATTATAAGTATTAGTTACCACTACCATTACATATGCCATTTCTGAGTTAGCAGGCCCCAGAAAAACTAAAACTAAAATATCCTCAGTCAAATAACAAAACAAAAATCCGAAACCAGATTTTTACGGTTTAGTGTACGCTGACAAATACACTGAACCACTAGCGAAAGATTGGATTCAGTGTAATCAGTGCATTTGGGCGCATAAAGACTGCACTTTATTATGTAGGAGTTGGCAGCTACTTCTGTGATGAATGCGAACACTGATCTAAGCTAGTTCTACTTATCCTTTTTGCCCGACCCCACCGGGCAAAACCGATAATTGATACCTTTTGTTAATGCTCAAAATTATTATAGAAATTGTTTAAGTTTTTGAATTTTAACGATTATTTTTCAAAGACGATTAAACATAGTACAAATTAAAAGTACAAAGAGTTCTATTGATTATTAGATTGTGGTTTTATTTGCAGTACCCCTTAACATATTCGTCTTGCCCGGGCTTCCCCTATGTGATTTCCCGGGACTCAAACTATCTCTATACCAAACATCTAAATAGGTTCATTGGTTTAAGCGTGATGAGGTAACAGACAGACACACTTTCGCATTTGTAATACTAGCTGCGCCCCGCGGTTTCACTCGCATAAGTTTCGATCCCGTGGGAATATCGGGATATAGACTATCCTATGTCCTTTCCCGGGACTCAAACTATCTCTATACCAAATTTCTCCTATATCGGCTCAGCGGTTTAAGAACAGACAGACACTTTCGCATTCATAATATTAGTATGGATAAATCAATTACAGTTGCCCATTTCAAAGCGTAGCAGGTTCCAATGAAGAGAAACGGGCAACAAACTCCACAGAAACTCTTTTTTTTTAAATCAAAATATTGGTTACATCATCATCCACATCCATCATCAAAACTTCCAACGCACCATTAAACTGCATTTGCGGATTTACTTATTTTTACGACCAACGATAAAGGCGCAGACAGGCGCGAAGCGACAGCGCGATGCGGCTCTAGTAGAACAAACTTCATGAAAATTGTGTTACTAGAATCGCGTCGCACCGTTATATCGCGCCAGTCTGGGGGAGCCGTAAAGCGGTTAACTTCAATAGCTGTCTACTGTTTACACTACAGCAGCCAAGGTGCCAAAGTCCACTCAAAAATTAAAATCCTTCGCACTGACAGGGTCACCTACTCGCCCACATACGTGCACCGTCGTGAATATTGAAACAATTGTACTGATACACGTGGATTTAACTCCTTTTGAGCTCTCATGAATTATTTACCAGCAACACGGAACGTACAGTCCAGTATGTGCGCGCGGAATACCTACTTGGGTGTTCAATGTTTAACCATTGGGTACTTAAGTGATTTTTAATTTTTGTTTCTTCTGTATATTGTGTTTTGTTGTTGAGTGTACGTTGATGCCACCGATTTATTGCACGATGGTTAGATTTATACAACGTTATTTTTAGTATATTATGCGAAAGTTTGTTCAGAATAAGTAACTGAATCGATTCCAATAATTTTTACCCCATGTTATATTTTGAACCAAAAATATTTAAAAACATAACCCTCCTTCTGACGCAGTCGGGTAAAAAAAGTTAAAAGTTGGACACCGAGCGACACTAAGTAGGTTAACCAATCTCCGCGCCGAACGGTTAGGTACCTCGGTACTGTTATCAATGAGCGCAAGACGGCGCGGCGCGAGCCGCGCGTGTGTGCAAGTTTTTGTACGGACAAACAGGTAACTTAACAAGCTTATAACTTCGTGCTTATATAGCTTATATATTTTGTACATAGATTCTTGACATAAAAATACTAGACACGTGTTTCGGGTTTCGCATATACTTACTATAAATAATGTTGTAGATAGTAATAAGTAATAGTAATAACTGCCGCACGGATCGATTGATCAGGTTTACCTTCGCTTGACGCGGTTGGTCCGTGGATGGGTGACCATCTTTACATACCAAGATCCCACCGTGCCTCGTAAAGCACGTTAAGCCGTTGGTCCCGGCTGTCATTCGTGGATCTTTGACAGTCGTTACGGGTCGTCAGATGGACAGTCGCTCCGTGTAAAATATTTGAATTCAGCTGCATCCGGTTGGACTGGAAGACGACCCCAACATAGTTGCAGAAGGCTGGGCTAGATTATGCTGATGGTTAGTTATACAACATTATTTTTAGTAACTATATGCGAAACCCGAAACACGTGTCTAGTATTTTTATGTAAAGAATCTATGTACAAAATTTCAAAACTGTATCATGAAAAATCACAAAGTTATAAGCTTGTTAATTTACCTATTTGTCCGTATAAAAACATGCTCACCCGCGCCGCTCGCGCCGCGCCTTGCGCTCATTGTACCTAGGTACCTAACCGTTCAGCGCGGAGATTGGATAACCTCATGTCCAACTTATAACCTTTTTTAAATATTTTTCGGACAAAAATAACGTGGGGTAAAAATTATTGGGATCGATTCAGTTACTTATTCTGAACAAACTATATTCAGGTTTCGCATTTATACTAAAAATAACGTTGTAGATAGGTATGGAAATAAGTTACGTGATGTTTTTGGTCGCGTGAAAAAGTGGACTGTACTGTATTGTTGAGTAAATAATTAAAAGAAAGTCTTTTTGATAAAACGTTAGGTTAATTACAAAAAGAGCTACATCGCGTGCTAGGTAACTTTTTATCATGTCAAGTTTTTTACTTTTCTAATTCTGTCTGTTTCGATTAAATGGTGGACGGATGGTTGCGATGACCTCTGGCTTTTTGTAGACTAACGTACCATTGATTAGACACGCAATAAAAACTATAATACCGTGTTGTTTACTTTTAAAAAAACAAATACCCAATCTATCGCTAGGCCTCCAACTATTAAAATAATAACGTACTAACGATACTGGCCAAGTGCGAGTCGGACTCGCACCCGAAAGGATCCGTACCACAAGACAAAAACGCCGAAAAAAAACACGTTTGTTGTATGGCAGCCCCCCTTAAATATTTATTTTATTCTGTTTTTAGTATTTGTAGCGGCAACAGAAATACATCATCTGTGAAAATTACAACTGTTTAGCTATCACTGTTCATGAGATATAGCCTGGTGACAGAAAGACAGGCACGGACAGTGGAGTCTTAGTAATAGGGTCCCGTTTTTACCCTTTGGGTACGGAACCCTAAAAAATGACTTCAAAATTTATTACTATTAATTGATCTACTGCGGAGCAACGGCCTCTCTACTCAGGCCCGCCGCTAGCAGTTTAGTAGCCCGCGTGCAATACCGACTATGCCGCCCTACGACTACTTACGCTGAGTTTTGTCAAAATAAGGCTATTCAATGTTTTCTCATTATGGTGGGAAAAAAGAAAAGAATCATAACGAAGATAAAACATTTATTTTGATTAGGTACCTACGTACATAGTTATTTTCGTATCTACAAAAATTTACCTCTTCTTGCCTTTATACAGGGTGGCCGGGGAGTTGACGTTCAAACGTAAAATTGAGATACTTTATGATGAGGAGTATCCGAATCACCCCCATGTAAGTTCTACGATTTTTCGTAGTTTTCGAGATAGAATTGTTTTAATGATTTTTTTCGTAATTTTCACCTAACATCAGTTTTCGATTTTTTTCTCGTTCTGTTGAACATTTCTGGTTCAGTATTTTTGTGATAACTAATTACCATAATAATTAACACCCTAAAAAATTATGGTTTATCTAGGAATTGCAGAACTTACTTAGAATTTATTCGAAAGTTCAAAATTAAGATTGAGCTCAGTAGGTACTCACAAATTTTCAAAGTATAAAAAAAAAAAAAATTGGGAGATTTTGGGTTCAAAGTAATTTTAAAAACTTCCTAAGACATTAAACCTTAAAACAAGGCCAAATAAAGTTAGGGTTAAAAGGAGTTTATTTTCTGTAACTGATCTTCAAAGTAAATTAAGGCATTTTTTAAGGAAAAAAAAAAAAATTATTTAAATCTTTGACTTTCTTTGCGTTATGATGGATTTGAGTAAAACAGCTAATTTTTAATAAGATAAATTTATTTAAAGTAAATTTTCAAAATTTCGCCCTCCCATAGAAATGCACAATCTACACCTGCGTAAAAAAATATGTCTTAACTCCCTAAAAGTTTCGCGGTTATTTCTCACAGCGGTTTCGGCTTCGCGAATTTTTCTTCTAAGCTCTTTTTCACTTGAAGCTTCTCTTGCGTACGTTATTTCTTTAAAGTAGCCCCAGATAAAAAAATCGATGGGGTTGAGGTCAGGCGAGCGTGGTGGCCAGGCAATTGGCCCTCGTCGTCCGATCCACCTGCTGGGGTGCGTCTGGTTTAAATGGCGACGCACTTGCGCCGCGTAATGACATGGTGCGCCGTCGTTCTGGAACACCATTGTCCTTCTCAATTCAAGGTTTACATCTTCCAGTAATATTGGTAAATCTTCTTCTAAAAAACTTTTGTACGTGTCGCCGTCTAATCTGGGAACCCAAAAACTCCCCATTTAATTTTTTTTGATACATTGAAAATTTGTGAGTACTGAGCTCAAATCTTAATTTTGAACTTTCGAATAAATTTTAAGTAAGTTCTGCAATTCCTAGATAAACCATAATTTTTTAGGGGTTAGGTTAGACTATGCTTATTAGTTATCACAAAAAAACTGAACCAGAAATGTTCAACAGAGCGTGAAAAAATCGAAAACTGATTTTAGGTGAAAATTACGAAAAAAATCATTTAAAAAATTCTATATCGAAAACCACAAGAAATCTCTTTAAAAAAATTTGGATATCCTCATCATAAAGTATCTAAATTTTACGTTTGAACGTCAACTTCCCGGCCACCCTGTATTTGCGATATCTTGAATCAACTTTCTTGTATCCAAGCTGTCTAAGATTTCATGTTCAACTGAAACTATAGCTAAATAACTTAGTCTTTGCTGGAGCATTGTTGATCTTAAATAGTTTTTAATAATTTTCAATTTTGAAAAGGATCTTTCACCAGATGCAACTGAAACCGGCAGTGTAAGTAATATTCTTAGCTCTACTACTGTGTTCGGAAATGTTGAAATTAAGTCATTAGTTAAAATTGTAATAGGGTTTGTGGATCATTATACTGGTTTTCTGCAAAACGCAACTTTAATGCAATGATTCCATTAAACAAATCAATACGGATGATAATAGATGGCGGTGTTAACGCTAAGATTGCGCGCCGCCAGTCGGGTTTTTTTCCATGCGATGACATTTCTTATTCTGTAGGTGGGGTGGGTATTATGACAATGATTTTGAATATTACGTGATGGGTCACTCGATTTGCCGCCCCCTGGACGTGCCGCCCGCGTGCGATGCACGCCTTGCACGCCCGCTTACGGCGGGCCTGTCTCTACTCTCTGTTCACTTCTGTCGAGGTAAGGCCACTGGGACCAGTGGACCAGTCTTTGTTGAAGGTGTCTCGCTCATCCCGCAATCCCCGTCTGGCCCTGCAGCGATGGCGCTTGCCATTATGAGGGACCCATTGGGTCATTAGTCTGACATGCTGCAGCTGTGTCCATCTCAATTCCATTTTAGAGTGGCAGCTTTCCGAGTTTCATCAGTTATTTTTGTGGTGGAACGGATCGTTGTATTCCTAACCCGGTCCAGGGCCGTCTTAACCTTATTGGGCGCCGGGGTGCGAAAATCAGCTTGCGCCCCCCTTGCCAACAAAAAAAAAACTTAATTTTTGTGTTCCATTTTCAAAATATGATTTCCACCAATTTTTTCCAAGGTTTTTATTCGAGGCGGTGACGTGCGCTTAAGGCGATGGAGCTTTGCGGTTATAATGAGTGATCACTGATGACCAGAAGGCCAATTCTACTAATTTAAAACGTTCGAAATCTAGTCTCAGTCTCATCCGATAAACAAATGTCAAAAACTTGTCAAAATGTAGGGAAATTAAAGGTAATTTTGACAGATTGAGACTGAGATCAGACTGTGAACGCTCTTAAAATTAGTAGAACTGCCCCTCTGATAGGCTTGCGCCCCTAAGGCCCTGCGCCTGGGTGCCGCGCACCCCTTGCACCCCGGGTAAAGACGGCCCTGACCAGGTCTTCAAATTTAATACCCTGAATACTCCGTTCCATTGCTCTTTAGCAAACTAGAAAACGCTTAGAAAAACCCCAAGACACTGCTTTTCACGCAATCTTATTGTACGACTAAAATAATGACATTTTCTCCGGCCGTTTTCTTTTTTCTCTTCCCGGCGTAGTTTCACGGGCTACAAACGACTCGCCGTCGTTCCGGCTGAGAGCGAAGCCGTGTTCACTCGCCACCCATATCGGGACATTTCCGCTGAGCAACCTTAAGGAAATTGACGTAACTCCACACTGTTTACGCACTTTAATGGTGCCTTGTGTCTGTGCGTATGAAAAGAAAAACAAAACGGTTTTGTTTATCTTTTGACGTGATTTTGTTGTAAGGTATTTGAAGAGGTGCGTGCACCGCGTGCAGTGTTATAAGGATGTGCTGACCGCGACGATTTTTTTTTGGTTGGGAACTCATCAAATGACTCCTCCCGCTCTGGGTGGAGCGGAAGGGAGTGTCAGACTCTTACTGACTAAAACCCACCCGTGTTCCTTCCTTAGCCCTTTATGTTCCGGGCCAGCGGTAACCCTTTCAGACAATCCCGCTAACCCGGCAGGCTTCGGCCCCCTTAGGGCCGAAGCCTGCTGCTCCTCGATGCTGACATCTCTTTGAGGCGCGAGTGGAACACGTACGCGCCGTCCGGCACGGGCCTGATCCTGATCGGACGGTGAGCTATCCATTACTCTCCGCCCGCAGGCCCGCGCCTACGGTCGTCACGCGGCTCCCGACGTCCGGAGCGTCTCCCGCGGCGGCTGGGACGGGAGGCTCCTTCGCTAGCATGACTGCTTCGCAGAAGAAGGTGACTGCCTCCCACTCCCTCTCGCCCCGGACCATGGCTTGCGGACAATTGGCCGCACTTTGTGGTGGGGTATGTTGGGCTGATAGCAGTCGGAGATACCAATTTAGGCTGATACCCGTTGGTAGTAGTCCATATCCCCACAGAAGAAATAGTTAACATGAGAATGAAGGTTGAGAGCAGTGGCCAAGTGGTAACGGCCACGACTTACGAGTTGTAGGTCGTAGGTTCGAACACAGACAGGCGCATTACTTTGTGTAAATTATTTCATCACCACTGCTTTCGAGACGGTGAAGGAAAACATCGTGAGGAAACCGGCATGACCTAGAACCGAAAAAAAATTCGAAGACATGTGACATGTGCCAACCCGCACTGCCCGCGTGGTGGATTACGGTCCACCGCCCTCTCGCCGAGAGGAGGCCTGTGTCCCATCAGTGGGAACAATATAGGCTGATTATGATTCGGCTGCATCCGGTTAGACTGGTAAGTACCCCAACGAAGTTGGGAACAGGCTAGGCAGATAATGAACCAAGTCTATAAAATATAGGTGAGTTTATAAAAAAAAATATTCTACAGATACTTCATATTTCGTATTTCGCAAAGTATATTGTATGCGTCTCCCACTGTACATTCGCGGAGAGAAATGATTCACCACTTATGAATTTTATTCATACGTAATAAATTTGGAGATTTTGACGGTCGTATCCCCAAAATGGAAAACGATATTTCACACTTCAGATTTCTTCCTTATACAAGATAACTTTTGATTTTTGGCGTACGATATATTTTCGTGTTATTTCATGTATCTATCTCCATGGTTACCGAATCTGCGGTGATAAAAGGCTCGAGTGTGACAAAATTTTCTTAAAATCATAGTCTTACCAGTATAGATACTCTGTAAAATGACGCTATGAAAATTTAGGTGTAGTGTACTAACATCCCAATTGATGCTAGGGATTCACAGCTCACTTCAAACTTCACCTAGAGTACCAGCAAATATGTGGGAAATTGACAAATAATTAAACCATTAAAGGCAACGAAATATTAATCTTATCTAATGCTGGTATTACGATTAAGATAAAAAAGTGAAGTAGTCACGTTAGTCACTAATCATTAAACTTAGTTTAAGCCGTATCATTTAAGTAAATAAACCCATTGTATACAAACACAATCTTTTCCCATAAATGTCAGAAACGTCATTACATTCAAATTATGGAGAAACTATCGTTATGTACACAAATCACCACAATGATATGGTAAGTAGGTACAGTCAGCAAAACAGATGTAAGTACACACGACGACATATCAAGCTATACATTTCCAGTGTTAGCAGCCAGTCGATTCTGTAAAAATCTCACCGTGAAAACTTAGGTGATGTGAGTTTGTTATTGCTAGGAATTGACACTATTGACAGCTCACTCCACGCTCACTTCACCTAAGTTTTCACGGTGAGATGGTTAGCTCGCATTTTATAATCTTTTCGTACAATGAGTACAGTTTATACTGGAAATGTATAGCTCGATTTGACGTCGTGCGTATATGCAAAAAGTTATATTTTACCCCAACTCTATAGGTACAGTTGGGGAAATTCATTGTTAAGCAAATTGACTTGCTACGTCAATTTGCCGTGTTATAGTCAGTTCACACAACTGCTATAGAATGACACTTGTGATTTGAATAAGTTGGTAGTCAATTTGCTTAACAACTAATTTGCCTGACTTTACCTAATTATTTTTTATTGAGAGCCACTAACTTTTAAAACGTGGGCAGGACACTTTTATTTTTTATTTTTAATAAAACGTTGTCCCCCACACTAGGAATTTTTCCTGTATTGTGGGTGCGTTTACAAACAATTAAACTCACATACACACACAGCCAGACCCGGAACAACTACTTGTAGGTCATACAAATATTTGTTCCGTGCAGGAATCGAACCCGCGACACGCAGCGCTGCAGTCAATAGCTTAACCACACTCACTCGGTAGAAACTTGGAAACACTTTAAATAAAATTAAATATTGTTCGTTACCAAAATGATCCTTTATTTTATGGACCGACGTCAAAGACTGGACCAGCACCCTAATTTTGTAACACACTCTCAATCAGAATCTAAATCATTTTGAACAATATTGCTAATCCATTGCTTCATATGTTCGCAAAATTTGTCTGCTCATTAACGTAAACAACGCAATGAATGTCGTTGAACTGTCAAAATGAAAGCCATTCCTACTGTTACTATGTAACACAATTACCCCGCTAGATAGGGACTAGCTACAAGTGGAGTCCGATCGAAAACGTACTCTTTCGGTCGAAACAAATTTTCCAAAAATGGCCGAACCGCAAACGAAATCCAGTCGGACTCTAGTTTCAAGTTAGCTGCCTCAGCTGCCTGAACTCTTATCTCTTTTGTTGTCTGTACCAAGTCTAAGTAGGCAACTCAATCAAATAAGCGATTAGCAATAGAAACTCGACCGAGATGACTACTTACAAGCGGTATCACGAAGTAATCAGTGACAGTGACACCGCCGCACCGGCGTCGGCGTCGGCGTGTGCGCATGTTCGCAGTGAAAGCAGTACCTGTGGCTGCAGTACCTACTGAAATCGTATGGACCGGTGCTGAGGTATCAGTCTTGTTGTTGGAACGAAGTTCCTTATCGTGCGTTATTTGTTTTCTAATGGAGAAAAATGTTTCTTGTATGTGATGTGTCTATATTGGTCTATATAAATAAAACAAAGTCGGTGTACGGTGCAACCGCACATTCTGCAATTCAGCAGTTCACGCCACACATTCATTTCAACTCATTATAATTAGTTCAGTTCGCGTTGGGCTATCAAGTCAGCCAGGCGTTCTCGTTACAGCCAACAAGGGCCGCGTCACTCACTTCATTTCCACACCATCAGTCCATTAAGCTCATTTTACCTATAAGTACGTTTGGGACAATACAGTAGTGTTTCAGTACTTACCTTCTTTTATTCCATTCATCCCTCATCTAAAAGTAATGTATTTTTGATGATATGAGCCGGTACGAAGTTCGCCGTGTTAGTTAGTTTTGAATAAAATTATCAGCCAATTAAAAGTATTAAAAAAAAGCATCGAAACTATTTTGTATAGAAAATATGTCTGAAAGGATGGTTTATTATGGGCTGATTTTTCAATCAACAGATAATTTTTATTCGTGGAATAAAATTGGCGTCTGATAGATTTTGTATAGAAAAACTGTCAAAAACTCAAAATTATACCTCGTATAAAATTATCTGGCGTTGGAAAAATCAGCCCCTAGGGAAATAAATATAGCATAATCAAACACAAAATATTCAGATATTTTTTAAAGAAAAAAAATCTTTATTTAAATTTCGTTTGGATGTTGACTGCGTCACCACGCCAACAGCCGGTCTGACAGGCTGCATTAGAGCCTTAGAGGTGTCACATCAAAAACTGTTATTATTTTTGACATGGTACTACGGTGCAATAAATTTCTGCAACTGTACTTCACACATTGGATCAACAGACAATATTGAGTAAGTACCAAGTTTATCAATTTATATTTTGCAGTACAGTTCGGCCGTCTAGAGGAGCTTCTGACGCCTGTCTGTGACAATTCTGGTAACTAATAAGCATAGATCTGAGTAGGTAGATTGAATTGGCGTCATTGATCCGAAACGTATATACCTATAATATATTAAAATGGACATTCCTCCGGAATTTCGGGATTGAAACGTTACGTGAAAACAGATAAATAATAAATTAATTTAGTTTTGATAACTTCCTTTAAATTTTGAATTGATTAGTAATAATAATCACTACTAGTACAGTCTGTGTGGTGCCGGACTAGTCTGTGTGGTGCCGGACTTAAAGAATTGCACCACCCCTTACTTCCCGTGGGTGTCGTAAAAGGCGACTAAGGGTCTTACCGGAGAATGGGCAGCAGCGTTCTCTATTTATTCCACCATCATACCATACTGCGATCGCCAACCCGCCTGCCAAGCGTGGCGATTATGGCAAACCCGCCCCAAAATTGGGGGAGGCCTATGTCCAGCAGTGGACGTCTATCGGCTGAAACGACTAATCACTACCAGCATTAACAATACTTGATTGGATCCGGAAATACCAGAATTACTTTCCGGGAAAATGGCTTATCCATGTTATTCTTTCTGTGGGCATTTATGATACAAGTACCAAAAATCAATGTACCTACTCCGATCTTTGCTAATAAGGTCCAAATTCGCAAAACACGTATTCGTTTGTATGAAACCGACCAGCTAGCTATTCACAACCACTCGATACGCTTCCATAACGTATCGAACATCAATCAATGTTATCTTAGGAGTCCTCTGAACGGTGTTCGCAAGTCCAAAACCCGATTTTGTCAGTTTCAAATCGACGCCTCCCACGCATAAGGTCGTAAGGCTAAAAAAACATTGATGTTTAATGAAACATTAATGTATTTTTAGCCTTATGCGTGGGAGGCGTCGAAATAGACGACCGCTATTCTTCCGACCGCTGTATGCTGTCGGGGGCAATGCAAATCAGGTTATCGAAATATGCCATTTTCGTTACGATAGCCTGTCGTTGTGAAGAGCTATGCTGGTGTCAAGAACGCATTCTCTCGACGGGCAGCCGGTCTGTAGGTTTTAGGCCGCTCGCCCACACCGATTAATCGGTGACCGATTTTTTGTAGGAGAAAAATAGAACACACTGATAGCAATAGTGCAACGCACACGTCCTACAAAAAGTAGGTCAGAAATAATGAAGCTAACTAAATCGGCCCGATTATCGGTCCTACAAAAAGTCTGACGTGGGCGGGCAGCCTTATACTAAACCAAAATTCGTAAATAACCTTAGGGGCTGTCCATTAATCACGTGAGGATCGAAAGGGGGGGAGGGGTCCAAAAAAAATCGCGAAATATCACAAGGGTCCCGGGCGTGTGTATCACGTGTATTTATTTTTTTGGCAAACGCGCGATACTCAACCGAAAAGCGGCGTTACGTGTATTTATTTTTTCGTCAAACGCGTACAAAATCGAAAGCGGCTTGTAGTGTGACTTTGATTCGCCGTTGCCAGGCAACGAACGAAGAGAAGTTCCCGCGATAATTTTCTATACTTATACCTGTATTTTATACTTATTTAAAAAAAAAAAAAAAAAAATCACGTGATATGGGGGGGGGGGGAGGAGGCTTAAACCTCACCATGTATCACCAAGGGGAAGGGGGGGGGGGTTAAAAATGCCAAAACGAAACAACACGTGAGTTATGGACGGCCCGTTATGTTAAGTTCGGTTTTTAAGTCTCAATATTCTACTAAAATATTTACAGTCCATTCACAGTAATTTACCTCTGACAGCAGCAATCCAACAGCAACCTTATTTCAACGAGACTAAAGATCATTAAGATTTTGTCAGTGATGCAAAATCAGAGGTTATAATACCTTGGAGGCTGCGTTTCCACCAGAGATGAGCGAGGATGCGTAGCGAGGGATGTGTGTGAAATCAGCCAATAACATCGCTTCATTTTTATAGCTTGAACTAAGTTAGCGTTGGTATTGGTTAGTCTTAAGCCTCCTCTACACGTCGTCAGATTCATCAGCAGATGGCCACAAAGACTACAATATAATGCGGTGATGGCCATCTGCGAATGCCTCCGCCGACGTGTAGACGGGGTAATTTGCTAGTCTGTGGTAGGTATTCAGCAACTGCCGACGTCAAATACCTACCACAGACTAGCAAATTACCCCGTCTACACGTCGGCGGAAGCATTCGCAGATGGCCATCAGCTGATGAATCTTTCTACGTGTAGAGGAGGCTTTACACACATTCCTCGCTACGCATCCTCGCTCATCTCTGGTGGAAAACCAGCCTTACGGGACTGTTTGTATTATTTGACAACAAGCAACTGCTGTAACCAATAAGAATTGCAAATAAGGAGTGACTTAAGTAATACCAAGAACCTATCAGTAACATTGACATCGGCGCGTGCGCTGAAGTGAAAGTGGTACTGGTACTGAAATTACATCGAACCGGTGCTCGATACGTGATCAATTATATTACGATTCTTCTTATGTGAGCAAATAACTTGTTCGTTCGTGTGTTTGATTATTTCTGAATAAATCTTGGTGTGGCCAATGAACGCAATGATTGCATGATGTAGAAAGATGTTGTTTTAATTAGCGATTTCAATCATGAAAGGTATTGTTTTAATAGGAATCAATACACTGGCTTATTAATTTAGGTGCTTTCCAAAGAGAGAAACGGTCTTGGAAAATTACTTATTGGAAACAAGTTCTGGGGAATAAAAAAAACATTTCAATCAACTCAGCCTATCGCAGTCCACTGCTGGACATAGGCCTCTCCCAGACTGCGCCACGACACCCTGTCCTCCACCTTCTGCATCCAGTCTACCCCAGCCACCTTCTTTAGGTCGTCCGTCCATCTAGCTGGGGGGCGTCCCACACTACGGTTGCCGATACGCGGTCCACTCCAGGACTCGTCTGCTCCACCGTCCATCGGTCCTTCGACATACATGGCCAGCCAACTGCCACTCTATCTTGCTTAAACTACAAAAACATCTAGAGATGAGAAATCTAACTATGACGGACTCTGGACTCTACTTTTGTTATTTTCTTTAACTTTCATTTAAATTGAAGATACTTTTTACATCCAATGCAACTGTGACTGTAATTTAAAATCAGGCAATAAAAAGCAATGACTGGTATACCTACCTAATGGCACTGACATTCTTAAATAAGACTTTCTAAATATAAATTGTATCTGTGTGGTGCCGGACTTAAAGAATAGCACCACCCCATACTTCCCGTGGGTGTCGTAAAAGGCGACTAAGGGGCGTACCGGAGAATGGGCAGCAGCGTTCTCTATGCATTCCACCACCATACTATACTGCGATCGCCAACCCGCCTGCCAAGCGTGGCGATTATGGCAAACCCCCCCTTTGGGGGAGGCCTGTGTCCAGCAGTGGACGTCTTTCGGTTGAGGTGATGATGAAATATAAATTGACGGGCAGCTATATAGTTTCCACACTTTAAAAATCCATACTAATAATAAAGCTGAAGAGTTTGTTACTGCTCACTAATCTCTGAAAATAACAGTCAGAATTGAAAAAACATTTTTGCACTTGATAGTCCAACTCTTAATGAAGGTTCTAGGCTACTACGCACGCTACGGCACTTAAGAGCCGAGCACAAAAGTGAAAACGAAGTAGCGAGGGCAGGCGATGGACCAGCGGGATTGTCCGAAAGGGTTACCGTACCGCTGGCCCGGAACATAAAGGGCTAAGGAAGGAACACGGGTGGGTTTTAGTCAGTAAGAGTCTGACACTCCCTTCCGCTCCACCCAGAGCGGGAGGGGTCATTTGATGATTTCCCATGCGCAAAAAAAAAGGCGATGGACGAGACGCGGTGGGTCGGGCGGGCCGAAATTTCACGCGGACGAAGTCGAGTCGTGGGCAAAGCTATAGTAATAGTAACAACATAAAGTGCTACAAGGATCAGCGGGATTGTCCGTCCGAAAGGGTTACCGCTGGCCCGGATCATAAAGGGTTAAGGAAGGAACACGGGTGGGTTTTAGTCAGTAAGAGTCTGACACCCGCTCCACCCAGAGCGGGAGGAGTCATGTGATGATTTCCCATCCGAAAAAAAAAAGTGCTACAAGGATCTAAAGGCAATACGTAAGTACTTTAATTCATGTTGTTTTAGATCTAAATGCCATATCGACACAATGTAAAAATTGTTAATGAAATAAATAAATAAACGTCGTCTTTATTTTAAAAGGTCTTATTATACACTAGCTTCGTTTATTTCTCCATTTTGAGTAACTCTGACAATGACATCTTGTAAATATCTATTGGACCCAAATACGGCTAAGCCTATAATAACTAAGGAGATCCCTCTATTGAGCTACTGCTGTTGAGCTCGCGTTCTGTAGTAAGTATTTTTTTCATAGTAAATCCGACCTTGATAAGTAGCATGTAGCAGTAAATTACTGACAATGACGAAAAGTTGGCAATAATAAAAAAGTGATCGTGACAATGCGACAGAAAGTTAATTGAGAGCTTCAGCATACACAACATTGTTAGTGAGCTCGTCCGGAATATGAACATGAAGATTTCTTGGACTGTTCATATGGGAAAGAGCTACGTAAAGTTGCCCGTGTGAAAAACAACTCGCGGTAAGATCTACGCCAGCAACTCCTAGGGTCTGACCTTGAACCTTATTTATTGTCATGGCGTAACACAAAGCTACAGGAAACTGTATTCTCTTAAATTGAAATGGAAAATTATCCACTACGGGTAATGCAACGTGTGTTCGCGGTTCTACAGAACAACGTCTATGAATAAAACCGAAAAATAAGATTTTTTTTTCTACGTATTTTTCCAGGATAAAAAGTATCCTATTTTATGCCCAGGATAATAAGGTATAATTATACCAAGTTTCATCGAAATCGAACCGTTAGTTTTCACGTGATGCCTGCATATACAGACAGACAGACAGACAGACAGACAGACAAAAATTTTTTTAATCACATATTTGGGTTTGGTATTGATCCAGCAACACCCCCCGCTATTTATTTTTTCAATATTTTCAATGTACAGAATTGACCCTTCTACAGATTTATTATATGTAATAGATATCTCAATCGTGGGTACTATGTGGGCAAGGAAATGTAAGTAAATGAAAGTCAATAATATTCTGAATAATTACGAGTAGATGTACGTGAGGCGCGAGCACAACTCAATCAACTCACTGCACTGTAACAGTAGTCACAGTGATATTACAGACACAATACCGTTTCGATCGATCTGCTCGACTTCAATTTTTGCGGGCCACCGCCTCAATGTGTCACGTTGACAGCTGTCAAATTCGTTGTAAAATCAAGTCTGTAAGTTTAGAGGTGAAAATCATTTGGTCGTGCCGTTAGGTCTATTGGCTTTTATATAACATTGACACAGGGGTGCAGTTGGTTAACATTTTGCGAAATTGTATTGAAAAATTAAGATGGTGGGCGAATATAATTAATTAATTATAATTTAATTAGTTTAGTTTTTACCACGGACAAAATGATCCTTGTACATAAAAAGACTTGTATATCGACAAGAATACATTTTGATTGTCTACAATATGACCATAATACTGTATCGATATGTACAGACGCAAGCACATCAACCTACCCGAAACTGTCCAATTTTTACAATCAACTTTGAACCTTATGCTTTAGCAATAAAGTTGAAAATCTATTACAGCAATCTGACAGATTGTAGTAGCTTGATGTGCTGGCGTCTCACATCAAGCTACTCAATCTGTCATTTTTTTTAATTTCTTTAATAGATTTTCAACTTTATCGCTAAAGTATAAGGTTCAAAGTTGATTGGGAAAATTTGACAGTTTTGTGTAGCTTGATGTGCTGGCGTATGTATGACGTAGATAAGTACCCAATGTGGAATACGTTTTTTGTTGCTACACATTGATATAACATTATCGAACATGAATGCTGGCCGATTTTTGAGGCTGACTGTACGGCTATGCCTACTAAAAAAAAAAAAAACGAGTGTGCTTATGACCACACGACTGAAGTGAAACTTAAAGAGAGAAAGAAAATGTGCGCGCGCACTGCTGTCTCTTGCTTATATCCCCCACTTAACTTCCGTTCGCCTTGCCCGATCACACTTTTCGTAACGCTTACGTCACGCGTTCGCCAGCTTACTCCCCAAGTCAAGCGTGCGTAAAGAAGTTTCACTTCAATAAGTTGTAAACACCGTATCCATTAAACGGCGTATAATAATAATCTAAGTAGTAGGAAATATAATATTATTATTCTATTATTCACCCACATGATCGTATTATCGTAAACATAAATGGCGAAGTGGGCGATAAAATCACGCCATTACAATAAAAGGCTAGGCAGTATTGGATTGTTTTTATAGAAAACTGAGCGTAACGAGATACTTAAAGGGATTAATAAAGCGAAAAATCTTTTTGTTTTGGACTTTTGCTAGAGAGAAAAGAGTATAGATATAGGATAAAAAAAAAATTTACTCTATGGTCTACATGCCGCAGGAGTTTCATTATAGTTATTAATAATAACGTAATTTAAAAAAAAGTACTGTTTTATTCAATTAGGCGGGTAGTAGACCTAAGTTTTTTCTAGATAATTAGTATCCACCGGTGGCTACTTTTTACTGAGGAGTTTTTAAGGAAAGAATATTGTCTTAACTTTGTAATTTATAAGAATACTTACATAAATTAAATTAAATTTTGCTGGCAAAGCCAGTTTTTTTCCATTAGATACATATAAGTCCCCTCAGACCAAATAAATTTGACCCTGTAGGTATATTTTCTTGATGTAGAAAAATAAAAAAGTATTTGAATCTATGATGGTTGCACAAGATAGATTAAAACTTGCAGCATGTACAACGAAAATCATTGTATTTAATTATGTCTCTTTAAATAAAATACAAATACTTATGTACTTGTATTTTATTTTGTTCTTATCTCTGAAAGTTATTGTGCCAGCTAATTTAGACATCCCGCCGTGATAATTAAGATTTATAAAGCAGATTAGACTAGCCAGGCTAGTTAGTCTAGACTAGCTTAAGTGCTTGGCCAGACTGGCAGCGCAGGGCGGGTGCGGCGCGGCGTACTCACTACGGCTTACGTACTTCATTTGAGTGTCCATAGTGGGCACGCGGTCCGTGCGGGGACCGTAAACTAGTTCGAGCTCTTTTCTAGTAAAAGTAAGTCTTCTTTGTCCATATTACCTATATTTTGACAAACACTGGACACGACAACACGTAGAACGCAGCCGCGCTCAACTGCGGACAGGCAGATCGTGCGCGTTCCCGCACGAGCACCGCTCCTCGCCCCGCGATACCAGTCTGGCACTTAGACTAAGGCCCGTCGTTCACGGCACTACTCATAAAGAACCAATTACAAACTCAAATCAACAAGGAGTACCCAGAATGTCACAGGATGACAGGACTAGTATTCCAATGACGGCTCGTACACTCTCAACCACGTCGCCCCCGCCGAAGACCCTTGCTAGAGCCAGCCTGCGCCGCTGAGCTTCAAATTCGTCCTAAAATAATCCGATCCAGCCTGTCCCTTGCTGCCCTCCCACGCCGCGACGCCCAAAGTCGAGGTCTGTACCACACAGGGGGAGCCCTAAGCGTGTAGTCGCTTAGTTTTTAAGTTTTTTTAGCCTTGGATTGAGACCCTAATTTATTGAGGCTCCCACAGGCAAGTACGTAAGCCTGGTTAAGCTGCCGACAACCTCCTAGATTGGCCTGTGAAATGCCACATATGAAAATAATAAAAACGCCGAAAAAAACACGTTTGTTGTATGGGAGCCCCCCTTAAATAATCATTTTATTTTGTTTTTAGTATTTGTTTTTAGTATTTGTTGTGTTTTTTTGCGATTTGTCACTTCGAATTGCTTTTAAGTATACATATATGTTGTATATATTTTTGTAATCACCTTTTAAAACCCTTTATTTTGATACCCCACTCGATAGGTTTTGAAAAAAAAAAAAAAAAAAAAATTTAATATGGCGTCCAGTAGTCGCCATATTGAATTTTCACTAACGTCATGTCTTTAGTGACACTCGCCGGACTAAGAGGAATCGATTAACGTGTGAATCATAAATCGGCCCAGGCGTTTGGTCTGTATAGTGCTTCAAACGAACATACAAACATACATACATACATAGGCTGATGAACACATTACCACTCCTTTGCGTCGCGCAGTCGGGTAAAAATTTAATAAACAGATAACTGTTATCAATTAATTCTTAGTTCTTTGTTCGAGTTCGATGAACATCGCACAGACTGTCGATTGTACTATCACTCTATCAGCTGTCATTAACGCGATAACAGCTTGATTGCTGATAGGTTAATAATGGTGTATTTATAGCAATATATTAAGAGATAATGACCATGTGACATAGGGAAGAAAATTGTAAATAACAACAGATAGTAATTTAGTAGGTAAGGGCTTGTGGGGCTTCTGGTCATCAGGTTAAGCTACGCTTACGGCGGATGGTCTGTGGATGGGTGACCATCTCTACATACCCTCTCCGTGCCTCGGAAAGCACGTTAAGCCGTTGGTCCCGGCTGTCATTTGTGGATCTTTGACAGTCGTTACGGGTCGTCAGAAACCCGAAAGTCTGACAACCAGTCTTACCAGGGAGTATCGTATTACCGAGTAATTGTAATTGTAAAAAAGCGAAGCCCTTGGCCCAGTAGTAGGCCACTAATGACTAAATAAGCACCTTTTCATGTAGGTAAATATAAAGTCAAGGACGAGTCCTAAATGACAGAAAAGGATGTCTTGGTCTACCTACACCTACGTGAGAAAGTAGCTCTCCATTTTATACACCAGAATAATCCTTTTTCACACTCATTAGTAAGGTTAAGTACCTTATTAATGGGTGTCTAAAGGTATACTACAACAAATGCCTAAGGCATTAAGTCCGCCTCTGTACATTTATGTGCTTGAAGTATTAAATAAATAAATAAATACTACAACATTATTTTTCCCAGTTTATAATATTTTTGAAGTGAAAACTTCTTTAGGCACGTTTTTATTTTTTGAGATGGGAAAAAACCAGTGAACTCGCGACACTGTTACCGACAATGCCGCTACATTCGGATGTGTTCGGCTGTTCTCGGGATGCACTCGGTTTTAAATCCGATATGTCAGTGAGTGATGGCAAAGTATTCTGTTTGTCTTATGTTTTCACTTCTGTCGGCACTCCCGGAGTGGCACTGTGTGAGTGCCATTAATGTCCGACTGTTGGGCAAAAGCCTATAAAAGTCTATCTTTGCACCTCTCAGTCCAAAAACCAATCTTTATTTAAGGAGTCCAGCTCATCCCGCCATCTCTGTGTGGGCCTGCCGCGATGTCGTTTGGCATTAAGCTAAACCCACTGGTTTGTTATTCCCAGTATCCATACTAATATTATAAATGCGAAAGTGTGTCTGTCTGTTACCTCTTCAAGCTTAAACCGCTGAACCGATTTAGTTGGGTATAGAGATAGTTTGAGTGCCGGGAAAGGACTTAGGATAATTTTTGTCCCGAAATTCCCACGGGATCGACACTTATGCGGGTGAAACCGCAGGGCACTGATAGTAAATAATAAAAAAACGACGGGTTGCACTCCGGGAGTGCCGGCAGAAGTGAAAACTTGAATATTAACGTTGTGCATTTTTGATATTTTTGTTGTTGGTAACTCTGACTCTGGCTCTGACTCTGGCTTGGCTCTGGCTCTGGCTCTGGCTCTGACTTTGGCTCTGGCTCTGACTCTGACTCGGACTCTGTCTGTCTGTCATCTGTCTGTCTGTCTGTCTGTCTGTCTGTAATTTGATCCTGTATACTTGGTTTGAATTTTTTGAGTTTTCGATCAGGGTCACGTGTCATCTTACGATCAGGGTCACGCGTGTCATCTTACGAATCTTACGATCAGGGTCACGTGACCTGACGCGAGTTTAACATATTTTACCCATTCCAAAAAAAGTGTACAACGCCGCTAAAGAAGTTTTCACTTCAAAAATACCGAAATTTTAATCGACTTTACAATAAATAAACACAAGTAAGTAGGTGGATAATTCTGTTAATAGCTATAGCATTTTGAAACGTCAGATACATTGTTTTACTTGGCACGCCACGAAGCAGCTTCGATTATAAATTATAAAATAGATTCGAAGTTCAATCACCTCACGATACGAGTACCTATGTAAAGTGTGTATGTGTGTGTGCGCTTGTGTTAACAATAACAATTGCTAGTGATTACTTCGACACGAGCAACCGAGACCGACTTCTTGTTGACAGAGAAGGAAAGAATGGATGTGTTATTTCATTGTTTTTTTTTCTTCTATTTATAAATTAAGGTCGCCTTTCGCGTCTGTCTGGGTGACCGCGTTGTTCTACTAAACTATGCAAAGGATTTTGAGAATGAATTTCAGAAGTTTTATATGTACGTCGCAGCCACCTGGTTTAATTAGCCGTTTAGTTAACCGCCTGGTTTTTGGAACTAGTGCTCGCCTCGCTTCGCTCTCTTTGCTCGCACGCGGTTAACTAAACGGCTAAAATTTAACCAGTTGGCTGCGACATGTATATTAATATTAAACTTACATTATATTATAATAAAAACATTTCGATGTTTTGTCGAGGTGTAAAAACCGTGCAAAGCAGGGCCGGGTCGCTAGTTTTTATAAATCTTAAAAAAAGAACGGACTACTGTTGGTACGGTCAGCAACAAAAGTCCATTAGCACTGTCACTTTTACATGTCGCCAAAATGAACACAAAATGATTCAATAAACTCTTATTAGCTTTTCTTAATAGCTATGAGTTAATATTCTTTAAATTTTCCTTCTGTTCTGATTATAATTAATAATCTTGCTCAATAATCCAGTTAAAAAAACTGAAGTGTGTTCGAGTGTTGTATCTGGCTGTACTATATTTTTTTTAAAGAGTAAGGTCTTCGTCGATCATTTGCAATAAAATTATTTGTTTAAAAAAATATATATTAAGTTGCGTGTCAAAATTGATGTTCCAATAAAACTTATGAAAATAAATAGATTTCAAGAAAATTATATATTTCTAACAAATTAACTAGGTACTAGTATAAAATGGAACATTGCCAAGCTATTAATAAAATAGCTATTCATAAATCTGTAGCTACATATATGTAGGTATCGAATGTGATAATTTAGGTTACATTTTCGACCCAATAAATAACATAATAATAGGGGTCTAAAAAAATGTACGGTCTCCTTATATTACATACTTAAATATAATTATAATGTATTTATCTCAGAATAATGGTAAAATTGAATCTGCGAAAATCCTAGGATTTCTGCCAGAACGTATTATTGGAAACTGTGAAAGATTTTCGTAAGAATTCGAGCTAATATTTAGGATTTATGCAAAAATCTAGTTTGGTTTTTCCAATAATCCGGGCTTTTGCAACATTAGGTTTTTTTTTACAAAGATTAGATTTTTCTAATCACCTTACTGAGACGTGTATCGCAGTTGATTACAAAAAAACTGGCCAAGTGCGAGTCGGAGTTGCACACGAAGGGTTCCGTACCACAAGGCAAAAACGCCAAAAAAAACACGTTTGTTGTAAGGAAGCCCCCTTAAATATTTATTTTATTCTGTTTTTAGTATTTGTTGTAATAGCGGCCGCAGAAATACATCATCTGTGATTTCAACTGTCTAGCTATCACGGTTCATGAGACAGACGAACGGACGGACAGTCGAGGGTACGGGACCATAAACAAGAAGTAAAAAAAGATTCTTCTTACGACTCTACAGCTTATCCTACTAATATTATAAATGTGAACGTTTGTGAAGATGTGTGTCTCAATCACGCGTAAACCGTTGAACAGATTTGGATGAAAAATGGCAAATAGATAGACCATTTCCTGAATTAACACATAGAATACTTTTTATCCGGATATTCCCACGTGATCGAAACTTACGCGGGTGAAATCGCAGGGCTCTGCTAGTAAGTACTAAATGCCGTATCCAGCTAAAAAATCTTCTTATCTCAATGTAAATAGGTAAGTACGTGTAAGTATCAAGGTATACCATCTGGCCCATGGCATTGAAGGCCCGTGACGAATAAGATAATGTTCCTATTCGGACGCCCGTACAATGGAGAGCACGACTTATACATATTATAACTTATCACGGCACGAATATAATTTAATTGAACGTACTTTAGAGCTTAGTTTTGTAAACTAAAGTACAAGGTCAAATAAAATCTGTTTTTTTTTTAATCGTGTAAGGTTATCGACACCGATCTCGTCTGCGGAGTTTCGCTAGCTAATTTAATGTGACCCCACAAACTGTAACAATGAATTCAGCACATAATTCTAGACCCCCGTAGAATTTTTCCCCTGCCGCAAACATCGTTTTTCCTTTATAAATCAGGTATTTTCATACAATCCCCACTAAAATCATTCGTTCAAAGACCATCATTTTCATTGTAAGGTACAGCCGGTCTATTCTATAAAAATCTCACCGTGAAAATGTAGGTGAAGTGAGCCTGCCGGTCGATTCTGTAAAAATCTCACCGTGATAATTTAGATGAAGTGAGTTTGTTTTTGCTAGGAATTGACACTATTGGCAGCTCACTCCACGCTCACTTCACCTAAGTTTTCACGGTGAGATTTTTACAGAATAGCACCGCTGAAGTCCGACCTGACTCTACGGATTGACACTACTGACAGCTCATTTTAAACTCACTTCACCTAAGTTTTCACGGTGAGATTTTTACAGCATAGCTCTACAGTTAACAATGAAAGTCGATTATTACTTCAGTTTATTAATTAATTTATAATAATGTGTAATTTATCTATAATATGTATGTATTTAGAAATATATAAGTATGTTTATCAGTTGTCTAGTACCCATAACACAAGCTCTGCTTAGCTTGGGACTAGACGGCGTTGTGTGATAGTTGTCGAATATATTATTATTATTTATTATTATTATTATTTAACCATACCTAATTATTTAACTCAATATTAAAAAAATCAAAACAAGTGTAAACACATACAGTATGAACTCATAACAACTAATAACTACTAATGAATAATATAATTATATAATAATACTAACTAACTAATGAATTACATAAAAACAGTGTTAAACCGCTACTTACTTGGAAAAACTATTTTATAATCCTATCCACTTTCTTTGCCCACAGTTAATTACGACGTATTCATTGATAACACAATTAAATTCAAAGACTGTATTTAAATTCGACATTTTCCAAACCCATTTCAGAATATTCACGATGAAGATGGACCTTTTATCGTAAGCTGGTACTTATACAAACACTCTTCAACATCAGTTTGCCTAGCCTTTTGCCAACTATGTTAGGGTCAGCTTCCAGTCAAACCGGATGTATTTTATATGGAGCGACGGCGTATCTGACTTCCACATTCCAGTTACTGGGTAACACGATACTCCTTGATAAGACTGGTTGTCAGACTTTCTGGCTTCTGACTCCCCCGTAACGACTGTCAAAGATCTACGAATGACAGCTAGGACCAACGGCTTAACGTGTTTTCCGAGGCACGGACAGGTTTTGACATATAATAGATAGTCACCCATCCACGAACCGACCGCGCCAACCTAAACCTTCGATCTTCGATCGACCCTTGCGGCAGTTATGATTTAGCCACGTTTTCTGCAATTAAGGCTCCTACAAACAGGCGCGACCCGCGATATAATCGCGCGTGACACAAAGGCACCGCTCGTTGC
This sequence comes from Mesoligia furuncula, assembly GCA_916614155.1. Classification (NCBI taxonomy): domain Eukaryota; kingdom Metazoa; phylum Arthropoda; class Insecta; order Lepidoptera; family Noctuidae; genus Mesoligia; species Mesoligia furuncula. The sequence continues at coordinate 21,393,717 of OU744808.1, forward strand.
GCGACTTGCGGTGCCTTTGTGTCGCGCGCGATTTTATCGCGTGTCGCGCCTGTTTGAAGGAGCCTTTAGACATGATTTTTCAGCAAAACTGTATTGCGGCTTTTTCCGTAATTTTGGCCCTAATATATTCAGAAACGAATATTAAGAAAATACGACGTAAAACAACAGTATCTTTGATATAAACGCAGTTTTCAACAACAACAATAAAATTGTAGCTACTGATTTTTCAGAGCCTAAATCACTTTAATTATTTTACGTACAGTCAACAAAGGAGTTAGGTGTACAGCCTAAACAATTTTTTTCACGACACTTCCAAAACTTATTCATTATTATTGTATGCGTAATAAATAACTTTAAAAAACTTGACTTCTCAGTACCTACTCTTATAACAATGTTTTAAAGTAAAATTAGGGAAATTAATTGTTTACCAAATGAACTACGTACCACCTTAAATTGTCCATAAATTCGAATCACAGCTGTCATTCTTTGACAATCATATAAAATGGTGATACATAGCTTAGTAAATTGACATAGTGTGTCAATTATTACCAATTAATGTCCACGGCTGTACAAAACAAAGTCGCAACTTAGCTACTTGTTGGTCTATTCTGTAAAAATCTTACCGTGAAACCTTAGGTGAAGTGAAACCGTCATTCCACCTGATGCTAGGGATTGACACTATTGACAGCTCACTACACCTAATTTTCCACGGTGATTTTTTTTTGCAGAACAGACCGGCTGTAGGTCTTTGTTTGACTGTACTTTTAAAAAGCAACGCGAACAATCCCTTGTAAACAACGAATCGTAAAACTTGGCAAATAAAACGTTTACCTTTATTTTATTAGCAACAGCAGCAAATACAGCGGTGTTTACTGGAGTTTTCTTACCTGAAATGAAAACAAAATATTTTAATAATGGATTTTATTTCGATTACAATTATTTTAAATACTTACAACATTGTAGTTACAATTATTTTAAGTCATCATTTCAGCCGAAAGACGTCCACTGCTGGACATAGGCCTCCCCCAATTTTGGGGGGGGTTTGCCATAATCGCCACGCTTGGCAGGCGGGTTGGCGATCGCAGTATAGTATAATGGTGTAATGCATAGAGAACGCTGCTGCCCATTCTCTGGTCTCCCTTAGTCGCCTTTTACGACACCCACGGGAAGTATAGGCTGGTGCTATTCTTTAAGTCCGGCACCACACAGACAATTATATTATTTTAAGTACAAAGGAATAATCCTTTGTAAGCTGATACAACAGAATTATTTTCCTGCTATTTTTTCCATAACCAAGAACAGGGATTTTTGAGTTCCCACAAAAATCATCTTTTAGGACACCAAAATGGGAATTTCACGGTAACAAAAAGAGGTGCAATCATTGCCTATATATTAGTGTTCAATATAATATTTTTAGGAGGGCAAAATGGTGATTGTTAGAGGTTTGATTAAATATAATATGCAGTTCATAAAGATCCGTTAAGCATTTATAATCCGTTAAGCATTTTTATAAGCATTACATGGTTCGAAACATAATGTGTCAATTTCACATTCCGAACCTGGCGAGGCCACATAAACCTAAATTAACACCGTCACACTCGACAATTTCAACTACTTGAATATTCTAAGCTCTGACGAGCCCTTTAATTCCCTGTACTACACGCGGTTCCAACATAAGGCTTCGCACAGACCTGCATCTGGACCACCACCACAGACCATCCTAACTAATATTATAAATGCGAAAGTAAGTTCACTTGTTACGATTTCACGCTGAAACGGCTGAACGGATTTGGATAAAATTTGGCGCATGATTAGACGTTTACCTGGAGAAGGACATAGGCTAATTTTTATCCTGGATCGCAGGCGAAGTCGCGGGCAACACCTAGTTTATTATAACTAAGGTTTTTTTTATGTTCTGTGGTCAAGACATAGAGCAGTGGTGGCCCAGAGATATTGGCTCCGATTTACGAGTACCAAGGTCGTGAGTTCGAACCCACTTTACTTTGTGTATTTAATAATTTCATCACCACTGCTCTCAAAACGGTGAAGGAAAACATCGTGAGGAAACCGGCATGTCTTAGAACCAAAAATTCGAAGACATGTGACATCAACCAACCTACACTGGGCCCGCGTGGTGGATTATGGGCTCTCACAGAAAGGAGGCCTGTGTTCCAGCAGCGGGAACATTATAGGCTGATTATGATGTTCCGTGGTCCAGATTGTCTTTAGAAAAAGAGACTATATTGCTCTTTAAAAAACTACGAAGTTACGAACCTACGCAAATCGAAGGTGGGTAGGTAAATAAATATATTAAATTAACAATTAAACAGTCTCATAGTAATCGTAGGGTATTTTCCATACGCTTAGTAATTAATAAATTGCTTAGAGTATGCAGTCTTTTCGTACGAAACACTAAAACACACTTCTACGTACATTTCTTCTAGGCTACAGCCTTAGGGGCGCTATGGCGGGGGACTTAAAAAAATCGTTTTTTTTTTTCGGAAATTTCCCAATTTTATTGCAGTATCTGGTTGACCTTGATCATAAAAACCCTTTAGGTACTGGGAAGCATGGCCCCACGACGCACCGTTTCCGAGTTCCGAGCTTCCGTTTCCGAGCTTTCTAATTTTTTCTTTTTTTTTTACAAAACTCTCTGTATTTCCAAAATGGTAGCTCGGATGAAAATATTTTCTAGAAAGAAATTGTTGCTCTAGTCGAAAACCATGAGATGACGTAAAAACTCGCGAAATATTGAAAAAAACATTTTGAGTAATTTTTCTATGTCGTTCGATCTTTTCTGGCCCATAATTCGAAAACGGTTCCTCGTAGGACCATGTGTCTCAGAGCTTAAATGGTTTCTATGGACAAGATTAATAAGGTGCTGTAATAACAATGGCCGAAATCTGTTATAAAAATCTCCGAAAGACTGTCCTCTGCCCCCAAGGGTGCGCAAGCTGAAAGAGCTGGAGCTGTGAGTTTGTATTGTACCAAAAACTGTTGTCTTCTACAAAACTGTTGTGCCCATGTGTGCGCACTGCCTACCAGGACTACCAGCCAATCACTTAGTAATGGCTACTAGAGAATTAATTGAAGCGCCCGTTTTAGCTCACTCGTTCATTTCATTAATTTGACAGAGCCTGTACTTGCTTTGTTCCAGTGGATTGACGTAAGAGTAGGTTTAAGGCACCATTAATTAAGCCATTAAGTATAACTAATCACCTGCCTAGCCTTTTCCCAACTATGTTGGGGTCGGCTTCCAGTCTAACCGGGTGCAGCTGAATACCAGAATTTACATGGAGCGACTGCCTATCTGACCTCTACAACCCAGTTACTGGTTAATACGATACCCCTTGGTAAGACTGGTTGTCAGACTTTCGGGCTTCTGACTACCCGTAACGACTGTCAAAGATCCACGAATGACAGCCGGGACCAACGGCAACGGCTTAACGTGCTTTCCGAGGCACGGAGGGGTCACGGTATATAAAGATGTTCACCCATCCACAGACCAACCTGGCAAGCATAGCTTAACCTAATCGATCGACCTGTGCGGCTGTTATTATTTAGCCACGGGCCCCTCATAAAAATTACAATAATTAACACTAATAGTGTATGGCAAAAACCATAGAGAATATAGTCTTTGGCAAAAAAACAGATTTAAATACGGTCTGTGGGTCAACGACCCTTTCATTTCATTGTCGTATTGACTTGAGGCACAAAATAGAGATAGTACAGAAGGCAATCACATGTATGTACTTCACTTTTCATACCTACGCTCGGCGTTCGCGCTAGGGTTGTCAATTTTGGCTTATGCACAAAAGACTATCGTGGTAGTGGCACTCGTATCTAGTTGTTGGATTTATTGTTGAGCTTATTAGTATTACAATACAAAAAAAAATCAGAACAAAAACATAAAATTTTACACTTGTCAATTTTCACTAATAACTTCAAAACGGATTACCTTACTTACACAATTTATTTTGCCCTATGCGTTTTAGTAGACCTAAACCTGTCAAATGACGTCATATTTCAACTTACGTAATAAATAGTTGGTGGTCTGAATTCACCTTACAAAAAGTTACTTCTTTTATACTTATTCAAAATAGGAAACTATTATATATTATATAAATCGAACTTAGATAGCCATTTTTTTGTTGCTCCATTTTTGCACTTCACAGACGCATGTCTCAAGTGGATGGCACCCGCGCTCGCACTACTCCCAACCACTCCGAGATAACGTGTCCGTGAGCGGTGTCTATGTGTGCGTTGCTCGAGCGCACTTTGTATGTAGATTGCCTTCTGTACTATCTGTATTTTGTGTTTGAGGTGTGGTAAGGTTGTCTACTTAAGGCGAGGTTTTCCCGGACCGATAGGCATAGAAAACACTACCTCAGCCCCCGCCAGTTGAACGCGGCGTATTTAACTACGATGCGCTGAGCGGGACCGCGCCACGTGACACGTTGTGACCGCGACTAACCTTTGTGCAATGAATGCGCGCCACGAAACAGACAAATACAGTAGATCAACTTTGATGTTATATTTTATTTTTAATTAATAAAATTTGTATGTAGGAACTTATCATCTACGCTTGATAAATTCTCATGACAGTTTCCGGTTAGTAAAAATTAGGTTAGTTTGGCAAAGAAACGCACTATGTAAAAAATCTAAGGTAAGTTTGTACCTATATTTAAAATACACATACCATCAGTAACATGTCAAAAAATCTGACAAATCAGACTTTTTTCAAAATAAAATTTATCGGGAGGTGTCGCGGGACACCCGGATGGAACGACGTTCCTTTCACTATACATATACTATGCGTTTCAGATGAGAAGATATGTTCTGGACAACTTCACTCACAACTTATCAATAATGTAGTGTTAGGAACAAAAACAACAAAATCGATTAAGCAAACTTTATTTTTATGTTATAAACAGAAAAGATTAAGAAAATGAAAATAATACACAATAAAAAATATAACTATCCGAATTGAGAACCTCCTCCTTTTTGGAAGTCGGTTATAAAACGTATTTAATAATTATTAAAATTAACTGTTTGTGACACAGAAGTAGACGCCACATTCTCAAAATTCACTATTTGTGATACAGAAGTGGAAACAATAGCAGGTGTTGCATAATTTTCTTTGTTTTCTCGCATTTTTATTTTTCTTATATCCATTCCTCTAATATGTCGGGGATCTATGATTTCAGGCAATAGACACTGCATATAAAAATTAATAAGTTTTTTTTCCCATTTTTTCTTCCCAAAATTTACTATCTTTCACTATCTTGATTACATGTACGGGTATTGGTTTCACCTGACCATATACCAAACAAGCAATATTGCCCCCCAGTAACATGGAGTTGGCCCTGAAATTATATTCAGAGATCAGACTGTAAACGTTCTTAAAATTACGAGAATTGCCCCTCTGGTGTGCAATCGACGTTTAAGAGATAGCTTACTATAATCACGTGTATTAATTTATTTTCGACTTTTTTTTACTCTGATATCATTTTAGTTCTTATACATCGTACTCGGTACTAGTACTGATCAACAAAGTTAACGTATGTATTTAGGCAATCGGTATAAAAACATTTAAGATTCATTTCTTCTCTACTTGTTACATATAGTTTAGTAAGACTTACTTATTTGCTGTTTCAACTTCTGAATTATCGGCAGTTAAAAATTTCTCTGAAATCTTGTCTCTATCTTGTACTAATTTCTGTTTGACTTACCTGCAGTACTTTGAGGTTCACTAATAGTGTTTAAGATTGTTCTGTAACAGTGTTATAAACATTATGAGTCATGAATCGCAATCTATATTCAATTTATAACTTAACACCATTATCTCCATGATTAAGATGGTGATGATGATTATATTCATGACAATCATGAGTACAATCAATATTACTTTTATAATTTTATTGTTAGTATGTAATGACTAAAGTTTTATGTTTTGAAGAAAGTAGGTACTTACGTATGACTATGAAAATTTATGTTTTGAAGAAAGTAGGTACTTACGTATGACTATGTAAAATGTATAATTTAAACGATTTGAAATGCCACTATAATGTCAACATTTATTTTGCATCGTTTCGATGAGAAAAAATATACTCAGGGGTGTTGTTCAGACTTTAGATAACCCGTATCAGGGTTATCAAAATAAATGTTGACATTATAGTGGCATTTCAAATCGTTTAAATTATACATTTTACAAGTATATTTTATAATTGTTATATAAGTTTAGCAATATTTCGAACTTATTGAGCAAAGAAAATAATCATTTCAACGAATTTAATAACAAACCTACTGTACTTTTTTGTACAGTGTCGCGTCTAAACCTAAACAATGGTCGTAACATTTTCGTGCTTTTCCGTCAAAGAAAATCATTTATTTACACTAATAATATGTTATACAATATTATTGTATTTTTTTTTTACAAGCTTTTTATTTTTATTTTATAAAGGGATAAAATTGTAAGTTTTGTATGTATAGGGTAATCTCTGAAACTACTGATCCGAGTTAGAAAATTCTTTTACAAAATTTTTTTCAATAGGTAGTTACATTATTAAGGAGTTCTACACGCTATTTTTATTCTGATAAAGATGTATTTTCCATAGGAAATCATAATAAATGTAATTGAAGTCGGAAAAAAACTCGTCGCTCGGCCGCTTATATTGCTAACGCTGGCTAAACCATACGAGGAACTTCAAAATAATGTACTACAGAATTGTATATCTTGAAAATGCCCTCAAAAAAGTTCGCGGCGGTATATGTCTATATTTTATGGATAACTTACAGTAACCAATTTTATCTTTTTACAATCAATAAAATATAATGAGTGACTTTCGAAGCAATTTTGACATACATTGTATTAATCCTTATCTCATTAAATATGTTATTAAAATTAAGCATTCAATTTAGATCAAAACTGCAGTTTGCAGCATGTGATTAGAATGAATACTTTAGAAGATATCACAGTATTAAAATTACGCGCACAACAAAACAAAAAAAAAACAAAAGAACGGAAAAGTCTTCCTCAACAAAGTATTATTACGTATGCAAGTAATCTGATAAAATAAAACTACTAGGCAAAATTGTAGTGCTACTATAGTATTGATAATGAGTTACCTACTTACCATTTCTCGAGTTGATATTTTCGTAATGCCCGAGGTGTCAATTTCCTGTATGAACTTTTGTTCTTTGATAAATTCTTGCAAATATTCTTACAAATAATTATCATTTATCAATTTCTTTTTCTCTCTGTCTTCGATATTTTCTGCCTCGTTTTTTTTTATTAAAATTATACATAGGTACTTTTAATGAATTTCTTCGTAGGTTTTTCAGTTGCATTAAATGTAGGTATAGCATTATTTTATTTCTATTTTACTATGTAATGTGCCTTTGATTTTCGTTGTGGACATTTTATTTCTTAGTTTAGTTTTCAAGTTGTTTACTACTGTTTTGTTAGACATAGATAAAAATTTATTCGCATACATACATGCATAACATGAAGCTAGGTATTTTAACTGGAGTTTTATCGTTTTAGACGAAATCTCCAGTAAATTATAATGAAAACTGTAGAAATTGGTACTTAAACAGAAAACAGGGATGCCATGGTGAAAACAGTAAATCTACTGTTAAAACAGTAGAGTTGGCAACACTGAGCGTAACGTTTCATATAATGAAAAGCGCAAACGCGGAAAAAAATTGGCGTGCGTCCGTCCTCGAAGACCTCTCGGCCGGCACTAAACGGCCCGCTCGAAATCGAATAGCTCAATATCGTATGATTTTTGTTCTTACAAAAATAAATAGCCACTAATATAAAAATCTACCTTACCCATCGCTAGAAAATATTAAAACCTATTTTTTGATACATTACTTAGATGGTTTCGTAATATAATTTTTTGCTAAGAAGTACATTTGAAAAATCGATTTAGTTTCATCTTTGCGATTTTTTTTTATCGAGTCAATTATTAGTAATTACGTTTCCGTCTTTATACAGCGCTTGACCATATGTTCAATTTTGTTAAAGTGATTTTTATTTTGCGGAATATTTACATTATTTAGATATACATAGCTCCAAAAAACTTAAAAATGGTACAACCTCGCCTTAAGCCGCAACTCTAGTACTTGGCCCGAACTTTAGCTATAATTAATTTCCAAAGTAATAAATAACAGTCACTCCGCTTTGCTACGTTAGGTTGACATTTATTAACGTGTTTTATTAATAATATTCTCAGTCTGAGAATGCAGTAGTTTATATTCTACTAGCTGCCGCCCGCGGCTTCGCCCGCGAGGTATGTCGATAAAAACTATCCCATGTCCTCCCCCGGGATGCAATCTATCTCTCTGCCAAATTTTATCGAAATCCGTTCAGTGGTGGTGGTGTGGTGGTGGCGTGAAAAGGTAACATACAGACAGACAGAGTTACTTTCGAATTTATAATATTAGTAAGGATTTCATTCCATTTCGGTAGTGAACTAGTGCTAATTATTCTGTCAAATTCACCTCATTCAAGTGATCGGAAACATCGTGAGGAAACCGGCATGTCCTAGAACCAAAAATTTGAAGACATGTGACATCTACCATTGGATCCACGTGGTAGATTACAGCCCACTCCCTCTCGCTGAAGAGGGGAGGCCTGTGTCTCATCAGTGGCACATTATTGTCTGATTATGCTAAGTGATCGCACTTGAAAGCATGTTTGAATTTTTTAACCGACGAAAAAAAACGGAGGACGTCCTCAAGGCGACGCGTTTATATATATATTTTTAGGGTTCCGTTCCCAAAGGGTAAAAACAGGACCCCATTACTAAGACTTCGCTATCTGTTCGTCTGTCCGTCCGGCCGTCTGTCTGTCACCAGGCTGTATCTCAAGAACCGCGATAGCTAGACAGTTGAAATTTTCACAAATTATGTATTTCTGTTGCCGCTATAACAACAAATACTAAAAACAAAATAAAATGAATATTTAAGGGGGGCTCCCATACAACAAACGTGTTTTTTTCGGCGTTTTTGCCTTGTGGGTTTTTTTTTTATGTATGACCACGCATAACTTTTTTTTATAGAGGACTCACTCAGCATAGATTTGAGAGATGTTGAACTAAATCCTCTTATGTAAGTACCAATATTGTAAAGTTAGGGATCTTAATTATTAATCAAATTGACTACATGTTTAATTGTCAGTATATTCAAATCACAACTTTTTTTTACTGTTGCGTGGTGACTATTGACGCAGGGTGTAAAGTGGTGTAAAGGACATCATGCATTTCGTATTCCAGAAAAAAAAAGTAGGTAGTGTTTTCTTATGGGAAATGTTTATATTTTTTACTATCACAACGAAAGTCTACAATTAACCCCCCGGCTGCTATTTGAAATTGAAAATGGCAAAAATCCTATTTTTATGACAAGTTTATAGTTAAAGCATGTTCAGGATGTTAAATTCAAATGAAATTTATGTCACTTCATTCTAAGCCAGTACTTTTCTCTAAAGGCTCCTTCAAACAGGCGCGACAAGCGATAAAATTGCGCGCGACACAAAGGCACCGTAAGGACCGTAAGTAGCGCAACGTGCGGTGCCTTTGTGTAGCGCGCGATTATATCGCATGTCGCGCCTGTTTGTAGGAGCCTTAAATGTTTTGAGTCCATTATTATGAAATTGACCACAGTTCGTTTTAGTTCATGCTTTATTTTTCATATATTTTTTTATTGAAAAAAAAAATCTGTGATAATCTAAAAACTTGTTCCAGCTACCACATTTTAATAACAAACCAACACGTGTAGTTTAAATAAAAACATGTTAAATAACGTAATGTAAAATGTTATGTATAAAGGTAGTAAATACGTTTAAAGGTAGATATAACAAACCAACACGAGTAGTTTAAATAAAAACATGTTAATTAAAGTAATGTTATATAAAGGTAGTAAATAAGTTTAAAGGTAGATACAACATTCTTTATGTTAATCTGTAAACTGGAAATAAAAGACTTTTTTATTTTTATTTTATGTTTAGCAAGAATGTTTGTATGTTGTAGTATTGGCGCCGTTTAAATATGCTGACCATTCTGTGGGAAAGTGTAAGCTTTACTCAGGAATGATGCATTGTTTGTGCATCAACTAGCAACATCTCAGTACGGTCTTATACGGTCATAGCACGTCGTAAAGGAAAAGAAATTCTGTTCTATTTTAGATACTACAAGATTTCTACATTAGGAGAGAGAATGAGAAAGAAGCGGGTGAATTTAAACTAGACTACTAGGACTAGATAATTGGTGTTGTTCGGATGGATTTGGTTACCTATCCTTATTTCCTTATTACTAGAGTCATTAAAATTGTTTAAACCCCTCATGAATGGTGAATTTTTTTTTTTTTTAATAAATATTTCACAACATACACGGCTACAGCAAGATGATCAGTTGATTACCAATCAAGTTACAAATACAGTTAAGCTCATTTCATTTATAGCGTAGTCTGAAATGAGCTTTACAAGCAACTTAATACACGGTCAAGTAAATATATTTTAAGAGCTTAAAACCAGTCGACGACGCCCAGAGGCTTAATTACGATGGCAACGTTTTTTTATCTGACAAATCCTTTGAGTATTAAACCAACTGGAGGCGCCATTGTCAGGCGATCCCCGCTGCCAAAGGTACGAGACCGCCGGTCATAGCGGTTATATACATGTGTGTGTATAGTTTATGCTTGTGTTTGTTTTTTGTTTTGTGTGCGTGCGTAACAACGCGATCGAATTGCATTAGTGTATTATTGCGTTCCCTCGTCCCCCGCGATGAAAGTGACAGACTTATTTGCATAAATATTAGTACTCGTGGCGTCTCCGGTTGGTTTAATACTCAAAGGACAAATCTAATCCGCACGTGTGTTCTACGCTAAGAACATATGCATAGGTAGTTAACTAGTTAGGTAAAAAAATGTTTTTTTCAATACATTAGGATCGGTATTTAAATATTTTTAATGGCTTTAAATTGTATAGCCGTGTATATTTTATTGGAACTTTTAATCAAAAGGACATTTGGTTATGATATATGTAACGAGTCGCGTATAGTATTGTGTTATGTTATGAATATACACGACATACATAAATATGTACCTACTATTATGAGATGAGGATGTATGTATGATTTATCACATAAATGCTTTCATAAGTATTATCATATTCTTGAAAAAAAAAACCATGATATGTATAACATGATACATAACATCACACGTGTATTATAGTACATCCACATTTCGCCAGTTATGTTTTAGTCTATCTGTCTGTTACCTCTTCACGCTTAAACCGCTGAACAGATATAGATGAATTTCGGTATAGAGATAGTTCGAGTCCCGGGAAAGGACATAGGATAGTTTCTATCTCGATATTCCCACGGGATCGAAACTTGCGCGAGTGAAACCGCGGGCCGCTGCTAGTTGCTTTATATGTTCGAAAAAAAATTTTGATCAGCAACGGAAATAACGCAATGAATGTCGTTGAACTGTCAAAATGAAACCCATTGCTACTGTTACCCCGTTTCTTTATCCGCTTGTTACTCCCGTAACCAAAAATTGCCCACTTCAATTAACCCACCCTATAGCCTCATCTGTCTGTGTGGTGCCGGACTTAAAGAATAGCACCACCCCATACTTCCCGTGGGTGTCGTAAAAGGCGACTAAGGGGCGTACCGGAGAATGGGCAGCAGCGTTCTCTATGCATTCCACCACCATACCATACTGCGATCGCCAACCCGCCTGACAAGCGTGGCGATTATGGCAAACGGGGGGGGTTTGCCATAATCGCCACGCTTGTCAGGCGGGTTGGACATAGGCGCTCCCCCTTTTGGGGGAGGCCTATGTCCAGCAGTGGACGTCTTTCGGCTGAAATGATGATAGCCTCAAATCTATAAAATTACCACCAGGACAGGACCTAAACACAAAAAACGCAAGTTTTAGAAACAATAAAAGTATATGATCGACTACAGTAAACAAAATCAGAAAAACATATGACATTCTTCAGGATATATGCTAGGTAGGTAGGTGTGTTGAAAACATAATACAACTAATTTGATACGATAAAAAAAAATCATGAAGATACCTCAAAACTTTCTTTTTACAATAAAAACCATACGAATATACATTGATACAATCAATCTGATTTTTTGTCAGATTATTCTACAAGCAACATATTAAAGTACTAGTGTTTTAATTTTCCTAGTCCACACAATAGATTTTTTGTAAATAGATAATCGCTTCATATTTTACAATAAATTACCAGCGTTATGTCATCGCCCTTCTCTTTCTTTTCTATGCAGTCCGACTAAGACCGCATTTTAGGTCATGTAGTCGCCTTAACGTAGCCTTAATGAAAAGCTACTGGGCACTGTTGTGACCACGGTACTAAGAGACTTGGCAGACAACCCTGTAGACTCATCTTGGCATATTTGGCATCAACTATCGTAGCAATGGAGACACAATAGCTCGTTAAGTTGTTAAAATAAACGCTGCAGCATTAGCGAGAAAAGTCGAGGAATACAAAGTGTCTCTAGTCACCCTACGGAGGTTTGAGTATGGCAAGCATAGGCGCCATTATCGAAAAAAAAATTGAAAACTGTGTCTAAGGGACTGCATAGAAAAGAAAGAGAAGCGCGATGCCACAACACTGGTAATTTATTACAAAATATGAAGCAATTATTTTATTACAAATAATCTATTGTTTGGACAAAAAAACTAAAACACTAGTGTTTTAGTATGTTGCTTGTCGAATAATCTGACAAAAAAAATCAGAATGGTTGTATGTATATTGCAGTATGGTTTTTATTGTAAAAAGAAAGCTTTTAGAGGTATCTTCATGATTTTTTTCTATTATATCAAATTAGTTGTATTATGTTTTCAACACACTATCTACACTATATTTCCTGAAGAATATCATATATTTTTCTGATTTTGTTTATTGTAGTCGATCATGTACTTGTATTATTTCTAAAACTTGCGCTTTTGGTGTTTAGGTCATGTAATCCCCTTAAAAGGTTACTCAAATTCATACATACCTACATATCAGTAACTGGCTTCGTCCGCGTGTTTCTTGTTCCCCGACTCATCGAATCCCCTGACCACATATTACTTCGTTTTCGCTTACCATTATTTCTTGCTTATTTTATTGTTGCTCGGCTACTGGTAATACTGGTAATTTTGCTCGGCTCCTAAGAGTCCTATCGTGATGTTAAGTAGCCTATAGCCTTCCTCAAGAATTGGGCTATCAAATGCAAAAAAAAAAATGTTTAATCCAACAGGTAGTTTTGTAGATTAGCGCGTTCAACCAAACAAACAAACTCTTCAGCTTTAATTTTTTTAGTATAGATTCCAGTCAAGAAATGAATTAAACTAAATCTGATGTTGTATTTTCTTTATATTGTCTTCATATGGTAAAGTAGCTCACATTTATCTTGCATTGTAACAGATAATAAGTTAGTTTATTTTTAATCACTTTGAAATAATTCTCTTAATTTGTATGGTATGTATTTTTTATTTTTATGTCTAAGCTGTGCACTTACTTCTTTAAGTGACAAATTCACCATACTAATAAATACAATATGTACGTTTTTTTAAATATAATATGTTATTAATGAACAAGTCGTTGGAATACCTAAAATAAAATAAACAGAAGACCAAGAAAAATCGTAAGAGAGTGAAAAAACTATCATCAAAATATTCCTAGTCCTTTTCTAAATTGTTGTAATTTTGTATTTGTAAAGAAAATATGTGTTTCATCTAGTTGTTATTTTATTGAAGTGTCAAGTAACCTAGTTACATAGAATTAGAAGAATTTTGAATACGTTATAAGGACACTATAAAGCCAGTATTATTACAACACGCCCCCTTAATCAAAATTCTCACGAATAAATAAAATATTTAAAAAAAAAAAATGGACTCAAAATATACCAATTAAAAGAACAGTATGAAAATGTATACCAAGTACTGAAGTAAATGTGTAAAAATATATTTACACTAAACCTAAGCCTAGTACACATCTATCATGTGCCACACGCTGCAATCGTTTAGTTAAGATGTCAGCGGGCATATCACTTGATTTGATATATTTTAAGTTTACCGAATTATCACTAATCTTTTCTCTAATAAAGTGATATCTGGTATCTATATGTTTCGTCCTATGGTGGTGTACCGGATTTAAGGCCAAACTCTGTGCACTCTGACTATCGGTACAAACAGTTATGGTAGTAGGTAATAACTTTTGCCTTACCATAGGATCTGAAATTAATTCAGTGATAAACCTCCTCAAATAAATCGCTTCCTTCGTAGCTTCAGTTAATGCCATATACTCCGCTTCTGCTGAGGACAAAGCTACGGTTTGCTGCTTCCTTGAGGCCCATGAAACCGGACTGCCTGCTAATTTAAAACAGTAACCAGTATAAGAACGACGATCTATATCACAGTTTGCCCAATCGGCATCGCAAAATCCTATAAGGGGCATACTTGATTTTCTATAACAAATCGAGTAATCTAAAGTGCCTTTTAGATATTGTAAGACTCTCTTCGCGGCTAACCAGTGAGTCTTGTTGTACCGAGTATTGAACTGACTCAGGTAACTAGTCGCGTATGCGATGTCTGGACGAGTATTAACACTCAGGAACATGAGGCAACCAATTAATTCTTGATAGGGATATGCTTCTAGATTATGATCACTATCACTGCTGGTACTGACCTCCAGTTTACCAGATATTGGAGTTGTACAAGTTTTACAATTCTCCATTCCAAATTTTTGTAAAAGATTATTTATATAATTTTTCTGATGTACTTTTATTTCATCATTTTTTCAGGTTATATTTAAACCAAGATAATAGCTTAAATAGCCCAAATCTTTTATCGAAAAATATTTTTGCAAGTCATTTTTGACGATGTCAAACGTCTTGTCATTACTGTAAAAAACAATTATGTCATCGACAAAGACTGCAACTATAACCAACTCTTTTCCAAAAAGTTTGGTATACACACATGGTTCAGATGGAGTTTGCACAAAACCAAATGATGATAAAGTTTTATCTAACTTTATATTCCAGGCACGTGGAGCTTGTTTAAGTCCATACAAGGATTTTTGTAAGAGACACACTTTGTTCTCCATACCTTTTACTTCAAAACCTTGAGGTTGCTCCATGTAGACTTTCTCTAGCAGATCTCCATTTAAAAATGCAGTGTCAACGTCCAAGTGACGCATCTTCAAACCCAATTCGGCTGCGAGAGCCAGTAGAGTACGTAAAGAGGAGTGCCGCACGACAGGAGAAAATGTCTCAAAATAGTCTACACCTGGCGTCTGGGTGAATCCCTTAGCAACTAATCTTGCTTTGTACTTCACAACATTTCCCGCTGGATCTTTCTTTAACTTATAGACCCATTTACATGGTATAACTTTCTTGTTTTCTCTGTCAACCAATTTCCATGTCTTCAGCTTCATCAATGAATTATATTCATCTGTCATTGCCATCTGCCACTTTTCAACATCATCAGCCAATGTAGCCTCATTATAAGTTCTAGGCTCATCAGACGCTTGACTAGTCACTTGGTATGAGAAGTAATTAGGAGGTTTCCGATCTCTTGATGGATATCTACGTTGTCCATCATTTTGACTAGTAGAAACTACTGCTTCCTCAATTGCTTCAAAAAATTCCTCAGTTTCAGCAGTCTGATCTTCAGTGACAACAGTATGGCCTGGAGCTGGTTCAACAGTGACCACTGGAATTTGTTCAAAAGACTCTTGAACTGTACTGTTTTCTTCCTGTATAGGCAGACTATTAGACAGTACTAAAGGTTCAGTAGAAGTCTTAGTATTGTTGACATTTCTATTATTTAATGTAGAAAAACAATCTTCAAAAAATGTAACGTCTCTAGACTTTTGTAAGGTTCTAGGACAAGATGAATTTCTAAAAAGATAACTATTAGGATCTTCTGTATAACCTACAAATACAGCTTCATCAGCTTTAAGATCCAATTTCTTACGGTGACAAGAAGGTATATGTATAAGAGCTTTACACCCAAAAACTCTAAGATTACCTAGGTCTGGTTTGTAACCATTCCACAACTCGTAGGGAGTTTTATTATTTAAGGCACGGTGTGGGCATCTATTCTTTAGGTATACAGCCGTTCGAACAGCATCTTCCCAAAAAGCTTTAGAAAGATCGCTTTCAGCCATAAGAGAGCGTGCCTTTTCTACAATTGAGCGATTAGTGCGCTCGGCAACACCATTCTGCTGAGGGCTATATGGTACCGTAGTTTGATGCTGAATACCAAGAGATCTAAGATAACTTGAGAATTCACTATTGACGAATTCCTTCCCATTATCCGTCCTTATTGTTTTAATTTGAGCCCCAGTTTGTCTTTCAACCATAGACTGGAAGTGACAAAATCTATCTTTTACCTCTGTCTTAGAAGAAATAAAATATACGAATATAGTTCTCGAAAAATCGTCTATGAAAACTAAAAAATATTTATTACCCTGAAAGGAGCTAACTGACATTGGTCCACAAAGGTCAGAGTGGATCAGTTCTAATATTGAAGTTGCTCTTTTATAAGTAATCGGCTTAAACGGTTTTCGAGCTTGTTTCGCTTGAACACAAGCAACACATGGATTTTTATCCACATCTTTATAATCAATAACCTCATGACTATTTTTCAGCAGATTCATACCGACGCGACATAAATGACCTAAACGCTTATGCCATACCTGATACTTAGATATTGAATCAGAGTGCACATCATAGGCTCTAAATTGGGGATTATTTACCGCACAATCAAGTGTGTACAATCCACCACTGGGCGAGCCATGTAGAACCGCATCACCTGTAAAGGAGAAGGTTTTTGAATTAAATAAATTACAACCCGACTTATCAAACATTACAGTAAAACCTTTTTCTACTGCTGTCTTCACAGATAGAAGATTTGTGTGCAAGTTAGGTACATACATAACATCATTAATTGTATTGACTTTGTTTTCGGTATTTATAAAAATTTTACCGATGCCTTCAGCGTCAATCTTAGTCCCATTTGCAACTGTTACCTTGGTATCAATAGGCTTTAAGTCTACAAACCAATCTCGTCTTGAAGTCATGTGTTTGGTCGCGCCTGAATCAATGTACCACTTGTCCATGTCATAGTTATTTGTTGCTCCTAAAGCAGACACAGAGGTCGAGTCCGTATTAGTGGGATTCTTCCTTTTCATGACCTTCTTTTTCTTCAAAGGACATTTTGGTCTCTTGTGGCCAGGTTCTCCACAACCATAACACACAATTTTCTTTGCCTTTGACTCAACAGAAGAGGCATCAACCTTTGACTTCATAGCTGTCTCCAGTTTTATCGAGCTTTCCTTGGACATTTCGTTCAGTAATTTGGACTTTACCAGTTCACTGGTAACGTTAACATTACTATTTTCGAGAGACATAATCAATGGGTCATATCTCGACGTTAGACCTCCCAATAGAATAGCAGCAATGGACGCATCATCTATTACTTTGTCTATATCCGCCAAATCTTGGGCAGTGGAAATAACAGTATTGATATACGACTCAATATTATTATCAAAGTCTTCAAGTCTCAATCTGTATAACTTCCGTTCTAAATATAAACGCCGACCCATACCTTTGTCCTCATAAGCATTTTGTAGAGCTTTCCATGCTTCCGCTGCCGTGGTTGCACTTCGGACATGCGTAATTGCAGATGATTCAAGGGTAAGACAAATTTTTGTTAGTGCCTTCTGATCGCTCCTCATCTTTGTGACATTGGCAACGTTCATCCCTGTTGGGTAGCCACTGATCGCTTCCCACAACTCCTCATGTATAAGGTAATTACGCATTTTAAACTTCCACGTACTATATCCTTCTCTATTATGTAGGGTGAACATTGGAATTGAGGAACTACGCATACCTCGCTCATTTGTGTCTCCATTTGGGTTCGCCATCTCAGAAGAGTATACGAAGAACTATTTTGTTTCGTACCCAAATAAAAAATCGCACAAATATCACTTCAACAAATTATTACGAAAACGCACATTACTTTTCTTGAATAAACAAATACTAGAGTATCGTGCTGATAACGATTTGTTGTAATTTTGTATTTGTAAAGAAAATATGTGTTTCATCTAGTTGTTATTTTATTGAAGTGTCAAGTAACCTAGTTACATAGAATTAGAAGAATTTTGAATACGTTATAAGGACACTATAAAGCCAGTATTATTACAACATAAATTCGAATAAGATCACACATAACCCGTTCACTGCCAGTTGACGGCCATCTTTTCATATCTCACGATCCCACGCAAATTCCGACAGTGTAGAGAAAAAGATACCATATCAAGAATCTTATATAGCCATAAAACTCGAGCAAAAACCCATCGATTCATGGGAAAGTGACCCCTGTCCCTTTCTACTGGGCACTTGAGTTGGAACCGGTCCCACTGACCACGGACAAGAATTCCCATGACGACAGCTTTGACGTAAGTAATAATGTCACTAATGAGAAAAAGTATGGAGACATGACACTGTTGCGTTGGAGGGTTAATTATTTACGCAATTTTTGTTTCGTAATAAACTTACGTGGTTACAGATTGGCAATTAACAATACATAATTATGTATACGATTTTGTGATTAAGTAATTATTTTTTTGAGAACAAAAAAGTTTGTTGACAAAGTAGGTTTGTTGGCAAAAGATGAAAAGTGCCATCATTAGCCTACCCATTTTCCAACTATTTTGGGGTCGGCTTCCAGTCTAAACGGATGCAAATGATAAACAGTATTTTACGTGAAGCGACTGCCTATCTGACTTCCACAACTCAGTTACTGAGTGACACGATAACTCTTGGTAAGACTGTTTGTCAGACTTTTGGCCTTCTGACTAAACATAACGTCTGTCAAAGATAGCACTGTGAAAAGCACCAACATATTTTACATTAGCTGTGCCCCGCAGTTTCACCTGCAGAATGCTCGATCCCGTAGGAATATCGAGATAAAAAGTATACTACGTCCTAATCCAGGTCATGGTCTACCCATTTGCCAAATTTCATCCAAATCCGTTCAGCCATTTTAGCACGAAAGCGTAACAAACAAACATACAAAAAATCTAATCTTTGCTCTTTATAATATTAGGTTTAGAAAAAGGTTTTTTTTTACCGAACACACTTGTAATTAAGCAGATAAGGAGAATAGACGACAAATACAGACTGACAGACAAAAAACACAGTGGGCAAAACAACTTTGACGTCTATATTTTTTACTATTCAATATGGAAATATAATTGGTTCACTAGTTAAGGACGCCTTTACGTATCTGACAAAAATAAGCCGTTTTTCGGTGCATTTTGCGGCAAAATGAGACGAAACCAAATGTAACTAATAATTACCACAGATAGATTACTCTTTCATCTCCAAATGGTAGCCATTTTTTATTCGAAAATGTTGGTTTATAATATAGTAAAAAATAATTTCCGTTGCCTCTTCACACAAAATCGACGATATCGTGCTGTCTTTGGGGTCATTTTTCTTCTGTTTAATAACATAAACATATTTATTTTAAAATATTTTATGTAAGCAGACATGTTCAACTCAAAAAGGTAGCCCAAAGAACTATCAAAATGTTAAAAATAAGCTCAGAAAAAAATAAAAATCGGAGTCTATTTTTTCACATATTTAGCTGTAATACGTGAATCTTATTGGATTGAAATAAGGGTTATTTTACTGGTCACTGTCTCGGTTTATTGCACAAAAATTTGTAATGAAATATTAGTCTGCGCTCGGCCGCCGTTGTGAGTGGACTCTGTGTCGGTTGTAAGCAGCAGCTTGTGCTAAAAGAAGATCGCTGTACGGATACAAAATATTTGACACACAAAACTTGATACTTCACGCATTCTGTATGTACCTATTACCCAAGGAAAGATTTGATTCACAGTCTTATAATTTTTCTAGAAGTAAGTAGGGTTTATAAATTCATATTTCGTTCCGGACTTGCTGGAGTGACCTGCACAGCAGGTGTACTTCGAAGACTATTCCGGTCTGATCCCCTGAAGACTTACAATATTTCATGATGGGTGTCAATTTCGTGGTTTTCGAGGGTGCTGAAACCGATGGTGAGGTCCAAATGAGAATCCAAGATGGCGGATGTGAAAAATGTTACAATTTTTCATGATGGGTGTCAATTTCGTGGTTTTCGAGGGTGCTGAAACCGACGGTGGAGTCAAAATAAAAATCCAAGATGGCGGATGTGACAAATGTTACAATTTTTCATGATGGGTGTCAATTTCGTGGTTTTCGAGGGTGCTGAAACCGATGGTTGGGTCAAAATAAAAATCCAAGATGGCGGATGTGAAAAATTTTATAATTTTTCTTGATGGGTGTCAATTTCGTGATTTTCGAGGGTGCTGAAACCGATGGTGGGGTCAAAATAAAAATCCAAGATGGCGGATGTGAAAAATGTTACAATTTTTCATGATGGGTGTCAATTTCGTGGTTTTCGAGGGTGCTGAAACCGATGGTGGGGTCAAAATAAAAATCCAAGATGGCGGATGTGAAAAATGTTACAATTTTTCATGATGGGTGTCAATTTCGTGATTTTCGAGGGTGCTGAAACCGATGGTGGGGTCAAAATAAAAATCCAAGATGGCCGATGTGAAAAATGTTACAATTTTTCATGATGGGTGTCAATTTCGTGGTTTTCGCGGGTGCTAAAACCGACGGTGGGGTCAAAATGAAAATCCAAGATGGCGGATGTGAAAAATGTTACAATTTTTCATGATGGGTGTCAATTTCGTGGTTTTCGAGGGTGCTGAAACCGATGGTGGGGTCAAAATGAAAATCTAAGATGGCGGATGTGAAAAATGTTACAATTTTTCATGATGGGTGTCAATTTCGTGGTTTTCGAGGGTGCTGAAACCGATGGTGGGGTCAAAATAAAAATCCAACCATCGGTTTCAGCACCCTCGAAAACCACGAAATTGACACCCATCATGAAAATTATAAAATTTTTCACATCCGCCATCTTAGATTTTCATTTTGACCCCACCGTCGGTTTCAGCACACTCGAAATCCACGAAATTGACACCCATCATGAAAAATTGTAACATTTGTCACATCCGCCATCTTGGATTTTTATTTTGACCCCACCGTCGGTTTAGCACTTAGCACCCTCGAAAACCACGAAATTGACACCCATCATGAAAAATTGTAACATTTTTCACATCCGCCATCTTGGATTCTCATTTTGACCTCACCATCGGTTTCAGCAACCCTCGAAAACCACGAAATTGACACCCATCATGAAAATATTGTAACACTTTTCACATCTGCCATCTGTAAAATTATTAAAAAGGATTCAAACCGGGTGCGGTGACTTGACAAAGACGAAAATGTCGTTGTTCCTCAATACTAACATACACGTATCCGTTATAATAAGAAATTACGAACTTATGTATTTCAATAAACCCTGTACTTATTTTTGTTGCTGACGATCCTTCAGGATCAAAAACAAAAGAAAAATCGGTTCAAACCGGTATGAGAAAGTTTTTAGTGGATAAGACAGAGATTAAAACAGAAGACGATCTAGGAGGGGATCGAGGCGGGGGGGGTGGAGGGGGGGTTCAGGGGATCAGAACGGAATAATTCGAGCTGAGTCAGGTGTGCCGAGTATGGGCTCGTTTTCTTAGTTATGTTGAGACCTTACCTCCGGACTTGATGGAGTGACCTGCAGGTGTACTTCGAAGACTCCTACTGGAACTAACAGCCGAGCAGATCTAGGTGTGCCGAGTATGGGCTCGTTTTCTTAGTTATGTTGAGACCTTACCTCCGGACTTGATGGAGTGACCTGCAGGTGTACTCCGAACACTGCTACTGGAACTAATAGCCGAGCTGAGCTAGGTGTGCCGAGTATGGGCTCGTTTTCTTAGTTATGTTGAGACCTTACCTCCGGACTTGATGGAGTGACCTGCAGGTGTACTTCGAAGACTGCTACTGGAACTAATAGCCGAGCTGATCTAGGTGTGCCGAGTATGGGCTCGTTTTCTTAGTTATGTTGAGACCTTACCTCCGGACTTGATGGAGTGACCTGCAGGTGTACTTCGAAGACTGCTACTGGAACTAATAGCCGAGCTGAGCTAGGTGTGCCAAGTTTGGGCTTCTTTTGTTAGTTTTGTTGAGACCTTAAGAATAGGTAGGCAGGCACTAAACCGGGTCTAGTCTAGGCAGATGCGGTCACTAATCGGAAACTACTATCTAAAAAAAAAATATTACAGCCGCCATCTTGGATTTTCATTTTGACTTTGTTTTCGGCTCCAGCACCCTCGAAAACTATGAAAACGACACCCATGATAAAAAAATATAAAAAAAAATTACAGCCGCCATCTTGGATTTTCATTTTGACCTCACTATCTGCTTTAGCGCCCTTGAAAACCATAAATACGACACCCATGATAAAAATAAAAAATAAATTACAGCCGCCATCTTAGATTTTCATTTTGACCTAATTATTGGCTCCAACACCCTCGAAAACCATAAAAACTACACCCATGATGAAAAATATAAAAAAAAAATACAGCCGCCATCTTGGATTTTCATTTTGACCTCACTATCGGCTTTAGCGCCCTTGAAAACCATAAAAACGACCACCCATGATAAAAAAATTAAAGCCGCCATCTTGGATTTTCATTTGGACATCACTATCGGTTTTAGCACCCTTGAAAACCATAAAAACGACACCCATGATGAAAAATTAAAAAAAAACTACAACCGCCATCTTGGATTTTCATTTTTATCTCACTATCGGCGATCTCAATATCCGTCACTTTGCACGGCCAAAAATGTAATTGACAGGCTTATGGTGATTTATCGAGGTAGCCACTGCTAATATGCCTTTATGCAATGCACGACACTGCTTAGTACGTTATCCTAATTGCGTAACACACTTGGAATGGCAATCCATTCCGATTTGACAGTTCAACAATATCCATTGCGTTGTTTTTGTTTTACGAATTTTTTAAATATTTATGAAGCAACTAGCTGTGCCCCGCGGTTTCACCCGCATAAGTTTCGATCCCGTGGGAATATCGGATAAAAAGTAGCCTATATGTGTCAGCTACCTCTATACAAAATTTTAAAGCCGACCCCAACATAGTTGGGAAAAGGCTAGGCTAGATGATGATGACCTCTATACAAAATTTTATCAAAATTGGTGAAGCCGTTTGAGCGTGAAGAACAAACATATAAACATACACACACACTCACAAGAACCTACTTGCATTTGATACCATAGCAAATTTATTATATAAAATACGAAATAAACCGAATAAAACAAGCTTGTTTTATATTTGTTTTCAATAAGCTCGTCCGCAAATTGTTAATACATAGGTACTTTGGCAACTTGTACTTGATTAATCACTGTCCAGTGAAATTAAGTAAATAGCATTCTACTTATATGAACACTTCACATTACCTACAAACTGTTTGAAAACAAATCACCGTAAACTTAAAAAAAATACATGGCAAAAATAAAATAAAATTAGGCTCAAGTATCAAGTCGTGTCAATTTACTCATAATTTCACCGCTTCGCGCATGTCGCTGTGTGTGTGAGCCGTGCACGTGTAGTAGTAAGACTCAATACCTAAAATTGAAGCGCGTCATTTCGTAAACGCCTCCTTAACGAAATTCATAACTTTCGCGTGAATGGACGACGGCCGGCTGCCGTTGAAGCGAACTGGACGCGTTCAATTTAAATGCAATTTTTGTTCCGTCCATAATATTGTTCCCGATTTAATTTCACTCTATATTTTTGGTTTTTATAGTTTTCATTTGTTTGTTTTCTGATATATGAGAAGAGTTTTATGTGATACTATTAGCTGACCGGAATCTCGTACCGCCTTAGAATCAATAAACTGAATTAAATTTAGTATAGAAAAATTAATGACTTAATTTTTTTTTCGTGAATTTTTCCCATGTTATTTTGCTATTCGGGGCGGAGACAAATCCAAAAAATCAAAGATCATGAAAATCGGTCCAGCCGTTCTTGAGTTATAAATGTAACTCGAGTTAGTTTAATTTCCATACATTAAAAATTTATATTTAGAATTAAAACCTAAATAAATACTTATGTATTTTATACCTCTACTCGTGCTATAGATTTGAGGAAAATCGAACGATCCTAATGCCCTTCGGCCCTCCTATAATCAATCATGGAATGCAATCCTTTAGTTGGGCAAAGAGGGTTCATAAAATTTGCAGCTCTTCAATCATAATAAACCCTAAAATTCGTACTTTAAACATTACCTACATCATCATCATCTGCCTAGCCATTTCCCAACTATATTGTGGTCAGCTTAAAGTCTAACCGGATGCAGCCGAATACCAGTATTTTACATGGAGCGACTGCCTATCTGAGCTCCACAACCCAGTTACTGGGTAATACGATACCCTATGGTAACAATGGTTGTCAGACTTTCGGAGTTTCGGGCTTCTGACGTCCCGTAACGACTGTCAAAGGCCCACGAATGACAACCGTACCAACGACTTAACGTCCTTTCCGAGCCACGGAGAGGTCTCGATATGTAAAGATGGTCACCCATCCACGGACCGACCGCGGCAAGCGTAGCTTAACCCGATCGATCGGCCCATGCGGCTTTTATTACTTAGCTATGAGCCCCTCTTTGCCAACTTCGCCTTCTTCTTTACCAACATACCATAGAAAGTTTACGATTATTGAAACTATTTTTCTAAGAAAAGAACGACACTATGTATTAGCAACAAAAACGGGAAACCACACATCAAAGCTCCAATACATTTACACTATCACACTCTCGTGAAACGGGTCCCAAGAGTAATAACCGAATAAATTGAGGAGCTTCCGATTGCTGCCGACAACTTGAGAGCAGACCCACTTCCTGATTTGATGGGATTTTTTTTAAATCGATCGACGTCCCGACAGTAATCTTACGCCATTTTCAGCTTTCACGTGCCGTGAATGTATAATTATTCTACCCTCAATATGGCATTAATTTATTCGAATGCAAATTGCTTTGCCCTTTTTTGAGAGATTGATGTAGTATCGATTCTTATCCGATTTTTAAGTTATGTAGTTGAATTTGACGATTTATTTTTGATGGAGTTACAAATTATTCGAATATTAGAATAACAGATTAGTCATCCGATATTGTTTGGATTTAGCACGTTGTCTTAATCCAGTTCAGCCATGTTATGTGGCAATAGACAATGTTCCAAATTTTTTTTCTCACTGTGGTCACAGGGTTGGTAGCAATATTAAAAGTTGTTACGGCCTGGCCACAGCTTAGCGCGGGGCGGCGAGCGGTAAAAACAAATATACAAACATGTATGAACCATGCCACGACAACGCTAGGCGGCGCTACGCAACGCTAGCAGTAAGACACCGCGCCGCTTGCCGAGCTGCTTCTCGCTAAGCCAAAAGTCTTAGCCCTGGCCTGGTGCATAAAGCGCTAAGGAAGGAACACGGATGGGTTTTAGTCAGTAAGAGTCTGACACTCCCTTCCGCTCCACCCAGAGCGGGAGGGTCAATTGATGATTTTCCATGCGCAAAAAAAAAGGTTGTTAGGGTGTATTCGTGTAGAGCGGTGGTAACAGGCGCCGATATGCCAGCGCTTCTGGCGCAGAGAAGCGCTGGTGGTCCACCCTGGTCAGCGCAGGCAGTTTTCATACTTTTTGCCAAACAGCGCTAACCATCACCAATAAGCGCCGACAAGTACCTATCTAAATTAGTCGACACCGACAAGCTCTGGCATATCGGCGCAGTTTACCAGCTTTCTACGTGAATACACCCTCAATCTCTTACGAATTTCGATGGACACGTTACTTTTCACATTCAAATAAAGTCATGCCATCGAATCAGCAGCAGTATTCTCCGTGAGAATCGCCCTTATTACCGTCGGCAGAACAAGAAAACCTGTTGCATCAGAACCACGAGACGCTAACAACAAAAACAATATTTACACATGCAGTTTCATTGAGAAATGCCCTATATTTCACACACTTTACGTAACCGTGAATACTGACGAAATCACGACACTATCTCGACAACACAATACATTGTTGGTTTTAATAGCGGCATCATTCGCAGAGACTACATAAAAACAGTAGTTGATGTGAAACAGAAGTGTACAATTTTGAGTTGGTAAGTTCCTGGGTAGAGCAGGCCAGGAGTTGGATTACACGCAAGCGTAGCGAAACATCTAGAGACAATTCCTAAGATGTAAATGAAGGAGGAAACGAAATTAAACCAAGTGGCTGAGTTATTTATGTTGCAAGAGTCCCAGTTAAAATTTATAGATCATTTCCTAGAATAATAATAATAATAATAAATCTTTATTTTGCCAAAAATAACAACAACCTTACAACAGATTTTACAAGTAGGTACTTACATATAATCCATGGATCCAAAAGATTAGACACCCAATTAGCAACTCAGTTCACAATAAAATATTTAGGTCGTTGCGAAACCGATTCACCCTGACTCCCGTACTAGTAAAAACTGTATTACGGTGAGCCAGCATTCCTCGTTCTCTGTACACAATATTATAATAAGCCGATTTGAGAGTAAATAATTAGATAATCTCACTTTTCAAATAGTACAAAGCAATACTGTAGGTAGAATATGAGTAGAATGTGTCAAACATTCAAATTGTTGTTAACTTGATTTTTACTTTGTAGGTAGTAGTGTAAGTTCACATAGTATAAGTAAAATTTTTAGATGCTAAGTTTGTTTACAAATATTTGTAGTGTTCTTGTTACTTTATATAAAACAAATAAAAAAAATAGATCGATTAAAAAAAATAACATAAGTGAATTTAAGAAAATTAAAAAAAAAACATGTATATTTTAATGAAAAATAAAATAAAATAAAACTTTTTTTTTTCTTTTTTTTTTTTTTTTTAGAAGAATGTAATATTTTGAAGAAAGTGTTGGTCTTTGGGCATGATATAATAAAGGCCCCACCCCTCCATTTACCCTTATAGGTATAGGACAGTAGTTAATAACAGGATAAGGGCAAAAAGCTTTCCTTATAAGAGTTTTTATTATCGCATGTACCTATTGATAATAGATACAAATGTCTATCTCCTTCACTCCACACCGTGGAAACACGACCGATCAACTGACTCTCTCTCACAATATTTAAGTGATGCATAAGCATAGTATCATCAGCCTGTAATGTTCCCACTGCTGGGTCACCGGCATCCTCTCTTTGAGAGGGAGTGGGCTACCACGCGGGCCCAATGATGGTTGATAGATGTCACGTGTCTTCGAAATTTTGGTTCTAGGACATGCCGGTTTCCTCACGATGTTTTCCTTCACCGTTTTGAGAGCAGTGGTGATGAAATTATTTACACAAAGCATAAATAGTACAAACCCTGGGTTCAAACCCACGATTTACAACTCGTAAGTCCGACCATTACCACTGCTCTCGCCTTTTATTGTTGACAGCGGCTATATTCCAAAAATGATATATAACATTACAGTGTTATTTTTTTAATAAATCAGCACCTTGCTATATGAGAACAATACTCTTATAAATCAAAGTTCACATTACAATTATATCGTCGAACAAGGCCGAAGGAAAGAGCGCTCGTTTTATTCAACCGTCCGTGACATATCCAAGTAATATGACCTTTGAGATATGCGGTATCTTCTGGCTCATATTCCTTTGCAGTATAAGCAAGAATGTCAGTGGAATTTGCTGATATTTGCAAGATTCTTCTTGCAGTAAGCGTTTTTGTACCACCCGCGATGACATAAACAGCATGATTTCGAATGTTGTTCCAATTAAAAAGCTGGCCGCTTAGAATTTGTTCGAAAAACAGATTTGAAATTAGAATGTTTGGGTCATAGACCCAAACATTCGAACCCAGTTAGCTAGAAGTTCGGATCAACTCGATCGAACCACGGATGGAACTGAACGACTTTGATTGTAGGCACGTCGATATTGGTAATGATAAGGAAGTGAGGAAACAGTACACAGACAGGCAGGCAGTCACTATGGTAATATGATATGACGTAGTACGTATAGAGTTCCAGTTCAGTGAACATCAAACTCGTCTCGATGTCATAGTTCATGATCAAAGTTGATACTGTTATAAGTTGGTAGTATCGTGTTTATGAGCTCAAAAATAACTCAATATTCAGTATGTGTGATAAAAGTGGAAGTTGGCAGGCTACATTACGCCGAAGACCAGATAATAGATAGAGTAGAAAATAATGAGAATGGAGGTCCAGAATTGGCCAAAGTAGTATGAGCAGGCCTCGGGTGTGGTAGACAGACGAATTGTATTCTATTGTAAATTAGAAAAAAATGCATTGAAACCTTGTCTAATATCCGTGCATAGAATTTTTTTGTTCAAACAACGTGAATCCGTTCACGATTCTCACCTTTACGATTCGAACTTTGAACCAGAACCTAACTATTTAATACATAGTTATGTTATTTCGTGTATATGTAAAAAAATACTTCATATTCTCATCGTCCGTGACATATTCCGCGTAACACGACCCTTATGGAATGCCAGCGTCTGACAGATTTGTTGCGAAACCGACGCTTGACGCTTGCAGCGGATTTAGAACAGCAGTACTCTGCCACAATTTTGTTTGTGGGATGTCGCTTGCTAGCGCTCTAGCGGCTTTTATTAACACCTTTCTATATTGGTTCATCCATGGACGTCATAAAAGGAGATGAAGGGATGACTGGGCCCTCGTTCTGGAATACGGCCCACTCCCTCTCACATAGAGGAGGCCTGTGTCCCAGCAGGAGAACCTTATAGGCTGGAATGACGCGAATAAGATGGGCAGCTAATCTTTTCCACTGCCTACTAACAAAAGACTTCATTTGCCAATCCGTCCACCAGGGGGCCTAAAAAGGCTACTTCGGCAGATTCATAAAAGGATAACATTATGAATCATAATATGGCGAAGACATCCGTGTTTTTCTTCTTTTCGCTGCACTATGTAGGTATAATCAAAGAGATTGGGATTGAATTTGGATTGGATTGATTGGTATTTTAGCACAGACAAAAAAATAACTGAAAAATCCTTCCCCAATGGGATTTGATACGATTAACTTAACAGTTAACTGTCCATTATGGTTCATAATGTTATCCTTTTATGATTCTGTCAAAGTGGTCTTTTTAGGCCCCCTGGTGTCATGATTGACAAGAATCATTTCTTCAATTCAATTTATTTTATTTTGCTAACTTATGAATTTAGGGAAGGATATTTGCGGGTTTTTGAATTATTGTACGTCAAATGTAGACTATCGAGAGTTCACTAGTTCGTATTTCTTTTTTGACTACTAATAGTCGGACCTTGATGCCATTTTACGAACAGAAAAAAGGTTTGGTTACCTACCACTTATAACTTTTAGTCCAGTTTCGCGAACTCAATAATCTGCCCTCATAAATGTTAAAAAAGTTTTGGCTATTTAATGTTCTGAGAATTTTAAACGGGCTACAGTAGCAAATGACCCAAGATATTAGGTAACTACTACTTAAGAAATACAAAATGAGAGAAAGGTCGTGAAAGTATATAGGTAAGTACTTTAGTAATTAAGGAATTGTAAATCTTAAGCTCATTAATCAAATTCCTACAATCCTGTATGACGAGACAGCCTTAAAAGCCTAAAAAGGTGCTATTGACGACCGTACAAACTCAATGAATCTCAAAAACAAAATAAAGAATTCCACAAAAAAAAAAAACAAAACTCAAACGCAAAAAAAGTAAACCGTATAACGTAACAGCGACATTACCCTGCGAGGCGTCATTCCCATAAAATTTGCGCAAACGCGGGTAAAACGGGCAACTTTAGCCATTCATAAACGCAGGGAGCCATGAATGAGTTAGTAGGGCGGAGAGCGTAGATCGCGGCGCACCCATTTATTACAACACCATGTATATTAGAATGGGGGTGTAAATCTGACGGGTAACAATTGGGACCAAAAGTTAGTCTGTTATTGTCGCTTGTCGCTTCATCGTGAGAGTGAGTTTTGAAGGACTTTTAGATGAAATAGGAATACTTTGTTCATTTTCGAAGGTCGTGAGTTTTTTTTTTGTCTTTTAATGGATACTAGCAACATCCCGCGGTTTCATCTCCATATGTTTCGATCCCGTGAGTATATCGGGATAAAAAGTATCATAATATGTGTTTATCGTGGTTATATTCTATGCTTGCGCCAAATTTCATCCAAATCCGTTTAGTAGTTTTTGCCATCCATCTATCCTCACAAACTTTAGCGTTTATAATATTATAAGTAGGAAGTAGGATTTAAAGGTACCTGCAGTGGATTATTAGTTGGGTAAGTATGTGCGCTTAAAAGCAGCCGGTCTGAACACTATAGGTTAGGACGGGCAGGAAACAATTACACATTACATTTAGTATGTTGCTTATAGAATAGTCTGTCAAAAAATCTGAATGTTTTATGGTTTTTATTGTAAAAAGAAAGTTTTAGAGGTATCTTCATGATTTTTTTGTATCGTAGGTATGAAATTAGTTGTATTATGTTTTCAACACACTAGCATATATATAGGAAAAAGAAGAGTTCTGGCCGAAGGGTGTTGTGTACCGCCGGTTTCGTGGCCGGCTACATGACACAGTCTGCGAAACACGACGCAGACACTTCGTGTGTGTTTTTTAGCGTAAATATACTGTTGTATGTATTTATAGTATTTTTTATTTAAGTATATTAATATTGTATTGTATGTGTTTTTATGGGCCTTATGCCTGAAATAAATGGATAAATAAATAATAATAACATAACTAGCATATATCCTGAAGAATATCATATTTGTTTTTATTTTACTGTAGTCGATCATATACATTTAGGCATTAAAAAACTTGCATTTTTTGCGTTTAGGTCCAGTAACTTAATACCTACGCGGAAGGTTCTCTCCTAACTTAAACAAACCTCAGTCGTTACTCATCATCTGCCTAGCCTTTTCCCAACTATTTTTGGGATCGGCTTCCAGTCTAACTGGATGAAGCTGAATACCAGTAATTTACGTAGAGCGACTGCCTATCTGACCTCTACAATACAGTTTCTGGATAACATGATAACCCTTGATAAGACCGGTTACCAGACTTTCAAGCTCAGTCCTTACTACATTACAGGAAGTAACAGCTTCTATTCCAAGTCCCTTTTAACGACAGCCCCGACTGGACTTAAATCACTCTCTGATATTTCCTCCCATAAAGTTGACTGCACCCAACAATGCAAGTGCTCGTTAAGTTCAGGGAATGTCTTTAAAAACTATAAATAGTGAACTGCGAAATTACGTCGTCACTGCGCTCTAGGAGCAATAAGGATCAGTATTCTCGAGCAATAAAAGGCAATAAGCATCAGAGTTCTCTATTTGAGGAATCTGATTCTGGCCTGACTAGAGTTTTAAGATTTGCATTTTCACCGCTAACTAAAGGATTTGGTCTGGGTATAATTAGGATAAAATTTAAGGGATGAAATTAAATCTGCGGAAAGTTTTAATCAGAGGAAATATTTTTTACACTGAATTTTCAGCAGTAGGTAATCACTTTTTCGCGTATGTACAGTCACCTGCAAAAGTGCATGGATACCCTAATGGCTATTTTCCTGTGAACATTTGAGTTCAAGTTTTCTAAAATAAACTAGATGGCGTTGGTTTCTTCACAACTGTGAGTAATTTACGAAACGTAAGTAAGCAGTTGGGAAGAAACGTATTGAGAAAGGAGTTACACAGCTAATATATTTATCTAACTATTACATTACATTTGCTAGCATATGAAAAAATAATAAAAGAAACCGATAGGAATAATGAAATTTTGTTAGTCGTTAACTGGTTTTACGCTAGATGGCGTCATTTCTCGCTTCACACGATTATATTTCTGAACTATCCATTCACTTTGCAGCCCTACTGTACCTACAGATTTCACGTACATACAACCAAATATTTTTAGGGTTCCGATCGTAAAAGGCGAAACGGACTTTCTTGTCCGTCTTGCGACAGACGGACAAGAAAGTCCGTTTCGCCTTGTCGCAGAGGTTTGAATGTCATCCTGTCATCCTGTCCATATCAAATATGCAGAACCTGTGGAACTGACAGCGAGTCCTGACAAACTGTCACGGGCAGTTAATGTTCAGATGATAAATTCAAATAATGATTAAGTGGCTTTTATAATCTCGAAACACCAAAATAACCGTCAGACATCGTCATTTAATTTCATAATTAACCAAAACGAATTGAAATTAAAAAACTGCAATTCAATTAAGTATGCAAAATTCTTAATTTAATATGAGCATCAGATCATAAATATCCCACCGGTTCTTCATACTTGCGTAATCGGTAAGTAGGTATATAGGTTTCGAATTAACCCGTAAGTGCGAATGTGAAAGTGGTGAGACGGGTCTCGTGCACTCACACACTCACTCACCCACTGATGACAAATGTCACAGATCGAGTCGCCGTCGGAGATTCAATCAGAGACACAATTTAGAAGGTACATCGAGAAAACTCTTGTAACA
The DNA here is from genome assembly GCA_916614155.1 of Mesoligia furuncula. Taxonomy (NCBI): domain Eukaryota; kingdom Metazoa; phylum Arthropoda; class Insecta; order Lepidoptera; family Noctuidae; genus Mesoligia; species Mesoligia furuncula. Next base: position 21,426,251 of record OU744808.1, read on the forward strand.
ACGATTATTTCCGAATTAAATGGACTTGAGTTTAAGACACTGAGCACACTATTAACAGTTGTGTCAATCATTAGACAGAACAAAACAACAACTACTAACTATTATCACTCGCAACAGAACTTGTCTTAATACATAATATTTTCATTAAAAATTTTTGACAACCGAGAGACTGTTTTTTGCGTCACATCTAACATGTTTATATGTTCGATACGCCTTAATTGTTTGCATAGAGCGATGGTCAGTCTCAACTCTGTGCACTGTCTAAACCACAGATATAGATATACCTAGATAACGCAAGAGTAACTACTTCGCGTGCCAAAAATTGCACCAACTTATGATTACAAATCGTAAGCCGCCCTTTTCGTGCTCAGTCCTTTGTACTGCTGGCTGGGTAAGTGTGAGCAAGAGCGCGAGCTTGTGACGTCATAGTAGGTAGTCAAAAAAATTGCCCGCTTGGTTTTCATACAGTTCGTGATACTTGCGTTATCTAGGTATATCTATATCTGTGGTCTAAACAGTCAATCAATTACAGACCCAAGTTCGTTGTAACTTAGTGGAGCGAAAACTTCGAAATCAACTTTGAACCTCATGGCTTAGCAATAAAGTTGAAAATGAAAATCTATTAAAGAAATTTGACAGATTGTAGTAGCTTGATGTGCTGGCATCTGTACAACTATGTAACCTTTAACTTGTGGCGTACTTGCTAAGTTTTCACTTCGATATGTACTGCAATAAATCACTGGGACTTGAAACTTCGTGTCTGTTTATTAGAATAGGTTAAGTGATTAATTACTGAAAGAAAAATCTATTTGATGAGGAGTATTATCATGGTATTGTAGGGTAGTGGTGGCCCAGTGGTAACGGCTGCGACTTACGAGTAGTAGGTCATAGGTTCGAACCCAGACAGGCGCTTCACTTTGAGTAAATTATTCATCACCACTGCTCTCAATACGGTAAAGGAAAACATTGTAAGGAAACCGGCATGTCCTAAAACCAAAAAATCGAAGACATGTGACATCTACCAACCCGCACTGGGTCCTGTAGTGGAAAACGTCAGAGGAGGACGGTGTCCTAGTCACTACTAGCCTATGGTGTTCCCACTGGAACACCATAGGCTGTTTATGATTACCATGGTTAGGGGATGCCTATGTCAAGCTGTGGACATCTTTCAGCTGAAATGAAAATGATGATTAAGGCTCCTACAACCGCGCGCGACCCAAAGACACCGCTCGTTGCGCGACTTGCGATGCCTTTGTGTCGCGCGCGATTTTATCGCGTGTCGCGCCTGTTTGTAGGAGCCTTTATCGTGTCAGATTTCCACAATGAAGGTATAAAATAGAGTACCTAGTTTGTTTCGAAATTGAACAAATACAAAACTAATGTAAATACGAGTATAATTATGTTTTCGACAGTTCTCCTATTAAATCTCGTTGTAAATTGTTTATGCAACAGATGTAATGAACAAAATATTGTGAAATGTGGTAAACAGCAATTAATTTTCCAATTTCGATGAATCAATTTACTGAGTTTAGTAAAGTAAACAGTTTAAAATTTAATGAACCTTGTTCATTGGTGTTGTAAATACTCGCACTTGGGGGTACGTGTGAGCAATATCCTTATCTACCAACCATAATAATCAGGGGCCAATTAGATTAGCTAGCTAAACTCCGAAGAACTGATGGGTAATTGGGTATACTTACACCTAAACATGATAGAACAAGATAAACTGTTCTGATTTTTTATGTTGGGGTCAACGACCGTAGATAGTGTAATTACTTACTTAAAAAATTTTTACAAAAAAAAACAACCGACTTCAAAAAAAAAACAGTACAAATTGAAAAATAACTTTAGTTTCGGAAGTCGGTGTCTTTGGTTCCGCATTTTCGTTTATTGACACCGACTTCCGAAATTAAAGTTATTTTTCAATTTGTAGTGTTTTATTTGGAAGTCGGTTGTTTTTTCTCTGTAAAAATGTTTTTATTGTTTACTTTTTAGTGGGTCAGTTTGTAATTTATCTAAGTTACAATAGCCTAATGCCAACTGTTCATCACCTTTTACAAAATATTGCTTTGCCCGATGCTGGGACAGCTGCTGGGAGAAACCTCCTCCTTTCCGACTTCTAAAAAAGGAGGAGGTTCTCAATTCGGATGTTTGTATTTTTATTTTTTTTATGTTTGTTCGCGCATAACTCCGTCGCTTGCCAACCGATTTGAAAAATTCTTTTTTTGTTGGAAAGGATATACTTCCCAAATGGTCCCATGAAAATTTTATCGAAATCGGACAAGCGGTTTTTGAAAAATCAACAAAAATCTAAAAAAATATCTACATTGTCTAAATTAACGATCTTTTCGTTTACTCTGCTTTGCGGTTTTTGTTCGCGAATAACTCTGTCATTTACGAACCGATTTGGAAAATTCTTTTTTTTTAAAGTAACTTGAGCATTTGCTTTCGGAAATCATCATTTGGTAAAGTGGAGCTGATGATAAAGACCACAGATGGCCATCGAAACTACTTAATGACAAATATTTCACGGGTTGCGATTCGATTACTTTAATAGGGTTGAAGCAATTTATGCTCGTTACAATGCGTATTGTGAAATGAAGCTGATGGTGACTTCTCAATCAGCTCCAGTTCTCCTGGTTCTTATTAGGGGAACTCTTCAACAATTAATATCCCTACATCGGGTAAAGCAATATTTTGTAAAAGGTGATGAGCAGTGGTCATTAGGCTATTGTAACTTAGATAAATTACAAACTGACCCACTAAAAAGTGAAAAATAAAAACTTTTTTACAAAAAAAAAAACAACCGACTTCCAAAAAACACTATAAAGTGAAAAATAACTTTAATTTCGGAAGTCGGTGGCAAAAAACAAAAATACAAATCCAAAGACACCGACTTCCGAAATTAAAGTTATTTTTCACTTTATTTTATAGTGTTTTTTGGAAGACGGTTGTTTTTTTTTTTGTTAAAATGTTTTTATCTTGTGTAAACTTCACAGACGTAGCTAATAAGTATCGATATCTAAATACGATGAAACATTTCAAGTTTCAACTAATACGCCAAGTAACGAAACTACCAACGGTCATTGACCCCAAAATAAAGTTTTTGTTTTAAATTGCCTTTAGATATTGATACATATTACGTGTGCGGAGTATTGCTAGCTAATTTAATTTGACCCTGTGTACCTACTTTTAATTTTACGTGCACACATGCATGTAAGAAAGCAAAACACAACCGATAAACAAAAAAAAAAAAAACAAATAGCGTAGACATCTCAACACCTCTCCCTTGAATTTGTATATATATATTATAAGTATATATTATAGTCAATAGTATGTATGTGTATATAACCTATTTATGTATTTGTGGACTTGGTTTTAATTTTTTTTAATCATTGTTCCTCTCAACCAAAGCACCTGCCATCCAATCTCTTCACCACCCTTGGTTGACTGGTAGAGAATGCCTAAGGCATTAAGTCCGCCTTTGTACCTTTTTGTGCGAAAAGTTTAAATAAATAAATAAATAATAAATGGCATTATTATGTCTTCGAAAATTCAACAAACTCAGTCGGAACTCGACAAACGGCCTGGTTTCAAATTAATGACCAGAAAGAAGAATACATTCATCACCAATTTGAAGCCACTACATTATTAATCAGCTGTCAAACTTGAGAGAGTTGCTTATTTATTTAAATACTAGCTTCTGCCGACGGCTTCGTCCGCGAGAAATTTCTTGATCCCTCGTACAGTTGGTGGCCAACATTGTCTAACCCACTTCCTGTGGGTCAGGCAATGTTGGGTGGGTCAGACAATGTTGGTCACCGACTGTACCCATTGCCCAGTGTTTTTACTTCGTTTGCGCTCAGCGTTCTTTCTGACATCTTATTCAGCTTCTAAGCATCATAGCGTAATGTTAATAATCGCTCAAAAATTTGGCTATCAATACAAAAATATTTTTTCAAATCAGACTGGAAGTTTTTTACCAAGGAGTATCGTATTACCCCGTAACTGGGTTGTGCAGGTCTGATATGCAGTCGCTCCATGTAAAATACGGGTATTCAGTTGCATCCGGTTAGACTGGAAGCCGACCCCAACATAGTTGGGAAAAGGCTAAGCAGATGATGATGAGGATGACTGGAAGTTTCAGAGATTAGCCCGTTCAAACAAACAAACACTTCAGCGTTATTATTAGTATAGATGAGTAACTTATTTATGGAGGCTTCCATGTTGATAAAATATGCCTTCGGTACAAAAACACTGGCAGAAGTCAGGATCATGGCATGAACTCCGCGATAATAAATCAAAAAGTTTAACCGAAACTCGCGATAAAATTATTTCTAATTATTTTTTGTACTGGCCTTCTCGAACCCACGTAGCATTTAGGAGTTAGCTGATCTCTGAGAGTTCATTAACACGTCACCAGTCTTTAATGTCACCTGTTTAATGTTAGCGAAATTGAGTGAGTTTAATTTAATCGATTAAGAAGAAATGCGGTTGGAGAGACTTTTGAAAATCCATAAGTAAAAAGTCATAATTCGAGGTTGGGCTGTCGCCTATTTCCTCATCCAATATTGCATAAATTTAACAGATACTTGACTGAATAAGAAGGATATTTACCTGTGTGTAATAATACCTACCATGATCTGATTGATTTTAATTTTTTAAATGTTCAAACTAAGTAAATACGAGTACCTACTTAAATCTCGCGAGAAGGGTGTGACTACGAGTCGGCAAGGGTTATATCATATAAATTGTGTAATGACGTTATACATATATTATGTTGATAGTAAAAGTTTTAAAGGAAAAGTAACTTATTTTATTCTACGTATACTTTGTCTTAGTCTACGTTGCATGTAAGTTTATGTTAGTATCGATTAATTATGGGGGAGGTAAACGGCTTTCTAATCGGTTTAATCGACATCCTATTAGCCCATCCTATTAGATTCACCCGCCGAAAGCCGTCGAAGACTGAAGTTAAAGTTGTCAGTAATGTCTAGTATAGTATATTTTGCAATAAATTACCAGCGTAGTGTCATCGCGCTACTCTTTCTTTTCTACTTAAACTAGTATAGAGCTTGAGTCTTCAGAGGCTGGAGTGATGTTCTGTAAAGGCTCCTGCAAACAGGCGCGACGCGCGATTTCATCGCGTGTCGCGCCTGTTTGAAGGAGCATTAATACGGGACTTAGTGTGCCGAATTTTTTACCTGTCTACACCTTTTCACTAGCTTCTGCCCGCAACTTCGTCTGCGTGAAATTTGTTGTCCCCGATCCGCGCTTCTTATCTACTTCGTTTTCGCATTCTTTCTTACTTTTTTTTTTGCTTTGCTCCGACTGGTAGTTCCAGAGATTAGCGTATTCAAACAAACAAATTCTTCAGCTTTATTAATATATTATTAGTTTATAGGTTGGTTTCATTCATACTATTTTTTAGAAAGCCTTTGGCGTATGCATAATACACCTATCCGCCCCACATTTTTTTCAAAAGACCTTTCCCTCTTTCATTATTTTAATGAACTGAATCTGAATATCCTGCAGCGAACAAGCTTTTTACATTTTTAATATCATTCAGCGTTACAATTTACAGCTAGCAAAAAGTCTGGAATTTTAAAAAGTAATGAATGTTCTCACGATGGGTGTAACGAAATGTTATTAATTTACTACGTATTATAGAGGTCGGTGACTAGTTTCTACTTTTAGAAAAAGGTTTTGTTTCCAGCCAGTCTATAGTACCTAATTTTAATTATATACCTACGATTTTTTAGTAGCTCTAGGTGTAGAATTAAAATTAGGTTAGGATTTTTTAGTAATTCTAGTATGTCAAGGTGGCTGAGGTCTGTGTGGTGCCGGACTTAAAGAATACCACCACCCCTTACTTCCCATGGGTGTCGTAAAAGGCGACTAAGGATCGTATCTGAGAATGGGCAGCAGCGTTCTCTATGTATTCCACCACCATACCATACTGCGATCGCCAACCCGCCTGCCAAGCGTGGCGATTATGGCAAACCTTCCCAAAATTGGGGGAGGCCTATGTCCAGCAGTGGACGTCTATCGGCTGAAACGACGAAGGTGGCTGATGTCCAGAAATTCCAAGGTCTGTCACCTTGGAGTTTCTGGCTCGTTCTTCTGCATAGATATCTACGTTTTGAAATGGGCAACTAGCTTCAACTTTCTGACTAACTGACTGACTCTTTGACAACTGCAAAGTGTCTGTAAATGGTTTAATTGAAACAAATGCTTTGGGTTTGAGCGAAAAGGCTCCTACAAACAGGCGGGACCCGCGATATAATCGCGCGCGACATAAAGGTAGCGCTCGTTGCACGACTTGCGGTGTCTTTGTGTCGCGCGCGACTTTATCACGTGTCGCGCCTATTTGAAGAAGCCGAAAGGACCGAGTGTTGTGGCACAGCCTAGGGGAGGCGCCTATGTCTAGCAGTGGACTGCGATAACCTGAGTTGATTGATTGCTTGAATACCTACTTTATTTGAACTAAAGATGCCTATTGTCATAAGTCGTTATAATATCGAATTTAATTACATATTTCCTAAGCCGACGTCCGGACTGACGTAACAATATACCGGTGGGATTTTTTGGCGCACTGGATTTTCAACGCACCACTGCTTAGCGCACCACCACCCCTTACTTCCCGTGGGTGTCGTAAAAGGCGACTAAGGGTCTTACCGGAGAATGGGCAGCAGCGTTCTCTATTTATTCCACCATCATACCATACTGCGATCGCCAACCCGCCTGCCAAGCGTGGCGATTATGGCAAACCCCCCCAAAATTGGGGGAGGCCTATGTCCAGCAGTGGAAGTCTGTCGGCTGAAACGACGACTGCTTAGCGCCGAGAGTTGAAAATCCAACAGCATGGATTTTTGACGCGCTGGGAATCTGGGATGCGCTCTGTTGGATTCTCAATGCTTGGCTCAACACCGAAAGTTGAAAATCCAGTGCGCGATAATATCCTGTCGCGATACTTTTACGTCCGTGTGAACGTTGGCTTAGTGAGATGACGGCTAAAAGAAATGTACACTACTAGCTTCTGCCCGCGCCTACGTCCCTCCCCCCATTCACGCTTTTTGGGGTGGGATTTCGGAAAACCCTCTTTAGTGGATTCTTCACTATTCACAAAGGACACACCCTCCGAATTTCATGTCTCTAGGACCAGCGGTTCAGGCTGTGCGTTGATATATCAGTCAGTCAGGACTTTAAATTTTATATAAATACTAGCTGCGCAGAGGGGTTTACCCGCACAAGTTTCGATCCCGTGGGAATATCGGGATAAAAAGTAGCCTATATGTTATTCCAGGGTGTCAGTTACCTCCATACAACAGCCGTTTGAGCGTGAAGAAGCAACAAACATATAAATACACACACACACACTTCACTAACTTTCGCCTTTATAATATTAGTGTGATAAATTGACGAAAAAGATGAAGGTATTGCATCAACCCCAAATAAAAAGGCAGAAGAATGATGACATGTTTGGCGACTTAATAATATTTAACTATGTAACAATATCCCCTTGGCCCTTTCATCAAACTCACCGCAAAAGTGTTTCACCCTACCCACATTTCGACATAACAATTGGAATAAACCAGAGTATTAAAACAAGTACATTTCTGTCGCAAAGGTGTTACCGTATTTATGGTGTCACCCTATTTTCGTGTCAGCCGTCTAGTGGGTCCATAAAATCAAGTTTATTATTAAGTTAACGATTTCTGAACCTGTTGACCGGTTAGACAGGTATACCAAAGTGATCTGTGGTTTACTTTCGCTTGCGTATCTGGTTTTAATACTTTTTAAGTCTCAAGACTTATGGCGTCGAAAAGATGGTCTTGAAGTATGATCAGATGAAGTTGGGTTTTCTGCAGTGGTTTTAAATGTCACCTAAGTTGGTTTTATAGCATGTTATTAAAGCCCTGGAAAGACTTAGTTGAACTGTAGTAAAATTTCCAGTTTTTGAAAGTTATTTAAGGCGACTAAATGACCTAAAGCGCGGTCATTGTCGGACTGCATAGAAAAGAAAGAGAAGTGCGATGACACAACGCTGGTAATTTATTGCAAAATATGAAGCAATTATCTATTTACAAAAAATCTATTGTTTGGACTACAAAATTAAAACACTAGTGTGTTAGTAGGAGTATGTTGCTTGATACATAATCTGACAAAAACTTCAGTTAGTATGGTTTTTATTGTAAAAAGAAAATTTTTAGAGGTATCTTCATGATTTTTTCTATCGTATCGTATTATGTTTTTATGAACACACTATCTAACTGGCATATATCCTGAAGAATATCATATATATTTCTGATTTTGTTTACTGTAGTCGATCATATACTTTTATTGTTTCTAAAACTTGCGTTATTTGTGTTTTATTTTTAAAAGTCAAGAGTACAAATATATCTATACTAACAATAAAGCAGTAGAGTTTGTTCTCTGGAACTAACGGTCGGATTTGAAAAATTCTTTTTGCACCTGATAGCCCAATCAAATTTGAGGAAAGCTTTAGACTATTTTAACATCACTCTAGGATTCTTTGGATCCAACCAAAAAAAAAAAAGTCAGAAAGAAACCGATGTAATAGCGCGAGCTGCGGGCAGGCGATGCGATGCGGAAATTTCACGCGGAAGAAGTCGCGGCCAGAAGCTAGTTTCGAATATTCCGTGGTCACTCATGTTGTCTTTGTTCCCTAAAATCCTAAAATTTAAGCAAAATCGTTCCTAAAGTTTGGCCTCCCTTCACATAATTTTATGAGTCATTCCGGTTTGATCCCTTGCCCCCCCCCCCCCCTCCTCCACCCCTCCTCGATCCCCTGCTAGTTCTTCTTCTGTTTTAATCTCTGTCTTATCCACTATAAACTTTCTCATTCCGGTTTGATCCGCATTTTCTTCGACGTTCACAGAAGCGATGAAAGGAATTTTTGATGGAACGACCTTTTCCCTTAACTAAGTTATAGACTCAAGTTACTTACTTTAGAAACAGCATTCATTTAACTGACGCTTTCAGATTTACTTTGCCCAACTTTCAGACTTCCATCTTTTTCTTTTATAAAGATAAAGTTGGGTCTTTCTTCAATATTGGAGATGATTAAGTTTGCTGAGCAGAATTTTAGTATAGATTAGATATAAGTACTGGATGATTTTTTTTACCGTCTCGAAATTTTTACGGGGTGTTCTAACCATGAATATGAACAACTTTCACTATGGGAGCAACTACAAAATCGCGAAAAAAAAATCAGCTGTTTAATACACAAGTTCAATACCTACTTGACCAAAATGTATGAAACAGCAGATTTATTTTTCGTGATTTCCGAGTTGGTCCCATAGTGAAAGTTGTTCATATTCATGGGTAGAACACCCCGTAAAAATTTCGAGACGGTAAAAAAAATCATCCAGTATATAGGTAGAGAGAAGGTAAGTCAACGATGTTATAGTTGCTGCGTTTCAGCATGGCAATAGCGGTCATTGACCCACCTACATTCTTCACCACTTTTTATTTAAAAAACTGAAATAAAGTTAGTTAACGTCATGAATCTATCGCGATCTTCAATATGCTCCAGTAACGAAAACCCATACATAGTTTATTGTTTGGGTTCCTACGGAGAGATATTAGGGAAGGGTCAATGACCGATATTACCTTAGTAGGTGATAAATGGGGTTTCTAGATCAGAGGAGATCTAGAAACCCCATTTATCTATTCAATAAAAACTCTATTCATCTATTCAAACCCCATTTATCTATTCAATAAAAACTCTATTCATCTATTCAAACCCCATTTATCTATTCAATAAAAACCTCATTCATCTATTCAAACCCCATTTATCTATTCAATAAAAACTCTATTCATCTATTCAAACCCCATTTATCTATTCAATAAAAACTCTATTCATCTATTCAAACCCCATTTATCTATTCAATAAAAACCTCATTGATCTATTCAAACCCCATTTATCTATTCAATAAAAACTCTATTCATCTATTCAAACCCCATTTATCTATTCAATAAAAACCTCATTCATCTATTCAAACCCCATTTATCTATTCAATAAAAACCTCATTCATCTATTCAAACCCCATTTATCTATTCAATAAAAACCCTATTCATCTATTCAAACCCCCCATTTATCTAATCAATAACATCCCCACTCATCTATTCAATAAAAACCCCATTCATCTATTAAAAAAAAACCATTCAAAATTATATTATTCTGTTTATTCAAATACAAACTACTAACTATTACATTTCAATATATTCAGATAAGGTATCATTCATCCAGGAAAACCACAAGTAATATAATTATCATCTATTCAAACACATGAATCAGTAAACACTTAACAATAAGTACGTACCTATAACTATTTATTCGCAATCTAAACCAAAACTAAATGTACTTAGGTTTGTTCAACAAGCCAAGTCGGAGTATAAAACTATTTATTAAATCTATGCTTTTGGTTCGATGTCATCCTCAATTTTGGCTATTAATTCTCTCGTAGTGGAATAAATGTCATCAAATAATATGGTTTTTACAACATGCTGAACACACACCTCAGCTTCACAATTACACATCGGCTGTTCGGATTTTGGAAAATTGTCCGTATCGTAAATTTCAATCTTGATTATTTTTGCTCCGCCAGTGACAGGTTTCTTTATATATTGAAAAAACGTTTGACCTGTTTTTGGTCTCTTACGAGCAAGACCCAGCGTTTTCTGTCCAGGCGTTTGTTGAACTGCTGGTTGATTCATAGGTACAAAATTGAAAAGATCTTCCGTGTCCTGAAAAAAAAATATAATAAAAATCAACTGCTATGTAATAAGTCTCAAATCACTAGAAATATATTATGTTTGAAACGAAGTGTTATGTAGGTACACAAATAAATAAATATAATATGGTGATAATATTTTTGTTGGATAATTTTAATACTGTTTAAAAAAAATACTATTAAAACTTACCGACATTACGTGATAATAAAGTTCTACCCAGTCAAGCCTCACGTGCAGAAGTTGAATGATAGATTTTAAGTTTTTTTTTCATTTATATATATAATTTAATTTTAATCAATAGAGTTCAAAGTCGTACGTTTTTGTTAGATGTTGGTATCCAAGACAAAAATGGTATGGTGAAATTGAAACCCCAGACATCACGGCACCAAACATTCTATTGTTTATCGTAAGTATATACTGATAAAATAAGTACTATTGTACGTTTGATCGCTATAATCTTTTCATACATTTTATTGAGAAGATACGGCAGGCAAAGTCATCGTATGTTAGTAGTATTTCATTGTTAGTGAATTTGCAAAGTTGTAATTCTCTATATGGAGACAGATCAAAACAAAATAGCAAATCGACTGATGAAATAGGACGCTGCGACGGCTCGGCGCCTGCATTGCTTTGTTTATATCAAATCAATACTAATATCAAAGATCTAAATGTATTTTTGTTTGTTGAAGGTGTTCTCATACATTTATCGTGATATTTAATCATAAGCAAAGTCAGAGTATAAAACTAGTATTGATGTATAAGGTTGAAATCTTAACTGCATGTATTTAAGATCGAAAGTTAAACTTAATTATGATGGTGCTATGTCAGCGTTTTCTTATTTGGTCGTAGATTTGACTCAGGATTTTTAGTCAAAACTTACTCTCCATATAAGGATTAAAATGACGTGGATTTACTGGTATATAAATCGGGACGTGAGCATCTGGAACATCACTGCTATTTTCCCTGACCTGCCATCAAGAAACAGGAACACGACAAAAAAAAAATGTAAGTTGTACTATTAATATTATAATCGCTTCAAAAATCTAATCGTTTTTATTTTGTTCTGGTTTTAAATAGTAGCATTTATTCATTCATTAGGCATCTAGTCATTCATTATTCATCTATTCATTCAGTAGCTCATATCTAGCAGCTACTTGTGTAAACCTTATTCAGGGAAACAATACAATTTTGTCTTAATAAGTGTTCAGTTGTAATGAGTTTTTATTTAAAATGGTTTTTACTTATGTATCTTTTAAAATGAAAACATAATTATGTGTTTGAATTTCAGGTCACATCATAGAAATGTCGAATCATCGTCCTCGTCGGATGATGAACTTCAGCAGACCCGTGAGCCTGAACCTGAATTGAGAAAAACGAAAAAGAGAAAATCCTCCTCGGTGGCCGCACCCAGTACATCAAGGGAGAGTCCGGTCAAAATGTAAGTTTATGTTAATAATAATTTAATTTAGTATATCTGATTTAATTGTTTTTGTTTTGAGTATTTAAATAGTAGAATCTATTAATTAATTAATCATCTATTCAATCAGTAGCTTATATCCTGCAGTTGTTAAATCAAACTTTATTCAGTGAACAAATCAATAAGATAATTATTTTTACTGTTTGAATTCATTTTATCTTAATAAGTTTTCAGTTGTAATGAAAGTTTTTATTCCAATAATGTTTTTACATTATGTATCTTCCATTTTTTAAACGATAATCACATTTGGAGTAGATATACCTACCTAGATCTGATAATGCATCGTAAACTTAGTACTTATAATCTATTAAATTTAAAATGAAACATAATTATGTGTTTTTGAATTACAGGTCACATCATGGAAATTCAGAATCGTTGTTCCTGTCAGATGGCGAACTTCAGCAGCCACGTGCGCCTGAAAAACTCAAACCAAGAAAGAAAAAATCATCATCGGGGGCCGTACCCAGTACATCAAGGGCGAGTCAAGCCAAGAAACCTGTCATCAAGCCTATCGCCGCGAAGAAAGTCACGGTCCGTGACATCTTCGGTACTGATAGCGACGATGATGCCCAGGATCAACCAATCGCGGGTAAACCAATTCATCCTTTACAGTCATGCTTGAGCCGAAGAGTTGCTAATGGACACTCTCGCCAAACGTTTGACTTCAAAAAAGGGACGCATTTTGTTGAGTTAAAGGTGTATAGTTGCGACGAAATTCAACATGTGGCGCCTATGAATAGGTGGCGCCACGCGATTATCTGTATTAAAAATAGAACAGATGAGAACACGGACTCGTGGCAACACCTTAGTAATTTTATAACTGCCACTAGAAAAGAATTTAGAGGTTGTCCTGTCAACTTTGTTAGTAATTATTACTCATTACCTATTTGAAATAAGTACCTACTTATGAATTATGTTACTAGCTTTTTTGTAGGTACTTATAATAACGTAATAACTATGTTATTTAATCATTTTTTTACTCGTATTTACCCTCATATTCATTCTTGTATCTTTATGTTACTCGTATTTGCCCTCATATTCACATCTCTAAGTATCATGTATAATAAATAGATACGTTTTTTTTTACAGTTACACGAACTTCTATTACCAGATCTGATGATAATTTATTGAAATGTGATTACTGTAATATTGAGATACCTAAAAACGAATATCAATATCACTTGAGAACGAACTTACATAAATCGAATAGCATATTGAAATCTGAATTTAAGAATATCGATATCATTGCGACAGCATTTAAAAGTAGAATAATTACTTACCGACTTAAACCATCAGAGGAATATCTCACGCCAGAGGCATTCCTAATGGATTATCAAGAACATGTTATGAATTTATTGAGAGTTTGCCTTGTGAAACATAACTGTATTAAAGTGAACTTTGAGCTTTTCGCTTACTTTGTTCTACCAACTTCTGGTGAGCAAGAGCTGAAATCATTTAATACAAAGTATGAATCAATATTTTACAGTACCGATATAAAAGAATTATACTTAAATGTTATGCACACTTTTGTAAGAAAACTGTCTGAATTTCAGCATCGTGAGTCTGGCTGGACTTGCCTTTTTATGAATCATCTAGAAATTAATATTAATAAATACAATCCTTTGAGAGGTGGTTCTTACATAGAGTTGCCAAATGTAGTGAAACGTTCCAAAAGTTGTATTAATATTCAAAACCAAGATAATCACTGTTTCCTATGGAGTGTTGTAGCAGCATTATTTCCACAAAAGAGCAATGTTTGTAGAACTAATTCATATCCGCATTACTCCACGGTGCTGAATATAGATGGTATGATGTTTCCACCAACAAACACCGATATTAGACATTTTGAAAAAATAAATCCCAACATAAGTATTAATATTTATGGATTAGACGGCAAAAGCATTGTAACTGGCCCATTATATGTGACTAATTCAAGAAAGTGCTATCATATAAATTTGTTGTTTATTGAGAGAAATGGAAAAGGTCACTATTGCTTAATCAAAGATCTTTTACGACTAGTTAAAAGGCAAATTACTCATCACAAAGGTAAAATGTATTTATGTGATTTATGTTTACAATGTTTTAAAAGTGAAATTAAGTACAACTCACATATGTGTAACAGAATAATAACTGTACTGCCTGAGAAAAATACTATTCTTCAATTTAAAAATTATGAACGGCAACAAAAAATTAACTTTGTTATTTATGCAGATTTTGAAAGCCTTTTAGTAAATCATAATGAATTTTTAACAGATAGTACTCGGATATACAAAGAACATAAACCTTCTTGTTTTGGTTACTACATTTGTTGTTCACACGATCGTAATTTAAATAAATACGTAACGTATAGAGGGCCAGATTGTGTTGAAATTTTTGTTAAATATTTGTTTAAGGATATAGAAAAAATTTTTCATACATTATCAAAAGTACAGCCTATGTCACCTTTAACTAAAGATCAAGAAAATAACTTCAATAATGCCACTGTATGCCATATATGTAAGCAATTATTATTTGATGACAAGGTGACAGATCACGATCATGTAACATCACAGTACCGAGGTGCTGCACATTCTCATTGCAATTTAATGCACAGGGTTTGTCCTTTTGTGCCGGTGGTTTTTCATAACTTCACGGGTTACGATTGCCATCTATTTATCAAAGAGCTAGCAAAATATGAAGGTTATTTTAAAATAATACCAAAAACTAAAGAAAAATACATGTCTGTTACAAAAATTATTCAAACCAAGAATACTTCACAACCTATTCAAATAAAGTTTATTGATTCCTTACAGTTCCTCAATTCAAGCTTGGAAGTATTATCTAAAAATTTAAGTGACTGTGACTTTATTAATCTATCAAATGAATTCCGGGACACAAAGTTATTGAAATTGTTGCATCAAAAAGGTATTTATCCGTACGACTATATGGACTCTTTTACAAAATACGATGAAAATGTTCTTCCCCCGAAAGAATGTTTCTATAATAGTTTAAAATGTGAACACATAACCGATGATGAATACAGGCACGTGCAAAAAATATGGCAATGTTTTCAAATGCAATCTCTCGGTGAATATACAGACTTATATTTAAAAACGGATGTTTTGTTACTTTGCGACATATTTGAAAATTTTAGAGATACCAGTTTACGGCATTATAATCTAGATCCAGCTTATTATGTCACTGCACCTAGCTTGAGCTGGGATGCTATGATGATGTATACAAACGTTAAGTTAGAATTAATTAGTGATTTAGAGATTTATGAGTTATTAGAAAAAGGAATACGTGGAGGCTTAGCTCAGTGTTCTCTTCGTAACGCAACGGCTAATAATAAGTATTTATCAAATTTTGATGATACTGAAGCATCAACGTTCTTGATATATCTCGACTGTAATAATTTATATGGTTATGCGATGACAAAAAAAGTACCAATATCTGATTTCAGGTTTTTGTTACCCGAAGAAATATGTGCAATGAATGTAACTAATATACCAGACGATTCAGATTATGGATATATTCTAGAAGTTGATTTGGCTTATCCGGATTATTTACATAAGTGTCATCGCGATTTACCTTTCGCGGCAGAAAAATTTACTCCCCCAGGAGGTAAAACCCCAAAATTAATTGCAAACTTATATGATAAATTTAAGTATGTGATACATTACATCCATTTAAAAGAATGCATAAGGAACGGGCTCGTTTTGAAAAAAACTCACCGCGTACTTACTTTTAGGCAAGAAAACTTTTTACAAAAATACATTGACTTAAATACTCGATTACGTCAAGCCTCATCCTCGCCATTTGAAAAAAGTTTATTCAAACTGATGAATAATGCTATATTCGGGAAAACTATTGAAAATAGACGAAAACAGGTAAATATAAAATTAGTAACGGTATGGAGTGAAAAAAATAACAAGACAAACAAACACCTTAGTGCCGAAAACTTGATTGCGAAACCTAACTTAAAAAATATTACAATATTTTCTGAAAACTTTGTTGGTATTCATTTGAGTCCGGAAAAAATAAATCTTGATAGGCCCATATATTTAGGTTTTACTGTTTTAGAGTATGCAAAACAGCATTTGTATAAATTTCACTATGACTATATCAAAAATAAATATAGAAATAAGGCAAGGCTCTGTTATACCGATACAGATAGTTTGCTTTATTTTATTAAAACTCCAGATGTATATCATGATATTAAAGAAGACATATCAAAATTTGACACTAGTAATTTTGATGTTAAAAACAGACATGATATGCCTAGAGTCAATGCACAAGTTCCAGGCCTATTCAAAGATGAGCTGGGGGGTGATATTATTACTGAATTCACAGGACTTAGAGCCAAACTTTACTGCATAAACAGTTTGCACGGAGAAATTAAGAAAGCTAAGGGTGTAACCAAGCCCGTTACAAAGCGATTACGATTGTATAATTATAATAAAGCTTTACTGAGTGACAGTACATTCAAATGCAAAATGAACACTATTAAATCTATTAAACATGTATTGTACTCTCAAGAGACAGATAAAATAGTTATTAATAAAAATGATGACAAGAGACAGATATTATTAAACCAAGTAGATACGTTACCATGGGGGCATTGTGATACAATATTTTAACTAACATATTATAATAAACATAATTACATGTCATGATTCCTTTGAAACTGTTTTATTATGAGAATGACATTAATAATAAGTAATTTAAGTTTAAAAACTGTTAATGTAATTTAGTATTAGTGCCATTTGTTGTAATGAAAGTGACATTTGAATAAAGTATCTTCAAAATTAAAATAATGTTTTTTATTCCTAATATGGCCTTGCACTTGTTTTCATTACTTACACTTACTGTTTGAAAACAGTTCTACGGGTAATTTAGGCAAATAAAACACACACACACACAGTATGTATAATAAATTGTAACTTTATTGAACTTCACATATAATTAAACATGATCTTATAATTACACTACACTTAAAGTCTGTATGTAGCTGAACTTAATTTTTTAACTATTTTACCGACGAGATATTCTGTTTCATCCATAATTTCATCGTAATTGTCCTTGACTTGATACTGAACATTCACACAAGCACTATCACTGTGGTCAACACTATTGTCACTTAAATCATAAACAGATATTTTTATTAAATGGTGTGCTTTTCCTGGCTCCTTGCGAATAACAAAAGATGAAGAAGGTGTATCTAATAGTTTGGATAAGGTAATTTTAGAATTTAATTTCGACTTCTTGTTTTTTCCTTTTATTGATCTTTCTTGAGTATCTTTGACTTTATCCTGAGGGTTTTCCAGGAACTCAGTTTGTTCGATATTATTCCCAGTTAGTTCTTTTGTTAAATAGAATGACTTTATAACATCATCCACAATATCAAGACCTTCCATTTTCTGAAATGAAAACATGTTACAATTAATTTATATTTTATGATATTAAATTAATAAATAAGTATCAATATTCTTGGAAAAATATTAATTAAGTTGTTACTTACGATTGTAAATAATAAGGTAATTAATTAAGAATAAAAACACGCTGTTCAACTCAGTTGATGATGTGAGTGTGTCGATGAGTGAGTCGTAGATTTCTCATTTAAGCCCGCTTTATATAACATCGGTCGAAACCCATCTCAACCAATCCAATGCATATCTATGACAGTGCCTATATTTTATTGTATAAATGCGTATGTAAGGCAGAAATTAAATTAATATACACGATGAAGTTGATCAAACAACCCACATCTCTAAACGTTAATAATATAAAACTTGATGACTCTGCTCCCCAGATAAGACATAGTGTTCTATTACCTAATTCAATTCGCTGTATA
Source organism: Mesoligia furuncula (assembly GCA_916614155.1). Classification (NCBI taxonomy): domain Eukaryota; kingdom Metazoa; phylum Arthropoda; class Insecta; order Lepidoptera; family Noctuidae; genus Mesoligia; species Mesoligia furuncula. Next base: position 21,444,322 of record OU744808.1, read on the forward strand.
ATATGTGGCCCATCAAACTGTGGCAAAACGAATGTTATGATTAGTTTACTGCTTCATGAAAATGGCCTCAAATTTAAAAATCTTTATCTTTACTCTAAAACTTCTTTTCAACCAAAATACCGTTTCTTGACCGAAGTATTAAAAAGAGTGCCACAGATTAACTTTTACGACTTCAATGATGATAAAGATGTCATTTCTCCGAGTGAAGCTTTAACAAATTCTGTATTTATTTTTGATGATGTTGCGTGTGAAAATCAAGTAAATATCCGCAATTATTTTTGTATGGGTAGGCATAAACAAATAGATTGTTTCTATTTATCTCAAACCTATTCTAAAATTCCGAAGCAATTGTTACGTGATAATGTTAATTTTCTTATTATATTCAAACAAGATGATGTGAATTTGAAACATATTTATGAAGAGCATGTTAGTTCTGATTTACAATGGAAAGAGTTCAGAAATATTTGTCAAACTGTTTGGAGTAAGCCATATAATTTTCTAATTATTAATAAAGAATCTGCATTAAATAATGGAAGGTACAGACAGAATTTTGATATGTTTTTTAAATTTGAGTGACTGTTTATATGCACATATAAGTAATTAACATGCAAAATCATATTCAGTACAATTTTTACTTTAGCTGAACACAGTTGTTATATTATAACATGGAAAAAAATATTAAAATAGAATTAATGAAATCTGTAGACTCCATAAAGAATAAAATAAAACAGATGAAGGACCAGGAACACTCGATGAACTTGTCACTCGATAAAATGCTAAAATCTGTCACAGACCCCCTTAAAACTCTAGTTGACTCAAATATAACAATGGAAAAAATAAAACATTTGGAAAATACAACACTTACTAATTCCGAAGGTATTGAATTGGATGACATTAATACTAGCTCATCTACAAAGTTTGTGGACTGTTACGAACCAAAACATAATCGTACACAATTGGTTAAAGAATCTCCTGAAATGGTATTACCAGAAGATTTAGAAATTTCATTAAAGGGTCAGGATATCTTAGATGATATTTATGATGGTGTAAATATACCGTTTGGAATAAGAAGTGAAAACAAAACTTTATTGATGGGAAATTCAGTAGTATCATTTTCTAAAATTGACAGTTTGAATAATGAAAATATCATTTTGATTAAAATCGGTGATAAATCCTACAATTTAACTCCTGGCCTGAAAGAACTTTTACTTCGAAAAAAACCAGATTTAAAACTAATATCCAACAAAGATAAACTTGTCTACAAGGATATATTGTATTATACAAATGTTCATAAGAGAGACTTCAATCCTAGAGGTCAAATAAAAGGTGATAAAGGAATAAAATATCGTGAAATAATCAGACCATTATTTTCCGAAACGTCGAACGATAATATTCACACTAAACTGGGGGGATACTTGCCAATGTTAAAGAAATATAAAAAAAATACTGAGCTAGTATATTGGGATGACCCTAACGAATTAGTTGAGAGATTGAAACTATTAGTTGCTTCAAAAGATGCTGGCAATACAAACCATGATAATGAAATACTATCGATAATTGAAGAATTAAAAGAAGCTGACATAATTAAAGAATAAATAGTAGCAATAACATGGTTTTCATTCAGTATCATTGCTGGATTCACTACAGATGTTTATATACTGAGTTTTAAATATGAGTAAAGCCGATGTGGTAAACGAAATTCATAAAAATGCGAGGGTAAACTTTCCACGAAGACATGTTATTATGAAAGATATAGATGACCTTTGGCAAGCAGACTTAATTGATATGCAATCAATTTCCAAAGAAAATAAAAACTATAAATATATTCTTGCCGTTATTGATACATTTTCGAAATACGCCTGGGCCTTTCCTTTGAAAAGTAAGACCAAAGATGTTGTATGCAATTCTTTCAAGATTTTGTTGGATAATGGACGTGTTCCCAAAAATCTGCAAACGGATAATGGAACAGAATTTTATAATAACACATTTCAGAACCTTATGAAATCTTATTGTATAAACCATTATTCAACCTTCTCAACAAAAAAGGCATCAATAGTTGAGCGCTTTATTAGAACATTGAAATCGAAACTGTACAAGGAATTTAGTTTAAAAGGTAACTATAATTGGATAGATGATACCCTTAATAATGTTACCTATAAATACAATCACACCTATCATCGAACAATTGATGAAATCCCGGCAAATGTAGATAATACTAATAAAACACGCATAATAAGGAGATATTTCAGGTTGGTAAAAGCCGATAATATAAAAAGCAAGTTTAAAGTGGGTGATTATGTACGTATCAGTAAATATAAAGGAACATTTGAAAAGGGGTATACTCCCAACTGGTCGACAGAAATATTTAAAATTCGAAAAATACAAAATACAACTCCTATTACCTACTTAATTGAAGATGCAATCAGAGGTCAACCCATTTTAGGTGCATTTTATGTGCAAGAGCTGCAAAAGACAAGACATCCCAATTTATATCTAGTCGAGAAAGTTCTTAGAAGTAAAGGAAATAGGGTTTTAGTAAAATGGTTAGGTTTGTCTTCATCTGAAAACAGTTGGATTGATAAATCGAATATTTATTAAGTGTTCAACTCATGATGCATCAGTTTATCGATGGGTATTGGAGAGAGCAGTCTTCTCAATTGGCTTATAAATAATTTACCAATTGAATTACATTTACCAGGATACAATTATTGCGGTCCTGGCACTAAATTAATTAAAAGGCTTAGACGTGGGGATAAAGGTGTTAATAAATTAGACGAATATTGCAAGCAACACGACATTGCCTATCACAAGTCTTCAAACTTAAAGGATCGCCACAAGGCAGATTTAGTTTTATTAAATATGGCTAAAAAGCGAGCACTTGCCTCAGATGCGAGTGTAGGGGAAAAATTGGCAGCGCGCTTAGTAAGTAGCGCTATGTCAACAAAAATTAAAACTGGTTTTGGCTTAAAAAAAGATTGCAAAAACTATTCACCTAAAATTAAACCTGGAAAAGGGTTGAAAAATAAATTTAAAAATGTTATTAACAAAACGAAGAGACACATGAAAAAATTAAAACCGAAATGCAAGAAAGTGGCAATAGAATTAGCTATGGCTGCTGTCAGAGAATTAGCTGATGATTCGTCTATAAAACTTCCTCGTGTTATTCCTATACCAAAAACTGGTGGAGTATTGCCTTTGATTCCGATTTTTGCGGGATTATCGGCTGCAGGGGCATTAGCAGGCGGTGCAGCTGGTATTGCTAAAACCATAAATGAATTCAAGATGGCTAAAAAGTTATTGACTGAATCGAGGAGACACAATGAAAAGATGGAAGCTCTCTGCATCGGAAAAGGACTACACCTTAAACCGCATAAAGCTGGGCTCGGAATTTTTGTATCGAAAGAAAAAAACTAAGATATCGGCTACCCAAACGAGCCTTGAGTAATTTAGACATTTTGAAGTATGGAAATAATATTCCGTATTTTAGAGGTGTCTTTATGAGAGATGAGCTCCCTAAATACCCTTTTAAAAAAGAATGTGGAGTTATAAATTTAGATAGCTCTAAAAATCCTGGTTCTCATTGGGTAGCCTATGCAAAATACAATGATTATATTGAGTATTTTGATAGTTACGGAAATCTTAAGCCTCCAAAAGAATTTATAAAATACTTGGGATCCAAAATTCACTATAATTATGATAATATTCAGCGTGATCACCCTTTTAATTGCGGACATCTTTGTTTAAACTTTTTGAATAAGTTTTGGTGTAGTGAAGGAATAAAATAAACAGAATCTTCTGAAAGAGGTCAGTATAGGAGCATGTCTACTACGGTTACCATCTCTGGGAATAAATCGGAATTGGTTTCATACTTTCAACCACCACTGTATTTGTCAGATCAATACGAGTGCGGTTTGATATACTTTTCAGTATTAAAATCAAGACCAAATATTCCCATTATCAGCAAAGGTCTGTCCGTAATCAGAATCGAATGTGATCTTGTTCACGGTTCATACTGTAACGGATTACCAACTCATTTTATTCATGAATTTGTGTCAGATACTGCTCCAAGTCATCAGTGTCTGGAAATACCACAAAATGTTATTTACTTTCCAGTAAACAAAAATATAATTTCATCGGTATCTGTTAAAATTGTAGATCAATTTGGTCACTGTATTAACTTTGGAGCGGGACAAGTTCAGTTACGTCTTCATTTAAGAAAAACAAAATGATAGTATATTATAAAAACACTCAAGCAAGTGAAAAACGTCTTAGTTCTTCTGCGATTGCTAAGGTGCAAAGACGCAAGAAAAAAGTTAAGAAATTGACAAAAGCAAATAAAGATTTTCTTAAAGCCCTAGGCTTTAAAGTATGAATATACTACAGATTACTGAATCACCGCACTTCGACACTTCGATCGAAAGTTATGAAGTCCATTCATACAATCCCTACAATAGCAGCTTTAGAGAAAACGATGAAATCAGAATTCCCATCCACCAGCAAGACATATATGTGCTACCATCAGCCAGTTCAATTTACATCGAAGGTCAAGCGAAGCTCTTCGGTAAAGATGGGAATCCAATCAAAAAAACTGTTACGTTCACTAATAACCCTGTTATGTATTTGTTTCAAGACATCAGATACGAAATGAATGGTATTGAAATAGATCGCATTAAAAATTCTGGAATAACGTCGACAATAAAATCATACATCTCATTAAATGAAGCAGAAAATAAACTTGCTGCTCTATGGGGTTGGGGTTTAGGGGGATTTCAATGTGATGGATATTTTAGTGCTGTGATACCATTAAATAGGGTTTTAGGGTTTGCAGAGGATTACAATAAAATAGTGATAAATTGCAAACATGAACTTATATTGAACAGAAGTAACACTAACTTAAATAGCCTTATCCTTACTGATGATATTGCTCATTTTCAAATAGATATACAAAGAGTCCAGTGGAGGGTGCCACACATAAAAGTATCAGACCGAGAACGACTGACACTTTTAAAACATTTAGAAAGAGATAAACCTATTCAGATGGCATTCAGAAATTGGGATTTATATGAGTATCCGTTACTACCTAAAACCACAAAGCATTCTTGGTCAGTTAAAACTACTTCACAATTGGAAAAACCCAGATATGTAATTTTTTGTTTACAAACTAATCGAAAAAATAATAAAACTAAAGACAGTTCACTATTCGATCATTGTGAAGTAACAAACGTTACGCTCTTTTTGAATTCACAATATTATCCATATGAACCATTAGGTTTAAAGTTTTCTGAGAACAAATATAGTATATTATACGAAATGTTTGTGAAATTTCGTCAGTCGTATTACAACTGTCCAGTAGACCCGTTGCTTGATCTAAAACAGTTCAAAGAACAAGCCCCTCTTTTTATCTTAGACTGCTCTAGACAAAACGATAGCCTAAAAACAGGTCCAGTGGACGTGAGGTTGGAAATTGAATGTTCTACAGAAATACCAGATAAGACGACTGCATATTGTTTGATTATAAACGATCGACTTGTGGAATACAAACCTCTCAGCAACATTGTGCGCAGGTTATCATGATTGCTATTGTGGATATTCAAGGCTTCAAAACAGAAACAAATGAATTTATAATAAAAGAAATCGCTATATTGTATAATAAAACATTACAAGTGTTATTAATTAAGCCACCATTCCCATTTGAAAAATTAACGAAACAAGAAAAAAAACAAGTTAGTTGGATTGAACGTAACAGAAAGATACATTGGCGCGAAGGATTTGTAGCCTATTCTAATTATCAGAATTTGGTTATAGATATTTTAAGAGATAAATGTATCTACGTCAAAGGCTCAGAAAAAGTGTTGTGGTTAAAGCATATTTTAGAAAATAGTAATTGTAATGTATTCAATTTAGAAGATAAAGGTTGTTCTAGTTTGTTAAGTTTATACAATGAATATAAATATTCTCAAGATTTATATAACTGTATTTATCATGACTCTGTATGTGCTTTAAAAAATGTATTGTGTTTAAATAAGTGGTGCTTTGATAATAAAATTCTAAAATAAATATTTTCTTGTTTTATTTCTTTATTTAGGTAAAACGCATCTTAGAGTTTTTTATCCCCACCGCTGTCCGGTCTTTATAAGTTGTTGACAAAAGCTGGACGATATCATTATACGTTTATAATTGAATTAGAAAGTAAATACCTAGAACATGTCTCTAAATGAATACAAACCTCGATATGACATGTATAACACGTTTAAAATGCGTGAATTTTCATATAATTATTACTGGAGTACGTTTAATAAAAATAAAAGATTAGTGAGGGAAATGGCTGACGCGGGATTCTTTTATTATGGGAATAGTATAAATGATATTGTAGCATGTTTCTCATGTGGAGGTGTTATCGAAGATTGGGAGATTTATGATGATCCTTGGATGCAACATGCCATACATTATCCTGAGTGTTTTTATTTGAACGCTGTGAAAGGAAAGGAGTATATAAATAAATACGCATATGCGTATTTAATTACATCACAGCATTAAACTCTTGCCATTGTAGTGTGATGGTTCGATCATAATCAACGCTTGCTTTATCATGAGAGAGAGAAAGAGAGAATAAATTAATATTATTCACATTATGCTCCATTCGTCGAAATTTGATTTGGAAGGCATTTCTAAACTTATTTTCAAGAATGCTAGTGGCGAGATTCTATTTACTCAAGACATGGCTGGCCAGAAAATAATGGACACCAATACGTCAAAACTTCAGGACAATACAAACAAGACAGAGCAAAACTCAGCAAAATCTACATTTGAAAACACGCGATATCTCACACTCAAGAGTGGTCACAATGAGCTCCTTACATTTGTTTTAGAAAGCGATTCAAGTTCGCCCAACCGAAAACAATGTCTGAAGCCTATGCAATTATGGAAAATGTCTATGATGAAATGTCAACTGTGGATCAAGAAATCAAATGTTTTGTAATAGATTATTTATTCTTCTCATGTTTTTTTTGAATAAACGGAATAATATCATTTTGAATAGTTTTTTTTTTTAAATAGATGAATGGCGTTTTTATTGAATAGATGAATAGGGTTTGAATAGATGAGTGCGGATTTTATTGATTAGATAAATGGGGGGTTTGAATAGATGAATAGGGTTTTTATTGAATAGATAAATGGGGTTTGAATAGATGAATGAGGTTTTTATTGAATAGATAAATGGGGTTTGAATAGATGAATGGAGTTTTTATTGAATAGATAAATAGGGTTTGAATAGATGAATAGAGTTTTTATTGAATAGATAAATGGGGTTTCTAGATCTCCTCTGATCTAGAAACCCCATTTATCACCTACTTACCTTACCATGCTAAAACGCGACAACTATACTAAAATAACAATTACAAACTATGTAGCCCATTCTATAGAAAACTCAAACGGAAAACAACTAAAAACTATAACAGGAAAGGTCAAAGCCCTACTAACAGCGAGCAATAAAAACGAAGGAGAAAACATTACAGATCATGCAACCCTCAAGCTTTCATTAAATTAACGACAACCCTCCAGTTACTGACCGAACATTTAACAGATGTACAAGATATTATTCAGTACGATAAGTTGGCAAACTGAGCCTCGTCCAGAGTGAGGAGATTAGCGGGTGCTGAGGCGGACGCGAAGTCATCATCTGCCTAGCCTTTTCCCAACTATGTTGGGGTCGGCTTCCAGTCTTACCGGATGCAGCTGAATACCAGTGTTTTACATGGAGCGACTGCCTATCTGACCTCCACAACCCAGTTACTGGGTAATACGATATCCCTTGGTAAGACTGGTTGTCAGACTTTCGGGCTTCTGACTAGGGTGTAACGACTTTCAAAGATCCACGAATGACAGCCGGGACCAACGGCTAAACGTGCTTTCCGAGGCACGGAGGGGTCACGGTATGTAAAGATGGTCACCGCGGCAAGCGTAGATTAACCTGATCGATCGACCTATGCGGCTGTTATTATTTAGCCACGGGCCGAGGCGGACGCGAAGTATCTATGTAATTATAAATGAAAGCGCCGTTTGCGATCTAACAGTGACATCTATAAACGTTACTTAGCACGTGCTTTGGCTTAGACAGGACTGAGCGACTTATGTGCATGCTCACGAGCGGCACAGCGCAACGGCAGAGGTAGCTGCAGCTGTCAACACGCATTGACGGCAGCCGCCGACACTCTTCGTCGACAATATACCTCGCAGTCGCGGTTTAGCTTCGCTCGCAGGCTGCTTGGTGGTTTATCTCGAAGCCTGGCATGTGCGTACCTGTCTATTAGCATGCATTTATTTTACATGGAGATGACATCGAGGTAGCGAGCTCAACCGCGACAGCGAGGTATTGCAGTGAGGATTTATTCCGGTCTGATACTCTGTACCCCCTGGATCCCCTGCTAGTTATTCTAATGTTTTAATTTCTGTCTTATCCACTATAACTAGGTCTGATTCCCTTTTTCTTTTGACAGTCAAGAGAAAAACAGTTGACATACGTAATACGAAAAAAAAAAAATTAAAACGAGATTAAACTTTTCATATTTTACAAAATTAAATAACGATTTTTTTTTTTTTTTTTTGGTAATTCAATACGAAGTGTGACATCCTCGGCATGTACTTTCCCTTAGCAACCAAGCGATCGTCTATTGTTTTACCTTGTGGAAACACATCTACCCTCTACTGCCCGCTACACAACACGCGATGTAATGTGGCCGCCAGACATTATCGCGCTCGCCACCGCAATCACAACCGCTACCTCTCTTGTCACCGCCCCTTTCACTATACGGACGAGGCCTTGAAGTAGCAACCTAATCTGCATAAGGAGAGGAGTCAGGAAAGTCTCCTGAATAAATAATCTGCTCCATACCTTCCCTACGATAAATTGGATACCTTAATATTTAGCTCTTATTGCTTTTCACATTTCCCTCCCGATTTCGATCGGTTAATATTTAACTTCGGATGTGATTTTACTATGGTCCCATTTGTATTGGAATCGAATTGCTTTTTATTTTGAGTCTGGTTTTAGTGGAACGCTATTTACTAAATTGAATATTGATTTTATTAGCTGAAGAGCGACAAAGAAATCCTGTGTCGGTTTTTATTGTAATTGTGAAACCAGACTTTTACATAAGAGTACTAGAATAAACTGAATAAAATGAAAAGATAACAAAGGCTACTCTTGTTGCTAAAAGAATTCTAAACAATTTTAACAACAAAGGCTATTGGAATGAAAATACATAGTATTTTTCCTTATCTTCACTTCTCAGTAAGACCGAGAAAGGAAACAACGCCTCTTGAAGTAAATCCTTAAATAAGTAACGACTCGAGCTATTAAATATTCCAAGGTCCAATTACTTTTCGACTTCGACACACAAAGTAAGAGCTAGTGTGTGCAAAACGCAGCATTCTCAAAATTATAGGGTTGCCACCACATATATAGATAGATCTAGATAACGCAAGTTTCACGAAGTATATAAAAAACCAAGAGTGCCATTTTTGGCTACCGACTATGACGTCACAAGCTCGCGCTCCCGCTCACGCTGACCCAGCTAGCAGAACACAGGACTGAGCGCGCAAGTGGCGGCTTACGATTTTTGAACGTAAGCTGGTGCGATTTTTGGCACGCGAAGTAGTTGCTCTTGTGTTATCTAGGTGAATCGATATCTGTGGTGGCAACCCTATAATTTTGGGATCTGTGGTTGCCACTTATAAAGTTATAACACTCATATCATCACGCCTTTATTCACCCAAGGGTTAGGCATTGGTATTGCTATAATACACCCACATTTCACCAGGTATGTTAAGTCCCATCATGTACCACGGGCGAGCCTATTGCCATCAACCGGGCACAAATCCAGGCTCCGGGCTGCTAACTGATACAGATTTTTTTTTTTGCTGAATAGACCCGCTCTTGACCTCAACCACGCCTGATGGAAAGCGATGGATGAGGTCTACGATAGAACGAGCGTGCCCAGAAGATGCCTAAGGCACTGGAATTTTCACGCATCGACGAAACACAGCAGGCTGCTTGACGCCGGACTCCGGTGGGATGGTGGTCGCAAACCAGGCGGGCGTTACCCTACCATCTCAAGGGAAGAATTGGCCAGTCAAATAAGGTGTTGGGTGTGACTGTTCAGAATGCCCCGAGCGCTCGGTTCAGTTGAATAACTGGCGGAACAAATTGCGCTACACGAGGTTTCTTCATGCATCCCAACCTGATAGAAAAACCCAAAAACACTTTGCTCGACTCGGGAATCTAACCCCAAGACCTCACGTTCAGCAGTTACACTAAGCTGCCATTACTTCGCCCAGAGGACACGGTGGAGCACACGGTGGAGGTCTGCCCCGCTTGGGCGGAGCACCGCCGTGTCCTCGTAGAGGCGATTGGCAGCGACGGCGACCTCTCGCGTCCGGCCCTGGTGCAAGCCATGGTCCGGGGCGAGAGGGAGTGGGAGGCAGTCACCTCCTTCTGCGAAGCAGTCATGCTAGCGAAGGAGGTGGCGGGACGGCTCAGGGAGAGAGCCTCCCGTCCCAGCCGCCGCGGGAGACGCTCCGGGCGTCGGGAGCCGCGTGACGACTCCCGGCCACCGTAGGCGCGGGCCTGCGGGCGGAGAGTAATGGGTAGCTCACCGCCCGATCAGGACCAGGCCCGTGCCGGACGGCGCGTACGTGTTCCACGCGCGCCTCAAAGAGATGTCAGCATCGAGGAGGGGCCCCTTAGGGCCGAAGCCTGCCGGGTCAGCGGGATTGTCCGAAAGGGTTACCGCTGGCCCGGAACATAAAGGGCTAAGGAAGGAACACGGGTGGGTTTTAGTCAGTAAGAGTCTGACACTCCCTTCCGCTCCACCCAGAGCGGGAGGAGTCATTTGATGATTTCCCAACCGCAAAAAAAAAAAAAAAAGCTGCCATTACTAAGTGTAAATTAGGGGATTTCGATGAAAATGTGGGGTCAGTTAAATTACCAGAGGGGCCCGAGAATCCAATATTGGATTAACGATTTAGATGAACTTTTTATCGTCAAATCAATTTCGATTCTGTAAATAAGGGTGCTAATAAAATTAGAATTTGATGCGTGTTTTGAAAATTTAGTACCTAATTGTAAGGTGATAGAAACTTTATTGCAGCTGTAGATTTAAAAGTTAAGGTAATAAAGAAGGTACGTGTGTTAGGATTTCGGTGAAGGATAGGTGAACGATTAAAAGACGACTTACTGCTATAGAAAGCCTTCCTATGTTTAGACGATATATGCTAATGCAGCCAGAAGTTTGGAAGTTGGCGGTGTGATACCCCCGTGCCTCGGAAAGCACGAACAGCCGTTGGTCCTGCGCCTGATCTCTCTCCGGTCGTGTAGGACTGCCGTCCCATCGGACAATGAGAGTGAGGGAAGAGAGAGTGCACCTGGGTCTGCGCATAAACTTATGCACTATAATATCTCCCGCGCTGATTGCTAGTCTCCGAAACTCAGTCAGGAGGACTTTATATAGGTACTACAAAAATGTTTAAATCAGTAACGAAGTTCTTCTGTAGGACGTCCACAAGACCTGGATGGAGACTCAAACAGACCAGGGAAGCGTGGCACAAACGGGAGGAGGCCTATACTCAGCAGTGGGTGCAACAAAGCTGAAAGAAAAAGAAAGAAGTGAAACAAAAGAAGGAAAAGAAAGAAAAGAAGGACAATAAAGAAAAGAAGGAAAAGAAAGAAAAGAAGAAAATAAAAGAAAGAAAATACATTTATTTGCGGTAAACATGACGCAGAGAAAAAACAAAAAAAAGAACATCAAGTTGAAGGAAAGTATGCGTCACATCCATGCAAAACGGCCAACACTCAATAACGCTCAGCTTGCCAATGATAATGATGAACAAAGTTAGTCCAAAATGAATACTTGTTCTCGTAATAATAGGGACGCAGACTATACGGGCTAGGGTCACATCAAACCTGTACCCTCATGGAAATGCGATTACCGCCGGAGGGATTAAAACGCGACAACGACGACTATTTCGATTATAATAGAGAACCCCGTCCTTTTCTATGGGAATGGGAGAGAATGGGACAGCGATAGGATTATCAAATTTTTGAGTAGCCAGATGGTACTTTTGTGATTTATTTGGAATGTATAAAAACTCGGTTTAATAATTTGTTATGAAGACTGCGCCGACCCCAAAAATTTGGGGTAAGGGCAAGAGGGCGATGATGAATATTATAGGAATGAAGACGAAGGAATAAGTGTGAATTCATGATGAGAAATTATAAAACATCACTTAAGGTATTTTATAGAGGGGCCTGTGGCTAAATAATAACAGCCGCGCAGATCGATCGATCAGGTTAAGCTACGCTTGCCGAGGTTGGTCTGTGGGTGGGTGACCATCTTACATACCGTGACCCCTGCGTGCCTCGGAAAGCACGTTAAGCCGTTGGTCCCGGCTGTCATTCGTGGATCTTTGACAGCCGTTACACCCGTAACGGCTGTCAAAGATCCACTAAAAGACACACTTATTCCTTCGTCTTCATTCCTATAATATTCATCATCGCCCTCTTGCCCTTACCCCAAATAAGACTGGTTGTCAGGCTTTCGGGCTTCTGACTACCCAGTCAGAAGCCCGAAAGCCTGACAACCAGTCTTACCAAGGGGTATCGTATTACCCAGTAACTGGGCTGTGGAGGTCAGATCGGCAGTCACTCCATGTAAAATACTGGTATTCAGCTGCATCCGTTTAGACTGGAAGCCGACCCCAACATAGTTGGGAAAAGGCTAGGCAGATGATGACTTAAGGTATTTTATGTACTAAGGAGTAGGTAGTATCCTTAAACCTGAAGATAACGCACAATGATCACATAGAACATAGAACCTGAAGATAATCTGAAAGCCCTTGTCAGGCACATCGTTAAAATACCTGTAGCGTATGTATGGGTAATCTGTACTAGGTAATAATAAAGCTGAAAAGTTTGTTTGTTTGAACGCGCTAATCGCTAAGACTACCAGTCGGATTTGAAAAATAGCGGAGCAAAATGAAAAAAATTTAGAAAGAACGCTTAGCGACAACGAAGTTGGGGGGGGGGAACGAGAAATTTTATGCGGACGAAGTCGCGAGCAGAAACTAGTCACACTAATATTATAAAGGCGAAACTTTGTGAGTCAGTTTGTGTGTGTGTGTGTTTATATGTTTCTTACTTCTTCACGCTCAAACAGCTGGACCAATTTTGATAAAGTTTTGAATGGAGGTAGCTGTGACCCTGGATTAAAATATAGGCTACTTTTTATCCCGATATTCCCTCGGGATCGACACTTATGCCGATGAAACAGCGGGGCACAGCTAGTAGGTAATAAAATATTATCCTCCCTGCATACATTGTCCTAAACACATATTGATGATACTAAATCTTCAGGCAGCCTTGATAACGAGACAAAATAACTGATGCTGAAGAATCTTTGAGAGTTTAAATGAAGAAAAAATGAATATTGTATACGCAATGTAATAAATAATAAAATAATAAATGTTTTATTCAGTATTAAAATTGGTAAAATTATTACATATAAAGTCTTAGAAATTATTTGCAAAGGTATAATAATGTTAGATGCCTGTACTAGGATAAACCTGTATCACAGGCGGCATGAGCACACTTAATAGTAATTGTAGGACTATAAAATTCTTAACAATATTTAACATGTAGTCTTAAAATAATGACAAAATTTTACTAATTAATTATTTTATACCTAGTTTACTTAAATACTATTTACCTTAAAGATAACACAAAATAATAACAAAAAGTCTTATTGTATACGAATAATTGAGTCAGTGTAAAATAGTTTCATTGCACTTCAAAACTTAGCTAAACACATATGATATGATTATGCGTCAGCAGAAATTGGTAAGTGGATTAAAGTCACTGTTGCACAAAATTAAATAACGTTCGAGGCAATGTGTTTATTCGATTTTTATTGCGGGTGACTTATGTGCTTCAACATCAACAAAATCGAAGGTTTGTATGTCAGTGCAGTGTTTTGTTGAGTCAGCAGCAGGCAGTAAACCCGGAAGTCTGGCCTTAAGTATGACGTTCTAGGCGCCCTCGTAGTCGATAGAGTTGATGTACCTGTATTCCGCTATTTTCCTAGCAGGGCACTCAGCATCTCCCGTTTTGTGGTTATTGGGCTTTTTAAAGCGTGAGCAAGTTGCACATTTCGGTGTGTCAGCTTTCTTTGCGCACTCTGAAATCGAGTGTCCTTCTTCACCGCAGTGACCACACGTAGATTTTAGCTCTCTGCATGTTTTTGCTGCATGACCATATTGTTGGCATTTGTAGCATCTGGTGACCAAGGTGAAGTCCCTGACAGGGCATGACGTCCAATTTATAAAAAGCCTTGATTGGGATAATAGGGCTTTACGTATATTGGCTGTAACTTCAATGACGTAGTTACAGGTCGACGCATCTTTCTTCCCAGATTTGTGGCTTAATTTAACCACGCTCAAAAAGGACTCCATAGGCATTGCTGGAAACATATCGGCTACGTTCTGATCATAAATGCACCTGAAGACTTCAGTTTCAGCTAAAGTAGTCGGCACACCTACAACCACGATCCGAGGTTTGCGCTTGTATGGTTCGTCGGCGGTAAGTCCGGATGTAGATTGCTCAACTGCGTGCTTGAGCTTGTCAGCATCACATTTCGTCTCTGTACTAATAATAACGCCACCATTTTTGGTCTTTCGGACACCACGCACATGCAGCTTCATTTTATCAGGGCGAATGATTTTTTGCACGAGGTCTTTTGTTTCATCACTTGACTTTAATTTATCGTTGGGATAAATAGCTACAGAGCTTAAATTGTTCGGTCGAACGAAATCACTTGCTCCCTTCTTCACCATATCGGCAAACGAAACATTTCCTGCAGAACCAGAGTCCTTAATCGTCTGCTTGAGGTCCGAAATATGTTCCGTCAGGTCGCGCTTTTCCTGTAGGGCATCAACCGCGTTATACGCGTGAATGGTTTTTTGCTTCAGCGACTGGTATAGAACTGCCATTTGTGAGGTTCCAGATCCTACTTTACGGCACAGGGTAGAAATTTTCAGTTTCTGCTCCGAGTTGAGTTTGCCATCCGCGGCAATAGAGCAAACTTCATTTAAGTGCTGTTCGATGGCTGACATCCATTTTTGAATCTCGGGCGTAGAAATAACATCAGCCGTGACCGACTCAAGGGCTGGGTTCCGCGTCGTCGTCTTCGACGGGGAGGCGGAGGGGTGCACTGGCCCTCTTGGGTTAAAGGGGCTGTTATCCATTTTGTATTTTGACGAGTTCAATGATTCGTGTCCATTATACACTGAAACTACACACTAAGCAAAATTACAGTTGCATTACGTTGGTAATGCACTAAAGGAGGTCACTACTATTTAACTAGGTAATTATTAAATATTGCTAACGAGCACGTCTGTACACTGCGAATGACCACGACTCACTAGCAAAGACCATGCATGGTCTGTGCTAGTGAAGTAGGACTCAGAAGTTGTTACAGCATACGGCATGCAATCTACTTGCATACTTTTGTGCAGATTACTGATATGTGTATTTCGGGCATAACAGGCATTGTATTACATAACTTTGTAATGCTAGAGACCAGGGCCCCAAGTCTGCTATTACAATAGTGGCAGAATGGTCTATCATTGATTTCATAATTGTTGATTTTGACAAGTTTGGTAACCTACTAATATAATGGCGTCATTATGACTTTCCAATGGTCAACCACTGACACTCCATTGAAAGAAATGGCATAGAATGGTAATCTCGTACATAATGAAAAATGAATTACTGACTTACGCGGTAATCTGCAAAAATTTTGACAGTTCCTTTGATCAGTAACCTACCATTAGAACGTCATTGTGCAGTTATTGCTTTTTCAACACACTTGCTCGTAAAGTGGCTCTTATTGAACCGCTTTTAGGTCCATAATGCAGTGTATTAAAAACGCGTGCTTTTTCTTTACTTTAATCCACATGTGCTTTATTTCCACAGATAACTATTTACTAGTCGGCGATGCGCGCTTTTTTAATGTCGTCAATTCACTTTTTTTTTAATAGTCTGTATTGTCCTTGGTCCCAAAATTAACTAATATTTATTTACCTTAAGGTGAATGCGCAGGGACCTCGGACAATTAAACGCAAGGTTTTTTGCAATTTTCAGGTCAGTGTCAGGTTTGTATCTTGATCAAAATATGATTTGCGACTCTAACAGGTACCTACATCTTTACAGAATTATAATCATTCGAATCATTAATACATCTTTCTTATGGAAAAGTTCTTAGGGAAAAAATCTAACTAGAAAGATTCTATTCTAATGACTATAATTCTGTAAATACATATACAGAGCGTTAGGTTAAACGAGGTTCATACTTTGAGGGGAGTCAGTACTCATGAAAATTAGCAACTTTTACTATGGGGCCGAACCTGAAATCGCAAAAAAAAAAATCAGCTGTTCAGTACATTTTGACGAGCTATGCGAACATAAATGTAGGAAACGGCTGATTTTCATGAGTACTAACTCCCCTCAAAGTATGTCCCTCGTTTAACCTAACGCTCTGTATATTATAGTCGCGAATCATATTTGATCAAGATGCAACCTGATACCACAGTATAAAGATCATACAGTATTTCGACTTCATACAAACGGACGAAACGCGAGCTATACCTACGCGCCTCGACCTCGGCATGCGCTCGGCATGCAGACAGTTGCGACTGTGCCGCAATGGCGAACGGACGGTGTGTTGTTTTTTTAACAATAACCGCGCGATCACTAAAAATAAGTTCAAGTACATATTTAATATGACGAGTAGGCTATATTGTGCTGTTTTTGGTTGCATGAATTCGTCAATAACGCATCCAGAGATAACTTTTTTTAGATTACCTGGAAACTCTGAAAGGTAAGACTATAAAATAATTTTACTTACTAGTAGGTAGGTACATAATGTGTGTCTTTTTAATGGATAAGTATTTCCTTTTATCTCCCGAAAAAAAAGATGTCTGGATTAATAAATAAAGTGAATAGAGTAAAGGAAAGTGTTGTTATACACGAGTGAAATAGGTAGTTATAGGCGGTAATATTTTTCGGTCGCAATTTTATAAGATTTGTTAAAACAAGTACCTACCATGGTTTTTTAGGTAGGTATATTGTTTTTTAATTAAATCTACCAATTAAAAAAACAACACGCATTTTTTTAAACACTTCCTATTAAATTCACAAAGTATTTTATTTGTTTATATAAAAGAAGTATATTTATTTTATTATTTATGTACACACAGCAAAATACAATAACATAACTAAATGGAAACACAAAGTAGGCAAATGTAATTAAAATATGGAGGCGGGCAACCCTATCGCATGTTTACGTACCGCGCGGCTGTAGGCATTTATTTCAAGGTTACGGCCGAGTTACAATACTGTATGATCTTTATACTGTGCTGATACTGACCTGCAAATTAGGTACAAAAAACGTAAGAAAATTTTAATTATCCACCTTAAATTATCCGTGGTCCCTACCCGAAACCAAACGGAAAAGACCCTGACTGGCGTTCTATCATTGCGGATTCTCACTGAACTAATGTAGGTATATTTCTCTATGCCAATAGTACTTTCTAATTCCATACTAACTAAACTACAATTGTTTTTTTTTTACAATTTTTTTTACATGCTCTGTGGTCAGTGCCTTTATTTACACTTGCGCGCGCATTGCTATTATAGTGCTGGCTATGCGAAAAGACAAAACTAGCGCGCCATTTTCCATACAAGTTAATATTTAACAATACAAGTCTGTTTTTTTCCTCGCAAGTGTGTTGAAAAACGTCGTATGAAACGCGTGTGCAGTGATCATTAGACTCTCGGCTTTCTTATCGCACTCGCCTGCGGCTCGCGCGAATAATACCGCCTCGAGCATAATGATCAACATAGCACACATGTATCATAATGTACTAATAATTCGTTACGAGTATCGTATAATTTCTGTGCCATTGACCGACCAATGATCAACCATTATGAATTTAGCAGATTACGAACCTTTAGCAAAATGACAATGGGATGGTGGTGGGATCGTGTTGGAATGACGAATTTATAAAAATAGCAGACTAGGGCCCCAGGGCCTCAAGTCTGCTATTACAATAGTGTCAGAATGGTCTATCATTGATTTCATAATTGTTGATTTTGACAAGTTTGGTAATCTACTAATATAATGGCGTCATTATGACTTTCCAATGGTCAACTACTGTCACTACATTGAAAGAAATGGCATAGAATGGTAATCTCGTACATAATGAAAAATGAATTACTGACTTACGCGGGAATCTGCAAAAATTTTGACAGTTCCTTTGATCAGTGACCTACCATTAGAACGTCTTTGTGCAGTCATTGCTTTTAATTCGTTACGGGTATCCTATAATTTCTGCGCCATTGACCGACCAATGATTAACCATTATGAATTTAGCAGATTACGAACTTTTAGCAAAATGACAATGGGATGGTGTTGGAATCGTGTTGGAATGATGAATTTATAAAAATAGCAGGCTAGGGCCCCAGTAGCGAAGGGTCAATTTTTGTAAGAGGTAAGCTGGAGTAGATAACTTTAATATGATTATATTATTTCTCTATAGAATACTGACTGTGCCATTTTTCAAAGGGAAGCCGGTAGGAATCGATTTGTATGGAACTTTCGCCACTGGTAGAGACAGGTCTAACAAACCCAAAAATACACAAACTTTTTACAATCGTACGTTCAAATACAAAATACGTCAATCAGATGTAACAAGTTCCAGTATTCAAAAACTGGTAAAAACAAACGAAGTCCCCTAAATAAAGTAATACTAACATTTTATTTTCCTCACGAAGGGTTTCATATATTTTTGTAGCTGACAACCTTAGGGAAAAGACCGAAACAAACCGTGTTAAGAAAGAAAAGCAAGCTAAGCGATAAATGTACAGTCACGAGCATAAGTATGTATACATTTGGCTTTATTCAAAAGCAATTTTCTCCTTTATTTTTGAATGAAATTTTATGTTATTACGCACATAGTATTTTCGAACTTATAGGTTTATGTAAAGTGTCGTATTTCAACGTTGCATTACATCATTTAACGAAAAAATCGCAATTGAAAGTTGCCAAGTGTTGACATATTAGTGCTCGAGACTGTACTGGCGAAGTTAGAGGGTTGCCAGATGTTTGAATATTTTGGGTTCGTATGTATTTCATTGATTCTTCGAGTTTCGATGTTTCATTCTTTACCATTGATTTTCTTATTCAGCAACATAACTCTCTTCCAGAAAACTTGGCTTTGTTAAAAAAGTAAGACAAGTACTTATTTAAACTCAGGCACTGGTAAAAGAAACAAGACTAATTGAATGCAAATACGCAAATATTAATGCTGTATGGTAATGATTGAGACTTCAAAAATAATATCCAAAAAATTCGTTGAATGCATAACCATTTCCCTTTTTAGAAGTCGGTTAAAGAGCAAATCCATTGCCTTTTTCAGAACACAAACTCAAAGCATTCATTTCAATTAAACCATTTACAGGCACTTTTGAATTGTCAAGGAATCCATCAGTCAAAATATAGTTTGAATGTCAGAAATATGAAGCTAGTTGCCCATACCAAAGCACAATAGGTACCTATGAAGAAGAACGGGCAAGAAACTCCATGGATACTCGTTCACACAAATTTTCGTTTTTCCGCTTCAGCAAGGCAACACTGTATTTAAGGCTTGTTGCTAAGTCCACTGTTTTATTCAACGTCCCCGATCCACCCGTGCATCCCTCGCCTAACTGCTGGGTAAAGGTAAATTCGGAGTGTAAAAAATTTACCTTTTCTACCCTACCACTACTTGCACTAACATAGGAAAAGTAGATGGAACATTGTTTTGTTCTGTAACTGTTAGTTCTTTTGTTTCAGTTGGAAAATGCAGTGGTCTTGAAAGTTGTTTAAAACTTTGTCTCTCAGTTTAATGTTATTCAATCCTTTAGTTCTGTATAAAATAGAAATACTTCACTGGTGCTGTTCCACAAACAATGGGACACTTAATATCGTCTCCAGCGTGTCCTGTTGTCTGTACGTTACAGGAACTGATTGGCGCTATGGAAACTGCCAAACACGGAGCCACATTCTGAATTGCCATCGACAAGCTAAGAAGAAGAATAGAAATACGATTTTTCAATATTTATAAAGCGTAGCAAAAGCATAATCAGCCTAATGTTCCCACTGCTGGGACACTGGCCTAATCTCTGTAAGAGGGAGTGGGTGATAATCGAAAGAGTTGGGGAATGTCACACGTCTTCGAATTTATGATTTTAAGGCAGCAGGGCCGGTTTCCTCATGATGTTTACCTTCACCGTTTTGAGAGCAGTGGTGGCGAAATAATTAACACAAATTAGAGTGCCTGCTTGGGTGACCCATGTCCAACTGAGTCGCGACCGTTACCAATGAGCCACCACTGCTCTCACTCGCTTTTAAAGAGAAAAGGGTAAAAGTACTAGAAAATATTACCAATTAAAATGCAGAACCGCAGATGAAAAAATATTTAAAAACGTTAGCAGTAAAGAGTAAGCCAATCCGTCTAATGGAAGCACTTACATTAGCTAGATAAACTAATGAACTTTATCTAGTAACAGTTGACCTACTGAAGGCAAACAAACTACCCCACTAAAGATAAAATAACATAAAGGTGCAACACACAGTATGATTAGGGTCATTACATCTATAAAAGACTCATTATGATGTCTGATTACATAATCAGCCTATAATGACCCAACTGCTGGGATATAGGCCTCCTCTCTAAAGCCGCCTCTACACGTAGACAGATTCATCAGCAGATGGCCATCTGCGAATGCCTCCGCCGGCGTGTAGACGTGACGTCTGTGGTAGGTATTTGACGTCGGCAGATGCTAAATACCTACCACAGACTAGCAAATTACCCCGTCTACACGTCGGCGGAGGCTGATGTATCTGTCGACGTGTAGAGGAGGCTTAAGACATGGAGTGGGCTGTAACGACCACGCGGGCTCAGTGCGAGTTGGTCGATAGGTAGAGGTAGGTAGATGTCACATGTCTTCGAACTTTTGGTTCTAGACATGCCGGTTACCTCACGATGTTTTCCTTCACCGTTTTGAGAGCAGTGGTGATGAAATTATTAACACAAAGTAAACGCCTGTCTGGGTCTGATAACTATGACACAATAAGTCTTTAAGACCAACCGCATTCCAAATTGAAAAGGAGTCCACGTTATCACTAACGATGACCAACCAGCACAAGGAGCTCCCTAATTTGTCCTCAATTAAACAAAAGCACATCAATACAAGGGTCTAATGTGACTGGACGCTTTAAATCGACCAATAGGGGCCAAAAAGGTCCACATTAAATTGTGATTGATTGTTGTGTGTGGCCGATTTCGGACGCGAGGCCATATTGATTGTACCCTGATAAATACGCATTAGTTTTATTAGAAAAAAATTAGCCGTGCTTTTGAGAATTAGTTGCTCAATGAGTTGTTGTGAGATCTATTATGTGTACTTGTGATTGCCATGAGAAGTTGTGTGTTGTGTTAGTTCGAACCTTCTCGCATTAGATTTTAATGGTATTCGGTAAGAATACCATTGAAAATCTAATGGTATTTCATTCGGTAAGACGCACAATGGTCCATTGAAGGACTAAGTGCGGAAACCAAACCCATAACATAGACAAAGGTATTCGGTAAGACGTAAAGGTAGTTAATATTAGTAGTAAAATTGGGTTAAGAGCGTTTACGCCGTACGGCATTTCATACAAACTTTCAAGCCCCTATTTTTCAATAATAATGAACCGATTTTAATGAAACTTCTTACGCTTAAGCAGGATACAAAGGTCTAAAATATTAGTAGAGAACATTTTAGAAATGTCTTATTTAAAAAAAGATAACTGGAAATCTCTGTTTCTATGTAATTTTTAAAATCGGTCTATTTTGGCCGTAATACTATTTGTCGAAAATGTTCTCTACTAACTTTTTAGACCTTTGTATCCTGCTTATGTGTATGAAGTTTCATTGAAATCGGTTTATTCATTTCGAAAAATAAGTGCTTGAAAGTTTGTATGAAATGCCGTACGGCGTAAACGCTCTTAACAACAGAAGGCCAATTTCCGAAATTAAAATATTTAAAATGTAGTCGCAATCTCATGTCAGCGACAGGCAATATCAAAAATGTAGGGAAATTAGGGGTATTTTTTGACAGTTTGAGAATGAGATCAGACTGTGAACGTTCTTAAAATTACGAGAATTGTCCCTCTGCTTGTGACTTTTTATTAATAAATATACCAATCTATCCAACATGGTGCAACTGTCAGAATTTGAAAGGAGTTGTCAAAATGGACACGTCATCAGAATTTCGAAAATAACAAAGCTGAATTCCGTTTTTAATTAAAATCACCGTCTCAGGAGACATCAAATGGACACCTCAAATAATAACCGTTTATATCTGCGGGCCTAAAATGAAAAAATCTTATACTATCGTGCCACGTTATCATTTTTCTCGTCCAAAAAGGAAAAGCCTGGACGTCACCTTTGGGAATCCTTATCATCCTTTTTTTGTCTATTCAGAAAACTTTTGCGATAACAGCCACCTCGTTAGGTAACCTACAGCCGATAATCTTCATTCCAGAGGAACAGATAAAGCAGCTAGAACATTTTCCAAGATACGGCACTCCCTAAGGATGGCACTGTCAGCAATATCTTCCCGTAAGAAAGTGGAATCTGCTTAATTCAACGGAGAATGGGAAAACAAGACGTCTGGAGGTTGCCTTAACGACACTTGACTAAGTGCCACTAAGACGGTATTATCAGCGGAGAAAGGTGGTTGGTTACTTTGTCGGGAAGATTGCAATTTGTGGCCGATCGGCTATTGTTTTTCGTAATCCTACTTAACAGATGAGTAGACAAACGGAACTAATAATGTGTATGCAAAAACTGCTAAACAACGGGTTTGGATGGTTGGCACATAGATAGTTTATATCGATATCTAAGCATGATGAAAAAACTGACCAAGTGCGAGTCAGACTCGCACACGAAGAGTGAAAAAAAAAAAAAAACAAAAAAAAAGGGCTTCGTACCACAAGGCAAAAACGGCGTAAAAAACACGTTTGTTGTATGTGAGCCTCCCTTATTCTGATTTTAGTACTTGTTGTTATAGCGAGCGGCAACAGAAATACATCATCTGTGAAAATTTCAACTGTCTAGCTATCACGGTTCATGAGATACAGCCTAGGGACAGACGGACAGTAGAGTCTTAGTAATATGGTCCCGTTCTTACCCTTTGGGTACGGAATCCTAAAAAAGAAAAAAAAAAGATATTTCAAGTGACTACTCTACCAGGTAGATGACTCCAAGAAATAAGTCATAAAATTAATTTCTTTTTTATTTGGTCATGTTTTAGATACCCAGCAAATCTGCGGAGTTTCGCTAGCTAATCCAATTTGACCCTGTATTTATCCCGTCAATTTCTGAAGTCGAGATACAAGTCGCGGGCTAGAAGTTAATACAAAATAAAGGCTCCTACAAACATGTAGGGAAATTAGGGGTATTTTTGACAGTTTGAGCAGCAATAATAACAGCCGCACATCCCGATCGATCAGGTTAAGCTACGCTTGCCGCGGTTGGTCTGTGGATGGGTGACCATCTTCACGTACCGTGACCCCTCCGTGCCTCGGAAAGCACGTTAAGCCGTTGGTCCCGGCTGTCTTTCGTGGACCTTTGACAGTCGTTACGGGTAGTCAGAAGCAAGAAAGTCTAACAACCAGTCTTACCCAGTAACTGGGTTGTGGAGGTCAGATAGGCAGTCACTCCATGTAAAATACTGGTATTCAGCTGCATCCGGTTAGACTGGAAGCCGACCCCAACATAGTTGGGAAAAGGCTGGGCAGATGATGATCAGACTGTGAACGTTCTTAAAATTACGAGAATTGTCCCTTTGCTTGTACTTGTTTATTAATAAATACTAATGTATCCATGAAGGAGCCTTAAATCGACAAAGTAACTTTACAATGAGAAATTACAAACCAGCTAAGTAAATAAATCGGTTGAGTTTCTGAACAATAAAACGTAATTTTATTATAGTACCACTGAAGCATAACGGTTCAAGAATAATATGTAAACTTGTATGCATCACTGATTGCAGACCGCATGTTTTCCCACAGACATTCTAATCAGTATGAAGGGGCTTACATGACCTAAAGCGCGGTCACTGTCCGACTGCATAGAAAAGAAAGAGAAGCGCGATGACACAACGCTGGTAACTTATTGCAAAATATGAAGCAATTATTTAATTACAAAAAATCTATTGTTTGGACTAAACAAAACATTAAATTATTTTAGTATGTTGCTTGTAGAATAATCTGACAAAAAATCAGAATTATTGTATGTTTATTAGTACGGTTTTTATTGTAAAAATAAAGTTTTTAGAAGTACTTACCTATCTTCATGATTTTTTTCTATCGTATCAAATTAGTTGTATTATGTTTTCAACACACTATCTACTTAGCATAAATCCTAAAGAATATCATATAATTTACTGATTTTGTTTACTCTAGTCGATCATAATACTTTTATTGTTTCTAAAACTTGCGTTTTTTGTGTTTAGGTCCTGTAAGCCCCTTAATATTTACAGAGCCCCTTTTAAAACTAGTAATCTAAAAAAGAGTGTGAAATGAATTAAATTTTAATGGGATAAGCCCATAAACGCGCCTGGGCGTGAAATAGTAGATTGTTATACAAGGGTCGGAAGGAATCAATTCCCATACGAGGCATTTAGACGCCCGAGCGCAGCGAGGGCGGCTATAGTCCGAGTGGGAATTGATGACTTTCACCCGCGTTAAACACTCTACTTTTCATTTCGAATTTAAGGAAAGTAAAAAATAGTAGTTTTTCTAAAATATTTATTGATAATAATTTCATGAATAATAGGTACCTATTTATTAGTCTTTTTTAAATTTGAAGTATGGAACACACCACGTCACCGCCACATGAGTAGATTCTGTGTCACCGCGGGCCGTCCCGCTTACTAGGGCCCGTATTATTATCATTCTGTCTGCATTCTTACTTTTACCATTTTTCATAAATTACTTAGAAAACACGATAATCTTGATTAAATTACTAAAAATTGTGTTGCGACGTGACACTTTTTAGTGCTGACCGTCCACCCAACTTTCTTATTTCGATTCAAAACTTGCATACAGCCTAATCGATACTCGCAATAAAAAAAATGAAAAAAAAATGTGGAAACTGAATAAAAACTCTCTAAACTAACAAAATGTATTGAAATGTAAACTGTTTGCAGAATATCCAATCTATAGAATTAATTAATTATCATCATTCTCAAAAAAAACTTCTGGAAAGCCTACCTAAAAAATGTTTACTAGGAATTCTGTAGTAAACTATTAGAAAGTATCAAAAATAAAATCCACAATAAATAATTGTCCAATAAATTAAAATAATTTTAAACAGCGAGCGCATTCCGAATATAAATTCAATTATAGAAGCATTTCGGCGCGAAATTCAGTAAATGAAGTACCTATGTCCACCTGTCTGTTATTGACATGATATTAGAAGAGATTGAAATGATATTAGAAAAGCATAAATCATTATTATAAACAATGCTTGTTATATTTATTGCTTAAAATAATTTGATTTTATTTTCAAATATCGATTACATTCGACATATTAATTACTCGAGTCAAACGAAATTTAAAAAAAAAAATTGTTTGGAATAATCGCTTTCACACATCACTGCATTAAAAAAAAAAACAATAATGGTCGGCGATTCTGAACACAAATTGAGTAGTGGTAATGATTAATACGTATTTGAACCTGTGTTTGAATATTATGTTAAAACCTGGGCATTTTCGTGTTGTTTATAATATTATCAATGACATTTGTCACATTTTAAATCTTATCTACATCTGTGTGTGTGAAATTTGTAAAAAGTAAAAATGTAAACACACACGATTGGCGCGAAACTTCGACATTAGTTATCAAAAAAACTTCATTACCACTACTTATTTATCTTAAACTATGGATAAATTCGTCAAATAATTAAATGATGTATATTCACAGCCCCATACGGTAAAGTCAGGATGTTCGAAATCCCCAATTTTTATGTTTTTTAGCCTCGACCACAACTGACATCAAAATGGTGATTATCGTACTTAAGTATGTTGAATTTATTCAAAGTAAATTATTAACTTGTGCGCTAAATATGAAAGATTTAATGGCGTTAACATAATGAGCTTTTTATCCAACTCTCCTAGTTAACGCACATTCATAAGATTTGATGGGTAGCATAATAAATATTTACATAATCAATTATGGGTGTCGTATGGTCTGACTGAGCTGACTACCTAACTAAATTTAGTTCTATTTTCAAATTTCATTCCCGCCCTAGGGAGGGAAGCAATTACTATGAGTATTTCCCGCCCAAGGGTGGGAAGCAGCGTTTTCCACCCGGTATTCGGATCAAACAAACACTACTTTCCGAGTATGAGAGATGAAAATGTCTTTCCTTGGGGCATTTTCGACCCTCATTATTCGCTTGTCCCTTTGGCATAATGGTTGCTATCTCCAATATTGCCTTTTTGAATATTGCATTTTACTTTGTTATGTTTTGAATATTTGATTTCGGCATCGGCTGTAGGGTTCGCGGCGAGCTAAATATTATTTTTAACTAGCTGCGCTCCGCGGTTTCAGCCGCGTAAGTGTCGATCCCGTGGGAATATCGGGATAAAAACTAGCCTATACGTTAATCCAGGGTGTCAGCTACCTCCATACAAAGTTTTATCAAAACTGGTCCAGCAGTTTGAACGTGAAGAAGTAAAAAACATATAAACACACACACAAACTTTCGCCTTTATAATATTAGTGTGATATGGCATCGATTTCGGTAGCAATTGGCAAACTGTATGAGTATTTCAAATATGAAACCAGGGCTAAACAAAAACATTAATAATTTTATTAATGTAACAGTTGGAATATCGGGATAAAAGCTATCTTATGTCCTTTCCCGGGACTCATACTAGCTCTATACCAAATTTCATCTAAATCGGTTCAGCGGTTTAAGCGTGAAGAGGTAGGAGACAGACAGACACACTTTCGTATTAATATTAGTATGGATATGTGATGTTTTGTTTTTCCAGCATTAAAAGCACGTGTAACACTTACCACCATCATCATCATCATCTGCCTAGCCTCTTCCTAACTATGTTGGGGTCGGCTTCCAGTCTAACCTACTGCAGCTGAATAACAGTATTTGACATGGAATGACTGCACATCTAACCTTCACAACCTAGTTACTGGGTAATACGATACCCCTTGGTAAGACTGGTTGTCGGGTCCAAAAATCACGAGATTAAACATAGGTAATACATAATTATATATTCTGTAAAAACTTAAATAGTAAAAACCGGCCAAGTGCGAGTCGGACTCGTAAAACGCCGAAAAAAAACGTATCTTTTATACCCCTTTAAATTTTAAGTTTATGATTTTATTTTTATTACTTATTTGTTGTTATAGCGGCAACAGAAATACATCCTCTGTGAAAATTTCAACTGTCTAGCTATCACGGTTCATGAGATACAGCCTGGTGACAGTCAGACAGACGGACAGTGGAGTCTTAGTAATAGGGTCCCGTTTTTACCCTTTGTGTACGGAAACCTAAAAAACAAAAGAGTTGGACTATTTTAAACCAAATGTGGGTACAAAACCGACCAAAACATTGAAAACCTCTTTGTTAAAAAAACAAAAAAAAAAAAAAAAAACAATTATCAAGTAAAACTTGGGAACAAGCAGATTTTAACGGGAGTATCCTTTAGCGAAAAGCGTGGGACCGTCGAGAGGCTTTTAAACAATATTTATCTGATGCAAGGGTTTGATAATGGTCATTAGGCGTCGTTGGCGGTAGAAAATACACTTGCATCGTAATGGAATGAGCCTGACACAGCCCTAAAAGTGCTTAAACTGGGGAAACGAGAGTGAACGTGGCCCTTACTGAGTGAATTACTGACAAGTGACTAGCAATTACTGAGCACAAGGATAGCAATAAACATTACACTTAAGGCAGTCGTCGGATTTTTATCTACAACTGTAAACGACTACTTACTTAATATCTATTAATGACGCAAATGCTGATTGTTAAAAGTACGATAGCAATAGTTGACATTTTGTTAGGTAAGTGTTTCTTCAATCATATGTAAGAACATACATACATAACAGACCTATAATACAACCACATTTCGCCAGTTATACAGGCTGATTTTTTTACCGGTTCCAAATTTTTCCAGGGTGTTCCCATAAATATGAACAACTTTCACTATAGGAAAAACTCTGAAAACACTAAAAAAACATCTGCTGTTTCATACAAACGTTCAATACAGGTATTGAACTTTCAAATCAATAGGGGCCTAGCTTTATATGCCATCAACCGGGCAAAAATCCAGACATCGGAGGAATTCCAGATGGAAAACCCCAATAATACTGCCCGAATCGGCAATCCTCTTGCTATAGCAGCAGTAGCGCTTACGACCACTGGACCATTTTGGCAATTAAGCAAAAAGTATTTGACAAAATACGCGACATAATTATGTATCACGGTAGAGCTCTCTCGCTAGACACTTAAACAAAGCGTTTTCGGACACATAGAAAATCACCTGGGAATTCTAGTATCAAATAAATAGAGCTCTCAAGCCACGCCAGCTTTTGTAACTTTACTTTCTGTGTTCTAAATACCGAAGCAACTCTACTAAATAAACGCTCTCGCAGACACGACGCGACGGGATGAAGCTACTCTAGTAGAACAATTTCTATGAAAGCTTCATGAATTTGTTCTACCAGAATCGCGTCGCGTTGCGCCTGTTTGCGGGAACCACATAAGGTTCCTTTGTAGGGAGTTTGTAACATACAGCTAGAATGTTTTACAGATTAGAGGAACTTGGACGGACGTGGCCGAACCCGCAGAATAGCCCGCAAATGGAAAAAGTTTCAGTAGGTACCTCCACACAGGCACACACATTGGAATTCCCTAAAGTTTTAGAAAAACCCTATACACCAACAAGTATATAGAATTTAGAACGTATAAATTGGTAGTAAATTCTTTATGAAGTGCTTCCAATCGAAATAAATAAAAATAGACATAGACGTAGCCACACCAATTTAATCTAAATTCCTTGTTAAATGTCAAAATTAATAGGAATTTAAGATTTAACAATGATTTTGGAACGATCTAAAAGATTTTCCACTGCAGTGTATACATATACATAAAGACTGGTAATAAAGATAAAGAAAATTTTATTTTGCAAATTTTGAAATTTTGTAATATGTTGTAATGTTAGTTAAAGGCGAAGTATTACAAAAACATACAACACGTCGCTGTTGAACCAAATGAAAAAACAACCCACCTCGCTGTTGAACCAAATGAAAAAACAACCCACCTCGCTGTTGAACCAAATGAAAATACAACCTACCTCGTTGTTGAACCAAATGAAAAAACAACCCACCTCGCTATTGAACCCAATGAAAAAACAACCCACCTCGCTATTGAACCCAATGAAAAAACAACCCACCTTGCTGGTGAACAAAATGAACAAACAAACCACCTCGCTGTTGAACCAAATGAAAAAAGGCGATGGGTCTTTATCATGGGTATTTTTTCTGAACACTATACTTGAATATACAGCATATCAGAAAGGTGTCATATTTAAGGGAGTGGACCACCAAACTGAGCAATGGGGACCAAATATTCAACTATCCTACACACAACTTCAATACTTACTCAACCCATGTATATGGGACGGCTGAATTATTATTTCGCGATGTCGATGTTAGCCCCATAGAGAAAGTTGCTCAGTTTGATGGTCTGTACCTGTGGTACTCCCTTACATATGGCAACACCCTTCTGATATACAATAGAAAGAAAAGAAAGAAAGAAAAATTGTTTATTCTACACAAACGAAACGCACATTGCAAATAAAAAAAGACAAAATACACACACACAACGTAGTCAAAAGCCTCGTACTCAAGCTTAAAAAGTGCTGACAATTTTGTCCATTGCTCGATATCAGAGCCAGGCACCAAAGACAATAATAATTGACATATTTGACATTGACATTGACAATACAAATCATTACGTGATGCAATATGCCGTACATACATTTCAGTCTTCAAAAAAAATTCGCTTATGTTTTACCGGAGCTGTTTTGTAAAACAGTGAATTCTACTATCCATCTGCGACATAAACAACGGAATAGAATTCAACTTTTTTTTTTTTAGTTTTCTGAATCTCATTTAACTGTTGTATAAGGTTCGAAACCTAAAGAGCCTTGAAAGTTTTCTTTCCTTCCTAAATTATTAACAAGAAAACAACTTAACTTTTTGAATCAGCAACGACTTCGTGCTTATTTATTTGGAGGACTCACTCCGATCTAAACTTCGGCCCAATCAAGGTTATTTGTTTATTGTTAACATTGAAATTGGGTATTTTAGTTATTGAGATCTCCTGACAACACTTTTCTGTAAAAGATGGTCTTATATAGGGCTGCCATCCGTCCGGGTTTCCCCGGATTTGTCCTAGTTTGGAGGGCGTCCGGGCGGGATTTTTAAATAGTGTCCGGGTAAAACCCGAACATTTTTTTGTGTTAAGGCAAAGCCGTCTTTGAATGAATTGCAATAAACTAAAGCATAAATCGCTCGTGACAATACTTCATAATTTGCTTTTGATTTACAATTTTTTTTTTAATTTTCATTGATGCCTAAAAGAAGAGCGTTTCAACCAGCTACCAGAATACCTCTCACCTATAGAAGAGTGTATAATTGATTAGTAAATTAAGCGTTTCGTTTGGTTTAAGTTGAGTTTCTATAAATAAGAAAAAATAATATGATACATATCGATGTTTTTATTTTATTATAGGTAATTTTTTTTTCGAGGGAGTCCGCGGTAAATCTTTATTTCACCCAAATGTCCGGGGTTTTTGAAGTTTTTATCCTGGGTCCGTAATTTTGGTGATGGCAGCCCTAGGGCTCAATTTATTGTATGAGACTAGTCTCATTCTTCGACATCGACATCAATTTATTGAATGAGACTAGTCTCATTTATTGTATGAGACTAGTCTCATACAATAAATGGCTTTCAATTTGACAGTTCAACAACATTCATTGCTTTATTTACGTTATTGAGCAGACAAAGTTTCCAAACATATGAAGTAATGGATTAGCAATGTCCTTCAAAATGTTTCAGATTGTAATTTATAGAGTGTTACGCAATTTGGATTCTGGTAACCACGATGAACTAGTGGTCTGGTACTGGAAGAGAGGGTTGAAATATAAAGCATAGCTCAGCCATTAATGTTCCCACTGCTGGGACGTAGGCCTCCTGCTCCTGTCTGTATGAGAGAAAGGAAGGGAGAAATATATAAGTGTCGACTGACTAATTTCTGCTGTAAAATTTTGGATAATTTGGTCTATAACCAGTTTTTGATGATATTCTTGCCTGTAGAGGGGAGTCCCTGGTGTCCTGAAATACAAGTCACGGCTTAGTTTAGGCACCAGTCTCCCACAAATGAACATTGTCCTTCATCATATAAATTATAGTTTCCTCTTTTAAGTTTTAGTTTATAAGTGTTATTTGTGGAAGAAAATAAACAATTTTTTATTATTATTTTACAGCTGCCTCCCAAAAACTGTGTCTTGGAAAGGTACGTTTTGTTCCAAAAACTATTTCGACTTCAAGATAAAAGCTACTTTTATAGCTCCTAATATACCCAGGAAAGATCATAACCAAAGCCCCTTGTCCACATTTTTATTCAAACCCAGGAAAACATGTCGGCGTTGTAAATATTTACACATGTCAAGCTGAAGGTTTTATTACTCGCTGCAGGCGTAGCATGGAGGTAATATATGTCCTGTCCTGGCCCACGTAGCTTAGCTGGCTAGTATAAATAATGGCCCATCCACCGACAATGTGTTACGGCCATATTACCGGGAAACCAGGTGATGTCTTGTATTTTTCATTAATGTTTTTCTGGGACATGGCCAAAATTTGTAGAAATTAGTTTGCTCGGATGAAATATCATCGGTTTATGGGGCGATGGATGAACGTGAAGTTAATCATGAGTTCGATTTTAGGTCAGAGTTAGCATTTGTTTTTTTTTTTGCTGTGTTCTTTACCGATCATGAGTCTACCGCAAAGCGGTACCTTTGCGGTAGACTCATGATCGGTAAAGAACACAACATCATGACGCCATGCCGATATGACGTGCAGCTGTTAACTATTTCGTGGATAACTGCCGGTTTATTAAGATGCATTAAGAACCGCAACAAACTGCAAAAGAAAACACGAAATGATCCATTTAATGACATCTTAAAAATAACCTACCGCCGTTATCGCAACTATTGTAATAATCTAATTAAAAAATTTAAAAAGAAAATTTGAAAGGGAGCTACTTGCTAATTCTGTTACAAACAATAAATTATTATGGAAAAATATTGAAACTTTAACCTACACAAATAATTCCAAGAGTCAAAATACAGAGCTACTTCACATGAAACCAAACTCTATTGAGTCTGTAAATTTCATTAATAATTATTTTGCAAATATTGGTAAAGAGCTAGCCCAAAAAATTCAACCTTCAGCACATAATTCAAACTCTTTTCGATCGGAAACATTATCGACACAAGTGAAATCGTTTGTTCTTTTAGAAACTGATCCTGAAGAAGTGAGTAGAATCTTGATGAGCCTCAAATCTGACATACCTTGTTCCTATCATAGCCCACCTGACTAATCTTTGTTTTACAATGGGTATCTTCCCCGCGCCACTTAAGCAATCTATCATCATTCCTGTGCACAAGGGTGGGGACAGAGACAATGTCAACAATTACAGACCCATTTCCATTTTGCCAGCTATATCGAAAATTATTGAAAAACTAATAAATAACAGGCTCTTGAAATTCCTACACAAATTTAATACCTTAAGTAGCTCACAATTTGGATTCAGGCAAGGAGTATCAACTGAGGATGCAGTTACTGCCCTCAGCTCCCTAGTGGCTGATAATCTGGATAATGGTAGCAAATGTTTGACCGTCTTTCTGGACTTAAAAAAGGCGTTTGACACCGTCTCTGTTCCTATCCTCATAAACAAATTGGAAGCGTCAGATGTGAGAGGGATTCCGCTCAAACTGGTTAAGGACTACCTCACAAATAGGAAGCAAAGGGTTAAGGTGGGAGAACACGTTAGTTATGATGCAAATGTCACATTCGGAGTCCCTCAGGGAAGTGTGCTGGGCCCTACGTTGTTCCTGCTTTACATCAACGACCTCTGCAACCTTAAAATCAATAATGCTAGAGTGTTTTCTTATGCCGACGATACTGCTGTAGTTTTTTCCGGGAATTCTTGGCACGAAGTTGCCAGAAGTGCTGAAGCCGGTATGACCCGAATAGCTGAATGGCTCAAAAATAACCTGCTCACACTTAATACAGCTAAAACTAATTACATATGTTTCAGTATATCACACAGAACACAACCAAATACAGTTTTTAACATAAGAGTACATACGTGCGGTGATACAAATAACTGTCAATGTCCAATACTAGTCAAAGTCTCACAAACTAAATATCTTGGTGTTATTGTTGACCAGAGATTATCGTGGTACCCCCATCTTGAACAGGTCACTAACAGAATCAGGAAACTAAGCTGGATATTTAAAACGCTGAGGTATATCGTACCAAAAAAAGTACCCACCAGCACTAATACTTCCAGAAACCTACTCAACGAAATATACGTAGCTTTAGTACAGTCTGTTCTAGTGTACTGCATCCCCATTTGGGGGGGTGCGGCTAAGACTAAATTCATAGACCTGGAGCGGGGACAACGGGCTTTAATAAAACTAATCTACTTTTAAAACCTTAGATATCCTACACAAAGTCTTTACCATATAAGCGATTTACTCTCGGTGCGAAAACTATACATAATTAAAACTGTTCTAAAGAAACACAAATCACTTCCTTTTGACCCCAGATTAACTTTGAAAAGAAGAAAAGATATGATAGCGGAAGTTCCTCAAACCAAAACCAAGTTCGCCAGTATACAATTCCAAAAACGCTCAGCTCAGCTTTACAACAGACTTAACAAAGAGATTTACGTATATAATAAGAAACAAAATGAATTTAAAAAAATTGTAACTAATTGGATAAAATTAAATTAAAAATTTAAAAAACCCCCGACACAAAAAAATAATAAAATTAAACGTAAGTAAGTAGGTAATTAGAAAAGGATCAAATAATTTAAAAACCCCCAACTTAAAGAATCTAGGTAACGAGACTAAAACAGATAAATTCATATGGCAGTCGGGGGACCTCTTAGAATAGAAGGTATTGCACAGAACGGTCCCCCGACTTATCCATATGAATTTATCTGTTTTAGTCTCGTTACCTAGATTCTTTAAGTTGGGGGTTTTTAAATTATTTGATCCTTTTCTAATTACCTACTTACTTACGTTTAATTTTATTATTTTTTTGTGTCGGGGGTTTTTTAAATTTTTAATTTAATTTTTTATTTCATGCTTTTTGTAGGGACTCCTTAATTTTTGTATTTCATTTCTTTTATTTTCTTGCGTTTTAAGATTCAGGTAATTTGGTGTTTAATCAGGTTTTTTATCCGTCAAAAAATAATAATTAATTTATAGTTGAAGAATAATTTTTAAGACTAAACCGATTTTTTTGTTTTATTATATCCTTTTTCTAGCTCTTCCTTTAGTTATTCAACTTTCGTACAAGTATTTCATAGCTATTAGATATCTTAGGTATTTCAGATCTAGTTTATAAAATGGGACTGCGACACTATCTGATTTAGAAATACCTACGCTTTTTATGTAGGATAATTCTATTCGTAATAAAAATAGTCAAACTCTGTGGTCGTAGGTACCAGTCATCACTCGACTTTACTCATCATCACTCCACTTTCCTCATCATTCTAGAGCATTGATCAGACAAAAAATATTTTCAAGTTTTTAGTTGTCATTTCGTTAGTTAATATTCCTCATTCCCTTTCAATAAATAGCGTAGGTATAGTATTCTACTAGTCAAGCCCTTTCATTTGATACCCATGTTGAGGGAGTTGTGAAAAAAAAATGTAATTCGCCACTTTATGGTGGCGGCCATCTTGGATTTGAAATTTATCATAGTGTAAAGTATTCTACTATTCAAGCCCTTTCATTTGATACCCATATTAAGGGAGTTGTGAAAAAATATGTAGTCCGCCATTTTGTGGCGGCGGCCATCTTGGACCGATTTTCATCAAACATAGCTAAGAACACTCCCGACTAATTCACCTTTCAAACAAAAAAAACAAAATCAAAATCGGTTCATCCGTTCGGGAGCTACGATGCCACAGACACACACACACACACACACACACACACACACACACACACACACACACACACACACAGACACGTCAAACTTATAACACCCCGTCGTTTTTGCGTCGGGGGTTAAAAACCACTAACCTATGATGACACGGAGCTGCTAGGATAAAATGTAACCGTACACCTGCCTAATGCCTGCACATTCATAACCGTATGCATACACTTTGATTCATTCGTGATCACGCTCACCACACCCTCGCATCTGCGTTCACACACCCTCATATATATACGCATTCACACACACACTCACTATCACCTACACACTCGCATGCCTGCGTGCGTGCGTGCTGCATGTTTAGCTTTAATTTCCTCTTCTTTTTTGTTTTTTTTTTTGTTTTTGTATTATTATTCCTTTTAGTTTTGCTTAAAACAAGTACCTAAATGATACTTATTAAGTTATTGAAGAGCGGAGTCTCCTAATACAGGCTTATCTGTTTAAAAGGAGGCTCCAATCACTAGTTTTTAAAGTTTACTTGTTAAAATAATAAACCATTTTTCATTTTTTCACTTTCATTTCTGTTTTGTGCCCGTGATTATAAATCTATATTGTCTTTTTTTTTTGATGATATTTGAAAAAGATAATTAACTCATTACAATTATTTCTCCTTTTTCCCCAGCACTTATAAAAGTCACGCAGACATAGGTACGGTCAGTAACAACGATCGATTAAGACTTCAGTTTTTTTTTTAATCTCAGTTATTGAGCTAAATATTTTTTCAAAATTGCAGTAGAAGTACAATGCAATTACGAATAAATATTTTGCTCAATAACTGAGATTGAAAATATTGAAGTATTGATCGACTTTTGTTGCTGATTTTACAGTCAACCTACCCATATCTCCCTTCACAATAGTACCTAATGTGCCATTGACTTCACAGCTCAAAAAGGTGAAAGGTCAAAGTTCATAAATGCCGATCATCATTAATCCATAACTACCCAATCTGCTGGACTTCATAAAATTAGAACGACAACCTGGACTTATAAATGCATTAAGAAATAGGTCACGATGCAGCGTCAGCAATCATGCAGAAGTTATTGCACTATTTCCTCCACTTTTACGGGCTCAAGTTTACTTCGGTTTTCTAGTTATTAAAATTAATGGTGGTGGACGTTTATGTTTACTGAAATGAGAATTTTATAGCTCCCCCATAAAATGATTATTGTTGAGTTTTCTAATTACGCTTAATTGCCCCTTATTATTTACTGCAGTTCATTTTCATGGAGGGGCTCGTGGCTAACTAATAACAGCCGCACGAGCCAATCACTCCATGTAAAATACCCCATCATCCAGACCATAGATCATCATCATCTGCCTAGCCTTTTCCCAACTATGTTGGGGTCGGTTTCCAGTCTAACCGGATGCAGCGGAATACCAGTATTTTACACGGAGCGACTGCTTATCTGACTTCCACAACCCAGTTACTGGGTAATACGATACCCTTGTTAAGACTGGTTGTCAGACTTTCGGGCTTCTGACTACCCGTAACGACTGTCAAAGATCCACGAATGACAACCGGGATCAACGGTTTAACGTGCTTTCCGAGGCAAGGAGGGGTCACGGTATGTTAAGATGGTCACCCATCCACAGACCAACCGCGGCAAGCGTAGCTTAACCTGATCGATCGACCTGTGCGACTGTTATTATTTAGCCACGGGCCCCTCCCTCCTGCCTTTATTCCAATTTATTTGGAGTCGCCTCAACGTGTCTTTTTCTTCCGTACTTCTCTATTAGTCGTCATCTACTTCTCCATCGCGACCGCGTAATCAAAAAAAACTGGCCAAGTGCGAGTCGGACTCGCACACGAAGGGTTCCGTACCACAAGGCAAAAACGCCGAAAAAAACATGTTTGTTGTATGGGAGCCCCCCTTAAATATTTATTTTATTTTATTATTATTATTTATTATTAAAGTTAAAATACAACTGAGCATTTCGTGAATATTTCAAGTGCCTACCTGTTGCCATTTTTGATATCGAGCAAAAAAAGGCAAAAAAATCGCGTTTGTTGTATGGGAGCCCCCCTTAAATATTAATTTTATTTTGTTTTTAGTATTTGTTGTTATAGCGGCAACAGAAATACATAATTTGTGAAAATTTCAACTGTCTAGCTATCGCGGTTCTTGAGATACAGCCTGGTGACAGACGGACAGTGGAGTCTTAGTAATAGGGTCCCGTTTTTACCCTTTGGGTACGGAACTCCAAAAACACAAACACAAAAAAAAAAATACAAGTTGGGGAAAATATGCGTCACGTCGCTGCGTGCGGCCATCGCTCAGCATGGTGCTGGTTTTCAGCGACAGCCGGTGATAACGTTGTGACGGCAACTTGTGCAGCGTACGATAAGATAAAAAAAACAACAATTAAAATAAGAAATAAAATAAACACACAATAGCTAGGGGTAAAAGGGGTTACTGATCTCATTATTACGAACAACTTTCACTATGGGACCAATAATATCGTGAATCTGATCACCTGTTGCCGAGATCACATTTTGCTGAGATATGCGCTGCTGACAGCTCATTCTTTTTCGCGAATTCTGGGTTGTTCTTTACAAACAACTTTCACTATGGGACCAATAATAAAAATTATCACCTGTTCCCTACATTTTGCCGAGATATGCGCTGCTGACAGCTGATTCTTTTTCGCGAATTCTGGGTTGATCCTTACAAACAACTTTCACTATGGGACCAATAATAAAAATTATCACCTGTTCCCTTTTGCCGAGATATGCGCTGCTGACAGCTGATTCTTTTTCGCGAATTCTGGGTTGATCCTTACAAACAACTTTCACTATGGGACCAATAATAAAAATGAATGAACCGTGATAGCTAGACAGTTGAAATTTTCACAGATGATGTATTTCTTTTGCCGCTTTAACAACAAATACTAAAAACAGAATAAAATAAATATTTAAGGGGGGCTCCCATACAACAAATGTGTTTTTTTCGGTGTTTTTGCCTTGTGGTACGGAACCCTTCGTGTGCGAGTCGGACTCGCACTTGGGCAGTTTCTCGCTGCGCCATTTTTACCACAAACTAAAAAAGAAGTATTTTCTTTCTTTCGTTTCAAATTTTCAGTTATTTAAAAATACACCATTTATAAGAAAAATGGTGGTTGAGTTTAGCTCGTAGTTTCACTTAGTAATAGTCTCGTGTCTCTCAATTAATTTGATAAGTTCACGCAAGAAGACTGCGGTCATTCAATAACCTCATCTGCCTAGCGTTTTCCCAACCATGTTGGGGTCGACTTCCAGTCTAACCGGATGCAGCTGAATACTAGTATTTTACAAGAAGCGATTGCCTATCTGACCTCCACAACCCAATTACTGGGTAATACGATACCCCTTGG
Organism: Mesoligia furuncula; assembly: GCA_916614155.1. Taxonomy (NCBI): domain Eukaryota; kingdom Metazoa; phylum Arthropoda; class Insecta; order Lepidoptera; family Noctuidae; genus Mesoligia; species Mesoligia furuncula. Next base: position 21,483,143 of record OU744808.1, read on the forward strand.
TAAGACTGATTGTCAGACTTTCGGTCTTCTAACTACCCGTAACGACTGTCAAAGCCAGCCAGGACCAACGGCTTAACGTGCTTTCCGAGGCACGGAGGGGTCACGGTACCTACCTATATAAAGATGGTCACCCATCCGCGGCAAGCGTAGCTTGCGGCTGTTATTAATTAGCCACTATGCTACCATCCGCTCATTTAGACTGATGCACAACAAAAAAAAACATAGCCAGTCATAAGGACTGCCCAGTTGCTCACAGAAGAGAAAACTTATAATTACGCTTCATCATCAGCCTACAAAAGTCCACTGCTGGACATAGGCCTCTCCAATTGCACGCTACTTAGCTCGAATCTCGGCAACTCTCATCCAGCTGCTACCAGCCATCCTGCGAAGATCGTCGGGGGTCCTATACCTAACGTTTGCCTACTTGAAGTTTCTACTCAAGATCGCTACGCGGCTAATATGGCCGGCCCATTGCCACTATTCTGTGAGCTTTGTCGACACCTTTAGTTTTCTGCTGGTTCACCTCATTCCGGATTCTATCCCTTTAGAGAGACTCCAAGCATAGCTCGTTCCATCCATACTAATATTATAAATTCGAAAGTAACTTTGTCTGTCTGTCTGTATGTTACCTTTTCACGCCTAAACCACTGAACGGATTTCGATAAAATTTGGCAGAGAGATAGATTGCATCCCCGGGAAGGACATAGGATAGTTTGTATCCCGATATTCCCACGGGATCGACACTAAAGCCGCGTTTCACACGGGTGAAACCGCGTGGCGCTGCTAGTAGCCTATTTGCATAGCTACAGATATTATATACTGTAAACATTAGCATGTTGGTGACGCGAAACCAAAAGATTTTCCTCTATAAAAAATTGCTCAACGTGCCTGAAGCAGTTTCACAAAAAATCGAGAAAGTTGTTGGTAAATAAAGCCCTTCGATCAATTATTATTGATCGAAGATAAAGCCATATAATTTCCATATAAGTAGGTATTACGAAAATTAGCTTAAGTACGCGGGCGGATCTCCTCAAAATAATATTCTTGATACAAATAATTAAGATTTTCTAAACCTCGCGGCAGAGCTTCTATTTAAGTCCAGATGTATAGATATATCAAATATATAGTGTGTTGTAATGAAGGCACCCCAAACTGTCCATTAATTTTGGATATTTTTCAAAATCATTAAAAAACGTTGTTGCTGATAATGTCACATTGTGAGAATAATGACGTTATTGTAAAAAATAATGACGCATAGTTGCCGACAATGAGTTGAATAAGTATTATAAATATGGAGATGAATTTACATGTGACTTAAATACTATTTTGGGTATTATTTTGTTCTGATATTATGATATGGACAAGGAAAATAAAATGCAATATTATAATAAAAAAAATTAATATAAAAATAAATTTAAATCCTCCTAATTAATGTATTGATTCTTTGGTCTCCTGGTTGGATATTTTGACGATAACAGAGTTTAATGAAATAAAAAACGCTCGACTTACGCTATACATAAACATTAAAAAAAATAACAGACTTAGAGAGACCATAACTTTCTAGGACTTTCTAGTACTAACAAATTTTTGCCAATTTCTATTGCTCAGCAATGTAGATACAGTCAGACAGTCGAAGAGCTCAAATCGATCTACACACGATTCTATTGTCAAGATAATTAGAACATCATCATCATCATCATCATTTCAGCCGAAAGACGTCCACTGCTGGACATAGGCCTCCCCCAAGCACCTCCACTTCGACCGGTCCTGTGCTTCCCGCATCCAACGGGTTCCTGCGGCCTTCACAAGGTCATCGGTCCACCTTGTGGGAGGCCTTCCAACGCTACGTCTTCCGGTACGCGGTCGCCACTCCAGAACCTTTCGGCCCCATCGGCCATCTGTTCTGCGAGCAATGTGCCCTGCCCACTGCCACTTAAGTTTGGCAATTCTTCGGGCTATGTCGGTTACCTTGGTTCTCCTGCGGATCTCCTCATTCCTGATTCGATCACGCAGGGAAACTCCAAGCATAGCCCTCTCCATTGCCCTTTGGGTGACTTTCAGCCTTCTTATAAGGCCCATTGTGAGCGACCACGTTTCAGTTCCATAAGTCATCACTGGTAACACACACTGGTCAAAGACTTTCGTCTTGAGACACTGCGGTATGTGGGACGAGAAGATATTGCGTAGCTTCCCGAACGCTGCCCAGCCGAGTCGGATTCGTCGATTGACCTCTTTCTCAAAGTTAGACCTACCTAACTGGACAGTTTGTCCTAGGTAAACGTACTCGTCCACGACTTCGAGTGTAGCGTCTCCGATTTTTATGAGAGTGGGTGTTACATGGGCATTTGACATGACCTTCGTTTCGTTCATGTTCATTTTAAGACCCACTCTTTCGGAGGCTCTACTGAGGTCATCGAGCATTGTACTGAGGTCCTCCATAGTCTCAGCCATGAATACGATGTCGTCGGCAAACCGAAGGTGAGTTATGTACTCGCCATTGATGTTGATGCCAGCCCCTTTCCAGTCCAGAACCTTGAAGACATCCTCCAGTGCAGCGGTGAACAGTTTCGGAGAGATAACGTCTCCCTGTCTCACACCTCGCTGCAGAAGGATAGGTTTCGAGGCCTGATCCTGGAGTCTGATTGACATAGTGGCGTTTTCGTACAGACACGGTGCCAGATCGACTATCGGTACATCGAAGTGCTGAACTTCGATGTACCGATAGTCGATCTGGCACCGTTGAAGAGACTGCAGCACAGCCCATGTCTCGATCGAATCAAAGCCTTTCTCGTAGACCACAAACGCTAAGCAGAGAGGCAGGTTATATTCTTCGGTCTTCTGTATAACCTGTCGCAGCGTATGTATGTGGTCTACGGTGCTAAAGCCTTTACGGAATCCGGCTTGTTCGGGAGGCTGGAAGTCGTCAAACCTGCGCGCGAGACGGTTCGTGATGACTCTCGAAAACTGCTTGTAGACATGGCTCAGGAGTGGGATGGGCCTATAATTCTCAAGGAGGGCATTATCGCCCTTCTTAAAGAAAAGTATCACCACACCTCTGTTCCATGCCTGTGGTGTTTTGCTCTCAAGTATGACGGAACCAAACAGCTTCTGAAGGGCCTTAAGAACGGGTTTTCCGCCGACCTTCAGCAACTCGGCCGTAATTCCGTCATCACCTGGTGCCTTGTTGTTTTTGAGCTGCTTCAGAGCCATCCTAATCTCGTACAGGCTGACGTCCGGGATGTCTTCGGTATAGTGCCGGGTCAATCTAGCTCTTGGGTCGTTTGCCAGATTCATAGCGGGATTATTTGTTGACGTGTATAACTGTCCATAGAACCTCTCGATCTCTCTCAACAGCTCAGGTTTCTCGGATACGATCCTGCCATCATCGGTCTTCAGTCTCGTAAGCTGGCTCTGCCCAATAGATCTCTAGCAAAGACCCTGGAGCCTTTATTTCGCTCTATCGCGTCCTTAATACGATCTGTATTAAAGCGGCGAAGATCACTTTTCAAGGCCTTAGAGATCCGTCTATTGAGTTGCCGGTAATTTAGCGCATCATCCGTAGACTGCAGGATCATATCGCGCCTCTCCTTCATGAGCCGCAAAGTAGGATCAGAGAGCTTCTTTTTTAAATTCGTACGGCGGGTCTTGAAGATCTTAGACCCGACCGTATGGACAGTTTCCACGAACCCATCGTTATAATCGTCCACGGAGCTCCCTAGGCATTCGAAACGATTCTGGAGTTCGAGCTGAAAGCTCTTGGGGTTTTGGATCTGGGTCGGTGCTGGACGGAGCGTAGATTTCATCAGTCGAGATCTTTCCAGCTTGATATTTAAGTTCAATGTGCCTCTTACCATACGATGATCACTTCCGGTTTTCACCGCGTTGATCACAGAGACATCATTGAATATTTGCTTCTTCGTCGACATAATGAAGTCAATCTCATTTTTAGTTGCACCATCCGGGCTCTGCCAGGTCCACTTTCTATGCTCACGTTTTCTGAAGAAGGAATTCATCATAAAGAGGCCTTCCTTCTCCATAAAACTGGCCAGTAGGTAGCCCCTATGGTTCCGGCGTCCAACTCCAAATTGCCCCACTCGCAGCTCATCATCGTTACGTTTACCCAGTTTTGCGTTAAAGTCCCCCATGACAACGGTAAAGTGAGTTTTAAAGCCATGCATGGCTCTGGAAATATCCTCATACATGGTCTCTACCTCATCGTCGGGGCGTGACGAGGTCGGGGCGTAAACCTGTACGACCTTCAGCGAATACCTTTCGGATATTCTGAGTATAAGGTACGCCACCCTGGTCGACACACTCTCGATCTTCACCACGTTGCTAACAAGGGACTTATGGACGATAAACCCGACACCACCTTGGGACTGCTGGTTGCCCTCCCGGAAATAGAGCGAGTTTCCGGATTTGAGGATTATCGAGTCCTCTTCCTCTCTTCGGACTTCAGATAACCCCACTATACTCCATCGTATCTTGCTCAATTCTTCCTCGAGTTCGGTGATCTTCTCGTCGGTCCGAAGTGTACGCGTGTTGTATGTTGCCACGTCCAGTTTTCGGTGATTGTGGTAGCCGGATCTCTTCCGGGGATTCTTAGCACCCCTTGCCTCAACGTGGCCTTGGCCGCTACCGTAACCAAGGGTAGGCCGCCGGGTACTAGGGGCCTAGTGTTTTTTGTGCTTGTCATTCTTGGGGGGGGGGGGGGGGGGTTGCCATAATCGCCACGCTTGGCAGGCGGGTTGAAGATCGCAGTATAGTATGCTGGTGGAATGCATAGAGAACGCTGCTGCCCATTCTCCGGTACGACCCCGAGTCGCCTTTTACGACACCCACGGGAAGTATGGGGTGGTGCTATTCTTTAAGTCCGACACCACACAGACTAGTCCGACACCACACAGACTATATACAGATAATTAGAATGGGTGTAGATAATTTGACCTCTTCGACGAAAAAAATTTAACAAAAACCTCAAAACGAACAATAGCACCATGCAGACAGATAAAATAAATAAAATAACGCAATTAACCATATATTCAATATAAATTTGTTAAAAAATAAAAGAAAAAGTGTATTTTTCCGAATTTGCCAAAAAATATGTTATTTTACCAAGCTTTATACCGCAATTAACGGAAACCAACAAAAACACGATATATCTAACTATTAGGTCGAATACTAAAATCATTATCGGTAACAACCGTCATTGCTCACTCAAGACAATATCATTGTTAGCAACACGTGTCTTTGTCGTGTCATGCGACGTTGCTGAAAATGATGTTGCCAATTATGACGAATTCTAGAAAGTTCACCATTTTACAAAATAATTAGGTATATTCGTCGGAGAGAGTGCCACATGCAGTATTAGTTTCACGCATACTTCAACTTTGTTACATAAAAACACTTCATTGTGAAGAAATAATTGAGATACAGTCAAAAATAAGAATGACGATTGTAATGACAAATTTTGGAGAATCAAAATGAAATACTTACTGCTCAAATCGCGCGACGTCCTTACACTAAAAAGCGTATCGGCCGGCTAGGGCGCGGGGTGAAGCGTCGCTTAAACATCATTCGACTCTTCGGTCGCGTATCGTTATAAGTAAAAAAATTACAAACAACATTGTTGCCGATAATGACGCTTATTTTGTGAACATTGTTTGATTACATTTTAGAGTAACTTTTAATAAAGTTTTCTAACATTATTGTAATGAAAAACGTTCTTTATTTATCTAAGTTTAATATTTATTCACACAATGTATCAAATTCAATACACTGAATTTTTTATGTCACGAAATGTTGGAAACTATACCCAGGCGACACGCCAAATATTGCCGATTTTTAAAGTAATATTTGAATATCTTTATTTTGTGTGATTTAAAGCTCAAAATGGCTCCGATAGCATCTTAATCATTTATTTAAGTAATGGAATAAAAATGTTTGACTTTGAAATGTTTTAGTATTGATGAGTATTGTAGCGAGACATAAATTTTGGCTCTCTGAAATATTCACCCACGCACGGGAGTTTTCCCCGCGGCGATATTTACGCGCACTGAATTTTCAACGCAGTGCTTAGTGTTTTGCGACGCGCTGGGAAACGCTCTGTTGGATTCTCAATGCTCAGCTCAAGGCTGAGAGTTGAAAATTCAGTGCGCGATAAAATCCCGCCGCGATATTTTTCCGTCCGTGCGCACGTCGGGCAACAAATAAAGGCGTTGAACAGCACTCCGTCTTATCAGTCGAGGTTAGTACTGCAACTTTCTCGGAACTTTAAACGTAGTTCACTTATCAGGCGCTAACTTGAGCTAAATAAACAAAGCTTGTAACATTAGACTATTGTTGGAAGATATAGGGAATACGTAGCGAGAATTCTTAAAGTTTCCTTGAAAATTATGGTTTTGCCCGCGGTTCCTCCGCGTGAAATCATGTCTCGGAAAGCACGTCACGCCGTTGGTCCCGGCTGTCATTCTTGTATCGTTGACAGTGGTTACAGGTCGTCAGAAGCCCGAAAGTCTGACAACCAGTCTTACCAAGGAGTATCGTGTATCTGTCCTTCCCCTTTTTAATCCATCCAAAGGTTGTCTTTAAAAGATCGCTTTTAGCGATAAGACCGCCCATTGTGTCACCCTTTGTACAGTTTCTATATTTATGTCTGTAATTTATATGGTGTACATAATAAAGAGTATTCTATTCTATAGTGTTACCCAGTTACTGGGTTGTGGAGGTCGGATAGGCAGTCACTCCATGTAAAATACTAGTATTCAACTGCATCCAGTTAGACTGGAAGCCGATCCCAACATAGTTGGGAAAAGGGTAGGCAGGTTGATAATTATGGTTGTGAAACAAACGTCACCCATTACCAACCAAGTTATTCCGGTCTGATCCTCTGAACCCCCCTCCCCCACCTCAATCCCCTCCTGGAACGTCTTCTGTTTTAATCTTTGTCTTATCCACATTATGTAAGTTTACTCTTTATGACAGGTAGGTAAGTAGAAATGATAATGACTAATTAAGGAATGAAATACTTAATTGATCTTGGTCTTCACTTATCCCACTATGGCTGTAATTAAAATTGTAGCACCTATTTATGTTGACGGTCACGTGTTTTGTATCCGTTCTCATTGTCCTGATACGGTAAGAGGTCGACTAGGATTAATAGTTCTAAGTGGTCATTAATATTTGCAATCATGTAGCAAAGTAGGACTTTATTAGTTCTTGTAGTTACCTACCCAATTGAATGGGAAAATGAGGTAAATTATGCTTGCAAAAAGCCTTTGAAAAGGAAATGAATTTCGTTCCGATACCACTAATGTTATCGTATAACGTTCCAAAATTTTTAACGATTTTAAAACCTAAAAATATCAATAACGTTACACAGAAAAACGTTTTAGAACATAATTTTCGTAGAACAATATTATAAGTAACGTTATAGGTATCAGTAACATTAAGCTTATCTGCTTGTAATAACGTTACAGATGAAACGTTATTTATAGATTCATTTGTAACGTTATTCTTCATACTTTTTCGTCATCTTTTATGTCTTAAAACTGGCAAAGTTGAGTATCGAAATGTATAACGTTATTATATCGTTATACTATTAACAATATATTGATAATATTGTTAGTGAACAGTTTAAGATTTCGTTCCGTTTCGTTCGTATCGTTATAGCCAAGGAATGAATTTTGTTACGATCATGGTGGAGCGGTACAAATATATAGTTACCGGAACTAAGCGTAAAGTTATTTTGAGTAACGTTTCAAGTCGCTTTACAAAATATACAATGGGCGGCCTTATCGCTTTCTGCGATCTCTTCTAGGCAACCGTGCAATAATATATGTAATATTGTCGAGCTAAGCGAACGTAAATATATGGAATTATAGATTCTTTTTTCGCGATATTAGGGTTTGTAAGGGCAAACCCTAAATTTTTTTTATTTACTTTCAGCTAAGGGTAGTTCAAAGTTTTACACAATGATGAGTACAATGACCGCTTAAGAGGTTCTCAGTTATTTCATTTAAAAGTAGAAAAAAAAACATTTGTTCATTTTTGGACGTTTCAAAGTTCCCGCGACAATTTCTCTGCTAGAAATACTAGAAATTGCTCTACTAGAGTCGTGTCGCACCTGTTTACACGCTGAACGGCAATAAAATTAAAAGCCTTTCACCAAATTACTATAAACACTGAATGGCATAGTTTATAGCCACCGCACTGTAACCGATTTCACTTTTTATCACAAAAACTGTGAAACAGAAACGTCACAGATAGCTATTAATCATCGCAGTCCGTTGTTTTTGCATAAATGTTAATGCATTCGTACAGTTTCAGGCTGCATCATCCATATATCAGAAACATTTATTTTAGTACTAGCTCCGCCCCGCGGTTTCACCCGCATAAGTTCCGATCCCGTGGGAATATTGGGATAAAAAGTAGCCTATATGTTAATCCAGGGTATCAGCTACCTCCATACCAAATTTTATAAAAATTGGTGCAGCCGTTTAAGCGTGAAGAAGTAACAAACATGTAAACAGACACACAGACACACACACACACACTCACAAACTTTGTTGGTTCACAAGAAATAGTTTTGTCTTTTTTTTTCTATGTGGGTCATTTTTTTTCAGTAAGTTTTAATCATGGACTAATTTTGAGTAATTTATGCGGCCTACCCAAATGACCTTTTTTTGGTATTGTTCGTCGAATCTGAGTTGAGCTGCATTATTACTGATAATGTGAAAAAGTGACTGAAAAACTGTTGATGGCAATCTATAGAGTCAACCCAGAATTTGCCTCCGAATTTGGTAACTTCAGTAGGGGTGTACTATGCAAAATCGAACGCCAAATGATCGAATATTAATTGATCGACCACTATAAATCGAAAGTCTAAATACTCGAACGTTCATAATATCGAATGGTTAATAAATCGAACTTTCAATATATCGAACACTCAATCCATCAGTTCCTGTAACGTGCCAGCAACTGGACACCCTGGAGACGATAAAAAGTGTCCCATTGTTTGTGAAATAGCCCCAACGAGCGCATATTAACAGTCCAGAGGGGATTCATCTCCAGGTTTTCTTTGCTTCTACCAACCTGGGTTCAGCAGGTGGAACGAATGGCTTGAGTAGGGAAGCAATAGCTCGCCACAGCTTTAGCCTTTCCTAAATGACAGTAAAATTTATTGTTGTGTATCATGGGCAACTGCCGTGTTGCGCGGTAAACTCTGCTTGCGCGATGCAGGATTTTGCGTGACGTCAGTATGTTGCGTAGTTTGCCTATGACAGGGGTGGCCAACCGGTCGATCGCGACTGTTAGTCGCAGTCGATCGTGGCAAGGCAAACAATATTTCCAACTACAAACCTGATTTGCTAATCTAGCGAAAGATGTTCAAACGCATTAAGTAGTTACTAGAATAATTTTCAGTTTTATATTTTCCCTCTTAATCAAATAAAAATACTAATAATTGTGTACTGAACTATGCTGTTTCATATAAAACTTCAAGAAGTATGTAATTGGTAGATCGCACAGGGTGTTGTCAGTGAACAGTAGATCTTGGGTCTAACCAAGTTGGCCACCCCTGGCCAATGGCAATGCATATAAAAGACAATATCTAAGCAAAATAAAAGACAAACGACCAGATAGGTTGACGAATATTACAAAAGATGCGTTGATTATGCTACGAAGAAAAAAACACAATTCTTGTTGACTTTCTAATTCAAGCATACAATCGATTACGTCGGCGAACAGTAATTTGACAAAGTCTGTAAGTATCAAAATGGTGAGAAATCTTCTCTTTCAAGAATGTTTTATTTTTATTTATCTTTTGTACAGTTTTTTCAGGTCGATCGACCAGGTTAAGCTACGCTTGCCGCGGTTGGTCTGTGGATGGGTGACCATCATTACATATGAAGACCTCTCCGTGCCTCAGAAAGCACATTAGCCGTTGGGCCCGGCTGTCATTCGTGGATTTTTGACAGTCGTTACGGTTAGTCAGAAGCCCGAAAGTCTGACAACCAGTTTTACTTACCAAATGGTATTGTATTACCCAGTAACTGGGCAGTGAAGGTCTGTCAATAAGTACCTAGTAAGTACTTATTGACAGGCCTAGACTGTCCCCCCCTGTAATTTGAAAACATTGTAAATGCCAATTAATTTCCGTGGAGTTTCTTGCTTGTTCTTCTCCATAGGAAACGACCAATTGGAACCGTGCACTTTCTGACGTATCTTATGTGCCCATGTATGTGAAACAAAATATTTTGATTTTGAGCATGAACTGCATTCATTTACTAACACCTTCTGCTCTTGACTTTGTCCACGGGGAAGTCAGCTATATCATAAAAAATTACTTACCGTAATCGATGTGGTACTGCACTGGCGGAACCAAATATGTTGCTGCGTCCTGCAACACCGTCGACGCAGCTGTACGTATCCCGTCTGCATCACTCCACGGTGGCTCAAGACATCGGGGAATACATCAGAAGCAAGACCAAGTGGACCTTGAGAGTAGAGAAGTTGGAATCGCGCCACAACATAAACTTCAAATCGTTTGTGGTGCTGGTTCCAACTCAGTACCTGGAAACCTTCATGAAGGAAGAGTTTTGGCCGAAAGGTGTAGCGTACCGACGGTGACGCCGACGTTTTCGTGGAAGGTTACACGTCACCACGCAGCGCAACACGACGCCGACACAATCATCACTTCGTGCACAATAGATAGTTTTTATTAAAATATGTATGTTTAGGTTAACGTATTTATCTTAGGGCCTGCGATGCCTGAAATAAATGGATTATTATTATTATCCTATGGTACAATCTTATCTCTTTATAATATAATATTACTTTAGTCATTACGTCATGTATGATAAAGTGACTTAAATTCAAAAACAATCAAAAGTCATTTATTCAAACTAGGCTGAGAATCATCACTTTTCGAACGTCAAAATTACAAAAGACAGTCCCCCATAACGCCCACCCTTCATCACTTCTAGTGCTTTCGCTGGGGAGAAGAAGTGGCGCAACAAACTCCCCAGCAGTCTGAAGTAGAACATGCACTTAGCATCGTATTGTAGACGTTTACATATTGTAATGCCGAGCCATTAAATTCCATTGTCCTTAATCGTGAATGAGTAACACGATGTCTACCTTACTTAGGCCCCTGCCCCACCGCCAACGAGGAAGCGACTAGCTATCAACGATTTTCTCGCTCAAGAAACGTACAGATGCCAGCACATCAAGCTACCTGAAGCTGTCAAATTTTCCCAATCAACTTTAAACCTTATATTTCAGTGATAAAGTTGAAAATCTATTAAAGAAATTTGACAGATTGTAGTAGCTTGATGTGCGCCACGTCTAGAGCTACATCTAATGCTGCCTCATTGGTCTAGTGGTCGCAAGTGCTACTGCTTAGCATGAGGTCCTGTGTTCGACTCCCAGGTTGGGCAAAGTGTTATTGTGTTTTTCCTTCAGGAATTTCTCAGTAACAGCCCGGAGTCTGGATTTGTCTCCGGTTGATGTCAGTAGGCTCGCCCCTATCGCATAGGATTTTAACATAGCTGGCGAAATGTGGAAGTAGGTACTATTGGTACATTTCTGCCTGTCCCTTCGGGGATTGCGAGCGTGATTTTATGTCAGCTGTTTAAATATTAATTAATGGTTGTTCACATCGCCGGCGAGTACTTGTTTGTCGCAGAGACAAGAGCTATCTGTAGCGGTATCTACAACGCCACATGCGAACAACGTGTCATGCTGACGTCACACAAAAATCCTGCATCCGCAAGCAGAGTTTCCGCGCAACTAGCATAGATACAACGGCACATGAATTATTGGGCAGTTGCCCGCCAGACACAGCACCCGTCTGGTCGGAGGATCCTCCCTTTTGCTATGGAGTATGAGTGAACTTTACACCCTGTTCATACCTCTGTATATCAAAGAGAGTACTCCCTCAGCGACAACCCTTGCTTGACGGGTAGAAGTGGTAGAACACTCGCTGAGAGGCTCACATTTGGTAGAAAAGCATACCAGCAAGTAATAGCTCGTCTCTGTCGCGCACTCGCTGATCACCAACTCGTTTTTAGTTACTAGCTCTACTCGCTTCTCGTTAATCGCCTGCCGGCGGGCGGTGGGACAGGTACCTTAGCGCTATTTGACACGTAATACCTAAAGGGATTACAGGACCTAAACGCAAAAAACGCAAGTTTTAGAAACAAATAAAGTATATGATCGACTACCTACAGTAAACAAAATCAGAAAAATATATGATATTCTTCCAGATATATGCTAGGTAGATACTAAGCTGTGTTGAAAACATAATACAACTAATTTGATACGATAGAAGAAAAATCATGAAGATACCTCTAAAAACTTTCTTTTTACAATAAAAACCATACCTACAATCATTCTGATTTTTCGTCAGATTATTCTACAAGCAGCACTAGTGTTTTAATTTTTTAGTCCAATGAATAGATTTTTTGTAAATAGATAATTGCTTCATATTTTACAAGAAATTACCAGGGTTGTGCCATCGCGCTTCTCTTTCTTTTCTATGCAGTCCGACAAAGACCGCGCGACCGCCGGCCGGCGACTACATGAGTTACATGACTTAGGTCATGTACGAGTAGCGGCACGTAAGTTGGCAAGAGTTTTTGTAGTGGGGGAAGTTTGCGCACGCACAATTTCATACATTTTTATATGCGCGAACTTCCCCCACTACGAAAATCTCTTGCCAAGTTACGTGCCGGTAACTATAAGGGCGTTTGTGCACTACAAGGAATTTTACTGTCCAGCAGTCCGATTTTTTACGGTCCCATATGGCGCGCCATAATAAAAAAATAAAATCGGACTGCCGGACAGTAAAATTCCTTGTAGTGCACAAGCGCCCTAACTCATGTAGTCGCCGGCCGGCGGGCGGTGGGACAGGTACCTTAGCGCTATTTGACACGTAATACCTATTAAGGTTACAGGATATCGCATCTGTGTCATTAACACCAGTAGCGTTACGATATTGTGATACTTAGTGGCTTCGAGCAACAAGTCATTTATAACATGTTTATTATTAAGGGAATTAACATTATTTACTAGCTGCGCCCCGTGGTTTCACCCGCATAAAAGTTTCGATCCCGTGGGAATATCGGGATAAAAGGTATCCTATGTGTTAATCCTGGTTATCAACTATCTGTGCACAAAATTCCATCCGAATCCGTTTAGTAGTTTGTGCGTGAAGAAGTAACAAACATACAAACACACTCACAAACTTTCGACTTTATAATATTCGTGTGATTTATTGAAGTTTCTCGTTGCCAATATGGTACAGACGCCAGCACATCCAGCTACCCGAAACTGTAAAATTTTCCCAATCAACTTTGAACCTTATGTTTAGCGATAAAGTTGAAAATCTATTTAAGAAATTTGACAGATTGTAGTAGCTTGATGTGCTGGCATCTGTACATAAGTAAGTTTATAATTTTACTGGCAGTCATTCAAACTGCAAAATGGTTATTGTAATCAGTGGACCTAATAGGGCAATGGACCCTCTGCCATCATTCTATTGTTAATCCACAGCTGTTAGTTACATGAACTATTAGCCGGTATTGGGGTTAACATTCACCTCCTAATAGCTCAGTGTTAGTTGCGAGTACGCCAATGATTGTAAATACTTGATGCCGATTCATCGACCCGGAATTATGAACAGGTAATAAATATTATGTAATGTCGGTACGAGTGTAAATGTACAAACGCCAGCACATCAAGCTTCTACAACCTGTCAAATTTCTTTCAACTTTATGGCTAAAGTATAAGGTTCAAAGTTGATTGAGAAAATTTGACAGTTTCGGGTAGCTTGATGTGCTGGCGTCTGTACGTAACAGTAGGTAATAGTATTGGTAATAATACCAGTAAAGCGAGTTGTACACCACTGGCTCTCAAAACGGTGAAGGAAAAACATCGTGAGGAAATCGGCATGTCCTAGAACCAAACATTCTAAGACATGCGACATCCGCCAACCCGCACTGGGCCCGCGAGGTGGATTATCATTCCACTATCTCCCGAGGAGAGGAGATCCGTGCCCACATTATAGGCTGAGTATGAGATCAAATCAACAGAGCCTTTCTTCTGGCACCTGCTATCTATGTTCCTTGTGCTGCAGGGCTCTTAGAGCTCAACAAACCCAATCTATCTGGTTTAAAGTAGTACCTTTTTTTTCTGATGGGTAATCATCAAATGACTCCGCCCGATCTGGATGGAGCGGAAGGGAGTGTCAGACTTTTACTGACTAAAACCCACCCGTGTTCCTTCCTTAGCCCTTATGTTCTGGGCCAGCGGTAACTCTTTCGGACAATTCCGCTGACCCGGCAGGTAAAGTAGTACCTTAAGAAAAATAATATATGGCAGGCTCTTCATAAACAACCTGTTTTCCGCATTCGTAGAAAAGTAAAAGTTTCAGGGCAAGATAACTTTAACAGGACTTACTTTGGATAATATACCTAATAAAGAACAAGCAACCGCGGTTCCAGAATGTGTGTCTTATCCCCGTTATTACGCATCTTTTAGCAGTTCAAAAAGTTTAGATCTGTTTTGCAGTACGTCTTAAGCTATGGGCACACTGAGGCAAATCTCGTTCGGGACTGTGTACGTCGATTGTAATGATTAGGAACCCATGTGATCATTCGCGCCAGTATTAACACCTTAAAAGTTAGTTAACGCATTCGGCGCGAGCGAATGTCGCCCTGAGCGAAAAAAAAAAAAAGTCCGCGCTCGTGGCGCACCCTAAGTCTTCGGGATTCGGGATGCTTCAGTTTGGCCAGAGTTTAAAATAGAATAAATCAAAATCAAGTCATTTATTCGAACTAGGCTGAGAATCAGCACTCTTTAGGGTATTTGATATTAATTTCAACTTGATAACTCCACGCTTTCCTGAGAAAAAGGATCTTGACAGACGGACAGACAGCCGGACAACGAAGTGATCTTAAGGATTCCGTTTTTTTTTTGAGGTACGGATCCCTAAAAATAAAAAGACATCAACCAGTCTAACCTAAGTTTAATCCTAACATTAAACCAAATTAAGACCATAAACTCTGCGAAGTTAACTACATAATTTACCTCAAGTTTACATTACTTACCTCAAGTTACCTTACAAGAGCATCAGTTGACATCAATTATTTTGTGCTGTAGCGTGTAACATTCTGGTAAATTGCTCCAAGATAAGGTACACAATCATTATCTTTTAACAACATGTGACTGTTTACAGTGTGCGCACCTCCTTATCAGGTAAATTTTGAATGCACTTGTTCATAACCTGTTCGGCTTTAGACGGTGCATCTTTTGAATATGTAAGTTTGGTTTTAAATTAGATTACAGTGAAAATAAAAACCTTAGTGTTGTGTTGTTCAGCTGGAGTTAACGTACCTGTAACAAAAAACACAATATAATTAAGAAAACTCATCTCAAGAACTTGAAAATCGCCAAACCTTCTTTAGCGAGCGTGGTGATTAATGCTCGTGTCTTCTCTGTAAGAGACGAGGGGGCCTAAAAAGGCCACTTTGGCATAATGGACAGATAAAGAAAAACACGGACTGTCTTCGCCATATTATGATTCATAATGTTATCCTTTTATGATCTGCCAAAGTGGCCTTTTTAGGCCCCCAGGCGTTTGTTCTGCAGTGGGACAATAATAGGTTGGTATTATTGTATTGAACTCTATCTCTTATAAAATAAGTGTGAAGATGTAAATAAGTGTGTGTGTGTGTGTACAAAAATTAAGAGAATATTTTAGTAATTCTGTGCAAATATCAAACTACTACAAAAATAAAAAAAAACAAAGTTTATTAAAAACACGTTTAAGGCTAACTGTTCATGTTAATTTTACAGCTAAATTCCGCAAATAAAATACTATTTACATTTCTTTAAAAAAAACTGCCTTCTTTACCTACTTCCAATATTATTCGCATGAATAATTAATAAGTTTACGTTTACGTTTTAGTTTTGATTCTTGACACGGTTGCTTGACCGATGACTAACATTTTTTGGGCAATCCCCAACAGTATAAAAACTCCCCTACGTATTCATTAGAACCCAAGTCTTGGTTTAGTTATGTCTTAAAGAAAGTTATTATTGTAAACCAGTTTGTAGTAAGAATAATTTTCCTTAAGCATAGAACATTTTCTTTTAACTTTGAACTGACAGAAAACGGTGACGTAGTTTTATAATAGTTTTATAAATTGTAAAAATTGGTAACTTGACACCACTGTAATAGTAATTCGTAATTTCGTAAGCAAGGCAACGGTTTGGGAGGCCTATGTCCAGCAGTGGATATATTTCGGCTGACATGGTAATCATGATGACGAAGGCTTCATAAACCTACCTATCTATCATTAATTTGAGGTATTCCACTCAGAGCACGGATTTGAACCGCACCTGAGCACTTCCACTAACCGCACTGAAACAAAATTTTGTTTCAATGCGGTTAGTGGAAGTACTCAGGTGCGGTTCGTCCAAGTGTGGTTCAAATCAGTGCTGTTAGTGGAATACCTCAATTAATTACACTATAATTAACGCTCGCTTACTGAACGTCGTCTGGCTATCTAGGTTTTGTCATAATCACCTCTTACATGTGAAAAAAAACGAGTTTTTGTGCTTTATGTATGAACTAGCTCCTGCCCGCGACTTCATCCGCGTGGAATTTCTTAATCCCCGACCCACCTCATCGCATCACTTCGTTCTCGCTTAACGTTCTTTCTGACTTTTTTTTTGTTTGCTCGGCTCCTAAAAATCCTAGCGTGTGGTTAAGTAGCCTGTAGCCTTCCTCAATAATTGGGCTATCAAAAATAAAAATACATAATTATCCAAATCCGACTGGAAGTTCCAGAGATTTCGTATTCAAACAAACTACTCCTACTACTCTATTAAGCTTTGTTATAAGCGTATGCAGTTATGCACAATAATTGTTGCACAATATATTATAATTGTGCACTGTAATGCAGCGCACACGCCATCTCCGCTTACAAAGAGTTCACCATTATGCAACAGTGCACCTCCAACATCACTTAATGAAGTACGTACATAGACTGATTTACTACACACAAGCTTGCGCATGCGGTCCACATTGACACATTTTACAAAAGGCTCTACTTGCCTTAACTTGGATCTAAAGTACGTTAAGTTGATATAAATCACGGTAACTGCCATGCGACAATATGGTATTGTGTTCTAGAAAGTGATATTGAAGTTGACTATAACTGACGTCACTTGTGTTTATGGGTATTTAATTGTAACTTAGAGTGCTTAAGTTAGTTTGAACTATCTATTAGTTGGGGCTAAAAGTCACCCAAAGGGCAGAGACGAGAAGGAGAGCACTATACTAGGTGTTTCCCTGCGTGACCGAAATCCATACTATACTATAATATTATAAATTCGAAAGTAACTCTGTCTGTATGTTACGTTTTCACGCCTAAACCAGTGGACGGATTTCGATAAAATTTGGCAGAGAGATAGATTGCATCCCGGGGAAGGACATAGGATAGTTTTTATCGACATACCTCGCGGGCGAAGCCGCGGGCAGAAGCTAGTAAAGAGATATGCAGGAGAACTAACTGACATAGCCTCAAGAATTGCCAAACTTAAGTGGCAGTGGCAGGGCACATTGCTCGCAGAACAGATGGCCGATGGGCCTAGAGGTTCTGGAGTGGCGACCGCGTTACAAAAGGCGCAGCGTTGACCTCCTAAAAGGTGGGCCGACGACCTGGTGAAAGCAGCAGGAATCCGCTAGATCCGAGAAACAGGACCGGTGGATGGTCGATCGATGTGGCGACTCTTGGGGAGGCCTTTGTCCAGAAGTGGGCGTCTTTTGGGTGAAATGATGATGATGACGATAATTTGTTGGGAGAGAGTAATAGTATATCTTGAAGGACTAAGGCCCGGCGCCCAATATCGGCATCGGCACGACTGAGGATTTTAGGTGATAAAATGCATTATACATTAACTTCATGGCAATAAAGTAGAAATTTCCATGATATATGATCGTAGTAACAAAAATACTGCTTCGGTATGCTTGAGGCTACTGCATCGGCAGCTTTGAGGCTGCTTCGGGATATTTCGGGATCCTTCGGTACGCCGTCGCCCCGCCGCGCCGCCGGCGCCGAGGCAACACTTGAGGACGGTGCGGCATGCTTAACCCCTTACCGCATACGAAGCCATTCATGGCTTCTAAAGTTTGTTATTTTTTTACAGTTTAACTTATCATTATATTATCGTAAAATAAATTGTACCATAAGAAGTGTTTCTTCGTAAAACGAAATGTAATTTTTTTGTCTGTGGTAAGTCATCTGTGTCAAAACTATTTGAGGGTATTTCATAACGCGGCCGGCGAGTGAAGTGCAACATTTTAGTGAAACTTTTATCAGTGAAAAATAATAGTAATAAAGTGACTGAGATCTTCAATAAAAATTGTTATTTACTCTTAAAATCGTCAACTACGATAATAGTAAGTTATTTTTGTAATTAGTTTTATTGTCGTTTGATTTTTGACCTGTTTTTTGCAAACTCCAAATATGGCTTGGTATGCGTTCCAGTCAAAATAGTGTTCGTCAAATATGGCTTCCTATGCACTCAAACTTCTGTACTATGCTTATGCTCGACAAGAAAAGCAGTACAAAGAAGTAACTGCTCCCCAAGCTATCGATATTTATAACCAGCATATGGGAGGGGTCGACTTACTAGATTCAATGCTTGGTTACTACAGAATCCATTTACGATCACGCAAATGGTATAAAAGAATTTTCTTCCACATGATAGACCTATGCATGGTAAACGCATGGCTTCTTTGGCGCAGGGTCAACGACAATATTTACATGCCATTGTTTGATTTTAAGCTTGCAGTTTCTGAACATATGCGTAAAGCAGGGAAACTGCTCTCACAGGCAAAAAAACGTGGTCGTCCAGCCAGCCTTCTGGGAACACCGACGACGTCAAGAGCTGGAACTCCATTGAGCCCAACTGGCACTCCATCAAGTATGCCTGATTCTCCAATATCCTCAAAAAAAACCCCGGAAAGCACCAGCCAGACATCAAGATATGCCACTGACGTCTGTACGGACTGACAGAATTGACCACTTTCCTGTTTGGGTAAAAAATAACCAATTGTGTCAAAACTGCTCGAAGTTACGCAGTTACACAAAATGTGAAAAATGCGAGGTCTTTTTATGCTATAATGACAAGCGGAACTGCTTCAAAGATTTTCACAAAATGCAACAGCTATGCATACAAAGCCAGATATGTCCTTACTTGATTTTCACTAGAATGCATACGAGGCCAGATATGGCTCTTTCATGTAATTTCATAAATAATAATAGTATTTTTTTTTCTTTTGGCTGATTTATGTTCAATAAAGATAAATAAACACGTTTCTATGAAAAAAACATTTTTTATTAACCTCTATCATAATTCATGCAGTAAGGGGTTAAGGACGCCTCGGCATCCCTAAGAACGTTGCAGCATGCCAAGACATAGTTTCCGACAGTGTGCGCTTGCATGTAGGAATTCCGAAGGATCCCTTTTCTTGCCGATGCCGATAATGAGCGCCGGGCCTAAAAGAGTACGGTAGGGGTACGGAACCCTGTCGGCCAATTGCGAGTCCGACTGGCACTTGGCCGCTTTTTAGACCCTATTGTTAAATCTTCGAGATCACACTATTAATCTTGGGCATAAGTTATGGAGCGGTTGTCATTGACATCATTTTATTTTGTCTAAATATACATAAGTACATAAGTAATAGTAGTTAGCCCGAAGAATTGCCAAATTTAAGTGGCAGTGGGCAATATTGCTCGCAAAACAGATGGCCGATGGGGCCGACAGGTTCTGGAGTGGCGACGCGTACCGGAAGACGTAGCGTTGGAAGGCCTCCCACAAGGTGGACCGATGACCTTGTGAAGGCCGCAGGAACCCGTTGGATGCGGGAAGCACAGGACCGGTCGAAGTGGAGGTGCTTGGGGGAGGCCTATGTCCAGCAGTGGACGTCTTTCGGCTGAAATGATGATGACATAAGTAATTGCTTTAAAATCGGCTGGATATCATCAAGGTCTTTATGTAAGTGACATTGAAAATAATGACTAGGTAGGTACCTACAGCTATTCACAATAGATACTAGCAAAAAGTAGACGAATAGTTTTTTTGTTATTGCTCATAAACTTCAAAAAAAATTTGGTTATCATTGTTATTTTATACAGTTAAAGTAATTTATACTTACCACAATGAGAACGAGATGAACTAACAGAAATCAACGGAAGAGTTTGTCAATTCTACGTAAAAAATTCTTTTATTTAGATATTAGCGCCGATTCTGTTGTTCACAAACTTAACTAAATTTAAGGTCAGGCATCTTTTTCTTTCTATTTCATTAAGAAAAGGACAGAAGATAAATATTAGTTTAGTCTTATCAAATTAGTCAGACCTGACGTAAACCTGTCAACAAGTACCAGGTACTTGATAAAATAAAAAATGGTCTACAGATCTGAAGTCTACAAGGCCTACAAAGTCCCTCACCTTTACAAAATAAGAATCTATCAAAAGGATAAATAAAGAATAAAATAGTATAAAGACAGAAACGTTAGCTTACTTTGAAGCTCGACAAACGTTAACGAAAAATCCCGAAATTCACCGAAAAGAAGGAGTC
The DNA here is from genome assembly GCA_916614155.1 of Mesoligia furuncula. Taxonomy (NCBI): domain Eukaryota; kingdom Metazoa; phylum Arthropoda; class Insecta; order Lepidoptera; family Noctuidae; genus Mesoligia; species Mesoligia furuncula. The sequence goes on from OU744808.1 coordinate 21,503,798, forward strand.
AATAAACTGTCAGATGAACAGGATGACAGATCTGAAAACTAACAAAAGAGAATCAATGTCAAAACCATAATTCCATTCCAAAAAAAAAAAAACGTCATGCCACAGACCTACATGTCATAAATACGTAGATAACATGAATGGTACCTATTTCTTAAACTAGGTCGAATTAGTTAACTAGTCTTGTACTCAAGATACGTCCGCTACGTTTCCGGTACGACAGGTCAGTATCAACATGAATACCGGTTTTACTAATAAAACTACAAAAGTATCACACAAGCTAATATTAAGAACAGATGTCAGAATCAGAAATAAATAGGAACCAAACGAATCGTTAAAAATGTTTAAAGGCCCCCGCAGACAGGCGCGACGCGATTCTGGTAGAACAATATTTCCAAGAAGTTTTCGTAGAAATGGTTCTACTAGAGTCGCGTCGCGCTTGTCTGCGGGAGCCTTAAAGATCGTTTTAACTATTATTTTGAGAACAATGCAAGGTTGCTTCTGTTACGAGAGTTACGAGTGCTATTACGTGCAGTTATTCTGTTCATACTCTTTTCATTAATTATGCTTCTAATATTTCTTATAAAACTTTTTAGGGGATTTTTCACCTTAATTCAAAGTTTGGGATCTTTATAACTTCGGTATAGTAGTTAAAAATGGATAGTAGGCACCGTCTTTTAAAAAGAGCAGTCATAACACATGTTCCCACTGCTGGGACAACGGCCTCCTCTCTGTGAAAGGAGTGGACCATAGATAAAAGAATATTTTGTCTATGGATTGGACCATAATCCACCACCTACGCAAAAATAGCAAAGTTTTCCTTCACCGTTTTGAGTGAGGACTTTACTTTGTGTAATTTAAGTCATCACCACAGCAGCACCACTATCTATACTAATATTATAAATTCGAAAGCAACTCTGTCTGTCTGTATGTTACCTTTTTACGCCTAAACCACTGAACGGATTTCGATAAAATTTGGCAGAGAGATAGATTGCATCCCGGGCAAGGACATAGGATAGTTTTTATTGACATACCTCGCGACCACAAAGTGCCTGTCTGGGTTCGAACACACTAGCTACGACACGTAAGTCGGGGTCACCACAGACCACTACGAATAGCATTAGGTATTATAGCAACCATAATATCAATAATAAATTGGTACGATTAATCTAAAGACAAGAAACCTGCATTATACTCGTACACACCGAATTGAATTAAGTACACTTTCTTCTACTAACAAATGAAAGACATTGATCTTCCAAAAACCTACATTCCGTCGTATATAAAATGGAATTTCGTTAAGAGCTTCTCAAGGTTATCTTAAGCACATTGACTCTAAACAACTCTTCAATTCTTCTTTTGTCTTCGGATTTATGAACACAAGTGACGCAAAAAATGGTTGTTTTTCCCTGAGGAAGGTAGGAAAGGTAATTTTTTTTTAGGAATTAGGATCCTCTTTTGTGATCACTAATCATAGATATCACCACTTATTCCAGAACCTTTTATAGAACTTTACATTTTGAGTTACGTATGGTCGCCAAAAGTGATAATAAGTGACCAGGGTCGCCGGATATAGTTGAAGTTTAGCAAGAAATCGATGGATGATTTCGAATAAAATTAATTTAATTAATACAAAACAAACACTTCATTTATCAAGTTTATTTTTATTCGAAAACATCCATCGGTTTCTTACTAAATTTCAACAATACCCCACGACCCTAGTTTATATCTTTTGGAGGCTGTACGAACAAGTTTCGCAAAAAAAAAATCAAATCAAAAGTCGTTTATTCAAATTAGGTTCGTAGCCGACCGCAGACAGCAGCAGCAAACGACGTGTCGCTACGACACTACTGGTTTGTATGTATTTCTATAGAATACCTTCCGCAGTTAGCGACACGTCGCCCGACTACACGTCCCACGACCGCAGACGTCGTGTCGCCCGACCGCAGATCAGTAGTGCCACCGATGAGGACGCTGGAGCGACAGCGAATCTTTCTCAAAAAACGGGATTTTCCGATTCGAAGTGATAAACCAGGTGGCCCTATATATGGGACTGATGGGTGGGACTATATATCTCTATACTTGTATAATAAAAACAAGTCATCGTCGTCTTCTTCCTCTTCTAACAAAAGATACAAAAGTAAATCGCGATCGCTAATCCCAAACAGCAGGGCAATTGGGTAACACATCATCGATGGAAACCGAATCAAAAAAGCTCACCCATCACCACTTGCTAGTGCAGCAGCAGGTGTAGATTATATCTTAGGAACTTACTAGTACCGAAACAGTCGTAGAATATACCCTTCTACCTTCGGTCATCCAGACGCACAGCAAGTTACCATCCCTGCCTAGTTGCTATTCCACCAATTCGCACTAAGCGTTTTCAAATGTCTTTTATAATGCGCACAGCAAAAGAGTGGAACTCTTTACCTGTGTCTGTGTTTCCGAGCGCATACAACCCGAATCTCTTCAAAATAAGAGTGAACAGGCTTCTTCTGGGTAAGCTCACTCCATCGTCGACTTTGTCTTTGTCACCTCTGACCTAGACTAGAGTCAAGAGCAAACATATTTCAAGGAAAAAAAAAAAAATTTATACCATACCGTAGTCTAGTCAGACTACGGTATATCAAAGTTTCAGCTGCCAAAGGATACAGAAATAGAATTTACCTAATAAAGGTGAAGGAAAACATCGTGTCCTAGAACCAAAAATTCCAAGACGTGTGACATCCAACCCGCACTGGGCCTGCGTGGTGGATTGCAGCCCACTCCCTCTCGAAGAGATGAGGCCTGTGTCATGCCCGTAATTCAGCAAAGGAAACATCATAGCTTTAGCTTTTAGATTATGCTAATAAAGGTGTTTATGGAACAGTTTATTCAAGTATAAGGGTATGAGGAACAGGGTGTAAAGTTCAGTCATACTCTATAGAAAAGGGAGGATCCTCCGACCAGACGGGTGTTGTGTAAACTCTGCTTGCGAGATGCAGGATTTTTCGTGACGCCAGTATGACGCGTTATTCGCATGTGGCGTTGTAGATTACCGCTACACAAGGGAAAAGCTAAGGTACTTACCTTCTATAGATCTATTTACGTGGCCAAGACAAAAAATAATAATATTATATTCTCTAACAAAAATATTCCACATGTTTCTTTAACATACTATATTTGTAAAATGCAAAGAATATGTATGTCAAATTAACATAATGTCTCACGTCTCCATTCTAAGCCAAACATCTGTTACAAATATTTGTGACACGCGTGTTCTCGACCTCGAAAATTGTCAAGTTCGTTTGCTTATGTAACTAATGACCGGTTTCACTAACACTAGGCGATGCCTAACCACCTTTATTTAGGCACAAACCGTGTGCCCGGTGGGATATATCCCACAGGAAAAAAACCGGTCAAGTACGAGTCGTCATGGCGGCGAATCTCAGCGGCGACTAGCCATCGACACAGGAGATCGTATACAAGTGTGAGCGCAGACACGGGTACACTCTCTCTTTCCTCGCTCTCATAGTCCGATTGGACGGCAATCGGTCACAACGCGACCGGGGAGAGATCAGGCGCAGGGCGCGTACGGTATCACACCGTCAACTTCCAAACTCCGGGCTATTTTTTTATTCCTAATAGAAAAACCCAAAAACACTTTGCCTGACCCGGGAATCGACAAGACACCACATTCAGCAGTTAAGCTTCCGATCTCATTTCGTCTCGGTATCACACCGCTAAGTTTCGAACTCCGGCTATTTTTACCCGACTGCGGCGAAGCCCAAAAGGAGGGTTATGTGTTTGACCTGTATGTATGTTATGTATGTCCGTTTCTTTGTTCCCTCGTAACTTCTAAACGAATTAACGGATTTTGATAAATTATATGTCTTTAGATTTGTCTTCGTAGCGCGAGTGTCACTGGGTATATCAAAATTGAAAAAAATATGAAATGGCCGATTTTTGGCGCAATATTATGTCTTCAAAATAATTTATTTTTCTCGAAACCTATCGAGTGGGGTATCAAAATAAAGGGTTTTTAAAGGTGATTACAAAAATATATGGCGGGGGCACTCCCGTGCCCCCAGATACACCTGATATGGTTAAAAGTAATTCGAAGTGACAAATCGTAAAAAACACGTACCAAAAGCTAAATCGTCTGCGAAATTTTCCAAATTTGTAAACTAAAAAACAAGTAATTAAAAAAACTAAAAAAACTTAATTTTTTTACCGCAGTCGGGCTTTTTTGGTTTTTTGAATTACTTGTTTTTTTTCAATTCCTAATGGAAAAACCCATTAACATTTTGCCCGACCCAGAAATTGAACCCAGGACCCCACGCTCAACAGTTGCGCTTGCGACTACGAGACAACGGGCATGTAAACAAAGCCCAGTTTAGTATTCTATTGATTCTCAGTCAATGGGAAGTAATTATCGTGTGACTAAGTGGCGGCACTTTCATGATTTACACGCGTTTTAAGACAAGCAAATACACTGATGACTTGTGAATAGAAACTTGTGAAGTGTCTTTCGAGGTCGTTTACACGTCTCCAGTTTTTAGAAGTATGCCTTTCTATTGTAATACAATAAAATTTCGATAGAAATATTTTAGTAATTTTTACTTGTAGTCTTTGTCTGTGTGGTGCCGGACTTAAAGAATTGCACCACTCCTTACTTCGCGTGGGTGTCGTAAAAGGCGACTAAGGGTCTTACCGGAGGATGGGCAGCAGCGTTCTCTATTTATTCCACCATCATACCATACTGCGATCGCCAACCCGCCAGCCAAGCGTGGCGATTATGGCATGCCTCCCCCAAAATTGGGGGAGGCCTATGTCCAGCAGTGGACGTCTATCGGCTGAAACGACGAGTCTTTGAAGGCGAGCGTTCTGGGGGACTGCCTTGCCATAAGACAGTCCCCCAAAAGCTCGCCTTTCGTCTACCCAGCAGCACAGCTGTCTGTGAACTTGACTATACATATATGACGCAACACTGTCCAGGGTCATGAATCATGTCCAGGGTCATGTCGGGGTCATGATTAATAAAAATGGATGATTATAAATTGGAACTAATTTAATAATAACTTACTAATTTAATTTAATCCATACTAATATTATAAATTCGAAAGTAACTCTGTCTGTCTGTATGTTACCATTTCACGCCTAAACCACTGAACGGCTTTCGATATTTGGCAGAGAGATAGATTGCGTCCCGGGGAAGGACATAGGATAGTTTTTATCGACATACCTCGCGGGCAGAGCCGCGGGCGGAAACTAGTGTCACTATAAATACATATCAGTAGACTTATTAGGAAGTGGTGAAACAAGACTTTTAGTCGTCGTCGTCGTCGTTTTAGTCGATAGACGTCCACTGCTGGACATAGGCCTCCCCCAATTTTGGGAGGGTTTGCCATAATCGCCACGCTTGGCAGGCGGGTTGGCGATCGCAGTATGGTATGGTGGTGCAATACATAGAGAACGCTGCTGCCCATTCTCCAGTACGATCCTTAGTCGCCTTTTACGACACCCACGGGAAGTGAGGGGTGGTGGTATTCTTTAAGTCCGGCACTACAGAGACTTTTAGTAGCAATAACTCACTCCACTATAGTAGGTACTGTATAAACTCTTATACAGGGTGTAAAGAACAATCACATAGTCGTTGTCTACGCATCCTGTACATTGATGTAAAGTACTAGTGACTAAGTAGCACTGAGCAAAAAGTATTGCTGCGAAATGACTTTTATTTTTGGTGTGAAAATCGCGTAAAACACTGTGCTTATGGGTGCATGCAACGGTACAGGTGATGTGTGGGTATTTAAAGTTAAGTTACAACATTTAAAACTTGTTTTCCTGTACAAAAATAAAACGAAGATGGAAATTTGACTTTTAATGTCTCCGTAACCAGAAGGTTTCTAGTATGGTCCAGTACAAAAAAATGACCACAATGTCAGCTTCGTTAAGAGTGACTCTTCATACGCATACGCAGGATACAAAGGTCTAGAAAGTTACTTAAGAACATTTTAGAAAAATATTACAGCCAAATTAGACTGATCCATTTTAGATAGAAACAGCGATTTCCAGTTATCATTTTTTAAATAAGACATTATATCGAAAATGTTCTTAAGTAACTTTTTAGACCTTTGTAGCCTGCTTATGCGTATGAAGTTTCATTAAAACCATTTAATTCATTTCGAAAAACAAGGGCTTGAAAGTTTGTATGAAATGCCGTAGGGCGTAAAAACAAGGGCTTGAAAGTTTGTATGAAATGCCGTACTTACGGCGTAAACGTCTTTTTACACCCGGTATAAAAACGCCAACCCGTCTTGAACAAACTTGGTGATCAATGCTCGTGTCTTCTCTGTAAGCGAAGAGGCTAATGCCCTGCAGAGGATCATATAAGGAGGCATTATTATATACATAGGTACATCAAGCGACAACGATGTCTTTCACAGATTCTCCGGACCGGTGAACCGAAAGTAATTGACTAAAGGTCGCTGGGGACTGATTGGCAATTATTGAAATACCTGTACACCGACGATGCTGATAATTATCTTGTCTATTGTGCTGGTAACGCAGCCTTATTTGAGAGAGGAAGCTAGTAAATACATATCTCCACACAGTCAAACATAAAAATATTTGCAAATATAATGCAAAGTTGATTAAGCTGATTAAATATATGCCTAGCGTTTTCCCAACTATGTTGGGGTCGCCTTCCAGTGTAACCAGATGCAGCTGAATACCAGCATTTTACATGGGGCGACTGCCTACCTGACATCCACAACCCAGTTACTGGGTAATACGGTACTTCTTGACAAGACTGGTTTTCAGACTTTCGGGCTTCTGCCTGCCCGTAACGACTGTCAAAGATCCACGAATGACAGCCGGCACCAATTCCGAGGTACGGAGGGATCTCGGTATGTAAAAATGGTCACCCATCCACAGACCAACCGCGGCAAGCGTAGCCTAACCTGATCGATCGACCGGTGCCACAGATTACTAAATAGTTACTTCGCCGGTGCGGCTGTTATTATTCAAACACGGGCCTACCTAGTGTTTGCAAAAAAAAAGCCTATAAAGACCGTATGTATGAACACATGATTTTCACACATTACTCGTAAAACGAGAGTAACAATGGTTTTTCATACACATTTCGCTCCGTTCCGTCGGCGCACGCGCTGCGGGAGAATGCAGTGAAATCGAACGCGATAGTGAAATTATTCGCGGTTACTCTACCGTGGATAACTAGCCGTAATGAGACTCGTTTGTTGGCGATAATAGTTAACTATTTTGTAGAAATTTGGACACTGTCGAAAAAACAGGAGAAAAATGGATAACTAATTTAAAAAGGCACTGATTTAAAGAGGCAGTTGTAAATAGCGGTTTTGGTAAGTTAAAAATTATAAATGGCACGTTTAATAACTTGTTCAGCAGTTAAAACTAAGCAGTAAAGTAAACAAAAATGAGTAATAAAAAATAATGAAATGGATCAGTGAATATATAATTGAGTGGGAAAATAATTAAATGGGCGGTAAAAATGAATGAATGGGCAGTTACGTGTGGGCAGTAATAAATCGGAATTTGTCGGTAATAAATCTCATTCTAAGCAATTCTATAAACAATGAGGTGGTAAAGTAGTTTTGGGTGTGTAGTCGACGGAGCCCCGCTTCGCGGGGCCCCTATTTCTGTCTACAGGGTTTAAAGGAACCTAACACGAAGGGGATGACGGGGGCTCGTTCGCTCGCTTTGCTCGCTCACTCGAGCCCCCGTCATCCCCTTCGAACCTAACCTGTCCGAGTCGGGGTGCCCCAAGTCCCGAGCTCGCTTCGCTCGCTCTTGCATCCGCTATGATCTGCCGAACTATTTAGCGAACCGCCCATTCCATCATTTTTACCGCTCATTTAGTTATTGGACTGCTCAATTATTTTTAGAATTGACATTGTATGATAAAATAACAGTCTAATTGATCTTTTATTACTGTCCATGTTTTACTGTCGCAATAATTAATCAACCGCCATTAAATTAAATAACTGCTCAATATGTTTTTCAACTGATCATAATAACATCTCGAATATTTAAATAACAGCTCAAAAAATTAGTTCCCATTTAAAAACACGAGCAGTGTTGGAACTGCAGTATTTTTTAGCAATAATGTAAATCTGTATTAAATGATACCTATATATCCTAGAAACTTTTTTTATGATAGGCAATAACATAAAATAGTATCTTCCATTACTATACATAGGTAATGGACTAATGGGGTTTATTTATAAACGATGATTAAAGTTGAGAAGTGACGTTCAAACGTCAAACAAAAATGTATGGTTAAACAGTCGCTAATCACTAATTAACTTTAAGCAACGTTTATGAATAAAGGGGATTATTATAAATTAAAGTGGTTTTTCTGTCCGTCTGTCATATAATGTCAAATAATAAAGAAATTATGTCAAAAAGTATATAATGTCAAATAATAAAGAAATTATGTCGAAAGGTACTTATATGTAAAAAATAAAATAAAAATTAAACATCGTACATTGAGCAGTTAATAGACATTTACATAGTTATGCCGTTAATGAGGAGCCAGGGAAGCCATATTTGCAGAAGGAATTATTGCCAGACTACCTTGTCTTCAACGTAGTCTTTAATCTTATAATATGCTTTTTTGATAAGGACACGTTTGATGAGGGTTTTGAACTTTCCATCGCTAAGTTCTGTAACTGGCTTTGGCAACTTGTTATAAAAACGGATGCTGTTTACAAGAAATGACTTGCTAGTTTTAGTTAATCTAAATTTAGGTAACACAATTTCATTTTTACTACGTGTATTTATATTATGGAAATCGCTTCTTATTTTGAAGAGTCCTAAGTTTTGCGAACATACAAAATACTTTCTAAAATATAAAGAGAGGGCAGAGTTAGTATATCAATTTCTTTGAATTTGTTTCTAAGACACTCGCGAGCGATTGCCCTCTTCTGTAAAATGAAAATTGAATCTGCGTCAGCTGCTGATCCCCACAGCAGAACACCATAAGACATAATACTGTGGAAATAAGCAAAGTATACTAACCTAGCTGTGGCTATATCTGTCAACTGCCTTGTTTTTCTTACTGCATATGCAGCTGAACTTAATCTACTTGAGAGAGCTCTAATGTGTGCGCCCCATTGTAATTTTGAATCTAAAATAATTCCTAGAAATACAGTTTACGTAACAGCATCTAGTCTTTTGCCATCAAGTTCTAAATTCAGACCCACTTGAGATACATTTGGTAATGAAAACTTAAGACATTTAGTATTGTTCGCATAAAGTAAAAGATTATTAGCTGCAAACCATTTCGAAAGAACAGCCAGACTATCGTTAACATGTAAGACATCCGTATCTTTTCTATCTATTTTAAAAATAAGGGAAGTGTCATCAGCGAATAAAATGATATCCGTCAAGTTAGCCATCATGTAAGCAAGGTCATTAATATAAACTAGAAAAGGGAAAGGGCCAAGAATTGAGCCTTGAGGCACGCCCATCTTAACTAGAGACCCCGATGACGTCGCCCAGTTAAAGTTTACTTTTTGCTGCCGCTTTGACAGATAGGAAAGAACAAGATCAGCAGCTTGGCCACGAATTCCGTAATGGTATAATTTACAGATCAGTGTGTTATGGTCAACGCAGTCAAACGCTACCCGATTTAGAACTTACTATCCGATTTGAAAATTGGTACTACTTTACTATGTTTCATTAAGTCCGGAAACGTACCGCAGTCTAAACATTGATTAAATATGCCTGTTAGGGCAGGGGCAATTGTGTCAATAATATCTCCAAGAACCTTAACAGAAATCCCCCATAAGTCTTCAGTGTTTTTTATGTCAAGACTTTTAAATGCTTTTTTAATTGTGTCAACAGAAATGCGTTTGAATTAAAGTCATCTCGGTCGTCACCCCCTTTCTAACCATATCATCATTCACACATTCCATCCATCGTTTCTTCGGTCTTCCCCTACTCTTATAGCCATCGACATACAAACTCAAAACTCTCCTCACGGCATTTTCCTCATTTCTCCTTACGTATGTATAATAAAGAAATCAACATACTATTTTATCAAGTCGTAAAAACCTTGCGTAAAAGGAGCGGGTCGCTAGCCAGTAACAAAATGTTGTAACTGGGGTCACCCCAAGTTGTGGTGATGCTGCGACATCCTACATATAAACGCAATTAGGGTGTCGTTGTCCTGTCCTGTCTTATGTTTTTCTGTTGTGATGTGACAAGAGTTCACAAGGAAGCACAATGGACAAGAAGACCAGATAAAAGAAAGCAGGGAAGTATGATGCGGTGCGACACCGAGTGTCGGTGCGGAATCGTAGGGGAGCGCAGTGTTGCTTGTGTCAAAGAAAACTGACACACCCAAGACCGAGACGCTGCGACGTCGTAGTGAAGAGCGTTGCGTTGCCCATGTGGCACTCGGTGCGTTGAAATCATAGTAATGCGACGACGCAACGCACCGGCAACGCCCGTGTGGTCTCACTCTATCACATCACAACAAAAAATCTAAGACAGGAAAGGACGCACCCTAATTGCGGAACACAATATCAATCACAATATGAATAATTTTGAAGGATATTGCTCATCCATAGCTTCAAACGGTCGAAAAAAGAATCTGCTCAACTACGTAAATAACAAAAAACCCTACAGTTAGTCTGTAACGCAATTAACCCACTGATTAATTTTTAGAAACCGAGATATCTTCCTAAATATTTTCAGCCTATCGATTCTGTTAGAATCTCACCGTGAGATGTTAGGTGAAGTGAGCTGTCATTCCACCTGAAGCTAGTGATTGACACTAATGACAGCTTACTTTAAGCTGACTTCACCTCAGTTATCACGGTGAGAGTTTTTACAGAATAGCGTTACAGCTCACTTTAAGCTCACTTCACCCAAGTTAACTTAGGTGAGTGAGCGTGGAGTGAGCTGTCAATAGTGTCAATTCCCAGCAAAAACAAACTCACTTCACCTAAGTTTTCACGGTGAGATTTTTACAGAATAGCGCTACAGTTTCGTTTGACTTTTAATTTAATAGGTACCGAAACACGGAAGGTAGGTTCCAGTTCACTGTACCTAGGTTAGTTAAAACAATAAAGCAAGTGGTATTACCAACCTGACCTTACATGCAACATCGCGAAACAAAGATAAAAACACAGATGGCTTACTCAGAACATCGCAAACTGCAACAGAACACGCGACTATTCTGATAGCGTGAGCACAACATTGTTGATAATTACTTTATTCCACGAAACACTTCAGAAGTGAAACCTTAATGCAATTGAAATACTGAAATAATTTCAAGGGTAGGCAAGTTATAAATAACTAGTTTCTGCCCGCGACTTCATTCCTTGTTCCCTCGATCACCCCGTCTCCTTCTGCACCCTTACTTCCTGCCTGCACTCTTACTTCGCTTAGCGTTCTTTCTGACTTTTTAGGGTTCCGCACCAAAATGGTAAAACGGAACCCTTATGGTGAGACTCAGTCTGTCTGTCTGTCACAGCTGGATATCTCAAGAACTACTAATGCTATCAACTTGAAATTTGGAACAGTTTTAGATGACGTTTGCCCAACTATTTTGCAAATAAGAAAGAAATAAAAATAAATGTATATTTTTTGCAACAGGGACTGAAAGGGGGTCTGAAAAATTCGAAGTGGGACTACTAGGGCATGTGGGGTACCTTTTTTTTTTTTTTTTTTTTTTTTTTTGTGGATGGGAAATCATCAAATGACTCCTCCCGCTCTGGGTGGAGCGGAAGGGAGTGTCAGACTCTTACTGACTAAAACCCACCCGTGTTCCTTCCTTAGCCCTTTATGTTCCGGGCCAGCGGTAACCCTTTCGGACAATCCCGCTGACCCGGCAGGCTTCGGCCCTAAGGGGCCCCTCCTCGATGCTGACATCTCTTTGAGGCGCGCGTGGAACACGTACGCGCCGTCCGGCACGGGCCTGGTCCTGATCGGGCGGTGAGCTACCCATTACTCTCCGCCCGCAGGCCCGCGCCTACGGTGGCCGGGAGTCGTCACGCGGCTCCCGAAGCCCGGAGCGTCTCCCGCGGCGGCTGGGACGGGAGGCTCTCTCCCTGAGCCGTTCCGCCACCTCCTTCGCTAGCATGACTGCTTCGCAGAAGGAGGTGACTGCCTCCCACTCCCTCTCGCCCCGGACCATGGTGGGGTACCTATCATGTGAAAGAGAGCAGTTTGCACATTCTCAAAAAAAAATTCTTTTTTTTTAGGCCGCATAGTTTTCGACTTTTGATGAAAAATGTAAAAAAAATACCGTCCCCCCCCTTATCTCCGAAGCTTGCAAAGAGAAAAATCTGAAATATTTCTGTGATAGAAGTTTATGTAAAGATTACAGGAAAAATAAAACTAAATCTCTCAATAGCACACTTTTTGAGAAATCATCAACAAAATTTACATTAATTCCAATATCGGTCAAGAGATGGCGCTGACATAAAACTGCAATATTCTACAACGTTGACTGCACAGTGTTAAAATTCTCTGACGAATATAGCCCCGCCGATGAAAAAAAATTAAAAACATGATGGTACGTAACCCTCGGTGCGCGAGTCTGACTCGCTCTTGACCGGTTGTTCATTTTGCTCGTCTCCTAGGGGTCTAAGCGTGTGCATGTCAAGTAGCCTATAGCCTTCCTCAAGAATTGGGCTATCAAACGCAAAACGAAATTTTCAAATCTAACCACCAGTTCCAGAGCCGGCCGTAATCCACCACGCGGGCCCAGTGCGGGTTGGTCGATGTCACATGTCTTCGAATTTTAGGTTCTTTGACATGCCGTTTTCTTCACGTTGTTTTCCTTCACCGTTTTGAGAGCAGTGATGACCCAGTGCGGGTTGGTCGATGTCACATGTTTTCGAATTTTAGATTCTTTGACATGCCTTTTTCTTCACGATGTTTTTCCTTCACCGTTTTGAGAGCAGTGATGATGAAATTATTTATACAAAGTAAAGCGCCTGTCGGGTTCGAACCTACGACCTAAAACTCGTAAGTCGTAGTGACTGAAACAGGGTGAGAAGACTTCAAAGACTAAACCCAAGAATTTCTAAACAACCGGACATCTCACAACAATGGCCGGTGGAATAAGTCACAACACTAACTTTGTTACAAATATAACACAGTAACACTAGTGTGGGGAAGTGGCCGGCTGATAGATGATGGATGATGACGGATGGCTCATAGCACACATGTTTTGGTGGATGTTCGATGTTAGTAGCTATGTTTGTTGTTACTCGAAGGATTGCTTTTGATACACTTTACTTATTTGCAAAGCTGATAGAAAATTGAGGTGGGTGAATCTTACCATTTTTCAACTGTTATGACCACGTTGTGCATGTACCGGACAAGAACCGGAGTTACCGACATAGCTTGCAGAGTAAGCAAACTGAAGTGGCAGTGGGCTGGCCCTGTCGGTCGAAAGACCGATGACCGGTGGAGCAGACGAGTCCTGGAGTGGAGACCACTTATCGCCAAGCGTAGTGTGGTAGGTTGTTCCCCCTCCCAGCTAGAAGGACAGATGACCTAAAGAAGGTGGCTGGGGTAGACTGGATGTGGAAGGCGGAGGACAGGGTGTTGTGCGCAGTCTGGGAGAGGCCTATTTCCAGCAGTGGACTGCGATAGGCTGAGTTGATTGATTGATTGATACTATGTCGAGCCACAAAAGGGATTCATTTATTTTACTTTAACGTAAAATGGCAATTAAAGAATTCGAAGTCCCATACCATAGGGAGCAAGCCATTAAACAGGCATAAATCCTAACCCAACGGCTGCTTCTAAAAAAATTCTACTGGACAAACTCAATAAGACTTCCACCAGGCCATAGAATCGAACCCAGGACCCCACGCTTTGCAGTCGTACTTGCGATTACTCGACCAATGAGGCAGTAAGCCAATCCATCTTGATCAACGTGGTGATCAATGCTCGTGCCTTCTTCGTTTGAAAAGCGTCCTTTGCCCCGAGTAAAAGGCTGGTATTTCGAAAGTATTTAAGTATCTCCCGTTGGTTTGGTGGTCGCAAATGCTAGTAGGTAGGTACTGCCGAGCATGATGTCCAGGATTCGATTCCCTGGTCAGGCAGTGTTATTGGTTTTTTTTTTTCAGGAATTTCCCAGTAGCAGCTCGGAATTTCCGGATTAGAGCCCGGTTGATGGCAAAAGGCTCGCCTTCTATTACATGGGACTAAGGCTCATATCTCACTAGGACACCATGGTGGCAGAACCATGGTCACGCTGCCAGCAAAATATACACAGCTTTATGGTGGGTATCTCACCAGGCGTCCAAGCGGTTGCGCAAGCAACCATACATTTTTTAGCAGTGCGACCATGGCTGCGCCACCATGGTGTCCTAATGAGATATGGGCCTTAATAAACATAACTGACGAACTGTGGGTGTACTATAGTCTATAGATACACCTCTGCTTAACCCTTTGGGACTGCAGGCGTGATGCTATGTTTTATGTTTAGAATCTCAACCAGTAAATGATACCCAAGAGTATTTAGTACATGTAACCCAGTTGTGGACTCGCGCACAATTAGCATAGTGAGTTCTGTTGCAATCTTAAAACCTGGCAAGTCGACACGTTATTCTAGTAGTTAGCTAGACTCAAACGATTCTGGGATATGTCTTACGAAAGGTGTAGTTATCTAGTAGGTAGGACTATCCAGCATGTATCAAAAAGGTGTGGTCATACTGGTCATATTTAGGGGTGTGGTACAGACCATCAAATCTGAACAACTTTCTCTATGAGACCAACGTCGAAATCGCGAAAAAATATCAGCTGTCCTTTACAAAACTTCAGTACCTAGTATAGACCTACTCGACCCAAATGTATGGAACGAATGATTATTTTTTTGCGATTTCGATGGTGGTCCCATGGAGAAAGTAGTTCAGTTTGATGGTCAGTCTGCACCTACAAACAATCTATAAAATTGTTTGTAGGAATTACGTTGCAAGTAGGCAGGCATCCACTAAAACAATACCTATTTATGCCCGTTTTCATTACCATTACATGACACCAAAAAAAAACTAATTAAAAAAAATTAAACCTACTTCAAAAAGAAATGAACTTAAAATTATGAAATAATTTTAATTTCGGAAGTCGGTGGTAAAAAAACTATTTAAAACTAAAATACAGATCCCAAGACACCGACTTCCGAAATTAAAGTTATTTCATAATTTTGAGTTCATTTTTTTTTGAAGTCGGTTTAATTTTTTTTAAATTACTTTCTTTTTTGGTTTGAAGTCGGTAATAAGATTGGAAGGGGCGCCTTGTATCAATTATATTTTCTAGCAGAAGTTCGAACGTGTCCGATTTTGACAAGCAGATTACTTATGTGTGATCAAACCATCAAAGATAGAGTCGGACAGTTGGAAGGAGTGACGTCACACGCAATCGATAACCCAGTGGATATGGGGTGTATACTTATGGTTCCAGCTAGATACAGTAAGATATTGCTTTTGTGGTGTGTTTGGTCAGGATGCCTATAAAAGTTATGGGAGATAGAACACGTTACGAATGAATATAATGTTAGTCGTTGATGTTCTTTTATGGACATAACTATGCAAAATGAGAACATCTATAATAATCTATGTCATCATCTGCCTAGCCTTTTTCACAACTATGTTAGGGTCCAGTCTAACCGGTATCCGGTTAGCTGAATACCCGTATTTTACATGGAGCGACTGCCTATCTGATCTCCACAACCCAGTTACTGGGTAAAGGCTCCAACAAACAGGCGCGACACGCGATATAATCGCGAGCGACACAAAGGCACCGCTCTCGTTGCGAGACTTGCGGTGGCTTTGTGTCGCGCACGATTTTATCGCAAGTCGCGCCTGTTTGAAGGAGCCTTAATACGACACCCCTTGGTAAGACTGATTGTCAGACTTTCGGGCTTCTGACGATCCGTAAGGACTGTCAGAAGCTAGTTTGTTTACATTATTATCGGTATGAAGAACAGGGTTTAAAGTTCACTTATCCTCCATAGGAAAGGCAGGATCCTCCAGACGGGTGTTGTGTCTGGTGGGCAACTGCCCGATGATTCATGTCGGGCTGTTGTATAAAGGCTCCTTCAAACAGGCGCGACACGCGATAAAATCGCGCGCGACACAAAGGCACCGCAAGTCGCGCAACGAGCGGCGCCTTTGAGTCGCGCGCGATTATATCGCGTGTCGCGCCTGTTTGTAGGAGCCTTAATTATATGCAGGATTTTGCGTGACTCCAGAATGATGCGTAGTTCTCATGTAGCGGTGTAAATGCCATTAAAATATGATCGTAATTATCTTCAAGATAGGAGAGACAATTTAGTTATTTTAAGATTTAAAATAAAAATATAATATTGTTACGAGCTTCGGGTTCGTGACAATAAAAACTGCCGATTTAATAACCAAAAAAATGACACTTTAATAATCAACACTAATTACAACTCAAACACACTAATTACAAAACACAATTGCACTACTGATCGCCTTAAGTCGCACTTGAATATCGCTTCGATGCTTTCACTTCGATCGCTTTATCCAAACTGTGTCGGTCGTGGCGCGTCTCGGCCTTATATAGCGCCAAAGAGAGTTCTAGAACCTTCCATTGTAGAAACATCTAGAATGTTCGAGTACATACAGGCCCCGATCGACCAGATGTCGAAAGTTCGGGAATGTTCTAGAAAGTTCTCGCATCGAAATTTCTAGAAGGGTCTTGACTACTAGTTCCGCTACTCGATACTAGATGGCGCTAGTGGTAACTACTGTCGCCATGTACTAGGCATTAATTGTGGCGCGCAACACTGCCCCCTCCTAAGACATGCTCGTCCCGAGCATTATCGGCCCCATAATAACGCGCCAGTCGATCCACGTGGACGATCTTAGGAGTACCTCTTGCACCTTTCTGTATCCGGTAGGTTACGTCATTGATCTTTGTCACAATCCGGTACGGTCCGTCCCATTTAGCTTGAAGCTTAGGAGATTTCCCTTTGCTGCGGACTGGGTTGTGCAACCACACTAGTGAACCTTCGTCGAACCCTTTATTGTTCATTTTACGGTCATAACGGGTTTTCATCTTTTCAGACATTTGCTGGCCCGATTGTCTGACGTGCTCATAAATGTCATTCATTTTGTTCCGCAAGTCATTCGCATACTCGGTTATACTGCGTGGGGCATCAGGTGGTATTCCAGTGATCAGGTCTGCAGGCAGCCGTAATTCTCTTCCAAAGTTTGCGAAAGCTGGTGTCACCGATGTGCTTTCGTGAACAGCGCTTCGATATGACAACAAAAACGGTTGTATGTGCTTGTCCCAATCTCGTTGCCGATTTTCCACAACTTTGGCTAGGTATCTCTCCAGTGTCTGATTAAATCGTTCCACCATTCCATCCGATTGTGGGTGGTAAGAAGTTGTTCTCGTTTTATGAGTACCCATTACTCGGCAAGTTTCCTGAAATATTTGGGACTCGAAATTCCTTCCCTGATCACTGTGAATCTCCAAGGGTACTCCAAAACGGCAGAAGACTTCATGAACCAGTTTATCTGCAACTGTTGAAGCTTCTTGGTTTGGAATGGCGAAGACTTCCGGCCACTTAGTGAAGTAATCCATCACAACCATGAAATACTTGTTACCACTTTCACTTTCCGGAAACGGCCCCGCAACGTCAAGGGCTATCCTCTCCCATGGTGCACCAACATTGTACAACTTCAATGCACCTCTACTACGAGTCTGAGGTCCCTTTACAGCTGCACAACTTGTACATTTGCGACACCAGTCCTCGACATCGTCCCGACAGTGGACCCAGTAAAACCGTTCTCGTATCTTCAGTAGAGTCCGTTTTACTCCCAGATGACCTCCTGAACAACCATTATGGTACAGCTGTAGAACATTCGGTACTTGAGCTTTAGGGACTACCATTTGCAAATGACAGCTGTCTCCCCGAGCGTTTTCCCATTTACGACACAGGACTCCATCCTGAATCACCAAACTGTCCCATTGGGCCCAATAGCTTTTTGTGATCGAACTCATTGCTGAGACGTCGCTCCACCTGGGCTTAGGAGATCTGGCCTTCATCCACTCCAGAATCGGCTTGATGTCCGAATCTTCCTGCTGTGCACGTTGTAGGCTTTCCTTCCACTCGTTACTGAGGTCTGTCTTGAGCATCCTCACAGGTACGACTTCTTTACTTTCTTGCCTAGTACAATGCTTGCAGTTTTCAGGACAAGGTCTTCTTGACAATGCATCTGCGTTGCCATGAGATTTCCCGCTGCGATGTTCGACCTCGAAGTCGTATTCCTGCAGTAGTTCAATCCATCTTGCAACTTGTCCTTCTGGATTTTTGAACTGCAATAGCCATTTAAGTGCAGCATGGTCAGTTCGTAGGTGGAATTTCCGCCCCAAAAGATATTTGCTAAAGTGCTGCAATGACTTTACCACAGCAAGCAGTTCCCGTCTCGTAACACAATAGTTCCTTTCAGGTTTCGACAATGACTTGCTGAAGTATGCTACCACAACCTCTTGATCGCCGTTCCGCTGAGACAACACACCGCCAAGTCCTATGTCACTTGCGTCTGTGTCGACTATAAATTCCTTGCCCGCATCAGGGTACCCCAAAATAGGTGTTTTGCACAGACGGTCCTTTAGCTCCTGGAATGCGATGCCGCAACTTTCATCCCAGCAGAAATGTCGCTTCTCCTCCGTTAGCTTGTGCAGGGGTTTGGCTATATCTGCAAAGTTCTTGACAAATCGCCTATAATAGGAGCACAAACCCAGAAATGCTCTGACCTGCGTCTTGTCTTTTGGAACTGGCCAATCCTTGACAGCGGCGATTTTATCTGGATCCGTGCGGATACCTTCTTCAGACACTACATATCCCAAAAAGCTAACTTGTCGTTTGAATAGTGAACACTTCTTCGGACTTAACTTGAGGTTGGCACTCTGGATCTTCATGAGCACGCGTTCCAGGTTTTGAAGATGTTCTTCAAACGTGCGGCCTACGATGATGATGTCATCCAAGTAGACCAGGCAGGCATCGCCAATTAGTCCGGTAAGTACAAGTTCCATCAACCTCTCAAATGTTGCCGGAGCGTTGCACAATCCAAACGGCATAACTTTAAATTGCCACAGACCCTTTCCTGTCGAGAATGCAGTTTTCTCCTTGTCCTTGGGATCAATTTCGACTTGCCAGTAGCCACTTTTCAGGTCCAGCGTGCTAAACCACTTTACTCCAGTAAGCATGTCCAGCGTGTCATCAATTCTTGGCAAAGGATAGCTGTCCTTCTTTGTAACGTCGTTCAGACGACGATAGTCAACACAAAACCGCATGCTGCCGTCCTTCTTTCTTACCAGCACTACAGGTGAACACCATGGACTGGATGAAGGTTCAATAACACCATCCTTCACCATTCCCTCAATCATGGTTTCCACTTCCTTTTCACGTGCTACCGGCAATCTCCTTGGCCGCTGACGGATAGGCGATTCTTCTCCCGTGTTTATTTTGTGTTGAACTAAACCAGTCTTCCCGATGTCAGCATCGTTTGACGAGAAAACATCGGCGAACTTGAGTAACATCTTCTTCGCCTTGACCATTTCATTTTGGGACAAAGCGCTGCGGCAGTCTTCTAAAAGTGTGGTTACTTTTGTTTGTGCATCCTTGCTGAGGGTCCCGGTCGATAGATGTTGGCATCGACGCAACCAATCCACTTCCTCGCAAGTACCAACAAGAGTGCCTTTTTCTATTATCTGTTCCTGATCACAAAGGTTCAGCACACGTACCCCTGAGATGTCAGTGGCTCTGACCAAAGTCCGTGCCACTTTCCATGGAAGGTCATTGTCTACCCTTTCCACGAGTACACAACGATGAGTTTGCCCAGGATTCCGAGGAAGACTAACCGGCACAATCGTTTCCGATCTCGGCGGAAGAACAATCTTCTTAAGGCTGTACACATTCCCTGGTAACGCCCCTTCCATGAAAAGTTCCTCTTCTCCACATTTCAAAACACCTTGCTTGACGTCAATCTCGCAACAATTCTTCCTCATAAAGTCAAGGCCCAGGATGCAATCGTCCATTATATCAGCCACGATGACATTATGCAGGTAGATTCTGTTGCCTAGCGTCAATTCCATTTTCTTCTCTCCATGGACGGGTATGCGCTGACCGGTGGCTGTTACCAAATTAATGCGTTCCCGGTTGTATGCGGAGTCCCCAAGGGACCGACTTGTAAGTTGGGAACTGACAACCGTGCGAGAAGCTCCAGTGTCTATGGTCAGCTTACACGGCGTTCCGTTGACCTCGCCCTTGATGATTAGGCTGTTCCCGTCATGGGTTTGTGTGATCGAAACCCTTGGGGCTCTTTGAACATCAGCCAGCACCCGCCCCGCAGTCCTGGCTATTACTCGTTTCCCTGCTGCTGGTGCTGGGCGGTGCTGTTAGCCGCACTGCCCTCTGGAGGTCGGCCGTCTTCTCTTTCTGCAGTTCGCTTAGGGCAACTGGACCGAAGGTGGCCCCTTTCCCCACAGCCGTAGCATCTAGGGCTGTATCCTTTATTGCGGTCGCGAACTGTAGCCGCTGCAACCTCCCTGACGCGATGGGAACGATGATCCTGCCGCACAGCTTCCACCTCCAGTGCATGGGCCAAAGCGTCCTTAAGCGTCCCATGGTGACCGAGCCGCACAGAAGCTCTAACTTCAAGGTCGCGGATGCCATCGATGAATGCCTGCACCAGGTTTCCATCAATAAGCGCAGGTACGGACTGGTAAGCTTTACGAACCAGCTTCTCCACTTCAAGGGCCCACTGCTGCAGGTTTTCGTTACTGCGTTGCACGCGATCCTTGAGCTGCGCACGAAACACGTGTTCCAGGTGAGCGTCGCCATACCGAGCCTCCAATGCCTCAAGGAGCTGCTCGTAAGTCACTTCCTTACCGAGAGCTTCCAGGACAGTTAAGGCCTGGTCGCGCAGGCCTAGGGTGAGAGCAGTCATGGCCTGGCTTTTATTCCACCCGTTAGCCTTCATGACAGCCTCAAACTGGATTTTGTAGGCCGACCAGGAAGAAGTTCCGTCGAACGGTGGCACTTTAAATCCACGTAGCGAAGGTGTTGTAGCTACGGGGGCTGCGATTGCATCCCCAAGTTTAAGGTAATCCAGCGTTTTCTTCACGTCAGCCATCACGGTTAGCTTCACGTCAGCCATCACATTGTCAACCCGATTATTTACTTGGTCGATTCGGGTTTCAGCTTCCGACAGGCGGTTGTCATGTTGAGCAACCTTATCCTTCACCTCCTTAATGTCTTTCCCGAAGGTAGCGTGAAGGTCCTTCATAAGGAGCATCTGCTCTTCCTGACGGCGCGCCTGCTCCTCCTTATCACGTTGGAGCTGTTCTTCCAGCCGACGAGCCTGTTCCTCCTGTCGATGGGTCTGTTCCTCCTGTCGACGGGCCTGTTCCTCCTTGTCCCGCTGGAGCTGTTCCTCCAACCGACGAGCCTGTTCCTCCTGTCGGCGAGCCTGTTCCTGCAGCATCATCATCAGAGCAGCAAAATCTGGCGCTGATGATGCTGGAGCAGCTGTGGACGGGCCGGCCTCCGCGGTCGGTAGCTGGCCTTCCGACCCCATTGGCGTTGTTCCACCGAATCGCCTTTGGTCCGTCTCCTGCTGGCGTTGACTCCGGGTACGGATACCCTCCGTGTCGTCTTTGGGTAAAACCGGCATTTTAATCCCCTCTTCTGACACCAATTGTTACGAGCTTCGGGTTCGTGACAATAAAAACTGCCGATTTAATAACCAAAAAAATGACACTTTAATAATCAACACTAATTACAACTCAAACACACTAATTACAAAACACAATTGCACTACTGATCGCCTTAAGTCGCACTTGAATATCGCTTCGATGCTTTCACTTCGATCGCTTTATCCAAACTGTGTCGGTCGTGGCGCGTCTCGGCCTTATATAGCGCCAAAGAGAGTTCTAGAACCTTCCATTGTAGAAACATCTAGAATGTTCGAGTACATACAGGCCCCGATCGACCAGATGTCGAAAGTTCGGGAATGTTCTAGAAAGTTCTCGCATCGAAATTTCTAGAAGGGTCTTGACTACTAGTTCCGCTACTCGATACTAGATGGCGCTAGTGGTAACTACTGTCGCCATGTACTAGGCATTAATTGTGGCGCGCAACAATATCCTCAATCTAACTAAAACTATTAAATAATTAACCTCCTTTTTTGAAGTCGGTTAAAAAACTAAAATATTGCGTCGCAATATTCCTCCGCATCCCTAATTATAAATATAAATTACATAAAACTATATATGAGTGGTTGACCAAAAAGGGACCTCAAGGGAAAATAAATTGATTAATTCTGGTTAGACCAAACCAAAGACCACAGATTCCAAAATACAAAAAAAATAACGGTTTCAATCCCTACAGGTCCCTTTTTGGTCAACCACTCACATTATGTTAAGAGACTTAATATAAAGTTTTATGTAATTTATAATAAAATAAAATAGAGTAACTACTGAAAAGTACTTATCTAAGTTAGTATATTGTCAAACGACTCTTTAATTAAATCAATAGGGACAAATTAAATGTGAACGATTTTATCAAGCTTAATTACTTACTGAATTGATAAAATAATTAGTTAACCATTTTGTTGATATTATCTAATCTGTCCGTAATAATAACTTTTATTATGAATTTGTGGTCGTTTATGTATTAATTGGGGCAAATCGGCGATAATTAGCTACTACAATAAATAGATAAGGATCCTTGACTTTATTTTTTTATTGATTGGATATTATTGGTAATTGTAGGTTATCTATTACATATAATAAAATTGTAGAAAAGTGGTGTCTGTACAATGGAAATATATTAAAAAAAAGTAGCAGGGGTTGTTATTATATCGATGCCGAACCCGAAAATGTAATTAAATTTTTTTTTTGTCTGTTTGTCGGTTTGTCTGTTTGTCTGTTTGTCTGCTGTGTTTGTGCACGCTAATATCAGAAACGGCTTATTCGATTTAGATGCGGTTTTCACTAATATATTGTAGTAAGCTTCACTTAACATTTAGTGTTTATTTCATGTCAATCGGTTCTTAAATAAAAAAGTTATGTCAATTTAAGAATCACGGCGAACATTTGTTAAGGTATTCTATCAGAGTACGTAAACGCCTCGCGCCTGCGCGTCCGTGGCTGTGTAACGGAAAGGGGGTATCAACCCTGAAGGAGGTGAATGAAGTTGAAAAAAAAAAAATTTGGACCTCCCATAGTAATAGCACATCAATGATTTACTATTACTATGGGAGGTCCAAATTTTTTTTCATATTTCGACCTATGTTCTTTGGGGAAATTTGTTCAGTTTCATGAGCACATTCACCTCCTTCAGGGTTGATACCCCCTTTCCGTTACACTTTGTATAAAGCGCGCTGAGAGCCGCGCCGCTGCCATAATTCCGATCCAGCCTGTCCCTAGCTGCCCTCTCCCAGCGACGCCCTAAGCCGAGGTCCGTACCCCACAGGGGGTGCCCTTAGCGTGTAGTCGCTTAGTTTTTAAGTTTATATTGTGTAGTTAGGTTGTGTATTATGCCCTGGCTGGAGGCCTTAATTTATTGAGGCATCCACAGGAAAGCCAGGTTAAGCAGTCGACAACCCCTCAGGTTGAACTGCGAGATGACCATTTCAAAAGAAAACGCGCCGCTGCCATATCCTGGAGAGTATAGGCGAATAGTTGGATTCGATTATTGCGATTCACTTGAATACTGACTGTTTGCATATTTCATTTATTTATATTTTAGGGTTTGTAGGTTAGGTTCTTTTTCTTAATTTTCTTTAAAATTTTGTAAGTATTTGGTATAGGTTAGGTGGTTCTTTCCTTGATTATTGGATATTTACTTATCTTAATTTTTATTTAGGGTTTTGTAAATAAATATTGTAAGCATTTATTATTGGTTAGGCATTTCTTTCCCTGATTTTCGGTATACTTATCTTAATTTGTATTTAGTGTTTGTATATAAATATTATAAGTATTTGGTATAGGTTAGGCATTTCTTTTCTTGATTTTCTTTATTAAGTATAAGTTCATTAGCTTAGGTTAGTAATTATTTTTTCTAGCAATTCTTTTGTTTTATAAAATTAGTACGTTTGTCTGTGTAGAAGAATAGCACCACCCCTTACTTCCCGTGGGTGTCGTAAAAGGCGACTAAGGGTCTCACCGGAGAATGGGCAGCAGCGTTCTCTATGCATTCCACCATACTGTTCTTACCATACTGCGATCGCCAAACCGCCTTTTTTTTTTTTTTTTTTTTTTTTGAGGATGGGAAATCATCAAATGACTCCTCCCGCTCTGGGTGGAGCGGAAGGGAGTGTCAGACTCTTACTGACTAAAACCCACCCGTGTTCCTTCCTTAGCCCTTTATGTTCCGGGCCAGCGGTAACCCTTTCGGACAATCCCGCTGACCCGGCAGGCTTCGGCCCTAAGGGGCCCCTCCTCGATGCTGACATCTCTTTGAGGCGCGCGTGGAACACGTACGCGCCGTCCGGCACGGGCCTGGTCCTGATCGGGCGGTGAGCTACCCATTACTCTCCGCCCGCAGGCCCGCGCCTACGGTGGCCGGGAGTCGTCACGCGGCTCCCGACGCCCGGAGCGTCTCCCGCGGCGGCTGGGACGGGAGGCTCTCTCCCTGAGCCGTTCCGCCACCTCCTTCGCTAGCATGACTGCTTCGCAGAAGGAGGTGACTGCCTCCCACTCCCTCTCGCCCCGGACCATGGCTTGCACCAGGGCCGGACGCGAGAGGTCGCCGTCGCTGCCAATCGCCTCTACGAGGACACGGCGGTGCTCCGCCCAAGCGGGGCAGACCTCCACCGTGTGCTCCACCGTGTCCTCTGGGCGATCCTGGCAATGGTGACACCCGGGCGTTTCCTCCCGCCTGATGATGTGCAGGAACCTCCCGAAACTTCCGTGTCCGGTGAGGACCTGCGTCAGGCGGTAGGTGAGGGCGCCGTGGCGCCTCTCTAGCCACTCCTCAAAGAGGGGTCTTATCGCCGCTATCGCGGCGTGCCCTGCGCTGGGTTGCGACAGTCGCTCTTTCCATGCCGCCATGAGATCGCGCCGGAGATCCGTCCGCTCCGCAGCGATTTGCCGCGGAAGCGGATCCTCCCCCCGGCGTAGTGCCTCCGCGCGCCACTCATACAGGCGCGCGAGGACTATCGCCTCCAGATCCCATGGCGGCAGTCCGGCAAGGAGGCTTGCCGCCTCGCCAGAGATCGTGCGGTAGCCCCGGATAGCCCTTATGGCTACCACCTTCTGGGGCGCGTTCAGGTAGTGGGCGGCTCGCCGCCGCAGTGAACGCGCCCACACCGGGGCCCCGTATATGGCCATGGACCGCACGACCCCCGCGTAAAGCCTCCGGCAGGAGGCGTTTGGCCCCCCCAGGTTGGGCAAGAGCCGCTTGAAGGCGGCCCCGGCCCGTTCCAGTTTGGGGGCCAAACGTCGGAAATGCTCCACGAAGTTCCACCGGCTGTCGAGGACGAGACCCAGGTATTTCATCGTCATCCCGACGCCGATGTGAACCCCTCCTACCGTTAGTTGGGATCCCGATGGCGGCGCGTTCCGGGGCCCATGAAACGACATGGCCTCGGACTTGTGCAATGCCACCTCGAGACCCAACTCCCGGATCCTCTCCACGACTATCGCAACCCCGCGTGTCATCGCGTCGGCCGCCGCCTGATGCGACCTCCCCTGCGCCAGGACCAGCGT
Organism: Mesoligia furuncula; assembly: GCA_916614155.1. Taxonomy (NCBI): domain Eukaryota; kingdom Metazoa; phylum Arthropoda; class Insecta; order Lepidoptera; family Noctuidae; genus Mesoligia; species Mesoligia furuncula. Next base: position 21,529,529 of record OU744808.1, read on the forward strand.
GTCGTCAGCGTAGCAAACCACGCTGACGCCATCAGGGAGGTCGGCGCGCAGCACCCAGTCGTACCCGATGTTCCACAGAGGCGGCCCCAGGACCGATCCCTGTGGGACACCGCACGACATCTCTCGCCGGTTCCACTCCCCATCGCGACCGGGGTAGCTGACGGCTCTTTCCGTCAGATACGCCTCGACTATTCGACGGAGGTAGGGCGGCACCCGGTGATACCGGAGTGCCTCCACAATGGTGCTCCAGGGCAGGGTGTTAAACGCGTTGGCGATGTCGAGTGACACCGCCACGACGACCCCACCCTGGGACACCGCGTCCCCCGTCGTGAGGGCTCTCACGCGCATGATGGCGTCCACCGTCGAGCGCCCCTTGCGGAAATCGAACTGGCTGTCCGCAAGATCCGGCCCCGTCCTCACCAGGTGCCCGACGAGGCGGCCCGCAATCACTCTCTCAAAGAGCTTGCCGACCTCGTCGAGCAGCACGATGGGCCGGTATGCGGACGGAGAGTCCGCAGGGCGCCCTGGCTTCCGAATGAGGACCAGCTTCCCCGTCTTCCAACGGCGTGGAAACTGGCCTCTCTCCAAACATGCGATTAAGAACGCCTCCAGTCGAGGCCCGAGAGCCCTCGACGCCAGGACCCAGGCTTTACCTGGCAAGCCGTCGGGTCCTGGGGCGGTATTTTTGGCCTTCAGCCTTCCTACCGCCGCTCTCAGTTCTACCCCGGTCACAGCAGGGATGTCGTCGTCGTCCGCGTGGTCCGCTTCGGGCACCGCAATTGGCGGAGCCATGGGCGGGGGATCGCCAACCCGCCTGCCAAGCGTGGCGATTATGGCAAACCCCCCCCCCCCAAAATTGGGGGAGGCCTATGTCCAGCAGTGGACGTCTATCGGCTGAAATGATGATGATAATGACGTTTGGTTTACACGTCTTAACACTTATTACTTAAACTGTGATAATTTTAGACTGTATAATAATCTGTAAGTATTTATAATTTAATTGTTTACGATAGTACGTGTTTACTAAATAACTGTGTGTTAAGTAGTAAGTAATATTTTATTGTAAGAATGCCTCGAAGAAGATCCAACCTCTCCCAATGTAGCAGAAATGCTAAAAGGATGAGATTAGTTCGATCACAGGAATCTGAGGAAGGTCGTGAGGCAAAAGGCTCTCTGCACCAGGCTAGGTTTCGTGCTGCAGAAACTTCGACTCAGCGAGAATCTCGACTGAGTTCAAATCGTTCTCGAATGATGACAACTCGAAATAGGGAAAACGGGGAACAACGAAAGGCACGTTTATCTGTCGATCGCGAAGCTCACGCGCTATCGCGTGAGTCTGAGACTTTTGCTGTCAGGGAAACCCGCCTGAGCTCCCAGAGAGTACGGACAACAAATGCTCGATTCCAGGAGACACAGGACGAACGGGAAATACGTCTCACTGCCGATCGTGAAGCTCATACACTATCGCGTGAGTCTGAGACTTTCACTGATAGGGAAATTCAACTTAGAATATAAGGGTCAAATTAAATTAGCAAGCGAAACCCTGCAGTCGTGATGGGAATATCTTAACAAAATAAAACAAAAAAGAAATTAATTTGATAATTTTTTGGGACCTACCACAGCTTTGTGTAAACTTCACAGACGTGTTGGGTAATACGACAACATAAAAATAAACTTATTTTCTCAATGAGTTGAGAAAATCAAGTAACTACAAGCCGTAAAGTTTCTAATCATTCCTTAACTTTAAAGAACGTTTATGAATAAGGCTCCTTCAAACAGGCTCGTAGAGGCTATCGGCAGCGGCGGCGACCTCTCCACCCAGAGCGGGAGGAGTCATTTGATGATTTCCCATCAGCAAAAAAAAAAACAGGCTCGACACGCGATAAAATCGCGCGCGACATAAAGGCACCGCAAGTCGCGGTGCCCTTCGCGCCTGTTTGTAGGAGCCTTAATAAAAGGGAAAATGTATACACGACAAATATGAACGCAATCAACGAAGAAGGCGATTGAGAAATCACGACGGAAATAAATAATTTTCTCGCTATGTAGTATGTACGTGATAATTTACAAATGGTAGGTAGGTATTGTATAATTATGGTTATCAATATTGGTACTCAATATGGTACTCAATATTGTATAATTATGGTTATGTTACAAATGCAGGATAAAGGTACAGTCAACAGCAAAAGTAGATGATCAAAATCAGAAATTCAATACTAATGAACGGAGTTCGCATCAGAACTGTGTGGCGTCGAAGTGATTTCTGTGTGGCGTTGAGTGGTTTGAAACACTTCGACGCCACACAGTTCTGACGCGAACTCCGTTCATTAGTATTGAATTTCTGATTTTGATCATCTACTTTTGCTGTTGACTGTATCTACTAAATAATTATGCAGATTGTGAACATACAGGGCGAAACACAACGCTTGTTTTTTTTAGGCACTGATTTAAAGAGGCAGTTGTAAATAGCGGTTTTGGTAAGTTAAAAATTATAAATGGCACGTTTAATAACTTGTTCAGCAGTTAAAACTAAGCAGTAAAGTAAACAAAAATGAGTAATAAAAAATAATGAAATGGATCAGTGAATATATAATTGAGTGGGAAAATAATTAAATGGGCGGTAAAAATTATTGAACGAGCAGTTACGTGTGGGCAGTAATAAATCGGAATTTGTCGGTAATAAATCTCATTCTAAGCAATTCTATAAACAATGAGGTGGTAAAGTAGTTTTGGGTGTGTAGTCGACGGAGCCCCGCTTCGCGGGGCCCCTATTTCTGTCTACAGGGTTTAAAGGAACCTAACACGAACTTCAAACACAACCTGTCCGAGTCGGGGTGCCCCAAGTCCCGAGCTCGCTTCGCTCGCTCTTGCATCCGCTATGATCTGCCGAACTATTTAGCGAACCGCCCATTCCATCATTTTTACCGCTCATTTAGTTATTGGACTGCTCAATTATTTTTAGAATTGACATTGTATGATAAAATAACAGTCTAATTGATCTTTTATTACTGTCCATGTTTTACTGTCGCAATAATTAATCAACCGCCATTAAATTAAATAACTGCTCAATATGTTTTTCAACTGATCATAATAACATCTCGAATATTTAAATAACAGCTCAAAAAATTAGTTCCCTTTTTTTTAACGGACTTCAAAAAGGAGGTTCTGTATTCGACCCGTGTGTATGTATGTACGAATGTATGTTTGTATGTCTGCGATTTTCTCAAAAACTAATGAAAAAAACTTTAATTACGGAAGTCGGTGTCGAAAAACGAAAATGCGGAACCAACGACACCGACTTCCGAAATTAAAGTTACTATTCACTTTGTAGTGTTTTTTTTGAAGTCGGTCGTTTTTTGATTCCCTTTAGGAAGATGGGGACAAGTTTAGGCTCGTGTAAAAAGGTCAGCTGGTCTATTCTGAAATCATCTCACCGTGAAAAGTAAGGTGAAGTGAGCTACCATTCCATGCTAGTGATTGACATTATTGACAGATCACTTCATCTAACTTTATTTATTTATTAAAACTTTATGCACAAGTAAAAGAAATACTGTACAAAGGCGGACTTAAGAGTCCTGTTACATTTTTTACGCAAATTCATGATTTTTGACGCTGTAATTTTCAGCAGTTGTAAGATATTTTAATTATTTGTTTAAGAATAACGATAGTACTATTCTCTTTCTTGTAAGTTGCAGTTACACATTTTCATTTTTCTTTTCGTGTAATTTACTATAAATATTTTACGAACACAGTTTGCAAGAAAAACCGTTGGCGATGGAAATTTGACGCTCAAATTCACATTGTTACATTCAATTCTTATAAATGCTAAAATTATAAAAAGATACTTTGAATGTTTTACTTGTTTATTGGAGTTCTAGAATTCCTTTAAATTCCTTGAGTTTTTATGGATAAAATCGTAAAGAAAGCCTAATTTAAGCAATAAATGTCTTGATTCAGCGTCCATTACACTCCAAATTAACGCAACTTTATCAAATAAACTAATATTATATAAAACTTCAATCTACAATGAATACGTTTCATTAGTTTTCGTTTCTCAATTTAATAAAACAAAATTGCAATAAATAAAGTTAAAATGCTATATATTCTGCGTCAATTCGGCGCGCCCCTCATTCCCGCTGATTCCCGCGCAAGCGCTTGACGAGTTAGGACCTGCCGCCGAATTTTTGGCGCGCAATCGTCCGGAGATCGCTACTATTATCGACTCGTGTACGCCGATCGAAATAATTTGATTTGCGTTTACGATCCGTAATAGGACTCTTAATGCCTGAGGCATTTTCTACCCGTCAACCTTAAACCTCCTCTACACGTCGTCAGATTCATCAGCAGATGGCCATCTGCGAATGCCTCCGCCGATGTGTAGACGGGGTAATTTGCTAGTCTGTGGTAGGTATTATATATATACGTGTAGAGGAGGCTTTAGGGTGATGCAGAGACAAAACATGGCAGGTGCAACATACGGAATAAATAGCTAGGAAATGACTATAAAATACAAGAATAAATACTAATACATAGATAGATAGATACATACATACAACTTTACACGGTGAGATTCTAACAGAATAGACCAGCTGCTGTTGCATACAAAAGTGCAATACCTACCTCATCTGCCTAGCCTTTTCCCAACCATGTTGGGGTCGGCTATTTCACATGGAGCGACTGCCTATCTGACCTCCACAACCCAGTTACTGGGTAATACGATACCCCTTGGTAAGACTGGTTGTCAGACTTTCAGAGCTTCTGACTACCCATAACGACTGTCAAAGATCCACGAATAACAGCCAGAACCAACGGCTTTACGTGCTTTCTGAGGCACGGAGGGGTCTCGGTATGTAAAGATGGTCACCCATCTACAACCAACCGCGGCCGCGGCAAGCGTAGCTTGAATACCTGCACGGTGAAAATGTATGGAGCAGTGGTTTTTTTTTTAAATAACTAGCGGAATGTTCCACTCTAGCGGGTCTTGAGTCATTACTGAAGACATGGCTAGACTATGCCCGTTGATGTCTCTTACACCAGCAGCGGTGCTATTCTGTAAAAATCTCACCGTGAAAACTTAGGTGAAGTGAGCATGGAGTGAGCTGTCAATAGTGTCAATTCCTAGCAAAAACAGACTCACTTCACCTAAGTTTTCAAGGTGAGATTTTTACAGAATCGATTGGCAGTATAGGTACTTTATTCACCTAATCACATCTAGTGTAATAATTGTTCAATTGTTTTCCGTAACAAACCTATTAAAGAACTCATTCGAATGCAATGTAAACGAGCATCACACCTGATAGTGCATATTAATGGAAGTAATGAATGCCTGGCATTCGGCGCATCCGCATAACGAAGGAACACTCGCAGGTAGGGTTACCATTTATAAATTTAAAAAGTCCTGACAAAAAGAAGAATATTTGCAAAAAAGTCCGGACATTTTCGTTTTAATCAGTTTTAATCTCTCTTTTTTTTTTGGTCGGACATGTTCCATGTAAAATACTGGTATTTAGTTCCATCCAGTAAGTCTGGAAACCGACTGTAATATAGTTGGGAAACGGCTAGGCAGAGGTGATTATTAGGTTTATTTTTTTAATTTTATAAAGAAATCAAATTCATGTTTTTTTTTTATGTAATTGGAATTTTAATCTGATGAGTAGGTATTGATGACTGAACTGTTTTGAATAATATAATAAAGATTGATTGTATGTTATTTAATTACCTGAAAATAAATGAATTATTTATTTGTTTATTAAGTCGAAAAGTCCGGATAACTGAAAAGGCGGAAATAGTCCGGACGAGGGGCCAAGCACTTGTAATTAACATGCCCGGATAAATTCAGACGGATGGTAACCCTACTTGCAGGTGGCCCAGGCGCATGATTGTATTTACGACCTCTTCGAGGAAGTTAGAAAGGGATGGAAGTCGGACCTTTCATCTCTGACACCCTTTGATAACCTTCTTGAACTTTGTTGGATAACTACTATTTGATAGCTCCCAAAGGAATCGACAGGAGATAATTTTTTCCTATACACACAATATTGGTGATACTTTATTTACATTATAATCTAGCCTATTAGCTAATAAGTTATTTAAATATAAGTTAAACTGCTAAGTAACTATAAAGATAATTATATGGGCATAATAAAAAAAAATGTTAGAAATGTAATACTACGTTAGTACTATTAGTTACTCTGTGGTAACTCCACATGAGTAGACAAACGGCTAGTTGCCTCCTCTGGATAAGAGCTGTATACAGGGTGACGTCCCCATCGATTCGCAAATTTTACCCACGAATTGAGCACATGATACTGAACCCTCAGCTGTTTCATAGGAAAATGTAATACCAACACGGTCAAAATGTATGAAGCAGCATTTTTTGAAGTGAACACTTCTTTAGGGTTGGGCATTTTAAAATATATTAAAGGCCTCCCCCAACTGGGGGGGTTTGCCACAATCGCCACGCTTGGCAGGCGGGTTGGCGATCGCAGTATAGTATGGTGGTGGAATGCATAGAGAATGCTGCTGCCCATTCTCCGGTGCGACCCTTAGTCGCCTTTTACGACACCCACGGGAAGTATGGGGTGGTACTATTCTTTAAGTCCGGCACCACACAGACTAAGACAAGTACCGCCAGCTAAATGTAAACTTACTGTTTACGTTCCCGCGCGGTTTTTACTGGCAATGTGTTAATTTTAGACGCGCGGGTGCGCCGGCGCTTCCGTTCACCTGATTCACGTCTAGGAGCCATCCATAAATTACGTCACACAGCTTTCATGGTGTTTGGAGCAACCTCCGGTCCTCGTCACCGGTGCTCATATTCGTGTGACGTCACAGATTTTGCAATTTTGAGGTTGAGTTTTTCGTTAGTTACGATTTGAAATTTTTATACTTTAGTTAGGGGCGCGACGCGTACGTCCATCTGTGGTTTGCCAAAAGTTGTGTTGATTCATTGCAGGTTTGACAATTTGTTACAATGTAAACTCCTGAGGATGCAGTAGAATTAGGAACAGACTAGTTCAAATTGTGATCAACAGAATCTCACACACTTCACTTGAATTAAAAAAATTACAGGCATTTTTGAAATGTCAAGAAGTCGGTCATTCAGAAAGTTGAAGCTAAGTAGTTGCCCATTTCATATATGGAGAAGAACGGGCAAGAAACTCCATGGACGCTGTTTTAAAACAAAATATTTGTTATATCATCAATGTTGAAAATACAGATTACAGATATTTTGATAATATTTTGTATGGAGGTAGCTGACACCCTGGATTAACATATAGGCTACTTTTTATTCCGATATTCCCACGGGATCGACACTTATGCGGGTGAAACCGCGGGGCACCGCTAGTCTCATAATAAAGCTGAAGAGTTGGTTTGTTTGAACGCGCTTATCTCTGGAACTGCAAGCCAAATTTGAAAATATCATTTTGCTTCTGATAGCCCTATTCTTGTGGAAGGATATAGGCTATAATTATCATCGCGCTAGGACCCTAGGAGCCGAGGAATAGATAAAAAGTCAGAAAGAACTTAAGTGAAAATCACACTAATATTATAAAGGCGAAAGTTTGTGAGTGGGGTGGGGGTGTGTCAGGTGTGTGTGTGTGTGTGTGTTTGTTACTTCTTCACGCTCAAACGGCTGGACCAATTTTGATAACATTTTGTATGGAGATACTTTTTATCCCGATGCTCCCACGGGATCGACATTTACGCGGGTGAAACCGCGGGGCGCAGCTAGTGAAGTAATAACGCGGACGGGCGATGCGATGCGACGGGGTAGGTCGGGGCAACAAGAAATTTCACGCGGACGAAGTCACGTGCAGAAGCTAGTATTGTATATCCTAGATACCAGCAGCATTATCGAAATCTACATAACTAACTTAATTACCGATTGACCACAACTCATTGTTAATTAGTTTGCTGACAATTAGTATAATTCATAGACCAGGGATCGCTAACCTTTGGCATGACATTCTAGGCACGACATCGATATTGGTTGAAGGACGAAATCTAACTCCTGGGTACTTATATTTTTACCCGATTTAAAAAAAAAGGAGAAACTAAAATACAGATCCCAAGACAGCGACTTCCGAAATTAAAGAAATTTGAGAATTTGAAATTAAAGAAAAATTTTGAGTTAATTTCTTTTTGAAGTCGATTTAATTTTTATAAATTACTTTTTTTTGGGATTTGTTTTATTAATCGGTACTTAAAAGGTTCATCACTCCTGTCAAAGACCATTTATTACCTATACAGTGCGACTCTCCATCATGTGCACATAGAAATAAGGAAAATTATACTTAATTTTATCGATGAAAAAAATCGTAGAATGTTCGCATACCACGCTTATATCTCAATCACAACATTTCATAATATCAACTGTTATAGAAAGCACACTGCTACGACCATTTTTTTATTCTTTAAATATATTTTTACGTCAACGACATGTACATATTTTTTACGTAAAGCACAGTTTTCCCTCATTTCAATATGAGCACAAATAATGAAGACACTATAAATAAATTATTTATATTCCAAAAGTAATGTAAAAAGTAGGTATGTGCAGGATTTACAGCGTAGGACTTACAAGTGCACAGAGATTTGATCAATGACCCCCACAGGCTTAGATGACCCCCATGCTAGGTGGAACCTGTGTTACAGGGGTCATCCATCCGTCTATTATACAACTAGTGTGAAATGGGTGTGGTGAGTGCGTATGCAAGTGTGTGTGAAGGTGTGTACGCTATGCTAGTATAATCATGGCATGTTTTGCAATTGATGATAACACAGTATCCTCAAGTGTAGATAAGCGTGAGTATTCTAGTCCGTGCGGAACTATAGTCCACACGGAACTAGTCGGCCGCGCCTTGGGTGGGGACGGGGGTGAGGGCAGCGGGGTTGCCTATAGTTCGCAAAGCACGTACTGAGTAATGACAAAGCGCCCCTACCCCTCCGTCCCACCGCTCACATACCTAAGGCGCGGTCAACTAGTTCAGCGCGGACTATAGTTGGCCGCGCCTTAGGTGGGGACGGGGGTGAGGCGGCGGGTTGCCTAGTGTTCGCAAAGCACATGAGATTATCGACAGCAAGCGCGGTGCCTCTCCATTCCACCGCTCACATACCTAAGACGCGGTCAACTAGTTCCGCGCGGACTATAGTTGGCCGCGCCTTAGGTGGGGACGGGGGTGGGGCGACGGGTTGCCTAGTGTTCGTAATGCACATGAGATTAATGACAGCAAGCGCGGCGACTCTCCATTCCACCACTTACATACCTAAGGCGCGGTCAACTAGTTCCGCGCGGACTATAGTTGGCCGCGCCTTAGGTGGGGACGGGGGTGAGGCGGCGGGTTGCCTAGTGTTCGCAATGCACATGAGATTAATGACAGCAAGCGCGGCGCCCCTCCATCCTACCGCTTATATACCTAAGGCGCGGGCAACTAGTTCCGCGCGGACTATAATAATGCTCCTTAAAGCTGTGTTGTCACTGCCCTGACGTGACGAGTGAACTTTCAATCAAAATCCGAGGGTTTTGTAGGTAATTTCTAAACCATTGCTTCATAGGTTTGAAAAATTCGTCTGCTCAACAACGTAAATAATGCCATGAACATGGCTGAACTGTCAAAATGAAAGGGATTGCGATTGACTGCCATTTTAAGCGTGTTGAGCAATTAGACCGCAGGACTAACCTAGTATGCATTTACATCACTCTAACACATTGAAAGAAGTGTCATTCAGTGGAACGAGACACAATAAAAGTTTTATGGTCTTTACATCGAGGGGCGTTAAGTGGTGTCAGCAACGTGTTAATAAAAAGCAACACACCAAAGAAATACCTAAAGCAATTAAAACTTAAATAACGTGACTTAGTAGGCAACTATGAACCACCTAAAACTCAAACACGCATTCAACAAAATCGCTGACAAATAAAGGACTTGGCTAAAATGAAGTAGCCAAATCTATCTTACCTATGTGTTTTTATTTTGTACGACGACGGATCCAATTACTTATTAGCTGGTTTGATTTTAAAATTCTCACTTTGTTGTACTCGTGTTATTGAAATTCGAGTACTTAAGTTTTTTTTAATCTTGTTCAAAACAGCCGATTTGGCTACGGACCGATGCCCCTAAAAAAAAAAACCTAGCGATTGGCAGATGTCACATCACAGTCATGTCTTCGGATGTTTGGTCCCAGGTCATGCTGTTTAGGCTCCTGCAAATGCGCGACACAAAGGCACCGCAAGTCGCGCAACGAGCGAGCGGTGCCTTTGTGTCGCGCGCGATTTTATCGCGTGACGCGCCTGTTTGTAGGAGCCTTTTTTGTTCACTAGTTTGAGTGCAATCATTCTGTTGCCATAGCCGTCTTTATTTAGGGACGGCGGAACATTTCTTTTTCTTCCATACTTCTCTTATTATAGTCCGCGCGGAACTAGTTGGCCGCGCCTTAGGCATGTGAGCGGTGGGACGGAGGGGCGGGGGCGCTTTGTCATTACTCAGTACGTGCGTTGCGAACTACAGGCAACCCCGCCGCCCTCACCCCCGTCCCCACCCAAGGCGCGGCCGACTAGTTCCGCGCGGACTTTAGTCATCATCTCGGTAGTCACCCCCTTTATCCATATCATCTTTGACACAGTCCATACAGTATTGTTTATTTGGTCTTCCCCTTCTCTATTAGCTATCCACATTCATAATCAAAATACTCCTCACGATATTTTCCTCATTCCCCCGCATCACATGCTCATCCCATGACAACCTATTTTCACACAACTTTTCAGTCACCGGTGCCACTTTCAAACTTCCTCTTATATAAACAACTTTCACTATGGGACCAACTCTGAATACACGAAAAAAAAATCTGCTGTTTCATACAAAACTTCAATACCTACTTGACCAAAATTTATGAAACAGCAGATTTTTTTTCGTGATTTCAGAGTTGGTCCCATTCCGTCCCATAGTGAAAGTTGTTTATATTCATGCGTAGAACACCATGTAAAAATTTGGATGGTCTTTGAAAAGTAACCCTGTATACAGTTTATGCTACATGCTATCCATTCGCGTTACTGTTTTCAAAGCAGAGTGGCGATGAAATAAATTCCACAAAGTAATTTGTCTGTGTTCAAACCCACGACCTCCAACTCGTAAGTCGCGCCCGTTGCCGCTGGGTCTCCGAAGAAGTGTATGTAATATTAGTAAACCACATTCCAAATAAAACTCTAGAGCGTAAACGTCAGCCTATTTATTTTGTTATGTAATAATGTATCCGGCCTAACATGATCATGATGAACTAATATGATCTACATTCTAGAAATCGGCACTTATCCAATCGAAGTGATGTTCTACTTTTTAATGGGAAACTTAGTTTACTTATTTCTTTTTACTTCAAATAATATTTGTTTTACCCAACAAAACACACTAATGGTGCTCTTATCACGAGTCTAAGAATTTTATCGATATGTCCTTGGCGACTTCTGTCTTATCGGACTCACCCAAAACCGAGTTATCGATACGATAAAAATTACAGGTAAACGTTTACATAAGGGCTGCACTATCTAAGTAAACAATTTTATCGATTTTCGTCTATTACTTACTGCACCTAAACCGTCATCCATACAAATATTACAAATTCGAAAGTAACTCTGTCTATCTGTCTGTACTTATGTTACCTTTTCACACCTAAACTACTAAACCGATTTCGATAAAATTTGGCAGAGAGATAGATTGCATCCCGGGGAAGGACATAGGATAGTTTTTATCGACATACCTCGCGGGCGAAGCCGCGGGCGGAAGCTAGTTATATTATATTTTATTTTTACGAAGAGCTTATCGTGAACGAATAGAAAATATTGATACAATTTAAGTAAAGTTATGAAAATATGAAGTCATTTATACGTTTTTTTTTTGTTTAAACATGTTTCAACTTTTAGTACGAGTGAAAATCAACTACTCTTTAGGGCAGGGGTGGCCAACTTGGTTAGACCCAAGATCTACTGTTCACTGACGACACCCTGTGCGATCTACCAATTACATACTTCTTGAAGTCTTATATGAAACAGCGTACACAATTATGTAGTATTTTTTGTTTTATTAGGAGGGAAAATATAAAACTGAAAATTACTCTTATTTACCTATACATATTAATGTGAGCATTGCGTTTGAGCATATTTCGCTAGTTTAGCAAATTCAGGTTTGTAGTTGGAAATATTTTTTGCCTTACCACGATCGATTGGACTAATAGTCGCGATCGACCGGTTGGACACCCCTGCTTTAGGGTAACGCCGAAACGACGTATTATTCAGATTACAAAGATAATTAAAACGAATGAACTGATAAACTAACTAAGAAAAAAGACTAAGTTTATACTGTATAGTTTAGTACATACCGAATATTCCCGATCAGTCACGCGCGTGGCATCACACGCGTGGCCAATCATCGCGTGATTCATGGCGTGAGGCGATTTACACCTTGTCCTCCACACTATGGACGGACGGAACTTTTTTTTCGCGATTGTCAACAGTGTTAACGATAGTGGTGTTACTGACCGGGAATAATCGAATGAATTCCCGTTCGTCAACACTGTGAACGAATAAAACGTTTTTTTCCCGATCGTCAACAGTGTGGACGAAAAGGTGTTACTGATCGGGAATATTCGCTACATACAACTAAAATCATAGGTATCTTTTTAAATTCAATTGCATTCCACACTTTTCTCTTATTTTTTATTTGTTGTTTTCTTGTCGACTACCTTGTTGGTTTAGTGGTCGCAAGTAGTACTGAGGCCTGAGCATGAGGTCCTGGGTTCAATTCCCCGGTCGGGAAAACTGTTATTGGGTTTTTCTATCTGGAATTTCTCAGTAGCAGCCTGGAGTCTAGATTTGTGCCCTGTTGATGGTACTAGGCTCGCCCAATTACATAGGACTTAAGGGTTTCCAGGACCTAAACACAAAAAACGCAAGTTTTCGAAACAATTAAAATATAGGATTGACTACAGTAAACAAAATCAGAAAAATATATGATATTCTTCAGGATATATGCTAGGAAGACAGTGCGTTGACTACATAATACTACTAATTTGATACGATAGAAAAAATCATGATTACGAGTATATCTCTAAAAGCTTTCTTTTTACAATAAAAAGTAAACCATACTAATATACATACAATCATTCTGTTTTTTTGTCAGATTATTATACAAGCAACATATTAAAATACTAATGTTTTAGTTTTTTAGTCCAAACAATAAATTTTTGTAATGAAATAATTACTTCATATTTTGCAATAAAATACCAGCGTTGTGTCATCGCGCTTTTTTTTTTTTTGGATGGGAAATCATTAAATGACTCCTCCCGCTCTGGGTGGAGCGGAAGGGAGTGTCAGACTCATACTGACTCACCCGTGTTCCTTCCTTAGCCCTTTATGTTCCGGGCCAGCGGACAATCCCGCTGAGTGTCATCGCGCTTCTCTTTCTTTTCTATGCAGTCCTACAGTAACCGCGCTTTAGGTCATGTAAGCCCCTTAGACATAACTGGCGAAATGGTGTACTATCAGGTTCGCCTCTGCCCTACCTTTCGGGGAAACAAAGCGTTATGTTATCTGTTATTTTTATCACACGTGAGTCAGTTTACCTAGACGTCATGCTCAATTTCCCGTTTAAAATAACAATGCCCTCTTCACATCTTTTTACAGGGGCATTCCTTTTAACAACCCTTTGCTTTTAATATAAGTAACTTGTTCTAGGGTTAGGGTGATCTTCCATGCGGAAAACCACACTCTTATGTGTCCATGGCATTGAAACGTAGTCGCTCACAATGGGCCTTATAAGAAGGCTATAAAAGTCACCTAAAGGGCAATGGAGAGGGCTATGCTTGGAGTTTCCCTGCGTGATCGAATCAGGAATGAGGAGATCCGCAGAAAATCAAGGTAACCGACGTAGCCCGAAGAATTGCTAAGCTTAAGTGGCAGTGGGCAGGGCACATTGCTTGCAGAATAGATGGCCTGGGGTCGAAAGGTTCGGGAGCGGCGACCGCATACCGGAAGACGTAGCGTTGGAAGGCTCCAACTAGGTGGTCCGACGACCTTGTGAAGGCCGCAAGAGCATAGAACCGGTCGAAGTAGAGGTGCTTGGGGGAGGCCTATGTCCATGTAGGTGTCTCCATGTAGGTACTAAAGAATCCACAAACATGACGAATCGGCCAAAGTCAGAGGGGCAATTCTCGTAATTTTAAGAAGTATGTCAAAAATACCTCTAATTTTCCTACATTTTTGACATTCATTGTCGCTGAGATGAGATTGCGACTAGATTTTGAACGTTTTTAAATCCGGGAATTTAGACTAGTTAATTTAGACTAGTTAATTTAAACTAGTTAATTTAGACTAGTTAATTTAGACTAGTTAATTTAGACTAGTTAATTTAAACTAGTTAATTTAGACTAGTTAATTTAGACTAGTTAATTTAGACTAGTTAATTTAGACTAGTTAATTTAAACTAGTTAATTTAGACTAGTTAATTTAAACTAGTTAATTTAGACTAGTTAATTTAAACTAGTTAATTTAGACTAGTTAATTTAGACTAGTTAATTTAGACTAGTTAATTTAAACTAGTTAATTTAGACTAGTTAATTTAGACTAGTTAATTTAGACTAGTTAATTTAGACTTGGTAATTTAGACTGGTTAATTTAAACTAGTTAATTTAGACTAGTTAATTTAGACTAGTTAATTTAGACTAGTTAATTTAGACTTGGTAATTTAGACTTGTTAATTTAGACTGGTTAATTTAAACTAGTTAATTTAGACTAGTTAATTTAGACTAGATAATTTAAACTAGATAATTTAGACTAGTTAATTTACACTAGTTAATTTAGACTAGTTAATTTAGACCAGTTTATTTAAACTACTTAATTTAGACTAGTTAAAGATATGGGTTTGAAGATTTGACGGGTTAACATGTCGCTTTCGCCTCAATAAAATTGTTCGGTAGGTATTGTGGTAGTAACAAAAGATTCTCGAATACATACTTAATAGAAGATTGTTCCTGCATAGTTATTCACAACCATTCGATACGCTTCCGTAACGTATCGAACATCAATCAATACTATCTTAGGAGTCCTCTAAACGCTGCCGCTGTCCACAACCCCAAAGCCCGAAAATTTTGACAGTTCTTTCAATCATCTGAAAACTTAATTCGAGGAATAGTTTTGAAATGTTGGAGGTTATTTAATACAAAAACTGTCAAACGTCAATTTTATTACGCGAATAAAAGTTATCTGGCGATAGAAAAATCAGCCCTAAATCAAATAGACGACCGCTATTCTTCCAACAGCTGTTTGCTGTCGGCAAATCAGGTTATCGAAATGTGTCATTTTCGATACGATTGCCTGTCGAATGGTCGTGAATATCTATGCTGGTGACGTTTTTCTTTATAAATAAGGCGATAAAGATATATCATCCGCCTCCGGCCGGAGTCTTCTGGGAATTGTGATTGAGTGTTACTACAGTGTCTTTATTTCACGACGCGCGCTCTACTTGTGGTTACCAAGTGTACACGCTGCGCTGTGACAAAAGTCTCCAGGAAAAATCCTCTATAATATCTATTCGAGAATCTTTTGTTACAATACGTTCACACATTGTGTCAAGCAAAAAACTTTAGGTATATCTCGATAAAAGTACAAAATACTTGTATCCAATGCCATATCTGAGATGAAAATTAAAGATAAACCATTAAACCGAAGTATTTAGCGACATGGTAGCCCGAAATACAAATTTTCTTACGTTTCTTGCAATTTGCTTGCAGGCCAGTGACAGGTATATGTTGATCTAAATACGTACGGACGAAATT
This sequence comes from Mesoligia furuncula, assembly GCA_916614155.1. Lineage (NCBI taxonomy): Eukaryota > Metazoa > Arthropoda > Insecta > Lepidoptera > Noctuidae > Mesoligia > Mesoligia furuncula. The sequence continues at coordinate 21,545,354 of OU744808.1, forward strand.
TGGCAGAGAGATAGATTGCATCCAGGGGAAGGATATAGGATAGTTTTTATCCCGATATTCCCACGGAATCGACACTTATGCGGGTGGAACCGCGGGGCGCTGCTAGTATGCAATAATATACAAACAAATAAAATTGAAGTGTCAGTTTGTAATGTCAAAATAACAGCTTTTTAGGGTTCCGTAGCCAAATGGCAAAAACGGAACCCTTATAGATTCGTCATGTCTGTCTGTCTGTCTGTCCGTATGTCACAGGCACTTTTCTCCGAAACTATAAGAACTATACTGTTGAAACTTGGTAAATAGATGTATTCTGTGAACCGCATTAAGATTTTCACACAAAAATAGAAAAAAAAACAATAAATTTTAGGGTTCCCCATACTTAGAACCGAAACTCAAAATTTTTTTTTTCATCAAACCCATACGTGTGGGGTATCTATGGGTAGGTCTTCAAAAATTATATTGAGGTTTCTAATATAATTTTTTTCTAAACTGAATAGTTTGCGCGAGAGAAACTTCCAAAGTGGTAAAAAGTGTGTCCCCCCCCCCCTGTAACTTCTAAAATAAGAGAATGATAAAACAAAAAAAAAATATGATGTACATTACCATGTAAACTACCACCGAAAATTGGTTTGAACGAGATCTAGTAAGTAGTTTTTTTTTAATACGTCATAAATCGTAAACCGCAATTTACCATTCATTCAAACAACTCAAAAATAAAAAATAATCATTTAATTTCACAAACATAAACCTTATGCATAAACCCAGATGTTACGGAACCCTCGGTGCGCGAGTCCGACTCGCTCTTGCCCGGTATTCTAAATGCATATGAAAGTCTAAACGGTACTTTTGAAAAAAAAAATTGTCTGCCTGTCTGTTTGTTCCGGCTAATCTCCAAAACGGCTGGACCGATTTTGATTAAATTTGGTACGGGGCTACTTTGAACCCTGAAGAAGGACAAAGGCTACTTTTCATCGACATATCACACGAGCGAAACCGCGGGCGGAAGCTAGTCTAATCATAACAATTTCATTTGAGAGAAAGTTAAAGCGTAGGTAGTAATGAACGAAAATTACATACAAAGGTGAATTGTCTGGTGATTCATCTGATTTACGTAGCGAGAGGCTATAACATGAATCAAATATTTTACTTAGAGATGATTTACACCATGTGTAAACTCAAAATAAACAGCATTTCGTACGCCATTTATATGGTACACTTAGATTTACGTTGTTGTTCTTTAGAATAAGCTCCATAAGACTCACGCGAAAATATCTGAAGATTACTTTGAAGATTGTAATTTACTTTTCAAATATTTTCTCTTTGATATAAGTAAGTATAGATACTTATACTTCCCGTGGGTGTCGTAAAAGGCGACTTAGGGGCGTACCGGAGAATGGGCAGCAGCGTTCTCTATGCATTCCACCACCATACCATACTACGATCGCCAACCCGCCTGCCAAGCGTGGCTATTATTGCAAACCCCCCCCCCCCCCCCTTTTGGGCCTAAGTCCAGCAGTGGACGTCTTTCGGCTGAAATGATGATGATGATGATAAGTATAATAAAGTTGAAGAGTTTGTTTGTTTGAACGCGCTGATCTACTACCGATTAAAAAAAAATTATGGCGCCATGTCATGTTCTGATCGGAAATACCAGTCGAATTTGAAAAAATATTTTTTGCAAATGCAAAGCTTTTTTTTCTACTTCAAATGATAGCCCACTACTTGAAGAAGGGTACAGGCTATTTAAAAAAAAATACGATAGGACTCTTAGGAGCCGACCAAAAATGAAAAAACTGGCCAAGTGCGAGTCGGACTCGCACACGAAGGGTTTCGTACCACAAGGCAAAAACGCTTTTAAAACATGTTAGTTGTATGGGAGCCCCCCTTAAATATATATTTTATTTTAATTTTATTATTTATTATTAAAGTTAAAATACAACTGAGTATTTTGTGAATATTTCAAGTGCCTACCTGTTGCCATTTTTGATATCGAGCAAAAAAATCGTGTTTGTTGTATGGGAGCCCCCCTTAAATATTTAATTTATTTTCTTTTTAGTATTTGTTGTTATAGCGGCAACAGAAATACATAATTTGTGAAAATTTCAACTGTCTAGCTATCGCGGTTCTTGAGATACAGCCTGGTGACAGACAGACGGACAGACAGCGAAGTCTTAGTAATAGGGTTCCGTTTTTACCCTTTGGGTACGGAACCCTAAAAGTACGAAAGAACGCTATGCGAAAACGAAGTCATGCGATGCGATGCGACGGGGTGGGTCGGGGGAACAAGAAATTGCATGCAGACAAAGTCGCGGGTAGAAGCTAGTTATTCTATAAAATACCATTCCATTACTTACATATCGGGAACCCTCCGTGGCTGTTGGTCCCGGCTGTCATTCGTAGATCTTTAACAGGCCTTAGGGCCGGGTGGTCCTTGACAGAAGCCCAACAGTCTGACAACCAGTCTTATCAAGGGGTATTGTATTACCCAGTATCTGGGTTGTGGAGGTTCGATCAGATATGCTGTCGCTCCATGTAAAATACTGGTATTCAGCTGCATAGGATTAGACTAGAAGCTGAACCCAACAGTTAGATTGATTATCTTTGAGGGTCGAGAAGTTGGAGTCGCGTCACAACACGAACTTCAAGTCGTTCATGGTGCATGTTCCGACACATCATCTCAAGAAGTTCCTCAAGGAAGAGTTCTGGCCGAAGGGTGTACCGCCGCCGGTTTCGGTACGTCATGACACCAGAGGCCTTAGTGTGAGTTTTTCACTCACGTTCGATTGCGAGCGCGTTAGAATTTTGTAGGGAAAAAGGTTATAGCGCCACCTGGTGGTCACTAGGAGAAACCTAATTTCCCATACAAAATTCTAACGCGCTCGCAATCGAACGTGAGTCGAAAAATCTCACACTAAGGCCACAGTCAGCGAAACAGCAGACAATTCGTTTTCATTAGTTTGTTCGTTTTTAGGGTTCCGTACCTAAAGGGTAAAAACGGAACCCTATTACTAAGACTTCGCTGTCTGTCCGTCTGTCTGTCACCAGGCTGTATCTCAAGAACCGCGATAGCTAGACAGTTGAAATTTTCACAAGTTATGTATTTCTGTTGCCGCTATAACAACAAATACTAAAAACAAAATAAAATAAATATTTAAGGGGGGCTCCCATACAACAAACGCGATTTTTTTGCCTTGTTTTGCTCGATATCAAAAATGGCAACAGGTAGGCACTTGAAATATTCACAAAATACTCAGTTGTATTTTAACTTTAATAATGAATAATAAAATTAAAATAAAATAAATATTTAAGGGGGGAAAAATATTTAATCCCATACAACAAACATGTTTTTTTAGGCGTTTTTGCTTTGTGGTACGGAACCCTTCGTGTGCGAGTCCGACTCGCACTTGGCCAGTTTTTTAGTGTAGGTACTGAATTATAATGTTGTATGTATCTATAGTATTTTTAAGTTATTAATATTGTATTGTATGTGTTTTATATGGGCCTTGATGCCTGAAATAAATGGATAAATAAATAAATAAATTATTCCAAAATGTACCGACCAAATCATAAGAATATCTTCAAAAACACCAGAATATCTCGAGCAATGATGCCAGTTGATCCATGAAAAGTTAATTATGCCTGCATTTAGGCACTTGAGCCCATCTTAACTTTGGATTAACATCGAGGCGCCACGCGTACAGCTCTCGACTTGAATAATAAATGTATTTGCATATTTCATAGGCAATCCGCATTCGATTTTAACATTGTGTACAGACGACCACGGGCCCAAGTCTGCTATTTTTATTAATTCGTCATTCCAACACCATTGTCATTTTGCTAAAAGTTCGTAATCAGCTAAATTCATAATGGTTACTGTCAAAATTTTAGCAGATTACCGCACAAGTCAGTAATTCATTTTTCATTATGTACGAGATTACCATTCTATGCCATTTCTTTCAATGGAGTGTCAGTGGTTGACCATTGGAAAGTCATAATGACGCCATCATATTAGTAGATTACCAAACTTGTCAAAATCAACAATTATGAAATCAATGATAGACCATTCTGACACTATTGTAATAGCAGACTTGAGGCCCAGGTCGTTTCAATAATTGTTTTGCCAGTTGGAAATCTTGACCTCGATCACGCCTGATGGAAAGCGATGGATGAGGTCTAAGATGGAACGAGCGTGCCCAGAAGATGCCTAAGGCACTGGAACTCCCACGCATCGACGAAACAAAGCAGGCTGCTTGACGCCGGAGTCCGGTGGGTGGGTGGTCGCAAACCAGGCAGGCGTTAGCCCTACCACCGCAAAGGAAGAATTGGCCAGTCAAATAAGGTGTTGGGTGTGACTGTCCAGGATGCGACGAGCGCTCGGTTCAGTTGAGTAACTGGCGGAACAAACTGCGCTACACGAGGAGGCTTCTTCATGCATCCTCTTATCGCTTAAAACATGAATGACTTAGGTATAGACTAGAATTGTGGTCAAAGTACTTACACACGAGCGAGATGCATCGACGACAGAGGCAACTAACTGCATCCGTCGCCACGCGTCGGCGGCGTCTGCCGTCGACAACAACAACGTGTCGCTCTTTTATTTGAGTACGGTGCTCAAATACACGAGCGGCATGTTGTCGACGGCTGCAGTTCCTCTGTCGTCGACGCGTGTCGCTCTTGTGTTTGAGTACGGTGCTCAAACACACGAGCGACATGTTGTCGACGGCTGCAGTTAGCTCTGTCGTCGCCGCGTGTCGCTCTTTAATTTGAGTACGGTGCTCAAATACACGAGCGTCATGTTGTCGACGGCTGCAGTTTCCTCTGTCGTCGGCACTTGTCGGTCTTTTATTTCAGTATGGTGCTCAAATACACGAGCAGCATGCTGTCGACGGCTGCAGTTACCTCTGTCGTCGACGCGTGTCGCTCTTGTATTTGATTACGATGCTCAAATACACGAGCAGCATGCTGTCGACGGCTGCAGTTACCTCTGTCGTCGACACGTGTCGCTCTTTTATTTGAGTATGGTGCTCAAATACACGAGCAGCATGCTGTCGACGGCTGCAGTTACCTATGTCGTCGACGCGTGTAGCTCTTGTGTTTGAGTACGGTGCTCAAAAACACGAGCGGCATGCTGCCGACGGCTGCAGTTACCTCTGTCGTCGACGCGTGTCGCTCTTGTGTTTGGGTAAGGTGCTCAAATACACGAGCAGCATGCTGTCGACGGCTGCAGTTACCTCTGTAGTCGACGCGTGTCGCTCTTGTGTTTGAGTACGGTGCACAAATACACGAGCGGCATGCTGTCGACGGCTGCAGATACCTCTGTCGTCGACGCGTGTCGCTCTTGTGTTTGAGTACGATGCTCAAATACACGAGCGGCATGCTCTCGACGGCTGCAGTTACCTCTGTCGTCGACGCGTGTCGCTCTTGTGTTTGAGTACGGTGCTCAAATACACAAGCGGCATGCTGTCGACGGCTGCAGTTACCTCTGTCGTCGACGCGTGTCGCTCGTGAGTAGGTATGCACACAAAGTTATTATCGTAGACTGAGTAAGATAAGTGCAGAAGCCAAGAAACCTACTACAATCTGTCAAATTTCTTTAATAGATTTTCATCTTTATCGCTGAAGCGTAAGGTTCAAAGTAGATTGTGAAAATTTGATAGATTCGGGTAGCTTGATGTGCTGGCGTCTGTACATCAGAGGGGCAATTCTAACATTGTATATCTTGCTAGTAACTAGTGTAAGTTTTGTTTTCTCACCATCTGTAGCTTCTTGAACAATAAACTATTTCTTATTATTATTCTCGTAATTATAAGAACGTTCATAGTCTGATCTGAGTCTCAATCTGTCAAAAATACTTCGTTTTTGACTTTGACTGTCACGTGAGATGAGATTGAGATTTTGATTTTAGGAATTGGCCTTCAGGAATGATGGAAGCTGCGCGTGTGGACCAATCCTTAGACAAACACTTGTTCATGGAATTGCTTTTCTTATTTGATATGGAAATTTTGTTACATGTCGGAATATCTACTATGTCAATATACAGGAATACTGCTAAAATACGAAACGAACGATAAGTATTTCAAGAGCTTAATATAAATTATGTCAAGTTCACTTATGTTTTATAAATATTATTTTATCCACTTCCCCGTTGGCCTCGTGGCCACAAGCGCGACTTCTGAGCGTGGGGTCCTGGGTTCAATTCCCGGGTCGGGCAGTGTTTTTGGGTTTTTCTATTAGGAGTTTCTTAGCAACAACCCGGAGTTTAGAAATTGGCGGTATGATACCCCGTGCCTCGCGGAAAGCACGTTAAGCCGTTGGTCCTGCGCCTGATCTCTCTCCGGTCGTGTCGGATTGCCGTCCCATCTGACTATGAGAGTGAGGGAAGAGGGAGTGCATCTGAGTCTGCGAAGACTTGTGCACTATATCACCCGAGGTGATGGCTAGTCTCCTTTGAGATGGGCAGCCATGGCGAAAATAAGGTCTGGAGGGCTCTATATATTTTGTTCAACCACAATAATAGAAGTAGAGAAACATCCATACTAATATTATAAATTCGAAAGTTACTGTCTGTCTTTATGTTACATTTTCACGCCTAAAGTACTGAACGGATTTCGATAAAATTTGGCAGAGAGATAGATTGCATCCCAGGGAAGGACATATGATAGTTTTCATCGACATACCTCGCCGTAGAAGCCGCGGGCGGAAGCTAGTTTGAAATAAGATTAGATATTTAAATAAACCTTTATTACACTCCTTTCAATTGATTTTGACTTCTATACCGTAGGCATAAAGTGGTTACAATACCATCTGTTTACTGCAGCTGCCATTTGCCATGCCACTAACGCAATAGAATTCATAATCGGTTGAACGAACTGTAACAGAGGTTTATTTAAATGTCTAATCTTATTTCAAATGGAGTATAGTAACTTACAACGTGGTCACATTAACTCGACGCATCTCTGGAATGCGAGGCCCGCATTCCTTAGCTCGCCCAGCAAGTGTTAGGCCTTTGTCTTTCTTACCGATACGCGCGTCGACCAGAAATCCATACATCGTTGGGCCAAATGTGAACAGTAATCATTTATGTGTTATTTAATAGATAAAAAACATACATATTAATATCAGAAATATTTTTTTCAAAATTCTATGGGAATTTGGAAGAAAATAAGTTTTTGGGTCACTAGGTTAGGTTATGCGGCACATGGTAAGAATTGTATTTATAATGCCAAAATGTATTGTAAATACCATAATTAAATAGACACATTGATTTAATTGTTTGAAAACATATTTGTATGTTACTATTAGCATATTATTGCATAGCACAAAAAAGGAATTAGGTAGGTAAAATAAACACAAGTTATTTTTTCAATATTTTACTCATCTTCATTTTCATACTCAATCAATATATCATCGAGGAATGGTGCAGGAGGTGTGATGGTATTTTGGTACCTTGCCCAACTAAGGTACCAGATCACCACCATTACATGTGCACAGCAACCTACTGTTCGCCTGCCGACAATGCAGTTACAACAATATTGTATAATGGCTTCTTTACTTGTAAGAGAGCTGTCAACTAAAATATAAATAAAATATATTTTTCCACTTACATGTCTTGACTGAATGCGGCCTCTGACTAAGTATAAATTATTTGTAGATGACAACTCTCTTAGTAGGTCGCTGTCCACCTCCCTACATACTTCTATTTCAAATCTGCCATTTGCCCTTACATGCTCTCCATAATACGACCGTGCCTGTTTTATCTGATATGTGCCTAGAGATATTAATATAAGTTCAGAAAAGCTGAGCTGTGGAAAATCCGTTATGTTACTTTGGGCATCGATGCGTGTGAAATTAGCTCTACGTCTATTCAAATTACTTTGCTGCACAATATCAGCCAAAGCATTATTTACATACATTTTCTCATTCATTATGTTAAGTATTTCCACAGCATCAGGACGATCTCTAATAGGAGGGTGAAATCTATTCATTAGAGCCGCGGCCACTTCAAAATCTTTCATTAAATGTTTACTTGATACATTAAAATAGTCTTGCCGAAGTAGTTTATAATCTCTTTTGAAGCGGCCATTGACCACTTCTACAACCCATCGACAAATGGTGACAGCTCTTGATTTATTAGCTGCAAGTGTGGACATTTGTGTTTCACCCACCTGTAATGTACCAGGCACGAACGTTCTGTAACCACAGTCATTTAATATGGGCAAGGCGTCTCTAAATCCTCTATCTTGTAACGAGTCTTTTAAGCCTGTTACATGATAGCGCGTTCTTTGCTTTAATTTGTAGGCAACAGGGTGGTGTTGCCATGTAAAAATTCATTTTTTTGAATCGGAAGTCGTGTAGTGGTCACACTGATTTTTTTTGATGCTGTCAGTTGATTTTGATATGTCACTTTCCGGCCGAACTTTATATAAAATGGAGTAATTTTAGAGCTCCAATTAAAATCTGGAAGTTGATACTTCCAATGGACTACATCCAGTCCTAATTATGTGGTAGCTGATTTGCCCTTGTCGGCATCATAATGGGATTGGCCATATTTTGTAAAAGGTTGGTAAAATTCTTCGTGGTTTCATACCTACTCACGTGTCGCGTGGTTATTTGGATGGCAGACGTTAATAGTTTTCGATATTTGTTTCAGGATCTTTTGAACCTTATATATTTTGGATTAATTCATCTACTGATGTAAAAACTTCCTTTGGAAAAGAAACGGTGAGTTAATTTGCATTTGGTCGTAAACATTCCGATCGGCATTTTTGTCGACGCTGTACATCAGCTAACAATTATTCATGTTTGATTTCAGCCGTGAGGCGTTTCTTATTTATTTTTACTTCAAGACTTAAATTTTTAACGCTAGCCCCTACCGACATATATCATGGACCGCCTGACGTCCCCGCGAAGATCAAAATCACCAGGGTTTGCCCATTCGGTTTGTTAGATTATTCGCCGGAATATGGTATGGTTTATAATACTTAACTTAAATTGACAAAAGTGCAATAATGACAGGACAGGAATTAATTTCTATTCCATCTTAGTTTTACACCAACTGTTAATATTAGAAAGGAATTTTCTTGTATATTGAGACCAGCAGCCTTCGGGTAATAAAATCGTTCAATAACTTTTGTGTCGATTTTTATTGATACTCCCCGCTTGAAGATTAAAAGTTTCCAGTTCCCGCAGGTTAGTCTATCCTTGGCATAGTTTGGTGTGTGCTCCTGGCGCCCGAATTTTCACTTCTACTTATTGTTTATTTATTTGGAGTACACACACACATTTAATAATCACATTTCATAATATACATTTTTAATAACATACACTCTTTAAATTAAATTATATTTTTTATTATTACAATTGTCGCTAGATAATTTTTTTTTATTATTACAATCTAGAATAAATCCATCACCAGGTCTAAAGAATTCTTTTAATTCCGAATTTGGTTTTTGAATCTCACATTTAATTATATCAGCATCTGATGTTGTTGCTGGATAGGGACCTAAAACATCGATGATATGGCCATCTGTACATACTATCATAAATGGTTTCACCAGATTGGTGTATTTATGTAGACTATATGTTTTTTTTTGATATGAATAATTGGAACTCTTCTGAACATATGTGTATGTTCCATCAAAAATGGCCAATGGTCTTTCCTGTCCCTCAAAGTTCCCAAACAAACCATTTGGGATTAAAAGTGATTTATTTAATACTTGTTGCCTATTCAAATGGTGGAAACCCAAATGGTGTGGCACAAAAAACTCTGTTAGGATATCACGTGCCTGTCCCATTAATACTTCCAGTGAACTCCTTGGAATTTTCATCATTGTTGCAATACGATCATTGGAATCACCAGTTCTTAATTTCATCAAATAAACACCCAGTGCAGTACGACCCTTTTTAACGTTACTGAATGGTGTAACCTCGTGAAATAGATTATTAAATTGATCTTTATTTAGTCCAGTCCAAAAATGAACAATGCCATCATCCAAATCATCAAGATCGTCAAAATCTATAAACATATGGTTTGAAGATTTTAGTGATAACATATCTTGAATATGCACTGCATTGAAGACATTTAAATAATTGTCAAGGGCTCCACTAATAAATTGCACTGAATCTACATATTTGTGAAAATCACAGAGACGATTGTTTTGTGGAATATAATAGTTATATTTTTCCAGCATTACCTTTCTAATTGATACAGAGATTCTATTCCTTTCTCGGCCCCGACATCCTTCAATAAAGCATCGCGACTCTGTTTCAATAGCTCTAACATAGTCAGGTAGAACAATTTGGTCTGCGTAAGTACTTGCGCCAGACACAACATTTCTCACATGCATTGGAGGATCTTCAATCAGAATTTGAGGTGATTCTTCTACAGTAGGTGCCATACTCGAGGTAGATGGTCCAGAGATAAAATGGCGACTGGCCCTATCAGCTCTCATCCAGCAGGGATGACACAAGCGGCTGGTCAGTTCCACCTGTAGAAATAACCATACATGAATTATACAATTGTCTATAAAATGGTAAACTCAATAACACATTTATTTATTTATTTGAAGCTTTTGTTAAATGTGACTTACCGTTCGTGGCATTATCCATTCGCAAATAACATTATAGATCCGAGCTTCACGTTCAGTACTACTGCTCAAAGAGTGAAAGCGTGTCCGAAGAATAGAGCGGCCACAGAGTACACACACACTTCGATGTCCAACCATAGCAGTAGAGCTTGAACTTGTTTCTTGTTGCTCAGATCTCAATGTATCATTTGCAAGATTCCAGCAAGAAGAACACACATGATCTGCATTGTTAATCTGCAAAAGAAAAAGTATACAATGTTAGAATACCAGACATATTTTCGGTCAGTGACTCGTCCTAGCTGTGATTCAATAGGTAAAGAATAAACAAACCGTTAAAAACTATCTCTGATTAAATTATGCGACCGATTGATTGATCGAAACCGATTAGAGCCTTTTTATATGAGCGTGTAACGCCCCAAATCAGTACCAATTGAAAAATAATAGTAAACCTATAGATACTTACTGTTCGACGACCAGTCCTTGCCCTTATTATGGAAAGAACTGCTTCATCATGTAAAGGCACACTTCCAGTAGCGTTGCTACGATCAGTAGCGATACCACAACTCACGCAATTCACCATTGTCCAGTCTATAAGCAAAATCGGTGTCCAACAAAATACACAATAACAAGTATCCAAGTCCGTAAAATCAATCCAAAGTCGTCAGAAAAATAGCACAATTCGAGTAAGTATCCAAGTCCGTAAAACCAATCCAAAGTCGTCAGAAAAATAGCAGAAATCGAGTAAGCACATCCGTAAGCGCACGAGTACGAAAACGAATGACGGGACTTGACGGGAGTGACGTGACATTGACATTTTGACAAACATCGATATTTTTTCGTTCTGAAACAGTCGCCCGATACACGATTTTGAACGATGATGTTATTGTTAAATAACTATTACTAAAACAAAAATAATTCATCAAATGTCCTTTTTTATTTTCTATATGATTCTAACGTTCATGACAAATGCTTAAACAAAATAGATATCGTTTTTTAAATAACTTCTTTAGAACTACTAGTTTTAGAACGAACTTAAAATGACCTGACAGCTTGTTTACGGAGCTAGTTTTAGAACTACATATAATTAAAAACCATATTTCAAATTATAATTTTTAGCTCATTCCGGTAGAAAGTTATTATTGTTACATGTTATTTTTAATCAGTAAAAAATCTAGTTTTTTTTTAATATACATATCGTTTCTGTACATACTTTAGCCCAATACTGTCGATCTCCTTTGGCTAGTTTTCTGTTGTTCTTTAATTATATTTTTTATTAGGTATATTTAGTTAAATTACCAAAAAACCGAAATGACGTCATCAAGGCCAAGCGTCGAGTTAATGTGACCGCGTTGTAGTAACATTACAAATGCGAAAGTAACTCTGTCTGTTGCCTTTTAACGCCTAAACTTCAGCAACGATCGGTATGAAATTAGACAAGGCCTGGGACCTAGAGGAGGAGGACATGAGCTACTTTTCATTCTAGATATTTTGTATAAAAAAATACAAAGTACACGCAGACACAGTCGCAGGGAACAGCTGATTCAAAATATAACGGCGAATAAATGGAAGTTAATAATAATTCAAAAGCAAACGAATAACAGGCGAACCCTAAACATCTGTATAAAGAAATATTTCCATTGAACCTTGTTGTAGCACCCGAGGGGGCTCTTTATTGTATCGGGGGTGCTCGTGGCTCCCCAATCGTGAATTATGACCCGCTAAGCACCCCTAAATGGATCCAGATAAACTTTTTAAATGAATTCTCTTAAGAGCCTATACTACCTCAAATGGCTTAGCATGATCCTCCGTTATGTCGAAAATACCGCAGCATTAATTTTGAAATAAATATATGGTAAAGTTGAGGATTAATGCTAGGTACTATGTTAGCCGAAAACACGATTCCATAAAATTTTCTCGATAGAAAAAAATTACAAAGTTACCTCCAAATTGAACAATAAACCGCTGGTATTCAAAAAATACTTCAAATTTGATCATGAAACTTTGCATACTAACTGAACTAACTATAAAGCTGGTCTTATGTTATTTAGTTTTTTTTAATTACCTTTATTTTCACCGTAAAAAGCAAATACCTAAACTATTGGCGCTGCCTTCCGCCCAGCACCGCACTCTGTCTCGCTCTCACACAGTCCGCGAGCATTATCGTGCGAGCGAGATAAAGAGTGAACTTTAGCTGAGGTAGTATAAGGAAGGCTCTTAAAGTTGGAAGTGAATTTTGTAATTTAATTGAATCAACGATATTTTAGACTAGCTTCTGCCCGCGTGTTCTTTTCTTGCTCCCCAACCCACCCGTCGCATAGCATCGCCTGCCCACGCGGAAAAAAAAAACGAAAACGATCTCTCTGACCAACGAAAAACGATGTTTGGCTTAGTGATTTTTCTGACTTTATTTTTCTTTTTTAGGGTTCCGTACCCAAAGGGTAAAAACGGGACCCTATTACTAAGACTTCGCTGTCTGTGCGTCCGTCCGTCTGTCTGTCACCAGGATGTATCTCAAGAACCGCGATAGCTAGACAGTTGAAATGTTCACAAATTATGTATTTCTGTTGCCGCTATAACAACAAATACTAAAAATAAAATAAATATTTAAGGGGGGCTCCCATACAACAAACGCGATGTTTTTGCCCTTTTTTGCTCGATATCAAAAATGGCAACAGGTAGGCACTTGAAATATTCACAAAATACTCAGTTGTATTTTAACTTTAATAATAAATAATAAAATTAAAATAAAATAAATATTTAAGGGGGCTCCCATATGACAGACGTGTTTTTGTTCGGCGTTTTCGCCGTGTGGTACGGAACCCTTCGTGTGCGAGTCCGACTCGCTTCATGGTTCATGAGATACAGCCTGGTGACAGACAGACAGTCAGACGGACAGTGGAGTCTTAGTAATAGGGTCCCGTTTTCACCCTTTAGGTACGGAACCCTAAAAACGAAAACGAAGTTAGTAAGAGCGCTCTTCCTTACTTCGTTTTCGCTTAGTGATCTTTCGGACTTTTTTTCTTTTTTCTCGGTTCCTAACGCTCTCAAAACGCCGAAGGAAAACATTGTGAGGCAACCGACATGTCCTAGAACCAAAAAATCGAAGACATGTGCCATCCGCCAACCCGCACTGGGCACGCGTGCTGCATTACGGCCCACTCTCTAGCCGACACGCGAAATAATCGCACGCGACACAAATGCACCGCCCGTTTCGCGTCTTGCGCTGCCTTAGAGTCGCGCGCGATTTTATCGCGCGTCGCGCCTGTTTGAAGGAGCCTTTACCGGCTAAGCTGAAAGCAATTTAGGGGATAGCCTATTTAGCTTATGAGTCCTTGAACGTTACCCTAATTCACGTCTTGAATATTGCCAGTGTCCCAGTAAACAGCAATCAATCATCCTTAGGTACTACCCTCATCTATTTTGAGCATGTATAATTTATATATAACGCCTACTTATATATTTCGTTTGCAATTTAGTTGCCGAGACCCCTCCGTGCCTCGGAAAGCACGTTAAGCCGTTGGTCCCGGCTGTCATTCGTGGATCTTTGACAGTCGTTACGGGTAGTCAGAAGTCCGAAAGTCTGACAACCAGTCTTACCAAGGGGTATAGTATTACCCAATAACTGGGTTGTGGAGTTCAGATAGGCAGTCGCTCCATGTAAAATAGGTTTATTCCCAGTCGCCCCCGCGGGGATTGCCACCGGAGGCAAATGGGAATAAAAATTCCCAGTCGCCACCGGTGGTGACTGGGAAGTTATTGCCGTGGGGGCAATAACTTCCCAGTCACCACCGGTGGCGTGCACGTAGTCTTTTTTTTTTTAAAGATTAAAGGCAGGTTCGTAATATGTTGCCTCATCCTTTTATTCTCTACGATGGAGAAAGCAATGTACAGCGAAACTGAAGTGGGGGCAATGACTTCCCAGTCACCACCGGTGGCGAAAGGGAATTTTTATTCCCATTTGCCTCCGTTGGCAATCCCCGCGGGGGCGACTGGGAATAAACGGACAGACGCAGCGGTTTATTCCCAGTCGCCCCCGCGGGGATTGCCACCGGAGGCAAATGGGAATAAAAATTCCCAGTCGCCACCGGTGGTGACTGGGAAGTTATTGGCGTGGGGGCAATAACTTCCCAGTCACCACCGGTGGCGTGCACGTAGTCTTTTTTTTTTAAAAGATTAAAGGCAGGTTCGTAATATGTTGCCTCATCCTTTTATTCTCTACGATGGAGAAAGCAATGTACAGCGAAACTGAAGTGGGGGCAATGACTTCCCAGTCACCACCGGTGGCGACAGGGAATTTTTATTCCCATTTGCCTCCGGTGGCAATCCCCGCGGGGGCGACTGGGAATAAACGGTAAAATACTGGTATTTAGCTGCATCCGGTTAGACTGGAAGCCGACCCCAACATAGTTGGGAAAAGGCTAGGCAGATGTTGTGTGAATTTAGTTTCCAAACGTGTAAACAAATATGTGTTTTTGTAAAAACCACATAAAGTTCAGTTTCCACTGCAACATCAAACATTTTAATGACTTTTTCTATACCTAGTACTTACTGGTAATTCTGAAATCGACCCAATTTACACTAAAAATAAAGTTGATATTCGTTTAAATGGAAGAAGCACCAATTGGAGACTAGGATTTCAATAAACTATTAAAGGTTCCATACTTTCTTTATAGGTATTGAATACTGCAACCTAGGCCCGCCCGGTTGTCAAACTCTACTTTAGCATTACAATTACAATTATTATCCTTCTAAGTTGTATGTAATTCGTGAATTTCAAAATGTCTTACGATTTTTGCAAATAAATTTTGAAACTGAGTGTGACTGCCTCGTTATTAGTGGTCGCAAGCGCTACTGCTAAACATTGGGTCCTAGTTTCGATTCTCAGGTTGGACAAAGTGTTGTGCTTTTCCATTAATCTGGAATTTCTCAGTAGCAGCCCAGAGTCTGGATTTGTGCCCAGTTGACTACAATAGGCTCGCCCCTTATTGGATACTTGGGTATCAGTGGCGAAGGTTCCACACAACTCAATTCCTACCGACTTCCCTTTGAAAAATGGCACAGCCAGTATTCTATACACAAATAATATAATCATATTGAACATATCTACTCCGGCTTACCTCTTACGAAAATTGACCCTTCGCTACTACTGGGTAATTGGGTATACGTATACCTTCTATAAGTTCACCTCTTTTCCTCTTTAATTTCAATATCTCTTAGGGCGGCTGACTTTACCTAAGTCAGATATCTTTTATCCATGGAATAAAATTGACGTCTGACAGTTCTAGTAGGTATGGAAAAATTGTCAAAAATTAAAAAAAAATATTGTCAGTACCTAAGACTTATTCTAGGTATAAAAGTTTGGTGAAATTCGCCCTTAGCAGAGTGGAAAAGGTTGATGATAAAATATTTTAATGTCTTTGTTTTAAGATTTTTTTTTCAACTTATTCCTCTTTCCAATATCGTCCCTACATTTACACTTAAAATTCAAAAATTACATGATTTAGGGCTGATGTTTCAATAGACAGATATTTTTTATTTGTGGAATAAAATTGACGTCTGACAGATTTTGTATGGAAGAACTGTCAAAAATTCAAAATATTCATCAGATAAAATTATCTGGCGTTGGAACAGTCAACCCTAAATTACAATTACACAAGTTTATCTTCCAATTAACATCCATCTTACAATAACATTAACAGTCAGAGCAGCAATTCTCGTAATTTTAAGAAAGGTACTGACCTTTCTATGAAAATTAGAGGTATTTCTGTGACAGATGGAGACTGCTCCATCTGTCAAAAATACCTTTAATTTTCATATATTTTTGACAAGTTTAAGACATTAATTGTCGCTGAGATGATTGCGACGAGATTTTGAACGGTTTAATTACTATTGAATTGGCCTTCAGATATTTTTACAATTATCTATAATTAAAAACTTCAATGCGGCAACCTTATCTGTTTCTGACACCCGTCACGCTCAGTTATGCCTTGAGTTATTTTAGCAGAAATAAAAACCAGTGTTGCCAAGAAAAATAATGCACCGATTCCCATCTGTGTGCTGTGTAGGTATTACATAACATACCGCGCTGTTGTTCTGATCAGTGTTGCCAACAAATGAGTACGCAAGGTCATACTCATTTCCTATTTATCTCACCACTGTGGAATCTGTAGTATTTTTTTATTATTTATTTGTCCGGAATCGTAAGAAACGTTTGTGTGACATATTGTTGGCATAGTTTCTTCGAAGGTATACTTTACTATACTTTGTTTTTTTTCTTGCCTAGAGTAGCTACTAGTCCAAGAAGAAAACTCCCTCGACTGACTGACTCTCAAGCGAAAAGTTAGGGACATGTGCATTCTTTCCATTTTGACCTAAGGATCTCAGACTTGGTCTTTGACAAACATTCAAAAGTCCAAACTCAAGGTTTACAACGTGCGATGCGATGGAGCGCAATTATTATAGGCGTCAAATTAACAGACCATATTCGCAAGTCACAACACCACAACTGCGCTCCAAAGCACGTATGAGCATATACAGCATGAGCTGTGGGCCCTAAAACAGCTAGAAGGCGTCGCGGCAGACCACATTTTTTTTTTTTTTTAATATGGGAAATCATCAAATGAGTCAGCTCTGAGTGGAGCGGAAGGGAGTATCAGACTCTTACTGACTAAAACCCACCCCGAGTTCCTTCCTTAGCCCTTTATGTTCCGGGCCACCGGTAACCCTTTCGGACAATCCCGCTGATGCTGCAGCGGCAGATCCCGTAGACGATGGTAGGACGAGCTGAGCAAAGCAAACTATCAGTGGCCCAGACTCAGAGACTCAAGCGCAGTCATTTATTAGCGCAGTTTCACACGCGCTTATCGAAGCCGATCGATTATAGAAATGAAAGAGTGACGGATACAATTACGTGCCTAGAAAATATTTTAAAAGCCAATTATTTTTAAATGAGTAACCGTGGAGTTTCTTGCCGGCTCTTCTCCATAGGAAGCGACCTATTGAAACCTAGTTTTTGACGTTTCTTAACTGCACATGGTAGGTTTATGTAAAATAAAATGTTTTGAATTTTTTTTTTCGTGCAGAAAATTCTGATATCGCGATGTAGAATACGTCAGTCGTAGTAAGTATGTGATGGTACCAGATGACGCCACATGTCCATAATCATAGTGGTTTCCTGCCACTTCCCAGCACCTGGTACAACGCCGCTACTACAAATAACCTTGCAGCTCAATAAAGTGCTAATTAAACTATTTATCAAGGCAAATAATACGATACGATACACAGCGATCACGCAAACTACGCTAAGAACGTAAATATTGTGTAAATTATGCGGTGAAAAAATATTTTTTTAACGGCTCCTACAAACAGGCGCGTCACGCGATATAATTGCACGCGACACAAAAGCACCGCTCGCGCTTGTGTGATTTGCGGTGCCTTTATGTCTCGCGCGATTTTATCGCGTGTCTTGCCTGTTTGTAGGAGCTTTAACTCTGTTTTACGATTGTTTTATCATGATACTATCTTATTAAAGAAATATTTTTGAATAAGTCTTTTTTAGGGTTCCGTACCCAAAGGGTAAAAACGGGACCCTATTACTAAGACTTCGCTGTCTGTCCGTCTGTCCGTCTGTCTGTCTGTCTGTCACCAGGCTGTATCTCAAGAACCGCGATAGCTAGACAGTTGAAATTTTCACAGATGATGTATTTCTGTTGCCGCTATAACAACAAATACTAAAAACAAAATAAAATAAATATTTAAGGGGGGCTCCCATACAACAAACGCGATTTTTTTGCCCTTTTTTGCTCGATATCAAAAATGGCAACAGGTAGTCACTTGAAATATTCACAAAATACTCAGTTGTATTTTAACTTTAATAAGAAATAATAAAATTAAAATAAAATAAATATTTAAGGGGGGCTCCCATACAACAAACATGTTTTTTTCGGCGTTTTTGCCTTGTGGTACGGAACCCTTCGTGTGCGAGTCCGACTCGCACTTGGCCAGTTTTTTTTTGAACATTTGACAATACACTCATTTTTTTCTGGTTTGAAATATTTTACGAATACTCCTAGTATACGATAAAAAACTACGTGTTTTACGGTGTCTACCTTTAGGCAGCGCATTCAGTTTTTTTGCGAATTGGCTAGTCTGTCTGTTGTTAGTTAAGAGCGTTTACGCCGTACGGCATTTCATACAAACTTTCAAGCCCTTGTTTTTCAAAATGAATGAACCGATTTTAATGAAACTTCATACGTAGCAGGCACAAAGGACTAAAAAGTTAGACAAGAACATTTTCGAAAAATGGTGTTACAGCCAAATTAGACCGATTTAAAATTTTCCATAGAAACTGAGATTTCCAGTTATCTTTATTTACATATAAGACATTTCGAAAATGTGGTTAAGTAACTTTTTATACCTTTGTATCCTGCTTATGCGTATGAAGTTTCATTAAAATCGGTTCATTCATTTCGAAAAACAAGGGCTTGAAAGTTTGTATGAAATGCCGTCCGACGTAAACCATAGCGTAAACGCTCTTAACCCTCTGTAAGCTGTACCTAGATGTTAGTTTATGGCAACATCCTATTTATTCTGTGTCATTGCATTATTATACAACAAGTTTCAACAACCGGCGGGCCAGACGTGGCTCACGTAACTTAAAAAGGAAGTAATTGAGCGGTTGCCTTTAATCTTAGTTGTTTTAACTATTAGTTTTTGCTTTGGTACTGTTGTGAAACTTACTGGTTACTGTTAGCCTGCATCATCCCACTGCTGGGCAAACACCTCTCCCAATGACTTCCTGCTCTTTCTTTGCTAAAGTGGACTACTAGTCGTTTGTTTTGTCCTGCTCGTTCCGCCATCTTCTACAGACTGGGTCAGCCGCGACGCCTTTTAGCTGTCAGTGTTTTTTTAACGTCTGTCAAAATACATACTATACTTATAAACATATACTCACGCCATCTTTCTATGGGGGTCAGCAAAAACTACTGCCTGGGCCCTAACTCACTATGTCCACTCAATGATTCCTTACTTCGACACCACGTCAATTCCTTAGCTAATTCCTGCCAATCTTGCGTTCACTTCGCGCGCTGTCATTCATTGTGTCATAGAGAATACAGCCCCAGAAGGCTACGTCCTGCCATACCTGCATCTTACCATAGATATAGGTACTGTTTTTTTTCATTTCTATGATCTTTACATGATTCTCCTTTTGCGCTCCTACATTCGCACGCGCGTCAGTTGCGAATACTACGCATCTGACCTTTCTGATGAGCATCCATACTAATTTTATAAATTCGAAAGTAACTGTGCCTGTCTGTCTGTATGTTACCTTTTCACGCCTAAACCACTGAACGGATTTCGATAAAATTCGACAGAGAGATAGAGTGCATCCCGGGGAAGGACATAGGATAGTTTTTATCGACATACCTCGCGGGCGAAGCCGCGGGAGGCCGCTAGTCACTAATAATTATGTCCTTCTAAGACGTCTAAGCCTCGTAAATACCTTTTGATAGTCGCCTTTCATTCATCCTCTGCGCGCGACCTAAGACTTATTCCACATTGGGCACCCGCTTAAATGGCACCTGAGTGAATGTGCCGCTGTGTCAGGTGCATTCACTCAGGGGCCCTAGTCTGCTATTTTTATAAATTCGTCATTCCAACACGATCCCACCACCATCCCATTGTCATTTTGCTAAAAGTTCGTAATCTGCTAAATTCATAATGGTTGATCATTGGTCGGTCAATGGCACAGAAATTATATGATACTCGTAACGAATTAAAAGCAATGACTGCACAATGACGTTCTAATGGTAGGTCACTGATCAAAGGAACTGTCAAAATTTTTGTAGATTACCGCGTAAGTCAGTAATTAATTTTTCATTATGTACGAGATTACCATTCTATGCCATTTCTTTCAATGGAGTGTCAGTGGTTGACCATTGGAAAGTCATAATGACGCCATTATATTAGTAGATTACCAAACTTGTCAAAATCAACAATTATGAAATCAATGATAGACCATTCTGACACTATTGTAACAGCAGATTTGAGGCCCAGGTGCCATTTAAGCGGGTGCCCATTGTGGAATACGTCCGACAAAATCATCTATGGTCTCGGTCTCGATGTGTAATGGATGGTCACCCATCCACGAACCAACCGCGGCACGCGTAGCTTAACCCACCTAATTAAAAGTTATTGTGTTAATTGCTCAGCTGTATATATCTAGCTAGAATACGTTCATTATGTAATACGATAACCTACATTAGCGAGTGGCTGCCTCGTTTTGTAGCCATTATTTATTCAAGCTTTGTATCACATCACAATAATCGGTCTGTCTCTTTAACCCTTAGTATGCCGGAACGTAGATCTACGCGAGACACAATGGCTTACTAACTGTGTCT
Source organism: Mesoligia furuncula (assembly GCA_916614155.1). Taxonomy (NCBI): domain Eukaryota; kingdom Metazoa; phylum Arthropoda; class Insecta; order Lepidoptera; family Noctuidae; genus Mesoligia; species Mesoligia furuncula. The sequence goes on from OU744808.1 coordinate 21,566,340, forward strand.
GTAATTACAACATACAAGGGGTTAATGCATTTAAGAGGACTACATGACCTGAAGCGCGGTCACTGTCGGACTGCATAGAAAAGAAAGAGAAGCGCGATGACACAACGCTGCTGCTAATTTATTGCAAAATATGAAGTAATTATCTATTTACAAAAATCTATTGTGTGGACTAAAAAATTAAAACACTAGAGCTTTAAGTATGTTGCTTGTAAAATAACAAAAAATCAAAATAAGATTTTTTTAAAGGTATCTTCATGATTTTTTTCCATTGTATCAAATAAGTTGTATTATGTTTTCAACACACTGTCTTCCTAGCATATACCATGAAGAATATCATAATTATATTTTTCTGATTTTGTTTACTGTAGTCGATCATTTAAACTTTTATTGCTTCTAAAACTTGCGTTTTTGACGTTTAGGTCCTGTAACCCCTTAAAAAGTGACTTTATCTTTACCTTCTTACTCACTTTCAACAAAACAGCAAAAGTAGGTAGGCTAAGGGTGAAAAAAATATCTTATGATTATTATCATAATAATAATCATAAGATATTTTTTTCAATAATCTCAGAAAATGCTCTGCTCTGCTCTTGGTGTGAGCTGACCCTTAGCGTCGTATTTTTCTTAGCGTGTCGATGGCAATGGGCAATCTAAATGGACTCGGGAGAGATGAGAGATGAAAGTAACGAAAAGAATGAAAAGGAAATACCTACCTACTGTTGCTGTTTTGTTGAAAGTGAGTAAGAAGGTAAAGATAAAGTCACTTTTTAAGGGGTTACAGGACCTAAACGTCAAAAACGCAAGTTTTAGAAGCAATAAAAGTTTAAATGATCGACTACAGTAAACAAAATCAGAAAAATATAATAATATGATATTCTTATATATATAATAAGTACTTCGCAAAATTGAATACGTCCAAATTTGATGCTCGACCATGCTCGAGCAAGCCGACTGCGTGTTCGAGTATGCATTCGAGCAGTAGTCGACCATGCGCGAGCATTTTGCAGTTCGGTCTTCGCTGACCCTAAAACTCTCGTCTGTCTATTTGTTACGTACAGACGGCACATCAAGCTACTACAATCTGTCAAGTTTCTTTAATAGATTTTCGACTTTATGACTATGGCATAAGGTTCAAAGTTGATTGTGAAATATTGACAGTTTCGGGTAGCTTGATGTGCTGGCGTCTGTACCTAAAAATCTAAGTCAAAGAGGTAGCTTGGGACCTGCACCCTAATTGCGTAACACACTATTAATCGCAATCCTAATAATAATAATTATTTATTTATTTGTTAACATAGGTAAAGAAATACAGATCTTATGTTTGATGAAACAGAGCGCTATGTTATGCCAGGAGGCGTACAAATATGGTGAGCAAGTCTAGCCGAGGATTACAAATAAAAATTCACTAAATAAAAATATTTGAAAATCATTCCTAATCATTTTGTGTTCAATATTGCTAATCCATTGCTATAAATGTTCCAAAAATGTGTCTACTCAACAACGTACCTAGGTAAGTGACGCAATTATGCTTGGGATACACATGCCCGTAGCTTGCACACTAGCATACCAGCTCTTTGTACGTGCCAGCTACTGTCATGTGTATACGCTAACTGGCATGCCTGTAACTGGCATAGAAGTAGCTATCACAACATTTGATTTACTTGCATGCCCGTTGAGGGAGGGGACGCGGGGAGTTGCCAAAGCATACTTTTGTGCGACGAGATGGTAATACTGGCATGCAAGGGCATAACTTGCATGCCAGTATTACTTGCAAATGTATCCGCAGTGTGCCAGTTACTCGTACATGCCAGTAACTTTCATGCCAGCTACTTTCCCGATTTACTGGCATGTGGCCTTTATGTTGTTGAACTGTCAAAATGAAGGCCATTGCTACTGATTGATTACGCAAGTACCCCGCTGGATAAAGATAATAAAGACGTTTCATCTATTGTATAAATTAAACTAATACGTATTTTTTCCACTTAGGAAAGAATAAGTATTATTGAAGCTAACTCAAAAACTACCCAATTTATATGGGACCATCCCTAAGGCATACCCAATCCATTTAACAGAAATTTTCTAAATCGAGCCACAATTCCCGGAGATATCGCGTAACATATATACAAAAAAAACTGGCCAAGTGTGAGTCGGACTCGCACACGAAGGGTTCCGTACCACAAGGCAAAAATGCCGAAAAAAACACGTTTATTGTATGGGAGCCCAACTTAAATATTTATTTTAATTTAATTTTATTATTTATTATTAAAGTAAAAATACAACTAAGTATTTTGTGAATATTTCAAGTGCCTACCTGTTGCCATTTTTGATATCGAGCAAAAAAAGGGTAAAAAAATCGCGTTTGTTGCATGGGAGCCCCCCTTAAATATCTATTTTATTTTATTTTTAGTATTTGTTATTGTAGTGACAGACAGACGGACTGACGGACAAATGGACAGACAGCGAAGTCTTAGTAATAGGGTCCCGTTTTTACCCTTTGGTTACGGAACCCTAAAAATACAGTAGAATGAGAGGTTTTTCTTTTCAGTATTTAAAAAAAAAAATAGTTCCCAAGAACCCTGAAGATGGCGTTGAACTGACTATGTTACTAGATGCCAAAGTCAAAACGCTTGGAAAAAAAACATTGCGTCACGTCATATACGCTCGTTGAGTGACAGTTTCGTTTGCTTTCGTTTTACGATCTTAAAATTACATCCAAGTGAATTAATAAAAAAATTATGTAACTTCCGTTCCTTGCAGTAACTTACCAAGTTCAGCGCCATCTATCCAGCGACTAGGGAAGCGTTAAAAAAAAAAGAAAAAGAAAATCCCTCATTGAGAACCTCCTTCTTTTTGAGTTAAGTAAGTACTGAAATTAAACCTTTCTAGGTTTACTTTCAGCCAAGCTTACCTAAAGGTTTAATTTAATTTCAATGATTAAATAGGTACCTACCTACATGTCAGTAAGTTCATAGTTGATTCTACAAAGAACAAATACCCCGTGGTCGGGTCTTACGTGGTTACAATTCAAAGCGTTCTGTTCCGCGAACCCAACGTTGTTGACATTTGAAACGTAACATGGAACGGTTGCAATTTTTTAAATAACCCAGCGATAGCACTGCACTACCGTTCCTTGTTGGTTAACATCAGTTCGTGGAACAGGGTACTATTTCATGTACCGCTAATATCCGAGGTGCAATTTTCGTAATTTTAAGGAAGTTCACAGGTTTGATCTCAGTCTCAATCTGTCAAAAATGCCTACCTACTTCTAATTTCCCTACATTTTTGACATTGATTTTTTGATTGATTAAGAAAATTGGCCTTCAGGTAAAACTAGGCTGTTTGTTTACTATTTCATTGCCACACCGTGTTTACAAATAACTTTGCGTTTGACAGCACCAAACAGGTTTCGATTTTCAAATGTTTTGATACTTGGTGCTGGTTATATGGTTTTTTATATTTGGAATTCCGAACCATTCATTGACCACGGTCACCGTCTGGCTAAAGAATGATTATTTATTGTTGGAGAAATCAATATTATTAAGGTCACTGGCCTATAAGTAAAAGTGGCTTTATACTTAACTTTAAACGCTGTTCAATAAAATTGTATGCTTTGGACACAATTGTCTCATATCATTCCACTTGCTAGATTACACTTATGCAGATAAATGTTAAGTACACAACACAATTTATTTAATACCTCATAATACGCAAAAACAGAGAAACTGATCCAATTAATTGAATTACTCACCATCATAATTGAAGTATGCATAATCTGTTTTCAGCACCTCGCTTGTTCCATATCGACACGGGAGTCAAACCCGGCACCATCCGCCGCTTACATCATATGCGCCAAAATAAACTCCCTCCGAAAAAACACACGTCAATCAACAAACACAAGGTTAAAACACCAACTAACCAACACTGAAATTAAAACAATAGTTTAACGTCGTATTTCGTAATGAAATTATAAACGAAATCAAACTGGTTAAAAGTCACTCTGATCACGTTTCAGGTTGTCATTCATAAATAAATGGAGTCACTATCAAAAACAAAACACGGTAAAGTTTGTAAATACGTAATTTGTGAACGAAAAATTTTTTAACAAACAGCACCTCCACCTCGGGCCGCGACACTGCACTAACTGACGTGCCGCGCGTGCTAGGCTAGCGTAGCCTGCGAGCGGCTACCTGATATCTCTAGCGCATTCCCACACGACAGAAACCTTTGCGTAAGAAAAAGACAGACAGACCTCCTCACGATGCGCCCACGAAATTGCATTTCGGTGCACTTGCATTTCTGGATATGATGGAGTTATGACTATGAGCGTTTACGACGTTACGGCATTTCATACAAACTTTCAAGCCCTTGTTTTTCGAAATGAATGAACTGATTTTATTGAAACTTCATACACTTAAGCAGGACACAAAGGTCTAAAAGAACTTTTTGAAAAATAGTGTTACACAGCCAAATTAGACCGATTTTAAATTTTCCATAGAAACAGAGAATTCCAGTTATCTTTTTTTTACCCGACTGCGGCGAAGCCCAAAAGGAGGGTTATGTGTTTGACCTGTATGTATGTATGTATGTATATATGTATGTATGTCCGTTTCTTTGTTCCCTCGTAACTTCTAAACGAATGAACGGATTTTGATAAATTATACGTCTTTAGATTTGTCTTGGTAGCGCGAGTGTCACTGGGTATATCAAAATTGAAAAAATATAAAATGGCCGATTTTGGCGCAATATTATGTCTTCAAAAAAAATTATTTTTCTCGAAACCTATCGAGTGGGGTATCAAAATAAAGGGTTTTTGAAGGTGATTACAAAAATATATACAACTTATATGGTTAAAAGTAATTTGAAGTGACAAATCGTAAAAAAAACACGTACCAAGAGCTAAATCGTCTGCGAAATCTTTCACATTTATTTTATAAACTAAAAAGCTGGAAATAAAAAAAGTTATTTAAAAAAATAAAAAACACCCGACTGCGGTAAAAAACTGAAAAGCTAAAAACAAGCCCATTTTATATTAAATAATAGTTGGAAGCAGGCGGGACCCATATAATCATTTTTATTATAATTTTCAAATTCAAATGGGTCCCGCCTGCTTCCAACTTTTATTTAATATAAAATGGGCTTGTTTTTAGCTTTTCAGTTTTTTACCGCAGTCGGGTGTTTTTTATTTTTTTAAATAACTTTTTTTTTAGATAAGATATTTCGAAAATGCTCTTAAGGCGAAGGCGGTAGCCCGCGAAATTCAATTTATTTTTACGTTTTTTGCAATTTACCGGTCAGTATTTAGTTGTACGTTGATTAAAATATGATTCGCGACCGTGACAAATATGTATTTAAAGAATTATAATCATTGGAATCAGTAATACAACTTGTTAAGTTAGTATAATCCTAAAACCCTAGTTAATACTGACCAGCAAATTGCAAAAAACGTAAGAAAATTTGAATTTCGCGGTAACTCTTTAGACCTTTGTATCGTGCTTATGCGTATGAAGTTTCATTAAAATCGGTTCATTCATTTCGGAAATAAAGGGCTTGCAAGTTTATATGAAATGACATACGTCGTAAACGCTCAGTTAGCGCAGTATTCCGGCGGCAGTTAATGAATGCTACATTTAGAACTTGTCATCTGTCATCCATTAATACTCACAGTGGTGGCCACTTTTATTTTAGACTAGCTGCGCCCCGCGGTTTCGCCCGCGAGGTATGTCGATAAAAACTATCCTATGTCCTACCCTAGGATGCAATCTATCTCCCTGCCAAATTTTAGCGAAATCCGTTCAGTGGTTTAGGCGTGTTACGGTCGGTAACATACAGACAGACAGACAGAAAGACAGGCAGACAGAGTTACTTTCGAATTTACGAGTATAATATTAGTATGGATTAAAGTCGTTTTTCGCGTGTGACCGCGTTGCATTTTCAACTTTCGATAAGAGAATTTATTCCGAAAGATTTATGTGTATGTCGCAGCCAACTGGTTAAATTAGCCGTTTAGTTAACTGACCTTTGAAAGTAGTGCTCCCCTCGCGTCACTCTCTCGGCTCGCACGCGGTTGATCACAATTCTAACCTAGCCTAACAACCTATTTGTCGTGGCTTAGTAACAGCCACGGCACCCCGACCGACGTCCAGAAACTGCAAACGTATCTACTAGTTCTAAAAATATTAATTGTTCGGAGAGTGCTAGACAATTAAGTGGTGACGAGGCATTAGCCTATTACATAGACTCTAAGTCTACAACGCACTCATAAAAGCAGACAAGGAAGTGGTCTATGAAGGCAGGCATATTATTGTTTGGGTAAGTCAAAAACGGCGTGTTATCCTTCTGAAGACCACATTGTAGTGACAGAAACTCGTGCTGAAATTTCTTTACAAGCTGTGTTAGATAAAACTATTGAGCGTTTAGTACTAGCGCAGACAGAAGTCATAAACAGTGTGCTCCCTAATTCGTCGTTCACTCTTTTAAGTAAATGGGGTTGTGATGGAAGTTCTGGTCACAGTGCTTATAAGCAGAGATTTGAGAACAGCGAGGATACCGACGAGTTTTTATTTGTATTTTCATTTGTTCGCCTTAAATTACTCGATGGCAAAAACATCATTTGGCAAAATCCTCGGCCATCATCCACGATGTATTGTCGTCCGATTAAATTTATTTTTGCTAAAGAAACCACAAATTTTACGATATCAGAGACTAACAAAAGTGTTGGAATAAATAGACAATTTACTTCCAAAAATTCGTAACCTTGCTGATTCTCACATTTCTGTCAAGCATGAACTTCTGATGACAATGATTGACGGAAAAGTGTGTAACGCCTTGACCGAAACTAGTTCATCACAGAAGTGTTTCATTTGTGGTGTTAGCCCCAAAATGATGAACGACGAATCGAGGCATTTTGACAGCAACCAAGATCATTTTGGTTTGTCAACACTTTATGCCTGGATTCGTTCTTTTGAATGCCTTTTGCACATCAGCTATAAGCTGGACATAAAAAGAAGCGCTGAAGATAAGGTGGACAAACCTAAGCCAGGTTTTGGTTCAACAAATGATGGAAACACTGCTCGCCGTTTTTTTGGGAACTCGGAATTGAGTGCTCAGATTACAGAATTGGATGTTACACTCATCAAGCAATTTGATGTATTATTGCGAACATTGTCTTCTGGATTCGAGATAAATCTAATTGAATTCAGCAAGCTTTGTCTTGACACCAGAAGACTTTACCTCAGTCTCTATTCGTGGTATGACATGCCTGCTGCTGTACATAAAATACTGATCCACAGTACTGAGGTCATCAAAACCTCAATAGTGCCAATTGGGCAGCTTTCGGAAGAAGCCCAGGAAGCAAGGAACAAAGATTGCCGTAGGTTCCGAGAGCATAACACCAGAAAACGCTCACGTATTGCCACAAATGGAGACTTACTATCCATGTTGATTATAACATCTGATCCTCTGATCGCCTAGCGAACGAATAGCCTTCGAGATGTATCTAAAAAGAAGGTAGATAAATTATGTCCAGAGGTCTTAAAATTAATTGTAGCACCTACTATAGAGCCTCGACCTGTACCACGACCAAACCTTCTTCCTCAAAATGACGAAGATTATCACATATCTGATTCATCGGACGAGTCTGATGAGGAGGATTAGTGATAATCTTCTTTAATTAGTTGTAATGTAATTATTTATTGTTTTAATTTATTTGAAGAAGCCTTAAGCGAAAATTTGTAATTTTTCTTTGTATTTTGCGTTTTATTTGTTATTTTATTTGTATATTTTAAGTTATTGTACTGCTTTTTTGTATATTTGTTTTTATTTTAATAATTATTAAGTAAACTACATATTTTTTTCTTATGGCTACTCCCCTTAATTTTGAGTATTACTTAAAAAAATGCTACATGTCTTTTCAATAATAATGTATCGAGGTAATACAATCCAAAAATACAGCAAAATAATTTTGTCCGCCTAGCTTGTTCTAGTCAAAATACTGTGGCTTCGGTGTAGTGAGTTTATTTTTGCTAGGAATTGACACTATTGACAGCTCACTCCACGCTCACTTCACCTAAGTTTTCACGGTGAGATTTTTACAGTTCCGACCTAAACCATAAATACTATAATTGAGTATCATTCAGGCCGTTACTTGAACGGCCGCCGTTTAGTTAAAACGGTAGGCGGTTAACTAAACGGCTAATTAAGGCGGAGATTCCTTGAAAACGGTCAAAAAGCTGGTTTTTTAAAACAGTATCTCTTAAACCGTAAATAATTTTGTATAATACAGTGATGGAACTCAAATCTTAATTAAACATACATTAATGCATCAAAAAAATCTTCAAATAGGTAGGTACACCTCTTGATTGTCTTTAAAAGCAGTTTATCCCTTCATTAACAATTTTAATTATAATTCTAAATATGCTATTAAATTTCTAATGCCAAACTGCATTCAGTGATGGATTATTTATTATTAAATAGTTTTTGTAAATAGATAATTTCTTCATATTTTACAATAAATTAGCAGTTTTGTGTCATCGCGCTTCTCTTTCTTTTCTATGCAGTCCGACAGTGACCGCACTTTAAGTCATTATTCATTAATACATAACTTATAGGTAATAACATAATAATGGAGAAATCTCGATGTTTTGTAGAGTCGTAAAAACTGTGCGAAGCAAGGACAGTCGCTAAGTAGTATAAAAAACCGGCCAAGTGCGAGTCGGACTCGCACACGAAGGGTTTCCTTAAATTAAATTTTAACTTTATTTTATTTTTTATTATATTTTGTTGTTATAGCGGCAACAGAAATTCATCATCTGTAAAAATTTCAACTGTCTAGCTATCACGGTTCATGAGATACAGCCTGGTGACAGACAGACAGACAGACGGACAGTGGAGTCTTAGATAGGGTCCCGTTTTACCCTTTGGGTACGGAACCCTAAAAACAAAGTCATTTTTCGTGTCTGTCTGCTGAGTTCTTCCAAACTACACCATTATTATCTATTGACACGGTTTTCGACGTCATCTAGAGAATTTAAGGCTCTCCCCCACAGGCGCGTCATTATCTGTCGTTAATATCGGATGTGTTATCTGTTTTCATTACTATTTGTGTTAGGACAGCCACGAAGTTCCACATTAGTGCGATAATAACGACGCAATAGAAGTAGGACGCTTGCGTTCCTGTGTCTTGCGATATGAGTTCTTAGAATATTTTGTATACAATCTTACACACACCTGCGTTAATAATGTAGTAACACGTAGTGCGGACAGGCGGGGGTTTGTGCCTGTACTGTAGGTTATACGCACACGTTAGAAATATCTGTGTGGCAAGGAATCGGGACGCATTGGCGGCGATTCTGTTGTTCACAAACTAAACTAAATTTAAGTTCTGCCTGAACTTAAATTTAGCGTCTTTTTCTTTCTATTTCATTAAGACAAGGACAGAAGATAAACATTAGTTTAGTCCTGTCAAATTAGTCAGCGCCTGGCGTAAATTGACGTATTTTTAGTAGGTAGCCAATTTTTTAATCTCGTCTAAAGTTGTCTGTGTAGTATCTTAATTTGACAGGACTAAACTAATATTTATCTTCTGTACTTTTCTTAGTGAAATAGAAAGAAAAATATGCATGAACACAAATTTAGTTTAGTTTGTGAACAACAGAATCGTCGCCATTATCGCAAAAACGCATTCTACATTAACGACCGATAAAACCCGCCTGTGGGGGAGAGCCTTTATTCCGGAAGGTTTGTGTTCGTTTATTGCAGTAATATTTAACTTAGACAGCACAGAAATGTCGATGTTCTAACATGTCGCCACATCAGCAGACCAGCCTGCAGTACACTGCACTAGTGCTTAACAGGGGCTGGTCGCTAGTAGGAACCTCATCTGCCCAGCCTTTTCCCAACTATGTTGGGGTCGGCTTCCAGTCTAACCGGATGCAGCTAAATACCAGTATTTTACATGGAGCGACTGCCTATCTGACCTCCACAACCCAGTAACTGGGTAATACGATACTCCTTGGTAAGACTGGTTGTCAGACTTTCGGGCTTCTGACGACTCGTAATGACTATCAAAGATCCGGCTGCAGAGGGACGTTACAGGCTTTTTAATAAAATTTGTATAAGGGAATTACAGGACCTAAACGCAAAAGTATATGATCGACTACAGTAAACAAAATTAGAAAAATATAGTATATTGTTCAGGATATGTGCTAGGTAGATAGTGTGTTGAAAACATAATACAACGAATTTGATACGATAGAAAAAAATCATGAAGATACCCCTAAAAACTTTCTTTTTACAATAAAACCATACTAATATACATACAATCATTCTGATTTTTTGTCAGATTATTCTACAAGCAACATACTAAAGCACTAGTGTTTTAATTTTTTAGTCCAAACAATAGATTTTTTGTAAATAGATAATTGCTTCATATTTTGCAATAAATTACCAGCGTTGTGTCCTCGCGCTTCTCTTTCTTTTCTATGCAGTCTAACAGTGACCGCGCGGTCGGACCGTTAGGTCATGTAAGCCCATGCCCCTTAAATAAATATCTACAGAGCGTTGAGAAACCAATCTACGGTTACTATCAAATCCCGATATTCGTAACATCCACCACGCGGGCCCAGTGCGGGTTGGTGGATGTCACATCATCATGATCATCATTTCAGCCGAAAGACGTCCACTGCTGGACATAGGCCTCCCCCAAGTAGGGGGGGGTTTGCCATAATCGCCACGCTTGGCAGGCGGGTTGGATGTCACATGTCTTAGTATTTTTGGTTCTACTTCTAAGACATGCCGGTTTCCTCACGATGTTTTCCTTTACTGGTAAACATCGTCTCAGCTCAGCTACTAGAATCTGGAAGTCAGGCAGTCGTGCCATGTAAAACACTGGTATTCAGCTGATCTTGTTATCCTGGAAGCCGACCCCAACATAGTTGCGAAAGGGCTAGGAAGATTGATTATCCATCTCAAAATAAATAAATCAAATGCTACAACTGAGTGATATTTACGAATCACTTGTTTAATAAAAGTATGTATATTTAAGGAGCTCGAACAGACGCCTTATAGACAGACTTTATAAAGAACGAAAGCTTTAAACTAAAATCCAACAATGGCATCATTAGCGCCTATTAAAAAGGTATTGTGTATAAGTCATCGATGTAGATTTTATTCGGCTTTCACATAGTCGCAGTCACGCGGCATTGCTAAGTTCTGTTATCAAGGCGTAAATCGTACAGATAATGAGATCACCTATGGGGTAATTGCGTAACAAACTATCAGTAGCAATGGGTTTCATTTTGACAGTTTAGCAACATTCATTGTGTCATTTAAGTTGTCGACCAGACACGTTTTTCAAACTTATGCAGCAATGTACCTATTAGCAATATCTTTCAAATTTATTCAGATTGAGATTGATAGTGTTACGCTATTAGAATGCTGTTCCCTCATAACACCTCCTAAACTTCTCGTCGTATTTTGGCACATGAGGTATTGAAAAGCTGGAAGTGTCATGTTGTTCTGCGGGTTCCTATAGGTTGATCGTGACGTAAAATCCAACATGGCGGCTTACAGCGGATTTAAAGTGTAACCGAACAAAATCTTTGGGCTGATTTTTAAATCATCTGTTAACTTTATTCGAGGAATAACTAATAAGAAATTTTGAAATTTTGACAGTTATTTTGTCTGTGGTGCCGGACTTAAAGAATAGCACCACCCCTTACTTCCCGTGGGTGTCGTAAAAGGCGACTAAGGATCGTACCGGAGAATGGGCAGCGGCGTTCTCTATGTATTCCACCATCATACCATACTGCGATCGCCAAGCGTGGCGATTATGGCAAACCCTCCCAAAATTGGGGGAGGCCTATGTCCAGCTGTGGACGTCTATCGGCTGAAACGACGACAGGTATATCATACAAAAACTGTCAAACGTCAATTTTATTCCTCGGATAAAAGTTTTCTGGATAGAAAAATCAGCCCTAACATTAATATAAGTGTTTGGTATCAAATGAAAGGTTGCCAACCAATCTTACCAAGGGGTATCATATTACCCAGTAACTTAGTTGTGAAGGAGAAGTAGGCTCCTAGTAAAATACTGGTATTCAGCTGCAGTCGTTTAGTCTGGAAGCTGACCCCAAGACCCCAACATAGTTGAAAAAAGGCTTGGCAGATGAGGAAACAAACCAACTTTATTGACTGGTGGTCCATGGTAAGTGGCAATTATTTGGCCTTGTCTCAGCCATTGCAAAATTGACTTTGTCTAGAATGCGTTAACGTACGTCAACGCATTATAGTCAAGTCTGAAACAACGCTGCGCGAAAACGAAGTAAAATGATATCACAGGCAAGCGATGCGATGCTACGGGGTGGGTCGGGGAACAAGAAATTTAACGCGGACGAAGTCGCGGGCATAAGCTAGTACCTCAGAAACTGACCTCATAATCTATAGAAACTGGGTTTACTGCTTGATTTCGAATGTCATATGCCCGACGGCTAATTCCCCGAAGTCATCAGATCGAACGTCCGAATTGCCGAAATGCCATAGCATCGATGTACCACAATTTCGAATAGCCATTCGGACGTTCGATCTGATGACTTCGGGGAATTAGCCATCGGGCATATGACATTCGAAATCAAGCAGTAAACCCATAGAAACTACGTATCTACTAACTACGCTGAGCCAGCTCAATTTATTTAGTTAGGGAAAACAAAAATACTGGTCACTTAGAAAGTATTGCGAAAATAGTTTTTATTTATGAGAGACTGGCCAGTTATAATCTATTTTGAAGATATGATTATTTGTAATTAAAAATAGGTAGGTACGTTCATAATTTTTAAAAATCCTTCCTCTTTCTTTGCGAGCTAATTTAAATTATCGTGTGTCATTAACGTATATTAACGTATATCATGGCGAAAACTAATATTCTAGTGGCACCAGAAAAAGTACCCATGAAATACTCGAAGGAGTATGAATCCTATAAGATCTATATTCCGAGAAGTAAGTTTGACTTATTTGTAAAAGATGATTTTTGGCCGAGTGGAATATTTTTTAGGAGATATATAATATTTAAGGCTCGACAGGAGCACTTAGTCACTGGAAAGGAGCGTGTAGTAAAACGTCAAGATGGTTGCGAAAAATAGATTACTTAAACTATTGAGTTTTAATTGTAGGTCTTTAAAGAGATCAGTAGATTATGTAAAAAAAATGTGTGACACTGCGGATATAATTGCACTACAAGAGACGTGGCTGCTACCTCACGATCTGTCCTATCTAAATGACATTCATTGTGATTTTGCGACAGTGGGCGTCTCAGCGGTAGACACAGCTGACGGAGTGCTGCGGGGAAGGCCATATGGTGGGGTGGCCCTTCTATGGAGAAAGAGTGCGTTTAGTGTCGTCGAGATTATTAAGTGTAATAGTGTGCGCATTGCGGCAATAAAATGTGTGAATCAGTGTCAATCTATGTTAGTGTTCTCAGGGTATATGCCTACGGACTGTCAGGACAACCTATCTGAATTTACGGCGTGCCTCTCGGAAATAAATGCGGTAATTGATGATTGTAATGTAGATACAGTATTTATTATGGGGGACTTCAATGCGCATCCGAGGGAATTGTTTTTTAATGAAATGCTGAACTTCTGTAAGGAACAAAGTTGGTCATGCGCTGACGTAGATTTGTTACCAAGTTGTCTGAACACTTATACATACTTGAGTGAGGCTCACGGAACTGTAAGATGGTTAGATCATTGCCTGGTTACGTCAATGGCATTTCAAACAATTGAAAGCGTTAAGGTATTGTATGAAGTGTCATGGTCAGACCACTTTCCGTTAGAAATAATATGCAATCTTAAGTGTATACCAAATAAAACTGTTGTAAACAGAGAAATAGATAACAGAATATTATGGGGGCTAAGAAATGATGAACAAATAAGTGAGTATAGGGAGCTGTGCAACGGGGCATTGCGTAATATAGACTTTCCAGTGGAATTGCGGGACTACTGTGACTATATGTGTGACAATGTAGATCACAGGCACATAATTAATACAATGTACGCCAACATTAAGTCTATCTTGTGTAGTGCCTCGGAGAAAACTCGAACTGCCAGTAAAATAAATAAAAAGACATGTGTTGTGGGGTGGAACAAGCACGTAGGAGAATCTCATAGGAGTGCTCGGCTTAGTTTCAGTAACTGGGTTCTACAGGGGAAGCCGCGCGCGGGGCCCCAGTATTTGAGTATGTGTGAAACACGAAAAGAGTTTAAAAAGAAATTGAAATGGTGCCAGGATAATACCGAGCAAATAAAAATGGACATACTGGCGGCTAAACATGAGGCTAAAGATTTTAGCAGTTTTTGGAAAAAAACGGGGCAGTTGAATCCTAGGCCGAGTGTTCCTGTGAGCGTCGACAGTGCAGTAGGGGATCAAAATATTGCCAATGTTTTTAAAGATTTATTTACGGTAGAACCATTGCCATGTGATGTTAGTAATTTAAGTAAACCAGACGTCAGACCTGGTGAGAAGTACGGTCGAGTTATGGCATCAGACGTGAAGAATGTCATAAAAAAGATGAAGCGTGGAAAGTCACCAGGTCATGACGGTATAAGTATAGAACATCTGCGCTATGCAGGTGTACATCTGCCCAGAGTCCTGACTCTGTTGTTTAATTTTTGTATAGGACATTCCTTTATTCCGGAGGATATGATGAAAACAGTAGTGGTTCCAATAATAAAAAACAAAAACGGGGATCCATCTGACAAGCATAATTACCGCCCGATATCATTGGCCACAACTATTGCGAAGGTCCTTGACAGTCTCATGAACGCGCAGCTGAGCGAACATCTTCAGATACATGACTTGCAGTTTGGCTTCAGACCCAACCTGTCAACGGAAATGGCAATTATGTGTCTGAAACAAACTGTAAGGTACTATACCGACAGGAAGACACCAGTATATGCGTGCTTTCTTGATCTGTCAAGGGCCTTCGACCTGGTGTCTTATGATATTCTTTGGCATAAACTGCTTGAAGAGACCACTGTGCCGAAGGAGCTGGTATCTCTCCTCAAATATTGGTATAGGAATCAAAAGAATGCTGTCAGATGGGTCAACACACAGAGTCAGGAATATTATCTGAAATGCGGTGTTAGACAGGGTGGGTTGACGTCCCCGAGTTTGTTTAACCTGTTTGTTAACCAGCTGATTGGCAGGCTCAGCGGAGCCATGGTCGGATGCTCAATAGATGGAAGAATGATCAATAATATTAGTTATGCGGACGACATGGTTCTGTTGAGCCCGTCAGTGAGTGCGCTTAGGAGACTTCTGGGCATTTGTGAATCATATGCCCTGTCACATGGACTCAAATATAATGCTAGTAAGAGTGTTCTCATGCTTTGCAAAGCAGGGAACAAGGCTCCCTCAAACGTGTCGCCAATTAAGATCGGTGGGTCGGCACTAGTGAGGGTGTCTAAAGTAAAATATTTGGGTCACATGTTAACAGATCGGCTACAGGACGATGAAGACCTAGAGAGGGAAAGGAGGGCGTTGGCAGTCCGCTGCAATATGTTGGCCCGCAGATTCGCACGCTGTACCACAGATGTAAAACTGTCACTTTTCAGAGCCTTCTGTCAGTCTTTTTACACGTGCAGTCTGTGGATCAACTTTACGCGGCGGGCTTACAACGCCCTTCGTGTTCAGTACAATGACGCGCTGAGGGCAGTGTTGAGAAAACCCCGGCACTGCAGTGCTTCCGCAATGTTTGCGGATGCTTCCATCGATGACTTCTTTTGCATCATTAGGAAAAGAACTGCATCGATGATGAGCAGGGTCCGTAGTAGCACCAACACTGTCCTCAGAACGTTAGCGTGCAAAATTGACAGTCCTTTTACTGTGTACTGGGCAAGTGTACACCTGCACAGAAATAGGAAATAGTCTTAGTGTGTAACTTGTTTTGTTTACTAACAAATTACTAACACCTTTTTATTTTTATTTTATTTTGTTTTATTTTTATTTTTTTGTGTGTGTACTATTAACAACCCTACTAATACTTTCTTTGTAAAAATGTATGGACGTACGTCTGAAATAAAGATAAATTATTATTAATTATTATTAAAAAATGGATCTGCGCCGGGAACATTTTCGCGCTATGATTTTGTACGATTTCAAGTGTCGGTCGCCTGAAACCCGACGAATCGTACACCTCTGTGTCGTACGATAGACTTCAAATGGCATTCATCGATGAAGGCCCTTCTAAGGCAACCGCAACCGTGTATCGTTGGTATAACGAATTCAAGCGTGGTCGACTAACTTTGGGGGATGAAGAAAGATGTGGTCGCCCTTTGAAGGCTGTTACGGAAGAAAAGGGTGCTAGCAGTGAAAAATTTAATTCAAGACAATAGGCGATTTATGTATCAAGAGATTCAGCACATACTGCAGGTGGGATCGGGAAGCCTTCACAAAATTCTACACGTGCATCTTCACGTAAGGAGGGTAGTTTCACGCTGGGTGCCTCACAACCTCACCGATGCAGATGCTTAGAAGCAGGCCCGGGTGGAATGGTTCCGTGATATGATAAACAAATTTGAAGCAGGTTCGTCTCGGCGTGTTTACGACATCATTACAGGTGATGAGTCTTGGATTTATAAATACGATCCAGAAAAGAAGCGCCAGTCGACGGTGTGGTGTTTCAAAACGAATCAACGCCTACCAAAGTGAAGCGATCTAGAAGCGGGTGGAAGATTTTGATCGCGAGTTTTTTCAATTTGACTGGCTATATACTTTGTGTCAATTCCTTTACGGAACCAAAGATGCATCAACGCTGAATGATATACTACCAAATGCTTGGCAGAAATCTCTGTTGTGAGCAACACCAACAAGAGACCAAACACAGGGCTCCGCGGGCTACTGCTCCACCACGACAACGCGCCTTCGCACACCGCGCTCAAAACGAGGGACTTCCTGGACAGCACGCTAGTCAAACTCCTGGGTCACCGTCCTTATAGCCCTGACCTAGCACCGTGTGACTCCTTTTTATTCTTAAAAATAAAAAATCAGCTCCATTTTCGTCGCCGGAAGATGCGCTGTCAGCGTTCGAGCAGGCTGTAAACGAGGTGTCTGCGGCGGACTGGAGAAAGTGTTCCGGAAACAGACGCATGAAACTTTGTGCAGAGACTAAACTAGATGGTGTTGGCGTTTCCTATCTGACTACTCTGAGAAGAAAGGCTGAAACAAACTCAGAGGTCACAGTTTCCTTTAATAAAGTCTAGACATAATCTTGATGAGATCATCTGAAGACCATGTAGATTAGTGTCTGAAATGGCCTTCTGAGGAATGAACAACACAGATTGAGTGGACCTGTCCAGTCAGTGCACGCATTTGTCAGAAATCGTGCAGCTCAACTCAGAAGAACTTCAGGAGCTCAACGATTCGACGAAAAATATCAAAGAAAGGACATTTGGATAGGCCTCATAATTGACTGAAACTAATGATCATGATTAAAACTAAAGAAGGAAGAAAGAAAAAAGAAATGACACAGTCCTCACATTCACAATAATTTGCAAGCTTTGCTTATCCTTCGATGGACCCGTGTGGCTGTTATTACTAGCCACGAGCCCCAGAAAGTATGTTCGTTTCATGAAATCTAAGACATCTTTAGTTACACGAAACATAGAATGTAAACAAAGACATCGAAGTTACACTGGCAAGGAAATTGAATCTATCATTCCCAAATATTACTACTCGTTAAAATTCTGGGTACGTGCGTTAGTTATGACATCTCGGTTGGGCTGTACCGCCCAAAGAATCCAGACCCCTGTTAACTCAACAATTGTTTGTTATTGAAGTTCATGTGACGCTAGTTATTCTAATTTGTTCAGTTCTCTATGTAGATATATCTATAATCCTCTATGTACATATATTTGGTTTTCTATGTACATATTATATCTGCGAGCGTCGACACGCGCGACCTCCATGTCCCTCGGCAGTCGACACTTCGACGGTCGCCCGACAAGCATTGAATGTAAGGAAGTGTGTCGCTTTGAGTTCCGAAATGGCATTAGTGTGGCCCGCAACACTACCTCCTCGGGCGACATATTGTTTACAACTGGGCAGTGTGAAGCACACAAATGTCGAGCGACATTGTCCCACAAAGTCCCAAAGACCGTGAATGTTGAGCGATATGTCTCCGTAACATGTCCTCTAGAGAAAACGCGGCATTAGATTTTCCTCGAACTGTTACTAAGGGCGGATTGTTTCACGCCCACTTGACACACGCATATTATATACGTATTAAATGGCGCTACCTATCGTCAAACCAAAAAAAGCGTTGTGTCAAATTGCAGTTATTATTTTACGTACGCCA
The DNA here is from genome assembly GCA_916614155.1 of Mesoligia furuncula. Lineage (NCBI taxonomy): Eukaryota > Metazoa > Arthropoda > Insecta > Lepidoptera > Noctuidae > Mesoligia > Mesoligia furuncula. Next base: position 21,584,683 of record OU744808.1, read on the forward strand.
AGGCCATCTTGGCGTACATGAGGGGCTTGTGGCTAAGAATAACAGTCGCACGGTTCGATCGATCAGGTTAAGCTACACTTGCCGCGGTTGGTCCGTGGATGGGTGGCCATCTTTACATACCAAGACCCCTCCGTGCCTCCGTTTGTCCCGCTTGTCATTCGTGGACCTTTGACAGTCGTTACGGGTCGTCAGAAGTCTGAAAATCCGACAACCACTCTTACCAAAGGGTGTCACCCCAGTAAAAATAATGAGAAAATAAAACAACATTTTTAGCGTGTAAGTAGTAATGATTTAAAAAAGGATAAACTGAATAAATGGAAAACGAAGTCGAAAATACAAGAAACTTCTTCATCGGAACGCAGTCGGTACATACATTACATTATATTCAGGAGCGGTTTAAACGAAATTGCTGAAAAATAAACTATTTAATGGAATATTAGCTTATACTTCAACAGTTGTAAACATTTTTGAGGTAGGTTTTCGCCAATTCGACAATAAATCAGCTAGAGTTAGGTTTCTTTTCACCGAGTTAAACGTAGGGGTGTTGGTGAAAGCGTCATTTATGGCAGTTTCACATCTTGTTCCCTCGTGATTGCCAACACATTGGCAGACTGGTTGATCCTCCTCGTTCAGGGAACAGTCACCGTTGCTCAGACAGTAACCATGACATGCGTACACTTCACATCTGTCCCCGGAATAACCGGCATTACATCTAAAATAACGATAATGACAAACATGTATTATGAGTGACTAAATTAATCAAGGAACTACGCTATCAGAAGGAGTAGGTAGAATCCGTAGAATATGTTTTACCTGCATGTAGGAAGTCCCTCTTCACTAAAACTACATTCTCCATACATACAGTAGTTCAGACAGTCTGATACTTCGCATCTATGACCGACATAATCTCTTTTGCATTGACAGACCGGCTCAGTCTTCTCATTTAAGGAACAGTCAGCGTTGTTCAGACAAAAACCATGACACGCGTACACTTCACATCTTTCCCCTGAATAACCGGCATTACATCTGAAATAGTGATAGTACCCATGATTTATTTAAACAAAATTTAACAAGAAAACAGAGAAAAAGGAGAAAAATTGGGAACAGCGGTGGCCCGGTGGTAACGGCCCTGACTTACGTATCGTATGTCGTTGGTTCGAATCCAAGCAGGCATTTTACTTTGTCTAATTTATTTCGTCATCACTGCACTCAAAACGGTGAAGGAAAACATCTTGAGGAAAGCGGCATGTCTTGTCTTCACTCTAACCAAAATTTCGAAGACATGTGACAGCAACCAACACACACTGGGACAGTGAAGGCATTACAGCCCACTCCCCTTTCATACAGAGGAGGCCTGAGTCCCAGCAGCTAAGGAAACCATCAGGAGTAAAAAATATTTTACCTGCATTTAGGAAGTCCCTCATGGTTGAAACTGCAGTCACCTTGCAAACAATAGTTTTCACAGACTGAAACATTGCACCTCCCACCTATGTAACCAGGTGTGCATTTGCAAACAGACGTCTCACTAACTTTTATACCGTGAACACAAACCAGTTCGACAACTGTTACTGTTGAAGATTGTGTTGTCTGTTCTGTTTCTGTTGTGTGTTGAATATTGAGGGAGTTGCTGGTTACTGTGATTGTTGGTATTAGACTCGACAGTGCTTCGCAATCCTGAAGTCCCTGAGTTTGATCTTTTATTTTGTAGTTAACGGCTATATCGAGTGGTGTTTCATTATAGAACGTCCTAATCTCTTTGATCTCTTCAGGATTCATTATGTTTTTTGGCATTTGCCAAACGGTTTTGAAACTCACACTACTGTTCATCCAGTATAAGTAACCATTTGAAACAGTCAACTCTTTTGGATTAGACAGATATTTATCATGCAATACAATATAATTCTCGTTTTGATCATCCAAACCCTTACTGTTCAAAAACCGATGCTCACCACCGTCAATAAAATAAACTTTCCGTGTTTGTGGGTCCATGGCCATGCTGAGTACTGGCAAATATCGGTATATAACTTCTCTCTCGGAACTATTAAACCGAGCTCTCTCCATGTATTCTGTGCCTCTATCGCATGTGTTGGCCCAGTAAATGTACCTGTAAATTAAATGGCACTATTGAAAATCACGAAGAGTAACTGATTCTGATTTTTATAAATTGTCATTTTGGTAACATACCCTCTACAGCTATCCAGGGCAATATGAGTGGGAGTCCGGTCATCCATCTTGATTAAAAGATTTCCATCAACATTTTTATTAGATCCAGGTTTTAATGAAATCCAATTAATGCTCCTTTCATTAGTATCCGTAAAGAATAGTGTATCTGTTGCCGGGTCGAAGGCAATACTGTGAATGTTACTGCCGATTCTTTTGATGAAACATTTGTTTTCCTTGGAAAATAAATTATAACCGCATATAGCGTCGTTGTTGCTCTGTTTGTCGACGTACAGCATCATGTTGTGAACTTCATCGTAAGCTATCGCTGTGAGGTTGTGAGAAATGAAATTCACCGTGTTTGTTATTGTTCCATCGGTATAAAATATTAGTTGATTTCCTACACTTAGCGCTATGTCTGAAAAGAAAGAGAGAATTAAATATTTAACGAAACGAGCTGAAAGCTAAATGAACCACTGCACTATCTGACGAAATTAAAACCTGATAAAAAATATTCATGAATGCAATCAGAATATTTCTAGGACACAAACGGTTAAGATTAAAAAAAAAATGAATATAGTACTTAATCACAAATTAATTTGAGTACTAATAGTCATTTAATTCGTTTACGATCATTTTCACTACGTGGCTAGTGGCCGGCGGCTGCAGTTGCTACCGGCTTGTTTTGTAATGAAAACAGTCGTGTGTGGATAAATGTGAGTGCGAGTTCATGGCATGAGTATGTGATGTAATCGCGAATTCAGAGTTGTGTTATAAGTTTTTAATATAAACGAGGAGGACACACTATAAAAAATGATAGTATGAAGCTTCATACAGGGTGGCCAGCTCACAAGAATACAACTTTTATTTGGGTACATTCTGATTTGGCACCTTGCAGTTGATAAGTATAAAAGACTATCCACATCTCATATCATCACAGTACCACATCTAAACACCACTATACATCCATTCTCCATACACATCTAATCATTCATCATCATCACTCATCATTTCATCTTTTCTATACATTTATTCTGACTATCCATTATTTAAAGTATATAGCTAAAATAAGTACGACAAAAGCGTTATAATCCGTCCATAAGTCCACCACAACCATCGCAATACCATCTAGTAATTTTATCGTGAAGTTTTTATCGGATTTTAAAACGCTAATTTTATACAAAATACCATGTGGAATAATAGCCGACTGTTTCGTTATCCTCTTTCCTGTTTTTCATAAATATAGGTATGTACAACTTATTGCATATATTTCCGGCTACCTATACGATAGTCACGAATTATATAATTAAGGGAATACCAATACGTACGTTACGTACGATAAGAGACTAGCAGCGCCCTGCGGTTTCACCCGCATAACTTTCGATCCATTGGGAATATCGGGATAAGAACTATCCTATGTCCTTTCCCGGGACTCAAACTATCTCGATACCAAATTTCATCTAAATCGGTTGAGCGATTTAAACGTGAAGAGGTAACAAACAGACAGACAGAGTTACTTTCAGACAACCAAACAGTTACTTTCGAATTTATAATATTAGTATGGATTATGGATTAAAATAGTTTAGTGTTAGCTTGTAAATTGTAATTGTGAATAAATATTTATATATCCCGTGAAAAAAAAAGATTGTATTTTGAGACAAGTTCTATTAATTTTAAAATAATATTGTGCTTTACATATCTTAGTTAAATTCCCGTTTTAACGGAGTATGAGTGGTTTTAAACATTTTTGAATGTCGTTTCTACAGAATTTCATAAGCGATTTATTTTATGATTTTCTTTCTTTCCATTCGCATGTTCTGCGCTTAGGTTTTTGCCTTGCCGTAGAGTATTAAAATCTCATTTGACTTAGGTGATAAGACTCCACTGTCCGTCTGTCCGTTTGCCAGCAGGCTGTATCTCATGAACCGTGATAGCTAGACAGTTGAAATTTTCACAGATGATGTATTTATGATGACGCTTTAACAACAAATACTAAAAACAGAATAAAATAAATACTTAAGGGCCCTTAAATAGGTATTTATTTTATTCTGTTTTTAGTATTTTATCCTGTTTTTAGAATAAAATAAACATATAAGGGGGGCGCCTACACAACAAACGTGTTTTTTCAGCATTTTGCCTTGTCGTGTGTGAGCCGGACTCGGACACGAAGGGTTCCGTAACCTTTCGTGTCGGAGTCCGACTCGTACTTGGCCAGGTTTTTGTAATAAATGAGGGGAAATGATTTCACCTGATAAGTATCTCTTGAAACTAATTTATATAGGTAAGTATGTATCGTATGATTGTTTGTCACTAAAAGTGTAGTTACAAACAACTTCAGCTTCGTTAAGAGGTGAAGAAGTCGCGATCGTTAATTTGTATTCGTAGTGACGAATACAAATTAACGATCAACCATTTTTGATTAAATAAAAGTTGGAAGCAGGCGGGACCCATATCATTTTTATTATATTTTCAAATTCAAATGGGTCAGCCTGCTTGCAACTTTTATTTAATTTAAAATGGGCTTGTTTTTAGCTTTCAGTTTTTTAACTTAAGTTTTTTACCGCAGTCGGGATTTTTATTTTTTTAATTACTTTATTATTTCCAGCTTTTTATTTTACAAATGTGAAAGATTTTGCAGACGATTTTGTTCTTGGTACGTGTTTTTACGATTAGTTCGAATTACTTTTAACCATATAAGATGTATATATATTTGTAATCGCCTTTTAAAACCTTTTATTTTGATACCCCACTCATTCGGATTAAAAAAAAAATTTTTTTTGGATATTACGCCAAAAATCGGCCATTTGATTTTTTTTTTTAAATTTTGATAAACCCAGTGTCACTCACAATTAAGACGAATCTAACAGCACCTCTCAAGCTGAAATCGATCAAGCCGTTTAGGCTACAGAGCGTGCCAAAGAAATATACATACATACATACACTCAAAAAGATAACCCTCCTTGTGACGCAGACGGGTAAAAATAACTGGCTTTTAAAATATTTTGAAATTACAGTGTTCATATTTATGGGAGGACAGTATAGGCTTGTCAAAAAGTACCAAAACAATAATTTTATTTATTTGGGCCTAAAGTTTTAGAAACAATAAAAGTATATGATCGACTACAGTAAACAAACCAGTTTTCAAAAAGACTAATCAACAACTTTAGCTATCTTTTCACTCTTGAAAGCAGTAATGACTAATATTAATAATAATCAATTAACGACGGGCTTATTTCTTGATCTATCTAAGGCGTTCGACCTGGTCTCGCACAACATTCTTTTTCAGAAGTTAGAGTCTATGGGAATTAGAGGACCTCCACTACAGTGGTTAATGTATCATATCCGGCAGACACCAGTGTGTTACAATCACTAATATAAATGCCAATAAAGATATGGTTTCATACCACTCTGAATTTAAAACCATCAAACGAGGCGTTCCCCAGGGCAGTATATTGGGCCCGATTTTGTTTCTCCTTTATGTGAATGATATTGTTGACATGACTAGGCATAAATGCTTTCTGTTTGCTGATGACATTTCGACAATAGGTGATACCGATAAAAAAGGTAAATCAATAATTGATCATGAAACAGATATTAATAATACAATAGAAAATCTTATAATTTGGCTTAATAAAAATAATTTTGTTATTAACCTTAATAAATCAATATATGTACAATTTAATAAATCTTATAATAATAAATTTAATTTCACAATGAATATATAAAAACTTCAAAAAGTAGCACAAACTAAGTTTTTGGGAACGATCATAGACGAACACCTAGACTGGAAAGCTCATATTGATAGCATATGTAATAAAATCAATAAATTCGTGTACGCTCTTAGAAGGATTAAAAATGTTACAAATATTAAAACAGCTATAATGTCCTATCGTGCTTATGTGGAGTCCTCGCTGCGATATGGACTAATTGTATGGGGAAATAGTACCGACCGTAATCGAGCATTTATCGCTCAAAAGAAATGTGTTCGAGCTATTCAGGGAATTCCACCGGACGTATCTTGTCGACCATTATTTAAAAAACTCGGTCTGCTACCACTACCCTCACTATATGTATATGAAACATGTATGTTTGTACGGAAACACGAATACCTATTCAGAACAGCAGCAGATGTAAGCTCTAGGAATCGGCGTGACAAAAGACTTGTTTTAGACTAATTCCCTCGGTCAACAAAATATAGTAAAAGCTGTTTAGCTATGGCTGTACTTATATATAATAAGCTACCATGTAAACTTAAATTGCTAAATGGCAGACTGTTTAAAATATACCATGTTATACGCAAATTGTATACCATGTTATACGCAAATAAATAAATATGAATATGAATATGAAAAATACATGATATTCTTCAGGATATATGCTAGGTAGACAGTGAGTTGAAAATATAATACAACTAATTTGATACGATATAAATAAAAACATGTAGATACCTCTAAATACTTTCTTTTTTGAATAAAAACCATCTAATATGCACATACAATCATTCAGATTATTCTACAAGCAACATACTAAAATACTAGTATTTTAATCTTTTAGCCTAAACAATAGATTTTTTGTAAGTAATTAAATAATTGCTTCATACTTTGCAATTAATTACCAGCGTTGTGTCATCGCGCTTCTCTTTATTATTTTCTATGCAGTCCGACAGTGACCGCGCTTTAGGTCATGTAAGCCCCTTAAATTACATGCCTTTGCTTTTAATTTCAGTTTCTCAAGGCCTAACTATACTTTTAATCCACCTACTTGCTCTAGCTATTATTTAAATAAAACGGAGTATTTTTAAGATATGTGTAACTGTGTATTATTTCTGTGTATTTACGAGTATATTATGGATTAATAATAACTTAACCTTATCTTAGAAATATGTGGAAATAAAATAAATGGAAGCGCAAATGAAGCTTTCTCATGATAATTACAACCTCGTTTATGTTCAAATTAAAGCACACCGTCTTGGCCCATTAAAACAAAAATATTGCGATACTTGTGCGCAAGCATTTATAAATATAAATAAAATTATCTTGTGTAGGTACCGACCTCCATCATAGAATTTAGAAATCATGAATTAATCAGTGTACGTAGTTACATATACTTAATTAAAAAATCGAAGAATGAAAATCCTCCCCCTATAAGCCGTAAGTAGATGAAAAATATAAACTAAGTTTCTCGTACTCACCCCAGGAGTGCGCCAAACCCATGTACAGCGCTGCCAACGCCAGCACACACTGCCTTTTACACATTTTAAACTTTAGCAATACAAAGTTGTTTCAACAGGCGTACATCCACCGCTGGAGATTGCTCTTTTGATTCTGAAGCCGACCGCTGGATACTCGCGACATAAATAGGTCTCTTCGGAATGATGATGATAAGTGACTGCGAGATAAGAGTTCCCATTTATATTACTACTAGCTGCGCCTCGCGGTTTCACCCGCATAGGTTTCAATCCCGTGGGAATATCGGGATAAATAGCATATATGTTAATCCAGGGTGTCAGCTACCTCCATACCAAATTTTATCAAAATTGGTCCAGCCGTTTGTGCGTGAAGAAGTTACAATCATATAAACACACACACTCACAAACTTTCGCCTTTATAATATTAGTGTGATTACACGAGCGGCGCTTTACACAGTTGATTATGTGTGCTAACGAGTCATCTCAACGAACAAGGACTGATCTGTTTGTGTGCAACATAAAATAATAAGAAAAAAATAAAACATAATTTTTTAGCGTAAATTATTATTGTGTGCCTAATAATGATTTATATTTTTTAACTGAATACATGCAAAACGAATTCAAAAATACAAGAGACTTGTTCATCAGAACGCAGTCGGTACATACATAATATTGTTACATAAATGATAACCGAACGGTTTAAACAAAATTACTGGAAAAATTAACTAATGGAATATTAGCTTCTACTTCAGCAGTTACTCGTATAACCATTTTTGAAGTAGATTTTCGCCAATTCGACAATAAATCAGCTAGAGTTAGGTTTCTTTTCACCGAGTCAAACGTAGGGGTGTTGGTGAAAGCGTCATTTATGGCAGCTTCACATCTTGTTCCCTCGTGATTGCCAACACATTGGCAGACTGGATGATTCTCCTCGTTCAGGGAACAGTCACCGTTGTTCAGACAGTAACCATGACACGCGTACACTTCACACCTCTCTCCGGAATAACCAGCATTACATCTGAAATAGTGATAGTATCACCCATGGTTATTTGAACAAAATTTAACAAGAAAACAGAGAAACAGGAAAAATTGGGAACAACGGTGGCCCGGTGGTTGCGGCCCTGACTTACGTATCGTAGATCGTTGGTTCGAAACCAAGCAGGCATTTTGCTTTGTCTAATTTATTACGTCATCACTGCACTCAAAACGGTGAAGGAAAACATCTTGAGGAAAGCGGCATGTCTTCTTTCTAACCAAAATTTCGAAGACATGTGATAGCAACCAACACACACTGAGATAGTGAGGTGCATTACAGCCCACTCCCCTTTCGTTGAGAGGAGGCCTGTTTCCCAGCAGTGGGAACGTTAGAGGCAGATTATGCTTATGTTTAACTAAGCAAACCCATCAAGAGTAGAAAATAGTTTACCTGCATTTAGGAAGTCCCTCATGGTTGAAACTGCAGTCACCTCGCAAACAATAGTTCTCACAGACTGAAACATCGCATCTCCCACCGATGTAACCAGGTGTGCATTTGCAAACAGACGTCTCACTAACTTTTATACCGTGAACACAAACCAGTTCGACAAATCTTACTGTTGAAGATTCTGTTGTCTGTTCTGTTTCTGTTGTGTGTTGAATATTGATGGAGTTGCTGGTTACTGTTGGTATTAGACTCGACAGTGCTTCGCAATCCTGAAGTCCCCGAATTTGATCTTTTATTTTGTAGTTGGCGGCTATACAGAGTGGTGTTTCATTATAGAACGTCCTAATCTCTTTTATCTCGTCAGGATTCATTATGTTTTTTGGCATTTGCCAAACGGTTTTGTAGCTCACACTACTGTTCATTCAGTATAAGTAACCATTTGAAACAGTCAAGTCTTTTGGATTAGACGGATATGTATCATGCAATACAATATAATCGTTTCGATCATCCCAACCCTTACTGTTCAAAAACCGTGCCGCATTACCGTCAATATAATAAAGTTTCCGTGTTTGTGGGTCCATGGCCATGCTGAGTACTGGAGAAGATAGGGATATAATTTCTCTCTCGGAACCATTAAACCGAGCTCTCTCCATGTATTCTGTGCCTCTATCGCATGTGTTGGCCCAGTAAATGTACCTGTAAATTAAATGACACTATTGAATATCACGAATAGTAACTGATTCTGATTTTTATAAATTGTCATTGGTAACGTACCCTCTACAGCTATCCACGGCAATATGAGTGGGGGTCCGGTCCACCATCTTGATTAAAAGATTTCCATCAACATTTTTATTAGATCCAGCTTTTAATGAAATCCAATTAATGCTCCTTTCATTAGTATCCGTAAAGAATAGTGTATCTGTTGCCGGGTCGAAGGCAATACTGTGAGTGTTACTGCCGACTCTTTTGATGAAACATTTGTTTTCCTTGGAAAAAAAATTACAACCGCATATAGCGTCGTTGTTGCTCTGTTTGTCGACGTACAGCATCATGTTGTGAACTTCATCGTAAGCTATCGCTGTGAGGTTGTGAGAAATGAAATTCACCGTGTTTGTTATTGTTCCATCGGTATAAAATATTAGTTGATTTCCTACACTTAGCGCTATGTCTGAAAAGAAACAGAGAATTAAATATTTAACGAAACGAGCTGAAAGCTAATTGAACCACTGCACTATCTGACGAAATTAAAACCTGATAAAAGATATTCATGAATGCAATCAGAATATTTCCAGGACACAAACGGTTAAGATTAAAAAAAAAAATGAATATAGTTCTTAATCACAAATTAATTTGAGCACTAATAGTCATTTAATTCGTTTACGATCATTTTCACTACGTGGCTAGTGGCCCGGGCTGCAGTTGCTACCGGCTTGTTTTGTAGTGAAAACAGTCGTGTGTGGATAAATGTGAGTGCGAGTTCATGGCATGAGTATGTGATGTAATCGCGAATTCAGAGTTGTGTTATAAGTTTTTAATATAAACGAAGAGGACACACTATAAAAAATGATAGTATGAAGCTTCATACAGGGTGGCCAGCTCACAAGAATACAACTTTTATTTGGGTACATTCTGATTTTGCACCTTGCAGTTGATAAGTATAAAAGACTATCCACATCTCATATCATCACAGTACCACATCTAAACACCACTATACATCCATTCTCCATACACATCTAATCATTCATCATCATCACTCATCATTTCCTCTTTTCTATACGTTTATTCTGACTACCCATTATTTAAAGTATATAGCTAAAATAAGTACGACAAAAGCGTTATAATCCGTCCATAAGTCCACCACAACCATCGCAATACCATCTAGTAATTTTATCGTGAAGTTTTTATCGGATTTTAAAACGCTAATTTTATACAAAATACCATGTGGAATAATAGCCGACTGTTTCGTTATCCTCTTTCCTGTTTTTCATAAATATAGGTACAATTAATTGCATATATTCCCGGCTACCTATACGATAGTCAAGAATTATATAATTAAGGGAATACCAATACGTACGTTAGGTACGTACGATAAGAGACTAGCAGCGCCCTGCGGTTTCAACCGCATAACTTTCGATCCCGTGGGAATATCGGGATAAAAACTATCCTATGTCCTTTCCCGGGACTCAAACTATCTCTATACCCAAATTCATCTAAATCGGTTCAGTGATTTAAGCGTGAAGAGGTAACAGACAGCCAGATAGAGTTACTTTCGAATTTATAATATTAGTATGGATTATGGATTTAAATAAAAAAAAAAAAAAAATTGTGTTAGCTTGTAAATTGTAATTGTCGTGTCTTTGTGAATAAATAATTATATTTCCCGTGAAAAAAAAAGATTGTATTTTGAGACGTTCTTTTAATTTAAATATAATATTGTGCTTTACTTAACTTAGTTAAATTCCCGTTTTAACGGAGTATGAGGGGTTTTAAATATTTTTTTAATGTCGTTTCTGCAGAATTTCATAAGCGATTTCTTTTATGATTTTCTTTCTTTTCGTTCGCATGTTCTGCGATTAGGTTTTTGCTTTGCCGTAGAGTATTAAAATCTCATTTGGCTGTAGGTGATAAAATGTTTTGAGCCAGCATCAAGTTACTTTGCCAGTAACATTCCTTGTGATTTTTAGGGTTCCGTAGGTATGTACCCGAAGGGTAAAAACGGGACCCTATTACTAAAACTCCACTGTCCGTCTGTCCATCTGCTACCAGGCTGTATCTCATAAGCCGTGATAGTTAGACAGTTGAAATTTTCACCGATGATGCATTTATGATGCCGCATTAACAACAAATACTAAAAATATAATAAAATAAGAATTTAAGGCGGGCGCCCATCCAGCAAACTGTTTTTTTCGGCGTTTTCGCCTTGTGGTACGGAACCCTTCGTGTCCGTGTCCTAGTCCGCCTCGCACTTGGCCAGTTTTTTTGTTAACATAAATGAGGGGAAATGATTTCACCTGATAAGTATTACTTGAAACTAATTGTATTTGTTGTTATAGCGGCAACCGAAATTCATAATTTGTGAAAATTTCAACTGTCTAGTTCGCGGTTCTTAAGATACAGCCTGGTGACAGACAGACGGACGGACAGACAGCGAAGTCTTAGTAATAGGGTTCCGTTTTTACCCTTTGGGTACGGAACCCTAAAAATCATGTAGATACCTCTAAATACTTTTTTTTTAAATAAAAACCATCTAATATGCATACAATCATTCAGATTATTCTACAAGCAACATACTAAAATACTAGTATTTTAATCTTGTAGCCCAAACAATAGATTTTTTGTAATTAAATAATTGCTTCATATTTTGCAATAAATTCAATAAAATGCCTTTGCTTTGAATTTCAGTTTCTCAGTTCGTTTACTTAAGGCCCGACTATACTTAAACCACTTACTTGCTCTAGCTATTATTTAAATAAAAATGTCTATTATTAAGATATGTGTGATAATAATACACAGCTTATTATTTCTGTGTATTTACGAATATATTATGGATTATAATAATAACTTAACCTTATCTTAGAAATAAGTGGAAATAAAATAAATGGAAGCGCAAATGAAGCTTTCTCATGATAATTACAACCTTGTTTGTGTTCAAAATTAAAGCACACCGTCTTGGCTCATTCAAATAAAAATATTGCGATACTTGTGCGCAAGCATTTTTTTTTACTATTCCTTGCAACTGCTGTATAAATAAAATTATCTTGTGTAGGTACCTACCTCCTTCGTAGAATTCAGAAATCATGAATTAATCAGTGTAGGTAGTTAATAATAATAATAATGTTTATTTGCCAAAAATAGTTTACATTTCCTTAAAGTCTACTCTAATAGCTAGGTTTACAAAAAAAAACAAACCAAGACGCAGATGTTACTTGTGAACTCCACACTAAGTCGAGCCTGTCTCGTGGAGTCCATGGGTGGTATTACCATAATTATAGTGAAATTACATGTTTCAGAGGCATATGAACGTACATTTTTAGGGTAATTAAGTTACATATATTAAAAAAATCGAAGAATGAAAATCCACCCCCTTTAAGCCGTAAGTAGATGAAACATATAGACTAAACTAGCTTCTGCCCGCGACTTCGTCCGCGTGAAATTCGTACTTTCCTCTTATAATTTTGAAAATGTATGTTTATGATTTTTATCATTTATTTAGATATAAATAAGTATTCGGGCCAATTTTTTAGTTTATAGGGATCAGATTTTTCAAATAAACTGTATCCCAGCTTTTTACCCCCCCCCCCAGGAGAGTAATTTTGAAAAATCGTTTGGGATGTGTTCATAACTTGACTCAAAGACCCATACCCATTTTCGAGTTAATGGAAGCAAGCAGTAGAATTTTCCACCTTCGTAGGAATAAATTTTTGAAAAACCCTAAATCACTTTTTTAAGTATTTTTTGTTTTAGTAGTACCGAGTTAATCCGACAGCGGGTTAAATATTTTTCTAATCCATCAACTTTGTCACCCCCCAAATCTTCTGTGAGGGATTTTTTAAACTAAAAGTGACAATCTTTATTATTTACTGACCCAAATATTGCCAAGTTTCTAATTTATTAACCAAATGAATAAGATTTTTCATATAAACTGTATCCCCTCTTTCTATACCCATAGGGGTGGAATTTCGAAACATAATCTAGATTATTTGTAGGTACCAATTTTCCAGTTAATCAAGCCTCGTAATAAAATTTTGCCCTGTGAAATTGACTACCCCTCTTCACCCCATTAGCGGTAGATTTTCGAAAAACCCTGAACCACTTTATTATTTATTTTGGTCTTAGATAGGTACTGAGTTTCGAGTTAATTGGACCGCGCATTAAAATTTTTCCATACTAAATTTGACACCCCCAATCTCCCCTTTGGGTTAGTTTAGAATTCCAAAAAAAAAAGAACTTTATAATTATTTGTGCCAAGTTTCAAGTCCAAATTTATTTGTACCATTTTTTTTGAGTTTTTCAAGGCACTCATTAAAATCCCCTTATAAATCGAATTACCACTTTTTGTCCCGTCAGTGGTCAATAATTTTCGAAAACCCCATACACTTACCATTGATTCTTCATCTGCCTAGCCTTTCTCAACTATGTTGGGGTCAGCTTCCAGTCCAACGGGATGCAGCTGAGTACCAGTATTTTACATGGAGCGACTGCCTATCTGACCTCCACAACCCAAATACGATACCCCTTGATAAGACTGGTTGTCAAACTTTCGGGCTTCTGACCACCCCTAGCGACTGTCAAAGATCCACGAATGACAGCCGGGACCAACGGCTTAGCGTGCTTTCCGAGGCACGGAGAGGTCACGGTATGTAAAGATCGATACCTATCCACAGACCAACCGCGGCAAGCGTAGCCTGCGTAACCTGATCGATCGATCTGTGCGGCTGTTGTTATTGATTATTTTCTGTCAAAAGTATTAATACTGAGTTTCGAGTAATTCGGACCGCGCGTTAAAATTCTTCCACACAAACTTTAATACCCCAACACAAGGGGTGTTGGGGTGTTTTGATAATAATGAAAAACTTTGTTACTTGCTTAGGCAAGTATTCTTGCCAAGTTTATTAACCAAATAAATAAGATTTTTCTTATAAACTGTATCCCCGTTTTTCACCCCCACAGGGATGAATTTCGTAAAATTGTTTGGGATGTGTGCATTACTCGACTCAAAGATTGTTTATACCAATTTTCGAGTTAATCAAGCCACGCAGTAAAGTCTTCCCCTATAAAATTAACTTTTCACACCGTTAGGGGTAAATTTTCGGAAAACGATGATACACGTTATTCTTTATTTTCGGTCTTAATTATAAATACTGAGTTTCGAGTTAATCGGACCACGCGTTAAAATTCTTCCATACAAAGTTTGACACCTCCCAATCCCACTTCAGGGGGTAGTTTAAAAAAAAAAAGCCAAACTTCATAATTTATTTAGATAAGTATTCGTGCCAAGTTTCTTGGTTTTTAACTCAAGGAATAAGATTTTTCATACAAACAAAATCCCCTCTTTTCACCCCTTAAAGATTAAATTTCTAGAAACCCCTTCTTAGTGAATATCTACTCTTCACAAAGAACACACCCTCCAAAATTAATTTCTCTGCCCAGCGGTACCGATCAGCGTTTTAGGCTGTGCGTTGATATATCAATCAGTCAGGACAAAATTTCATCCCCCTTTTCACCCCCTTAATTGAAATTCTAACAACACCGTAGTGTTAGCTTCCAATCATAAGCCTAGATAATAAATTTAGTGATTTTTACGTCGAAAATTAATGACTTTCTATACACAACTTCATCCCTCTTTTTAACCCTTCGGGGGTAGAATTATCAAAAACGCTGAGACACGTATAAATTATTTTTTTCAATTGTCAGCCTAAATACAAATTTAGAAGATCCTAACTTCAAAACTGTCGGACTTTCATATAAACTTCCATCCCGTATTTTAACCCTTTAGGGGTTGAATTCCCAAAAATCCTTTCTTAGTGGATACTTACTGTTCACAAAGAACACACCTTCTAAGTTTCAAGTCTCTAGGTCCAGCGGTTTGGGCTGTGCGTTGATATATCAGTCAGTCAATCAGTCAGTCAGTCAGGACTTTGAATTTTATATATATAGATTAGTCTCTCGTACTCACCCCAGGAGTGCGCCAAACCCATGTACAGCGCTGCCAACGCCAGCACACACTGCCTTTTACACATTTTAAACTTTAGCAATACAAAGTTGTTTCAACAGGCGTAGATCCACCGCTGGTGATTGCTCTTTTGATTCTGAAGCCGAACGCTGGATACTCGCGACATAATAGGCCTTTTCGGAACGGTGATGATAAGTGACTGGGAGATAAGAGTTCTTATTTATATTACTAAGTGTGCATTCACACGAGCGGCGCTTTACACAGTTGATTATGTGTGCTAACGAGTCATTTCAACGAACAATGACTGATCTGTTTGTGTGCAAAAAATAATGAGAAAAAATAAAACATATTTTTTTAGCGTAAATTATTATAAGTAATAATGATTTATATAAAAATATGAACTGAATAAATGCAAAACGAAGTCAAAAATACAAGAGACTTTGTTCATCAGAACGCAGTCGGTATATACATATATTGTTACATAAATGATAACCGAACGGTTTAAACAAAATTAATGGAAAAATTAACAATTGGAATATTAGCTTATACTTCAACAGTTATAAACATTTTTGAAGTAGGTTTTCGCCAATTCGACAATAAATCAGCTAGAGTTAGGTTTCTTTTCACCGAGTCAAACGTAGGGGTGTTGGTGAAAGCGTCATTAAATTAATGGCAGGTTCACATCTTGTTACCTCGTGATTGCCAACACATTGGCAGATTGGCTGATTCTCCTTGTTCATGGAACAGTCACCGTTGTTCAGACAGTAACCATGACAGGCGTACACTTCACACCTTTCCCCGGAATAACCGGCATTACATCTAAAATAACGATAATGACAAACATGTATTATGACTTAATTAATCAAGGAACTATCAGAAGGAGTAGGTAGAATCCGTAGAATAAGTTTTACCTGCATGTAGGAAGTCCCTCTTCATTAAAACTACATTCGCCATACATACAGTAGTTCAGACAGTCTGATACTTCGCATCGATTACCAACATAATCTCTTTTGCATTGACAGACCGGCTCAGTCTTCTCATTTAAGGAACAGTCAGCTTTGTTCAGACAAAAACCATGACACGTGTACACTTCACATCTTTCCCCTGAATAACCGGCATTACATCTGAAATAGTGATAGTATCACCCATGATTTATTTAACAAGAAAACAGAGAAAAAGGAAAAATTGGGAACAGCGGTGGCCCGGTGGTAACGGCCCTGACTTACGTATCGTAGGTCGTTGGTTCGAATCCAAGCAGACTTTTTACTTTGTCTAATTTATTTCGTTATCACGGCACTCAAAACGGTGAAGGAAAACATCTTGAGGAAAGAGGCATGTTTTGGCTTCTCTGTTACCAAAATTTCAAAGACATGTGACAGCAATCAACACACACAGGGACAGTGAGGTGCATTACGGCACACTCCCCTTTCATGGAGAGGAGGCCTGTGTCCCAGCAGATAAGGAAACCATCAAGAGTAGAAAATATTTTACCTGCATTTAGGAAGTCCCTCACGGTTGAAACTGCAGTTACCTTGCAAACAATAGTTCTCACAGACTGAAACATTGCACCTCCCACCTATGTAACCAGGTGTGCATTTGCAAACAAACGTCTCACTAACTTTTATACCGTGAACACAAACCAGTTCGACAACTGTTACTGTTGAAGATTGTGTTGTCTGTTCTGTTTCTGTTGTGTGTTGAATATTGAGGGAGTTGCTGGTTACTGTGATTGTTGGTATTAGACTCGACAGTGCTTCGCAATCCTGAAGTCCCTGAATTTGATCTTTTATTTTGTAGTTGGCGGCTATACCGAGTGGTGTTTGATTATAGAACGTCCTTTTTTTTTTTTTTTTTTTTTGAGGGTGGGAATTCATCAAATGACTCCTCCCGCTCTGGGTGGAGCGGAAGGGAGTGTCAGACTCTTACTGACTAAAACCCACCCGTGTTCCTTCCTTAGCCCTTTATGTTCCGGGCCAGCGGTAACCCTTTCGGACAATCCCGCTGACCCGGCAGGCTTCGGCCCTAAGGGGCCCCTCCTCGATGCTGACATCTCTTTGAGGCGCGCGTGGAACACGTACGCGCCGTCCGGCACGGGCCTGGTCCTGATCGGGCGGTGAGCTACCCATTACTCTCCGCCCGCAGGCCCGCGCCTACGGTGGCCGGGAGTCGTCACGCGGCTCCCGACGCCCGGAGCGTCTCCCGCGGCGGCTGGGACGGGAGGCTCTCTCCCTGAGCCGTTCCGCCACCTCCTTCGCTAGCATGACTGCTTCGCAGAAGGAGGTGACTGCCTCCCACTCCCTCTCGCCCCGGACCATGGCTTGCACCAGGGCCGGACGCGAGAGGTCGCCGTCGCTGCCAATCGCCTCTACGAGGACACGGCGGTGCTCCGCCCAAGCGGGGATTATAGAACGTCCTAATCTCTTTTATCTCTTCAGGATTCATCGTGTTTTTTGGCATTTGCCAAATGGTTTTGTAGCTCACACTACTGTTCAACACTGGGTGAACAGTAGTGTTAGCTACAATACCATACTTATACTGATAAGTAACCATTTGAAACAGTCAACTCTTTTGGATTAGACAGATTTGAATCATGAAATTCAATAGGTTCCCTATCCATTTGCATAAAATTTTAAGACCTAATATAACTTAGCATAATTTTGTTTGGCACAATTATATTTTCGCATAATATAATTACGCATAACAGCTTACGCATAATTTTTTTAAGCATAATTTCTCTAACCATAATAATGATTAAGCATAACATTCTAAAGCATAAAGTTCTAAAGCATAACTTTTTTAAGCATAATATCCTAAAGCATAAATTTGCCCGAAGAGGATATACCAATTTATTTATTTGGAAAAAAGCCATATCTCCTGAATCAGGTAATATATATATAACGTATTGAACAATTTAGTGGGTTTTTTTTTCGCTGTAGGAAGCATGATGCAAGCAAGCATACAGCATGCAAGCAAGCATAGAGCATGCAAGCAAGCATGCAAGCAAGCATGCAAGCAAGCATGCAGCAAACAAGCAAGCATGCAGCATGCAAGCAAGCATGCAGCATGCAAGCATGCAGCATGCAGCATTCAAGCGAGCATGCAACATGCAGCAGGCAGGGTTTCTGTCACGGCTCCGGCGCTGCGGCCCTCCGGCGGCCCCACGCGTGCTAATCATCGCAGACGGCTTTCGCTCACCACCGCAGCTTCGGCTTGTTGGCCGGCTTCGCCGGCCAGCCTCAGCCGCGGCGGATCGCTCGCAGCCGCCTGCTCCTCAGCCCGCGGGCCGCCTCGCCCCTACGCGATTTTAAATTACACTCTAGGGGTAGGACAAACAAGACTACGTGGAGTCGGTTTTGCTGCAATTCGGTTCTGTCACTAACTTTTGTTGCACAGCATATTAAATTTAATTAATTGTATGCCTAAATATTATTATGCTAATAGTTATTAGGCCTACTAACGTTATGCGAATCAAATTTATGCCAAAACAAATTAGTCTTTAAGATGATTATGCCAACATAAAATGTATGCCTAAAAAAATTATGCCGAAGTATTATTATGCCAAAACAAATTGTGCCAAAATCGTTATGCCGAAGTATATTAGGACAAAGAACATTATGCGAAAAGAAGGGATCCCAATTCAATATAATTCTCATTTTGGTTATCCAAACCCTTACTGTTCAAAAAACGACGCGCAAAACCGTCAATATAATAAGAACAGCAGCAAATGTAAGCTCTAGGAATCGGCGTGACAAATTTAGACTTGTTTTAGACGAATTCCCTAGGTCAACAAAATATAGTAAAAGCTGTTTAGCTATGGCTGTACTTATATATAATAAACTACCATGTAAACTTAAATTACTAAATGGCAGACTGTTTAAAATTCACTTGTTTAAATGGCTAAATGAAAATAATTTTTATAGCAATAAGGAATACTTTGAACATAAGTTGTGTTAACCAATTTGCATGCTTTAGTCTTGAGCAAAACATCTATGATCTTATCCTTAACTCATGTAACACCTTTGTATACCATGTTTTACGCAAATAAATAAATATGAATATGAATAGTGGTGTTGTTGTTGAAAATATAATACAACTAATTTGATACGATATAAATAAAAACATGTAGATACCTCTAAATACTTTCTTTTTAGAATAAAAACCATCTAATATGCACATACAATCATTCAGATTATTCTACAAGCAACATACTAAAATACTAGTATTTTAATCTTTTAGCCTAAACAATAGATTTTTTGTAATTAAATAATTGCTTCATACTTTGCAATTAATTACCAGCGTTGTGTCATCGCGCTTCTCTTTGTTTTCTATGCAGTCCGACAGTGACCGCGCTTTAGGTCATGTAAGCCCCTTAAATTACATGACTTTGCTTTGAATTTCAGTTTCTCAAGGCCTAACTACATATACTTTTAAACCACTTACTTGCTCTAGCTATTATTTAAATAAAAAGGAGTATTTTTAAGATATGTAACTGTGTATTATTTCTGTGTATTTACGAGTATATAATGGACTAGCTTCTGCCCGCGACTCCGTCCGCGCGGATGTCGGTCTTCGCGTGGATGGTTTATTTCTCCATTTTGAGTAACTCTGACAATGACATCTTATCTATTGGACCCAAATACGGCTAAGCCTATAATAATTAAGGAGATCCCTCTATTGAGCTACTGCTGTTGAGCTCGCGTTCTGTAGTAAGTATTTTTTTCATAATAATTCCGACCTTGATAAGTAGCATGTAGCAGTAAATTACTGACAGTGACGAAAAGTTTGCAATAATAAAAAAGTGATCGTGACAATGCGACAGAAAGTTAATTGAGAGCTTCAGCATACACAACATTGTTAGTGAGCTCGTCCGGAATATGAACATGAAGATTTCTTGGACTGCTCACACGGGAAAGAGCTACGTAAAATTGCCCGTGTGAAAAACAACTCGCGGTAAGATCTACGCCAGCAACTCCTAGGGTCTGACCTTGAGCCTTATTTATTGTCATGGTGTAACACAAAGCTACAGGAAACTGTATTCTCTTAAATTGAAATGGAAAATTATCCACTGCGGGTAATGCAACGTGTGTTCGCGGTTCTACAGCACAACGTCTATGAATAAAACTGAAAAATATTTTTTTTTTCTACGTATTTTTCCAGGATAAAAAGTATCCTATTTTATGCCCAGGATAATAAGGTATAATTATACCAAGTTTCATCGAAATCGAACCGTTAGTTTTCACGTGATGCCTGCATATACAGACAGACAGACAGACAGACAGACAGACAGACAAAAATTTTTTTAATCACATATTTGGGTTTGGTATCGATCCAGCAACACCCCCCGCTATTTATTTTTTCAATATTTTCAATGTACAGAATTGACCCTTCTACAGATTTATTATATGTATAGATTAATAATAACTTAACCTTATCTTGAGAAATAAGTGGAAATAAAATAAATAGAAGCGCAAATGAAGCTTTCTCATGATAATTACAACCTCGTTTGTGTTCAAATTTAAAGCACACTGTCTTGGCCCATTAAAATAAAAATATTGCGATACTTGTGCGCAAGCATTTTTTTTACTATTCCTTGCAACTGCTGTATAAATAAAATAATCTTGTGTAGGTACCTACCTCCATCATAGAATTTAGAAATCATGAATTAATCAGTGTACGTAGTTACATATAATTAAAAAATCGAAGAATGAAAATCCTCCCCTATAAGCCGTAAGTAGATGAAAAATATAAACTAAGTTTCTCGTACTCACCCCAGGAGTGCGCCAAACCCACGTACAGTGCTGCCAACGCCAGCACACACTGCCTTTTACACATTTTAAACTTTAGCAATACAAAGTTGTTTCAACAGGCGTACATCCACCTCTGGTATTGCTCTTTTGATTCTGAAGCCGAACGCTGGATACTCGCGACATAAATAGGTCTTTTCGGAATGATGATGATAAGTGACTGCGAGATAAGAGTTCCCATTTATATTACTACTAGCTGCGCCTCGCGGTGTCACCCGCATAAGTTTCAATCCCGTGGGAATAAAAATAAAATAAAATAAAAATCGTTTATTTAGGAACAATAACAGATACAATTATAAAAATAGTTAAACGATGATAACTGCAAAAGTTAATAACTGTGGCGCAGCTATCAACGCCCGGCTCCTAGTGAGAGGGTAACAAAACAAAGACAATAAAATTACGGGATACGTGTATTGTAAGTGTGGGGGTGTGTGGTGTGTGATGAGTGTGTGTGTGTGGGGAAGGGGGAGGGTGAGTTTGTAGGTATGTGTGAATGTGTTACACTTCCACAAGTTTTTCTGTTGCATCATAAGTAAGCGATATTGGCCAAGTATCGAGCTTTTTCTTGCATTTATTTTTGGTAAAAGAATAAATGTTGATCGTTTTGTTAATTCTATTGTATAATTTTGAGCTTATGTAGGTACAATGACGAAGTGCTGCTACATTTTTACAGGGTTTTATATCGCATACTCGATCTGAACGGCGTCTACTGTTACTTCTGGCTGGTTCATAAGGAAGCTGGGTATGTTTACGTAACACTACCTGAGAAACAAATAGTTGTCTGACTGTTAGGACCTGCCAGAGAAGTACAGGGAGACTGTAGAAAAGCGTATAGGTTTCCTCGCAAGGACTTTCAGAACTGCTGTTTGAGCTCTCTCAATGCGTACCATAGAAGTCTTATGAGCGCCACCCCACACTGTCAAGCAATATCCCATCACTGACTGAGCCAGTGCAAAATATACATTAATTAAGGTCCTGAAGTCTCCGCAGACCAAAGTTTCTTAAAAATATATAAAAGCTTTCTCAGGCGTGTCACGACTGAGTCAATTTGTTGATGCCATTTAAGATGACTATCAAGTACAATACCAAGATATTTAATAGTTGCAGTACCTACTATTTGAGGGCAGTCACAGATAGAGTCTGAAATAGGGTTTGCACAGGTATGGGCTTGGAGAGCAAAAGGAGTCTGAGGTTGACCTGACTTATTTAAAGAAAAAGTAATGAACTTAGTTTTATCGATATTTAAAGTTAACAGATTTGTAGATAACCATTTCATGACAATACTTAAGACTAGCTCAGCATTTCTACAAGTTTCACTCTAATTGCGGCCATGAATTATTAGAGCTGTGTCATCTGCATAAGTTACTATTTTGCAGCTAGGGAGAGAAAGCCGACACAGCTCATTCACATAAATAAGAAAGAGACTCGGGCCAATCACGCTGCCCTGAGGCACACCAAAGGTGAGTATCTCCCTTCCACTTACATGGTCATCCACCTTTACGAACTGTGCACGCCCTGTCAGATAACTTCTGAACATATCCCAGGCAGTACCGCGTATGCCAACATCATTTAACTTCGAGAGGAGCATGGGGACAGAAACAGTGTCAAAGGCTTTCGATAGATCAAGGAATATAGCCAGTGTCTTTTGTTTATTTTCAAAATTATCAATAATGGTACCTGTCAGTTCCAACACGGCATCCTCAGTATTTTTGCCACTTCTGAAGCCAAATTGGTTACTAGCTACTACTATTGGTTACTAGTATGTTGAATTTTGTGAGGAATTTTGTTAATCTAATATTAATAACCTTCTTCAATATTTTGGATAACGTCGTAAGCACCGATATAGGTCTATAATTAGTGACACTGCTCCTGTCTCCAGTTTTATAGATTGGGTGGACAACCGCGGTCTTAAAGATGTCTGGGGAGATACCCGATGAGAGGCATAAATTAAAAATGTGGACAAGCACAGGGATTATAATTAATCTAGTGGCTTTCACAATTGAGGTTGGGATACCGTCAATCCCAATGGCGCATTTATCTTTTAGGTTCAGGATAATATTATTTATCTCGGAACCGTCAACTTTGTGAAGTACCATTGAATGTAGCGCTGTCGATTTAGAAAAACTGGAATCATCATTGCTAAATGTGGTACTATTATGAGCTTCAGATTGTCGAATTTTGGATGCCAAAAGTCTGCCCACATTAGCAAAGTATTCATTTACCATATTTACTTATTGTGCGGGATTCGCACTGCAGTTTAGAAGCTCTGAAGACGATGTTCTGGTTTGGTTTATATTTGCTATCTGCTTGAGAAGTGCCCATGTAGCTTTCGGGTTCTTTTCTGCCTTCTGGAACTCTGTACGTTCGTACTCTCTTTTAACTTTTTTCAGTAAATTATTACAAAAGTTTCGGTAACGGATGAGAATTAACTTGTTGTTTTCGTTGTCTGGATGTTTTTTAAACTTCCGATATAATTTATCTCTATGCCGTATGCATCTTAAGAGCCCTGGGGTAATCCATGGCTTAAGAGTGCGTCGTCTACTTGGGGGATTTCATGTATGAGTGTGTGCTGTTATAGCGGAAGAGATTATGGAGACAAAAGATTCAGCAGCTTCATTCGGGTTATTAGAGTTAAGAATAGGTGAGAAGTCAGTTTTTGTGACCATTGGAACATCAATTTTCGGGTTACGGTAACTCCGATTAGACTTAATTTCGGGTTCATGTTACAAAAAACTATGACCGGTGAATAATCCGTTATGAGAGAATCAAGTACTAGAGTAGGTATATCGGAATAAATAGCCTATATGTTAATCCAGGGTGTCAGCTACCTCCATACCAAATTTTATCAAAATTGGTCCAGCCGTTTGAGCGTGAAAAAGGAACAAACATATAAACACACACACACTCACAAACTTTCGCCTTTATAATATTAGTGTGATTACACGAGCGGCGTTTTACACAGTTGATTATGTGTGCTAACGAGTCATCCCAACGAACAAGGACTGATCTGTTTGTGTGCAACATAAAATAATTAGAAAAAAATAAAACATCATTTTTTAGCGTAAATTATTATTGTGTACTTACCTAAATTTATAAATAAAAATATGAACTAAATAAATGCAAAACGAAGTCAAAAATACAAGACTTGTTCATGGCAACACAGTCAGTATTTACATGCAATATGTATATTGTTACATAAATGATAACCGAGCGGTTTAAACAAAATTGCTGGAAAAATTAACTAATGGAATATTAGCTTCAACAGTTATAAACATTTTTGAAGTAGATTTTCGTCAATTCGACAATAAATCAGCTAGAGTTAGGTTTCTTTTCACCGAGTCAAACGAAGGGGTGTTGGTGAAAGCGTCATTTATGGCAGCTTCACATCTTGATCCCTCGTGATTGCCAACACATTGGCAGACTGGATGATTCTCCTCGTTCAGGGAACAGTCACCGTTGTTCAGACAGTAACCATGACACGCATACACTTCACACCTCTCCCCGGAATAACCAGCATTACATCTGAAATAGTGATAGTATCACCCATGGTTATTTAAACAAAATTTAACAAGAAAACAGAGAAACAGGAAAAATTGGGAACAGCGGTGGCCCGGTGGTTGCGGCCCTGACTTACGTATCGTAGATCGTTGGTTCGAAACCAAGCAGGCATTTTACTTTGTCTAATTTATTTCGTCATCACTGCACTCAAAACGGTGAAGGAAAACATCTTGAGGAAAGCGGCATGTCTTCTTTCTAACCAAAATTTCGAAGACATGTGATAGCAACCAACACACACTGAGACAGTGAGGTGCATTACGGCCCACTCCCCTTTCGTAGAGAGGAGGCCTGTTTCCCAGCAGTGGGAACGTTAGAGGCAGATTGCGCTTATGTTTAACTAAGCAAACCCATCAGGAGTAGAAAATATTTTACCTGCATTTAGGAAGTCCCTCATGGTTGAAACTGCAGTCACCTTGCAAACAATAGTTCTCACAGACTGAAACATCGCATCTCCCACCTATGTAACCAGGTGTGCATTTGCAAACAGACGTCTCACTAACTTTTATACCGTGAACACAAACCAGTTCGACAACTGTTACTGTTGAAGATTCTGTTGTCTGTTCTGTTTCTGTTGTGTGTTGAATATTGAGGGAGTTGCTGGTTACTGTTGGTATTAGACTCGACAGTGCTTCGCAATCCTGAAGTCCCCGAATTTTATCTTTTAATTTGTAGTTGGCAGCTATACAGAGTGGTGTTTCATTATAGAATGTCCTAATCTCTTTTATCTCGTCAGGATTCATCATGTTTTTTGGCATTTGCCAAACGGTTTTGTAGCTCACACTGCTGTTCATCCAGTATAAGTAACCATTTGAAACAGTCAAGTCTTTTGGATTAGACGGATATGTATCATGCAATACAATATAATCGTTTTGATCATCCAAACCATTACTGTTCAAAAACCGTGCCACAATACCGTCAATATAATAAAGTTTCCGTGTTTGTGGGTCCATGGCCATGCTGAGTACTGGAGAATATAGGGATATAACTTCTCTCTCGGAACCATTAAACCGAGCTCTCTCCATGTATTTTGTGCTTATATCGCATGTGTTGGCCCAGTAAATGTATCTGTAAATTAAATGACACTATTGAATATCACGAATAATAACTGATTCTGATATTTATAAATTGTCATTGGTAACGTACCCTCTACAGCTATCCACGGCAATATGAATGGGGGTCCGGTCATCCATCTTGATTAAAATATTACTATCAACATTTTTATTAGATCCAGGTTTTAACGAAATCCAATTAATACTCCTTTCATTAATATCCGTAAAGAATAGTGCGTCTGTTGCCGGGTCGAACGCAATACTGTGAATGTTACTACCAAGTCTTTTGATGAAACATTTGTTTTCCTTGGAAACTAAATTATAACCGCATATAGCGTCGTTATTGCTCTGTTTGTCGACGTACAGCATCATGTTGTGAACTTCATCGTAAGCTATCGCTGTGAGGTTGTGAGAAATGAAATTCACCGTGTTTGTTATTGTTCCATCGGTATAAAATATTAGTTGATTTCCTACACTTAGCGCTATGTCTGAAAAGAAAGAGAGAATTAAATGTTTAACGAAACGAGCTGATAGCTAGATGAACCACTGCACTATAATCTGGCGAAATTAAAACCTGATAAGAAATATTCATGAATGAAATCAGAATATTTCCAGGCGGTTAAGATTAAAAAAAATATATATTATACTTAATCACTAATTAATTTGAGCACCAACAGTCATTTTATTCGATTACGGTCATCTCAACCATCGCAATACCATCTAGTAATTTTATCGTGAAGTTTTTATCGGATTTTAAAACGCTAATTTTATATAAATACCATGTGGTATAATAGCCGACTGTTTCGTTATCCTCTTTCCTGTTTTTCATAAATATAGGTACAATTAATTCCATATATTTCTGGCTACCTATACGATAGTCAAGAATTCTATTATTAAGGGAATACCAATACGTACGTTACGTAGGATAAGAGACTAGCAGCGCCCTGTGGTTTCACCCGCATAACTGTCAATCCCGTGGCAATATCGGGATAAAAACTATCCTATGTCCTTTCCCGGGACTCAAACTATCTCTATACCAAATTTCATCTAAATCGGTTCAGTGATTTAAGCGTGAAGAGGTAACAGACAGACAGAGTTACTTTCTGCACTGCACTATGATTATCGATTTAAATAGTTTGGTGTTAGCATGGTAAATCGTAATTGTCGTGTCTTTGTAAATAAACAATTATATTTCAAGTAAAAAAAAAAACATTGTATTGTATTTTGAGACAAGTTCTTTTAATTTTAAAATAATATTAACTTAGTTAAATTCCCGTTTTAACGGAGTATGAGGGGTTTTAAACATTTTTGAATGTCGTTGCTACAGAATTTCATAAGCGATTTCTTTTATGATTTTCTTTCTTTTCGTTCGCATGTTCTGCGCTTAGGTTTTTGCTTTGCCGTAGAGTATTAAAATCTCATTTGACTTAGGTGATAAAATCTTTTGAGCCAGCGTCATGTTACTTTCTCAGTTACTTTTCGTGTGATTTTTAGGGTTCCGTAGGTACCCAAAGGGTGAAAACGGGACCCTATTACTAAGACTCCATTGTCCGTCTGTCCGTCTGCCACCAGCACCCTAATTGCGTAACTCACTATTATACTCTCAATTTGAATCATTTTCAAGCACATTGCTAATCCATTGCTCCATAAGTTCGAAAAATGTGTCTGCTGAACAACGTACCTCACGCAATGAATGTTGTTGAACTGTCAAAATGAAACCCATTGCTACTGATAGTGTTACGCAAATACACTGCAGGCTAATAGCTGAAACATAACCCTCCTTGTGACGAAGTCGGGTAAAAATAACTGGCTTTAAAATATTTTGAAATCACAGTGTTTATATTTATGGGAGGACAGTGTAGAATTGTCAACAAGTAGGTACCGAAATAATGATTTTATTTATTTGGGGCTTACAGGACCAAAACACAAAAAACGCAAGTTTTAGAAACAATAAAAGTATATGATCGACTACAGTAAACAAAATCAGAAAAATATATGAATTCCTTAAGGATATATGCTAGGTAGATAGTGTGTTGATAATATAATACAACTAATTTGATAGGATATAAAAAAATCATGAAGATACCTTTAAATACTTTATTTTTACCCGACTGCGTCAGAAGGAGGGTTATGTTTTTCGAGTGTATCTATGTATGTATGTATGTACGAGTATGTATATTTCTTTGGCACACTCTGTAGCCTAAACGGCTTGATCGATTTCAGCTTGAGAGGTGTCGTTAGATTCGTCTTAATTGTGAGAGTGACACTGGGTATATCAAAATTGCCGAATTTTTGCGCAATATTATGTCTTAAAAAAAACTTTTTTTTTAGAATAAAAACCATCTAATATGCACATACAATCATTCACATTATTCTACAAGCAACATACTAAAATACTAGTATTTTAATCTTTTAGCCCAAACAATAGACTTTTTGTAATTAAATAATTGCTTCATATTTTGTAATAAATTAGCAGCGTTGTGTCATCGCGCTTCTCTTTATTATTTTCTATGCAGTCCGACAGTGACCGCGCTTTAGGTCATGTAAGCCCCTTAAATTACATGCCTTTGCTTTGAATTTCAGTTTCTCAAGGCCTAACTATACTTTTACCACCTACTTGCTCTAGCTATTATTTAAATTAAACGTATATTATGGATTACATAACGTATATTAGTGTATTTACGAGTATATTATGGATTAATAATAACTTAACCTTATCTTAGAAATATGTGGAAATAAAATAAATGGAAGCGCAAATGAAGTTTTCTCATGATAATTACAACCCCGTTTATGTTCAAAATTAAAGCACACCGTCTTGGCCCATTAAACAAAAATATTGCGATACTTGTGCGCAAGCATTTTTTTTTACTATTCCTTGCAACTGCTGTATAAATAAAATTATCTTGTGTAGGTACCTACCTCCATCATAGAATTTAGAAATCATGAATTAATCAGTGTACGTAGTTACATATAATTAAAAAATCGAAGAATGAAAATCCTCCCCCTATAAGCCGTAAGTAGATGAAAAATATAAACTAAGTTTCTCGTACTCACCCCAGGAGTGCGCCAAACCCACGTACAGCGCTGCCAACGCCAGCACACACTGCCTTTTATACATTTTAAACTTTAGCAATACAAAGTTGTTTTAACAGGCGTAGATCCACCGCTGGTGATTGCTCTTTTGATTCTGAAGCCGACCGCTGGATATTCGCGATATAAATAGGTCTTTTCGGAATGATGATGATAAGTGACTGGGAGATAAGAGTTCCCATTTATATTACTATTACACGAGCGGCGCTTTACACAGTTGATTATGTGTGCTAACGATTCATCCCAACGAACAGTGACTGATCTGTTTGTGTGCAACATCAAATAATTAGAAAAAATAAAACATCATTTTTAGCGTAAATTATTATTGTGTACCTAATAATGATTTATATAAAAATATGAACTGAATAAATGCAAAACGAAGTCACAAATACAAGATATTTGTTCATCAGAACGCAGTCGGTACTTACATATATTGTTACATAAATGATAACCGAGCGGTTTAAACAAAATTACTGGAAAAATTAACAAATGGAATATTAGCTTATACTTCAACAGTTATAAACATTTTTGAAGTAGGTTTTCGCCAATTCGACAATAAATCAGCTAGAGTTAGGTTTCTTTTCACCGAGTTAAACGTAGGGGTGTTGGTGAAAGCGTCATTAATGGCAGCTTCACATCTTGTTCCCTCGTGATTGCCAACACATTGGCAGACTGGCTGATCCTCCTCGTTCAGGGAGCAGTTACCGTTGTTCAGGCAGTAACCATGACACGCGTACACTTCACATCTGTCCCCGGAATAACCGGCATTACATCTAAAATAACGATAATGACAAACATGTATTATGAGTGACTAAATTAATCAAGGAACTACGCTATCAGAAGGAGTAGGTAGAATCCGTAGAATATGTTTAACCTGCATGTAGGAAGTCCCTCTTCATTAAAACTACATTCGCCATACATACAGTAGTTCAGACAGACTGATACTTCGCATTTATCTCCTAAATAATCTCTTTTGCATTGACAGACCGGCTCAGTCTTCTCATTTAAGGAACAGTCACCATTGTTCAGACAAAAACCATGACACGCGTACACGTCACATCTTTCCCCTGAATAACCGGCATTACATCTGAAATAGTGATAGTATCACCCATGGTTATTTAAACAAAATTTAACAATTGATTTCATGGACTTCGATTAATACAAATAAAAAATACATGGAAATTCGTTTGAATTTTTTCGTACAAAACGGCAATTTCATAGGTAAAGACCAAATATAACTAAATGGTGGTGGTGGTGGTGGTGATAGCTCACAAGAATACAACTTTTATTTGGCTACATTCTGATTTGGCACCTTGCAGTTGTTTAGTATCCAGATCCACTACGCCTTTAGGCCTCTGCCTCGAATCTTGTGGGCAGCGGGGTGGCGGCGGCGGCGCGGCATCGGCGCGGCAGCGGCGTAGTTTTGTGTTCGTGGTTATGTCGTCGAGATATTTGTTTTTAATCGCGAACGAAATGTCTGAACAACGTCGACAACATCTTTTTGATTCAAATTTATCCACAACGCTCGATTTATTGTGGGCAAAAGAAAAAGTGAATCCCTAATGCAGACGCGCGGGCGGTCACCGCTTGACTGGAGTGCACCGCTCCAGGCCAGAGGGCTGGTCCATTAGATTTTACGTAATAGATCCTGCCGCTCCCGCGCCGCCGCCGCCGCGCCGCCACCCCGCTGCCCTCTAGACTCGAGGCAGAGGCCTTAGGGTCAGTTCACATCGCGACGCGACGCGGCGCGCAGTTTTCAAGATAGCAATACAATTATAGACCTTACCTACTACACAAAAAGGTACACAATTCTGAACTGACCCTAGAGAATATAGTTAAAATACGACAAAAGCGTTTTAATTATAATCCATCTACAAGACCATAACCATCGCAATACCATCAAGTAATCTTATCGTGAAGTCTTTAGTCGGATTTTAAAACGCTAATTTTATACAAAATACTATATAAATAATAATAGCCTACTATTTCGTTATCCTCTTTCCTGTTTTGCATAAATATTGTACCTACATTTATGCAAAAGAGGATAACGAAATAGTAGGCTAAAATGGGGATTAAATGCATATATTTCCGGCTACCTGTACGACAGTCATGAATTCTATTATTAAGGGGCTACAGGACCTATACACAAAAAACACAAGTTTTAGAAAGAATAAAAGTATATGATCGATTACAGTAAACAAAATCAGAAAAATATATGATATTCTTCAGGATATGCTAGGTAGATAGTGTGCTGAAAACATAATACAACTAATTTGATACGATAGAAAAAAAACATGAAGATACCTCTAAAAACTTTCTTTTTACATTAAAAACCACACTAATATACATATAATATTGTTGTCAGATTATTCTACAAGCAACATACTATAATACTAGTGTTTTAATTTTTTAGTCCAAACAATTGATTTTTTTATAATTAAATAATAACTTCTTATCTTGCAATAAATTACCAGCATTGTGTCATCGCGCTTCTCTTTCTAAGCAGTCCGACAGTGACCGCGCTTTAGTTCATGTAAGCCCCTTAACGTAATACCAGTACGTTATGTACGATAAGAGACTAGCAGCGCCCCGCGGTTTCACCCGTATAACTTTCGATCCCGTGGGAATATCGGAATAAAAACTATCCTATGTCCTTTCCTGGGACTCAAGCTATCTCTATACCAAATTTCATTTAAATCGATTCAGATATTTAACCGTGAAGATGTAACAGTCAGACAGACAGACAGAGTTACTTTCGAATGCATAATATTAGGTACTATGGATTGTGGATTTAAATAGTTTAGTGTTAGCTTGTAAATTGTAATTTCGAGAAAAGGATGGTACGGCCGTGCCGCTTTTTGTTCGACTTGGCGGGGGCACTGCTGTGCCCCCAGATTGTCGTGTCTTTGTGAATAAATAATTATATATCCCGTCGAAAAACAAAAGAAGATTGTATTTTGAGAAAAGCACAATATTATTTTAAAATTAAAAGAACTTGTTCTTTTAATTTTAAAATAATATTGTGCTTTACTTAACTTAGTTAAATTCCCGTTTTAATGGAGTGAGAAGTTTTAAATGAGGGGTTTTAAATATTTTTGAATTTCGTTTCTACAGACTTTCATAAGCGATTTCTTTTATGATTTTCTTTCTTTTCGTTCGCATGTTCTGCGCTTAGGTTTTTGCTTTGCCGTAGTGTATTAAAATCTCATTTGACTTAGGTGATAAAATGTTTTGAACCAGCGTCATGTTACTTTGTCAGTGACATTTCTTGTGATTTTTTGTTAATATAAATGAGGGGAAACGATTTCACCTGATAAGTATCACTTGAAACTAATTGATTGAGTATGATTGGACTGAGCTGACGTTGTTTGTCACTTCATTTTTGTCAGTGTCACTACGAATACAAATTAACGATCGCGACTTCGCGAGGTCGAAAAGATTATTAACCCGTATTTAATTTTATCCATTTGAATCGGGTTTAAAATCGAATCAAATCAAAATATTTTATTTCACTAAACCTACATGGGCACTTATGAAACATCAGAAGCTGTTCGAAAGCGGAGCGGTTCGAATTTGTCATTTCCTATGGACAAGCAAGAATTTCCACAGTTACTCTTTAATAATAAAAAAAAAATAAAAAAAAAATAGTTTTTACAATATTTTGAAACAACAGTGTTCATATTTATGGGAGGACAGTGTAGGCCTGTCAACAAGTAGGTACCAAAATAATAATTTTATTTATTTATTCAATTAGGTACATGCTTTTGCTTTGAATTTCAGTTATACAATTCGTTTACCTAAGGCCCAACTATACGTAAACCACTTACTTTCTCCAGCTATTATTTAAATAAAACTGGGTATTACTAAGATATGTGTAACTGTGTATTAATTCTGTGTATTTACGAGTATATTATGGATTAATAATAACTTAACCTTATCTTAGAAATAATATAAATAATAAGTGGAAATAAAATAAATGGATGCGCAAATGAAGCTTTCTCATGATAATTACAACCACGTTTGTATTCAAAATTAAAGCACACCGTCTTGGCCCATTAAAAAAAAAAATATTGCGATACTTGTGCGCAAGCATTTTTTTTTACTATTCCTTGCAACTGCTGTATAAATAAAATTATCTTGTGTAGGTACCTACCTCCATCACAGAATTTAGAAATCATGAATTAATCAGTGTACGTAGTTACATATAATTAAAAAATCGAAGAATGAAAATCCTCCCCCTATAAGCCGTAAGTAGATGAAAAATATAAACTAAGTTTCTCGTATTCACCCCAGGAGTGCGCCAAACCCACGTACAGCGCTGCCAACGCCAGCACACACTGCCTTTTATACATTTTAAACTTTAGCAATACAAAGTTGTTTTAACAGGCGTAGATCCACCGCTGGTGATTGCTCTTTTGATTCTGAAGCCGACCGCTGGATATTCGCGATATAAATAGGTCTTTTCGGAATGATGATGATAAGTGACTGGGGGATAAGAGTTCCCATTTATATTACTATTACACGAGCGGCGCTTTACACAGTTGATTATGTCTGCTAACGATTCATCCCAACGAACAGTGACTGATCTGTTTGTGTGCAACATAAAATAATTAGAAAAAATAAAACATCATTTTTAGCGTAAATTATTATTGTGTACCTAATAATGATTTATATAAAAATATGAACTGAATAAATGCAAAACGAAGTCACAAATACAAGATATTTGTTCATCAGAACGCAGTCGGTACTTACATATATTGTTACATAAATGATAACCGAGCGGTTTAAACAAAATTACTGGAAAAATTAACTAATGGAATACTTATACTTATATGGAATGCTTATACTTCAACAGTTATAAACATTTTTGAGTAGGTTTTCGCCAATTCGACAATAAATCAGCTAGAGTTAGGTTTCTTTTAACCGAGTCAAACGTAGGGGTGTTGGTAAAAGCGTCATTTATGGCAGGTTCACATCTTGTTCCCTCGTTATTGCCAACACATTGGCAGACTGGCTGATCCTCCTCGTTCAGGGAGCAGTCACCGTTGTTCAGACAGTAACCATGACACGCGTACACTTCACACCTCTCCCCGGAATAACCGGCATTACATCTAAAATAACGATAATGACAAACATGTATTATGACTTAATTAATCAAGGAACTATCAGAAGGAGTAGGTAGAATCCGTAAAATATGTTTTACCTGCATGTAGGAAGTCCCTCTTCATTGAAACTACATTCGCCATACATACAGTAGTTCAGACAGTCTGATACTTCGCATCTATCACCTACATAATCTCTTTTGCATTGACAGACCGGCTTAGTCTTCTCATTTAAGGAACAGTCACCGTTGTTCAGACAAAAACCATGACACGCGTTTAATTCACATCTTTCTCCTGAATAACCGGCATTACATCTGAAATAGTTATAGTATCACCCATGGTTATTTAAACAAAATATAACAAGACAACAGAGAAAAAACCGGACAAGTGCCTGTCGGGCCACGCACAGTGTAGGGTTCCGTAGTAGCCCGTTATCACAATGTAGTAAGATTCTGTCTCTCTTTATTCTGAATAGGAAAAAAAAAACATATTTTGGTTTTCAATGCAAGTCTTTGCCCATTATAAACAAACAACTACTTCATCTTTGTATTTGGTACAAAATTATCCAACACCCAAGTTCAACGACTTTACTGCTAAACTAATAAAGTTATCTTAAGCGCTATACTTTTCCTTTAAAGTTCATGAAATGCACTATCATCGAGAATTTTGCCAGACTTTTCAAGCCAGTAGTTTAGCTTTTAGAAGGGGGGGGGGGAAACTTTTATATTTCGTAAATGGAGCATTAAATCGGTTAATAATTTTTGCTACCCCAAAGCCATTTTAGAAGACCTATTCAACGATACCCCACACGATGGGGTAGATGATGAAAAAAATATTCATCCTTACTTCACATGTAGGGGAGCTACCCTAAAAAAAAATATTTTCCAAAATTTTATTTTACCACTTTGTCGGCGTAACTGATATACGTACTCCTACAAAATTTCAGCTTTCTAGTGCTAACGGTCACAGAGATTAAGCGAGGACGGACAGACAGACAGACGGACGGACAGACAGACATGGCGAAACTATAAGGGTTCCTAGTTGACTACGGAACCCTAAAAAGGAGAAAAATTGGGACAGCGGTGGCCCGGTGGTAACGGCCCTGACTTACGTATCGTATGTCGTTGGTTCGAATCCAAGCAGGCATTTTACTTTGTCTAATTTATTTCGTCATCACTGCACTCAAAACGGTGAAGGAAAACATCTTGAGGAAAGCTGCCGCTTTCCTCAAGATCTTCTCTCTAACCAAA
This sequence comes from Mesoligia furuncula, assembly GCA_916614155.1. NCBI lineage: Eukaryota > Metazoa > Arthropoda > Insecta > Lepidoptera > Noctuidae > Mesoligia > Mesoligia furuncula. The sequence goes on from OU744808.1 coordinate 21,619,980, forward strand.
ATTTCGAAGACATGTGACAGCAACCAACACACAGGGACAGTGAGGTGCATTACAGCCCACTCCTCTTTCATACAGAGGAGGCCTGTGTCCCAGCAGCTAAGGAAACCATCAGGAGTAAAAAATATTTTACCTGCATTTAGGAAGTCCCTCATGGTTGAAACTGCAGTCACCTTGCAAACAATAGTTCTCACAGACTGAAACATCACATCTCCCACCGATGTAACCAGGTGTGCATTTGCAAACAGACGTCTCACTAACTTGTATACCGTGAACACAAACCAGTTCGACAATTGTTGAAGATTCTGTTGTCTGTTCTGTTTCTGTTGTGTGTTGAATATTGAGGGTGTTGCTGGTTACTGTGATTGTTGGTATTAGACTTGACAGTGCTTCGCAATCCTGAAGTCCCTGAATTTGATCTTTTATTTTGTAGTTGGCGGCTATACCGAGTGGTGTTTCATTATAGAACGTCCTAATCTCTTTTATCTCTTCAGGATTCATCATGTTTTTTGGCATTTGCCAAACGGTTTTGTAGCTTACACTACTGTTAATCCAGTATAAGTAACCATTTGAAACAGTCAACTCTTTTGGATTAGGCAGATATTTACCACGCAATACAATATAATTCTCGTTTCGATCATCCAAACCCTTAGAGTTCAAAAACCGATTCACTCTACCGTCAATATAATAAAGTTTTCGGATTTGTGGGTCTATGGCCATGCTGAATACTGGCAAATATTGGTATATAACTTCTCTCTCGAAACCATTAAACCGAGCTCTCTCCATGTATTCACTGCCTGTATCGCATGTGTTGGCCCAGTAAATGTACCTGTAAATTAAATGACACTATTGAATATCACGAATAGTAACAGATTCTGATTTTTGTAAATTGTCACTGGTAACGTACCCTCTACAGCTATCCAGGGCAATATGAGTGGGGGTCCGGTCATCCAGCTTGATTAAAAGATTTCCATCAACATTTTTATTAGATCCAGGTTTTAATGAAATCCAATTAATGCTTCTTTCATTAGTATCCGTAAAGAATAGTGTATCTGTTGCCGGGTCGAAGGCAATACTGTGAATGTTACTACCGAGTCTTTTGATGAAACATTTGTTTTCCTTGGAAAATAAATTATAACCACATATAGCGTCGTTGTTGCTCTGTTTGTCGACGTACAGCATCATGTTGTGAACTTCATCGTAAACTAACGCTGTGAGGTTGTGAGAAATTAAATTCACAGTGTTTGTTATTGTTCCGTCGGTATAAAATATCAGTTGATTTCCTACACTTAGCGCTATGTCTGAAAAGAAAGAGAGAAAAATATTTAACGAAACGAGCTGAAAGCTAAATGAACCGCTGCACTAACTCTGACGAAATTAAAACCTGATCAGAAATATTTATGAATGCAATTAGAATATTTTCAGGACAGAAACTGATAAGATTAAAAAAATAGTACATAATCACTAATCAATTTTTTAAGCACTAATATTCATTTAATTCGTTTACGATCGTTTTCACTGGGTGGCTAGTGGCGGCGGCCTCAGTTGCTACCGGCTTGTTTTGTAGTGAGAACAGTCGTGTGTGGATAAATGTGAGTGCGAGTTCATGGCATGAGTATGTGATGTAATCGCGAATTCAGAGTTATGTAATAAGTTTTTAAATATATTTAAAGGAGGTACAACACTATAAAAAATTATAGTATGAAGCTTAATACAGGGTGGCCAGCTCACAAGAATACAACTTTTATTTAACATTCTGATTTGGCACCTTGCAGTTGATAAGTATCAAAGACTGTCTAGTACGCCATACACTACCACATCTAAACACCACTATACATCCATTCTCGATACACATCTAATCAATCATCATCACCACTCATCATTTCATCTTTTCTATACATTCATTCTGACTATCCATTTTCTAAAGTATATTGCTAAAATAAGTACGACAAAAGCGTTATAATCCGTCTATAAGACCACAACCTTCGCAATACCATCAAGTAATTTTATCGCGAAGTTTTTATCGGATTTTAAAACCCTAATTTTATACAAAATACCATGTGGAATAATAGCCGACTGTTTCGTTATCCTCTTTCCTGTTTTTCATAAATATAGGTACAATTAATTGCATATATTTCCGGCTACCTATACGATAGTCAAGAATTCTATTATTAAGGGAATACCAATACGTACGTTAGTTACGTACGATAAGAGACTAGCAGCGCCCTGCGATTTCACCCGCATAACTTTCGATCCCGTGGGAATATCGGGATAAAAACTATCCTATGTCCTTTCCCGAAAGTCAACTCTCTTACTCAACTCCTTTACCAAAAACAAAATAAAATAAATATTTAAGGCCCCCCTTAAATATTTATTTTAAGGCCCCCCTTAAATATTTATTTTATTCTGTTTTTAGTATTTTATTCTATTTTTAGTATTTTATTCTGTTTTCAGAATAAAATAAATATTTATGGGGGGCGCCCATACAACAAACGTGTTTTTTTCGGCGTTTTACCTTGTGGTACGAAGCCCTTCGTGTCCGAGTAAGACACGCACTTGGCCAGTTTTTTTGTTAAAATAAATGAAGGGAAATGATTTCACCTGATAAGTATCACTTGAAACTAATTGATATAGGTAAGTATGTATCTTATGATTATTTGTGACTTCACTTTTGTCAGTGTAGTGACACTGACAAAAGTGAAGTGACAAACAACGTCAGATTCGTTAAGAAGTGAAGAAGTCGCGATCGTTAATTTGTATTCGTAGTGACGAATACAAATTAACGATCGCGAGGTCAAAAAGATTATTAACCCGTGGTTAATTTTATCCACTTGAAACGAGTTTAAAATCGAATCAAATCAAAATATTGAATTTCACTAAACCTACATGGGCACTTATGAAACATCAGAAGCTGTTCGAAAGTAAAGCGGTTGCAATTGGTCCTTTTCTATGGAATTTCCACAGATACTCTTTTAATAAAAAAGTAATTAAAAAATAAAAAACCCGACTGCGGCAAAAAACTTAAGTTAAAAACTGAAAAGTTAAAAACAAACCCATTTTAAAATAAATAAAAGTTGGAAGCAGGCGGGACCCATTTGAATTTGAAAATATAATAAAAATAACGAGGGAAAAAAATTTTTTTTTAAGACATAATATTGCGCCAAAAATCGGCCATTTTTTTTTTTTTTTTGATAAACCCAGTGTCACTCTCATAATTAAGACGAATCTAACGACACCTCTCAAACTGAAATCGATCAAGCCGTTTAGGCTACAAAGCGTGCCAAATAAATATACAATACTCAGTTTTGTTTAAATAAAACTCAGTATTATCATGATATGTGTAACTGTATATTATTTCTGTGTATTTACGAGCATATTATGGATCAATGGATAGAATAATAATAACTTAACGTTATCTTAGAAGTATGTGGAAATAAAATAAATGGAAGCGCAAATGAAGCTTTCTCATGATAATTACATTACAACCTCGTTTGTGTTCAAATTTAAAGCACACCGTCTTGGCCCATTAAAATAAAAATATTGCGATACATGTGCGCAAGCATTTTTTTTACTATTACTTGCAACTACGACCTTGCTTGATACGTACCTACCTCCATCATAGAATTAAGAAATCATGAATTAATCAGTGTAGGTAGTTACATTATGTAACTTTCTTCTAATTTTCGGCTTATGGGGAGGATTTTCATTCTTCGATTTTTCTAGAAATCGAAATCGAAGAATGAAAGTCCTCCCCTATAAGCCGTAAAGTAGACGAAAAAAAAATATAAACTAAGTTTCTCTTACTCACCCCAGGAGTGCGTCAAACCCACATACAGCGCTGCCAACGCCAGCACACACTGCCTTTTACACATTTTAAACTTTAGCAATACAAAGTTGTTTCAACAGGCGTAGATCCACCGCTGGTGATTGTTCTTTTGATTCTGAAGCCGAACGCTGGATACTCGCGAGTCGCGACATAAATAGGTCTTTTCGGAATGATGATGATAAGCGACTGGGAGATAAGAGTTTCCATTTATATTACTATTGCACGAGCGGCGCTTTACACATTTGATTATGTGTGCTAACGAGTCATCCCAACGAATACTGACTGATCTGTTTGTGCGCAAAATAAAACAATGAGAAAAAAATAAAACATAAGTTTTAGCGTAAATTATTATTGTGTACCTAATAATGATTTATATAAAAATATGAACTGAATAAATGCAAAACGAAGTCAAAAATACAAGAGACTTGTTCATCAGAACGCAGTAACCGAGCGGTTTAAACAAAATTGGTGGAAAAATTAACTAATGGAATATTAGCTTATACTTCAACAGTTATAAACATTTTTGAAGTAGGTTTTCGCCAATTCGACAATAAATCAGCTAGAGTTAGGTTGCTTTTCACCGAGTCAAACGTAGGGGTGTTGGTGAAAGCGTGATTTATGGCAGCTTCACATCTTGTTCCCTCGTTATTGCCAACACATTGGCAGACTGGCTGATCCTCCACGTTCAGGGAACAGTCACCGTTGTTCAGACAGTAACCATGACACGCGTACACTTCACATCTCTCCCCGGAATAACCGGCATTACATCTAAAATAACAATAATGACAAATATGTATTTTGACTAAATAAATCAAGGATCTATCAGATGGAGAAGGTAGAATCCGTAAAATATGTTTTACCTGCATGTAGGAAGTCCCTCTTCATTGAAACTACATTCGCCATACATACAGTAGTTCAGACAGTCTGATACTTCGCATCTATCACCTACATAATCTCTTTTGCATTGACAGACCGGCTCAGTCTTCTCATTTAAGGAACAGTCGCCGTTGTTCAGACAAAAACCATGACACGCGTACACTTCACATCTTTCCCCTGAATAACCGGCATAACATCTGAAATAGTGATAGTATCACCCATGGTTATTTAAACAAAATTTAACAAGACAACAGAAATAAAGGAGAAAAATTGGGAACAGCGGTGGCCCGGTGGTAACGGCCCTGACTTACGTATCGTATGTCGTTGGTTCGAATCCAAGCAGGCATTTTACTTTGTCTAATTTATTTCGTCATCACTGCACTCAAAACGGTAAAGGAAAACATCTTGAGGAAAGCGGCATGTCTTGTCTTCTCTCTAACCAAAATTTCGAAAACATGTGACAGCAACCAACACACACTGGGACAGTGAAGTGCATTACAGCCCACTCCCCTTTCATACAGAGGAGGCCTGTGTCCCAGCAGCTAAGGAAACCATCAGGAGTAAAAAATATTTTACCTGCATTTAGGAAGTCCCTCATGGTTGAAACTGCAGTCACCTTGCAAACAATAGTTTTCACAGACTGAAACATTGCACCTCCCACCTATGTAACCAGGTGTGCATTTGCAAACAGACGTCTCACTAACTTTTATACCGTGAACACAAACCAGTTCGACAACTGTTACTGTTGAAGATTCTGTTGTCTGTTCTGTTTCTGTTGTGTGTTGAATATTGAGGGAGTTGCTGGTTACTGTGATTGTTTGTATTACACTCGACAGTGCTTCGCAATCTTGAAGTCCCTGAATTTGATCTTTTATTTTGTAGTTAACGGCTATACCGAGTGGTGTTTCATTATAGAACGTCCCAATCTCTTTTATCTTGTCAGAATTAATCATGTTTTTTGGCATTTGCCAAACGGTTTTGTAGCTCACACTACTGTTCATCCAGTATAAGTAACCATTTGAAACAGTCAACTCTTTTGGATTAGACAGATCATTATCATGCAATACAATATAATTCTCGTTTTGATCATCCAAACCCTTACTGTTCAAAAACCGTTTCCCAATACCGTCAATATAATAAAGTTTCTGTGTTTGTGGGTCCATGGCCATGCTGAGTACTGGAAAATATCGGTATATAACTTCTCTCTCGGAACCATTAAACCGAGCTCTCTCCATATATTCTGTGCCTCTATCACATGTGTTGGCCCAGTAAATGTACCTGTAAATTAAATGACACTATTGAATATCACGAATAGTAACTGATTCTGATTTTTATAAATTGTCATTGGTAACGTACCCTCTACAGCTATCCAGGGCAATATGAGTGGGAGTCCGGTCATCCATCTTAATTAAAAGATTTCCATCAACATTTTTATTAGATCCAGGTTTTAATGAAATCCAATTAATGCTCCTTTCATTAGTATCCGTAAAGAATAGTGTATCTGTTGCCGGGTCGAAGGCAATACTGTGAATGTTACTGCCTACTCTTTTGATGAAACATTTGTTTTCCTTGGAAAATAAATTATAACCGCATATAGCGTCGTTGTTGCTCTGTTTGTCGACGTACAGCATCATGTTGTGAACTTCATCGTAAGCTATCGCTGTGAGGTTGTGAGAAATGAAATTCACCGTGTTTGTTATTGTTCCATCGGTATAAAATATTAGTTGATTTCCTACACTTAGCGCTATGTCTGAAAAGAAAGAGAGAAAAATATTTAACGAAACGAGCTGATAGCTAGATGAACCACTGCACTATAATCTGGCGAAATTAAAACCTGATAAGAAATATTCATGAATGAAATCAGAATATTTCCAGGACGGAAACGGTTAAGATTTAAAAAAAAAAATTATAGTACTTAATCACTAATTAATTTGAGCACTAACAGTCATTTTATTCGATTACGGTCGTCCCAACCATCGCAATACCATCTAGTAATTTTATCGTGAAGTTTTTATCGGATTTTAAAACGCTAATTTTATATAAATACCATGTGGTATAATAGCCGACTGTTTCGTTATCCTCTTTCCTGTTTTTCATAAATATAGGTACAATTAATTGCATATATTTCTGGCTACCTATACGATAGTCAAGAATTCTATTATTAGGGGAATACCAATACGTACGTTACGTAGGATAAGAGACTAGCAGCGTCCTGTGGTTTCACCCGCATAACTGTCGATCCCGTGGCAATATCGGGATAAAAACTATCCTATGTCCTTTCCCGAGACTCAAACTATCTCTATACCAAATTTCATCTAAATCGGTTCAGTGATTTAAGCGTGAAGAGGTAACAGACAGACAGAGTTACTTTCGAAATTATAATAGTACAAAACGAGCTGAAAGCTAAATTGTGATGTATGGTACTACGGGATGACGTAATAAAAACACGGGCACACGGTTAGATGGTATATTGCGGACTGTCGGCTGCGGCCGGCGCCTGACCTACCTACCTTACACACATTATCAATATACCTACATTACATCCCTCCACCACTAATTAACAACAAAGCCGACTAATCTAAATTACAACAACTTACTGTACTTAATGAATACAACATAACGGATCACAAATTAATACAAAATAATAAAAGTTGCAAAGCTAACAATAGATACTACTTAAACCAAGGGCCTGTTTCACAAATTACAATTAAGTTAATATTTATACTAATTATACTTGACGAGTAATTCCATATAATTCAGCTAAATCCTTAACTAATTCTTATAATTAACATCTTTATTTAACCTACACTTCCTAATGGGGCGAGACTGGGGCGGTACAGGTGTGGACGGTGGTGTCGAGAACTCTTCTGCCCCTTTATCTCGGTCGGTCTGTTCGCCTTTCTGAGGCGGTGAGGACGCAGGCTCCCGCGCAGGCGACGACGACGCCACCGAGGCCTCCGGCCGCTCCGACCGGCCCTCGTGGGGCGATGTTGGTGCTACCCTAGGTGCTGAAGTTTCCGGCGAACGTGACAACTCTGTGGGGACTACCAAAGAACTCCTCGTCCTACGCCTAAGCTGATCGATGTGTCTATGCACCTGTTTACCATTACTGTCTTTTACCTTATAGTTGCTTGGCCCTGACGAGTCAGTTATAGTACCGGGCAACCATTTCTCCCCCTTTTGATATTGTCGATACCATATGTCGTCACCTACTTCCACCCTCCTTTCCGTCCCTCCCGCACTTTCAACCTGCCCTTGCTGCGCTTTTTCTACTGTAACTACCAAATCCGGTTTTAGCACGTCTAACTTGGTTCGCAGCCGTCTCCCTATAAGTGCGACTGATGGACTTATTCCAGTAGTGCAGTGTTCTGTATTCCTATAATATAACAAAAATGTGTTTAAAGCGAGTTCGATACTTTTATTATCTAAATATGCTTTTTTAATTACTCTTTTTAAAGTTTTAACTGCATTTTCCGCGGCTCCATTGGATGATGGATGATAGGGAGCTGTGAATATATGCTGGATACCGTCACTCTGCGTGAATTGTGCAAATTCACTACTAGTGAACGGCGGTCCATTATCAGTGACTATCTGCCTAGGGACTCCCCACCTACTCCACAACTCGCGCAACCTGACCATCGTATGACTCGCTGCAGTACTGGGAACTTGAAATACCTCCAACCACTTGGTTGTTGCGTCTACTACTACTAAATAAGTTTTCCCGCATATAGGCCCCATGAAGTCCAGATGCAGCCGGGACCATGGCCTGGCGGGCCAGGGCCAAGGGCGGGGGGCAGCGCGCGGGGGGTCATCCGCGTACGCGGCGCACACGGTGCACGCGCGGCACTCGCGCTCCACCGCCTCGTCGATGCCCGCCCACCATACGTAGCTGCGTGCTAAAGCCTTTGACTTTACTATGCCCATGTGGGGCTCATGTATGATTTTTAAAATCTTATCCCGGCATTTTTCCGGTATCACCACCCGGTGGCCCCACATGACACAACCTAACTCCTCGTACAGTTCCGCTTTCCTATTATAATACGGTTGTAAGTTCACGATATCACACTTATCTGGCCAACCGTCTCGTACGTAGTTTAAAATTCTACTTAATAACGGATCCCTCTCCGTTTGTTTTTTTATTTCGGTATAATCAAGCAGCAAACCGTCTTGAGCGAAGTGCAGGTATGTTTGCTCAGGAATAGATTCCTCCTTCTCATTTTTAACGCTATTATTTCCTGGTAGACGTGATAAGCCGTCAGCGCAATTTTCATTGGTGCGAATATATTCTATGTCGTAATTGTATGCCGACAATATCACTGCCCATCGTTGCATCCTACTAGCCGTCATGGTAGGTATCCCCGTTTGGGGGCCTAACATTGATACTAAAGGTTTGTGATCAGTGCGTAATATGAACTTTCTTCCGTAAATATATTGATGAAATTTCCGTATACTGAATATAATTGCCAGTGCTTCGCGATGTATTTGCGAGTAGTTTTTCTCCGCGATGGTGAGCGAACGTGACGCATAAGCTATCGGGCGCTCGCCCTTTGGTCCCGGCTGCGCCAGCACGCCCCCCACGCCCCGCGCGCTCGCGTCACACGTGACGATTAGTGGCTTGTTGGGATCGTAGTGCGCTAATACTTCGGTCCCCATTAAAACTTGTTTAATCTGCGTAAACGCACGCTCACACTGTCCATCCCAGTTCCAGTCCACGCCTTTTCGTAATAACCGATGTAAGGGTACTAACATGGAACTAAAATTTTTGATAAACTTAGAAAAGAAATTTACCATACCTATAAAGGAACGTAATTCACTAATATTATTTGGAGCTTCTAGTTTACTTATAGCTTTAATCTTTGATTTGTCCGCTTTGACCCCTTCTTTAGAAACAACATAGCCTAAGTAAGTCACTTCATGAACCAAGAAAACACATTTTTCTTGCTTTAACTTTAGCCCACTCTCAGATAGTCGCTGTAAGACTTGTTCGAGTGCATATAAATGTTCACTTTTATTTTTCCCACCTATTATGACGTCATCGAGAAACACTTGCACATTCGGTATATTACCTAACAAATTCGTCATTATACGTTGGAAAATACCTACACTTGACGACAAACCGTAAACTAACCTATTATACCGAAATAGACCTCGATGTGTATTAATAACTGTGTATTTTTTTGATTCATCTAGTTCAACTTGGTTGTACGCACGGGAAAGGTCAATTTTGCTAAAAAACTGTGCCCCGTTCAGGCCTACGAGCACATCTTCAATCTTAGGAAGTGGGTATCGATCGATCAGCAAGGCGGGATTAAGAGTCGCTTTATAATCCGCACAAATTCGCAACGTACCGTCTGCTTTAGTCACCGGCACCAAAGGTGAGGCCCAGTCGGAGCAGTCGACGGGCTCGATGATGCCGTCGCGCAGCATGGCATCCAGCTCGACGTCGATGCGCTCGCGCAGCGCGTATGGTACGGGCCGCGCGCGCTGGAACACCGGCGTCGCCTCCGGGCGCACTCGCAGCGTAGCCTTGCCACCCTTATACCGACCCAGTCCGCCGCTGAATAATGCCTTATATCTGTCGAGAATATTTACAATCCCTTCATTAATTAGCACACAATTCATGTTACTTATACCTTTACCTGTAAGCATAGGTATTTTTATTTGTAGCTCCGCTAACCATTGCCTACCTATCAAAGATGTCGTACCGTTTTTTATTACAAACAATTCTAACTGTTTTTCCTGCCCCTGGAATCGAACCCTTGGGCGAATTATACCCAATGGTTTTATTTTAGAACCATCATAAAATTTTAGAATCGTATCGTCCTTCATAAGACACAGATGTGAAAAATAACGTTCGTAGGTGCAATTATTTATACATGAAATCGCAGTTCCTGTATCTATTTCCATATGTAGTACGGTATCATCCACAATAATAGGTAAACTTACAGGCTCGTAATTATTTAGTCCCATTAGGTTTAAACTCTCTTCGATGTCCTCCACGTCGGACTCCCTTACGGCCTCCGCGGAATACATATTTCCATTCCGCCGCCCGCGACGATGTGAAGTTGTTCCTCGCGACGATTGTTCAACATTCCCCGGACACACCCGACGTAAGTGCCCCGCATGCTGGCATTTGCTGCACACGAACTCCCTGTAGCGGCAGCTTGCCACACTATGGTTAGTGGCTCCGCAAGCTGAACAGTTGTTGCTGCGTCTCGATGCAAAAGTCGCGCCTTCCACGCGGCTTGCGGCTAGCCTGCCGCCGCCGCCGCCCGCGCCGCCCGGCCCGCGGCGCCCGCGCGGCCACGTGCTGCCAACGCTCCTGCTGCGACCCGCACCGTTGTTGTCCCCATTATTCGATGTGACCGAATGCACCGCTTCCGCCTTGGGACTGGATGTAGTCGCTCCATCCACTACAGCCGCGTCTCTTTCTGCCGCCTCCATTGAGTTTGCTAACTTCACGGCTTGTATAAATGTTATGGAGTCATCCTCCGCAAACAGTCGTTGCCTGATGACGTCGCTCTTGAGTCCGCATATGAATTGGTCACGTAAGCTCTCGCTTAAATTTTCTGCAAATTTACAATGGCGAGCTAATCTTTTTAACTCTGAGACGTAGGTCGCCACGTTTTCGTCCGTTCCTTGTCTTTTTTGTCGAAAACGATATCTTTCCGCTAACGAAGATGGCGTCGGCTGAAGGTGCTGACGCATTAAACTGATGGCTTCATTGTACTTTAACTCCGACGGTTTCTTTGGACTTGATAGGTTGACAAGTAACTCGTACGCTTCATCTCCGATTGTAGAAATCAAAGTAGGCAACTTTAATTCCTCCGCCACTTTATTTACAAGAAAGTACATGTCCAACCTATCCACATAGGATGACCACTGCCCCGTTTTCACGTCAAATTCGCTTAACTTCCCAATCGACATCTCGGCTATTGTTCAAATACGCACGCGATATGGTAACATAGGTAATTAGCACCGGTAATAATAATTGTCCTCGTCGCCACTGTGATGTATGGTACTACGGGATGACGTAATAAAAACACGGGCACACGGTTAGATGGTATATTGCGGACTGTCGGCTGAGGCCGGCGCCTGACCTACCTACCTTACACACATTATCAATATACCTACATTACCACCACTACCACCATACCACCATAGAAACCACCATTACCATTAGAACCACTGCACTATAATCACTGCACTGCACTATGATTATCGATTTAAATAGTTTGGTGTTAGCATGGTAAATCGTAATTGTCGTGTCTTTGTAAATAAATAATTATATTTCAAGTAAAAAAAAAAAAAGATTGTATTTTGAGACAAGTTCTTTTAATTTTAAAATAATATTAACTTAGTTAAATTCCCGTTTTAACGGAGTATGAGGGGTTTTAAACATTTTTTAATGTCGTTGCTACAGAATTTCATAAGCGATTTCTTTTATTTATGATTTTCTTTCTTTTCGTTCGCATGTTCTGCGCTTAGGTTTTTGCTTTGCCGTAGAGTATTAAAATCTCATTTGACTTAGGTGATAAAATCTTTTGAGCCAGCGTCATGTTACTTTCTCAGTTACTTTTCGTGTGATTTTTAGGGTTCCGTAGGTACACAAAGGGTGAAAACGGGACCCTATTACTAAGACTCCATTGTCCGTCTGTCCGTCTGCCACCAGCACCCTAATTGCGTAACTCACTATTATACTCTCAATTTGAATCATTTTCAAGCACATTGCTAATCCATTGCTCCATAAGTTCGAAAAATGTGTCTGCTGAACAACGTACCTCACGCAATGAATGTTGTTGAACTGTCAAAATGAAACCCATTGCTACTGCTAGTGTTACGCAAATACACTGCAGGCTAATAGCTGAAACATAACCCTCCTTGTGACGAAGTCGGGTAAAAATAACTGGCTTTAAAATATTTTGAAATTACAGTGTTTATATTTATGGGAGGACAGTGTAGGCTTGTCAACAAGTACCGAAATAATGATTTTATTTATTTGGGGCTTACAGGACCAAAACACAAAAAACGAAAGTTTTAGAAACAATAAAAGTATATGATCGACTACAGTAAACAAAATCAGAAAAATATATTAAATCCTCAAGGATATATGCTAGGTAGATAGTGTGTTGAAAATATAATACAACTAATTTGATAGGATATAAAAAAAACATGAAGATACCTCTAAATACTTTATTTTTTAGCCCAAACAATAGATTTTTTGTAATTAAATAATTGCTTCATATTTTGTAATAAATTACCAGCGTTGTGTCATCGCGCTTCTCTTTATTATTTTCTATGCAGTCTGACAGTGACCGCGCTTGAGGTCATGTAAGCCCCTTAAATTACATGCCTTTGCTTTTAATTTCAGTTTCTCAAGGCCTAACTATACTTTTAAACCACTTACCTACTTGCTCTAGCTATTATTTAAATTAAACGGAGTATTTTTAAGATATGTGTAACTGTGTATTATTTCTGTGTATTTACGAGTATATTATGGATTAATAATAACTTAACCTTATCTTAGAAATATGTGGAAATAAAATAAATGGAAGCGCAAAAGAAGCTTTCTCATGATAATTACAACCCCGTTTATGTTCAAAATTAAAGCACACCGTCTTGGCCCATTAAAAAAAAAATATTGCGATACTTGTGCGCAAGCATTTTTTTTTACTATTCCTTGCAACTGCTGTATAAATAAAATTATCTTGTGTAGGTACCTACCTCCATCACAGAATTTAGAAATCATGAATTAATCAGTGTACGTAGTTACATTTAATTAAAAAATCGAAGAATGAAAATCCTCCCCTATAAGCCGTAAGTAGATGAAAAATATAAACTAAGTTTCTCGTACTCACCCCAGGAGTGCGCCAAACCCACGTACAGCGCTGCCAACGCCAGCACACACTGCCTTTTATACATTTTAAACTTTAGCAATACAAAGTTGTTTTAACAGGCGTAGATCCACCGCTGGTGATTGCTCTTTTGATTCTGAAGCCGACCGCTGGATATTCGCGATATAAATAGGTCTTTTCGGAATGATGATGATAAGTGACTGGGAGATAAGAGTTCCCATTTATATTACTATTACACGAGCGGCGCTTTACACAGTTGATTATGTGTGCTAACGATTCATCCCAACGAACAGTGACTGATCTGTTTGTGTGCAACATAAAATAATTAGAAAAAATAAAACATCATTTTTAGCGTAAATTATTATTGTGTACCTAATAATGATTTATATAAAAATATGAACTGAATAAATGCAAAACGAAGTCACAAATACAAGATATTTGTTCATCAGAACGCAGTCGGTACTTACATATATTGTTACATAAATGATAACTGAGCGTTTTAAACAAAATTACTGGAAAAATTAACAAATGGAATATTAGCTTATACTTCAACAGTTATAAACATTTTTGAAGTAGGTTTTCGCCAATTCGACAATAAATCAGCTAGAGTTAGGTTTCTTTTAACCGAGTCAAACGTAGGGGTGTTGGTAAAAGCGTCATTTATGGCAGCTTCACATCTTGTTCCCTCGTTATTGCCAACACATAAAACATATTTTACGGATTCTACCTACTCCTTCTGATAGTTCCTTGATTAATTAAGTCATAATACATGTTTGTCATTATCGTTATTTTAGATGTAATGCCGGTAATGCGGATTCATACACATCTAATCATTCATCATCACCACTCATCATTTCATCTTTTCTATACATTCATTCTGACTATCCATTATCTAAAGTAGTTATATAGTTAAAATAAGTACAAAAGCGACAAAAGCGTTATAATCCGTCTATGTGACAACAACCATCGCAATGCCATCTAGTAATTTTATCGTGTTTTTATCGGATTTTAAAACGATAATTTTATACAAAATACCATATAGAATAATAGCCGACTATTTCGTTATCCTCTTTCCTGTTTTTCATAAATATAGGTACAATTAATTGCATATATTTCCAGCTACCTATACGATAGTCAAGAATTATATAATTAAGGGAATACCAATACGTACGTTTCGTACGATAAGAGACTAGCAGCGCCCTGCGGTTTCACCCGCATAACTTTTGATCCCGTGGGAATATCGGGATAAAAACTATCGTATGTCCTTTCCCGGTACTCAAACTATCTCGATACCAAATTTCATCTAAATCGGTAGAGATTTAAGCGTGAAGAGGTAACAAACAGACAGACAGAGTTACTTTCAGACAGACAGACAGTTACTTTCGAATTTATAATATTATTATGGATTATGGATTCAAATAGTTTAGTGTTAGCTTGTAAATTGTGATTGTCGGTCTTTGTGAATAAATATTTATATTTCCCGTGAAAAAAAAAAGATTGAATTTTGAGACAAGTTCTTTTAATTTTAAAAGGGTGCTAATTAAGGCAGCTTCTTTAAAATGTCATTCTCGTCTGCAAATATATTTAGTTGTCTAATGAATTAATAGGTCAGCGACGAACTTTTAGCGTCTAATAAATGGTTTATAAGCGACCATATATTGTAAAACAAGCTACTGTTAATATGACGCAACATGGTGATAATTCTTAAGCAACTAAATTTGTGATATGTCTACTCATTGCCAGCTTCTAATAAGTGTATCAACTTCATCTATAAAATAATATCAACGTACTCTAATTTCATAGAGTCACCTTTATTTTTATACTTTAGCATAAGTAATTGATGAGTGAATCTACTATATTTGAACATAAAATTTCCTTATTATTGTCATCAAATAATGGTCAAGGAAAGCTATAATTTCATGTATTCGCCTATCTATTTATAATGTTACCACCATTCTTGAGAAAACAAATTATTGTAACCTAACCTCAAAACACTAGTTTTCAATACAAAGTTGCTTCTGCACGTCTCCGGCGCTGCGGGAAGTGCAGCCCCTTCGCCCTTACGTAACAAAGGATAGGCACCCATGCTTTGTTACAGCGAGCGGGGGCTGCACTCCCTCCGCGCCTCCGGATTTTTAAATACACCCTCGGGGTAGCAGCCAAAAGATTACGTGCAGTCGGGGTGCCCCGATTCGGTTTTGGGACAGATTCGACCTATTTCAACAAGAAAGTGGGGTACGCTAACTTCCTTCTGAACAGAATTTCTAGGTACATGATTCCCAACGAGCGTCAGGTACACTCCCGCGCTTGTGTTGCAAACTTTCACGAAAAAAGAATTCATAATCAGCCTATAATGTTCCCACTGCTGGGACACAGGCCTCCTCTCGGTGAGAGGGAGTGGGCCGTAATCCACCACGCGGGCCCAGTGCGGGTTGGTAGATGTCACATGTCTTCGAAATTTTGGTTCTAGGACATGCCGGTTTCCTCACGATGTTTTCCTTCACCGTTTTGAGAGCAGTGGTGATGAAATACATTTACACAAAGTAAAGCGCCTGTCTGGGTTCGAACCTACGACCTACAACTCGTAAGTCGCGGCCGTTACCACTTGGCCACCACTGCTCTGTGAAAAAAGAATATGATTTATTAATTTAGTTGTTGAATGAAAAACTTTGATTGCTAATTTTGAGGCTGGAATTTGATTTTATTAGCAGACAGATGTTGAATCTCTAAAATATATAAAGTAGCTCACTTACAACATTAGTCGCTGAGTTATCAAATCAGAAGTAAATATATTTATCGTTAGCTCGGAGTCATATTAATTTACGCTCGTAAATTGACGCTGGTTTTTTGTTATTCTGTTGGAATAGTAAAGATGATGAATTAATATAATTGAAGCTGTTCTATTAACTCGTCGCCCACATATAAAAAAAGACGCTAGGTTGCAGGTGCTAAAGAAAACTTTTGTTGCCGCACATATAATTTCCCATTTTAAAATACCTAATATTGTGCTTTACATATCTTAGTTATATTCCCGTTTTAACGGAGTATGAGGGGTTTTAAACATTTTTGAATGTTGTTTCTACAGAGTTTCATAAGCGATTTCTTTTATAATTTTCTTTCTTTCCTTTCGCATGTTCTGCGCTTAGGTTTTTGCTTTGCCGTAGATAGAGTATTGAAATCTCATTTGACTTAGGTGATAAGACTCCACTGTCCGTCTGTCCGTTTGCCACCAGGCTGTATCTCATGAACCGTGATAGCTAGACAGTTGAAATTTTCACCGATGATGTATTTATGATGCCGCTTTAACAACAAATACTAAAAACAGAATAAAATAAATATTCAAGGGCCTTAAATAGGTATTTATTTTATTTTGTTTTTGGTATTTTATCCTGTTTTTAGAATAAAATAAACATATAAGGGGGGCGCCCACACAACAAACGTGTTTTTTTCAGCATTTTGCCTTGTCGTGTGTGAGTCGGACTCGGACACGAAGGGTTGCGTAACCCTTCGTGTCCGAGTCCGACTCGTACTTGGCTAGTTTTTTACATAAATGAGGGAAAATGATTTCACCTGATAAGTATCACTTGAAACTAATTGATATAGGTAAGTATGTATCGTATGATTGTTTGACAAACAACGTCAGCTTCGTTAAAAAGTGAAGAAGTCGCGATCGTTAATTTGTATTCGTAGTGACGAATACAAATTAACGATCAACCATTTTAAATTAAATAAAAGTTGGAAGCAGGCGGGACCCATATCATTTTTATTATATTTTAAAATTCAAATGGGTTCCGCCTGCTTCCAACTTTTATTTAATTTAAAATGGGCTTGTTTTTAGCTTTTCAGTCTTAAACTTGAGTTTTTTACCGCAGTCGGGTTTTTTATTTTTTTAATTACTTTATTATTTCCAGCTTTTTAGTTTACAAATGATTAAGATATAAAAAAAGTTATTAAATAAAAGTTGCAAGCAGGCGGTGCTTGCAACTTTTATTTAATTTAAAATGGGCTTGTTTTTAGCTTTCAGTTTTTTAACTTAAGTTTTTTACCGCAGTCGGGATTTTTATTTTTTTAATTACTTTATTATTTCCAGCTTTTTAGTTTACAAATGTGAAAGATTTTGCAGACGATTTAGTTCTTGGTACGTGTTTTTACGATTATTCGAATTACTTTTAACCATATAAGATATATATATCTTTGTAATCACCTTTTAAAACCTTTTATTTTGATACCCCACTCGATGGAACTTAAAAAAAAAATTTTTTGGAGACATAATATTACGCCAAAATCGGCAATTTCAATTTTTTTTTAAATTTTGATAAACCCAGTGTCACTCACAATCAAGACGAATCTAACAGCACCTCTCAAGCTGAAATCGATCAAGCCGTTTAGGCTACAGAGCGTGCCAAAGAAATATACATACATACATACATACACTCAAAAACATAACCCCCCTTGTGACGCAGTCGGGTAAAAATAACTGGCTTTTAAAATATTTTTAAATTACAGTGTTCATATTTATGGGAGGACAGTATAGGCTTGTCAACAAGTACCAAAATAATAATTTTATTTATTTGGGGCTTACAGTTTTAGAAACAATAAAAGTATATGATCGACTACAGTAAACAAAATCAGAAAAATACATGATATTCTTCAGGATATATGCTAGGTAGATAGTGTGTTGAAAATATAATACAACTAATTTGATACGATATAAAAAAATCATGTAGATACCTCTAAATACTTTCTTTTTAGAATAAAAACCATCTAATATGCACAATCAATCATTCAGATTATTCTACAAGCAACGTACTAAAATAGTAGTCTAGTATTTTCTAGTATTTTAGTCTTTTAGCCTAAACAATAGATTTTTTGTAATTAAATAATTGCTTCATACTTTGCAATTAATTACCAGCGTTGTGTCATCGCGCTTCTCTTTGTTTTCTATGCAGTCCTACAGTGACCGCGCTTTAGGTCATGTAAGCCCCTTAAATTACATGCCTTTGCTTTGAATTTCAGTTTCTCAAGGCCTAACTATACTTTTAAACCACTTACTTCCTCAAGCTATTATTTAAATAAAACGGAGTATTTTTAAGATAAATGTGTAACTGTGTATTATTTCTGTGTATTTACGAGTATATTATGGATTAATAATAATCTAACCTTATCTTAGAAATAAGTGGAAATAAAATAAATGGAAGCGCAAACGAAGCTTTCCCATGATAATTACAACCTCGTTTGTGTTCAAATTTAAAGCACACCGTCTTGGCCCATTAAAACAAAATATTGCGATACTTGTGCGCAATCATTTTTTTTTTACGGTTCCTTGCAACTGCTGTATAAATAAAATAATCTTGTGTAGGTATCATCATAGAATTTAGAAATCATGAATTAATCAGTGTACGTAGTAACATACAATTAAAAAATCGAAGAATGAAAATCCTCCCCTATAAGCCGTAAGTAGATGAAAAATATAAACTAAGTTTCTCGTACTCACCCCAGGAGTGCGCCAAACCCACGTACAGCGCTGCCAACGCCAGCACACACTGCCTTTTATACATTTTAAACTTTAGCAATACAAAGTTGTTTCAACAAGCGTAGATCGCTGGTGATTGCTCTTTTGATTCTGAAGCCGAACGCTGTATACTCGCGACATAAATAGGTCTTTTCGGAATGATGATGATAAGTGACTGGGAGATAAGAGTTCCCATTTATATTACTAAGTGTGCATACACACGAGCGGCGCTTTACACAGTTGATTATGTGTGCTAACGAGTCATCCCAACGAACAATGACTGATCTGTTTGTGTGCAACATAAAATTATGAGAAAAAAATAAAACATAATTTTTTAGCGTAAATTATTATAAGTAATAATGATTTATATAAAAATATGAACTGAATAAATGCAAAACGAAGTCAAAAATACAAGAGACTTGTTCATCAGAACGCAGTCGGCACTTACATATTATATTGTTACATAAATGATAAGCGGTTTAAACAAAATTGCTTGCTGGAAAAATTAACTAATGGAATATTAGCTTATACTTCAACAGTTATAAACATTTTTGAAGTAGGTTTTCGCCAATTCGACAATAAATCAGCTAGAGTTAAGTTTCTTTTCACCGAGTCAAACGTAGGGGTGTTGGTGAAAGCGTCATTTATGGCAGCTTCACATCTTGTTCCCTCATGATTGCCAAGACATTGGCAGACTGGCTGATTCTCCTTGTTCAGGGAGCAGTCACCGTTGTTCAGACAGTAACCATGACACGCGTACACTTCACATCTGTCCCCGGAATAACCGGCATTACATCTAAAATAACGATAATGACAAACATGTATTATGAGTGACTAAATTAATCAAGGAACTACCAGAACTACTATCAGAAGGAGTAGGTAGAATCCGTAGAATATGTTTTACCTGCATGTAGGAAGTCCCTCTTCACTAAAACTACATTCTCCATACATACAGTAGTTCAGACAGTCTGATACTTCGCATCTATCACCGACATAATCTCTTTTGCATTGACAGACCGGCTCAGTCTTCTCATTTAAGAAACAGTCAGCGTTGTTCAGACAAAAACCATGACACGCGTACACTTCACATCTTTCCCCTGAATAACCGGCATTACATCTGAAATGGTGATAGTACCCATGATTTATTTGAACAAAATTTAACAAGAAAACAGAGAAAAAGGAGAAAAATTGGGAACAGCGGTAGCCCGGTAACGGCCCTGGCTTACGTATCGTATGTCGTTGGTTCGAATCCAAGCAGGCATTTTACTTTGTCTAATTTATTTCGTCATCACTGCACTCAAAACGGTGAAGGAAAACATCTTAAAGAAGGGGCATGTGTCGTCTTCTCTCTCACCAAAATTTCGAAGACATGTGACAGCAACCAACACACACTGGGACAGTGAAGTGCATTACAGCCCACTCCCCTTTCATACAGAGGAGGCCTGTGTCCCAGCAGCTAAGGAAACCATCAGGAGTAAAAAATATTTACCTGCATTTAAGAAGTCCCTCATGGCTGAAACTGCAGTCACCTTGCAAACAATAGTTCTCACAGACTGAAACATCGCATCTCCCACCGATGTAACCAGGTGTGCATTTGCAAACAGACGTCTCACTAACTTTTATACCGTGAACACAAACCAGTTCGACAAATGTTACTGTTGAAGATTCTGTTGTCTGTTCTGTTTCTGTTGTGTGTTGAATATTGAGGGAGTTGCTGGTTACTGTGATTGTTGGTATTAGACTCGACAGTGCTTCGCAATCCTGAAGTCCCTGAATTTGATCTTTTATTTTGTAGTTAACGGCTATACCGAGTGGTGTTTCATTATAGAACGTCCTAATCTCTTTGATCTCTTCAGGATTCATTATGTTTTTTGGCATTTGCCAAACGGTTTTGAAACTCACACTACTGTTCATCCAGTATAAGTAACTATTTGAAACAGTCAACTCTTTTGGATTAGACAGATATGTATCATGCAATACAATATAATTCTCGTTTTGATCATCCAAACCCTTACTGTTCAAAAACCGATACACACCACCTTCAATATAATAAAGTTTCCGGGTTTGTGGGTCCATGGCCATGCTGAGTACTGGCAAATATCGGTAAATAACTTCTCTCTCGGAACCATTAAACCGAGCTCTCTCCATGTATTCACTGCCTGTATCGCATGTGTTGGCCCAGTAAATGTACCTGTAAATTAAATGACGCCATTGAATATCACGAATAGTAACTGATTCTGATTTTTATAAATTGTCATTGGTAACGTACCCTCTACAGCTATCCAGGGCAATATGAGTGGGGGTCCGGTCATCCATCTTAATTAAAAGATTTCCATCAATATTTTCATTTGATCCAGGTTTTAATGAAATCCAATTAATGCTCCTTTCATTAGTATCCGTAAAGAATAGTGTATCTGTTGCCGGGTCGAAGGCAATACTGTGAATTTTACTGCCGACTCTTTTGATGAAACATTTGTTTTCCTTGGAAAATAAATTATAACCGCATACAGCGTCGTTGTTGCTCTGTTTGTCGACGTACAGCATCATGTTGTGAACTTCATCGTAAGCTATCGCTGTGACGTTGTGAGAAATGAAATTCACCGTGTTTGTTATTGTTCCATCGGTATAAAATATTAGTTGATTTCCTACACTTAGCGCTATGTCTGAAAAGAAAGAGAGAATTAAATATTTAACGAAACGAGCTGAAAGCTAAATGAACCACTGCACTATAATCTGACGAAATTAAAACCTGATAAAAAAACATTCATGAATGCAATCAGAATATTTCCAGGACAGAAACGGTTAAGATTAAAAAAAATGAATATAGTACTTAATCACAAATTAATTTGAGCACTAATAGTCATTTAATTCGTTTACGATCGTTTTCACTGGGTGGCTAGTGGCGGCGGCTGCAGTTGCTACCGGCTTGTTTTGTAGTGAGAACAGTCGTGTGTGGATAAATGGGAATGCGAGTTCATGGCACGAGTATGTGAGATAATCGCGAATTCAGAGTTATGTAATAAGTTTTTAATATAAACGAGGTAACACACTATAAAAATGATAGTATGAAGCTTCATACAGGGTGGCCAGCTCACAAAAATACAACTTTTATTTGGGTATATTCTGATTTGGCACCTTGCAGTTGATAAGTATAAAAGACTATCCGTTACGCCAAACAGTACCACATCTAAACACCACTATACATCCATTCTCCATACACATTTAATCATTTATCATCATCACTCATCATTTCATCTTTTCTATACATTCATTCTGACTATCCATTATCTAAAGTATATAGTTAAAATAAGTACGACAAAAGCGTTATAATCCGTCTAAAAGACCATAATATAACCATGGCAATACCATCAAGTAATTTTATCGCGAAGTTTTTATCGGATTTTAAAACGCTAATTTTATACAAAATACCATGTGGAATAATAGCCGACTATTTCGTTATCCTCTTTCCTGTTTTTCATAAATATAGGTACAATTAATTGCATATATTTCCGGCTACCTATACGATAGTCAAGAATTCGATTATTAAGGGAATACCAATACGTACCTACGTTATGTACGTACAATAAGAGACTAGCAGCGCCCTGCGGTTTCACCCGCATAACTTTCGATTCCGTGGGAATATCGGGATAAAAACTATTCTATGTCCTTTCCCGGGACTCAAACTATCTCTATACCAAAATTCATCTAAATCTGTTCAGCGATTTAAGCGAGAAGAGGTAACAGACAGACAGAGTTACGTTCGAATTTATAATATAAGTATGGATTATGGATTTAAATAAAAATAAAAAATAAAAAATAGTGTTAGCTTGTAAATTGTAATTGTCGGGTCTTTGTAAATAAATAATTATATTTCCCGTGAAAAAAAAAAATTGTATTTGAGACAAGTTCTTTTAATCTATACATATAATAAAATTGTATCTATACATATAATAAAATTGTAGAAAAGTGGTGTCTGTACAATGAAAATATATTAAAAAAAAGTAGCAGGGGTTGTTATTATATCGATGCCGAACCCGAAATTGTAATTAATTTTTTTTTTGTCTGTTTGTCTGTTTGTCGGTTTGTCTGTTTGTCTGTTTGTCTGCTGTGTTTGTGCACGCTAATATCAGAAACGGCTTATTCGATTTAGATGCGGTTTTCACTAATATATTGTAGTAAGCTTCACTTAACATTTAGTGTTTATTTCATGTCAATCGGTTCATAAATAAAAAAACGGCGAACATTTGTTAAGGTATTCTATCAGAGTACGTAAACGCTTCGCGCCTGCGCATCCGTGGCTGTATGTATAAAGCGCGCTGAGAGCCGCGCCGCTGCCATAATTCCGATCCAGCCTGTCCCTTGCTGCCCTCTCCTAGCGACGCCCTAAGCCGAGGTCCGTACCCCACAGGGGGTGCCCTTAGCGTGTAGTCGCTTAGTTTTTAAGTTTATATTGTGTAGTTAAGTTGTGTATTATGCCCTGGCTGGAGGCCTTAATTTATTGAGGCATCCACAGGAAAGCCAGGTTAAGCAGTCGACAACCCCTCAGGTTGAACTGCGAGACGACCATTTCAAAAGAAAACGCGCCGCTGCCATAAGGATTCAGTTATTCGTAGCGAACGCACGTATCCTGGAGAGTATAGGCGAATAGTTGGATTCGATTATTGCGATTCACTTGAATACTGACTGTTTGCATATTTCATTTATTTATATTTTAGGGTTTGTAGGTTAGGTTCTTTTTCTTAATTTTCTTTAAAATTTTGTAAATAAATATTGTAAGTATTTGGTATAGGTTAGGCGGTTCTTTCCTTGATTTTTGGGTATAATTTACTAATCTTAATTTTTATTTAGGTTTGTAAATAAATATTGTAAGCATTTATTATTGGTTAAAGTGTATTTCAAATAAACTTGCGATAAATGTCATTCAACCACCCTGTACCAAAAAGTCCAAATAACTTACGATAGATATCGTTCGTCATACACAACTGTCGCTAACATTGCATCGGTTGAGTTTCATAATACCAAACACGGAGTAAGTCAATGTTTTGATCGTGTTACCGACACTGCCCACACATTTTTTTCGTATGGTTTGGAAATATTGGGATACATTAGTAGAAGGAGGTGAACAAACTTTATCGCAAGTTTATTTGAAATGAACTTTAGGCATTTCTTTCCCTGATTTTCGGTATACTTATCTTAATTTGTATTTAGGGTTTGTATATAAATATTATAAGTATTTGGTATAGGTTAGGCATTTCTTTTCTTGATTTTCTTTATTAAGTATAAGTTCATTAGCTCAGGTTAGTAATTATTTTTTCTAGCAATTCTTTTGTTTTATAAAGTTAGTACGTTTGTCTGTGTGGTGTCGGACTTAAAGAATAGCACCACCCCTTACTTCCCGTGAGTGTCGTAAAAGGCGACTAAAGGTCTCACCGGAGAATGGGCAGCAGCGTTCTCTATGCATTCCACCACCATAGTATACTGCGATCGCCAACCCGCCTGCCAAGCGTGGCGATTATGGCAAACCCCTCCAAATTTGGGGGAGGCCTATGTCCAGCAGTGGACGTCTATCGGCTGAAATGATGATGATGATGACGTTTGGTTTACACGTCTTAACACTTATTTCTTAAACTGTGATAATTTTAGACTGTATAATAATCTGTAAGTATTTATAATTTAATTGTTTACGATAGTACATGTTTACTAAATAACTGTGTGTTAAGTAGTAAGTACTATTTTATTGTAAGAATGCCTCGAAGAAGATCCAACCTCTCCCAATGTAGCAGAAATGCTAAAAGGATGAGATTAGTTCGATCACAGGAATCTGAGGAAGGTCGTGAGGCAAAAGGCTCTCTGCATCAGGCTAGGTTTCGTGCTGCAGAAACTTCGACTCAGCGAGAATCTCGACTGAGTTCAAATCGTTCTCGAATGATGACAACTCGAAATAGGGAAAACGGGGAACAACGAAAGGCACGTTTATCTGTCGATCGCGAAGCTCACGCGCTATCGCGTGAGTCTGAGACTTTTGCTGTCAGGGAAACCCGCCTGAGCTCCCAGAGAGTACGGACAACAAATGCTCGATCCCAGGAGACACAGGACGAACGGGAAATACGTCTCACTGCCGATCGTGAAGCTCATACACTATCGCGTGAGTCTGAGACTTTCACTGATAGGGAAATTCGTCTGAGTTCTCAGAGGGTTCGGACAGCAAATGTTCGGTCTCAGGAAACACAGGAAGAACGAGAAATACGTCTCACTGCCGATCGTGAAGCTCAAGCACTAGAGTCTGAGACTTTCACTGAAATTCGCCTGAGTTCTCAGAGGGTTCGGACAGCAAATGCCCGGTCTGTAGACGGTATATGTAATTCAAAATATGCTGCCCGAAAAGTCACTATTCCACGCGGACGAAGTCGCGGGCACAGCTAGTTTATAATATAAGTATGGATTATGGATTTAAATAAAAATTAAAAAAAAAAAATTGTGTTAGCTTGTAAATAAAATTGTAATTGTCGGGTCTTTGTAAATAAATAATTATATTTCCCGTGAAAAAAAAAAGATTGTATTTGAGACAAGTTCTTTTAATTTTAAAATAATATTGTGCTTTACTTAACTTAGTTAAATTCCCGTTTTAACAGAGTATGAGGGGTTTTAAACATTTTTGAATGTCGTTTTCACAGAATTTCATAAGCGATTTCTGTCATGATTTTCTTTCTTTTCGTTCGCATGTTCTGCGCTTAGTTTTTTGCTTTGCCGTAGAGTATTAAAATCTCATTTGACTTAGGTGATAAAATGTTTTGAGCCAGCGTCATGTTACTTTGTCAGTAACATTTCTTGTGATTTTTAGGGTTCCGTAGGTACCCAAAGGGTAAAAACGGGACCCTATTACTAAGACTCCACTGTCCGTCCGTCCGTCTGCCACCAGGCTGTATCTCATGAACCGTGATAGCTAGACAGTTGAAATTTTCACCGATCATGTATTTATGATGCCGCTGTAACAACAAATACTCACACGTATACGTTTTTAGTATTTTATTCTGTTTTTAGAATAAAATAAGTATTTAAGGGGCCCCCCCACCCATACAACAAACGTGTTTTTTTAGGCGTTTTTGCGTTGTGGTACGGAACCCTTCGTGTCCTTCTTTCTTTTCCATGCAGTCCAACAGTGACCGCGCTTTAGGTCGTGTAAGCCCTTTAAATTACATGCCTTTCAGTTTCCCAGTTCGTTTACTTAAGACCCAACTAAACTTAAACCACTTACTTGCTCTAGCTATTATTTAAATAAAACGGAGTATTATTAAGATATGTGTAGCTGTGTATTATTTCTGTGTATTTACTAATATATTATGGATTAATAATAACTTAACCCTATCTTATAAATAAGTGGAAATAAAATAAATGGAAGCGCAAATGAAGCTTTCTCATGATAATTACAACCTCGTTTTTGTTCAAAATTAATGCACACCGTCTTGACCCATCATAATAAAAATATTGCGATACTTGAGCGCAAGCATATTTTTTTAGGTACTATTCCTTGCAACTGCTGTATAAATAAAATTATCTTGTTTAGGTACCTACCTCCTTCATAGAATTTAGAAATCATGAATTAATCAGTGTAGGTACAACCTACACTGATTAATTCATGACCAAACCTACACATAGATGTAACTACATATATTTAAAAAATCGAGGAATGAAAATCCTCCCCCTTTAAGCCGAATGTAGATGAAACATGCAGACTAAAGTAGTCTCTTGTACTCACCCCAGGAGTGCGCCAAACCCACGCACAGCGCTGCCAACGCCAGCACACACTGCCTTTTACACATTTTAAACTTTAGCAATACAAAGTAGTTTCATCAGGCGTAGATCCACCGCTGGTGATTGCTCTTTTGATTCTGAAGCCGAACGCTGGATACTCGCGACATAAATAGGTCTTTTCGGAATGGTGATGATAAGTGACTGGGAGATAAGAGTTCCCATTTATATTACTAAGTGTGCATACACACGAGCGGCGCTTTACACAGTTGATTATGTGTGCTAACGAGTCATCCCAACGAACAGTGACTGATCTGTTTGTGTGCAACATAAAATAATGAGAAAAAATAAAACATAATTTTTTTGCGTAAATTATTATTGTGTACCTAATAATGATTTATATTTTTTTAACTGAATAAATGCAAAACGAAGTCAATAAAAAAAGTAATTTAAAAAATAAAAAAACCCGACTGCGAAAATGAAAAGCTACAAATAAGCCCATTTTAAATTAAATAAAAGTTGGAAGCAGGCGGGACCCATTTGAATTTGAAAATATAATAAAAATGGTATGGGTCCCGCCTGCCGAAATACCAATACGTACGTTACGTAGGATAAGAGACTAGCAGCGCCCTGTGGTTTCACCCGCATAACTGTCGATCCCGTGGCAATATCGGGATAAAAACTATCCTATATCCTTTCCCGGGACTCCAACTATCTCTATACCAAATTTCATCGAAATCCGTTCAGTAATTTAAGCGTGAAGAGGTAACAGACAGACAGAGTTACTTTCGAAATTATAATAGTACAAAACGAGCTGAAAGCTAAATGAACCACTGCACTATAATCACTGCACTGCACTATGATTATCGATTTAAATAGTTTGGTGTAGCATTGTAAATCGTAATTGTCGTGTCTTTGTAAATAAATAATTATATTTCAAGTAAAAAAAAAAGATTGTATTTTGAGACAAGTTCTTTTAATTTTAAAATAATATTAACTTAGTTAAATTCCCGTTTTAACGGAGTGTTCAGAGGGGTTTTAAACATTTTTGAATGTCGTTGCTACAGAATTTCATAAGCGATTTCTTTTATGATTTTCTTTCTTTTCGTTCGCATGTTCTGCGCTTAGGTTTTTGCTTTGCCGTAGACTATTAAAATCTCATTTGACTTAGGTGATAAAATCTTTTGAGCCAGCGTCATGTTACTTTCTCAGTAACTTTTCGTGTGATTTTTAGGGTTCCGTAGGTACCCAAAGGGTGAAAACGGGACCCTATTACTAAGACTCCATTGTCCGTCTGTCCGTCTGCCACCAGAACCCTAATTGCGTAACTCACTATTATACTCTCAATTTGGATCATTTTCAAGCATATTGCTAATCCATTGCTCCATAAGTTCGAAAAATGTGTCTGCTCAACAACGTAACTCAGGCAATGAATGTTGTTGAACTGTCAAAATGAAACCCATTGCTACTGATAGTGTTACGCAATTACACTGCAGGCTGTATCTCATGAACCGTAATAGCTGGACAGTTGAAATTTTCACCGATGATGTATTTATGACGCCGCTATAACAACAAATACCAAAAACAGAATAAAATAAATATTTAAGGGGGGCGCCCATACAACAAACGTGTTTTTTTTTTCGGCGTTTTTGCCTTGTGGTACGGAACCCTTCGTGTCCGAGTCCGACTCGCACTTGGCCAGTTTTTTGTTAAAATAAATGAGTGGAAATGATTTCACCCGATAAGTATCACTTGAAACTAATTAATATGGGTAAGTATGTATCGTATGATTGTTTGTGAACGTGAAGTGAAGTGACAAACAACGTCAGCTTCGTTAAGAAGTGAAGAAGACGTCGCCATCGTTAATTTGTATTCGTCACCCGTAGTTAATTTTATCCACTTGAATCGGTTTTAAAATCGAATCAAATCAAAATATTGTATTTCACTAAACCTACATGGGCACTTATGAAACATCAGAAGCTGTTCGAAAGCCGAGTGGTTCCAATTGGTCCTTTCCTATGGACAAGTGCCGGCAAGAATTTCCTCAGATACTCTTTTAATAAAAAAGTAATTTAAAACAAAATAAAAAACCCGACTGCGCTAAAAAACTTTAGTTAAAAAACTGAAAAGCTAAAAACAAGCCCATTTTAAATTAAATAAAAGTTGGAAGCAGGCGGGACCCATTTGAATTTGAAAATATCATAAAAATACCTTTGTGATTTAAAAAAAAAATTTCTTTGAAGACGACATTGCGCCAAAAATCGGCAATTTTTTTTTTTTTTTATAAACCCAGTGTCACTCTCACAATTAAGACGAATCTAACGGCACTTCTCAAGCTGGAATCGATCAAGCCGTTTAGGCTACAGAGCGTGCCAAAGAAATATACATACATACATACATACATTCGAAAAACATAACCCTCCTTGTGACGCAGTCGGGTAAAAATAGCTGGCTTTAAAATATTTTGAAATTACAGTGTATATATTTATGGGAGGACAGTGTAGGCTTGTCAACAAGTACCGAAATAATGATTTTATTTATTTGGGGCTTACAGGACCAAAACACAAAAAACGCAAGTTTTAGAAACAATAAAAGTATATGATCGACTACAGTAAACAAAAAAAAACAACCGACTTCCAAAAAAAACACTACAAATTGAAAAATAACTTTAATTTCAGAAGTCGGTGTCTTTGGTTCCGCGTTTTCGTTTATTGACACCGACTTCCGAAATTAAAGTTATTTTTCAATTTGTAGTGTTTTTTTTGGAAGTCGGTTGTTTTTTTTTTTGTAAAAATGTTTTTATTTTTCACTTTTTAGTGGGTCAGTTTGTAATCTAAGCTACAAAAGCCTAATGCCAACTGTTCATCACCTTTTACAAAATATTGCTTTTCCCGATGCTGGGACGTTAATTGTTGAGGAGTTCTCCCGGTAAGAACCAGGAGATCCTCAACAATCACTCGCAATACGTGATTGTGACGAGCATAAATAGCTTAGCAACCATATTAAAGTAATCGAATCGCAACCCGTGAAATATTTGTCAGTGAGTAGTTCCGATGGCCATCTGTGATCTTCATCATCAGCTCCACTTTACCAAGTGATGATTTCCGAGAGCAAATGCTCAAGTTACTTTAAAAAATATCCAAATCGCTTTAGCTTTGCCTATAAAATTTGAGGGTTTCCCTCGATTTCCATGGAATCCTCTCATCAGATTCCAACTTGATGATAATGGGACCACCTCGAGAGTATACCCTTTCAAATAAAAAAAGAACTTTTGGAATCGGTCCAGCCGTCTTCGAGTAATCGGTGAACATACACAAGGTAGCTACTGTAAGCTGTTGAGGAGTTCCCTTAACTGTCCTTCGTCTTCATCATCAGACCCCTAATGACAGTCGCAACCCATCTAGGTGTAAAGTTCACATCAATACAAATTAATCAAGCCCAAACACAAGGTATTTGTACTAATTTGATACGATATAAAAAAATCATGTAGATACCTCTAAATACTTTCTTTTTAGAATAATAAAAACCATCTAATATGCAGATATCCAATCATTCAGATTATTCTACAAGCAACATACTAAAATACCAGTATTTTAATCTTTTAGCCCAAACAATAGATTTTTTGTAATTAAATAATAAAAATATAATAAAAAATAAGTTTATTTCATAACATTTTGGCTTACATTGCATGACGAGGAGTCTCCATTTAAAATGCCTGTAGTTGAAGGCTCCGCTCTTCCCTTACATCATAAACATACAAGTAGGCAAATAACGAAACGAGGAAAAATAAAAACAAAAAGAAAAGAGAACACCATCAATTGAATAAGTGTGTGTTTGTGCGCGCCAGTGTTGCCAGTAGTGATTGAAGATTTAGAACGCTGGGATGTCTGAAATGGAACGAAATTAGCCGTGAAGGAACGCAAACGAAAAATATATAAAAAAAAAAAAAAAAAAAACGATTTATTAATGAATAAATAGATTTTTTTTTATTGATTCGTAAAGAAGAATCAATTTTTGTAGTATGTTATGTTAGTTAGGTATGTTAGTTTGTCAGTATCATGCAGGCGGCAAACGTCACATATTATTATTTTTGCAGATCATTAGAAGAAGAAGAAATACGTTTATTTGCGGCAAACATGACGCATACAAATAAAGACACAAACACAAAATAAAACAATTTGGGAGAAAGTATGCGTCACATCTACGCAAAACGGCCATCGCTCAGCATAATGCTAAGCCCCTATACGAGACAGAGCCCTAGCGCTGGTTTTCAGCGACAGCCGGCGTTCACGTGATAACGTCAGCCAGTGCAGCATGCGATTAGATATAAACAAAAACAACTATCAAAATAAGTAATAAAATATACAATACAAAAAGATACTCATGAAATAATATATTAATGGTAATGGTAACATTCCGGACAACGACTCACGCGCCGCCGCCGCTATAGACATAGAGTACCTAAATTAATTTAACGGATACATTTGACCACAGAGTATTTGACGTTTTGACATACTGCTGAACGTACTGCAAAACATGGTGCATAATATAATTATTAATGTATTGAAACAATTAGATGTGTTGGGTATTATACAATACGGACAGAATTGGATGATTGTTTGTGAACCTATGGTTTTTGTAAAACGGTCTTTGTCAAATAGTGTTAGAACTTTATAAGGTGCAAATGATGAAATGATAAACTTGGCGACTCAAAGGAGAACCAAAGTTTGCAGTCCAGGAAGAAAATGGTCAGTGCATCGTGATTATATTGAATACAAGAATAAATTAAATAGGTTAGATAAATAAATTAGGATTTGTATATATTCATCAAGCCACTATTGACAAGACATTTGATGGAGACAGTTGAATTACTAAAATTAACCGTAAATTACAGAAGCGGTAGGAAAGTGGCGCTCCCAAGTGTAAGGGAAGAATGCTCTAGCGAAACAGACATTAAAAACAGGCCCACTGACAGAGTAAAAGTTCCAAGCAGCCCACCTTAGGAGATCCCAAACCAAAGCCTGCAAGCCATGACCTCTGAGGTAGGTACAGTGAACCAATACAAATGTACAATTGTTAAGGTTGAAGGGAAATTTGTTGATGTAAGAGTAACTTTTTGTGTTGGTATTTAAAGGATTGTATTGTTTTCAGGCAGCGCATTGATGGTGGGAGATCATTCCAACAGCGTGTGGCTGCAAACTTCATTCATCATTATCCCTCACAAAGTACTTACATAAATATGCTTTGTTTAAAAAAACACCTTACCTGCTACTACAGCTTACTGCTTATTTATAAGGAATTTTCTTTTGGAGGAGACTTTGTGTAGGCTCGTATTGTCTTATACCTCCTTGAAGATTTATGCCGTCACTGGCGTGCATAAGGGCTGTTATAGTGTCTGTATTTAATTTATTTCGGTATTCTGTTTTTGTCAATTTAAGTTTGCTGAAGACACGCTCTACAGATGCGTTTGAAAAAGGCAGCACCAGTAACAATTGAATAATTTTTTTTAAATTTTGAAATCTTGGCTCTCCAATAGCGTTCTTTAATTCAAACACCTTTTTCCAATAATGTAACGGCTCAAGAGCAGAATGGAGACCGATGTTTTCGTGATCAAGCAAAGCATGATCACGCCATTCTTTTTGAACATCTGTTTCTTTGGTCGAATTTCTTAAATTCGGAAACCTTTCAAAAACATTTGTTAGGTCTTTCAATTCAAATGACTTTGCTACTGAAGGTTCTAAGACTTTTATAATATCAAAAATAGGATCAGTGAAACTGAATCTCTTCTTAATTTGGATGATAACTTCGATGTAAAAGTTTATGCAATCTTTTTTAAATATTTCTACATTCATATCAAAATCTTTCATCTCCTCTGCGTTATTAATATTCGACTTTAATTCTGCCAGAGTGGACTGGGCGAGAACACCAACGTAGACTTTGCTCAATTGAAGAAAATTGCGAGGATTAGACGGATTGATGTGGAGTGCACTTGTTTGTTTGCAGTAGTCGAAGTGTAAATAGTTGCTTGCTAAAGTTTTAATCATTTTTTCGGTTTCCGGTTTAAGTCTGTGCAATAACGGCGTTTCTGATTGAAATAAAACGTTAAAGTCATTGAGAATTTCAAGAGTATACGACATGAACTCTAAATAAAGTTTGGTGAACTTATTGTTCAATGTCATTAAAATGCTTTCAGTTGTACGTGAAGGATCCTCAAAAACTTCAACTCTAAAATATTCTTGCAACGCAGGATACTGTTCAAGCACACGGTCGACACACTGTTTTAAAGATAGCCATCTGGTGGTAGCAGGAGAAAGAATTTTAAGTATATCAATCTCAAAAAATTTTTGAAATTCTTCGAGTTTTTTTGTCGACCATGGCTGCGACCAAAATGAGCACCGATGTTTCGCAGCATGTCCTCTACCGATTTAGGCAATTTTAGGCAGGCGTATGATGATGCCAAATGGATCATATGGCATGAGCATTTAACACAAACGATGTGCGGTACTGCTTCCTTTAAATGGGAAAATACAGAATGATACTCTCCCACCATTGAGTTGGTCGTATCTGAAGAAAAGCCGACAAAGTTCTCTATGGGTATATTTCTCTCCTTCAGGGTGTCCATAAGGACAGCGAATAAACTTTTCGCCGACCCTTCAGCGACTTCGACCATTGTAAGGAAATTGGTAGTCAATTTATTTTCTATAAAGCAAATTGCAGTCACAGCACACTGTTTCTTTGAACTTTGGTCAGTTGTCTCATCCATGATAAGAGAAAAGTAGTTGCCTGGTTCCTTAAGCGTATCATTTAATCTGCTTTCGAAATGGGGTCCTATTAAATCTTTGACAATATTTGTGGCTTTCGTTCGCCCCATAGACAGTTTTTGGGCAATTTTAGAATCTGGGACAATGTCAGAAATCAATGGCACTATACTATCGCACAGAGAAAACGGTAAATTGTTTACCGCTAGAAGGCCGGCTATTTTAATTTCTGCTCGTCGAACCATTTTTTCTACGGGGTCTTTTTCTGCAATTACTTTCTTAATTGACGGTGTTGAGAATGCAGCTGTTGCGAGAGATACATGTTTTGCAGTTGCAGCATGCCTTTGAATATTGGGCCGGTGATTTGAAAGAATTATTTGGCAAAACTTGCACATTGGTAGTAATAACCCGTTATGCTCCTTGCTAATGAGCCAACCTTGAAATTCTGTCATTTTTAGCCATTTTTCGTTAAAAACTTGCTTCCTATTTTTACTAGCAACCTTTTTTTCTTTTTTATCGTTGTTTTTTTCAATTTTGTCATCTTCTTCTTCATTTTCTCCCATTTTATCTTTATCTTCGTTTTTATCTTCACAGTCTTCAAGTTCATCATCATATTCTATGTTTCTTTTTTCATTTTCCGAAATTGATTTATTTGTCTCTAAGTTGGATTCTGTACTCTGTGTTGAGATCTTAAGCTTAGAAGATTTTATTTCTTTATTTTGTTTTGTCTGGTGTAATTTTGGAAGTTTAGAGCAACCCGAACGGTTTTGATCGTCAGCACGAGTATTTGAGCCATCAGAATCACGTTTTCGTTTTATTAAATACCTATCCATATTAATATCTGCAAGCCAACACACCAAAAATGTCATGCATTTATTACCCATTACCATTAAGTATCACATAAAATGTACATATTATTTAGAATATTAATATCTGCATTCCAAATTCCAACACACCAAAGCTGTGAAGCAAGTTTGTGGACAGTTTGTAAAATTGAAATAAATATTTAAGTATTGAAATATTTTTTTTATTGTTTAAAATATTCCTAATTATTAATTATGTTATAGTAAATTCGTTAATCATATTTAAATGATGTGCTTTTAAGTGAAGAATAAATTCAATTCAGTTTTTTTTTCAATTGAGTTTTTCTGTGCATAATGTATCAAATTATTCAAACATTTTTAAGTGTCCACTAACTTTTTGTGCTGATTTAGAAGCTAAGACTTCATTTATTACTTCTAAACTATTATTTAAATCTTTTATGTAATTAAATTAAACATCTCATAAGCAAATTGTGCTATTACAAAAACTAGCCAATATTTTAAATAAACCTTGAAATTTCCCCACTATTGGAAAAATCTTTTTAATCTGGTATCCCAAAGTAGACTATGGTCACTGTGGCCGCGTTCCGAATCGCGTTTACAATTAATGCTAAAAATGTTGTTTACGCACTCGGATCGCGGCGCGGTCTTTAGTTTTGAGTACTCGGGCCAATGATATTATACCGACCAAACGCCGACCGCGCAGTGGCGCCCTCATCGTTTGTTTGGTTATTTTTAATAATAGTGGCCACTATTTTCCGTTTTAGTGATTATAATAAAACTAAACTATGTAAAACTACCGTTTATAATAATATAAACGTAGGTATAATCTTGTGGAGCACAACTTAACGTGCTTATTTTTATTCTAAAATAAAAGAAATAACCACACAAACGATGAGGGCGCCACTAGGCGGTCGGCGTAGTCTTAAAGAAATCATTGACTCGGACCAAGTTTGAGTACGAGAGCACTTTTTTTTCGTTTAATAATGGCTCTAGGTTAGCTCGCTTATGTCAATCAATGCTGTCAATTCTGGCGGTAACCAATGAATATCACCAAATTTTGTACACATAATCCAATGCATCATTATCTATGTTTTATAGATTTTGTTAGAAAATATTAACCAAGAACAAAATAAGAACGAATTAATTTTTTCTGAATGTTAGATGTTTACAAATTTGAATTTGGTTAATTCATCAAAATTGAAAGGCAAGAGTGAACCGTGTGATTCGGTTATTTCAACATAAGTCCATCCAAACGACGAGCATATGTCATAACATAAATGAAGTCTCAACTTGTTTTTTAAGGATAATAGGCACGTAGGCTAGCTAGGTACCTAGTTAGTAGGCTATTGAGATAGAAAAGTTATATTTTGCCCCGCGCGCCATCCAGTAGTTTGGGAAATGAAAACAGCAGCTTCTAACTTTACTTAGGTTACCATTCAGCACAGTAGAATTTAATAAAAACAAAGCAAATACCTTACCATTCAAGGGCGAAAACTGAACAAAAAAACACGAAACGATTCAATTCACAAATAAAGTTGGCTTCCCCGCCAGCCAAAGCACAGACGTATAAATTGTAAAGTAATCAATCTTTGGGTTTTAAGTTTTCTTTGATCCACCCTTTCTGGTTAGGCAAAGGATTGTAAATACTTACAGCCTAGTCTTCAGTACACAAGGAGAATGGGTAGTTGAGACCGCGAAATTCAAATTTTCTTACGTTTTTTGCAATTTGCAGGTCTGTGTCAGGTTGTATCACCATACCAAAAAGGAACGAAGAGAACGCACAAAAGATGGGAACGCAAAGGGAACGCATGACCGTAAAATAGAACGCAAAATGTTCCAAAAGGAACGATCTGGCAACGCTGGTGCGCGCGTGAGTGCTTAAGTGTGCGAGGGTTAAGGTGTGTGTATGTGTGCGCCTGTGCGAGAGGGTGTGTGTGAGTGTGAGAGGGTGTGTGTGTGTGAGTGTGGGAGAGAGAGAGACGGATTTAGAGTGTACATGTGTATATAATTTATTTTTAAGTCACACCTTGCAAAAGTAATTCTGTATCATCATAATTTAAATTGCCATATTATTAACTTTTTTTTGCATTCATATTTTTTTTTGTCATAAATATATATTAGTTTATTAATTTTATTGTATAAAAAGGCTGAGCGTTTTTTATATTGTCTGCTGGCAAATTCAGTTTTTGTTGCGGGAACGTTTACTATGCAGTGTTTATTTCTCTTTTCTAGTATTTTAGGATCGTATGGTATCTCTTTGTGGGTTTTGAGGATGATAAGAAGAAGCTTTTCAGTAGAGAATATTCTGTTTTTGAAGTACATCACCTTAAGTATCGCTCTTTGAGCGCGCTCTAACTCTAGAAAACTAGATTTCGTTGCACCACCCCATACAGTTATGCAATAGACTAAAACAGAATGGACAAAAGAAACATAAATTTAATTTAATAGATTTCTTTCATTGTCCTTATTTTTATTTACATTTATTCTCTTTGGTACAACATGTCTCAGCTCTTTGAATATCCAGATGAGTTTTCGTACTCTATTCATGACTTGTTCCAGTTGAGGATACCAGGAAAGACGCTGGTCAATAATCACTCCCAGATATTTAGTTTAGGTAACTTTTTGGATAGTTGGGCAATTGCAGCTAGTTCCATCTGTAGTAATGTCGCACGTGTGGATTCTTAAATTAAGTTCTATATCTGGTTTAAACTGATTATAAATATTAAAACAAATGAAGTTGGTTTTGCTAGTATTCAGGGTGAGCAGATTTGTTTTTAACCAAGTTGCAACAAGAGTTAACCCTTTTTCTGCACTATTTTTAACATCGACCCATGTTTTCCCTGAGAAGACGACAGCTGTATCATCGGCGTATGAAAATACTTTGGCATTATCTATCCTCATGTTGCAGAGGTCATTTATGTAAATTAAAAAAGTGTAGGTCCAAGTACACTTCCTTGTGGTACGCCGTATGATACATCTGCGTCCTCGCCAACAATTTGTTCAAGTTTCACTTTTTGTGTTCTATCAGAGAGATCATCCTAAGAAAGTGCCAGTGGTAATCCACGAACACCAATAACTTCTAGCTTGCGTAAAAGAATGGGAATAGAGACAGTGTCAAAGGCTTTTCTTAGATCCAAAAAGGCTGCCATACATTTGTTTCCTTTATCGAGTTGTTCGGTTACTAAAGAACTTAGTGCAATAACAGCATCTTCAGTTGACATTTTTTGCCTAAACCCAAATTGAGAAAGTGACAGAATATCAAATATAATTAGATACTGCAAGAGGCGAGTATTTATCAATTTTTCGATAATTTTTGAAATAGCAGTTAAAATGGAAATAGGTCGATAATTGTTAACATCGTCGTATAATAATAGATTTTTTTAATGGGGCTGGAAAAGCACCTTTTTGAAAACATAGATTGGCAAGATGCGTGATAATTGGTACAACTTCGTTTTTAGCGAGTTTCAAAAAGCAAGTGGGTATATTGTCCCATCCGGGGGCACTGTCAGAACGTAGATTCATAAGCGTGGTACTAACTTCGTGTTGATCAGTATCCAGAAGTACCATTGAGCCTATGTGTGATGGCGTTTTATTTAGGGGTTTGCTAAATGAGTTAGTACCAGATGCCATGTTTTGGGCTCTGGCCCAAATATTTTTCAAGTATCGGCAGAGATCTGTCTCTGCCGATACTTGAAAAATATTTATTTATAAAGTTAGCTGATTCTATGGGAGATGATTTAACCTGCAACAATTCTAGGTTCTCTGTTCGTGATTTATTAATATAAGTGATATTTTTTTATATTTTTCCAAAGAAGAAAATCTGATAGCTTACTTGCTTGCTTGCTTTGTTACTGATAGCTTTAGTAATTTGTACCCTATTATATTTTCTTTTTAACTTTTTTATGAGATTATTGTAATAGTTTCTGTACCGCATATATATAATTTTGGCTATTTCATCGTGAGGATCATTTCGTGCCTTTTTCTGTAATAAATTACCAGCGTTGTGTCATCGCGCTTCTCTTTATTATTTTCTATGCAGTCCGACAGTGACCGCGCTTTAGGTCATGTAAGCCCCTTAAATTACATGCCTTTGCTTTGAATTTCAGTTTCTCAAGGCCTAACTATACTTTTACCACTTACTTCCGCTAGCTATTATTTAAATTAAACGGAGTATTTTTAAGATATGTGTAACTGTGTATTATTTCTGTGTATTTACGAGTATATTATGGATTAATAATAACTTAACCTTATCTTAGAAATATGTGGAAATAAAATAAATGGAAGCGCAAATGAAGCTTTCTCATGATAATTACAACCTCGTTTATGTTCAAAATTAAAGCACACCACACCGTCTTGGCCCATTAAAACAAAAATATTGCGATACTTGTGCGCAAGCATTTTTTTTTACTATTAAAAAAAAAACTACTGCTGTATAAATAAAATAATCTTGTGTAGGTACCTACCTCCATCGTAGAATTTAGAAATCATGAATTAATCAGTGTACGTAGTTACATATAATTAAAAAATCGAAGAATGAAAATCCTCCCCCTATAAGCCGTAAGTAGATGAAAAATATAAATTAAGTTTCTCGTACTCACCCCAGGAGTGCGCCAAACCCACGTACAGCGCTGCCAACGCCAGCACACACTGCCTTTTACACATTTTAAACTTTAGCAATACAAAGTTGTTTCAACAAGCGTAGATCCACCGCTGGTGATTGCTCTTTTGATTCTGAAGCCGACCGCTGGATACTCGCGACATAAATAGGTCTTTTCGGAATGATGATGATAAGTGACTGCGAGATAAGAGTTCCCATTTATATTACTATTATACGAGCGGCGCATTACACAGTTGATTATGTGTGCTAACGATTCATCCCAACGAACAGTGACTGATCTGTTTGTGTGCAACATAAAATAAGTAGAAAGAAATAAAACATCATTTTTAGCATAAATTATTATTGTGTACCTATTAATGATTTATATAAAAATATGAACTGAACAAAATATGCAAAACGAAGTCAAAAATACAAGAGACTTGTTCATCAGAACGCAGTCGGTACATACATATATTGTTACATAAATGATAACCGAGCGGTTTAAACAAAATTACTGGAAAAATTAACTAATGGAATATTAGCTTATACTTCAACAGTTATAAACATTTTTGAAGTAGGTTTTCGCCAATTCGACAATAAATCAGCTAGAGTTAGGTTTCTTTTCACCGAGTCAAACGTAGGGGTGTAGGTGAAAGCGTCATTAATGGCAGCTTCACATCTTGTTCCCTCGTGATTGCCAACACATTGGCAGACTGGCTGATCCTCCTTGTTCAGGGAGCAGTCACCGTTGTTCAGACAGTAACCATGACACGCGTACACTTCACATCTGTCCCCGGAATAACCGGCATTACATCTAAAATAACGATAATGACAAACATGTATTATGAGTGACTAAATTAATCAAGGAACTACCAGAACTACTATCAGAAGGAGTAGGTAGAATCCGTAGAATATGTTTTACCTGCATGTAGGAAGTCCCTCTTCACTAAAACTACATTCTCCATACATACAGTAGTTCAGACAGTCTGATACTTCGCATCTATCACCGACATAATCTCTTTTGCATTGACAGACCGGCTCAGTCTTCTCATTTAAGAAACAGTCAGCGTTGTTCAGACAAAAACCATGACACGCGTACACTTCACATCTTTCCCCTGAATAACCGGCATTACATCTGAAATGGTGATAGTACCCATGATTTATTTGAACAAAATTTAACAAGAAAACAGAGAAAAAGGAGAAAAATTGGGAACAGCGGTAGCCCGGTAACGGCCCTGGCTTACGTATCGTATGTCGTTGGTTCGAATCCAAGCAGGCATTTTACTTTGTCTAATTTATTTCGTCATCACTGCACTCAAAACGGTGAAGGAAAACATCTTAAAGAAGGGGCATGTGTCGTCTTCTCTCTCACCAAAATTTCGAAGACATGTGACAGCAACCAACACACACTGGGACAGTGAAGTGCATTACAGCCCACTCCCCTTTCATACAGAGGAGGCCTGTGTCCCAGCAGCTAAGGAAACCATCAGGAGTAAAAAATATTTACCTGCATTTAAGAAGTCCCTCATGGCTGAAACTGCAGTCACCTTGCAAACAATAGTTCTCACAGACTGAAACATCGCATCTCCCACCGATGTAACCAGGTGTGCATTTGCAAACAGACGTCTCACTAACTTTTATACCGTGAACACAAACCAGTTCGACAAATGTTACTGTTGAAGATTCTGTTGTCTGTTCTGTTTCTGTTGTGTGTTGAATATTGAGGGAGTTGCTGGTTACTGTGATTGTTGGTATTAGACTCGACAGTGCTTCGCAATCCTGAAGTCCCTGAATTTGATCTTTTATTTTGTAGTTAACGGCTATACCGAGTGGTGTTTCATTATAGAACGTCCTAATCTCTTTGATCTCTTCAGGATTCATTATGTTTTTTGGCATTTGCCAAACGGTTTTGAAACTCACACTACTGTTCATCCAGTATAAGTAACTATTTGAAACAGTCAACTCTTTTGGATTAGACAGATATGTATCATGCAATACAATATAATTCTCGTTTTGATCATCCAAACCCTTACTGTTCAAAAACCGATACACACCACCTTCAATATAATAAAGTTTCCGTGTTTGTGGGTCCATGGCCATGCTGAGTACTGGAGAAGATAGGGATATAATTTCTCTCTCGGAACCATTAAACCGAGCTCTCTCCATGTATTCTGTGCCTCTATCGCATGTGTTGGCCCAGTAAATGTACCTGTAAATTAAATGACACTATTGAATATCACGAATAGTAACTGATTCTGATTTTTATAAATTGTCATTGGTAACGTACCCTCTACAGCTATCCAGGGCAATATGAGTGGGGGTCCGGTCATCCATCTTAATTAAAAGATTTCCATCAATATTTTCATTTGATCCAGGTTTTAATGAAATCCAATTAATGCTC
This sequence comes from Mesoligia furuncula, assembly GCA_916614155.1. Taxonomy (NCBI): domain Eukaryota; kingdom Metazoa; phylum Arthropoda; class Insecta; order Lepidoptera; family Noctuidae; genus Mesoligia; species Mesoligia furuncula. The sequence goes on from OU744808.1 coordinate 21,661,375, forward strand.
CTTTCATTAGTATCCGTAAAGAATAGTGTATCTGTTGCCGGGTCGAAGGCAATACTGTGAATTTTACTGCCGACTCTTTTGATGAAACATTTGTTTTCCTTGGAAAATAAATTATAACCGCATACAGCGTCGTTGTTGCTCTGTTTGTCGACGTACAGCATCATGTTGTGAACTTCATCGTAAGCTATCGCTGTGACGTTGTGAGAAATGAAATTCACCGTGTTTGTTATTGTTCCATCGGTATAAAATATTAGTTGATTTCCTACACTTAGCGCTATGTCTGAAAAGAAAGAGAGAATTAAATATTTAACGAAACGAGCTGAAAGCTAAATGAACCACTGCACTATAATCTGACGAAATTAAAACCTGATAAAAAAACATTCATGAATGCAATCAGAATATTTCCAGGACAGAAACGGTTAAGATTAAAAAAAATGAATATAGTACTTAATCACAAATTAATTTGAGCACTAATAGTCATTTAATTCGTTTACGATCGTTTTCACTGGGTGGCTAGTGGCGGCGGCTGCAGTTGCTACCGGCTTGTTTTGTAGTGAGAACAGTCGTGTGTGGATAAATGGGAATGCGAGTTCATGGCACGAGTATGTGAGATAATCGCGAATTCAGAGTTATGTAATAAGTTTTTAATATAAACGAGGTAACACACTATAAAAATGATAGTATGAAGCTTCATACAGGGTGGCCAGCTCACAAAAATACAACTTTTATTTGGGTATATTCTGATTTGGCACCTTGCAGTTGATAAGTATAAAAGACTATCCGTTACGCCAAACAGTACCACATCTAAACACCACTATACATCCATTCTCCATACACATTTAATCATTTATCATCATCACTCATCATTTCATCTTTTCTATACATTCATTCTGACTATCCATTATCTAAAGTATATAGTTAAAATAAGTACGACAAAAGCGTTATAATCCGTCTAAAAGACCATAATATAACCATGGCAATACCATCAAGTAATTTTATCGCGAAGTTTTTATCGGATTTTAAAACGCTAATTTTATACAAAATACCATGTGGAATAATAGCCGACTATTTCGTTATCCTCTTTCCTGTTTTTCATAAATATAGGTACAATTAATTGCATATATTTCCGGCTACCTATACGATAGTCAAGAATTCGATTATTAAGGGAATACCAATACGTACCTACGTTATGTACGTACAATAAGAGACTAGCAGCGCCCTGCGGTTTCACCCGCATAACTTTCGATTCCGTGGGAATATCGGGATAAAAACTATTCTATGTCCTTTCCCGGGACTCAAACTATCTCTATACCAAAATTCATCTAAATCTGTTCAGCGATTTAAGCGAGAAGAGGTAACAGACAGACAGAGTTACGTTCGAATTTATAATATAAGTATGGATTATGGATTTAAATAAAAATAAAAAATAGTGTTAGCTTGTAAATTGTAATTGTCGGGTCTTTGTAAATAAATAATTATATTTCCCGTGAAAAAAAAAAATTGTATTTGAGACAAGTTCTTTTAATCTATACATATAATAAAATTGTATCTATACATATAATAAAATTGTAGAAAAGTGGTGTCTGTACAATGAAAATATATTAAAAAAAAGTAGCAGGGGTTGTTATTATATCGATGCCGAACCCGAAATTGTAATTAATTTTTTTTTTGTCTGTTTGTCTGTTTGTCGGTTTGTCTGTTTGTCTGTTTGTCTGCTGTGTTTGTGCACGCTAATATCAGAAACGGCTTATTCGATTTAGATGCGGTTTTCACTAATATATTGTAGTAAGCTTCACTTAACATTTAGTGTTTATTTCATGTCAATCGGTTCATAAATAAAAAAACGGCGAACATTTGTTAAGGTATTCTATCAGAGTACGTAAACGCTTCGCGCCTGCGCATCCGTGGCTGTATGTATAAAGCGCGCTGAGAGCCGCGCCGCTGCCATAATTCCGATCCAGCCTGTCCCTTGCTGCCCTCTCCTAGCGACGCCCTAAGCCGAGGTCCGTACCCCACAGGGGGTGCCCTTAGCGTGTAGTCGCTTAGTTTTTAAGTTTATATTGTGTAGTTAAGTTGTGTATTATGCCCTGGCTGGAGGCCTTAATTTATTGAGGCATCCACAGGAAAGCCAGGTTAAGCAGTCGACAACCCCTCAGGTTGAACTGCGAGACGACCATTTCAAAAGAAAACGCGCCGCTGCCATAAGGATTCAGTTATTCGTAGCGAACGCACGTATCCTGGAGAGTAGAGGCGAATAGTTGGATTCGATTATTGCGATTCACTTGAATACTGACTGTTTGCATATTTCATTTATTTATATTTTAGGGTTTGTAGGTTAGGTTCTTTTTCTTAATTTTCTTTAAAATTTTGTAAATAAATATTGTAAGTATTTGGTATAGGTTAGGCGGTTCTTTCCTTGATTTTTGGGTATAATTTACTAATCTTAATTTTTATTTAGGTTTGTAAATAAATATTGTAAGCATTTATTATTGGTTAAAGTGTATTTCAAATAAACTTGCGATAAATGTCATTCAACCACCCTGTACCAAAAAGTCCAAATAACTTACGATAGATATCGTTCGTCATACACAACTGTCGCTAACATTGCATCGGTTGAGTTTCATAATACCAAACACGGAGTAAGTCAATGTTTTGATCGTGTTACCGACACTGCCCACACATTTTTTTCGTATGGTTTGGAAATATTGGGATACATTAGTAGAAGGAGGTGAACAAACTTTATCGCAAGTTTATTTGAAATGAACTTTAGGCATTTCTTTCCCTGATTTTCGGTATACTTATCTTAATTTGTATTTAGGGTTTGTATATAAATATTATAAGTATTTGGTATAGGTTAGGCATTTCTTTTCTTGATTTTCTTTATTAAGTATAAGTTCATTAGCTCAGGTTAGTAATTATTTTTTCTAGCAATTCTTTTGTTTTATAAAGTTAGTACGTTTGTCTGTGTGGTGTCGGACTTAAAGAATAGCACCGCCCCTTACTTCCCGTGAGTGTCGTAAAAGGCGACTAAAGGTCTCACCGGAGAATGGGCAGCAGCGTTCTCTATGCATTCCACCACCATAGTATACTGCGATCGCCAACCCGCCTGCCAAGCGTGGCGATTATGGCAAACCCCTCCAAATTTGGGGGAGGCCTATGTCCAGCAGTGGACGTCTATCGGCTGAAATGATGATGATGATGACGTTTGGTTTACACGTCTTAACACTTATTTCTTAAACTGTGATAATTTTAGACTGTATAATAATCTGTAAGTATTTATAATTTAATTGTTTACGATAGTACATGTTTACTAAATAACTGTGTGTTAAGTAGTAAGTACTATTTTATTGTAAGAATGCCTCGAAGAAGATCCAACCTCTCCCAATGTAGCAGAAATGCTAAAAGGATGAGATTAGTTCGATCACAGGAATCTGAGGAAGGTCGTGAGGCAAAAGGCTCTCTGCATCAGGCTAGGTTTCGTGCTGCAGAAACTTCGACTCAGCGAGAATCTCGACTGAGTTCAAATCGTTCTCGAATGATGACAACTCGAAATAGGGAAAACGGGGAACAACGAAAGGCACGTTTATCTGTCGATCGCGAAGCTCACGCGCTATCGCGTGAGTCTGAGACTTTTGCTGTCAGGGAAACCCGCCTGAGCTCCCAGAGAGTACGGACAACAAATGCTCGATCCCAGGAGACACAGGACGAACGGGAAATACGTCTCACTGCCGATCGTGAAGCTCATACACTATCGCGTGAGTCTGAGACTTTCACTGATAGGGAAATTCGTCTGAGTTCTCAGAGGGTTCGGACAGCAAATGTTCGGTCTCAGGAAACACAGGAAGAACGAGAAATACGTCTCACTGCCGATCGTGAAGCTCAAGCACTAGAGTCTGAGACTTTCACTGAAATTCGCCTGAGTTCTCAGAGGGTTCGGACAGCAAATGCCCGGTCTGTAGACGGTATATGTAATTCAAAATATGCTGCCCGAAAAGTCACTATTCCACGCGGACGAAGTCGCGGGCACAGCTAGTTTATAATATAAGTATGGATTATGGATTTAAATAAAAATTTAAAAAAAAAAATTGTGTTAGCTTGTAAATTGTAATTGTCGGGTCTTTGTAAATAAATAATTATATTTCCCGTGAAAAAAAAAAGATTGTATTTGAGACAAGTTCTTTTAATTTTAAAATAATATTGTGCTTTACTTAACTTAGTTAAATTCCCGTTTTAACAGAGTATGAGGGGTTTTAAACATTTTTGAATGTCGTTTTCACAGAATTTCATAAGCGATTTCTGTCATGATTTTCTTTCTTTTCGTTCGCATGTTCTGCGCTTAGTTTTTTGCTTTGCCGTAGAGTATTAAAATCTCATTTGACTTAGGTGATAAAATGTTTTGAGCCAGCGTCATGTTACTTTGTCAGTAACATTTCTTGTGATTTTTAGGGTTCCGTAGGTACCCAAAGGGTAAAAACGGGACCCTATTACTAAGACTCCACTGTCCGTCCGTCCGTCTGCCACCAGGCTGTATCTCATGAACCGTGATAGCTAGACAGTTGAAATTTTCACCGATCATGTATTTATGATGCCGCTGTAACAACAAATACTCACACGTATACGTTTTTAGTATTTTATTCTGTTTTTAGAATAAAATAAGTATTTAAGGGGCCCCCCCACCCATACAACAAACGTGTTTTTTTAGGCGTTTTTGCGTTGTGGTACGGAACCCTTCGTGTCCTTCTTTCTTTTCCATGCAGTCCAACAGTGACCGCGCTTTAGGTCGTGTAAGCCCTTTAAATTACATGCCTTTCAGTTTCCCAGTTCGTTTACTTAAGACCCAACTAAACTTAAACCACTTACTTGCTCTAGCTATTATTTAAATAAAACGGAGTATTATTAAGATATGTGTAGCTGTGTATTATTTCTGTGTATTTACTAATATATTATGGATTAATAATAACTTAACCCTATCTTATAAATAAGTGGAAATAAAATAAATGGAAGCGCAAATGAAGCTTTCTCATGATAATTACAACCTCGTTTTTGTTCAAAATTAATGCACACCGTCTTGACCCATCATAATAAAAATATTGCGATACTTGAGCGCAAGCATATTTTTTTAGGTACTATTCCTTGCAACTGCTGTATAAATAAAATTATCTTGTTTAGGTACCTACCTCCTTCATAGAATTTAGAAATCATGAATTAATCAGTGTAGGTACAACCTACACTGATTAATTCATGACCAAACCTACACATAGATGTAACTACATATATTTAAAAAATCGAGGAATGAAAATCCTCCCCCTTTAAGCCGAATGTAGATGAAACATGCAGACTAAAGTAGTCTCTTGTACTCACCCCAGGAGTGCGCCAAACCCACGCACAGCGCTGCCAACGCCAGCACACACTGCCTTTTACACATTTTAAACTTTAGCAATACAAAGTAGTTTCATCAGGCGTAGATCCACCGCTGGTGATTGCTCTTTTGATTCTGAAGCCGAACGCTGGATACTCGCGACATAAATAGGTCTTTTCGGAATGGTGATGATAAGTGACTGGGAGATAAGAGTTCCCATTTATATTACTAAGTGTGCATACACACGAGCGGCGCTTTACACAGTTGATTATGTGTGCTAACGAGTCATCCCAACGAACAGTGACTGATCTGTTTGTGTGCAACATAAAATAATGAGAAAAAATAAAACATAATTTTTTTGCGTAAATTATTATTGTGTACCTAATAATGATTTATATTTTTTTAACTGAATAAATGCAAAACGAAGTCAATAAAAAAAGTAATTTAAAAAATAAAAAAACCCGACTGCGAAAATGAAAAGCTACAAATAAGCCCATTTTAAATTAAATAAAAGTTGGAAGCAGGCGGGACCCATTTGAATTTGAAAATATAATAAAAATGGTATGGGTCCCGCCTGCCGAAATACCAATACGTACGTTACGTAGGATAAGAGACTAGCAGCGCCCTGTGGTTTCACCCGCATAACTGTCGATCCCGTGGCAATATCGGGATAAAAACTATCCTATATCCTTTCCCGGGACTCCAACTATCTCTATACCAAATTTCATCGAAATCCGTTCAGTAATTTAAGCGTGAAGAGGTAACAGACAGACAGAGTTACTTTCGAAATTATAATAGTACAAAACGAGCTGAAAGCTAAATGAACCACTGCACTATAATCACTGCACTGCACTATGATTATCGATTTAAATAGTTTGGTGTAGCATTGTAAATCGTAATTGTCGTGTCTTTGTAAATAAATAATTATATTTCAAGTAAAAAAAAAAGATTGTATTTTGAGACAAGTTCTTTTAATTTTAAAATAATATTAACTTAGTTAAATTCCCGTTTTAACGGAGTGTTCAGAGGGGTTTTAAACATTTTTGAATGTCGTTGCTACAGAATTTCATAAGCGATTTCTTTTATGATTTTCTTTCTTTTCGTTCGCATGTTCTGCGCTTAGGTTTTTGCTTTGCCGTAGACTATTAAAATCTCATTTGACTTAGGTGATAAAATCTTTTGAGCCAGCGTCATGTTACTTTCTCAGTAACTTTTCGTGTGATTTTTAGGGTTCCGTAGGTACCCAAAGGGTGAAAACGGGACCCTATTACTAAGACTCCATTGTCCGTCTGTCCGTCTGCCACCAGAACCCTAATTGCGTAACTCACTATTATACTCTCAATTTGGATCATTTTCAAGCATATTGCTAATCCATTGCTCCATAAGTTCGAAAAATGTGTCTGCTCAACAACGTAACTCAGGCAATGAATGTTGTTGAACTGTCAAAATGAAACCCATTGCTACTGATAGTGTTACGCAATTACACTGCAGGCTGTATCTCATGAACCGTAATAGCTGGACAGTTGAAATTTTCACCGATGATGTATTTATGACGCCGCTATAACAACAAATACCAAAAACAGAATAAAATAAATATTTAAGGGGGGCGCCCATACAACAAACGTGTTTTTTTTTTTCGGCGTTTTTGCCTTGTGGTACGGAACCCTTCGTGTCCGAGTCCGACTCGCACTTGGCCAGTTTTTTGTTAAAATAAATGAGTGGAAATGATTTCACCCGATAAGTATCACTTGAAACTAATTAATATGGGTAAGTATGTATCGTATGATTGTTTGTGAACGTGAAGTGAAGTGACAAACAACGTCAGCTTCGTTAAGAAGTGAAGAAGACGTCGCCATCGTTAATTTGTATTCGTCACCCGTAGTTAATTTTATCCACTTGAATCGGTTTTAAAATCGAATCAAATCAAAATATTGTATTTCACTAAACCTACATGGGCACTTATGAAACATCAGAAGCTGTTCGAAAGCCGAGTGGTTCCAATTGGTCCTTTCCTATGGACAAGTGCCGGCAAGAATTTCCTCAGATACTCTTTTAATAAAAAAGTAATTTAAAACAAAATAAAAAACCCGACTGCGCTAAAAAACTTTAGTTAAAAAACTGAAAAGCTAAAAACAAGCCCATTTTAAATTAAATAAAAGTTGGAAGCAGGCGGGACCCATTTGAATTTGAAAATATCATAAAAATACCTTTGTGATTTAAAAAAAAAATTTCTTTGAAGACGACATTGCGCCAAAAATCGGCAATTTTTTTTTTTTTTTATAAACCCAGTGTCACTCTCACAATTAAGACGAATCTAACGGCACTTCTCAAGCTGGAATCGATCAAGCCGTTTAGGCTACAGAGCGTGCCAAAGAAATATACATACATACATACATACATTCGAAAAACATAACCCTCCTTGTGACGCAGTCGGGTAAAAATAGCTGGCTTTAAAATATTTTGAAATTACAGTGTATATATTTATGGGAGGACAGTGTAGGCTTGTCAACAAGTACCGAAATAATGATTTTATTTATTTGGGGCTTACAGGACCAAAACACAAAAAACGCAAGTTTTAGAAACAATAAAAGTATATGATCGACTACAGTAAACAAAAAAAAACAACCGACTTCCAAAAAAAACACTACAAATTGAAAAATAACTTTAATTTCAGAAGTCGGTGTCTTTGGTTCCGCGTTTTCGTTTATTGACACCGACTTCCGAAATTAAAGTTATTTTTCAATTTGTAGTGTTTTTTTTGGAAGTCGGTTGTTTTTTTTTTTGTAAAAATGTTTTTATTTTTCACTTTTTAGTGGGTCAGTTTGTAATCTAAGCTACAAAAGCCTAATGCCAACTGTTCATCACCTTTTACAAAATATTGCTTTTCCCGATGCTGGGACGTTAATTGTTGAGGAGTTCTCCCGGTAAGAACCAGGAGATCCTCAACAATCACTCGCAATACGTGATTGTGACGAGCATAAATAGCTTAGCAACCATATTAAAGTAATCGAATCGCAACCCGTGAAATATTTGTCAGTGAGTAGTTCCGATGGCCATCTGTGATCTTCATCATCAGCTCCACTTTACCAAGTGATGATTTCCGAGAGCAAATGCTCAAGTTACTTTAAAAAATATCCAAATCGCTTTAGCTTTGCCTATAAAATTTGAGGGTTTCCCTCGATTTCCATGGAATCCTCTCATCAGATTCCAACTTGATGATAATGGGACCACCTCGAGAGTATACCCTTTCAAATAAAAAAAGAACTTTTGGAATCGGTCCAGCCGTCTTCGAGTAATCGGTGAACATACACAAGGTAGCTACTGTAAGCTGTTGAGGAGTTCCCTTAACTGTCCTTCGTCTTCATCATCAGACCCCTAATGACAGTCGCAACCCATCTAGGTGTAAAGTTCACATCAATACAAATTAATCAAGCCCAAACACAAGGTATTTGTACTAATTTGATACGATATAAAAAAATCATGTAGATACCTCTAAATACTTTCTTTTTAGAATAATAAAAACCATCTAATATGCAGATATCCAATCATTCAGATTATTCTACAAGCAACATACTAAAATACCAGTATTTTAATCTTTTAGCCCAAACAATAGATTTTTTGTAATTAAATAATAAAAATATAATAAAAAATAAGTTTATTTCATAACATTTTGGCTTACATTGCATGACGAGGAGTCTCCATTTAAAATGCCTGTAGTTGAAGGCTCCGCTCTTCCCTTACATCATAAACATACAAGTAGGCAAATAACGAAACGAGGAAAAATAAAAACAAAAAGAAAAGAGAACACCATCAATTGAATAAGTGTGTGTTTGTGCGCGCCAGTGTTGCCAGTAGTGATTGAAGATTTAGAACGCTGGGATGTCTGAAATGGAACGAAATTAGCCGTGAAGGAACGCAAACGAAAAATATATAAAAAAAAAAAAAAAAAAAACGATTTATTAATGAATAAATAGATTTTTTTTTATTGATTCGTAAAGAAGAATCAATTTTTGTAGTATGTTATGTTAGTTAGGTATGTTAGTTTGTCAGTATCATGCAGGCGGCAAACGTCACATATTATTATTTTTGCAGATCATTAGAAGAAGAAGAAATACGTTTATTTGCGGCAAACATGACGCATACAAATAAAGACACAAACACAAAATAAAACAATTTGGGAGAAAGTATGCGTCACATCTACGCAAAACGGCCATCGCTCAGCATAATGCTAAGCCCCTATACGAGACAGAGCCCTAGCGCTGGTTTTCAGCGACAGCCGGCGTTCACGTGATAACGTCAGCCAGTGCAGCATGCGATTAGATATAAACAAAAACAACTATCAAAATAAGTAATAAAATATACAATACAAAAAGATACTCATGAAATAATATATTAATGGTAATGGTAACATTCCGGACAACGACTCACGCGCCGCCGCCGCTATAGACATAGAGTACCTAAATTAATTTAACGGATACATTTGACCACAGAGTATTTGACGTTTTGACATACTGCTGAACGTACTGCAAAACATGGTGCATAATATAATTATTAATGTATTGAAACAATTAGATGTGTTGGGTATTATACAATACGGACAGAATTGGATGATTGTTTGTGAACCTATGGTTTTTGTAAAACGGTCTTTGTCAAATAGTGTTAGAACTTTATAAGGTGCAAATGATGAAATGATAAACTTGGCGACTCAAAGGAGAACCAAAGTTTGCAGTCCAGGAAGAAAATGGTCAGTGCATCGTGATTATATTGAATACAAGAATAAATTAAATAGGTTAGATAAATAAATTAGGATTTGTATATATTCATCAAGCCACTATTGACAAGACATTTGATGGAGACAGTTGAATTACTAAAATTAACCGTAAATTACAGAAGCGGTAGGAAAGTGGCGCTCCCAAGTGTAAGGGAAGAATGCTCTAGCGAAACAGACATTAAAAACAGGCCCACTGACAGAGTAAAAGTTCCAAGCAGCCCACCTTAGGAGATCCCAAACCAAAGCCTGCAAGCCATGACCTCTGAGGTAGGTACAGTGAACCAATACAAATGTACAATTGTTAAGGTTGAAGGGAAATTTGTTGATGTAAGAGTAACTTTTTGTGTTGGTATTTAAAGGATTGTATTGTTTTCAGGCAGCGCATTGATGGTGGGAGATCATTCCAACAGCGTGTGGCTGCAAACTTCATTCATCATTATCCCTCACAAAGTACTTACATAAATATGCTTTGTTTAAAAAAACACCTTACCTGCTACTACAGCTTACTGCTTATTTATAAGGAATTTTCTTTTGGAGGAGACTTTGTGTAGGCTCGTATTGTCTTATACCTCCTTGAAGATTTATGCCGTCACTGGCGTGCATAAGGGCTGTTATAGTGTCTGTATTTAATTTATTTCGGTATTCTGTTTTTGTCAATTTAAGTTTGCTGAAGACACGCTCTACAGATGCGTTTGAAAAAGGCAGCACCAGTAACAATTGAATAATTTTTTTTAAATTTTGAAATCTTGGCTCTCCAATAGCGTTCTTTAATTCAAACACCTTTTTCCAATAATGTAACGGCTCAAGAGCAGAATGGAGACCGATGTTTTCGTGATCAAGCAAAGCATGATCACGCCATTCTTTTTGAACATCTGTTTCTTTGGTCGAATTTCTTAAATTCGGAAACCTTTCAAAAACATTTGTTAGGTCTTTCAATTCAAATGACTTTGCTACTGAAGGTTCTAAGACTTTTATAATATCAAAAATAGGATCAGTGAAACTGAATCTCTTCTTAATTTGGATGATAACTTCGATGTAAAAGTTTATGCAATCTTTTTTAAATATTTCTACATTCATATCAAAATCTTTCATCTCCTCTGCGTTATTAATATTCGACTTTAATTCTGCCAGAGTGGACTGGGCGAGAACACCAACGTAGACTTTGCTCAATTGAAGAAAATTGCGAGGATTAGACGGATTGATGTGGAGTGCACTTGTTTGTTTGCAGTAGTCGAAGTGTAAATAGTTGCTTGCTAAAGTTTTAATCATTTTTTCGGTTTCCGGTTTAAGTCTGTGCAATAACGGCGTTTCTGATTGAAATAAAACGTTAAAGTCATTGAGAATTTCAAGAGTATACGACATGAACTCTAAATAAAGTTTGGTGAACTTATTGTTCAATGTCATTAAAATGCTTTCAGTTGTACGTGAAGGATCCTCAAAAACTTCAACTCTAAAATATTCTTGCAACGCAGGATACTGTTCAAGCACACGGTCGACACACTGTTTTAAAGATAGCCATCTGGTGGTAGCAGGAGAAAGAATTTTAAGTATATCAATCTCAAAAAATTTTTGAAATTCTTCGAGTTTTTTTGTCGACCATGGCTGCGACCAAAATGAGCACCGATGTTTCGCAGCATGTCCTCTACCGATTTAGGCAATTTTAGGCAGGCGTATGATGATGCCAAATGGATCATATGGCATGAGCATTTAACACAAACGATGTGCGGTACTGCTTCCTTTAAATGGGAAAATACAGAATGATACTCTCCCACCATTGAGTTGGTCGTATCTGAAGAAAAGCCGACAAAGTTCTCTATGGGTATATTTCTCTCCTTCAGGGTGTCCATAAGGACAGCGAATAAACTTTTCGCCGACCCTTCAGCGACTTCGACCATTGTAAGGAAATTGGTAGTCAATTTATTTTCTATAAAGCAAATTGCAGTCACAGCACACTGTTTCTTTGAACTTTGGTCAGTTGTCTCATCCATGATAAGAGAAAAGTAGTTGCCTGGTTCCTTAAGCGTATCATTTAATCTGCTTTCGAAATGGGGTCCTATTAAATCTTTGACAATATTTGTGGCTTTCGTTCGCCCCATAGACAGTTTTTGGGCAATTTTAGAATCTGGGACAATGTCAGAAATCAATGGCACTATACTATCGCACAGAGAAAACGGTAAATTGTTTACCGCTAGAAGGCCGGCTATTTTAATTTCTGCTCGTCGAACCATTTTTTCTACGGGGTCTTTTTCTGCAATTACTTTCTTAATTGACGGTGTTGAGAATGCAGCTGTTGCGAGAGATACATGTTTTGCAGTTGCAGCATGCCTTTGAATATTGGGCCGGTGATTTGAAAGAATTATTTGGCAAAACTTGCACATTGGTAGTAATAACCCGTTATGCTCCTTGCTAATGAGCCAACCTTGAAATTCTGTCATTTTTAGCCATTTTTCGTTAAAAACTTGCTTCCTATTTTTACTAGCAACCTTTTTTTCTTTTTTATCGTTGTTTTTTTCAATTTTGTCATCTTCTTCTTCATTTTCTCCCATTTTATCTTTATCTTCGTTTTTATCTTCACAGTCTTCAAGTTCATCATCATATTCTATGTTTCTTTTTTCATTTTCCGAAATTGATTTATTTGTCTCTAAGTTGGATTCTGTACTCTGTGTTGAGATCTTAAGCTTAGAAGATTTTATTTCTTTATTTTGTTTTGTCTGGTGTAATTTTGGAAGTTTAGAGCAACCCGAACGGTTTTGATCGTCAGCACGAGTATTTGAGCCATCAGAATCACGTTTTCGTTTTATTAAATACCTATCCATATTAATATCTGCAAGCCAACACACCAAAAATGTCATGCATTTATTACCCATTACCATTAAGTATCACATAAAATGTACATATTATTTAGAATATTAATATCTGCATTCCAAATTCCAACACACCAAAGCTGTGAAGCAAGTTTGTGGACAGTTTGTAAAATTGAAATAAATATTTAAGTATTGAAATATTTTTTTTATTGTTTAAAATATTCCTAATTATTAATTATGTTATAGTAAATTCGTTAATCATATTTAAATGATGTGCTTTTAAGTGAAGAATAAATTCAATTCAGTTTTTTTTTCAATTGAGTTTTTCTGTGCATAATGTATCAAATTATTCAAACATTTTTAAGTGTCCACTAACTTTTTGTGCTGATTTAGAAGCTAAGACTTCATTTATTACTTCTAAACTATTATTTAAATCTTTTATGTAATTAAATTAAACATCTCATAAGCAAATTGTGCTATTACAAAAACTAGCCAATATTTTAAATAAACCTTGAAATTTCCCCACTATTGGAAAAATCTTTTTAATCTGGTATCCCAAAGTAGACTATGGTCACTGTGGCCGCGTTCCGAATCGCGTTTACAATTAATGCTAAAAATGTTGTTTACGCACTCGGATCGCGGCGCGGTCTTTAGTTTTGAGTACTCGGGCCAATGATATTATACCGACCAAACGCCGACCGCGCAGTGGCGCCCTCATCGTTTGTTTGGTTATTTTTAATAATAGTGGCCACTATTTTCCGTTTTAGTGATTATAATAAAACTAAACTATGTAAAACTACCGTTTATAATAATATAAACGTAGGTATAATCTTGTGGAGCACAACTTAACGTGCTTATTTTTATTCTAAAATAAAAGAAATAACCACACAAACGATGAGGGCGCCACTAGGCGGTCGGCGTAGTCTTAAAGAAATCATTGACTCGGACCAAGTTTGAGTACGAGAGCACTTTTTTTTCGTTTAATAATGGCTCTAGGTTAGCTCGCTTATGTCAATCAATGCTGTCAATTCTGGCGGTAACCAATGAATATCACCAAATTTTGTACACATAATCCAATGCATCATTATCTATGTTTTATAGATTTTGTTAGAAAATATTAACCAAGAACAAAATAAGAACGAATTAATTTTTTCTGAATGTTAGATGTTTACAAATTTGAATTTGGTTAATTCATCAAAATTGAAAGGCAAGAGTGAACCGTGTGATTCGGTTATTTCAACATAAGTCCATCCAAACGACGAGCATATGTCATAACATAAATGAAGTCTCAACTTGTTTTTTAAGGATAATAGGCACGTAGGCTAGCTAGGTACCTAGTTAGTAGGCTATTGAGATAGAAAAGTTATATTTTGCCCCGCGCGCCATCCAGTAGTTTGGGAAATGAAAACAGCAGCTTCTAACTTTACTTAGGTTACCATTCAGCACAGTAGAATTTAATAAAAACAAAGCAAATACCTTACCATTCAAGGGCGAAAACTGAACAAAAAAACACGAAACGATTCAATTCACAAATAAAGTTGGCTTCCCCGCCAGCCAAAGCACAGACGTATAAATTGTAAAGTAATCAATCTTTGGGTTTTAAGTTTTCTTTGATCCACCCTTTCTGGTTAGGCAAAGGATTGTAAATACTTACAGCCTAGTCTTCAGTACACAAGGAGAATGGGTAGTTGAGACCGCGAAATTCAAATTTTCTTACGTTTTTTGCAATTTGCAGGTCTGTGTCAGGTTGTATCACCATACCAAAAAGGAACGAAGAGAACGCACAAAAGATGGGAACGCAAAGGGAACGCATGACCGTAAAATAGAACGCAAAATGTTCCAAAAGGAACGATCTGGCAACGCTGGTGCGCGCGTGAGTGCTTAAGTGTGCGAGGGTTAAGGTGTGTGTATGTGTGCGCCTGTGCGAGAGGGTGTGTGTGAGTGTGAGAGGGTGTGTGTGTGTGAGTGTGGGAGAGAGAGAGACGGATTTAGAGTGTACATGTGTATATAATTTATTTTTAAGTCACACCTTGCAAAAGTAATTCTGTATCATCATAATTTAAATTGCCATATTATTAACTTTTTTTTGCATTCATATTTTTTTTTGTCATAAATATATATTAGTTTATTAATTTTATTGTATAAAAAGGCTGAGCGTTTTTTATATTGTCTGCTGGCAAATTCAGTTTTTGTTGCGGGAACGTTTACTATGCAGTGTTTATTTCTCTTTTCTAGTATTTTAGGATCGTATGGTATCTCTTTGTGGGTTTTGAGGATGATAAGAAGAAGCTTTTCAGTAGAGAATATTCTGTTTTTGAAGTACATCACCTTAAGTATCGCTCTTTGAGCGCGCTCTAACTCTAGAAAACTAGATTTCGTTGCACCACCCCATACAGTTATGCAATAGACTAAAACAGAATGGACAAAAGAAACATAAATTTAATTTAATAGATTTCTTTCATTGTCCTTATTTTTATTTACATTTATTCTCTTTGGTACAACATGTCTCAGCTCTTTGAATATCCAGATGAGTTTTCGTACTCTATTCATGACTTGTTCCAGTTGAGGATACCAGGAAAGACGCTGGTCAATAATCACTCCCAGATATTTAGTTTAGGTAACTTTTTGGATAGTTGGGCAATTGCAGCTAGTTCCATCTGTAGTAATGTCGCACGTGTGGATTCTTAAATTAAGTTCTATATCTGGTTTAAACTGATTATAAATATTAAAACAAATGAAGTTGGTTTTGCTAGTATTCAGGGTGAGCAGATTTGTTTTTAACCAAGTTGCAACAAGAGTTAACCCTTTTTCTGCACTATTTTTAACATCGACCCATGTTTTCCCTGAGAAGACGACAGCTGTATCATCGGCGTATGAAAATACTTTGGCATTATCTATCCTCATGTTGCAGAGGTCATTTATGTAAATTAAAAAAGTGTAGGTCCAAGTACACTTCCTTGTGGTACGCCGTATGATACATCTGCGTCCTCGCCAACAATTTGTTCAAGTTTCACTTTTTGTGTTCTATCAGAGAGATCATCCTAAGAAAGTGCCAGTGGTAATCCACGAACACCAATAACTTCTAGCTTGCGTAAAAGAATGGGAATAGAGACAGTGTCAAAGGCTTTTCTTAGATCCAAAAAGGCTGCCATACATTTGTTTCCTTTATCGAGTTGTTCGGTTACTAAAGAACTTAGTGCAATAACAGCATCTTCAGTTGACATTTTTTGCCTAAACCCAAATTGAGAAAGTGACAGAATATCAAATATAATTAGATACTGCAAGAGGCGAGTATTTATCAATTTTTCGATAATTTTTGAAATAGCAGTTAAAATGGAAATAGGTCGATAATTGTTAACATCGTCGTATAATAATAGATTTTTTTAATGGGGCTGGAAAAGCACCTTTTTGAAAACATAGATTGGCAAGATGCGTGATAATTGGTACAACTTCGTTTTTAGCGAGTTTCAAAAAGCAAGTGGGTATATTGTCCCATCCGGGGGCACTGTCAGAACGTAGATTCATAAGCGTGGTACTAACTTCGTGTTGATCAGTATCCAGAAGTACCATTGAGCCTATGTGTGATGGCGTTTTATTTAGGGGTTTGCTAAATGAGTTAGTACCAGATGCCATGTTTTGGGCTCTGGCCCAAATATTTTTCAAGTATCGGCAGAGATCTGTCTCTGCCGATACTTGAAAAATATTTATTTATAAAGTTAGCTGATTCTATGGGAGATGATTTAACCTGCAACAATTCTAGGTTCTCTGTTCGTGATTTATTAATATAAGTGATATTTTTTTATATTTTTCCAAAGAAGAAAATCTGATAGCTTACTTGCTTGCTTGCTTTGTTACTGATAGCTTTAGTAATTTGTACCCTATTATATTTTCTTTTTAACTTTTTTATGAGATTATTGTAATAGTTTCTGTACCGCATATATATAATTTTGGCTATTTCATCGTGAGGATCATTTCGTGCCTTTTTCTGTAATAAATTACCAGCGTTGTGTCATCGCGCTTCTCTTTATTATTTTCTATGCAGTCCGACAGTGACCGCGCTTTAGGTCATGTAAGCCCCTTAAATTACATGCCTTTGCTTTGAATTTCAGTTTCTCAAGGCCTAACTATACTTTTACCACTTACTTCCGCTAGCTATTATTTAAATTAAACGGAGTATTTTTAAGATATGTGTAACTGTGTATTATTTCTGTGTATTTACGAGTATATTATGGATTAATAATAACTTAACCTTATCTTAGAAATATGTGGAAATAAAATAAATGGAAGCGCAAATGAAGCTTTCTCATGATAATTACAACCTCGTTTATGTTCAAAATTAAAGCACACCACACCGTCTTGGCCCATTAAAACAAAAATATTGCGATACTTGTGCGCAAGCATTTTTTTTTACTATTAAAAAAAAAACTACTGCTGTATAAATAAAATAATCTTGTGTAGGTACCTACCTCCATCGTAGAATTTAGAAATCATGAATTAATCAGTGTACGTAGTTACATATAATTAAAAAATCGAAGAATGAAAATCCTCCCCCTATAAGCCGTAAGTAGATGAAAAATATAAATTAAGTTTCTCGTACTCACCCCAGGAGTGCGCCAAACCCACGTACAGCGCTGCCAACGCCAGCACACACTGCCTTTTACACATTTTAAACTTTAGCAATACAAAGTTGTTTCAACAAGCGTAGATCCACCGCTGGTGATTGCTCTTTTGATTCTG
This sequence comes from Mesoligia furuncula, assembly GCA_916614155.1. NCBI lineage: Eukaryota > Metazoa > Arthropoda > Insecta > Lepidoptera > Noctuidae > Mesoligia > Mesoligia furuncula. The sequence continues at coordinate 21,679,046 of OU744808.1, forward strand.
AAGCCGACCGCTGGATACTCGCGACATAAATAGGTCTTTTCGGAATGATGATGATAAGTGACTGCGAGATAAGAGTTCCCATTTATATTACTATTATACGAGCGGCGCATTACACAGTTGATTATGTGTGCTAACGATTCATCCCAACGAACAGTGACTGATCTGTTTGTGTGCAACATAAAATAAGTAGAAAGAAATAAAACATCATTTTTAGCATAAATTATTATTGTGTACCTATTAATGATTTATATAAAAATATGAACTGAACAAAATATGCAAAACGAAGTCAAAAATACAAGAGACTTGTTCATCAGAACGCAGTCGGTACATACATATATTGTTACATAAATGATAACCGAGCGGTTTAAACAAAATTACTGGAAAAATTAACTAATGGAATATTAGCTTATACTTCAACAGTTATAAACATTTTTGAAGTAGGTTTTCGCCAATTCGACAATAAATCAGCTAGAGTTAGGTTTCTTTTCACCGAGTCAAACGTAGGGGTGTAGGTGAAAGCGTCATTAATGGCAGCTTCACATCTTGTTCCCTCGTGATTGCCAACACATTGGCAGACTGGCTGATCCTCCTTGTTCAGGGAGCAGTCACCGTTGTTCAGACAGTAACCATGACACGCGTACACTTCACATCTGTCCCCGGAATAACCGGCATTACATCTAAAATAACGATAATGACAAACATGTATTATGAGTGACTAAATTAATCAAGGAACTACCAGAACTACTATCAGAAGGAGTAGGTAGAATCCGTAGAATATGTTTTACCTGCATGTAGGAAGTCCCTCTTCACTAAAACTACATTCTCCATACATACAGTAGTTCAGACAGTCTGATACTTCGCATCTATCACCGACATAATCTCTTTTGCATTGACAGACCGGCTCAGTCTTCTCATTTAAGAAACAGTCAGCGTTGTTCAGACAAAAACCATGACACGCGTACACTTCACATCTTTCCCCTGAATAACCGGCATTACATCTGAAATGGTGATAGTACCCATGATTTATTTGAACAAAATTTAACAAGAAAACAGAGAAAAAGGAGAAAAATTGGGAACAGCGGTAGCCCGGTAACGGCCCTGGCTTACGTATCGTATGTCGTTGGTTCGAATCCAAGCAGGCATTTTACTTTGTCTAATTTATTTCGTCATCACTGCACTCAAAACGGTGAAGGAAAACATCTTAAAGAAGGGGCATGTGTCGTCTTCTCTCTCACCAAAATTTCGAAGACATGTGACAGCAACCAACACACACTGGGACAGTGAAGTGCATTACAGCCCACTCCCCTTTCATACAGAGGAGGCCTGTGTCCCAGCAGCTAAGGAAACCATCAGGAGTAAAAAATATTTACCTGCATTTAAGAAGTCCCTCATGGCTGAAACTGCAGTCACCTTGCAAACAATAGTTCTCACAGACTGAAACATCGCATCTCCCACCGATGTAACCAGGTGTGCATTTGCAAACAGACGTCTCACTAACTTTTATACCGTGAACACAAACCAGTTCGACAAATGTTACTGTTGAAGATTCTGTTGTCTGTTCTGTTTCTGTTGTGTGTTGAATATTGAGGGAGTTGCTGGTTACTGTGATTGTTGGTATTAGACTCGACAGTGCTTCGCAATCCTGAAGTCCCTGAATTTGATCTTTTATTTTGTAGTTAACGGCTATACCGAGTGGTGTTTCATTATAGAACGTCCTAATCTCTTTGATCTCTTCAGGATTCATTATGTTTTTTGGCATTTGCCAAACGGTTTTGAAACTCACACTACTGTTCATCCAGTATAAGTAACTATTTGAAACAGTCAACTCTTTTGGATTAGACAGATATGTATCATGCAATACAATATAATTCTCGTTTTGATCATCCAAACCCTTACTGTTCAAAAACCGATACACACCACCTTCAATATAATAAAGTTTCCGTGTTTGTGGGTCCATGGCCATGCTGAGTACTGGAGAAGATAGGGATATAATTTCTCTCTCGGAACCATTAAACCGAGCTCTCTCCATGTATTCTGTGCCTCTATCGCATGTGTTGGCCCAGTAAATGTACCTGTAAATTAAATGACACTATTGAATATCACGAATAGTAACTGATTCTGATTTTTATAAATTGTCATTGGTAACGTACCCTCTACAGCTATCCAGGGCAATATGAGTGGGGGTCCGGTCATCCATCTTAATTAAAAGATTTCCATCAATATTTTCATTTGATCCAGGTTTTAATGAAATCCAATTAATGCTCCTTTCATTAGTATCCGTAAAGAATAGTGTATCTGTTGCCGGGTCGAAGGCAATACTGTGAATTTTACTGCCGACTCTTTTGATGAAACATTTGTTTTCCTTGGAAAATAAATTATAACCGCATACAGCGTCGTTGTTGCTCTGTTTGTCGACGTACAGCATCATGTTGTGAACTTCATCGTAAGCTATCGCTGTGACGTTGTGAGAAATGAAATTCACCGTGTTTGTTATTGTTCCATCGGTATAAAATATTAGTTGATTTCCTACACTTAGCGCTATGTCTGAAAAGAAAGAGAGAATTAAATATTTAACGAAACGAGCTGAAAGCTAAATGAACCACTGCACTATAATCTGACGAAATTAAAACCTGATAAAAAAACATTCATGAATGCAATCAGAATATTTCCAGGACAGAAACGGTTAAGATTAAAAAAAATGAATATAGTACTTAATCACAAATTAATTTGAGCACTAATAGTCATTTAATTCGTTTACGATCGTTTTCACTGGGTGGCTAGTGGCGGCGGCTGCAGTTGCTACCGGCTTGTTTTGTAGTGAGAACAGTCGTGTGTGGATAAATGGGAATGCGAGTTCATGGCACGAGTATGTGAGATAATCGCGAATTCAGAGTTATGTAATAAGTTTTTAATATAAACGAGGTAACACACTATAAAAATGATAGTATGAAGCTTCATACAGGGTGGCCAGCTCACAAAAATACAACTTTTATTTGGGTATATTCTGATTTGGCACCTTGCAGTTGATAAGTATAAAAGACTATCCGTTACGCCAAACAGTACCACATCTAAACACCACTATACATCCATTCTCCATACACATTTAATCATTTATCATCATCACTCATCATTTCATCTTTTCTATACATTCATTCTGACTATCCATTATCTAAAGTATATAGTTAAAATAAGTACGACAAAAGCGTTATAATCCGTCTAAAAGACCATAATATAACCATGGCAATACCATCAAGTAATTTTATCGCGAAGTTTTTATCGGATTTTAAAACGCTAATTTTATACAAAATACCATGTGGAATAATAGCCGACTATTTCGTTATCCTCTTTCCTGTTTTTCATAAATATAGGTACAATTAATTGCATATATTTCCGGCTACCTATACGATAGTCAAGAATTCGATTATTAAGGGAATACCAATACGTACCTACGTTATGTACGTACAATAAGAGACTAGCAGCGCCCTGCGGTTTCACCCGCATAACTTTCGATTCCGTGGGAATATCGGGATAAAAACTATTCTATGTCCTTTCCCGGGACTCAAACTATCTCTATACCAAAATTCATCTAAATCTGTTCAGCGATTTAAGCGAGAAGAGGTAACAGACAGACAGAGTTACGTTCGAATTTATAATATAAGTATGGATTATGGATTTAAATAAAAATAAAAAATAGTGTTAGCTTGTAAATTGTAATTGTCGGGTCTTTGTAAATAAATAATTATATTTCCCGTGAAAAAAAAAAATTGTATTTGAGACAAGTTCTTTTAATCTATACATATAATAAAATTGTATCTATACATATAATAAAATTGTAGAAAAGTGGTGTCTGTACAATGAAAATATATTAAAAAAAAGTAGCAGGGGTTGTTATTATATCGATGCCGAACCCGAAATTGTAATTAATTTTTTTTTTGTCTGTTTGTCTGTTTGTCGGTTTGTCTGTTTGTCTGTTTGTCTGCTGTGTTTGTGCACGCTAATATCAGAAACGGCTTATTCGATTTAGATGCGGTTTTCACTAATATATTGTAGTAAGCTTCACTTAACATTTAGTGTTTATTTCATGTCAATCGGTTCATAAATAAAAAAACGGCGAACATTTGTTAAGGTATTCTATCAGAGTACGTAAACGCTTCGCGCCTGCGCATCCGTGGCTGTATGTATAAAGCGCGCTGAGAGCCGCGCCGCTGCCATAATTCCGATCCAGCCTGTCCCTTGCTGCCCTCTCCTAGCGACGCCCTAAGCCGAGGTCCGTACCCCACAGGGGGTGCCCTTAGCGTGTAGTCGCTTAGTTTTTAAGTTTATATTGTGTAGTTAAGTTGTGTATTATGCCCTGGCTGGAGGCCTTAATTTATTGAGGCATCCACAGGAAAGCCAGGTTAAGCAGTCGACAACCCCTCAGGTTGAACTGCGAGACGACCATTTCAAAAGAAAACGCGCCGCTGCCATAAGGATTCAGTTATTCGTAGCGAACGCACGTATCCTGGAGAGTAGAGGCGAATAGTTGGATTCGATTATTGCGATTCACTTGAATACTGACTGTTTGCATATTTCATTTATTTATATTTTAGGGTTTGTAGGTTAGGTTCTTTTTCTTAATTTTCTTTAAAATTTTGTAAATAAATATTGTAAGTATTTGGTATAGGTTAGGCGGTTCTTTCCTTGATTTTTGGGTATAATTTACTAATCTTAATTTTTATTTAGGTTTGTAAATAAATATTGTAAGCATTTATTATTGGTTAAAGTGTATTTCAAATAAACTTGCGATAAATGTCATTCAACCACCCTGTACCAAAAAGTCCAAATAACTTACGATAGATATCGTTCGTCATACACAACTGTCGCTAACATTGCATCGGTTGAGTTTCATAATACCAAACACGGAGTAAGTCAATGTTTTGATCGTGTTACCGACACTGCCCACACATTTTTTTCGTATGGTTTGGAAATATTGGGATACATTAGTAGAAGGAGGTGAACAAACTTTATCGCAAGTTTATTTGAAATGAACTTTAGGCATTTCTTTCCCTGATTTTCGGTATACTTATCTTAATTTGTATTTAGGGTTTGTATATAAATATTATAAGTATTTGGTATAGGTTAGGCATTTCTTTTCTTGATTTTCTTTATTAAGTATAAGTTCATTAGCTCAGGTTAGTAATTATTTTTTCTAGCAATTCTTTTGTTTTATAAAGTTAGTACGTTTGTCTGTGTGGTGTCGGACTTAAAGAATAGCACCGCCCCTTACTTCCCGTGAGTGTCGTAAAAGGCGACTAAAGGTCTCACCGGAGAATGGGCAGCAGCGTTCTCTATGCATTCCACCACCATAGTATACTGCGATCGCCAACCCGCCTGCCAAGCGTGGCGATTATGGCAAACCCCTCCAAATTTGGGGGAGGCCTATGTCCAGCAGTGGACGTCTATCGGCTGAAATGATGATGATGATGACGTTTGGTTTACACGTCTTAACACTTATTTCTTAAACTGTGATAATTTTAGACTGTATAATAATCTGTAAGTATTTATAATTTAATTGTTTACGATAGTACATGTTTACTAAATAACTGTGTGTTAAGTAGTAAGTACTATTTTATTGTAAGAATGCCTCGAAGAAGATCCAACCTCTCCCAATGTAGCAGAAATGCTAAAAGGATGAGATTAGTTCGATCACAGGAATCTGAGGAAGGTCGTGAGGCAAAAGGCTCTCTGCATCAGGCTAGGTTTCGTGCTGCAGAAACTTCGACTCAGCGAGAATCTCGACTGAGTTCAAATCGTTCTCGAATGATGACAACTCGAAATAGGGAAAACGGGGAACAACGAAAGGCACGTTTATCTGTCGATCGCGAAGCTCACGCGCTATCGCGTGAGTCTGAGACTTTTGCTGTCAGGGAAACCCGCCTGAGCTCCCAGAGAGTACGGACAACAAATGCTCGATCCCAGGAGACACAGGACGAACGGGAAATACGTCTCACTGCCGATCGTGAAGCTCATACACTATCGCGTGAGTCTGAGACTTTCACTGATAGGGAAATTCGTCTGAGTTCTCAGAGGGTTCGGACAGCAAATGTTCGGTCTCAGGAAACACAGGAAGAACGAGAAATACGTCTCACTGCCGATCGTGAAGCTCAAGCACTAGAGTCTGAGACTTTCACTGAAATTCGCCTGAGTTCTCAGAGGGTTCGGACAGCAAATGCCCGGTCTGTAGACGGTATATGTAATTCAAAATATGCTGCCCGAAAAGTCACTATTCCACGCGGACGAAGTCGCGGGCACAGCTAGTTTATAATATAAGTATGGATTATGGATTTAAATAAAAATTTAAAAAAAAAAATTGTGTTAGCTTGTAAATTGTAATTGTCGGGTCTTTGTAAATAAATAATTATATTTCCCGTGAAAAAAAAAAGATTGTATTTGAGACAAGTTCTTTTAATTTTAAAATAATATTGTGCTTTACTTAACTTAGTTAAATTCCCGTTTTAACAGAGTATGAGGGGTTTTAAACATTTTTGAATGTCGTTTTCACAGAATTTCATAAGCGATTTCTGTCATGATTTTCTTTCTTTTCGTTCGCATGTTCTGCGCTTAGTTTTTTGCTTTGCCGTAGAGTATTAAAATCTCATTTGACTTAGGTGATAAAATGTTTTGAGCCAGCGTCATGTTACTTTGTCAGTAACATTTCTTGTGATTTTTAGGGTTCCGTAGGTACCCAAAGGGTAAAAACGGGACCCTATTACTAAGACTCCACTGTCCGTCCGTCCGTCTGCCACCAGGCTGTATCTCATGAACCGTGATAGCTAGACAGTTGAAATTTTCACCGATCATGTATTTATGATGCCGCTGTAACAACAAATACTCACACGTATACGTTTTTAGTATTTTATTCTGTTTTTAGAATAAAATAAGTATTTAAGGGGCCCCCCCACCCATACAACAAACGTGTTTTTTTAGGCGTTTTTGCGTTGTGGTACGGAACCCTTCGTGTCCTTCTTTCTTTTCCATGCAGTCCAACAGTGACCGCGCTTTAGGTCGTGTAAGCCCTTTAAATTACATGCCTTTCAGTTTCCCAGTTCGTTTACTTAAGACCCAACTAAACTTAAACCACTTACTTGCTCTAGCTATTATTTAAATAAAACGGAGTATTATTAAGATATGTGTAGCTGTGTATTATTTCTGTGTATTTACTAATATATTATGGATTAATAATAACTTAACCCTATCTTATAAATAAGTGGAAATAAAATAAATGGAAGCGCAAATGAAGCTTTCTCATGATAATTACAACCTCGTTTTTGTTCAAAATTAATGCACACCGTCTTGACCCATCATAATAAAAATATTGCGATACTTGAGCGCAAGCATATTTTTTTAGGTACTATTCCTTGCAACTGCTGTATAAATAAAATTATCTTGTTTAGGTACCTACCTCCTTCATAGAATTTAGAAATCATGAATTAATCAGTGTAGGTACAACCTACACTGATTAATTCATGACCAAACCTACACATAGATGTAACTACATATATTTAAAAAATCGAGGAATGAAAATCCTCCCCCTTTAAGCCGAATGTAGATGAAACATGCAGACTAAAGTAGTCTCTTGTACTCACCCCAGGAGTGCGCCAAACCCACGCACAGCGCTGCCAACGCCAGCACACACTGCCTTTTACACATTTTAAACTTTAGCAATACAAAGTAGTTTCATCAGGCGTAGATCCACCGCTGGTGATTGCTCTTTTGATTCTGAAGCCGAACGCTGGATACTCGCGACATAAATAGGTCTTTTCGGAATGGTGATGATAAGTGACTGGGAGATAAGAGTTCCCATTTATATTACTAAGTGTGCATACACACGAGCGGCGCTTTACACAGTTGATTATGTGTGCTAACGAGTCATCCCAACGAACAGTGACTGATCTGTTTGTGTGCAACATAAAATAATGAGAAAAAATAAAACATAATTTTTTTGCGTAAATTATTATTGTGTACCTAATAATGATTTATATTTTTTTAACTGAATAAATGCAAAACGAAGTCAATAAAAAAAGTAATTTAAAAAATAAAAAAACCCGACTGCGAAAATGAAAAGCTACAAATAAGCCCATTTTAAATTAAATAAAAGTTGGAAGCAGGCGGGACCCATTTGAATTTGAAAATATAATAAAAATGGTATGGGTCCCGCCTGCCGAAATACCAATACGTACGTTACGTAGGATAAGAGACTAGCAGCGCCCTGTGGTTTCACCCGCATAACTGTCGATCCCGTGGCAATATCGGGATAAAAACTATCCTATATCCTTTCCCGGGACTCCAACTATCTCTATACCAAATTTCATCGAAATCCGTTCAGTAATTTAAGCGTGAAGAGGTAACAGACAGACAGAGTTACTTTCGAAATTATAATAGTACAAAACGAGCTGAAAGCTAAATGAACCACTGCACTATAATCACTGCACTGCACTATGATTATCGATTTAAATAGTTTGGTGTAGCATTGTAAATCGTAATTGTCGTGTCTTTGTAAATAAATAATTATATTTCAAGTAAAAAAAAAAGATTGTATTTTGAGACAAGTTCTTTTAATTTTAAAATAATATTAACTTAGTTAAATTCCCGTTTTAACGGAGTGTTCAGAGGGGTTTTAAACATTTTTGAATGTCGTTGCTACAGAATTTCATAAGCGATTTCTTTTATGATTTTCTTTCTTTTCGTTCGCATGTTCTGCGCTTAGGTTTTTGCTTTGCCGTAGACTATTAAAATCTCATTTGACTTAGGTGATAAAATCTTTTGAGCCAGCGTCATGTTACTTTCTCAGTAACTTTTCGTGTGATTTTTAGGGTTCCGTAGGTACCCAAAGGGTGAAAACGGGACCCTATTACTAAGACTCCATTGTCCGTCTGTCCGTCTGCCACCAGAACCCTAATTGCGTAACTCACTATTATACTCTCAATTTGGATCATTTTCAAGCATATTGCTAATCCATTGCTCCATAAGTTCGAAAAATGTGTCTGCTCAACAACGTAACTCAGGCAATGAATGTTGTTGAACTGTCAAAATGAAACCCATTGCTACTGATAGTGTTACGCAATTACACTGCAGGCTGTATCTCATGAACCGTAATAGCTGGACAGTTGAAATTTTCACCGATGATGTATTTATGACGCCGCTATAACAACAAATACCAAAAACAGAATAAAATAAATATTTAAGGGGGGCGCCCATACAACAAACGTGTTTTTTTTTTCGGCGTTTTTGCCTTGTGGTACGGAACCCTTCGTGTCCGAGTCCGACTCGCACTTGGCCAGTTTTTTGTTAAAATAAATGAGTGGAAATGATTTCACCCGATAAGTATCACTTGAAACTAATTAATATGGGTAAGTATGTATCGTATGATTGTTTGTGAACGTGAAGTGAAGTGACAAACAACGTCAGCTTCGTTAAGAAGTGAAGAAGACGTCGCCATCGTTAATTTGTATTCGTCACCCGTAGTTAATTTTATCCACTTGAATCGGTTTTAAAATCGAATCAAATCAAAATATTGTATTTCACTAAACCTACATGGGCACTTATGAAACATCAGAAGCTGTTCGAAAGCCGAGTGGTTCCAATTGGTCCTTTCCTATGGACAAGTGCCGGCAAGAATTTCCTCAGATACTCTTTTAATAAAAAAGTAATTTAAAACAAAATAAAAAACCCGACTGCGCTAAAAAACTTTAGTTAAAAAACTGAAAAGCTAAAAACAAGCCCATTTTAAATTAAATAAAAGTTGGAAGCAGGCGGGACCCATTTGAATTTGAAAATATCATAAAAATACCTTTGTGATTTAAAAAAAAAATTTCTTTGAAGACGACATTGCGCCAAAAATCGGCAATTTTTTTTTTTTTTTATAAACCCAGTGTCACTCTCACAATTAAGACGAATCTAACGGCACTTCTCAAGCTGGAATCGATCAAGCCGTTTAGGCTACAGAGCGTGCCAAAGAAATATACATACATACATACATACATTCGAAAAACATAACCCTCCTTGTGACGCAGTCGGGTAAAAATAGCTGGCTTTAAAATATTTTGAAATTACAGTGTATATATTTATGGGAGGACAGTGTAGGCTTGTCAACAAGTACCGAAATAATGATTTTATTTATTTGGGGCTTACAGGACCAAAACACAAAAAACGCAAGTTTTAGAAACAATAAAAGTATATGATCGACTACAGTAAACAAAAAAAAACAACCGACTTCCAAAAAAAACACTACAAATTGAAAAATAACTTTAATTTCAGAAGTCGGTGTCTTTGGTTCCGCGTTTTCGTTTATTGACACCGACTTCCGAAATTAAAGTTATTTTTCAATTTGTAGTGTTTTTTTTGGAAGTCGGTTGTTTTTTTTTTTGTAAAAATGTTTTTATTTTTCACTTTTTAGTGGGTCAGTTTGTAATCTAAGCTACAAAAGCCTAATGCCAACTGTTCATCACCTTTTACAAAATATTGCTTTTCCCGATGCTGGGACGTTAATTGTTGAGGAGTTCTCCCGGTAAGAACCAGGAGATCCTCAACAATCACTCGCAATACGTGATTGTGACGAGCATAAATAGCTTAGCAACCATATTAAAGTAATCGAATCGCAACCCGTGAAATATTTGTCAGTGAGTAGTTCCGATGGCCATCTGTGATCTTCATCATCAGCTCCACTTTACCAAGTGATGATTTCCGAGAGCAAATGCTCAAGTTACTTTAAAAAATATCCAAATCGCTTTAGCTTTGCCTATAAAATTTGAGGGTTTCCCTCGATTTCCATGGAATCCTCTCATCAGATTCCAACTTGATGATAATGGGACCACCTCGAGAGTATACCCTTTCAAATAAAAAAAGAACTTTTGGAATCGGTCCAGCCGTCTTCGAGTAATCGGTGAACATACACAAGGTAGCTACTGTAAGCTGTTGAGGAGTTCCCTTAACTGTCCTTCGTCTTCATCATCAGACCCCTAATGACAGTCGCAACCCATCTAGGTGTAAAGTTCACATCAATACAAATTAATCAAGCCCAAACACAAGGTATTTGTACTAATTTGATACGATATAAAAAAATCATGTAGATACCTCTAAATACTTTCTTTTTAGAATAATAAAAACCATCTAATATGCAGATATCCAATCATTCAGATTATTCTACAAGCAACATACTAAAATACCAGTATTTTAATCTTTTAGCCCAAACAATAGATTTTTTGTAATTAAATAATAAAAATATAATAAAAAATAAGTTTATTTCATAACATTTTGGCTTACATTGCATGACGAGGAGTCTCCATTTAAAATGCCTGTAGTTGAAGGCTCCGCTCTTCCCTTACATCATAAACATACAAGTAGGCAAATAACGAAACGAGGAAAAATAAAAACAAAAAGAAAAGAGAACACCATCAATTGAATAAGTGTGTGTTTGTGCGCGCGTGAGTGCTTAAGTGTGCGAGGGTTAAGGTGTGTGTATGTGTGCGCCTGTGCGAGAGGGTGTGTGTGAGTGTGAGAGGGTGTGTGTGTGTGAGTGTGGGAGAGAGAGAGACGGATTTAGAGTGTACATGTGTATATAATTTATTTTTAAGTCACACCTTGCAAAAGTAATTCTGTATCATCATAATTTAAATTGCCATATTATTAACTTTTTTTTGCATTCATATTTTTTTTTGTCATAAATATATATTAGTTTATTAATTTTATTGTATAAAAAGGCTGAGCGTTTTTTATATTGTCTGCTGGCAAATTCAGTTTTTGTTGCGGGAACGTTTACTATGCAGTGTTTATTTCTCTTTTCTAGTATTTTAGGATCGTATGGTATCTCTTTGTGGGTTTTGAGGATGATAAGAAGAAGCTTTTCAGTAGAGAATATTCTGTTTTTGAAGTACATCACCTTAAGTATCGCTCTTTGAGCGCGCTCTAACTCTAGAAAACTAGATTTCGTTGCACCACCCCATACAGTTATGCAATAGACTAAAACAGAATGGACAAAAGAAACATAAATTTAATTTAATAGATTTCTTTCATTGTCCTTATTTTTATTTACATTTATTCTCTTTGGTACAACATGTCTCAGCTCTTTGAATATCCAGATGAGTTTTCGTACTCTATTCATGACTTGTTCCAGTTGAGGATACCAGGAAAGACGCTGGTCAATAATCACTCCCAGATATTTAGTTTAGGTAACTTTTTGGATAGTTGGGCAATTGCAGCTAGTTCCATCTGTAGTAATGTCGCACGTGTGGATTCTTAAATTAAGTTCTATATCTGGTTTAAACTGATTATAAATATTAAAACAAATGAAGTTGGTTTTGCTAGTATTCAGGGTGAGCAGATTTGTTTTTAACCAAGTTGCAACAAGAGTTAACCCTTTTTCTGCACTATTTTTAACATCGACCCATGTTTTCCCTGAGAAGACGACAGCTGTATCATCGGCGTATGAAAATACTTTGGCATTATCTATCCTCATGTTGCAGAGGTCATTTATGTAAATTAAAAAAAGTGTAGGTCCAAGTACACTTCCTTGTGGTACGCCGTATGATACATCTGCGTCCTCGCCAACAATTTGTTCAAGTTTCACTTTTTGTGTTCTATCAGAGAGATCATCCTAAGAAAGTGCCAGTGGTAATCCACGAACACCAATAACTTCTAGCTTGCGTAAAAGAATGGGAATAGAGACAGTGTCAAAGGCTTTTCTTAGATCCAAAAAGGCTGCCATACATTTGTTTCCTTTATCGAGTTGTTCGGTTACTAAAGAACTTAGTGCAATAACAGCATCTTCAGTTGACATTTTTTGCCTAAACCCAAATTGAGAAAGTGACAGAATATCAAATATAATTAGATACTGCAAGAGGCGAGTATTTATCAATTTTTCGATAATTTTTGAAATAGCAGTTAAAATGGAAATAGGTCGATAATTGTTAACATCGTCGTATAATAATAGATTTTTTTAATGGGGCTGGAAAAGCACCTTTTTGAAAACATAGATTGGCAAGATGCGTGATAATTGGTACAACTTCGTTTTTAGCGAGTTTCAAAAAGCAAGTGGGTATATTGTCCCATCCGGGGGCACTGTCAGAACGTAGATTCATAAGCGTGGTACTAACTTCGTGTTGATCAGTATCCAGAAGTACCATTGAGCCTATGTGTGATGGCGTTTTATTTAGGGGTTTGCTAAATGAGTTAGTACCAGATGCCATGTTTTGGGCTCTGGCCCAAATATTTTTCAAGTATCGGCAGAGATCTGTCTCTGCCGATACTTGAAAAATATTTATTTATAAAGTTAGCTGATTCTATGGGAGATGATTTAACCTGCAACAATTCTAGGTTCTCTGTTCGTGATTTATTAATATAAGTGATATTTTTTTATATTTTTCCAAAGAAGAAAATCTGATAGCTTACTTGCTTGCTTGCTTTGTTACTGATAGCTTTAGTAATTTGTACCCTATTATATTTTCTTTTTAACTTTTTTATGAGATTATTGTAATAGTTTCTGTACCGCATATATATAATTTTGGCTATTTCATCGTGAGGATCATTTCGTGCCTTTTTCTGTAATAAATTACCAGCGTTGTGTCATCGCGCTTCTCTTTATTATTTTCTATGCAGTCCGACAGTGACCGCGCTTTAGGTCATGTAAGCCCCTTAAATTACATGCCTTTGCTTTGAATTTCAGTTTCTCAAGGCCTAACTATACTTTTACCACTTACTTCCGCTAGCTATTATTTAAATTAAACGGAGTATTTTTAAGATATGTGTAACTGTGTATTATTTCTGTGTATTTACGAGTATATTATGGATTAATAATAACTTAACCTTATCTTAGAAATATGTGGAAATAAAATAAATGGAAGCGCAAATGAAGCTTTCTCATGATAATTACAACCTCGTTTATGTTCAAAATTAAAGCACACCACACCGTCTTGGCCCATTAAAACAAAAATATTGCGATACTTGTGCGCAAGCATTTTTTTTTACTATTAAAAAAAAAACTACTGCTGTATAAATAAAATAATCTTGTGTAGGTACCTACCTCCATCGTAGAATTTAGAAATCATGAATTAATCAGTGTACGTAGTTACATATAATTAAAAAATCGAAGAATGAAAATCCTCCCCCTATAAGCCGTAAGTAGATGAAAAATATAAATTAAGTTTCTCGTACTCACCCCAGGAGTGCGCCAAACCCACGTACAGCGCTGCCAACGCCAGCACACACTGCCTTTTACACATTTTAAACTTTAGCAATACAAAGTTGTTTCAACAAGCGTAGATCCACCGCTGGTGATTGCTCTTTTGATTCTGAAGCCGAACGCTGGATACTCGCGACATAAATAGGTCTTTTCGGAATGATGATGATAAGTGACTGCAAGATAAGAGTTCCCATTTATATTACTATTATACGAGCGGCGCATTACACAGTTGATTATGTGTGCTAACGATTCATCCCAACGAACAGTGACTGATCTGTTTGTGTGCAACATAAAATAAGTAGAAAGAAATAAAACATCATTTTTAGCATAAATTATTATTGTGTACCTGTTAATGATTTATATAAAAATATGAACTGAACAAATGCAAAACGAACTCAAAAATACAAGAGACTTGTTCATCAGAACGCAGTCGGTACATACATATATTGTTACATAAATGATAACCGAGCGGTTTAAACAAAATTACTGGAAAAATTAACTAATGGAATATTAGCTTATACTTCAACAGTTATAAACATTTTTGAAGTAGGTTTTCGCCAATTCGACAATAAATCAGCTAGAGTTAGGTTTCTTTTCACCGAGTCAAACGTAGGGGTGTTGGTGAAAGCGTCATTAATGGCAGCTTCACATCTTGTTCCCTCGTGATTGCCAACACATTGGCAGACTGGCTGATCCTCCTCGTTCAGGGAGCAGTCACCGTTGTTCAGACAGTAACCATGACACGCGTACACTTCACATCTGTCCCCGGAATAACCGGCATTACATCTAAAATAACGATAATGACAAACATGTATTATGAGTGACTAAATTAATCAAGGGACTACGCTATCAGAAGGAGTAGGTAGAATCCGTAGAATATGTTTTACCTGCATGTAGGAAGTCCCTCTTCACTAAAACTACATTCTCCATACATACAGTAGTTCAGACAGTCAGATACTTCGCATCTATCACCGACATAATCTCTTTTGCATTGACAGACCGGCTCAGTCTTCTCATTTAAGAAACAGTCAGCGTTGTTCAGACAAAAACCATGACACGCGTACACTTCACATCTTTCCCCTGAATAACCGGCATTACATCTGAAATGGTGATAGTACCCATGATTTATTTGAACAAAATTTAACAAGAAAACAGAGAAAAAGGAGAACAGCGGTAGCCCGGTAACGGCCCTGGCTTACGTATCGTATGTCGTTGGTTCGAATCCAAGCAGGCATTTTACTTTGTCTAATTTATTTCGTCATCACTGCACTCAAAACGGTGATGGAAAACATCTTGAAGAAGGGGCATGTGTCGTCTTCTCTCTCACCAAAATTTCGAAGACATGTGACAGCAACCAACACACACTGGGACAGTGAAGTGCATTACAGCCCACTCCCCTTTCATACAGAGGAGGCCTGTGTCCCAGCAGCTAAGGAAACCATCAGGAGTAAAAAATATTTACCTGCATTTAGGATGTCCTTCATGGCTGAAACTGCAGTCACCTTGCAAACAATAGTTCTCACAGACTGAAACATCGCATCTCCCACCGATGTAACCAGGTGTGCATTTGCAAACAGACGTCTCACTAACTTTTATACCGTGAACACAAACCAGTTCGACAAATGTTACTGTTGAAGATTCTGTTGTCTGTTCTGTTTCTGTTGTGTGTTGAATATTGAGGGAGTTGCTGGTTACTGTGATTGTTGGTATTAGACTCGACAGTGCTTCGCAATCCTGAAGTCCCTGAATTTGATCTTTTATTTTGTAGTTAACGGCTATACCGAGTGGTGTTTCATTATAGAACGTCCTAATCTCTTTGATCTCTTCAGGATTCATTATGTTTTTTGGCATTTGCCAAACGGTTTTGAAACTCACACTACTGTTCATCCAGTATAAGTAACTATTTGAAACAGTCAACTCTTTTGTATTAGACAGATATGTATCATGCAATACAATATAATTCTCGTTTTGATCATCCAAACCCTTACTGTTCAAAAACCGATACACGCCACCTTCAATATAATAAAGTTTCCGGGTTTGTGGGTCCATGGCCATGCTGAGTACTGGCAAATATCGGTAAATAACTTCTCTCTCGGAACCATTAAACCGAGCTCTCTCCATGTATTCACTGCCTGTATCGCATGTGTTGGCCCAGTAAATGTACCTGTAAATTAAATGACGCCATTGAATATCACGAATAGTAACTGATTCTGATTTTTATAAATTGTCATTGGTAACGTACCCTCTACAGCTATCCAGGGCAATATGAGTGGGGGTCCGGTCATCCATCTTAATTAAAAGATTTCCATCAATATTTTCATTAGATCCAGGTTTTAATGAAATCCAATTAATGCTCCTGTCATTAGTATCCGTAAAGAATAGTGTATCTGTTGCCGGGTCGAAGGCAATACTGTGAATTTTACTGCCGACTCTTTTGATGAAACATTTGTTTTCTTTGGAAAATAAATTATAACCGCATACAGCGTCGTTGTTGCTCTGTTTGTCGACGTACAGCATCATGTTGTGAACTTCATCGTAAGCTATCGCTGTGACGTTGTGAGAAATGAAATTCACCGTGTTTGTTATTGTTCCATCGGTATAAAATATTAGTTGATTTCCTACACTTAGCGCTATGTCTGAAAAGAAAGAGAGAATTAAATATTTAACGAAATGAGCTGAAAGCTAAATGAACCACTGCACTATAATCTGACGAAATTAAAACCTGATAAAAAAACATTCATGAATGCAATCAGAATATTTCCAGGGCAGAAACGGTTAAGATATAAAAAAAAAAATATTGTACTTAATCACAAATTAATTTGAGCACTAATAGTCATTTAATTCGTTTACGATCGTTTTCACTGGGTGGCTAGTGGCGGCGGCTGCAGTTGCTACCGGCTTGTTTTGTAGTGAGAACAGTCGTGTGTGGATAAATGGGAGTGCGAGTTCATGGCACGAGTATGTGAGATAATCGCGAATTCAGAGTTATGTAATAAGTTTTTAATATAAACGAGGTAACACACTATAAAAATGATAGTATGAAGCTTCATACAGGGTGGCCAGCTCACAAGAATACAACTTTTATTTGGGTATATTCTGATTTGGCACCTTGCAGTTGATAAGTATAAAAGACTATCCGTTACGCCAAACAGTACCACATCTAAACACCACTATACATCCATTCTCCATACACATTTAATCATTTATCATCATCACTCATCATTTCATCTTTTCTATACATTCATTCTGACTATCCATTATCTAAAGTATATAGTTAAAATAAGTACGACAAAAGCGTTATAATCCGTCTAAAAGACCATAATATAACCATGGCAATACCATCAAGTAATTTTATCGCAAAGTTTTTATCGGATTTTAAAACGCTAATTTTATACAAAATACCATGTGGAATAATAGCCGACTATTTCGTTATCCTCTTTCCTGTTTTTCATAAATATAGGTACAATTAATTGCATATATTTCCGGCTACCTATACGATAGTCAAGAATTCGATTATTAAGGGAATACCAATACGTACCTACGTTATGTACGTACAATAAGAGACTAGCAGCGCCCTGCGGTTTCACCCGCATAACTTTCGATTCCGTGGGAATATCGGGATAAAAACTATTCTATGTCCTTTCCCGGGACTCAAACTATCTCTATACCAAAATTCATCTAAATCTGTTCAGCGATTTAAGCGTGAAGAGGTAACAGACAGACAGAGTTACGTTCGAATTTATAATATAAGTATGGATTATGGATTTAAATAAAAATTAAAAAAAAAAAAATAGTGTTAGCTTGTAAATTGTAATTGTCGGGTCTTTGTAAATAAATAATTATATTTCCCGTGAAAAAAAAAAGATTGTATTTGAGACAAGTTCTTTTAATTTTAAAATAATATTGTGCTTTACTTAACTTAGTTAAATTCCCGTTTTAACAGAGTATGAGGGGTTTTAAACATTTTTGAATGTCGTTTTCACAGAATTTCATAAGCGATTTCTGTCATGATTTTCTTTCTTTTCTTTCGCATGCTCTGCGCTTAGTTTTTTGCTTTGCCGTAGAGTATTAAAATCTCATTTGACTTAGGTGATAAAATGTTTTGAGCCAGCGTCATGTTACTTTGTCAGTAACATTTCTTGTGATTTTTAGGGTTCCGTAGGTACCCAAAGGGTAAAAATTGGACCCTATTACTAAGACTTCACTGTCCGTCCGTCCGTCTGCCACCAGGCTGTATCTCATGAACCGTGATAGCTAGACAGTTGAAATTTTCACCGATGATGTATTTATGATGCCGCTATAACAACAAATACTCATACGTATATATACGTTTTTAGTATTTTATTCTGTTTTTAGAATAAAATAAGTATTTAAGGGGCCCCCACCCATACAACAAACCTGTTTTTTTCGGCGTTTTTGCGTTGTGGTACGGAACCCTTCGTGTCCTTCTTTCTTTTCTATGCAGTCCAACAGTGACCGCGCTTTAGGTCGTGTAAGCCCTTTAAATTACATGCCTTTCAGTTTCTCAGTTCGTTTACTTAAGACCCAACTAAACTTAAACCACTTACTTGCTCTAGCTATTATTTAAATAAAACGGAGTATTATTAAGATATGTATTATTTCTGTGTATTTACGAATATATTATGGATTAATAATAACTTAACCCTATCTTATAAATAAGTGGAAATAAAATAAATGGAAGCGCAAATGAAGCTTTCTCATGATAATTACAACCTAGGTTTTGTTCAAAATTAATGCACACCGTCTTGACCCATTATAATAAAAATATTGCGATACTTGAGCGCAAGCATATTTTTTTAGGTACTATTCCTTGCAACTGCTGTATAAATAAAATTATCTTGTTTAGGTACCTACCTCCTCCATAGAATTTAGAAATCATGAATTAATCAGTGTAGGTAACTACCTACACATAGATGTAACTACATATATTTAAAAAATCGAAGAATGAAAATCCTCCCCCTTTAAGCCGAAAGTAGATGAAACATGCAGACTAAAGTAGTCTCTTGTACTCACCCCAGGAAAACCCACGTACAGCGCTGCCAACGCCAGCACACACTGCCTTTTACACATTTTAAACTGTAGCAATACAAAGTAGTTTCATCAGGCGTAGATCCACCGCTGGTGATTGCTCTTTTGATTCTGAAGCCGAACGCTGGATACTCGCGACATAAATAGGTCTTTTCGGAATGGTGATGATAAGTGACTGGGAGATAAGAGTTCCCATTTATATTACTAAGTGTGCATACACACGAGCGGCGCTTTACACAGTTGATTATGTGTGCTAACGAGTCATCCCAACGAACAGTGACTGATCTGTTTGTGTGCAACATAAAATAATGAGAAAAAATAAAACATAATTTTTTTGCGTAAATTATTATTGTGTACCTAATAATGATTTATATTTTTTAACTGAATAAATGCAAAACGAAGTCAATAAAAAAAGTAATTTAAAAAATAAAAAACCCGACTGCGAAAATGAAAAGCTACAAACAAGCCCATTTTAAATTAAATAAAAGTTGGAAGCAGGCGAGACCCATTTGAATTTGAAAATATAATAAAAATGGTATGGGTCCCGCCTGCCGAAATACCAATACGTACGTTACGTGGGATAAGAGACTAGCAGCGCCCTGTGGTTTCACCCGCATAACTGTCGATCCCGTGGCAATATCGGGATAAAAACTATCCTATGTCCTTTCCCGGGACTCAAACCATCTCTATACCAAATTTCATCTAAATCGGTTAAGTGATTTAAGCGTGAAGAGGTAACAGACAGACAGAGTTACTTTCGAAATTATAATAGTACAAAACGAGCTGAAAGCTAAATGAACCACAGCACTATAATCACTGCACTGCACTATTTAAATCGATAATCATATCGATTTAAATAGTTTGGTGTTAGCATGGTAAATCGTAATTGTCGTGTCTTTGTAAATAAATAATTATATTTCAAGTAAAAAAAAAAAGATTGTATTTTGAGACAAGTTCTTTTAATTTTAAAATAATATTAATATTCAGAGGGGTTTTAAACATTTTTGAATGTCGTTGCTACAGAATTTCATAAGCGATTTCTTTTATGATTTTCTTTCTTTTCGTTCGCATGTTCTGCGCTTAGGTTTTTGCTTTGCCGTAGACTATTAAAATCTCATTTGACTTAGGTGATAAAATCTTTTGAGCCAGCGTCATGTTACTTTCTCAGTAACTTTTCGTGTGATTTTTAGGGTTCCGTAGGTACCCAAAGGGTGAAAACGGGACCCTATTACTAAGACTCCATTGTCTGTCTGTCCGTCTGCCACCAGCACCCTAATTGCGTAACTCACTATTATACTCTCAATTTGAATCAGGTTCAAGCACATTGCTAATCCATTGCTCCATAAGTTCGAAAAATGTGTCTGCTGAACAACGTACCTCATGCAATGAATGTTGTTAAACTGTCAAAATGAAACCCATTGCTACTGATAGTGTTACGCAAATACACTGCAGGCTGTATCTCATGAACCGTAATAGCTGGACAGTTGAAATTTTCACCGATGATGTATTTATGACGCCGCTATAACAACAAATACCAAAAACAGAATAAAATAAATATTTAAGGGGGGCGCCCATACAACAAACGTGTTTTTTTTTTTCGGCGTTTTTGCCTTGTGGTACGGAACCCTTCGTGTCCGAGTCCGACTCGCACTTGGCCAGTTTTTTGTTAAAATAAATGAGTGGAAATGATTTCACCCGATAAGTATCACTTGAAACTAATTAATATGGGTAAGTATGTATCGTATGATTGTTTGTGAACGTGAAGTGAAGTGACAAACAACGTCAGCTTCGTTAAGAAGTAAAGAAGAAGTCGCCATCGTTAATTTGTATTCGTCACCCGTAATTAATTTTATCCACTTGAATCGGTTTTAAAATCGAATCAAATCAAAATATTGTATTTCACTAAACCTACATGGGCACTTATGAAACATCAGAAGCTGTTCGAAAGCGGAGCGGTTCCAATTGGTCCTTTCCTATGGACAAGTGCCGGCAAGAATTTCCTCAGATACTCTTTTAATAAAAAAGTAATTTAAAACAAAATAAAAAACCCGACTGCGCTAAAAAACTTTAGTTAAAAAACTGAAAAGCTAAAAACAAGCCCATTTTAAATTAAATAAAAGTTGGAAGTAGGCGGGACCCATTTGAATTTGAAAATATCATAAAAATACTGATGAGATTTAAAACAAAAATTTTTTTGAAGAAGACATTGCGCCAAAAATCGGCAATTTTTTTTTTTTTTTTTATAAACCCAGTGTCACTCACAATTAAGACGAATCTAACGGCACTTCTCAAGCTGAAATCGATCAAGCCGTTTAGGCTACAGAGCGTGCCAAAGAAATATACATACATACATACATTCGAAAAACATAACCCTCCTTGTGACGCAGACGGGTAAAAATAACTGGCATTAAAATATTTTGAAATTACAGTGTATATATTTATGGGAGGACAGTGTAGGCTTGTCAACAAGTACCGAAATAATGATTTTATTTATTTGGGGCTTACAGGACCAAAACACAAAAAACGCGAGATTTAGAAACAATAAAAGTATATGATCGACTACAGTAAACAAAATCAGAAAAATATATGATATTCTTCAGGATATATGCTAGGTAGATAGTGTGTTGAAAATATAATACAACTAATTTGATACGATTTAAAAAATTATGTAGATACCTCTAAATACTTTCTTTTTAGAATAAAAACCATCTAATATGCACATACAATCATTCAGATTATTCTACAAGCAACATACTAAAATACTAGTATTTTAATCTTTTAGCCCAAACAATAGATTTTTGTAATTAAATAATAAAAAAATAAAAAAAATAAGTTTATTTCGTAACATTTTGGCTTACATTGCATGACGAGGAGTCGCCATTTAGGCATAGAAAATGCCTGTAGTTGAAGGCTCCGCTCTTCCCTTACATCATAAACATACAAGTTGGCAAATAACGAAAAGAGGAAAAATAAAAACAAAATGAAAAGAGAACACCATCAATTGAATAAGTGTGTGTTTGTGCGCGCGTGAGTGCTTAAGTGTGCGAGGGTAAAGGTATGTGTATGTGTGCGCCTGTACGAGAGGGTGTGTGTGAGTGAGAGGGGGTGTGTGTGTGTGAGTGTGGAGAGAGAGAGACGGATTTAGAGTGTACATGTCTATACTATAATTACAATAAATCTAAATGTAAACTTATAGTGACTAACTGGCTACTAAAATTGAACTACACAAAAACAGAAGAGCTACTAGTCATAATAACGTAATTGATAGGAACCATTCGTCTAGTTTAACATAAACCCACTCACATACCGTCTCATCCACTCAACACTACACAACACACACACACACACACACATCCACACACACAGCCCCACACACACACACAGACAAACACAAAACACATGACACCCTCAACACATTCCACATACACCTTGAACTCCACTGCACTTCATATAAATTTAAGATTTTATGATTACTATTTTTATTTTTTATTTTATTTTTTTCTTTTCTTCCAACAGATAGTTTGCCCTTATAACATAATAATGTAACTTTCGTGCATTCTCTATAACAATGTTTTTGATGATATTCTTGCCTGTAGAGGGGAGTCCCTGGTGTCCTGAAATACAAGTCACGGCTTAGTTTAGGCACCAGTCTCCCACAAATGAACATTGTCCTTCATCATATAAATTATCGTTTCCTCTTTTAAGTTTTAGTTAATAAGTGTGATTTGTGGAAGAAAATAAACATTTTTATTATTATTTCGTTTATTTTTCTATTTACTTACCTAATTACATTTTTAAATATTTCTTAAAATATAAAATAAGTATAAAAAACATTTAAAAATATAAAAAAATAGTTATCCGCCGGTGTCGGGAGCAGGGTCCAAGCTACCGGTGGTTAGGGCTCCAGAGACAGGAACCTCCTCACAATGCGAGCCGTATCGAGGAGTACTGCCTTCTGAATCAGGCCCTTGATCCAACCACCTAACGAGAGCCTCGATAGATGTTGATCGAGGCTTTCGGCCATCAGTCCATTGGCTGATACGACAATCGGCACAATGATAGCCGAGCTCACATTCCACATGTCAACAACCTCGTGTGCTAAGTCGAGATATTTAATTTCTTTCTCTTTTTCAGCTTTCACGAGGTTCCCGTCATGTGGAATGGTAACATCGACAATCATTATACGGCGCGCTAATCGATCTATCACCACTATATCAGGCTTATTGGCAACAATAGTCCTGTCAGTAATGATAGACCGATCCCAGTACAACGTGACATGGTCATTTTCAAGAACTGGGTCGGGCACATACTTGTAATACGGTACCTCAGAATCCACAAGTTTATATTTCAAAGCAAGTTGCTGGTGAATACTCCTCGCCACTTGGTTATGCCTGTGCAAGTACTCGCCGTTAGCCAGACGAGAACAACCAGAGATAATATGTCTGATAGACTCACCCGGACGGTGGCATGCCCGACACACGTCAACCGTCCCGTCCTTCATAATATGTCTCCGGTAGTTGTTCATTAATATAACTTCGTCCATAATTGCACAGACAAAACCTTCAGTTTCCCCGAAAAGGTCACCAAAACGTAGCCAGGATACGGACGCTAAGAAATCTACACCGGGCTCATGAAGAGCCCGATAGAAGCGCCTGTGAAGCTCCTTGCTTTGCCATACCTTCTTGCGGTCATCAGTAGAAAGTACTACAGGTTTGCGCCAGTTCTCTTTAGCCATGGAGAGCGGGGTGAGCCCCTTGTCCACTGCGACCACATCACGGTGCATACCCACCTCGGCTTTTAAAAAATATTCCCTGAGACTGCACACCTCGCGATTGTGGAGGGTCTTCGCATTTAAAAAGCCTCGACCCCCGCACTTCCGCGGGATATACAGTCTCATCACCGATGATCGTGGGTGATGCATCCGGTTTGCGGTCAGTAGTGTATGGACTCTTCTATCCAGGGCGTCGAGTTCGGTCTGAGTCCATTTGAGTATGCCGAAAGAGTACATCAAAACCGGCATGACCCAACCGTTGAAGGCGCGCACCTTATTTCCGCCCGAAAGAATAAAATATAATAAGAATAAAACGGAGTATTTTTAAGATATGTGTAACTGTGTATTATTTCTGTGTATTTACGAGTATATTATAGATTAATAATAACTTAACCTTATCTTAGAAATATGTGGAAATAAAATAAATGGAAGCGCAAATGAAGCTTTCTCATGATAATTACAACCTCGTTTATGTTCAAAATTAAAGCACACCGTCTTGGCCCATTAAAACAAAAATATTGCGATACTTGTGCGCTAGCATTTTTTTTACTATTAAAAAAAAAAAACTATTGCTGTATAAATAAAATTATCTTGTGTAGGTACCTACCTCCATCATAGAATTTAGAAATCACGAATTAATCAGTGTACGTAGTTACAGATAATTAAAAAATCGAAGAATGAAAATCTTCCCCCTATAAGCCGTAAGTAGATGAAAAATATAAGCTAAGTTTCTCGTACTCACCCCAGGAGTGCGCCAAACCCACGTACAGCGCTGCCAACGCCAGCACACACTGCCTTTTATACATTTTAAACTTTAGCAATACAAAGTTGTTTTAACAGGCGTAGATCCACCGCTGGTGATTGCTCTTTTGATTCTGAAGCCGAACGCTGGATACTCGCGACATAAATAGGTTTTTTCGGAATGATGATGATAAGTGACTGGGAGATAAGAGTTCCCATTTATATTACTATTACACTAGTGGCGCTTTACACAGTTGATTATGTGTGCTAACGATTCATCCCAACGAACAGTGACTCATCTTTTTGTGTGCAACATAAAATAATTAGAAAATAATAAAACATCATTTTTAGCGTAAATTATTATTGTGCACCTAATAATGATTTATATAAAAATATGAACTGAATAAATGCAAAACGAAGTCAAAAATACAAGAGACTTGTTCATCAGAACGCAGTTGGTACGTACATTTATATTGTTACACAAATGATAAGCGGTTTAAACAAAATTACTGGAAAAATTAACAAATGGAATATTAGCTTATACTTCAACAGTTATAAACATTTTAGAAGTAGGTTTTCGCCAATTCGACAACAAATTAGCTAGAGTTAGGTTTCTTTTCACCGAGTCAAACGTAGGGGTGTTGGTGGAAGCGTCATTTATGGCAGCTTCACATCTTGTTCCCTCGTGATTGCCAACACATTGGCAGACTGGCTGATTCTCCTCGTTCAGGGAACAGTCACCGTTGTTCAGACAGTAACCATGACACGCGTACACTTCACATCTGTCCCCGGAATAACCGGCATTACATCTGAAACAGTGATAGTATCACCCATGGTTATTTAAACAAAATTTTCGGTGGCCCGGTGGTATCGGCCCCAGATCTCGACTTACGTATCGTAGATAGTTGGTTCGAAACCAAGCAGGCTTTTTACTTTGTCTAATTTATTTCGTCATCACTGCACTCAAAAAGGTGAAGGAAAAATCTTGAGGCAAGTGGCATGTCTTCTTTCTAACCAAAATTTCGAAGACATGTGATAGCAACCAACACACACTGTGACAGTGAGGTGCATTACGGCCCACTCCCCTTTAGTAGAGAGGAGGCCTGTTTCCCAGCAGTGGGAACGTTAGAGGCAGATTATGCTTCTGTTTAACTAAAGAAACCCATTCATCATCATCATCATTTCAGCCGAAAGACGTCCACTGCTGGACATAGGCCTCCACCAAAAGGGGGGGTTTGCCATAATCGCTTGGCAGGCGGGTTGGCGATCGCAGTATGGTATGGTGGTGGAATGCATAGAGAACGCTGCTGCCCATTCTCCGGTACGCCCCTTAGTCGCCTTTTACGACACCCACGGGATGTATGGGGTGGTGCTATTCTTTAAGTCCGGCACCACACAGACCAGGAAACCCATTAGGAGTAGAAAATATTTTACCTGCATTTAGGAAGTCCTTCATGGTTGAAACTGCAGTCACCTTGCAAACAATAGTTCTCACAGACTGAAACATCGCATCCCCCACCGATGTAACCAGGTGTGCATTTGCAAACAGACGTCTCACTAACTCTTATACCATGAACACAAACCAGTTCGACAACTGTTACTGTTGATTCTGTTGTCTGTTCTGTTTCTGTTGTGTGTTGAATATTGAGGGAGTTGCTGGTTACTGTGATTGTTGGTATTAGACTCGACAGTGCTTCGCAATCCTGAAGTCCCTGAATTTGATCTTTTATTTTGTAGTTGGCGGCTATACCGAGAGGTGTTTTATTGTTGAACTTACTAAACTCTTTTATCTCTTCAGGATTCATCATGTTTTTTGGCATTTGCCAAACGGTTTTGTGGGACACACTACTGTTCATCCAGTATAAGTAACCATTTGAAACAGTCAACTCTTTTGGATTAGACAGATCTGTATC
Organism: Mesoligia furuncula; assembly: GCA_916614155.1. Classification (NCBI taxonomy): domain Eukaryota; kingdom Metazoa; phylum Arthropoda; class Insecta; order Lepidoptera; family Noctuidae; genus Mesoligia; species Mesoligia furuncula. Next base: position 21,705,735 of record OU744808.1, read on the forward strand.
ATGCAAGAAAATATATTTCTCGCTTTGATCATCCAAACCCTTACTGTTCAAAAACCGATTCGCACCACCGTCAATACAATAAACTTTTCGTGTTTGTGGGTCCATGGCCATACTGAGTACTGGCAAATATCGGTGTACAACTTCTCTCTCGGAACCATTAAACCGAGTTCTCTCCATTAATTGTGTGCCTGTTTTGCCTGTATCGCCTGTGTTGGCCCAGTAAATGTACCTGTAAATTAAATGACGCTATTGAATACCACGAATGGTAACTGATTGTGATTTTTAAACTGTCATTGGTAACGTACCCTCTACAGCTATCCACGGCAATATGAGTGGGGGTCAGGATATCCATCTTAATTAAAAGATTTCCTTTAACATTGTTATTAGGTCCAGGTTTTAATGAAATCCAATTAATGCTCTTTTCATTAGTATCCGTGAAAAATAAAGTATTTGTTACCGCGTCGAAGGCAATACTGTGAATGTTACTACCGACTCTTTTGATAAAACATTTGTTTTCCTTGGAAAATAAATTAAAACCACATATAGCGTCGTTGTTGCACTGTTTGTCGACGTACAGCATCATGTTGTGAACTTCATCGTAAACTATTGCTGTGAGGTTTTTGGAGTTAAAACGTACGGTATCTGTTTTGGATCCATTGGTATAAAATACGAGTTCATCTCCTAGGCTTACGGCAATGTCTGAAACAAGAGAAAAAACACTTAACATAACGAGCTGAAGGTTAAATGTACAGTAGCGGTCAGAACTCCAATGCCAGCATTACAAAACTATCACATCGTAACTCGTCGCACTTGAATCCTTCTTCTATTAAGGCATTTCACACACACATACACACCCGTATATTGCACTCTTTCATCACGTACGAAACAGAAAAGTGGTATATGATCATCATCATAGGCCTGTCGCGGCACGCAGTCTTTTTCTAACTATGCTAACGAGAAAAAGACAGCGAATATTTTAAACAAAAAAATAAAAGTTGAGGGTAGATTTGAATCAAATTAATATTCTGACTGTAGTTATAATAATGCTATGACGTTGTTGGTTGGTGAACTTACTTACGAGCGTTTGTGTTATTGATATTAGAGGTGTTGAGTTTGAAGATTTTTATTGAAAATGCAAGCATATATAAATATTGAAGCCAGTGCGAACATTGTAGCCTTGCATAACAATGGGTTTCATATATCTGAAATATCCAATAAAACCGGATTTTGTGTTAGTTATTTTGTTGTCATTGATTTTATTTGTTCTCATAACGCTACAAACTATATACGCTTTATGGTTGGTGAGTATGAAACGAATGGTTTCATATCTACAAGACGATTTGCCGAAGAATTTGATACGTCATTGCACACTGTTCGCCGTGCACTCCATGCCGAAGGCCTTCATCATCGAACACCTGCGAAAAAACCGTTTTTAACGCAAAGGCATAAGGAAGAACGGTTGCATTTTGCTCGCGAATATTTAGACTTTGATTGGGAGACGACCGTATTTACTGACGAGAAGACTTTCAAATCATGACAAAAAGGAAGAATTCATTTGTGGCGCAGAGACAATACACGTTGGTCTGACAGTAATATTATAAATAATACGGAGTCAGGAAGAATTCGTGTAAATATGTGGGGGTGGATTAGTGCTCATAGGCCGGGTGAGTTGGCATTTATACCGACGCGGGCCAACAGCTCTAATTACGTCGACGTTTTGAGCGATATAATGCTACCTACTGTTTGAAATGTTTAACCAGTGGACGAAATGGGTGAATTTTATTTGGTTCAAGATAATTGTCCGATACATCGTGCCACTATTGTTCGTGGGTGGTTTACGGTTGGAGTATACGTAACGGGGCACAGGAAAAAAGAGAAAATTTTTGCAATAAATTTTTTTTTGGTAAATTGTTTATTTTTTCGATTCTATCGTATAGAACACCTAAAAATAAGGCGAAAATCATCTGGGTGATTTTTGTCTCCGCCCAACCGTTTGTCGTAAAAATTCTCCTGATACAGGAATATTGCATTTTGTAAGCGATCCTTTCGTCGCTTACAAAATGCAATATTCCTGTACCAGGAGAATTTAGGATGCAAGAGCGAGCGAAGCGAGCTCGGGACTTGGGGCATCCCGACTCGGATAGGTTAGGTTAGAAGGGGATGGCGGGGTCCGGAAGACCCCGCCATCCCCTTCGTGCGTGGTTATTTTTTTTTTAAACCACCCAGAAGTAGGAGCCCCGCGGCGCGGGGCTCCGTCGATATGACCTCCGGAATCACTTGACCTTTACCTCAAAGTCACTACAACTTAGTGACGTCAAGGTTGGCAACTTCAGGAGAATAGCTTATTTTGACCTTCAGAAATTTGACCTTGACTTAAAGATCAAAGTCCTTGAGGTCAAGGTTAGTGAGAATCGCGGAGTTCGACTTTTGGAATTTTGACCTTTACCTCTAAGTCAATGATTGAGGTCAAGGTCAATGCCCTTGAGGTGTACCATGGTGTTCCCCCACCCTACTACTCCCATATCCCACCGGCAGCCTAATTGCGTAACACATTTTATGTCTGATAGCGATTCCGAAACTATGCCAACTCCAGTGATCAAAATTCCGAATTGTAGAACTCTAAATGATCCTTACTGAGTAGAATTTGTTAGGGATGTACCCACTATCGGGCAGAATTTGTTTGGTGAAAGTGTTTTGTTTCGTCATATATGAACTATTCGCTTCCGAATAATTTTGCTATAATTAAATTTTGTTGTGACTACAACTGATGGCTCTACCACTGCATATAAAAAAAATGTACAATGATTGCCGAAAAATGAAAAACCAATTTATAATACACTTTCTACCAAAAACTACCATAATTGAAATACGAAAGGAAACGTTTTATTTTTCACGTTTTAGTTATCTGTAGCCAACGATAAAATCTTAAAAAAAAAAGTTATTTAAAAAAATCAAAAAACCCGACTGCGGTAAAAAACTTAAGTTAAAAGAAACTGAAAAGCTAAAAACAAGCCCATTTTAAATTAAATAAAAGTTGGAAGCAGGCGGGACCCACATCATTTTTATTGTATTTTCAAATTCAAATGGGTCCCGCCTGCTTCCAACTTTTATTTAATTTAAAATGGGCTTGTTTTTAGCTTTTCAGTTTCTTTTAACTTAAGTTTTTTACCGCAGTCGGGTTTTTTGATTTTTTTAATAACTTTTTTTATTTCCAGCTTTTTAGTTTACAAATTTGAAAGATTTCGCAGACGATTTAGTTCTTGGTAGGTGTTTTTTTGCGATTTGTCACATCGAATTGCTTTTAAGTATTATATGTTGTATATATTTTTGTAATCACCTTTTAAAACCCTTTATTTTGATACCCCACTCGATAGGTTTTGAAAAAAAAATATTTAATATGGCGTCCAGTAGTCGCCATATTGAATTTTCACTAACGTCATGTCTTTAGTGACACTCGCCGGACTAAGAGGAATCGATTATCGTGTGAATCATAAAAATCGGCCCAGGCGTTTGGTCTGTATAGTGCTTCAAAGGAACATATAAACATACATACATACATACATAGGCTGATGAACACATTACCACTCCTTTGCGTCGCGCAGTCGGGTAAAAAGCAGTGATGTCAACTTAGTGGGAGTTCCACTAAACTTGGGGGTTTGGACACAGGGATGGGGTGCTGGTGGACAAAATTTTGCTTTCAGTGGCTGGTGGTTTTCTCTAGTGGTTAGACTAATTCAATTTGTAGAAAACAATATAATCAACTACTTAAACTTTGCCTCGAGAAAATATTATAATAACACGATAATGGCAAGTTTTATATTTAGTTTAAACCCTGTGAGAGTGAGAAATAAATCATCAAACTACTGACGTTTTAAGGTCTCAGTTGTAATGTACAGACGCCAGCACATCAAGTTACTACAATCTGTCAAATTTCTTTAATAGATTTTCAACTTTATCACTAAAGCATAAGGTTCAAAGTTGATTGGGATAATTGGACAGTTTCGGGTAGGTTGATGTGCTGGCGTCTGTACAATGCGTTTCAAATAAGAATAGGATCAACTTAGCGCCATGTTGTGACGTCATAGCTGTCAAATCGAATAAATTGAGTAGGGTGAGCAAAACAAGATATTTTTTTAATAACATTAATTACATACGAAAACATTTTTTTTTCAATTCCGCTCATGTCTGCATGACTGTCTGAGTGGTCATCGTCAACAACAATAACAAATTTAACAGAAAACAACCACGTAACATACAGAATTAACGAAAGAAACAGTAACACTCCACAAGCACTTAGTCTCACGAAGAAGCACACCAACAACCACAGAGCAAAAGTTGTGGAAATGAGATTTCTCCATAACATCACGCATGTATTATTTTAAAGTGTTGGGCAGGAGTGTATAGTACCCCCACAATTCACCAATGCTTCATCATAGATATCGTTTATGGTTTTCGAAAGTTGTAAAGCCGATAGAAAGGTCGAAATGAAAATCCAAGTTGGCGGCTGAAAAGATTTTCAAATTTGTCATCATGGTTGTCGTTTTCATGCTTTTCGAGGGTGCTGAAGCCGATAGTGAGGTCAAAATGAAAATCCATGATGGCGGCTGAAAAGATTTTTAAATTTGTCATCATGGTTGTCGTTTTCATGGTTTTCTAGGGTGCTCAAGCCGATAGTGAGATCGAAATGAAAATCCAAGATGGCGGACGTGAAAAGTTTCAAATTTTTCATCATGGGTGTCGTTTTCATGGTTTTCGAGGGTGCTGAAGCCGATAATGAGGTCGAAATGAAAATCCAAGATGGTGGACGTGAACAATTTCAAAATTTTTATCATAGGTGTCTTTCCCTGAATGACTCAACTAAGTATTTTAATCTTGCCTTTATCTTGGAAAATTGCTTAATGCAAAATTTGCTTAATTTTTAGCTCCGTTAGGCTTTGCTGCTGACGTAGTCCGTCTAAATACTTCCATATAGAAGGATGATGAGCTGATAAAAGTGATGAAAATCCCGTATGAAACCCTTCGACAGAGTTATTTGTTCTGGGTATACCTTGAAGCACTGCATAGAATGTGTTCCACATATCAATGGGGAACCTAGGAGGTCGCCTGCCCCGTCTTTCTAACCTTCCGATCCAGTTATCTTCAAAATAATCAATAACGTCTCGGAGGAGACAGGAATGCTCAGCATAAAATTGAAATTCGAGAAGTTCGTCAAAGGCGTCGATAACCTGTTCAGACGGAACATACGCTAAAGCACATAACTGGCCAATGTACAGACTGCAGCACATCAATGTAAACTCTATACATATCTATAACTACGACGCGCTGTATAGTGTTAGAAAGAAAGTATCCTTGGTATGATTGGTGGAGTTTTCAACGTTTCTAAAATCACCCAATCGCAACCATACTAATAATTGGCAGCCAATTATCATGTTCACGACTACTAAAAAAAAAACCAAGGCGAGGGTGGATGAATAAAAAGAAATATCGCGCATCAGTAACATTTTAAAGTTGTCTACTGTTAATATCTAAATTCCATGATTCATTATCTAAATAGCTGGTTGTGATTGTGCGATAATGAACTTTATGAAAATGTGTCATATGGTTTAAATTCTTTAGAATATTGCGCGTATCATCCCAACTAAGGTCGAATTTCAATACATATTACAAGAGTTGGGTTGGTCTCATGGTCACTAAGGCAGCTCGATAATCATCGTTATCTGCGTTCGAAACCAGGAGAAACATAAATACAGCTTTTTGTTAGCAATGTTTTGTTTTTAATTAAATATTATGTTTTTTTTTCTTTTTTTTTTAACGAAAGAAGTCGGGAAATATCTTTTTAAATGGGTAGTTTGTATAGAAATGAAACAAAATCATTGCAAGTAATAAAAATGTTTATTATTTCATTAAAGTAAGATAAAGTAACTAAATGCTCATTGTTCAAAGTTATTACATTTTATAATATCATATCCAAACCTAACCATTTATAAACATTTAAAAAAAGTCATTGTTAATGCTTGGAAGTTTGTTATCGATTGTTGTTGTTGTTATGTTTTACAGATTTATAGCTAAGTATAATTATGTGTAGTGAATCAACATGTTATTTAAATAGAAAAATGCATTTCCATTTATAACAATAACATCACCACATAATCTGCAACATTAGCCATTAATGGTTTAGCATTCATTCAATTGAGCATTTACTTACATAGTGTGTTTTAAAATACTTATAAGTAGATTAGTTAGTAGCGGAGTGGCGCACCGTCTTCTTCTTTAGCTTGTGTAAGCGGCTACGCATACCGCACACCATGTTCCAACACAAATCTCATGTGCTCCGTCGATGACACGATCTCAGCCAAATTGTTTTTATTTCGCACTTCGGATTTGTCCCAATTTAAAAAGATTTGACCCCATAGGTTTTCTATAACTATGGTTCAAATCGGGAGTTTTAGATGGCCAGTAAATAATAGTTAAACCTTCTTGAGCAGCTAACCAATTCTTCACAATGCCTGCACGGTGGATCGGGCAGTTATCTTGCACGAAGTAAATATCAGTGTTAGGATAGATAAGCAATTCGCACAGTCGGCAGCATGACGTCACGCAGAATCTCCAAATACTGACTAATATTATAGACAACATCCAGCCAGCAATGTTTTGTATAGTCATTAAGTTGCGACATGACGCTTTGATTTCACCAAATTCATTAAAAATGCTTTTCACGATTTACTTCAAACGTTTTAGAAATGTTTGTGCGCCGCAGTCGCTGTTTAGGCGTAGGTAGACTGACTTTTGTCACTTAGATCAATTTAATATCCATCTACCCCACGAAGTAAACTTTTACTTCGACCTACTCATTTGAGGACTTATAGTTTTTTTTAATTTACCCACTTGTTTTTGCCGTGTTACTTAAAAGCTTTTCAACTTTAACGACAAGAAGATAATGATTAAAATGGCTTAACAAGATATGCCGACTTGACTAAGACAATGTTGGTCACCGACTGTACGCACTGCAGCACGAAACATTACAAGTAAGGACAGACAAAAAGCTATATATCTCTTTCGCACGATTCTCGCTGTTGTTGCGCATAACGCGTTCAAGGTCAAAGTGGGGTAAGTTGATGTGCTGGCAACTGTACATCGCGAAATCAGGAGTGTGTATGTGATTGTGCAAAACGTCTTTTTGGGAGTATCTTACGTCAGACACTTTGAGAAAAGTGAAAAAAACAGCCTCGCAAAGACGCTGTAAGAAAACTCTGTTTTCAAGCTGAAATTGAGGCCTGTTCAAAATCAGTCAAAATAGTTAATGGTTTCGATTTGGATTGCGTTCGGATTGTCTGATTTTTCATGTTGCATATAATATCCCTTTTTTCAATCATTGCCCGACTGGGAACATGATTGTGCTGGCATTTTAATGTTACTGAATCACTAGACAAGTGGCATCGACCCCGACATCTGTCGTAATTTAATAACTAATGGTCTTACCACTGTTTTTTGTGCTAGCGGTGTTAACCTATAATTAATTGTTGCACCCGCAATTGTATCCTAATTATTATAAATAATAAGCTGCTAATGCGTTGGTGTAAGCAATTGTTGGTTATCCTAAATAAATAAATAAATAAATAGACACTTGCCACCTTTATCGTGCCACCTTTATCGTCATTGCATCTCCAATATGTGTTTTCATAATTATTTTTATCAAAACGATATACAGGAAGTTTTTTTATCACCATTCAAAAAAAACAGCTCTTTTATACATTTTGGTTAAGTAGGTATTGAACTTTTGTATTAAACAGGTGATTTTTTTTTCGTGGTTTCAGAGATGGTTCCATAGTGAAAGTTGTTCATATTCATGGGTAGAACACCCTGTAAAAATTTGGATAGTGATAAAAAATAATTCTGTTTATACAACGTTATCTATACATATACAAGATGTCCCAAAAGGTTACGTACGTTAAGCTGTGACCGTTTTGAAACTAATTAACCAATCTTTTTTTGTATGGAAATAGGAATGATTTTTTTCTTTGTTATCACAGCTTACCTAGTCTTAGACTGTACAGGGTAATAGATGTCTATGGCCTATACTGAAATGATGATGAATATTACCAAAATTATTTTGGGGATGAGCTGAAACTATGAACAAATAAGCCACTTTTAGGGGAGACCAGCTGGATAAGCCAATCAAATCAATCAACCTTTGCTTTTGTACAGACTAGACAAGATGAAGCTTGATCCTTTACAACTTTCTCGTATTTGAGTAAATGCAGTAAAGGTTATTTTCCCTGTCATATGGTAAAGCTTGATCTGGCCTAGACTGTACTTGAGTGTTTGAGGTATGTCTGTACTCCAATCTTGAGAATTAGTATAACGGGCAGTAACATCAAAGGAACAGAATAGACATTTAAAAATGTATTTGCGTACGAATTTGAGACTATTGTTTTATTGATATGTTTTGTTTTGCAGGGGTATTGTTCCCGAAAATTATTTTTAAATGTCCTAGTATGAATTTTTCAAATAAGTGTTATACCATTTTGGAATTGCAATAAAATTACCTATCTTTTTAAGTTACTCGCCGGAGTTGCATAGTACTTTTTTTTTCAGTACACCTGGAAGAAGTTGAGTGAAATCGTAATTACTAAGTCCTTAACTGGACAAGAACTTAATTTTCTTTAAAATCTTGGTTAGATATGTATTGTTTTTTTTATTACAATTTGATAAAGGGTTATTGACGATTACATAACAGCATTTTTTTTTTAATACAGCAATATTTGTAGGTACAGTTAGCAAAATAGCCCCCAAGGTGTAAAATTCACCCAACTTCTTGGGTAGGTCCAACTTCTTGAAAGGGGTCAATCGCCGAATCTGACTCGGCTGAGCAGCGTTCGGGAAGCTACGCAATATCTTCTCGTCCCACATACCGCAGTGTCACAAGACCTCTTTCACCAGTGTCTTTGACCAGTGCGTGTGGCCAGTGATGATGGCACTGAAACGTGGTCGCTCACAATTGGCCTTATTAGAAGGCTAAAAGTCACCCAGAGGGCAATGGAGAGGGCTATGCTTGGAGTTTCCCTGCGTGACCGAATCAGAAATGAGAGATCCACAGGAGAACCAAGGTAAGCGACATAGCCCGAAGAATTGCCAAACTTAAGTGCAGTGAGCAGGGCACATTGCTCGCAGAGCAGATGGCCGATGGGGCCGAAAGGTTCTGGAGTAGCGACCACGTACCGGAAGACGTAGCGTTGGAAGGCCTCCCACAAGGTGGACCGACGACCTTGTGAAGGTCGCAGGGACCCATTGGATGTGAGAAGCACAGATCCGGTTAAAGTGGAGGTGCTTGGGGGAGGGCTATGTCCAGCAGTGGACGTCTGAAATGATGATGATATTGATATAAGTAACGTCTTTTGTCATAAAAATAAAAATAGTATGGACATACTCGCACTACTATCAAAGGAGTCTCCGAGACATTACAAGCCACACAATAAATAACGTTAATAATAAGAAAATAAACAAGCCCTTCGTACTCACCCCAGGAGTGCGCCAGCCCCACGTACAGCGCTACCAACACCAGCACACACTGTGTTCTACACATTTTATTCTTCAGGAAAACAAAGTAATTTTAGCAAGGGTAGGTCGACACGAGGCGTCCACACATCGGTCGCTCTTGGAATATTAAAGCAAAACGCAGGTTTTACGCATTTATAATAATAGTGATATCTTATCTGGAACCACCAGCAATTGTTCAAAATTGTATTTTATAGCAAAACGGTGGTTTACCACAAGTATGAAGAGATAAATTAGTGGTCTCTTATCTGGGACCAGGCAGTAGGTACCTACGGTTAGCCCAAATACGTAGTGCCTACAATGCTCTATAATATTATTATATTTTTCATACTAAAATTAAACCTACCTATAGAATAAATTCGTAAGTAAAGGAATCGCTTTCATATCTATTCGACTGTATTTCCACTTCTGAAGTTATAGTCAAAGTATTCTATAAACAAGCCCTGCGCCCGAAGGCAATTCCCATCGGCAAAAATGACGAATTTTCATACAAACTTTCATCAAGGGATGAAAGTATGTATGAAAATTCGTCATTTTTATCGAGAGTTTTGCGGAGCGAATGAAAGAAGGAACAGTAAGGCAGCATTTTTATTTAAAATTTTAAATAGCAGCAGGCGCGTTCGTTTATTGCAGTAATATTTAACTTAGACAGCACAGAAATGTCGATTTTCTAACATGTCGCCACATCAGCAGTACACTGTACTACTGCTTAGCGGGGGCTGGTCGTTAGTAGGAACCTAAATGAATTAATTTGCGGTGCGATTGCAGTCGCAGTGGAGAATTTAGATAGCTTTTATACAAAAATCCTTAGTAGTCATAGGCTAGATTGTAATTACCTAATCATAAAGAAACTGGTTCTTTCTAATAAAGGGTAAAACAAATAGAATTGTGCAGTGAAAACCATTAATTGTTTTTAGGCTTCCGTGCCTCAAAGGAAAAACGGAACACTTATGAGATCACTAGAACCATTGTCTTTTAATAGAAATATCCTTCAAAACTCACGGATTGTGTCTGTCTTACGCAATTAGGGTCCTTACCAGCTTTAAATAGAGAGGTAGAAAGAGGGTAGGCCTTTGCCCTGCAGTGTGACGTCACAGGCTTTTTACCCGACTGCGCGACGCAAAGGAGTGGTAATGTGTTTATCAGCCTACGTATATATGTATGTATGTTTGCATGTTCCTTTGAAGCACTATACAGACCAAACGCCTGGACTCAACTACTAGTCTACGTACTATTCGTATCAACAAACACGCGTTTAAAGAATTTGGTAAAAAAAAATTACCAAAGGAGAAACCCAAATTCCATAGAAACTTGGGCCTGGCGTTACAGGGCTGGAATTTGGCCATAAATTAGAGCATTTAGGAAGGTTTCACGAGCCCAATTTTCACGTCTCCCAGCAATGGCCAAATTGGTAAAATCAGACAACAATGTTCACTTTTTAGGTTATTTTTAGTACCTAGTTAAACAATGATATTTTTGAGACTTTCGTTTCCTACGTAAATCTGGAACGCACGTGTGCTGTGCTGCAGCACCTGCCGTCTATCACGATGAGGTTTTAGGTACTTATATAAAAAGCGCTCAGGGGATGACTTCCGATTTATCTGATTGTTCTTGTAGCGATACTGAAAACCTCAGCAGAAAACTATGTTTATTATACAAGCCCACTTACATCACTACTGGCTTGCATTTGTTAATATTGTACCTAGGGATTTGGTGCAATCTTAGATTACAGTAAGTAAGTAATCTGGGATTGTAATAATATATTAAAATAAAAAAAACACAGGTAATTGTGATGGTTTTATTAATTACTTTCTTCATTAGGATTATCATAATATAATAACACAGTAGGTATCCAGAAATTGTGCAGAAGGCAATTGACTACCCTGGTGCCATGCCTAACCAAGATACCATATTATGCTCATGGTGTGGGTACAGCATCCAACCGTTCTTTTGCTAACGACACAGGTTCGGTTATAGCATCCCTTCCACTTAGAGAGCTGTCGACTAATGTATAAACGAAATACATCCTATTACTAATATGCCTCGACTTTATTCTTCCTCTTAAGTTTGAGTCCCATGTTAACAGCTCTTGCTGTAGATCATGGAAATGCCGGGATGCTCTATTTGCTCGCACCCAACAAGAGTGACAGACAACACTTGAAGCAGCCACCTGAAAATAATATATCTACATTAAGGGGTGCCTTTACACCAGAGAGGTGTGGTGTGTTATTGCCCACTTTGAAAAAGAATGATCTAAAGAAATCCTGATGTAGGTTAGTAAGCCTGAGTTAGCTTAACCATTATCACACTGTTCTAATTCACTTAAATGTTTTGGCATACCAAATAAAACTTTTGAATACCCTTGTTATCAAAAGTAAACTAAAAAAAATGTTATTAAAAAAGCATGAAAAAAAACTATTATATTAACCGTGCGAGGTAGGATCCATCCTCATATAAAGTGTTCGTCTTCGTGTTTTCTGTGTTCTTGCACTGTACCAGTAGTCGTAAGTTGATGGCAACGAACTCTTCTCAGAAGAGAACGTCCACAGTGAATACACACTCGTTGGTGTCCTGTAGGTGTCTGTTCACTCCCTTCTGGTATATTTCCATCAAGAGATACAGCATTGGCATGATTCCAGCAAGCTTGGCAGATTAAAGTAATTTTCATTTACCTGAAGCAAACATTTATCATTTGACTATTAGGTCTAGCATTAGCATTTAGCAATAAACATCCGAGTGGCACATTTGGGTAAACATAAGCGGCCTTACTACATTCCCACTGCAGGGACACAGGTCTCCTCTCTGAGAGGGAATATGATTAACCAATAACCATGCAGGTTCAGTCCGGATTGGTGATGTCACAGTCATGTCTTCGAATATGAAGCATCACGTCTGCACATTCTGGTATCATTATATAAAGTACAACTATCAACAAACAACTGAACAAATGCGATAACACTATTTAGTTCGACTACATTAAATTATTACATACATTGTACAAAAATGTTACAATATAGAAATATCGGATACTAACCGTTTGAGACGCGCGCGACCCATTCCTGTACAATTGAAAGAATAATTTTCATCTTCCAATCTTCGCCTTCCTATTGTATGGCAGTGGGCCGTTGCTATTCCGCAATTAATGCACAGGTTCATGATCTCGTGCCAGTCGTCAAAAAGAGCAATAATCAGATCCGGTTTTCCAGCAAAAGTCAGCACAGGTGGCAGGTTATGTAACGGTGTCCATTGTTGAAGCGAGGGTCAGTCAGAATGCAATCAATTTCAGAGTCCAGTATTCGATTAGAGGTCTTATGAAAAAATAAATCCCCAGAAATACAGAAAAACAACACATTGACTTGCTCAAAAATCCGAAAAGCGAATGACATTGACAATATTAATGACATGACATTACAACCATGACAATTGACAGACGTTGACATTGACATTTGCCGTTTACTAGTGCAATCCATGGTGCAGTCGATTTTATCGATTATTTATTTCTTTTAATGTTTTTTAATGGCGATTACGTTAAATATCAATTAGTTTCCAGATTTAATTGTTTTACATTGATTTTAATACCTAAAAAGTCATTTATACTAAAATAATGGAGTGTTATTTAATTATTCGTATCGTATCAGCATCGATTTCCACTGAATCGATCATATTCTTAGGGTACGCTCTATTGATAGAATACCAGCATTTGTGAAGTTAGTGACGTATAACAAAATAAGTGTTGTAACGGTTTACAAAGGTGGTTTAAAACAAAAAAATAGAAATCTAATTATTTTCTACACTTGGCCATTGTAAATGAGGCTAAGATTTAAATGGGTTAATTTAGCAAAATAGACGATTTTTTTTGTACATATCTTATTCGTGTAACGGTTAGGCCCAGAAACGGGTTTCTCCTTTGAAAATATCAAGTTGCCACCCTGCCTGCTTTGGCAACACTGACAAATAAATGTCTCTTCATTAAGTTTAAAGAAGTATAGTCACATTACCCGACTACGCAAAAAAGGAGGGTTATGGGTTTATGTTTATGTTTTTTTACGCCATATTTTGAAAATGGAAAAAATGAAAGTCAACAAACTATATCACGTGGGGTATCGTTGTTGGATAGGTATTTAATAAAAATAATTTTTAGTTTTTACCCGACTGCGCCAGAAGGAGGGTTATGTTTTTCGAGTGTATGTAATGTATATTCCTTTGGCACGCTCTGTAGCTTAAACGGCTTACCCATACGGCGGGACTCATGCGATTTTTATTATATTTTCAAATTCAAATGGGTCCCGCCTGCTTCCAACTTTTATTTAATTTAAAATGGGCTTATTTTTAGCTTTTCAATTTCTTTTAACTTAAGTTTTTACCGCTGTCAGGTTTTTTTTTTTTTTAAATAACTTTTTTTTAATAAAATTTGCTCTTCAGCGTTGAGAAACCCCTCTACGGTTGCTATCAAATCCCGATCATCCTGATAATCGTAACATCCACCACGCGGGCCCAGTGCGGGATGGTGGTGTCACATGTCTTAGTATTTTTCGTTCTACTTCTAAGACATGCCGGTTTCCTCACGACGTTTTCCTTCACTGGTAAACATCGTCCCAGTTACTGAAATCTGGAAGTCAAGTAGACTTCCAGATTCCAGACAGTCGCGTCATGTAAAATACTGATATTCAGCTGATCTTGTCAGACTGGAAGCCGACCCCAAGATAGTTGGGAAAAGGCTAGGAAGATTGATTATCCATTTCAAAATAAATTTATCCTTAGCACGGTGTTGTCAAAAATAAATTAAATGCTACAACTGAATGATATTTACGAATCACTTGTTTAATAAAAGTATGTATATTTAAGGTGCTCGAACAGACGCCGAAGTCTGTTTATAACAGACTATAAAAAGAAAGAAAACTTAAAATTAAAACCAAACAATGGCGGCGATTCAGTTGTGCACAAACTAAACTAAAGGAGATGTCCGCTTTTTGTATGGACGCTGGTTTTTTATTCCGAGAAAAATCTAACCAGAATCAAACTACATCCAAATAAAAGCTACTAAAATATGGAACTTGGAACCACTGAAATAATATTTTTAGAACCTTAGACAAATACTCTAAGGCCCGTATTAATAAACCTTCCTCAATGACATACTCAAGTGCGATATCATTTGATACGCCATTATTGCGATATCAGCATCTCAAGATCATTGCTAATTAATAAACACATGAAAACAGTATCTCAGTTACCAAGATCAGCTCCTCAAGATGCTGTACTTGAGGGCTTGATCTCGTGAACGATTACGTCACATTGACCGAAGTTTAGAATGACATTCATCACATTTCGTTCATGATGGTTTTTGCTATGTTGTAAGATTTATTGAAATACTTGTATTTTGTTAAAATTTTAATGAATAGCGCTGTATCATGTTTTATAGAGTATAGTTCGGAAGCGCCCCGATCACACGAACCTTCACCGGCTCGGTACCGGGTCCCATCGTACCCAAGAATGACGACATACGACACCCATAATTGATTATGTAAATATTTATTATGCTACCCATCAAATCTTAAGAACGTGCGTTAATTAGGAGTGTTGGATAAAAACCTCATAATATGTTCATATTTAGCGCACATGTTTATTATTATTAATTTACCTTGAATACATTCAAGTTCGTAAATACATACGATACTCGCCATTTTGATGACAGTGGTGGTCGAGGCTAAAAAACATAAAAATTTGGTATTTCGAACACCCTAACTCCACCACAGGGGCTGCGAATAATACGTCATTTAATTATTTGACGAATTTATCCATAGTTTAAGGCAAATAAGTAGTGGTAATGAAGTTTTTGGATTCTAATGTCGAAGTTTCGCGCCAATCGTGCGTGTTTACTACATTTTTACTTGTCACTAATTTCACATACACAGTTAGATTTAAAATGTGACAAATATTATTGAAAATATTGTGAACCACACGTAAATGCCCAGGTCTTAACGTAATATTCAAACACAGGTTCAATAACACGTATTAATCATTACCACTACTCAATTTGTGTTCAAAATCTCCGACCATTATTGTTTTTTTTATTGCAATGATGTGCGAAAGCGATTATTCCAAACGATTTTTTTAAAATTTCGATTGATAATATGACGAATGTAATCGATACTTGGAAATTAAATAAATTTATTTTAAGCAGTAAATTACATTATGCATTGTTTATAATAATGATTTAAGCTTTTCTAATGTCATTTCAATCGTTTTTTGGTCATTTTAGTAAACCGAGTCACTAACAGACACGCTATAGGTACCTCATTTATTGAATTTCGCGCCGAGATGTTTCTATATTTGAATTTAATATTCGGAATGCGCTCGCTGTTTAAAATGATTTTAATTTATTGGACAACTATTATTTATTGTGGATTTTATTTTTGATACTTTCTAATAGGTTTCTACAGAATTCCCAGTAGTTATAAATTTTCTATGTAGGCTTAGTAAAATTTTGTTTGAGAATGATGATAAATTAATTCTATAAATTGGGTTTTCTGCAAACACTTTCAATATTTTTTGTTATAAGAGTTTTTGTTCAGTTTCTAATTTTTTTTTTTTAAATTGCGAATATCGATTAGGCTGTATGCAAGTTTTGAATCGAAATAAGAAAGTTGGGTAGACGGTCAGCACTAAAAAGTGTCATGTCGCAACACAATTTTTAGTAATTTTTATCAATATTTGATCGAGTTTTTTTATGTAGTTTATGTATGAAAAATGGTAAAAGTAAGAATGCAGACAGAATGCCGATATCTTTATTTTTCCTTTTGCATATTTTCAGTAAGAGAATGGGTTGTTCATGCATGTTTTCACTGAATTGGTCTACTTTTCGGATAGGTGTGTAGTAATACCAATTTTATACAACTTTCGTAGTAGACTAACGCAGTTTGACCGACCTCAACATATAAATAAATTATAGATTTTTGGTAAACGATATCGCAAAGACCATAAAATACACACACAGCCGGTCGATTCTGTAAAAATCTCACCGTGAAAACTTAGGTGAAGTGAGTTTGTTTTTGCTAGGAATTGACAAAGTCAAAGCATTTATTTCAAATAGGCACATAAAAGGCACTTTTGAATGTCTAAAATTACAATAAAATAGAATTGATTCTAGTCGCCCATTCCAAAAGGTAGTTTTCGTATGGAGAAGAATGGGCAAGAAACTCCACCGTTAGGTACTCTTTTAAAATGTTTTACAATATTTTGCATACATTAATTGTATAATAATAACACACTATATTATTGACAGCTCACTCCACGCTCACTTCACCCAAGTTTTCACGGTGAGACTTTTACAGAATAGCACCGCTGAACTCTATTTCATCATAATAATTAATCTCATCCAAAATATTTTCAAACTCCGTGTTTCGCGGTACTAATCACGACCTCAAGTCACGGACCGCCTACACTCAGGTTTTAGCATCTTGAGTACACGCACCTATTGCATACTTAAGTGTCAAGAATCATTTATTAATCAGTCCATCACTCGGCTGATATCGTAAACCCAAACCGTAGCTTGAGAACGTCAAATAATATGTTTAATAATACGATCATGACCTCAAGATCGATATCAAGTGCGAGCTCTTGGACTGAGTGACGTTTATTAATACGGGCCTAAGGCTCCCACACACTCTGAAAATGTCATAATGACAGATGGATTCCATTCATTCATATGTCAAACAAATATGTCTGATACGTCACACTTTCGCTCATGCCTTTGTGTTATCCAATGATAACGTATTTTAATTTGTGCTTTGCTTTCTTTGATTTAACTGACTTGGCCTTTTCACAACGGATTCTTCTTCTTTGCACATGATTAGGATACCGATAGCTTACGAACCTTCAACCCTGACGACTTTGCTTTTTCTTAACGGTTATTTGATATTGCACGCGATTAGGACTTTGGATTTAAAACCCCGTATGTAAGTACTGTTGTTTATTTATATTTAGCTCATTAAGGGTTTTATTTGCACAACCTTTGCCTGTTTTACGACCTCTGATAGTCTGCAAAAATTAACTTTCATTTCTATCTTCAGATTATGGCTCTCTGCATAAATTGCAATATAGCAGTACATGTTATAAATCAGCACTATGAATATAACGCTTTAAGCATGAGCCCAGAGATAGTCTCAATAATTGAAGAATGGATGCTCAAGAGGTAATGTATTCTTTAACTTACATTATAAGTTTTTTTTTTTAATAATGTGTAACCAGGCTTAATAGCTTATGTTAAAAAATATTAAATAGCACTACTTTTCTCAAAGAAGATGCAGAAAAACGATTCGGTGTTCTTAAAATATTATTTTGTTTTAGGTAACCGACGGAGAATAACCTTTTACTAATAGAACTGAATAACAGAAACCAGCACAATATAGGTGACCAACAGCTGGGTCATCAATCAGTATGTGCATGTTGTGGCGTTTCTATCTCAAGAAGAACAGGCAGGCGCTCTCGTCCCTTACCTGTTGGTCATCCTGAGCAGGCTTATATAGCTGGCAACATCAACCCCCGTCAGGTTAATATGTAAATTAAATAGTACACTGCACATAGTACATTATGTATCTCTGATTAGTGGAACACACAATAAATTAAAACTTAATTTCAGATCCCTGCTAATGCTCGAGCATGTAATAGGAAGCTGTGCTCATGTGATGACAATAGTCTGGTATCTAGGATGGGCTCGGCATCAAAACGATATAAACGATAACGATATCTCCACCTGCTCAGTTTCTGGACAAAATTTTAATAAGAGAAGATATTGAAAATGAAAAAAGTTAATAAATGAATATTCAAAACCAAAAACACGTTTTATTTCATAACAAAACTACATACATAATAGTACATTTTGATACATGTGTGCTATGTTGATCATTATGCTCGAGGCGGTATTATTCGCGCGAGCCGCAGGCGAGTGCGATAAGAAAGCCGAGAGTCTAATGATCAATGCACACGCGTTTCATACGACGTTTTTCAACACACTTGCGAGGAAAAAAACAGACTTGTATTGTTAAATATTAACTTCTTTGGAAAATGGCGCGCTAGTTTTGTTTTTCCGCGCGCCGTGCTAAGCAGCACTAGCGATGCGCGCGCAGGTGTAAATAAAAGCACCGACTCTCATTTTAAATATATTAGTCTATGGTACTGACAAAACCGATCCGCCCCGATCACACGAACCTGTTTGAGAATGAATTATGCTACACATCAAATCTTAAATTTTAATGAATGTGCGTTAATCAGGAGTGTTGGATAAACACCTCATAATATATGTTCATATTTAGCGCACAAGTTTACTGTTATTAATTTTCCTTGTATAAATTCAAGTCATACGATACTCGCCATTTTGATGACAGTGGTGGTCGAGGCTAAAAAACATAAAAATTGGAGATTTCGAACACCCTAACTTCACCACAGGGGCTGTGAATCATCGTCTCAATCAGCATCATTTAATTATTTGACGAATTTATCCATAGTTTAAGGTAAATAAGTACTTAGTGGTAATGAAGTTTTTGGATATCTAATGTCGAAGTTTCGCGCCAATCGTGCGTGTTTACATTTTACTTTTCACAAATTTCACACACACAGTTAAATGTAAGATTTAAAATGTGACAAATATTATTGAAAATATTGTGTTATCAATTGTAAATTATATTGCATTTTATTAAACTAGCCATGTTAAACTAAATCTGTTTTAATATTAAAAGTATTGTTTTGACTATAATTATTTTAGTACCGACCGAGTTCGTAGATGGCACGACTAACGAATCACAGCGCACTGCCGGTCGATGGTGGGAGCGAGAATGGCGGGAAAATGCCACTTTGGTTGTCGTGCCAGTGCTACGAGCTCAGTCGTGCTCACAGAGTCGTGCTTAAGACGTTGCGATACGAGTACTAAAGCAAAAGTTGTGTTTTTAAAAGATACCTAGTGTTGATTGTATACTGTACCTGGTGTTTTGTGTTGGAGAAATACAATAAGTAAGTACATGAACAAGTGTCTATTATTTCTAAAAACCTCATATTTGAAAACCATGAACCTGCATATCAGTTAATTATCATATTTAAACTATAACTAGATTTGCTGTAAGAGTACAGATTTTACAGTTCAGAAGTGGGATAAAGATTCCTGTTTTGGCCAGTAAAATATTTTTATACCTTTAATTATTTGTTCTAACCATGGTGATACTTTATTTGTCCTCTTACAATTTTATTTTGGTTCTTGGCTATTGAATGTCATTGAAGTTATTTTTTTTTTTTTTTTTTTTGTGTTATGTAACGCTGCCTAGCTGTGATGTTAGTTTGCTTAACACTTTGCAGGGACACTAAAACCCCAGATGTAATGATAATAAAATTTCCATTGTCTTGTTCAAGTGTCCTTAAACTGATTGTTACGCAAACAAACCTGCCCATACAAATTCGATTTCTTTTAATATGAAATGGTTTCTCTTATTCTTTTAACTACTGCTACTTCGCTGTATACTAAACAACCACGAGTTATACTAAGAGGTGGATGTTTTAGTATTGGCGGTATTTTGTTCGACCTTATATTCACAATATAATATACTTACTCATTACGATCATTATGTTACTTAAGCTTTAATCATGAAAATGTTGGTTACCTAAAGATTGATAGGTGGCTTAACCATACTTTGTAGCTTTAAATACACAATCCAACGAAATATTTTAGTGAATCTTACGTACATAATGTGCTTATAATATATTTCATATTGTGCTAATTATATTCATTTTGGAATCTGTATATAGGAACGAATTCTTTGGAATATAATTAACATTTCAAGGTTAGCCCATGGCGGACAAACGGGAACGTGTTGTCTACACCCCGACTGATCCGACGGGGTCACCCACTGCTAACCGACGGTCACGCAGTCCTGTAAGGCGTCAAACCTACAGCCGGGACTTAAGTCGGTCATGCAGCCGGCTGAGCCGTCAGTCAAGAGGGCGCCCGAGTCGCTGCTCACCAGATCAACCGGTGCAGCCTCGAAGGCGGGACAGTCCCCGCTCTAGCAACCGGCTGAGTCAACGACGGTGCAACCCAGAGGCCCGACAGCGAAGTGACCGCCGAGCATCGAGCAGCGCGGACCGCCGAGCATCGAGCCGCGCGGACCGCCGAGCATCGAGCCGCGCGGACCGCCGAGCATCGAGCCGCGCGGACCGCCGAGCATCGAGCCGCGCGGACCGCCGAGCATCGAGCCGCGCGGACCGCCGAGCATCGAGCCGCGCGGACCGCCGAGCATCGAGCCGCGCGGACCGCCGAGCATCGAGCGGCGCGGAACGCCGAGCATCGAGCCGCGCGGACCGCCGAGCATCGAGCCGTGCGGACCGCCGCGCATCGAGCCGCGCGGACCGCCGAGCATCGAGCCGCGCGGACCGCCGAGCATCGAGCCGCGCGGACCGCCGAGCATCGAGCCGCGCGGACCGCCGAGCATCGAGCCGCGCGGACCGCCGAGCATCGAGCCGCGCGGACCGCCGAGCATCGAGCCGCGCGGACCGCCGAGCATCGAGCCGCGCGGACCGCCGAGCATCGAGCCGCGCGGACCGCCGAGCATCGAGCCGCGCGGACCGCCGAGCATCGAGCCGCGCGGACCGCCGAGCATCGAGCCGCGCGGACCGCCGAGCATCGAGCCGCGCGGACCGCCGAGCATCGAGCCGCGCGGACCGCCGAGCATCGAGCCGCGCGGACCGCCGAGCATCAGAGCGTCTCTCACCTGGCCGTGCAAGCTGCCACTCGCCAAGCCTTGGGAGGTGCCGTTCGCGTAGCCCAGTGAGGCAGCCGCGAGCTAGCGCGGTGAGAGACGTGCAAGCCGCAATTCAAGATAAGACCACGGGTGAGTCAACTTCTCTATTGGGATTATCTACTCTCTCGGATCTTGTCAATGTTTTAAAATCTATGTCTAATAATAGTGCAGATAAGTTAGGTTCCCTTAATAACACGATTCCCGAGTTTGACCCAAGTAAACGGGAACAAACAATGACTATGTGGCTTCATAAAGTCAATGAATGCGCAATCATTTATGCGTGGTCGGAGAAGCAAGTAATTCATTTTTCATTACCTAAACTAAAGGGTATAGCCCAAAGATGGTACGAGGGGCTTCCATCGGTTCTGTTTACTTGGGCTGAATGGCAGAGGAAACTTTTAGCTGCTTTCCCATCGGAAGAAAATTATGGCCAAATGTTAAGCGATATGTTGGCCAAACGGGCTAGGTTCACAGACTCCCTGGAAGAGTATTATTATGAGAAACTGTCACTAATCAATAGATGTGGTATAAGTGGGAAAAGGGCAGTCGAATGCATTCTGCATGGCATCGACGACAGGTCGGTTAGATTAGGTGCTGAGGCAGCACAGTTTGATGATCCTAACATACTCCTTTCGTATTTACGTAATGCTCGAAATATAAAATTCAACAACGAGCGTAAATTAATTAAAGGTCAACCTCTAAAAAACCAAAATAGCTCTAACCCTAGGCCTACACGTTGTTCTAATTGCAAGAAGGATGGTCATGTTACATCTCAATGCACTCAACCGGTAAAGAAGTGTAGTCGATGCAATAGAATAGGTCATGAGGTGGAACAGTGCTATGCCAAACTACCGACAACTGAAGAGAAAAAGGTTATGCGAGTAGAGGATAGGGGCGATGTAGACGCGGTTGACTCTTCAAAAGTAACCACCTCGGTATCGGAATCGAACAATAAATATTTCAAAACTGCTACTGTTAACGGTTTTGCATTAACTGCGTTCATAGATTTTGGGAGCGAATGCTCAATGATCAGGTTGTCAGCATTTCGAAATATAGGTTCGAGTTACAGTGTCAATAATCTTCCAGTACTGAGAGGATTCGGCAATTCGGTCGTCCCTTGCGTAGGTAAACAACGAGTTCAGATAATTATTGATCAGGTGGAAGCAGATCTTGAATTGTTGATAGTCGCAGATGATGCAATGCATGTGCCCCTTTTAGTAGGTCAAACATTTACGGAGCAGCCACACGTAGTCATTCGTAAAACTAGTGACTCCTTGGAAATCTCTAAACTCGAGCACCAATATGTAGAACCTAATAGCAAAATAAATTTGTTCTGTAAAGACTCCGTCGAAGTTTTGGGTGATGCTGTTGTGGACGTGTACACCGATCCGCCACATCAGGGCGACATCTTTGTCGATGGAAGTTTGCGATTTCTGAAGGGTGTTCGCTATTTTGTAGCTGCTGGATTGTTCCAGATGAGAGAATGTGGAACAGGACAGATCGTTGTCAGTAATTTTTCGTCGAAACCATTGGTGATTTCAAAACATTCTCTGATTGCTCGTGGTCGTGTGGCTCAGGAAGAGTCCAGTGTGCAAGTTTTGAACATTTCCTCAACGGTCAGAAATGATGTTAAGTCTATTACTGAAGCTGATTTAAATCTGCAAGACGGACTTACTCCCGAGCATAAGATCCAACTGCTGAATCTACTAAATAAGTATCGATCCTGTTTTGCTTTCAATTTATCGGAATTAGGGAACACCACGGCTGGTCACATGACAATAGACCTCCAAGATAACCAACCCGTTGTCTATAGACCCTATCGTTTGTCGATTAGCGAAAAGGAGAAGGTTAGGGAAATAGTTTCCGAATTATTGGAGAATGACATCATAAGACCATCAACGTCAGGTTACGCGAGTCCTATTGTAGTGGTTAGGAAAAAGTCTGGCGAACTTCGCTTATGCATAGATTATCGTGCCCTTAATAAAAAGACTGTCCGGGAAAACTACCCCATGCCGCTGATTGACGATCAGCTAGATGTCCTTTCTGGTAATAAATACTACACGACTTTGGACCTTGCGTCAGGGTATTACCAGATACCAATCCGGGAAGCAGACAAACATAAAACTGGGTTCGTGACGCCGGATGGTCATTATGAATTCAATCGTATGCCATTCGGACTTGCAAATGCCCCTGCTACCTTCCAACGTATTATGAACCAGGTTCTTGGGTCATTGCGACACAAGGAAGCCCTGGCCTACTTAGATGACGTGATTATCCCTTCAAAGGATATCAATGAAGGAATGTCGAGATTAGAGTCTGCGCTGCGCCTATTTGCCAATGCTGGCCTTACATTAAAGCTCCCCAAGTGCTTCTTTTTCTGTAGCTCGGTCGAATATTTGGGCTTTGAAATTTCTGCTAGTGGCATTCGTCCTGGTGAGAGGAAAGTTGAGGCTGTGAAACTGTTCCCAACTCTTCAGAGCCAACATAATGTTCGCCAGTTCCTTGGGCTGTCTAGCTTCTTCCGCAGATTTGTCAAAAACTTTTCGGTTATTGCAAAACCTCTTACACAGCTATTGAAGAAAGACTCTAAATGGTCATGGGGTACAGAGCAGGAAACCGCATTCCGTTGTTTACAAAAAGAGCTCGTACAACGTCCCACTCTAGCCCTATACAATCCGAAGGCAGATACCCAGCTTCATACGGATGCTTGTAAGATTGGAGTAGCAGGTATCTTGTTACAAAAGGATAAGAACGATGTGCTTAAGCCAGTCGCTTACTTTAGTAGGCAGACAACGCCCGAGGAACAAAACTATTCGTCATACGATTTGGAGACGCTTGCCGTAGTTGCTTCCTTACAGAAGTTCCGCGTTTATTTAGTTGGTATCCCTTTTAAAATTATAACCGACTGCAACTCGCTCCGTGCGACGTTTCAAAAGAGAGATATGGTTCCACGCGTCGCTAGGTGGTGGGAACAGATGCAGGAATATAATTTTTGCATTGAGTATAGGGCTGGTCATCGTATGGCTCATGTCGATGCACTCAGCCGGAACCCTATGCAGCAGGCTCATGATGTTATGGTCGTCAGTGATTGCGATTGGTTAGCAACAGTCCAAGGCGCAGATAGTGAGATTCAAAGAATCATTGGTATCCTAAAAGATCCTCAGTTTGATGACGTAGTTGACATTAAATCAAATTTTAAGTTGAAGAATGATAGGCTCTTTAGGGTAACTAGTGACGGTGATAGGTGGGTCGTGCCGAAAGGAGTAAGATGGCAGATTGTTAAACAAAATCACGACGATATAGGCCACTTTGCACTTGATAAGACTCTGGAACGTATCAAAGCGACATATTGGTTTGCAAAAATGCGTAACTTTGTAAAAAAATATGTCGGTTCCTGTCTAGAATGCGCTTATTCAAAAGCCGCTGGAGGCAAGAAGCCTGGTACTTTACATCCTATACCAAAGATCGATATTCCCTTTGATACTATCCACGCAGATCATGTTGGCCCCTTTATACGCAGTGCGAGAGGAAACATGTACATTTTAGCTCTGATTGATGCATTTACTCGGTATATTTATTTAAAACCCGTAAGGAATACAAAAACTTCTACCTCTATAAAGGTTTTCCGGGAGTATTTTGGGTTGTTTGGTGTTCCCAAAAGGGTCATATCAGATCGTGGAACCTCGTTTACTAGCGAAAGCTTTAAAAAGTTCATGATCGAAAAGAACATTAAACATGTATTGAATGCTGTTTCTACCCCAAGGGCCAATGGTCAGGTAGAACGCTATAACAGGACACTTGTTGATGCTTTAACTACAAAGTGTGTTGGTTCCCCTGATAATAAATGGGATGAGCATCTACCTGATATTCAGTGGGGCATGAACAATACGTTCAACAAGGGCATAAATCGAACACCGTCAGAGGCTCTGTTCGGCATTAGACCATCGGGTCCTAGTGACTGTAGAATTGTATCCGAACTTTCAGACGACTTATCTGGTTCTTCTAACAGCCAAGACCTGTCACAAATAAGAAATGAAATCAACTCTCATGTCAGTTCCTATCAAGAGTCACAAAAGAAGGCTTATGACGCAAAGCACTGCTCAGTTCCAAAATATAAAGTAGGTGATCTTGTGAGGGTCGAACGTCAAGTCCCAGCTACAGGAAATAGTAAAAAACTTGTTCCGAAGTTTCAGGGGCCCTATAGAATAACTAAAATTTATGATTTCGATCGGTATCAAATTGAGGATACTCCCCTCACACGAAAATCTAACCGGTCTTATTCGACAGTTGTTGCAAGTGACAAAATTAAGGCCTGGTTGAACTTTAATAGACCACATGACGAATCGTCTGGCGATGACACCGAATGACCTAAATATGTATTCTTGCAACAAACGTCAATATTATTTTTATAATTCATGGTTTTAATAAACCTTGCTTATTTCAGTTTTACCTACAGGTTTACCGTTTCAGTATCTGGGCCATGAAATAATGCCCGTTACTGTACACAATCCTTTCAGACCCTTAGACCATGAAATAATGTCTACTGAGGTCAACTCTGGCCATGAAATAATGCCATCAAAAGGGGCCATGAAATAATGCCCGTATAAATGTACATACATCGAGCCATGAAAAAACGCTCGTTATTTATTAATACTGGGCCATGAAATAATGCCCAAAATTATGATTTGAGATTTAAATTTATAATCAATGTTGATAAAATAACAATTGTTTAATAAATCAATAAATTTATTTTCTTTACACTAAATAAGTTAACACCAAAATTGTGTGCTACTTTAGATCTTATTATTGTAATGTATTAATTTTTTCAATAGTTATTGTCGTTGTAAATTTAGGCTATATATATTAAGGTATTTTGTTTGTGCTTTCTTTACACGAGGACGTATAATGTACCTTGGATGGCCGACTGTTATCAATTGTAAATTATATTGCATTTTATTAAACTAGCCATGTTAAACTAAATCTGTTTTAATATTAAAAGTATTGTTTTGACTATAATTATTTTAGTACCGACCGAGTTCGTAGATGGCACGACTAACGAATCACAGCGCACTGCCGGTCGATGGTGGGAGCGAGAATGGCGGGAAAATGCCACTTTGGTTGTCGTGCCAGTGCTACGAGCTCAGTCGTGCTCACAGAGTCGTGCTTAAGACGTTGCGATACGAGTACTAAAGCAAAAGTTGTGTTTTTAAAAGATACCTAGTGTTGATTGTATACTGTACCTGGTGTTTTGTGTTGGAGAAATACAATAAGTAAGTACATGAACAAGTGTCTATTATTTCTAAAAACCTCATATTTGAAAACCATGAACCTGCATATCAGTTAATTATCATATTTAAACTATAACTAGATTTGCTGTAAGAGTACAGATTTTACAATTGTGAACAACACGAAAATGCCCAGGTCTTAACGTAATATTCAAACAGGTCCAATAACACGTATTAATCATTACCACTAGGTAGGTACTCAATTTGTGTTCAAAATCGCCGACCATTATTGTTTTTTTTTATTGCAATGATGTACGAAAGCGATTATTCCAAACGATTTTATTTTTTAATTTCGTTTGATAATATGACGAATGTAATCGATACTTGGAAATTAAATAAAATTAAGTATTTTAAGCAGTAAATACAATAAGCATTGTTTATAATAATGATTTATGCTTTTCTATTGTCATTTCAATCGTTTTTTGGACATTTCACTTAAACAGAGTCAATAACAGCCAGGCCATAGGTACCTCATTTATTGAATTTCGCGCCGAAATGTTTCTATACTTGAATTTATTCGGAATGCGCTCGCTGTTTAGAATTATTTTAATTTATTGAACAACTATTATTTATTGTGGATTTTATTTTTGATAATTTCTAATAGTTTCCTACAGAATTCCCAGTATATATTTATTAGGTAGGCTTAGTAAAATTTTGTTTGAGAATGATGATAAATTAATTCCATAAATTGGGTATTCTGCAAACACTTTCAATACTTTTTTTTTTTTTTTTTTTTTTTTTTTTTTTTTTTTTTTTTTTTTTTTTTAAGACTGTAATACTAACAAAATGGAACCTGATTTCTGATTATTATTATTATTATTATTATTAATACTTTTTGTTAGTTATAAGAGTTGTTATTCAGTTTCTAATTTTTTTTTTTCATTTATCGCGAATATCGATTAGGCTGTATGCAAGTTTTGATCGAAATAAGGAAAATGGGTGGACGGTCAACACCTTCTTATATACGTATCTATGGTCAGCACTAAAAAGTGTCACGTCGCAACACAATTTTTAGTCATTTTTATCAAGATTTGATCGTTTTTAGGGTTCCGTATAAAAACGGAACCCTATTACTAAGACTTCGCTGTCTGTCCGTCTGTCCGTCTGTCCGTCTGTCCGTCTGTCCGTCTGTCCGTCTGTCTGTCTGTCTGTCACCAGGCTGTATCTCAAGAACCGCGATAGCTAGACAGTTGAAATTTTCACAAATTATGTATTTCTGTTGCCGCTATAACAACAAATACTAAAAACAAAATAAAATTAATATTTAAGGGGGGCTCCCATACAACAAACGCGATTTTTTTGCCCTTTATTGCTCGATATCAAAAATGGCAACAGGTAGGCACTTGAAATATTCACGAAATACTCAGTTGTATTTTAACTTTAATAATAAATAATTATAATAATATAATATAAATATTTAAGGGGGGCTCCCATACAACAAACATGTTTTTTTCGGCGTTTTTGCCTTGTGGTACGGAACCCTTTGTGTGCGAGTCCGACTCGCACTTGGCCAGTTTATTTTTATGTAGTTTATGTATGAAAAATGGTAAAAGTAAGAATGCAGACAGAATGACAATATCTTTATTTTTCCTTTTGCATATTTGCAGTTTGACCGACCTCAACATATAAATAAATTATAGATTTTTTGTAAACGATATCGCAAAGACCATAAAATACACACACACAGAACTCTATTTCATCATAATAATTAATTTCATTCAAAATATTCTCAAACTCCGTGTTTCGTGGTACAGTATGCAACAGAACTCCTTACGCGCGATAAGAGCGTTTTTGCTGTGAAGACCACCGCGCGCCACAGGCCCGTACCTACATCTGTGTGTGTAAGTGATCGAACGAAACAAAAATATATCGCCGCTTTTACATACAGGGTACGTAATCATATGACCTTGGTGGGTTCATAGGATTGCTAAATTGACTTCATTACAGCGAGCACATATAGCTAGTGACTTTACATATTGGATTAGCAAACGCGGAGGTCTGGGTTCAAATCTCGTGATGAGACTTTTTTTTTTTCAACAATTATCTGTCTCGTTTTTTTTATTATTCGATAGATTAATAAACGAGAATAATAATGTAATAATTATAATATTTTTATTATTATATTGTTAAGCTTAAGTTATTAAGGGATTCAAAATAAAAATAAAATGTTTTAGGTATACTGAAGTGATTTCAAAATGTTTATTCGTTATAATTTTAGAAATACATTTTTAGTTAAAACAGTTTATTTTCTCATAAAGAACAATTAATTGAAGTAAAGCAGGTAATCAGCGAACTACGATCATTAGACTTTAAATATTGTATCTTAGTAATATAATAATATTGTGCTATAATTACTACCGTCACTCCAACAAACCACGACTAGCAAAACTACGCACGTAAATAAAAAAAAGTGCGAAATCCTTCACAATACATATATCACAATACAATTAAATTACTCAGTGGTACTACTTTTTTTATACTGTCAGTGCACTATCTCAAACATCAAAGTTAACAAATCGTACTTATTAGGACTTATTGAGGTTATAGCTTAAGTATTCATTTTCATTATGAAAAGAAGATTGAAACTAAACCTCAAAATAATCCTTATTACGGATATGACACAATATTATTTTAATATTACTAAAATCAATTTGTAATTTATAACTTAATACTTCGAAAAACCCCCATTATTATCAATGCTATCAAGTAAACCCTGGCGCAGGGATCCTCTATTATTTAAACATAATAATATCTGCATATTTCCATGAATGCAACTTCAACTGTTCATCAGATCTCTCATTCCATCCTTCCCATCACTGTATCTATCATCGCTGTATCTTATCGCAAAATGTAAACGTTCTTGTTTATGATTTCCAATCAAATATAGTTTTTGAGCTGGGTTTCGTTTGCACGGCGAACGCTTCGTGAAGACGTGTCGAATAATTTGGCAAAATATCTCGTTGGTTTAAACCACTTGTTTTATATTCACTGACCAGCTGGGGCCTTCCACTACGCTTTCGACTGGCAAGTGAAGGCTTACCCTCTTCCTTTGACCCTCCGACTCACAGTAGATAATTTCTCTAAAACAAAAATGGAATACTTAAGTTAGGCTACTAGCAAAATTATAAAATAATATTACTATTTTGAAACAAAATTATTTTGAAAATAAAAATGTTACAAAGTAATTATATTATAATTATACTTAATGTTTCCTCATTCCAAAAGTAAATAAATAAAGTTATGGAAATATATATTTTTTTCTTCTATTTAGACCTTATAGTAAATACGATTAAAAAAATAATTACTAGGATCACAAGTTATACCTACTTTAACTAGCTAAATGTTAGATAAAATAATTAAATCATAATACTCACAGTCAGTCCGGTTTCATCAAATATTTGTGATATAATATTAAGTCCACTTTTACGCTGCGCGATAATATCCGCTTTCATCT
The DNA here is from genome assembly GCA_916614155.1 of Mesoligia furuncula. Taxonomy (NCBI): domain Eukaryota; kingdom Metazoa; phylum Arthropoda; class Insecta; order Lepidoptera; family Noctuidae; genus Mesoligia; species Mesoligia furuncula. Next base: position 21,735,812 of record OU744808.1, read on the forward strand.
CAAAGCTTACATTTCAAAATGAACTATTACACCGCTAATAGATTAAACATACGTCACTAACCCACAATATCAAAAACCAACCAAGAACGAACAACATTCTATTAGTCGCGTTAATGAGCCGTAAGTTACCTGCATCTGTCTACCATACCTAATTTATTTATTTAGATTTCTGTGGGTATACTCAGAAAGTTTTACGAATTATGTGAACAAGACGAACATGACACGGAACTATATTCAAAAGCGTGATTATTCGAGTAATATGCGGGTGTGTGTGTCAAATTACTCATTAAAAGAAGGTCGTAAGTCAAACTAGACGTTAAGCAACTAATTTGTAAATTGCTTAAGGACTTTTGGCGTCGACCGTACATACTAATCACGACCTCAAGTCACGGCCCGTCTACACTCAGGTTTTAGCATCTTAAGTTCACGCACCTATTGTATACTTAAGTTTAATTTTGGGACCAAGGACAATACTGACTGTTTAAAAAAAAAAAAAGAGAATTAATGAGATTAAAAAAGCGCGCATCTCCGACTAGTAAATAGTTATCTGTGGAAATAAAGCACATGTGGATTAAAGTAAAGAAAAAGCACGCGTTTTTAATACACTGCATTATGGACCTAAAAGCGGTTCAATAAGAGCCACTTTACGAGCAAGTGTGTTGAAAAATACATACTAACACTTGCATCCAATTAGCATATTTATTGTCGAAACGCTTTTCTCTCGATTCCAAATCATTAAAAAGGAATTTCAATCAGTAGATACTATTATCATTTATTCCTGCTAAGCCATCCCTGTGGAGTATGCTGAAACATGCACTTCTTGATAACTGAGGTCTTAGTAAAATATTGCAACTTGCACATGAACATTCGAAGTATAGCCATAATCATGTAGAATGCGCTTTAGTTCTAAAATAATTATGCTACACATTCACTGAAAACATTTCTTACTAGCTTCTGCCCGCGACTTCGTTCGAGTTACGATTACATCATTTTCGCTTAGTGTTCTTTAGACCTTTTTCTTTCTTTATTACGTTACTCGGCTTTTGAGGGTCGTAGCATGATGATAATGTATTCGATTGCCCTTATCCTTCCTCAAGAATTAGGCTAACAAATTCAAAAAGAATTATTCAAATCCGACTGGTAGTTCCAGAGATTAGCGCGATCAAACAACTTTTCAGCTTTATCATTAGTATAGATTATATTACAGAGGTAAATAAATAATCTTTGTAATAAATAATATTTGTTTCGTTCACATTGTTATACTCCATAATAATATATTATATTGTAGTCTGTGATAAACTCGCAAATCAAATAATAATTTATTATTGTATTCTGTGTTGTCAGAATAATGTCAGTAATGGCAGTACCATGTGTCAATACTGTCAATTTTGACAAGTTTATAATTTTTTAGGGTGCGTTCACTGTATTATCCGAGATAATTAGAAAGGTTCGTTCGTTTTACGAGCAAATTCACACTAAAATAAAAAAAGATTTTTCTCAAAATTGGAGGATTTTAAAAATCTGTGAAATAGTTACCACTTATTTTTGGGATGTCTATCCAAATATATTTAACTTATCCTGGTTAGAATTATTAAATAATAAAAAACCATTTCTGGACATGTCCTTTAAGTTGATGAATATTTTTCTTCTACTTCATTATGAAAAGGACAGGAGATACATTTAGTTTAGTCCTGTCAAATTTAGATACTCATAGGCAACTTAGGCGAGATTAAAAAATTTGCTATTAAAAGTACGTCCATTTACGTCAGGCGCTGACTAATTTGGCAGGACTAAACTAATATTTATCTTCTGTCTTTTTCTCAATGAAATAGAAAGAAAAAGATGCCTGAACTCAAATTTAGTTTAGTTTGTGAACAACAGAATCGGCGCCAATGGCAACATTAGCGCCTACTAAAAAGGTATAAACAAGTCATCGATGTTGACTTTTTTCGGTTTTCACATAGTCGGAGTCACGCGGCATTGCTAAGTTCTGTTATTAAAGCGTATATCGTACAGTTCGACGTAATTGCTTAACACACTATCATTAGCAATGCTAAACTTCTCGTCGTATTTTGGCAAATGTGGTATTGAAAAATTGGAAGCGTCATGAGGGTCAATTTTTGTAAGAGGTAAGCCAGAGCTGTAGATATCTTTAATATGATTATATTATTTGTCGATAAAATATTGACTGTGCCATTTTTCAAAGGGAAGCCGATAGGAATCGAGTTAAGTATGGAACCTTCGCCACTGGCGTCATGTTGTTCGTGAACGGGCGCCGTCAGTTGGGGCTGGTCATCACTTAGCCGCCTGGGCTTATTTTAATTGTTTTAATTTTGGATTGTTGTTTTGTTACTATTTGTTGTATTCTGGACGCTTTTAACGCGGACATATTTTTTATTTTTTACATCGTTCTCACATTATATAATCATAAATTCAAAAGTAATGATGTAACAAATGTTTTTGTAAAATGTAATTTAAAAAGAGTGTCCATGGAGTTTCTTGCCCGTTCTTCTCCATAGGTACCTACGCTTTGGAATGGGCAACTAGCTTCATATTTTCTGACTGACCGACTTCTTGACAATTCAAAAGTGCCTGTTAAAGGTTTAATTGAAATAAATGCTTTGAGTTTGATTTTGAGTTTGAGTTGTTCTGACTTCTGCGGGTTAGGTTGATCGTCACGTAAAATCCATCATGGCGTTACAGCGGATTTAAAGTGTAACGGAACAATTTTTTTTTTAATCACCTGATAACTTTATTCGAGGAATCATTTTGAAATTTTGACAGTTATTTCATACAAAAACTGTCAAACGTGAATTTTATTCCTCGAATAAAAGTTATCTGGCTATGGAAATTGAGCTGGCCTAGTGTAGTCAGTTGGTTCGGAGTTTCTATAGATTATGAGGTCAGTTTACAATGTTACTAGCTTCTGCCCGCGACTGCATCCGCGTTAAACTTCTTGTTCCCCGACCCACCCCGTGGCATCGCATCGCATCGCATGCCTGTGGTATCATATTAATTCGTTTTCGCTCAGCGTTGTTTCAAACTTGACTACAAAGGCTCCTTCAAAGGCACCGCAAGTCGCGCAACGAGCGCAGAGAGGTGGCTTTGGGTCGCGCGCGATTATATCGCATGTCGCGCCTGTTTGTTGACGTACGTTAACGCATTATAGACAAAGTCAACTTGGCACTGCCTGAGACAAGGCCAAATAATTGCCACTTATCATGGACCACCACTCAATAAAGTTGGTTTGTTTCATCGTCTGCCGAGCCTTTTTCCAACTACGTTGGGGTCAGCTTCCAGACTAACCGACTGCAGCTAAATACGAGTATTTAACTAGGAGCCTTTTTCACATTCACAACTAAGTTATTGAGTAATACGATACCCCTTGGTAAAATTGGTTGTCTGACTTTCGGGCTTCTAACGACCCGTCACGACTGATCCACGAATGACAGCCGGGACCAGCAGGTTAACGTGCTTTCCATCCCTCCACGTCTATCATATTTTTGTTGGCGTTTCCTATCTGACTACTCCAAGAAGGAAAGCCGAAACAAACTCGGAGTCACAGTCTCCTTTAATAAAATCCAGTAATATCTTGGTGAGATCACGGGACGACCATGTAGATTGGTGTCTGAAATGGCCTTTTGAGGAAAGAACCACACAGATTGAGTGGACCTGCCCAGTCAGTGCACGCATTTGTAAGAAATCGTGCAGCTCAACTCAGAAGAACTTAAGGAGCCCAACGATTCGACGAAAAATATCAAAGAAAGGACATTTGGGTAGGCCGCATAAATTACTGAAACTGATCATGACTAAACTAATAAGGAAAAACCGGCCAAGTGCCTGTCGGGCCACGCACAGCGTAGGGTTCCGTAGTAGCCCGTAATCACAATTGTTAGGTTTCGAAATAATATTAATAAATCACTAAATTATCTTAGTCGATTATTGGGACATTGTATTTCTTATACTGGCAACACAAGTTTTGAAAAATTACGTTTGACATGACGATTGAGAAGGCGCGATCGGACTCGGCCATGCTATGGCAGCTTGGAACATCACCTAAAACACTATTACTCCTAGCGCCCCTAGCGAACAAGTAGAAAACGAAAAATACTGTGATACAATATAAAAATATTTAGTGATGATACCGGGAGATGTTGTGACGAACAAACACATACATAAAATAATTGTCTCAAAATATTGGACATTAAACAACAAAAATAAAAATTAAGCCTAAACCAAGTGTAACAAGTCTATAGTGATTTATAAAACGGTTCTGAAAGGTGTTTTTTTCATTTAAATAATGGGAATTTGTTATTGTTGCATTGGTAACACTTTAAAATGTCTGTCAGCGCGAGTGTCAGTTTCGGATTTTGCTTTTGCAATAAAATTAAATTCTGGTTGTTTCGCTAGTGAGCATAGGCACTATTTGACCCATAATATTATTATTGTGAATAGTGCTGAACACTGAGTGCACTTCCATCATGTCTCAAAACTCTTGTTGTGTACCTACCTGGAAGTCTAGTGACTATAGTTTATTTCAAATAAACTTGCGATAAAGTTTGTTCACCTCCATCTACTAATGTATCCCAATATTTCCAAACCATACGAAAAAAATGTGTGGGCAGTGTCGGTAACACGATCAAAACATTGACATACTCCGTGTTTGGTATTATGAAACTCAACCGATGCAATGTTAGCGACAGTTTTGTATGACGAACGATATCTATCGTAAGTTATTTGGACTTTTTGGTACAGGGTGGTTGAATGACATTTATCGCAAGTTTATTTGAAATACACTTTAGGAAAGAAAAGTGCTGATTCTCAGCCTACATGATTTTGATTTTAATATGTTAGTAAATGTTTAATTTGTATGTATTTCTGTGTTTTTTATAAGAATAAACAGTTTGTTTATCTTTAATATTCCGAGTACATTCATTCATACTCCTATTCCTAATGCAAGTAAAAATCTGGAATTTTTACATTGTCGTATAAATTATTGTTTACTACTACATAGTGTGTTTTTAATAATTATGTAATTGTTAAAAAAACCTTAATAGGTAGTAAACAATAATTTATACGACAATGTAGAAATTTCAACACAATTAATATAATAGAGCTCCATCTACCATCTATATCCGTGACTATTACTAGAGCTCCATCTACCATCTTCCGCTGTAACTAATAGTTTTAAATACTTGAGTCCTAGATGGCGAATTGTGCTGTCAACACAAAATGAAGAGAGCTTCCTGTCTATTACACCGCATTATATTGTAGTCTTTGGACTCGGCCTATTTGCTCGGGGCTAGCATGGAATGCGGACGTATTTCTAGTGGTCAACATTATAATTATTTCTAATAGTATTATTTTTAACCCCCGACGCAAAAACGACGGGGTGTTATAAGTTTGACGTGTCTGTGTGTGTGTGTGGGGGGGGGGGGGGTTTGTTTTAAGTACCATCCGAGGACGTGCGTATGAATACACAAGGCACGACCGAGGACCTTTTCGAGGGTCCACGGTTTGACTTGACCAAAGACGTATTCTGCAAGCGATTTTGAGTCTTTCTATATACTTAATATGAAAAAGTTGTCTGAACCTCGGTTTGATCAAGATTATTCATAATCTTACACACACATTGTGTATCAACCAAATGGTGCCACTGTCGCCTCATACACAGACTCTTTACACTCATTTCACGTTTGTTATATTATCCGAGGATCTATGCGTTAACTTTAACACAAAAGTCCTCGGTTAGGTAGCTTTTCCAGACAATGTGTATTTAAGACCTCGGTTGGTAGATTTTCCGAACAGTGTGTATTCTAGTCCTCGTTTCGACAGTTTGCCTCGTGTGTAGAAGACAAATTATACAGGAAAAGTTTTTAACCAGTGCGCAAATTTTGACATAATAAACTTGAATGTATTTTAATAAACACGTATTTTTTGTTTTGATATGTTTCAATAGTAAAAAATTAAGTTAACGCTTACGAGACTTGTTTACTCAGAAATTTATTTTATGGACGTCGCTTGCCAGTCCGTCGACCGGTCGCCCGATTCACGCCGCGCGTCGACCGGTCGCCTGACGCGCCAGCTGCTATCAGAAGTACTCAACTACTCACGCGCGCTCGCTCTATGCGACGGCGGATTATTGACCCCAGTTTAGCGCTACAATTTTTTAAGTGTAGACTGTGTAAAGTTATTTGTAAACGTAATTTTTCGTAAATTCCAATTTATCCTTCATACCTTCATGGGCTTAGGACCATCAAAATGCAGAAAATAAATCATAATAAGTAAGAAAGTAATACGTTTTAGTCCATTCAAAATAAAACATTTAGGTATGATAGGTACTTAGACATGATACAATTTAGATTGAAACAATTGCATTTTGGCGTATTTAAAAAATTGGAATCAACTATCTTACAACAATGTCTAATCAAAGAGAACCTAACACACTAAGATTGTTTATAATTTCTTCTTACCTCTACATTTTATTAATCACAATATTTTAGGTATTGTTCGAAGTGACCTCCTCCTTTTTCAAGGCATAAACGTGCACGTTTAAATAAGTAAGCATTTAGTTTGTTTAGGACACTAACACCACTTTTTACTTCATTGAAAGCGTTAATTATTTTTTCTTTCAAGTCATCTAGGCTCTGAGCCTCTTCTACATACACCCGGCATTTCACTTGTTTCATACACCTTGGTTTGCTGCTAAAATTGTCCTCTCATTAGGGACCGTGGGATTGAGGACCCTTGGGCTCGCATACGAGGTACGCTCTCCCTTTCGTATCTTCTTCGTGCTGCTCGTAAATTTTCATTGCTTAACAAATATAAAAAAATACACTCGCACCATTTCATAATACTCGTGGTGAGTAAAATGAGACATTGTCACTACGCTAGTCTAGTACGCGGCACAACGCGCAGGGACGGCAAAGGGCGCGACGAACATCCGACCTCCGCTTCCGCAAGTGACGTACTGCATGTGCACGCGTTTTGTTTATCAAACGCCGCACCGGCGCCGCATGCCCCCCGCACGGCCCGCACCCCCGTCTCGTGCGCTAGGCGTGGTCCAGCGGCCGGCGGCCTTCGCGTTTTCATTCATGCTCATTCATAGTATTACTATTAAATTATATCCATGTCTTGCTTATTTCAAATTGGGACAAAGTGGAAAAATGAAAAAAGAAAGTCATAAACTAAAAATGGAAATGTGTTCTATTGCTTACACTGAGCCACCAAAAAAAATTTACGCAGTGGTTAAAAATTTATCCTGTATGCTATCATTTAAATAAAATTATGACGGAGGAAATCGAAGGTAGACTGAATCCTTAAACAAATTGTTAGTAGATACTAGGTGCACGAGGCTAGTAGATACTAAGCACACGTATTCAGCTCCCATGCTAAATACGTGTCCTTTTCATAAACAATCTAAAGTAAATGCCTTCCTAGGTGAAATGCAGCAAGATTTGAAGCAAATATAAAGTACAAAGAAATACAGAACATGAACGTACTAAAGAAAACCACATAAACTTTACATGATCTATTTATAGAAATAATCATCAAGTTGCAGTAGCATCTTTGCGAAGCATGATTAGAAAACGTACACAGTTATTAGAAAACGACTCAAACAAAAAGACATATAGAAACCATAATTAAAAGAGATCGACATGATTTGGGCTAAAAACTTAACATAAAATTACATAACATGCTTAGTTAGAAAACAACAAAAAAATATTATTAAGTGAGATCAAAATAATTTGGGAAGCCTGAAAACTTAATAACTTAATGGCGCCGATTCCCTTGTTCACAAACTAAACTAAATTTATGTTCAGTGCATCTTTTTCTTTCTATTTCATTAAGAAAAGGACAGAAGGTAAATATTGGTTTAATCCTGTCAAATTAAGATACTCCACAGCAAGTTTAGACGTGATTAAAAACATACTAGTAAAAATACGTCAATTTACTTTAGGCGCTGTCTAATTTGACAGGACTAAACTAATATTTGTCTTATGTCCTTTCCTTAATGAAATAGAAACAAAAAGATGTACTGAGTTCAAATTTAGTTTAGTTTCTGAACAAGGGAATCGGCGCCAATAGCTATAAACTGATTAAAGATGTTTATTGATGTCAGCGGCCTGTCAAATTCAAAATTTATTGCTTTTTTCGCTAATTAACACGTTGCGGGATCATGGAAACTGATAATAAAAATAATTTTACAACTTAAACTTAATGCGTATGCTAAATTTGAAGACGATGCTATTAACTGTTGAAGAGTTCCCTCATGAAGAAACGACCTTGACTGCAGCATCAGCACAAACTGGTAATTATTTTAGTGTTACTAGATAAACATAACGCGTGTGCCAAATTTGGAGACGGTGCTATCAACTATTGAGGAGTTTCCTCATAAAGAAATGACCCTGGCTGCAGCATTAGCACAAACTGGTAATTATTTTGGTGTTACTAGATAAACATAAGACGTGTGCCAAAGGAAATTGCTCATTTCTCTACTGACCGCCGTTGCGCATCAAACAATTTTGTATGCTACCATAAATTGGATATAAAAGCGGGGTAATGTCGTACTTTCATAGGAAATTAAAATTATCCATTTATTTATTGGGGTTTTTGTTGTATTTTGATTTTCTGCTCAGTTTTGAGGTTTGTTTTGTAACAAATCTTTCACCAAAAAAACAGTATTTTACAACAATATGATTTGATCCACATAAAACAACAGAAAATAGTTCCAATAAATCAATGAATGATCCCAATTAAATAATATTACAAAGGTAGGTCATGCTAAATGTAGGTTTTGATAGGAAATAGAAAATAAAAATGCTTGAATATAGGAATGCAATAGTTTCATTGGTCCATATTATCATTATATTCATAAAATATGTCGTCTAAAAGCGGAGCCGGTGGCTCCACAGACCTAAATCGAGCCCAACTAAGATACCACAAAATGGTCATAATGAGAGCACATCATCCCATTGTGTGATTACCCACCAAACAATTGCAATAATAGCTATTAATATCACCTAGGTACTGAGTTACTTATTAATTAAAATGTAAGCGTAACCTTTCTGCTGACATGTCGTGACTTAATTCTTCCCCTTACTAAATACGTGTCCGTTCCCAGTACCATCGGCAAGTCAACCTCAATGTCGTTTGCTAGTTCAATTTCGCATATTTCGTTCCTACTCACATGCTCCCAATAATACGACTAAAAATATCATCAAAGGAAATAGAGTACGTGGAAGAGTACGTATATTTAGGACAGAGAATAACGTTCAAGGAGCAAACTGCAGGCGAAGTAGAGCGTAGAATAAAACTTGCTTGGAAAAGATATTGGTCATTGAAGCATATTTTCAAATCCAAACTTCCAGTCAAACTAAAGAAAAAAGCGTTTGAAACTGTTGTGTCTTGCACACTACTTTACGGATGCCAGAGCTGGGGCATTAACAAAATAAATTCTCATCAAACTCCAAGTCTTCCAGCGGGCAGTCGAACGAAGTATGTTGGGATTGAAACTACGAGACAGAATTCGAAACTCTCTCAAATCAGAACGAAAACCAAATTGATAGACGTAGCAGACTTAGCCTGTAGGCTAAAATGGCGATGGGCAGGTCACGTGGCGCGCGCAGACGACGGACGCTGGAGCGAGCGTGTGCTGCACTGGTGGCCGCGCGGCGAGGCGCGCCCTCGCGGTCGCCTGCGCCGCCGCTGGGGCGACGACGTCGCGCGAGTCGCGGGACCCACTTGGACCAGGATAGCTAAAGACAGGAAACTATGGAAATGCATGGAGGAGGCCTTTGCCCAAAATTGGGTACCCCAAAACTAAAAATCTAATATAATCCTTATTATTTTATTATTTAAGGACGCCTTTACGAATCTGACAAAAATAAGCCGTTTTTCGGTGCATTTTGCGGCAAAATGAGACGAAACCAAATGTAACTAATAATTACCACAGATAGATTACTCTTTCATCTCCAAATGGTAGCCATTTTTTATTCGAAAATGTTGGTTTATAATATAGTAAAAAATAATTTCCGTTGCCTCTTCACACAAAATCGACGATATCGTGCTGTCTTTGGGATCATTTTTCTTCTATTTAATAACATAAACATATTTATTTTAAAATATTTTATGTAAGCAGACATGTTCAACTCAAAAAGGTAGCCAAAAGAACTATCAAAATGTTAAAAATAAGCTCAGAAAAAAATAAAAATCGGAGTCTATTTTTTCACATATTTAGCTGTAATACGTGAATCTTATTGGATTGAAATAAGGGTTATTTTACTGGTCACTGTCTCGGTTTATTGCACAAAAATTTCTAATGAAATATTAGTCTGCGCACACCGCATTATATTGTAGTCTTTAGTCTGCGCTCGGCCGCCGTTGTGAGTGGACTCTGTGTCGGTTGTAAGCAGCAGCTTGTGCTAAAAAAGATCGCTGTACGGATACATAGTAGATTGTTATACAAGGGTCGGAAGGAATTGATGACTTCACCCGCGTTAAACACTCTACTTTTCATTTCGAATTTAAGGAAAGTAAAAAATAGTAGTTTTTCTAATTAAATTCGGAGTAAAATGATCCCAAAGACAGCACGATATCGTCGATTTTGTGTGAAGAGGCAACGGAAATTATTTTTTACTATATTATAAACCAACATTTTCGAATAAAAAATGGCTACCATATGGAGATGAAAGAGTAATCTATCTGTGGTAATTATTAGTTACATTTGGTTTCGTCTCATTTTGCCGCAAAATGCACCGAAAAACGGCTTATTTTTGTCAGATTCGTAAAGGCGTCCTTAAATAATAAAATAATAAGGATTATATTAGATTTTTAGTTTTGGGGTACCCAATTTTGGGCAAAGGCCTCCTCCATGCATTTCCATAGTTTCCTGTCTTTAGCTATCCTGGTCCAAGTGGGTCCCGCGACTCGCGCGACGTCGTCGCCCCAGCGGCGGCGCAGGCGACCGCGAGGGCGCGCCTCGCCGCGCGGCCACCAGTGCAGCACACGCTCGCTCCAGCGTCCGTCGTCTGCGCGCGCCACGTGACCTGCCCATCGCCATTTTAGCCTACAGGCTAAGTCTGCTACGTCTATCAATTTGGTTTTCGTTCTGATTTGAGAGAGTTTCGAATTCTGTCTCGTAGTTTCAATCCCAACATACTTCGTTCGACTGCCCGCTGGAAGACTTGGAGTTTGATGAGAATTTATTTTGTTAATGCCCCAGCTCTGGCATCCGTAAAGTAGTGTGCAAGACACAACAGTTTCAAACGCTTTTTTCTTTAGTTTGACTGGAAGTTTGGATTTGAAAATATGCTTCAATGACCAATATCTTTTCCAAGCAAGTTTTATTCTACGCTCTACTTCGCCTGCAGTTTGCTCCTTGAACGTTATTTATTCTCTGTCCTAAATATACGTACTCTTCCACGTACTCTATTTCCTTTGATGATATTTTTACAGACATGTGTTCTCCGTTGGTCATTAAACGAGTTTTCTCCACATTCATAGATATTCAATCCACATTTTCTACTCTCTCTTTCTAAAGATTGCAGCATGTATTCTAGGAGTGCGTGGTTGTCGCAGATCAGTACGATGTCATCTGCGAACCGTAAGTGGTTTAATGTTTCTCCATTAATGTTGATCCCTACAGAATCCCATTCTAAATTACGGAAAATGGTATCGAGGAGAGCAGTAAAAAGGTTCGGTGATATCGGGTCGCCTTGTCGGACTCCACGTTGTACTTCGAAAGGTCTTCCTTTTCTCTCTAATTTAACTTTGGCTTGACCCCTTTCATAAATTTCCTTCAATATTTTTATGTACTTTTGTGGCACTCCTGGTTGATCTAAGGCTTTCCACAGAGCTAAGTGTCCAATTGAGTCAAAGGCTTTCGAATAATTAACGAAAGCAATATAGAGCCTTTTTCCGTATTCTTCGTATTTTTCAATTATTTGTGTCACAGTAAATATATGGTCGACTGTAGAGAACCTTGGGCGGAAACCAGCTTGTTCTTTAGGTTGATTGAATTCTAGAGTCGGCATAATTCTTTTAAGCAATACTTGTGTGAATACTTTGTACATAGCCTGTAATAAGCTTATAGGCCTATAATTTCCTATGTTCTCAGGGTTTCCTTTCTTGTACAGTAGTGTTATGATTGATGTCTCCCATTCTGTAGGTATTCTTTCATTTGATAAGATATTATTGAACAATTTCGTAATAATAGGGGACAGTGGTTCAATTAGAGTCTTAAGAATATCATTAGTAATTCCATCTTCTCCCGGGCTCTGTAAGGGTTTAAGAGAGGAAATAGCATTTATAATTTCACTTTCCATAAATAATGGCACTTCTATGTTTACCTCATCAGGTCTCATTGTTGTAAAGGTATTGTTAATATCATCCCTACGTTGGTATAAATCTTCGTAGAACTCTGTAGCAGTCTCCACTAGCTCTTTCCTATTAGAAGTAGTTCGTCCGTCTTTGGATTTTAGAGAAGGAATCCATTTTCGCACATCGTTTAGACGCTGTTGTCCCCTCTTGACTGAACTATTTACTGTGAGCTCTTCCTCAATTATTTTAAGTCTGTCTGTGTGTTTCTTTCTCTTTATCTTTCTCTTAATCGTTCTATACAGCTTGGTGAGTTCCTGCTTTTCGGTTTTCGTTTTGTTTTTCTTTTTCTTTTTTTTTAGGAATGTTCTACGTTCTATAAGTTTAGCAGTATCTCGTAAAATTGCCTTGGGTGTTGGTTTCGTAGAGTTCTTGATTGATGATAAAGTCACACTCTTAATAGTTTTTATGATTGAAGAGTATGATTCCTGAATGTCAGCAGTATCAGTCACAGATGCAGACGCCTCTATAAATTTGTTTTTCATTGTTTCTTTCTCCAATGGTGTCAAGGCGCCGACTGTACCTTTGAAGGATTTTCTTGATTTTACTTGTGCCCCGATCGAATACCTTGCTCGTACCAATCTGTGATCGGTAGGGTGTGTTGTGTTTATAATATTAATATCACTTACTCTGTTTTTATTTTTGGTTATGAAATAGTCAATTCTATGCAGAACTCTATAAGTAATTTCCCTCTTTTGCTTCTTTTGCTATTGTAGCCCCAAGGGCCCATAACGTCTCTGTCCTCAGGTTTGGCGGCACCGATTTTGGCATTAAAATCTCCCATTATAATTATATTTGGGCTTGTATTGTACAGAGCTATAATTAATTCCTCGTAGAATATTTGTATGTCTTCATCTTTTGATTTTTCTGTTGGGGAGTAAACTTGAATAATATTAATTTGAGTGTCATTTATATTTATGTCGACTCGGGTTATTCTGTCTGAGATAGGTTTTAAATCCATTACGTGTGCTTTCATGTAGTCTTTCAACAGAAAACCAACGCCGCTGTAGCCGCTCTTGTTTCCTGAGTACATAAAAATGATATTGTCTTTTTCTAGGATTTCAAAGTCTTTTTGTCTCGTTTCTGAAAGACCTAAAATATCCCAATTGATGTTCTTCAGGGCATGTAGCAGTTCAGTTTGTCTCGTTTCGGTCGCTAGGGATCGAACGTTAAGTGTGCATATATTCAGACAAGATGTGGTGTTATTTTCGCTTTCATTGTGTTGCAAGGAGGGTTTTAGTCGATCACTCCCGCGGGGACCAGCCGTACTGGGAGATCTAGTTAGTAATTTTTTATTTCTATGCTGTGTATTTAGGATGGAGGGGGCCTGTAAATATCATGCGTTATTAATGTAGTTTTTAGCTTGATCTGTTATTTTATCACATTTTTTCATGTAGCTAGTAATTTGGTTATTTGATTTCAGTTTGTTGCTGGTGCTGTAGGAAGTTTCCGGAGGGGAATCTGAAGGTGCCCTTTTGTGGTTCGGTTTCTCATTGTTTCGCTTAACTACGATTTTCTCGTAGTGTTTGAAGGCTTCATTTCCTTTTTCTTTTTCAAGTTTCAGTTGTTGTTTTAGCTGTTCTCTAATTTTTAGCACCTTAGTTGGGAATTCGTGTTTGATACCCAAAAAACGAAAAAAATATGTTCATGTAACTTAAAACCGTTATTTTATTATTAAATCAACATTAAATACATTTAATAGTTGTTGTGTCTTGAAAACTTATCATCTTTTATAAAAAATTAGCGCTGTACTAAAATTTACATGATATTTTTCCCATTTTAATGTGAAAAAGTCTCCTTCTGTAGACTGTTCGGATGACAAGTATTTGAGTTTAAGTGATGGTTAAAAATATATACACATACTTTAGATACTTTTATTTCGTTTTATCACATCAGTTATATTATCAAACATACTTAACACAGCGTATTAAAAAATATATAATTCTAAATTTTGAAATAAAACGTATAAACATGTTGTTCACAGATTTTAGGTCTACTTCTGTAGACGCATAAAATAAACCAAAATTTGCCAAAGATGAACGCATCGTTAATATTTTGTTTGTTGTGTTGGTAGCACTATATTCTCTGTCATTTGCCCGGTTGTGAATTTTACGTAAAGAGCGTGTGACGTGAAAAGTCCCAATTTTATTCAATTACACAAGTTTCCGGTCGAGATCACTGTGTTTTTCCTGTGCAAAGGATACCTGAGTAAGCAGCCTTTTCAAATACATAAAAAGATCAAGACAGTATATGCGTTTGGGCGCGGTATGTAAATATCATATTGCTTAAATTCTAACCTCGTAATGCAGGATACCATCTTTGATTTACCAAAATTTGTCTCTCGTGTAGACATATTTACTGTAGACTTAGTGTCTACAGAAGGGAGCTATGTCAACACAAGTGAATTAGTAATGCAATTTTGCTGTATTTGAAAAAAAGAACAGCAGTGTTACTCACTTTTTATCCGATTTAAAAAAAAAGGAGGTTCTTAATTAGAGTGTTATTGTTTTTAATCCTTTTTTAACCGAATTGGATGATTATTCTTTTTTTTTTTAATGGGCATACTTTAGTGCGGTTCCATATTAATTTGGTAGAGATCTGATGGGTTTCCTAGATGATTAAAGAAGGTTTTGTAAAAAGAGTTTCTTTGTGTATTTACTCCGTGTACTTTTAGGGTATTGTAGTTGAATAATGAACCATTCTGTAATTTCATCATTTATTTTGTCTGTCACGCCAGATATTATCACTTTTACCATTCACTTTTTTTTGCATTCTGTTTTTTTTGTCATTTTTTTTCCATTTTGTTGCTTGCAGCACATGAATGTTAAGGTATTTTATTTGAGGTAGGTTACGATGCCACGAACGAGTCGATCAGGGCTGCTATCCGAAAAAGAAAAAAAGAAACGCAGGCGCGAGCGGAAAAAACTTAGTATACCGGGGCTCGGGCAAAAATGGATGACGCAGCTTTCGGAGAAAGAAGAAGGAAGGATAGGGAGAGATACAAAAGAAAAAACAGCTAAGTCAAATTAAGACTGTTAAAGACTACACGCCAAGAGAACAAAGGCAGATAAGCAAAAGGTGGAGAGAAAAAGCAAAAAAGAAACGTGATAAGGAAAAAGTGAAGAAAATGGAATATGACACCAGACTCCTCGTCTGAGTATTTGCCTATACGAGATTCTCCTATTGCTCCAGCTACTCCTGAAGCTCTGACTGAGTCAAATTCACCAGGACTGTCAGATAGACTGACACCAGATGTTTCCATCGAAATATTCAGCCAAAGGCATAGACCCCAGAATCTATTAAGACGACTCTGAAGCTTCTGAAAATTCACCACAGAAAAAACGGCCGAAGAATTTCATGTGGAACGATTCTAACGAGGATATTTTAATATTCTGTTCATTTATATGCCCACAGAAGCATAATGTCTGTTCTGTGGACAAATTTCGATAATTTCTTTGTACTCGATTGGTAAAGATTTTTGATTATAATTTCTTTAGGGGTTAAGGAGAACTTCATTTTAAGTTTTTTTCATTGTTTCTATTCTTGATGTTTGTTATGGACTTTTTGATGACTAAGACGCTGGCCATCGCGAACCGTTGGCAGCATGACTGACACTGACGGATAAGTGAAAAAAAGGGACTATCGATTTTCAACGACGACGGTATTTGGCTTGTTTTTACCTTTTGAGTTATTATATATATGCTTACGTGCGATTAAACGCTATCCTCCTATATCCTGTGGTTATTTACGACCGACGACAACGACGACGGCGCCGACAGCGCTCTTTCAGTTGGTAATGAGGAAAGACTTATCCAAGAACAGATAGCCATAAACGTAGAAGCCTTAGAACTAGAAAGTTGCGACGGTGATATTGACGACATACGCTTCTAATAATCGCACGGCGCGGACGAACAACTTCGCGACGGCGAGAAACTGCGACCAGACTAAGACGACCAACGCCACACGTGACCCACCATTTAACCAGGAGTCTAAAATAGACAAGTTTCTAGCCAGACAGACGAGCACCAAGGAATTGCCAATCTTCACCGGAGCCCCGGAGGAATGGCTGCTCTTCTACAGTCAATTCAAGATTACGACTCAGTTGTGCGGCTATACTGATGAAGAAAATATTGCTCGACTAATGAGGTCCCTCCGTGGAGAAGCTCGCGACTCCGTATATGCTCTACTAACAAGCGCTTCAAATCTAGACCGAATCATTGACACACTGAAACTAAGATTTGGTAGATCAGAAATAATCATAGAGGCAATGATCATGAAAGTACAAGCTCACCGTGACATACGTCATGACGACCTGACGCAGCTAATGAGATACGCGACTGAAGTGCAAAATATTGTCGCCGTCATGGTGTCGACTGACCAAGTAAGCCATTTAAGAAATCCTATTCTTATTCGTAATGTTTTGTCAAAGCTACCATCAAACCTCAAATATCAGTGGGGTCTCGACAAGGCTCGACGAGGAATGTATGAAGTTACTTTAGAAGACGTGGCGGAATGGCTTATGGAATTAGCCAAGGCGACAGCTGTATTCACGACAACACCATCAAGCTCACGTACAGTCGACAAGAGAAGTCACAACCGTGAGTACAGACAGAATGACAAACTTTTTCCTGTCTTGAGTACAAATAAGATAAACAAAGACTGTCAGAAATGTCACAACAACCATGACTTACAGAAATGCCCAGTTTTTTCACGACTTTCCATAGACGATAGATGGAACTTTGTCACAATGAAAAAGCTATGTTTCTCATGTCTATCACCCCGACATCAACTGAGAGCTTGCACTACAAGAGCTAAGTGTGGTATACAAGGATGTGAGCGCATACACCACAAAGTTTTGCACGCTGAGCCAAGACAAGCGGCACATGAGGACGCTGCAGTTACGACAGGTAATGGTAGCAGCCCAAATGATGCTATTATTGCTACTACTCAATCTCTTATGCAGCCCAGCCACGTACTTCTGAAAGTAATTCGAGTTATCGTGAGCGGAAGGCATGTTGACTTCGAGACGTCAGCGCTGTTGGACGAGGGAGCTGCTGTCAGCCTGATCGACGCATCGTTCGCTGCGCGCGCGGGCATCGAAGGCCCACTGCGACCTCTGCGGATCTGCGGTGCACACGGTATGACATCGCTTGACCCTACGTCGCGTTCCGTTGCCTTTAATGTTCGCGGACGTAATAATAATGAAATATTTAAGTTAAATAATGTTCGTACTGTAAATAATTTGAAACTACCCGTAAATAATTTACCTGTAAATAAGAATGTTGTAGATACGAAATTTTTGGATAATTACTTTGAGAAAGACGACTTGATATTTGACAAAGTTGACATGTTAATAGGACAAGACAATATTGACTTGATTGTGACACGACAAATTGTACAATGTGGCCCGGAACGCGGGCCGATTATCTCAAAGACAAAACTGGGATACGTATTGCACGGAATTATAAGTATGAAAGGGGTTCCGAATGATACGGTTATTTTAAACTGTACATGTGAGGACTTAAATGAATTGTATCGGAAGTCTTTTCGTACAGAAGATTTTGGAGTCAAGCCGAGCTCCGACACACCCCAGTCTCGGGAGGATGTAAGAGCCCTGGACATCATGAAATCGACGACCAGGTACATTGAGGATCTGAAACGCTGGGAGACCGGACTTCTCTGGCGGGATGACAGCTGTCATCTGCCTGATAGTTTTAATCAAGCTTTTGTTAGGTTGAAGGGTATTCAGCGCAAGATGGCGAAGCTTCCTGAGTTTGCCGAGAAGTACCAGCAGAAGATCGAAGATTATGTCAAGAAGGGGTATGCATGTAAGTTGACATTTGATGAGGTGCGGAACCGGTCAGACAAGACTTGGTATTTACCTCATTTTGCAGTGTTTAACCCCAATAAGCCCAACAAGCTGCGGTTTGTGACAGATGCAGCGGCCAAGTCAGATGGGAAGTCATTGAATGATTTTCTTCTGCCAGGACCAGACTTTCTAAATTCCCTGCCAGGTATGTTATTACAGTTTAGGTGTCATCACTATGCAATTATGGGAAACATCCAGGAGATGTTCCATCAGGTGCTGATCATTGAACAAGACCGTCAAGCTCAACGGTTCCTGTGGGACAACGACGAATATCGAATGAACGTTATGATCTTTGGCGCGGTTTGTTCATCATCAGCCCAATATGTAAAGAATATAAACGCGCTTCGATTTACAGCTACACACCCTGACGCAGTGAAAGCCATCACCGACCACCATTATATGGATGACCTGATCTTGTCAGTTGACACAATAGATCAGGGTACGAAAGTGGTCGGGGACGTTATAAAAATTCATGCTGAAGGCGGTTTCAACATGACAAGTTTTATGAGCAACTCCAGAGAAATTTTACGTAGTTTGCCGGAAGAGAAACTGTCAACTTCTGGTGCCAAAGTGCTCAATGACACCACTGACTTACCAGTTGAGCGAGTACTAGGTGTCAAGTGGACCACGGACAGTGACGAAAAGTTTGTATTTTCGAACCTTTGCGACATCATCGATAGTCAAGCAGACAGCCGTCCTACAAAGCGGCATATTTTGAAAATATGTATGTCCGTTTTTGACCCTTTAGGATTTTTACTTTTTGTGACAATCAAAGCTCGAATTATTTTACAAGATATTTGGAAGACTAAAATAGGCTGGGACGACGAGGTGACAGGTGACCTCAATGACAGATGGCAGTCATGGTTACAGGAGCTGCGAGTGGCAATCGGACTGCAAATTCAGAGATGGTTTTTTAGCGTCCAGACTGACATGTCAAAGCCTGTTTAAGTTCACGTATTCTGTGACGCCAGCACCAGAGCCTTCGCTGCAGTGGCTTATCTGAGGTTCACGTTGACTGACGGTAGTTATCATGTCTCGATGATAATGGCGAGAGCTCGTGTTGCACCATTGAAAGTTTTGAGCGTCCCGCGGTAAGAGCTTCAAGGTTCTTTATTAGGTGCTAGAATGGCACAGTCTATCAAGAAATACATCGACATTCCCATCAGCCGTATTGTTTATTGGTCTGACTCCAAGACTGTTCTTAGCTGGATACGATCTGAAGTAGGCCGCTACAAACCCTTTGTTGCGCACAGGATCAGCGAGATCGCCGACTTGACTGACCCAAGTGATTGGAGGTGGGTCCCCACTCACTTGAACCACGCCGATCTTGCGACCAGAGACAAGACATGTGACGTCGCACATGTGCGCTGGATTACTGGGCCGGACTTCCTCAGACAAGAGGAAGATGCATGGCCGACTGAAGATCCTCATGCAACTGAACAGGAGATGAGTCCCGATCCCGAAATGAAGGTCGCGCTTGTCATTACATCGCATGCAAATGACAGCTTGCCAGACGTACTCGTAGCTCGTTTCTCTTCGTATTGGCGACTAGTAAGAGCGACAGCGTGGATTTTGAGATTTCGTCATAATTTGACAGAAAAGAGTGAGCGTCAAGGTGGAGAGCTCCTGGCTGACGAGATCACGGCAGCAGAATTACTCCTCATTCAAGACTGTCAAAGGCGTTCCTTCCCGAATGAATTTCAGGCTTTGCAGACGACAGGTAAAGTCGACAAAAATAGTCGCCTATTCCAATTAGTTCCCTTTCTAGACACGCGGGGTCTCATCCGTGCACGTGGTCGTATCGACTCAGCCGACGCAGAGTATGACACAAAGAACCCCATCATATTGTCTCCATCTGACAAATTTACGAAGCTTTTGATGATGAAGTATCACAAAGATGCCGTGTTTAACGACATACGACAGAAGTTCTGGATCCTTTGCGGTCGATCAGCTGTGAAAGCTACTTGGAATATTTGTCAAGTCTGTAAAAACAAGCGAGCCGTGCCGACACCACCACTGATGGGACAGATACCAGTTAGCCGATTGACGCCAATCAAAGTCTTTGCATTTACTGGATTGGATTATTTCGGCCCGATGGTAATTAAAATTGGAAGACGCCATGAAAAGCGGTATGCTGCACTGTTTACGTGCATGACAGTAAGAGCGGTCCATATTGAGTTGGTCGACGATTTGACTTCTGATAGTGCCATCATGGCTTTGAGACGCTTCATAGCCAGACGCGGCACACCTAATGAAATTTGGAGCGACAACGCCACAACTTTCAAAGGCGCCGATAAGGAGCTTCAACGACACGTTGAGAACCTGGATGCCGACAGACTGCGTCAGTTCTTCAGTATTCGTCGCATTAAATGGAAATTTATTTGTCCAAATTCTCCTCACCACGGCGGGTGTTGGGAGAGAATGGTGAGGTCTATCAAGACGGCACTTAAGATGACCTTGAAGGAACAGGTTCCGACCGAACAGATCTTGCGGACTCTACTAGCTGAAGCCGAATATATGGTGAACAGTCGACCATTGACCCAAGTTTCTCTCGATCATAAAGATTCAACCCCTTTGACCCCAAACCATTTTATTTTTGGGGGACAAACTGACTTTGTCAACCAACCATTGGCAGACTTCAATGACAGAGATTTGTTACGGAAGTCCTGGCGCCACTCCCAGCGTTTAGCCGACCTGCTGTGGAAGCGGTGGGTAAAAGAATACTTGCCCACGCTTACCAGACGTGGTAAGTGGTTTGTGTCAGTAGAGCCGTTGAAAGCAGGTGACATCGTGATTATCTGTGATGACCAGCTCCCGCGCAACCACTGGCCAAAGGGCAGTGTGGAGCAGGTATACCCGGGCACCGACGGGCAAGTTAGGGTAGTGGACGTCAGGACTGCGACAGGGACTTACAAGAGACCCGTGACGAAACTTTGCCGACTTGACGTTCGACCATGATAAAACTATTGATACTACACTGGCTTCGACTTGACTGACATTCCCATCACTCGACTGACTTAACCCGTAACTACCCGACCGGGTCTGACTGACCCAACCTGTTCCGGCTGCCTGACCCGACCTGTTCTGGCTGCCTGACCTGACCTGACTGAGTATTGCTTTGCAATACTGGAGGTGGGAATGTTATGGACTTTTTGATGACTAAGACGCTGGCCATCGCGAACCGTTGGCAGCATGACTGACACTGACGGATAAGTGAAAAAAAGGGACTATCGATTTTCAACGACGACGGTATTTGGCTTGTTTTTACCTTTTGAGTTATTATATATATGCTTACGTGCGATTAAACGCTATCCTCCTATATCCTGTGGTTATTTACGACCGACGACAACGACGACGGCGCCGACAGCGCTCTTTCAATGTTATTGATGTGATTTATATAAGGCCCATTGTTGTTATCTTCTGTAGACAACACGATCTCTACTGTAGACGTAAAAAAACAAAAAATGTGATTTATGCCTAAAATATCCAAGACTGATCTCTAGTGATAAGAAGAAAAGAAGAAGAATAAAGAATATTAATATCTAACTTTAAATGAAATAGTAGATTGTTATACAAGGGTCGGAAGGAATCAATTCCCATACGAGGCATTTAGACGCCCGAGCGCAGCGAGGGCGGCTATAGTCCGAGTGAGAATTGATGACTTTCACCCGCGTTAAACACTCTACTTTTCATTTCGAATTTAAGGAAAGTAAAAAATAGTAGTTTTTCTAAAATATTTATTGATAATAATTACATGAATAGGTACCTATTTAGTAGTCTTTTTTAAATTTGAAGTATGGAATACACCACGTCACCGCCACATGAGTAGATTCTGTGTCACCACCGCGGGCCGTCCCGCTCACTAGGGCCCGTATTATTATCATTCTGTCTGCATTCTTACTTTTACCATTTTTCATAAATTACTTAGAAAACACGATAATCTTGATAAAAATTACTAAAAATTGTGTTGCGACGTGACACTTTTTAGTGCTGACCGTCCACCCAACTTTCTTATTTCGATTCAAAACTTGCATACAGCCTAATCGATACTCGCAATAAAAAAAAATGAAAAAAAATTGTGGAAACTGAATAAAAACTCAAACTAACAAAATGTATTGAAATGTAAAGTGTTTGCAGAATATCCAATCTATAGAATTAATTAATTATCATCATTCTCAAAAAAACTTCTGGTAAGCCTACCTAAAAAATGTTTACTGGGAATTCTGTAGTAAACTATTAGAAAGTATCAAAAATAAAATCCACAATAAATAATTGTCCAATAGATTAAAATAATTTTAAACAGCGAGCGCATTCCGAATATAAATTCAATTATAGAAGCATTTTGGCGCGAAATTCAGTAAATGAGGTACCTATGGCCTGTCTGTTATTGACATGATATTAGAAGAGATTGAAATGATATTAGAAAAGCATAAATCATTATTATAAACAATGCTTATTGTATTTGTTGCTTAAAATAATTTTATTTTATTTTCAAATATCGATTACATTCGTCATATTAATTACTCGAGTCAATTGAAATTTAAAAAAATTGTTTGGAATAATCGCTTTCACACATCATTGCAATAAAAAAAAACAATAATGGTCGGCGATTTCGAACACAAATTGAGTAGTGGTAATGATTATTACGTATTACTGAACCTGTGTTTGAATATTACGTTAAAACCTGGGCATTTCCGTGTTGTTTATAATACCTATTATCAATAACATTTGTCACATTTTAAATCTTATCTACATCTGTGTGTATGAAATTTGTGAAAAGTAAAAATGTAAACACACGATTGGCGCGAAACTTCGACATTAGATATCAAAAAAACTTCATTACCACTACTTATTTACCTTAAACTATGTATAAATTCGTCAAATAATTAAATGATATATATACACAGTCCCATATGGTAAAGTCAGGATGTTCGAAATCCCCAATTTTTATGTTTTTTAGCCTCGACCACAACTGCCATCAAAATGGCGATTATCGTATCTATGTATGTTGAATTTATTGAAGGTCAATTATTATCTTGTGCGCTAAATATGAAAGATTTAATGGCGTTAACATGAGCTTTTTATCCAACTCTCCTAATTAACGCACATTCATAAGATTTGATGGGTAGCATAATAAATATTTACATAATCAATTAAGGGTGTCGTATATGTCTGACTGAGCTGACTACCTAACTAAATTTAGTTCTATTTTTAAATTTCATTCCCGCCCTAGGGAGGGAAGCAATTACTATGAGTCTTTCCCGCCCAAGGGTGGGAAGCAGTGTTTTCCACCCGCTATTCGGATCAAACAAACACTACTTTCCGAGTATGAGAGATGAAAATAATGTTTCATAACAATTCTTGTTTAGGTACCTACCTCCGAATTTAGAAATCATGAATTAATCATTAATTAATTAGGTAACTACCTACACTTATATGTAACTACATATATTAAAAAAATCGAAGAATGAAAATCCTCCCCCTTTAAGCCGAAAGTAGATGAAACATACAGACTAAATTAGTCTCTCGTACTCACCCCAGGAGTGCGCTAAACCCACGTACAGCGCTGCCAACGCCAGCACACACTGCCTTTTACACATTTTAAACTTTAGCAATACAAATTTGTTTCATCAGGCGTAGATCCACCGCTGGTGATTGCTCTGTGATTCTGAAGCCGACCGCTGGATACTCGCGACATAAATAGGTTTTTTCGGAATGATGATGATAAGTGACTGGGAGATAAGAGTTCCCATTTATATTACTATTACACTAGTGGCGCTTTACACAGTTGATTATGTGTGCTAACGATTCATCCCAACGAACAGTGACTCATCTTTTTGTGTGCAACATAAAATAATTAGAAAATAATAAAACATCATTTTTAGCGTAAATTATTATTGTGCACCTAATAATGATTTATATAAAAATATGAACTGAATAAATGCAAAACGAAGTCAAAAATACAAGAGACTTGTTCATCAGAACGCAGTTGGTACGTACATTTATATTGTTACACAAATGATAAGCGGTTTAAACAAAATTACTGGAAAAATTAACAAATGGAATATTAGCTTATACTTCAACAGTTATAAACATTTTAGAAGTAGGTTTTCGCCAATTCGACAACAAATTAGCTAGAGTTAGGTTTCTTTTCACCGAGTCAAACGTAGGGGTGTTGGTGGAAGCGTCATTTATGGCAGCTTCACATCTTGTTCCCTCGTGATTGCCAACACATTGGCAGACTGGCTGATTCTCCTCGTTCAGGGAACAGTCACCGTTGTTCAGACAGTAACCATGACACGCGTACACTTCACATCTGTCCCCGGAATAACCGGCATTACATCTGAAACAGTGATAGTATCACCCATGGTTATTTAAACAAAATTTTCGGTGGCCCGGTGGTATCGGCCCCAGATCTCGACTTACGTATCGTAGATAGTTGGTTCGAAACCAAGCAGGCATTTTACTTTGTCTAATTTATTTCGTCATCACTGCACTCAAAAAGGTGAAGGAAAAATCTTGAGGCAAGCGGCATGTCTTCTTTCTAACCAAAATTTCGAAGACATGTGATAGCAACCAACACACACTGTGACAGTGAGGTGCATTACGGCCCACTCCCCTTTAGTAGAGAGGAGGCCTGTTTCCCAGCAGTGGGAACGTTAGAGGCAGATTATGCTTCTGTTTAACTAAAGAAACCCATTCATCATCATCATCATTTCAGCCGAAAGACGTCCACTGCTGGACATAGGCCTCCCCCAAAAGGGGGGGTTTGCCATAATCGCTTGGCAGGCGGGTTGGCGATCGCAGTATGGTATGGTGGTGGAATGCATAGAGAACGCTGCTGCCCATTCTCCGGTACGCCCCTTAGTCGCCTTTTACGACACCCACGGAATGTATGGGGTGGTGCTATTCTTTAAGTCCGGCACCACACAGACCAGGAAACCCATTAGGAGTAGAAAATATTTTACCTGCATTTAGGAAGTCCTTCATGGTTGAAACTGCAGTCACCTTGCAAACAATAGTTCTCACAGACTGAAACATCGCATCCCCCACCGATGTAACCAGGTGTGCATTTGCAAACAGACGTCTCACTAACTCTTATACCATGAACACAAACCAGTTCGACAACTGTTACTGTTGATTCTGTTGTCTGTTCTGTTTCTGTTGTGTGTTGAATATTGAGGGAGTTGCTGGTTACTGTGATTGTTGGTATTAGACTCGACAGTGCTTCGCAATCCTGAAGTCCCTGAATTTGATCTTTTATTTTGTAGTTGGCGGCTATACCGAGAGGTGTTTTATTGTTGAACTTACTAAACTCTTTTATCTCTTCAGGATTCATCATGTTTTTTGGCATTTGCCAAACGGTTTTGTAGGACACACTACTGTTCATCCAGTATAAGTAACCATTTGAAACAGTCAACTCTTTTGGATTAGACAGATCTGTATCATGCAAGAAAATATATTTCTCGCTTTGATCATCCAAACCCTTACTGTTCAAAAACCGATTCGCACCACCGTCAATACAATAAACTTTTCGTGTTTGTGGGTCCATGGCCATACTGAGTACTGGCAAATATCGGTGTACAACTTCTCTCTCGGAACCATTAAACCGAGTTCTCTCCATTAATTGTGTGCCTGTTTTGCCTGTATCGCCTGTGTTGGCCCAGTAAATGTACCTGTAAATTAAATGACGCTATTGAATACCACGAATGGTAACTGATTGTGATTTTTAAACTGTCATTGGTAACGTACCCTCTACAGCTATCCACGGCAATATGAGTGGGGGTCAGGATATCCATCTTAATTAAAAGATTTCCTTTAACATTGTTATTAGGTCCAGGTTTTAATGAAATCCAATTAATGCTCTTTTCATTAGTATCCGTGAAAAATAAAGTATTTGTTACCGCGTCGAAGGCAATACTGTGAATGTTACTACCGACTCTTTTGATAAAACATTTGTTTTCCTTGGAAAATAAATTAAAACCACATATAGCGTCGTTGTTGCACTGTTTGTCGACGTACAGCATCATGTTGTGAACTTCATCGTAAACTATTGCTGTGAGGTTTTTGGAGTTAAAACGTACGGTATCTGTTTTGGATCCATTGGTATAAAATACGAGTTCATCTCCTAGGCTTACGGCAATGTCTGAAACAAGAGAAAAAACACTTAACATAACGAGCTGAAGGTTAAATGTACAGTAGCGGTCAGAACTCCAATGCCAGCATTACAAAACTATCACATCGTAACTCGTCGCACTTGAAACCTTCTTCTATTAAGAATTTCACACACACATACACACCCGTACATTGCACTCTTTCATCACGCACGAAACAGAAAAAGCGCGGTATATGATCATCATCATAGGCCTGTCACGGCACGCAGTCTTTTTCTAACTATGGTAATGAGAAAAAGACAGCGAATATTTTAAACTAATCACATAAAAGTTGAGGGTAGATTTGAAACAAATTAATATTCTGACTGTAGTTATAATGATATGACGTTGTTGGTTGGTGAATTTACTTACGAGCGTTTGTGTTATTGATATTAGAGGTGTTGAGTTTAAAGATTTTTATTGAAAATGCAAGCAAATATAAATATTGAATCCAGGGCGAACATTGTAGCCTTGCATAACAGTGGGTTTAATATATCTGAAATATCCAATGAAACCGGACTTTGTGTAAGTTATTTTGTTGTTATTGATTTTATTTGTTCTCATAACGCTACAAACTATATACGCTTTATGGTTGGTGAGTATGAAACGAATGGTTTCATACCTACAAGACGATTTGCCGAAGAATTTGATACGTCATTGCACACTGTTCGCCGTGCACTCCATGTCGAAGGCCTTCATCGTCGAACACTTGCGAAAAAACCATTTTTAACGCAAAGGCATAAGGAAGAACGGTTGCGTTTTGCTCGCGAATATTTAGACTTTGATTGGGAGACGACCGTATTTACTGACGAGAAGACTTTCAAATCATGACAAAAAGGAAGAATTCATTTGTGGCGCAGAGACAATACACGTTGGTCTGACAGTAATATTATAAATAATACGGAGTCAGGAAGAATTCGTGTAAATATGTGGGGGTGGATTAGTGCTCATAGGCCGGGTGAGTTGGCATTTATACCGACGCGGGCCAACAGCTCTAATTACGTCGACGTTTTGAGCGATATAATGCTACCTACTGTTTGAAATGTTTAACCAGTGGACGAAATGGGTGAATTTTATTTGGTTCAAGATAATTGTCCGATACATCGTGCCACTATTGTTCGTGGGTGGTTTACGGTTGGAGTATACGTAACGGGGCACAGGAAAAAAGAGAAAATTTTTGCAATAAATTTTTTTTTGGTAAATTGTTTATTTTTTCGATTCTATCGTATAGAACACCTAAAAATAAGGCGAAAATCATCTGGGTGATTTTTGTCTCCGCCCAACCGTTTGTCGTAAAAATTCTCCTGATACAGGAATATTGCATTTTGTAAGCGATCCTTTCGTCGCTTACAAAATGCAATATTCCTGTACCAGGAGAATTTAGGATGCAAGAGCGAGCGAAGCGAGCTCGGGACTTGGGGCATCCCGACTCGGATAGGTTAGGTTAGAAGGGGATGGCGGGGTCCGGAAGACCCCGCCATCCCCTTCGTGCGTGGTTATTTTTTTTTTAAACCACCCAGAAGTAGGAGCCCCGCGGCGCGGGGCTCCGTCGATATGACCTCCGGAATCACTTGACCTTTACCTCAAAGTCACTACAACTTAGTGACGTCAAGGTTGGCAACTTCAGGAGAATAGCTTATTTTGACCTTCAGAAATTTGACCTTGACTTAAAGATCAAAGTCCTTGAGGTCAAGGTTAGTGAGAATCGCGGAGTTCGACTTTTGGAATTTTGACCTTTACCTCTAAGTCAATGATTGAGGTCAAGGTCAATGCCCTTGAGGTGTACCATGGTGTTCCCCCACCCTACTACTCCCATATCCCACCGGCAGCCTAATTGCGTAACACATTTTATGTCTGATAGCGATTCCGAAACTATGCCAACTCCAGTGATCAAAATTCCGAATTGTAGAACTCTAAATGATCCTTACTGAGTAGAATTTGTTAGGGATGTACCCACTATCGGGCAGAATTTGTTTGGTGAAAGTGTTTTGTTTCGTCATATATGAACTATTCGCTTCCGAATAATTTTGCTATAATTAAATTTTGTTGTGACTACAACTGATGGCTCTACCACTGCATATAAAAAAAATGTACAATGATTGCCGAAAAATGAAAAACCAATTTATAATACACTTTCTACCAAAAACTACCATAATTGAAATACGAAAGGAAACGTTTTATTTTTCACGTTTTAGTTATCTGTAGCCAACGATAAAATCTTAAAAAAAAAAGTTATTTAAAAAAATCAAAAAACCCGACTGCGGTAAAAAACTTAAGTTAAAAGAAACTGAAAAGCTAAAAACAAGCCAATTTTAAATTAAATAAAAGTTGGAAGCAGGCGGGACCCACATCATTTTTATTGTATTTTCAAATTCAAATGGGTCCCGCCTGCTTCCAACTTTTATTTAATTTAAAATGGGCTTGTTTTTAGCTTTTCAGTTTCTTTTAACTTAAGTTTTTTACCGCAGTCGGGTTTTTTGATTTTTTTAATAACTTTTTTTATTTCCAGCTTTTTAGTTTACAAATTTGAAAGATTTCGCAGACGATTTAGTTCTTGGTAGGTGTTTTTTTGCGATTTGTCACATCGAATTGCTTTTAAGTATTATATGTTGTATATATTTTTGTAATCACCTTTTAAAACCCTTTATTTTGATACCCCACGCGATAGGTTTTGAAAAAAAAAATATTTAATATGGCGTCCAGTAGTCGCCATATTGAATTTTCACTAACGTCATGTCTTTAGTGACACTCGCCGGACTAAGAGGAATCGATTATCGTGTGAATCATAAAAATCGGCCCAGGCGTTTGGTCTGTATAGTGCTTCAAAGGAACATATAAACATACATACATACATACATAGGCTGATGAACACATTACCACTCCTTTGCGTCGCGCAGTCGGGTAAAAAGCAGTGATGTCAACTTAGTGGGAGTTCCACTAAACTTGGGGGTTTGGACACAGGGATGGGGTGCTGGTGGACAAAATTTTGCTTTCAGTGGCTGGTGGTTTTCTCTAGTGGTTAGACTAATTCAATTTGTAGAAAACAATATAATCAACTACTTAAACTTTGCCTCGAGAAAATATTATAATAACACGATAATGGCAAGTTTTATATTTAGTTTAAACCCTGTGAGAGTGAGAAATAAATCATCAAACTACTGACGTTTTAAGGTCTCAGTTGTAATGTACAGACGCCAGCACATCAAGTTACTACAATCTGTCAAATTTCTTTAATAGATTTTCAACTTTATCACTAAAGCATAAGG
Source organism: Mesoligia furuncula (assembly GCA_916614155.1). Classification (NCBI taxonomy): domain Eukaryota; kingdom Metazoa; phylum Arthropoda; class Insecta; order Lepidoptera; family Noctuidae; genus Mesoligia; species Mesoligia furuncula. The sequence goes on from OU744808.1 coordinate 21,765,478, forward strand.
TTCAAAGTTGATTGGGATAATTGGACAGTTTCGGGTAGGTTGATGTGCTGGCGTCTGTACAATGCGTTTCAAATAAGAATAGGATCGACTTAGCGCCATGTTGTGACGCCATAGCTGTCAAATCCAATAAATTGAGTAGGGTGAGCAAAACAAGATATTTTTTTAATAACATTAATTACATACGAAAACATTTTTTTTTCAATTCCGCTCATGTCTGCATGACTGTCTGAGTGGTCATCGTCAACAACAATAACAAATTTAACAGAAAACAACCACGTAACATACAGAATTAACGAAAGAAACAGTAACACTCCACAAGCACTTAGTCTCACGAAGAAGCACACCAACAACCACAGAGCAAAAGTTGTGGAAATGAGATTTCTCCATAACATCACGCATGTATTCTTTTAAAGTGTTGGGCAGGAGTGTATAGTACCCCCACAATTCACCAATGCTTCATCATAGATATCGTTTATGGTTTTCGAAAGTTGTAAAGCCGATAGAAAGGTCGAAATGAAAATCCAAGTTGGCGGCTGAAAAGATTTTCAAATTTGTCATCATGGTTGTCGTTTTCATGCTTTTCGAGGGTGCTGAAGCCGATAGTGAGGTCAAAATGAAAATCCATGATGGCGGCTGAAAAGATTTTTAAATTTGTCATCATGGTTGTCGTTTTCATGGTTTTCGAGGGTGCTCAAGCCGATAGTGAGATCGAAATGAAAATCCAACATGGCGGACGTGAAAAGTTTCAAATTTTTCATCATGGGTGTCGTTTTCATGGTTTTCGAGGGTGCTGAAGCCGATAATGAGGTCGAAATGAAAATCCAAGATGGTGAACGTGAACAATTTCAAAATTTTCATCATCGGTGTCTTTCCCTGAATGACTCAACTAAGTATTTTAATCTTGCCTTTATCTTGGAAAATTGCTTAATGCAAAATTTGCTTAATTTTTAGCTCCGTTAGGCTTTGCTGCTGACGTAGTCCGTCTAAATACTTCCATATAGAAGGATGATGAGCTGATAAAAGTGATGAAAATCCCGTATGAAACCCTTCGACGGAGTTATTTGTTCTGGGTATACCTTGAAGCACTGCATAGAATGTGTTCCACATATCAATGGGGAACCTAGGAGGTCGCCTGCCCCGTCTTTCTAACCTTCCGATCCAGTTATCTTCAAAATAATCAATAACGTCTCGGAGGAGACAGGAATGCTCAGCATAAAATTGAAATTCGAGAAGTTCGTCAAAGGCGTCGATAACCTGTTCAGACGGAACATACGCTAAAGCACATAACTGGCCAATGTACAGACTGCAGCACATCAATGTAAACTCTATACATATCTATAACTACGACGCGCTGTATAGTGTTAGAAAGAAAGTATCCTTGGTATGATTGGTGGAGTTTTCAACGTTTCTAAAATCACCCAATCGCAACCATACTAATAATTGGCAGCCAATTATCATGTTCACGACTACTAAAAAAAAAACCAAGGCGAGGGTGGATGAATAAAAAGAAATATCGCGCATCAGTAACATTTTAAAGTTGTCTACTGTTAATATCTAAATTCCATGATTCATTATCTAAATAGCTGGTTGTGATTGTGCGATAATGAACTTTATGAAAATGTGTCATATGGTTTAAATTCTTTAGAATATTGCGCGTATCATCCCAACTAAGGTCGAATTTCAATACATATTACAAGAGTTGGGTTGGTCTCATGGTCACTAAGGCAGCTCGATAATCATCGTTATCTGCGTTCGAAACCAGGAGAAACATAAATACAGCTTTTTGTTAGCAATGTTTTGTTTTTAATTAAATATTATGTTTTTTTTTCTTTTTTTTTAACGAAAGAAGTCGGGAAATATCTTTTTAAATGGGTAGTTTGTATAGAAATGAAACAAAATCATTGCAAGTAATAAAAATGTTTATTATTTCATTAAAGTAAGATAAAGTAACTAAATGCTCATTGTTCAAAGTTATTACATTTTATAATATCATATCCAAACCTAACCATTTATAAACATTTAAAAAAAGTCATTGTTAATGCTTGGAAGTTTGTTATCGATTGTTGTTGTTGTTATGTTTTACAGATTTATAGCTAAGTATAATTATGTGTAGTGAATCAACATGTTATTTAAATAGAAAAATGCATTTCCATTTATAACAATAACATCACCACATAATCTGCAACATTAGCCATTAATGGTTTAGCATTCATTCAATTGAGCATTTACTTACATAGTGTGTTTTAAAATACTTATAAGTAGATTAGTTAGTAGCGGAGTGGCGCACCGTCTTCTTCTTTAGCTTGTGTAAGCGGCTACGCATACCGCACACCATGTTCCAACACAAATCTTTTCCTCTCATGTGCTCCGTCGATGACACGATCTCAGCCAAATTGTTTTTATTTCGCACTTCGGATTTGTCCCAATTTAAAAAGATTTGACCCCATAGGTTTTCTATAACTATGGTTCAAATCGGGAGTTTTAGATGGCCAGTAAATAATAGTTAAACCTTCTTGAGCAGCTAACCAATTCTTCACAATGCCTGCACGGTGGATCGGGCAGTTATCTTGCACGAAGTAAATATCAGTGTTAGGATAGATAAGCAATTCGCACAGTCGGCAGCATGACGTCACGCAGAATCTCCAAATACTGACTAATATTATAGACAACATGCAGCCAGCAATGTTTTGTATAGTCATTAAGTTGCGACATGACGCTTTGATTTCACCAAATTCATTAATTATAAATGCTTTTCACGATTTACTTCAAACGTTTTAGAAATGTTTGTGCGCCGCAGTCGCTGTTTAGGCGTAGGTAGACTGACTTTTGTCACTTAGATCAATTTAATATCCATCTACCCCACGAAGTAAACTTTTACTTCGACCTACTCATTTGAGGACTTATAGTTTTTTTTAATTTACCCACTTGTTTTTGCCGTGTTACTTAAAAGCTTTTCAACTTTAACGACAAGAAGATAATGATTAAAATGGCTTAACAAGATATGCCGACTTGACTAAGACAATGTTGGTCACCGACTGTACGCACTGCAGCACGAAACATTACAAGTAAGGACAGACAAAAAGCTATATATCTCTTTCGCACGATTCTCGCTGTTGTTGCGCATAACGCGTTCAAGGTCAAAGTGGGGTAAGTTGATGTGCTGGCAACTGTACATCGCGAAATCAGGAGTGTGTATGTGATTGTGCAAAACGTCTTTTTGGGAGTATCTTACGTCAGACACTTTGAGAAAAGTGAAAAAAACAGCCTCGCAAAGACGCTGTAAGAAAACTCTGTTTTCAAGCTGAAATTGAGGCCTGTTCAAAATCAGTCAAAATAGTTAATGGTTTCGATTTGGATTGCGTTCGGATTGTCTGATTTTTCATGTTGCATATAATATCCCTTTTTTCAATCATTGCCCGACTGGGAACATGATTGTGCTGGCATTTTAATGTTACTGAATCACTAGACAAGTGGCATCGACCCCGACATCTGTCGTAATTTAATAACTAATGGTCTTACCACTGTTTTTTGTGCTAGCGGTGTTAACCTATAATTAATTGTTGCACCCGCAATTGTATCCTACTTATTATAAATAATAAGCTGCTAATGCGTTGGTGTAAGCAATTGTTGGTTATCCTAAATAAATAAATAAATAAATAGACACTTGCCACCTTTATCGTGCCACCTTTATCGTGCCACCTTTATCGTCATTGCATCTCCAATATGTGTTTTCATAATTATTTTTATCAAAACGATATACAGGAAGTTTTTTTATCACCATTCAAAAAAAACAGCTCTTTTATACATTTTGGTTAAGTAGGTATTGAACTTTTGTATTAAACAGGTGATTTTTTTTTCGTGGTTTCAGAGATGGTTCCATAGTGAAAGTTGTTCATATTCATGGGTAGAACACCCTGTAAAAATTTGGATAGTGATAAAAAATAATTCTGTTTATACAACGTTATCTATACATAGGTATACAAGATGTCCCAAAAGGTTACGTACGTTAAGCTGTGACCGTTTTGAAACTAATTAACCAATCTTTTTTTGTATGGAAATAGGAATGATTTTTTTCTTTGTTATCACAGCTTACCTAGTCTTAGACTGTACAGGGTAATAGATGTCTATGGCCTATACTGAAATGATGATGAATATTACCAAAATTATTTTGGGGATGAGCTGAAACTATGAACAAATAAGCCACTTTTAGGGGAGACCAGCTGGATAAGCCAATCAAATCAATCAACCTTTGCTTTTGTACAGACTAGACAAGATGAAGCTTGATCCTTTACAACTTTCTCGTATTTGAGTAAATGCAGTAAAGGTTATTTTCCCTGTCATATGGTAAAGCTTGATCTGGCCTAGACTGTACTTGAGTGTTTGAGGTATGTCTGTACTCCAATCTTGAGAATTAGTATAACGGGCAGTAACATCAAAGGAACAGAATAGACATTTAAAAATGTATTTGCGTACGAATTTGAGACTATTGTTTTATAGTATGAATTTTTCAAATAAGTGTTATACCATTTTGGAATTGCAATAAAATTACCTATCTTTTTAAGTTACTCGCCGGAGTTGCATAGTACTTTTTTTTTCAGTACACCTGGAAGAAGTTGAGTGAAATCGTAATTACTAAGTCCTTAACTGGACAAGAACTTAATTTTCTTTAAAATCTTGGTTAGATATGTATTGTTTTTTTTATTACAATTTGATAAAGGGTTATTGACGATTACATAACAGCATTTTTTTTTTAATACAGCAATATTTGTAGGTACAGTTAGCAAAATAGCCCCCAAGGTGTAAAATTCACCCAACTTCTTGGGTAGGTCCAACTTCTTGAAAGGGGTCAATCGCCGAATCTGACTCGGCTGAGCAGCGTTCGGGAAGCTACGCAATATCTTCTCGTCCCACATACCGCAGTGTCACAAGACCTCTTTCACCAGTGTCTTTGACCAGTGCGTGTGGCCAGTGATGATGGCACTGAAACGTGGTCGCTCACAATTGGCCTTATTAGAAGGCTAAAAGTCACCCAGAGGGCAATGGAGAGGGCTATGCTTGGAGTTTCCCTGCGTGACCGAATCAGAAATGAGAGATCCACAGGAGAACCAAGGTAAGCGACATAGCCCGAAGAATTGCCAAACTTAAGTGCAGTGAGCAGGGCACATTGCTCGCAGAGCAGATGGCCGATGGGGCCGAAAGGTTCTGGAGTAGCGACCACGTACCGGAAGACGTAGCGTTGGAAGGCCTCCCACAAGGTGGACCGACGACCTTGTGAAGGTCGCAGAGACCCGTTGGATGTGAGAAGCACAGAACCGGTCGAAGTGGAAGTGCTTGGTTGATATTGATATAAGTAACGTCTTTTGTCATAAAAATAAAAATAGTATGGACATACACGCACTACTATCAAAGGAGTCTACGATACATTACAAGCCACACAATAAATAAGAAAAAAATAAGCCCTACTTACTCACCCCAGGAGTGCGCCAGCCCCACGTACAGCGCTACCAACACCAGCACACACTGTGTTCTACACATTTTATTCTTCAGGAAAACAAAGTAATTTTAGCAAGGGTAGGTCGACACGAGGCGTCCACACATCGGTCGCTCTTGGAATATTAAAGCAAAACGCAGGTTTTACGCATTTATAATAATAGTGATATCTTATCTGGAACCACCAGCAATTGTCCAAAATTGTATTTTATAGCAAAACGGTGGTTTACCACAAGTATGAAGAGATAAATTAGTGGTCTCTTATCTGGGACCAGGCATTACCTACGGTTAGCCCAAATACGTAGTGCCTACAATGCTCTATAATCTATATATATAAAATTCAAAGTCCTGACTGACTGATTGACTGACTGACTGATATATCAACGCACAGCCCAAACCGCTGGACCTAGAGACTTGAAACTTAGAAGGTGTGTTCTTTGTGAAGAGTAAGTATCCACTAAGAAAGGATTTTTGGGAATTCAACCCCTAAAGGGTTAAAATAGGGGATGGAAGTTTATATGAAAGTCCGACAGTTTTGAAGTTAGGATCTTCTAATTTTGTATTTAGGCTGACAATTGAAAATTAATTTCTACGTGTCTCAGCGTTTTTGATAACTCCACCTCCGAAGGGTTAAAAAGGGGGATGAAGTTGTGTATAGAAAGTCATTAATTTTCGACGTAAAAATCACTAAATTTATTATCTAGGCTTATGATTGGAAGCTAACACAACGGTGTTGTTAGAATTTCATCCATTAAGGGGGTGAAAAGGGGGATGAAATTTTGTCCTGACTGACTGATATATCAAAAACGCACAGTCTAAAACGCTGGTCGGTACCGCTGGGTAGAGAAATCAATTTTGGAGGGTGTGTTCTTTGTGAAGAGTAGATATCCACTAAGAAGGGGTGTTTTGGAAATTTAACGTTTAAGGGGTGAAAAGAGGCGATTTTGTTTGTATGAAAAATCTTATTCCTTGAGTTAATAACTATGAAACTCGGCACGAATACTTATCTAAATAAATTATGAAGTTTGGCTTTTTTTTTCTAAACTACCCCCTGAAGGGGGATTGGGAGGTGTCAAAGTTTGTATGGAAGAATTTTAACGCGTGGTCCGATTAACTCGAAACTCAGTATTTATACTTAAGACCGAAAATAAAGAATAACGTGTATCATCGTTTTTCGAAAATTTACCCCTAACGGGGTGAAAAGTTAATTTTATAGGGGAAGACTTTACTGCGTGGCTTGATTAACTCGAAAATTGGTATAAACAATCTTTGAGTCGAGTAATGAACACATCCCAAACAAATTTACGAAATTCCACCTCTGTGGGGGTGAAAAACGGGGTTACAGTTTATAAGAAAAATTTTATTCACTTGGTTAATAAACTTGGCAAGAATAAGTACTTGCCTAAGCAAGTAATAAAGTTTATCATTATTCGAAAACACCCCAAAACCCCTTGTGTTGGGGTGTTAAAGTTTGTGTGGAAGAATTTTAACGCGCGTTCCGATTTACTCGAAACTCAGTATTAATACTTTTGACAGAAAATAATCAATAATAACAGCCGCACAGATCGATCGATCAGGTTACGCAGGCTACGCTTGCCGCGGTTGGTCTGTGGATAGGTGTCCATCTTTACATACCGCGACCTCTCCGTGCCTCGGAAAGCACGCTAAGCCGTTGGTCCCGGCTGTCATTCGTGGATCTTTGACAGTCGCTAGGGGTAGTCAGGTTGTTTTTGTCTGTGTGGTGCCGGACTTAAAGAATACCACCACCCCTTACTTCCCATGGGTGTCGTAAAAGGCGACTAAGGGTCGTACCGGAGAATGGGCAGCAGCGTTCTCTATGCATTCCACCATCATACCATACTGCGATCGCCAACCCGCCTGCCAAGCGTGGCGATTATGGCAAACCCCCCCCAAAATTGGGGGACAGCAGTGGACGTGTATCGGCTGAAATGATGATGATGATGATGAGGGGTAGTCAGAAGATCGAAAGTTTGACAACCAGTCTTATCAAGGGGTATCGTATTTGGGTTGTGGAGGTCAGATAGGCAGTCGCTCCATGTAAAATACTGGTACTCAGCTGCATCCCGTTGGACTGGAAGCCGACCCCAACATAGTTGGGAAGAGGCTAGGCAGATGAAGAATCAATAGTTAGTGTATGGGGTTTTCGAAAATTATTGACCCCTGACGGGACAAAAAGTGGTAATTCGGTTTATAAGGGGATTTTAATGAGTGCCTTGATAAACTCTAAAAAACTGGTACAAATAAATTTGGACTTGAAACTTGGCACAAATAATTATAAAGTTCGATTTTTTTTGGAATTCTAAACTAACCCAAACGGGAGATTCAAATTTAGTATGGAAAAATTTTAATGCGCGGTCCAATTAACTCGAAACTCAGTACCTATCTAAGACTAAAATAAATAATAAAGTGGTTCAGGGTTTTTCGAAAATCTACCGCTAATGGGGTGAAGAGGGGTAATCAATTTCACAGGGCAGAATTTTATTACGAGGCTTGATTAACTGGAAAATTGGTATAAATAATCTAGATTTTGTTTCGAAATTCCACCCCTATGGGAATAGGAAGAGGGGATACAGTTTATATGAAAAATCTTATTTATTTGGTTAATAAATTAGAAACTTGGCAATATTTGCGTCAGTAAATAATAAAGATTGTGACTTTTAGTTTAAAAAATCCTTCACAGAGGATTTGGGGGGTGACGAAGTTGATGGATTAGAAAAATGTTTAACCCGCTTTCGGATTAACTCGAAACTCGGTACTACTAAAACAAAAAATACCTACATATAAAAAGTGATTTAGTGTTTTTCAAAAATTGACTCCTACGAAGGTGGAAAATTCTACTGCTAGCTTCCATTAACTTGAAAATGGGTATGGGTCTTTTTTTTTTTTTGCGGATGGGAAATCATCAAATGACTCCTCCCGCTCTGGGTGGAGCGGAAGGGAGTGTCAGACTCTTACTGACTAAAACCTACCCCTGTTCCTTCCTTTGCCCTTTATGTTCCGGGCCAGCGTTAACCCTTTCGGACAATCCCGCTGACCCGGCAGGCTTCGGCCCTAAGGGGGCCCCTCCTCGATGCTGACATCTCTTTGAGGCGCGCGTGGAACACGTACGCGCCGTCCGGCACGGGCCTGGTCCTGTTCGGACGGTGAGCTACCCATTACTCTCCGCCCGCAGGCCCGCGCTTACGGTGGTCGGTAGTCGTCACGCGGCTCCCGACGCCCGGAGCGCCTCCCGCGGCGGCTGGGACGGGAGGCTCTCTCCCTGAGCCGTCCCGCCACCTCCTTCGCTAGCATGACTGCTTCGCAGAAGGAGGTGACTGCCTCCCACTCCCTCTTGCCCCGGACCATGGCTTGCACCAGGGCCGGACGCGAGAGGTCGCCGCCGCTGCCGATCGCCTCTACGAGGACACGGCGGTGCTCCGCTCATGCGGGGCAGACCTCCACCGTGTGCTCCACCGTGTCCTCTGGTCGATCCTGGCAATGGTGACACCCGGGCGTTTCCTCCCGCCTGATAATGTGCAGGAACCTTCCGAAACTTCCGTGTCCGGTGAGGACCTGCGTCATGCGGTAGGTGAGGGCGCCGTGGCGCCTCTCTAGCCACTCCTCAAAGAGAATCCGAATACTTATTTATATCTAAATAAATGATAAAAATCATAAACATATATGTTCGAAATTATAAGAGGAAGGTACGAATTTCACGCGGACGAAGTCGCGGGCAGAAGCTAGTATTATTATATTTTTCATACTAAAATTAAAATTAACTTCCTATCGAATAAATTCGTAAGTAAAGGAATCGCTTTCATATCTATTCGACTGTATTTCTACTTCTGAAGTTAAAGTCAGACTGGCCCGTTGGTCTAGTGGTTAGTGGCCCTGACTGCTATGCCGGAGGTCGTGGGTTCGATTCCCACCCAGGACAAATGTTTGTGTGATGAGCATGATCATTTGTTCTGTGTCTGGGTGTAATTTATCTATAATATGTATGTATTTAGAAATATATAAGTATGTTTATCAGTTGTCTAGTACCCATAACACAAGCTCTGCTTAGCTTGGGACTAGACGGCGTTGTGTGATAGTTGTCGAATATATATATATTCTATAAACAAGCCCTGCGCCCGAAGGCAATTCCCATCGGCAAAAATGACGAATTTTCATACAAAGTTTCATCCCTTAGGTGTTCCCTTTAGAGCACGAATTTTAAATAAGAAATGCTGCCTTTCTTTCATCCGCTCCGCAGAACTACCCTCGAAGGATGTTTAAGGGGTATTACAGTTTGTATGGAGGAATCCCAAGGCGCGGACCGATTCATTTGAAACTCGGTATTCAATCAATCTAACTGCCTACAGTTTTCCCAACTATGTAGGGGTCGGCTTCCAGTCTTACCGGAGGCAGTTGATTATCAGAATTTTAGATGGAGCGCCTGCCTACCTGACCTCTTCAAGCGCAACCCAGTTACTGGATAACACTGGTAATTAGTGACCGATACTTAAACACATAGTCTGTGTGGTGCCGGACTTAAAGAATACCACCACACCTTACTTCCCGTGGGTGTCGTAAAAGGCGACTAAGGATCGTAACGGAGAATGGGCAGCAGCGTTCTCTATGTATTCCACCACCATACCATACTGCGATCGCCAACCCGCCTGCCAAGCGTGGCGATTATGGCAAACCCTCCCAAAATTGGGGGAGGCCTGTGTCCAGCAGTGGACGTCTATCGGCTGAAACGACGACTTAAACACATGATTGTACTCATGCGCGCGCGTCCACTTCACATCTGTCCCCTGAATGAACCGGCTTTATATCTGAAATACCGTAATATTCTGGTAATATTAAATTTTTAGAACCTCCTACATTAGTTTGTAATTCATATGAAAAATGATTTTGGATTTCGTATTTGTTGAAGATGACGTTAAGACGTTACGTTGTTGGTCCCGGCTGTCATTCGTGGATCTTTGACAGTCGTTACGGGTAGTCAGAAGCCCGAAAGTCTGACAACCAGGCTTACCAAGGGGTATCATATTACCCAGTAACTGGGTTGTGGACGTCAGATAGGCAGTCGCTCCATGTAAAATACTGGTATTCAGCTGCATCCGGTTAGACTGGAAGCCAACCCCAACATACTTAGTTGGGAAAATGCTAGGTAGATGATGATGAGGTAAAGTTGAAGATGTTTATCACATCATCATGGAATTTGTCCGACACCCTAATTGCGTAATACACTATTAATCTCAATCTCTATCATTTTGAAGGATATTGCTAATCCATTGCTTCATAAGTTCGAAAAATGTGTCAGCTCAACAATGTAAACAAAGCAATGAATATTGTTGAACTCAAACGTCAAAATGAAACCCATTGCTACTGATAGTGTGTTACGCAATTATCCTGCAGAATAGGCCGGAAAGACGAGATTTGCTAAAATTATTCAACAGTATGCTTGGCAGACAGACAGACGGACCGACAGACGGACAACAAAGGATCCTAAAAAAATGGCTGCTGTTTCATACAAAACTTCAATACCTACTTGATCAAAATGTATGAAACAGCTGAATTTTTTTTCGTGATTTCAGAGTTGGTCCCATAGTGAAAGTTGTTTATACATATTCATGGGTAGAACACCATGTAAAAGTTTGGATGGTCTTTGGAAAGTAACCCTGTTTAGGATTCCGTTTATCCCTTTTGAGGTAAGCAACCCAAAAAATACTTGGTGTAAGTACAGATGCAAATAGAACCACCTCCTTTTTAAAGTCGGTTAAAACTGTTGCGTTAGAATATTGGAGGCCGTATCCGTAGGTATCCTCTTGATAATATTGGCTTGAGAACCGTATCTAAATAAGTAATAAAAAAAAACATTGCACAATTCCCCATTAAACGTTTAATTTATGAAAGTGACATCTGTTAGTTCATTGGGTAATTATTTGTGTTCGTGTGTTGGTACGTACCTTAGGTTCGATCAGCAATGGCGCGAGTGCTGAAACGGTTTTCATAATGTAATAAATAGATGGCGTTAGTAGTTTCAAACGAAATAGATAATTAATAACATTTAGTTTTTCAATAGTTTAAGATCCGAAGTAAGATGGACCTTCACCTTTAGCCCTTTTTAATCCGGAAGATTTTAAAAAAAAAAATTTTTTTTTTTACTTTATTTATTTATTTAAGTAGGTATCTATTTATTTCAGACATCTACTAAGCCTCAAATACAATACAATATTAATATTACTTAAAAATACTATAAATACACACAACATTAACACTAAAAACTAACGCACATGAAAGTGCGTAATAAATATATTTACTGCAAATGTATTGCCTAATTAAATAATGTTCAAGAAATAAGTGATACTCTGTGAAATTTTTTACATAGCGGTAGTGGAAATATGAAATAACAGGGACATTTTATCGAAAATTATAATACCGTTCAACTCAGAATTTCTTGCTCTATCGATTGGTACCTATATTTAAAATCTTGATACCTGTTAGTGTCAGCCTGCATTATCCCACTGCTGGGCAAACACCTCTCCCCATCACTTCCAGCTCTTTTGATCCATGGCTAAAGTGGACCACTGCAGGTCATACCTAGTCTTGATACCTATCTAAAAAACTTTCTTTACGTCACCTATTTTCCATCATCATTTCATCAGAAAGACGTCCACTGTTAGTCATAGGCCTTCCCCAAGCACCTCCACTTCGACCGACTTCCTTCGACTCCTTCGGTTCTGTGCTTCTCGCATCACACGGGTTCCTGTGGCCTTTACAAGGTCGTCGGTCCACCTTGTGGGAGGCCTTCCAACGCTACGTCTTCCGGTACGCGGTCGCCACTCCAGAACCTTTCGGCCCCATCGGCTATCTGTTCTGTTTGGCAATTCTTCGGGCTATGTCGGTTACCTTGGTTCTCCGGCGGATCTCCTCATTCCTGATTCGATCACGCAGGGAAACTCAAACATAGCCCTCTCTATTACCCTTTGGGTGGCTTTTAGCCTTCTAATAAGGCCCATTGTGAGCGACCACGTTTCAGTGCTATATGTCATCACTGGCAACACGCGCGGGTCAAAGACTTTCGTCTTGAGACACTGCGGTATGTGGGACGAGAAAATATTGCGTAGCTTCCCGAACGCTGCCCAGCGGAATCGGATTCGACGATTGACCTCTTTCTCGAAGTTACCTAACTGGACAGATTTTCCATAGGCATAGACAATTTTCTAAATTATAAACTTGATGTTACCTAAGATGGCAGGTACATCAGGTTACCATGGATTTAGTACTTACATAGTTCTGAATCTCCTGTGTTGAAAATTTTCGTCGGTTATTACAAAATCTAAACCTACGACATGGTGACAATTTAATTCCGCGGTTAATTCCTTGCGAAATATTTAATCATAAGCGACAATCATTTAAGAATAACCTTAATTGGCAATCGAGTTGGAAATACGTCATTCAAAGTTCAATATCCGTAGAGTTAAATTAGGAAACTAACCATTATTATGATTGATATGTCTTTTTAGGGTGCCGTAGCCTAATGCCAATAACGGGACCCTTATAATAATAATAATAATCGTTTATTTATAAAAGGGACACATTTACAATAAATTCCATAACAATTAAAATAGCGCAGTTGCTAATTTGCCTGAACTAGGTTGAACCGTTGAACCTGTGCTTCCTTCATGCTAGAAAGTAAACAATGAGTATAAAGTAAAACTAAATTAAAACTTGGGTAAAATTTTCCTGTAATCTCTATATAATCTTCTATCACACAAAATTATTTCAGATTTTTATCTTTGCGAATTTCGGAGATAAGAACGGTATTTTTTTTACATTTTTCATCGAAAACTATGCAGTCTAATAAAAAAAGAAAATGTTTGAGAATGTGTAAACTGCGCTCTTTCATAAGATACCCCTGCCCTAGTAGCCCCACTTCAAATTTTTCAGACTCCTTTCAGTCTCTGTTGTCTTATTTGCAAAATAGTTGGGCAAACGTCATCTAAAACTATTCCAAATTTCAAGTTGATAGCATTAGTAGTTCTTGAGTAGTATTAGTTCAGCTGTGACAGACAGACAGACCTAGACAGTCTCACCATAAGGGTTCCGTTTTACCATTTTGGTACGGAACCCTAATAGCATGTTAGCAGTTCTATTTGCAGACAAGTAAATCTTCTGTATGTGCATAATCGATAGCTAGTAAATATTTAAGAGCGTTTACGCCGTACGGCATTTCATACAAACTTTCAAGCCGTTATTTTTCGAAATGTATGAACCGATTTTAATGAAACTTCATACGCATAAGCAGGATACAAAGGTCTAAAATGTTAGTAGAGAACATTTCGAAAAATTGTGTTAAGTACAGCCAAATTAGACCGATTATAAATTTTCCATAGAAACAGAGATTTCCAGTTATCTTTTTTTAAATAAGACATTTCGAAAATGTTCTCTACTAACTTTTTAGACCTTTGTATCCTGCTTATGTGTATGAAGTTTCATTAAAATCGGTTCATTCATTTCGAAAAATAAGGGCTGGAAAGTTTGTATGAAATGCCGTACGGCGTAAACGCTCTTAAGTACTTACTTATAATTTTTTTAAGCTTTATTTAGTAATTTAATTTAAACTTTAAAGATGCTTAGGCTTAATAATGTTAAAAATCTTTCCACAAACACGTTTTGACGTTGCATTAGGTATGCATACTAGACATTGAGATAGGAAAAACATGGAGAGGCCGCGTTATTCTATACATACTTTTGCTTATACAAATATGAGTGAAATATGATTCAGAATACGAAATATCGTTTTGTCTCGTTCTTTCTAATAAGATAATCGTATTTGATAAAAGAGACAACAATATTTTAAGTTGTTGCTCATTTTGGCAACATTTTGACGTGACGTAGTACAATTGTAGGTAAGGTGCCGTATGAGCCATCTTTTGCGACAAGTTTCGTGGTAGTTTTGCTGTCAAATGGTTGTTTACTTTTTGTATTATTGAGATTTGCGAGAAATATAGAAGGATTTTACCTTTTAAAACTGCATGCAAATGTTGGAAAACAACAATTCAACATGTCTGTGTGTTGTATTGTGAAGTGTGGTGCAAGAAAGAATGAAAATCAACCTCTAATGTCTTTGCAGAGGTTAATAGCCGGTTTTCATGCAAAAATACATTTAATAATACACATTCGATGATACAGTTGTGACGCGATCATGAATTTATGGCTAAAGTATTGATATTTGGGTTCATTTCCGTATAATAGACCTTTTTAGTATATTTTGTTAATTCATTTGTTTGTTTACAATAATATGTCAAATGGAATAGGGTTGTACCGTTGTCGTAATAGTTTTCTCCGCTGAAACGTCATCGACATATTCTGCGATGTGAACATAAATAATTCTGTGTCTTATTCGGTCCGAGTGACCTTGCCAGGTCCGTCCTCTGGTTCACAGCACCGAAATTAAAATATTTTATTTCACATAAACCTACATGGCCACTTAGGAAACGTCAGTAGCTAGGTCATCATCATCATTTCAGCCGAAAGACGTCCACTGCTGGACATAGGCCTCTCCCAAAGGGGGGAGGGGGGGGGGGGGTTGCCATAATCGCCACGCTTGGCAAGCGGTTTGGTGATTGCAGTATAGTTTGGTGGTGAAATGCATAGAGAACGCTGCTGCCCATTCTCCGGTACGACCCTTAGTCGCCTTTTACGACACCCATGGGAAGTATGGGGTAGTGCTATTCTTTAAGTCCGGCACCACACAGACTGTGGAGTTTCTTGCCAGTGCAGTAGCTAGGTGCACGGTTCCAATTGGTTGCTTCCTATGGGGAAGAACTGGCAAGAAACTCCACAATTTTTACAATGTTTTCTAATTTGTTAAGTACCTGGTACTGATTTTAATAAATAAATAACTCGTTTTTAGGGTTCCGTACCCAAAGGGTAAAAACGGAACCCTATTACTAAGACTTCGCTGTCTGTCCGTCTGTCCGTCTGGCCGTCTGTCCGTCTGTCCGTCTGTCCGTCTGTCCGTCTGTCTGTCACCAGGCTGTATCTCAAGAACCGCGATAGCTAGACTGTTGAAATTTTCACAAATTATGTGTTTCTGTTGCCGCTATAACAACAAATACTAAAAACAAAATAAAATAAATATTTAAGGGGGGCTCCCATACAACAAACGCGATTTTTTTGCCCTTTTTTGCTTGATAACAAAAATGGAAACAGGTAGGCACTTGAAATATTCACAAAATACTCGGTTGTATTTTAACTTTAATAATAAAAATAAAATAAAATAAATATTTAAGCGGGGCTCCCATACAACAAACATGTTTTTTTCGGCGTTTTTGCCTTGTGGTACGGAACCCTTCGTGTGCGAGTCCGACTCGCACTTGGCCAGTTTTTTATTAAATTTATGGACTATCTGTTTCTCTTCTCGCCACTGCAGATTTATTACCGAAAAAACTCAGTGAAAGCTGAAGTGACGGTAACAGAGAGTTTTTACATTTGGTACTTACGCTATCAGATGCATTTATAAGTAGGTATCTTATTATATTGCCATTTGTCTTCACAACTGGTTTGTACATAATACACATTGTTTGTACATAATACAGGTTTGTACATAACTATAATATTTTCTCTGAAAATTCTAACTCTAATAAAAGATTTTCTTTTTTGACATGTATACCTACCGATAAATAGTTCAGTAATTAACCATGAGTCTTTCGTTTCACGCATCACAAAAGATTATAAATAAAGTATTTTTGCACACTTTATTTTTATGCAAAACTATAAAGTTACCGAAAATAAAGTAACAAACGTTATTATAAAGTATGGTTGGCAACCGTAATTACAACTGACTTTAATTTAGTAAGTTATTATGATCCAAACGTAATAACTAGTAAGACTCATATTTAGTATCGATACTCGATAATAGTAACACCTGTGTTCCTTGATTGACACAACCCTAGCAGTGGCAGCCATTTTATGCGACAAAACGAGTTGTAGGTATGCACCCTTTTTTTGTAGGTATTTCCAGTCCATACTTTTTTATGTCAATGATACTAGATCATTCCGTCGTTTGTAAGTGTTGTCAGCATTGTAGGTAAGCTGAAGCATGGTGTGCTGTTTTAATACTAAGGGCATAATGAAAAGCTGGCGAACCGTACTTTGTTTTTAATGGCATCTCCGCACCCTCTCTGGGGTACGGCTCTTAGGGCGTTGCTAGGGGAGAGTAAGGGGCAGGCTGGATCGGAATTAAGCGAACCGTAATTTTTTTTATTTTTTGTGTATGTCATCTCATAGTTGACCTTGGGAGGTCGTGACTACTTAACCGGACTATCCTGTGGTTACCTTAAGCGAACTGAAAGCCTCCAGTCAGGGACGGATAACTTATTGACTAAGCGACTGCACGCTAAGGGCACCTCCTGTGGGGTACGGGACTCGGCTTAGGGCGTCGCTGGGAAGTTAGGGCAAGATTTAACAGGCTGGATCATATTAGAATTATTGTTAACAGGGGAATTTAAAGCTACAGGCTCAGCTACGGCGCGGTCTGGCACTTGAGGTCGGAATGAAGGTTTGTGTGAATCTGTGTTTGTTACTGACCGACCCCTTGAAAATTCACAAGTGCAATATTTGAAATAAATGCTTTGAGAAAAATGTCCCCCCCCCCTCCCCCCTCCCGCTTTAACTTTTCAACTAAGTAGGTATAAGGTAGGTAAACAATTAAAAAAAATTGGTAGTAAATACTTCAGATACTAATACACTTTTCACTTTTTCGTGTGTGTGCACTTTTCTTTTAGACATGGGATATTTACGGTTACAACTGCAGAAACAACGTTGTTTCTATGAAATACAAACTTATTTTTAACGGCGATGAAATCAATCATGTGTATTCGTAAATATTTACCGACCAGAACCCTCACTTTACGTTGTCCGACACGCATATGGCCAGTTTTTAGGGTTCCGTACCCAAAGGGTAAAACGGGACCCTATTACTAAGACTCCGATGTCCGTCTGTCCGTCTGTCACCAGGCGTCTGTATCTCATGAACCGTGATAGTTAGACAGTTGAAATTTTAACAGGTGATCAACAAATACTAAAAACAGAATAAAAAAAAAATATTTAAGGGGGACTCGCATACAACAAACGTGTTTTTTTCGGCGTTTTTGCCTTGTGACACGGTGTGAGTCCGACACGCAGTTGGCCAGTATTTAATATATTCATGGTCATATTCAGTTAGGGTCAGGGTCAACATGGACTGTGGGGTAAGTAAAAGAGTGATGAATATAATGTTGAAGGATCGAGATAAACCAATGAGAAGATGAATTAAAGCTCTGGCCAAACTGCGGTTTAGATAGCCTTGTTTGTTCACCAGCATTTCAATTATTAAATTGACTAAATAATTAATCAGTTCTATATTTAAAATTTATTTTCCTTAGGAAATTTGACATAAACCAACTGTTTAAATACCTAAACGGTGGTTTGAATGTTGGTGAACTCAGGCCTGGCAATGCCTTCCATCTTGACAGTTCACAACATTCATTGCATTATTTCCGTTGTGGAGCAGACAAATTTTTCGGACATAAGCAGCAATGGATTAGCAATATCTTTCAAAATGATTCAGATTGTGAGTGAAAGTGTGTTATGGAATTGGGGTGTTGAAGTGAATCCCGAGTTGTCTAGAGAAAAGAGATAGAGAGCAGGGAGAGGAGGAGAGGAGCAGGGGAGAGAGGTGTTGTGTTGTGTTGTGTTGTGTAGTTGTTGTGTTGTTGTTGTGTCCCCTGTTTGTTGCATTGTATAGAGGTGTTCAAAGAGACTTTCTAAACATAAATCTCTCTATTTATACAGGGTTATTTTAGATTGGCTAGCTAAACTCCGCAGATGCGATGGTTATCTAACTAAACCTCATAAAACAAAAAACTCATAAATTTGTTTTTTTTTGTGGGGTCATAGACCGCAGTTATCAATAGTCACTTGAAATATCAGTTAATTTTCTGTAAACTTCACAAACGTGATGGGCAAGTATCGATATCGATATCGAAACACGAAGAAACATAAGAGACCAGTTTTTCTCAACTCATACTACAAGTTGTAACAACACTAACAGCGGTTGTTGAGCTCATAAACGTTGTTTAGATGTTAATCAATCAACTCAGCCTATCGCAGTCCACTGCTGGACATAGGCCTCTCCCAGACTGCGCCACAGCACCCTGTCCTCCGCCTTCCGCATCCAGTCTACCCCAGCCACCTTCTTTAGGTCGTCCGTCCATCTAGCTGGGGGGCGTCCCACACTATGCTTGCCGATAAACGGTCTCCACTCCAGGACTCGTCTGCTCCACCGGCCATCGGTCCTTCGACAGACAGAGCCAGCCCACTGCCACTTTAGTTTGCTTACTCTGCAAGCTAGGTCGGTAAATCCGGGTCTTGTCCGGTACATGCACAACATGGTAGAAGAGTTGCTAAAATGGTAAGATTCACCCACCTCAATTTTCTATCAGCTTTGCAAATAAG
The DNA here is from genome assembly GCA_916614155.1 of Mesoligia furuncula. NCBI lineage: Eukaryota > Metazoa > Arthropoda > Insecta > Lepidoptera > Noctuidae > Mesoligia > Mesoligia furuncula. Next base: position 21,784,462 of record OU744808.1, read on the forward strand.
TAAAGTGTCTCAAAAGCAAATCCTTCGAGTAACAACTAACATATACCTACTAATATCGACCAAACATGTGCATCCAGTCTACCCCAGCCACCTTCTTTAGGTCGTCCGTCCATACCATATAGCTGGGGGCGTCCCCCACTGCGCTTGCCGCTTGCTTGTTTACATTTTTTTTTACACCCTAATTGGGTAACACACTATTTATCTCAATCATTTTGAAGGATGTTGCTGATCAATTGCTTCATATGTTCGTAAAATGTGTCTGCTCAACACTGTTGTTGAACTGTCAAAATGAAACCAATTGTTACTGGTTACGCAATTACCCAAAGTCAAATCATTTATTTCAAAAAGGCACATTAAAGGCACTTTTGAACGTCAAACCCGCTGATCTCGTTTAGCTTCATTGCTAAAATTCCCCCCAGGGTAGCCCACGAAATTCATTTTTTTTGCTGGCCAAATTAAAATATGATTCGCGGCCGTAACAAATATGTATTTACATAATTATAATCATTAAAGTCATTAACACAACTCTCTAAGACCAAGTAATCCCCAAGAATGACTATTTCATGAAATCTTGACTTTTGGGGATTATACTAGCTTAACAAGTTGCATTACTGATTGTAATAATTATAATTCTGTAAATACATATGTGTTACGACCGCGAATCATATTTTAAACAACGTACAACTTAATGCTGACCAGAAAATTGCAAACAACGTAAGAAAATTTGAATTTCGCGGGCTACCTTAGCGAAAGTTTTTATGGTGAGCCCTATATTGGTTCGTAATGAAATGCTTCACGAGGAACTTGTCGCAGCTTCTATGTTAGTTTATAGCCAGTTTCTCGGTTCTCGGAAATCTCGGAGCAATAGGGAAGTGGAGCCGGAAGTGTTGAATCGTGACCGGAAGTCCGACAGCCACTATCGATGTGATCTAGATCTTGTTTTGTGACATTGTCCTACGTTTGGTAATGACATTACCATTGATATATGATTACCTATATCCGTGATAATTATGAGATACATAATTATTATTATACAAGGTGTGACCAAACATTTTTAGAAAAAGAGCCAACCAATGGATCCTAAGACAAGATTTCCCCATACTGTCCCAGTTAAAAAAAAACACTGTATTTATGGTTTTTTATGGTGTCAGTCAACTGCACAACCGTGGTTTTTACACACACTTTAACCTTTAACTTCATTAGGACGAGCTGGTGCACATGTGTACCACATGCGTACCGTACCCGCTTGTCCCTGAGCGGTCCTTGAGCTGGCCAAGCGTAGAATGACTAGAATGGAGCTTCAATAGAATAAGGTAGGACCATTGACTTATACAGAGTGAATTTTACAAGTGGGCGTGGATGCAGTTTTAGTTTTCATCAAAATCGAGCCCGCAACTGCATGCGATCTGCATCATTGGATGACATGAACATTTACTGTATAAAGTATTATATTATTTTAATTATTGTGAATGTGAGGACTGTGTGGGTCATTGTTTTCATTTTAATCATGGTCTGGCAGTTTGAGTAGTTTATGCGGCCTACCCAAATGTCCTGTCTTTCGTATTGTTCGTCGAATCGTTGAGCTCCTTAAGTTCTGAGTTGAGCTGCACGGTTAATGACAAATGCGTGCACTGACTGGACAGGTCCACTCAATCTGTGTGGTTCTTTCCTCAAAAGATCATTTCAGACACCAATCTACATGGTCCTCAAAGATTATGTCTGGATTTTTTATATAAGTACACATTGACATTGATGAATTTTATATATAAGTACAATGACATGAATATTTACTTTTGTAAAGTTTATTTTTAATTTAATTAGTGTGAATGTGAGGACTATGTGGGTAATTTCTTTTTTTTTTCTTTTTTCCGTTTTCTTTCTTACAAAGTTAGTTTTAATCATGATCTGGCAGTTTGAGTAATTTACGCGGCCTACCCAAATATCCTTTCTTTGGTATTGTCGTCGAATCGTTGAGCTGCACGATGTTTGACAAATGTGTGCACTGATTGGACAGGTCCGCTCAATCTGTGTGGTTATTTCCTCAAAAGACAACTTCAGACACCAATCTACATGGTCTTCACACGATCTGACCAAGATTTTGTCTGGACTTTAAAAGAGACTGTGACCTCTGAGTTTGTTTCGGCCTTTCTTCTCAGAATAGTCAGATAGGAAACGCCGACCTCATCTAGTTTAAAAAAAATATTATGTATAAGGTGTAAAAAAATTAACCTTACAAACTTTAAGAGGTGCTTTAGACCATTGGACTGAACAACTTTCACTATGGGACCAACTCTGAAATCACGAAAAAAAAATCCGCTGTTTCATACATTTTGATCAAGTAGGTAATGAACTTTTGTATTAAACAGTGGATTTTTTTTCGTGATTTCAGAGTTGGTCTCATAGTGAAAGTTGTTCAGTCCAATGGTCTAAAGCACCTCTTAAAGTTTGTAAGGTTAATTTTTTTACACCTTATATAATTGACGTGTAAAAGTGTTTGTACAAACCTACTTACAGAAATTAAATCATTTATCATATAAGCACATAAATGTATGTACAGAGGCGGACAGCGCCAGAGGCGCCAGAGGCGGGCGGCGGATTTCATGAGTCCTTGATTTTTTTGCTAACCATGTCCATTTGTTTTAAAGTAAGCAACATTCACTTACTTCCGCTTATTACCTTTAATGATAGTGATCCGTTATAAGTTTAGTATTTTAATTGGTGACCATCAATGTGACCTAGTTACCATTGTGTAGCCAGATTAGATAACGATTAACTACCTACTAAAATGTTTCATGAAAACTGTAAACAATAGGTACCTACCCAAGAAAATTGAATAAGTTAATATTTCTAAAGACTCAATTCACCTATGAAAAACATTGGATAAATACCTACCTAGGTAGGTACTTCAGTCTTTGATCCGTGTTCTCTCTCACACGATACAATTACCTATCTAACAGTCTAACTAACACAATAATAGTATAGCCGGGTTTTCGTAGTAGCGCAAAGACTAGACCTTTTTTAGTTGACAAACCCTCCTTGTCTCTGATAAGAGCCCCCATCACTGTCATGCGCGATTTTTTCAATGGACCTATTTAGAGTTCGTTTCGTGAACGCGGCAAACCGAACCGGCGTTTTGCTTTAGTTTCAGCGTTGCCAGATCGTTCCTTTTGGAACATTTTGCGTTCTATTTTACGGTCATGCGTTCCCTTTGCGTTCCCATCTTTTGTGCGTTCTCTTCGTTCCTTTTTGGTATGGTGATACAACCTGACACAGACCTGCAAATTGCAAAAAACGTAAGAAAATTTGAATTTCGCGGTCTCAACTACCCATTCTCCTTAAGTTCGTGTACTGAAGACTAGGCTGTAAGTATTTACAATCCTTTGCCTAACCAGAAAGGGTGGATCAAAGAAAACTTAAAATCCAAAGATTGATTACTTTACAATTTATACGTCTGTGCTTTGGCTGGCGGGGAAGCCAACTTTATTTGTGAATTGAATCGTTTCGTGTTTTTTTGTTCAGTTTTCGCCCTTGAATGGTAAGGTATTTGCTTTGTTTTCATTAAATTCTACTGTGCTGAATGGTAACCTAAGTAAAGTTAGAAGCTGCTGTTTTCATTTCCCAAACTACTGGATGGCGCGCGGGGCAATAATATAATTTTTCTATCTCAATAGCCTACTAACTAGGTACCTAGCTAGCCTACGTGCCTATTATCCTTAAAAAAACAAGTTGAGACTTCATTTATGTTATGACATAGGTATGCTCGTCGTTTGGTTGGACTTATGTTGAAATAACCGAATCACACGGTTCACTCTTGCCTTTCAATTTTGATGAATAAACCAAATTCAAATTTGTAAACATCTAACATTCAGAAAAAAATAATTAAGACGACCCACTGACCTAATTCGTTCTTATTTTGTTCTTGGTTAATATTTTCTAACAAAATCTATAAAACATAGATAATGATGCATTACAAAATTTGGTGATATTCATTGGTTACCGCCAGAATTGACAGCATTGATTGACATAAGCGAGCTAACCTAGAGCCATTATTTTTTAAACGAAAAAAAAGTGCTCGTACTCAAACTTGGTCCGAGTCAATTATTTCTTTAAGACTACGCCGACCGCCTAGTGGCGCCCTCATCGTTTGTGTGGTTATTTCTTTTATTTTAGAATAAAAATGCAGAAAATAAGCACGTTAAGTTGTGCTCCACAAGATTATACCTACGTTTATATTATTACTAGCTGACCCGGCAAACGTTGTTTTGTCATATAAATTATTTCTAGCTGCCCGGCGCTACTTCGTACGCGTGGTGTCCTACCCCTTATCCTACCCTACCCTTACCCTAATCCTACCCTACTCCTACCCTACTCCTACACTACTCCTACACTACTCCTACCGTACTCCTACACTTCTCCTACCCTACTCTTACCCTACTCCTACCCTACTCTTACCCTACTTTTAACCTACTCCTACCCTACTCTTAATCTACTCCTACCCTACTCCTACACTTCTCCTACCCTACTCTTACCCTACTCCTACCCTACTCCTACCCTACTGCTACCCTACTCCTACACTACTCCTACCCTACTCTTACCCTACTCCTACCCTACTTCTACCCTACTCCCATAGATAGGTATATTAAATTTTTCTCTGCGTAAGGACCATCCTCGTACTTCAAGGAATATTCTAAAAAAAGAATTAGCGAAATCGGTTCGGCTGTTCTCGAGATTTGCGCTTAGCAACGCATTCAGCGATTCATTTTTATATTATAGATAAACGGTAGTTTTACATAGTTTAGTTTTATTATAATCACTAAAACGGAAAATAGTGGCCACTATAATTAAAAATAAACGTTGAGGGCGCCACTGCGCAGTCGGCGTTTGGTCGGTATCAACCACTGACCTCTATAATACACTTGTATTATAGAGGTCAGTGGTATCACCGCATTATATTGTAGTCTTTGGTCGGTATAATACACAGACCTCAGAGGTCAGTGGTATAATATCATTGGCCCGAGTACTCAAAACTAAAGACCGCCCCGCGATCGGAGAGCGTAAACAACATTTTTAGCATTAATTGTGAACGCGATTCGGAACGCGGCCACAGTGACCATAGTCTACTTTGGGATACCAGATTAAAAAGATTTTTCCAATAGTGGGGAAATTTCAAGGTTTATTTAAAATATTGGCTAGTTTTTGTAATAGCACAATTTGCTTATGAGATGTTTAATTTAATTACATAAAAGATTTAAATCATAGTTTAGAAGTAATAAATGAAGTCTTAGCTTCTAAATCAGCACAAAAAGTTAGTGGACACTTAAAAATATTTGAATAATTTGATACATTATGCACAGAAAAACTCAATTGAAAAAAAATTGAATTGAATTTATTCTTCACTTAAAAGAAGGAATGCAGATATTAATATTCAAAATAATATGTCCATTTTATGTGATACTTAATGGTAATGGGTAATAAATGCATGACATCTTTGGTGTGTTGGCTTGCAGATATTAATATGGATAGGTATTTAATAAAACGAAAACGTGATTCTGATGGCTCAAATACTCGTGCTGACGATCAAAACCGTCCGGGTTGCTCTAAACTTCCAAAATTACACCAGACAACAAAATAAAGAAATAAAACCTTCTAAGCTTAAGATCTCAACACAGAGTACAGAATCCAACTTAGAGACAAATAAATTTGTGTTTGTGTCTTTATTTTTGTGCGTCATGTTTGCCGCAAATAAACGTATTTCTTCTTCTTCTAATGATCTGCAAAAATAATAATATGTGACGTTTGCCGCCTGCATGATACTGACAAACTAACATACCTAACTAACATAACATACTACAAAAATTGATTCTTCTTTACGTATCAATAACAAAAAAAAATCTATTTATTCATTAAATAGTTTTTTTTTATATATATTTTTCGTTTGCGTTCCTTCACGGCTAATTTCGTTCCATTTCAGACATCCCAGCGTTCTAAATCTTCAATCACTACTGGCAACACTGTAGTTTCTCAAGAGCAACAGACGGAGGTGGTCGCGAGTGTCGCGCGCGCCAGCTACCTCCAGTGAAACTCGTACAACGTATTGCAAAGTAAATGTGCATTTAACTGTACGGATCTGTATTTTATGAAATAAAATGTGTAGAACGCAGTGTGTGCTGGCGTTCGTAGCGCTGTCCGTGGGGTTGGCGCACTCCTGGGGTGAGTACTTTGGGATAATCAGCTGATCAGTCACTTTTCAAACACGTGTTATTTTATATTTTACAGCGTTATATAACATCTTGAGGTTTATTCCGACAGCGAGTGATATTATAAGTTAAGGTTACTAACTGCTTACGGAATTTTTATATCAAATATTGTGGCCACGAGTGTGTCAATAAGGGTTTATCTCGCTTGGCACCAGGCGCCATTGCACGGCTGCCCTCAGTCACGTAGGCCACTTCTAGCGTACCGCGGGAACCCTGCCGCGTGAAGATGCTCTCCGAAGCGTCGGCAAAACATCGGTGCGGTAGCCGATTAGATTTAGTCGTATTGCATTGCTGAAATTTGGAAATAAATGATAAGAATTAGGTGCAAAACACAGATTGAACGCTGACGTAGTAAATAACTTTGCATTGTATTTATAGACGGCTATTGAAGTTAGAATGTAAGATATAATCATAAAATAAATTAGTTAAGGTAGCCTAGTTATTAATTTACCGATACCTATCCCATTAGAATCGTAACTTCTACGTTACAAGAATCGTAGTAGATTATTCATAACAGCTGTACTTATTGTTGGGTTGGCTTAAACGTAATGAAACTACCTACCTACTAGGTTTAATGTAATAACTAGGTATATAGGTTTAACATAAGACAGTATTATATAAGAGTAGTGTAGTAAAATTACAATGTAGTAAAGCGAGGGCAACTGTAGGGCGTCACGGGCGGGCGGGAAATCTACAGACAATGGGCGGGCGGGTATTCTTTGACGTTAATCTTGAAATAATGTTATAATTGTTACACAGAAACAATTACAATTAGTAGGTACCTACATTAGGAGATTTTTTTGGGCCTAAAAATTGGCAAATCCGTTTTTATTTAAAATAAAAATTGATGAAGGAAGAGTTTCCCTCTAATTTCTTGTAAAAAAATTCGGTCAATAGCGAGTCGGACTCGCGCACCGAGGGTTCTGTATCTACCATCAAAATAAAATGTTAATAAATTTTCTTCGGCGAGGCCTCTAAACGCCTCGTCAAAGAAAATTTAAGGGAATTTTGACACTGCGCGCTGCGGTGTGGAATATTGCAGTTTTAGGTCAGCGCCATCTTTTGACCGATAGTGGAATTAATGTAACTTTTGTTAATGATTTCTGAAAACTGTGCTATTTAGAGACATGGTTTTATTTTTCCTGTAATCTTTATAGAAACTTCTATCACATAGAATAATTTCAGATTTTTCTCTATGCAAACTTCGAAGATAGGGGGGGTATTTTTTACATTTTTCATTAAAAGTCGAAAACTAAACAGCTTAAAAAAAAGAAAAAGTGTTTGAGAGAGTGCTCTTTCATAGTTATGATACCCCCATGCCTTAGCCCCATTTCGAATTTTTCAGAACCCTTTTCAAAATAGTTGGGCAAACTTCATCTAAAATTATTCCAAATTTAAAGTTGATAGCATTAGTATAGTTCTTGAAGTATCCAGCTTGACAGACAGACAGACTGAGTCGCACCATAGGGGTTCCTTTTTACCATTTTGGAATAAATACCCTAAAAACTAATTTCTGGCGAAATGTAGGTATCTTATATCTAGGAAAACAAACGCAATAATCAGTCTATATCTATAATGTTCCCACCGTTGGGACACAGGCCTCTCTGTGAGAGGGAGCGGGCTGTAATCCACCTCGCAGGCTCACTGCGAGTTGGTAGAGAATTTTTTGGTTCTAGGACATGCCGGTTTCTTCACAATGTTATCCTTCACCGTTTTGAGACCAGTGTTGATGAAATGAAATACACAAAGTAAAGCGCCTGTCTGGGTTCGAGACTTCGACCCCACGACCAGCAACTCGTAAAGGCCTACGCAGACCGGGACGGCATGGCAAGGGATTTTGCCGTCAGTAAGCGCACACTAGCCGCTGAGATACCGCGGCATTCCAGCGGCTTCCCCGCTTCTCTACCCCCGCAGCCTCACCCCGTGGTATGTCACAACGAGCACCGGAGTCCTTGGCATGCCGTTGCCTACCGCAGGACGCCACGGCATCCCGCCGCGGAAGCCCGTGGCGTCTTTTAATGCCGTGCAATGAAATCCCTTACGATGTGCACGGCATCATTTTAAAGCATAGCAATTTAAGTCGTATTTCTATATCGATACGTTTGAATGCCCATTAGTAAAAATTTAAATCCCTTGCCATGCCGTCCCAGTCCCAGTCGAAACGGTCGCGACCGTTTCGACTGGGACTGGGACCCTACCTGGGTTCGAATACACGACCTACAACTAGAAAGTCAGGGCCGAAACCGCTGGGCGACCACTGCTCAATGCACCTATAATTATGTAAATTTAATTAAGGCAATAATACAGGAAGTACTAGTATTGATTGAATTATGTACCTATTCACGTTATTAATCCATACTAAACTAATACCTATTATAAATGCGAAAGTGTGTCTGTCTGTTACTTCACGCTTAAACCGCTGAAATTTGGTATAGAGATAGTTTGAGTCCCGGGAAAGGACAATAAATGATAGTTTTTATCCCGATATTCCCACGGGATCGAAACTTACGCGGGTGAAACCGCGGGACGCTGCTATACATACATATAAATAAAACAAAGTCTGGTTAGTTACACCATTTATAACTCAAGAACGGCTGGACCGATTTTCATGATATTTGATTTGTTGGATTTGCCTCAACCTCGAATAGCAGACAGAATAACTACAGTAACATGGGAAAAATTCACAAAAAAAAACAAGAAAAAAAAAAACATAATTAATAATCTGGGGCGGTACGAAGTTCGCGGGGTCAGCTAGTGTTTTATATGTATTTGCAGTTTTGTTTTGCACATAATATTATTATAAACATGCGACATAACTATGACTCTAGAAGTATACAATGTGTGACGTCACGGTATTCAGTAAACAAACTTGACCAAGAATGTATGTAAGTAATGTATAAACTCCTACGACCATCTAGGTAATTCATTATACAGTAAGTATATGCTATTACTATAATATGTATATGATGAAGAGCAATGGGTTTCATTTTAACAGTTTACCAACATACATTGCGTTGTTTTCATTGTTCAGCAGACACATTTTTCGAACATTATTCGAGTCGAGTAGAGTCGATTCAGATTTAGATTAACCCTTAGTATGTCGGAACGTAGATCTACGCGAGACACAATGGCTTTTTAATTCTGTCTGTAATTACGACATAAAAGGGGTTTATAGTGTGTTAGGTACGCAAAGTCAAAGCATTTATTTCAAATAGGCACTTAAAAGGTTCTTTTGAACGTCAAAAATAACAACAAACAAAATAGAATTGATTCTAGTCGCTCATTCCAAAAGGTAGTTTTCGTAGAGAAGAATGGGCAATCAGGCTGCTGTTGCGTAGTCTAGAAGAACAACGCGGTCAAACAGACATACGAAAAGCGAGTTTAGTTTATAATACCTATGTCATAGATATTGTATATAGCATTGACCCAAATGTCAGTACTCACTTACGCAAAACATTGTAGTTAAGGTACACACATAAAACGTCGTCAAAATGAATAATTACAATTATGAAAGTTACCAAAACCAGCGGGAAAAAAAATACAAAGATTATTATGTATTGATTGTGTTGTAAATGAATATCATTTATTTATTTATTTGATATAGGCACACCAACAACTTATTTACAAATAAGACATGTACAGACATCTACGATGGGATCCTTCGAAAAAACAAAACAAAATGTTCTAATTTCAAAATCCTTCCCTAGTTTGAAAAACGCAGATTACTGACGTTGCTCAAAAAACCGCTAAGAGTCTTTGGTCAACTGGACCCGCGGGTCCAGTTGACGTAATCACATTTTGAATACGTCGACTGGACCCACTGCCCAATTTTATCATTAGTACAGTCACGGAGTAAAGCCGAATCTTTTAGTTTTATTTCTATAACCTAAAATATACCTATTAATACTATTCAATTAGGTATTTTGAAGTGGATCTTGGCTGGCCACGCCTGCCGTATGCGCAGTGAGCTGTGGGCCAAAATAACCACTAACTACTCGGAGCCCTGAAACAGCAAGAAAGCGTCGCGGCAGACCCCGTAGATGGCGGGACGATCTGGTGAAAACATACGACCCTGGTCCACTTTAGCCCTGGATAGCACTTTGCCCAGCTGTGGGATGATGCAGGCTAACAGTAACAGTAAATCCTTTTTATTATGACTGCTTTTTAGGGTTCCGTACCCAAAGGGTAAAAACGGGACCCTATTACTAAGACTTCGCTGTCTGTCCGTCTGTCCGTCTGTCCGTCTGTCTGTCACCAGGCTGTATCTCAAGAACCGCGATAGCTGGACAGTTGAAATTTTCACACATGATGTATTTCTGTTGCCGCTATAACAACAAATACTAAAAACAAAATAAAATAAATATTTATGGGGGGCTCCCATACAACAAACGCGATTTTTTTGCCCTTTTTTGCTCGATATCAAAAATGGCAACAGGTAGGCACTTGCAATATTCACAAAATACTCAGTTGTATTTTAACTTTAATAATAAATAATAAAATTAAAATAAAATAAATATTTAAGGGGGGCTCCCATACAACAAACATGTTTTTTTCGGCGTTTTTGCCTTGTGGTACGGAACCCTTCGTGTGCGAGTCCGACTCGCACTTGGCCAGTTTTTTTTTAAACCTCAAAACGCTAAGCAAGCAAGGGCAGGGGTCTTCTCAAATGTAATAAGTAGCCATACCAATCCCTTATTGAATTAACACTGATGTTACCTAGGATAAGCCTTTTAGTAAATAAATAATTACTTACTAAGCTCTAAGCTCTTCTTTGCTCGTAATCTTGTAACAGGCCGGGTTACTAAAATAATATTTATCTTTTGTCCTTGTCTTAGTGAAATAGAAAGAAAAATATGCCTGAACTTAAATTTAGTTTAGTTTGTAAACGACAGAATCGGCGCCACTATTTTAATTGATTTGTATTGCCTACAACTCGAACGAACTAATTTCTCCTAAAATCATGAACTAGAGCAGAAATATGAAAAGTCGTATTCCAAATGCGTCTTTATTGCTTGTAGTTAAAAATAGCCCGTATATCAAAAGTTTTAAAGGCTATTTTTATAAAAGTTATAGATTATTAGAGCTCTTATCCTCAAGCTCAGTTAAAAATAATGAACCGTTTCCTTAATTAATTATAATCAGTAAAATCGGCACGTAATGATTAAGTAAGTGATTTTTAAACACCATAATGTGTGTATAATGTGCGTTATTAAATGCTTACCCAATTTAGCAAATATAAATCAATGGATTCGATCTTTGTACCTAACCACACAGGTACCTTTCTACCTACCTACATAATATGCTGACCGTGAAGTAACACACCTATTGCTAAATGAATGTTGGGAATACACCATTACGAATTTACAACATAATCAAAGAAAGTTGCAAAAAAAATTGTCTATTTCGAGAAAAAAAAACTCTTTTTCTGATTATTGAATAGATTAATATAATATGACGGAGAAGTTATAGTTTGTCTCGTTATCATCAGGCATATTTTAATTATTGTGGGCTACTGTGGGTATGTGTTGGTTATTGCGCAATAGAAAAACGGTTTGCAGTTCAAATCAGATTATATGTAGCTTCACGAACAGTTTAATCACACTAGCGAATCACACACTGTAGGTACACACTCAACGATACAGAACGCGCGACAGTTTCTGAGCACATGTTGTCCGTACGATGTCCAATGGTCCCGTTTCACCTCGAAGCTCGCTCTCCTCGACCCCCTCACGGACTCAGGCTAGACTCTGTCCAGCGCCACCAGATGGCGCTGACGTTCCGAATAGTCAAACGGATGACGTATTTCTGACATATATAAACTCATAGGTACGTGGGAGCAGTGAGGGCTCAGTGGAAACGGTCGCGACTTACGAGTTCGTACCTACTTCGAGCTCGGTCGTGGGCTCAAAGTCTCGAACCCAGACAGGCGCTTTACTTTGTGTAAATTATTTCATCACCACTGCCCTCAAAACGGTGAAGGAAAACATCGTGAGGAAACCGGCATGTCCTAGTACCAAAAATTCAAGGACAAGTGACATCTACCAACCCGCACTGGGTCTGCGTGGTAGATTACCACCCACTTCCTCTCGAAGAGGGAGGCCTGTGTCCCAGCAGTGGGAACATTATAGGCTGATTATACGTAAGTACAGACGCCAGCACATCAAGCTACCCGAAACTGTCAAATTTTCCCAATCAACTTTGAATCTTATGCTTTAGCGATAAAGTTGAAAATCTATTTTAAAAAATTGACAGATTGTAGTAGCTTGATGTGCTGGCGTCTGTACTTACAGCTCTTAGAAAAATAATTAATAATGACTAGAAAAGCAGCGAATTTCTGTCTCCCTAGTAATAGCTCACAGAATAAGCAAGCTGAGTGGCAATGGGCCGGCCATATTAGCCGTAGAATCGATGACCGTTTGGGTAGACGTGTTCTTGAGTGGAACGTAAACTAGGAAGCCCTCAGGCTAGATGGAGCGACAATCTCCGCAGGGTGGCTGGTAGCAGCTGGATGAGGGTTGCCGAGAATCGAGCTGATAACGTACAATTGGAGAGGCCTATAACCAGCAGTGGACTGCTGTAGGCTGATGATGATCTAGGGAAATAAAAATTCTATCGCAAAGATTTACTGTTCCCGTTGGATCGGATTGGGCGCCAATGGCGCCGATTCTGTTGTTCACAAACTAAACTAAATTTAAGTTCATGCATCTTTTTCTTTCTATTTCATTAAGACAAGGACAGAAGACAAATATTAATTTAGGCCTGTCAAATTAAGATGCTCCATAGACGAGATTAAAAACATGGCTATTAAAAATACGTCAATTTACGTTAGGCGCTGACTAATTTGACAGGACTTAACTAATATTTATTTTCTGTCCTTTTCTTAATGAAATTGAAAGAAAAAGATGCCTGAACCTAAATTTAGTTTAGTTTGTGAACAACAGAATCGGCGCCAATGTTTGCGAACTTACGTTGGTACTTATAACAAAAAAAAAAAGAAATTTACTCCTCCCTTGCGACCGGTGCAGATTAATTTGCGTCGCCTAGCAACCATGGATAACAAAATTCACCCTTTACTAGTGAAATCTGTGACATCAAGGGGTAATGTTGGTTCTGCAGGTGTCAAAGTCCCTTTTTAGGGTTCCTAGCATAATGGCAAAAACGGAACCCTCATAATTTCGTTATGACCGTCACTCGGTCCGGATACACAGTAATTTTACTCGGAGACTATTTGCACTATATTGATGGAAATTGGATAGAAGGTGTATTCTGTGCACCGATTAACAATGGTATAGTGAAGTTACAAAAAACAATTAGGCTCTCCCCAAACATGTAACCGAAAGATAAAAAAAAACCATAATATTGTATAATCCCATTCAAAAAGATTAGAATGTTTCTAGGTTACTTTCAATAGTTTTTGAGATCCTATTTTCGGTTACAACCGCAATAATATCTTTGTTTTTCAGTGTAAATTATTTTTGCTGTCGATAAAATCATTCCAACTTTTGGGTTTCGGTTTGCGGGTTCGTTCGGGTCCCAGCGATCGGTCCGACACGCACTTTGCCGGTTTTTTTATTTGTGATCTTTTCACCCTTCATGATACACGATATGTGTGTTGCATTTGGAAATTGGAATTATATTTAAACAAAACAAATACTTATGTCGCTTTTATTAGAGTGCAGAATGGCCGATTTCAAGAATGTAATCAGACGGCTACCTGCGTTTATTAAAAAAAAACTGGCCAAGTGCGAGTCGGACTCGCACGCGAAGGGTTCCGTACCACAAGGCAAAAACGCCGAAAAAAAACACGTTTGTTGTATGAGAGCCCTCCTTAAATATTTATTGTATTCTGTTTTTAGTATTTGTTGTTATAGTGGCAACAGAAATACATCATCTATCACGGTTCATGAGATCCAGCCTGGTGACAGACTGACAGTGGAGTCTTAGTAATAGGGTCCCGTTTTTACCCTTCGGGTACGGAACCCTAAAAATGTTTCTCTGAAAATAAACAGGATATAGGAAGCAGAACGTTATCCCCCGAAAAATGAGAAAATAATTCCTTACTATCACATTTTGTTGAAGGCCTAAAACTGCAAATCGTTAAATAAAATTACAGTCAATTCCCTGCATGCAACGTGCTTATTGATTTCACTTGCAGGTACATAACAAATCTAATAAAATTTATTTTATGTAATACCTAAAATATTAGCAATATCATTTTATAAAATTAGTCAAGGGGGATGTGCTAGGGTAAACGGGACCCGGGACTATTACTAAGACTCCACTGTCCGTCTGTCTGCCTGTCACCAGGCTGTATCTCATGAACCGCGATAGCTAGACAGTTGAAATTTTCACAGATGATGTATTTCTGTTGCCGCTACAACCACAAATAATAAAAATAAATTTAAAGGGGTTAAAACAAATGTTTTTTTCGGCGTTTTATGCCTTGTAGTACGGAACCCTTCCGAGGCCGGTTTTTTACGATTTGCAGGTCATTGTCAGATTGTATGTTGAACAAAATATGATTCACGACCATAACAAGTATGTTTTTACAGAATTTAGTTAATGATTTCCCAATTACGCGAGTTATGTCAGGTGAAGTTAAACGTGACGGTACGCGAACAGAACCTTGCGATTCTGTTCAAGGAGACTTCACTAACTGATGATTGTGAAATCAGTTCAATTTTACAGTTAAATACATAATATGTAGAGTTCGTGTCCGTCAAAGTCTAATTATACAGGATTATTGGTAAAACATTAACAACCTCTTAAGAGGTCATTTTACTCAATGTTATGTTGTTATGAACAACTTTTACTATGAAACTTGAAATCGCGAAAAAAAATCAGCTGTTCCCTACATTTTGACGAGTTATACGAACATAAATGTTATTTTTTTTCGATAACAGCAGATATTTTTTTTCGCGATTTCAGGTTTAGTCCTACAGTAAAAGTTATTCATAATGATGAGTAGGTACCTGTATATTTATTTCAAATAGGCACATACCTAAGGCTGAGTCCACAGTTCCACACTTGTATCATCTTAAAGATCAAAATTAGGTGAAACGTATCGTATGGAAAATTTTCAATAGCATAGACAGATCGACTCTAGAGTCTAGAATCATCATCTGCCTAGCCTTTTCCCAACTATGTTGTTGGGGTTGGCTATGGCTTCCAGTTTAAACGGATGCAGCTGAATACCAGTATTTTAGATGGAGCGACTGCCTACCTGACCTCCACAACCCAGTTACTGCGTAATACGATACCCCTTGGTAAGACTGGTTGTCAGACTTTCGGGCTTCTGACTACCCGTAACGACTGTCAAAGATCTACGAATGACAGCCGGAGCCAACAGTTTAACGTGCTTCCCGAGGCATGGAGGGGTCTCGGTAGGTAAAGACGGTCACCCATCCACAGGCCAACCGCGGCAAGCGTAGCTTAACCTGATCGATCATCCTGAGCGTCTGTTATTATTTAGCTACAGGCCCATCTGACTTACTCTAGAATCTGATCTAATTTTTTTTAAATACTGTAGTACAGTCGGTGGCCAACATTATCTGACCCACTTGAATGGGAGCGAATTTGAACCTTATCGTGAACATTTGGAATACTCCGTGCAAGCATTTCGATAAATCATGTTGTTAGGCGATTTTAATCATTATATTGTTGTTGTTAAGGTTGAAAGGCTAATGAGTTTCAAGACTACTAAAAAAAAAACCAAAGCGAGGGTGGATGAATAAAAAAAAATATCGCGCATCAGTAACATTTTAAAGGTGTCTACGGTTAATAGCTAAATTCCGTGATTCATTTTAATCGCTGGTTGTGATTGTGCGATAATGAACTTTATGAAAATATACGATATGGTTCAAATTCTTTAGAATATTGCGTCTGTCATCACAACTAAGATCGAATTCATATTACAAGAGTTGAGTTGGTCTCGTGGTCACTAAGGCAGCTCGATAATCATCGTTGTCTGCGTTCGAAACCAGGAAAACCTAACAGTTTTTTGTTAGCAATGTTTTGTTTTTAATTATTATCAATTTTTTTACTTTTTTTTTACGAACGAAGTCGGGAAATATCTTTTTAAATGGGCAGTTTGTATAGAAATGAAACAAAATCATTGCAAGTAATAAAAATGTTTATTAATTCGTTAAAATATACATAAGTAAGATAAAGTAAGTAAATGCTCTTTAGTTCAAAATTAATACATTTTATAATATCATATTCAAACCTAACCATTTATAAACATTTAAATAGTGAAAAAAAAGTCATGCTAATGGTAATTGCTTGGAAGTGTGTTATCGAGAAAACATTGATGTATAAATGCGAGAAAATGAATAGTATGAGGGACGAATGTGTTGACGAACACGTCCAACGGTACTCGTGGTGCGGTATATGTAGTGAATCAACATGTTATTTAAATAGAAAAATGCATTTCCATTTATAACAATAACATCACCACAGAATCTTACATTTTAATGGTTTAGCATTCATTCAATTGAGCATTTACTTACATAGTGTGTTTCAAAATACTTATAAGTAGATTAGTTAGTAGCGAAGTGGCGCACCGTCTCCTTCTATAACTTGCTGTAAGCGGCTACGCATACCGCACACCATGTTCCAACACAAATCTTTTCCTCTCATGTGCTCCCATGTCGATGACACGATCTCAGCCAAATTGTTTTTATTTCGCACTTCGGATGTGTCCCAATTTAAAACCATTTGACCCCATAGGTTTTCTATAGGGTTCAAATCGGGAGTTTTAGATGATGATGGCCAGTAAATAACAGTTACACCTTCTTGAGCAGCTAACCAATTCTTCACAATGCCTGCACGGTGGATGGAGCAGTTATCTTGCACGAAGTAAATATCTGTATTTGGATAGGCAATTCGCACAGTCACACAGTCGCACAGCAGGACGTCTCCATCCATCCAGCAATGTTTTGTATAGTCATTAAGTTGCGACATGACGCTATGATTACACCAAATTCATTAAAAATACTTTTCACGATTTACGTCAAACGTTTTAGAAATGTTTGTGCGCCGCAGTCACTGTTTAGGCGTAGGTAGACTGACTTTTGTCACTTAAATCAATTTAGTATCCATCTACCCTACGCCGTAAACTTTTACTTCGTCCTACTTATTTGAGGACTTATAGTTTTTTTTTATTTACCCACTTGTTTTCCAGAAAAGTTGTTAGGCAAAAATCATATTGGTCGTTCTATAATAATGCAAGAAATATTGTAGAAATCATAAATTAAAACAAATAAAGAAAAAGAAATTATAAAGAAATTGATAAAAGGTGGATTGTGTTTTCGAACGCACATGTTGTTCGTCGCGGATCCAGCATCGAACCGCGAAGCCACAATGACTGGTTGAGAATACGCGAAATTAAAGATTAGGTAGTAAGTAGGTATGGCCGTGTTATTTAAAAGCTTTTCAACTTTAACGACAAGAAGATAATGATTAAAATGGCTTAACAAGATATGCCGGTGGGTCAGTCAATGTTGGGTGGGTCAGACAATGTTGGTCACCGACTGAAAACGTACGTGAAAAGGTTATTATCATTAAAAACATTTACCCCGTTGCACAGAATATACTAATAGTAGGTACTTAGCCCTTGGGAAGAAGGCGTGTATTTATTTATCATGTATGTATGTATGAGCAACCAGTCTTACCAAGGGGTATCGTATTACCCAGTAACTGGGTTGTGGAGGTCAGATAGGCAGTCGCTCCATGTAAAATACTGGTATTCAGCTGCATCCGGTTAGACTGGAAGCCGACCCCAACATAGTTGGGAAAAGGCTAGGCAGATGATGTATGTATGTATGAGCAAACAAGTCAAGGTCATCGCAAAGTCAACAAGCCCTTCAATTATAAATACTTAAGATAACTAATTATTACACTTAGAATAATCATTTTGAGTGTCTTTGGCGTGGATTTATTTTATAATAGGTATCTATAACATTATAACATTTATAACCCCACGTAGTAGGAAGTCATATTATTATTATCAATCCTTATCAAAGATATAGTTATGTATATTTTATCTTTTTAAAACTCTAAGCTAAGGCCCTGTTTTACAAAACAGCTGAATGACGTTTAGAGGTTTTTCATAATTACTACTGTCTTTAACACACAGAATTGCATAAACGTTTTGAATTTATCAATGCACCGAGTCAACGATTAAAGGTTATTAAAACAACGCGAAAATAAAAGTCAGATTGTAGGTTTTAGTTCTAAATTTTGTCGCTCGTGGCTCTGTGTCATTCATAACTTAAGTCATATCAAGTCCTTGCCAAAAAATTGTTATGTTTTTTTTAATAGATTTTCTTGGTCTTTAAAATGTTCTATTCAATGTAATATGTAAGTATCTACACTATCTACTTATAGCATATTTATGGTGCCGACTGACAACTATTTATGGTGTTATATGTGAGAAAACGTGCAAAATAAAAATATTTAAAAAACTGGCCAAGTGCGAGTCGGACTCGCACAGGAAGGGTTCCGTACCACAAGGCAAAAACGCCGAAAAAAACATGTTTGTTGTATGGGAGCCCCCCTTAAATATTTATTTTATTTTATTATTAAAGTTAAAATACAACTGAGTATTTTGTGAATATTTCAAGTGCCTACCTGTTGCCATTTTTGATATCGAGCAAAAAAGGGCAAAAAAATCGCGTTTGTTGTATGGGAGCCCCCCTTAAATATTTATTTTATTTTGTTTTTAGTATTTGTTGTTATAGCGGCAACAGAAATACATCATGTGTGAAAATTTCAACTGTCTAGCTATCGCCGTTCTTGAGATACAGCCTGGTGACAGACAGACAGACAGACGGACAGACGGACAGGCAGCGAAGTCTTAGTAATAGGGTCCCGTTTTTACCCTTTGGGTACGGAACTCTAAAAAGGGTTGATGGTTATTTGGTGGACTATATTCCGCAATGGTCAAAGATGACAAATTACACAGAATACACAGTAGGTATCTAAGTATCTACCTACACTTCGCCTATAATTTGTATCACTGAAAAAAAACATTTTTTGTAGCAATACAATAACGAATTTTTTTAGGAAATGAAATCGTATAAAATTGTTTATTTATTTTATTATACGTGTAATAAACATGAAATAGAAACCAGTTTCAGAACTGAAAATAGGTAAACTGCAAATTGTTCATTGCCATGCGAGTCGTTGAACTCGCGACATTGTGCTCCATATGTATATGTACCTCAGTAGGTAGGTGGAGGTACTTCATATACCTTTAATATATGTAAGTAGGTACTTACAACCTTCTACTGACACAATGAAATAGAAATTTAGAGAGGAAACACGGTCACGTGGTCGTTGTCGTTTATTCCATGCAAAGGTATTCCTCTGTTTTCTCCCTGGTTAATGATACTAGTCTAAATATTTTTACGATATAATATACAGGGTTATTGGTAAAACATTAACAACCTCTTAAGAGGTCATTGTACTTATCGTTATGAACAACTTTTACTATGGGACCAAACCTGAAATCGCGAAAAAAAAATCAGCTGTTCCCTACATTTTGATGAGTTATACGAACATATAAATGTATGGAACAGCTGATTTTTTTTTCGCGATTTTACATTTTAGTCAAGTAGGTATTGAAATTTTGTATGAAACAGCAGATTTTTTTTCGTGGTTTCAGAGTTGGTCCCATAGTGAAAGTTGTTTAAATTCATGGGTAGAACACCATGTAAAAAATTGGATGGTCTTTGAAAACTAACCCTGTATTAATGATTCTAATATAATTATAATTCTCTAAATATGTACCTGTTATTGTCGCGAATCATATTTTGATCAAGATACAATCTGACACTGACCTGCAAATCGCAAAAAACTTAAGAAAATTTGAATTTCGCGGTCTATCACTATCCATTCACCTTAACTCAAATATAGGTTAATAGCGTTTTAACGTATACCTAATGTTTTGGACGTAATATAATAGAATATTACGTCCATGAGTGGCGGTCACGCTGACCACGCACGACACTCCTAACATAAAAAATTGGCACAAGTACAAACTTGAACGATTATTGTAAGACTTTCTGTGATAATGATAGAATACTACACACAAATGGTATGCACCGGCCGTGCCCCAGTTCTAAGTTAATGATTTCTGATGGATGACAATAAAAGTTAAAGGTTGTAGACTGATAGTTGAGCAATTAAATACGGATTTTTAAAATCAGGACGCCTCGCGTGTTCTGGATGTTTCTCGGCCATCAATGTCATAATAATTGTTCTAATAATTATGATGGCGGTTACTGGAAGAATTTGATTATCTTTCCAGCATAGCTATTCACAACCATTCGATACGCTTCCGTACCTCGTCGAACATCAATCAATGTTTATAGTAGGAGTCACCTAAACGGTGTTCATAAAGGAGAGGTCAAAAATATTCCGAAGATTTTTAAACGGTAATGTGATATACTTTATTAGAAAGCTTATTTATTTAGCTACTCGATTATAGTTAAATTGACTTTTTCAGGCGCCTGTTTTTGTAAAAAAGTAATAAAGTGAAAATGTTTCAGTACAAACAAAACGCACATAGCCTTTATTTATTCATTTTTATGCAATATACTTAATTGTTTTAAATGTGGCTAAAGTTTCCGTTTCTATTAAATACTTTGAGATTTTATTATAATTTTAGCTGCAGCTCTATGAAATTGAGAAAAAAGTATTGATTATCGTGACAATGCAATATCAAAACGTGTCGAAAAAAGGTCAAATCTGTAAATGTCAGAATGACGTTGAAATAAAAAAAACACCGTCCACTCCGTCAGGCGATATCAATTGTCATTGTCACGTCATTTGCCACAGGGCTGCCAACCATTCAATATAAATAATGTTTCTAGTTAGTGATGCAAGCATTTTACGGTTTAAGACATTTGTTTCTCAAAAATAATACAATTCACTTATCATGAGAATAATATTCGATACACAAACTTATGAAGAACGGTAGGTACTCTTAAATAAACTAGTAAGAATTAGATGCGCAGATATTTTCTTACAAAGCTGTGGGTAATAAGAAAAAGTTAGTGCACCATTACATAATTATCGTTTCTTGATAGCAAGTCAATAGCAATTACACATTGTTATTAGTAGCAAGCTGTTAATATTTTTAATTTGTTAACATTTCAAAATGATAATAATTATAGTTTAGTGCCTAAGAGTTTTTTATGTATTTAAGTAAGTAATAATTCAATGTAGTAGAAGCAAATAAAATAAATAATACTGACTATAAATAGGTGAATGATTTAAAATCGAGAAAAATCTTTCAAGATGTGGTGCTTTAAGGTTTTTTTGTATAGAGTAAACGATTTTATTATCCAACACTTGTTAAAAAAAACGGGTGGCTGTAAAAAAAAATTAAACGCCCGAAAACATCAAAATAATTAAGTACCCTCTTTCAGCCCATATAGCTCAGAAGGCTGTTTAAATTTTCAATTTTATTTTAGTACCAAGCCCCATACATTTATTGAACGTCTCCTTTTAATCCAAAACCCGAAAATATCAGTTTAAATCAAATAAGTAGACGACCGCTATTCTTCCGATAGCTGTTTGCTGGCCGGGGCAAGGCAAATCAACACCCTAATTACGTACACAGTATCAATCTCAATCAGAAGGATTTAGAAAGATGTTGCTAATCCACTGCTTCATGTTCGAAAAATGTGTCTGCTGAACAAGGTAAATAACGCAATAAATGTTGTTGAACTGTCAAAATGAAACACATTGCTACTTACTGATAGTGTGTTACGTCATTGCTCCGCAAGAATACCGAAATGTGTAATTTTCGATACGATAGACTGTCAGATGGTTGTGAATAGCTATGCTGTTCGTGTATTAATCGGTGGAAATATTAAGGGGCTGTGAAGCTTATCAGAATGAATGTGAAGAATTGTATCTGAAATTAGAATTCAATTAATATTAGAATTAACATAACTTTTTTAATGGAGAAAGGAATTTCTTGATTACTTTATTGAAATTAGAAAAATTTTACATTTAATGTTTATTTTATTAATTTAATTCCAATACGAAATTGTTGATCGCAGAAGAATTATGTATAACATAAATAAATATTGAAGTACTTCATAGTTAAAATGTCACCGTGTCAGCCATATTTGCAAAATAAATATCTTATCTTATAAAGTTATCTAAATACTAGCTCCTTGTAAAATAAGGAAATAACAACAGACCCGATGCATGGCGTAATAACTTATAAAATAATGAATTATTTTTCAATAAAAAAAAAAAATCTCTTGGGTACATTTACCAATCGACAGCAATGCGGATGAATTTTTTGACTCTATATTTTAGTTTGTGTGTAGTTTTAGTTAAGTTTGGATTTAATTTTGCTTACATATTATTGTAATTTACAACAATAAAGTTATATATTAAAGTAACTAGGAATTAAATATATATCTAAGATATTTTATTATACTTCAATTAATTTAAATAATAACATTAAATAGGTAATTTAAAGTATAATAAATATATTGATCCCTAGTTATTTTTCTAAGTATGATTAAAATATTAAGGCATGATAAAGCAGTATTGAAAATATAAATGCTAAATAAAACAAGAAATATTAAATACAGTGTACAAACTTACTGTATTTAATATTTCTTGTTTTATTTATACTACGTACTGCTACAAACAAAAGTGCTACGTCTTTTATTAAAAAAAATGCATTAAAACAATGATTTATAATTATAATAAATTAAAAGTAAAGTCAGTCAAATTAAGGTCATTCTGTGACGTGGAAAATACATATCATTTAATTTATTCGCATAATTATACTTATAATACTTATGTATTGTTTGCGTTTATTCGTATTTCCTTGAATGTTCATCTTCTTCGGATTTTGTCTTTTGTCTGTACGTGCCTTTACAAAAAGCAATGATTGATTCATGAATAAACATTTTACAACTACTTGTACACATCCTATCAGTACTTGAAGTTAAACCTACTCAATATTAAATCAAGCAATTTATTTCTTATCAGTGATAAGGCAACAGATAACAGTAGACATTTATTTTAAAAAATGTGGGATTAATCGTTGCAAGGTTATTTAACTTGTTCTCCTAAAGAGCTCTTGAAATATGAAGGAAGTTTTAAGTGATAGATGATAATTAGGTAAAAATAGAATATTGATTAGATTAGGTACATTTTCAGTCTGAAGTGAGATTGAAGTAAGTACTTAATTTACCTAATAGTGGTAATCTATTGTTGCGAAATTACATTAGGTAAGTAACAAATTTTTTTTTTTTTTTTATTGTAAGAACATGGGTGGAATTTACATTAAGACAAAAATAAATAAAAAAATTGAAAGTGACTACTTTCTTTCACTTACACGTCAAAGAAAGTCTTTACCCATCATGACACATTGACGTGACAGTCACAACAGGATCATAAGGTCCAAAGATAGGTTTTGTGTTACAAGTCACATTGTACTTGTTGTTGATCTAGGGGATAATAATGATAGCTAGGTCATAGTAATAATAGCTTCCCTGATACTGCCATTGCGCATTTATTACGACACACATTGGAAGCTACAATAGACAGTGTTTTATTTCAATACACTTTTTTCTCGTATTAGAAATGAAATAACCTGGCAGGAACATTATGTAAAGAATTGAATACCTAAATATGTAATAATATAAAGTGCGCACTACCAGTCCGATTTCAAAAAAAATAAGCTGATGTTCTCTTAGTCCATAGTACCTTAGGTTGGTAATAATATAGTCGAATACTTTTATTCTACTTATTTAGATTTTATCTGTTTTTAGGGTTCCGTAGCCAAAGGGTAAAAACGGGACCCTATTACTAAGACTCCGGGCAGTGGAGTCTTAGTAATAGGATCCCATCTGTCCGTCTGTCACCAGGCTGTATCTCATGAACCGTGATAGCTAGACAGTTGAAATTTTCACAGATGACGTGTTTCTGTTGCCGCTATAACAACAAATACTAAAAACAGGATAAAATAAATATTTAAGGGGGGCTCCCATACAGCAAACGGAACTCTTCGTGTGCGAGTCAGACTCGCACTTGGCCAGTTTTATTTAATATATTTAATTGTTTTTTTTTTCAATAAAGAATTTATTATTATTATAAAGTGATCTTCTAGTAGCCATGTGTTCGCATCGAATATCTTAAAAGGCTCACCTATATAGGACATAGGTAACGAATGGGTTTTAGGCACAACAAGTGCATTAACATGTGGTTCTCTAATGAAAACCTAATATTATTTAGTTACTGGAAAGTGGGAACATAGTAAGTAATTATGATGTCATTTGCAGTATTTTATAAGCCATACACACCCGCCACCCTAATTGTGTAACACACTATCAATCACAATCTGAATCATTTGAAGGATATTGCTAATCCATTGCTTCAAATGTTCGAAAAATCGATCATCAATAATATATTTTTTAACTTTTTTTTCTAACATTTTTTTTGTAAGTAACTGCAATTTTTACAATTCGGCTCATCACACTTACTCATGTGATGACTCTTTTTTAGGGTTCCGTACCCATAGGGTAAAAACGGAACCCTATTACTAAGACTTCGCTGTCTGTCCGTCTGTCTGTCACCAGGCTGTATCTCAAGAACCGCGATAGCTAGACAGTTGAAATTTTCACAAATTATGTATTTCTGTTGCCGCTATAACAACAAATTCTAAAAACAAAATAAATTAAATATTTAAGGGGGGCTCCCATACAACAAACGCGATGTTTTTGCCCTTTTTTGCTCGATATCAAAAATGGCAACAGGTAGGCACTTGAAATATTCACAAAATACTCAGTTGTATTTTAACTTACTATTAATAATAAATAATAAAATTAAAATAAAATAAATATTTAAGGGGGCTCCCATACAACAACAATGTTTTTTTTTTTTTTTTTTTTTTTTTTTTGCGTTTTTGCCTTGTGGTACGGAACCCTTCGTGTGCGAGTCCGACTCGCACTTGGCCAGTTTTTTTGATATTACATATTTAATAGAAGAAAAGATAATGAGTGATGGCGAGACGGTTAACAGGAGAATTGCACAGACCCCAAGTAACATGGGGACAATCAATCAAAATATTTTATTTAATATAAACCTACATTGGGCACTTATGGAACCTCAGAAGCCAACCAACCAACCAATTGGAACCGTGCAACTAGGTGCACGGTTCCAATAGGTCGTTTCCTGTGGAGAAAAGCCGGCAAGAAACTCCACGGTTACTCTTTTAAAAATAATTGGCTTTTACAATATTTTAAATAACAGTAGGTATGGGAGGACAGCGTAGGCCTGTCAACAAGTACCAGGTACTTATTTTATTTTTACTTAATAAAATAAAGAATGGTCTACTTAATTAAAGTTAACATGTCCTACAAAATCCTCACATTTACAAAATATAAAAGAATCTATTGAAAAGATAAATATAAAAGCCTATTAAAACCAAATGATATGATTGTCATTACAACCACTAATCTGCCGTCCTTGCGAAAAGTGCAATAACTCGAGTTTTGCCCCAAATTGTGATAAGTACATAATTGGAATCTGCAGAATGAGATCTAAATATTCTTTTTAGACACTTTTTACGTATCCATGACGTAGCTGGTTTAATACTAAGCATGATATAGTGATGGAGATACAAACAAAACAAAAAAAAAATCGTTAACCGCGGTTTTCTCGAAATAAGGTAACCTAGTTATTATATATTTAGAATTTATATAATTAGAATTGTCTGTGCAATGCCAAATGCAACATGATGACACTTGCACATATAAATACCTTTTCTTATAGATAGATGTTGAACTTACGCTCCCATGATAACCCCTACGTCTTATAATGGGGAATAATCTCCCTCGAAAATTAATGAATAAGGAAAATAACACATATTATTGATAGTAGGAACCTATCATGACTTGTAAGAAAATATTATTATTTATTTGCACCTTGTTTCTGATCACGTTCGTTGATTATTGAACGCTGAGGTCACTAATAATATCGCAGTTAATCTGTGTTTAACCACTAATTTAATCTTACATAGTTGCTATTAATCTTTACGAGCAAATATCATGTTAAACTGTTAACTTACCCGTAGAATAGAATAGAATATATTGATTTGTTTAAATCATGGTAGCATCATCGAATTTCGAAATCTCTTTGAATATATCTATTTGCAATTCTCAAATTTGTATGTGTTTAGGGTCGGCGCAACATGTCTTTTTAGTATGTAAGATACTAATACTATATACAGTGCGAGTCTTCATAATGTGCATAGCATTCAAAATGTGCCAAGCAAGTGCCTTTTATTTGTATCTTCATTATTTTTCTCAAGCTTTTCAAACATAAGAAAGAAGCCATGTTTTCCTAACCTAGGTATGTTGTAACTCTGACGTACCTTATTGTTTATTTAGCCTTATCATTGTACATTATGTACCTATATAGGTATATGTACCTACCGTCTTTTACATAACACTTTACAGTGTATATTAGGTCACGAGCGAGGGGTCGACTTCGCAGCGAAATTGTTTCATTGTGATAAACTTTGTTTAAATGATTTTTGAATGAAGGTGATTGTTTGAATGCACACATTTTTTTTTTATCTAATAAAAACAATTAAGTATTCTTCTGTATAATTAATAATGCTATTTTATCATTTTTAGTAGGTGCCAGTCCAGTGATATAACCAATATTTAAAATACATATGTATAGCCATGGTTAAAGTGTAGATTATAATAAAAAAATTAAATAAAAAAGTATTTTTGTTATGACTGTACTTCTTAATGTTCATAAAATCAAACCCAAACTTTTATGAATTTTGCACTAGGGCCAGACAGAAAGACAAGCTGCGCACCGTAGCCAGTAAAACAAAGCTTTTGCACCAGAGCATCTTTTGTATGGGCCCACGTGTCTTTAATAAACTTCCACCTTTTCTTAGAAATATGAGCGATATAAATGCCTTTAAAAAAAAACTACATGAATTATTGATAAGTAAATGTTATTACTCTATAAGAGAATTTCTAAATGACAATACATTGAATGATACTATTTTTGTGACATGACTAATTTGTAATTTGACATAAATATTATTCAGGACTAATTTGTAATTTGACATAAGTAAATATTATTCAGGACTAATTTGTAATTTGTAATTTGACTTCTGAATTGAATTGAATTTGTAATTTGAAATGAGTACATACTAAATATTAATCATGACTAATTTGTAATTTGACAAAAATTTATACTAATTTAATCTTAATGTATTGCATGACAATTTGATGTATTGTATTGTAACTATGAACCAAACTTAAATGTGAATTTTGTATGCCGCAATGGCGGGACATAGCAGACTTATCTGTAACTAACACACCATCTTATGAACCTATGATCCACAATAAATTATTTTGAATTTGAATTTGAATTCTTCGTTTACCTAGTTATAGGTACTGTACTTTTTTGTGATGAGAGGTTACCTATATAAGGTGTAAAAAAATTAACCTTACAAACTTTAAGAGGTGCTTTAGACCATTGGACTGAACAACTTTCACTATGGGACCAACTCTGAAATCACGAAAAAAAAATCCGCTGTTTCATACATTTTGATCAAGTAGGTAATGAACTTTTGTATTAAACAGTGGATTTTTTTTCGTGATTTCAGAGTTGGTCTCGTAGTGAAAGTTGTTCAGTCCAATGGTCTAAAGCACCTCTTAAAGTTTGTAAGGTTAATTTTTTTACACCTTATATTTTAGAAGTATTTATTCTGTATTACAAGCATAACTTGTAAATGCTTCATTTGTGGTTGCCAACAGTAGGTAATTGTCATTGTTTCAATACAGACAATTCCTCGCCGTAAGCACTGATTGTAGCCCGCTAGTTGACTCCATGTAATTGAATATCTTTCTCAGCAAAAGCTTGGAAGATGAAACCAGACGGTGTACGTGAGCTTAGTCACGTACGCCAACGCCACGGCGCGCCATCATGGCCCATGATCGATGGGAAACGGGAAACAATGGGTCACTCTGATAAGAGATTGCAGTGTTCTTCCTTAGAGGCTAATTGGCTGTGCAGTTCATTATGTATGCTGTAGGTAGGTTGATAAGAAAGGAGATTGGCAATGTTATTTTGTTAATAATTTGGCCTACCCATGTTTGTTAAGTGGGCGTGTAGTGTGTAGATATTATGGTAGATAAAGACACAAAAAAAATTGGGGTTATTTTTAACCGATTTCAAAAATGAGGAGGTTCTCAATTCGACTGAATGTTTTTTTTTTTTTTTGTATGTTTGTTAAGCGATAGCTCCGGCAATTGTAAATCGATTTCAAAAATTATTTTTTTAATGGATAGGGTATGCCTCAGGGGTGGTCCCATATAACTTTTATTAACTTTGCTTCGGGATTTTTTGAGTTAGCTTCAATAATACGTATTTTTGCCACTTAGTTTATATTGATGATGTTAGAATCATTTCCTGTCACTAATGTTTACATAGCAAGTAGTGTGAAAAATTAAAAACCTTCATTTATTGAAAATATATACCTTACTCAGTTTTTAGGGTTCCGTACCCAAAGGGTAAAAACTGATACTAAAGCTCCATTGTCCGTCTGTCACCAGGCTGTATCTCATGAACCGTGATAGCTAGACAGTTGAAATTTTCACACATGATGTATTTCTGTTGCCGCTCTAACAACAAATACTAAAAACAAAATAAAATAAATATTTAAGGGGGCTACCGGACAACAAACGTGTTTTTTTCGGCGTTTTTGCCTTGTGGTACGG
The DNA here is from genome assembly GCA_916614155.1 of Mesoligia furuncula. Taxonomy (NCBI): domain Eukaryota; kingdom Metazoa; phylum Arthropoda; class Insecta; order Lepidoptera; family Noctuidae; genus Mesoligia; species Mesoligia furuncula. The sequence goes on from OU744808.1 coordinate 21,813,506, forward strand.
AACCCTTTTTTTTTTTTGCGGATGGGAAATCATCAAATGACTCCTCCCGCTCTGGGTGGAGCGGAAGGGAGTGTCAGACTCTTACTGACTAAAACCCACCCGTGTTCCTTCCTTAGCCCTTTATGTTCCGGGCCAGCGGTAACCCTTTCGGACAATCCCGCTGACCCGGCAGGCTTCGGCCCTAAGGGGCCCCTCCTCGATGCTGACATCTCTTTGAGGCGCGCGTGGAACACGTACGCGCCGTCCGGCACGGGCCTGGTCCTGATCGGACGGTGAGCTAAGGTACGGAACCCTTCGTATGCGAGTCCGACTTGCACTTGGCCAGTTTTTTTAGCTACACGTGGCTACACTCCCAAGCTCGAATTGCGGTATTATTTACCGTGACGCTATAAATACACGATTCTATATTATACTAAAAGGAAGACGACGCATGACCTTGACCGTCACTTGTTCATTATATTTGTGGGTCAAATACTCTGGGGTCAAGGACACGCGTTTTTTTTCAGGAGATTGCTTTTAGATGTCGACGTTACATAATTCTCAATAGAGGTTAGATGAAGACTAATAAACAGTAGACAAATAATAACTACATTGTTGATGAGAGCTTGAGAGTCGTTTGGGAAAATGAAATTACTTTCCAAGTTTCTTGAAAATTCTGATTTAAAAATCGATAAATCATAATCAGCCTAAATGTTCCCATTCCCACTGCTGGGACACACCTCTGGGTGAGAGGGAGTGGGCCGTAATCCACCACGTGAGCCCAGTGCGGGTTGGTAGATGTGTCACATGTCTTCGAATGTTTGGTTCTAGGACATGCCGGTTCCCTCATGATATTTCCCTTCACCGTTTTCAGAGCAGTGGTGATGAACAAACAAACTAAAGCGCCGGTCTGGGTTCGAATTCGAACCTACGACAACTCGAAAGTCGCGGTTGGTTACCACTTTGCCACCACTGCTCAATCGGTATAGGTATAGGTAAGTACCTATTATAATGTGTACAGAATGAAAATATAATTTATGTTGATTTTCGAGTAATTCATCAACTCGTCCTACCTGCAGGCATACGGGCTAGGACGACTTGCAGAAAATCTAAATAAATTATATATATGTAAAAAACCGGCTATGTGCGTGTCGGGCCAAGCACAGTGTAGAGTTCCGTAGTAGCCCGTTATTATAATGTAGTACGATTCTGTTGTTCTTTATTCTGAATATAAAATAAAAATAACAAAAATAAAAAATTTCATATTTTGTTTTTCAAAGCAAGTCTTCTCCTGTTATAAACAAGCAACTACTTTATCTTAGTCACTTTAAACTTTAAAGTGACTAAGATAAAGTAGTTGCTTGTTACATATAAAAAATACAAAATCCTTAGCATTAATCCTTTAAAGTTTAAAGGATTAATGCTAAGGATTTTGTATTTGGTACAAAATTATCCAACACCCAAGTTCAACGACTATTACTGCTAAACTAATAAAGTTATCTTAACTGCTATAGTTTTCCTTTAACGTTCATGAAATGCACTATCATCGTGAATTTTTCCAGATTTTTCAAGCCAGCAGTTTAGGTTTTAGTGGGGGGGGGGGGGGGCGCCCTACTGGAACAAAAATTTGCACTTTAAAGTTTAATATTTCGTAAATGGAGCATTAAATCGAAAAATAATTTTAGCAACCTCCAAGTCATACGCACTCCTACAAAATTACAGCTTTCTAGTAATAACGGTCTCTTAGCAAAACCTCGGACAGACAGACAGACGGACATGACGAAACTATAAGGGTTCCTTGTAGGAACTACGGAACCCTAAAAAGGAGATAGTGTACAATCAGTAGCAAAAGTGTTAGTGTTAATTTAAAATTAAAAGTGTTAGTGTTAATAATAAAAAAAAAGTATTTGAAATAGAAATCTTAAAAAAATATTGTTTTATCTTGTCTTGCTAACTGTACCAAACGTTGATATAGTTTAAAGTTCCATACAAAAGAAAAAAAGCGTGGGACTTGAAGAATTAAAACATAATTTATTTTGATTTTCTGCAAATCGTCCTAAATGGGCCGTAGCCCCGTAGGCCTGCATGTAGGACGAGTTGATGAATTACTTGGTTTTGCTTATTCCTTCTTTGTATCAGAATGGAATGGCCTACTGGGCTGCAAGCTGATAATAAAGCTTTTAATTCATAAATTAATCAATTATATAATATACTTACAGGGTTATTGGTAAAACATTAACAACCTCTTAAGAGGTCATTGTACTCATCATTATTAACAACTATTACTATGGGACCAAACCTGAAATCGCAAAAAAATATTTGCTGTTCCCTACATTTTGACGAGATATACGAACGTAAATGTAGGGAACAGCTGATTTTTTTTTTTTCGCGATTTCATGTTTGGTCCCATAGTAAAAGAAGTCCCTAATGATGAGGACAATGAGCTCTTAAGAGGTTGTTAATGTTTTACCAATAACCCTGTATACAACCTGCAATTCTTAGGAAGTCATTATTATGATTACATACTCAGACATAGGTACTGTCCTATCGATTCTTCGATATGTCATGTCACAGACAGTTAAGTCAAGGTTACATGGCGGGCAATAAAAAAGTTATACAATTACATGGGTTCAGTTTTAGTATCTTTTAATTACATTAAGTACATAACAGGTATAAATCAATAATTTCCCGATTGTAATCAATCTTACCAGGGAGCTAATCTCGATTGATTGATTGACATACGTGCCATCGTACTTGTACGCTTTTGCTTCCTATATTAAGATAAGAAAGAAATTTGGAACACAATTAATTAAGGCTCCTTGAAACAGGCGCGACACGCGATTTTATCGCGCGCGACACAAAGGCACGGTAAGTCGCGCAACGAGCTGTGCCTTTGTGTCGCGCGCGATTTTATTGCATGTCGCGCCTGTTTGTAGGAGCCTTTAGAGCCTAAAGGCCAAGCTCTTCAATCAGTAGGTCCTGCCTGTTATGACTTAGGTAAACTACGCGATATTTACGTGATATGTTTTTATAATGGGACTCTTCATCCCTTTCTCTTATCACACCATCCCGATTTAGGGAATGGGTGGGTCCCTGGATATCGCGTAATAAAGCCGACACTTACGGTATGGCTGGTACATAAATTCAAGGTCGCTCAGCGAGCTGTGCAGCTGTGGAACGGGCTATGCTTGGAATCTCTCTTGAGGGATCGAAACTGGAACGAGGTAATAACGGCAGAGAACCAAAGTAGAACAAAAATAGCTCACAGAATAAGCAAGCTTGATAGGAGACCACGAATCACCACCACGAATTTGTATGTTATACAGGGTTATTGGAAAAACACCAAAAACCTCTAAAGAGGTCATTGTACTCATCATTATGAACAACTTTTACTATGGGACCAAATCTGAAATCGCGAAAAAAAAATTTTGACGAGTTATACGAACATAAATGTAGGGAACAGCTGATTTTTTTCAACCAACCAAGGGTGGTGAAGAGATTGGATGGCAGGTCCATCCAATCTCTTCACCACCCTTGGTTGACTGGTAGAGAATGCCTAAGGCATTAAGTCCGCCTTTGTACCTTTTTGTGCGTAAAGTTTAAATAAATAAATAAATAAATCGGCAAACGGTAGAACGTCCTCAGGCTAGGCGGAGCGACAATCCTCGCAGGGTAGCTGGTAGCAGCTGGGTGAGAGATGCCGAGAAACGAGGTGAACGTGCAGTTGGAAGGGTCCAGAACCCTAGTTGCGTAACACACTGGCGCCGATTCCCTTGTTCACAAACTAAACTAAATTTAAGTTCATGCACCTTTTTCTTTCTATTTCATTAAGAAAAGGACAGAAGATAAATATTAGCTTAGTGCCTTAGTCCTGTCAAATTAAGAGCGTTTACGCCGAACGGCATTTCATACAAACTTTCAAGCCCTTATTTTTCGAAATGAATGAACCGATTTTAATGAAACTTCATACCCATAAGCAGGATACAAAGGTCTAAAAAGTTAGTAGAAAACATTTTGAAAATGTCTTATTTAATAAAAAACAAGTAATTAAAAAAACTAAAAAACCCGACTGCGGCAAAAAAAACTGAAAAGCTAAAAACAAGGCCATTTTAAATTAAATAAAAGTTGGAAGCAGGCGGGACCCATTTGAGTTTGAAATTATAATAAAAAAATGGAATGGGTCCCGCCTGCTTCCAACTTTTATTTAATTTAAAATGGCCTTGTTTTTAGCTTTTCAGTTTTTTTTACCGCAGTCGGGTTTTTTAGTTTTTTTAATTACTTGTTTTTTATTAAATAAGACATTTTCAAAATGTTTTCTACTAACTTTTTAGACCTTTGTATCCTGCTTATGGGTATGAAGTTTCATTAAAATCGGTTCATTCATTTCGAAAAATAAGGGCTTGAAAGTTTGTATGAAATGCCGTTCGGCGTAAACGCTCTTAATTTGACAGGACTAAGGCACTAAGCTAATATTTATATTCTGTCCTTTTACAAATTTGAAAGAATTCGCAGACGATTTAGCTCTTGGTAAGTGTTTTTTACGATTTGTCACTTCGAATTACTTTTAACCATATAAGTTGTATATATTTTTGTAATCACCTTTAAAAACCCTTTATTTTGATACCCCACTTGATAGGTTTCGAGAAAAAGAATTTTTTTTGAAGACATAATATTGCGCCAAAAATCGGCCATTTTATATTTTTTTAATTTTGATATACCCAGTGACACTCGCGCTACCAAGACAAATCTAAAGACGTATAATTTATCAAAATCCGTTCATTCGTTTAGAAGTTACGAGGGAACAAAGAAACGGACATACATACATACATACATACATACAGGTCAAACACATAACCCTCCTTTTGGGCTTCGCCGCAGTCGGGTAAAAAAAGATAACTGGAAATCTCTGTTTCTATGGAAAATTTAAAATCGGTCTAATTTGGCTGTGACACTATTTTATGTCAAGACATTTTCAAAATGTTTTCTACTAACTTTTTAGACCTTTGTATCCTGCTTATACATATGAAGTTTCATTGAAATCGGTTCATTCATTTCGAAAAATAAGGGCTTGAAAGTTTGTATGAAATGCCGTTCGGCGTAAACGCTCTTAAGATACTCTAATAAAAAAAAATCTGCTGTTCCCTACATTTATGTTCGTTTAACTCGTCAAAATGTAGGGAACAGCTGATTTTGTTTTCGCGATTTCAGGTTTGGTCCCATAGTAAAAGTTGTTCATAGTGATGAGCACAATGACCTCTTAAGAGGTTGTTAATGTTTTACCAATAACCCTGTACAAGTAATTGTGTTTGTCGATATTTTGATATACATAAAATGTACATTAACGAATTTTCGAAAACCGATCATAATAATTATCATTGTTCATTTTGTAAACCAATGATATTATAGAGATAAGATACGCTACGTTCATACTGAGCGACGTTCTATACTGTTACGTTGTTTACAAAGTACTTACTGCGATAGATAATACGGAACGTATGACACAGAAAGAGATGTGTGTGTTGCTCGCTGCTACTAGCGGACTAAATGAAACTCACAGGAATATTAAATATATCTGTGATGAAACTACAACAATTGTCTGAATTTGTCTGCAACAAATTGCGCGCGCTAGTGCCGAATCTACCTCTACCGATATTATATTAATTATAATATCATTGTTGTAAACTATAAACAATTTGTTGATACCTAGTCGGGGAATCCCTGCATTCCATTCGAGAACTTGAGAAGTAGGATATTATTCCTACTTCTAAGTTTTAAGTACTATTAGTTATACTGTGCTTCAGCCAAGTTCCAATTTGGAATGTAAACAGTTTCAGCAAGGAAATCCTGTGTTTGGCTGTACCTATTTCTATTATTATTTCACAAGAATTGGAGTTCATGCTAGCACCATAAATTGTCCGGTCCGCGCGACAAGGACGGGAATAATCCCCTCCAAAAAAAACCTTATATCTTCTCCATATTTCCACCGATTCTACTGATTTTTTCAATTAAATCTCATTTTACTATGCCTTCTTTGAAATAACACTATTACCTTATTTGTTCTAACATTTCTAAAATTAGTAATCAACATCATACCTATTTTATCGATATGAATCTATTCAAATTATTATCATTACAAAATTATCCCGAATTTGCTTGTACCATTTTTTTTTATTTGGAGGTAATGGAGGTGCAAATTAATAGTTACCGTTATACGATAGTCCAGATTGTTTTTTGCTTGCAGTCGAGACAAATATTTTACGAAGCGCGTGACATTGAGTCGACGGTATCTATTTTTAACCGACTTCTTCAAAAGGAGGAGGTTTCTCAATTCGACCGTATATATATATTTTTTTTTTTTTTTTTTTTTTTTTATGTGTGTTCGCGGATAACTTCGTCGTTTATGAACCGATTTTGATTATTCTTTTTTTGTTGGAAAGGGGATATGCCAAGGGTGGTCCCATGATAAGGAAACCAGGATCTGATGATGGCATCCCAGTGAAATCGAGGGGAACTTTCGAAAATCGTAGGAGCGACTAGTGCGTTTGTTAATTTTTTCATTAAGTATTTTAAAGCACTACAATTTGATGAAGGCCTGGAGTCGATCTGATGATGGAGCCGAAAGACAGTCGAGGGGACTCCTCAACGATTTACAGCAGTTACCTTGTGTTTGGGCTTGATTAATTTGTATTGATGTGAACTTTACACCTGATGGGTTGAGACTGTCATTAGGGGTCTGATGATGAAGACGAAGGACAGTTAAGGGAACTCCTCAACAGATTACAGTAGCTACCTTGTGTATGTTCACCGATTACTCGAAGACGGCTGGACCGATTCCAAAAGTTCTTTTTTTATTTGAAAGGGTATACTCTCGAGGTGGTCCCATTATCATCAAGTTGGAATCTGATGAGAGGATTCCATGGAAATCGAGGGCAACCCTCAAATTTTATAGGCAAAGCTACAGCGATTTGGATATTTTTTAAAGTAACTTGAGCATTTGCTCTCGAAAATCATCACTTGGTAAAGTCAAGTAAAGTGGAGCTGATGATGAAGATCACAGATGGCCATCGGAACTACTCACTGACAAATATTTCACGGGTTGCGATTCGATTACTTTAATATGGTTGCTAAGCAATTTATGCTCGTCACAATGCGTATTGCGAGTGATTGTTGAGGATCTCCTGGTTCTTACCGGGAGAACTCCTCAACAATTAACGGCCCAGCATCGGGAAAAGCAATATTTTGTAAAAGCTGATGAACAGTTGACATTAGGCTTTTGTAACTTAGATAAATTACAAACTGACCCACTAAAAAGTGAAAAATAAAAACATTTTTACAAAAAAAAAACAACCGACTTCCAAAAAAAACACTACAAATTGAAAAATAACTTTAATTTCGGAAGTCGGTGTCAATAAACGAAAACGCGGAACCAAAGACACCGACTTCCGAAATTAAAGTTATTTTTCAATTTGTAGTGTTTTTTTTGGAAGTCGGTTGTTTTTTTTTTGTAAAAATGTTTTATCTTAACTTTCGTCGGTAAATCTTGAAAAAGAAAGACTCTGCAGACTGGCTTTTTCTTTCGGGTTCAAAGCAGTACACCCAGGTTTTGTCACCTTTCACGATATTATAGACAGCCAATGACTGTCCTCCTTTAAACTTTTTTATCATTTGACGGCACCACTGGACACGCAGTCGTTTCTGGTCCTCCGTTAAGTCATGCGGTATCCATCGAGTGCACAGCTTCCGAACCTTCAGATGCACATGTAAAATGTTTTGCACTTGGCTCATACCAATGCCTAACAAAGCACGAATTTGCTGGAAAGTAATATTTTTGTCAGTTTCAATAAATTGTCGTTCGGTGTCAATATTAGAGTCTGTAACCGCAGTCGCCGACCGACCTTCACGTACCTCGTCATGGAGATGAACACGGCCACGTCTCGATTCTCCAAACCACGAATACACAGAGCTGTGACATGGTGCTTCATCACCAAATGCCAATTTAACTCTCTGACAACTTTCTTGTTGACTTAAGCCAAAACGAAAATCATAAAAAATCATTGAACGAAAATGTTCACGAGTTAAATTCATTTTGAAAGCGACACACAATTTTCGAAAGGACGGGACGTCACAATGAAAAAACAAATGACAGTCTCGTAAATTAAAATGTAATAAAATAATGTTCCCAAAGAGTTCCATTTTCGAATTTCATAATTTGTTTTTCATTCTTTTATTGTAAGTGGCCAGATCCAGAAACTTTCAGTATGCTCCACGTATATTTGGCATATTTTTTGTAATAGGTATCTTTCTTTTTAAGTCGAATCTTTTTTTTTTTTTTTTGGTAGATAACTACTATTAAAAGAGAATAAATATTCTGAAATAAGTCATCATCTGCTTAGTTTTTTTTCCAACTATGGAGCTAACTATTAACTATTTTACATGGAGCACCACGACGCAGTTACTGGGTGATACTATGAGTCTTCGGTGGTTGACAGACTATCGGGCTTCTACCCGTAAGGACCGTCAAAGGTCCATGAATGACAGCCGGGACCAACGGCTTAGCGTGCTTTCCGAAGCATGGATGATGAAGAAATACCTGGAAAAGTAAATAGACAATTTTTACTAATTATAAGCGTGTACTTCATTCTATAGATAATTACCTAACACATAATTAGTCAGCTTTTGTAACTTCCAAATTCATTTATGAATCTTCACGTAAAGTTACGAATTAATTATACACGTTAGCTCTAGAGTTTAGACGTTCTCTAGTAAGATTGACGTGCGTTACAAAACATTACAAGTAACTTTTACGAAACGTCGAATCTTTAACAGAGGTATATTACCTACTTGGGTATATTATAATGAGTATTTTGTGCTAAAAGTTTTCTCTAGCAAACAATAATTTTGTTTTTAGGGTTCCGTACCAAAATGATAAAACGGAAACCTTATGGTGAGACTCAGTCTGTCTGTCTGTCTGTCACGGCTGGATATCTCAAGAACTCCTTATGCTATCAACTTGAAATTTGGAATAGTTTTAGATGACGTTGACCCAACTATTTTGCAAATAAGAATGAAACTAAAATAAATGTATATTTTTTGCAACAGGGACTGAAAGGGGGTCTGAAAATTTTGAAATAGGCTTACTAGGGCATGTGGGGTATCATATGAAAGCGCAGTTTGCACATTCTCAAACACTTTTTTCTTTGATGAAATATGTACCTAATAAAAAATACCGTACCTTATCTCCGAAGTTTGCAAAGAGAAAAATCTAAAATTATTCTATGTGAGAGAAGTTTATGTAAAGATTACAGTAAAAATAAAACAAAGTCTCTAAGTAGCACACTTTTTCAGAAATCATCAACAAAAGTTACATTAGTTCTACTATCGGTCAAGAGATGTCGCTGACATAAAACTGCAATATTCTACACCGCAGTGAACAGTGTTAAAATTCTCCGACGAATGAAATTTAAAAACATATGATGGTACGGCACCCTCGGTATGAGAGTCCGACTCGCTCTTGCCCGGTTTTTTTTTCTGGTAATATTATATTATTATTTACAAAGACACAACAATTAAAATTTACAAGCTAACACTAATATATTTACTCGTATGTCGGAGAAATCATTAGTACGAGAGCTAACTTGACAACGAGGCGGAAGCGCTGTGACGACAACGCTTCGACGGAGTCATTCGTTTGACTATTCAGAACGCCAGCGCCATCTGGTGGCGCTTGACAGAGTTTAGCCTGAGTTCGTGGGGAGTCGAAGAGAGCGTGCAGCGAGGTGGAGCGGCTCTCTTGGACATTGGACATCGTACGAACAACATATGCTCAGAAACTGTCCCGCGTTCCGTACTTGGTCGTGTCGTATACCTACAGTATATTTATGATTCGCTGGTGTGATTAATTTGTTCGAGAAATTATAATCAGACTAGCTGCGCCCCGCGGTTTCACCCGCGTAAATGTCAATCCCGTGGAAATATTGGGATAAAAAATAGCTTATATGTTTAATCAGGGTGTCAGCTACCTCCATACAAAATTTTATCAAAATGGTCCAGCCGTTTGAGCGTGAAGTAGTAACAAACATATAAACACACACACACATACACCCGCACACACACTCACAAACTTTCGCCTTTATAATATTAGTGTGATTTGAACTGCAAACGGTTTTTCTATTGCGCAATAACCAACACTACCTACCCAATATACGCCCACAGTAGTTAAAATATGGGTGATAAAAACGAGACACACACACACCTACATAACTACACACACCAACACATACCTTCACACACACCTTCATACCACCTCCGACATACCTTCTCCGTCATATAATATTATATACAAGTATATAATTTAAAAAATAAAGAAAAAGGGAGGAGCTCATTGGGCATCAAAAAATTTGTCCGCATCGCTGTCAATGGGATAAGTGCCCAAATAGCAATCATTTTGTTGGTTAAAATCACAATTTATAATAGAAGAATTTCTGGCAGTGAAAAACTGGACCTGCTACCTTTTGCCTGCGGGTTCGCCCGCGTGGAGGTCGGTTATTACCCACGGGAAGGTGCCGGGATAAAAGTATCCTAAGTCCAGATCATGGTTTATCTGTATATTTTCATAGAAATCCGTTCAGCCGTTAAGATGTGAAAAAGTAATAGACAACAGAGGTACTATCGCGTTTATAATACGTGTATGGATTGAATTGTGTACACCTGTGGTAGTGTCCCTTTACTCACAAGAGCTCACTAAAATATAACGACTATTCAAGAGTGACATTAGAACTGATAATAAAATCTGAACTGATTTTTCACATAAATAAAATTCCATTTCCACACTGACACGTCCATGAATAACTCTAAGTCAGAATATGATATTCAAATCGCTTCGAGCGGATTCAGTAATAAGCACCTATAATATAAATCCGATATTCTTCACGGCTCGCCGAATAATACGTGTTACGTAACACTAATATAATAAGTTATTATGCGGCTATAAATACAGCGATACTGCCTCCAGGCAGTACCGCTATCTGTATCAAATACAATGAAGATAAGTCCTGTCATCATCATTTGCCTAGCCTTTTCTCAACTATGTTGGGGTCGGCTTCCAGTCTAATCGGATGCAGCTGAATACCAGTATTTTGCATGGTGCGACTGCTTATCTGACCTCCACAACCCATTTTCTGGGTAATACGATACCCCTTGGTAAGACTGGTTGTCAGAGTTTCGGGTTTCCTAAGATTTAAAAAGTACGTATCTCCGTGACTTAGAAATGAACCTATTTATCTCCGAGAACTGACAACATCTTTTCCAAAACAAGTCCGCTGATCATGCAATCAGTAAATTTTGACTAGGTAACTAAATAATTTGCGTAACTGTCATTGTCTCTCTCATGATTATTGTGTAAAGTTTATGTTGATCTTTTATAAGCTTTTTTTTTGGGTGGGAAATCATCAAATGACCCCCGCTCTGGGCGGAGCGGAATCTGTCAGACTCTTACTGACTAAAACCCACCCGTGTTCCTTCCTTAGCCGTTTATGTTCCGGGCCAGCGGTAACCGTTTCGGACAATCCCACTGACCCGGATCTTGTACAAGCTTTGAAAATGCGAATCTCTAGCCTCTTAAAGTGCCTCAATTGTAATGAGTTAATGTAGTTTAGGATAGGTGCATTTTGTTCATTGTTCCAATGTTAAATAAAAATAATTATTATGAAAAAAAAAACAATCGAGTTCCAAAAATGACACTTTAACGTGAAAAATAGCTTTAATTTCGGAAGTCGGTGTCGTTGGGTTCCGAAATTAAAGTTGTTTTTTCACTTTGTAGTGTCTTTTTGGAAATCCGTTGTTTTTTTTTTAATACCAGTATTTTATATGGATCGACTGCCTATCTGACCTCCACAACCCAGTTACTCGTACGTCGTGACTCGAAGACATCTCAAATAAGATAAAACGTATAATTGGCACAGCTTTCGGGTTTCGGAAACTTGATACGCTATCAAGTACATATATATCTTGTTTGTTACCTTCACTATTCACGTCAGTGGTGAAGGTAACAAACAACAGGTTTCTATTGGCTTCCAAATTCGTGACAATATCGGTACCTAACCATAAATTACATACACATTTTTGCACCAGCTTTCTTTTTATGTACCCACAAACAGCGCCTCGCGGTTTAACCCGCGTAAGTTTTGATCCCGCAGGAATATCGGGATAAAAAGTATACTATGTGTTATAGTTGTTATATATATACTATGTGTTAATCCAGGAAATAGTCTATGTATCTACCAATTTTCATCTAAATCTGTTCAACGGTTTACGCGTCATTGTGTAACAAACATCCAAACATCTTCACAAACTGTCACATTTATAATATTAGTAGGATTAGTAGTGTAGCGATATCTACAACGCCACATGCGAACAACGCGTCGTACTCACGTCACGCAAAATCCTGCATCGCGCAAGCAGAGTTTACCGTGCAGCTAGCATAGATACAACTGCCCCACATGAATCAAATCAAATCAAATCAAATCATTTATTTTTGCCAACATGGGTAGGGGTATAGAAGTTACATAATGTTTTAATAATGTTCTCCATGCTCTGCCGTCACATGGGCATGCAAAATTTACACATACATTACAATCATCGGGCAGTAACCCGCCAGACACAACACCCGTCTGGTTGGTGGATCCTCCCCAGATTCTATAGAGTATGAGTGAGCTTTACACCCTGTTCCTCATACCTCTATAGTAGGATTTAGGTAAAACCGTTCACTCTTTACCTCGATTAATTGTAGTTAATCAAAGGTAATTAAGTTTGTGATAGCCCCCGTTGTTAAGAATTCGCTTTTCAAGCATGAGGTTGTGGCAAGTACCAAAGTGCATTTTTCAATTCATATTATGTTCTTTCTGAGGGGCTTGTGGCAAAGTATTAACAGCCGCACGGGTCGATCGATCAGGTTAAGCTACGCTTGCCGCGGTTGGTCCGTAGGATGGATGACCATCTTCACATACCAAGACCCATCCGTGCCTCGGAGAGCACGTTAAGCCGTTCGTCCGGCTGTCATTCATGAATCTTTGATAGTCGTTAGGGGTCGTAAAAAACCCGAAAGTCTGACAACCAGCCTTACCAAGGGGTACCCAGTAACTGGGTTGTAGAGGTCAGATAGGCAGTCGCTCCATGTAAAATACTGAAATTCAGCTGCATCCGGTTAGACTGGAAGCCGACCCCAACATAGTTGGGAAAGGGCAGATGGTGATGATGATTTTGTTCTTTCTGAGTTTATCAAGAACGTTACCGATATTGGTGAAGGGAAACATCGTGAGGAAACCTGGATTTTTAATCGACTTCTAAAAAAGGAGGAGGTTCTCAATTCGGATATTTGTATTTTTTTTTTATGTTTGTTCGCGCATAGCTCCGTCGCTTGCCAACCGATTTGAAAAATTCTTTTTTTATTGGAAAGGGTATACTTCCCAAATGGTCCCATGAAAATTTTATCGAAATCGGACAAGAGGTTTTTGAAAAATCAACAAAAATCTAAAAATTTATCTACATTGTCTACATTAACGATCTTTTCGTTTACTCTGCATTGCGTTTTTTGTTCGCGCAAAACTCCGTCATTTACGAACCGATTTCAAAAATTCTTTTTTTAAAGTAACTTGAGCATTTGCTCTCGGAAATCATCATTTGGTAAAGTGGAGCTGATGATAAAGACCACAGATGGCCATCGGAACTACTCAACGACAAATACTTCACGGGTTGCGATTCGATTACTTTAATATGGTTGCTCAGCAATTTATGCTCGTTACAATGCGCAGCTGATGGTGACTTCTCAATCAGCTCCAGTTCTCCTGGTTCTTATTAGGGGAACTCCTTAACAATTAACGTCTCTCGGGCTTCGGGTAAAGCAATATTTTGTAAAAGGTGATGAACGCAGTTGACATTAAGCTATTGTAACTTAGATAAATTAGAAACTAACCCACTAAAAAGTGAAAAATAAAAACTTTTTTAAACCGACTTCAAAAAAACACTATAAAGTGAAAAATAACTTTAATTTCGGAAGTCGGTGGCAAAAAACTAAAATACAAATCCAAAGACACCGACTTCCGAAATTAAAGTTATTTTTCACTTTATAGTGTTTTTTTGAAGTCGGTTTAAAAAAGTTTTTATTTTTGTTTTTCATTGAGAAGGATTTATAGATAATTATTTACAAAAAAAAAAACTTAAGTACATTCTTTCTCTTTTATTTTTGGGGTCTTATCAATATTCACTGTAACAATGTAGTGTTTTCACCTACCTATAACAACCCGTAAAATCTTCATAGGAACACAAAGCTTTTACGTTGTTAGTATACTATTATGACTATCCTAATATTTATACAGGTTGGCATCAATCGACGTGCAAACTGTAACCATGAATTCAGCGTCATGATTTTGGACCCCCCGTGTTGAAATATTTCGTCAATCAATCAATCAACTCAGCCTATCGCAGTCCACTGCTGGACATAGGCCTCTCCCAGCCTGCGCCACAGCACCCTGTCCTCCGCCTTCCGCATCCAGTCTACCCCAGCCACCTTCTTTAGGTCGTCCGTCCATCTAGCTGGGGGGCGTCACTACGCTTGCCGATACGCGGTCTCCACTCCAGGACTCGTCTGCTCCACCGGCCATCGGTCCTTCGACAGACATGGCCGGCCCACTGCCACTTCAGTTTGCTTACTCTGCAAGCTATGTCGGTAACTCCGGTTCTTTTCCGGATAATTTCATTCCTGATTTTTAACCGACTTCTAAAAAAGGAGGAGGTTCTCAATTCGGATGTTTGTATTTTTTTTTTTTTTTATGTTTGTTCGCGCATAACTCCGTCGCTTGCCAACCGATTTGAAAAATTCTTTTTTTGTTGGAAAGGGTATACTATCCAAATGGTCCCATGAAAATGTTATCGAAATCGGACAAGCGGTTTTTGAAAAATCAACAAAAATCTCCTCAACAATTAACGTCCCTACATCGGGTAAAGCAATATTTTGTAAAAAGGTGATGAGCAGTTGACATTAGGCTATTGTAACTTAGATAAATTACAAACTAACCCACTAAAAACTGAAAAATAAAAACTTTTTTACCAAAAATAAACAACCGACTTCCAAAAAACACTATAAAGTGAAAAATAACTTTAATTTCGGAAGTCGGTGGCAAAAAACTAAAATACAAATCCAAAGACACCGACTTCCGAAATTAAAGTTATTTTTCACTTTATAGTGTTTTTTGGAAGTCGGTTGTTTATTTTTGGTAAAAAAGTTTTTTATCCTTTAAAGAGACTCCGAGCATAGCTCGCTCCATAGCGCGCTGAGCGACCTTGAATTTGTGTACCAGCCCGACCGTCAGTGTCCACGTTTCAGCACCGAATAACCGACAAAATATATCAAAGCATAGGGAAGGCCACTGAATCTATGGAAACAGGTTTCGCGCAGCACCCTAATTGCGTAACACACTATCAATCTCAATCTGAACCATTTCGAAGGATATTGCTAATCCATTGCTTCATGTGTTCGAAAAATGTGTCTGCTCAACAACGTAACTTGCGCAATGAATGTTGTTGAACTGTCAACATGAAACCAATTGCTACTGTTACCGGCACGTAACTTGGCAAGAGATTTTCGTAGTGGGGGAAGTTCGCGCATATAAAAATGTATGAAATTGTGCGTGCGCAAACTTCCCCCACTACAAAAACTCTTGCCAAGTTACATGCCGGCAACTATACTGAAAGTGAGTTTGGTACAATTACCTCGCATATCTAACTGCGGGATTTTGTTCAATCTACAGGTTGAAATTGAACAACATGCGACAAAACGAAATGGGGGATTGTACTCATCATTATGAACAACTTTTACTAAGGAACCAAAGTTGCAATCGTGAAAAGAAAATCAACTGTTCCCTACATTTTGACGAGTTATGCGAACATAAATGTAGGGAACAGCTGATTTTGTTTTCGCGATTTCAGGTTTGGTCCCATAGTAAAATTTGTACATAATGATGAGTGCAATCTCCCATTTCGATTTGTCGCATGTTTTCAATTTCACCCTGTATAATTTGTCGTTTGTAGATACTGCGATTTTGTGCGACGCGACGGGATCCCATACTTACTGAGCGCAATTATTTATTTAGCTTGTCTACTTACAGCTGGATATATTTATTCTTACAATATAGCCTTAAATAGGTACCTACAATTAATGTATTCACATATCTTACGAAACTGTCATGATTTATGTCAGGTTGTGGACAAGAAAATAAAAGTAAAACATAATTTATATCGGCTTATCTAATCGCAACATGTTGAATTTACGAAGTTAAATAACTATTAAAATATTTGGAAGCCAATGGTATGCACGATAAAATAAGAAATTTATAACATGCGACTTTACTTAAAAGCTTCAGCAGTCTATAAATAATGTTCCCACTGCTGATCAAAGTCACGAGAGTTTCACGTGCTCCGATTGGTTTGAGCATGCTAGTAATGAGCATGTGTGTCAGTACCTTTGCGCAAATAGGGTGCTGATGTAAGGTTTTAAAGTACTTATTGATATTTGCTACTTGCCTGCATGGGTTCTAGTTTTCACCGCTTCTAAACTAAAATAGTTTGGAAAACATTAGGTATACGTTAAAACGCTATTAACCTATATTTGAGTTAATAACAGGTATTTGCGCCAGTAATAATTTTTGGAATCGACAAGCTTTGCGCCAGAGATAGACCCCACTAAATGAGGATATTCATGGACCCTATGAGTATCCTCATTTAGTGCTGGGGCCTAAAAAGGCAATTTTGGCAGAATCATAAAAGGATAACATTAAGAATCATAATATGAAGGTAGTCCGCGTTTTTCTTTTTTTCGCTGCACTACGTAGGTATAATCAAAGAGATTGGGGATGGATTGATTGGTAGGTATTTTAGCACGACAGACAGAGAAAGGGATTTGATACGATTAACTTTACATTTAATTGTCCATTATGATTTATTTAATGTTATCCTTATAGGATTCTGTCAAAGTGGCCTTTTTAGGCCCCCAGAACGCCATCTGTTCGGTATGGCTTGTATAACTGTTTGCTGGGTTGGTGGAAATTAAACTAATTGCAGAATTTGACACTGTTGTTTATTAGGACGTTATACACGGTTATATATGTATTTGGTCACACGGTTTGTATCATTAGGCAGTAGTAGTATATAGAGCACTGATGAAGAATTAGTCACTGTGAAGATGGATGATGGACCACGGTGGAAGTACTTAAATGAAAATACACTTTTCCACTGTCCAAGGTAGCGAGTACTGAAGTCTACTCAGCCTACTGTGTTGTACCAGATCTGAATAGACATAACTTTGTTTGGACAAGCAAGGCCCTTTTGTATGCCCCAGTGGCGTTAGTTTCTCCCTACCATTTCCCAAGCTTTGGGCCTTACAACAGTATAGTTACCAGCACGTAACTTGGCAAGAGATTTTCGTAGTGGGGGAAGTTCGCGCATATAAAAATGTATGAAATTGTGCGTGCGCAAACATCGCCCACTACAAAAACTCTTGCCAACTTACGTGCCGCTACTTGTACTCGCTACGCTATTGTTTCTTAGAAAACATTGTAAGTAATCACATTTGGTGCGGATAACAATGTCGGCACAATACTATAAACTACAATATATTAAAAAGGTTTCTAAAGAAATACGTATTTCTATGAATGGGCGCATGCAATAATCTTTGTTCACATTCCACTAACAAACAACTAACACGCAACTAATAAAACAATGAATTTTATTACGACGCTCGGCAATAAGCAAATACAATACGTGACCCAAAATTCCCGAACGAACGTAAGGGTCTCAAATATCTAGCATCATCTACTTTCTAGAAATGGTTAATAACTATCAAAATCAAAAAATCAAAATGTTTTATTTCACATAAACCTACATGGGCACTTATGAAACGTCAGAAGCTAGTTGCACGGTTCCAATTGGTCGTTTCCTATGGAGAAGAACCGGCAAGAAACTCCATGGTTACTCTTTTTAAAAATAATTGGCTTTAACAATGTTTCCAGATTACAGTAGTTATGGGAGGACAGCAGCGCAGGCCTGTCAACAAGTACCAAGTACTTGATAAAATAGAAAATGGTCTACAGGTCTAAAGTCTATAAGGCATATATTATGGTACCTATTTGTTGCCCAAAGATAAAAATACTACGTGCCCTATAATTATTTTACACAAGCATAAACTATGCGATCGGCCGTCCTGCACACCATCACAAAACAAAAGAAAGAATAGAAAAAAAATGAGTTTATTGGCATTACAGCACTGACCTGTATTATACAAGTACTGTATGATAGAGATCAGTGCATTACATATCTATATCTGAGACAGCAACACATTATTCGCGTGGATGTGGCGCATATTTTCCTCCAAGTTGTTCTAATAACGTGATCGTGTTTTTTCTTTGCATCATGTTTTACCGCCAATAAACGTATCTATGTTCATAAACAGAAAACAAAAATTATAATGTCAAAAGGGCCTCAGCTCAGCACATTGTCAGATGACAACACAAGGTGTACAGTCAGCAACAAAAGTCGATTACCACTTCAGTTTTTTAATCTCAGTCTCAGTTATTGAGAAAAAATATTCAAAATTGCATTGTACTTCTGCTGCAATTTTGAACAAATATTTTGCTCAATAACTGATAAGTCGACTTTTGTTGCTGACCGTACTGATTTTCAGCTGCAACCCACGAGTGCCATACCGTATGGCACTCGTGGGTTTATCACCTGTGTTTGTTATTCCAGCGTATGGGCCATACGCTGGAATAACAAACACATAGGGATGTGTGTCCGTTAAAATAAAACCCAAAACCCTGATGAATAAGCACGATTCACGATACGATTCTGTTTATCACCGTGGATTTACCAGGTAGCAGTATCAAATCACTGCGGATTTACCAGGTAGGACCGAGTATCAGAGCCCCCCGAAAACCAGAATAATGTCTTCGGAACTGTCTGTGGTTTCCGCTTATTCACCAGGGTTTTGCGACAGCGTCATCAAACTAGTATCAAAACGAGATAAGCTTATGATACCTACAGTTATTTTTTGCCCATGTCCGGTTGTTCAACTCTCCGACTATTGTAGATACAGGAGCTCGATTGATATGGAATTTATTCATTGAACAGTTCCGCGTCGATTGAATAATTTATCATAATAGTCGTAAGTAGGGCTGTTGAATGTTGCAATTGATTGGTCGTAATTATCTGATTTAAAATAATAGTACCAGCATATTATTGTGCCACTGCAGTGCGTGAAGTGCCGAGACGACGCCTTTATCCTTTGCTCTGACTAAGGCTTCTTCAGATACAGAGAAAGCACGAGCATGGATAAACTTGCTTGCTCAAGACGGGTTGTCTTTTTTTTTCTTTTTTTTTTATTGCTGAATGGGCCCTCTCTTGACCTCGATTACGCCTGATGGAACGAGCGTGCCCAGAACGCTAATAACTATCACCCGCATAAAGGCACCTACCACAGATATAGATATACCTAGATAACGCAAGAGTAACTACTTCGCGTGCCAAAAATTGCACTAACTTATGATTACAAATCGTAAGCCGCCCCTTTCGCGCTCAGTCCTTTGTACTGCTGGCTGGGTAAGTGTGAGCGAGAGCACTAGCTTGTGACGTCATAGTAGGTAGTCAAAAAATGGCACGCTTGGTTTTCATACAGTGCCGCGCCTCTTTGAAGGAGCCTTAACTCTCGATTCCGTGAGAAAATTGAAATAAAAAGTATCCTATGTCCCAACCTAATCCAGGTCATGGTCTATCCATGTGCCAAATTTTATCCAAATCCGTTCCGTCGTTTTGGTGTGAAAGCTTAAAAACTGGCCAAGTGCGGGTCGGACTCGCAGACGAAGAGTTCCGTACCACAAGGCAAAAACGCCGAAAAACGCATTTTTGTTGTATGGGAGGCTTAAATATTTATTTTATTTTAATTTTATTATTTATTATTAAGTTAAAATACAACTGAGTATTTTGTGAATATTTCAAATGCCTACCTGTTGCCATTTTTGATATCGAGCAAAAAAGGGCAAAAAAATCGCGTTTGTTGTATGGAAGCCCCCCTTAAATATTTATTTTATTTTTAGTATTTGTTGTTATAGCGGCAACAGAATTACATACTTTGTGAAAATTTCAACAGTCTAGCTATCGCGGTTCTTGAGATACAGCCTGGTGACAGACAGACGGACAGACTGCGAAGTCTTAGTAATAGGGTTCCGTGTTTACCCTTTGGGTACGGAACCCTAAAACCAAACATTACTCATATTTTATCTTTTCTCTTTAAAATATTATAAGTCCAGCCGGTCTATTCTGTCAAAAAATCACCGTGAAAACTTGGTTCAGTGATCTAGAAGTGAGCTATCATTCCACCTGATTTGGTTATTGACAGCTCACGTCAAGCTCGTTTCATCTAAGTTTTCATGGTGAGATTTTAACAGGATCAGTTCGTATCCTCGCGATGTTTTCCTCCAGGGATGTCAGTAATGCCCAAGATAAACATAGAAAGTGCATTCTACGGGGTAATTGCGTACCACGCTATCAGTAGCAATGGGTTTCACTTTGACAGTTCAACAACATTCATTGCGCTATTTATGTTGTTGAGCAGACAAATTTTTCAAACATAATAATCAAGCAATCAAATTAAAAGTCATTTATTCAAACTAGGCTGAGAATCAGCACTTTTCGAACGTCAAAATTACAAAAGACAGTCCCCCAAAACGCCCACCCTTCACCCTAATGCTTTCGCTGGGGAGAAGAAGTGTGGCGCAACAAACTCCCCAGCAGCATAGCTGTCTGTTCAGAAAATACTTGAATGTATACAAATACAAGCTAAGTAAAGTAATTAACATTACAGAACATTCAATTAAATTATTTGCCATATGTTAGCGAGCCACGCCAATATACCAAAAAATACAATAAAATCTATACGTACTCAAGCAAAAAAAGAAAAATTGGCCACGTGCGGGTCGGACTCGCACACGAAGGGGAAAAAAAAACACGTTTGATGTATGGGAAATACATAATTTGTGAAAATTTCAACTGTCTAGCTATCGTGGTTCTTGAGATACAGCCTGGTGACAGACAGACAAACGGACAGACAGCGAAGTCTTAGTAATAGGGTCCCGTTTTTACCCTTTGGGTACGGAACCCTAAAAATCAAAATTAAAAATGTAAAAAAAAAAACTTACTACCTGTAGCGGTATCTACAACGCCACATGCGAACAACGCGTCATACTGACGTCACGCAAATCCTGCATCGCGCAAGCAGAGTTTACCACGCAACTAGCATAGATACAACAGCCCGACATGAATCATCGGGCAGTTGCCCGCCAGACACAACACCCGTCTGGTCGGAGGATCCTCCCTTTTCTATGGAGGATGAGTGAACTTTACACCCTGTTCCTCATACCTCTATATACCTAAATAAAAGCCTCTGGTATAAAGGGCGTGACAGCTTACATATTTATGCAATGCTGGGTTCTGTTCACATAGCTGTCACTTGAAGTCACACATGTTAAACTAGGACCATTGAAGTAAAATACTTATATAAACAAGTTATTACTAATAACAACAATAAAACCATGGTCAGCAAGACGACTAGTCACCACAAGCAGCACCCGTTCACGAGCATAACGCAAAGATCAGCCATTACCCCCCTCGCCATATTCGCAATGGATTAGCAATATCCTTAAAAATGATTCAGATTGAGATTGGATACTGTGTTACGAAATTAAGGTTCTGAACTCTGTTTTAACTTTTAATTGATAAAATTGAAGCGCGTTTAGTTAGTCCACAAAACGATGAAATCTAACGTTAGGTTTGAAGGCAGAAAATATTTGCGTAATGTTTAGAAATCTTTAGAATATCTTGGTATAAAATACCTACGTTTAAACTGCAGTTATAATCAGTAGATGAGTACATTTTTATACGTAAGTATAACATAAACTCTTGCGACTGTGCGCTAGCTGTGGCTAAGTAATACAACCGCACGGGTCGATCGATCGCTACGCTTGCCGCGGCTGGTCAGTGGATGGGTGACCATCTTTACATACTAAGACCCCTCCGTGCCTCGGAAAGCACGTTATAACGTTGGTCGCGGACTCGCGGCTGTCATTCGTGAAACTTTGATAGTCGTTAAGTTGCGTTGCGAGTTGTAAAAACTTTTTACAAAATAAAATTCGGAAATCGGTGTCGTTGGTTCCGCATTTCCGTTTTTTGATACCAACTTCTGAAATTACTCTGTAGTGTTTTTTTTGGAAGTCGTTATTCTTTTTTTGTAAATAAGTATATATTTTTTACTTTTTAGTGTACCTACCCCACACAAATTGTAACACTACTTGCTATGTAAATATCAGTGACAGGAAGTTGTTAAAACATCATCAATATAAACTAAGTGAAAAAAAAACTTATTATTGAAAGTAACTCAAAAACTACTCAAGCAAAGTTGATGAAATTTATAAAGGCCCACCCCTGAAGCATACCTTATAAATTAAAAAAAATATTTTGCACATCGGCTTATAAATAACGGAGTTCTGACTGTTATAAGGTATCAAACATAAAAAAACAACCGAATTGAGAACCTCCTCTTTTTTTTTTGTGGTCGGTTAAAAATACTGGTATTCAGCTGCATGGCCGTCTGTCCGTCTGTCCGTTTGTCTGTCACCAGGCTGTATCTCAAGAACCGCGATAGCTAGACAGTTGAAATTTCATTTCTGTTGCCGCTATAACAATAAATACTAAAAACAAAATAAAATAAATATTTAAGGGGGGCTCCCATACAACAAACGCGATTTTTTTGCCCTGTTTTGCTCGATATCAAAAATGGCAACAGGTAGGCACTTGAAATAATCACAAAATACTCAGTTGTATTTTAACTATAATAATAAATAATAAAATTAAAATAAAATAAATATTTAAGGGGGCTCCCATACAACAAACATGTTTTTTTTTGGCGTTTTTGCCTTGTGGTACGGAACCCTTCGGAAGTTTTAATTATTTATGTAAAACTAGCTGCGCCTCGCGGTTTCACCCGCATAAGTTTCGATCCCGTGGGAATATCGGGATAAAAAGTAGCCTACTTATATGTTAATCCAGGGTGTCAGCTACTTACCTCCACACAAAATTTTATCAAAATTAGTCCAGCCGTTTGAGCGTGAAGAAGTCACAAACTTATAAACACACACACACTCACAAACTTTCGCCTTTTAATATAAGTTAAGATTATAGTGTGATACAAAAAATAAAAACTAACTGGAAGTAACTTACGCGCAATTATCTTAATTTATTTTTATCTCACTTTAGCAGCGCTTTAACATAGTGCGTACGTACTGTACCTGCGCAGAACACGACTTTTGTTTTTATGACTACCAGTTAACTACCAAAACTATATCCGGTAGGTAGGTACTGATACCGGTAATTTGGTAATATGTAATGAATTACTAGTTTTATTTCCTCAATGAATAAGTAAAACATTGTTTGTTATCAAAATCGTAGGTAGGTACTTTATAAGGATTAGTACCTAATGGAATGTTCTAAATTCTGAAATAAAATGAGCTGCGCCCCGCGGTTTCACACACATAGGTCTCGATCCCGTGTGAATATCGGGATAAAAAGGAAAGGATCCAGATAAGGTGGTACAGTCAAAGAAAAAGTACTAAGCGAAATTATTAATAAGTTAGTATGTTTATTTCAGATCAAATTATTCTACATTATCACAAATCAAATCACAGCATTCGTCAATTTTACATTTAGTTTCTTCATAATTACAAAAACCACAAACTAAAAAAAAATATCTTAGAAAAAAAAATGCTATGCGTACCTCCGACCATATTATAACCGGAAAAAAATCATACGCATATTAATTAATTTATAGGAGTAGTTACTAGTAGTTAGGTAAATAATATTAATCACTTCAACCAAAAATAATTGTTTTTATTCCTTCTTTTTTACTCGTTTTTTCCTGTTGGCCTTACAGGACAAAGTACTACTTATTCCATAACCATAGTTTATGTCAGATTTTTTTTTTAATTATTATGGAAAATGGCGGTCATGCATGAGACATAAGAAGCATATAAATCGATAGCTGACATCAATGCAAACAGAAAACATAATGACCCCGTAGTGACACTTGTCCGAGATATTAACTTTCAAAGTTAGTCACGTGACTCAGTCGTCAACTTTAATATACAGGGTTATTGGGAAAACATTAACTACCTCTTAAGAGGTCATTGTACTCATCATTATGAACAACTTTTACGATGGGACCAAACCTGAAATCGCGAAAAAAAAAAATCTGCTGTTCACTACATTTATGTTCGTATAACTCGTCAAAATGTAGGGAACAGGCAACAGCAGATTTTTTTTTTGTCTGTAACAACTAGTTGTTACAGAATATATTATGTAAATTAAAATGGACTGTTTTACTCTTTAGAAAATCGATCGAAGAAACTTCACGTTGATGAGCCAGCGCATTCTTTACAAATATTACCTTACTAGTTTCTGCCCACGACTTCGTCTGGGTGAAATTTCTTGTTTTAACGTAAAATGTATCCGACCTATAACACTCGGCAATACTGTAGCATCCCATCAGCAAAAGAATTTCGGAATCGGATCAGTAGTGCGTCGCGAATTATATTATAATCAACATACAATCTGACACGATGGAATCGAATCCGTAACGAGATGATTCGGCGGAGAACCAAAGTTGTCGACATAGCTCACAGAATAAGCAAGCTGAAGTGGCAATGGGCCGGCCATATTAGCCGTAGAACCGTTGACCGTTGGGGACGTGTTCTTGAATGGAGACCGTGAATCGGTAAACGTAAGGTGGGACGCCCTTAGGCTAGGTGGAGCGATGGTCTTCGCAGGATGGCTGGTAGCAGCTGGATGAGTGTGGCTGAAAATCGAGTTGAATGGCGTGCCATAGGAGGGGCCTATGTCTAGCAGTGGACTGTTATAAGCTGATGATGATGACAATCTGACACACAGGTCGATCGATCAGGTTAAGCTAAGCTTGCCGCGGTTGGTCTGTGGATGGGTGACCGTCTTTACATACCGAGACCCCTCCGTGCCTCGGAAAGCACGTTAAACCGCTGGTCCCGGCTGTCATTCGTGGGTCTCTGACAGTCGTTACGCGTAGTCAGAAGCCTGAAAGTCTGACAACCAGTCTAACTAAGGGGTATCGTATTACCCAGAAACTGGGTTGTGGAGGTCAGATAGGCAGTTGCTCCATGTAAAATACTGGTATTCAGCTGCATCCGGTTGGACTGGAAGCCGACCCCAACATAGTTGGAAAAAGGCTAGGCAGATGATGATAATGACAATCTGACACTGACAAGCAAATTGCAAAAAACGTAAGAAAATTTAAATTTTGCGGGCTGCCTTAACGCATCTCCCTTAAATGAATACGACAGGAATTACTCAAAACTCAGGGTTGTCAAGCACCCTACATGCACAAAAAATATCACCTTGACATTAGTCACCTAAATCACCGGTTACCCAGATAAACTGGCCTTGTTTTCTTTTTATGTAATTTTCGAGCTGGAATGCAGCACATTGTCTAGAAAAAAGTCTTCAGATAAGCAGACATTATTTTTAGACACGTGATTTCATAATAAATTGAGTACTTGTTGTCAATAATAGCTCGTAATCTTGTTTTTATCTGTTCTTTTTTGACATTGCGCAGGAGTTTGACATTGAGTGGAGATTTGCTAAAAATGCAACTGAACTAACTAACTACTGCAAGTAACTCTTACACACACACCTTGATTTCAAACAGAGGTAAAAAAACTCATAAAAAGTGAGTTTGTATGTCAACATGTACATAAAAAAAAAATTGTTTGGTTTTTACTTTTACTTTCTCCTAATCTCGAATAGCGGAAATCAGTTATTAACACCTCTCTTGATAATTTATTATCTTCTGTCAGCTTATTTGATACTCAGATAGTATTTTACAGAATCATATTGTAAGTACCTCATTAAAATTGACAATCCTACTATCAACAAAAACTTATCTTTAAGAGATAAGAGATGATAATTTTACACAATTTACGACGTAATAAAATATATAAGTACGTAAATAATTTAAATATTTGACCTTTGGTGGCAGCCCCGGTGACGTAACATTTTCTAAGTACGCACTCTTACGGCAACGTACGCGTTCACAGTATTGTTTCCTACCTTGATGATTTCCAATGAAATTTTCAGCAAAACATCTTACTACAGTGATAGCAACAAACGACAAGAATAATCATGTGAATTATAAAGAAAAAACTGGCCAAGTGCGAGTCGGACTCGCACACGAAGGGTCCCGTACCACAAGGCAAAAACGCCGAAAAAACACGTTTGCTGTATGGGAGCATTGGGAGCCCCCTTAAATATTCATTTTATTTTGTTTTTAGTATTTGTTGTTACAGCGGCAACAGAAATACATAATTTGTGAAAATTTCAACTGTCTAGCTATCGCGGTACTTGACATACAGCCTGGTGACAGACAGACGGACGGACGGACAGACAGACGGACAGACAGCGAAGTCTTAGTAATAGGGTCCCGTTTTTACCCTTTGGGTACGGAACCCTAAAAAGGTGTAAGTCTTAGTAGGTACAAAGTCAATCGCACAAGTGGCTTTCCGTGTCTGTATGTGTGATCGCGTTGTTCTTCTAAACTACAGAAAGGATTTTGATGCGGTTTTCATAAAAAATTAGGAAAATTATTCTGGTAGGTTTATATTGTGTAATTAATATTTAACTTGAACATAATAATAAAAAAACTCCATGTTTTGTTAAGTCGTAAAAACCGTGCGAAGCAAGGGCGGATCGCTGGCCTTGTTTTCATAAAACTAATAAACTTTCAAGTTTCTACGTTCAGAGGCTAAGATCAAAATACATATTTAAATTCGACAGACTATGTCAACTACAAAAATGTCTAGAATTCATTTACTTCGCAGTCACGTAGATCGCAGTATAACTTGTTTTTTTTTTTTAAACGTAAGTAATTTTCTGGTCGTTGACTGTTTTATCATGTCATGTTTCAATATGTCCACGTCTGTGCGAGTTTCGCTAGATAATTTAATTTGAGCTTGTATTTAAAGTGCAGCCGGTCTATTCTGTAAAAAAAAATGTCATCGTGAAAATTTAGGTAAAGTGAGCGTATAAAAATGAGCTGGCATTCCACCTGATCCTAGGGATTGACACTATTCATAGCTCACTTCATCTAGGTTTTCACGGTGAAATTTATACAGAATACCTCGGCTGCAGTGCCATTCTGTAACCATCTCACCGTGAAAACTTATGTGAAGTGAGCGTGGAGTGAGCTGTCAATAGTGTCAATTCCTAGCAAAAACAAACTTACTTCACCTAAGTTTTCAACGGTGAGATTTTTTTTTTACAGAATCCACCGGCTGGTGTGTGTGAGTGCCGTAATTACAGACACAATTAAAAAACATTGTGTGTCGCGTAGATCTACGTTCCGGCAGACTAAGGGTTAAATTTGTATGATTAGGGGCACCAACGTCACGGCTTGTTTCCCCCCGAAAATTATAATAAAACTATCGTTTAATCAGATTCTCGATACCTAAAAAAATATACATAAAAAAATATTTTTTCAAATCCAACTTGTAGTTACAGAGATTAGCGCGATCAAACAGACAAACTCTTCAGCTTATTATTAGTACATTACGATTATTATGAAAGACTTCACATAGGTATTTCTCATGTAGGCACTTGTCACATATGAAGGACATGAGGTGTGTCAGTAGCTACGTGTAGATTCAATATCTATTGTTATCATATTTACCGTTTCTATTATATTATGTAGCAATAAATAGGTGCAGCATGCACATGCGATATCTACGGATAAGGAGTTCTTCGAGTAGTGTGCCTACTTACCTCCTCCTAATCTAACTGAAGTTTTTCAAGATGTTATACCTAACATCTTGAAGAACTACATACCTACCGGTACATGCAGTATTTTGCGACTATGACGTAGCCTGTAGTCAACAATAAAGGCTCCTACAAACAGGCGCGACACGCGATATAATCGCGCGCGACACAAAGGCACCACTCGTTGCGCGACTTGCGGTGCCTTTGTGTCGCGCGCGATTTTATCGCGTGTCGCGCCTGTTTGAAGGAGCCTTAAGGGGCTTACATGACCTAAAGCGCGGTCACTGTCGAACTGCATCGAAAAGAAAGAGAAGCTCGATGACACAACGCTGGTAATTTATTGCAAAATATCAAGCAATTATTTAATTACAAATACTATTTTTTGGACTAAAAAAATTAAACACTAGTATTTTAGAATGTTGCTTGTAGAGTAATCTGACAAAAAATCAGAATGATTGTATGTATATTAGTAGATATAGTTATTATTGTAAAAAGAAAGTTTTTAGAGGTATCTTTATGATTTTTTTCTATCTTATCAAATTAGTTGTAGGTACTTATTATGTTTTAACACACTATCTGTCTAGTCTATATGCTGAAGAATATTATATATTTTTTTGATTTTATTTGCTGTAGTCGATCATATACTTTTATTGTTTCTAAAACTTGCGTTTTTTGTGTTTAGGTCCTGTAAGCCCCTTAAATCAATGAACTAAACTGACTGACCTTTTCCGATAAATAAACAAACATTGAATTAAAAGAGAAATTAAAACTATTATTCGCAAAATCTTTTCCTCTGCGAATAAAAAAGAAACAAAAATTTGGAAAATACAAAAGTGCGCGACTCCATAATGCTCATTTCATCGTATAAAAAACCATAAATATTATATTAGTAGCTAGTTTTTCAAATTATCAATTAATTGATTTTCTCGCAAGCTCCAATGTTTTCAGCTTTCATTCACTCATGATTGACGAGAAATTATTTAGAAATATTTTGATGTTTTTTTCTTTGCTACTAAGTACGTAAGTATATTAAATAAATTTTTGAAGAATTAAGTAGGTTCTGTGTACTAGCAGGAGTATAACAATAGAAACAGTTGCAGAAAAGAGGCAAAAAAAAATACGATCTTAAAGCACTCTCTAATGCTTAGCATTACGAGTCGTGCATTAAGTAGTGTACCAGCATCTTTCGGTGTGTGGCCAAAATCGGAACTAACGCCGCCATTTTGTTTTTTCAATAAAATGTCCACAGTTTATAATGTGTGTGTCCGGTTGATGGCAGTAGATTCGTCCTTATTACATGGAACTTAAACATTACGGGCGAAATGTGATGGTAGGTACACCTCCACCTAACTCTTTGGGGATTAAAGGCGTCAGCCCAATTTAAAGTATATGGTGGCTCTAAAGTGCGCAGTACCTCACCCCTCACCCCGCTGATACGTGAACTTGTTACTGCGCAGCGACTCGCTTATGTTCCGGGCCGCCGCGCCGTAAAATTTGAATCGAACTGTATAATGATGTAAAATCAAAACAATTTAAAAAAAGTTTACCTACTTACAACGCCCCTGGCCATTTTTTTTTTTCGCATATGATCCCTCCCGCTCTGGGTGGAGCGGAAGGGAGTGTCAGACTCTTACTGACTAAAACCCATCCATGTTCCTTCCTTAGCCCTTTATGTTCCGGGCCAGCGGTAACCCTTTCGGACAATCCCGCTGACCCGGCAAGCTTCTGCCCTAAGGGGCCCCTTTCCTGCTGCTGACATCTCTAAGGCGCGCGTGGAACACATACGCGCCGTCCGGCACGGGCCTGGTCCTGATCGGACGGTGAGCTACCCATTACTCTCCGCCCGCAGGCCCGCGCCTTTGGTGTTTTGGTGGCTGGGAGTCGTCCCGTGGCTCCCGATGCCCGGAGCGTCTCCCGCGGCGGCTGGGACGGGAGGCTCTCTCCCTCATCCGCCCCCCGTGTCATACGCCCCCTGGCCCTTGCCAATGTCGTTAAGCGCCAAAAAGTCCTAGCAGAAACTAAAACCATAATAACACAATTAGTCATCGCATATTATTTATGAGAACGATTTGCAGATAAATCGATCGTAAAGGTAAAATCAAATAAACATGCACATTGCATACCGGCCAGTGGCCACCCACGGTGTTAAAACTAGGATTTTATTGGCAATAACATAACTTGCATACAATAAGATTTGTTTGATGCTTTGTTTTATTATATTACTGAAGATTTATTGCAATCTTTCTTCTTAGAGGAATGTTTGTTTAAAATAATCATGTATCACGACGTAAAGCATCTTCAGTAATAATTTTACTCAAAGAGTTTAAAGCACTCGCAATCGCAATGTCATTGACATAGTCATTTTGACAGTTCCATTCAATAAGTTCAACACTGACAGTTGAAAGGCATCGTAATATTCGCAATGAAGGGATGCATTGGATGCCATCGATACAATACAGACACTGATCAATAGTTGTGTAACAGTTTACGATCATTACTTTCTCATACCTTGACATTGGCAAAATCATCGAACGTTACCGATGGAGCCAGAACCTCCAAAAATAGAATTCGCAAAGAATTGCTAATGAACCCATTGCTGAAATGTCAAAAATTAAATCCATGCCCACTTGCTGGAGTGGTCTAAGTGCCCGTTAACCTGCACCTCGGATGGCCTAAAGAATGCCACTGATGCCGCAATCAATGTGGCCACCTACTGGGCTTAACTATGTTATTTAAAAAAAAACAACGAGAAAGAGTACCTACCATTGACACCAGAAGAAGAAGTAGATCCGATCGCGATTTCCCAGCTCGTGCTTAAAAACCGGGATTCCAAACCTTCTACGAGTAGGTAGGTACTTTATATCCATACACCCAATGTATGTATGAAAAGTACTCGTGGCGACGTACGACAAGGTGATTTCTTTTTCATTTGAAAACTCGAATTTCGCGAACTATCTAGCGCATGCCCCATGCACTAAGATAGTTCGCGAAATTCGAATTTGCAGGTCAGATGAAATATTAATCAATAGGATTATAGGAACTTAGAAGGTTGTATTGATGATTTTAATGATTATAATTCTGTAAAGTCATATTTGTTACGCTCGCGAATAATATTTTAATCAACATTCAACATGACACTGACCTGCAAATTGCAAAAAACGTCAGAAAATTTGAATTTCCCGGGCTATCCTGCCACCCCTGCCGCTTTTCTCCGATTCCATACATTACGTACTACTCACATAAAATATCGGCTTCATAAGGCCTTTATTATTTATAAGAAGACTATCAACATACCGTCAGTGACCTGCGACCTTGATCGTTAAGATTGGCGACCATGGCATCGGTGGCGGTCGACATGTTTTGATAACAGCAATGAGGAATACTGAACCATGAAATCATCAATCAACGTTTGTGTGAAAATTTTCGCATAAGATTCGATTTTATCAGCAAGAGTCGTAACATTTTGCTTCTATTTATATTTACTAAGTAAAACGGCGACTTTTCATCATTCTCCTGCCCTCATCCCAATTAATTAACAGCGGAACTTTACTTGGGAAATAAAAATGACTATCAGGGGTTTGTTTGAAATGTACTTGTATAAAGTTTTATTGGCTTACGTGCACGGAAAACACGAGGAATCTATTTATATTCAAAAATGTAAAAAAAAAATCAGCTGTTCCCTACATTTTGACGAGTTATATATAACTCGTCAAAATGTAAGAAACAGCAGATTTTTTTTTTAGGTTTGGTTCCATAGTAAAAAATATTCATAATGATGAGTACAATGACCTCTTAAGAGGTTGTTCATGTTTTACCAATAACCCTGTAACCCTGTATATTAATAAGATACAAGTTTAGCCATTGGTTTGCAACTACATAGTAGGAAATTGCCGCCAACGTATTCCTCCGGGCAAAACTCCGTCAAGATAAAACCATATGCAAATAAAAGCCGTAAGATTCTGACGTGAATAAAATATAAAGATATGCGTGGTGCGTGCGTCGTCTTGTGACGTCGTCGGTATTATTTAACCTCAAGAATGTCACGAGACAAGTAATTGGGTGGTTACAAACTTATATACCTACCTTCCCATTTATGATCTGCGCAAACATACACTTAATTATATATAATCTGGACCCAAAAATAGTGTAACCTAGTCTGAGAAAGATATTTTTGTCGAACACTATTAAAAGAATGCCAGTTCGTTGAGAAGTCAAAATGTTAAATACTTGGACACGATTTGCTATTGCTTTTGAGATTTTTGTGTTTTGCAGCCAAGTAGGAACCATTATGCCCGGGCCTTCTATCAGTCGCGCATTTTAATATAATCGATTCGATACGATACTAGAGTTCGTAATTTCTAAGGACTCGTAACAATGTAGAAGGCGTACTTCACAGATACCATAGCAACAATTGTCGATGTAATAAAGACAATGAATTGCCTATTTACTCATCATAAATCTGAGTCACAACACAAGTCACTCGAGTTCGAACTAGACGGTGCAGCGGTGGTATTATTTAAGATGTAACTAACCTCCGCAATCAGCGTTTGTAAGTCACGCGATAGCCGCTGCAGCGCTGCCAAATAATGCGAGAATTGGCACTTGCATTTACAACATTACATAACGGATTCTTTATTCGTCGATTTTTCGACGATACTTAATTCTCTTTCAAAATGTCAAATGTTCTAGAAAAGCGTCAATAAACGTTATCTAAGTCTCTCAATGTATTCGAAGCCAAATCCACCTAAAACAATTAAACTTATCATTATTTTCAACTTAGATACTAATTTTTTTCTTTCTTGTTCCAGATATTGCCGTGACTACAGGAGATCAACTAGAATTTTATACCAATGGAAACAAAACCCACTCTGAAGGCGTTCAATTTAGAGACCTCACAGCATTGGCTTACGATGCAGTACATAACATGCTGCTATTCGTTGACAAACAGAGCGACAACGCCTCTATATTTAGTTTTAACTTATCTAGTAAGAAATACCAATCATTAGTCAAGAGAAAAGCATACGAGAATATACAAGGTCTTGCTTTCGATCCAGTCAAAGGATTGCTCTTCTGGACAGATACAAATGAAAGAAGCATATATTGGATTTCGTTAAAGCCTGGATCAAAGAACAATGTTTACGGAAATCTTTTGATCAAGATGGATGACGAGATTCCCAGAGCTATTGCCGTGGATAGCTGTAGAGGGTACGTTCCTAATGACAGTTTTATTACTCAAAAAAACATACTGAATTGCGTGATAATTTACAGTGATTTACAAATTACAGGTATATTTACTGGACCAACACAAACACCAATAAGCCCACAATAGAAAGAGCTAGATTCAATGGCTCTGAGAGGGAGGTTGTTGTTGACAGCAACATTTACATGCCAGTCAGCTTGGCCATTGACCAACAGACGAAGAAAATGTACTGGGCAGATGATCGAGAAGGTATACACTATTCTATTGAAAGTGCAGATCTAAATGGAAAGAACAGAACAACATTATTCGTTGGAATACATCATCAACCGAATGCCTTGACCGTGTCTAAAGATTTCATCTACTGGGTGGACTGGGGCTACAAATCTGTTTGGAAATTACCGAAGACTCCATCTAATTATGCGGAACCGAGAGATATAAGTCACTTTAAAAGTGAAACACCTTTCGGTATCGCTGCCAACTATAAAATTGAGGAGCAGACTGCAGGA
The DNA here is from genome assembly GCA_916614155.1 of Mesoligia furuncula. NCBI lineage: Eukaryota > Metazoa > Arthropoda > Insecta > Lepidoptera > Noctuidae > Mesoligia > Mesoligia furuncula. The sequence continues at coordinate 21,847,121 of OU744808.1, forward strand.
ACTCACGAATGCGAAGCACTAACAAGTCTACCACAAAACAATTCGGCGATCAACGATTCTTTTAACATTCCTACTGACGCAGGCCTGTTTTGTGTCCATGGCATGAAAGTTAGCGGAAAGTCACTATGCAAATGCACACCTGGTTACACCGGCGAGAGATGCGATATTTCAGTCTGCCAAAACTATTGTTTCCAAGGGGATTGTAGTATCAGCGACGAGGGACAACCTAAATGCAGGTACTTAAAACTTTTTCTTTTTAAACATTCTGCTGGTCCTGGGACCCATGCTTAAAATTAAGTTCAAATTCAAATTCATTTATTCATTTTGTGAACATAGGGTACAATTATACAGATGTTATATAAAAAAACCGGTCAAGTGCGAGTCGGACTCGCGCACCGAAGGTTCCGTACAAATTTGTAGTTATGTAAATAGTTTATCACAGGATTATTTTTTGGCTAGTTAAAATAAACTTTAACGTAAGTAATTTTGCACGATTAGAAGGTAGTAAATAGGTATTAAATATGTATCCTTCGAAGATCGAAAATAAACCGCCCATTTAATTGTTGCACCAAACAACTGAATCGTCAATTTGGAGGGATCAACTTATATAATCGATATCTTTAAAACGATATATCTTTCGGGCAGCCAAAATCAATCATATTAAGGTAGAATTAAGGTATTATAACACTAACTAGGTAGAACATTCCAGGGTAGTCCCTGGAATGTTATCATCATGCCTATCAGTTTGGTTGATGATAGATGGAGGGCATCTTGATATCATGATGAAGGGACCAAGCATTTTGTTAAAATATTATGTATATGATGAGGTAGCTAAAATAATAGCAAAGGTAGGAAATAGTAGATTAATGGTATTATTTTTTTATACATGTATGACAGACATTGGAGATTTGGTCCCTTCATTTTGACGCTCACTTAATTTCAACTCGATACCTCCACGCATTCCCGAGATAAAGGGTCTTGACCACAGATATAGATTTACCTAGATAACGCAAGTATCACGAACTGTATGAAAACCAAACGTGCCATTTTTTGACTACCTACTATGACGTCACAAGCTCGCGCTCTCGCTCACACTTACCAGCCAGCAGTACAAAGGACTGAGCGCGAAAGGGGCGGCTTACGATTTGTAATCATAAGTTGGTGCAATTTTTGGCACGCGAAGTAGTTACTCTTGCGTTATCTAGGTATATCTATATCTGTGGTCTTGACAGACAGCCGCCAATCTGAAAAACGGAACCCTTATAAGATCACTTCGTTGTACGGACAACGAAGTGATCATAGAAGGGTTCCGTTTTTCCATTTGAGGTACGGAACCCTAAAAAATGTTGGTCCATACTATGTCCTGCCAAAAGGCATACAAAATACCTAAGGTTAAGATAAGTGGGTAAGTTACCCTGGTTCATGTTTTCTTTATTACAGATGTAATGCCGGTTATTCTGGAGTGAGGTGTGAGGTCAACGCGTGCCATGGCTATTGCCTGAACAATGGTGCCTGTTCCTTGAACGAGAAGAGTGAGCCTGTGTGCCAATGTATTGGAGATTACGAAGGCTCAAGATGCGAGGCAGCTAAAATGTTCACCACCACTACCGAGGCCACAACTTCTACTACTTCTAAGGCGCCAGCTAAGGAAACAAATGAAAGTTGCCAGTAAGTAGGGCAAATAATTCACGTAGTATTGCCTAATTTTGTATACAGCATGAGAAAAAAAAGATCCACAATCATCAACCTCAATCAACAAAGAAATGTGGACAGTTTGAATGGACACAGCAATGAATCCAATGTTTAATAACGTTGTTTATAATTTCTTGCGAACAAATAGTCATTTGATTGTTCGCAAGTATGTATAACAAATATCTACTACCGGACCGTTGATATGACGGTGCCATTTACTTTTTTTTTAAGAAAATATTTTAGGCTTTGCATGTCGATTCGTTCAGTCATTCATATGTGACAATCTATGTTAAAAACTTCGTGTGCCACTACAGCTATGTACTGTACTTGTCTCTATGTACTCAACTTGTTCGTTTCGTCGGTGTTCTAAGGTCTATTCAAATTCTTGCTTCTAATTAGAATAACTAGTTCTATTGAAAAAGCAATATATTTTTTTTAACTTGTCGCGCAAACTGACTTTATACACACATCAAAAGTGTCTAGGGATCAAGCATTTTTATGCGGATTTCTTGAGATTGAGATGTGGCTTTGTAATAAATTTATGATTTTATAAATTTATATGGATCCTTTTTGGTGCATTTCATAATTTGAATCAGAAACTGTGAATCAAATTCGAGTAAAAGATGAAAATCAGCTGTCAATATTTTCCCTATAAAAACATACAACGCATTGAAGACATTATTAGTGCTACTGTTTCCCTACTACTGATTAAAACCAACGTTATTATGGAGCGGCGACGTCATTTAAGCAGGGAAGAAATGCTCAGAGCCGTGGGAATGATAGAAGCTGGTTCCCGGCAACGTACTGTGGCTTTAGCTCTGAATACAAGTCAGAGTGTTATCAGTCGACTTTGGACACGTTACCGAAGCACTGGTACCGTGGCTGAGCGCCATGGAGGACGGTATCGCTGCACCACACGGAGACAAGACCGATACATTCAAATCTTAACTCGAAGAGCTCCAACAATAACCGCCATGATGTTAGCCGTGAGGCTTCATCACTCTTCAGGGAACTTAATTAGCGACCAAACAGTCAGAAACCGCTTGCATGAAGTGAACCTTCATTCCCGAAGACCGCTACGGGTACCACCTATAGCAATGCACAATCGTAGGATTCGATATCAATGGGCTCTTGAACACAGAAATTGGGCAGAAGAACAATGGCGTCTCGTGTGCTTTTCTGATGAGTCTCGTTTTGGTATGAGACCGGATACAAGACGTATACGACACTGGAGAACCCCTGGACGCCAACAGCGATTAAAATCCTGCCAGGAAGTCCAACCTTATAGTGGTGGAACCATCATGGTATGGGCGGGTATTTGGATCGGCGGAAGAACTGAGTTGATTTGGATCAGAGGCAACCTCAACGCTCAAATTTATGCTGAGACGATTGTATCAGACGTCATCGTTCCTCTACAAGTGCAAATCGGTCCCTTATTTCAGTTAATGCATGATAATGCACGACTGCACACCGCAAGAGTTGTAAGACAGACTCTCGCCGCAGCTAACATCAATGTCCTGCCCTGGCCTGCTCAGTCGCCAGACTTGAACCCGATTGAGCATGCATGGGATATGCTACAGAGAAGAGCTCTGCCGAATATGGAGGGTATCCAGTCGCAAGAAGACCTTTTTTAGGGTTCCGTTGCCAAATGGCAAAAAACGGAACCCTTATAGATTCGTCATGTCTGTCTGTCTGTCTGTCTGTCCGTCTGTCTGTCTGTCTGTCTGTCCGTCCGTATGTCACAGCCACTTTTCTCCGAAACTATAAGAACTATACTGTTGAAACTTGGTAAGTAGATGTATTCTGTGAACCGCATTAAGATTTTCACACAAAAATAGAAAAAAACAATAAATTTTGGGGTTCCCCATACTTAGAACTGAAACTAAAAAATTTTTTTTTCGTCAATCCCATACGTGTGAGGTATCTATGGATAGGTCTTCAAAAATGATATTGAGGTTTCTTATATCATTTTTTTCTAATCTGAATAGTTTGCGCGAGAGACACTTCCAAAGTCGTAAAATGTGTGTCCCCCCCCCTGTAACTTCTAAAATAAGAGAATGATAAAACTAAAAAAAATATATGATGTACAATACCATGTAAACTTCCACCGAAAATTGGTTTGAACGAGATCTAGTAAGTAGTTTTTTTTTAATACGTCATAAATCGTAAACCGCAATTTACCTTTTATTCAACCAACTCAAATATAAAAAAACATTTAATTTCATAAACATAAACCTTATGCATAAACCCGGATGTTACGGAACCCTCGGTGAGCGAGTCCGACTCGCTCTTGCCCGGTTTTTTTGTTGTTGCAACGAACATGGGCGGCCATTCCACAGCGTGATTTGGATGAACTCATTTTGAGTATGCCAAACCGATGTTCTTGTGTTGTTAGTGTTCGCGGTAGAAACACGGATTATTAATTGTTTAAGTTACCCAATAAAATTTTAAAGAAAACTGTTATTTCAGTCTTTTTTTCGAACTTTTGTGTTAGTGGTTCAAATGTCAAAAATCCCTTTATTAGGAAAATGGCAAATTTCTTTATTAATGCAAAGGTGACTTGGTTTATCGTTACTGTGACAAACGAAAACACTTTATTTGATGAATCCTTAAAGAAAATTTTAATTAATATCAATCAGGAGAAAAGTTATTGCAAAAATATATGTTGATCCCTAGACACTTTTGATGTGTGTATTTAGGAACTAGCAGTGCCATGCGGTTTCACCCGCATAAGTTTCTATCCCGTGGGAATATCTGGATAAAAACTATACTATGTCCTTTTCCGGGACTCAAACTATTTCTCTACCAAATTTAATCTAAATCGGTTCAGCGGTTTAAGCGCGAAGAGCATTTATAATATTAGTATGGATCAAGGTTATTTTTCCAAAAACTTGTTTACATGTTTGGAAACTAAATTGCGAACGCAGATTTTTTATTTAGCCTACAATGTCCCACTGCTGAGCAAAGGCCTCCCTCAAATCCTTCCAGGCATCCTTTTCTAGATCCACCTCACTATGTTGCTTAAATATACCTACTGTGGCCACGTTAAGAGCGTTTACGCCGGACGGCATTTCATACAAACTTTCAAGCCCTTATTTTTCGAAATTAATGAACCGATTTTAATGAAACTTCATACGCGTAAGCAGGATATAAAGGTCTAAAAAGTTAGTAGAGAACATTTTCGAAATGTCCTTTTTAAAGAACTTTTTAGACCTCTGTACCCTGCTTATGCGTATGAAGTTTCACTAAAATCGGTTCATACATTTCGAAAAACAAGGGCTTGAAAGTTTGTATGAAATGCCGTACGTCGTAAACGCTCTTAATTGCGGCATCAGAGGCGTTGTTTAGATCGTCCATGGTGCAGGTGCATGGACATTCATACTGCACTTGATTCGCTTTTCACTAGTCTACTTCCGTTGTTTCAGCTAAGCCCAGATAGCCAGTGAAACTTCTAACATTTTTATTATTTTTCTTTTCAGGTGCAATGATTCACAAACAATCCTGAGGTCACCACCAGTGCCTTCAGATAATTTCAACGCAGATCAACTTTCGACTCAGACAGTCATAGAGGGTTGTGCCGACGGCTGGGACCCCATCAGAGACCCTATCATCATAATGCTGGGTATCCTATGTGGAATGCTGTGTTTGGCTTGTGCTGTGTTCATCACCAAAATTCTACAATTGAAGAGAAGGCCAAGGTTTGTAATTTTTTTTATTTGAATCCAGTTGTAGGTAGATGATGGGCGGGGGGGGGTCTCGTGGCTAAGTAATAACAGCCGCACGGGTCGATCGATCAGGTTAAGCTATACTTGCCGCGGTTGTTCCGTGGATGGGTGACCATCTTCACATACCAAGATCCCTCCGTGCCTCGGAAAGCACGTTAAGCCTTGTGCATTTGTGGATCTTTGACAGTCGTTACGACGTCGTCGTTTGACGGATCGTCGTCAGTAGCCCGAAACATTGACAACCAGTCTTACCAAGGGGTATCGTATTACCCAGTAACTGGGTTGTGGAGGCCAGATAGGCGGTCGCTCCATGTAAGATACTGGTATCCAGCTGCACCCGGTTAGACTGGAAGCCGACTCCAACATAGTTGGAAAAAGACCAAGCAGATGAGGCAGGTGATGTAGGTAGATGATGTGAATGAAAAGGGAGTGAATGATAATGTGACAGCCAGCTGGGGAGAATGAAAGAGGAAGAGGTTTGCCGATCCCAAGGAACATGGGACAAGGCCACGGGCAAGCAAAAGACTAGATAGCGATTTAATTTATTATAATTACTAGCTTCCGTCCGCGGCTTCGCCCGCGAGGTATGATAAAAACTATCAAACTCAAAACATTTATTTCAATTAAACATTTTACAGGCACTTTTGAAATTGTCAAAATTAAATAGTCTGTCAGTTAGTCAGTAACCTAATAAGGTTTTGGTCCAATTGAATTTGAACTTTGTTAAGTATGACGTTCAGTTTGTTGTTCCTTAAATTGAAAATTATCTCAAATTCTTAATCCAAATATAGTTTATGTTTTTATGCATGCAGCGTTATCTTGAAAATGCAGAAATTACCACATTTATAACGAGCGAAGTGACGCAAGTGGAGTTTGCGCACGAAACCGCCCTTCATTTTTAGGTTTCCGTAGCCAAAGGGTAAAAACGGGACCCTATTACTAAGACTTCGCTGTCTGTCCGTCCGTCGGTCTGTCTGTCACCAGGCTGTATCTCGTAAACCGTGATAGCTAGACAGTTGAAATTTTCACACATGAAGTATTTCTGTTGCCGCTATAACAACAAATACTAAAAAGAGAATAAAATAAATATTTTAGGGGGGGCTCCTATACAACAAACGTGTTTTTTTTTCGGCGCGTTTTTGCCTTGTGGTACGGAACCCTTCATGTGCGAGTCAGACTCGCACTTGGCCAGTTTTTTATATATTCATTTAATCCTTTCTTTCATCTTAATAGATACATCAATTTAATGAAGTTACCGACGTTTTAGTAAACTGTTTTTGCCTTCAACACATCATTTCAGCCGAAAGACATCCACTGCTGGACATAGGCCTCTAGTGTATTCACTTAAAATATGTTTCTAAGACTTTAAAACATCATGTTTTTATTATTTCCAGGATCAAGAAGCGTATCATAGTGAACAAAAATGTAACTCCGATGACGGCGCGGCCTGACCAGTGTGAGATCACCATTGAGAACTGTTGTAACATGAACATTTGTGAAACTGTGAGTACCACCTTTAATTTAACATCTAAATTTACTTCAAGTTAACACAAAACTTGAGATATTTTAGTTATCTGAATGATGATTATAGTACCTAATTGCTTGTGTTTTTTTTTATTAAATTTTTAAACTTATTTTATGAAATGGCATGGAGTCGTAGATAGTGTAACTAAAACAACCTATTTCCTGTTTCGACATGACAAATGACATTAGATACTCAATGTTTTATAATGATTTAAAATGCATCCTGTTGGCAAAAATAATTTCATTACATTTCTCATATTGTTGCGAAAATGTTTGCAACTAAATTATAAAAAATAATGGTTGCACACACTTACTCAGGTATTTGATCCATTTTTAAAAGCGGAGAATTAATCCTACTCTGTGGGAAGATTTGTCCAAAAAATCGGATTATAAATAATATATGAAATACCTATCGTAAACATTACTCATACAAAAAACAATATTCGTAAGCATGATTCGACGTATTTTTGATTAAACAGCAGTTAACAAGAGAAATCGCATTTGCATCGCATTAATATTTAATAGTAATTAAGTAATACAATTTGATGCGCCAGACATTCAGTTATCAACGAAATCACTTGTTCAAATATCAGACAAATATTTCCCAGACTGTCGTTGATACAGCCATGTTTGATCGCTTCCGTGTTGTTACCGTTTTCGATTTTGTTTAAAAAAGTCACGTGTCGTTTATGGAACGGTGAATCGTATTTTTTCAATAAGTTTTCATTGTGGGTAGTCTGTAGTTGTATGTTGCACATGTGCGCTTTAAACTTACACTTTTTGCTCGGATTCTGTGGTATTTAAGCGGAGTTTATCAAAGCTTATCGTGTTCCCCAGAAACTGGGTTATGGGGGTCATGTAAATGCAGTTGCTGCATGTAAAATACTGGTATTCGCGGGCTGGAAGTTGACGCAGATGATAATGACACTCCGCTATAAGAACTTCACTTAATTTATAACTGTGGGGTCGACTAATTAGCAATATTTAGATCTATTATATAGATTAATCTGAGGATCTCAGAATTTGCGGGGTAATTGCGTAACAGGTAACACACGAACAGCAGCAATGGCTTTCATTTTGACAGTTCAACAACATTCATTGCGTTATTTACGTTGTTGAGCAGACAATTTTGTCGAACATATGAAGCAATGGATTGCCAATATCCTTCAAAATCATCCAGATTGTGTTTGTAAGTGTGTGCAATAGGGTGCAGGGCATAAGTTGTTGACAGTGGTCGACGTATCACGACGCATAAATTTAGGTCGCATTGACGCCCCGCCACTAACGAAATGAGGCAAACGGTCGCTCTATTTAAAATTTGACATAGTAAGGTATGTTGGGGTAAGACCGTAGGAATTTTGATTCATACGGTCTTACCCCAGCAAAGAATTTGTTCTTTGCCTGCAAAATTAAGTTTTGCTCTGATCTTCGTCGTAGCAGAATAAAAATAACGATGGAGAACACCTATGTTTATTACTGCATTAAAAACATTGCCACATTAGGTGGGAATTTGATTCATACGGTCTTTTAACAGGGCCGATCTTACCCCCACATACTGTATTCTGTACTGTCATTGACACGAGTGCCGGATTAAGACTACTTGCAATCCACGCCTGTAGGCCCTCCTATCCACTAGTCACCTGGTATTTTTTCAAAACAACGACGAGCGATTTGTAAAGATTGGCGCACATCTCTAGCTAGTGACTTTTGGGTCTTGTATAATATCTTGCTGATAAACAGCCTTGCCTTTCATGTGCTAGCAAATACTGTTTCGGTGCTGTTTCTGCCTTATGGTGCCCCCCAGAGACGTGATGCCCTAAGCAATTGCTTAATTTGCTTACGGGCTAATCCGGCACTGATTGATACAGCAATGTTTGAACACATCCGTAGCTACCTATTGTTGTCACGCTTTCATATTTGTTGAATAAAACCACGTGTCGCGTATAAGCTGCCCACGCGACGTATATTTGTCAACTATCGTGTCGTATTTTTCAAATAAAATGTCGTTAGGTGTATATTAAATGGCGCACGCCGCACGTGTGTTTTTGTTTCTCTTTTAACTTTCACTTTCCATCGCAATCCGAGGGTTTTGGAAATCCTAAACAAATGTTTCATAAGTTTCAAAAATTCGTCAGCTCAACAACGAAAAGAACGCAGTGAACGAGGTTGAACTGTCAAAATGAAAGGCATCGCGATCATTATTGTGATTGCATGTGTGTCAGGCAATTGGGATCATAACGGATTTTTTATTGCGATTTCGGGATTGGTTGTTTAGTAAAGTTTGTTCATAATGATGGTAATTTGTAGTTGTTTACTGTGAAAGCTAGTTATGCCCGCGGCATTATTATTCGCGGTCGTAACAAATATGTATTTACAGAAAAATAATCGTTACAAACAGTAATACAACTTGTTAAGTTAGTATAATCCCCAAATGTCAAGATTTCATGAAATAGTCATTCTTGGGGATTACTTGGTCTTAGATAGTTGTGTTGATGACTTTAATGATTATAATTCTGTAAATACATATTTGTTACGACCGCGAATCATATTTTAATCAACGTTCAACTTAATACTGACCAGCAAATTGCAGAAAAACGTAAAAAAAAATTGAATTTCGCGGGCTACCCTGGCGCCTTTTTGGCCTTAAGTCTCAGTTGTAGCCTATAGCCTTTCTCAAGAATTTGGCTATCGAATCTACAAAAAAAAAAACCGATTGGTAGTTCCAGAGATTGGCGCGTTCAAACAAACAAACTCTTCAGCTTTATTATTAGTTAAGAGTACAGTAATTACAAGCCAAAGATTTCAAACATTAATTTTTTGCTGCTCTTTTAGTCAACAATAAAACTTATCGTATTTTTTGTAGAGTATTATCGTAGCTATTTACAAAAAAAAAACCATGAGAAGATTAAAATGATATCCTCGAAAACGAGATAACACTATCTACGACTTCACCTCCTAATAATTAAATTTTAAAAAGATACAAACACCACTTCAAATTAAATGCGAATTATGTTAGTACTGACCTAAGTATTTTGAACCGCACGCATACAAATACAGCACCTACAATAATTTAACAGAGAATCCAGTACGTCCTGGTAGATTTAAAAACAAAAACAAATAAATAATTAATTGTCACATTCAGACTCGCATCTTTATAACGTAACGCACTCGCAATCTCAATCGCTTTCATAAACAAATCGACATCCGTTTCAATTATAGAGGTGTGAGAAACTGGGTGTAAAGTTCACTCATCCTCCATAGAAAAGAGAGGATCCTCCGACCAGACGGGTGTTGTGTCTGGCGGGCAACTGCCCGATGATCCATGTCGGGCCGTTGTATCTATGCTAGTTGCGCGGTAAACTCTGCTTGCGCGATGCAGGATTTTGCGGGACGTCAGTATGACGCGTTGGTCGCATGTCCTCCCTCTCAGTCATCCCCGCTCAGGCTCAGACTTCTGGTGTGTATGCGGTGTCTCTACACAGACTCACCTCTCAATTTGCACCGCATGCCCTGTCTCCCGCACACGTGAGGACGTAATGCCTGCGTCAGCGAATGGTATCCGCGTTACTGAATTTCGGTCCAACCAATTTAAAAACGATATTTATTTTTCGTGCTATTTTTGCCATTGACACGTTAAGAAGAGAAGATCGGGGCTCGTAATCGTAATCGTTTCAGCCGATAGACGTCCACTGCTGGACATAGGCCTCCCCCAATTTTGGGAGGGTTTGCCATAATCGCCACGCTTGGCAGGCGGGTTGGCGATCGCAGTATGGTATGATGGTGGAATACATAGAGAACGCTGCTGCCCATTCTCCGGTACGACCCTAAGTCGCCTTTTACGACACCCACGGGAAGTAAGGGGTGGTGCTATTCTTAAGTCCGGCACCACACAGACCGGGGCTCACTGAAGTGGATTTTCTTGAAATGTCAAAATAAAAGCGATTGTAATGACAAGTGCGTTACTGAACAAGGATGAATCTGAGATATACTGGGTAATCTGGTATTGTGCTTATACTCACGGCTTCCTGTGTCTGTTATGTTCGTATCTTGTTTTGTTCATTGTGTTTGTCCTGAATTCTTGAAGAATAGTACCTGTCGTAGTGACACTAGTCATTGTTGGGCAGTGGGTTGGGTACTATACAAATTATACAAGCCTAGTTTTTGTTTACTCTAAGCCATCTTCATGGACATCTTAGAATAGGACCAACACCGAAATCGGCCCGAAACTTAAAAAACTGGCGAAGTGCGAGTCGGACTCGCACACGAAGGGTTCCGTACCACAAGGCAAAAACGCCGAAAAAAACATGTTGTGTGAGCCCCCCTTAAATATTTATTTTATTTTAATTTTATTATATATTATTAAAGTTAAAATACAACTGAGTATTTTGTGAATATTTCAAGTGCCTACCTGTTGCCATTTTTGATATCGAGCAAAAAGGGCAAAAAAATCGCGTTTATTGTATGGGAGCCCCCCTTAAATATTTAATTTATTTTGTTTTTAGTATTTGTTGTTATAGCGGCAACAGAAATACATAATTTGTGAAAATTTCAACTGTCTAGCTATCGCGGTTCTTGAGACAGACAGACGGACAGACGGCCAGACGGACAGACAGCGAAGTCTTAGTAATAGGGTCCCGTTTTTACCCTTTGGGTACGGAACCCTAAAAAGATCTGCTCCTTTTTACATTTTATCGATTTATGTGAACAGCTGAGGAGCTATTCTTGTAATTTTAAGAACGCTCTCAGTCTGATCTCAGTCTCAGTCTGTAAAAATACGTCTAATTTCCCTATATTGACAAGTTTTTAACATTAATTGTCGCTAAGGTGAGATTGCGACTAGATTTTGACCGTGTTTAATTACGAGAATTGGCCTTCTGAGATTTTTTTCGCAATTTCGGGCTTGGTTCTATAGTAAAAGTTTGTTCCTATTGATGAGCACATCGACCCTTTTTCAGGTTTTCAGTGATTTTAATTACACCTGTTTAAAGGTTCCCCGCACACAGGCGCGACGCAACTCTAGTAGAACAATTTCTATGAAAACCTCATGGAAATTGTTCTACTAGAGAAAAAAAAAATCCCCCTAGATATTTTCTAGTTTATTTTTTAACCAGTATGCTATATTGGCATGCAGAATTTAATGTGCCCATGACATTTCATATCTACAGGTTGATAATGCTATAGCAAGCTGCAATGATTTTTGAAGTTTGGTCCTTGAGCCGTCTGTTTAAGGTTCACATTTTGATCTTACCGCTTAGCCCTGCATGGTTTGGGTTCACTTGCTTACTAACTCTATTAATAAATATTACCGTTGTTTTTTTTAAGAGTTTTTGATGAATTTGCTACTAAGCATTATGTTACAATGGTTCAACCATACCTACTTATATTTCGTCTTTAAAAAAAAAAAACTTTTTTTGGACACCTAACAATAAGCATTTGGTTTTTCTTTTTTAGTCTTTAATTTTATTGATATTGCCTTCTAAAACAACTCTTGAAAAATAATGGTACTTATTAAATTATGGATACTATCCAGTTTTTTTTTGTTTGTCGCATGTTTTTTAAGATGCAAGAGTCTTGCGTTTGTTTACAAGAATGTAACTAACACTACAGTGCAAAGTATGTAGGAATGTGCTAACCACGTAAAAAATAAGTATAACAAATTCACCTAAAGTTCGTTTTTTAACCCAGAGCCTAATCTGACTTTGAAGTCTTTTGTGTTTTGCGTTTTTTTAGTATAGAAGTTTGACATTACACCTGTCAGATTAGTCTCCGGGATTAACAACCGAACTTTAACCTTCTAAGCGCTTGGCTAAATATCAATTGCCGTGCCCCTAGCTCGCGGCAACAAATCGATAAAATAATGCCTACAATAAATAAGGAGGAGCAATCGTTGAATAGAACGAAAAAATAATGCATGTCCTCTGTCGCAGAAATACGACACGAGCGATAGGGGCACGGGAATATGTGTCGCATGGTGAAAAGGTGCATGGTGAATGCTGATCGTTACCATGTTGTATGGGGTTTATTTATAAACGATGATTAAAGTAAAGTGACGTTTAAACGTCAAAAATGTATGGTTATTAAGCCTGGGTTGCATCATCTTACTTTAACTTTAACAAACGTCAAAAGTCTGCCAAACTGCATACAAAAATCACCGGTTATGGTTAAAGTTACGGTTAAAGTCAGATGATGCAACTCAGCCTTAAGGGCCTGCGCAGACGACGGACTTTTGTCCGCGGACTTTTTTGTCCGCTAAAATAGATCGCTTACAACTGTATCGAGTAACGCAAACGAGGGATTAAAAGTACACGACAATTGTAAGCGATCTATGTCCGCGGACAAAAAGTCCGCGGACAAAAGTCCGTCGTCTGCGCAGGCCCTAATAGTCGCTAATCACTAGTTAACTTTAAGCAACGTTTATGAATAAAAGGGTATATGTTACATGAAGGTATTCAATAAATATAAATAACTTATCGGTAGGTAGGTATTTGTAGCAGGAAATATTCTAGTTACTAAAAGGTCACTATATACTTCACACATAGGCACTTATATGTATATTTAAGATGTAAAATACCTACATTTGTAAATAATAACCTACGATTCTACACCTACTTACATAAAAAATATACCTATATTACAAACTAAATTCTAAGTACAGTCAGGGAAATTAAATTTAACCTAATTACTGCTGCTTACAACTGTCAAAGAATGAAATTTGATTAAACAGACAATTAAGTTCGTAGTCAATTTGTTAAAAATTAATTTCCCTGACTTTACATATTAAACTAAGGTGTTTGTTACAACCAGTATCCCAATGCGTACCTGTCTCACAATCCTCTTCTTCGTCGTGTCGATGCCACGATAGTGTATTAAATTTTACTGGCTCAAAAAGTGCCCTTTATTTTGTCAATACAACAAAATCAATTGCTTCATAAATGTTTGAAAAATTATTATGCTCGTTAATGTAATTAACGTAATGAATATTGAATAGTCAAAATGAAAGGGATTGTGATTATAAGTGCGTTAGACCATACCTGGTGGCCTAAAAAGGCCACTTTGGCAGAATCATAAAAGGATAACATAATGGACAGTTAACCGTTAATCGTATCCAAATCCCATTGGTGAAGCTTTTTTCAGTAATTTTTTTTGTCTGTGCTAAAATCAATCAATCCGATCCAAAATCAAGCTCTTTGATTATACCTACGTAGTGCAGCGAAAACAAAGAAAAACGCGGCCTGTCTTCGCCATATTACGATTCATAATGTTATCCTTTTATGATTCTCCAATGTGGCCTTTTTAGGTCCCCTGGTCTCACGCACGATTTTTAACGCGACCGTTTTTCATTGCGCACTGGATTTCCAACTCTCGGTGTTGAGCTGAGCACAGCAGTTACGGGTAGTCAGAAGCCCGAAAGTCTGACAACCAGTCTTACCAAGGGGTATCGTATTACCCAGTAACTGGGTTGTGGAGGTCAGATAGGCAGTCGCTCCATGTAAAATACTGGTATTCAGCTGCATCCGTTTAGACTGGAAGCCGACCCCAACATAGTTGGGAAAAGGCTAGGCAGATGATGATGATGGTGTTGAGCTGAGCATAGAAAATCCAACAGAGTGAATCCCAGCGCGTCAAAAAAATACACTGGTGGATTTGAACTTTCGGCGCAACTTTGCAAGCTAAGGAGTGCGTTGCAAATCCAGTGCGCAATCAAAATCGCCGCGTTAAACACTGGCCCGTGGGTACGAGGGCTTACGCTTACGCAGTTAGGGGTTGTACATTAATCACGTGAGGCTCGAAAGGGGGGGGAGGGGTCCATAAAAAATCACGAAATATCACAAGGGGGGAGGGGGTGTAGTAATATAGCACGTGTATTTATTTTTTCGGCAAACGCGTACAAAATCGAAATCGGCTTGTAGTGTGACTTTGATTCGCCGTTGCCAGGCAAGGAACGAAGTGAAGTTCTCGCGATAATTTTCTATAATAAAATTAGATGATACTTCTGTATTCTGAAAATTGGATTTCAAAGAAATATGGAGCTAAGTACTAAGTAGTAGCTGCGTATTGTAAGTCCTTGCACAACAATTAACAAAAGATACCTAAGCATTTAGATACTATGTCCATGATGCATGCTCTAGTGAGGGCACCGGGTTGACAATATTTATCAGCAAGTTAATAGGTATCTGTATTTTATAAATATTAATAAAAAAAAATCAGATTCTTTGTAGGTACAAAAAATACACGTGATTTAGGGGAGGGTTTAGTCTTAAACCTCACCATGTATCACCAAGGGGGAGGGGGGGTTAACAATGCCAAAAAAAACATCACGTGATTAATGGGCGGCCCCTTAGGCTGTAGCATAGACCACGGAGGCGCCGCGGCGGCCGCTGCTAGAGGCGACATTTGTCAACACTTTCCATTGCAAACCAAACGTTTCGAAATAAAAGACGAATAGAAACTGACAGCTTTGAACTGCGGTCCGTGATCGAAATTGCGTTCAATGCAAAATCGGCACCACGAATTATACAAGGTGGCAGGGATATGTCGTCGGTTTAAAAAAAAATCTGCTGTTTCCTAAAACAGTGCAATACCTGCGCGGTCAAACTGTATGGAACTGCAATTTTTTTTTAATAACCAACGTTAAATTTCAACGTTCAGAATCATGTACTGAACCCATAGCAAAGCAACAGGTGGCGCGTCATGTCCCCTGCCACCCTGAATTAGTACTGCCTTCTCTAGACGCTACCGTCGCGGAGATTCCGTGCTCTGTGGGCTGCAGAGAAGAAAAACCCTAAGACTTGAAGAACTAAAAGTAATAATTTTCATTTTTTTTTTGTTACAGCCTTGTTTCGAACCAAGATCAACGATACGGCCATCTTTACTAGACTCAAAACCAGGGAAGGAAGAAAAGAAGAACTTGATCGCGAACATGGAATATCCAGATGACCATTACTAACATCAATGGATCTTTTTTGAGTGGCGTACAATATTTTGGCTATAACACTAAGGCACAATATACATAAGGAATTATTCGGATATTACGGAAATATAGGCTTTACAGCATCTAGCCAAAAATTTTGAATTTGAATTAAAAAGTTTGACCACTTTTTTATAATCATACTGTGATGTTACTGGTGCTAAAGCGAATGTAATAGAAAGAAATGTCAGTTTGCGTCCAAAGCACAAACACACCATACTGTATTTTATACAGGCTGTTACACTAATTTATTTATCTTCAGTTCTACGTGGAAATTAAATGTGTCCAGGAAAATCAAAAGGACGATAAGAAATCATTGCACTATCGAATTATATGGAAACTTTTTACAGTTACAGAAAACAATGAGAAATCTATATGAGAATATCATCCAAGCATGCCTATATAAATAAACATAAGTTTCTAGGCACCTATAGTTCTTTCTACACGAATATATTCCTTATAATATTGTGCTAAAGGTTTACATATATGTGATATTTGATTAAGAAGGTAGAAAAAGATACACATAAACGATTACATTAATCTTTATGCGTGATCTACGGGCTGTGTATGATTGCTAAAAATCTGAGTGCATGGAAACTAGATTTTAGGTTGTTATTATTTATTTGGGTTCAAAGGGATCGACGCATATCGTGAATACGTAAACCTTGAGGATCCTGGCTAAAATTTTCATGCTTCGGTCGGTCGTTATTTTGTTAGCATTCACGAGGTGCCTTCTTGTTAACTTAGTGCTTTACTTAACTAACGATTAACATAATTATCGATGTTTAAGTTCACCCAAACTTACCGATACATGTACATTTTAGCAGCGATCCTATCGAAATGGGCATTTGAGTCGATTTTTCGTTATTTCCATTTTAATTTCAAATATCTTTGCTATTTTATTAGTAAATTCTATACAAACATGAGTCTACGAAAAATATGTCGAATTCTATGTTCTATTCTTTATTGATTAAGTTTTAGTGACTTTGTGCCAAAGTTTGTTTCGTATAACGAATTGGTTGCTTCCTTATACGATATTTTAGAAGAAAATATATTATATAATCGGCAACACTATTAACAATAACGTGAAATGGTCTCGATACAAAATATAACGTAGCATTTATAAAGAAATAAAAATAGTGTACTAATTGTACAGATTTTTGTTATTATTTTGTAATTACTGTTACCAAATTTTTTAGTAATTATTATGGACATTTTTTATTTAATTATCTAATTATTTTTTGATCATTTTCGACATGTCTTTGTAGAAATTCATTGAAAATTATCAAGAAACTATTTAAATGGGTTGTATTGTACTGTACGTCTTCTTTAAGAATAATTTGAGACTTATTTTTAAACGTCTTATTCCGTTTCTGTGTTCAATCTTATAACCACCAATTTGACATCATGATGTAGATTTTAACTGTTTTTGTGCACACAATGGGCCATTTTGGACATTTAATGTTGGCCATTCCAAGAAATACCGTAATAATATCACCGTACATGGGGTCATTATGTGTGTTCCATAACAAAATGTGTTCTTCCATAATTCTGAAAGTACCTACAGCGATTGTTGACTATTTATAAACTTATTAAAATGTGAACAAACTGTTTTTACCTGGAGAATGATCTTTTCTAATTTTCATGAACTAAAACACTGAGACGAACTTATAAAATGAAATTGACAGTGAAAATTAATTAGGATCATCTCAATCAGTGACTTTAAATGCTTCTGGCTACTAATAACGAGCAGTTGCCGTATTATGAAGGTGTAAGAGAGAGACGGAGCTATTCATGACCGATACCACCATCCATTTTTCGGACTGGAATCATGATGGCATTAATACTTCATAATAAGGCTCCAGGTTTTTTAATTAGGAACTCGCCAACCCAGACTCGTCTTAAAGGTCACACAATACTGCCTTTAGTACGTCAAACTGTGGCTCAAAAGTTTTAGTACAGTCGGCGACGTTTTAAACTGATGGTAGAAACAAATAGGCCGTGTGAGGTTGTTCATTTAGTATGTAGTCATTGTAAGAATGAAACTATGTCAGCTGCTTGCAGACAGTTTTATTTTGCCAAAATATGTGAAAAAGTGAGTGAGAAATTCTAAATTTTATACTAGTTTGAAAGTGGTGGTAAGCAGTGTGAATAGTTTTGTTTAATTTTTTTAGCGCGGTGCCTCACTTCTCGATGTAATGTTAGCTACCCTGGACTTGTGTCGGCCTTTTTTATAATTTTGATAAAAGACGCATGCATGGTGTAATACCATTAAAGGTATATATCCACATATATTCAAGGCCGTGCCGAGGCCCTGCTCCAACAGAGGCTCACAAAAAATATCAGTGCGTACATTTTATATGAACTCGTTCACACACGCGTGTCCAGGCCGGTGACGGACCTTCTGTGCCTGTTTTGTGCGTGCCACGGCCTTGATATGTAGATAGACCTTAACAAGTTATGTTAGGATGTGCCGACAAGTCCGTAGTCCAGTTCAAGCCTCTGATCGTTTTGAACGATGTAACCCTTGTTTAGGCTTTTAGTGTAAGAATTTGCGTTCCTATAGTAATTCTAAAAATATTTATCGGAGTACCTCAATATAGATAATTTATTTAAAAAAAAAGATTTATTTAGTAAACTTGCAAAGTAGTGACAAATATAATTTTAGTGCAGTTGTAGAGTAAGGTTATGTATTTTGATTTGCCTTTTTATTATATAATTTTGGTGCTGACTGTTTATTGATTAATTTGTTTAGCACGGAATCTCAAGTTACTTAAAATTGGTTTGTACTTACCTCCTAGCTGTGAGAAACAAAAATAAAATATGAATTTTATATTTGTAAAAATAAACAACTTTTAATAACAGAGTAACCTATGTGGTTTTGTAGTACTTAACATTTTGTATACTGTACTTACCAATTTACTGAATTAACACTAATTAATTAGTTTATCCTAATTGCAGCTGGACTTATGAAGAGGCACCATTACTTAATTCGCCCTATATTGGTGGTACTTAGCTAAGTACTTAGACAATTTAAAACTTACTTTTTTAGTAGTTAGATTTAGTCGTGGATTGATAATATCCACATGAGAAATGTGATATTATTGAGTCTTGGTATAAGCCTAAGTTAGTGAATATTGTGATTAGTAATATTAAATTAAAGAGCTTGCATAAACAACTTTGTTTCATTGTAATAAAACCTGTTTTCGCTTAACAACTTCATTTATTCCATATAGCTAAGAAGATACAAAGTTGAGGTCTTTGGACACACGGTCGATTTGGTCGGAGAACACTTAAATAGTATAAATAAACTTAAAAGCAGTGCATACTACACTATAGGCTCTATACAACGTCGTATCACTTACAAATTAAACAAAGTTGTGCTTCACACAACCAACATTTCTCGACAAACGACTTGAGCCTCTATTTGATCTATTACTCATTATCACATTGAATAAAAACTTTCTTTGTTTAATCTTTTGACCGCTTTAGTTTTATATAATCGACAAATAAAATAAATGTCTAAAAAGGGTCGTGCAATTAAACAAAAAGAACATAGGTTCTCAGTCGTATAAATTCGACAGGCGGCACCGGCACGAAAACATTTATCGTATTAATCCGACTGGGGCGGTCAATAGGTTAATAATAATCTCAATATATATATTTTTCGTCGTGAAACGATAAACCAGGATAATAAACATGTTCCCATATACATATATGTTTAGGCACAAGACATCACGTAACAACACAGTTACCGCTATTGACAAACAAGGAGACCTCAGACAACCGAGATAGCATTTAAAAAAGTTTGAATAAAGAAAAGTAATATTTTAAACCTTTCTGGATTTATGGGAAACAAAAGTTGAGCAGTAAACAATTGTTGCTAAACAGGATGTTTATGTGAAACGACCGGCAACATGTTATGCAACTTTTGTTTCCTATACGAATAAAAGACATGCAAACCTTAGGGAAATACAGGCGTTTCATTGTGTGAAAACATGATCGAATAATCGTATCATCATTAAGTTTTTTTGAGGTTGTGTGCGATCACCCTATGGATACACATAATTATTACTATGAGACATCACATAACATCAAGAACAGGTTTTATGTCATCAATATTGCATTTATACATTATATTGCATTTATGATGCGTTGTATATTGCATTTACAACGCATCACATTTCTCAATCGTCGCGCAAGCAACATTTTACAAATTGTATATTAATTAAATACAAGGAATTTTTACGTAATATACTGGTCTTATCAGCGATTTATGCGTTTAATCATTTAATTGCAAATTCAACATTCTACTACATTTACCAGTAGTATATTTATTATATTTTCTTAGTTCTACATAATAAATTTTGAGCCTACATTCAATCATTTAAAAAAATCGCAATTTATAACGTCCAATGGACTGCATTAGCATTTGCCACTAATAAAAAAAAAATCATTTTATTTTGCTTTATGGTAACTTTAGTCGTGATTATTACTTTTCTCTTGAATAATTTGGCGTGAAATTAGGTGCAAAAGACTGCATTGAATTTTAGTAAATAAATGTATTACCTTATAGTTTTTATATTATTGTATTAAATAGTAAATATGCTATTTTATTCATAAATAATATCACGCTTACTCTTAGTGAAGACCATCATTATTATTTTCTTTACAAGGAAAGCGTATTATTAAATATTATTATTCTAGTTTGTCAATGATTATTCGCATGGGTAACTAACCATTTATTTTATAAATAACAGAAATGCAATACATTATGGCAATATAATGAATTAAAAACAGATTACAACTAGGATCAATTGCGGAATACATGCTTATGTAAATCTTTTAGGACTGCATTATATCGTACATAATTTCAACACATATAATAAAATATAATCTCAATAAGAATGCTATTTTATAATCACAGTTACATAACAACAAAGCATAGCAACACTGTGATTATATACATCATAAGAATTATAAAATATATTTATAATAAATATATTATATTTCTATATTATTATTTATTTACGTAACAACAGAATATATTAATTAAACGTTTAGCACTATACATAAATACTAAGCAAATATAATAATTTAAATTAATATAACAGAAAAATATTGCACATAATAATATTATTATTAAGTATGACTTATTTTGCTAGAATCCCGTAATCTAACGACACCTTTTCGACTATACGAAAGCTACCTAAAATAAAACTACATTTGAACAAACTTGACAGTAGTAAGCTGGAACAGTTGTTAGATTCGAAGAGCGGGTCAATCATTGTAATTTAAATCCTAAGACAATACCCATAAGTCACATGACGCGCACTCGCTTTGAACAACTATATTCAGTAGGCTCTTTCACAATTTTGTTGACCAACATTTTTATTAAAGTGTGATGAAAAAAAAACATGACGCATAAGAAGTGCGTTGTGTCATTGTTAGTTTAGTGTCATTGTGTCAGCTTAGTGATGCGAAACTATCGATATTGATACAAAAGTGGTACCTACTTTAAATATCGAGTCAAAGCAGAAAATAAAGTTAAATACCTCGTATTCCTACTAGGAATGTTAAAAACTAACAAATATTGTTTACGAGAAATTCGTTCTAGTTAACAGAGCAAACAAAAAAAAAAGAATATCTTCTTAAACAAATATACATACAACTAATGTTTATTTTAAACCCTGCCAATTTATGTTATTTTTTATATTATGTATGTCAGACAAAATTTTATCATTATTATATAATTATGTGTATATTTCCACTAAAAGCTATGTCATATACGTACTTACGAACAGCTTTGCATGGCTCTATGGTGTAGATCAATTCTTTGAATTAGATTCTGTAACAAAAGAATATAGCTTAAAATAAAAATACTACCAATTTACAATATGTACTGCACAGATTTATGTGTGAACTAGCTTTTGACCGCGGCTTCGGCCGCGTGGAGGTCGGAAATTATCCCACGGAAACGTATTGCCGAGATAAAAAGAATCCTATGTGTTAATCCAGGTTACAATAAACTATTTGTGTTCCAAATCCTATTAAAACCATAATACTAATGATTGAAATACTATCATGAACATGCAAGCCTTTTGCGACTTTTTGTAAGAATACTGCTCAGAAAGTCGGGTCATACTTCAATCATGATTCGAAGGACACGTAGCGCCATCTAGCGTCCTCAAGCAATTGTGACTGTCGAAAGTTATTTATTGTTCTTTTCCTCGGGAACAGTATTTTATTTCTGGATGAAAGGTACCCTATGTCCTTTTCTATACCCCTGACAACGTTATGCAAAATTTCACGATGATCGTACTTACTTTCGCATTTATAATATTAGTTAGGATAATGTTTTTCTAGCTCATAATGTCTGTTTCAAAAGGATCTGATGAACGTATAAACAAACCCTGTTCAGGTTAAATTTCTAGACTTCATATCTCACCATTTTTTATTCTCACAATTATTGTTTGAATAACATTATTGAATTCTGATTAAAATATCATCGACACAATTGAGGTTATAAAATTTACCTCAATTAATAAACATGTGAAGGCTATTCTCGTACTTAAAAACGTTAAAATTCAAGTCGCAATCTCAACTCAGCGACAATCAATGTCAAAAACTTGTCAAAAATGTATGTAAATGGATGGTATTTTTGACAGATTGAGACTGAGATTAGAATGCGAACATTCTTAAAAATATCAGGTGATTTCAAATTTCGGGTATTATAATAATCAAATCAAAGCACTCACTTTGTAAGTGGCACTACGGATTAGCTTCCACAGATACGTTTTCTGATCAATTTGTTTACATTTTCTTCACACACTTTTGGAACAGATCATACCTATATATTCAGTAGCTCACCATGCTCAGTATCATTGAGCAGCGCCGCCAGCTCGGCGACGCGGTCGCGGTGCGCGTGCATGTAGGCGTGCGTCTCCCACAGCATGGTCACCAGGATGTCGTCCGCGCGCTCGTCCATGGCCACGTCGCGGGACATCTGCGGCGCGAAGCGGTAGTACGGCACGCCCACCGCGCTGCACCACGCGCGGGCACGCTCTACGACGCGCCCGTCTGATTGGGTTGCCTGGGAACAAACCGTTTGTTTCAGACAAGAAGATGGAGACAATACGAAGGTGCGGACTATACAGCAGCACAGCAGAATGTCTCAAGTGTGCATGGTTGCCCATATCCGAAACAGTGAAATAGTGAAGTTTTAGGATCGATTTTGATGAAAACTACAACAGTATCATTAGATTTTTGAAGATTAGTTAAGGAACAGGTAACATGTTTGAATCACTTCCAAAAATTTGATCTATCTACGCACTTGGAAAATTTACTTTGTATAAAGATTGGGACCATATGAAAGTTGGAAACAATAGGAAAAGGGAGACCAAAACGAAGATTAGAACTATAAAATTTCAAGATAAATCAAAGTAACAAGGCAGAGTTAAATCTGGATCCTATACATATCTAGCCGGGTGTCTGAAATTAACTGCTGTCGGAATCTATAATCTAAGTTTTTCTGTCTCTCCAAGCGACTTTCGTCAGGAGTCGTGTAGTGTCGAAGACGTAAGACGTCCTCGTAACATAGGGTCTGGTTGTAAACCAGCGTCAGGCATTAGTTGTCTGACGTTTGTGCTGACTGGGCCTATTTGGCGCAGCCGTGTTTTTTTTTTTTATTGTGAATATTGTGTACCTTACTTAACCTGGGTCAAATAAACTTATTTTATTTCTTTCTGGTTGTCATGGAGCTATTAGCCCTCGGTTACTGTCGACCATCACCATTTTATAGGCGATTCCAAAGAGTTTGATCTCCATAGTCCTCATACATTCACGGGTTACTAATCCCCTTTCTTATATTCTACCAGCATCTCTTTTACCCACAGAGTAGTCAAAACAAGTGTCATATTACCTGGTCGTCAAGTGTCATGTTACCTGGTCAACAAGTGTCATGTTATCTGGTCAGCTAGTGTCATGTTACCCGGTCAACTAGTGTCATGTTACCTGGTCGACAAGTGTCATGTTACCTGGTCGACAAGTGTCATGTTACCTGGTCGACAAGTGTCATGTTACCTGGTCGTCAAGTGTCATGTTACCTGGTCGACAAGTGTCATGTTACCTGGTCGACAAGTGTCATGTTACCTGGTCGACAAGTGTCATATTACCTGGTCGACAAGTGTCATGTTACCTGGTCGTCAAGTGTCATGTTACCTGGTCGACAAGTGTCATGTTACCTGTTCGACAAGTGTCATGTTACCTGGTCGACAAGTGTCATGTTACCTGGTCGTCAAGTGTCATGTTACCTGGTCGACAAGTGTCATGTTACCTGGTCGTCAAGTGTCATGTTACCTGGTCGACAAGTGTCATGTTACCTGGTCGACAAGTGTCAAGTTACCTGGTCGACAAGTGCCATGTTACCTGGTCAACAAGTGTCATTTTACATGGTCGACAAGTGTCATGTTACCTGGTCAACAAGTGTCATGTTACCTGGTCAACAAGTGTCATGTTACCTGGTCAACAAGTGTCATGTTATCTGGTCAACAAGTGTCATGTTACCTGGTCGACAAGTGTCATGTTACCTGGTCGACAAGTGCCATGTTACCTGGTCGACAAGTGTCATGTTACCTGGTCAACAAGTGTCATGTTACCTTGTCAACAAGTGTCATGTTACCTGGTCGTCAAGTGTCATGTTACCTGGTCGTCAAGTGTCATGTTACCTGGTCAACAAGTGTCATGTTACCTGATCAACAAGTGTCATGTTACCTGGTCAACTAGTGTCATGTTACCTGGTCAACAAGTGTCACGTTACCTGGCCAACAAGTGTCATGTTACCTGGTCAACAAGTGTCATATTAGGGTCAATTTATACTAGCGCAGAGTCGAAGCGCATCTGAAACTTAACATGGCACATTCACCCTTATCTTCACAACGTAATGCACATATTTCTTCTGAGATAAAAAGAAGACGCGCGAATTCGCGCGCATTCGACGGAATTCACGCGTCTGAGCGCGACCAACGCTGATTGGTGCGCGTTCATTACGTTGTGGAGATAAGGGTGAATTTGCTATATTAAGTTTCAGATTAACGCTTCGATGCGCTTCGACTCTGCGCTAGTATAAATTGACCCTTACCTGGTCAACAAGTGTCATGTTACCTGGTCGACAAGTAGACCTCCAATCGCTGACAATCCCCAAGCGAGCCGAGCGGTGTCCCAAAAACTCTCTGGCTTGAACACGTCTATATCTTTTAACTTTGAAACGGGTATCAGACCTGCGAATAAGAAAACATGCGTTGGTTTATGGCTTGATGTTATGGTAATGAACGGTCTGTCATCAAATCAGCTGGTAAATGGTAAGGCTGACATTCCATTGGTTCGGAGTGGTCCGGAGAAAAATTATCTATTAGGGTTTCATAAGAATCATGAGCGTAGAAGAGCCGATTAAAATAAAGAGTATTAACCATTTTGGTTCCATCTCGGTGTAGTGTCAGCCTAAGTCCGCGTAAAACAGCTTGACACGCCAAGGTGTTTGGAGATGAAGTAGAATTGTCTCATGTGTTTGTAATTGCATTAGTATCTAACAACCCTTACACTCTGTCCACCAGGTTAATAGTTTTTTGACAGATGGAACTAGTGATTGCAGCAATGTTATAACATACATTTCGATAATTTCACTTTCACCACAAGTTCTATTTGTCTATGTGACAGTAAAGTAGTTTCAACCTTCGTGAAGTTCCAATTTACTGGGAATTGTTGTCAAAGCTGGTCAAGCAAATACGAGGTCGATTATACATGATACGCCGATGCGTTTAAGCCATGGCGTTTAAAATGTGAATCTGTAACTGTATCTGCTCATCTGCCTCCCTTTTCCCAATTATGTTGGGGTCGGCTTCCAGTCTAACCGGATACAGCTGACTACCGGTATTTTACATGGAGCGACTGCCTATCTGACCTTCACAACCTAGTTACTGGGTAATACGATACACCTTGGTAAGACTGGTTGTCAGACTTTCGGGCAATAGCCCGAAAGTCTGACAACCAGTCTTACCGACCCGTAACGACCGTCAAAGATCCACGACCCACGACTTAACGTGCTTTCCTAGGCACGGACGGGTATTTGAAGATGGTCACCCATCCACGGACCAACCGCTGCAAACGTAGCTTAACCTAATTGATCAAACCGTGCGGCTA
Source organism: Mesoligia furuncula (assembly GCA_916614155.1). Taxonomy (NCBI): domain Eukaryota; kingdom Metazoa; phylum Arthropoda; class Insecta; order Lepidoptera; family Noctuidae; genus Mesoligia; species Mesoligia furuncula. Next base: position 21,873,227 of record OU744808.1, read on the forward strand.
TTGTTATTAAGCCACAAGCCCCTCTTTGCATTTCTTTATGACATTACACAAAGAAAAGCTTAAGACTTAACTTTGCCAATGTACAAATTGTAAAGCAATAGTTTACTCATTGTTGAAGAGCCGGATAAATAAATCCATACTAATATTATAAAATAGCAGCGCCCCGCGGTTTCACCCGCATAAGTGTCGATCCCGTGGGAATATCGGGATAAAAACTATCCTATGTCCTTTCCCGGGACTCAAACTATCTCTATACTAAATTTCATCACTTTCGCATCCATAATTCCATACTAAGTATGGATGCGAAAGTGTGTCTGTTTGTCTGTCTGATACCTCTTCAAGCTTAAACCGCTGAACCGATTTAGATAAAATTTCGTATTGAGATAGTTTGAGACCCGGGAAAGGACATAGGGTAGTTTTTATCGCGATATTCCCACAGGACAGAAATGGTGAAACCGTGGAGTGCTGTTAGTAAATAATAAGGAAATCTTTACTTACCAGTACCACACGACACGACTACTTTAAGGTTGGTCTTCTTAGCGGCTTCCTGTTGCCCCGTAGCTCTTAACGCGAGATTTAATTCCGTCAGTTCTGTCATTACGTCCAATGTGGGATTGTTGCCCATCAGACCACCGTCTAAATACCTGTGGGATTATAGAATGTTTTTAATCACACTAATATTATAATGGTGAATGTTTTTGAGTGTGTTTGTATGTTTGTTACTTCTTCACGCACAAACGGCTGAACGGATTTGGATGAATTTTGGCACATTGATAGTTTATAACTAGGTCTTCAAGTCTGCTATTACAATAGTGTCAGAATGGTCTATCATTGATTTCTTAATTGTTGATTTTGACAAGTTTGGTACTCTACTAATATAATGGCGTCATTATGACTTTCCAATAGCATAGAATGGTAATCTCGTACATAATGACAAATGAATTACCGACTTAGGCGTTAATCTGCTAAAATTTTGACAGTTCCTTTGATCAGTGACCTACCATTAGAACGTCATTGTGCAGTCACATAGCTTCTAATTCGTTACGAGTATCGTATATGTTCTGTGTCATTGACCGACCAGTGATCGACCATTATGAATTTAGCAGATTACGAACTTTTAGCAAAATGACAATGGAATAGTGTTGGAATGACGAATTTATAGAAATAGCAGACTTGGGCCCCAGGATTAATGCATAGGATGCTTTTTATCCTGATATTCCCACGGGATCGACACTCATGCGGGTGAAACCGCGGGGCGCAGCTAGTACAAAATAATCGCAACCATACTGCCATTTCAAACGAAATTATGAGTTACGATTGAGACTTTTGTATATTACAATTGGAAAATGACAGTATCGAACATTGATATTAAGTAAAAAACTCTACGGGGTATGCGTGCACGCAACCTGCAGTAATACGATTAAAGTTTTGTGCCTCGGCAATGTTCGTGTTTCCAAATTAGTGCGAATAAGCTACCAATGTCTGATCATCGAGCCTTGTTGTCTGCCATGAAAAAACTTAGAGAAGCTATATGGAAATCGCCAAAAAGAATCGGCTGTTCCATATATTTTGTCGAGTTATCTGAACAAAAACGTCTGGAAGAGATTTATTTTTTCGCGATTTCAAGTTTGGTCCGCTACTAAGTTGTTTCATAATCATAAGTATAATATATTATAATGACTCTTTCCGGGTTTTGAATTGTTCCAATTACACAATTGTATATCTTGGATCCAGCAATAAAACTATTTTTTTTTCAAATTTCGAATATAGAAACCACTAGCTGTGTCCCGCGGTTTCACCACAAAATACAGATAGTACAGAAGTCAATCTACATACAAAGTGCGCTCGAGCAACGCACACATAGACACCGCTCACGGACATGTTATCTCAGACGGGTTGGGAGTATTGCGAGCGCGAGTGGCATCCGCTTGAGACACGTGTCTGTGAAGTGCAAAAATGGAGCAACAAAAAAATGGCTATCTAAGCTCGATATAATTATATAATAGTTTCCTATTTTGAATCAGTATAAACAAAGTAACTTTTTTGTAAGGTAAATTCACGCCACCAACTATTACGCAAGTTGAAAACAAGATTTTATGTTTGTGTAGATATTGTGTTGTTTTTAGTGGCATTTGTTAGGTTTAGGTCTAAAACGGTGTAACGAGTCTTTTAAGCCTATTACATGATAGCGCGTTCTTTGCTTTAATTTGTAGGCAACAGGGTGGTGTTGCCATGTAAAAATTCATTTTTTTGAATCGGAAGTCGTGTAGTGGTCACACTGATTTTTTTTGATGCTGTCAGTTGATTTTGATATGTCACTTTCCGGCCGAACTTTATATAAAATGGAGTAATTTTAGAGCTCCAATTAAAATCTGGAAGTTGATACTTCCAATAGACTACATCCAGTCCTAATTATGTTGTGGCTGATTTGCCCTTGTCGGCATCATAATGGGATTGTCCATATTTTGTAAAAGGTTGGTAAAATTCTTCGTGGTTTCAAACCTACTCACGTGTCGCGTGGTTATTTGGATGGCAGACGTTAATAGTTTCCGATATTTGTTTCAGGATCTTTTGAACCTTATATATATTGGATTAATTCATCTACTGATGTAAAAACTTCCTTTGGAAAAGAAACGGTGAGTTAATTTGCATTTGGTCGTAAACATTCCGATCGGCATTTTTGTCGACGCTGAACATCAGCTAACGGTTATTCATGTTTCATTTCAGCCGTGAGGCGTTTCTTATTTCTTTTTACTTCGAGACTTAAATTTTTAACGCTAGCCCCTACCGACATATATCATGGACCGCCTGACGTCCCCGCGAAGATCAAAATCACCAGGGTTTGCCCATTCGGTTTGTTAGTTTATTCGCCGGAATATGGTATGGTTTATAATACTTAACTTAAATTGACAAAAGTGCAATAATGACAGGACAAAAATTAATTTCTATTCCATCTTAGTTTTACACCAACTGTTAATATTAGAAAGGAATTTTCTTGTATATTGAGACCAGCAGCCTTCGGGTAATAAAATCGTTCAATAACTTTTGTGTCGATTTTTATTGATACTCCCCGCTTGAAGATTAAAAGTTTCCAGTTACCGCAGGTTAGTCTATCCTTGGCATAGTTTGGTGTGTGCTCCTGGCGCCCGAATTTTCACTTCTACTTATTGTTTATTTATTTGGAGTACAACACAAACATTTATAATAACATCCACACTCTTTAAAATATATTTTTTTTATTATTACAATTGTCGCTAGATTATTTTTTTCAATATTACAATTGTCGCTCTGCAAACAGGGACATGAAGTAGGTTTGTCTGGTACCTTTATACTGTCATTATTGCACTATTAATTAATTAACTTATGAGTGTATTGTTTGCATTGGTTTGTTCTACATTGTTACTTTAATAACTTTGTGTTTATTTTGATTTTTGACTCATAAGTAGTACTTAACCTAATTTGGTGAATCTTTGTAAACAATGTTTGGTGTTTACAATTGATGCTTTTGTTTAATATCATGTTTTTTTCTTAGCAAAACGAACAGAAATGTATAGCATAGACTGCGTTTTGTTGTTCTCAACAGTAAAGTTATTTTAAAAACTAAGTTTAACTTTTTAAGTAAATAATTTAATCTAATTGTTAAGTACAATATTGTGCATTTAATTTATCTAGATTTAAACTGCTTGTAAGTGATTATTGCACTTTTAAAACGATAAAATTAACATAGTAATTTTTTATGGGATTACCCACATTGACTTTTATAATTAACCTCAAACTTGAGAATTTATTTTCAAACATTTAACTTTTTGAAACTTATTTTTTGCTTTTCGTTTGCTATTCGCCTTGCTGTTTGTTCATCATGGACAAGGGAGTTCAGTTTCCGCCGCTTCAGGATTCGGGTGATGTCGACGCCTGTACTGCTGTTGATGCTGACGTTGCTGAGAAAGTTCATGAGATGGTTAATGCCCCAGATGTTAACAATCCCTTTGACTCAAGAATCGCTCACTCTTCTTCGGCTTTTAGAGCACAAGCATTGCCTTCATTTAATTCCTTGAATGCGCTTGTTTGAAATGGCTTTTAGGTCTCAGTAATCCTAGTGGACGTTTGGCTCGTTGGGCTGCTAGAATTTCTCAATTTACATTTGATATTATTCATAAAAAAGGTTCATTACATTTAGTTCCAGATGCTTTATCTCGCATAGAAGTCGCTGCTATAAACGCTCAGGATAGTTTAGTCTTACCTGACGATGAAATAACTGACCCTTGGTATAGAAAAATATTTATCCAATGTCAAAAATCTCCTAGAAAGTATAAGAATTTTAGAGTTGAAAATAATACTTTGTATAAATTTTGTAGAAATAAATATAATCCTCACAGTCTTTTAGACTGGAAAATTGTTATACCTAAAGAGCATATTTTAGATACTATTAGATCAAATCACGATGATGTAAATTCTGGACACTTGGGAATACATAAAACTTTAAATAAATTAAAACAACATTATTTTTGGAAGGGAATGTTTAATGATATTCATCAATACATTTTGTCTTGCGATACCTGTAAAGCTTATAAACATACTACATCTCCACCTTTTGGTATGATGATTAATCCTAAAAAGGTTGATCGTCCCATGCTTATGCTCTCCGTTGATATCATAGGAATTCTACCTAAAACTTATTCTGGTCATAGATACATACTTTCGGTCGTAGACGTTTTTACTAAATATTGCTGGTTCTTTCCAATGATCAATGCTACCACTAGAGTAATTTGTAAACATTTTGAAAAAGAAATATTTCTCAAGTTTGGTTGTCCAAAAATAGTAGTTTGTGACAATGGAACTCAATTTACTTCAAAACATTTTGTAGATTTTTTGAAAGGTTTTAATATAACCAAAATATTTTATAATACTTTGTATACGCCTCAAAATAATCCTGTTGAGAGATATAATAAAACGGTCGAAACCTGCATATCGTGTTTTGTTAAAGATGATCATAGAACTTGGTCAAGTTTTTTGCCCAATGTTCAATTAGCTTTAAATAATAGTGAAAACCTTGCTACTGAGTTTACTCCTAACTTTCTGATGTTTGGTAGGGAGCTTATTCTTGATGCGTCATTACATCACTTTAGTAGTTCTGTTGATAACTTATCTCAACTAGAAATTTCAAATAGAAATGCTTATGCAGTTTCTCTTAATTCACTTAGTGATATTTTTGTTAAAGTTCAAGCTTACTTGTTAAAGGGGTATAAGCGTAATGCCGCTTATTATAATAAGGGTCGGAAAGTCATTTCTTTTGGTGTGGGTGATGTGGTGTGGAGAAGAAGTTTTCTTCAATCTAATGCACAAGCATATTTTTCAGCTAAACTTGCACCTAAGTTTGTAAATTGTAAAATAACTGAAAAGGTTTCAGATAACGTTTATGTTTTGAAGGATTTAAATAAAGGTTCAGTGGGACGTTATCATGTTAAAGATATTATTAAATTTTAATTTGGTTTCAAAGTGTTGGGTCTTGATTTTGATAATTTTGTTTGAAGGCCACTTTTGACAGTGTGATGTACGAGAGGAAGGATGATAGGTTATCGGTGGTTTGAAAGATGTATGTTAGGTAATTTCTTATAAATTTGTTGAATTTGAGACATTCTAAAAATAAAACTTAGGTCATTCTGGTTAATTTAATACTATTTTTTTTCACACTAAATATTTTTCACATCGAAGGATCTTATTTTATGTTTTGTTTGTTTTTGTTGGATTGTCTAAGATCTTATTTTTCTTTTTTAAGGGTAACCTACCTGTTTATATTTTATTAAGATCTTATACAACCCTACAGTTCAGGTAATTTCTACCTTGAGGTTAAAAAACTTAAATTCAATTTCAAGTTTTTGTAATCTTTTTTTTTTTTTCATAGTTTAAAATCATTCTATTTCGTCTTCGTCATAAATAGTAATCGATTTTTAAACCTATTTTGTGCTGTTCGTTGACAGAATTGTTTCTCATTTTTACTGGAGTTTCATTATTTTTAATGATCGGATTTGACTTTGTTAGTAACGCGTTCATCCTGGACTTTACTTTTTAGGGTCATTCTGTAACCTTTGTTACAAAATGCCTTATTATTTTTTGGATCTTGGTGTAGTTTTTGACCTTGATTTCGACTTTTTTCCATTGTGTTGGACATTGTTGTTCCAATCACGATGCGGGATTTTGTTTTGACTTTCGTCATACTTTTTCCTTTGCGTTCGGAAGTTCGGTGGTATGCCGGTCGCATTGTGAAACTTTGGCTTTCGCCTATTTGTTATTGAGATTTCTCATTGGAGATCTCAATGTTTTTTTGTGTTTGTCTGTGTTTGGGAGATTGGTAGTGTTGAGCCAGTCACAGCATTCACATTCTTTTACAGCTATTGTGCTCGGGAATTCGGTGGTGATGAGCCGATCACAATATGCTTTCCTTTGTCTCGTTGCAGGTTGTGCCTGTAACAGTATTTTAAATAAGGTCTTTCAGCTTTATTTAAAAACTTTTGTTCGGAGTTTTCAAATTTTTTGGATTGTTGAATACGGAGTTAGTCAGTGGCAATAGAGCCTAACTGCACTCATAGAGATGGTTGTGTTGGAAGCGGTTGACATAGTAGTCAGTGGCGATAGTGCCTAACTGCACTCATAGTTGTACTGTTCCAAGTGGTTTGAAATTTTTAGTCAGTGGCGATGGTGCCTAACTGCACTATAAAAATTGTAGTTTGTTTTGGTAAATTGTCCGAATTTGTTTGAAATTTTTAGTCAGTGGCTATAGTGCCTAACTGCACTGTTTTGGAGTTTTGGAGCGCTAAGAGATTTCTCTCTTCGTTTCATTTAATGAGTTTTTATAACTTATAATTTTTTGTTTTTCACTATTTCGTTTTTGACTTTTTGTCATTTACATTTTTTTTTACTTTTATTAAATTCTTGAGATTTTGTCGTTTGACATTTTCAGAGTTGATTTGCACTTTGAATCTTATGATTCTTTTTCTTTTTTTGAATTAGAACATAAACCAGTCTTAACAGGTTTATTTGGTTGAAGATTTCTTTCTAATAAAAGAAAGTTCCTTTCTTTTATTTTCGGGAGGGGATGTAATGTAACGAGTCTTTTAAGCCTGTTACATGATAGCGCGTTCTTTGCTTTAATTTGTAGGCAACAGGGTGGTGTTGCCATGTAAAAATTCATTTTTTTGAATCGGAAGTCGTGTAGTGGTCACACTGATTTTTTTTGATGCTGTCAGTTGATTTTGATATGTCACTTTCCGGCCGAACTTTATATAAAATGGAGTAATTTTAGAGCTCCAATTAAAATCTGGAAGTTGATACTTCCAATAGACTACATCCAGTCCTAATTATGTTGTGGCTGATTTGCCCTTGTCGGCATCATAATGGGATTGTCCATATTTTGTAAAAGGTTGGTAAAATTCTTCGTGGTTTCAAACCTACTCACGTGTCGCGTGGTTATTTGGATGGCAGACGTTAATAGTTTCCGATATTTGTTTCAGGATCTTTTGAACCTTATATATATTGGATTAATTCATCTACTGATGTAAAAACTTCCTTTGGAAAAGAAACGGTGAGTTAATTTGCATTTGGTCGTAAACATTCCGATCGGCATTTTTGTCGACGCTGAACATCAGCTAACGGTTATTCATGTTTCATTTCAGCCGTGAGGCGTTTCTTATTTCTTTTTACTTCGAGACTTAAATTTTTAACGCTAGCCCCTACCGACATATATCATGGACCGCCTGACGTCCCCGCGAAGATCAAAATCACCAGGGTTTGCCCATTCGGTTTGTTAGTTTATTCGCCGGAATATGGTATGGTTTATAATACTTAACTTAAATTGACAAAAGTGCAATAATGACAGGACAAAAATTAATTTCTATTCCATCTTAGTTTTACACCAACTGTTAATATTAGAAAGGAATTTTCTTGTATATTGAGACCAGCAGCCTTCGGGTAATAAAATCGTTCAATAACTTTTGTGTCGATTTTTATTGATACTCCCCGCTTGAAGATTAAAAGTTTCCAGTTACCGCAGGTTAGTCTATCCTTGGCATAGTTTGGTGTGTGCTCCTGGCGCCCGAATTTTCACTTCTACTTATTGTTTATTTATTTGGAGTACAACACACACATTTATAATAACATCCACACTCTTTAAAATATATTTTTTTTATTATTACAATTGTCGCTAGATTATTTTTTTCAATATTACAACGGATAGGACAAAATAAATTGTGTAAAGAAGGTCATCCGTTTTAAAGTTATTAGGGATTTTCGATAGTGAAAATTGACAAATGTAAAATTTTATATGTTTTTGTTCTGTAAACTTTTTGTATTGTATGTGATTTATTGCTCAACAATAAATCAAACAACTAGATACGAGTGCCACGATAGTTTTTTGTGCATAAGCCAAAGTTGACGACCCTAGCTCGACCGCCGACCGTAGGTATGAAAAGTGAAGTACATACATGTGATTGCCTTCTGTACTATCTGTATTTTGTGGTTTCACCCTCGTAAATGTCGATCCCGTGGGAATATCGCGATCGGTATAAAAAGTAGCCTATATGTTAATCCAGGGTGTCAGCTACGTTTATACAAAAATTTTTAATTTAAAAATTGGTCCAGCCGTTTGAGCGTGAAGAAGTAACAAACATATAAACACACACACACACACTCACAAACTTTCGCCTTTATAATATTAGTGTGATATCAGATTCTGACTGATTACTAATTTTAAAAAGGTTTTGGCCTGTTAGGAAGCTTACTGACCTGCCCGAGGCTCGGAAATAGGAGGGCGCAGCGCCACTAGCCCGGGCAGCTTGCCACACCAGCTGTTCAGAAGGAGGGGGCGGGGCCGCCAGGGACACCACTGAGGCCTGGTCACCGGCTTCGGCGCAAGGACCTGGAAACAGTTTATTAATTTATTACTAAAGATTTACCAACAGCTTCTGTATACAATGATGCCGATTCTGTTGTTCACAAACTAAACTAAATTTATGTGCAGTACATCTTTTTAAAGTGAGGGTCGTTCAAGCTAAGACGGTTTTTTTTTGTTATAATTATTACAAGCACGTTTTTGCAAGTTCTGATTTTGAGTTTAGGTATAGACAAAAACGAGCGCCGAAAATAATTATTTGACAATAATTACTAAAAATAACAATATTGGTGAAGTTATTTACTTGTAGTTCCATTGTGTTCGTTAAGTATTTCTTGTGCTGACTTGTAATTCCTGAATATGTGCAAATCCACAGGTTTACGGTCAGCCAGTACAGCCAAAATCATCAGCTTTGGGTGTTCAATATCTGCCATTACTGTTTCTGTGCCTGAAAAATAAAGAAAACAACAAATTAGTTTTCAAAAATGTACTTCGTTAATATTGAGAGGGGGGAGAAGAGGAGGTTTCCGTTCCAACAGTGGAAGCATTACAGGCTGATTGTTTATGCTTTGTTAATATGTATTTATTTTGTTATCAATGGCTAGAAAATGAGGGGCCCGTGGCTGAATAATAACAGCGGCACAGGTCGATCGATCAGGTTAAGCTAGGCTTGCCGCGGTTGGTCTGTGGATGGGTGACCATCTTTACATACCGAGACCCCTCCGTGCCTCGGAAAGCACGTTAAGCCGTTGCTCCCGGTTGTCATTCGTGGACGTTTGACAGTCGTTACGGGTAGTCAGAAGCCCGAAAGTCTGACAACCAGTCTTACCAAGGGGTATCGTATTACCCAGTAACTGGGTTGTGGAGGTCAGATAGGCAGTCGCTCCATGTAAAATACTTGTATTGAGCTGCGTCTGGTTAGACTGGAAGCCGACCCCAACATAGTTGGGAAAAGGCTAGGCAGATGATGATGATGGCTAGAAAGGTTTTTATTACAGAGGTCGCCGCTGATTATAAATGTGTACCTTGAATAACTGGAAGAAGATTATTTATTTAAATTAACGATGTTTTTAAATATCTGTAGATGCAAAATACACAAAAAAAAAACTTAGCTTTGGATTTAGTTAAAAGATTCTTTTTAAAAACAAAGACAAACATAGTTCTATCTTATATCAATAATACAAAACGTTCGACTCACGTTTTTTAACACTTCTATGAATCCAAGCTAGACATTATTTAACCTTTTAAGCGCTTGGCTAAATATCAATTGCCGTGCTCCTAGCGCGCGGCTACAATTCGATAAACTAATCATCATCATCTGCCTAGCCTGTTCCCACCCACGTTGGGGTCGGCTTCCAGTCAAACCGGATGCAGCTGAATACCTAAATCGATAAAATAATACCTACAACAAATAAGGAGGACCAATCGTTGAATATAACGATAAAATCATGCCATGTTCTGTCGCAGAAATACGACACGAGCGGTAAGGGCACGGAAATATATGTCGGTTAAAAGATTAAAGAGTCAACAGCCCAAAGACCCGACTCACGAATATACTCAAAATTCGCTGTGCACACGAATATAAATGTACAGTTAACACTATCAATCACGACCAGTTGAGTAATGATTTTTGGAAACGTTCACGTCACATTAGACTAAAGAAGTGTATTCTTGATCGCAGGTCAGCCCGACAGTATACCAACCAGTATTACCAAGGAGTATCGTGTTACCCAGTTACTGGGTGGTGGAAGTCATCAGAAAGGCAGTCGCTCCGTGTAAAAACTGGTATCCAGCTGCATCTGGTTGGAAATCGACCCCAATTTCCCGACTGTTTGGGGTCGACTGACTGTCGTGACTGTTCAATGGTAATTTTTTTATCATACTAACCCAAACATTCTTTCAGAATATTTTCCAGCGGTTCCGAAGGGTACGGCCTCATGCCAACAAATGCGAACTCTTTCATCCTGAAGTACAGTCTCTGGCACTCCCTCAGAGACCTTCCACTGGCTAAAGCCAAGGCTAGGATGCCGCCAGTGCTGGTGCCTGCCACCCAGTCGAAACAGTGTATGATTGGTCTGCCAACGGCTTCTTCTAAGCTGATGAGCACTTGGACTAAGACCAGGCCTCGGATACCACCGCCATCTAGGCAGAGTAATCTGAAAGAGTAAAAGAAATGGTAAGTAAAGGGCTTTTGTTGGGCCCACTGTGACTACGTAACACGAATTGTAAAAGCTTTTTATTTTAACAGATGTTGAGCCGATTCAACGCAGCTGTTCCTAAAATCTATTTTGTTTAGAAGATAACCACTGCATATTAGAAATCGTCAGAATGAGTGCTTTTGTGATAGCAAGTCGGGTCTACTCTTTAAGAACGAAAACAGTTGTTTCTGGCGAAATTTCGGGCGATTCCCACTCCATATCACCTATGGACATAAGATTATTCCGAGACCCGACCTAAGAATAAATACATCACGATTTTACAGTTGCCCTTTCTCCCGATGTGTTTTTGCCCTTCCGAAAAAGTTTATTAATCGGTTGAAGTGACACACCGAAGTATCGAATTACTCTCGGTCGGGCCGGTATCTTCGTTAATGGACAAATATATGACGGAAAGATGTTCTGAGGAAAGGCTGACTCTTGTAGCAATGGTCGCCGCATTGCGACAAGAGTTAGCCTTTATGCAGGTCGCATAGATAGTCCAGCGACGGTCCCTGCTTTTAGTCTTACCGTCCCTGTTTCTGTTTAGAATCGTAGCAGGCAGCTCTCTCCATGGCGGCCACGTTCAGCATCTGACTGACGAGGTCCCGAGTGCAGCCTCTGGCCACAGGCGGTGGGGGCACTCCATTGTAGTCACCGCGAGCTGAACAGCTAGGACCACAGCCTGGCACTTCGGGGGCGCATCTGAGGAACGCCTTCAGGTTTTAAAATTTATTAAAACGATCAAGCGCATCTGAGGAACGACTTCAGGTTTTAAAACTTATTAAAACGACCCATTGGAACAGTGCACCTAGCTTCTGAGGTTTTGTAAGTGCCCATGTAGGTTTTTGTGAAATAAAATATTTTGAAGTTATTCACACCTGTGAAATAATAAAAAGCAGTTCGATTTTCGAGTAAGTTGATTTTTGGTAAAAGTTTTCATACAATTGTTTTGTTGTTTTGCTCTAAATTCCAATCACATTATTAACCAGGGGATTATAATGAAATCCAGACCAACATGATACGCTATAATGTTTCAACTTTAGTTTAAAAATTACATATAATTTGACATTATCAAAAAGGTGGTGTGAAAAATGTATGAAATTGTAGAATGAATGAACTGTGCTTACAGTTCATTCATTCAGTGCAACATTCGTTTCCTGTTCATTAAATGTCCTAAAAATCTAACAAAACTCAGACCGCAACAGTAGTCTCGCTATCTCTACTGGCTTAGCCACACAAAAAACTGTAGATTCCTTGTATGTCTCCGACTTCCAAAAAGGAGAAGGTTATCGACTTATATGTTTTTTTTTATGTATGTTCACCGATTACTCGAAGAAGGCTGGACTGATTCCAAAAAATCTTTTTTTGTTTGAAAGTGTATACTCTCGAGGTGGTCCCATTATCATCAAGTTGGAAACTGATGAGAGGATCCCATGGAAATCGAGGGAAACCCTCAAATTTTATAGGCAAACATATAGCGATTTGGGTATTTTTTAAAGTAACTTGAGCATTTGCTCTCGGAAATCATCATTTGGTAAAGTGGAGCTGATGATGAAGACCACAGATGGCCATCGAACTACTCAATGACAAATATTTCACGGGTTGCGATTCGATTACTTTAATATGGTTGCTAAGCAATTTATGCTCGTCACAATGCGTATGGTGAGTGAAAAATAACTTCAATTTTGGAAGTCGGTGTCAACGACCAACGACACCGACTTCAAAAATTAAAGTTATTTTTCACTTTGTAGTGTTTTTTTTGGAAGTCGGTTGTTATTTTTTTGTAAAAAAGTTTTTATTAAGATGGGAAAAAAAAGAAACCGAAATCTGTCTTACCGTCTAGCACCGACCGCGTGCAAAACATACAATATTCTATCATGGTTACTGTTCGACATTTCAGTCGGTAAAATATGTCTAGCCGTATTCCCCGCATTGTTCTTCGCTTCCAAATCAGCTCCAAACACGACCAACGCTTGGACTATTGCGATGTTCGTTTGTTTCACGGCCAAATGTAAAGGTGTGTTGCCTTCGTTGTCTCCAATAGAGTGTTCGGCACCCCTAGATAGTAAGGCTATAGCACACTCTAATCGGCCACGTAATACCATTATGTGAAGGGCTGTTCTCCCATCGAAGTTGAGGGCGTTTATATCACAGTTTTTCTCCACTAAGGCGTTGATAACGTCACGGGAAACAGCCCAGTGTAGGGGTGTGCCTCCGTGCTTCATGTCCTGTTGGTACAGTTTGGGATGGTTGTCGAGAAGAAGGTCGCCTACTATGCCTGGAATTAAGAGTTAAGATGCTTAAATTATTCTAAAAGATTGTATACGGGGTTTTTTTAATTGGTTGGAGAAACTTTAGATTTTGTTTTAGATGTTGATAAAGTAATCGTCTGTGAAGTAGCGCCAAATATTTAAAAAAGACATTGATAAGATTAATAATTTTAGGAAAAGCATGTCATGAATATGACATAGGTAATTTTGGTAAGTGAGGGCACTCAAAGTAAATTAGAACAAATCGGGTATTCTATAGAACAATGGGCATTTCACATTTCACCTTCCCACAATAGTATAATCAGATAGCAAATAATTCTTCACAAATTAAAGACCTGAGCTGAAGAATTCTGCCAGTGATCCTTGATACATGACGCTGCTGCTTGATAAATAAATAATAACATAAAAACTATTGAGTTTATTTATAAACGTTGCTAAAAGTTTAGTAATGATTTTTAGCTCCCTTCAAAATGGTTGAGCCGAATGGTGCTGATCTATGCGTCATGTTCGTGAACGGGCGCCGTCAGTTGGGGCTGGTCATCACTCAGCTGCCTCAGCTTATTTTTAATTATTTTAGTTTTGGATTGTTGTTTTCTTACTATTTACTATTGACGCTTTTAACGCGTAAGCGTTCTTTTTTACATCGTTCTCACATATAATTGTAAATTCAACATTAATCATGGTAACTAATATTCTTGTAAAAATACAATTTAAAAGAGTGTCCATGGAGTTTCTTGCCCGTTCTTCTCCATAGGTACCTACGCTTTGGAATGGGCAACTAGCTTCATATTTTCTGACTGACCGACTTCTTGACAATTCAAAAGTGCCTGTAAATGGTTTAATTGAAATAAATGGTTTGAGTTTGAGTTTGATTGACGTCTGCTTAACCACAACTATAAATTATTGACGTTTAACCGTCTCTTAACTTTAAGTAACGTTTATAAATAAAGGCACATATCTACCTGACAGCATAGCTGAAGATTTCTGAACAACCATCACGCTGCCTTCGGCGCAAGCTAGAAAAATAATCAAGCACAAACAAGGCGTTAAAGCATAGTGCAACTATGATACAGTGGTTAAGCAAAGCAGCAGCCGCTGTACAGACGCCAGCACATCAAGCTATCCGAAACTGTCAAATTTTCCCAATCAACTTTGAACCTTGTGCTTTAGCGATAAAGTTGAAAATCTATTAAAGAAATTTGACAGATTGTAGTAGCTTGTGCTGGCGTCTGTACTACTGCGAGGAGCTGGGGTTTTATCATTACATTAAGCTGCAAGTTTAAGAAAAAAGTACACAATTAGAAACTTGTCTAAGGGGCTGTCCATTATTACGTCACACGAATTTGATGAATTTTCGGTCCCCTGTGCTTGTCACAGATGGTCCTAATTGTGATACCGAGCTAAACACACTTTGCAATTTTAAGTTAGACTTTGTAAAAATATTGAAATAGAAGGTAATATTTGAATTGGAATTTAGAGTACTAAGTACTAGAAATATACACGTGACGTTGCGAAGTCTAGGACTCATCCCCCCCTCCCCATTTCACATATCTCCCGCCCCCTTAACGTGTGACGTAATTTATGTATGGCTCATAAGAAAGGGTGAGGTATTTTAATCAAACTGCGTTAAAAAGAAGAAAGTTAAAGTTAACCAAACCAATAGAGTAAGCAAAACAAGGGTAATTTTGTTATTAATACAGTCTTACCTGCTGATGAGTTCGTAAATCGTAGATTTCTGAGCAGCCACCCCGTTGGCATCGCCTGACTAAAGCTCATCAGCATCATTTCAGCCGAATGACGTCCACTGCTGGACATAGGCCTCCCCCAAGCACCTCCACTTCAACCGGTTCTGTGCTTCTCGCATCCAACGGGTTCCTGCGGCCTTCACAAGGTCGTCGGACCACCTTGTGGGAGGCCTTCCAACGCTACGTCTTTCGGTACGCGGTCGCTACTCCAGAACCTTTCGGCCCCATCGGCCATCTGTTCTGCGAGCATTGCAAACTTAAGTGGCAGTGGGCAGGGCCACTGCCACTTAAGTTTGGTTCTCCTGCGGATCTCCTCATTCCTGATTCGATCACGCAGGGAAACTCCAAGCATAGACCTCTCTGTTGCCCTTTGGGTGACTTTTAGCCTTCTTAGAAGGCCCATTGTGAGCGACCACGTTTCAGTGCCATAAGTACAGCCATAAGTCGAGGACTGTAAAGGTTCAGCACCTTTAATAATTACATTACGACACAGTTAAAATTGCTTACGAATGCTTGCGCTGTAAAAACGTTTTGATTGATACATTCGGTGCTGCTAAATAAATAAATATTATACTAGCTGCGCCCCGCGGTTTCACCCGCAGACGCCTCGATCCCGTGGGAATATCGGGATAAAAACGCCCTATGTCCTAATCCAGATCATGGTTTATCCATGTGCTAAATTTCACCCAAATCCGTTCAGCCGTTTTAGCATAAAGACGTAACAAACAGACATACAAAAAATAAATCTTTTCTCTTTATAATATTAGTTTAGACTATCTGACCTGACAGCACAGGTGAAGATTTCTGAAGAGCCGTCCTGCTGTCTTCGGCGTAAGCTAGAAATAATCAAGCACAAACAAAGCGTTAGAGCACAGTGCAACTACAACATTATTTTTAGTATATGCGAAACCCGAAACGTCTAGTATTTTTATGTAAAGAATCTATGTACAAATTTTTCAAAACTGTATCATGAAAAATCACAACCGTACAAAAAAATACTCACCCGCGCTGCTCGCGCCGCGCCTTCTTGCGCTCATTGATAATAGTACCTAGGTACCTAACCGTTCGGCGCGGAGATTGGATAACCTACTTAGTGTCGCTCGGTGTCCAACTTTTAAAATTTTTTAAATATTTTTGGGACAAAATATAACATAGGGTAAAAATTATTGGAATCGATTCAGTTACTTAGGTATTCCGAACAAACTATATTCAGGTTTCGCATATACTAAAAATAATGTTACAGTGGTTCAACAAAGCTGCACCCGTTGAACAACTGCAAGGGAGCTGTGGTTTTTGCATTATATAGATTGTATTGAGGTACAATATCGAAAGCAAAGGCAACCGTAAACCGCAATGACAGGATCTTTTAGCGCGTGGCCAAAATCGGAACTAGAGCCGCCATCTTGTTTTTTTACTACATTTTACACAACAATAGGGATAATGACTAATATTGAAATGTTCGAACAAATAATGTAATTTCACAGAAGGGTAAAACGAGATAATCACGAAAATCTGTAAAATCAATGAAATTTGGAGAAGTTGCACGGTTTAAAAGTTTTTAGTGGGGATTATTCCCATCCTTGCCGTGCGGTACTGACAATGTATGGCGCTCGTATGAAGTTACATAGTCGTGACGTCACTTCTATGATAGTGCTGTCTTTGTCTGGCACTTATTTTAAAACGTTTATAACTTGGATTTTTTTTAAGCTTTTAGGCTTTTTGCAAGCCTTGCACTATTTGCAAACAAATTTGTTTTTGAGTTTAAAATTTAAAAAAAAGGTCCCTATTGCACTAAGGGCCAGACTACACGTATCACAACCACAACTACAACGACAACACGTAGACGGGCGTTAATTTGTATGAAAATTAATAGTTTATTCACGAGGACCACATTTGCCCGTCAAAATCAACAATGTGAGCGATTGTGGCCTTGATGTGGTCGGTCCACATAAAGGCCACGTCGCCGTCGCAGCCACAACACAACCACCAGCGAGACCGCGTACTAGCGTCTGCTATTGTCGCTGCATTGTTGTGTGAGCTGTGGTGGTAAGTTAGTACTATTAGTTATTCTGTGGTGGTGGCAGAGTGGTAAATGCCGCGACTAACGAATTGTAGGTCGTAGGTTCGAACCCAGACAGGCGCTTTAGTTTGTGTAAATTATTTCATCACCACTGCTCTCAAAACGGTGAAGGAAAACATCTTGAGGAAACCGGCATGTCCTAGAACCAAAAATTTTAAGACATGTGGTATCTACCAACCCGCAGTGGGCCCGGGTGGTGGATTACGGACCACTCCCTCTCACCGAGACGAGGCCTGTGTCTCAGCAGAAAAAAGGCTGATTATCATGAGTTGTGATTGTGGTACGTGTGACTAGGCCCTAAATATTTATTGTTTACCAACGGCGCGGCGCCACCCCCAACGTCATTCGACCGCTTAAAGATCCCTGCAGTGTGAAAACACTTCAGTAGATGGCGACATTGTCGCCTGTTGCCGCTATCATCGAAATTGTACCTTTTAGCTACATGTTTACAAAAAAGTGCACAACCACGATTTTTTTCTAAACGTAAGGTAAGAAAGGGTGAAGTACTTTAAACTGCGTTAGAAAAGAAAGAATAAAGTTAACCAAAACCAATCAACTAAGCAAGAATACGGGTACTTTACACACACATACTCACACCTTCGTCCCACAAGGAAGTGAGATACTACTCGTACAGAATGCACCTACGATCTCTACAATCTACATACTACTACTGGTACTTTCCAAACTTTTACCCGCGACTGAGTTCGTAAATCGTAGATTTCTGAGCTGTCATCACGTTGACATCTGATGACTAAAGCTCACACACGAAATAAAGCATGTACAGTCGAGGACTGAAAAAGTTGAGCACCTATAGCTACAGTACGACACAGTTTATGTTGCTTACGGTTGAACAGTCAATATCACATCACTACGAAAACCGCTCTTACTACTACGATATAAAGGCGCTGTCAATGTCAAATTGTTACCACTGATGTGCGGGTGACTGTACCTGCGCGCAGTAGACAGGCGCTGATGCTAAATAAATAAATATTATAGACTATCTACCTGAAAGCATGGATGCAGATTTCTGAAGAACCGTCATGCTGCCATCGTCAAGAACTAGAAAGAATCAAGCATACACAAAGCGTTAAAGCATAGTGCTACTACTAAACAGTGAATCAACTGTTTCAAAAATCAGTTTCCGTTGGACTACTGTAAGGAGTTGGACTGTGGTATTAGTAGCTGAAGATTAGAGGAAAAAGTGCACAACTACAAAGTGTACTAAAACAAGTGCAAACAGCCAAGAGGTGAAGTTATTTACACAAGGACTGCGATACAAAAGAAGAAATAAAGTTAACCAAAACCAAAAAGTAAGCAGGCATAAGATACAGTTCGCGTCAAATAATTTTGCCGCTCTGAAGTTAGGCTCATTGCTAGCCGCGCCAATCCGCGCCATGCGCGCTGCTGTTTTATTCATAGGATTAACTACTGCGCAGTGATTTGTTGCCTACTTCAGAGCGTCAAAGTTATTTGACACGACCTGTATTTTGTTTCTGATACAAAAAACATTTACCTGTGGATGGTCAACGACTGATTAAAGCTCACTGCGTCACACTCAGCCGCATGTAGTACAGTCGAGGAATGAAAAGGTTGAGCACACTCAGGTATTATTATTGTTATTGCTTACCCTATGTTTCTGCGTGTAAATTTACAGTACAGAAAAAAAGACTGTGATTTAACTACCAAAATACCTGGTAGAGAGCTTGTGGATCTCTTAGCGGCCGTCAGGTTGACGTCGGCGCCGGCTAACATAAGTGCGCGTACGCAGTCCGGATTGTCTGCCAGACATGCTGTGTGTAGCGGGGTGTAGCCCTGCTTGTTGTACACGTTCAGGGATGTGGGACTCTTGCTAGCTAACGCCTGGAACAAGCAAAATTTATTTCAAGAACGAATAAATTGGGCAATTGTCATCATCGTCATTATAGACCTAAGCTTCCTCCAAGCGTCCGCGTCGCCACATGGGCAATGCAGATTTAAATCGTTTCTGTTTCGTTGACAACGTCATTTAAATAGTAGTGTCTGATGTCTCGCACAATCATACCGATAAATCGTATCTATCGTTCCATGCGGGTTGTGTAAGCTCAGTCTTCTCAGCATGAACACTTTTTCGCACGACCTAAATATGGCGAAGGCAAATCTAACGATTAAAATCTTTGGGCAAAGGGGCACGATGCGTCAAATTATAGAATTACTAGCTTTTACCTGTAGCTTCGCCCGCATGGATGTCGGAAAATATCTCACAAGAACATGCTACCGGTATTAAAAATGTTAAAAGGGATTAGATAACTCTTACAAGAAGCGGAAATTTCAATTTCTTATACAGCCACCAGATGAAGCCTGCACGATACTAATTTATGAGGTCACGTCGCCAGAAAAAAACATCTGTAATCAATCATCGGTCCATAAGAGGCATTTGATTTGAAGAAGGAATTTGATTTCGCTAAAAAATATTTGTCATTACAGCTGCGACGGCGCCATACAGTTTGCCGACATCGCACCGCGGCGGCGCACTATGGGGAAAATCGCGTATGTTTCGTCTCAAAACTCCGTATCTCAGTTGTTTCAAAGCTAAATGAGCTGTAATTTTGCACACATATTCTTGGATGTATAAAGTTTAATGAAAATATTTTTGATTTTGAAAATTCTGTTTGTTAATTAATTTAAAAATAAAACTTTAAAAAATACATGCATTCTTTAAGAAAAAAAAAACAAAATTTGTCTTTTTTTTGCAATTTACATAAAATGGAATAATAGAAACAAACGAGAGAAAAAAAAAGAACAAAATTCAGGAAGCGCCTACAGATTTTCGTTGATAGCAAGAAGGGCCTCGGCTTCATCTAAAAGTACTTTCGATATTGTTTCTGAGGTATTTCTCAACTTGATATAATTATATGGATCAGAAGTGTACAATAAGGTATGGAACACGCCTTCATTAATAGCCGCACTTGAACACTTTCTAGAATGATGAAGTCTAAACTTTTTGTAATTCTTATTTCGGGATTCTTGCGCGTCTTCGGACAATTGTCCGATAGGTAAAATAGCATAGTACTCAATGATTTTTTCTCCGTGAATAAGTATTTTATGCTCGGAGGAAGGCACATAATACCA
This sequence comes from Mesoligia furuncula, assembly GCA_916614155.1. Classification (NCBI taxonomy): domain Eukaryota; kingdom Metazoa; phylum Arthropoda; class Insecta; order Lepidoptera; family Noctuidae; genus Mesoligia; species Mesoligia furuncula. Next base: position 21,893,512 of record OU744808.1, read on the forward strand.
TCATCATCTGCCTAGCCTTTTCCCAACTATGTTGGGGTCGGCTTCCAGTCTAACCGGATGTAGCTGATTACCAGTACTTACTTTACATGGAGCGACTGCCTATCTGACCTCCACAACCCAATTACTGGGTAATACGATACCCCTAGACTTTCGGGCTTCTGACTACCCGTAACGACTGTCAAAGATCCACGAACGACACCCGGGACCAACGGCTTAACGTGTTTTCCGAGGCACGGAGGGGTCCCGGTATGTAAAGATGGTCACCCATCCACAGACCAACCGCGGCAAGCATAGCTTAACCTGATCGATCGACCTGTGCGGCTGTTATTATTTAGCCAATTATAAATATTTACGTACAGTTGGGCTGTAGGTACTATACATATGCGTACTCGTATTCACCGAACTTTTTTGAATTAATAGCCATTCCAGATGACATAGTTTATAGTATTATGTACATTCGAATCAATTGAAATTTTCTTGTAAGTAGTCTTCTATATTATGCCCATTTATCAACAAATTGCACAACTCTCGTTTACTACAAACAAATTCACACATTTTACGAATCAGTCAACTTTGCGAATATTTGAAAATAGGTATTAACTGCTTTTTAGGGCAACTGAATGTTTGACCAACAACTGTGAATGTTTCAGGGCTCACTCGCCATCCTTTTATAGGCCTATGAAACAGTGCTATGTGCAAAAAGATAAGATACTAATAATTTGCACTCTTCCCATAAGTCACTTGTTTTTATTTCGACCCTAATAGACAAGTGACTATATTTTATCAAGGTGGTCAAAACTGTATCAAAAATACGAAGAACTATTAATAATACTCATCTGCACCGTAATGAACTTTTTTATCAATTTGACCTTAATAGATAACAGATGATTTTATGAAAAATGAAAAGAAATTAAAAAAATAAATAATTTTTATCTCTTTTGTCACCGTGTCAGATAAAGAGCAAGTATGAGCTTTTTTTTTTTTCACCTTGCATAAACTAATGTATAATGATCTTAATACAACAAATGTCTCGACAGCGGCAAGCAGCGGTAAAGGGTAAATGTCTCGTTAAAAAAAAATAACCCTAAAAAAAAGTAATTTAAAAAATAAAAAAACCCGACTGCGAAACTGAAAAGCTAAAAACAAGCCCATTTTAAATTAAATAAAAGTTGGAAGCAGGCGGGACCCATTTGAATTTGAAATTATAATAGAAATGGTATGGGTCCCGCCTGCTTCCAACTTTTATTTAATTTAAAATGGGCTTGTTTTTAGCTTTTCAGTTTCGCAGTCGGGTTTTTTTATTTTTTAAATTACTTTTTTTATTTCCAGCTTTTTAGTTAACAAATGTAAAAGATTTTGCAAACGATTTAGTTCTTGGTACGTGTTTTCTACGATTTGTCACTTCGAATTACTTTTAACCATATAAGTTATTTATATTTTTGTAATCACCTTTCAAAACCCTTTATTTTGATACCCCACTCGATAGGTTTCGAGAAAAAATTTTTTTTTTTGATTACATATTTCGCCAAAAATCGGCCATTTTAATTTTTTTTCAATTTTGATATACCCAGTGTCACTCTCACAATTAAGACGAATCTAACGGCACCTCTCAAGCTGAAATCGATCAAGCCGTTTAGGCTACAGAGCGTGCCAAAGAAATATACATACATACATACACTCGAAAAACATAATCCTCCTTCTGACGCAGTCAGGTAAAAACATGCCATCTTATACCATATTGGTTATTTATTTTATTTTTATTTCAAATGGGTTTGCTCTTGACTCTAGTCTAGGTCAGAGGTGACAGAGACAAAGTCGACGATGGAGTGAGCTTACCCAGAATTATTAATTTTATTTTATCAAACCAATATTTATAAGGTCCCATTAAAATAGGTGGACAAACTTTTAGGAATCATTCAGGCCACCAAAATAAGGACGATGGTAAAAATATATAAAAGAAAAACGCATAGATATTCACAAGAAAAATAAAATCAGCTAACGAAAATACACTAATGTGCCAGCAATTTATTATTTTAGGTCATAATAAAATCACTTTAATCGGTGTTTTTTTTTTTGCTTGGATATGTTTAGTTAGACGTACTGAGCGCTGTGTTAAAATTTGTCCATCTATTTTAATGGGACCCTGTATAATATTAATTATGAAACGTTATGAGAAGATTACAAGCATTCCAAAAATGTATAATACCTACTTGTACATTTGTATCAAAAACTATCGAGTAATGTGGCGTTGAATCGTATCTAGTAACGTATTGCGTCAAAATTTGGAAAGCTCATTTATTAGACTATATTACTTTATTATTTTTATTCCATAACAACGACTTTCACGTGAAACGGTTTTGAGACGGCCCCATAATTATAAAGGTATGGCTTTCCGATAGTGCGGCGGCGCAGTGCCGCCGCAGCCACGGCATGTGTAAAGGACCTTACGCAATTAGGACGCTCTGATAAGGCTAACGACTTTGGTGACAGACGCAGACATTATGAAATTATAAGAATCGTAGTGTCGCTACGGAAACCTAATAAGAAGAATAAGAGTTGTGCTTGTGATTTTGTTAGTTCCACAAGTGTATTTTTTGATTTTTGAAATGATGATTACAGTTAAGTGACGTGTAAACGTCAAAAATGTATGGTTAAACAGTCGCTGATCACTAATTACCTTTAACCAACGTTTATGAATAAAGGGTAATGTGTGAGTACCTATATCTCAAAATAACATTCGCATGAACTTTCGGAACATTGTCTTATCTCAGATAGAATAATTAAAACTCAAAGTCCAATATTCACTGACGATTTATCGGGAGAGTGAAAGAGAGAGAGAGAGTATTCAATACTATCATGTTATCGACGACAATTGCATGGTATTAGTCATATCTATCTAATACGTTCTTATCTACATATATGTATTTGTATGTACATGTAATTATGTGGACATGTTTTATCTAACAGCAAATCGTGCATACAAATACTGGGTCAAATTAAATTAAGTAGCGAAACTCCGCAGACATACGGTATCTATATCTAATTACGATAAAATAAAAATATAAATTATTTGATGTATTGTTTTTGGGGTTAACGACCGCTGGGAATGTTGGTACTTACTTGAAATATAAGTTGAGAAAATATATTTTCTTTTGTTTCATCATGTTTATATGATACTTCCGTGGAGTATACACAAAAAAAAACTGTTTTTAAACTGATGTTTCACGGTGAGTACACTAACTGCGGTCGACGACCCCACAAAAAAAAAGTCATCAAATTAAATTCTTTATTGTGTCATCGTGTTTAGATATCGATATCCATCTCGTCTGCGGAGTTTCGCTAACTAATTTAATTTAACCCATTGTAGGCAGGATCGTCCATTGCGACCCACGACCACGCTCGCTACGCACGATAAACGCATAGCAAACAGAATAGAACATCTCTCGAGAGTCAAATGTAAGCAGAAACTTCAATCAATGTCAATTTCATAATAGGTTTGTACATCTTCACCGATAAATATACACATTATACCTTTTTACACAAAAGTCAACTTTAAAACCATTATAACGAAGTTGTTTTTTGAACAACGAAACTTAAATGCAAGCGGAAACTTCAATCCATGTCATTTTCGTAATAGATTTGTACATCTTCACCGATGAATATACACATTATACCTTTTTACACAAAAGTCAACTTTAAAACCATTATAACAAAGTTGTTTTCTCAACAACGAAACTTACCGTACTGAAAAGAGCGTAAAACATTATTTGAATGGCAATGGAACCTGAATCTTATCAAATAGAATTAAAGTTTCTAATCCAATGCATTTAATTCAGAAGCTGCTGTACAGTGAAGGTGAGTAACATACCAAGAAAAGTAGTAATAGCTAATAAAAGAAAATCAATAACTCACATTAATAATTTCTTTGTTGCTTGCTGCTGCATAGTGGAACACCGTGTTTCCTTCAAGGTCAATAACGTCGAGGGAACTCTTTAGAGACACTAAACTTTGAACCATGCGCACGTTACATGCTTTCACGGCCACCTGAAACAAAAAAAAAAACGGTCAAACTAAAAACATTTACTTCAATTTGACCATTTACATGTTGACTACTAATTCACAATGCGATATATTTATCTAAAAACCGGTCAAGTGCGAGTCGGACTTGCGCACCGAGGGTTCCGTACGTACAAAGGAGGTATGTAACCACAAATTTACGCTTTTTAGATTTTTTCCTTTCCTTGTGCTAAGTGACATTGCTTCTTGCCAAATTTCATGATTCTAGGTCAACGGGTCAACCCTATGAATTTTGATTCCCTTCAGTGTCGAAATATACGTTTATTGCGGCAAAAACGGCCGTATCTTTTCTTTTTTACGTTAACTTAGAAGTTTGATTTTTTCACAGCTTCAAGGGACTGTATACCTGAGTATATGGTTTTAATTTCAACTCGATACACCCACGCGTTCCCAAGATAAAAGGTCTTGACAGACAGACAGACGAACGGACAACAAAGTGATCCTATATGGGTTCCGTTTTTTCCTTCTGAGGTACGGAACCCTAAAAATAATATGTATAATTGTATTATTTCCACGACTGGTACTGTTTCTTAATAAAGTAGAAAATGTATGTAAGAAACTTGCAAAATTGTCGTTACCTCAGTATCTCGGATTCCTACCTGTCGGCCTGTCGGTTTTTAGACGACAATTAGATACTAAGTTTTAATAGATACAGGTACTTCTACAGCAACAAAAATATTATATGAAAAAAAAACGTGACATCATCATTATCATCTCTGTCTACCCTATTTGGGAGCACAGGCGTGACGTACATGCTACTGTGTTGTTGATTACAATAATTATAATTAATTTTAATGGTTTTCGTCTATGGAGTCGAGTTCTGGAAGTATAACGCTAATTGCTACTTACAATCAAGGGGTAACAGACAGGAAAGCAGTATTCATTCCATAAATATTGATAAAATCTTTTCGACTTTAATAAATATATGTATAGGCTGTAGTTTTAATGACCGCTATCCTCTTCAGGGGTCATTGTACTAATTATCATTCTTATGAACAACTTTTACTATGAGGCCAAACCTAAAATCGTGAAAAAAAATCAGCTGTTCAGCTGATATTTTTTTTTTCGCGATTTCAGGTTTGGTCCCATAGTAAAAGTTGTTCACAATGAAGAGTACAAACAATGACCCTTAAGAGGATACAGGGTATTTAAATTACATCCAATATAACAAGGAAATGAAAAAGTGTGCCTACATTTATTACTTTTAACAATCGCACCTAATCTATACATACTAATATTATAAAGCTGAAGTTTTTTTTTTTAATGCGATTATATCTGGAACTACCCCTCGAATTTGAATAATTATTTTGCATTTGATAGCCCAGTTCCTGAGGAAAGTTATAGGCTATTTAACAATACGCTAAGACCCTTAGGAGTATGGTAAAAAAAAAGTCAGAAAGAGCGCTAAGCGAAAACGAAGTAGCGCGGGCAGGCGACGCGGTGGGTCGGGGGAACAAGAAAAATCAGGCAGACGAAGTCGCGGGCAGAAGCTACTTAGTTACTGATAAAAGGAATAGGAAACAAAAATCATAGCATATAAGCATACCATTGTTTCCATCTAACTACCTACCATAAGCAATTACACATTTACACCAAAGCAAGGTTGCATCATAGTTAAATACTTAGTTAACTTTGCATCACTGAGAATGAACTGACCTTTAGACGCTTAGGAAAATAATGACATATTTATGACACACATTTTTACAGTGTTTTCCGAAACCCATTTGACCTTTTTAGTCACCTTGGAAAATAACCCATTTGCGTATAGATTTGAACCCATTAATGAGACCCAATTAGAAAACAAACATACCTATTTATAATATTAGTATAATAGATATGTGATTTCGATGACGTCATTTCGGGCCAAATTCATCAACCATGTTTGTGACTCAACCAACCTATTTGAGATCTATGACTGCATTTGCAACAAATAAATGGCCAACCCTATACCGCCAAATGATAATGCTGTATGTTCGTTTACTTACCATCAAAGGTGTGGCTCCAGTCAATGGATCAATGCTATTAATGTGTTTCTGAACTTCAGGGTCATTGAACAGCTCACTCAGACCAAAGTGAGCCACCATGTGAGCGATAGTCCATGACTGGTGTTCCGATAATGTGTCGCAGAGTTTCTGAAGAATTGGCACTGTGCACTGCAAAGGATGATGTTTAATTAGTATTCATTTAAATTATATACTTAATTAAGTCCCTGTACCTACATAAATGTCGAGTATTATTTTAATTCAATTTAATTGTTTATGTTGTTTATTTAATGTTATGTAATGGACTGTGTCTGCAAAATTATTATTAGTTTTTTCAGATTTCACACTCCAAAGCCCTGACCACTGTTAGTTTAGAACCTGCACCCCAATCGCATAACACATTTTCTATCACAATCCAAAGTACTTTGATGGAATTGCCTGATCCATTGCATCATACATTGTATAAAAAAAAAATTTGCTTGACAATGTAAATAATGAAATGAATGTTGATGTATTGTAAAACTGTAAGAAATTGCCATCATAAATACATAATGAATTACCCCACTGGGCAACCTTACAAACTGCGTTCTATTTATCACTGAGCTGTTTACAATACAGCTTGTGCCAAGAAAAGGATTTCTTCAATATTAATCAGTCAAATATAAAAATCACAAATTTTTATACAGTATTTAACTATTTTGTTTATTAACCCGTTGAAGGACTATTGTTATTACATTTGGAGCAGTTTAATATCCCACAAAATGTTAAATTATACTTACTTCTTTGGTAATCTTGATAAATACTGGTATTTGCTCCTTGTAAGCGATGAATTTCCCTTCCGCATCTTCTAAGGTTTTAGCCCGATACAAACTGCAACGGAAAGAACCAAACAGAATAATTATTTTATAGAACTAACTAATGCCATGCACATTTTTAAGAAAACATCAAGTTTTCACAGAGCTGTAGAGTATAGCTTCCTTGGTGAAAGAAAATATTTTACATCACTAGCTAGGTATAGCCTAGCTTGGGCCTCTTCGGCTTTATCTTCTTATTCTAAACTAAGTAGTAACATTTAAATATTATTTTAAGCTCTAAATATTGCCAAAAAGATAAAACAATTGGCAATTAGCTTAAAATCAATGAGTCAAACACATACCTGTACATCTGATGTAAGCTCTCGGTAAAAGGCTTATGAAGAACTATTTCATAATATTTGTCTTTTGAATTCTTGCCATCGGGCGGATTCTTTGGTCCATACAATAAAATAGAGTCTTTTCGGTAATGTATCGGCCTTGAAATGTAGTTGTCGGACCGGACCTCTATTACTTTAGTAGGAGCTTCTTCCGTCCCCAGAAGACCACGGAAAACTAACAATTTACACAAAGATAAATATTTTCTTCAGACATGAACAAAATAATGTTTACAAGAAATTCACTGCGTGCGACTCGAAATCAGAATTTACGAGATAAACGAAACTTACTTGAATTCAGCATTATGTAGGATATAATCTTGGATTTTCAGAAGTCGATAAATTCTGTACTTAATTCCAATTTTTATTTTACTGTTGTGCTTACACAATTTGCAAAAAAAACGCACAATTCTGGCTCACTGCTCCTCCAGAGGTCAGCCAGCTGATGTATTATATTTTTAATTGTTGTCTGTGGTTGAGTTGTTGTGTTGACAACTGAACAGTGTTGCTATCTCCGGTATAAAGTATAAATGTGTTCTGTGGTTGCTATCGTAAAAATCTAAACTGCCGTATGTCAAATGTCACAGTCTGGTTTGCCGTAATAAAAGAGAAAAAATAATAAATTGCTGTGTTTAATTATTTATTTAAAAAATTACCAACATAGCGTCCTACGTAGGCGATTCAACGCGGACGCGATCGCGAAGCGTAGCGGTGCGACGCGAAAGGAACAAACGTGACTACCGCACGCGGGTGCGGTGCGAAGGGAAGCAGACACGATCAGTTGGTTTGATATTTTCGCGCGAACTCTTGCGGCGTGGTGGCTTATTTTAAATAAATTACATACAAAACATAAAGGCTAAAAATGGTGCAAGTAGAAATCTACGTACTTATAAAAATATTAGTTGCACTCCTTTATTACTTCTTGAGTATTTGATAAATTGATACATCAAAAATTAATTTCCCAGTAAAACATTTTTCCGTCCGTCCATGACAAATGCAGGGCACAGAACACTATTATTCTGACGCAGAGTACTAAATGGCGGCGGCTGAAGCGGCGAATTCACGCGCACGTAGGACAGAGCCGCTGCGTCGCGTTGTATTCGCGTAAACCGCATCGGATCACTTCGAAATCGCGGTCACGGCGCTGGACGCAGCGTAATATGTAGATGGTACAAGTGCGTGGTGTCATTCTCAACCTTTTCATTCATTTTTAACCAAGGCGAAAGAGATGCCACTTTGGCGTTACAATTACAACGTCATGTTTGTAGTCGGGATTTTCCCGGCTGTGCTCATAAACCCTGCGTTCCGAGTTGGGAAATAATCGATTTGAGCGCGCTTAAACCCGTACCGAATTAGCGTGAGCGCGATAACAATCTCCCGTGAATGATGACGTCATGCCATGCGCGCATGCGCAACTTGCGATAACGCCGACCATGCCTTAGAATAATATCACCGTGAGCGCTGTCAAAAATGACAGTGTGTGTGAGAGGATGTGTCAGTGTGTGATTTGTTTTGAGTTCCATCATTTTCGAATTTGTGCTTCTGGCTGACTGTCCCCACCCCACCTAACTAAAGAAGAAGAACTGTAATATCGTTTTTACATTGAGTAAGCACTGAGCGCGTTCACGAGCGTTCCGAATTGTTGACAGCTCTCAGCTGTCATAATCGTAATAATTATCTAAATCGGAAATTCGGAACGCATGTGAGAGATGTGAGTGATTATAGCCAATTCGGAATGCAGCCAAAATTACCTGTGTACCCAGTGTACCTGTGTGTGTGTACATACATTTCGTTTCATTCTTACGAAAAACGTTTCGTTTCAACTATAGTCAATTTAATTGCCGTATTTTGTGATACGCCAATGAGAGGACTGCCGTATGACGTATTTTCTGGGGGAAAAAAATCTTGGGTTGCCGTATAATCAAAGAGTAAAGTAACTACGTATAATACGGATATTTTCGTTGAAGTTGATAACTGAGCCTATGCCTAGTGGTATAAGGCACGGTCTATATGATCGACTGGCGCCTGGTTCGTATCTTAATCGTACGCAAAGTCTCTTTTTAGGGTTCCGTAGTCAACTAGGAACCCTTATAGTTTCGCCATGTCTGTCTGTCCGTCCTCGCTTAATCTCTGTGACCGTTAGTACTCTACCCCATCTTGTGGGGTATCGACACTGACCTCTATAATACAGCGTACTTGTATTATAGAGGTCAGTGGGTATCGATGAATAGGTCTTCTAAAATGACTTGGGGGTTGCTAAAATTATTTTTCGATTTAATGCTCCATTTACGAAATATTAAACTTTAATGTGCAAATTTTTGTTCCAGTAGGGCCCCCCCCCCCGCCCTCTAAAACCTAAACTGCTGGCTTGAAAAATCTGGGAAAATTCACGATGATAGTGCATTTCATGAACTTTAAAGGAAAATTATAGCGGTTAATATAACTTTATCAGTTTAGCAGTAATAGTCGTTGAGTTTTGGATAATTTTGTACCAAATACAAAATCCTTAGCATTAATCCTTTAAAGTGACTACGATGAAGTAGTTGCTTGTTTATAACGGGTAAAGACTTGCATTGAAAAACAAAATATGTTTTTTTTATATTCAGAATAAAGAACAACAGAATCGTACGATATTGTGGTAACGGGCTACTACGGAACCCTACACTGTGCGTGGTCCGACACGCACTTGGCCGCTTTTTGTAAGTTATTCTTGGTATTACGGTTCGGCCGGAAGGAAGCCGACAAAATACCATATAAAATTATTAAAAACTTGCAAAATAATATTTGAGGCGGATCGGTGGATGCGCTCGGGCAGAGATGTGTACGGCGGCGGGGCTCAAGGCTCACGTGACGCGCCCGCCGCCGCTCGAGCGACGAGCGAAGGCGGGCCCGAGCGTGCTCGGGGGGTTCCATTTCTCTGACGGTGACTGTACCTTAGTAGTTTTTGAGAAAATCGACGTTGAAGGTGGTCCGGCGGCAGTCACGCTCCCTTCCCTTCAGCAGGACCACCATGAGCGCCGAAAAAGGGGACACGCTACAGCTATTCAAAGTATACAAATAATTAGTATCCTTATAATTATGTGATTTATTTCGTAAAAAAACAGACCTGTAACATTTTGTATTTACCGAGAAATCAATGATGATAATTTTCTCGCTATTGTTCAGCAGGACCACGACTTTGAATGTTGATTCCAAGTTAGAGAAGCTTGTCGCTTTCCTCAAATCTACATAGAAACTTAGTACCCAAAATTAAAAGTTAGTACTCCAGTAGTTTACGAGATATACCACGCCATTGGTGGGGTGGCGGTAGTCACGGTGTCTTCATTTCAATACTTCAGACATTTTTTTTTTAATATGTCACCATACTTTTTTTTATATGTACCACAGTATCAATTGAATAGGTAGGTAGGTATTATAATGATGTTTGGATAATAAATATGGGATAAAGTTAAACACTTACGCAGTTACATTTATGTTTAATTTATAGATCAAAAATGGAATGCACATAACACTAATAATAATAACTAAATAAAATACGAAGGTCTACAACCAAAAACAATAGGTACAATTGAAATAATATAAACAATAAAGCATTAACATTTTTGTTATAATTAAATTTAAAAGCATAAAATTCAAATGACTAGACAGATTTATAAACTGATTACAGAAATGATCCATTAAAACTAGATAGTTCATACACTAATAGGATCTTCTTTCCTTGATGTTTTAAAAGTTATACAAGGTACTTAATAGGTACAGCATTAGATCGATAATGTGTATTTATTGTCAAACATGCTTGGTCTAGATTGTTTTCAAACAAAAAAACCAGTGCAATAAATAATAAATTTGGCCCCGATTCCGTTGTTCACAAACTAAACTAAATTTAAGTTCAGAGCATCTTTTTCTTTCTATTTCACTAAGGGCTGATTTCTCCAACGCCAGATAATTTTATCGGAGGAATAATTTTTAATTTTTGACAGTTTTTTCATGCAAAAACTGTCAATCAAAGACGTCAATTTTATTCCACAAACAAAAATTATCTTTCGATTGAAAAATCAGCCCTAAGAAAAAGACAAAAGATAAATATTAGTTTAGTCCTGTCAAATTAAGATACTCCATAGACAACTTTAGCCGAAAAAATTGGCTATTAAAAATACGTCAATTGACGATGCTAGAACCAGAGTGATCTAAGTGACATTTTTGGCAAAAATGGTTTTTTTACACAATTGCATGGAAAAATCTAAGTGCATCTAAGTGCAGTGCAGATCTAAGTGCTTCCCAGTATTATTAAATTACACTGGGAAGCACTTAGATCAGTAAAGCATGAAAGAATTATGATTTTTCCATGCAATTGTGTAAAAAAACCATTTTTGCCAAAAATGTCACTTAGATCACTCTGGTTCTAGCATCGTCAATTTACGTCAGGCGCTGACTAATTTGACAGGACTAAACTAATATTTATCTTCTGTCCTTTTCTTAATGAAATAGAAAGAAAAAGATGTGCTGAACTTAAATTTAGTTTAGTTTGTGAACAGCAGAATCGGCGCCGATTGTAGATCCTGGATATTATATCAAAATAAACATTGGAATGATAAGTTTGGAATGGCAATTAGTTCGTTTCAAATATTTAACACAATTAAATAAGAGTTTTTAAGTAATAAAAATACTCTAGAATTATAATAGGAAAGAAAAATTCAGTGAATGACACTTATCTTTGGTTACAAAATTAAGTACGTCATTACAATGTTTAATTCTAGACCTATCAAATAACAATTTAAGGCGGAAGCGCTAAGGTAGCCCGTGAAATTCAAATTTTCTTACGTTTTTTGCAATTTGCTGGTCAGTAAGTTGTACCTTGATTAAAATATGATTCGCGACCGTAGCAAATATGTATTTACAGTATTATAATCATTAGGCTCAGTAATACAACTTGTAAAATGTCAAGATTTCATGAAATAGTCATTCAGTGGGATTACTTCTGAGTTGTGTTGATGACTTTAATGATTAAGTATAATTTTATTCTGTAAATACATACTTGTTACGGTCGCAAATCATATTTTAATCAACGTAGAACTTAATACTGACCAGCGAATAGCAAAAAAACGTAAAAAAAAATTAATTTCGCGGGCTACCTTAGCGCTTTCGCCTTAAAAGGGAATTCAATCACACAAAATGAATACAACTTAAACACTATGAATAATAATATTATCAAATAGTAAAATATTTGATTATCAAGTTTACTTGTTACATTGCGATAAGTAGCCCGCGAAATTCCAATTTTCTTACGCATTTTACAATTTGAGGTCAGTGACAGGCTGTATCTGTCATTCGTGGATCTTTGACAGTCGTTATGGGTAGTCAGAAGCCCGAAAGTCTGACAACCAGTCATAACAAGGGGTATCGTATTACCTTGTAATTGGGTTGTGGAGGTCAGATAGGCAGTCGCTCCATGTTAAATACTGGTGTTCAGCTGCATCCGGTTAGACTGGAAGACGACCGCAACATAGTTGGGAAAAGGCTAGGCAGATGATGTCAGGCTGTATGTTGCACAAAATATGTATAAAACCCTCTAAATTCATAGAATCCTATTATTTGGTATTTCATGAAATGTCATTTTAATTCTGTAAAGTCACATTTGATAAGCTCGCGAATCATATTTTAATCAACATTCAACATGACACTGACTTGCAAATTTAAAAAAAACGTTAGAAAGTTTGAATTTCTCGGGCTACCCTGGCGCTTTCGCCTTATCAGATCATTGTGAATAAGATATTCATGTAGAGAGCGTAGTACAATATATAAAATGTACATAAAATACATGATTATAAATAGTGTAAGCTAATGAGCATATTACGTAATACATTCATTGTTCTAATTGAAGTTATCTCTAAAACCAAATACATTTTTGTTTATACAATTACATATTCTCAAAATTCTCCTATATATTATTAAAACCTACTTTCACATCAATTAAATCACTTATTTATCACTGTGTATAGTTTTTCAAGACATTTCCTAACTATAACTTATCTTGGCTGACGCGTCATACTCTTAACCACCTGGATGAAGCAAAGGACATTGACCCTTCAAAATAGTGCCCTATAGAACAAAATAATACATTTTAGCCGAGTTCTAAGTTAGCCAAACATACTTTATGTATTTTATGTAAGTGTTCCGCTAATAGAATGTATTTAAACATAAAATCTAAGCTCTTTTGCCTAAAAATATTCTTGGAACTGATTAGGCTGCATGGCTATGATTGGCGTTGGATCCAGGCAGGTTGTCAGGGTTAGCAAGGGGATCCAGTTCAGCAAAGAGCTTGAACCAGGCTGCTTTATCTTCTTTCTTTGGGATGGCTTTACTCGGAGTGGGCTTAGAAGTTTGCTGTGGAGATTTTGGTACCTCATTGTAGTTTCTAATGACGGGAGCCATTGGACCTTGCAATAAGCTGGATGAGTTCTGTAATTAATAATAATAAAATTTATATACAAATAACGTAAGTGAGTAGACTGCTAAAACAATATGAACTCCTGAATTTAAAAAAAAACCGGCCCAGTGCGAGTCGGAATCGCACACGAAACGTTCCATACCACAAGGCACAGAACACCGAAATGACATGTTTCCTTTTTTTTTTTTTTTATTCTTTTTTTATTTAGGGACATTTATAATCGCAATGCGTATGTCAGTCCCATCGTACCCTAAATACACATTTCTCATAACTGGGCCATGAACCTAAACAGGCTCTTCGCATCATCGACAGTTTCTTGTACGGAGACCCTATTAAATTTTTAACTTTATTTTGTTTTTATTATTTTTTGTTATAGTGGCAATAGAAATACGCTCTGTGAAAATTCCGCTAACAGTCAGATGGACGGACAGACAGCGGAGGCTTAGTAATAGGGTTCCATTAGCACCTTTTGGGTATGGAACCCTAAAAGCCAACTATAGGTCGACCGCTTAACTGAGACTTTGCCTGAGGACCCTGAGGTAGCAGCGCGGTGCGGGTGTGGTGACGTGATGCGAGAGCTCAGTGATTCGTCAACTTGTGACAACTATCACCCCTCCCGCACCGCGCAGCTACCTCAGGCAACGTCTCAGTAAAGCGGTCCGCCTATAGTTAAAAACCTGTATCTTCGAAATCAGTACTTGCCAATTGGTTAAAATTAGTCTGTAATAATTATAGAATTTAGATTCATGTTACTGCAATGTTGTAGAGTTAAAAGTTGATAAAGCTAATGAATCATACTTTATATACTTCAGATAACAAGTTCAAATAGACCTATCACATGTCAAGCAAAACTCAAACTCAAAGCATTTATTTCAATTAATAATAAATAAATAAATAAAAATATTTTATTAACAGACTACATAGGCCCACGTTGTGTTAGTGACTAAAATTATCTTATAAACTATGTTAGTATAATATTTAGAAACAAAAAAAGGATGAAAAATAATAAAAGAAAAATAATAAAAGAACACAGATAGTTTCATCAAGCCCCATGCAATTTGATGCAATACATGAAGCTTGATAAACCTACCCATGGTAGGCCTATCCAGCCTTTCAGCAAACACCCTCAAGATACTGTTGGTGCTTCCTCCCACTCTGCGCGTCATCGACGCCACCTTCTTACGCATTACTTTTAAATAGTCGTCAGTATGAGCATCGGCGAACATACCTGACGCACTACAATAGGGTGGAAGCCTCAACAGCACCCTAAAGGTGTTATTATATTGTATTCGCAGGGAATTGTTTGCTTTTTGGGTATGATTAGCCCAAAGGCTGCTGGTGTAAAATGTTTGACAATAAGCCTTGAATAGAGTAATTTTAACTGGTACAGAGCAACCAGCAAACCTTCGAGCCACCATATTTCCAATCACAGCCAATGCCCTGCGCTCCCTTTCCATATCTGTGTCATCTTTCAGATCTTCGGTAACAATATGGCCCAGATATTTAAACTGGGTTACTCTCTGTAAAAATGAACCGCCCAGCGTTACCGGAGGGATATATGATGGACTTTTGTTTCGACCTCTAAACACCAGCAGCTCACTTTTCTTAGGGTTGTACTTTAGCCCGTACTGCTCTGCATACCCCTCACAAATAGAAAGCAACTTTCTCATACCACAGATAGATGGGCTCAGCAACACCGTGTCGTCTGCGTAGCTCAAGTTATTTAAACTGACTCCATCTATGTGGCATCCGACATGTGTATTGCTGAGCTCAACCAGTAATTTATTAACATAAATGTTAAAAAGTCTTGGGGAGGTAAGACCCCCCTGTCTCACACCACACTCTAGCTTATAGGGGTCAGACAGCGCATTTGACCATTTAACATAGTTTGTCTGCTTATCATACCACATAGATAACGTGGAAACCAACGAAGCAGGAACGCCCGCCTCTCGAAGCTTTTCCCACAAGGCATTATAGGAAACCAGGTCGAAAGCTTTTGACAGGTCCAGGAAACATGCATACACTGGTGTTTTTCTATCTGTATAATACTTGACAGTATGCTTCAACGCAAACATGGCACTCTCAGTAGACAACCCGGCACGAAAACCAAACTGTGAGTCGTGTAACTGGGTATATTTACTGAGGTGGGCATTAAACCTTGTACAGGCACTTTTGAATTGTCAAAGTTAAATAGTCTGTCAGTTAGTCAGAAAGTTGAAGCTAGTTGCCCATTCCAAGACGTAGATCTCTTTGGAGAAGAACGGGCAAGAAACTCCATGGACACTCTTTTAAATCAAGATATTACAAAATCCTGGGTACATTATTCTTGATGCTTCTATATGTGATAACAATGTAAAAACAAAAAGACAAATGAAGAAACAATTCTTAAACAAACAAGTGCAGTGTAACTATTTGCATGTACAGAGGCCAGCACATCAAGCTATTACAATCTGTCAAATTTCTTTAACATAATTTCAACTTTATTGCTAAAGCATAAGGTTTAAAGTTGATTGGGAAAATTTGACAGTTTCGGTTAGCTTGATGTGCTGGCGTTTGTACAATATACAATCAAAATAAGAATTAGGACTGGCCTACATATTATTCTAATGACTCAGCTTCAATTAAATTTTATGTTACTACCCACAGGTTTTAACACAGCATTAAAGCAGTGTTTACTCAAGGGGCAATTCCTGTATTTATAAGAAAATTTGCGTTCTAATCTCAGTCTCAATCCATCAAAAACAACCAATTTCCCCATATTTTTGACATTGATTGTCACTAAGATGAGATTGCCACTTGAACTATGTATAAGTATGTAGGACTTGAATGTTTTTTAAGCACGAGAGTTAGCTTTCAGATCTTTTAGAGCAAACTGTTACAATTCAAAATGGCTGTTTTGAACCCATTAAAGGACACTGAACGAGGCACAATAGAAGTTCTATTGTTATTATGTCTGGGGGTTGCTAAGAGTTCAACAGTGTTAATTTATTTTTTATGCAACTATCACAATGTTGTCCTTGTAATCCAAAGGTTGGCTGGTAGAGAATGCTGTATGGCATTAATGGTGGAAGCTAAAAGACCAATTGAATTAAAAATAAATTACCTGTAACAATTGTGAAGGCAAAAATGTTCCAAAACTCCCTTGCCCATCTCCACAATCCATCTGTAGCCCGGCTAGATCAGACAGTGTTACAGTGTTTCCACTAGATAACTCAGATTCCAAACAACTTGTATCAATCAGGTTCACCGAAGTGCTTGGTTTGGCTTCTTTCTCATTGGACGGTTGCTTTTCATTTTCGTTGTCTACTTTGGGTTTCATATTTTTCGGTACACAATTTTTTTCTGGATTGTCATCTTTGAATTCATCCTGGAATTAACAGTAGAAATGTCTCATTTAAAAAAAGATAATTGAAAATCTCTGTTTCTATGGAATATTTAAAATCGGCCTAATTCGACTGTAACACTACTTTTCGAAAATGTTCTTTACTAACTTTTTAGACTTTTGAATCCTGCTTATGTGTATGAAGTTTCATTAAAATCGGTTCATACATTTCGAAAAATAAGGGCCTGAAAGTTTATATGAAATGCCGTACAGCGTAAACGCTCTTAATAATTAAGAGCTCTGAATTACAAGCATGGGTTTATTGATGTAAACATAATGAACTTCAAATAGAAGTACTTATAAATGATTAATGGTTGCCTTGCCAACATGTAAAAGGAGGAATAACACAATGAAAATAAAATCAGTATTATGTAATGCCCAAAAAAATAAGCGTTAGCTGTAAATCTCACCTGGAAAAACAGCATTTGATCCTTATCCTGTGGTGTGACATCCTGCTTGCTTTCCACCTCACCCAGGGTCTGAGACAATTCCTTCAGTATAGAAAATTCATAAAGCGGTGCAGCATTCATTGTGTCTGCGGTTGCTACTAGAGTTTGTGCCACTTTAGTAGCAAATGTTACGAAGGAAGATTGGTAGTTAGATAGGACATGGGAAAACATGTTGCATCTTGCTGCAGCGAGCAAGTCAATCTGAAAGTAGGGAATATTATGTTAGTTATATGTGTGTAGTTGTTTGTGCTCATTGCATTTTTAAACCAATTTCTATCATACAATTTATTGTTAATTTTATTTGTTGCTGTATTACATTATAAAGACTGCAGGACACTAAATGCCCCTCAACATAATAACAATAAACCTTCTATTGTCTCGTTCAGTGTCATTCAATGGGTTAACTAATACAGAATTTGGGTTGCTATGCTTCTGTGTAACAACTTATAACTTATTAATAAAATAATTAAATTAAATCATACTTTTTGAAGTACATCCAGTGTCAGTTTATCAAACACTTTTTTACTCTCGCGTACTTGCCGCTGCGCCTTCCGGAAGTTATCCAGGCCACGTCCTGTATCGGGGTCTAGCTGTGCGCTCGTCGATTTCATCCAGCTGAGGGCGGCACGGTACTCGATTCGGGCTTTTTCCATAGCAGATACAGTCGCCCGCATATCGCTCACAGCGCGACCTCGAAACGTCTCCACTTCGTGATAAAGCCTTAATAGCGGCCCCCGCACCGATAAGCGCTGTTGTCCAGAATATGAAATTGCTTTGCCCGCAGATACCATGTGTTTACCCGACGCGTCCGCATTTTTTCCAGAGTCTCGCAAAAACTTCCCTAAAGCATTCTCCTCTTGAGCCAAAATACACAATCGTTCTTGATATTGGTCCAATACTCGCTGTAATTGCAAGCAGCTGTCTGATATTGATCGAAATAATTCCAGTTTAGCATCAAGCTCGGCATCGGACGCAACAATACACTCATCTTCTTTGGTTCCTAGTTTTTTAAGCACAGTCTTTTTTGTTACCCAGTATTGATGTTGCATCATTTTACTGGAAATTAAACGAAAATTCACTGTAAGCTATCAATAAATTAAAAATTCTGAAACAAATAATTCACTAGAAGCCGAATTGTTTGACTTGACACTTTTGACATTTAAAATAATCTTTGCTTTGACTTTGACATCTGAGATGAAAGAATGTTGCCAAAAATCTTGTTTTTCTAGCTTTTTCCATTTTGTAACATTATTCCATAAAGTCACATGCAAGTCTATTACGAAGTAGAAAAATTGCTAGAATATTCAAGTTTAATAAAAACAGCGCATTGCGTTCTTGTAGCTTTGATTATATAAATCAAAGTCTTGTAGTATAATTATAAGTAGAGCATATCTTAGTAATATAACATCGTTTTCTGGAAATGAGGTGATGATTCTATAGCAGTGTGAGCCACCTTCTCCTCAAAGAGTCCGAAAAAGGCTTTTGAAGTTTTGAAATATATATAAAATAAAATGAAACTTGGCTAGTAGGTCTGTGAAAATTAATAAAAATGCGTATGTATTTTTCTACGATTAATTTTATGGTTTTGTATCCAAAATACACTTTGCTGTGGTTTGTGCGCCTGATCTCAGACAAAACAGCGATATAAAAAAATATAAAAGAAATAAAAATGAAATACCGTCAAACGGGGTGAATAGGAATGCAGGGGTAAATCGGGAAGAAAGTTTAAAATGGATTTTAACGTTGAAATAATATAGTTTGTTGCCAACAAGGCCACTTTATCGTTAATTATATAGAAACCAGGGATTTGAAACGTTACTCGAAATAACGTTACGCGTAGTTAATTATACCGATAATTTGTACCGTTCCACTAGGATCGTAACAAAATGAATTCCTTGCCTATAACGATACCGATAAACGGAACGAAATCTTAAACTGTTGACTAACGATATTATCAATAGGTATATAGTTATTAGTATACTTAACGGTTATAATAACGTTATTCATTTCGATACTCTCGAACGAATACAGCGGTGGCTTGTGCCGGGGCAACCGGGCGACGACGACGGAGCGGTGGTCAGCAGGAAGTTCTTAAATTGACGTTACAAATGAATCTGTAACGTTTCACCTGTAACATTATTACAAGCGGATAAGCTTAATGTTACTGATACCTGTAACGTTACTTATAATATTGTTATACGATAATGATATTCTATAACTTTTTTTTGTATCGTTACAAATGGAACAATAAACGATAACATTAGTGGTAACGGAACGAAATTGATTTCGTTTTCAAGTCCCTGCATTAGAGTCCTTTTTGGTTACAAACTCTATTATTTTAATGTTAAAATCCATTTTAAAGTTTCGTCCCGATTAACCTCTGCATTCCTATTCGCCCCGTTTGTAGGTATTATCACAGAGTACTTTTTTATATAGGTATTGTTAAAATATCTAAATCCGTTGGTTGGAGTGAAAAAATTCATCATTTAGCTTCTGAAAATATGGAAAGTTTTCAAAAACAGTATAGTCTGTGATATGAGAGAAATCTGTGGAGAAATGAGATTGTCTAATTTGTCTATGACACGAATATTTACAACCGGAATGTGGAATGGCCGCCGCGTTTCGCGTTAGTGCGAATGTATTGTGTTATCAAATCGTCTCGGTTTTAATAATAATATGTACAATTTTATTAGGTGAGAGTGACTTATTAACACAATCGTGTGGAAATAATTATAATGTACTGTGCTGATAAAACTATCCCCGGTGTGTCATCGTCACAATCTTCGAAGAACGTCAAAGATGGTAAGTTTGGTTGTCACTTATTATGTGCTTTTTATTTTGCTATTGCATGTAATATTTAGTTAGTTTCGATTACACTTGATCATTTTAAACATTTGTCGTCTTGGATAGCTTCCGATGTTCGATACCCGGTGATCTTATGGTTTTTTGTTTGTTTTTTGCCAAAAGTTTGAAGATACTTTTCAAGTTTACTAATGTTTTAAATTGTCGAATGCATAACAGAAATCACTTTACTTGCTCTTAGTTTACAACTTAAGACTAGGAATTAAATTAATTTAGTAAGTGCATGTGTGTTTTTAAATTACAAGCGCTAAACATGTCAATCATCAATGTCCTCAAACTCAAACTCAAACTCAAAGCATTTATTTCAATTAAACCTTTAACAGGCACTTTTGAATTGTCAAGAAGTCGGTCAGTCATAAAATATGAAGCTAGTTGCCCATTCCAAAGCGTAGGTACCTATGGAGAAGAACGGGCAAGAAACTCCATGGACACTCTTTTTAAATTACATTTTACAAAAACATTTGTTACATCATTTCTTTTGAATTTATGATTATATAATGTGAGAACGATGTAAAAAAAAAATAAAAAGATGTCCGCGTTAAGAGCGTCCAGAATACAACAAATAGTAACAAAACAACAATCCAAAATTAAAACAATTAAAATAAGCCCAGGCGGCTAAGTGATGACCAGTCCCAACTGACGGCGCCCGTTCACGAACATGACGTATATATCAGCACCATTCAGCTCAACCACTTTGAAGGGAGCTAAATGATCCAACATACACGCCACCGCCAGCGAGACATTTGAGTGAGCATGACACACTATCAGCCGCCAGGGAATATTCAAGTCAATGAAAGATAAATTATTACCCAGTAAATGGTAGCTATAGATTACATAGAACTCACATCTGTGCTATGCAATTATACAATACAAAGGAAATTGAGTTTATACAATGCAAGGATAGTCTTACAATCTTCAGCAGCTCCAACAGTATTTTCAAGTGTTAGTCATTTAGTTGTGGAGCAGGACTAGCATTGAGCCAGGCATTTTTGTCAGTGATGTAATCCCCTAACTTATAATATGCCTGACTGCATAGTGTGCGTTTTATACAAGATTTAAATTTTGTCTCATTCAGTTGAAGAATGTGGGGAGGTATTTTATTATAACATTTTAGACAGTACCCCATAAAAGATGAATCTACTTTAGCCAGTCTGAAACCTGGTTGCACTAATAGGTCCCTATTTCTAGTACTATAATTATGTCTTTCACCTCTTTTACTAAAAAGATGTAAATTTTTCCTTACATACATGATGTTTTCATAGATATATTGACAAGGCACCGTCATGATGTTAATTTCCTTAAACAGTTCCCTTAGAGAATCGCGCCTGCGGAGATTATATATGGCTCTGATGGCTCTTTTCTGCAGAATAAAAATAGAATCGTTGTCTGCAGCCCGTCCCCAAAGTAAAATACCGTAAGACATGATACTATGAAAGTAACTAAAATAGACTAGTCTCGCGGTATCTACATCAGTAAATTGACGGATTTTTCTGACAGCATAAGCTGCTGAACTTAGCCGTCCTGCAAGAGATTTTAAATGAGGACCCCATTGTAGCCTTGAGTCGAGCGTGATCCCTAGGAAAACAGTTTCATCGACGAATTCTAGTTTCTCTTGATTCAATATTATCTCACAATCACTACCCTTGACATTTGGTAAAGAAAATCTTATGCACTTAGTTTTTTTTCCATTTAATACTAGATTATTAGCAGTGAACCAATTTTGGACCTGCAGTAGGGCGTTATTTACGTCGTCAAAATTTGTAGCACGTCTATTTACCTTAAAAATTAAGGAAGTGTCATCAGCAAATAACACCATTTGTGGTTGATTTTTTAATAAATGGAGTAGATCATTAATATACACTAAAAAGAGGAAAGGACCCAATATCGAGCCTTGTGGCACACCAATTTTTACTATTAAACCAAGTGAATTGACACCATTTATTTGAACTTGTTGTTGTCTATTATTTAAATAAGATCTAACTAAACTGAGCGCAAGTTTTCCAAGTCCGTAATGCTCAAGTTTCAAAAGCAAGGTTTGGTGATCGACGCAATCAAATGCTTTGGAGAGGTCACAAAAGATTCCTATGGCATCTTGGGCCTCTTCCCACGCGTTAAAAATGTGTTTTAATAAAGTTACGCCGGCGTCGGTCGTACAACGTCCTTTGGTGAAACCGTACTGTTGATCATGTAGGATTTTATTCGTGTTAAAATGATTGAGCATTTGATTAAGCATTATCTTTTCAAACACCTTGCTGAAAACCGGCAAAACGGATACGGGTCTATAATTATTGGTGTCTTTACTGTCTCCGGATTTGTAAAGTGGTATAACCTTACTGTATTTCATTAAATCGGGGAAGACTCCTTGATCCACACACGAATTAAATACTAAGGCTAAGTAAGGTGCAATAGTCTCAATTATGGAGGTACAGATCTTAATGGACATTCCCCAAAGATCTTCGGTCAATTTGATCTTAATTTGCTTAAAAGCTTTAATTACAATTAAGGGGTTAATATGCCTAAAGTTAAATTCAATCGGGCAGGCTGAAACGTTCGCCCTTACTAAATCAAAAGCGAGCGAGGGCGAGGAATTCAAGGTTTCAGTTGTTTTGAGTGGGATACTAGTAAAGAAATTTACAAATTCTTGAGCCACTTCTTTGTTATCGCAAATGAGACCGCTTGACGTCTGCAGTGTGTAATCAGAATTATGCTTTTTATTCCTGTTTGTTTCATTATTTATAATTTTCCAAACCGTCTTTATTTTATTGTCTGCTGATTTAACCTTGTTGCTAATATATAAGGCTTTAGCTGCCTTACAAGCGTTCTTAAAAGTTTTAGAGTAAGTAGCAACATACTTATTAAAAGTTTCCGTGTTAATATAAGGCTTAAGGCCATACAGTTCGAAAAGTCTTTCCCTACTTTTCCTAAGCCCTTTAGTTGCCCAGTCACAAAATAAAAACTTGGGGCTGATACTTTTAGTGTTCTTCTTAAAATAATTATTGAACTCAGTTTGGACTACCGAGAAGAATTCATTATACAAAGTATTAACATTGTTCACTGTAAGGTTCTGATTACTTAATTTACAAATTAAAGTGCTATTAAATTTATTTAAATTAATTGATGTTATTGGTCTGGATTGGATCTGCACTTTTTGTATTGGCATGTTGTACTCAAAAGTTACAGTTTGACCACTGTGATCAGAAGGGAGATAATTAACAACGGCTTTATCTAAATAGTCGCAGCAACAAAAAACATTATCAATACATGTTGCAGTAGTCGTAGTTGTTCGGGTTGGTTCTACAAACACATTTGACAAATTGAATGATTTAAACAAATTTAATAATCTACTGGTATTGAAATTATTTTCTAAAATATTAATATTAAAGTCACCACAGATAATTACTGATCTACTACCAGTCGCAAGTTTTGCCAAAACATCTTCCATTACTGATTCAAATATAGAATAGTTTTGATAATTTGGGGGTCTGTAAACGCACACTATAACATGCTTATCTAGCTCAACACAAGACAGCTCAATGCTATGTTCAACTGATAGTTCAACTATGTCTAGTTATTATTATTACTAGGCATTCGTCTTCAAGCACTAGACTTTCAAAATGTAACGCACGCGACTATACGTCCGATTTACATTTTGAATATTCAGGTCATAGTGGATTGTAATGTAAGTTTTTTGTTGTTTTTGCTTGCCAGTATTATTGCTTTGATATGAATCAAGTTATGTTATTAGTCTATTTTTAAATTGTAGAAAGATGTGATTATAACTGTTCATTAATTAAATTAAACACAGTGACAGCTCTGTGTAAACATTTCAGAGAATTAAAAACACTTGTTCTGTCATAGAGTCATTCTTAGCAAAACAAGTGTTTTTAGTTTAGCATACCTACTAAACAAATTGCTGATGATTATTTACTTACTCAGTAGAATGATTAAAGTTGTTTTATATCTATCAATTGAGATATTATTATTTTGGGTGAACATGAAAGTTAAATCTGTGTGATCAAACCAGCCTTTTCACTATAGAGATTGCAGCTTAGTTGGGGCTAAATAATGTACTGAATCCTTATCCAATCCTTTGGTAAACATGACCAACAAAATATTATTTAGCGACTTATCATGTGGTAAACTATTTGCAAGTTTAACAAAGCCGAAATGCCACCATCACCCACCGTCACCTTTTAGGTGTTAAAAGCACAAACCATGTGATAAATTTCATTATTCGGTATTAAGTCAAATATTACTCAAAGCATTGATAATAAGAAAATATAATAAAACTTGATATGACTCGATGTTGATGATCTTTTATGTTGAGCAAATAAAGTTATTAGGGGTTATAATAAAAGAATCATGCCCACTTTCCATACATTAATTGACCTGTCACTTGATTTGTTTTACAGGTCGCGTCTACCTACAACTAGTGTTGTATAAAAACAATTATTGTTCATAATAACACAATAATTTATTATCATTTCATTTAGAGGCCAGGGAAAAATGTTATTAAGTAAATAAGATTTTGAGGTTATAGCAGCTGTCAGATAAGGTTTGACAGCTGTTATAACCTCAAAAACTGTACGATAATTAAATTCAAATTGTTTCTTAATCGCTGAGATTTACAATCACTCAGAAATAAATCTCTCTTCAATGTAATAACATCAAATCATCATCATCAAATTGGAGCGCGGTCGCAAACAGCAGTTATTATTCTCGTAATAACCCGCCGATGCTGAGTTTTAAAGACTTCGTGTGATGTTGTGCTATCCTTGTTTACTACACTTTGTGCAAGTTTGAGCAATTTAGGTACCTACTTACAGTTCATTGAAGTAGGTATCGGTCAAAACCTGTCGTCGCCGTCGAAGCGGACCAGACTCCAGGAGTCGGCCTGACAGACGACATAAATAGATAACGAAAAGAGCACAACATCACATGTTTTTGGCGAAGACAGGGAAATTAAATAAAAAACAGGATTGATTTATTATCATTTATTCAATATCTTCTCGTACAACCTCTTCATTTAAAAATGCCACTGGAGGCACAATGTTGGTTTCATGCCTGTGATCATGCATTAAGTTGATCATCCTTAGTGTGAGGCTTGATGGGTTTTCTTTGAGAATGTGGTCACTTTGACGATTGAGCAATGATCGACAACAAACGGGGCACACGTGAGCATGACCACGTCGAGATGAACCAACAGATGGATCACACTCATTTTTTCCATAAATCTGAGCATTAATAGTCTGCATGGATACATCAAAGCACGCTTCACAAATGTAATCTTCTTCTGTTATCTGAAAAACAAATAAAATAAAAATAGTTTATTTCTTACCGTTACAAGTTACAATTATACAAATAGGTACATTACAAGTAGGTTTTTCAACATTTTGTGGTGATCATAATAAGGTGCACATAGTATTGACCCTTGCCCCTAAACTAGGCAGGAACCTGTATCTCAGGGGATAGTGTTCAGCTATTGACATTTTAATTTTTATCTTAGGACTACTAAATCACTATCACACTCACTATTAATTTATTAAATTATTCGTCTTAGTAAGTACCATTAGAGAGTGCTAGGGTTTGTTAGTGAGTTTGAAGATATGAGGTATGGATGTGGGTATGTGTGTTAATATGAGTGGTGAAATAGAGGTATGTGTGTGAATGATGTAGTGGTGAAGTAAGTGAAGAAAGTGTGTTTGTGTGGTAGATAGGGTTATACACAAAGGGTCATTAGATTTTCAGTGTCTTCGTATATTATGAGATTTTAAAGCCTACAATGGAAATAAGTATGTATATGTCTAAAAGAACCACTATAACTAAAACATGGGGAAAATCTAGATGTAACAAAGACATTCGGTCAGTGGGTCGTCTTAGGGGCGTCACCTATTTCTAGTAGGTAGTACTAGTTATATTTTTCGTGTAACTTGAAAAATATACTTTACCACTTCTAAATATCAATTCTTTTTTATAAAACAATTAATATGCTGGCCCCCGTTGACTGAATACTAAATCGTTAGGTACTTGATTGTTATTATACTTACTATTACTGGAGATATCCAAGTGCTAATTAGCGAGATGACTCTGCTATCAAGCTGAAGCGCCCGATAACGCCGAAGCGTATTAACACTTTGTTGTAGTTTATACAAAGTCAATCTAGGCCAATCTCGTAGAAGGCTCCATAACACTTTCCAACAAGAGCGATTACGATAACTTAGATCCCAATCAAAAGCACTAAATCGGTATCCGTATAACACAGGCCAAAGTAATCGTAAGTAATCGAAGTCCATGGAACATGCAAAAGTTGTAAGGGTATCAGAAAATCCAAAATCGCACAGTACATTATGAAACGAACGACTGCAAAACGTCAAACAAATGACAGCGGTCACACTGTCACAGCGGCAGCCTGTCATTCGTTGCGGCTAAAGAAGTCCGTTTTACGCCTAACCTGTTAACTGTACACTTAAAATGGAACGTGTGTAAAACACGTTCCGTTTCCAAAAGTATATTGAGAATGATAAACATAATATAAATTATATTTTTTCCTGGCTTCATTTGAAAATTCAATTAAGTGATACGAAATAAGCAAAAAAAATGCAATTTTTTAAGATATTTTACATCACTAGACGCGGTCGAAAATTTTCAGGTCAAGACTGGACATGATTCTTTGGTTGTAAACTGCAACTTTTACTTGTTGAAGGTCTCATTCATCATACTGTGAAAGTGAGCTCCTTCAGTCATGCCATGCTTCCCTATTATGTACTTATCAAATCACAAAGGCTCTGCCAGCATCTGTCTGCCCTTCCACTTTTGACCCGTCTGCCTTCAAAGAAGCAAGAATGAACTGGCATTTTCTGGGTCTGGAGCTCCTTCCATCATAGACCTCATCCCACACTATCCATCAGGCGAGATCAAGGTCAAGTACAGACCCAATCAGCAATTAACCTTTTGAACGCCAATGTCGGCTATAGCCGACATGAGCAAGCGTGCCCTGTGCGCCAACGACGGCTATACTCGACAAAAAACAGGTCGCAGAAAAATACAAAATAAACCTATTAAATCATTACTTTTATGTATTTTATTGATACACCTTGAAATTAAGATTTTCGGGCTTGGCGTACAGGGCATAGGAATACCGATATGGCGTGGCGGTGAAAAGGTTAAAAAAAAAACATTTAGGTTTTGCATGCAATACCTACTTTGCAGGTCATCAATATTATTTCTTCTTTTCATAATGTTCCATAGGTATCATGTTTATGATTTATGCTTCTGACTATTTGTAAATAGTAACAATTGATTGAATATTAGTATGTATTGAATAATTAGTCTATTTGTAGTCTGATAACAACTGACAGAATTCAATTGTTGAATAATTCAGTGTTCTGTCCTTTTAGGTTAACATTGGATTGATCAGTCAGTGCCTCTGAACATCTAGAGATACCATTCTTATGGCTGTATGATAAACAAGAGCGAAACAATAACAAAGCAAAGTCACCTTACAAGAGGCAAGTGACTGGCAGGTAGCAAAAGACAGCTAACTACACTTTAGTCACATCAGTCGCGTCATTGTTAACAGAATCGTATGAGCGAGGGTAACATTTGACGGTAACCGGGTCAAGGTGGCCGTTTGATTCGCGTCGCGTGTCTATTCCCGACATATCGATCTTACAGCTCTTAAGCTCCATTCGCACGTACCTCAACCATACCACACCGCAGCGACAAAATGTGGGCAAGCAGTGGTTACGTGTGAATAGTGTTGCTACAATTTTTTGCAGTTGCGTTGTCGCTAGTAGTTCCGATCGCTGTTGTTATGTTATGGCTAGTGTATTCCTATTCAGACAGATCGACTCCGGCTGTGACAGGTGTCATCGCGTTGTGGTTGCATTGTGATATCGCCCACACGGTTAATTTTGACGGCCAAATATTGTCTGTGTGAACAGATTATTCATTTTCATTCAAATTTGCGCCCGTCCACTTAATGTCTTTGTGGTGTGATCGGGATCGGGCCCTAAGGCTCGATATCACGACCGGCTTTTAGTGCCGAATTAGCATAGGCGAAGGGTAGGACGAACATATTTGGGGTTTTAGTACTAGGAGTTAATGTTTCCCAGGCTTTTTCATGTTTTATTGGGGTCGACTTCACTTCAGGTGCGGCAGAATATCAGAATTTTATAGTGTCTTTTATCTAACGAGAATCTTACTGTTTCTCAACTGTCACACCCACTAAAAGCCCAAAAATAGTATTAGGTACGTAACTTACCACGATAAATTTTACATTAAGATGAACCCTCTTCGTGCACCCTATCCCCCAGGATCAGAAGAGCCGTAAGATAGGCCACGGAATAACGAACAAAAAACGGACTTAGATTAATCTCGCGAGTTCTTTATCT
This sequence comes from Mesoligia furuncula, assembly GCA_916614155.1. Lineage (NCBI taxonomy): Eukaryota > Metazoa > Arthropoda > Insecta > Lepidoptera > Noctuidae > Mesoligia > Mesoligia furuncula. The sequence goes on from OU744808.1 coordinate 21,922,294, forward strand.
TCATTATATCGTTAACGAGGCACATAAAACACTTCTACTCGTATGTAATTACTTACGTCTCTTACGGAAATAAACATAATTATAAAATAATTCTAGTAAGTATAATAATTAGTGAAGTACGTCAACTGTGATTACATAAAGAAAACAAAGCAAGCCACGAAAGGTCAGCAGCTCAGATAGTGAACTTTCATTACGTATGTGCAGCATAAAACTAGCTAATTAAATTCTATCGCTTTTACGTCAGTATCACTTATCTTCACGTCTGCATCACGCGTTGAACGTATTTAGTTGACATATTGACAGTCATGTACCGGTCTTACCAAAAGGGGTATCGTATTACCCAGTAACTGGGTTGTGGAGGTCAGATAGGCAGTCGCTCCGGTTATACTGGAAGCCGACCCCAACATAGTTGGGAAAAGGCTAGGCAGATGATGATGATTGACAATTTATAATATGTGGCCGACCAAAGGTCTTTTCGTCGGAAATGCAGATCTTTCATTTGCATGCACTTAAGTCACCTAAATCTCGAATATAGCTTACGAAATCTATGCCACTAAGTTCCCAATAAACCTCGATTCCAGTGCCGATTCGACCACACTAAGCTCAAATTCAATTTGTGCCATTCTATTACGTCCTGAAGACTATAAGACTATGCTATTTCCGAACAACACTTTAAATCCGGCATTTTGCACTGGCAAATCATTTGTCTGATCGCTTTACTCAATAGCTAGCTCGTATACAAACACCATAACTCGTTCCCTTTAGATAATAATAATAATAGAGGGTACTACTGCTCCCCTCACCTGATTTCGTGTTGCGGATTCCCAGTCACCTGTCGTGGTGCACAGTATAGTCGCCGCAACACCTGTCGACCTTGCACGCAGGTATAAGGACAAAGTCTGTTCAAGTTTCGCACTAAGAAATTTGCTTATTTAAAAACCGGAATACCTATAAAATATGGCGTAACTATAATAATAATAATAATAAGGCTGGCAACACCAATGTCAACAAGTCGTCATTTCTAACAATTTTCTGAAATTTATTTTTAAAAGCATTTTTGATTGTTTGTTTGTTGTGTTATTGAAATACTACAGCCATAGCCCAATATAATATCATTTTATAAACAAAACAGTACTTACAATGAACCATATTTGGATAAACTATAAACAAAAACTGCCGAACCGGAGGTGACATCTGTCATGTCACCTCCGATAAAAACGAACAAGAAAAGGAAATGTTGACAAGACTAGCCGCAAAACGTGCACGCCTACTACCTCCGGACTCTTCGCTCAGCTCCGCCTCGCCGCCACCGGTACCCAGCCCCACTGTGAGCGCTGTGATGACACCGGCTGCGGCAGTTGCGTCGAGCTCGAGCGACGAGTATTTCTCTCCGCCCACGACGCCACCACCTGCTCGTCGACGGAGAGGACGCCGGCCGCCGGACTGCTTAGGACTTCGAGGCCCACCGGCCTCTGATAGGGTCCCAGCTCCCGGCGGAAGTGTGCAGCGCATGAGATGGACACAATCCATCAATGAAAATGTCATGCGCTCATACTATGGGGCTACAGAGGGGGGAAACATTCTGACCGCGTACCGTGTTCGGATGCTCTCTCTTTTTCAGGTGCTTGAACCAGCTGTAAACGTTTCGGCACAACGACTATCGGATCAGGTGCGGGTCATCCAGCGTAATCATATGTTGGATGACACTGTACTTGATCGCCTGCGAAGTGAAATGCAGAGTAGCCATGTCATCGCCCCCCAGTCGCAGACCGCTGTAATATTACCGCAGCCTAATATAAGTCATGCTGACGAGGGGAGTAATGATAGGGCTATACATGTAAGTACCCAGTGCAATGAGGAATTGAGGAGCGCTTTGGAGGATGCGATTCAAGAATATCGCTTCATGTCGCCCGAACTTAGGCCACGCTTACCTCGTTTGCCCATGCATAACAAAAATAGGGCGCTGGTGGCCGCCCTGGATTCGCAGTTGTCAAAATATTTTGATACCTGCGAAGACCTCATCGATACTCATTCGATTCTGTACTGCGCGGCTGTAGCGGCATGTCGTGTAGCTCACGTCAAATTTGCCAACGATTCTAGAGCTACACGACCGAAACAAGCCGTACCAGCTTGGCAGTGCAGGATTGAACGCCGTATTGGTGGGGCCAGGACGCTCATCGGCAAACTAATCTGCTTCAGGGAGGGCAATACTCGCCCTAGAGTGATGCGCTTTGTGAGACGGGCGTTCTCGGGGACTGATATCAGTCCTCAAGACTATATGTCTTGTGTCACAGAGCGCATCGACTTCCTGAAGCAGAAGGTGTATGCATGGGCAAACCGTATTCGTCGGTATAGGCGGCGAGTAGAGCGATACACTCAGAATCGCACCTTCCAGAGTGATGAAAGGTGGGTTTATAGGGGTTGGGAACGACCGGACCAAGGTGTGGCTGAGACGTGCCTACCAGATGATGATGCCATGTGTTCCTTCTGGCGCAATATCTGGTCGGTGCCTGTCAGTCACACCGAAGGTGATTGGGCTCGAGAAGTCGAGCGAGCCTGCGACCTAATACCAGAAATGGGGGCTATCACCATCTGCCCCCAAGATGTAGCTCGTGCAGTCCGTCCGTTGCCTAACTGGAAGTCTCCCGGGCCGGACGGGCTGCATAACTTTTGGATCAAATGGTTTCCAGGGTCGCACGCTCGCTTGGCATCTCAGTTCCAGACTGCTTTGAAGTCTGGTTCGCTACCCCAATTCCTAACGACAGGAATTACCCACCTGCTCCATAAATCAGGTAGCACCGCGGAACCCAAAAATTATAGGCCGATTACGTGTTTACCGACGGTCTATAAAGTTCTTACATCCATTTTGAGAACTAAAATTAACAAACATATAGACACCAACTCCATCATGTCTGCCTCTCAAAATGGATGTAGGAATGGGTCCCGCGGTACTAAGGAGCTACTCCTCATTGATATGGCCATTAGCCAACAGGTTCGTCGTTTCCGAAAGGATCTGTCGACATGTTGGATAGATTATAAGAAGGCCTATGACTCGGTGCCACATACATGGCTCATGAGGGTGTTAGAGTTGTATAAAGTAGATACAACTCTACGCACCTTCCTGATGTCGTGTATGGGGCAATGGAGGACGGTCCTTCGCTATCCAGGATGTCGAAATATTCAGAGGAATAGCGAACCGATAAGGATTGAGCGAGGCATATTTCAGGGCGACAGTTTGAGTCCGCTTTGGTTCTGCTTAGCCTTGAATCCTCTAAGCACGCTGCTGGAGGATTCAGGTCTAGGCTATCGGCTGAGGAGAGGTGGTCAGGTTATATCTCACCTCCTTTACATGGATGACCTAAAACTTTTTGCCCCCAACAATTTTCAACTGATGGAGCTACTGAAAATTACTGAAACTTTCAGTAGCGCCATCAGGATGGAATTTGGTGTGGACAAATGTGCGGTCATGCATGTAAAGCGAGGGGAGATTGTGGAATCCGTGGGAACCCAACTCTCGGATTCCACAAACCTTAGAGCCCTCTCCGCATCCGAAACCTATAAGTATTTGGGTATGTCGGAAGCGTTAGGGATCAATGTTACTGACATGAAGCAATCGGTGAAGGAGCGCTTCTTTGGCCGCCTGAAAAAAGTGCTTAATAGTCTTCTATCAGGCGGAAACAAGGTGCGCGCCTTCAACGGTTGGGTCATGCCAGTTTTGATGTACTCTTTCGGCATACTCAAATGGACTCAGACCGAACTCGACGCCCTGGATAGGAGGGTCCGTACACTGCTGACTGCAAATCGAATGCATCACCCACGGTCATCGGTAATGAGGCTGTATATCCCGCGAAAATGTGGAGGTCGAGGGTTTTTAAACGCTAAGACGCTCCACAATCGCGAGATATGCAGTCTCAGGGAATATTTCCTAGAAACCGACGTGGGGATGCATCGAGATGTAGTCATAGTGGACAAGGGCCTTACCCCGCTCTCCTTGGCTAAAGAGAACTGGCGCAAACCAGTAGTGCTTGACACTAAAGATCGCATGGAGGTATGGCAGAGTAAGGAGCTTCACGGACGCTTTCTCCGGGCCCTACGTGGACCCGATGTAGATCTACAAGCGTCCGTAGCCTGGCTGCGTTTCGGTAACCTCTTTGGAGAAACCGAAGGTTTTGTTTGTGCAATTATGGACGAAGTTATGATGACGAATAATTACCGGAGATTTATTGTCAAAGACGGTACGGTTGACATCTGTCGGGCATGCCACCGGCCGGGAGAATCAATCAGACATATTATCTCCGGGTGTTCTCGTCTGGCTAACGGAGAGTACTTGCATAGACACAACCTTGTAGCCAGGATAATCCATCAGCAGCTTGCTTTGAAATACAACCTTGTGGAATCGGAGGTGCCGTACTACAGGTATGTGCCCGACCCAGTTCTCGAAAATGGTAATATCACATTGTACTGGGATCGATCCATCATCACTGACAGGACTATTGTTGCCAATAAGCCTGATATAGTGGTGGTGGATCGATCAGAGCGGCGCGCAATGATTGTTGACATAACCGTCCCGCATGATGAGAACCTCGTGAAAGCCGAGAAAGATAAACAGATCAAGTATCTTGATTTGGCTCGCGAGGTTGTCGACATGTGGGATGTGGACACTGCGATCATTGTGCCGATAGTCGTGACAGCCAATGGGTTAATAGCCAAGAGCCTCGACCAACATCTAAGGAGGCTCTCGTTGGGCAGCTGGATCAAGGGCTTGATTCAGAGAGCGGTACTTCTGGACACGGCCCGCATTGTTAGGAGGTTCCTCTCTCTGGAGCCCTGACCGCCGGTAGCTTGGACCCTGTTCCCGATACCGGTGGGCTACTATTTTTTATATTTTTAAATGTTTTTATATTTTTTATACTAATATTTAAAAATATAATTTATATGTATTTAGTGAAATGAACATAAAATAATAATACTGTGTTAAATTGTGTTTTTAGGGTTCCGTAGCCAAATGGCAAAAACGGAACCCTTATAGATTCGTCATGTCTGTCTGTCTGTCTGTCTGTCCGTCTGTCTGTCTGTCTGTCTGTCCGTCCGTATGTCACAGCCATTTTTCTCCGAAACTATAAGAACTATACTGTTGAAATTTGGTAAGTAGATGTATTCTGTGAACCGCATTAAGATTTTCACACAAAAATAGAAAAAAAAACAATAAATTTTAGGGTTCCCCATACTTAGAACCGAAACTCAAAATTTTTTTTTTCATCAAACCCATACGTGTGGGGTATCTATGGGTAGATCTCCAAAAATGATATTGAGGTTTCTAATATCATTTTTTTCTAAACTGAATAGTTTGCGCGAGAGACACTTCCAAAGTGGTAAAATGTGTGTCCCCCCCCTGTAACTTCTAAAATAAGAGAATGATAAAACTAAAAAAAATATATGATGTACATTACCATGTAAACTACCACCGAAAATTGGTTTGAACGAGATCTAGTAAGTAGTTTTTTTTTAATACGTCACGAATCGTAAACCGCAATTTACCATTAATTCAATCAACTCAAAAATAAAAAATAAACATTTAATTTCATAAACATAAACCCGGATGTTACGGAACCCTCGGTGGGCGAGTCCGACTCGCTCTTGCCCGGTTTTTTAACTGTACAAGTAGCTCCTTCATTTTTGTTGCATCACGTTTATAAAACATTTTCTATCTTACTCTATAAATTTATAATACGTTAACCACAGATCCGGCTGTAATGCAAGTGAAAACCAGGTATGTTACACAAAGAGCTTTGTCAGTCGTTAAATATTTAATGTATCGCTCGAGTCTGAAATTCCAAGTATATTAGCTTTATGTATAAAATAAGACGACATTTACTTGCTAACGTAAACACTGAGTTTGTCCCAGTTCGAAATAACATTTCCCAGGTTGGTGGCCTGTAATGCTCGCTTCAAAATGTCAGAGGTCGATCTGTTAGCCTGATAAGATAGAAAGAGCTTTGCGACTGTACCTACATATAGCTGGTTTACCCGCAAATTAATTAATTGCTCTGATATAACTCTGTAATACAATCTGGGCCAGTTGGTTGGCCAGATCGCTGTTTATTTATAAGAGCACTAGCTATTTGGCTGGACGCAGCTTTCCAACTTGTTTGGGTTATATCCTGTTCGCTCAGGAGTTTGGAATAGTTCTTGTAATTAAAGTTTCTAAGCAGTAACAAGAACTTGCAATACAAATTAATGGTTATGTGGCAAAGTAGGACGTTTTATAGGTTTTGTTTAGCTTACAAATCATCATCTGCCTAGCCTTTTCCCAACTATGTTGGGGTCGGCTTCCAGTCTAACCGGATGCAGCTGAATACCAGTATTTTACATGGAGCGACTGCCTATCTGACCTCCACAACCCAGTTACTGGGTAATATGATACCCCTTGGAAAGACTGGTTGTCAGACTTTCGGGCTTCTGACTACCCGTAACGACAAACCTTTGTTTAGCTTACAAATCATGAAGAAAATGGTAATCTTCTGTTTCAAGTATCGACCTAAAGCTATACGAGTAATAGAGCGAAAGAACTTACATTTCGAAAGGAACAGTCTATTATGGCAATATACATACCCGAGATTATGTCTGTATAGAAGACAATGAATAGCCTAGACACGTCATTGTCGGTGCTTAGTCGGCAACAATGGACTGTGTCAGACTGTGTGTACAATTACTGAGTGCTATTCAACTTATCCGTTCCAACTTCAGCAGACTAGACACATTCGTCCTCACTAGAGCACTATACTCTGTGAAACAGTCCTTTTGTAACATAAAAGCCAAAAAAAATGTGATGGTTTCAAAGTAGTCTGATAAAGAAATAAGTCCAGACAGAGGTCTGTCTGGACTTATTTCTTTATCAGAACAGAAATACAGGTGTATTTCTGTTGAAAACTTAGTGTTTGGCTACACAGGTTTAGCCAGACAAAAAGCGGTGACAGTCGTCAATTCGTTATCGTTATAGACCCTTTTAATTTGTAAACATTAAAAACGTCTTTAGAACAACACTAAAAAGCACTTGGCAACCATAAGCCCTGTTTGATTTTATTACCAGTCTATTCATTTAATTATTGTAGAACTCATTTCTTTAAATTTATTATATTGCTCTATAAAATTGCTCTGAAGACTTATTTAACGGTTCTCCAATAAACTCGTTATGGTTACTTACAGTCAACAACAGGTAGCCCCCATGAATTCCATATTAAGAATTTATTTAATGACTGCTTATGAACAAGAGTATGATAATTGTATGTCTTTTAATAACACTTTCAAGCGGTAATTTAATTTTGAAAAGCAGTGATAAAAAAGTGAGTAAGTGGAAATGACAATGGTAACTTTTTGTGTTATCACTTTTTCGCATTTACATATCTGCTTCAGGGATAATTATTTTGACAAAGCACTCCTAATTCAACCTATTTGCTTACCATCATGTGATGTACGGTCAATCCTAAACATGTGCCTATTTGGATTTGTAATAGAAAATCTGAATCTGACGTGATTAAAATACATGTGATCATGTGTGAATGATACTTGAAGTTGTATTTACTTATATTCAAGTGAAATAACTCGTGACATCTAGCGTCATTAAGTATGTCTGGTGGGTTGACGGATGATTGCCTAGCTTTACAAAATCAAGCTGCAGAAGACGCCATTCAGTAAAATGAACAGGAGTTGTAGTTCGGTCTAAAAATAGTACATAATAAGCCAAGGAGAGGCAGGGGAATGGTGCGAAAAGTACCTCACTTAACGGCTTCTGGAAGACTCGGTGAACAATTCCGCTTAGAGCCGTCATAAATATGACAGTTGGGAAGGCAAACTCAAAATGCTTGAGGAATAATACCGGTGAGGGTTATTAGGCAATTAATCGACTTAAATGGCCCTATTACCGCGATCATTGATTCTGTAGGAGATATAGTGCTTTGTTTTCTTACGCTTTGAATAGACCCTCCCTCCATTAAAATTTAATTGAAGCATTAAATGTACGCTAGAATTTACCTTTAACATTTCTAATTCACCGCAAAGATATTCACGTTGATGCGGCAATTATAGTTTGCCAAGCCGACGGCAACGAATGTATTGATGCGTTAAACATAGAGAGAGGTGTATTCATGAAAGGCCGGGGTGCTGGGGTGCTCTGGGCGCCGCGTCTGCTGACACAGTTCCGGGCGCCGGCGCGGCGAGCAGGGGCACTGCAGCCCAGCCAGACGACACGCGGTCGCCCTCACGAGCGCTCCCGCCCTACTGAGAGCTCCCGAGCCCCTACGATCGCGAACTTATAACTTTGGAATTCCGAACGTTCCTGTTGTGATATCAAACATTAAACATTATCGTCGGATCCATTGTTCTGTTATGACAATAGTTCGTGCGTAAGCCGGTTTCCATCTTAGTAGAGTTGTCGAGGTGATTGTAAACATTTTATCCTCGCAAGTGGTGTAACGAGCCGACGAAAGTTCTCTTAGACATTATCGGTGAACAGTGTCGTTTGTGGAACTGAAACCCCCCAGTTTTGAGGTCAAGTTGTGTGTACTTTGAACTGTGCGGTTAACAGATCATCGAATTGTAATTAGTTGGTTTGGGCTATTTGTTACGAGTGCTTTGAACCGGGAAAGCTTTTGCGAATAGAAAGAGAAGAAAAAGGCGTCAAGCTGTATTCATTCGAAAGTTTCAAGGTTTACGAATATGATGAAGATAGGACGTGCAACGGCCATGAAGATGGGTTCGGCACTTCGAAGAGAAGTGAGTAGTATTTGCTTTTATGGAGTCATAAACTTATTTTATGTTGAAATTGTTTATCCTACAGGTACTATGCGCTTTTGATGTATCGTTAAATTATTGCCGGAGAAAAATATGAAGGTACTTTACGCCATTGAGCTATGTAGATACTTATTAGGGTTCCGTTGTGTTATTTATTGTTAAGTCGGCACTAGACGTACCTATCATTGTAGTATTATGGAGACTAAAAATAATATTCTTCTTTGTAACAAAGGCAAAAAGTGTTATTAGTCGGATTAGCACCGGCATTTAGTTTATAGAGATGTTGAAGCACCTATAGTTTAGATTTGTAAATTCTCCCATCATACAAACATGTGTTCGATAAAAATAGAACTAATTGATGGCGTTGTTTCTGATTTCTCTGCTTTATTTATCAGAAATAAACAGTTAGTTACGATGAGGACGGTAACATAATTATCGGTGCCTGGTCAGTCCATCTTTTTTAAACTTAACAATTAGAAATCTCTAAAATGCCAATAACTAGAATATATGCATATTGATTGAACCACCCAGACATCGAAAACCAAATGAAAATAAAATATTTATAAACCTCTTGGCCCATATTGTATACCAGAGGCGGAATATCTTGCCACCGCCACTTCTACGTCTCATGAAAGTTTAATGATACTATGAAATGTATCGGCGATCGATAACTAAACAACGGATGTTTCTCATCAAACTGTTAACATCGCATGGGCTCTCCGTATCACATACTCTAGTTAGCCACTTCGGCTTTACTAGGAATGACAATAAAATCTAAAGCTTGCTCCCTTTTCGCCAAAATTTATTTAATGAAGTTGCGGCCATTTCGTTAGACAACGACCATGTATTTTGTGCTTTTTCCTAAAGGTGCAATTGTTTTCCGCTACGTTTTCCATACACTTCGTGACTCTGGATAAGTTGGTTCTTTCGGTAGGAGTTAAGCTCGTCTCATCTTCACCTTTTTCTGCATGATGTCGCTCCTTGTACTGAGACATGCATGTACTCGTAAGTCAGTGGTTCTATATTATAACTCCTCACCTTCTTCCTTGTTTAGTTTGAACTCCTCTTAACTGTAACATTATCTAATGTATCGTTATCCACTTTATGTAACAGTTAGTCCATTCCAAGTTACGACTATGAGCTAATCGAATCTGAATTTTACGAGCTTTTTGACATTTCCTCAATAATGTGTCGTCCGACGCTATCTTTACGATTTCCTGAACCGACGTCACAACAATGTGTTTCGGTTTTGTGATCAATGATTCTGTGCACATGTCAGCTAATAATGAATGAATTAATAATGATTATTTGCTTGGCTATGAATTCTTCCATTAAATTCATGTGTAGATCGGAAGATGGACCAGGTGGCTCGCCTCCACCTTTCTTATCTGGCCAACTACACAAAGAAATACTTCCCATCTGTGTTTCCGGACCATTGCGACTTGAGACTTCAAGTACAGCGAATATGTGGTTAATAGGCAGGTGTTGAGATCACCATGAGTAACGTTCCGCTGGGGTCGCGTTTAAAACTTTAATCACATTTCATTTCATGTGAAAAAATCTGAGTAATGCCTTAGCCCAATAAACCACAAACAGAGTGAAAAAAAGAAGGGAAAAGAAAGGAAAGGAAAAGGGTAAACAAGGGAAAACAATGTCAAAGCCAAACGTGTCTTGTACTTTCACTTCCCTGTACGTTAGAAACGACTCATCTTAACGATCGCAATAAAAATTATTAGATGCAATTATGTTATATACAAAGCTGTTTAACTTTGCGTCCTATACCACCTAATGTTTTCCTTATTGTATAATATTAGCATTTAATATACTAGCGTCTAGTTTCCCATTCTGCCCTCGCACTAGCGATTTGTGATTATGATAATGTGATTTTTTTTGGTCCTAAAATTAACGAAAACGTAGTCTTGAGTCTATCAGCCTTATATTAATTGCACTAATTTTTAATCGTCTTATTGACTCCGACCTCTGTGATTGTTCATGACGGATTCGCGTTATCGTCCTAATAACTAAGACAATATTTTAGGGGTAGATAACGTTTCTGGGAATTCTAAATCCCCCAGAAATCCATACTAATATTTTAAATGCGAAAGTGTCTGTCTGTCCGTCTGTTACCTCTTCACGCTAAAACCCCTGAACCGATTTAGATGAAATTTGGTATAGAGATAGTTTGAGTCCCGGGAAAGGACATAGGATAGTTTTTATCCCGATAGTCCCACGGGATCGGCACTTATGCGGGTGAAACCACGGGGTGCTGCTAGTTCTCAATATGGAAAAATGTTATCTTATTTTTTCCAAAAGTCATGTCTGATTTCTGATAGGTAGGTAGAGATTACTTTGGTCTAAACCCGCAGTAATTTTTAGAGTAACTCAGCACCACTTGCGCGCTCTTATGGTGTAATTTGGAACCAGCACAGGTTCAGCAGTAGACTTCGATTTACTCCGATAGACTTAATTGATTAATCGATAGAAGAGCTGCTGAATTTACACAGTAATTGTGGTCATATAATTAAGACGAATTTGAAGTTCCAGAATGTTTTATCTAAATCATGATGTCATGTGTAGTTATGTGTTCCTTCTTACAGATAACTGTTTATGTTATGAAATAGCCACATGAATAGAGCAAACGGGATTAGAAATATAGAATAAAATCGCTAACTATTTTTTTTACAAATTTTGTTTATTCTCTATAATAACAAATTCAAATAGTAATGAAGCTGGACAAATAATTGAGAATGATTTATTAAACTGCTCGAGAGTTGTTTTACATGAAACTTAGATTAAATAAATCACATCAATGTGAAGTGCGTAAAGAAAATAAAGCAATTTAATACATTTTAAACTAAAATTAATAGTTAGTAGCATGTCCACGACTTTTAAATACTGCTTTACACCGGCGAGGCATTGACATTGAATTTTTGACATTTCGCAAGAGAGATAGAGTTCTATTCATCTACGAAAAAGTCGTAAAGCTCTCTTAAATTGCCACAATGTCGATTTGAAACCTTTTTCTTGACTTCGCAACAAAGATGCTCTATTGGGTTTAGATCTGGGCTGTTAGCTGGCCAATCTAAGACAGAAACTGATTGCGATGTGAGAAATTCCTTAACGGTGAGTACAGTATGCTTTGGATCATTGTCGTACTGGAATGTCCAAATAACCGGAATCACGTCTTCATAAGGCAGCATAAGGTAAAATTGTTTCTTCCAGTATATTTTTTATTGGAATTGATCCATGTCTCCTTCTATCAGCTTAACAGGTCCAACATCATGTCCAGAAAAGCACCCCCAAATTTTCACATTTCCCCCACCATGCTTTAATGTCTTTTTTGTGTACTTAGGATCGCATACTTTATTCGGAGGGCGTCGTACATATCGTTTTCTATCAGAACATACTCTGTTTATTTTTGTCTCGTTAGAAAAAATAACATTTTCCACTGTCTAACTGTCCAGTTTTCATACCTTCTTGCAAATGCAAGCCGGGCTTGCCTATGGCACACACCGTTTCAACATGGGCACCTTTCTTGCCATCCTTCCCTGCAACTTTTCTTCTACCTTTAAATAGTGCGTGCCGAGATTGTTGAAGGGTTGTTTGCACCAAAATATTCTTTGTTCAGCTCATTAGACCCTTTAAAAGGATTTTGTTTTGCCAAACGAACGATATTTCGATCATCTGGACGAGATGACTTTCTCTGTTTAGTAATGGTTCACAGCGTGGGATACCATCGTTTTTGAGCATTGCAGATGGTAGGCTATCTTTTTATATTACTTCCCTTGTAGATTTATCAAAACTTTTATTTTCCCCCATTGTTTTCATATGAAGCAATTACCTTTAAGACTTTTACAGCACTAAATGGCGCTAAAATTATACGAATAGTGACCTACTACAGCCACAGAGCCACGGAGTGTTATGTATTGAAATTTGAATAAAAATAATAAACTATTCAGCGTTCTTAATTATGTGACCCGCCAGTAAGTACTAGGTTCAGATCTAATGTATAAAGTATATCTATTTATTTTTTAGCCAATCATGTACACCACCACCGCGCTGCGCACCGCTGTGTGTCACCGCTAGTACGGAAAAATTTGCGATACCGACAGAAATACAAAAAAAACACGTGCAATTCGTTATATTTTTAGTTTGAAAAAATCTTCCCTTTAAATAAGCGTTCTTAAAATTATATGACTTTTACAAAACACACACAGCTCTGTAGATTGCATTCATTTTCTGCCCGATGAGATGCTTTATCGAATCGTCCGTCCATTACTTAGCTTGATTTGGTTGTAACGATGAGATTATATACTTGTTAGTTAGAAAAAATCTTCCCTTTAACTAAGCGTTCTTAATTATATGACCAGCATAAGATTGCATTCATTTTCTACCCGATGAGATGCTTTATCGAATCGTCCGTCCATTACTTAGCTTGATTTGGTTCTAACGATGATATTATAAAGTGGAAGCTTGCACAACCATTTCTATCCTCATTAAATCTTACACTTGAGTAATCCATCTTATCTGTGATTTAACTTCAACAATTTTTCCAAACGATCTCGAATGGATGGAACGAATTACTGGAAGTTTTATTAAACCGTTTCACATTTTAGAATGACAACCAGGCAGCGTTTAAACAATTCGAGAATCGATACTTTAATCAAGCTATTTATCTTTCTCCACATACAAATTCCTTTTCATTTTATCGTCGATTCATCGTGGTTAATAAAGGCCGTAAAGAAAACGAGGTAAAGAATTGTAAAACACCTTTTTGTGCCTTTCTTGTATAATATTGGACGTAGTGCAATCAATGCGTCGCAGCATGCACATACATTCCACCAAGTAACCAGTCAAGTAAGCGCAGCGAGGAATAAGCAAGCAAGGTACCACCACATACACAGTCATCGAAAGATAAGAGTAGGTGAACTGGTGAACGGGCGTTGGCTTGACTTGTCTGTCTGGCCGGCCAGTAAGCCTCGGCGCTTCGCACCGACAACACGGCGTACGCGCATCCCACGCGACTACATAAAAATCTAGGCCGCTCTCATGTGATAGTTTACCATTTCTCCCGCTTATTATGGAAAAAGTGTGCGCAGTGGTCAGCCACTGTAGTAATTTCTAATTTTTACTGTACTTTTCTTTTGAGTATTGCAACCGTTGCTGACATGATTGCAAAAATCTGAAGTGCCAAAAACTTAATTTACCACTTTATCAATGTGGGCTACGTGATAAGGTGTCAAGTGTGTTACCGTTTTCGGTTGTTTGTTTTCAAGAATCGCCGTTAGTAGGCAGACGTTACTTTCAAGGTGTTCGTTTTAAGTTAGTTTTGGTGAATGAGTCAGCTAACAGGCGTCGGAATTGTTAACTTTGTCAACGTGCTGCCCACGATTTCCGAAGGTAATATGAAATGTTCTGAATTGATTGTAAAAAGAAATATCTGCTTGAGATTTTAATAGCCCAACAGTTGACGGTAAGTAATCGTTATGTATTGACATCACATTAGTGATGAAGCGCCGTGATTGTTACACTTAACTCAATCATAATTCATAATCATAACACTCATTGTAGTTCTTTTGTTTAAAAACCTGTCTGCAGTCTGCACTACTACGAGAATTGTAAAACAATCTCTTGGCAGGTAGCTATTTAGATGCACGTATACTTCGTAGCTCCCCTTCATGTTGAGTTTACTGCTGCACTTGTGGTGATTCAAATACCCGATGCGTATTTATCTTATTACACGTATTACGTGTCAAACCGTACTTACCATACGGATATCTACATACACAACACACAACCGTGTTCGTGTTTATTGTTTTATTTACGTAATATACTGTTCACGTTATATAAGTGTAGTAAATGTAGTATTTATAAACCATTATTCAGCTATTAATAAATATTATGATTTACCGTGAAAACGTACGGCGCTATTATAAGGATTGAACTACAGACCGTTTATTATTGTTGTAGAAACGGAGTTTTTGTGCGCGATTTCAACAATAATTTATAATGAGAATAAAAATGTATTATTTCTTTTTCCGTGAAGGCTAAATTTTACAGCTCTTGCTTTTAAATCTAGATTTGAAGACATTCCGTGTTAGGCAATATCCGTTTTAAGTAATTTCGCATCTATTAGCAGCAAGTAAATTGTTTGGTTAGAAACCGAATTAATTCTTTCGTAGTATTCTGTGAATGATGATATTGTTGGTTGAAATGTCCGTGAAAGTATAGGTACATACTTTCTTTTTTGCCAACAAAGTTCATTCATTCCGGTGATATCTGGCAAAAGGAGAATCCAAAACTGGTACACTTGAAACGCTTTCTTGAATGATGTATTGTCTGTGATTACGAGGAAAGGACTAGCTACTCCAAAACAATACCAAGCGACTGGAAAAGGATGGGAAGTGCGGACGACTCAAAAGTATATTTAAGTCTCTATTTTCTTTGGAGCCAAACGAGCATTGTCCCTTTGGCCATATAAAATAAGTAAAAGAACACGAGAGTATAAAATAAGTCATAATGTTATCTCTTGTCTAATGCCATTAAGTTTTTTCACGCCGGTGCCAGTTTTGTAGCATGAAAGACGGTCCCAAAGATACTCATAACCTGATGATGCTATGCGGAAATGGTTAAAACTCGTTGTACGGCAGGAGTTGGTAGAGAGTGAGTCAGCGGCTAAAAAGCTCGCGGCCTTGGTGGCATCCGCCTTATCCGGCAGTTTGGAGCTGGCGTCGCAGGCGCAGGTGCGATTGGCCGGCGCCTCAGGT
The DNA here is from genome assembly GCA_916614155.1 of Mesoligia furuncula. Taxonomy (NCBI): domain Eukaryota; kingdom Metazoa; phylum Arthropoda; class Insecta; order Lepidoptera; family Noctuidae; genus Mesoligia; species Mesoligia furuncula. Next base: position 21,937,851 of record OU744808.1, read on the forward strand.
CGGGTCGACGACCGAGAGGACGAGAACGATTACTTCCTTTTGCCTGTAATTTAATCAGGTGTTGTTATCACGATCCTCCTGTAAAGGAGCCGAATTTTAAGTCTCGCAAATGAAATATACATATTATAATCCTTAAAGTCGTTTTGAAGTAGAGTTAAAGTTATTCTGTTCAGAACACGGGATTTTTTCGTAATTTCTTTCTTTGTTCAAGAAGGAATTCTCAGATAAACTTTTAATGTTACTGCAATGCGCTTCCGACTAATATCGTAAAACGGTATGTTTTCCATTACTCAGTGGTTACGAGAGTGTGAGGCGGCTGTAATCACTACTGTTTCTAAAGATTCTCGCATGCCGGTCCCAATGGCCGCTACGGCTTAGTAGGCGACTCGACCGCTCAATCTCGTCCGGTCCGGCCGAGACAGGAATTTCATTATTATTAATATTTTTGAGTGGTGTTTCGGACGAATCCTTTTTTAGAGGCAAAGTACCGTCAGACACATAATTCAATAATACATATTTTACTTTGTGGCGATGGATAAATTGAAAAATTAATGAATTATATATAAATAAAATAAACATTAATGAGCGATAAGCTGACAAATAGGGAAGACTTTTTTTTCTTTTTTTTTTTTTTTGCGGATGGGAATTCATCAAATGACTCCTCCCGCTCTGGGTGGAGCGGAAGGGAGTGTCACAGTGTTACTGACTTAAACCCACCCATGTTCCTTCCTTAGCCCTTTATGTTCCGGGCCGTCGGACAATCCCGCTGACCAAATAGGGAGGCCTCGATACGCCTTTTTGCTTTTTTTTGATACCGATACCGATGCTCTTATAAAAATATCGGCGATACCGATACGCTTATTGAATTAAAAAATGAAGGTAAAATAAATAAAACAAGTCAGGTTATATTTTTTAGTTTAGTTTTAGTAATTAAAATTAACATTGGTGAGATTTTTGTTTCAAAAACAAAGTAGGCGAGACAACACGCGCGTTTACATTACATTTTAAAAGCGCGACATTTAAAAAGTTTCGTTGAATCGGCCATAAAAATATCGCCGATGCCGATATATCGGCATCGGTATCGGTATCAGATGCATTCCTACTGACAAGTTGGGTACCTATTGAATGATTGTTTTTATGACATTGGTGAATATATTATGGAATGTTGTAAAAATTCAAAAAAAATTTTTTTTATTGTATTGAACAGACTGATTGTTATAAATATTATATTATAAACATAGGTTATTTTGGTATCGTAGTTAGTCACTGATTTTTGACTCTATTGTTATTTATTTTCGGTATTTTAGTAAAGTGATTTTTAATAGGTAATTGAAGACTGATTATTGAAACGTGTACAACAAGAATATTAAATGTAAACTCATTTAATATTCTTGTTGTAGGTACACGTTTCAATTGATATATAAGACTGATTATTGTTGTTAACATTTATAATTATTATTGTACGCTTTATTTGATATATAAGACTGATTATTGAGATTTATCGTTTACTGTTGATTGTTGTAATTGTATATTAAACTTTATCTCTTTCTAACAATTCCCTGACTTTTACTTAAATAATATAACCCGACCTAAGGTTTTTCATTCTGACTGTACAAAATTTGCTTAAAAAAAAGTATAGTCCGAAACACCACTCAAAAATATTAATAATAATGAAATTCCTGTCTCGGCCGGACCGGACGAGATTCAGCGGCCGAGTCGCCTACTAAGCCGCCGCTACCTTGCGCCGAGTTCCCGCCACGACTAGTTTTTGTCACTGCCATACCGACCGTTAATAAGAAGTTGCACAGTTGCATTCGACACACATGTGTTGTTGCAAGCTTCAGTAGTTTTTACCTCTTTCTAGATAATAATACCAACCTTATTAGTTAAATTCCAGTCGTTCTTCGGCAGTATTGTTCTCAGTTGCTTTGATCCCACTTTTCTTTAGTCCTGCCGAGACAAAGGGTCCTTGAAAACACTTCAATACTTAGGATAAGTTTTACCGCTCAAAAAGGAGTGCGGTACATAGAAAGGCTATTCATTCTCAGTTTTATTATATTGTGCCAAAAACTCGACACGTTTAATAAGTTACGTGTTGTTTAGCATATCAAGGTTCCTCTAATAGCATTTCCTATCGGACAAAACGGTCGCGATGGCCAGAAATCGCATATGCAAATGAAAAACAAACCGTACATTAAATAGCACCGTTCACAGAATAATATCCTACGAATTGTATGTCGATATCATGCAAAAAGCGCATTCAATCGAAACGGCCTCTCCGAATACTAACGATCTGTGTTTTCAATGAAATGGCTTCGTTTTAGGTGTGTAATAAAATTGCTATATTATGCATGAATTGGAACTGTGATCTAAACACGTTCTGAGCGTAAGATTTAAAAATGTTCGTTAAATTAGACCTTGGGAGGTTGAATCAATCTTAGTCGTCTACGTTGTCAGTTAGGTATCTACCTACCTAGATAGGTTTGCATGGTTTGTTTGTCCGTGACACGCGTTTACGTTACTCTAGGAAGTTGTTAGGAGCAATTATAGGTAATTTTCAAGACAGCAAAAACTACTTCGTTCGTGCTTATTCCGATGTGCAGTTAGTTTGACGTTACTACAACAATGATGTATTAGCTAAAAGAATCTATTATTGAACCCGATTGGGAGGTGTCAAAGTTTGTATGGAAGAATTTTAACGCGCGGTCCGATTAACTCGACACTCGGTACTTAAGAAAGAAGAAGTGAAGTGAAGTGTTTTATTAACATAGTTTTAAGTTTATACACACAATGTACCTATTCTTATAATATATATGTTAGTCTGTAAGGTATTTATCTATGGGCCAAAGTAGCCTGAAAATAAAGGTTTTATTATTATTATTATAAGACCTATACTTAAGACCAAAAATAAAGAGTAACGTGTATCAGGGTTTTTCGTGAAAAGTTAATTTCACAGGGGAAGACTTTACTGTGTGTCTTGATTAACTCGAAAATTGGTATAAACAATCTTTGAGTCGACTAATGAACGCATCCCAAACTATTTTACGAAATTCCCCACAGGGGTGGAATTTCGTAAAAGCGGGGAACAGTTTATAAAAAAAATCGTATTAATTTCTTTAATAAACTTGGCAAGAATACTTGCCTAAGCAAGTAATAAAGTTTATCATCATTAGTTTATCAAAACTACCCCTCAAAGGGGATTTTGGGGTGTTAAAGTTTGTGTGGAGGAATTTTTTAACGCGCGGTCCGATTAACTCGAAACTCAGTATGTAAGATCAAAATAAATAATAAATTGGTTCAGGGTTTTTGGAAATTTACCCCTAACTGGGTGAAGAGGGGTAGTCAATTTCGCAGGGGAATATTTTATTACGTCGGTTGATTAACTGGAAAATTGGTATAAATAATCTATAAGTCAAGTTATAGAAACAACCTAGACGATTTTTCAAAATTCCACCCCTATAGGGATAAAAGTGGGGATACAGTTTATATGAAAACTCTTATTCATTTGGTTAATAAACTTGAAACTTAGCAATATTTAGCTCAGTAAATAATAAAGATTGTAAAATTTAGTTTAAAAAAAAGCCCTCACAGAGGATTTAGGGGGTGACAAAGTTTATAGGTTAGAAAAATATGTAACCCGCTGTCGGATTAATTCGAAACTCGGTGATACTAAAACAAAAAAAAAATGTTTTTAGGGTTTTTCAAAAATCGCTTCCTACCAAGGTGGAAAAGGGTAATAAAGTTTAAGGAGTGGATTTTATTGCTTGCTTCCATTAACTCGAAAATGGGTATGGGTCTTTGAGTCAAGTTATGAACACATCTCAAACGATTTTTAAAAATTCCACCCCTGTGGGGGTGAAAAGCGGAGATACAGTTTATTAGAAAAATCTGATCCTTTTGATCTATAAACTTAAAAATTGGCCCGAATACTTATTTATCTAAATAAATGATAATGTCATAAACATAAAGTTTCGAAATTTTTAGAGGAAAGTACATACGAATTTCACGCGGACGAAGTCGCGGGCAGAAGCTCGTAAGAAAATAAATACTGAAGATATTTCTGTACGAGCTGTACAAATGTTTATTTGTAGCATTTTGGAATATTAACAACGTCCCCACATTACACAAGTGTGGAACATATTGTAACGACATAATAAGGACCCACTATTGAAATGTTCCTACAACGAATGTCCTATTGCGTACGGAATAGTCCGACTCCGAATACAGACCCTACTATTTTGGACTCATAAAACTTCGGTATTATGTGGTATGCAAAGTAGGGTCGATTCTTGGATATCTGCCTACGCTTGTTTTATTTCGTTTTCAGAGTTCAAGGAAAAACAAATAAAACTGAAATTATCCATCCAGTTTTTGTGTTATTGCTCTGTTACGTGACTTTCGTTCATTACACAATATAAACGCAATTAACGCAACATTTAATAAATTATTTTAGATTTCTTTTTATTTAAGTAATCAAATCACACGGAGAAGGTCGACGGAAATGAGAAATATATCGAAATCACGCTAACGTACAAGAGTCAATTACAAATGAGTAATCCTCCTCGGATTTCTAAACGCTGTAATCCCATAATTCTGAAATCCATAGGGAGAGCGCAGAACGGTCGGTTGGGCACGCAGCGGCGTCGACTTGGCCACGCCTCGACGGGCCCGCCGGCAACCGACAATGATATGGAAACTATTGTACCACTTGCATTAATATACTTTATATCTGCTCCAGTCACGAAATAGGCTTGTTTTAATGCACGTTGCATTAGAGATAGCGCAGGGATGGAGGCAGGTCGTAGATTGTGCTGTAAATCAACGCAATGTTTTTCGTCGTGATTTGTTAATAATGCTACGTATACTACACCGGCCTTATTGTATTCAGATACGAGGGCTGCCTTTTAAGTTGTGTCGTTGGAAATAAGTATAGACAATCTAATAGATTATTACCATTTATTGTTTTTCAAAGAATTCTCCGCGATATTTGCATGCGTTCGAACCAGTTTTTAAAACATTTATTCCACTCCGAAGTGGGGGTAGTTAAAATGGCCGATTTGTATGCTTGAACAGCTTCTTCGGGTGAGCTGAAACGTTGACTACGAAGACTTTGTTTAATTTTGGGGAACGAAAAAAATTTGTTAGGGCTCAAGTCAGGGCTGTAAGGCGGGTGATCTAAAATTTCGACATTTTGGGTGCTCAAAAACATATTTGTATCGCGGGCGGTGTGCGAACTTGCATTGTCATGGTGCAGTATCATACGACGTCTTGAGTTGTTTTTTTCGAAACTCTGTGATAACTTTTGGCAAACAAACAGTGGTATACCAGTCAGCGTTAACCGTCTTGCGATCTACTAGTACAATAGTGGCGACGTGACCACCCTTTGCCACAAACGAGGCAACCGTTTTTTTTGAAGTGCTCCGTGAGCGTATGTATGACTGGTCAGTTTTGGTTTATCTTGGAAGACCCAGACAGTGACTGCTGCTTGGAATCTGGATCGTAAGCATATATCCAAGACTCGTCACCACTAGCCATATCATAAACGTGTTTTGACTCTCCTCGGTTGAATCGCTGCAGAGTTTTGCGACACCATCTAACACGGGTTGCTTTTTGGTCGTCGCTAAGCAAATGTGGTATCCAACGAGAGGTCAACTTTCTTACGCCGAGTTATCCGTGCAGGATTTTTTGGACAGTAGTCCCTGAAATGCCCACGGCTGCCTCTATTATTACGGTATGTCACATGACGATCTTCGACGATTAGCTGCCACACGGCGTCGATATACTCTTGCGTCATGGTGGTTTTTGGACGACCTTCATGTGGCTTGTCACTGAAGCTAGAGTGCCCACGTTGAAATTTTAAATACCAGCGTTCTACAGTCCTAAGACATGGTGCTGCATCACTAAACACAAGTGATCTCCTCAAAGCACTGAAGTCGCGTTAATCCCCTTTGAAAGTTGTAGAAAATTATCGCACGCATATTTTCCTTTGATATTTCCATTTTTACAACCGATTTGTCACCTTTGAATAGACGCTACAATAAAACTATTCGACCGATCAAAAAACATTCTTTTGTTTTCGAATTCTAAATTCAAAAAGATGAAAAAGCCATATGTTTTTTTTTCATAATTGCGGGAGATTTGCTAACGACACGACTTAAAAGGCAGCCCTCGTAATGTAGTGTAGGTATATTTGCTATTGAGTTGTATTGTATCTATTTTGAATTATTATTCATATGCTATTCAATGTCTGGCATTCATATTTTATCTTTCACACTCAGCGAAGTTTTGCGAATTCGTGTGCTCAAATAGCTTCATGACATTTTTAGGTTAAGCAAATGACTGTTACCATTCTAAATATAATATCATCATAATATATATTTAAGATAACGTAGCATATTTTACGAGGGTTCGTTTTATCTTATCTTAGTGGTAGTAAAGTAAATCTGTGTAATGTTTTAATAGAAAATCAGCCTTAGTAACAGTTAATGAGCCTCGCCTATCATATTGACATAGCTCGCGTGATAATTAATGATCTTGACTAACGACAGTTAATGCACGTTGTTTCGCTTTCTTGGTTTTCGTAAGTGTGTTCATCTCACCCGACTTTATTGCGTTATTTTTTTTCTTCATTTCAAATGCGCAATATATCATCCAAATCCTTACAATCGCGTCCCAGAACTTCTTTAAGAATTTATTCTTTTCGTAAATGATTATGAAGATATTTCATTTGACATTCTTGACTGTTCTTTAAACCTGTCTAAATATAATTGGATTTAAAAAGATTTTACAAGCGTTGGTATTTATGGAATTACGAGCATTATTTTATATGCAAGCATGTGAGTTTTGCTTTTTATTATTCAAGATGAGAAAAGAGTTACTTTTCGATTTCACCGTGACTTTCCACGCTGATCTGAGAACGAATGAAAAACTTAATGTATTTAATGCATGAGATCAATTATTTCTAGCAAGCTGGTGGGAATTATGAAAGTGGATGGCGCTCGATAGGCCACTGAGAATGCAGATTTTCTAAGTTCCGTTGTGTCTAAATGGCTAGCAGGTGTAAATAATTGTTCGTCTGCACTGATTGCTTGAGGTCATTTAGTTTATTGGCATTGCGAACTATAACCGATTTTGCGATATATCATCGATCTTTGTTTTCCATGAAAGGAATCGTATAGTTTTGACAAAACTTAACATCATTTCTTGCGGCAACATGAGCTGCATCTTAGTCTTATTTCTACGTCAGGTAAACCAGGTATTTACAGTGCAAACTAACTAACAATTGCTACGTATTGTTATATTTCAAACCTGCCGTCGGTAAGTTATAGCTTAACTTCCGCTATAACACAGATGTAACGGTAGTGATACGTGTGCGATTGCGATGCGATTCACGAGGCTCAACGTTGTTTTCCACGTGAAATGACTTACGAGCTCATTCGGTGCGAACTTCGACAACAATCGGTACCAGAGTACGAGTGGCACAACGGGTTCAATCCGCATTTACATTACAATTGTTCGCATTGTGTGCAGGGTCACAGGTTCGAGGTCGCGGCTCGTGCACTCGCGCCTCAATGGGCTCCTTTGTAAGATAAAGTTGCAGTATCTAGATCTCGCTCAGTTTAGCATACGAATACATTCGTCTTCTTCATTTTTGCGCAACTTGGTTTGTGCGATATGACGAGATATGCGGATTGACCTGAATTTAAAATGCGAACGTGGAGTCCGCAATCTATAATTTCCTACTTTATTGTTATTCATATTTGTGTCACAGTTATCATATCTCTATATAACTTTTTGTTATTAGTGTTGATAAAATCCGTAATTCAGTATTCGTGAAATCAATCGGTCGGTCGTTGAATGATCGTTGACCATAATATTCTTATCAGGTACCGATTGTGGTGCGCTAGACGATTTAAATTTAATGAAAGGTTGAGAACCCCGAAACACCTGCAACTCAATCAGAAATTAAAATGGAAGCGAATTAATATTCTTCGGGCGTATTCGACGTAACGTTCGGCGACTGATTCCGAGTTGAATTGCGTTTTTTCTTCATCTTCTATTATTATAGTTATAGTCTCCCTAAGAATGAGTCGTTTCGTTTTATCGTCCAACCATTGTACGGTTGTCACCTTGACCCTAATGGACGGTATTAGAATTACTAGCTGCGCCCCGCGGTTTCACCCGCATAAGTTTCGATCCCGTGGGAATATCGGGATAAAAAGTAGCCCATATGTTAATCCAGGATGCCAGCTACCTCCATACAAAATTTCATCAAAATTGGTCCAGCCGTTTGAGCGTGAAGAAGTAACAAACATATAAACACCCCCCTCCACACACACCCCAACTCACACTCACACACACACACCCCCTCACAAACTTGCGCATTTATAATATTAGTGTGATGTATGACAGTTGGTTCTAAGTTGTTATTATTGGCTCTTCCGTATTGTTTCGTCGGTAAAAACGGAATTTTTAATTACTTGAAATGTCGTAGCAGATACACTGAGAAAATAATAAATGAAATCCCTGTAAATGAGCTCTCTGGGTTTTCAGACCTTGATATTAATACCGTGTTTGTTAACGACTGTTTACTTTTATTAACTCTAAATGTAATATTTCGTTCGTAGTATTTGTCATTGCTGAAACAATGCTGTCTTTACGTCCTTGTTGGTATTGCGAAATTACATAAATAATAAAGTTTTTCTCACACGATTTTGGCAGAAATAATATACAATGCTTGCTCTAGGATGCATATCCGGTACGGCTCATAAATCCTTCCCCCTACCATTACCTCCCCTCTACTCCTTGATATGCAATGGTCGCTGTAGAACCATGAACATGAGGTTACAGGAGCTATTGTGAATCTTGGGGTACATTAATCGAGTCTGGTTTAACCACGCTGGGATCGGTGCATTTAATTAATTCATATTAATGCAACTTAAAAATACTACTATACTTTTCGAACAATTCTTAAAACGTGTTCATTCAATGGACCTAATTGTTCAACTTTTTATGAATCACAGTACCAGATCAACCACATTTTTACCCGACTGCGTCAGAAGGAGGGTTATTAAAAGCAATGTTCGTATTGTTATTTGAACGTTAGATTTATACCCATGTAAACTAGTCTGTGTTTCAATGACTAATCCGCCTTGGAGTGTAAATGTGGTGCTGTTCCACAAACGATGGGACACTTAATTATCGTGTCCTGCGTGTCCTCTCAGCTGCACGTTACAGGAACTGGTGGACGCTGGTGATGGCGCCAAACAAATAGCTGAATTCTGGGCCGAGTCCATTTAGATTGCTATCGACACGCTAAGAAGAATGACTAATGTTTGAAGAAGTTTAAACAGAATCATGCAATGATTGAAGGGAATCATCACCATGTTTCTAATTCATGAGTCAGGTCAATCAGTATTACGTTATTTGGAATACCGATTGCGTGAATCATCAGTTTTGAAATGAATATGTGCCTCCTTCCTTCAAGACCTGGATTTTATCCACGCAATGAAACCAATCTGACACATCATCATTTTTTAGCACATTCATCATTTGTTTTGTTAAGGCAAGAGAACTTTGATAAGAGTTGTATGTCAATTTGCGAAATGCACTGTGATTTTGAAGGGGTAAATAAATAGACCACGTATGGTAAAGTTCCAAAAGATCTAATTTTCAGAGCTTTCACTAATTCTCAGTATTTTTAATGGGTTGTTCCCAAAGTACTCCAAAAAGAGTTCCCAAACTACTCCATGAAAAATATAATATTTTTAATTAGGGTCATGTCTTGTAAAACTCATTTCTAAAGAAAAATTTGTAATGTCATCGTCAATGAACTTTCAGGAAATCCAATTCACCAGTACTGTTGCTAATTTACCTCTTGGAATATTCATTTAATGATTGTTGATAATGATATCAGCTAATTTAAATAACTACGTTATTCCCACTTCGAATGAACGAAAAGAAAAAACTTAAGGAAACAAACAATTTATATTGTGAAATGAGTAAAACTTCATTGAGAGAGTATGTTGATTTTGTTATAGTAATTGTCGGTTTTTGTAAACAAGTTAAACATTTTTGTTAGATTAATTATCAGGGGATTTATAAAGAACTAGCTTCTGCCTGCGACTTCGTTCGCGTGGAAGTCGTAAGATACAGAATGCCTATACTAAAATAACAGCCACATTTTGCATCCAGACAGATGGACAAAGTCGTCAAACGGTGGGTGTCTGAAGACGTCAAGACGCCTGTCGTCACCGAGGCAGGCCTAAGAAAGGCTGGCGTGACGATTTGGACTCGTTCCTAACCGATTGGGTGGGGAAGGCACAGCGAAGGAAATGTGGAAAAATATTGGGGAGGCCTTTGCCCAGCAGTGAGACAGTAAAGGCGAACGAAAAAAAGTATATAAAACTCACCGTCGCTGTTACTTCGTTTTCGCTAAGCGTTCGCTCGTATGGGGTCCTAGTAGTGATGTGAACCCTCCTCAAGAATTGAGCTATCAAATGCATAAAGAATTGTTCAAATCCGACTGGTAGTTGCAGAGATTAGCGTGTTCAAACAAAAACAAACTCTTCAGCTTTATTATTAGTATACATAGAGGTTAAAATCGTTATAGCGTGTTGTTATTTAAGTAAAACTTTTTAGGTCAAACTGCGGTTTGTGAAAATACTGTTGGATTAGGGATGTTTGTCCTCACAAATCGAGGAAAACATTTTGGGATTTTACGAATTTATGTTGCATCAGGGTCTGAGGGAAAGCAAAAATGTTATATAATAAGGGTTATTAACACACGAATTAATACCTAATTATGTACAGTTTCACACAAGACTATGGGATAAAGATCATGTAGATAAAGTCTTGTGTGATCCCTTCCTTACTCATTACTTTGTTATTTACAACACTCTATGTAAATAAATGGAATGTTTAATTGCTCAGTATCTAAGCTTGTATCATTACAAGCTTTGATACTCAGCAATTAAACTTTCCATTTATTTACATAGAGTTCCTACAACACTGTACAACGCCCTATGGTTTCAGAACCTTTTATAGAGGATTTATAGCATGGGTGTATATAAAAGAAATTATATAATTCCGACTGAATGCACGATCATCGCTATTCCATAAAGTAACAAAATAAACTTCTGGGGCAAGTTAATATAGTAGGTTTTCTGTTCCTATGTGCTTGTTACTGGAATCGTATTGTTGGCTTCAGTTCAAACGCTCTTTCAGTTGCTGGCATTCCTGGCGCTAGCTCTGTCACAATATCTTACTATTCATCTACAACTATAAAGATATCGTAAATAAGCTTTGTTTGTACATTTTCCTTATTTCTGAAAATATTAGCAAAGATCAGCATTTTTATCAAATGGCAGTAAAAGTTGGAAATAATCTTGCGACCAAATTAATATTATGTCATCGATATATCGGGACTGATTTTATTTTTAACACGCGCTTAGAGCCATTAAAGTTTATTTTTATATTCTGCCGAATTCCAAACCCCGCGAGCAAATCAGAGGGCTGAAGATATTTTTGAGGTAGGTAATTTATGACGAAGATTAAAATAACCTTATTTATTTGTTACATATTCTTATCTAAGGCTGAGGGGCCCGTGGCTAAATAATAACAGCCGCACAGGTCGATCGATCAGGTTAAGCTACGCTTGCCGCGGTTGGTCTGTGGATGGGTGACCATCTTTACATACCGAGACCCCTCCGTGCCTCGGAAAGCACGTTAAGCCGTTGGTCCCGGCGGTCATTTGTGGATCTTTGACAGTCGTTACGGGTAGTCAGAAGCCCGAAAGTCTGACAACCAGTCTTACCAAGGGGTATCGTATTACCCAGTAACTGGGTTGTGGAGGTCAGATAGGCAGTCGCTCCATGTAAAATACTGGTATTCAGCTGCATCCGGTTAGACTGGAAGCCGACCCCAACATAGTTGGGAAAAGGCTAGGCAGATGATGATGATTCTTATCTAAGGCTTGCAACACATTTAACAATTAATAATTTTGAACCGAGGGCTGAAGACATTTTTGAGGTAGATATTATGACTAAGAGATTAAAATAACATCTTTTATTTGTTACATATTCTTATTCAAGATCTGCAACACATTTAGCAATTGATATTTTTTCATACAAAAATGTTTCCTGATTTGCTGACGTACTGTCTTGGTCAACTCGATAATTACTGCAAAGAGACTCATTATGTGAGAATACGTATCAACGTAGTTGATTGATCGAGTTCGCTTGTCCGTGTCGCAACGTCATTAAACATTTCGATATAACGACGTGTTTGCACGTCTTCGTAATGCAGGAAATTCTTTGTTTTAAGTAATGGATTGCTTTGGCACCTAATTTTAGCTCTTGTTTTCACAGCTCAATCATCATTGTTGTGAAATTTCTCGATTTTATTGTTCTTCAGTTTTTCTTGTCGGTCACTTAGGAGAGTATGTGCAGTGCGCAGGCTGTTTAGGCAGGTAAGTTTATGTTAGGTGTACAGCCGTGTGCAGTAGGCGGAATGGCACGCGGCATGCGCGGGCGCAGCGCGGTCCGCGACGCTCACGGCAAGGTCGACGAACGACTTTCGCACGTCCCCCACGATAACCCACCGCGTTTTGTCACACTCGCTGGCTTCAGTTTACTTAGTCAAGCTCTATTGCTGCATACCACCAGTGGAAATGTCGTAAAACTAGGCTAGTTTGTCTAAAAAATGGTGAGCACAGATCGATTTCAAGAGCTATTGTCAATTGCCATGAATGATTATTTGTAAATATGATAGAAAAAATTAAAATATTTATTTATCGAGACAGATCACATTTACAACATAAAATAGTTGCTCACATAAAACCGCATACATAGTGCCTATCATTCTGAGTAGAAACTGCTAAAGAGACAAAGACGGGAGGTAACAGCTGCTTAATCTTCCTGAACTCGATCGAACTGAAGGGAAATAGGTCACTACGGAAATTGCAGACGATGGAATAACGATTCAACATTAGTTGAACATAATAATAATGAAACCCAATACTTTGTACGTGGTTTACCGTTAACTTCATTAAAATACCACGTTTGGTGTCGCTAACTAACTTTGAAACTCAGTGTACAAATGGCCAAAATTTGAATCATAGGTATGATAAGGTTCTCAGTATCGATGCCATAAGCCTGTACAAACATTCGGTGTTATCGTCAGTTAAATTGAATATGAATAAATGTGTTCGTTTATCGGACATTCCATATTTGTCAACGTTACGATATTTTCTATGTACGTTTGTTTTGTGTTGTAATTCTTGTAACAGCATGTTGTTTATTTCACGCTCTGCTCGTAGGCGTAGGCCCACGCGCTTGTATTCAATTCTCGTCAAAATCATCTTGTTTCGTCGCCTTCACAAGTCCTTGGTTCATATCAAAACGTCTTAAGGGGGGGGGGGCTTACATGTCCTAAAGCGCGGTCACTGTCGGACTGCATAGAAAAGAAAGAGAAGCGCGATGACACAACGCTGGTAATTTGTTCCAAAATATGAAGCAATAATTTAATTACAAAAAATCTATTGTTTGGACTAAAAAATTAAAACACTAGTATTTTAGCTTGTAGAATAATCTGATAAAAATCAAAATGATTGTATGTGTATTATTATGGTTTTTATTGTAAAAATAAAGTTTTTAAAGGTATCTTCATGATTTTTTTTTCTATCGTATCAAATTAGTTGTATTATGTTTTCAACACACTATCTACCTAGCATATATCCTGAAGAATATCATATATTTTTCTGATTTTGTTTACTGTAGTCGATCATATACTTTTATTGTTTCTAAAACTTGCTTTTTTTGTGTTTAGGTCCTTTAAGCCCCTTAAGTATTGAACGACGTTGACGTTCAGAGATTTGTGCAAGTCCGAAATCAAAATACTTTAGCACATTTGATGTCGTCTGTTGTTTTTTGTAACGTGACAGAGTGCACGTGAGCAATTCCTGAGAATTCATTGAAATATGATCATTTAAATAGGGTATGACATATTTTTCCACCGTGTTCGTGTGTTACCACACTTACATTAGCGTTCATATAAATCACGCAGTATTCACGGAAATAATGTTTATCGGCAGGGCCTATTCTGATATTTGTCGCATAGTAATACGGGAGTGGATGACAGGGCGTGGGCGTCGGGAATGAGTTCATTGGACAGTCCCGGCATGCGGAACTGTTATTAGTTCATTTCATCTATTTACTGAATTCTATAACACTTCGTAATATTTAAAATTATACCAACATACGAAACGTAGGTAACTACTTTAATTTAGAATGAATCATTCTAAAATCCCTTTGCAAAAATACTTTAAGACATATTGTCACATGTCACGGAACCGTCTCTCTTTCTAAGAAACAAGTTTTATAGTCCGGAACAAACTTTACGACTGTCCTATGTAAACACAGCTTGCCATCCTATTTATTATACTTACGTTCAACATAAGAATTTCACCCGGGCGCGGTTGCATTGACTTAAGTAGATTGAGTGTTCGAGGGGCTTGTGGCTAAATAATAACAGCCTCACGGGTCGATCGATCAGGTTAAGCTACTCTTGCTGCGGCTGGTCTGTGGATGGGTGACCATCTATACATACCAGGACCCTCCGTGTCTCGGAAAGCATGTTAAGCCGTTGGTCCCGGCTGCAACTTGTAGATCTAAGACAGTCGTTACCGGTAGTCAGACGCCCGAAAGTCTGACAACCAGTCCTTACCAAGGGGTACTGTATAAGTACCCTGTAACTGGGTTGTGGAGGTCAGTTAGAGAGTCAGTTACTGGTATTCAGCTGCATTCGGTTAGACGGTTAGACGACCCCAACATAGTTGGGAGAAGGCTAGGCAGATGATGATGAGTGTTCCTAAGACGGCTGTAACAAAACCATCAATGGTTGCGCACCTATTCAACTGTGTCGTATTTCGACACGTTTGCTGTGCAGCTGCCAGCGAGCAGTGTATCGGATCCCGGCCCAATTTCTCTCAGTGCCCAGGATGTTGCGGCAAAATGAAGAGTACTTACACTGCGGTTGATTTATGAATCGTTAATCCGTTCATAAACGACTTTCACTGAAACGTATGTGAGCTTTTAACATCGTTTATATTGGATAATAGTCTTCAATTGGCAGGTAAAATGTTCTGTTAAGTGAAATACGATATGAGCGCAGATTATCATTAAATGCACTCACACGCATGAATAATGAGCTTTGTTTATCGTCCTGTTAATAACGGGCTCTATCAGAATATCAATATTAAAATTTCAGAGACCTTATCCGTCCGTACTGCTCTGTAGTAAAATATCCAAAGCAGCATTTCTCAAGCCCTTATGTAATTCATTTGCGATTACCGATCGATTTGCTAGGTATGGAAATTATCGATATAGTTAACGATTGCACGTGCCCAGCATGTCTGCGTGATGTAACACTGTATATTGGTAATGTTTGTTCAGCCCACGCTGTACATATTGTTCCTGACGCTTTCCAGATTAGATAGAGTTGACATCGTGACTGTTTGCCCATGGTGGTCATGTTTGAGCAGCCTGAAGCGTAGGGCTGTTGACCGACGCCGGACGAATCTAACCCCATTCGTCATACAATACTGAACCTTATCGTTCGATAACACGATCATAAATCAACACGCCGTAATAATCTCGTAGCACAACCAACCCGAACATTGTTTGTCGTGTTTGGTCCGACAGGTAAAACTTATTATGTCCCACGTGTGCAAACAGTGCTATAAATAAGTTCGTTTCCAGCACTTTCGAGGTAAAATCTAACAGGCGATTCGTTGTCCCTAGAGGAGTAATATCGCTGTGATTTATAAGCACTATTAAATCCGTTCTCACCGTGAAGAAGTAAGAAGCTTGTCCAATAAATTGGAAATTCAAATCCAAGTGGATCTATAAAATTTTCCATTTACCAAGTTCATAAAATCTGTCTTTATCATTGACGTGAGATGAGAGTAGGTGTTATATACAGCAGTAATTCGCCTTTCTAGGTCAGTGCAGTAAGACCTGCTCGCTTCGTCTCTCATAGAGCTTGATGACTGCGGACTGCGGTCTGGACTTACACTGGGCCCTGAGCCAACACACTGAAGGAAACCAGACAGAATTCTTGAGAGTAAAGTTTACGATTCAATTTTACGGATTACGCTCGTTTCTCAGGAAATTTTATTTCAAAACGCTAACCTTGCATCATAACATCCATATAAATAAATAATGGTCGTTGAACGTTGACTTTTATGGATTGTGGTTTCCAAATGATATGTTAGTGATATTGCATTGCTTCGAGTCACCCGAATTTCCGGTAAATTAAATGGACGTAAAGTTTTTGTTGACAATGTTGTTATTGACGAAGACGAAGCGTGGCGGCAGCGTGGCGTCGGCGATGCGGCGCCCGGCATTCTTGGCACACCGTCAATGAGCATGCGCCCAATCATTACAAAGAAAATGTCGCCGACTACGTCAAAGTTGGAAAAGTTCACCGCTTTACGACACCAATAGTGCAATTCCGTAGTAGTTGTCGTGAAATTGTGTACGATAACAAACATCCCGACATACACAGGAGCATTGAACGCGTACCGCACAGGCACACACTCGCTATTTTGTTTGCTTACGTCTCATCGGTAATACGTGCACTTTTGAACAGTGGCAACTAAAGTTCGTCGATATTGTAAGTATGATAAACAAGTTGCGATAAAAAAAAAGTGATATTACGAATTGAAGATAAAAAAGTGTACCTACCTGCAATCTAGCTTTACAAATGCATTTAGGTACTAGCTGCGCCAAGCGGTTTCACCCGAATAAGTGTCGATCCCGTGGGAATAACGGGATAAAAACTATCCTATGTCATTTCCCGGGACTCAAACTATCTCTATACCAAATTTCATCTAAATCGGTTCAGAGGTTTAAGCGTGAAGAGGTAACAGACAAACACTTTCGCATTTATAATATTAGTATGGATATGGATTTTGGAATGAATCGATTGCTTTATAGGTAGCTATAACTTTTACCAATATCTATGAATCATAAGGCGAAGTAATTCAATTAGGCAATTCTTTTCCTTTGACTGATTTATGGGACATGTTTTGTATTATTCGTAATTCCTTTGGTAAGTGGAGTGTCTCGTTCATTAAGTAGACATATTGTACTATGCGATTGATTATTATCTGTGAACCTTGGGTTATGATTGAGTGAGTGCGATCGCATTGATTATTCTATCATAGGTTAGTGCATTCAATGTGTTTTCAAGGTGCGTTGTTGCGTCAATTCGATTATGACGTGAAAACTACCCGTGAGGTGATAAAATATTCATTGCGTTGAAATAAATTAAGGTGTTGGCTGTAATTTGTATTCGACTTCGCATAAAAGAAATCTAAAGAATTATTTTGCGTTTTTAACGGCTTTAAATGCCTTCAAATACGCAAATTCTTAAAAAAGTACTTACATATATCCAAGAAAAAGGAAGACTAAACCTTTAGCTCTTTTATAGGCATTTTTGAAGTCGGTTTAAAAAATGGAAGCGGTTCTCCATTCGTCTGTATAGATATTTTTCAATTGTATTTTTCTTTATTTAAGTAGACCATTTCAATCGGCGATTTCTCCAAAATATATAATACCCGAATATCGCTTATTATCTCTGTAATATATGGAACTTATAAAATTAAGAAATACGCAGGATCATCAATGGCAAATCATGAAAAAATTAATGAAAATCTGAGGACTAATGAAAAACAGGCTCATAATAATATTATCTTCATGAAATGTACAGACGCCAGCACATCAAGCTACCCGAAATTGTTAAATTTTACCAATCAACTTTGAACCTTATGCTTTAGCGATAAAGTTGAAAATCTATTAAAGAAATTTGACAGATTGTAGTAGCTTGATGTGCTGGCGTCTGTACCTACCACAGTTATCTCAATGCCATATGTTTTGGACATGCTTAATTAAGACTTCTTGTTTATCTGTTGAACACAACAAAAATTGTTAAACATGTTCCACCTGTTTTTGCTGTTTATAAAACATACCTACCTAAGCCAGTTTTTATAAAACATTCAATTAGCTTAGGTATAATGACTACATTTCTATTGATTTCAATTATTATCAAAACAATTATGGTTTTTTTACTTACTTTATTCATTTGTCTATGAAAATAAAAGGTTTTAATAATTACTTAAGGCGAGGTTTTCCCGGACCGATAGGCATAGAAAACACTACCTCAGCCCCCGCCAGTTGAACGCGGCGTATTTAACTACGATGCGCTGAGCGGGACCGCGCCACGTGACACGTTGTGACCGCGACTAACCTTTGTGCAATGAATGCGCGCCACGAAACAGACAAATACAGTAGATCAACTTTGATGTTATATTTTATTTTTAATGAATAAAATTTGTATGTAGGAACTTATCATCTACTGTTGATAAATTCTCATGACAGTTTCCGGTTAGTAAAAATTAGGTTAGTTTGGCAAAGAAACGTACTATGTAAAAAATCTAAGGTAAGTTTGTACCTATATTTAAAATACACATACCATCAACAACATGTCAAAAAATCTCACAAATCAGACTTTTTTCAAAATAAAATTTAACGAGAGGTGTCGCGGGACACCCGGATGGAACGGCGTTCCTTTCACTATACATATACTATGCGTTTCAGATGAGAAGATATGTTCTGGACAACTTCACTCACAACTTGTCAATAATGTAGTGTTAGCAACAAAAACAACAAAATCATTTAAGCAAACTTTATTTTTATGTTATAAACAGAAAAAATTAAGAAAATGAAAATAATACACAATAAAAAATATAACTATCCGAATTGAGAACCTCCTCCTTTTTTGAAGTCGGTTATAAAACGTATTTAATAATTATTAAAATTAACTGTTTGTGACACAGGAGTAGACGCCACATTCTCAAAATTCACTATTTGTGATACAGAAGTGGAAACAATAGCAGGTGTTGCAATATTTTCTCTGTTTTCTCGCATTTTTATTTTTCTTATATCCATTCCTCTAATATGTCGGGGATCTATGATTTCAGGCAATAGACACTGCATATAAAAATTAATAAGTTTTTTTTCCCATTCTTTTTTCCCCAAAATTTACTATCTTTCACTATCTTGATTACATGTACGGGTATTGTTTTACCTGACCATATACCAAACAAGCAATATTGCCTCCCGGTAACATGGAGTTGGCCCTGAAATTATATTGCATTAATTTTTCAGAGATCAGACTGTAAACGTTCTTAAAATTACGAGAATTGCCCCTCTGGTGTGTAATCGACGTTTAAGAGATAGCTTACTATAATCACGTGTATTAATTTATTTTCGATATTTTTTTTACTCTGATATCATTTTAGTTTTTGTACATCGTACTCGGTACTAGTACTGATCAACAAAGTTAACGTATGTATTTAGGCAATCGGTATAAAAACATTTAAGATTCATTTCTTCTCTACTTGTTAACATATAGTTTAGTAAGACTTACTTATTTGCTGTTTCAACTTCTGAATTATCGGCAGTTAAAAAGTTTTCTGAAATCTTGTCTCTATCTTGTACTAATTTCTGTTTGACTTACAGTACTTTGAGGTTCACTAATAGTGTTTAAGGTTGTTCTGTAACAGTGTTATAAACATTATGAGTCATGAATCGCAATCTATATTCAATTTATAACTTAACACTATTATCTCCATGATTAAGATGGTGATGATGATTATATTCATGACAATCATGAGTACAATCAATATTACTTTTATAATTGTTAGTACGTAATGACTAAAGTTTTATGTTTTGAAGAAAGTACTTACGTATGACTATGAAAAGTAGTATCAGGGTTATCTAGAGTCTGAACAACACCCCTGAGTATATTTTTTCTAATTGAAACGCTGCAAAATAAATGTTGACATTATAGTGGCATTTCAAATCGTTTAAATTATACATTTTACAAGTATATTTTATAATTGTTATATAAGTTTAGCAATATTTCGAAGTTATTGAGCAAAGATAATAATCATTTCATCGAATTTAATAACAAACCTACTGTACTTTTTTGTACAGTGTCGCGTCTAAACAATGGTCGTAACATTTTCGTGCTTTTCCGTCAAAGAAAATCATTTATTTACACTAATAATATGTTACCTATATAATATTATTGTATTTTTTTTACAAGCTTTTATTTTTTATATTATAAAGAGATAAAATTGTAAGTTTTGTATGTACTTATAGGGAAACTACTACTGAAACTACTGATCCGAGTTAGAAAATTCTTTCACAAAAAATTTTTCAATAGGTAGTTACATTATTAAGGAGTGATACACGCTATTTTTATTCTGATAAAGATATATTTTCCATAGGAAATCATAATAAATGTAATTGAAGTCGGAAAAAAACTCGTCGCTCGGCCGCTTATATTGCTAACGCTGGCTAAACCATACGAGGAACATCAAAATAATGTACTACAGAATTGTATATCTTGATAATGCCCTCAAAAAAGTTCGCGATGGTATATGTCTATATTATAAGGATAACTTACAGTAACCACTTTTATCTTTTTAAAATCAATAAAATATAATGAGTGACTTTCGAAGCAATTTTGACATACATTGTATTAATCCTTATCTCATTAAATATGTTAGTAAAATTAAGCATTCAATTTAGATCAAAACTGCAGTTTACAGCATGTCATTAGAATTAATACTTTAGAAGATATCACAGTATTAAAATTACGCGCACAACAAAACAAAAGAACGGAAAAGTCTTCCTCAACAAAGTATTATTACGTATGCAAGTAATCTGATAAAATAAAACTACTAGGCAAAATTGTAGTGCTACTATAGTATTGATAATTTGATAATGAGTTACTTACCATTTCTCGAGTTGATATTTTCGTAATGCCCGAGGTGTCAATTTCCTGTATGAACTTTTGATCTTTGATAAATTCTTGCAAATATTCTTACAAATAATTATCATTTATCAATATCTTTTTCTCTCTGTCTTCGATATTTTCTGCCTTTGACATTTTATTTCTTAGTTTAGTTTTCAAGTTGTGTACTGCTGTTTTGTTAGACATAGATAAAAATTTATTCGCATACATACATGCATAACATGAAGCTAGGTATTTTAACTGGAGTTTTATCGTTTTAGACGAAATCTCCAGTAAATTATAATGAAAACTGTAGAAATTGGCACTTAAACAGAAAACAGGGATGTCTTGGTGAAAATAGTAAATCTACTGTTAAAACAGTAGGGTTGGCAACACTGTGCGTAATGTTTCTTATATAATGGAAAGCGCAAACGCGGAAAAAATTGGCGTGCGTCCGTCCTCGAAGACCTCTCGGCCGGCACTAAACGGCCCGCTCGAAATCGAATTGCTCAATATCGTATGATTTTTGTTCTTACAAAAATAAATAGCCACTTATATAAAATTCTACCTTACCCAGCGCTAGAAAATATTAAAACCTATTTTTTGATACATTACTTAGATGGTTTCGTAATATAATTTTTTGTTAAGAAGTACATTTGAAAAATCGATTTAGTGTCATCTTTGCGATTTTTTTTTATCGAGTCAATTATTAGTAATTACGTTTCCGTCTTTATACAGCGCTTGACCATATGTTATGACCAATTTTGTTAAAATGATTTTTATTTTGCGGAATATTTACATTATTTAGATATACATAGCTCCAAAAAACTTAAAAATGGTACAACCTCGCCTTAAGTACCTACATAGGTAGTTTTGCCGTTTTCGCAACTGTTCCAACCGGACTACGTTTTCGTGTTGCGATTGTGAAACTTTTCATAGAGGAAGCGTTTGTCAAAGGAAAAAGCAAGGCCACCTTTTCAGAGTTCTCTGAAAAATTATTTGGATTGAAATATTGCGTTTACTAGTTTACTGCTCCCTGTGACGTACTATTCACGTTTCAGTGGATCAATTGTCTTATTCCTTAACACTTGGATTTTATCCAACTTAATTTACGAACAATATTTTGATACCTAAAACTTGATTTATCGCATAACAGAAGGTCGATTCCGTAATTGAAAACGTTCAAAATCTGTCGCAGTCTCATCTCAGCGACAATCAGTGTCAAAAATGTAAGGAAATTAGAGGTATTTGTGACAGATTGAGACAGATTAGACTGTGATTGTTCTTAAAATTACGGACCTCAGATCTCTTGACGTCAAACGTCATTAGTCGCTGTAGACCTTAGAGTAAGAAAGCTATAGAGCACCGGGTAGCGTGGCCGCACATGAGACAAAAAACTAACTTAACTAACATGAGCTACATAAGTAGCTGCCTTGAAAAAACTGGCACGCACTGAGAGACGGAAATAGTATAGCTTTATCCTTTTCTGTTACTTATAATAGCTCAATACTTTATGCCTTTTTTGTGGAAATGAAATGGAGCTACCTGCCGTCTATACTTTTCTTTGTCTAAGCTGTAGACTATGGCAATCTCTATCATAATGACGTTTTAAATACCAGCAAAACAGTTTACATGGTCGCTAATTATATGTTACATGCTGTATAACATGTGGTCTGTGTACAAAGCACGTGAGAGGTAACTTAAGTTAATTAGAACGTGGAATTTTAGCTTACACGCGACGTCAGTAAAGGCTAGTGCCGTTCGACGCTCGTTTATGTTCGTCGGACACGACGCCAATAAGCACGCCAGTACAGTTACGAGACAGCCACTAGCTCGTTACTGGCCTTCAGTATAAGATGCATTTTGAAGCCAGTGTATAGTGATAAGTGTACTGGCTCATCTGTTCATGTATGGTGAGCTGGCTTAGTATATTCGGTTGCTAACTAGCCGCATGTCAGACGGGCTTTAACAAGAGAACTGGCATGACTGCGGCTTATAAACTTGAGTAATTAACCGCTATCCGCAACGCTTGTTACCCCCTCTATATCGTTCCATGTTATTAATTAATACGTATACAATTATAATGTTAATTGAAGGCACTGTTTAACTGTATCGGACTGGATCCCGATTGGTGGAAATGGTTTAAGATAATGCAAGCTGACGTCATGGCTCGGAACGTCATCGTCATTCTGAATTATTCACTTATTACGGTTTATCTAATTATCGTAATGGACGATTATCATTAATTCTAGACCTAAGCGTTCCGGTTGCTGGGCGATTATAATGATTAATTGTTATCAGAATATGAGTACCTACCGTCACACCTAGATTTATATGTTTAACTAGCTTCTGCCCGCGACTTCGTCCGCTGAAATTTCACCCTTCCCCCATTCACACTCTTAGGCGTAGAATTTCGAAAAACCATTTCTTTGTGGATACCTACTCTTCACAAAGAACACACCCTCCTTGTCAAGGACCAGCGGTTTAGGCTGAGAGAGATAATAAGACCGAGATACACCTATGAATCATATACCTACTTACATATTTTATTGTTTTCTTGTTTAATTTTTCGTCATAACTAAATGTACTTTCTATTTTGTTTCAGGCGTGACAATGAGAGAAAAAAGGGGTGGTGCAATGAGCAAAATGCAAAAGCTTAGAAAGCGCCTCTCCCTTAGCTTCGGTAGATTATGTAAGTATTATTCTATTATATCATACATTTCTAGTGGCACTAGGTACAACACTTTAATATAGATCTATCCACACGAAAAGATCCCTTCTCAAAGCTGGATATTTCGGAAACGGGTGCCAATATCCGGCGCGATTCAACTTCAGTAGGCGCTCATCCTCCAAGCACCTATATCATATGAAAGTGAAAGATAGAATTGAAAAACTGGCAGACCGTGAATATTTCTTTCATATGTGAAATCGTCTGTAATTCCCATATCTGTCCCACCGCCGAATGAGGAAAAGCGATCAACAATTTTTTCGCTCAAAAAATTTACACAAAATTATAGTTTCCGTATGACTATAAGAGAGGGGCCCGTGGCTAAATAATAACAGCCGCACAAGCTTAAGCTGCGCTTGCCGCGGTTGGTCTGTGGATGGGTGACCATCTTTACATACCGTGACCCCTCCGTGCCTCGGAAAGCACGTTAAGCCGTTGGTCCCGGCTGTCATTCGTGGATCTTTGTCAGTCGTTACGGGTAGTCAGAAGCCCCAAAGCCTGACAACCAGTCTTACCAAGGGGTATCGTATTACCCAGTAACTGGGTTGTGGAGGTCAGATAGGTAGTCGCTCCATGTAAAATACTGGTATTCAGCTGCATCCGGTTAGACTGGAAGCCGACCCCAACGTAGTTGGGAAAAGGCTAGGAAGATGATGATGACTAAAAGAGATAATTATATTTTAGTAGTTGACCGCTGACTGTTCGCACTGCGGCGAGTATTCGGTTGTGGCAGAGACGAGAGCTATCAAATAGTAGTTGCTCAGCAATGCTAGCTTGGCGTGCAAAACACTCGCTGAGATCGTACTCCCGGCTCGTTGGTCGCCAACTCGTTTTTAACCGACTTCTAAAAAGGAGGAGGTTCTCAATTCGGATGTTTATATATTTTTTCATGTATGTTCGGCCATAACTCCGTCATACATAGATGGATCTGCAAAATTCTTTTTTTGTTTGAAAGAGGTTTATTCCGAAATGGTCCCATTTAAATTTCGTAATGATCTGATGATGAGTTTCGGAGACAGACAACGGGACTCTTTAATAAATGCCAGCAAATCAACCGCGATTGCTGCTATCGCATATGTATGCATTGTTTACGCAATCACACAACATAACATCGCGCCTATTCCCTTTAAAGGGGTAGGCAGATGTGTTCAATAGCTTCCTGTCACTGATATTCACATAGCAAGTAGTGTTATATTCATTTGTGTGGGGTAGGTAGGAACAACTAAAAAGTGATAAATAAAAAGTTTTTTACAAAAAAAAAATACTGACTTCCAAAAAAATGTTATTTTTCACATTGTAGTGTTTTTTTTTGGAAGTCGGTTGATTTTTTTTTTTTGTAAAAATGTTTTTTTAGTTGCTAGTTCAACTCGCGTATCGTTAATCGCTGGTGAGACAGGTGCCTCAGATATTCCTACTCATATTCCCTGATCAGTGTACGGTTAATTTGATGCTTGGCTAACAATGGAGGACTCTCTGGCCACTATAAGTTTAATAAAGCCATTGTCCATGGGTGTGTAGCATGTGCTGCGAAATCGATCCGTCTGTCTGCGCGACAATGAAGCAATGTCGCTTAAATGGATTTAGCTTTTCTACGTAAAATATTTCGTATTACCTTGTATCGTAAAGTTGTACGAAATAGGGATTAAAATTTGTGACGATTTGACGGAACGTAATTAGCGTTTAGTTTAGTAAGTCTGACGTGATACAATTCAAAGTTTCCGCTGCTACAAATTTGAATGAGGCGCCATAAGGATTACAAAGGAAACCACGCTAATAAGACATTAGTGCTCCAGTGTTAACTAATCTTCTCACAAGAAACCAAAATACAAGTCATAGAGCTCTCGTGAGAACTGATTCCTAATACCTTCTAAGGCTAGATCTCACAGTACAATTATCCCAGTAAAAGCTATACATAGAACTGTTAATTATACTAATTAATTCTGCGGATCGCCTTGCTAATTAAAAAGCTAGGGAGTTCCACAGCTATGGATATTGATTGGATGTAGTTAACGCCACCTGGCGGGAACTAGCTTGTATTAACGGCATAACGTGTCTATGAGATGTCGAGCATTCATCACACGAGTTGAAATCAATTAAGTATTTTTATTACTTAACCGGTAGACGATGCAAAGGGTCCGTGGCTTAGGCCCCCAGTGGTCGACGCACCTGTGGCCGACGCCCCCGATTCGATTAATTTAATTCAAAGTAATTTTTGATCAAATGTACTGTCAGGCACAAAAATTGTTTTACAAAAATATTAAATGTACTTAATATTGGTTGTTGGCGATCTATTCTCTCTGCTATTTGATAGATAACTTTTGTTTAGCAAGGAAAAATACTTTATTAATAGGGTGAAACACTTTTCTCATTTACTGTACTAAGTCAAAAAGCACAAAAAAAAAGATATTAAATTAATCGTATCGGGGGCGTCGGCCACAGATGCGTCGACCACTGGGGGCCTAAGCCACGGAACCGATGCAAATAGAATACTGCCTTGAATTATCATGGAGATTCGTCTTGTTGATGTAATTGATTATTGACGTGATGGGGTTTTAAAGTAGAAAATGTGTTGATAAATGATTATTAGTAAAATCAATCAACTCGGACTTAAGTATCATTGTAATTAAATGGACGTGAAACTCCTGAATCACAAGACAAGAAAGTCGGTGACGATATTTACTTACTCAATTTTTTTTTCTACCTTTCGAATTTAACTAGCTAATCTTACAAGTTTTCCTCCGAAAATATCTCACCCGATGTCTTTGGGTTTTCACAGAATAATTTCTTCATCAATTTCCAAAAATCATTATTTTATCTATGCCTGTAAAATATTCTCTAGAGCAATGGGTATTCCCTAGGTATTCCCCGTGAAATCGTATCAGTGTCGGCTCAGTGGATATACAAGCGAGCGTCACTCCGTAACGATTAGCACAGATTATCTATTTATAGAACTCGGATAAGATACGGCGAGTTACATCTACATCTCGCACTCACTGCCGGTTAGTTATCTCTGTGTGCTGTACCAAGTAGGTTATCTTCACGCCTCCGCGCGTTAGAAAAGATTTTTTTTTTTCGAAAGTACTTTAAACTTTTTTCTTTCAAAAAATCTTTTTTCTCCAACATTATAACTTTTTTTGTGCATCCTTGTGTGAATGTCTTCAACATTGTGAAGTTTCCCTGCAGGCGGCAACTAAAAGGAAAAGAGTAAGTCTAAAAAAGCATTTTTATCAAACACCGCATAGACGTTAGGACCCGAGAGAAATGGCGGGACGGGTTCAATTCCTTCGTGAAAGATTGTAGTTTAAAAAGTTAGGATTTAAAATAGGAACGATTTATTTTTATTTTACATATTTATGGTTTGCGTTGGCGCCAAAAAGTTGTTACTGCAGTGATTCAGTGCATATAAATGTAAAAATCTATGAATTCAGTGCGTAGTAAAAGATAAGATGTTTTATTATTGTTGATAAGGATACTCAATATAGTATCTTGTTTAACCTCTCTGCTCGACTAGATTTTGACATATGACATACCAGCTGACTCGACGGGATGTTGCGAATTACGTCATGATTTTCAGGAATTTACTTCAACTTTCAGCATTCGAATTTATTAAGAAAAATGTGTTACCGCGCCTATTTGGACAATAAGCTTGTGGCAAATATCTTTAATTATATGCTGATGTCGGTCAAACCGCGTCATTCTACTGCGAAAAATGTATAAAATAGATATTACTACACCTATCCAAAAGGTAGGCATCTTAAAATCGCTGAAAATATATACATAAACCACATAATCTCTTGATGAAAATATCCAAAATGGAAAAATAAAGATATTGTCATTCTCTCTGCATTCTTACTTTTACCATTTTTCATACGTAAGCTACATAAAAAACATGATCAAATCTTGATAAAAATTACTTAAATTGTGTTGCGGCGTGACACTTCTTAGTGCTGACAATCCACCCAATTTTGTTATTTCGATTAAAAAATGTCTTAAAGCATAATCGATAATCGGTATTTTAAAAAAATAAAAATTTGTAGAGATTGAATAAAAACTCTTTGGTATATTTTTCATGAATTCATTATTTATTTAAATATAATCATTTTATTTTAATAAGTACAGTGTGGGTAGGCGTGTAACTTTTTATGGTTCCCTACGTCCGAATGAAAAAACGGAACCTTTATAGAATCACTCGTGTGTCTGTCTGTGTAGGTCTGTCACAACCGATTTGTTTCGAATCTACTGGACCGATTAAGTTGAAATTTGGTACACATATAAATTTCTGTGACTCGAACATGGCCGTGTAACATAAATAAATTAATTTATAATATGGGGTCACTTTTTGGGGTCACATTAGAAAATTTAAAAAGCTTTGCATACTGTAGGTACCGTGTGATATATCAAATGAAAGGGCTTGTAGTGAGGGTCACAAATATGATTTTAAAAGACCACTGAGACTAAAATAAAAAAAAATACAAAATATAGTTCTGTGATTATAGATTCCAGGAGATCCTATCAGAAGTCTGGTCTTAAAATAACATAGCAAATCTCTCAATATACTGCGACAAAACATGTTCGGAATGTTGGGGATGTTATATTCAATTTAAAGTTGTTATTAGGGTTCCGTACCAAAATGGTAAAAAGCAACCTTTTTTTTTTGGGTGGGAAATCATCATATGACCCCTCCCGCTCTGGGCGGAAGGGAGCGTCAGACTCTTGCTGACTAAACCCACCAGTGTTTCTTCCCTAGCCCTTTGTGTTCCGAGCCAGCGGTAACCCTTGCGGACAATCCCGCTGACCCGGCAGGCTTCGGCCCTGGCGGGTACTTTCCACGCGCGCCTCAAAGAGATGTCAGCATCACGTGAATAAGGAACCCATATGTTGCGACTCAGTATGTCCGTCTGTCACAGCTGGATATCTCAAGAACTACTAAAGCTATCAACTTGAAATAGTTTTAGGTGACGTTTGCCCAACTATTTTGCAAACAAGAAAGAAATAAAAATATTTTTGTTTTTTTTTTTACAACCGGGACTGAAAAGGGTTTTGAAAAATTCGAAGTGGGGCTACTAAGGTATGTGGGGTATCAAGAAAGAGCGTAGTTTGCACATTCTCAAACATTTTTTTTAAGCCGCATGTTTTTTGACTTTTGATAAAAATGTAAAAAAGAATACCGTTTCCCCTTTATCTCCGAAGTTTGCATAGAGAAAATCCTGAAATTATTCTATGTGATAGAAGTTTATGTAACGATTACAGCAAAAATAAAACGATGTCTCTAAATCGCACACTCTTTCAGAAATCATCAACAATAAATACATTAGTTCCACTATCGGTCATGAGATAGCGCTGACCTAAAACTGCAATATTCTACACCGCAGCGTGCAGTGTTAAAATTCTCTGAAGCATAATAGGTCTCACCGATGAAAATTTAAAAACATAAGGTACGGAACCCTCGGAGAGCGAGTCCGACTCGCGCTTGCTTGATTTTTAATGTTATGCTTAAAACACTTGTTATAAAAATATGATTTTTTGGCATTTTTAATCTCAAATAGCAGCCATTTGCAGAGTTTCGCTGTAATAGTAAGAAATGCTCAATATGTTATTCCCCTAAAAGTGACACAGGGCCGTTGCAGGTGACGTCAACATCGAAAGGGATAAGAAAACAGTACTTTTCTTTTCTGGCCGGCACTTTAATTTTTGGGTGCGTTATGAATGATGAGTTTATGAAATACAAACTTATTTTTTCAGTCGATCAAATTAATGATGAGCATTGTGCATGCGTAAATATTCAACCCAACTACCGAACTTTTCACTGTGCGTGGTCCGACATAAACAAGGCCAGTTTTTAAAATTACGTTGGGTTAGTACCACAAAAAAAAACAATTTCTATTACTCAAGTAAACTATTAAATACAAAACTGTCCAAGTGCGAGTCGCACTCGCACACGAAGGGTTCCGTATCACAAGGCAAAAACGCCAAAAAAACAGGAATGTTGTATAGGAGCCGCCCC
Source organism: Mesoligia furuncula (assembly GCA_916614155.1). Classification (NCBI taxonomy): domain Eukaryota; kingdom Metazoa; phylum Arthropoda; class Insecta; order Lepidoptera; family Noctuidae; genus Mesoligia; species Mesoligia furuncula. The sequence continues at coordinate 21,967,448 of OU744808.1, forward strand.
TTAAATATTTATTTTATTCTGTTTTAGTATTTGTTGTTAAAGCGGCAACAGAAATACATCATCTGTGAAAATTTCAACTGTCTAGCTATCACGGTTCATGAGGTACAGCCTGGTGACAGACGGACAGACGGACAGTGGAGTCTTAGTAATAGGGTCCCGTTTTTACCCTTTGGGTACGGAACCCTAAAACTACCAAGTTCATACAACTAATAAAACATATTGAAATGTAAAGTGATTGCGGAATACCCAATTTATCCAATTAATTTATCATCATTCCCAAACTTTTGTTAAACCTACCTAGAAAATGTATACTGGGCATTCTGTAGCAAACTATTGGAAAGTATCAAAAATAAATAATTGTACATTTTATAAAAATAATTTGAAGCGGCGAGCGCATTCCGAAGATAAATTCAAATATAGAACCAATTCGGCACGAAATTCAATGAATGACTATGGTCAAAGGCCCTCAGTTATTGACTCAGTTTTAATATAATGTCCAAAAAACTATTATAATTACATTAAAAAATCATAAATCATTGTTATAAACAATGCTTTTTATATTAAAATGATTTTATTTTAATTTCTGAGCATCGATTTCCGACATTCGACATATTAATTACTCGAGTCAATCGAAATTAAAAAAAAAATCGTTTATCATAATCGCTTTCACACATCATTACGATAAAAAAAAACAATAATGGACGGCGATTCTGAACACAAATTGAGTAGTGGTAATGAATAATACGTGTTATTGGACCCTGTGTTTCAATATTACGTTAAGATTTGGGCATTGTCGTGTTGTTTATAATATTTTCAATAATATTTGTCTCATTTTAAATCTTATCTACATGTGTATGTGTGACATTTGTGAAAAGTAAAAATGTAAACACGCACGTTTGGCGCGAAACTTCGACATTAGATATCAAAATACTTCATTACCGCTACTTATTTAACTTGGGCAATGGATGAATTCGTCAAATAATTAAATGATGTATGCCCCACTGCCCCTGTGGTGGAGTTTGGATGTTCGAAATTCCCATTTTTTATGTTTTTTAGCCTCGACCACCTCTGTCAACAAAATGGCGATTATCGCATTTACAGACTTAAATTTAATAAAGGTAAATTAATAAGCTTGCGCGCTAAGTATGCAATATTTATTAGCGTTAACGTATGAGTTTTTTATCCAACTCTCTTAATTAACGCACATTCATAAGATTTGATGGGTAGCATAATGAAAATTTACATAATCAATGAAGAGTGTCGTATGTCGTAATTCCTGGGTCCAATGGGACCCAGTACCGAGCCGGCGGAGGTTCGTGTGTTCGGGTCCATTCGGGGGCGCTACCGAACTATACGGTTAAGTAATAAGTAGGTGCTGCATTTTATTGCCACTTAAACTATTAACGCGAACGGTATCGGTTGTTTAGCATAAAGGAAACTTGATTGAACAGACGCAAACTTTTAATTCCCGCTATCAAAAGGGATACTAAGAAAAATTTAATGAAAACTCTCGAGCGAAAAATTACTTTCAAAATGGGTAAGCACCAAGTTATTTTATTTAGCAGCTGTTAAAAATAGCGTTTTAACAAGCGCTAATTAAATAAGTTTCAGTGACAGTCGACTTAGGTAAATATGACCGCGTGACGCGTTAATTAGAGCGTTATTTCTGGCCAGGTTAAAAATAACTCCCTAATGACACTAATGCGGTCATTACAAAGCACTCGTAATAAAACGTATAGTCATGAATATAGTTCGTGATCATTCAATCGGTTTGCGTGAACGATTGTATAATAACGCATATTTATATCGTTTATGACGTATTTATAATGTTTTGTCACAACGAAAAGATAAACAACAAACAAATTAAAACGGTTCACTTATTAATATGTCGCAAAGGCTGTGACCGTTTGAGAATTGTATTGTTTTTCAGTGAGTTTTTCAGGGCGATATTGAAAACTTCGTAAATTCTTGTATCGTGTCGATGTAGATAAAACAGTTTAGCCTGGTATGTGGTAGCGCCAAAGGTACATTCCAATCGGCTTTTAGAGCCACGATAAATTAGCTATCTCTTGTTCTGATTTGGGTAATTAAAGTAATCAATCACATGTCACGCACGTACTCTACTACACTGCGTGTGGCGCAACTTGGGAGAGAGCACTTTTGCGAATCAAATATATCGCGTTGATTAGTAAACGAGTCTTCATCCTCCTCCGTCATCGCCCTCTTCCCAATTTATTTGGTATTAACGCAGCATGTCTTCTTTTTCCATTCATCGTATTAGCCGTCATCTGAGTAGTCACGCCCTTTTTAGCCATATCGTCTTTTACACAACATATCTATTGTTTATTTGTTCGTCCTCTAATCTTCATTTTTGTTTTCTTTTTATCTTCATTTTGCTGACTGACCGATTCTTTGATATTTCATAGTGCCTGTAAATGGTTTCATTTAAAAAATTCCTTTGTGTTTGAGTTTATAACGATCCACATTCACGTGAGCATGCGGGAAACTAGTATAAATATCTATACCGTACATAAAATTTATCTGTCATCAATTAAATAACAAAAGTTATACAATAAAGAATGTCATCGTTCATTAGCTTTTATTTTATAAAACCGACGAAGCGCAACTCCAGCTTTGTATTTTCTCGTTTGCTTCTATTTCCATAGCAGGATGAACACAATAGAGATTATTTGGTACACTTGTTCTCATATGAATATTACTATACACGGCAAGCTCACCTAGCGTGGGCGAGTTTCTTAGATGCTCGATGCGTGCTTGCAATCTACGATGCACATAAACATCTTCGATCACCCACGCCACTTTAACAAGCATGTTCGTGCAGTAATTCGATTTGATTGTTCGTAAGTACTTATAACTGTATGGCATGAAAAACACTTTGCTTTAAACGTAAACATAATGCTGCCTGTCAGGGGACGTATACAACAGATTACCTACATGTGTATTTGTTTAAGATACCAAAAGAGTGGCCCCAACTTCGTTTTGGCGTTGCGTGCAACAGTGGCGTTTTTGCCTTGTGGTAAGGAACCCTTCGTGTGCGAGTCCGAGTCGCACTTGGCCGGTTATTTTGCTTGCTTAATAAGATGAATGAATTGTTTCTAACAGTTGATTCATCTTTGTTTGTAATTCTTTCATCATCGGGAAGTTAATATGTAAATCTATTAATAAGTGTGTAATGATTTATCACTATCCTTATAGGGCCAGTTGAGATTGTGTCACTCATAATGAATGCTGTATTCATTTGAACCTTTGGCTCATAATAGACACTTATTTATTCCATGACTTAATCGACTTCGTTGTGATTCACTATTTTGTCATGTTCACTTGTGATATATATGTATAGTATTATCAAGCTCTCAGGACATTATCAGAAAAAAATCCAAGATTACCTACATATAGCCTTTTTGCAAGGATTTCCTGAGCGAAGCCGTACTGTCAACTAGTGTTACAAAGCAAAAACAAATCGATGCTACTTCAACACTATCATCTTTCTCATTCTAACTCATAAATGTTATTTATGTATCTAAGCCCGCCCAGTTAGCACTTGACCGAAATCCTTGCTTTCGCATATTGACTCTACTCCTCTATTAGCCTTGTGTTACGTCTCACGTAATATTAGTAAAACACACCTTCCAATATATAAATTAAAGGATAATAAACGTATTATTTAAATTCTTAGAACGGCCTTTCCTTTGGTGTTCCTCCATTAACCCTATCACAAAGTACACCATCATTACTCGGATATCGGAGTTCGGAGTACTGAAGTACTGAAACCTTGTTATGAAACTCCTGTGTGATATTTTTAGATCCTCACTTCTGCCGTGCATAGTTTAATGCACCTTGCTTCGTGTCTATTGATGTTATAGTTCACTTACCTTTCCTAATATTGACAGTTCCGTATTCTAATGTAAAGAGAATAGAACATTTTACCCAGCTCTCGTTTCTCAGTGGCCACAGTTGATTTTGTCTCGATGTTTAAGTTAAAAGTAAAGTTTTGTCGTCTCGTCGGGAGTTGTTTAAGTCACTTTAGTGTTTAGCCTTTTCATCGGTTATTATCCTAGCATTGTTAGGCTTGAGGTTCTAGGGGCGTGACCGACTTGTCTATCTTGCGAAGTTTTTCATCATAATCAATTAAGGTTAGAGGTAGATTAACGGTTTGTAATCTTTTCACAACACAATCTGTTTTTGTTTTTTCTCAAACCCTGCCATGCGCTAAATATGAAGTCGTTATCATCAAAGGGCCATTTACCCCTAGAGATTTAAACATCAGAAGTCTTTATCTAAAAAAACCATTAACGGGATCTCGAATACTGTATAGGGCTTTGTAAACTGGTTTCGCTGTTTCAGACATTCTTTCACAAGCATTTCGTTTTATATTTACGTATGTATCTACTTAATCACAAATTTGTTGTCATTTTTGCTGTTAAATCGATTTACCTGGCAACTTAACATTTACTTCATAGTACTTATTATATACTAGCTGCGCCACGCGGTTTCACCCGCGTAAATGTCGGTCCCGTGGAAATATCGGGATAAAAAGTAGCCTTTATGTTAATCCAGGGTGTCAGCTACCTCCATACAAAATTTTATCAAAATTGGTCCAGCCGTTTGAGCGTGAAGAAGTAACAAACATATAAACACACACACACACTCACACACACACTCACACACACACTCACAAACTTTCGCCTTTATAATATTAGTGTGATGTGTCAGTTAATATCAATACAGTGGTGCATTTTGTATTGTACCTAATATTGAAATGGACTACAGCTGTGAAAACAATAAAAGTATTTCACATATCTACAAATTGTAGTGCGATATGATCTACAATAGGACTGTTATCTGTTATCTGTTTTAGGAAGTGTGAAGTGTCATTATGATTACTTCCTTTTACAGAATGAATAATGAAGTGACCAATTCTATGTTCTAGTAATCATTTGTGTTATCTAACGTTGCTTCAATAAAAGACAATGCACATTTTGTGTTCATTTCCGTTGTTTTAACAATCTTCTTATTAATCTTTAATCAAGGTCTGCTTAAAAAACGTTGTCTACCTCAATGTTTTTAGTTTTGTTTACCCTACTGTCCCACTGCCGGGCAAAGGCCTCACCCAAGTCCTTTCAGGAACTCTTTTCCCGCTCCACAAAGTTCTTATGTAAAGTGCTTGTTGCATTTTCACATGCAGCCAAGTACATCTATATTAAATGGTTTTCACTTGCCTTCCTACCATACTGAATATAGAAACGGTTCGTTTCCGAAAACTGATGGAAATAGGTCGTTCGCCACTTAGCAGTTAGTTAATTATGGTTTCCAGTGTACCATTCGTCCATTACTTCATTTGGCAGTTTCTCAACTGCCAACGATATGTTACAAATTATGGTATCTGATGTTTTGAACTTCCCGTGGCTGTTGTATTATCTGGCCTTCGTTGGTTCGTTTCGTATGTATATTTATAACAGACAGGTACATCAACATTTTTTGTTGAAGTTCTCATCGATCTGTTATACCTACCCTATTTATAGTTCGGAAAACTTTCAATGTCTCGTTGAATTTTTGAGAAATTTTAGTTCTGTACAAGTCAACATATATGTATAATAATGACGCACATAATGATGTTCATTATTTCGTTAGTAGTTACAGTTAGAATCTAAAAATATAAGAGACTGATTGATCTAGGTTTTTTTTGTTGAATTTGAACTTCCAAGTAAATTGTAATAATAACACTGCCTCTATTTGCTTCGACTTAACTAAATTAAACGGTAAATAAAGTGGGTGTTGAAGTTAATGTTATGTCTATTTTTGTCTTAAACAAACAATTTTCTCTCTATTGTTGAGATTGCCTTAACTTGAATGTTACGACCTTTGCTAATATTTCGTTACGTTTTTGCCTTGTATTGTCCTAAATTGGTCTTATTTACCGTTTTTTATATTTCTTACATTAGGGTATTGTTGCCAACAGTAAAGAAACATTTTAAAACAATTATGATCTTCTAAGGAAGATTTACGAGGGGCTGATATTCCTTTTAAACGTCCGTGTCCTATTTTGTTAATGGATAAGCCAAGCTGTCAAAATTAACAAAAGTAATGAATGTAAATTCCGAGTCATTGGTAATGCTATGGAACAAATTAACCTTTGTTTATCCAGCTAGGGACCATTAGCGTAATAGTTTACTCTTCCCGGGTATAATAAACCAATCATAAATTGTATTTGAACTTATCATGCAGATTGTAGAACATTAATAATCTTCAAGGATATCAGTTGACTCTACAAATATTTGATTCCACGTGATATTAGAATCTTTTGGCAGACAAAGGAAACTCTTCCAATTTTGTCTTCATATCACGAACCAAACCTGTTCTATTGTTTCATTTAAATATAAACTATTTAATATTCAGCTTCCAAAAACAGAATCACGTAATAGATCAATGATCACAGATTAGGCACCCATTGGCTGTAGCCTCGGCCCTCCCTTATCAGTCACAAGTATCAACAGAGCAGTGACACGGTTGATTGCATACGGTGACGTGACACAGGAAGTCGACTGTGAATCGTTCAACTATTCAAGTACGAATTTGTTTATGGTAGATACAAAGTTGGTGGGAGCAGGATCACTATCAAGTACTATCCACACTTACATAGTCGTGTCTGAAAGCGTCAAAGCTTTGAATGCACGTTCAGAATCCGCAAACGTGAAATACGTAAACGTAAAGATATAACAACATGCAGACAACGGTCAGACGAGCGTGATAAATATGAACGATTCACTCTTTTGCGGGAAGCAAATCCATCAGCTAATGCAGATTTTTCAAAGGATCACATGTGTGTGCGTGGGTGTTACCAGTGTTATGCGTGGTAACACTTTATAAAACAGTCCTTCTGTCCCTATATCTACCCAACTACAGATTTGAAGCATCTATATTTCAGTATAGTTTTTATTGAATATTTTATTGCACCAAGCAATTTCTTCTCACCAAGGTTTTCATTATAGACTTTTCCGGTGTCTTGTTACAAGTCCATTATAAGATGGCTATAATTTATTAACGTTAGTTCAACCGTTTCTAATGGTCTAATATCAAAACCGATATCATCGTCATTATCTATGAAATCGCCACTGATGGATTCGGTTCTCATTATGAAGCACTTAAACGTAGTCCGCTAAAATGATATACGGGTAACTACTTGGTTCTCATTTTCAGTTTCTTTAAAGCTGATAAAAGTGGCCTCATTCGCATTAAATAAAAATGCAAATACATGTCTTCAAGTATTTTTTCAACCTTTACTCTGCCTTCAGTCTCTGTTTTAGTAGCGTCGCGTCGCCACCAAGAAAAACAGCATTCTTCTCAAATGAGACAAATATTTCAATGTTATGATTGGCTATATCCGTTGTGATCAGCTTGACAGTTTAACAACAGTCATTAAAATGATAACACAAACAGCATTGTGGCACGATTTTAGACGGAATTCTGTTTCGCAGAATACAAGCCGTCCCGAACTCCCGATACAGTTGATAACCATGCATTGTTGATGAATGTTATCGACATTCAATGTAATTATGTTGACACGCTTTTTGACATTGCGAGCTGAATTCCGAGATATTGATAACATAGGCTTTTTAGCCTGCCTCTCTGCTTAGCGTTTGTGGACTACGAAAAAACCTGTGATTCGATCGAGACATGGGCTGTACTGCAGTCTCTTCAACGGTGCCAGATCGACTATCGGCAAATCGAGATGCGGAAGTGTCTGTACGAAAAAGCCACAATGTCAGTCCGACTCCAGGATCAGACATCGAAACCTATCCTTTTGCAGCGACGGAGGTGTGAGACAGGGAGACGTTATCTCTCCGACACTGTTCACCGCTGCACTGGAAGATGTTTTCAAGATTCTAGACTGAAAAGGGGCTGGCATTAACATCAATGGCGACTTGGCGAGTACATAACGCACCTTCGGTTTGCCTACGATATCGTAGTCATGGCTGAGACTATGGAGGACCTCAGTACAATGCTCGGTGACCTCAGTAGAGCCTCCGAAAGTGTGGGTCTTAAAATGAACATGGACAAAACGAAGGTCATGGCAAATGCCCATGTAACACCCCACTCTCATAAAGATCGGAGATGCTGCACTCGAAGTCGTGGACGAGTATGTTTACCAAGGACAAACTGTCCAGTTATGTAGGTAGGTCCAACTTCAAAAGAGGTGAATCCTCGAATCAGACTCGGCTGGGTAGCGTTCGGGAAGCTACGCAATATCTTCTCAAACCACATACCGCAGTGTCTCATGACGAAAGTCTGACCAGTGCGTGTTGCCAGTGGTGACATACGGCACTGAAACGTGGTCGCTCACAATAGGCCTTATTAGAAGGCTAAAAGTCACCCAAAGGGCAATGGAGAGGGCTATGCTTGGAGTTTCCCTGCGTGATCGAATCAGAAATAAGGAGATCCGCAGGAAAACCAAGGTAACTGACATAGCCCGAAGAATTGCCAAACTTAAGTGGCAGTGGGCAGGGCACATTGCTCGCAGAACAGATGGCCGATGGGGCCGAAAGGTTCTGGAGTGGCGACCGCGTACTGGAAGACGTAGCGTTGGAAGGCCTCCCACAAGGTGGACCGACGACCTTGTGAAGGTCGCAGGAACCCGTTGGATGCGAGAAGCTCAGATCCAGTCGAAGTGGAGGTGCTTGGGGGAGGTCTATGTCCAGCAGTGTAGCAGTACGTCTTTCGGCTGAAATGATGATGATGAGGCTTTTTAGAATAGAATACTCTTTATTATGTACACCATATAAATTACAGACATAAATATAGAAATTATACAACTCGCTTTTTATGGTAGTTTAACTTACATAATTACTATTTTTGTCATAATACTTATAGGACGGTTGTCTGGTTAGGTCATAGAGTAACGTTTCGTAGAATTTGAAAATAAATTTGATACGTTTCTGATGAAAATAGTTATTGCTGCAGTAGCTGTCCCGATTGTTCAGTTTCAATAAGAATAATACTTGAATGCTCACAAAATATGTAGTATACCACGCTGAGATTTGAAACATTGAGATTGTCCATTACATACAAAACGACCTGTTCTGTTATGTTAACGTTTACAAGCTTTACTGATTGTTTACGTACTGTTACTCGCTGGTTACTATTCCGTCTATGTTTTTCAGTTGTCGCATGTTATTTACACATAACATTATTAAACGCCGGCTAGCTTCGCTACTGTTTGAACAGCACTGCGCTCACAATTTATATATTTGACGAAAAAATAAACGGTTTGCTAAGTAACTAATAGTTGATGAATATGTTGTTTGGTTTACTAATTGTTTGGCAGTTACATTTGTCACGTTAATCTATGTATTTGCTAATGTTTATGATCATTCAGTAGTTAGTTATTTATGAGGATCGTATCTTGATAGAACTAGTAGTTCAACTCATTCTAAGACAAGTAGATTGGAATGAGTTCGCAAAAACAGTGCCAGTAATCGATCGTGCTAAATTAATTGGTGGTCTATTGTTAAAATACACGCTGTAATGTTCAATTCTAATCTCGTGACGATTTTCTATTTATATTCTTTAGCCGCTGTTTCGCCATGGCTATTGTTTGTAAACTGACAGTTATTAACAACTTAACGTTTATGTTGTCGTAAACAGCCATAATGTAGTACCTATGATAAAACTAGGCGACACAAACCACGTATGAATCATGGCGGTTATGTAATGTAAGGCACGATCGCATCACGACTACCTACGCTGCGCCACACACCCTTCACTCAGCGTATTTCGCATTCGGTAAAGAAACAACGGCATAAAATATTAGATACATATACAATATACATCCCGCAATAAAACGGTTCCGAGCACACAACAAAAATATTTCCCAAATTTTTACGCGATTGTAATCTTCGACATGAAAAATTTACTGCACTTCTTACTTTACATGTGTATCGAATGATTTACCATCGCATTTCGGCAGGAAATAAATGAGACTTCGCATTGCGTTACATATTTAAGTACTGACGTACAAACAACGCCTTAAATATTTATGGTGTCTTTCGAGCCGATTTCTTATACGCACCTCGCTCCGTCTCCTGCTTCCTTCATATTGAATTTACATGCAACTACATTAATTTTGTTGTTGTCGTTTTGTCAATGGCGTGATACTGTGTTCGGAACGTGTTCAGCCCACTGAGTAATAACGGAAGCGTTGTAGTGGGAGCGACCTTCGAGTCGTGAATCAGCCGTGCGACGCTACTAGACCCGGCTCCATAAGCGGAGACATCGGAGTACGTCGGGGCACTCCGGGCCCGCCTACCGGTGACAACGACGAATTGTGAAGAATTAATTACACTTGCATATGAATTTATTAAAATTAACAGTAATGCTTTTAACACAGTACGCAAATTCTTGGTGAAGTGGCAGAGTAACATGCTCTTTAGTTTTTGCCGAAAGTGAAAAAATGCATGCCGTTCTGCGCTACTAAATACTATCAAAATGTATCGTTATGACATGTAATAAAATTGCCGAAAAGTAGCGACGAAGCGTCGAATAGCCAACTTCCGGTGTGCGTCACGGGGGTTCAACATCTCCATTATCTGGTCGTTGATTGATAGCAGACTTCCGCGCGGGCCATTGATAATAGTTATTTGCCCTATTTGCCCTACGTGCTCGACGGAGCCACGTCGCCGGTGGACGAGACGAGACACCGACTCTCATTATTAGTTCCTTTACACCCTGTATCGGATTGCTTCTATTTCCAGTATTTGTAATCGTAGATGTTTCCTTAAACATAGTTCGTTACATCGACGTCGACATTTTAATTGTTTAGATAACTGTTTCAATTTTAATGCACGCTCACATCGACGATTAGTTCCAAGGCAATAATTTAAAAGGGAAACGTTTCACTATGTTGTAATAATGTTCTTCGCTTATTATATCACAATATGCGGGTATATTGAGTCACTCGACCGCACAGGAACTGTATTGTGTTCCCTGCATTACAACCGCGAAGCCTGGACGAACGACCTTTTGTCGACCCGCCCCATTGTCTTCAACCTATTCAGATACTTTTGTAAAGGCGCCTACTGTATTTTTTACTTTTTAGCATTTCGTGGCGGTTCAGCTTCGCTTGTTAATTTCCTAGTCAAAGTACAATGCGTTACGACAACGTGTTCAATTCCCTGCAATTGTTGAGAAGTGGTTGCGTTGTGTCCCTAATGCTACATTAATAATGATACTTGCCCACTTGAGAGTGTTTTCGTCTTTATTGAGTCAATTGTCTGTTGCTCAACTGTCGGTCATTACGTAAGCACCTTGTAATGTCTTGTGCGTAGGGTTCGATGCACTGACATCATTTTTGATAATCAAACCGTTACATGTTACAATGCTCTTTATGTTGACTAATGGTCTTGATGCAGAAATGAATGATATTTAGAGAGTTATCAATATGCACTGTGATGTGCTAGCAGGCATTTCTGTCAATAATATCAAAATGTAATGAACAGTCAGTCGATATGAATCAAGTAACAGGTCACACGTAGTGTCTATATCTTGTAACTTGTTATTCGCTCGCACGATAACAAAGCGCAATCGCTAAGTGATCGCCGCCGGCCAGCGGAATTTATTGCTTCCATAACTTACACAGTTTACTCTTGAATTATCGTTACTTGATTTATTTCTTCTATAATTTTCCACAAATAGTTACCCTTTGCTACGATCGTAATATTCTGCGTCGATTTCATTTTATCGAGTTCATCGTACTTGTCTTGTTTTGCTCTTGCACTATTTGCTTGGCAAATCATCAACATAGTACAAAATTAGCTTGGAATCAAATTGTCTGTCATTGCTGCATTTCTGGGTTTGTTATTTAAATGTTAGCGGCAATTATGAGCATGTCTTTGATGAAATTAACTTCGTCGACGAGGTTCTGTATGATCAGAGCAAACGTCCGTCTGACAGTGCGTTTTAATTTGGTGAGTCATGTTCGTCTGCTCCGGTAATAGCGTCTGTTTGCTCCAAGTGTCCCCCTCCCATCATCGAGCCGATTGTTTGGCCTGAATTGTTTACAGCCGGGTTAATGACTGTCCCTGACTTCTTACTCGCATATTTCTTGGGAAAGTTTATTAGTTTCTCGACACCAATTGTTGTCACGCATGTCATTAAACGTCTGTCACTCATCAAATTAGTCAGTTAATTACTTAAAAAATATCTTCACTATTTTGCGTTGTAGCCATTACTGAGTGTTAAAGTAAATTCTCACGTAATTTTATCTGAAAAGGAAATAGCAAGATGTATATTTAATCTTTTATAGTCTCTAGTCTTGGAAAGATACAGAATAGAGTTATTCCAATAAGCAAACTCAATACATGGCTAGATATCAATATCAAGGAGACGAGTTTCCGAATCACTGGAGCGTGGTTTCCATATAATATATTGAACGATTCAAAGGTAAGGTCCACATGCCACACTGGCCTACAGACGGCTCTTAACTGTCGATCACACGAAAGTATCAGGTTTACTTACGGTCAGCAACAAAGGTTGATTAACACAGCTTCTTTTACACATCATGTACCTAAATTTGTACAAAGTGATTTGATAATCTCCTTTTTAGCATTTCTTATAATACCTGAGTTAACATTGTTTAAACTCCGTTCCGATTTTAATTACATGTCTTGCGCAATAATTAAGATTTAGAAAACAAGTGTTAATCGACCTTTTTTGCTTTGTTTGTACCTACTGCACCCCCCTAATACTTCACTAACTATTTCTTATACATGTTATATGATTCCCTTGTATCATTTACACTCTTGATTATTGGTAATGAAATGATAAACAAAGTAAATCTACATTGTCCGCACGCCCTTATCTGACCTTTCGCTGAATCGATAGTAGGTACCTACCCTGTCCTGTAGGTGTTCAAGGCAAAACAAAATTAAATTCCATAGACATTATAAAAATACCTCGATCCATCGCTTGGTAGGCGTTAACCCAACCATGTGTATCTGCCTATCTTATCTTACTGTTTGCACTTTAGACGGTTAGTACTTTGTCCAATTAGGTTCCTGACTTCTTAAAGATATCCATTAAGAAAACATTTGATCTCTCCAATTCTTAAAATAATACAACAAGGTGGAAGGAACATCGACGCGCAACCTGTTACCATGGATTCAATACATGATTCTGAACAGACTCCCCCTTTTTTTTTGCTGAAGGGAAATCCTCAAATGACCCCCTCCCGCTCTGGGTGGAACGGAAGGGAGTGTCAGACTCTTACTGATTAAAACCATCCGTGTTCCTTCCTTAGCCCTTGTTCCGGACCAGCGTAACCCTTTCGGACAATCCCGCTGAAACAGACTCCACTGCGTTGAAATGTTCCTTTGGTTATTAAAATAAAATTGCTGTTCCAAACATTTTGAGCGCGTTAATATTGCATTTTTCTACGAAACAGCAGATTTATATACTCGACGAAAAATTTCTGCGCTTGGGGTTTCTAGAATCAATGTGTTAATTTCATGGTTACAGTTTTCGCGACGATGTATGCCACCCTGTTTATTTTCTACAACAAGCAGAATATTATATTAAAACCTGTCGCAAATGATGCTCCATTTCCGGATGCTAAATTGTTCTGCGATTATGTAGCAAAATCCAAATTTAATTTTTACTGCTCGTTATTCTAACATGCAATTACCCCTACATCAACAACATTTGGTAACGTGAAATTTAATTATGGTAATCATATGACTCCCATGTAAATTTGTCCTCTTACCCAAACTCACACTTGTGCTAGATAAGCCGTGCCGGTCGTTTATAGTCGTACGGGTGGCGTTTGTGTGAAGTTTAACCTTTTCGTCTGCGACATTGGGTCCCCCACCCTTCCTGGGAAATAGGTCGGCTACATTACGTAATGGATTTTAGTATTGCCACAAGCCACTTGAGGGATGCTTCAGGGGTATATACTTAGACCAGTTTTATTTATGTGACGTATGGTAATATGTTCAGATATGGAAATTGTGCTGTTCCGTGACATACTTACTTCCTCATTCGTTTTGTAGAGTTTTGGCGTTGTGATATTTTATGTTGGATTATTTTTACGTACATTTTGGGTAGAGAATACTGGTCAACGCATAAGCATTTTTACTGTAATTCGGGCCACAAACAAACTCTCAAATTTTAAAGTAAAGTGCATCTACCCTTCCTTCCTCATCTATACATTCTTGCCCACCATAGTGACCGCAAACTAACTGTTGTACCGTTACCCTAACACGAGAAACTCCCAATTGACTTTTTATCGTCCAACATTTACTTGTCGTATTATTGTTGTTTGTTGACGCTTATTTTCTGAATAGCGCCCAATCTTATCGTGTAGACGCGTCCTTGGAAGGGTTATTTAGGGCATCTTCCCAATTGCGCAGGGAGTTGTTTCAAAAAGGGGAAAATAGAACGGTCGAAATGTTTCGGTTCCATCATGGAGATTATCTCTTTTATCCTGTCAAGGAGGTCACATAATGCTAATCTTTTCACATCGACATCTTCCTTCACATTTTAATTTAGATGTGAAAATGAAAGAAATCTCATTTTAAGCGAGTCACTTTCCCGTAACTGATGTCTCAGGTCAGTCGGAGGCATCCGACTGTTTAGTGTGTAGGAAAGGGAAAAACTATCAAGAACTATTCAACTTTCCATTTTTATTGCAATACCAACTAACATAGCAATCATTAAGAGAAATCTGGCACCGACGACGATACAAGTTCTTTTATTTGAGTGAAAAGTGTTAACGACGATATCATTGGAAACAAGGGGTGAGATCGTTGATAAATTATAGTATACACATGTTAACGATCGTGTTTGCCTTCTAACGTCACAACTAGGTACTAATTAATTCAGTTACAAAAACGACAATGCGGACGTATTTAGCACGTCAGAGTTATAGGAAAATATTTGTAATGGCGGTAAGTGAGCCGTCACACTCCAGATAGAGTAAGGCAAACAGGTCTAGTCTAGATGTTGGCTCGACCTACATCGCCGGTGACGAGGAAAGCGCGCGAAATGTCGCCCCCCCGCCTTTTCGTGTCACCCAATTGTGATGCCGCAAGCCGTTAAACGTCTTAGCTAATTTGGATAATATTTTCCGACGCCCTGGCACGTGAAAATACTGAACGCCCTTGTTTCAGTATTATTAGAATATTATTTATACCTTGGTCACGGTGATCGTCAATATAGCGCTACCTAATTGGTATTTCCACGGTGAAATAATGACGTGAAAGAAAATGCAGTTTGCGATGTTTATTTTCCGTGTAGTTCGTAAAATTTTGAAATACGTGATTATTAGTTCATGAGTAATGTTAGCTATTTCTTCCTGTTTACATACTACAGTACAACTACCTTTATTTGTTATGACTGTTACTCTGAGGCTTGTGGTATATGAAGGTTTATAGTATATAACATTGAACTTGTATCCGAGTACCTAAGTGCTCCTAGTCTTCTACAGTGACTGGCGCGAAACTCGAGTGTTCGATTAAAGAGTGGGGCTCGGTTTGCGCATTGTAAACCGTAAGGTAAAAAGTCCCATCGGATCTCTTTCTTCGAGCGCTAAAGATTCGTTCCGTTAAATCATTCATACACTGTTGGTGGTACTGCATAATTTAGTTTTATTACGCAGGCATATCATAGACAATCATCAACCCTCTGTCTTCGATAACTCCATAGTCGTAACAACCCTATTGCAGCAGTGTCAAAAGTTATGACACAATCGAAAACAAATTCTTGCCATCGAAACAAACAATGTTGTCAACTGTGGCACAATCCACAAAGTGAGTTGTAACCGTTGTAAGTTAGATCACCAAGTCTTGGCTATCGATCCAATCGGAAATTCGCGATAAGCCGTCGCCGTTGAAAGCGACGCCGACGCTGACCGCAGGGGTCGCGACTACTACCCTCGTCAACTTTGACATCCTGTCGTACGACTTCGAGTAATCCAGCAAACAGCATGGATTTTATTGTATACTTTGATTTGAATTGTTTTCTTCAGTATTATTCACTTTAAAATCTATAAGCCTTGAATAAATCACAGCAATGTAAATTAAGAGTATGTCTTCATCAGTATCATTGCTCTTAAATGCAATTGTCTTTTAATCTAATCTTATGTGTCATCAACTTAAGTATCCTTACGTTTATCTAATACGCAATCAACTATTACATTAGTTTACGTAATTTCAAGGTAGAATTATTTCTTTGGAGAATGACAGATAATAATATAACTAGGTTCTTGTTTGACTTTAATCGTTCTTGGCCATATTGGTAATATCTGATATCGATGAAACTGAACAGGATCACGATCAGACGAGAGGAATATTGCAAACCTGACATTCATATATTTTACCAGTCATTCATACATAAGGCATGTTAAAGACTAGATTAGATCACGGACGCTCTATGTTTGAATAGTAAGCTGATATCTTCCAGCGGATGAGTTCAATTTTGATATCAAATTGACAATAATAATAACTGACAGGTGATTAGTTTTATGCATGCAAATATCCATGCCTTATTGAGATCCAAATCGAGACACGATTTTTGACACGATGACGTGTGTCTAACCCTACTCAAATTTTACAACCCACTGGCGCAGACATGAATGAATATGTATAAGTATTTGTACCCTGTAAAACCCTTTGCATAAAACTTAGAACATTTTTTCTTCATTAAAAGCGCTAAAACTGGCTATTACGTCGACGTAGTGATTCATTAATTAACGTTAACTGTTCGTTAGTTCCTTCGACGCAAACTTGCTAATGACAAAACTGCTGACAATTTTCTTTTAAAATATTTACTCATTTTAAAGTTTTACAGCATCATCGCCTTGGAAGTATCATTTTATCAATTTTATTCGTTTCATGGATCGAGGAAATCATCTAATATTAACGTTAACCTTATTTTTGGTATATGCGAAGCCTGAATATAGTTTGTTCAGAATAGGTAACTGAATCGATCCCAATAATTTTTACCCCATGTTATATTTTGGCCCAAAAATGTTTAAAAAAGGTTAAAAGTTGGACACCGAAGTAGGTTATCCAATCTCCGCGCCGAACGGTTAGGTACCTAGGTACTATTATCAGTGAGCGCAAGACAGCGCGGCGCGTGCGGCGCGGGTGAGCATGTTTTTGTACGGACAAACTGGTAACTTAACAAGCTTATAACCTTGTGATTTTTCATGATACAGGTTTGAAATTTTGTACATAGATTCTTTACATAAAAATACTAGACACGTGTTTCGGGTTTCGCATATACTAAAAATAATGTTGTTGTGTAGTTTTTTAGATTGTTAAACTGTTTATAAGTCACATTTTTGTTATAGAGCGTTTGTAACGTTAACATTTTTACTTGCAAATGCAATCTGGCAGCGAGCAAACGAATGGATATTTGAGAATAATATGCGGCGTAGAATGTTGCAGGAACTCATCTTAATATTAAACCAAGTAAAAATGTAATCTCTTGCGGCAACCCGTCTCGCCTACTATGCTGAAGGAGGAAATTTTTGTTGCGAACTTGGTTTTTCTTACGCCCATTGTCGGTGGGTTATTTTTCTTGAAAGTGTTTTCAACAAACTTACCCAAGTTTGCTCTTTCAAGCAGCGTTACTGTTTTAAGTAATGGTTGGTTGAAGATTCGAATAAACTTGGTTTCTATGTTTAAATCTCTATAGTGTATGTTTTTTTCTTCTTTTGGGTGGACTTTATAATATTGATAAGTACTTATTTTTTTTGGTGTACGTACGTGTAGCTTTTGTTGTATCCATGGATGTAAAACGGCTTATAAAATGCATTTAATCCCAAAGATTTATAAATGTACTAGCTTCTGCCCGCGACTTCGTCCGCGTGAAATTTCACCCTCTTAGGGGTAGAATTTCGAAAAACCCTTTCTTAGTGGATACCTACTCTTCACAAAAAACACACACTCCAAATTTCATGTCTCTAGGACCAGAGGTTTAGGCTGTGCGTATATCAGTCAGTCTGTTAGGACTTTGAATTTTATATGTATAGATTTTAATATTACGATGTCCTTCGTCTACTGCAGCGGTACACAAAAACTTCATAGAGACATAGTTTCAACTATATATTTTTTTTTCGTATATAAATACTATATAACTATTTCAAATTAATATCAAGGTAACATAATAAATCTACTGTATTACCTACCCTTTACCTGAACCATTACGATAAAATACATGCTTTCAGTTAGATAATAATGATGAAACCGCAGTGTACCCAAGGTCGCAGCTCGTTGGTCATGCTATTCATTTCCGTAATAGGACACCATCTTCGATATTAAATGCAATATTACCGTGTTATGACCACTCCTCGTCCACTTTAGCAGAACAGATTGTCACTCATAACATCCAACTGACTATATTTGCTCTAGAATTTGCAAGTCTTGTCGTTTTATGAAATAGCTTCGAGATAGCATCACAAATTGTTGCTGTTACACACACCGGGGAATAGTAGTTTAGGTACGGTTTAGAAAATATTTACGTAGCATGTAGATTTAGTACAAACTTGTGGGTGGAGTCTGCGTTTATTTAGTGTTCTCAAACATTATGTTACGTGCGATACGGTGCCTTTGTTTCATGCGACAATAAAACACATAAGTTATGTGTTATGTACGACCTCAAGTCGAATAGTTTCCGAGTTACGCTCGTGATCGCGGTATTATATTTTATGAGTCACGGCGACATAACAAGCTTGTAAGTTGTAACGTTACTAGAACTTGCGTTTAATTTTAACTTTAAGTCAAAGACGTGATTTTACAAAAGAAAGCACCGCGTTATTCTGCGTGTGTGCCGGAATTTCTCGTATTCGACGCAGCAGTAATGCGGCGGCGGAATAGCCGTTTTATCCAAGAGCTCGAGCCGAGAGCAAATCTACGCTTTATTACATCCATGACTGTCACTTGATGCAAGATAGCTGTCTTGATGAGAACGATAATTCTGTAGCGAGGAACGAAGTGAACTCGAGTTTCCCTAGTTCTAATTCGGTGTCGCAGATTCGCAATTACTTCTCATTCATTTAGTTGGCTGAGATTTTCCCCTTCCGAAAATGCAATCTTACTTGACAAATCGCAGACGATCCCTTATCTGGCTCGAGAAAATAGTGATTGATCGTCCGGAGTGATAAAGAGTTTCTCTGCCGGAACTGGGGAAGGTGAAACACGGAAACAAAGTTCACCTATCTAATTGCATCGAAACGAACGACGGAACCTAAGCGTCGGCACGAACGTGCGCACTGTGCACATTGTTCTCAACAACACCAACCACATTATAAGAGGGAGCTTATCGCCGCCACACGTGCTGTTAGCCGACTCACTTCTAATCCCACGATAATCCAATCCGGAAAAAAACAATAACCATTGTTTTCTTAGCATATTTACACTACATTCATGGGATGTTTGCACGGATTATCCATGTGAACATTTGGCTGTTACTATTTCAATAACGTAATCTGACTCTCGTGAGTTAGTCCACTCGGAACTTTCCGCTCGTTCTGATCTTCCCGAGGCTTACGAGGCTGAGCTAATGCACGGTACGTGGCTCTAAAGAGAATAAATTGTGTGTGTAAAATTGTTTCACGTGAGTTGCGCAAGAGGAATGCACAACCGCGTCTCAATTAAACCCGACCGCCCCGGGGCACCGGTTGTCGCCTTACTTTGTGTCTACGTAAAATAGTGCTATAGAAATTGTGCCTCTCTCCCCAGCAAACAGCTGCATGTGAATTGTGAGCGTTTGAGACAAAAGTTAAGCCTCGTTGTTCCAGGATTGTGTTCGCAATCTCTCCGCAAATTTTGCATGGAAGTTATATTCATGTTCCACATGTTCTTGGCTTTATGTACGTATAAAGTTACAACCCCACAAGTATTCACTAATTTGCATTTAAGATGAATATGGGCAGCACTTAAAACAATGTATAAAGTTATTACTGGCGCCAAAATGATGGATAATATCTTGGTCAAGAAAGTATGCTCATGTTGCTTTGAGACGCCAGATGGCTACTTCTTGTTTTGGAGATGCACGAAACCGTGGGGAATGTATAATTAATGTGCACGAGGCGCACAGTTAATTTACTAATTTGCAATCGAGGCTGCGGCAAATTGTCCGCGTAATTTGTCATGAATAAGTGCTGACGTGTACGTCCCCTGTAATAATGGAGTTCCACATGTAATTGCGGCCTTGCATATTGATTAGAGAAGAATAAATGAGATATTTCAGGAGGATGTGGCACATATTTTTAATAGAATTCTCGCCGTAAAGTTGATAAATTTTCTACATTTTTCACAACTTTTCTTACTGTGAAACTGTGCAATTTTTTTGAGTTTCAACGAAGGTGAAGTTTCCCCTTTAATGTATAAAATGCTTTGCAGACAATTTATGTTCCAACTATGTGCTATAAAATAATAAGACAGCCGTACCAAGTTGCCAGCTAAGTTCCGGGGTGCAGCTAATTAAAGTTTGGTGGCCTTTGGCGCCAGTTGTCACTTCATATCCTGTCTTCAGAACAGTATGGCTCCAGGGTAACTTGGAGGCTTGTTATATGCAAATTAGTTGCTAACTTATTTCAGAACATTGGTTATTGTACCTACTGGGTCAAGTCAGATATATATTTCGATGGGGTGAAAAAAAATCTTTTGACTCCTCCAACGCTTCATAATAATTATGAGACCAAATAAATATTAGGCATACGGTTATTAATAACCGATCGATTAATTATTCATGCAGAACACCGCAGTCGTAATTTAATTAATAACAATCAAGAATAAAGCTGAATTTAAACATTTATGATGTAAATGCAGTATGTCGTGGTCGCACCTCGCTGCCCAATGTATTCATTGATGCTATTCAATAAATTAACCTGTCAAAACGGTGCCTGAACCTGCGGGAACTCTGGCACATCATCATGTGCAATTTATTTACCACGACCTACCGCAACACTAACAGAATTATTCTGTCAAAAATTTCTTGCAATTTTGCGTTACCTAATTATTTTTTGATGCTTCCTTTTTTATAAAATCTTCAACTAGTCCATACTCTTTCCTATTTTTTGCACTCGCACATTTTATCCACATTTTTAGGTCAAGTTGGCCCTTTCTATCTTTTTACTCTCCATCTCTAGTTCCCATTTCTACTAATGAGTCTCTAGATGCAGACAAATTACTGTCCGTTTCTCTCGTTACTGTTTGCAGTTTCCGGGGTTATTTCAGTGAACCTAGTTTGTAAAAGTTTGCTTGTAAATTCCGTGCCTTTGTAGGGTCCCCCGGCCATCATTACAGCTCTGGATTTAAGTGTCGACGCCGCATTGAAATATTTGTAGTTACGATTCATTGTTAGGTTCACAATGCTATTAAATTCATCTGCCGAGTGGCCGAAATGGGCTTTGCCGAAGTTTCTCTCAATTGAAACCCGAGTGTCGTTTGTCAACCCGTAGGTAATGATCTTGGCTTTGAACCGCGTCGGGAAGTAATACCATTATACGCTGTGTGTCTACATGTATGTACATAATTGATTAACGGTTTTATATACGGTTCCGTGACTCTGCTCTTCAAATTCTGAATGAGTTTCGGTAGTCGATGGGATAAAATAAATTGCAGCGGAACTAACCATTTTCCGTTTAAGCTTTTTGAAAGTTCGCGTTAAAAGGAACACAAAACGTTACAATTAATTTAGGTTCTGTTTCGAAGCGCTGCATGGACGTGCGAAAAATTGTTTTGTGTTTGTTGATTTTTATTAACAGTGTGTTCATTTTGTTGCAGCAACAAAAGACGAGCCTGACGGCGACGGCAGCGAGTGTCGTGGGCGTCAGCAGAACGGTGGCGGTCGTGGAAAGTTGCCTTACAACGGGTACTCCGAGGAGTGTCTCGACCGGCTCGAGCCAAACGGGAACATACCACACGATAAAGAGCCCCATTATGGTGAGTACCTTCACATTGAACAAAGCTTGAATATATTACATAACATAACATCACGCCTTGTTAATTTCTCCGAAGGATTGGACAGAGGTGTACCTATTATAGTAGACCCACGTTTTGCCAGTTATGTTGAAAGTCTCGTGTAATGCGAACACAAGGGGGACGAAAGGGGGCGACCCTATTGCAATCAACCGGGTACAAATCCAGATTCCGGGCCGCTACTGAGAAATTCCACATATAAAAACCCAATATACAGGGTTATTGGTAAAACATTAACAACGTCTTAAGAGGTGAAAATCAGCTGTTCCCTACATTTATGTTCGTATAACTCGTCAAAATGTAGGGTGCAGCTGATTTTTGTTTCGTGAGTTCAGGTTTGGTTCCATAGTAAACGTTGTTCATAATGATGAGTACAAAGACCTCTTAAGAGGTTGTTAATGTTTTACCAATAACCCTGTATAACAGTTTATATATTAGGACGTCATGTCATGTCATGGTAAAATGCACAACAGTGTTGAGCAAGATTTTGTTCTGCGACTTCAAAGTGATAGGTTAACCTCAATTTCTTCACCTATATTTTTGTGATTTCACCCTTTTATGAATAAGGATTCTCATGAATTATGATGACAATATCCGCCGTTGAATCATGACTTAAGCAGAGTGACTCATAATCTACATAACTAAATTATTCAAAGTTAAAGAAACGTCAGACTTTGCCAAGTCTATTAGGTAATAAAATTATTACAACTTAATTACTGAGCACGCCAAAGTTAGGACATCTTCGTCTGCTATAAAATTCAATCGAAACTGAAAATCTCTAGAGTAATAAATACGTAGAATTAACCATAAGGCCAATTCCCGTAATTAAAAACGTTCAAAATCTAGTCGCAATCATATCTCAGAGACAATTAATGTCAAAAACTTGTCAAAAATGTTGGGAAATTAGCTGTATTTTTGACAGATTGACACTGAAATCAGACTGTGAACGTTCTTAAAATTACGAGAATTACCGCTTCGAAGGGGTTTCCTTGTTCTACATTTGAAAGTGATGAATGTACAGTCAGTGACTGCAATTAGCTGACCCACCTTTGCATAAATGATTGAGATTTTTTAGAATACAAATCGATAGAATTTTATAATTCTTTTATATTTTATTTACTTTGCTCAAATAAATAAAATATAAAAGAATTATAAAATTCTATCGACTCAATCAATCATGAAAATGAATCTCAATCATTTATGCAAAGGTGGGTCAGCTAATTGCAGTAACTGACTGTACAGTTACACTACATTGTACTGAAATGGCCCACATTTGAACAAGTGTTTGTTTCAATGATGCAAGTATAGTGTTCTAAAACAAAATAAGTGCACACCAACGAGTAGTAGAAAAGTGGAGTCGGTGACAAGTATGGACAAAAGATGGACCGCGACAGTGGTCAATTGGAAATCCCGTTTGACGTCATATCGGCAATGATTCTCCAATGATAAATTAATTTTTGAGTGGGATTTAAATTTCTTTCCTACTCCATGTTGCATTAAGGCGCTGCCAAAACGTAAAACGCTCAGTTTTTAGTCGCACAAAAATTGAGTGTATTGTCAAATGTTCAGGCAAAAGACTTTTCATAAAAATAAAATAGTATCATGATAGAAAATTCTCAAAATTTTGAGCGTAAATTATCATATTTTATTTAATGACGGGAAGGGAATCCAATCAACTAAAGAAATACCTTAAAATTATTCCACTGAGCCGTGCATTTAATTAAAACTGCAAAATTACTTTTATTTTGGTGGTCATTCGATTCAACTAACATCAAACGCATCTATTTGAACCTTATTTGCTGCCGCGATGCGCTACTTACTTACTACGAACACCGTGGCATGTCACCGCGAACGTCGAGTACCTACACTTGTAATTTAACTACACTAGCTGACTAGCTACTCTATGGGAAACTGTATAAGGGCACAATCGCGTTAAACGTCGATCTAGATACATTCATGAATACAACACAGTTTACGTTGATTTACGTGTTATTACGCGTAATTACGGTCAAATAACTGGGTATACAACGTCCCTTTAGACTTGACATAGGTATGAAGGCCGAAGGTAAACTATGGTTACTTACGTAAAGGGTTGATAAACATCATGCATTTAAAAAAAAACAAAATAGGCGGATTCATTTCACTTTTTTTATTTTATTCAGACTTTAGATTTTAATAATGTAGGTAATCGCTTTTAATTTCAATGTAAAGCTTAAGAGGGCTATCACAAATTTTTCTTGTTTAGAGCGTTTGACTCGAGTTTTGATGTGTGATTATGATTTAACTAAAGCCACAATAGTAAAAAAAATACATGCCCGAGAAAGTTTGATTCCTTCTTTTGGGAGCGCATTCAATAAATATTCCAGTTTGTTCACATAAATCAGTAAAAAACTTGTTTCTGCAAAGGCTGTTTCATAAAATTTTACTTTCGGGCATCTCGCGATGCCCTGTTACATCGAAGATATAATAGTTTAATCATTTATAAAAATATCTACGATACAACTGTATCTTATACTATGGTATGCATACATCAATTTATTATGTTTCATACAGTAATACACCAAAAATAATTCCGTAAAACAGAGAGTTAATGATATTTTTTCGCCCGAAATTATATTTTTTATCTATGAATATATAAAAGAAATTCAAACAAAAAGTATTTAATAACTAAGGTTACTCTGTAACCTTGCTTGAAAAAAAAAAAAAACTCTAATTTAAAGTAAATTAATATTTTTAAATAATTGTTGTATGCAATGCTATTTATCAATATAAATCTCGGGACGCGCGGTCTTAGCTTTAGTCCGCGCCGAGCGCTTGCAAAGAGAGGACGTATTGCTCGCTCGCTGTTGCCGTCACGTGGTCTCGCTCACCAATTCGCCAAGAATAAAGCGCGACCAACACATCTTAATACAAGTGTTTTTTTTTTATTAGAGAAGGTCGGATTGTAATGCATAAGTATTTTCCTATGATATTCTAGCGCGAATATGTATATCCTGTATTATAGAAAAAAAAAACATACGTAAATATAAGGTCCCATTAAAATAGATGGAGAAACTTTCAGAACACATTCAGACCACCAAAATAAGGAAGATGGTAAAAAATATACAAGAAAAACGCATAGACTTATAAGAAAAATAATCAGCTAACGAAAATACACTGCAATTGATTATTTTAGGTCAAAATAAAATCACTTTAAACAGTGTTTTTTTTTTGCTTGGATATCTTTAGTTAGACGTACTGAGCGCTGTGTTAAAATGTCCATCTATTTTAATTAATAGTTGTTGTTGTCTTCGTTTTCTGTCTTTTTTTTTTAATTCAGATAATTATTTTCAGACGTAAGTAGTTGCAGTGTGGACTGGTACTCAATATCAACTAAAAGTAATAAAAGTTTTCAAAGTTAATGATTTCTGGGGGGCTAAAAAGGCCACTTCGGCAGAATCATAAAAGGATAACATTATGAATCATAATATAGCGAAGGCAGTCCGTGTTTTTCTTTTTTCGCTGCACTACATTAGGTATAATCAAAGAGATTGGGATTGGATTTTGATTGCCTTTTTAGGGTCCACCAGAACCAGAAAAAACTAGTTTTATTAGGAGTACGTGCTTCTTGAAATCATAGATTAGAGAAAAGCACGGTCTATGCCACTTCAGAGATTTTTTTTTTTTTCCGTACCTGAAGGGTGCCAACGGGACCCTATTACTAAGTGTCTGCTGACCGTCCGTCCGTCTGTCTGTCAGTGGCTCATGAGCCGTTATAGGCAGATAGTTGAAATTTTTCGAAATGTGTATTTTATATTGCGATGTGATTTTTTCAGCGCATATTATTGCGGTGGTACGAAACTCTTCGTGTGGGAGTCCGACTCGCACTCGGCCGGTATTATTTTTTTAACAACAGACACCTGTACTGCTGGGGAGTTTGTTGCGCCACTTCTTCTTCTCAGTGAAAGCGCTAGGAAATGGTGAAGGGCGGGCGTTTTGGGGACTGTCTTATGTAATTTTGACGTTCGAAAAGTGCAGATTCTCAGCCTAATTTGAATAAAATTACTTTTGATTTGCCTTTTTACTTTCTTTTGACGTTTTTATCCAAACTGTAGATACAACATCACATTGCACTTATTTCTATAAATAAGTACTTAAATGTCTACCTACCTGCTGAATAAATTACATATAAAGAAACTTCGTAAAAAAGTAGGTACCTACCAACAAAAAGTATCAGTGCGATTCCTATCTTAGAAACTGGCAACGCGCAAGTAATGCTTCTGGCATCGCAAGCGTCTATAGGTTGCGGTAACTACACACCATCAAGCGGGCTGCGTGCTAGTTTGCGAAAAAAAAAAAATCAAGTATATGTTTATGACCCTATAGTAATTCTATAGATAAACTGCTGTTCTAGGAAACATTCATTGGTACAAATAATATTTCATGAACTATGTATAACAGTAATTTAATTTATTTCGAAAACAAAGTAGCAAAGGCTCTTGTTGGTTTGTTCCTGGCATCGGACGCATAGCCGTTTGCATGTGTGCGTAGCATACCTCTTTAGATGCACACGTGCGCATCTGCTGCCGCGCGCCGTCGAATTTACCTAAAACTGAGCACTTCGATTTTGTAATAGCGCCCTTAAGAAAAACACTAGAATTATGTTTTGCTATGCATGCTATGATATGCATTACGTACCTAATCGATCGATGTGATAAAATGTTGTTTTGTGAAGAAATCGTCAATAGATTATACAAAATAATATAGAAAACAGATTAGGA
Organism: Mesoligia furuncula; assembly: GCA_916614155.1. NCBI lineage: Eukaryota > Metazoa > Arthropoda > Insecta > Lepidoptera > Noctuidae > Mesoligia > Mesoligia furuncula. Next base: position 21,994,206 of record OU744808.1, read on the forward strand.
CAGTGTAGAAAACCTTATGTAAATGAATAACAGCCCTTATTTTGCCGCGTTCGATTACTCGAACGCGGCAAAATAAAATAATTAAATAATAAATAAATAACGGTAATTTATTTTCTTTATTACTAAAGAAAATAAAAATAAAACGATGAAAATCCATTGTCACAGCGTGTCGCAAAATTCATTGTCACTTTCATCACATCATTTCCTTCCCATTATTCGGACTGTCTACATTCCTACAGATAGGGAATTTGATTTTGAATACGATATCTTTGGAGAGAAACTCATTTCACGCTCATTCGTGTACAAAATATTATGTGTTCCTCGACTTTCTCGCGATAAATTCATAAAAGACTTTGCTGAAAGAAAGTTTTTTATCTGAGCTTCCCTTTATATTCCTTGTTTACGTAATCTCGTTATGAAATAATTCTCCCGGTTTTTGCTGAAGATAAAAACCGGTTTATCTTCTGATGGAGCTATGTCGAGCAGAGGGCAACGGTCTACAGCGGACATTTACTCGCAGCTGCTAATTAAGATAATTAGAGAAATGTTACCAACCTACCTGCTTGTTACTAATCATTACAGTTACACACTAACCGTTTACTTTTCACATTATTACAGCTATTAGCTTTGATGATTATATTACACATTATGTTTTATAACTAGCTTCTGCCCGCGACTTCGTCCGCGTGAAATTTCTTGTGCCCCCGACCCATCCCGTCGCAACGCATCGCCTGCACTCGCTATTACTTCGTTTTCGCTTAGCATTCTTTCTGACCTTTTATCTTTTCGCTCTGCTCCTGAGGGTCTTAGCGTGATGTTAAATAACCTATAGGGGCCATTCAAGTATTACGTAAGCACTACTGGGGGCCGGGGGTCTTTGCTTTGCTTACATGGGGGATGGGGGGTCTGGATCGGGATTACGTCAGCAGTATTTATTTTTTTACTTTTTCGGATTTTATACAAAATTTAGTGAATCAATAAAGAAAACAGAACACATTGAAAAATGCATGCACCAATGTTTACGTAAGCATGGGGGGGGGGGGGGGTAACCGCTTTGCTTACTTTTGCTGACAAGGGGGAGGGGGGGGGGGGGGGTTTAATAATTGCAAAAAAAATCTGCTTACGTAATACTTGAATGGCCCCATAGCCTTCCTCAAGGATTGGTCTATCAAGTGCAAAAAGATTTCAAAATCCGACTGGAAGTTCCAGAGATTAGCGCGAAACAAACTCTTCAGCTTTATTATTATCGACTTCAAAAAAAGGAGGTTACCAATTCGACACGTATGTAATTGGAACTGCATTATATTCACATATGACAATCTATTAGGGCTTCCAAAGAAATATACAAAATTTTAGAGATCAAATGTATGTATGTTTGTCCACGCATTTCTCCGCAACTATTAATCGGATCGTGGCCATTTTTTTTAGGGTTCCGTAGTCAACTAGGAACCCTTATAGTTTCGCCATGTCTGTCTGTCTGTCCGTCCTCGCTTAATCTCTGTGACCGTTAGCACTAGAAAGCTGAAATTTGGTACCAATATGTACATATATCACGCCGACAAAGTGGTAAAATAAAATTTTGGAACTTATTTTTTTTTTAGGGTAGCTCCCCTACATGTGAAGTGGGGATGAATATTTTTTTCGTCGTGTACCCCATCGTGTGGGGTATCGTTGAATAGGTCTTCTAAAATGACTTGGGGGTTGCTAAAATTATTTTTCGATTTAATGCTCAATTTACGAAATATTAAACTTTAAAGTGCAAATTTTTGTTCCAGTAGGGCGTCCCCCCCCTCTAAAACCTAAACTGCTGGCTTGTAAAATCTGGAAAAATTCACGATGATAGTGCATTTCATGAACTTTAAAGGAAAAGTATAACGGTTAAGATAACTTTATTAGTTTAGCGGTAATAGTCGTTGAACTTGGCTGTTGGATAATTTTGTACCAAATACAAAATCCTTAGCATTAATCCTTTAAAGTGACTAAGATGAAGTAGTTACTTGTTTATAACGGGTAAAGACTTGCATTAAAAACAAAATATGTAAAATTTTATTATTTAATTTTTTTTATATTCACACTATAGAACAACAGAATAGCACTACATTGTGATAACGGGCTACTACGGAACCCTACACTGTGCGTGGCCCGACACGCACTTGGCCGGTTTTTCTATTAGCTTACATTTACTTCAACTTAGGGAACAGTGCAAGTTTCATCAAAATCGATTCAGTAATTTTCAAGATATGGACTAATACGTTTAAGTGTGACGGCCTGGCTTATTGATACGAGCTACGGGTGTAGTGTCAAAGGGAAAACATCTTAAAACCATGGTCAAATTCTGGTGCAATATTTACAACAAAACTAACCTACCACCAAACGGGGTGATTAGAGATGCAGGGATGAATTGGGACAAAACTTTAAAATGGATTTTAGCGTTTAAATAATACTGTTTGTTGCCGAAAAGGACACTTTATCGTTAATTATAATACAATAAACACATTAGACTCCTTTTTGGCAACAAACTATATTATTTCAATGTTAAAATCGCTTTTAAAGTTTCGTCCCGATTCACCCCTGCATCCCTATTCATACCGTTTGACGGTACCTACTTATTCATACCGTTTGACGGTACCTACTTATTACAAACAAATATTCCAGTTTTTACTTAAAACTAAAAATTACGGAATTAAAGTAAGTTAAAAAAATTAAACCGCCTTCAAAAAGAAATTAACTTAAAATTATGAAATACTTAACTCTTATTTCGGAAGTCGGTGGCAAAAAAGTAAAACTAAAATACAGATCCCAAGACACAGTATTTCATAATTTTGAGTTAATTTCTTTGTGAAGCCGGTTTAATCTTTTTTTAAATTATTTTTTTATTATTACTTATACATATATATATACATAGGCACGTGTCGGTTTTCTTCGTTATTGATGCTGCTATCGAAATAAAATTGAGGAATACAAAATAATGAGTTAGAGGAATTAGAAGTTACTCCTCCCTGAATCAAAAGTTCCTCAAACTCCTACAAAAATATAATACTTATTAAATAATGGTTCTTATTCGAAATATTCGCACCAGCATCAATGAAAAAGTTTTTAATGCTGTTCAACAGCGTGTTCAATAATTTGGGTATTCGATTATGAGTTAACTGCTTTCAAAGTCTCGATGTCGGCGTAATTTAGTAACTTCAGCGGTTCGTTGTTTACTAATAATTCTTTCAGCAAGCCATAAGACTTTTATTCTTAACGTTTATTTGTAAAAATACTTGTGTACCACTTGATCGAGAAAGACGTTTTAATATGGACAAATGCAATATGAAGACCAATTTGGTACTAGCCTACTTTTATTTATAAAGGAAAATTCATGTTAATTTTGTTTTTAATACAGTCTATTTTACAAGTTTTTTATTGTGGAACAAAAAGAAAACAAACCAGATGATCGTAAACTTAAAAAAAAACATAATAATATAAAGATTGATGTGAATCGATTACTCTCATAAAATGCATTACCTCATTCTGTCACCGTCTGACTTATAAAGCATGATTTGTTTGCGAAAGTCACTTAGTTTCAACACAAAAATACATAACTTACCGGATTTATTTATTAATCATTTAAGGGGACTGCATGACCTAAAGCGCGGTCACTGTCGGACTGCATAGAAAAGAAAGAGAAGCGCGATGACAGAAAGTTACTTTCGAATTTGTAATATTATTATGGATAAATGGGATTTAAGCATAACTAGCTGTATATGTAGGCTAGCTGTGTATGTTAAGAGCGTTTACGCCGTACGGCATTTCATACAAATTTTCAAGCCCTTATTTTCCGAAATGAATGAACCGATTTTAATGAAACTTCGTACGCATAAGCAGGATAAAAGATCTAAAAAGTTAGTAGAGAACATTTTCGAAAAATAGTTCTAGAGCCAAATTAGAACGATTTTAAATTTTCCATAGAAACAGAGATTTCCAGTTATCTTTTTTTAAATAAGACATTTCGAAAATGTTCTCTACTAACTTTTTAGGCCTTTGTATCCTGCTTATGCGTATGAAGTTTCATTAAAATCGGTTCATAAATTTCGAAAAATAACGGCTTGAAAGTTTGTATGAAATGCCGTACGGCGTAAACGCTCTTAAGCACAAAATTAAAAGCAGATAAGATGCAATTGGGTATAATAAATATAGATCACAAGAGTCTTATTATAATTAATGTAATTTATTGCAAAATATGAAGCAATTATCTACTTACAAAAATCTATTGTTTGGACTAATAAAATTAAAACACTAGTGCTTTAGTATGTTGCTTGTAGAAAAAGTAATCTGACAAAAAATTAGAATGATTGTATGTATATTAGTAGTTAGTAGTAGTTAGTATCTTCATGATTTTTTTCTATCGTATCAAATTAGTTGTTCTATGTTTTGAACACACTATCTGACTAGCATAATATCCTGAAGAATATCATACATTTTTCTGCTTTTGTTTACTGTAATCGGTCATATACTTTTAGGCAATATAAAACTTACGTTTTTTGCTTTAAGTCCTGTGGTCCCCTTAAGTATAACGAGTTTGTTGAAATAAATGACGTCGAAATGAAGCACGGCGTATGGCGCCGAAGATGTATGACACGTGTAAATAAACTTCGGTAAATACACAGTGCAGGGCTGAGGGCACATGCCTTCCATACGTTAGGATTATGACAACAAGGAATGTTCCTCTCTTGTAGGTCGCGCAATAGAGCACAAAATGCAACTAGCAAAAGCTTCAAAGAGTTTGCGCCTACTATCTATCTATCTATCTACACTAATAATAAAGCCGAAGAGTGTTTGTTTGAACGAGCTAATCTCTAGAAATACCTGTCGGATTTCAAAAATCTTTTTTGTATTTGGTAGCCAAATTCTTGAGAAATGCTACATTTTACATCACGCTAGGGCTTACGAGTCAAGCAAAAATACAAAAAAGTCAGAAAGCACAATAAGCGATGCGGGGGTGGGTCAGGGGAACAACAAATTTCACACGAAGTCGCGGGCAGCAGCTAGTTTCACAAATAAAGGGCATTGTATATCCGTTATATCTCGTATCCGTCATCTGTGCATGATAAGTAAAACCACAGAAAGGTCAAAGTGTTAGCACATGCGGATACAAATATAACATTAGATATACCTGTTCCCGAAATACCGTTATCAAAGTTACATGCGCCATGACTTATGTAATAAAAGCAAGTATTTACACACAGAGCTGGGCTAAAAACGGATACAATATTTAGCCACACATGGAGATTGTAGGTACTGCAAACATGTACCATATAACTAAAGATAAAAATGCCAAGTAAAGATTACGCTTTTTAAAGCCTATTGTCAGAGTTTTTACACCGGTAGTCTTTGGGTCAACTATTCGAAAAGGTCGCTGGATGTCCTGCGCGTCCAATATAATAATGTTTTTAGAATGCTGTTGCGACTGCCCCGTTTTTGCAGTGCCTCAGAAATGTTCGCGGTAGCCCATACCGACGGATTTCATGCCATCATCCGCAAAAAAACGGCCTCACTCCTGAGCAGAATAAGAGGCAGTCGCAATAGCATCCTGAAGGCTGTGGCGACAGACACTTCCTCCGCCATAATAAGGCAATTTGTGCGAAGACTTGTTCCATAATTTCTGGGTGTCGAGTGTTGGATGGTCTTCGTACTTTTTCGTCTTTAGTTTAAGTTACTAACAATAGTATTTTAAGTACAAAACTGTTACTAACAAGTTATGGATCTTATAGTTGTCCGAAATAAAATGATTATTATTATTATTATTATTATAACTGAAACGATAAACCTAATCCTCACTGAGATTAAATCCTCTAGAGGCCACTTCAATTTAGTATGTTACACTTAATTCCTACGTAGATTTCGTAATACTATAATCCTGTATAAAATCATAGACTAGAAGATTAATTAAATCATTTCCTAATGGCTTTATGTTGTAACAGCAAAGATTTGATAAGTACGACAAATATTTTGTGTTTCTCAATAAAGTAAATGTATTCAACAGAACTGGTCTTTGTGGTGCCGGACTTAAAGAATACCACCACCCCTTACTTCCCGTGGGTGTCGTAAAAGGCGACTAAGGATCGTACCGGAGAATGGGCAGCAGCGTTCTCTATGTATTCCACCACCATACCATACTGGGATCGCCAACCCGCCGCCAAGCGTGGCGATTATGGCAAACCCTCCCAAAATTGGGGGAGGCCTGTGTCCAGCAGTGGACATCTATCGGCTGAAACGACGACGATTCAACAGAACTGCCTCTCGACGCGGGCTACACAATTTCAAAGTTTGTTGTATCCCATTCTCCACCATAATGCACAGGGAAAACCTTAACTTTTTATGTAAATCACACATCGCAGTATCTGTATTAAATCTAGGGAGTATCCTCGCTTTAAACATATTAGTTCAAACTGTTAGAGTTTTAATCGTTTGCTTCGCTATCACATAAAACTTTAGCAACGTAACATGAGGGAATAGGATTTTCGACAGTTCTGTGCACTTTTAAACGTACAGCGGTACATGTGATACCAGCAGAACTACTGTATCGAATGGGATCTCAATTTAAACTTGTTAAAACCAGAGACTGGTTCGTAAAAACTTTTTCAGTGTTTATTTTTGCAATTTCCACGTGTTTTGGCAACACTGCTACAAACTATGGTCACGTCAGCGCTCTGTTTGTAAAATTATTTACTCTTGATTATTTTTCGTAAAATCCTACCCTCGGCTGCTAAGCCCTGTTTATGTTAAACAATTTATGGTTTTCCCGCCGAAGGGAGTTCTTATAAAACATCATGAATGAGTTAACAACCACGGGGGCATGCGTTAGAACAAGTGCTTCACTCACCCACTGTCTTGTGAAGTTATGATGCTTCACTTTTTTTGTTTGTTTTCACTGATTTGCTTTTTTAGTGTTTTTCATAATGCAGTGTTATTATGTTCTAAGTGCTCTTCTGACGTTGTAAGCTTTGCTTTGACGAGGGAAAGTATTTTAATCTTGGGTAATAAATGAACATGATCGTGTGGGTTGCTGCTGAATATCAGTGTCAAATTTCAGCAGCAACCCACACGATCATACAAATTTCCAAAATCTGAAATGTAATTTAAATACTCAAAAATGGGGACGACCTAAAAACGTTTTCCTACAGCTGCAACGGGTAAGGTAAGCGCCCTTACTGCTCTTAAACATCCTGTATAATTGTTAATCATATGACAGTAGTTAACTCCTTTCCGAAAGCACGTTAAGCCGTTGGTCCCGGCTGTAATTCGTGGATTTTTGACGGCTCGTCAGAAGACCGAAAGTCTGTCAACCAGTCATAGGGGCCGTCTCCACGAGCGAGAGAATCGCGGCGATAGTCTCGCCGTGCCATCAAATTTTCGCCGCGATGATATCGCCATGTGGAGACACCTTCTAAGAGAGTGTATAGAAATACGTGGCACAACGATAATATCGCCGCGGTTCTCTCGCTCGTGGAGACGGTCCCTTCTCAAGGGGTTTCGTATTACCCAATAATTGGTTTGAGGAGGCCAGATAGGCACTAGGCAGTCGCTCTATGTAAAGTACTGGTATTCAGCTGCATCCAGTTAGACTGGAAGCCGACCCCAATATAGTTGGGAAAAGGCTAGGGAGATGATGATGATGGTAGTTAACTCCTTCCTCGTAGACATATCCCCAGTGTACACCGTCTACCCTCTCAAATTATATCATCCCAATGATTGATAGATACTTACTCCAGAAACCAGCGCGCTTTGTGGACGTATTCCACATTGGGCACCCGCTTAAATGGCACCCGAGTGAATGCACCTGACACACAGCGGCACGTTCACTCAGGGCCTCAAGTCTGCTATTACAATAGTGTCAGAATGGTCTATCATTGATTTCATAATTGTTGATTTTGACAAGTTTGGTAATCTACTAATATAGTGGCGTCATTATGACTTTCCAATGGTCAACCACTGACATTCCATTGAAAGAAATGGCATAGAATGGTAATCTCGTACATAATGAAAAATTAATTACTGACTTACGCGGTAATCTACAAAAATTTTGACTGTTCCTTTGATCAGTGACCTATCATTAGAACGTCATTGTGCAGTCATTGCTTTTAATTCGTTACGAGTATCGTATAATTTCTGTACCATTGACCGACCAATGATCAACCATTATGAATTTAGCAGATTACGAACTTTTAGCAAAATGACAATGGGATGGTGGTGGGATCGTGTTGGAATGACGAATTTATAAAAATAGCAGACTAGGGCCCCAGGTGCCATTTAAACGGGTGCCCAATGTGGAATACGTCGCTTTGTTCTAACGATCCAGATAATTTAATCAGTGTTGCCAGTTTCCCACCTAGTTAGATACGTAGGTTCTAATGCCAGTTATGAATGGAAACCTAATTGGAATTCCTGAATGGTTTTGGCCAAGGAAATGATACAATTACATCAAATTATAGCGCTCCGGGGCAAAATACAACGTTGATTGTAATTGATGTGTTATTTAGTTTAGTTCAAACTGGCGGTATTAATGAGTTAGCCAGGTTTGTAATATTTTTGAGAACAGATGGCCTTAAGAGCGTTTACGCCGTACGGCATTTCATACAAACTTTCAAGGCCTTATTTTTCGAAATGAATGAACTGATTTTAAATGAAATGATTTGAAATGTCTTATTTAAAAAAAAGATAACTGGAAATCTCTGTTTGTATGGAAAATTTAAAATCGGTCTAATTTGGCTGTAACACTATTTTTCTTAATGTTCTCTACTAACTTTTTAGACCTTTGTATCCTGCTTCGTATGAAGTTTGATCAAGATCGGTTCATTCATTTCGAAAAATAAGGGCTTGAACGCTCCTAATGGGTGATGACGCAGCATTTTTTTTAAGTGGGGTCCTCCCCCCTACCTTTTCAGAGAGGATAATATTCTAATTAAACAATATCGGGTCGCTTGCAGGTAGGATAGATAATAATTTATCCTCATTAATAAATAATGAAATTAATGAGCGCTCATAATATCAACATACAATGTTTTAATAATAGCCTTTCTAATAAAAAAGGCTACAATAAAGCTAGCCTTCAAATAGGTGAATGTGCTTATAGGAGTGTGATCACCTCAACGGTTCAACGAATCGAACCGATGACCTTTCCAATTAAAGGCCACTCCGGTAGCCTTAGGGATATTGTCGCTTAATGTACATTTTGCACGCACAGGTTTCTATAACAACTAGCACTTTGAAAAATAATATTTATACAGAGACTAGCTGCGCCCAGCGGTTTACCTCGCGTAAGTGTCGATCCCGTGGGAATATCGGGATAAAAAGTAGCCTATATTTAAATCCAGGTTGTCAGCTACCTCCATAATTTTTTTTTATCAAAATTGGTCCAGCCGTTTGAGCGTGAAGAAGTAACAAACATATAAACACACACACACACCCCTGTTTGTACAGACACCCTTACGAGGACCTTGTTAGTCCTAGAACAAACCGAGGACCCTCCAAAAAACTGGTTTAAACACCTCGTGGGCCTTTTAGAATAAGATAGAAAGAGACAGGTGAAAAAATCTATAGTGATGAGCTTATTGGGATAATGCTATCTCAACATTTTTCTGTATGAATTTCGGCTATCATACTGAGGACCTGAAATACACAGCTAAATGTGACCAGCGATGCACATACGAGGACTTTGTGTGAGCAAACCGAGGACCTCTTACGTAAGCCCTGGGACGTCCTTCCGAGGACGTATTTTTACACAATATTTCTTATAGCTTGTACAAAGTGCGGACGTTGTGTTAGACTTTATATCACTAAACCGAGGACAGTTTTTCGCGTAGAACTTGTACAAACCGAGGACCTGGAAAATCTACCTACCTAAAACATGTTACGTGTAAGATAATAATTATATCAATGTAAGTAGAATGTTCCGATTTACTTCTTACACACTTTTTCTAAAATGAAGTACCAATCGAGGACGAGTCGATGTCTTTACCTTTGTCGGCGCTTTCCAAAGGATTATTATTTTAGTATTAGATGCTGCAGACTGAGTCGTCTCTTCATGACGGTACTCCTCAGCACTTGATAGCATCGTCTTCAAATTTGGCAGAGGCATTAGGTTTATGTAGTAAAACTAAAATAATTACCAGTTTGTACTGATGCTGCAGTCAGGGTCATTTCTTTATGAGGGAACTCCTCAACAGTTGATAGCATCAACTTAAAATTTGGCAAACGTGTTAGGTTTATCTAGCAAAATTAAATAATTACCAGGTTGTTCTAATGCTGCAGCTAGGGTCGTTTCTTTATGGGAGAACTCCTCAACAGATCGTATTCTTTGGCATATTCGTTAGGTTTATGTAGCAAAATTAAATAATTACCCGTTTGTGCTGATGCTGCAGCCAGGGTCATTTCTTTATGAGGGAACTCCTCAACAGTTGATAGTACCGTCTTCAAATTTGGCACACGCCTTATGTTTATCCAGTAACACCAAAATAATTACCAGTTTGTGCTGATGCTGCAGCCAGGGTCATTTCATTATGAGGGAACTCCTCAACAGTTGATAGCACCGTCTTCAAATGATGCACATGCCTTATGTTTATCTAGTAACACCAAAATAATTACCAGTTTGTGCTGATGCTGCAGCCAAGGTCGTTCTTCATGAGGGAACTCCTCGACAGTTGATAGCACCGTCTTCAAATTTGGCACACGCGTTATATTTATCTAGTGACACCAAAATAATTACCGGTTTGTACTGATGCTGCAGCCAGGGTCATTTCTTTATGAGGGAACTCCTCAACAGTTGATAGCACCGTCTTCAAATTTGGCACACGTCTTATGTTTACCTAGTAACACCAAAATAATTACCAGTTTGTGTTGATGCTGCAGCCAAGGTCATTTCTTTATGAGGGAACTCCTCAACAGTTGATAGCACCGTCTTCAAATTTAGCACACGTCTTATGTTTATCTATAAACACCACAATAATTACCAGTTTGTACTGATGCTGCAGCCAAGGTCGTTTCTTCATGAGGGAACTCCTCAACAGTTGATAGCACTGTCTTCAAATTTGGCACACGCGTTATGTTTATCTAGTGACTCCAAAATACTTACCAGTTTGTACTGATGCTGCAGCCAGGGTCATTTCTTTATGAGGGAACTCCTCAACAGTTGATAGCACTGTCTTCAAATTTGGCACACGCGTTATGTTTATGTAGTAAAACTAAAATAATTACCAGTTTGTACTGATGCTGCAGCCAAGGTCGTTTCTTCATGAGGGAACTCCTTAACAGTTGATAGCACCATCTCCAAATTTGGCACACGCGTTATGTTTATCTAGTAACACCAAAATAATTACCAGTTTGTGTTGATGCTGCAATCAAGGTCGTTTCTTCATGAGGGAACTCTTCAACAGTTAATAACATCGTCTTCAAATTTAGCATACGCATTAAGTTTAAGTTGTAAAATTATTTTTATTATCAGTTTCCATGATCCCGTAATGTATTAATTAGCAAAAAAAAAAGCAATAAATCGTCGTAATCGTCTAAACTTGCTGTGGAGTATCTTAATTTGACAGGACTAAACTAATATTTATCTTCTGTCCTTTTCTTAATGAAATAGAAAGGAAAAGATGCACTGAACATAAATTTAGTTTAGTTTGTGAACAAGGGAATCGGCGCCATTAAGTTATTTAGTTTTCATGCTTCCCAAATTATTTTGATCTCACTTGATAATATTTCTTTGTTTTCTAACTAAGAATTGTGTTATGTAATTTTATGTCAAGTTTTTAGCCCAAATTATGTCGATCTCTTTTAATTATGGTTTCTATAAGTCTTTTTGTTTGAGTCGTTTTCTAATAACTGTTATGTAAGTTTTCTAATCCTGCTTCTCAAAGATGTTTCTGCAACTTGATGATTATTTCTACAAGTAGATCATGTAAAGTTTATGTGGTTTTCTTTATTACGTTCATATTCTGTATTTCTGTGTACTTTATATTTGCTTCAAATCTTGCTGCAGACATTTCACCTAGGAAGGCATTTACTTTAGATTCTTTATGAAAAGCACACGTATTCAGTTCCTATGACAACACAATATTTTATGGTGCAAATCATAGTCATATAATAACTAGCTGACCCGGAAAACGTTGTTTTGCCATATAAATTATTTCTAGCTGCCCAGCGCTACTTCGTTCGCGTGACGTCCTACCCTACCCCTACCCTACTCCTACCCTACTACTACACTACTCCTACCCTTCTCCTAGCCTACTCCTACCCTACTCCTAGCCTACTCCTACCCTATTCCTACCCTACTTCTAACCTACTCTTACCCTACTCCTACCCAACTTAGCCTACTCCCACCCTACTCCTATGAGTAAATAAAATTATTAAAAAAGAGTATCCTACATCCGTCTCCTGGTTCTACGCTACCTCCCCACCAATTTTCAGCCAAATCTGTTTAGCCGTTCTTGAGTTATAAATAGTGTAACTAACACGACTTTCTTTTATATATAGATAAGCGAGCCTAGGTACTTAGCACATACTGCAGAAGAAGCCTGATTATTCCTCGTGCACCTAGTAGCTACTAACAATTTGTTTAAGGATTCAGTCTACCTTCGATTTCCTCCTTCATAATTTTATTTAAATGATAGAATATTTGTCTTCTACACACGAGGAAAACTGTCTAAACGAGGACTAGAATACACACTGTTCGGAAAATCTACCAACCGAGGTCTTAAATACACATTGTCTGGAAAAGCTACCTAACCGAGGACTTTTGTGTTAAAGTTAACACACAGGTCCTCGGATAATACAACAAACGTGAAATGAGTGTAAAGAGTCTGTGTATGAGGCGACAGTGGCACCATCTGGTGGATACACAATGTTTGTGTAAGATTATGAATAATCTTGATCAAACCGAGGTTCAGACAACTTTTTCGTATTAAGTATATAGGAAAACACAAAATCGCTTATAATGCGAATCTTTGGTCAAGTCAAACCGAGGACCCTCGAAAAGGTCCTCGCTTTGAAAAGGTCCTCGGTCGTGCCTTGTGTATTCATACGCACGTCCTCGGATGGTACTTAAAACAAACACACACTCACACACTTTCGCCTTTATAATATTAGTGTGATTTATTAGTTTAGTATACTAAATACTAGACCAAAGACTGCCTCGTTGGTCGAGTGGTTGAAAAGGCAATTGCTGAGCATGAGGTCCTGAGTTCTATTTCCAGGTCGGGCAAATTGGCAATAGGCTCGCTCCTTCTTACATGGGACTTAAACATAACGAAATGTTTAAGCAGAGGTGTATTGTGGTACACCTCTGCTTAACCCTTCGGAAAAAAACATGAGTGATGTTATGTATACTAAATCACCATTTAAAAAACAAACAATATTATTGGTATTGTGAGAAGTTTGAAATTCAACGAAAAGACATTTTGAGCCCATAGATGACGTTAGATTCTTACCAAATAGCACTATCTATCTAGAAGTATCGGGATCTAATAATCTCTGAATAATGCATACGAGATAAAATCCTCCTCACACAATATGGTCATAGAATATAAATAAATAAATAAATAAATAAAAATATTTATTGATACAAAAACCTTTGACATTGCTTAAGACAAGGACACATAAGTTGGTTAACTAAAGGTAATACAGATAAGGTAAACCCTGACTCCTAAACTAGGTAATCCTGTGACTTAGAAGTCAGTGTTCTGCTGTCACTGTGATACTAGAAACCTTTTGTGTTGTGTTCTAACATTACAAAAAAGTCATTCATTGATTGACATTGCATGTTAACAAAGTATGTATAATAAAATTAACAACGAAGGAATAAGGGGTATTGTAAACGACTTCTACGATGTATATGTGTGTATGTTGGAGTGAGGATGTGTATGTCAGAATGAGGGATGTATGTGAGGGTGTGTATGTAGGGGTGTGTAGTAGTGTTTACCGTTTGCGTGAGGGTATGTTAAAATGTTTGAGAATGTGTAGTATATATGTGTTGCTGATATGTTCCAAATAAAGTGAAAAATTCCAAACAGCTGTAGAACAGGTTTATATATTAAATACGATTAAATACCTACTGCTGGTGGAGTAGTAGTTCTTCTGTTTGAGCGTAGTCCTGATCTTGCAGCCAACTTTGTACATTGATCTTAAGTTCATGGCTGTTTAGCTCAGCTATCTGGATGACTTTAGATATGTTTTTATAAATCAGTGTACTTAGAACGTAAAATTGGCGCCTAGCGAATGCAGTTTTGTGGCTTACTGTGGGCCATACATTTTTTGCTTTACGCTTAGTAGGATCTGATGGGGGAATCTGTTTATGTATTCTGAGAGTGGCTCGAAGGACAAAGAGCTGTCTCACAGTAAGTAATTTGCATTCTGCATATAATTCAGTAGTAGGGAATCTGTATGGTCTTCCAAGCATCACCTTGAGGACAGCTCTCTGTGCTCGCTCCACTACAATAAACTTGGTTTTAGCAGCCCCTCCCCATACTGGGATGCAGTATGTGATAACGGACTGACAGAGTGCAAGATAAACCATTTTTAAAATGTTAATGTCTGCGCAATGTCTCAGAGATTTAAAAATGTAGATAAGTCTTCTGACTTTTGAAGCAATGTTATCTATTTGATTATACCATTTCAGTCGGTCATCAATCACTACACCCAGGTATTTCGTGTGATTAACACGGGTAAGCGTCGCACATGAGCAAGGACTGAGATCAGAGCACGTATGTGCCGTGATAACAAATTCTGGTGGAGCTTTGTTCCTGTAATTCATAAAGAAGGGAATGAAGTTTGTTTTGGCTACGTTCAGGGTGAGTAGGTTGAAATAGCAGCCAGTTCATAACGGTTCTTAAGGACTGCTCTGCAATATTCTTTACCTCGCTCCAAGTATTACCATAGACCACAATCGCAGTGTCATCCGCATAAGTGAAGATTTGTGATTTATGTAAAGGCAGCGTGCATAGGTCATTAATGTAGATTTGAAAAAGTGTAGGTCCCAGCACGCTGCCTTGGGGGACTCCATATGTGACTGTTTCTTCGTCACTTAGGCATGAGTTGATTTTAACAGCCAATTTTCTGTTTTGAAGGTAGTCCTTGAAGAGTTCGAGAGGTTTGCCACGAATACCTATACATTCCAATTTGTAGAGAAGGGTGGGAACAGAGACTGTGTCGAACGCCTTTTTTAGATCCAAGAAAATACTGGCGCATTTTTGATGCTCGTCTAGTTTTTTCGATACAAACTGAGTTAGGTCGATAACTGCGTCTTCGGTAGAAATTCCTTTTTTAAATCCGTACTGGTTGGATGCTATAATTTTGTTGCTGTTAAGATAGTTTACTAGTCTACCGTTAATTATTTTTTCCATAACTTTAGAGAGAGCCGAAAGTACTGATATGGGTCTATAATTGTTGACACAGTCTCTGGCCCCGCTCTTATGAATCGGGTGAACTATGGCCCTCTTGAAGGGTTCTGGGAACACTCCTTTTGTAATAGAAATGTTAATAATATGTGTTATTAACGGGACAAGGGTGTTCCGACAAACCTTCAGCAGGGTAGTCGGTATTCCATCCCAGCCTGTCGCACTATCTTGCCTAAGGTTCATGATGGTGGACTCCACCTCTGATTCGTCCACCTCAAGGATTACAAAAGAGTTATTAGGTGTTTTTTGAGTGAAGGGCTGTTGCGAGGTTGCAGGAATTTTAGAGGCTAGCTCAGCTCCAATTGTGGCAAAGAAATGACATGCAGTGTTAATTGCCGCCTTTTGATCAGGTTTGGTATTCAGCAGTTCTGTAGGTGGTGCACATATCTTTTTTGTATTTGTGATGTCTTTTATTTTATTCCAAAGTGCTTTGGGATTATGTTTTGCTTTATTTAGTTCGTGTTTGTCATGTAGTGTTTTAAGTTTTCTAAGAAGGCCATTGCAATAGTTACGGTACCTTTTATAAGTAATTTGTAGGATTAGGTTATCAGGAGATTTCCGTGCTTTTTTGTGGAGTCTATCGCGGTGGCGAATGCACCTCAATAGACCGGGGGTGATCCACGGTTTTAGGTTCCTATTTATTTTGGGAACTTGGATTATTCTTGTGTGCTCATTAATAATATTTTGAATTGTGCTTATTAGAGCGGTGGAGGCAACGTTAGGGTCATCTGTACTTACGACTTGGGAAAAATCCTGTTGTTCTATATCTGTTTTGACACTTGGGTAGTCTATCATAGGAATTTTGTAAGCCGGGACTGTTTGTTTCACTGGTTTTGTATCATCGATTTTTACAAGTAGAGGAAGGTGGTCGGTGATGTGAGAATCTAAGATAAGTACAGTTGTAGTTTTAGTAGTTTTTAAGATAACGTGGTCAATACAGGAATTTATTCTTGTTGGAAAAGTATGTGCAGGTAATAGGCCATGAGTAGCGTTGAGGGTTAAATAGTTGGCTGAGCGTTCGTCTATACTGGAGGGTCTGATGTCTATATTGGCGTCACCAATAAGACATATATTTTTGTATTTGTTAAGGGAGGTAAATACGTTATCCAGACTATGTAGGAAGAGCTCAAACCCTTGCTTTGTATTGTATGAAGGAGATCGGTAGATGGCAATTATTGCTAATTCGTTATTAATTTGGCAGGTGAGACAACTGCCATTTACGAAATCAGGTTCTTCAATTGTGTATTGGATTTGATTTTTGACATATAAAACTACACCGTCGTTTTGGTTTTTTGATTGCTTTGTATAGTGAGAATTATAGCCCTGCAATACGGGTAAGTCTGTGATTTTGCTTAGCCAACATTCACTCAGTATAAGCACATCACAGTTTACTTTAATTATTGATAACAATGTTAATAATTCATCAAAATTTCTTTTTATGCTACGTATATTGATATGAAGAATGGTAGTAGATCCGTTTAAACCCTTAAAATACTTATTGCAATCTTCCGGAATACATGAATAGGCCTTCGCGACTTCAATGTCGTCTAAGTCAGCGATAATGTTTTCAACTAAAGTAGCCATTTGTAGAATAAGTAATACCCAATGTTGTTGAATACAGTAATAACTAAAAATAAAACAGGCGCATACCTACGAACTGGTGCGATTTTAACGTGTTTAGGGTTTCGTGCAATGATGTGTGAAAGTGTAATGTTGGTGGTATGATGAAAAGGGATTTGTGTGTGTGCGGGTTGGAGATATGTTAGTGTGTGTCGTTTAGTACCGTTTGTGTTTACAAATTTCCTTATTAAGAACATTATATAGAAAGATATATCATGCAGTATAAAAAGAGGAATGTTGTACATGTTATTAGATATGAGTTTACAATATAAGTAGTCTATTATTACCGATACGAGTAGTAGTCATTTGGTTTCCTGCAGCTCCTGTAGAGTAGTTTCGGATTTAATAAGTATTTGTTTATGTCCTAGCTGTTTGCGTAGGAAGATGTTGCCGTTAGTAGACCAGCAAAACTTATAGTCATACTGTTTTGCGAACTGCCTTGCCAAATAAAAAAGTTTCTTTGCAGATAGACTGAGGTGCTCGTCCACAAATACGGGTTGTTTTTGTCCTGGAAGTCCTACCAGTTGTGAATTAAGCTTGCTGTCTTTATTTGGATTTTTATTATTAAATCCTCGAACACAGGAAATCAGTTCAGTCTTGACTTGCACACTCGTAAACTCTGCAACGATCGCTTTGTTGGGCGAGTTGCC
This sequence comes from Mesoligia furuncula, assembly GCA_916614155.1. NCBI lineage: Eukaryota > Metazoa > Arthropoda > Insecta > Lepidoptera > Noctuidae > Mesoligia > Mesoligia furuncula. The sequence continues at coordinate 22,011,907 of OU744808.1, forward strand.
TGGGGCACGGTATATGTCTCGGATACTCGTAGAGGGAATTGAAAAATCGACAGCGTTTCCGATATTCTTTATAATTTTTGTGAGATCTGCAGTCGACTCATTAGGCTGTAGAGGTATATTACGAACCTCAACAGTGGAGGATCGCGATTTATGCTGTAGATCTCTTACGGTTTTCTCCAAGGACTCCGTATATTTCTTGTAATCTCTACACTCATCCTGCAATATTTTTACTTGGTTCTTCATATCGTCGTACAAGTCACTAGTAGTTGAGATGGATTTTTCAATTTCTTTATTTAGCTGTAATCTGTAGATTTTGTATTTTCAATTCTGCCACGTCAGAAACCAGTTTTGTGACTAGTGCTGTCTGTTCTGCCATCACCTTCGCCACTGCGTCATCATGGTCGCTCTTCCATGACGTCAGCATTTGCTTAATTTCAAGTTTGAATTCCTCGAATTGGTCAATCGAAGAGTCGTCTAGCCTCGGGCGCTTATGGCGTGCGGTTATGTTGATGAATTCTGGGTCACTCACAGCCTGAGTTATGTCCGGGACAGACTGCGATTGTTCTGTCGCCATCGCAACAATTGGACTTTTCGTACCTTTACTACGCGGAGAATGCTGCACGAACGCCATAGTATTTTACTAATACAAGGTCTTCTAGGCGCAGCACGCTGTACGCACGAATAGGTGTTTTGCGTAGCAGATAGTCGATTCGTAGCACTGTTAAAGCGGTGGGGAGGGACACCTTCGACCGTAGCTCGTAGCAAGTGCGCGTAGCAGTCGTAGCACAGAGACGTCGCGCCGCGCGTCGTAGCAGATACCGCTTCGTAGGTTATCGGCTAATTTAGCGTCAGCTCTCAATGTTGATATGGCTCGGCGGCTACAAGGACGACACTCCACTGCACCGAGCGCCCGTGACCGGCAGTTCGAATCCCGCCAATTACCAAAAAGACCGAAGCAATATTTGGTGACAGATCCACGGAATTATGTATGTCCCTTTCTAGACACGCCCCGGAGGCGTTAACAGTCCATATGAGCACTTAAGGAAAGACAGAGAATTACAATTACACTTGTCCACCAATCAGGCACTAGTAAGGAGATCGAATTGAACACACGTCTGCACTCAACGACAGCAACAAGCGAACTGAACCAACCATGAACCAGACGATTATGTGTTGTAAGAACGATCACAAAGCTCGTCTCACACAGACGTGGGCGAATTCAGTGGTCAGTGGTTTTAGCTCGAATTTATGCAGAATGAAAAATTAGGTAAGTACATGAAATCTGAGTTGGTAGTCGTGGCCCAGTGGTAACGGCTGCGACTTACGAGTTGTAGGTCGTAGGTTCGAACCCAGGCGGGCGTTCTTTTTTCTGTAAAAAAATTCATCGCGACGGTTCTCAAAACGCTGAAGGAAAACATCGTGAGGATACCGGCATGTCGTAGGACCAAAATTCGAAGGTATATGACATCTACCAACTCGCGCTGGGCCCGCGTGGTGAATTACGGCCCGCTACCTCTCACAGAGAGGAGGTCTGTGTCCCAGCTGTGGGAACCTTATAGGTTAATTATGCTACATGAAATCTGAGTTCAAAGGCGAACATGGAATCCTTAAACCTTGTTAAAAATTCACATGATTACGTTGCCTCTGAAAGTAAATCTTTGACAGTCGTTACTGGTAGTCAGAAGCTCGAAAGTCTGACAAACAGTCTTACAAAGTTACTGAGTAATATACCCATATTACTCAGTAACTAGGTTATGGAGGGACCAATGTAATCACATTTTCTCTGGTTCTAAAATTCGTCTTAAGACGGTGAAAGTTTACTTTGCACGGTTACACCTTCTATAATTTAATTGCTCGCAATTCACAATTAAAAACTGTATAACTTTTAATAGAAATCATCGAGCGCGAATCGAGCTAACGTTACGTATATAAACATAACAAATAGAAAGCATTTGTAAACAAACAGTTTCTGCAAACAAAAATAAAAACAAACAGTCCCCCTACAATTTACCTGTAATGTGAACCTCATTACGGATCTGGCCATTTATAACACTTTCCATGCGAGACCGTAGGGAAGGGAGCAGTATAGAAGACAAACAGGCTTTGTACTATAGTGTATGTTTCTTTACGTATCCCATTTGGTAAACAAACATGATACAAAAACTGGCCAACGCCGAAAAAAACACGTTTGTTGTATGGGAGCCCCCCTTAAATATTTTTTTTTTGTTTTTAGTATTTGTTGTTATAGCGGCAACAGAAATACATAATTTGTGAAAATTTCAACTGTTTAGCTATCGCGGTTCTTGAGATACAGCCTGGTGACAGACAGACGGACGGACAGACAGCGAAGTCTTAGTAATAGGGTCCCATTTTTACCCTTTGGGTACGGAACCCTAAAAATCACCGAGTTACCGTATTGATTTGTGTTTGATATGAAGTTGCAGGCATAACTACTTCGAACTGACTATAAATTAACTCATTCCATGATTTTTAACAAATCCGAATATTTAAAAAAATAAATACACTTAGGGCTGATTTGACCAAAGTCAGATATTTCTTATGCGTGGAATAAAATTGACGTCTGACAGTGCTAGTATGGAAAAACTAGCAAAAGTTTTTTTTTTTCTAAAAATTTGGTGGAATTCGCCCTTAGCCGTAGATCTTTTTCGTTATTACGTCTAAGTAAAAAAAAAAAATACATTTTCCACGCAACTGAAGCGTTATTACATCAGACAGTCAATATAATACCAATGTGTACGTAAATTGATCGCACGAGCGAACATGAAATGTAACCGTTGCGTGTTGCCGCAACAGTTAATTTTGATAATTAATCACATTACATGTGCTCAATTATTAAAGCGGGATTTACGATTTTGGATATCTGCACGTCTGTGGCTCGTTTCATATTGTATTGTAATATAAAATACGCTTTTGATCAACAATATTACTCACAGTCGCTGGTGTAATTTAATTAATTAACGTTTCATTTTATACTCTGGTCTAACGATGTCGGTCCTTTCACGTTGACTGAAGCTTGTAAAACATTTAATCTAGTTAAGGTCAGGAAAGTTGTTATTAATATTACATTACTAGCTGACCCGGCAAATGTTGTTTTGCCATATAAATTATTTCTAGCTGTGTGTCCTACCCCTTAACCTACCCTACCCCTACCCTACTCCTACCCTACTTCTACCCTACTCCTGCCCTACTCCTACGGTCCTACCCTACTCCTACCCTACTCCTACACTACTCCTACCCTACTTCTACCCTTCCCCTACCCTACTTCTATTCTACTCCTAACCCACTCCTACCCTACTCCTACCATACTCCTAACATACTCCTACCCTACTTCTACCCTACTCCTACCCTACTCCTACCCTACTCCTACGGTCCTACCCTACTGCTACCCTACTCCTACACTACTCCTACCCTACTTCTACCCTTCCCCTACCCTACTTCTACTCTACTCCTAACCTACTCCTACCCTACTCCTACCCTACTTCTACCCTACTCCTACCCTACTTCTACCCTACTCCTACCCTACTTCTACCCTACTCCTACCCTACTCCTACCCTACTTCTACCCTACTCCTACCCTACTCCTACGGTCCTACCCTACTCCTACACTACTCCTATCCTACTTCTACCCTTCCCCTACCCTACTTCTACTCTACTCCTAACCTACTCCTACCCTACTCCTAACCTACTCCTACACTACTCCTACCCTACGCCTAAAAGTAAAAAAAGAAGATAAAAAGTATCCTATGTCCGTCTCCTGGTTCTAAGCTACCTCCCCACCAATTTTCAGCCAAATCGGTTGAGCCGTTCTTGAGTTATAAATAGTGTAACTAACACGACTTTCTTTGATATAATATATAGATGTGGATCAAATAAAACCGCCCTGGTATGTTGTTCCCACGTAATTCGAAAAGTTTTCTAATTGGGTCACATCGTGTCCAGTAACACGTTTATTGAATTAGCGTGGAGTAGGAAATTTCTCCATGTGTATGGTCTCTAGAGAGATCCAATGTGTAACTCGATCAAAAGGAATAATATCTACGACTTCTGAAAGAAATATTCTGAACATGACTTTTCTGCGCCTGATAAATACAGAGTTCGAAGACAAGTTATCGAGCGTTCAATGAATACTAGAACTAGGAATTTAAAAAAATGTATCATCTGCCATCATCTGCCTAGCCTTTTCCCAACTATGATGGGGTCGGCTTCCAGTCTATAACCGCATGCAGCTGAATACCAGTATTTTACATGGAGCGACTGCCTGTCTGACCTCCACAACCCAGTTACTGGGTAATACGATACGATACAGTAAGACTGGTTGTCAGGCTTCTGACCACCCGTAACGACTGTCAAAGATCCACGAATGACAGCCGGGACCAATGTATGTAGAAATGTTCACCCATCCACAGACCAACTGCGGCAAGCGTAGCTTAACCCGATCGACCGACCTGTGCGGCTGTTATTTAAAAAAATGTATCTGGGCCCTAAAGCCTAAATGTGAACCAAAAAGAAAAACAACGCGATACGGAAACAAAACACAATTCTACCTGTGTATGTGACTATTTGAAATGACATTGCCGCGTAAACCTGTCCGCCATGTCACACAATCTGTCATAATACTCGTTTTGATGGACACTTCCGCGTCTATCCTAGTGTAACTCTACTCACAACATGATTGCTGAATAAATTCACACCCAAGCATAACATAGAAGCTTTAACAATTAACCTAATTGCTTGACTGTTTCGTGCATAACGCGTGTCATAGCGTAAAAGATCCCTGTCCATTTTAATTACGGAAATACTGAGCCAGGAGTGGCCGGAATGACACGAGGATTTAGGGCCCGATAAACATTTTTTATTTCGCCTTATGAAAAATGATGTATACGTTCATTTCATACCATAGTGAATACCCAATATGCATCGAACCAACATCAAAAGACTGCTCGTAAAACGACATTATACGACACATGACCCTTAAATGGAGGCATAATGGTGATATTACTGTTTTATAACCCGGAACCTTCGAGGAAAATTACTTCAGAACAGATATACTGGCATTTTGTAAAACGAAGCAACGACGGTTCTATTGCTCTTGTCGTAATAAATTATGTGTGGTGTATTTACATACTCTTTTGTATTGTTTACGTGTATGTTGATAGAATTAAAATGACAAGTATCTTACCGTCATGCTGGATTTCTCGTTTGAGTCAGTAATGGTCAAAGTGCTTAGCTTTCTATGTCTACGCGACGTTTGTTTATTACAAACGTAAGAATTGTTATAACTTTTTGCGAAAGGTTGCATGAAATATGTAGATCAGAAACGCCTTTGGACCCTCTGTGCTGTAATTTCATCTCAAATAGTATTTGGTTCTGTATTTCTATAATTAATCTACGTCTGTTTTGAACCCATATTTAAGTGGTTACTCCCAAATTAAAAATATGCTTATTTTTAACTAATTAAGTGGTCAAAAGAAGCTTCAAATCAGTATGGACGTCGAATCATTAATCGAGAGGGATGAGGTAATGGAGAGATAAGAGACGGTAATAAAAATTACGCGCCTAAATGAAAATTCCGAGAGCTTTTAATTGGCACCCTCTGTTTATATTCTTAAATTTTTGTCCCTTCAAATCGAATTGGCCCCGTTATTTGAGTTAATAGAAGCGGGCAATAGGGACTTCTCCAGTAAAATTATCGTTGGGTTTCCCTGAATCGGTCCGTAGTCCCCGACGGGGGTATCTACCGCACCCGGCCATGCCACCCCGTGACCCACTTATACATTACCCTGGATACGCGTTATGCCGCACGCAGAATTGACGTACCCGTCACTGCTATGTAGCTCCTAAATTATATTTGGGCGACAAGAGCAAGTTACACGAGTTCTGTAACTTTCTTAATGTAAAATTTATCATAACAAGTTATCGTGCTTTATTTATGTCAAGGTGCCCGCCGAAAACTTTTTGAGAAACGTTAAACAAATGGTCACTATCGTTTACTCTTGCTCGTTTCAATCGTAGTGATCGATTGCCCCTATAATCGATTTGTTATTCTTCAAAAGATTGTATGTCTGCGAATGATTTATTCGTTTCGCGTTTACATCCGTCGCATCGATGCCGCGTCTTTGTGACGCTAACGGGCTTTCAGAGTGTTTCGATTGCCGATACCGGGATATTGACGGCCGCGAGAGAAATGGTTTATTTCAAAGAACGCCGCATCAACACGCCATTTTTTATTTTCTCGTGAATTAATTTGCTTACTAAGTGCTTGTGGGGCATTTCCTGGCGGGATTTTCATTCTGTCAATTGACGAAGCTTTCAATGAAAATGTTTGTATATTAGAGTGCCGTTGATGATTGTATCGTGAAGCATATTGATTCGGGGGAGGTTAAGAGCAACCTCGCATGTACTATACACATATTAGGGAAGCGGATATTTCGATGACTGACGGTGCGGTGGAATGGGTTTATCGAAAAGGCGATTACTTTTACACACCAGTTGTAATTTTGAAACACGTGAACAGGATTTGTGTCACGATATTTCCAACAAAAAATATCGGAATTCCCGATTGATTTCCACACGAATTTAACGTACCACGTAATTTGTCGGACGCTGTAGCTTCATTTTACTTACTTTCTTTAAAATGCCAAACGAAATCTGTTACGATATCTGCTTTCTTTATATTGAACGCAATTTATGTTTGTTGTACAGAATGGAGCGGCGGCGGCAACGGCGAGTATCGTGTAAGAAGGCAGCTGTCCGTGTCTTCGGACTCGAAACTCCTCGACGAAGGTGCCAGGGAGGACGCGAGGGTAGTCATGAGGCCGAAGCGACCACCCAGGCCCAAGTCCGAGGCCTTTCTAGGGCCTCACGACCACTCCAACCGACGGACCAAGCGGTTTAGTGCCTTTGGGGTAAGAGGATTCATAAATTACGTAATTATTATTGAACTCTACTATAGTTGTGCCGTGTTATGTAAAAGAAGTTCATGTAGGGAAATGGACCCGCCAACAAAAAATACAAACAACAAAATATACAGGGTGGCAGGGAAATGGACCCGCCAACTGTAACCATGAATTCAGCACATGGTTCTAACCACCCTAAAGTAGAAATTATTCGTAGGTTATAAAAAAAAATCTGCTGTTTCTTGATAAGTGTACCAATAACAATACCTACGCGGTTTAAATGTATGGAAAATAAAAAAAAATACAATTTTCAATTTTGTCTGTCAATTTTCTTTAAATAACTGACGAAAATTTTTAACGCAGAATGATGTACCTACTGAATCAACGGTACCAGGCTGCGCATCGATGTCCCCCTTTGCCACCTTGTATAAGGAAAACGTCTCAAAAGTAAAGTTCTTCAAAGGGAAAACCACATAACGAGAGGCTCATCTCAGGAATTACAGTCAATTTGTTTGCAAACAACGTAAACTACACAAACTTGATTACCTACAAACACTCTTCTTACATATCTCTACCAGATAGTATTTCTAAAACTGTTTACTATTGTTTCTGTATCAACGTAAACACAAATAGATTGTACGCCAACTTCCATATTTATTTTCACTTCCATTTCGCACGTCCGTATGCACATAAATATAAAAGAATAATGATAAATGTTAGTGTATGTTCGCCGGCGGTGGGGCGTAGTGTTGCTAGCTTACAAATAGGCCGAGTAGGACCAACGGCGACGTTGATAGATTGTGCGATTAGATCGCGGAGTAATTCTGGGATACCAGTCATTTGTGATACTTTGTGCTTGAAAAAGGCTTTTTTGCCTGCAATTTTGTTTATACGGTCGTTGGTGACGGTCATTGTTTGTGGTTGACCTTATTTAAACAAAGGTTTCTTGCATTAGCAAATACCACGGCCCAGACGGTGATGGCGGTACGAGCTGGACTCCTTTAATAAAGATTGATATTTGGCAGCTCTGGACTGGGAGATGCGGAAAGAGTGAGACAATAATGGCTGATAAAAAAACAGTTCCAATTGGGATTTTACTGGCTGAGCAACCCATGTTTATAAATGACTTCTTTAGTTAAATGCAACACTAATACACCATCATACTACATAGTTTATTAAAAGCGATCGATTTAAATCCATTAGGTACCTACAATCAACGTCGATCGTAGAATAAACCACTTAAACTCGTCCAATTAACATTTCTAACACGAACACAAGTATTTTAGTTACCGATAAACGTCAGTTAGTTTTACGAGGCGTTCACTTAATAATTAGAATTCTATTCGGGCATGCAACTCTGCGTAAGCGCATTAGCTAAGCCAAACATTTAGATTTAGGCTGGCTTTCCATCAGAGCTATTCGGGGAAGCGCCACAGTGAGGCAAAACTCCGCCAATGGTGTTGGTCCATTTTTAAAATGGAGCAGTTTTATTGGTGCATTTTTTCCTCTTTGGAAGCCAGTCTTAAACTGCACCCTAATTGCGTAACACACTATCAATCACAATCTGAATAATTTTGAACGATATTGCTATCCATTGCTTCATATGTTAGAAAAATTTGTCTGCTTACCGAAGCAAATAACGCAATGAATGTTGTTGAACTGTCAAAGTGAAAGCCATTCCTGTCAGTGTTTTACGCAGTTACTCCGCTTGTTAAGGACGAAGAAAGCACTGCAGTATAGACGGTATCTACAGTATTCTAAGTGGCAATACTTCACAATATAAAGTAATAGTTATAAATAACCTCTGTTGTGCTTACCTCCTTGGATTTTATGTGGTAATAAAATGAGCAAAGTTCGCAGCCACGATCTCTCTCTTACGAAGCCGTTTCACTTAAAATTAGTATTTATTGATCCAAGAAAATTTCGTTATTGTAATTTATTATCGGTTATTCAATATTATTCAGCTAAGTACATGCAGAAGGTTTGATAAAGGACAAACGATCGTTTAACTCCTATTCTCTCGAAGTACGATACAAATGCTATGATAAAGTACTTGTTATTATTTACATGAAACAAACTCATTCAACATCCCTCGATACAGCGTATTCAATTTATAATGGCGACTGAAACGTTGCAATAACTTTGCCCAATTCATTTCATAATCCTAATATCAGCAAGTTTGTGAGGTGTCGTAAATTACAGGATTATTTCAATGTGTTCAGTTGCTTAATGAATGTTTTCTGTCTGTCACCAGGGAGACTCTCCCTTCGGGAAATCCGAAGCCTACATAAAACTCGAGCAACTTGGTGAGGGTTCCTACGCCACAGTGTATAAAGGTTATAGCAAGTGAGTATATTTTATTATTCTATTTACAACCTTATCTATCTTCATTTAAGGTACAAAACAATTCCGTGCCTGTGTGCCTGACGCACAGTTCCTGCGGTTCAACAAAAGTTATCTATGTACTTAAGTGAAGATCTTCTTATGAGTGGCTGTTTAGAAACCCAACCGGTCAGAATATCGAATACATCACTATCGATTAAAACAGAGACTCGTTCGTTCGTCGTTCTCGTTTGAGACTTTCAGGCGAGCAGTAGAAGACCCAGATAAAATTATATATCCTATTACACGACTAAATAATAATATTACACGTTTAAATATAATCGTGATAATAGCTGTTTCAAATTCGCGACAGATGCTAAGGAAAAAATTTGGGGGCTCTGAAAGAAAAATATTCTCAAAGTGGGAGGTGGGCAAAATTTGTTTGAGAACCTATGGATTAAAACAATGGTTAAGAATACGGCAGAATTGTGATAATGGGTAGAAATAATTACGCATACACTAAACCTCTGCAGATAAAAACATGAAATCGCGAGACATATTTCAGCTTTAGAGAGATGCACTAAAAAGGGTTTTGGAAACTTCCCTGAGTCTGTAAAACGCGGACTATTATAATTTTTACACCAAAATAAAACTAACGAATATGTTTGTTCCTGTCCCGGGAAATTGAGCGATTCCTTTGGGAGTTACCGAGCAGTCTGATGAGCTAATTGTAACTAAGTATAATGTTAAAGACTTAGCGGATATTATTTTATCGGAATCCTTTTCTACTTTATCCTCTTACATAGAATCAGTAAAGTTTGGTCCAATAGTGTCGATTCCTACGTCCAGCAAATCCTGGGCAACCCTAGTACCCACCTTGGTGACTAGCGAATGTTTTTTTATCACGGAACAATGAGCTATTCTATACCAGGGGTGACCAACTTGGTAAGACCCAAGATCTACTGTTCACTGACGACACCCTGTGCGATCTACCAATTACATATTTCTTGAAATCAAATGAAACAGCATAATTCAGTACACAATTATGTAGTATTTTTTATTTTATTAAGAGGGAAAATATAACTCGTAACTCCGCTAGTCTGTCGTCAACTGACTGACGGATTGACAACCGCTCGCGCCCCACTTCCGCGTCCCACACGCTTCCGAAAACAAAAGAGATCCTAGAAGAGAGGATAAATAACGTGACGGAACGGCGATTGAAAAATGATACAAGATGATGCGTGCAACAGTTAGTGATTAGGTACGTTGCGCAGTCTGTTCTACGTATTTAACGGGGAAGGTATAGTGCGTCTCGTTATCATCAGGCATAGTTTAATTATTGTGGGCGAACTACGGGTGGTGCTGGTTATTGCGCAATAGAAAAACAGTTTGCAGTTCAAATCAGATTATAATTTCACGAACAGTTTAATTACACTAGCAAATCACACACTAAAGGTACACACTCAACGATACGGAACGCGCGACAGTTTCTGAGCACATGTTGTCCGTACGATGTCCAATGGTCAAGTCCGCCGCTCCACCTCGAAGCTCGCTCTCCTCGACCCCTCCACGGACTCAGGCTAGACTCTGTCCAGCGCCACCAGATGGCGCTGACGTTCCGAATAGTCAAATGGGAGACGTATTTCCGACATATTTATATTTTTTTCCTGGCCACGATCGACTGGACTAATAGTCGCAATAGACCAGTCGATCGCGATCGACCGGTTGGCAACCCCTGTCCTATACAATGGAAAAAGGATGTCACGTTTTACCAAAGCAAAAACAACCTCAAGCAATATTTTCCTCTGAATAAAATCACACAGCGTAATAAGGAAGCTGCCTAATTGACACAAGGAAATTAAATTATTACAGGTAAAAGTAATCAGCTTTATAAATGTTTAAATGCATTTCGTAATGAAACATCAATATTTAAACATTTTGCGTCGGGGGAGTAACTAGAGTGGATGCGACCGAGGCACAGTTTAAGCAAATCTTTGGTATCATTTGCATTACTAAATAGTTCCTGGTCTGTTAGCTTTCAAACAGCCTTGATTTTATAATGACTATATTAACTTAAATAGATTGTACGGTCGAACAAGCTATTTGGTATACAGGCAAAAATATTCATCTTTCCACTACACTGCCAATATTTAGTTTTATTTTGTGCGTTATAACTTTTTTCAGCTTGTGGCATCCTTAATAGAGTGTTGTAAAAGAATTAACTACTCAGCACACCCACATCATTGTTTAAAAGTAGTTGCATGTTAGCTGCCTGTATACCAAATAGCTTGTTCGACCGTACATTCGTTCGAGTCCTTATCGCAAATTGAACAATGTTTGGTTTGTCTTCTGGAATCTTATCCTTCCTTTAACGGAGTCATCTTTACTTTTCTAAGATACCTACTCAAATATTCTTAAAATGTCGTATTTTCGTTTTATCCTTTAAATGGTTAGAATGGTTACATTTGTTCAATTCTCGTCTTCATGAAAAAAAAAGTTCTTTTCACGCGTTTTCTCGACATCCACATCCGAGTTCGTACTTTGCGAAACAATGTCGCCTTTGTGGCGCACTTGTCCATAGTCTCTTGCGTTTCCACTTTGAAATCGGCCTTTGAAGTCACTCGATATGTAAAACACCGAGCTGTTATCCAATTTTATATCAAAATATAACAAACAAATCGAGTGAGAGCCTGTGGCTGTTAAAAATAATGTTTACAAAAATCCAACGGACATATCAGCTGAATATTTTGCGGTTTTATTTATCTCTACAGCCTTTAACATTCCGGCTCGTTAATTTTAATATAGGACTCACGCCAAATAAAAGTTTACGTTAAAAACTCTCGTATATTTTAGTTCACGAATTAATATGCTAAACCCCGGTGGTTCGCGGCTGGGTCAGGTCGAGTGGGCCAAGTCAAACGGAACTTACAGTGTTCATTGCTCGTGAATATTGAATGAAGTGCTTCACCTCACAGAGTTGAGCGGTAATAAGCGTGTTCAACTCCAAATAGTCGTATTCATGGCGCTACAAGTTTCCTTACAATGCTATGGTGAGACGAAAACATATAACAATTTCAACACGAGTTTTGCACCGTCTTCTGTAATTTCTTCAAGATTAGTTCAAGTAGCTCTTACAAAATTAGTTCAAGAATGCCTTAAGATCGGGTAACTACATTCTCGTACCTCATAAATGCCTTATTTGTGAAGCTAAAAGCAAATGCTGAAAGGAATTTGCAGCTGCTTTATATTTCACTTACGTGTAAGCATCTACGTTGACGCTAACTAGTAATTAATGTGTAAAGCAACATTATCAAAAGCTTTGAAGCGGATTTAATTTTGTCTCTCGACGAAAAGTTATTAAATTGTAATGTCATAATCAGGGTGATGGTGTCATGATACTTAGCTCAACGACGTCAAGACGTCTAGCATACTAATGAGCGTAGTTTCCTGATCAGCGGGCGCCAGACACATTGACATAATTACTTATATCCGGTAATAAAACATTAGAGGACTTCCTATCCTACTTTTCTTCATACATTGTCGTAGGTCGACAGGTGCGATAAATTGTTTACTTTTCCATGCCTCCAATTTCAATGCCTAGAGCATGCGATGCAAATGAGGCATAGCGTTGCATTATTTATGTTACCTAGACTAACGTGTGAACTAGCCTAGTCGTGAACACGACCGGTATAAACAATGAGAAATAATCCGTACACTTGTTTTATTTTATCAAACGTGCCATTAGCACAAAACGCTATGGACGTAGTTAGTATTGTTTATAGAGTCTGGCATCAGAAAGGCTATTACTATTGTCATGAACTGACAATTATAATGAGGAGTTTTATCAAAGGCAGCCCCATTTCAAAAGGATGACCAGCTATTCAAAATCAGAAACAATCGGCATGTTATTGGAGTTCTTTTTGTTATTTTGGGGCCATAGCAGACACTATACTTTTAACATCGGCGATCTGGCGAATGCATATAATATGCTGCTTAGCGATTTGAATACTCTGACTTCGGTCATGGTAAAAAAAAATTGAGCAAAGGACAGTGTTATTCCGAAGCCTCTATGCACCGCGACTGGCATCCGAAGAAAGCGTTCAGTTGCTTTATCGAGTTGCCAAAAAGCTACTAAATCCATCATCGTTGCTAAAAGAATCGTGTCTGCTATGACCCTTACTTTATCCTCTTCATTTATAATAATTAATTAAAGTAACAGATTTTTTAACGTCAGAAAATTGTTGTTAAACAGTCGCTAATCATTATTATAATCAACGTTTATAAATAAACCCCTCTAATCACCATTCTAAAGTATGTCTTTTGTCCCAGTTTAACGCAGCAAGTGGTAGCATTGAAAGAGATCAGACTGCAAGAAGAAGAGGGGGCGCCGTTCACAGCCATCCGGGAGGCTTCGTTACTCAAAGAGTTGAAGCACGCCAACATTGTGACACTTCACGACATCGTGCACACCAGGGAGACGCTAACTTTCGTGTTTGAATTTGTGGTGAGTGATTCTTTACTTACACTAGATTAACTGGAGTAGAATATATAATGGAAGTGGAAGACTGCAATCTGAGAGGGGCTCAGTAGTTAAAATTGAATGACTGATTATTCCAAAGTTTGAAAGCTATTCCATCGGTGATCGCATCAAACATTTACTGCACATACAATGTATTCTAGTGGAGTACTGAATTTATATTCGTTTTTTCCCTCCTGAATGTTCCAATGTACAATGTGATAGGCACTTGTTTTGAATTTATGTTACATCTAGGATTTAATAATGAGCCCAAAATGCAACATATTAGGTACCCTATACCCAATTAAATTTAGATATTTTCCTGTTAAGTTTAATTGAAAGGGAAAACGTGGATCAGGATCCACGTTTTCTCTATATAAATATGTGCCAGTGTCATCCAGGTACCAGGGTACCTGGATGACACTATCACAGGAGCATAACAACTGACAAAATTCCTCTACTTTCATAGTGCATTGATCTTTCATCTTCAAAATATAATAACAACAATTATCTTTATCCAGCAGTCTACGAATCCAATTTCATTTGATGTATATTTTTTTCCAATATCAATTGAAATTCGATTACCATTGGGTGTTTTAAAAATCATAACTATAGCCTATTTCGTGTATATCCTCTGGTAGTTATTTTTCTTCAAGATGACGCACTTCGATGTAAATGGGATTTTGTTTTTACCCGACTGCGTCAGAAGGAGGGTTATGTTTTTCGAGTGTATGTATGTATGTATGTATGTATGTATGTATGTATGTATATTTCTTTGGCACGCTCTGTAGCCTAAACGGCTTGATCGATTTCTGCTTGAGAGGTGCCGTTAGATTCGTCTTAATTGTGAGAGTGACACTGGGTATATCAAAATTGAAAAAAAATTAAAACGGCCGATTTATGGCGCAATATGTCTTCAAAAAAAATTTTTTTTTCTCGGAACCTATCGAGTGGGGTATCAAAATAAAGGGTTTTAAAAGGTGATTACAAAAATATATATAACTTATATGGTTAAAAGTAATTCGAAGTGACAAAACGTAAAAAACAAGTACCAAGAACTAAATCGTTTGCGAAATCTTTCACATTTGTAAACTAAAAAGCTGGAAATAAAAAAAATAATTTAAAAAATAAAAAAACCCGACTGCGAAACTGAAAAGCTACAAACAAGCCCATTTTAAATTAAATAAAAGTTGGAAGCAGGCGGGACCCATACCATTTTTATCATATTTACAAATTCAAATGGGTCCCGCCTGATTCCAACTTTTATTTAATTTAAAATGGGCTTGTTTGTAGCTTTTCAGTTTCGCAGTCGGGTTTTTTTATTTTTTAAATTAATTTTTTTATTACTTCAACCTTTTTATTACCTACGTTTACCTACGTTTTGTATACTAAATTCGTCTTTGTAGTTCTTGAAAGTGAAACTAAAGTGTTCAGGCTGATGTCATCGGTAAATACTGATTTTGTTTGAATTGACGCTTTACGTCAAGTTTCACTTTTTTATACTGTCGCGACACACCCAATGCTTATATTTGTATACAACATTATTTTTTGTATATGCGAAACTTAAAATGCGAAACCTATGTGCAAAATTTAAAAACTGGATCATGAAAAATCAAAAAGTTATAAGCTTGTTAAGTTACCTGTTTGTCCGTACAAAAACATGCTTACCCGATTGATAATAGTACCTAGGTACCTAACCGTTCGGCGCGGAGATTTTATAACCTACTTAGTGTCGCTCGGTGTCCAACTTTTAACCTTTTTGAAATATTTTTGGGACAAAATATAACATGGGGTAAAAGTTATTGGAATCGATTCAGTTACTTATTCTGGACAAAGTATATTCAGGTTTCGCATAAACTAAAACTAACGTTGTATAAGCTTCTACATTATGAGGACCTTGACTATTGTTTGTAATTAGTCTTCACTATCTTCGACCTGATTATCTTTGTACAGACACCAGCACATCAAGCTACCCGAGACTGTCAAATTTTTCCAATCAACTTTGAACCTTATGCTGTAGCGATAAAGTTGAAAATCTATTAAAGAAATTTGACAGATTGTAGTAGCTTGATGTGCGCTTGTCTGTACAACACTACAAGCTTAATTTAGTGCGTGGCCAAAATCGGAACTAACGCCACCATCTTGTTTGACAATATTTATGTACCAATATCACAATTTTAATCTACAACTCCCCGCTGTCAATGCCCCTTTTGACGTGGTGATAGGCAGTATGCACTATGGAACAAAATATACTGATCAAATTTTTCTTCACCCAGGACACGGATCTATCACAATATATGGAGAGGCATCCTGGAGGGCTGAATCACCACAATGTGAGGCTGTACATGTTCCAGTTGCTCCGAGGACTCGCGTACTGTCACAGGAGAAGAGTTTTACACAGGTATGTTTTACAATAATTATTTATTTAGGCCTATGCCATAGGAAGTTCAGTTAGTGATTTGTCCCACTGTAGGGCCGAAATGGTACTTTTAAATTGTCATTAAAAACCAATTTTACAGACTCCAATATAAGACGTCTCTGTGATCGAATCTACTTTAATATTCTTTTTAAGTCTGAGAATTAACACCTACATGAAAATATTTATATAGCATATCAGTGCACGCTAGTGCATAAATGATTGTTAAAGATTAATAGATAACAGATCTTAAACATTTACGAAATTCTTTCTCCACATTGTTGATAATATTTTTTACTGCATGCCAACAATTTCCATTTACAAAACAATGAACGTCTTTTCAGCCATTGACTAAAATTATTCTCAATTTCGCCAGACAGCCTGGTTAAAAAAAAAAATCTTATTCCTAGGCCTTTTTCGGCTATTTTAATATTGTCTGCAAGAGGCGAAAGTAAACAATGGCGTGCATATACCGTGCATTCTCTGTTTATAATAATAAAACTGCTCTTCCTGTAATAACGAGAGTATTAGCTTATATTGTTATTAATATGCGGAGATGAGAAACATGGTATAGTTGGAGGAACAGTTCGGAATGTTGCTTTTCTGATATTCTCTTGGTTAGATTTTGCTAAGTTTGCAACTATTGGCTTTGATTTTAGAATCTAAATAAAATTTGAGTTGATTAGGATTTGAATGATTGGTTCAATGTTCGAGAATGTAATAGATTTTAGGGAACGATTCAATTACAATCCATTGTTCAGCTGTTGACGGTAAACTGGACAACGCTCCCTTCGTAATAAAATTACGACCTTATTCGAGGGAATAAGGTCGTTATTTTATTACGTTACGTTTTCATTGAAAACGTACCATACATACGTACCACATCTTTATATTTTGTACTTGAAGAAGAATAACTAACCCTCGTGTCTTTGTTGTCATGTCAACTTATTTTATTGGTTTTTGATATTTTGGTTAACCAATCACGTAAACAGAGTACCTATGAGGAATTAGGCAGTTCACTAGATAAAAAAAACTGGCCAAATGCAAGTCGGACTCGCACACGAAGGGTTCCGTAGTACAAGGCAAAAACGCCGAAAAAACAAGTTTGTTGTATAGGAGCCCCCTTAAATATTTATTTTATTATGTTTTTAGTATTTGTTGTTATACTTAGCGGCAACATAAATACATCATCTGTGAAAATGTCAACTGTCTAGCTATCACGGTTCATGAGATACAGCCTGGTGACAGACGGACAGACGGACAGTGGAGTCTTAGTAATAGGGTCCCGTTTTTACCCTTTGGTTACGGAACCCTAAAAAATAATAAGAGCAGGATACACTTATTAGATCCAGTAGTTAACCACTTATTTCTGTCTCATTCGCGTGTGCAAACTTTTTGTTTGACACCGACAACCCATCAACTGGCCCAACAAAACTGCTATCACGGCACAATTTCTTTGGAAAGAATTACCCGATTAATAGTTATTACCAGTTTATATCTATTAGGTTTAGGGGTTACGTTTTTTGAGGTGCCCGTGGATAAATAATAACAGCCGCACAGGTCGATCGATCAGGTTAAGCCACGCTTGCCGCGGTTGGTCTGTGGATGGGTGACCATCTTTACATACCGTGACCCCTCCGTGCCTCGGAAAGCACGTTAAGCCGTTGGTCCCGGCTGTCATTCATGGATCTTTGACAGTCGTTACGGGTAGTCAGAAGCCCGAAAGTCTGATAACTGGGTTGTGGAGGTCAGATAGGCAGTCACTCCATGTAAAATACTGGTATTCAGCTGCATCGGGTTAGACTGGAAGCCGACCCCAACATTGTTGGGAAAGGAGATATTACCAGTTACAAGTTTACAAGTCATCATCTGCCTAGGCTTTTCCCAACTATGTTGGGGTCGGCTTCTAGTATCTGACCGCCACAACCCAATTACTGGGTAATATGATACCCCTTGATAAGCTTAATCTGATCGATCGACCTGTGCGGTTGTTATTATTTAGCTACGGGCACGACTGTCATTAAGATAGTTTTTGACTATCTCATAGGGTAGGTATTCGCTGATAGCTAATCTATAACATTCTCTTTCTACGACCAATCATAATAGCCTACATAACATTTGACAGCAGAGTCATTAATCCTAGGTTACTAACTTATATCAGTTCACTTTGTGTCTAATAATTCCTTTTCATTGCCACAGGGACGTGAAGCCTCAGAACCTACTAATAAGTTCTCACGGCGAGCTGAAGCTGGCAGATTTCGGGCTGGCGCGCGCCAAGTCCGTGCCGAGCCACACGTACTCGCACGAAGTCGTCACGCTATGGTATAGACCACCTGGTAAGTACAGCTTTCCAAAGAACAGTATGGCCTTCGGGAATCATCGTCTATCTTCGGAAATAGGAACGCGCGATGATGAGATCTAATATAGAGCTGTTACAACAATAGAAGTACTTGTTTATTTTCTACTAGCAGCGCCCCGCGGATTCACACGCATAAGTATCGATCCCGTGGGAATATCGGCATAAAAACTATCCTATGTCCTTCCCCAGGATGCAATCTATCTCTGCCAAATTTTATCGAAATCCGTCCAGTGGTCGAGGCGTGAAAAGGTAACATACAGACAGACAAAGTTACTTTTGAATTTAGAATATTAGTAAGGATTGATGGGGTTACTACCGAGATGACGACTAATAGAGAAGTATGGAAGAAAAAGACATGTTCCGCCGAACCCAAATAATTTGGGATAAGGGCAGGAGAGTGAATGATGGGTAAGGATTGATATGTATACAAAGGAGATGTTTCAAAATGTATGGAGCCCCGGGCAGGTCTTTGTACACCAAACTAAAGAATGGGATAACACAATAAAAACAGTTTTCAATCATCCAATTACTATGATTGATAGGTTAACAAGTCTATGCAATTCCATAAAACTTTTCAAAACTTTGAGTGACGAATGACGATCAGAGACCGGAGTAGGTAATTTTAATAAGATTTCATGGAAAGTACGCTAACCAGCCAGTTCTCAGTACCAGTCCAGAGTCTGGATTTATGCCCGGTTGATGACTACAGGCTCGCCCCTACACAACTGTCACTCGTCGTAGAGTTTCATTTGAAAATCAGTGTGAGACAGCGTCTGTCCGGCAGTATTGCGGAAATGAACCTATTTGGCGAGGCCGCGAGGCACACATAATCCTATATTTTATGTTACTTATGTATGTTTTTAATTAGTTCAAATGTGTTTCTTTGCGTTTAGTGTGCCAAATAAATATTTTGCTATTACGTATGGGACTTAACATAACTTGCAAAATGAGGGTGTACTATAGGTATACCTCTGCCTAGCCTTTCGGGTTTCGGGTTTCATGGAAAGGGGCATCATCATCATCATCATCATCATCATCATCATCATCACCATCATCTGCCTAGCCTTTTCCCAAGTAATGTTTCATGGAAAGGGGCGTGTTATAAAAAACCGGCCTAGTGCGAGTCGGACTCGCACACAAAGGATTCCGTACGAAAAGCCAAAAGATGCCAAAATAAAACACGTTTTTTGTACAAATAATATTTATTGTTTTGTTACAGTGGCAATAGAAATACACACTCTGTGACAATTTCAACTGTTTACCTATTAGTTCTTATGGTTTATGAGATACAGCCCGCTGACAGACAGACCGATGGACTGCCAAGGCTTATTTCCGTTGGCACTCTTTGGGTACGGAACCCTAAAAAAGGACGAAGAAGTCAAACGCGGTGACTCAAAAGGAAATTGTCCCGTTTCTTATTGGTGACTTTAATACTACTGCTTGTATTGATCCCTACGGACGACATGTTAGTTATTTAGTAAACTTGCGAGGTCCCTAGGTATATTAGTATCGCAATATTTCTCTAACCTTTGAATACAGTCATATTCATTTATTGCATTTCATATTGTAAAAAAGATGTTTCAAAGGGCTTAAAACTAGGTTAATATGGACCCTTTTGCACAGCAAAACGATAAAATTAAGATTACAAAAACTAAACTATTACCTATATTAAAATAAAAAAAATAAGAAGTATTTAAATTTAACAATAAAATAAGCACATAAATAGTTGGTACTCTATAACCCCCTGACTAATAAACGTATTACATCAGATGAATAGTTACACACCGATTTCTCGCTTTCAGTCATCAGTAATTTGACTTTCGAAAGAATAAGACAGCGTTGTGTAACTATGCAGACGCTATACAACGTTTTTTAGTAAGTGGTCAGACCTTTAATTTACTTAGTACTTTACTTAGTTTACCTAAGTCAAGTACTAAGTAGGTATACTTTCATCAGAAACTCAATTACGAATTTCTCTTGACTTAAAACGTTATTACGTACGACTATAATATTTTACAGTCAACTATTAAAAGCTTCCTGGAGCAAACAAGAGAACCATTATGAAAATTTCTAGTAACAGACTTAGTAAAATTAGAAGCGACAGGCTCTGTTTATATTTAGAACTAATGCTTTCCTTGAAAACTTTACTGTAATATGGTTTAGCGGGTGTCGCCCGTAATATTATCACGCGAACTGGGGAAGTGCTACATTTGTTATTTTGACTGCGGTATTTGTACGAAGTGATGTGTTAATGAACACCTTGCTGAAATATTTGTACATCATCATCATCATCATTTCAGCCGAAAGACGTCCACTGCTGGACATAGGTCTCCCCCAATTTTGGGGGGGGGGGGTTTGCCATAATCGCCACGCTTGGCAGGCGGGTTGGCGATCGCAGTATGGTATGATGGTGTAATGCATAGAGAACGCTGCTGCCCATTCTCCGGTCTCCCTTAGTCGCCTTTTACGACACCCACGGGAAGTATGGGGTGGTGCTATTCTTTAAGTCCGGCACCACATAGACATTCGTACATAAATATGCATAATTTATAGCCTATAATGATCCCACTGCTGGAACACAGGCCTCCTCTCTGTGAGAGGGAGTGGGCCATAGCATCCACCAAGCGGGGCCAATGTGGGTTGGTGGATGTCACGTGCCTTCGATTTTTTAGTTCTAGAACATGCCTGTTTCCTTACGATGTTTTCTTTCACCGTTTTGAGAGCAGTGGTGATGAAATAATTTACACAAAGTGCCTGCTTGGGTTCGAACCCACGACCGACAACTCATCTGCCGTGGGCACTGGGCCTTCACTGCTCCAAAAAAGCTTCAGCTGTGAGCAGCTAGACACACACGAGAGTGTACTCATGAATAAAGCTCAAGCGACCATACACGATACGAAACATACATCTAGAGAAAACCTTTGTGACAGTCGGACAAGAAAGTGATCTGATAAAGGTTCTGATTTTCCTTTTAAAGTCACAACCTTAAAAACACTCCGATTACTATGTAGTTTCTAACGATTTTTAATTGTTTACTGTAATTAGTTGCTGCAATCAGAGGCTTAGGGTAATTACGTGCCGAAGATGCTCCACTGCGATACTTCGCGGTCGCGGTTTAGCTCGCTACCTCGTTGTCACGCCACCTCCATGTTAAATAAATGCATGCTAATGGACTCGCACGCACATACCAGGTATCGAGGTAAACCCCCAAGCTGACCGCGATGTATCACAGCGAGGTAACCTTCGGTACGTGCGTGCGTGTCTATGAAGCCGTGTATGCACGAACGAACTAAACATGGTGAACACGAACATTTTTGACGAACACAGTGTTATGTTCGCTAGTGGTACGCACGTGCGAACGAAGCGGTCGATGTTCGTGTCCACCATGTTTTTGTTCGTTCGTGGGTACACGGCTTTAGCATGCATTTGTTTTTCATGGAGGTGACATCGAAGTAGCGAGCTAAACTGTGCTGTCACAAACTTTGTAATTGTGACAGCACATGAGCACATATGTCCAAAATATTGTCCAAGTGCCAAAGTTATGTGAAGAACCCTTAGCAAACGCCAAACTTTGTTATTGTGACAGCACCTATGTCCAAAATATTGACCAAGTGCCAAAGTTATGTGAAGACGCGTTGGCTATCGACTCTATACCATCTCATATCATAATAATGATTCAGCCTTCTTCTTTTTCCATGTTTTTGGATAATTTATAAAACATTTGCTAAAAGTTTTCTGTTATTAATAATACCTTATAGTTTGTTTTCAGCTTCTGAAAACATATTAATAATAGTGATATATTATTGTCAACAATATAATGTGAATTTACGGTGTACACAGATACAGTGAGAATTGAATGTCGCCTACTATCCCTAAATATACTTTTATGGCCGTCACGAGTCGTCATTTATCTTCATTTTTATATTCAGTTCACCATTTTCACGACCCTTACCAAGAGTCTGCTAAATTGTTGTAGAGTGTATTGTAGACAGTTTATTTATTTTTCTGAAAAATGTAAGGTTTAAGCTTTAAGTGGGTTATGTTAAGTACGGAATCATCATTTCAGTGGCTTCTTAGATAACTGACTGAAATTCGTCAAATTCAATTTTATTAAATTAATTCTAAAGCTGGACTCCTTGAAGAACCATCCATTTTTTTTATTTCTGTCTTTTTAAGCTGCCAAGTGTTGAAACTCCTCTCTAGTACTCATCAATATTGAGCTGGAATATTAAAGGTACAAGCCGTGCGCTCGATGGGATTTCCTTTCGGCAAAACTGACGAAATTCTATACAAACTTTCATCCCATATTTAGCGCCTTTTCATTTTTACATAAACATTTAAAAAAATAGACCCAGCGTTTTATGATTTGCATTGTCTCTCAGTGAATGAATGAATTTACGATTTGAAGTACATGTCACTGGTCCTACAGCCACTAAAAGAGGCAAAAGAATATTATTAATAGCATTTGTTTTGTACAGATGTGTTACTAGGCAGCACGGAGTACTCCACGTCGCTGGACATGTGGGGCGTCGGCTGCATATTCGTGGAGATGCTCTGCGGAGTGCCCACCTTCCCTGGGGTCAGGGACACACACGACCAACTAGATAAAATATTTAAGGTATGAATCATTTTGTGTATTCTGTCTGATACAATTATTTTCGCAACTTTTTGATAGAGGTTATGGACAAGAATTATTATGAAGAGTAATTTATAGCAAGTCTACATGCTGTGAATTTTTCCATAATGTAAGCTGGATGTGGTTTCTTACTGTTACACATGAGCATGACGATGGGATCCTCTTATCTCGACCGTGTCTATTTAACGAGCTTTACCAGTTTAATATAAAAACAAATACGTTACCCTGTCGTCCCCGCAGGTGGTAGGCACCCCCACCGAAGAGAGCTGGATAGGCGTGAGCCGCCTGCCGGGGCTGCGCGCGCACGTGGCGCGCTGGGGCGCGGCGCCGGCGCGCGCGCTGGGCGCCGCGTTCCCGCGCCTGCGCGAGGCGGGGCGCGAGGCCGAGCGCGCGGCCGCCGCGCTGCTGCAGCCCGACCCGACGCGCCGCCTGTCGGCGCAGCGCGCGCTGCACCACGCCTACTTCGCGTCGCTGCCGCCGCGGCTCAGGGAGCTGCCCGACGGTGAGTGCGCAAAACGCTGAGTTCAATCGGTTATGTGGAATATCCATATCCATCTACAGAGTTAACCCTTAGTCTGCCGGAACGTAGATCTACGCGAGACACAATAGCTTTTTAATTGTGTCCGTAATTACGGCACACAAGCGGTTAAGCGAAAGTAAAATGGACGGCTTCTAGGAAGGCTTTCTAAGTTCTACGACGTTAGACGATGGACCGTCCGCGGCACGTACGAGGGTGTCCTTTTATTTTTAAAACACACAGACCCGGCACGCGGATCGTCCGTCGCGGATGTCCACCTAATACAGCGAACGACCCTTATGTTTCGTAATCACTTGATATCTAAAATGGAATTCAATCATATGAAGATGAAAAGGACATGACACGAAATTTTATGAACAGACCTAACCTAAATTCACATTTATAATATGTCGTTGATCAAGATAAAAATCTATGTATCTATTCTTTGAAAAATCAACTTCACAGTATCAACAGAACCTTTGAAAATGAAATACAATCTCTCTAATAAAACGTGTTTTCCATTGTTACAGAGGTATCAATATTCACAGTGGAGGGCGTGTGCCTGCACCCTGAGACGCGGCACGCGACCATCAAATGAGACTTAGCCCGCGAGCCCTTTAGTCGAATCAATTACGCTTTTTACGTTCTGCCCGGCGCCTGCGCCGCGATCCCTATACTGCACCAGGAGGCGTCACATTCTGACTGACTCGCTCCGTCGGACCAACGTTTCGTGATAGTTCTATCGTCTAGATTAAAAAAAAAAAGAATCGCTCGAACTGGCATCGAATGCCGACAGTATTCAGTTGAATTCAAAACCCTCCCCCATCATTGTTTGTTCGTCCGTCGATTGCTTTGTCCTTTCTATTATTCTATTAGTGCTTGTTAAGCTTCCAACGGAATATCCATCCATATAATTCAATTATTCTATGGTGACAAGGTACTGATAGGTAACGAGTGTATGAATTATAACTATAAATATATAAACAGAGCAGTGTGCCATGTATATCTATAATTGAGAAGAGTATGACGTATTATTTTAAAAGATTTTTATGCTGGAAATATATGCTCATAATTTGGTAAAAATTTTGAAGATGTTTATTTATATTTATTAAGGGATAATTGTCGATGAAGTTAACTAATGCAGTCTTATGAAAACTATACGGTTTTATCATTGAGCTTCTAGCATGAGTTTACGATTGATTTTTGATTGGACATGAATCAGATGTTGTTTGCTATTGGCTATTTTCCGATGTTTATTTGAACTAACGGATAACAAATCATCGTAACTCATGTTAGGAGTTCTTCCATTGAATCTTGGCGTTTATCTAAATCTTATGCACACATTCCTTCCACGGTGCTCAAATAGTAAAGTTAGTGTGGCGAGGAGATGTGTCGCGGCCAGCGCGCCGCCTCCAGTGATACCATGTGAATTGAACGGAGATCATCTATTACCAAAATTATTTAATCTTCGCAGATCTCAAATAGAATCAAGTGTGGGACCGTCCTACTGTAAATTGTAACGTGATAGGAAATTTGACGATTTATAAATAATATACTAATCATTGTTCTGAGCGAGGCGAGTTAGAGTACTTAGATGGAAATAGGTTCTGTCTAGACTAAAGACTAGTGAAATTAACCAGTTTAGTGAAATTTTAGTGGTCCCCACGACGTAAGGTTAGGAGTGCAGTGTAAGTAACGTAGGACCGGCGCATTGGCAACTTGACAGGTTCACATAGACGAAATGTTGATGCGATAACATCGATGTCTTTTTAGATAGCGACACAAACAAGTTATCTGTGATTTCAAAATAGATTGTAGCCCTACAGGAACGTGAACGGAAATTGTGCCAACAATGAAAATAAACGCTTCATAGAATCCGGGAATTTTTAAATTAATCAAGACATTAGTAGTATCGCATAAAAGTAATTTCGTACGTAGTCTTAAATAAAAATAATGCTAGTCTAGGAGCGAATATCATTTCTGTAAATAAAATTGGTGACGAATAGCAATAAAAATCAATTAAATGTTACCTACGCTAAGACTATGCGAATAAAGCCTTATAACAAATATTGAATCGCACTGAACGCACTGCCAAAATACGCGACAAAAATCGATAATAAGTAATAGAATCGAGTAGTAGAATCGAGTTGTCAGTGTGCGCGGAGATAAAATAAACACTAGTGAGCATAGATCAACTTAGTGTAGTCCTTACCGAGCTTTAGAGACGTTTACACTGAGTGTCGGGGGCTGCACTTAGCGGAATTAAACAAAATTTACCTTAATTGAGCACAAAATTAATTAATAATTAATTGGTCACAACCTCAAGCGCCGCCCCCGGCACTATCAAGTAGTTAATTCATAGTACGGTTCCGAACACCAATAGTACGTAAATTGTATAGTATGTGAAACGCAATATTTTCAGTGTATATGGTTTGTTGAGTTTTAATGTAGCTTAGGGAGGGCGGCGATGTGTAGCTGAAACGCGAGTGTGGTAGATACAGTCTGCGAATTTTGAAGGTGTTAATGGCGGGTTCGTCAAATAATTGATTATTGTAATATACGTTCGTTATTTAATTGTTGAATTGTTAACGTGTTTGTAATAGCAAAGCGACGTAACCCGCCGCCCGTTGCCTTAGATAGTGTGTTATTTTGTGAAGTGTGTAGATACTGTCGAATATCGAAGTTTAATCCATTAATCTAATCAAATATATCTATAGAATATATCCTAATATCCAAAGAAAGTCTTCAGACTTCGCCGTTTTGTTGTAGTAATCAAATTCGCTAGCAATTGAATGCGCGGAGCGCACTCGTGGTTCAGACTCACTCGCCGCTCTAGTGAGTAAGGGTTGCAAAGTAAATAATTCACCCGTTGAGTGAGGCACACAGATGTACGATACGAGATTACGTCGAGCATTTATATTGAGAATAGTGGAAATTCTATTGTATACATAATAATTTGCATTTGTACGATGTACTGACCGTGGCCGCAAGGCTGGCGTTCGTTGCGAAGGAACGAATTGTATATAGGTATTATTAAATAATCAGTTAGTTGTTACGGTTTCTTAGTTACGACAGTCCTATACGAGTTGCCATTGCCGATTGTATGTGTTCCGAAGTACACGGACGATATGAGATTTATTTTAATTTTTAACTATCATAGGTTATTTTCGATTAACTATGTTCTATTATTTTACGTATCACGAAATTGTCCCGCTACTGATTTAGTTACGATTTTTTTAATATTTTTTTTTTGTAATGTATAAACAATGTGCTTTTACTCGTTTAAAAGAATGTAAATACGATATTTGAACTGATAATAATAAAAGTTTTTATTTCTTAATGAAATGCCTTGTTTTCTTGTTTGCCCTCCTGCGCGATTGAAACTCCGACGAAGCTCTCATTAAATTAAATTTGACCAGTTGGTGCTGCGGTGAAATGAGATTCGTAATAGTTAACTGTAACTGTAGATATAGTCCTACCCCTTTATTAAAATAAACGTTGCTTGTAATGTACTGATTAGCGAATGTTTAACCATACATTTTAATCAACGTTTATAAATATACCCCTTAGTGTTAGGGCCATAACACACACAAGATACGACGTCGCATCGTGGCACGTTGTGACCGACGTTATTACATAACTATATTTTATTCATAACTATCTACTATTTACCTTTACCGTTTACACCTAAAACAAGTTGTATAGACTAGTTATCGGTCCATACTAATATTATAAACTAGCTTCCGCCCGCGACTCCGTCCGCGCGGATGTCGGTCTTCGCGTGGATGGTTTATTTCTCCATTTTGAGTAACTCTGACAATGACATCTTATAAATATCTATTGGACCCAAATACAGCTAAGCCTATAATAATTAAGGAGATCCCTCTATTGAGCTACTGCTGTTGAGCTCGCGTTCTGTAGTAAGTATTTTTTTCATAGTAATTCCGACCTTGATAAGTAGCATGTAGCAGTAAATTACTGACAGTGACGAAAAGTTTGCAATAATAAAAAAGTGATCGTGACAATGCGACAGAAAGTTAATTGAGAGCTTCAGCATACACAACATTGTTAGTGAGCTCGTCCGAAATATGAACATGAAGATTTCTTGGACTGCTCACACGGGAAAGAGCTACGTAAAGTTGCCCGTGTGAAAAACAACTCGCGGTAAGATCTACGCCAGCAACTCCTAGGGTCTGACCTTGAGCCTTATTTATTGTCATGGCGTAACACAAAGCTACAGGAAACTGTATTCTCTTAAATTGAAATGGAAAATTATCCACTACGGGTAATGCAACGTGTGTTCGCGGTTCTACAGAACAACGTCTATGAATAAAACCGAAAAATAAGATTTTTTTTTCTACGTATTTTTCCAGGATAAAAAGTATCCTATTTTACGCCCAGGATAATAAGGTATAATTATACCAAGTTTCATCGAAATCGAACCGTTAGTTTTCACGTGATGCTTGCATATACAGACAGACAGACAGACAGACAGACAGACAGACAGACAAAAATTTTTTAATCACATATTTGGGTTTGGTATCGATCGAGCAACACCCCCCGCTATTTATTTTTTCAATATTTTCAATGTACAGAATTGACCCTTCTACAGATTTATTATATGTATAGATTCGAAAGTTACTCTGTCTGTCTGTCTGTATGTTACCTTTTCACGCCTAAACCACTGAACGGATTTCGATAAAATTTGGCAGAGAGATAGATTGCATCCCGGATAGTTTTTATCGACATACCCCGCAGGCGAAACCGCGGGTGGAAGCTAGTAAAAAAATAGTTATTTAAACATGTCTGTAACAACGTGAGTTTTGGCCCTAAGGTAGTAAGTAAGTACTTCGTTTCCGACCTCATTTTGCCATTGACTTGCTAAAACAGGATAACCACGGCATGAATAATATTATAAGGAAAAAAGAATAATAGAATGATAATGTCTGGTTTGATTCTCGTACAAAGTGAAGAGAGCCGTGAAATTTCTGGCGCCGCCTGCTGGCTGCTCGCCAAGGCTTGAGCCATATAATTCGGCCAATGAAAGTCAGCGCCACGTATATAAATGAACCTATAGTCTGAGCCATCTGAGCCTCACATATTACATCAGCTAAGGGCTCTGCCATATAGACGCTTATCCCTTCGTATTACGGCATTCAGGCGGTTAATGAATTAATTCGGTATATTTAACGAGGTAGGTCTTTAAAGTCTTCATTAGGTGTCTACGTCAGTTATTTTGGTATAAATGTTGCTAATCATCGTAATATATATCGCTCTTCAAATATTGCTGAATGATGAAGAGGTAGCCGGTGGTAAGTATCAGGTGCTTTAAAAGCTCTTACTCAATTTTTCATGGACGATTTTTTCTATTTTGGCCATCATGCGCCGATTCTGTTGTTCACAAACTAAACTAAATTTAAGTTCATGCATCTTTTTCTTTCTATTTCATTAAGAAAAGGACAGAAGATAAATATTAGTTTAGTCCTGTCAAATCTTAGAGTAAGAAAGCTATAGAGCATCGGGTAGCGTGGCCACACATGAGACAAAAAACTAACTTAACTAACATTGGCTACATAAGTAGCTGCCTTGAAAAAACTGGCACGCAGTGAGAGACGGAAATAGTATAGCTTTATCCTTTTCTGTTACTTATAATAACTCAATACTTTATCCCTTTCTTGTGGAAATGAAATGGAGCTACCCGCCGTCTATACTTTTCTTTGTCTAAGTGTCAAATTAAGATACTCCATAGACAATTTAGACGAGATTAAAAAATTGACTATTAAAAATACGTCAGTTTACGTCAGGCGCTGACTAATTTGACAAGACTAAACTAATATTTATCTCCTGTCCTTTTCTTAGGGCTGATTTCTCCATCGCCAGATAACTTTTATTGGAGGAATAAATTTGACGTTTGACAGTTTTTGTATGAAATAACTGTCAAAATTTCAAAATTATTCCTCGAATAAAGTTATCAGTTGATTGAAAAATTAGCCCTTAATGAAATAGAAAGAAAAAGATGCCTGAACTTAAATTTAGTTTAATTTGTGAACAACAGAATCGGCGCCGTTATCTATTCTTATTAGGTTTTCACCGCACACACTTACGTCATAAAACCAGAGCGAAGAAAACCCACTACCTACACATTATCAAGAAGGAAATTGGACCAGAATTTGAACGTTGATACGAGTTGTGCTTGCAAATGGTATGGAATTTGAAATGGGTCTACAATGTGGCCCACGCGCCAATCCAAATTGGCAGACTCATGGAGCAGACGGAAAGAGCTCGGCTACATACATAGGAAGCTTCTACGAAAGTAGGGTCAGAATTAAGGCCTGCGCAGATGATCGACAATTTGTACGCGGACAAATTGTAGGTAGGCAACGATAGAATGTATGGAAATCCCAGCAGTCTACTTGTCCTTCGTGTGCGGTATTGCATAGATTTCCATACGTTCTATCGCCACGGACAAATTATCCGCGTACAAATTGTCCAGCGTCTGCGCCGGGCCTTTACTAAACGGCAAATAAGTCGCACGTTAAGGGGGATGCCCTGTGGCCTTAGTGTGAGTTTTTTCGACTCACGTAAACTCACGTTCGATTGCGATCGCGTTAGAATTTTGTATGGGAAATTAGGTTTCTCCTAGTGACCACCAGGTGGCGCTATAACTTTATTCCCCTACAAAATTATGTTCATACTTTTATAAATAAATAAATAATAAAACCTTTATTTTCAGGCTACTTTGGCCCATAGATAAATACCTTACAGACTAACATATATATTATAATAATACATTGTGTGTTAGTGTATAAACTTAAAACTATGTTAGTAAAACACTTCACTCGAGCACTGTCTTTGTGCGTTCGTGTGGCACTTGTCCGCGGAAGCGACGGAACATTACACCTTGCGGCCAAAAGTCCTCTGCCATGACGAGGTGCAGGTAGCATGTAGGTACTCGCACCACGAACGCCTTAAAGTTGACGTTGCGGCGCGATTCAAGCAACTGCACTCTCGGCCTGTACTTGGTTCTTTGGTTTCTTGGTTTTTTTTTTATACGTTCGTATAACTCGTCAAAATGTAGGAAACAGCAGATTTTTTTTTTCGCGATTTTAGGTTTGGTCCCATAGTAAAAGTTGTTCATAATGATGAGTACAATGACCTCTTAAGAGGTTGTAAATGTTTTACCAATAACCCTGTAATTTGGGCTCGTCGAAGCTGGCCTGTTCCGTTTGGTTGCAAATTGCAAAAGAACTGAAAAAAACTAGTCAAGTGCGAGTCGGACTCGCACACACTAGGGTGAACTCATCTAACTTCGTGACAAAGGCATTTGAGTAATAAAATACCAATAAATTATTAATTACTTTAATTCAGACTTAGCATGAGTTTTAATCAGTCTTTTATGAGGAATATAGGCACAATTAATCACATTTTTATCTAGAATCCTAAGAGTTATACCAAATTTACTAAAGCAAGTCAACTTGCCTAATTCCGTGGTGACCTCTTTAACTCCGTGATAGCTACTACTTTAATTCTGATATAACGGAATTAGGCAAGTTAACTTTATTTAAGTTGTTTAACTTTATAAAATTAATATCATAAAATTAATATAGGAAAAAACAAAACAAACATAAAAAACAAGATTTTCAACGGCGGTTTTGAAATCGAACTCCGAGTACTTTCTGTTCTTCTTGTTGGGGTCATCCATGGTATCTGAAAGTAAACAAGTAAATTATAATAATAAATACATACCTGCTTAGATTTTAGCGTCTGTTTAAATTTGCAGCTCGTATTAATAAAACAAATGCTGTGAATTTGGAATGTTGAATTTGAAAAAAAAAAAAAAATTAATAAAATAAAACTACTCACGTAATTACGTGACAAGTCCAAGAAGTGTCACTCAATTCCGTGATAACAAAATATATAATATTGGCTCAAAGTCGTCATTTTAATTAAGACAAGATAAAACTAATAAAATAACATCAATCTTGTCTAATAAACTCAAAATAAGTTAATACTTTCAGTTAAAACCATAAATAATTGTACAGAACTACTATAATTCTGTGATAGCACAGAAACCACTCAACCGCTAAAACGCTAATATTTTTGACGAACAAAATAAGCTCTAACACTAAAACGACGCAGAATTATGACGAATTTTTTACTGCCACATCAAGGGAATATCAATTACAATTCACATTATTATAAAAAAGCTAAGAAATCGGTTAAATACTTACATAAATACTGCAAAGTTCGCCACCAATTCACAAACACTGCCGAAACCGGCGAGATTTACGCGCGAACTGACAAAACCGTTAGTTGTTACTATCTCGCTCACTCAAGCGTCCCCAAACTTTACAGACGAATTTGAACTTTGTTACAGAGGCATAATGTTGTATTTCAAGTCATTGATTTCACTCGTACAGCCCTATGATAGCGCTCAAACCAAATATCACCGAATTAGGCGAGTCACAGAATTAGATGAGTTCACCCTACCTATTTATTTTATTCTGTTTTTAGTAAGGTCAGTCGGGGCAAGCGCGTTATACTTTTCACAAAGTTGAGTTACACAACTCAATATTTTTATTTTTACTAACTTTCGGCAATCAAATTATGTGTTTTATGATGGTATATTTCACTGACAACTTAAATAACTGTTCATTTTGAAAATTGGATAGCTTTTGTGGAATAAATTTAATCTTTAAGTAAACTATAACCTGTAGACGCACTTCCCCGCGAAATGGGGCAAGCGCGGCATAGTACGTTCTTATACCCTTGTAATTATGATAGTTTTAAGTTTAGATACAAATTTACTAATAGCCGTATGTGAGCTAAACAAGACAATACATTCAAAACTGTACTGCCATCAAAATCAAGTCTAATATCAAGTGGCAAAAATAAATGGGGAAAGTGCGCCATACTTTAACTGGTCAGTGGCAGTCAACCTTTTATGACTGACCTCCATCAAGCTTCTTACGTTGAAAATAGATGACAGTGTACTAAAATCAAGGGTCAATTTTTTGTTTTTTTTTGTGTTTTACCTTATTAAACCAGCAATGAAAACTTATATGTTGTAATTGAGGATTTTATTTGGTTTTATGTTTTTTTCTTATCCCCACTTTTCCATAATATGTAAATCTTCTGCGATTTGTTTTTCAGTTTCTTCTGACAGGACTGTTGGTCTTCCAAATGTTAATGATTTCTGGCCTCTCTGGCCAGTTACGTGGTCCGTGATAGTTGTCCGGGGCATGTTATATGTTTTAGCGGCTTCATAGCCCGACATTTTATTATTTTTGACAACTTCAACTGCTCTAAATAATATTTCGTGCGTCCAAGATGGACCTTCTTTTTTTCCTTTTATAGTTACGGACCATATTAGAGCGCGTATCTAAAATGAAAATACAATTATTTTATTATATAATCTCATACCTATACAGAATAAAGTATTACTATTAGGGGTGACCTTTAATTTAAATTACAACTGAACAAGAAAGGTTGACAATCTCTGACATGGGGTAAGCGCGTCATAGTAGCGCACTTGCCCCATCAACAACAGACGCACTTTACCCTTTACGAAATCTCTAAGCCGAAAATTTGTAATCACTGAATCACACAGAATTTCGCTAAATAACAGCAAAAAAAGCATTGATATTCAGAACATAACATTCGTAGAGTAAGCTTAAATTGTTTTTATCACGTAACACGACAAATAATCAATATTATGAGCCAATTTACTTGACACCGGTCAACTCGATAATCAAGTACAAATGACACTAAGATTAAAATGACGTCTTAAGCCACGCCCCGATTAGTATTGCCATAAAAAAAATGTTTTGTGTACTAAAATTAGTTCCGACTTTAAAGTTAGATGACTCTGTGTCTAAATATGTATGTAGTTTTCGAAATTTTGATGGCAGAGGCACTTGCCCCGTAGAGGCACTTGCCCCGACTGACCTTATTTGTTGTTATAGCGGCAACAGAAATAGGTACCTACATCATCTGTGGAAATTTCAACTGTCTCGCTATCACGGTTCATGAGATACAGCCTGGTGACAGACAGACGGACAGTGGAGTCTTAGTAATAGGGTCCCGTTTTTATCCTTTGGGTACGGAACCCTAAAAAAATGATTATCCCGGGGTACTCTAGCACTAAGTAGCTGTTAGCAACGATTGTATTACATTCCCGTCTACTTATTTACTCCAACAATTCCTTAGAGTTTAATCTACCAGTCTGTGACTAAAAAGTAAGTACGTATTGTATTATCCCACCTCTGTCCAGGCAGGGGTGCGACATTATCAATCAAAACCCATCGCAATTTGAATGATATTCCGCCCTAATTGTCACCCCTCGAAATTATGGAGAGAGAGGGCGATGAATGAAATGCAGTTATCAACTGAAAAATATTTTGGTTTTCATTATATTTCGGCCCCTAATATTTTTAAGGGAAGTTATTTGGTTTCAATTGTAATATAGGTAGACGACGGCTTTCCGAGGAAACTTTACTTACCTTATTAATAACGATCGATTGACTTCGGTATGTTGGAAGGTAATATAAATATTTGATAAGCGTATAGCGTTGGTAGTAACCTATGTGATTGTCAACACTTGTAGGCCATAGGTAGGTATGTACCTACTGTAGGCTTATACAGGGTTATTGGTAAAACATTAACAACCTCGTAAGAGGTTATTGTACTCATCGTTATGAACAACTTTTACTATGGGACCAAACCTGAAATCGCGAACAAAAAATCTGTTGCTCCCTACATTTATGTTCGTATAACGTCAAAATGTAGGGAACAGCTGATTTTTTTTTTCGCGATTTCAGGTTTGGTCCCATAGGTAGTAAAAGTTGTTCATAATGATGAATACAATGACCTCTTAAGAGGTTGTTAATGTTTTACCAATAACCCTGTATAAGCCTACAGTAGGTACCTACCTATGGCCTACAAGTATTGTAGGGAACAGCTGATTTTTTTTTCGCGATTTTAGGTTTGGTCCCATGTTCATAATGATGAGTACCTACAATGGCCTCTTAAGAGGTTGTAAATGTTTTACCAATAACCCTGTAATTTGGGCTCGTCGAAGCTGGCCTGTTCCGTTTGGTTGCAAATTGCAAAAGAACTGAAAAAAACTAGCCAAGTGCGAGTCGGACTCGCACACGTAGGGTTCCGCACGACAAGGCAAAACGCCGTAAAAAACTACCTATTTATTTTATTAAGACCTTTAAGAGATTGTTAATTACCATTAACCCTGTATAAAGGCCTGGAAAATTGGGTCAAATGTAGGTAGGTACTGACGCTTTAATACCTACTTTTCCATGTTACATACTTTTCAATGTTGTTTTATTTATTTAAAGCGGTTAGATGAAAATGATGAAATCGTCGTGCACAAAATCGGGATGACGTGGCTGTAATTTTCATTCCCGACAAAGCTAATTACAACG
The DNA here is from genome assembly GCA_916614155.1 of Mesoligia furuncula. Taxonomy (NCBI): domain Eukaryota; kingdom Metazoa; phylum Arthropoda; class Insecta; order Lepidoptera; family Noctuidae; genus Mesoligia; species Mesoligia furuncula. The sequence continues at coordinate 22,047,027 of OU744808.1, forward strand.
GCCTCCATTACACGCTAACAAGAACTGATAGTGATTGATGTGATTATTATTACCAACTAATTAACTGACTCGACAGACGTTGTCTCAAACAATAATTCATTAAATATCCCATAGGAACAATCGCTCTTAGTTTTTCCCGAATTTTAAAATTGTTCTTGTCCTAAAAACCTTCTTCGGACTATTTAGAACAATTTAATAAAAAAACTTGGAAAAGGAAAGGAGGTCCTTTTTGGAGCGATTCAGTAGCGCGTTTCGTCAACGCACGTCTGCATCGCTCGCTACGTGTGGCCGTTTGTCGCATTTGCAATGCGCGATAGAAGCTATTCAGGAGTAATAGTTTCGCTTCTGCATCAATGTAAACGAGCAACTGTACCGATTCAACTTCGCTACTAACGCGCGACCGATTCGGGCGATATCGGGTAAAAAGAAAGAAATTTTGAATGAGTGTCATTCTATTACATTTTCAAATTTTTCCCTTGAAGTACTTTATTAGTTTTATGGCCACAACGTAACCTTTATTTATTAGGTATTACAACCTAGTATTTACGTTACGAGTATCCACGTCTAGGATGTGGCTGCTTCCGTAAAAGTAACATTAAAGACAACGCGAACAACGTGGTCTCAATCGAGTCCATCTTACAACTGTAGCGTCTGTAGCGCACGACTGTATCGATACTGCATCGCGATAGTCGCAAAATCGTAATTACGTGGGCGAACGTATACCTACGACCGACGAACGTATACGACCAGTGACAGCATCGTGACTGTATCGCGGTATTTTTGCGACTGAAGCGAACTGGCGACTGCCACTGAGCGACTGGGCGAACTCCCTAAATCGGTCCAGCCGTTTCCAAGGGATGCGTTTTTACCAACCAACGAACAACATTTATTTTTATTTATACAGATAAAAGTTTTCAAACTAACGAATCTGACTGATCATAATTATTCAAGTGGCTTCTAACTCCTAACTTTCACAGATAGAGGAGATAGTGGCTAATCCAGTTCGCTAAGCTCTTTGGCGAATCTCTCATTTCGACTTGTATCTGCTAAAGCTTTGAGATAGATCAAAGTTCGCTCACTGTGACTAATTTTACTAATAGGTAAGTGAAAACTTGGCTTTATTTCTTTCGTAAGGCATGTGTACACTGGTTTGCAGCATTATAGAGATTGAATACTTACGCGGCAAGGTGATTACTGTTGTTACTTGAAATTATGTGTAGGTAATCGTACCTACCTAAACATTATAATTTCAAATAAATGGCGGACTTTAAGAGCGTTTATGCCGTACGGCATTTCATACAAACTTTCAAGCCCTTGTTTTTCGAAATGAATGAACCAAAAGGATACAAAGGTCTAAATGGTTAGTAAAGAACATTGGAGTCACCAGTGGAGTCTTAGTAATAGGGTCCCGTTTTTACCCTTTGGGTACGGACCCCTAAAAACGAAAGGTTAGGTACCTACTGTCTAGCAATCAAGTTATGATTACACTGGTGAAGTCAAGAGTTATGTACGTAGTAGTGCCTTTATGGCTTTAATACGAGTAGGTAATCAAACCAAAGGTACTGAAATTACTCTTTGATTTACTGGAATTTCGAGAGAAGATTTAGTGCCTATCTATAGTCGGTAGGTATAGGTTTCTAAGCAATGTTCAGAATGGCAAAAGTAAGTAAATACACCACAAATCCCGGTAACCTCCCTAAGTGTTGCTGGTTGCAGTCCAATTTGTTCCAAGCTTAACCGGATTGACGTGAAACATTGTGAGGAGACCTTTGATTGTCTTTGAAATTCGGTATTTTGGCCGAAAAGCCGTGATTTCCGCCCTTTCACTACAATGATTCTATTGTAGTGAAAGGGCAGAAATCTCGGTTTCTGGCTGTTTAATTGCAATAAGACATTGCCCGTGAAATTTAAAGCCATTTCTATCAAAATCATCTTTACGTACCTACTTGGCAACATAGATACATATTTCAACGCCAAAGCAAAAGAAGATAACTCCAAACACATATATATAGTTCCACATTTTCCACGATGACAGCAGGATATAAATTCATTTTTATTATGGTTCAGAACTCTCCAGGTGACGATTGCAGTAGTTTGTTTAACGGACAACCCATTTACTGGCAACACGAACGAACCCATTCCCATTATGATGATAATATAATGGCAACACAAACTAATAAAGTGTTGGAGGTTAGAACATGTCGTTAATCCCGCGTAGATATCCACTTGATAGCTGAATAACACGCACGCAGTGAATTAATAAGAGGGAATCTTGTAATACCGAAATATAAGTATTTGGGAAAATGATTTTTTGTGTTCTTTTTCTACAACTACTTATGTTGGAGTTAGGGCTATCATAGCTTTACAGCAACGCATTTCCAGGAATGAAAATTACCTAAGAGTATTTAAGCAAGTACTTATAGTGCATTCAGGATGCAGCTGCGGTTTCCACGCTTCTGCAGTGCGTCGGGAATGTTTGCTGATGCGCACACTGATGGTTTCGCAGCGATGAGAGGTAAGCGTCGCTGCTGCAGAGGGTCCGGGGCAGCTTGAACAGTCTCCTGAATGTTATGCAGGGAAATTTGATTGCCCGCTCCTCGTCCATTATTTGTCCAACCTGCATGTTTACTAACAGAGTTATTTAAGGTTAATGTTTTTAATAATAAATTATGGAAGTTTAATTCTGAAATAAAATGATTATTATTATTTATTTTTATTTTACATATATCTCGGGACCATGGGGTCCCCGGTCCTTTGGAAGGCGTACGAGGGTCTGAAGCCAACTCGCAGAGGCCCCTTAGGAAATTTTAATAAAATGCGGCAACAACTGACGATTATCCCTGTATGCACTATGCAAGTGCACCCAAGGATAACCCCCGGTTGGTGTAGGACTATTGTAGGATAGGGAAAAATAAAAAGTTGGACATTGGTTTGGGTGGCTAAAGTGGGTTACCAAGAACTATGGAAGAACTATGACCCCTACCTGATCAATGTTTTATATACAGGGTGAATTTTCCAAGTGGGCGTGGATGGTCAAATTCGAAACTATGAGGAATAGCAAAAAGTACTCAAAGGTGTCGCGGGCTCGATTTTGATGTTAACTAAAACTGCATCATTGGATTTTGAAAAATCAATATTTCTAGCCAGGAATCGAACCCGTTGATTTTGAAGAAAAAAAAACCCACTGTATTATTACACCACTCGATAGTGTCGCTGATCAAATTCTGGGAAGTAATAACATACGAGAAACTGAGGTATTCCACGGCTATCAGGACAATCCCGAATACTTCCTTCCTCAGAGCACGTTTGCTCTTGCGAATCTCCACTCAAGCCGGCCAATAAAGGCAAGCCAGAGGTAAGGAACAAGATTTCTCCCAGGAGGTAGAATCCGTGGGGTTGCTACTGCAAACAGCTCGCCAGATGCTGCCCTGCGAGTTTCTGTATCTCTCTAGGTCTGGCTCCTCACCTTAAACCTGTTCCGGCAAAGTAAACTCTTCCGGCACAGGCTTAAAGTTCAAAGCGCGCAAGCCTCACCACGACGTCAACGTAGAGATACGGCGATGGGGTTACCTATTATTAGTATAGTTTCGTGTCCAGAACCCACCTAGTGGGTGTGGTTTACCTAGACGGGGGTGCCATAACTTTTGTCTTTATTTTAGACAGATTTTTTGGGGGCCTATTCATACAACAAAAAGCTCAATATTCGTAGATTTTCCCTATTATGCGAATCAGCACCCCAATTGCGTAACATAATTTAATTGCAATCATAATCCGAAGGAAATTAATAACCCATTGCCTTTAAAAAGTTTGACTGCTCGGTAGGAAAATTCAACATTATCCATTGCGTTATATACCGCAATGAGCAATGTTGAATTTTCAAATTGAAAGGTGAAGTGACTAAATACACTATGCCGAAGGTACGCGACCGAAGTTCGGCATGATTACGCCAGCAATGCTATTTGAATTACTGACGACACATTATGCCGAAATTACGTTGCGTTATAGCGTACAGCCGAACTTCGGTCGGGCGTAAGTTCAGCGGCAACGTATTCTGTAGAGCACACATTATACGCGACCGAAGTTCGGTTCGATTGCCAAAGAAGATCCGGGGAGGGGAGCAGTGGGAGGCAATCCTGCCCGCGCCTCGCGTGTCCGCCCGTTCTGTTTATTTCGCCTCTGTTGTGTCAATAAAACATAGGTAGGTACCTACTGCATGTTTGATTCAGAAAAAATAATTATCGCGGTTGAGTCGGGACCGTGTTTAAGGAACAATGGAGATGCAAATTGCAAGCTATAGTAATTGACGACGACCGACGCCACGACAGCACTCGAGACACTGATTATACACAAAGTTGCCCAACTGAACTTCTGCCGCGTAAGTTCGGCACTTATGGTGAGTGTCATATCAGCCGAATACATTGGAACGTAAGATCAGCCGCAGAACTTCGGTAGCGTACCTTCGGCATAATGTGTTTCCCTTAAATATGTGAGTGGCGTTTCAGTATTCGGCCGTAATAAGTGTGTTACGCAAGAAATCGGTTAAATGGGCTGCCGAGAAAATATCTTCGCATTCCATGAATGTACCTAGCTGTAATACCTGGAGCTGTAAATCGGTCAGACTAATGATAAACCAGGAAAGAAGGTCGGTGTGCAGATTGCTGTTCACTTATTTATGATTTTATTCTTAGTATTTTGTAAGTCACTGGGTTCTCCATGGCCCGGGGTGCCAAGGTTTCTCGCGTACTGGACGACTTACGAGGGACGCTATTCAGTATAGGTACTCGAATTTCTTGACTGGATGTATTTATCCGAGTACTTATTTTGTGTTCATATTTCCTTTTTTTATGAAACCTTCATACCTTTTTAGGGTTCCGTTGCCAAATGGCAAAAAACGGAACCCTTATAGATTCGTCATGTCTGTCTGTCTGTCTGTCTGTCTGTCCGTCTGTCTGTCTGTCTGTCCGTCCGTATGTCACAGTCACTTTTCTCCGAAACTATAAGCACTATACTGTTAAAACTTGGTAAGTAGATGTATTCTGTGAACCGCATTAAGATTTTCATACAAAAATAGAAAAAAAACAATAAATTTTGGGGTTCCCCATACTTAGAACTGAAACTAAAAAATTTTTTTTTCGTCAAACCCATACGTATGAGGTATCTATGGATAGGTCTTTAAAAATGATATTGAGGTTTCTTATATCATTTTTTTCTAAACTGAATAGTTTGCGCGAAAGACACTTCCAAAGTCGTAAAATGTGTGTCCCCCCCCTGTAACTTCTAAAATAAGAGAATGATAAAACAAAAAAAAAATATATGATGTACAATACCATGTAAACTTCCACCGAAATTTGGTTTGAACGAGATCTAGTAAGTAGTTTTTTTTTAATACGTCATAGATCGTAAACCGCAATTTACCTATTATTCAACCAACTCAAATATAAAAAAATATAAAAAAACATTTAATTTCATAAACCCTTATGCATAAACCCGGATGTTACGGAACCCTCGGTGAGCGAGTCCGACTCGCTCTTGCCCGATTTTTTTATATTCTTCTAGAATGTAGCAGGTAAATCTCAGGTTTTGGTAGAGATTTTTTTGCTAAGAGATAATTTTCTGAGATAGCATGGTATTGCTCGATGACTAGTATTAGTTAAGTAGATGTCAGTACATCTTTGATATAAGGTGGCAGCCAGTTGCCGAAAACAACAATAATAATAGGTACCTTTTGGTACATTAATGTAAAAAATTGTCTTAGTTACAGACCTTTCCTGTACTTGCAAAAAACGTAGTGTACCTAATGTAGATACGAGTACATCCTTTGAAATAACATTAAAGTAACTTCTTCAAAACTTGGGCGTTTCAAAAAAGTTTGCCAGTACAACGTCTCAAGTTTATGATACGAAAAATATTATTATATCTGTGGCTTAGTTTTATTACGTTGGTACAGGAAAAGCGAAAAGCATCGCTCCGCAAGGCTCCGCTTTTCATCGTGTCACCCTATTTTAATAATGCTGGGAATCTCTTTTTCATATTGACGCGTTGTTTTCAATTTAGTGACGCTCTTTTGTTCTTTTCCACTTAGCTTTGAAATATATTAAAGTTTGTAGAGCTCTATAAGTGACAAGTTTATAGGAAAAGTTGTGTAGATCCTGCTGCTGATGATCCTGAAGCTGTGATAGACCTGTCTACCTACAAAAATTTGGGTTTTCTTATGGTTACCTTAAGAAAAATAGTAAAGTAAGTGAACCAGATTTTTGTTACTAATATATTTACGAGATCTACATTTAAAAAGTACCCGATAACCAGGTAATATTATGGAATTATAATAATAAAAGTGAACAGTTCAATCGTCACGATTTCTATGTGAAAAATTGCCCTCGCCCCGACGACCTAGTTAGGCTTACAATCCTGAATCATCAATAGCCAAGTATTTAAGTGACAGATCTTATTTTAAGAGCTAAAAATGATAAAAACAGCAATAGAAACCAAACCAAAACTCGCAGCTGTCCTTACAATTACTAAATAGACTAGACCAGCCAAAGAATGAAAAGTATCTTAAAACAATGCAGAAATCACACTAATCTGGGGGCACGGGAGTGCCCCCGCCAAGACGAGCCAAGCGAAGCGCAAGGGCACTACCTACCTTTTCTCGAAGCACTTCGTCGTATTTTTGAACCTTCTTAACTTCGGTTTGGATTATACCAGATAAACAAAATTTTCGGGATATGATGTCAGTGGTTGACTTATTAAACCTATGAAGTTTCAATTGCATAGCTCTTATACTTTAGATTTTATTGATATCTAAAATACCCCGATTTCGTCACTGACTCACTGACTGATGATCATCAATATTCTTAAGGTTCTTCCTGAAGTCCTAGAAAGCTGAAATTTGGTATGTAAGCTAGTAATAGTACACAAACAACAAAAAAATCATAAAACTTTTACTCCCCCAACCCCTGAAACTGGGGGGTGAAAGTTTGTATGAGACTTCCGTAAACTTTGATGCTAGAGGTCTGAAAATTTATATAGGGGGTCCTTGTTATAAATAAACCCCAAAAAAAGAAAGAAAAAATTAACAACAGAAAAAATACTCGTATAAATATCATAAGCAACTTACAAAAAGAAATGAAATCCCACAAAAACATTTCATGTTAAATGTTGCCAAGACGAGACCATGTAGCTCGCACTATCAAAAAGTAATCAGATCTCATGTAGAGCCAAGCTTCTAACTCTACACGCCCTAACTCTACAAGACCTAACTTCGCAAACTCTGCACCTTAAGTCAAAATATATGGCTTGGCCATTTCGCTACATTCACATGAGCGTAAGGTGAAAAACTCTCATACTGTTAATGGTTCTTATAGTAACGAAACGGCCAAGCCATATATTTTGACTAAGGTGTAGAGTTTGCGAAGTTAGGTCTTGTAGAGTTAGGGCGTCTAGAGTTAGAAGCTTGGCTCTACATGAGATCTGATTACTTTTTGATAGTGCGAGCTACATGGTCTCGTCTTGGCAACATTTAACATGAAATGTTTTTGTGGGATATTATAAGACAAAAGTTTGTGAGTGTGTTTGTTACTTCTTCACGCACAAACGGCTGGACGGATTTGGATGAAATTTTGCATATAACCTGGATTAACACATAGGATACTTTTTATCCCGATATTCCCACACGATCGAAACTTATGCGGGTGAAACCTCGGGGTGCAGCTAGCAATGTAATAATTACATCACGTACAAATTAACGGAAAACTCAATTATAAGGCAATTCGCCAAACTTCAGACGCCCCGACATTTTGTAATAAAATTTTAATCAACCAACACGCCAACGTTGGCGTCAAAGTTGGTCAAAAAGTGAATAACGTAGTTTCATAATTACGACGATATTACTCTTCGTCCTCTCTGTGATAATCTGTTATACATATAAAATGGGAGTCTCTCTCGCATTTTGATATAGAACATTGTGATTATTCTCCTTGTGTTAGTAAAATGTAACCCACATTCAAGTTCCGACGATTTTATTCGTTTAACAAATTCTAGGAAAATAAACGAAACCTTTTTTAGAACAAATATTACTTTACCTGTATTTATAATGCCTAGTTGTAAAAAGCAAGAGTTAAAACACAGAATCCTAATTAGAAACATAATAATTAAGAGCAGGTAGTAATAAAATTCCCGTTTGACTGCGAAAATTAGGGAGGTTTATCCGTTAAAAAAACGGTTTCCGCACAATTCGTCCTATGGATTGACCTTTCCGGAGCAAATAAAAGAAATTTGAAAAACACACCCTCTTTCCTTAGATACGAAAATTGTATTTTCCTCTGACGCGAAATTTGTTTCTGATAAGTGTATAGAAAAGGGATGAAGGGAACTCTTATTGGTACACAAAAAATATGCAAATACAACCATACTGAATTTGAAACGAGAAGTTTTGCGATACAGATATTTTGTTGTACCTACACAATAGATTTGAGTTGGTTGTCTGTATTGAATGGTTTTGCATGAAATGAATAAAATTATGAAAACTTTTTGCCAGTAACATGTATATAATACTGCTATAGCGAAGTTTACGCATGAATCCCCAGCCTTTTTTAGGAGGTGATTCTTTAGAGATCCCACTATAAAACATATACCAACTCTAAAACATGTTACTAAATCGACTTTATCGACTGTTTAAGTCCCAATCCCAAAACTTACTCCAAACACTGAAGTCATCTAAATAGGGCTTTCGATTGGGCAGCCCGACAAAGTTACTGTCTACACTACACACTACTTGCACTACGGTAGAAATTTGTGCTAGATATTATGAATCCTTTATGGAACTATCGGAGCGTGAAAATCAGTTTGAGCATTTAATTTGGCGTCTCGTCTGGTGCTCGTGTACTCGGTGTACTCCTCATAATTCAATTTGTTGGCTGAATCGATCAACGACAGGAAATATTCCCATCCTAGACGTCTGCCTTAATATGTATATCTATAAATCCGGGGAAGATATTTGTTTTTAATGTTATTTTGATGGAAATTCCGGTAGGGTGTGAAAACGCTGATTCGAGAGTTGATAAGGATAAGGCCGGCTATTGTATATTTTGTAGTGTTCGATTTATTTTTTGTTAAGTACTTAGGTATGTTTTTTGGGGTGTACAATAAAGTCGAATACACCGGTGTACATCTCCCGCGTACACTACACCACTACGGCGGAGAAAACCGTAGAGTACGTGCGCCAGAAGACGAGGTACATACCGAGGGTGCAGTTACTGGAGTCGCACCGCAACGTCAACTTCAAGGCGTTCGTGGTGCGCATACCAACATGCTACCTGCACCTGGTGATGGAAGAAAGCTTTTGGCCGCAGGATGTGGTATTCCGCCGCTTTCGTGGACAAGTGCCACCAGAAAGCACAAAGACTTAGTGCAACTAAGTGATACTAACATAGTTATTAAGTTTTATTTACTAACAAAATTGTTACTATATTATTATGTATACTTAGGTTAAGATATGTATCTATGGGTCTTTCTTACCTGATAATAAATGGTTTATTATTATTACTATTATTATTATTAAAGTATAAATAAATAAGGAATAAGATTGTTTCATTTCAGGCATTTTAACAGTCGTTTACAGTGAATATGTCTTTCGAACCACGATAGGGTACTTACAGAGATTTAAATTATTAGGAGCCCAAAACTGGCTTCATACTTAGGAACATCGGTTTTGAGGTTCGACAAATACTGATAATATCCAGCCTTATCAGATTAGACTAGAGGCTGACCCCAAATATATTAATTGAGGCTAAGGCTATGTGCATGAGTTATGGGCATGTTTTCATCAAAAACTTACAGTTTTTATCCCTTACCCTCAGGTTCATTATTATCATTCTCACAACAAAAGGCATTCCCTATTCTTCTATTCCATCTGTTGATCGACCATTAATCGGAAGAGCTTGCTGTGGATAAAAGAGCAGCGGTAATCAATCCGCTCCCAAGTACTAATCATGCTAAATGGTCGCTTTTACGTCGATCCTTTGGTAGGGCTTCTAAACTAACGACAATAATAAATGGAAGATACAACTATTTCACACTAGAGTTAAAAGATTCGAACGATATTATTTGATTTTGTCTGTAAGCGCACGATTATTGTTTTTGTTATATGTATATGTGCCAACATCACTGAAATTATGGGTGTCATTTGAAAACAATTATTGCTTCGTCAGCAAATCTCATCTTTATCAATCTCAGATAAAACCTGACACCTACCTACATCGTGCTTCAGATATCCATGAATGAAACGTTGATGTTCAATGAAGATTCTATCTTCTTTGAACATAACAGTGTCGTTCAGGGCCACAAAACTCAAAGAGCTACTTAATTTCTAAAGCTCTACCCAAACAGCGTTGCAAAAAAACACTTTCAGTCTGGTTACAAAAATTGGACTATGATGCCACGGAGCAGCTACTCATAGTTCCTTCGTAATATTTAATAATTTCGGGTACTTTACTGTAACTAACACCCTACACACCCACTCTAACACCATCATTCAACATCTCCGCACACTTCACATGCACACTACACACACATTACACTATACCTATTTTTTTATTATTTGTTTTTCTTTTCTTTTGGTTAAATTTTTTTTAGGTTTTAAGTACATGTTTACTTTTTTTTACTACTTTTTACTTTTTTTTTCCTTCATAATTTGTCTAGAGTTATAAAATTAACAGTTGTAATGTTAATGTTAATTAGGTTTAATTCGGGGTGAGAGCCTGGTGATCCGTCACACAGGGTATCCTAGTATGGACGCCAGTCTCTCACAAAGGATTATATTTTATGCATTTTTGTCAAAACGCTATATTTCTTGTCTCTGTTCATAAATATATGAACCTTTGTGAAGAGAGAAAAATAAAGATTATTATTATTATTAATTTCGTCAAAACTTTTTTATAAAAAAAACAACCGACTTCCAAATAAGACACTACAAAGTGAAAAATAACTTTAATTTCGGAAGTCGGTGTCGTTGGGTTCACATTTTCGTTGTTTGCCACCGACTTTTATTTTTCACTGTATAGTGTCTTGGAAGTCGGTTGTTTTTTTTTTTCTAAAATGTTTTTATTTTTCACTTTTAAGTTGTACAGTCAGCACGTAACTTGGCAAGGTTTTGGCGTAGTGGGAGTAAGTTAGCGCATATACACTTAGTGCAACAAGAAAATGATCACTTTTATTGTTTGTCATTATATTATATGGTTATTGCCATAAATTATTTTCAAACATGTCTGTTTACAAGTAAGTTAAAGAAAGGAAAAACGAATCTAACGACTCTTGCCACAAACTCGTATAACACTACTTGCTATGTAAATATCAGTGACAGCCAGGAAGTTCTTATAACACCATCAATATAAGCTAAGTGGCAAAAATACGTATTATTGAAGCTCACACAAAAATTACCTCAGCAAAGTTAATACAATTTATACGGGACTACCCCTGTTTATTAACCTAAGTACTACTAAAAAAGAGGAGGTTCTCAATTCGACTGTGTTTTTTTTTGTATGTTTGTTACCTACGCGATATCACCGGTACCTAATTGTAAATCGATTTCAAAAATTATTTTTTTAATGTAGGTAGGTACCTAAGTCTAAGGATTATAAAAATAATTTTTGAAATCGATTTACAATTGCCGGAGATATCGCGTAGCAAACATATAAAAAAAAAACAGTCGAATTGAGAACCTCCTCCTTTTTTGTAGTCGGTTAATAAAAGCTCACTGAGCTTTGGATTAAAAGCTGCATTCAAATGCACTAGAATAACTCAAATATTACAAAAAACTTTCAAGGATAAATTCGCTGCATAGCCGTGATTTATTTTTGTATGCAAAGTTTTAGTAACAAGTGCACTAGGTCGCCATTTAATTAAAATGTAGCAAAACTGCTTCAGGATGTGCAATTATTTTGCTTCGTCTCTTTATTTAATTATTATTAAAAGGCTGCGCCACAACAGGTTTTTCTCCTGTAGGTATTATTTTTCATTTCAGGGAGAATCCTAGTTACTTCCCGGAAAACTCATGGTTGCACTGAAATGTTTATTTCTTTAGGAAATTGAATCGGCTGCCGTAGTGCAGAAGCCAATCACTTCCCTACTGCCCCAATCGAGCTGTTTATTAACTTGGTCGTATTGCAAATAGTGTTACATTTTATTATTTCCTGTATAATAAAATAACCCTCTTTCAAAATGTGCTATTTTACTATACAGAGATCTATGCGCAACCTGTTACCATGAATTCAGTGCATGATTCTGAACGTTGAATTTTTTCGATACCCTGGGTTGAAATTTTTCGATACCTGCATTGAAATTTTTCGTTGAAATTTTTCGATACCTGCATTGAAAAATTTCAATCCAGGTATGGATTGAAATTTTTCGATACCTGGGTTGAGAAAAAAAAATGCTGTTCCATACATTTTGACCGCGAAGGTATTGCATTTTTCCACGACACAGCTGATTTTGAAAAATTTCGAGGCTCTTCGGGGGTCTAGAATTATGTATGAATTCATGATTATAGTTTGCGCGTCGATATTTGTCACCCTGTATTTCCTGCTATTACGACATCTTTGATCAAATCGTTGAACATCCATTCTACTTATCAATCAATTAATGATTGCTGTAAACAAATCACATCACTCTACTGTCATCTCTTACTAGGATTCATTGATGTTAAAATCACATGATGATGGCAGCACTCTCAAACAAAAGCCGGATTCACATTACTGTGTTGTGTCGTCGTGTCGTGACGCCTTCTGACGCAGTGGTAGCCAATCAAAACTCGTGATTTGACGTAGTCCTGAACAGATAAGTGTGATTGGTGTATCCCGAGTCACGACACAACACGACACAGCCGGTCTATTCTGTAAAAAATCTCACCGTGAAAACTTAGATGAAGTGAGCTTTAAATGAGCTGACATTCCACCTGATCCCTAAAGGATTGACACTATTAAGAACTCACTTCACTAAAGTTTTCACTGTGACTAGATTTTATAGAATAACACCGAGGGTCGTCGTACGCCAATTTTCTTTTACAGAATCTTAGTACCTATATAGAATTATAAATGAGAAAGTGTCTCTGCCTGTACGTCTGATCCCTTTTAACGTCTTAACGGCTGAATGGATAAGGATGAAACTTGTCTCACGGATAGACCATGACCTAGATAAGAACATAGGATATCTAATTTTATTCGGTTAGAAAGTTCCCGAAAGTAATGGAAATCGTTAGAGGAGGCCTTTGCCAAAAGGCACTGAACTCCGAGATATATGTATAACTAGCTGCGCCCCGCGGTTTTATCCGTAGGTATATCGGGATAAAAGTAACCTGTGTGTTAATCCAGGGTGTCGGCTACCTCAATACAACATTTTATCAAAATTGGTCCAGCCGTTTGAGCGTGAAGAAGTAACAAACATATAAACACACACACAAACTTTCGCCTATATAATATCAGCGTGATAATTGATAACTCAGGAAAGAAAATGACAGCAATTAAACTAGCGCAAGAAAGGAATTTCAGGATAAAAAGGGCTATTGATTGACTATTGATTGAAGTTCCTGTGGGATAATTCCCGACCTCCACGCGGGCAAAGCCGCGGGTAAAAGCTGGTTAATCATAATTTATTCGCCGAATTCGAGGCTCCACCAAACCAAACAAGAAACTTGTAAAAAATAACCTTACACCGGTGCGAACATACCTGCGAATGCCACAAATAAACACAATAATGTAGGTGAGTTTATATGATTGACTTCCATTCAATTTTGCGACGAATAGCTATTTCTGTGTCAGTATAATAGGCGTTAAGACGCTGTCAACCGCTATTGAGTTCCGATGTTTCGGTATTTTTAGCCACGCCCACTATTTCTCCGATATCCTAGCGCCATTCTTAAAGGGCGGTGATACAGTGAACTATCATGTCAGGAACAGTGTGATTCGGTTAATAATAATTAATAATGAACCAATAGATGGCGCTCTTGTATATTAGTATATTTTTAACTAAGATTCTGTTTCAGACTTATTTTACTCATAATTTTGATCACGAGTGCGAGTGAGAAGCTTCAGAGCTTAACAAAAAACAAAACAAAACATATTATTCAATATCCTACACAAACATCCTACATGTTTGTGAAGGATTTTGAAAAATACAGGTTAACTAAACCTGTATCCATACTAATATACTAATCACACTAATATTATAAAGGCGAAAGTTTGTGAGTGTGTGTGTTTATATGTTTGTTACTTCTTCACGCTCAAACGGCTGGACCAATTTTGACAAAATTTTGTATGGAGGTAGCTGACACCCTGGATTAACACATAGGCTACTTTTTATCCCAATATTCTCTCGGGATCGAAACTTATGCGGGTGAAACCGCAGGGCGCGGCTAGTTTAATATAAACCCATAATTTCAGTTATTTTGCAAATTCAATTTTTTTTTATAGTCTATACTGTCTATAGTCCATTGCTGAGCAAAGGCCTCCCCCAAATCCTTCTCGAAATTCAAACATTAAAAATAATAATCCCTCTGTTGCTATTACCTGATACTAGCTCTGTCGGACACGAAGCCAGGTGAGACAGCGTGCTTTTTGGCCATGCCCACCAGTGAGTTTGGTCTCGCGACTAGTTTACTCTTAATGTGGCCACCACCTCCTCCACCAGCTGGGGGCGGAGACTCTGCGTCAGCGGGGCGGCCCAGCAGTTGAGACATAAACCGAAGAAAACAACAGAGAGGAAATTGAAATAACTGAAACTGTACATAGAACTTCCTACTTAAAATGAAAGCAAAGAAGACATCCGACAAGATTCCAGCGTTGGTACTGTTACGAGCTTCGGGTTCGTGACAATAAAAACTGCCGATTTAATAACCAAAAAAAATGACACTTTAATAATCAACACTAATTACAACTCAAACACACTAATTACAAAACACAATTGCACTACTGATCGCTCTAAGTCGCACTTGAATATCGCTTCGATGTTATCACTTCGATCGCTTTATCCAAACTGTCTCGGTCGTGGCGCGTCTCGGCCTTATATAGCGCCAAAGAGAGTTCTAGAACCTTCCATTGTAGAAACATCTAGAATGTTCGAGTACATACAGGCCCCGATCGACCAGATGTCGAAAGTTCGGGAATGTTCTAGAAAGTTCTCGCATCGAAATTTCTAGAAGGGTCTTCACTACTAGTTCCGCTACTCGATACTAGATGGCGCTAGTGGTAACTACTGTTACCATGTACCAGGCATTAATTGTGGCGCGCAACAGTACCTACAGTTTTAACTTCAGTTTTTTTTTAATTTCAGTTATTGAGCAAAATATATCTTCAAAATTGCATTACTTCTGCTGCAATTTTGAACAAATATTTTTCTCAATAACTGAGATTATAAAAACCGAATTGTTAATCGACTTTTGTTGCTGACCGTACATAAAGACATAAAGGTCAAATCAGAAAAATGTGGATAACAATTTAAACGTTATTACGCTAGGTGAGTAGTTTGCTGATGACGACTGCGACAGGTTTTAGAAGAAATTGAAAAAAAAAAACAAACATTCATAAACGTTCCTAGATATTGCTCATGTCTCGGCAATGGCCGAGATATACGGATATAATATCCGTTTCAGCTGCTGACCTGTGTTCATGTACATAAATCCCAAGTATAACCCAAATAGCATTTAGCACCTACCATTTTTTGAAAATTAAAATTTTGTATCCATTGAAAAAAAATACAATAACGCCCTTGCGACATCCACATTTTTCACAACCAAAAATTTATCTTCAACTCAATCAAACTGTAATCTAATCTTACTTTTGAATCGTGAAATCTTTTGATATCCCACAGACAAGTTGCCGTAAAATCCTCTCGACGTCACAGGGAGGGTGACCCAATTAAGATGTCACCATAAGGAAGGTTATCCATGTACCGTCACCTAAAGAGATAAGTAATATAGGTCGTCGGGTATAGTTGGTCACTGGAAAGGAGAAAATGCTAAAGCGCCATTTGGGCCAAAATGAGTTATATAATATATCGTTGGATTCAACGATAGCCACAATCCACAGAGACAAATTGGCTCAGATAGATTGTCTTGAAACCTAAACAGATTGACGCAGAAAAAATCGAATCCAACGTTATATTATATTTTGGCCCAAATGGCGCTTAGCATTTTTTCCTTTCCAGTGACGAGTTGAAGTTTATGTAGTAAGACACCGATGAGCAAAACCTGGATGAGGCTGGCCAGGAGCGTGGGGATTGGCACAAAAAAAGAGAGGCCTGTGGCCAGCTGTGGATGAAGTCGGTCGATGATGATGATGATGATGAAGACACCGATGGATGATTTCGAAAGAAATTTAATTTGATAAATGAAGTGTTTTCTGTTAATTAAATTCAATATTATCCATCGGTTTCTTACTACACTTCAACTTTATTCGATGACCCTGGTTACTTTTCCCCTTAGCTGACCGTGCCCATGTGCCTACCGTGATGCCGCCACGGTAGGAGTTCAAATGAGTCGGTTTAACTCACGCTCCATGAGTTGTGAGAACTTTGTGTGACTGTCATTATGAAAGCCTCACAGGACCCTGTTCGATTCGTTGTGTACTGGGAATTTATGCTAAAAACCAGCGACCCGTCTCTGCTTCGCACAGTTTTTACGACTCGACGAAACATCGAGATTTCTTTACTATACATAAGTTTAATATTAATCCATACTAATATTATAAATGCGACAATGTGTATTTCTGTCTGTTACCCCTTCACTCTTAAACCGCTGCACCGATTTGGACGAAATTTGGTATAGAGATAGTTTGAGTCCGTGGAAAAGACATAGGATAGTTTTTATCCCGATATTCCCACGGGACCGACACTTATGCGGGTGAAACCGCGGGGCGCTGCATGTGTTTTATAAACATGAACTTTACGGAATAAGTTCTCTAAATGATTTTGAAAACCGCATCAAAATCCGTTTCGCAGTTTAAAAGAACGACGTGGTCAAACGGGATCCCTTCTTTTCGCATAATGTTCTTTGTCCTAATATACTTCGGCATAACGATTTTGGCACAATTTGTTTTGGCATAATAATACTTCGGCATAATTTTTTTAGGCATACATTTTATGTTGGCATAATCATCTTAAAGACTAATTTGTTTTGGCATAAATTTGATTCGCATAACGTTAGTAGGCCTAATGACTATTAGCATAATAATATTTAGGCATACAATTAACTCAATTTAATATGCTGTGCAACAAAAGTTAGTGACAGAACCGAATTGCTGCAAAACCGACTTCACGTAGTCTTGTTTGTCCTACCCCTAGAGTGTAATTTAAAATCGCGTAGGCGCGTAGGGGCGAGGCGGCCCGTGGGCTGAGGAGCAGGCGGCTGCGAGCGATCCGCCGCGGCTGAGGCTGGCCGGCGAAGCCGGCCAACAAGCCGAATGTGCGGTGGTGAGCGAAAGCCGTCTGCGACGATTAGCACGCGTGGGGCCGCCGGAGGCCCGCAGCGCCGGAGCCGTGACAGAAACCCTGCCTGCTGCATGTTGCATGCTCGCTTGAATGCTGCATGCTGCATGCTTGCTTGCATGCTGCATGCTTGCTTGCATGCTGCATGCTTGCTTGTTTGTTGCATGCTTGCTTGCATGCTTGCTTGCATGCTGTATGCTTGCTTGCATGCTGTATGCTTGCTTGCATGCTGTATGCTTGCTTGCTTCATGCTTCCTACAGCGAAAAAAAACACACAAAATTGTTCAATACGTTATATTATATTAATATGTTATATATTACCTGATTCAAGAGATATGGTTTTTTTCCAATCGTCGAAATAAATTGGTATATCCTCTTCGGGCAAATTTATGCTTTAGGATATTATGCTTAAAAAAGTTATGCTTTAAAACTTTATGCTTAATACATTTATGCTTTAGAAATATTATGCTTAATCATTTAAATAAGCTAATTTTTTTAAGCATAATTTCTCTAACCATAATATGGTTAGAGAAATTATGCTTAAAAAAATTATGCGTAAGCTGTTATGCGTAATTATATTATGCGAAAATATAATTGTGCCAAACAAAATTATGCTAAGTTATATTAGGTCTTAAAATTTTATGCAAATGGATAGGGAACCGGTCAAACAGACAGGCACGAAGAGCGACTTCACTTTATAATATCAGTTTAGAAAATCTACTAAGCCGAGCGACAAAGTTGTTTGCAAACTCTTTTACGAAGGTTTCAAAACCAGATAAATCAATCTGGAATAATAAAGTAACTTTTTCAGGTTTTTTGGCGATGACAGCGTGATAAACCAACGTACAGTCAACAAAGGAGATAAGTATACAGGATCTTCGGATCACTCGGACATAGTTGAAGTTTAGTAAGAAACCGATGGAGGTTGTTGCCTGAAATTTAATTTGATAAATGAGCTGTTTGTTTTCTATTAATAAAATAAAATTTTATTCGAAAACATGCATCGGTTTCTTAGTAAACATCGACTACATTCGACGATCCTGTATACTTATCTCCTTCGTTGACTGTAAATGAAATAATAATGATAAATAAATAATAATAATTAAAAATAATTATGTTTGAAATGTAATGTATGTGTATGAGGTAGGTAATATTGGTGACATATCTCTATGGGGTTTGCTTGACCAGCGGAACAACTGCGTAATACATTATCAATTGGAATCGCTTTCATTTTGACAGTTCAACAACATTCATTGCGTTATTTACGCGTTGAGCAGACAAATTATGTTTCGAACTTAGGAAGCAATGGATTAGCAATTTGCTTCAAAATAATTCAGATTCCAAGTGATGGGTGCTGGTGTATAGGAACTGCTGTAAGATCCGTTACTTAAAAACATAGTATATTCTTATATTACTTGTTTAGTTTTGTTAACTGAATTGTTTTTAGATTTAATGTATTATTTTTTTTTTCTCCTTTTCTCTTTCACACACTGTCTACCTCTCTCTATTTATTGTCCTATCGCAGGTATGCTGGATGAGATTTCTTATGAAATAAGCAACATCTTTGTGCCTATTTTTTAGTTCTGTTTTTTTTCTTGTCTGTTTATTTTTATTATTTATTTATTTGGTTCACCAACAATTGTTTACACTAACATCTTGATAAAAATAACGTCTTTAAAAACTTTAAACAGTGTTACAATTACTTAAAGGTAAACACCACATGAACTAAAATTATGTTAATTTGTAAGCCTAGGTACCAAGCCAACTTATAACTAAAGCAAAAAAAATGTAAA
This sequence comes from Mesoligia furuncula, assembly GCA_916614155.1. Lineage (NCBI taxonomy): Eukaryota > Metazoa > Arthropoda > Insecta > Lepidoptera > Noctuidae > Mesoligia > Mesoligia furuncula. Next base: position 22,066,292 of record OU744808.1, read on the forward strand.
AAAATATGTAGCATAAAAATAAAGAAAGTTTTGAATGTGATTGCTAAAGTTATTTAAGTCAGTAACAAAATAATGAATGCTTTACAACACCTCTGATAAACAACTCAAGATTTTAGATTTCTGCATAGTCAGAAAATCGCTGCAACTATTCAAAACCCTACAGAATTTTATATGTGTGTATTTATATATGTGTGTACTGTGTACATAATTGGTAAAATAAATAAACTTTACATTTTGACCGTTACCGTATTCATGGATTACTTGATCGGAAATAGGATAGCTACAGACGCCAGCACATCAAACTACAACAATCTGTCAAATTTCTTTAATAGATTTTCAACTTTAGTGCTAAAGCATAAGGTTTAAAGTTGATTGGTTAAATTTGACTGTTTCGGGTAGCTTGATGTGCTGGCGTCTGTACCCTCACGTCATGAATTCCGTTTTTTAAATAGATTATGTGAGCATAGATAGGGTCTGTATTTACCTTATAATAAAAACACATGAAATGTGTATATAAAATATCAATAGCAAAGAACAGCAAGTTAATTAATATTGATTTCATATAATAGAGGAGAGTGGGCACGGCTGGCAATGGATGAGTCACGTTATAATTCGCACAGTTACGCGCACCGGGCGCCGCCTGTGAACTTAACTAACCATAAAACGTTGTACGTTTTGTTTCCATGCAAATGCACGATGGTGCTATGAAGCGAAGTCTTGGAAAAAGTTTTGGAACTCATTATTCTAGTCTAGTTAATAGAAAAGTTTTCCAATATTTGAATTTTCTTGTTGAACTTTTTTAATTATTGACTTTCTTGAGGCGAAAATTTATTTTGAGTCTTGGGTATTTTAAGGTTCGTAACGAAAGGGTGTCAACGGGAGGGTTACTAGGGCTCCGTTGTCCGTCCGTCATTCCGTCTGTCACAAGCTGTATCTTTTGAACCGTAATAACCGACTTATTATTTTTGACATTGGATTTTTTTTACAGAGTTCTACCAGTATAATAGCGTCCATCCATTCATCCTCTGCATATTGTCGGAGCAGTGGGATTCTCCAATGCTCGAGCGCTGGATACGACATTTAGTTTTTAAAGTGTCATTACTAACATTAGTTTCTCATAAGCATCTCTGTGTTACTAACTAACTATTTGGAAATCAGAAATAAATGAATATAATAATAATAACAAATAATAACAACAATTGATAAAATCAAAATTGTGAGGCGGTACAAAACCCTTCGTGTACGACTCGCACTTTGCCGCTCTGTTATCCATACTGTTACGAGCTTCGGGTTCGTGACAATTAAAACTGCCGATTAAATAACCAAAAAAATGACACTTTAATAATCAACACTAATTACAACTCAAACACACTAATTACAAAACACAATTGCACTACTGATCGCTTTAAGTCGCACTTGAATATCGCTTCGATGCTTTCACTTCGATCGCTTTATCCAAACTGTGTCGGTCGTGGCGCGTCTCGGCCTTATATAGCGCCAAAGAGAGTTCTAGAACCTTCCATTGTAGAAACATCTAGAATGTTCGAGTACATACAGGCACCGATCGACCAGATGTCGAAAGTTCGGGAATGTTCTAGAAAGTTCTCGCATCGAAATTTCTAGAAGGGTCTTCACTACTAGTTCCGCTACTCGATACTAGATGGCGCTAGTGGTAACTACTGTCACCATGTACCAGGCATTAATTGTGGCGCGCAACACTGCCCCCTCCTAAGACATGCTCGTCCCGAGCATTATCGGCCCCATAATAACGCGCCAGTCGATCCACGTGGACGATCTTAGGAGTACCTCTTGCACCTTTCTGTATCCGGTAGGTTACGTCATTGATCTTTGTCACAATCCGGTACGGTCCGTCCCATTTAGCTTGAAGCTTAGGAGATTTCCCTTTGCTGCGGACTGGATTGTGCAACCACACTAGTGAACCTTCGTCGAACCCTTTATTGTTCATTTTACGGTCATAACGGGTTTTCATCTTTTCAGACATTTGCTGGCCCGATTGTCTAACGTGCTCATAGATGTCATTCATTTTGTTCCGCAAGTCACTCGCATAATCGGTTATACTGCGTGGGGCATCAGGTGGTATTCCGGTGATCAGGTCTGCAGGCAGCCGTAATTCTCTTCCAAAGTTTGCGAAAGCTGGTGTCACCGATGTACTTTCGTGAACAGCGCTTCGATATGACAACAAAAACGGTTGTATGTGCTTGTCCCAATCTCGTTGCCGATTTTCCACAACTTTGGCTAGGTACCTCTCCAGTGTCTGATTAAATCGTTCCACCATTCCATCCGATTGCGGGTGGTAAGAAGTTGTTCTCGTTTTATGAGTACCCATTACTCGGCAAGTTTCCTGAAATATTTGGGACTCAAAATTCCTTCCCTGATCGCTGTGAATCTCCAAGGGTACTCCAAAACGGCAGAAGACTTCATGAACCAGTTTATCTGCAACTGTTGAAGCTTCTTGGTTTGGAATGGCGAAGACTTCCGGCCACTTAGTGAAGTAATCCATCACAACCATGAAATACTTGTTACCACTTTCACTTACCGGAAACGGCCCCGCAACGTCAAGGGCTATCCTCTCCCATGGTGCACCAACATTGTACAATTTCAATGCACCTCTACTACGAGTCTGAGGTCCCTTTACAGCTGCACAACTTGTACATTTGCGACACCAGTCCTCGACATCGTCCCGACAGTGGACCCAGTAAAACCGTTCTCGTATCTTCAGTAGAGTCCGTTTTACTCCCAGATGACCTCCTGAACAACCATTATGGTACAGCTGTAGAACATCAGGTACTTGAGCTTTAGGGACAACCATTTGCACATGACAGCTGTCTCCCCGAGCATTTTCCCATTTGCGGCACAGGACTCCATCCTGCATCACCAAGCTGTCCCATTGGGCCCAATAGCTTTTTGTGATCGAACTCATCGCTGAGACGTCGCTCCACCTTGGCTTAGGAGCTCTGGCCTTCATCCACTCCAGAATCGGCTTGATGTCCGAATCTTCCCGCTGTGCACGTTGTACGCTTTCCTTCCATTCGTTGCTGAGGTCTGTCCTGAGCATCCTCACAGGTACCACTTCCTTATACTCTTGCCTAGTACAATGCTTGCGGTCTTCAGGACAAGGTCTTCTTGACAATGCATCTGTGTTGCCATGAGATTTCCCGCTGCGATGTTTGACCACAAAGTCGTATTGCTGCTGCTGCTGGGCGGTGCTGTTAGCCGCACTACCCTTTGGAGACCAGCCATCTTCTCTTTCTGCAGTTCGCTTAGGGCAACTGGATCGAAGGTGGCCCCTTTCCCCACAGCCATAGCACCTAGGGCAGTATCTTCTATTGCGGTCGCGAACTGTAGCCGCTGCAACCTCCCTGACGCGATGGGAACGATGATCCTGCCGCACAGCTTCCACCTCCAGTGCATGGGCCAACGCGTCCTTAAGCACCCTGTGGTGCCCGAGCCTCACAGCAGCTCTCACTTCAAGGTCGCGGATGCCATCTATGAATGCCTGCACCAGGTTCCCATCAATAAGCGCAGGTACGGACTGGTAGGCTTTGCGAACCAGCTTCTCCACTTCAAGGGCCCACTGCTGCAGGTTTTCGTTACTGCGTTGCACGCGATCCTTGAGCTGCGCACGAAACACGTGTTCCAGGTGAGCGTCGCCATACCGAGCCTCCAATGCCTCAAGGAGCTGCTCGTAAGTCACTTCGTTACCGAGAGCTTCCAGGGCAGTTAAGGCCTGGTCGCGCAGGCCTAGGGTGAGAGCAGTCATGGCCTGGCTTTTATTCCACCCGTTCGCCTTCATGACAGCCTCAAACTGGACTTTGTAGGCCGACCATGAAGAAGTTCCGTCGAACGGTGGCACTTTGAATCCACGTAGCGAAGGTGTTATAGCTACGGGAGCTGCGATTCCATCCCCAAGTTTGAGGTAATCCAGCGTTTTCTTCACGTCAGCCATCACGGTTAGCTTCACATCAGCCATCACGTTGTCAACCCGATTATTTACTTGATCGATTCGGGTCTCAGCTTCCGACAGGCGGTTGTCATGTTGAGCAACCTTATCCTTCACCTCCTTCATGTCTTTCCCGAAGGTAGCGTGAAGGTCCTTCATAAGGAGCATCTGCTCTTCCTGACGGCGCGCCTGCTCCTCCTTATCACGTTGGAGCTGTTCTTCCAACCGACGAGCCTGTTCCTCCTGTCGACGAGCCTGTTCCTCCCTGTCACGCAGCAGCTGTTCTTCCAACCGACGGGCCTGTTCCTCCTTGTCCCGTTGGAGCTGTTCTTGCAGTCGACGAGCCTGTTCCTCCTGACGGCGGGCCTGTTCCTCCTGTCGCCGGGCCTGTTCCTGCAGCATCATCATCAGGGCAGCAAAATCTGGCGCTGATGATGCTGGAGCAGCTGTGGACGGGCCGGCCTCCGCGGTCGGTAGCTGGCCTTCCGACCCCATTGGCGTTGTTCCACCGAATCGCCTTTGGTCCGTCTCCTGCTGGCGTTGACTCCGGGTACGGATACCCTCCGTGTCGTCTTTGGGTAAAACCGGCATTTTAATCCCCTCTTCTGACACCAATTGTTACGAGCTTCGGGTTCGTGACAATTAAAACTGCCGATTAAATAACCAAAAAAATGACACTTTAATAATCAACACTAATTACAACTCAAACACACTAATTACAAAACACAATTGCACTACTGATCGCTTTAAGTCGCACTTGAATATCGCTTCGATGCTTTCACTTCGATCGCTTTATCCAAACTGTGTCGGTCGTGGCGCGTCTCGGCCTTATATAGCGCCAAAGAGAGTTCTAGAACCTTCCATTGTAGAAACATCTAGAATGTTCGAGTACATACAGGCACCGATCGACCAGATGTCGAAAGTTCGGGAATGTTCTAGAAAGTTCTCGCATCGAAATTTCTAGAAGGGTCTTCACTACTAGTTCCGCTACTCGATACTAGATGGCGCTAGTGGTAACTACTGTCACCATGTACCAGGCATTAATTGTGGCGCGCAACAATACTAATATTATAAATTCGAAAGTAACTCTGTCTGTCTGTCTGTATGTTACCTTTTCACGCCTAAACCACTGAACGGATTGCGATAAAATTTGGCAGAGAGATAGATTGCATCCCGGGGAAGGACATAGGATAGTTTTTATCGACATACCTCGCGGGCGAAGCCGTGGGCGGAAGCTAGTTATTTATATTCGTGCCTTTTTCTATAAGTACAAATTAATTTTCAAACTTGTGTGAACAAGGCCTTAATTATTACTAGAAAATTCATCATAATACATGTTTTCTTTACTTAGATAATATTGCTAGCGAGGAAATGCGACTACGACTACATTAGTTTAATTTCTCTTTTCAATATTCTCGTAGGTAACGTAAAATGTATATTTTTTCCGTGTCTGTATATTTTTGAGGTTTGTTTATTTGTTAAAAGATACCCTCATTTGTTTTCATTGAATGAACAAGTCTCGGAAAGATTGAATAAAAAAAATGCTGGCAAACTGTTAGTTCCTCCTCAGAGACTGCATCTATATAGTAGAAATGCCAATTATATGACGATAAAAATTTATAATAAATTACCATCTGCGTTCAGAATGTTACCAATAGATAAATTTAAATGTAAAATGTTTGCTTGGCTCTTAGAGATGTGCTTTTATTCAGTTAATGAATTTTTAAATCATAATTTTTGACATTGTAATAAATATTCTATGTTATTAGTATTTTGGTATAATACCTTTAATTATTATCTACTTTGACTATAGAGCTTATATTTTGGACATAATATTGTTTATTTTGACATTTTAATTATATTTTCTGACATTGCAATTAATCTTAATATCATTCATTGTATTACTTTGACTTTAGAACTTGTATTTTGGACATTTTTACTTCTTGACATTTTAATTAATTTAGTGATGATTTGAATGTGCTTAACTTTTTTTTATATTTCTATGCCAGCAATGTGAAACATTATTAGTGTAAGATCTCAAAATATACTTGGAAATAAATAAATTATTATTATTATAAAAAAAACTCCAGTAGGTAACTAAAGTAACTATGTAGTTATTTTTTATTGAAATGCTCCCGGGAAAATTTTCCATTATCTTGGACTTTACCGTACGACCAGATTGGTTTCACTAAATTATTTAATATACGAAACGAGGTTAGCTCGTACGTACTTTTCGGAATAAATTCAATAAGACATGTAACATTGTGAACCAAGATACTTAATACAGTTAAGTACTTACCCATTTTCAATATTGGATTTTGTTTGGATCTACTTAAGAGTTCGACAGTCTGTATAAATAACATTCAATCATGATCGTAGAACCTACATTGATTCAAAAACACACCCTACTAGAGAAAAGCAAGTTACGTTTTACTCAAAATGTTAGAAATTGTTTCGCAAGCATTAAATTACAATTCAAGTATTATTATGTGGTCAGCGGGATTGTCCGAAAGGGTTACCGCTGGCCCGGAACATAAAGGGCTAAGAAAGGAACACGGGTGGGTTTTAGTCAGTAAGAGTTTGACACTCCCTTCCGCTCCACCCAGAGCGAAAGGAGTCATTTGATGATTTCCCAAAAAAAAAAAAAAATATTGTGTATATTATTATTATATATTTATCATGTATGTGATTATTAATATATAAAAAGTTTCAATTCAAGTATTATTGCTTAGGTACCTATCATTCACTATCATTTCGGGTCCCCAAGATACAGGCGCCGCCTATTTTGGAGATCACCAACAGTTACTTACAGACAATAAATCTAACAATGTTGTGGAGGTCAGATATGCAGTTGCTCTATGTAAAATACTAGTATTTAGCTGCATACGGTTAGCCTGGAAGCCGACCCCAACATAGTTGGGAAAAGGCTAGGCAGATGATGAATTTTAAGAATATTCAATAAAATAGTATTTTATTATTTATTTTACACCATAGCACTATATGCAAACTTTACAGTTGCCTAAAGTGCCCGTCGGCAGGGGCTTACTCTACAAACGCAGATTTAAAATTTCACCGTGTATAAACCGAAACTACCCGCAATGCAAGAAAAATAAACGTTCTCTCGTAACAAAAACAAACGTAACGAAATCTAAATAAAACCGTAACGCAAACAGATTATGCAGACAAGTTATTTAACCTGCATAAAAACCTCGTTTGCGCCATCACTGCTGCACCCACTGGGAAACTACAGGGGACCATATTATTTTCAATATTCCTTCCCTGGATGGAGAATAAATGGAGTATAAGGGCGCGGATACATTGGTACACGACCAAACCTTTTCTTTTTCGCACGCAGTTCGAAATATTGAGTGATGTATTTCGTAAAGTGTGCGTTTAGTTTGCGTGATTTGAATATCTCCCGATATGTAGGTACCCGCCCTTAACAGACAACCCTTTGCACGACTTTATAGTATCCTGAGGGCAGGTGCGGCGTTCTGCGGCAGGGAAATTTCCCGCCGCCGAACCTTTGATGGCTCAATAAAGCAATGAGATTGCACTAATATCCGTCTTTTTTATTATTTAATTATTTTGGTGCTTATTTCAGTAATATTTATATTTTTGAAATGTGCTAATTAAGCCCTTTCATTTTATACCTCACAAGGCACCATTCCAAAATATTTATTTTAAATTTTTTATTTTATGTCCTCTAGAGGGCGCCATATTGAATTTAGTGTGACGTCACATAGACTATAACCAACGGACAGTCAAGACGCTTGTAACGGTACCTCATTTGGTAAATTATTATAAGTACCTACTTTTGAAGTTATGAGGGAACAGATGAACATACATACATACCGGTCAAAATCATAACCCTCCTTTTTGCTTCGCCGTAGTCGGGTAAAAAACAACTGACTTCAACAAAAAAACACTACAAAGTGAAAAATAACTTTAATTTCGGAAGTCGGTGTCAAAAACGAAAATGCGGAACCAACGACAGCAGACTTCCGAAATTTAAGTTATTTTTCATTGGTTGGTTGTTTTTTTGCAAAAAAGTTTTTATTTTTCACTTTTTAGTTGTACCTACCTCACACAAATTCAATTAACACTACTTGCTATGTAAATAACAGTGTCAGGAAGTTATTAAAACATCATCAATATAAACTAAGTGGAAAAAATCGTATTATTGAAGCTAACTCAAAAACTACCACCCCTGAGGCGTACCTTATCTATTAAAAACAATACATAGATATAAAAAAGCTAAGGTGCATTGAAAAATTTAAGACACCGACTAGAAGAATCATCAAAATTCGCATAGAAATGCCGGAGATGCAATACGTATGCATATAACTTCGTACATAAGAATAATTACCTAATGTATTATATACTAAAACCTTCCTGAAAGTATGTAGATCACATTAATGAAAGAAACATCAAAATTGGTTTATTAGTTTTTGAGAAAATCGCGGACATACAAACATACATACGGGTCGAATACGGAAACTCATTTTTGAATACGGTTATAAAAAAAAAAAAGATAAGACAAAAACGAGAACTTACTTTTCGCAGCATAGGTACAGAATTTATTCGTTACTTTTAACTTCGTTCAGTATTCAAGTGTGCGAAGTGCACATATTCTACATGACAGGTTTCTAGCTCAGGACTAAACACTTATGCACCGGTATAGTGTCCCTTAGCCCCATTTCCCCCTGTTGACCGACTTTCACAAAGTTGACAGTTCAATATAAGTTAGTAGACACTGCAACCGATAAATTAAATTCTCTTCCATTCCTAACCCAACATGGAAATCTAAAAGCTACGTTTGCATAAAATATTGTTAGCATATCATGAATACTTTTTGATTTCCTGCAAAATCCTGATGGAACCTCCCCAGACGTTAATCCTGGGGACTTTCAATCACAATCGCCATGAATCCAATTGAAGACTAAACGGATTTTTGCGATTTGCATGAAATACCGCGGATGTAGTAGGTCGGTCTTGTGGCTCGGGGCGCATCCTGGTGCAGTCAATATTTCAAATTTTCTGTCTAGCCGGGCCGAGGAAGATGGCGTGTGCATGAAATTCCATTTTGCATCATTATTTTCGAGTGGGCGCGGCATTTTGTAGGACGTACACTCATATAGCAGGCAAGTACTCTATATTTATTGCGGGCAGGTATTTGGGAAAGCAATTTCAGTTTATCTCACAGACCTAACCCGTGTCTAGCTCGCAGGCACGGGCTGGACCTATAAAATATTTGTGTGGGTGCTCACAACTGTCTAATTCTCACGTGTCGTTTGCTAAAAGAAAAATGGTGCTGGTTGAAGCTACCTCGTCTCCAGCGAGGCCAATGAGGTTGATGAATGGATTTATTTAAGTATTATCTTGACTGGTCTCGAGAAAAAGTAGTGAAACTTTTGCAAGATATGAAGGTAAAATCTACCTTGGTAAACTTTTGTGACGTGCTTAAATTTTTGCTTTAAGAGCGTTTACGCCGTTCGGCATTTCATACAAACTTTCAAGCCCTTATTTTTCGAAATTAATGAACCGATTTTAATGAAACTTCATATGTATAAGCAGGATACAAAGGTCTAAAAAGTTAGTAGAGAACATTTTCGAAAAGTCTTATTTAAAAAAAGATAACTGGAAATCTCTGTTTCTATGGAAATATTAAAATCGACCTAATTTGGCTATAACACTATTTTTCGAAAATGTTCTCTACTAACTTTTTAGACCTTTATATTCTGCTTATGCATATAAAGTTTCATTAAAATCGGTTCATTCATTTCGAAAAATAAGGACTTGAAAGTTTGTATGAAAGGCCGTACGGCGTAAACGCTTTTAAGGGGACCCAAACGCAAAAAACGCAAGTTTTATAATGCTTAAAGTATATGATCGACTACAGTAAACAAATTTAGGAAAATATATGATATTCTTCAGGATATATATATGCTAGTTAGATAGTGTGTTGAAAACATATACAACTAATTTGATACGATAGAAAAATATCATGAAGATCCTCTATAAACTATCTTTTTACAATAAAAACCATACTAATATACAATTATTCAGATTTTTTGTCAGATTATTCTACAATGTTGTGTGTTTTAATGTTTTAGTCCACATAATAGATTTTTTGTAAATAGATAAATGCTTCATATTTAACAATAAATTACTAGTGTTGTGTCATCGCGCTTCTCTTCCTTTTTTATGCAGTCCAACAGTGACCGAGCCGTAGTCCCCTTAAAGCTCTTTCATCTTTTGTTTTTAAACAAATATGTTACACACATGACATGACATATCTATATTTCAAGCCGCAGGGTTAGGCAGGTGTGTTCTTATATTATCAACCGGGTAAAAATCCAAACTCCGGGCTACTCTGAGTTTCAGATGGAAAAACTCAATGACAATTTTTGCGACCCGGGAATCGAACCCAGGACCTCCTTAGCAGTAGTGCTTGCGACCACTGGACCAACGAGGCAGTATAAGTAATTAAGTATTGGCATTAATTTATAAATGTATACTGGTGAGTTTGAGATTATTTATTATTATTATTAGATTCTCACACGGAACAAATACTTTTAGATCTAGGTAAGATTAAGGATAAAGTAAAGGCACATAGATAACCTACCTAATATTCTGGGGCCTTATATGTTTAGGCCTGTGTGATATATGTGCCACGAAACGTTCCCACGACACCGCTATAATTTGTACGGCAGGGCAGCGTTCTTCCAAGTCCGCATTTGTTTTACAACCTTCTCATTTTCCTAAAACCCGCGAAACCTTTTAGCAGATAAATAAATCCTCGGCGGATAAGGGTAGAGTAACGACAATCATCAAAAATATAGCGGTGTGTACGGTGCTCGAAAGGGTGGAAAAAGTGCACTAAATCGTTTTTATTGCATTTTATTACATTTTGCGTACCCCTGCCCTCCGGATAAATGGTGCGAAAGAATTTACATATGAAAACTCTTTGACAGCAGCCGAATATTAATATCTTGTTTGGGTAGGTAAAAACCATTGTAGGTACTATTATTTACTAACCGTGATATTAAAATTTGTAGCAGTTTCGAATATTGGGAGTCACGTATGACGTAATTAATGTCGCGCAGCAATTTATCTCATAGATAAAAATTCATAGTAATAAAAATGACATGAGCGACGTGACGTTTATTGGCCTATTACGGTCGCCATCAATTCAAATTCAAATTATTTATTGTGGTTACAGGTAAAAATATGGTGTTATAGTTTATAAAATGAAGAACATCTATGACCCGCCTTTAGGCATACAATAATTAAGGAATTTTCCAACATTCATTTAGTAATAGTTAATATATTAGTAATCAATAATTTTAAAAAATGTCAATAATTTAATAGTAATTAATATATTAGTCATTCATATGTCAATATTTAAATAATAGGCAATAATTTAATAATACTTAATACAGAGATTACTAACAGCTATTAAACTAAAAAAAAATAACAATAATAATAATAGTGATATAATAAAATAACTGGCACTAATAATGAGGAATGAATTATTAAATTAAAATCTGTCATCTAGGTACTCAGTAACAGAGTAATATACCTTATTATATAATAGTTCTAATAAAGCTTTTTTGAAGTGAAGTATTTCATTTAATTCTTTGATTTCTATAGGAAGCTTATTATAGATTTTAGGTGCCATTCCAAGAAGACTTTTCGAAAATAATGCAGTTTTGTGTGGAATGGTACATATCTCTCTGTTGCGACGTTTAGATTTCAGTGTTTTAAATATATGAAAGTTGGATTTGACAAATACTGCTGTTTCAAAAATGTACATACAAGGAAATGTTAGAAGTTTAAACTTTTTAAAATATGGGAAACAGCTGTCAGTAGGTTTAAGTTTAAATACAGAACGCACACATCTCTTTTGAGCTTTGAACACAGTTAACCTCTCTGTGGAATTTCCCCAAAATATAATTCCAAAACGTAATGTAGATGTCACATTATGCTTTGTACGATATGAGAACTATAGACTCGTTTGCCATTTTTGCAAGATTATAGAGTGCATATGAGTATTGGTGTAATTTTTTACAGACAATCTCTACGTGACATTTCCAGGTTAAGTGACTATCAAGCTGAAGGCCTAAAAATCTGGCATTGTTCGTTTCAGCTATTCTTTGACTAGCATGTGTTATATTTAAATTAGGGGTAACGGTTTTTTGGTTAAATGTCATAAACTTTGTTTTTTCTATGTTTATTTTTAATTCGTTCATTACTAGCCAATCTATTATGCAATGGATGGAGTTGTTTATATCATTTTGGTAAGTGTCGATCTGTTTGCATGGTATAATGAGTGTGCTATCATCGGCAAATAAAACTGTTTGAGATTTAGTGCATTTTGGCAGATCATTGATATAAATGAGAAACAACAAAGGGCCAACGACACTTCCTTGTGGTACCCCACATGATGTACTTCTAGGTGATGACATATAAGTTACCTCTACTTTAGACTTAGAGCATATTCTTTTTAAAACAGTAATTTGCTTACGGTCACTGAGATAAGTTTTTAGTAGGTTTAAAATATTTCCTCTAATGCCATATCGATCTAATTTACCCAATAATATTTCATGATTGACATGGTCAAACGCTTTGAACATATCCATGAGTACTGTCGCAATAGGATTTTTTTTATCTACATTACTAACAATTACAGAAAATAGTTCATAAATTGCCTTATTAATATTTCTATTTTTCCGAAAACCATATTGTTGGTTTGCAAATAGATTATTTAACTCAAAAAAGGAGTATATTGATTTATAAATTATTTTTTCAAAAACTTTAGATATTACTGGTATGAGACGGTAGTTTGAAACTGTATCTTTTTCACCTTTTTTGTGCAAAGGCTTAATTAAAGTAGTTTTTAACGCATTTGGAAAATGGCCATGTTCTATGCATAAATTTATTATAAAACTTAATACGGGCGCAATTATATGTGATACGGATTTTAAAATGTTAGAAGTTATATCATCATAACCCGCACTATTCGTGTTCTTTAAAGAATTAATAATTTGGAATATTTCTACGGGATCTGTTGGTTTCATAAATAGCGATTTGTGATAGTGATTTACAGAGGATACAGCCCCAGTGCAATTATTATTCACATTAGGTTGAACAGAATCAATAAAATAATCATTAAATGCTGAGGCAATTTCTTTAGGGTCACTTATTTGTTCATTTCGAATAACTATATTTTGAATGGGTTCAGGAGGCAAGTTGATTTCACACCTATTGATTAACTTCCAAGTTGCTTTAGTTTTATTTTCTGCATTTTTTACAAACCAACTATTTTGTGATTTTTGTGTCAAGTATATCACTCTTTTTAGTCTTTGTGAGTAGGCTTTTAGTGATAGTTTATTTTTTAAATTCGGCGATCTTCTATACTCCCACAACATTGCTCTCTTCCGTTTACTACAATTTCTTATTCCTTTAGAAATCCAACGAGGTGATTTTTTGGCGGAAATCTTTTTTCTTATGATGGGGAAACATAGATCATAGAATAATTTGAATTCATCGTAAAATGAATTGAATGCTAACTCAGGATCATAAACTTCATTAAAACTTAGCTTACTAATAGTTTCGATGAACTTTGATTTATTTTCTAAGCTATAATCCCTTGCTAATATAAACCAGTGATCAATAGAACACGACTTCTTCACAGGACACTTAAAGAGTTGTGCTGTGTGTCAATGACCATAGTCTGGTTAGAAATATATACTCGTACAGGGTTATTTGAAATAAAAAATTGGCTAGCTAAACTTCACAGAAGCGATGCGTATCTAAACAATAAATAAATAAATTTGATTTTTTTGTCCAAAATCTAGCCGCGATCTCATCTCTGCGACAATCAATGTCAAAAAGTTTTAAAAAATGTAGAGAGATTTAACAGATTGACATTGAGATCAGTAGGCTAATTTTCTCGTAATTTAAAACGATCAAAATCCAGTCTCATCTCGACGACAAACATATGTCAAGAACTTGTCAAAATGTAGGGAAATTCGCGGATTTTTTAACAGATTGAGACAGATCAGACTGTGAAGGTTCTTAAAATTACGAGAATTGCCTCTCTAATTGTAAACGTTCTTAAAATTATGAGATTTGTCCTCAAAAGACTGCTGCCACGCAACCATCATGTGACGCGTTCTTAGAGTGATTCTCACTAGCCAGAGTCACTGTTATGCGACCTTTTCGGTGATTCCAGTAACTTCGTAACAAAACTAGACGGCGCCACTTGCTTCGCCGTCATACAAATGGCATTCGAGATTACATTTATTAATATAGTTTAGCTCTAGAGCTTTCCCCGTGCTAGTGCTCGGGGACTTCAATGCCAAGAATTTGGCCTGGGGTTCCCGTTACACGGATGTGCGGGGCAGGATGGTGGAGGACTGGGCTCTGGATACAGGCCTGGTCGTCCTAAATCGGGGTTCTGTTCCCACGTGTGTGCGGATGCGGGGTGAGTCCGTGGTGGACATCTCGTTCGCCAGCCCCGCTCTGTCACAACGTGTCATTGACTGGCGCGTAATGGAGGGGGTGGAGACCTACTCCGATCACCGGTATATCCGGTTCGACGTCTCCGCCCAGACCTCTAGCGCGCTGGTCCAACAGGCCCCGAGTGGTCCGCGGTGGGCGCTGAAGCAGCTGGACCGGGAGCTCCTCCTGGAAGCCTCGATCGTGCAGGCCTGGGTGTCATCACCGGACAGGCCTGCCAACATCGACGATGAGGCGGAGTGGTTCCGGGAGGCCATGTCCGAGATCTGTGACGTGGCAATGCCCCGAGTCCGGCCAGGACGCGCCCGACGTCAGGTGTACTGGTGGTCGCAGGAGTTGGAGACGCTACGCAAGGCGTGCGTCGATGCGCGACACCTGTACACCAGGCACCGCAGGCTCCGCATTCGCCCTCCGGATGCGGAAGCCACGGAGGCGGAGCTGTACGAGGGGTACAGAGCGGCGAAGACCGCCCTCCAAGAGGCTGTCCAGCGGGCCAAGGATGTGGCCCGCGAGGAGATGGTGGAGACTCTGAACAGAGATCCGTGGGGGCGCCCTTATAAAATGGTGCGGAATAAACTCCGCACCTGGGCCCCCCCGCTGACGCAGAGTCTCCGCCCCCAGCTGGTGGAGGAGGTGGTGAGCGCTCTGTTCCCTTCACGGGGGGATCACACTCCCCCGCCCATGGCTCCGCCAATTGCGGTGCCCGAAGCGGACCACGCGGACGACGACGACATCCCTGCTGTGACCGGGGTAGAACTGAGAGCGGCGGTAGGAAGGCTGAAGGCCAAAAATACCGCCCCAGGACCCGACGGCTTGCCAGGTAAAGCCTGGGTCCTGGCCTCGAGGGCTCTCGGGCCTCGACTGGAGGCGTTCTTAAGCGCATGTTTGGAGAGAGGCCAGTTTCCACGCCGTTGGAAGACGGGGAAGCTGGTCCTCATTCGGAAGCCAGGGAGCCCTGCGGACTCTCCGTCCGCATACCGGCCCATCGTGCTGCTCGCCGAGGTCGGCAAGCTCTTTGAGAGAGTGATTGCGGGCCGCCTCGTCGGGCACCTGGTGAGGACGGGGCCGGATCTTGCGGACAGCCAGTTCGGTTTCCGCAAGGGGCGCTCGACGGTGGACGCCATCATGCGCGTGAGAGCCCTCACGACGGGGGACGCGGTGTCCCGGGGTGGGGTCGTCGTGGCGGTGTCACTCGACATCGCCAACGCGTTCAACACCCTCCCCTGGAGCACCATTGTGGAGGCACTCCGGTATCACCGGGTGCCGCCCTACCTCCGTCGAATAGTCGAGGCGTATCTGACGGAAAGAGCCGTCAGCTACCCCGGTCGCGATGGGGAGTGGAACCGGCGAGAGATGTCGTGCGGTGTCCCTCAGGGATCGGTCCTGGGGCCGCCTCTGTGGAACATCGGGTACGACTGGGTGCTGCGCGCCGACCTCCCTGATGGCGTCAGCGTGGTTTGCTACGCTGACGACACGCTGGTCCTGGCGCAGGGGAGGTCGCATCAGGCGGCGGCTGACGCGATGACACGCGGGGTTGCGATAGTCGTGGAGAGGATCCGGCAGCTGGGTCTCGAGGTGGCATTGCACAAGTCCGAGGCCATGTCGTTTCATGGGCCCCGGAACGCGCCGCCATCGGGATCCCAACTAACGGTAGGAGGGGTTCACATCGGCGTCGGGATGACGATGAAATACCTGGGTCTCGTCCTCGACAGCCGGTGGAACTTCGTGGAGCATTTCCGACGTTTGGCCCCCAAACTGGAACGGGCCGGGGCCGCCTTCAAGCGGCTCTTGCCCAACCTGAGGGGGCCAAACGCCTCCTGCCGGAGGCTTTACGCGGGGGTCGTGCGGTCCATGGCCATATACGGGGCCCCGGTGTGGGCGCGTTCACTGCGGCGGCGAGCCGCCCACTACCTGAACGCGCCCCAGAAGGTGGTAGCCATAAGGGCTATCCGGGGCTACCGCACGATCTCTGGTGAGGCGGCAAGCCTCCTTGCCGGACTGCCGCCATGGGATCTGGAGGCGATAGTCCTCGCGCGCCTGTATGAGTGGCGCGCGGAGGCACTACGCCGGGGGGAGGATCCGCTTCCGCGGCAAATCGCTGCGGAGCGGACGGATCTCCGGCGCGATCTCATGGCGGCATGGAAAGAGCGACTGTCACAACCCAGCGTAGGGCACGCCGCGATAGCGGCGATAAGACCCCTCTTGAGGAGTGGCTAGAGAGGCGCCACGGCGCCCTCACCTACCGCCTGACGCAGGTCTTCACCGGACACGGAAGTTTCGGGAGGTTCCTGCACATCATCAGGCGGGAGGAAACGCCCGGGTGTCACCATTGTCAGGATCGCCCAGTGGACACGGTGGAGCACACGGTGGAGGTCTGCCCCGCTTGGGCGGAGCACCGCCGTGTCCTCGTAGAGGCGATTGGCAGCGACGGCGACCTCTCGCGTCCGGCCCTGGTGCAAGCCATGGTCCGGGGCGAGAGGGAGTAGGAGGCAGTCACCTCCTTCTGCGAAGCAGTCATGCTAGCGAAGGATGTGGCGGAACGGCTCAGGGAGAGAGCCTCCCGTCCCAGCCACCGCGGGAGACGCTCCGGGCGTCGGGAGCCGCGTGACGACTCCCGGCCACCGTAGGCGCGGGCCTGCGGGCGGAGAGTAATGAGTAGCTCACCGCCCGATCAGGACCAGGCCCGTGCCGGACGGCGCGTACGTGTTCCAAGCGCGCCTCAAAGAGATGTCAGCATCGAGGAGGGGCCCCTTAGGGCCGAAGCCTGCCGGGTCAGCGGGATTGTCCGAAAGGGTTACCGCTGGCCCGGAACATAAAGGGCTAAGGAAGGAACACGGGTGGGTTTTAGTCAGTAAGAGTCTGACACTCCCTTCCGCTCCACCCAGAGCGGGAGGAGTCATTTGATGACTTCCCAGCCTCAAAAAAAAAAAAAAAAAGCTCTAGAGCTTTAGCTTTTAATTTAATAAGTTTTGGAAGTTAACGAATAAATTAAAACATAGATCGGGGATACCGGTGAGCGTCGCGGGCGTGAGCGACCCCTCTGATATAGCTAATGCTTTTCAAAAGCATTTTAATGTAAACTCGCGGTTGTGTGGCTATAGCGAACCGTCACATAGCGGCGCGGGGGTGGCCGTGAGCGGGGCTCCTCCTGTCAGGTTCTCCGCTAAAGAAGTCGCGAGATGTATACAGAACATGGTGAGGGGAAAGTCCCCCGGTCACGACGGCCTCAGCGTCGAACATCTGAAATACGCCGGGATACACTTACCGCGGGTACTTGCTATGTTTTTTAACCTATGTCTAAGTCATAGTTACTTACCTAAAAGTCGTAGAACTTAGCAATACGATCGTGGTGCCAGTAATAAAGAATAAGACTGGTGACGCCTCCGATATCTCCAACTATAGGCCAATATCCCTTGCCACTGTCTGTGCTAAGGTGTTGGATAGTCTGCTTGATAAAATCTTAGCTAAGCATATTGTTCTCGAGGATGGTCAGTTTGGTTTTAGACCAAACTTATCAACGGATAGTGCAATTTTATGCCTTAAGCAGACTGTCCAATATTATACAGACAGAAAGACTCCTGTAATGGCATGTTTCCTGGATTTATCGAAGGCGTTCGACCTCGTCAATTATGACCTGCTCTGGCATAAGCTCACTCATGACACAACTGTCCCGGCTGATGTGATATCACTGTTTAGATATTGGTACAGTAGTCAAAAGAATACAGTTAAGTGGGCTGGCTCATATTCGGATATGTATGGGTTGGATTGTGGGGTGAGGCAGGGGGGTTTGAGCCCCCCCCGTCTTTTTAACCTTTACATAAACAAACTGATAGGTAGGCTCAGTAGCACTAAAATCGGTTGTCACGTGGACGGTATCTGCGTGAACAACATCAGCTATGCTGATGATATGGTGCTGCTGAGCCCATCTATCGGTGCAATGAGAAAGCTCCTTAAAATTTGTGAAAGTTATGCAGTGGCTCACGGGCTCAAATACAATACCGATAAGAGTGAATGGTTGGTTTTTAAATCAGGTACTTTAACGTATAAACATCTGCCTGAACTCTCACTCTCTGGGTCTCCTTTAGGTCGGGTTTCGAAGTTTAAGTATTTGGGCCATTGGGTCACTGATGACTTAAAAGATAATGTTGACATAGACAGAGAGCGCAGGTCGCTGGCTGTCCGTTGCAACATGCTGGCCCGCAGGTTTGCACGCTGTACTAAATCGGTAAAGATAACGCTTTTTAAGGCCTACTGCCAGTCGCTTTACACGTGCAGCCTGTGGACCAAGTATACCCAGCGGGCATACAGCGACCTGCGCGTCCAGTACAATAACGCATTCAGGGTGCTTTTGGGGTTGCCGTGGCGATGTAGCGCGTCAGGGATGTTCGCGGAAGCGTGCGTCGATGGTTTCGCCGCGATCATGCGGAAGCGATGCGCTTCCATGATGGCGCGGTTGCGCTCCTCCTCCAATGGAATCCTGAATGTGTTTGCAGACCGGTGGGACTCTCCCCTCTTACGAAGGTGGGTAAGTGTTCATACACACTTATCCAAATAAGCGGTGTACCATTGAACGAACAGTTCAATGGTACACTACTTGTTTATTATTGTAAATTTAATTTAATACTAACATTAGGCTAAGTTATACTACTAGACTACTAACAATATATGGATGTAAATCTGAAATAAAATATTTGAATTTGAATTTGAATTTGAATTTAGCCAGGGGATCCCATTTTTATTCTATGAAGCCTATTTATGAAGCATTCATCTGTAAACTGAGTCAGGAGGAAATTACTCTTGAAAATATTAAAAACTAAGCTTTGGCGCGGGGCTCTGCCCGCGAGTATGTCGGAAATTATCCTACGGGTCTACTCGCGGGCCCTATCAGAATAACAGCGGTGCGAAATTTATTTTTTGTACGTCGCAGCATCATGCTGAGATAAGAGCCTTATGACATATGGGCAACGGGGACAACGGACAGTTAACAGAAATTTATTGTTAAACAATTTGCGTAGTCATTCTTTGACAGTTGTATATGAAATGGCTATGATACGTCAAGTTGACGTAGGGTGTCAATTTGCTTAATAATTAATTTTCGTTTACTGTAAGTAGGTCATATATGGTCATATGTTGTATTTTACGTCCCGTCCCTAAATCAATACCTACCGATTTGTATGTTCCCATCTCCTTATTATTCCTGCGACATTCTTTTGTTTCCAAACCGCGGTAGACTCATAAATGAAGATAATGTTTACCTCGCAAAAGTTTCATTAAATGAGGACGTGTCTGTAATTATTCATGATGTTTATAAAACAACTAGGTTCTGCCCGCGACTTCGTCCGCATGAAATTTCGGTCCCCAAGCCAGGGTCGTCGCATTGCATCACCGATCCGCGCTGTCATTTCGTTTTCGCTTAGCGTTTTTATGTTAAAACGCCTATAGCCTTCCTAAAGAATTAGGAAAAAAGCAAGAAATTTTTCAAATCCAACAGGTAGTTGCAGAGTTTAGCGCGTTCAAACAAACAGACAACCAAACTCTTCAGCTTAATTATTAGTGTAATACTTATTTATACTTAAATGATTTCCGTACATTCGAACGACGTGTTTCGTCTCTCGGAATATAAATGTGGAATATATATTATGATTGGTATGTTATTTCAATAGATTTGTGGCGACATATTTATTTATTCTGCTGGCGTATAATTTTATTTGCAGTTTTGTTTCATTATGTTTTGTTTTTGTTGAGGTTGACTTTCCGTACTCAAACGTCACTTTGTAATAGGTACCTACGGAACCTATTAAGGATCAAATGGACGTAGCTGTATATAGGTAGGCTTAAATAAATAGGCAACCTGAGAGAAATGAGAATTCTACGAAAACGATAAACATTACTAATTTAGAGATACCAAAAGAATAATGACAACAGTGGTAGCCCAGTGGTAACGGCCGCGACTTACGAGTTGTAGGTCGTGAGTTCGAACCCAAACAGGCACTTTTTTTATGTAAATTATTTCATCGCCACTACTCTGAAAACGGTGAAGGAAAACATCGTGAGGAAACCGGTACCTATGTCATAGAGAGAAAAATTCGAAGACGTCTGACATCCACCGCATTCCTCCTCATCCCGCATTTATAGCCCCCTCCCTCTCATAGAGAGGGGGCTTGTGATTATGCAAAAAAAAGTTTTTTTTCTGGCACAAATATATTACTTAGGTACCATAATGGTAATATTATTACCATAAGAGTCATACACAACACCACAAAAATCGTGCAATTTCGTCAACACTCGCGGTATTCACAATGTTTTCATCAATATTCCGCGAGAGTTGCCCCGACAAACGGTACCATGTGGCCATTTTATTAAGTCCCCTTACAGCCATGATACACCCACATAACTTTGTATACTGCCTAATTTGTTTCTCTTGTGTGGGAGGATATTCTAGGCTGTGTACTGAAAAAAAAGGTCGTTGGCGACGTGTATTTTTGTCGCTATTTTCAGAAGGTATATATGGCTATTATAATTAGTTTTTTTTCCGTTAGCCTGTTCTGTCCCACTGCTGGGCAAAGGCTTCTGCCATTTTCTTCCACATTTTCTTATGCTGTGCCTTCTCCATCCAGTCGGTTAGGAACGAATCTAAATCGTCACGCCAGCGTTACTTAAGGCCTGCCTCGGTGACGACGCCCGTCTTCAGGCACTCACTGTGTGACGACTTTGGCCCATCTGTCTGGATCCTATAAGTGTGACCCGCCTAGTCCCACTTCAGTATCGCAGACTTGCCGCCAACATCGGCGATACCTGTCTAGGAGCGTATTGTGTTGTTGCGAATTTTCTTTAAGATGCTATGCTCCATCGCTCTTTGGCAAATCTTGAGTTATGTGATGGTTTTCATTGATATTAAGTGTTGTTTTCACGATCTGTTCTTGCTTAGTGTGAAAATAGGTTGCTTTTTGTAATTTTGTTGTTATTGAAATAGATAGGTAGGTTACATTTATTTAGATGCTTACGCCTTTTGTTTTAGTATAACTTTTATGTGGATATGGTACCTAAGTAGGTACAGTCAACAAAAGAGATAAGTATGCAGGATCGTCAGATATAGTTGAAGTATTGTAAGAAACCGATGGATGTTCTGGAATAAAATTTAACTTTATTAATAGAAAACAAACAGCTCATTTATCAAATTAAATTTCAGTCCACAACATCCATCGGTTTCTTACTAAACTTCAACTATATCCGACGATCCTGCATACTTATCTCTTTTGTTGACTGTACTCTTTGATGGTACTTACAGTTGTTTTATCTCCGATTTTGCATCACTGTCAAAATGACAGTGGTCTTTATGCTCCTTGTAATAAGGTTGCTATTGGATTGCTGCCACTGACAAATCTGTCAATGGCGCCGATTCCCTTGTTCACCAACTAAGCTAAATTTAAGTTCAGTGTATCTTTTTCTTAAGAAAAGGACAGAAGATTTTTTTTAAGAAAAGGACAGAAGATAAATATTAATCTAGTTCTGTCAAATTAAGATAATCCATAGACAAGTTTAGACGAGATAAAAAAATTGGCTACTAAAAATACGTTAATTTAAGTCAGGCGCTGACTAATTTAACAGGACTAAACTGATATTTATCTTCTGTCCTTTTCTTAATGAAATAGAAATAAAAAGATGCACTGAACTTAAATTTAGTTTAGTTTGTGAACAAGGGAATCGGAGCCAATATCAGAGTTATCTTGGGTTGTTGTAGTCAGAGGTAACTGTGAACGGACTGTATATCTACATGTCTATGTCATAGCGCTTGGCTAAATATCAATTGCCGTGCCCCTAGCGCGCGGCTACAAATTGATAAAATAATCATCATCATCTGCCTAGCCTTTTCCCAACCATGTTGGGGTCGGCTTCCAGTCAAACCGGATGCAGCTGAATACCTAAATCGATAAAATAATACCTACAATAAATAAGGAGGAGCAATCGTTGAAATAGAACCATAACATCATGCATGTTCTCTGTCGCATAAATGCGACACAAGCGGTTAAAAGGTTAAAAATGTTATTACTGTCTTGTACGTCGTGTACGTTCATAAAGTTGAAACATTGATGAAGCATACACAGACGCAGACAGAAACAGTAATAAAGAAGTAATAAATAAGGTTTTATAACATACTAGCAGTGCCCCGCGGTTTCACCCGCATAAGTGTCGATCCCGTGGGAATATCGGGATAAAAACTATCCTACGTCCTTTCCCGGGACTCAAACTATCTCTATGCCAAATTTCATCTTAATCCGTTCAGCGGTTTAAGCGTGAAGAGGTAACAGATAGACAGACACACTTTCGCATTCACATTTATATTAGTATGGATTAATGTGGATCGCATCTGAGTCAGCTCGCTCCACATAACAATTTTATCCTTTTCTTTATCCCCTTTTATTTTCAAGACACTAAACATCTTAGAGACGAGCGTCTAACTCACAAAATATTGCTCAGCCCAATCTATTTACAAGCCCATATTGCCAATCCTAGGCTCGTCGGAAAATCTCTATTATTTCTTGGGAGAAATGCCTGTAGAGACAAATTCGTTAAGAACAAGTACGGCGGGGGCAAATAGGGGCATTCAGTTCGGTAATAGAGGGAAAATTGAGAACCGAACCTCGGAAGCTTTGGGACGAGTGAACGGGAGATACGGAATAGCCCACAATAAAAACTTTTTGAATTATCCTACGGGTTGAGCAAAAAGGCTGAAGATTCTACTAGATGAATAGGTACGTGTGTTTAGTGTATAATATACTCGTAAATACCCTTACCGACTCGCGTTTGGACACGGCTATTAATCAATTTATTGTAAATTCTTTACAATAAATTGATTTACAAATGCTACTAGACAACTAGCTTCAACTTTCTGACTAACTGACAGACTATTTAATTTTGACAATTCAAAAGTGCCTGAACAAGGTTTAATTGAAATAAATGCTTAATGCTTTGAGTTGAGTTGAGTTGAATTGACTGTACTCTATCATTCATTATGCTTCCGACTGTACTTGTGCCGTGGGAGTTTTAAACATTCAAGGTTTCTGAAGTTTCTCAACCGGAGTGTATTTATTCGATAGTGCTATTGTTTCGATATCTTGTTTCTGACAATGGGTTAAGAAATAAATTTTCTTTCTCAAATGAGTAGCTCATCATCATCATCATCATTTCAGCCGAAAGACGTCCACAGCTGGACATAGGCCTCCCCCAAGCACTTCGACCGGTTCTGTGCTTCTCGCATCCAACGAGTTCCTGAGGCCTTCACAAGGTCGTCGGACTACCTTGTGGGATGCCTTCCAACGCTACGTCTTCCGGTGCGCGATCGCCACTCCAGAACCTCGAACCTTGAATGAATAGCTATTGAGAGTTTATCGATGTTCTCAGAAAGCAGGGGGGTAGTTACGAAACACTTTCACAATCACAATGACATTCATTTTGAGAGTGTGGAACCTGAGATAGAAACACGCTTGTACGATACGACTACATACAGAAAGCAAAGCTCATAGAAATCTCCATTCCTAGACAGCATTGTTTGGAGCAGCAGCAGCATTGTTTGGAGACGTCTCGGTCCATAGGAAGCACTGTTGACAGAGATCTCTGTTCATAGATAGCACTTCTTGGCGTGTACTTTTTTCATAGAAACCATTGTTTCCAGATACCTTGGTTCACAGAAACCAATTAGATAATTATTTTTAAGTAAGTTGTATTCCCATTCGCTCGCTCTTGCATCCTATGTCGACGGGGCTGCTATTTCTGTGCGAAGGGTTTAAAGTAACCTAACCAAACCTAACCTCGGGGTGCCCTTCGCTCGCTCTTGCATCCTACGTTGCGCTTTCTGTGAACCAAGGTATCTGGAAACAGTGGTTTCTATGAACAAAGTTTACGGCAAGAATGCTATCTATGAACAGAGATCTCTGTCAACAGTGCTACCTATGGACCGAAATATCTACGATCAATGTTTTCTATCAACAAAGTTTTCGGCGAAACGTGCTGTCTAGGAATAGAGATTTCTATGAGCTTTGCTTTCTATATGTAGTTGTATAGTACAAGCGTGTTTCTATCTTAGGTTCCACACTGTATTTATGCGTATATTTAAAATATTTATTCCTCAATTTTCATGAATGCACCCTACCACTATTTGTCTCTGCATCACCTGGTTTACTGGTAGAAAATGCCTATGGCATTAAGTCCGCCTCTGTACATTTGTGTGCTTGAAGTATTAAACAAATAAATACATATTTACTGTGTCATTTACGTTGTCAAGCAGGCGAATTTTTAAACATGTTTCCTTCATTTTCAAAAATCTGAATGAAAGATGTGTTACACGATTAGGGTGCTTAACTTTTTCTAACAATTCACCTGAACTCATATTTTCTAAAACACGCCTAAAACCTAAAAGCATAAGTATGTATATCTATAAAATACCATTTCGTCCTTACAGACATCTTTGCAACGTTCAATAAAAAAAAACAACTCATCATCATCATCTGCCTAGCCTTTTCCCAACTATGCTGGGGTTGGCTTCCAGTAAAAAAAAACCGGTCAAGTGAGAGTTGGACTCGCGCACTGCGGGTTCCGTACAAATTTGTAGGTATATTTTACGGTTTTCGGATTGGTTCATTTACTTGTGCTACATTGATATTGCTTCTTGTCCAATTTCTTGATTCTAGGTCAACGGAAAGTACCCATAGGTTTTGATTCCCTTGCGAATGTTAAAATATGCGGCATAAACGGAACATAAACGCCCGCATCTTTCGATTGCTTTGACTTGTTTCACTGCTTCAAGGGATTGCAGTCCTGACTTCCTGAGTATATTTCATATTAATTTCAACTTGATAAATCCACGTGTTCCTGAGAAAAGATCTTATAAGAGTTCCGTTTTTCTTTTTGAGGCACGGAACCCAAAAAAACAACAATTTATTTTATTTAACGTATGGCATGAATTGTTTATAACATATTCAAATAGGTCCATATAGTTTATTATGTTTTCGTTGTGTTGTTTATAGGCATGAACTTATTTATTTCTGGAAATAACAACATTATTTTTATTTCATTTCAAATAATACAATCTAAAGAACCCACCACAACCTCCATTTTCCTCTAACCGCATCGAGCTCTGGAATTCATTACTCAAACACAAACTGTGGCAGGAGAAGACGCAGCGTCTAAGACTTGCTCTCGTTAAGTAGCTTTTGCATGTCAAAGTGTGCCGACAACGGCCGCAGGCTGCTGACAATTCTTTTTAGTTTACACACCTACAGACGGCTGATTTGTCGTATTTCAAATTGGCTGGGTTTTTCTTTGGTTTTTGAAGAGTTTAGAGGAGTTTCTGTTTATCAAAATAAAAATTTATAAATGTATCTACACTCGAGAGCAATGAATCCGGGTCACTTAAAGAATGTTAAAAATCTCGGAAACTAAAAATGATAGGTTAATGCAATAAATTGTATTTAATAGACAATGTAATACTCCTTAAATGAAAGTAAAAAAAATATGAGTCACCATACATTTTATTAACACAAAATTACATAAAGAAAAAAACTGCTGATCTCTCCTTAAAACAAAAATAGGAAACATGAAATTTTTGAACTTTATTACGATTTTCTTGAATTTTAATACTTCGTATTGCCTCCTCGTGCTTCCATTACTGCGTTTACGCGGTTTGGCATGCTGTACACCAAGTTCCTTATACGATTTTGGGGAATATTCTCCCATTCCTCTGTGAGAGCAATTTTGAGCTCACGAAGCGTGATTGGGGGAGGGTTTCGTTGTTTTACGCATCTGCCTAGCTCGTCCCAAGCATGCTCGATCGGGTTGATATCCGGGCTGCGCGCTGGCCACTCCATACGAGTAATGTTCATCTCTTGAAGGTAGTCATTCACAATCCTACCTGTATGAGGTCGGGCATTGTCATGCATAAATATAGCATCCTCACCTAAATTGACCATAAATGGACCAACGTGATCATTGAGGATTTCTTCCACATATCTTACGCTAGTTAAAGAGCCGTTTTCTATGATCACCAGCTCTGTGCGACTTTCAGAAGAAATTCCGGCCCACACAAGTACAGACCCACCACCGTAGGCTACTTTTTCTTCGATGCATGCTTGCTTGAATCTTTCCCCTGGTCTTCGATACACTGTGTGTCTTCCATCGTGCTTGTAGAGCATAAATTTTGATTCGTCGGAGAACATAACTTTTGACCAATCTTCAATACTCCAATTTACGTGGCTCTGGGCATATCTTAGTCTTGAAATACGATGCCCACGCTCCAGTTTAGGGCCGTTTGCAGGTCTAAGGGGTTTTAAGTTAGATTCAGCAAGCCGACGTCTTACTGTCCATGCACTTGGGTTACTTCCTCCGAGGCGTCGAAACTGATTTGTGAGTTCAGTTCCTGTGAGAAAGCGATTTCGAAGCATGGTGTTCACCAAGTATCGGTCTTCTCGTGCTGTGGTACACCTGGTTCTGCCCGTTCCTGGTCTGCGTAGGTTAGAACCAGTTTCTTCGTAACGTCGGAGAACTCTTTGTACTGTTGACAGCGACACACCGACAGTCCTGGCTGTATCGCGCTGACTCCGGCCGGTTTCCAGCATTGTAAGTATTCTGGTGCATTCTTCAGGCGTAAGCGACATAATTTCAGCTTGAATAATGAACATAGAGCACTATCAACATGGTTTATGTACCCACATAAATGACAGATTACAAACAAAAGCAAAACCAAATGCTGTAATTTCGTAGTTCCATCTTCGAAAGTGGCCCTTTTTCAAATTTGATTTTTTTATGATATAACTTTACAATAACTAAGAAGTTTTAATACCTTCATTTAAGGAGTATTACATTGTCTATTAAATACAATTTATTGCATTAACCTAGCATTTTTAGTTTCCGAGATTTTTAGGATTCTTTAAGTGACCCGGATTCATTGCTCTCGAGTGTATTTACAGATAGTATAAAACAACAACGCATGTTTGTCTGTGTGACCGATAAGATCTTCTAAACTATAAAATGAAAATGAAACAATTGCATTTTAAGATCCGAAATAATAGTTAATCCCAAACTCAAAGTTTTGAACAGTTATTCTGAAGACAATAGATTTTGATGCATGTTCACCATCATTTGGAGCATTTATTCTGGAAGGTTTATGTGCTTACACAATTTCGTATAGCATAAAAATGTCGATGTTTTATCATATTGCGCCGGTGCGAATCAATGACGGGTACCTAGTATTTATTTTCTTAAAGGTCTACCAAAAGGACTTAACCTAAGTCAAGTTTAACTAGTGTCCGACCGAAGGTGCAATTCTGGCCGAAGCCGAAGCCGAAGCCGATTAATCGGTATTCACCAAAACCTTCGGCCGAAGCCGAAGCCGAAGGTGTCATTGACCTTGAGCAATACGATAGTTACTTTGATCTCAGAATATACTAGATACATATTGTGAGAGCTTTAGAGATTTAGCCCAATAACGAGCCGAGTGACCAACATATACAAGTAGGTAATAAAATATTGTCTAAAATAAAAGTTTCAAATATACAATGTTAATTAAATATTTATTTACTTAAAGTAATTTTAACAAAAAAAAAAAAAACAAATAATCAGTCACATTTGAGCAAAGTTTAACGCTTTTTCAATATCTATTTTTTACTAGCACACTAGCACACCTTCGGCTTCGGCCAAACCTTCGGCAAATTTTTAC
Organism: Mesoligia furuncula; assembly: GCA_916614155.1. Taxonomy (NCBI): domain Eukaryota; kingdom Metazoa; phylum Arthropoda; class Insecta; order Lepidoptera; family Noctuidae; genus Mesoligia; species Mesoligia furuncula. The sequence goes on from OU744808.1 coordinate 22,094,491, forward strand.
CGAAGCCGAAGATTTGGCCGAAGGTGGCCGAAGCCGAAGCCGAAGCCGAGGCTTCGGTCGGACACTAAGTTTAACTGATAATCCTAACGATAATTTTGCCTAATACTAAAGGATTTTCTTATTCATACTTTATTGTGCTTGGGCAAATAAAAGTTATCATCTGCCTAGCCTTTTCCCAACTATGATGGGGTCGGCTTGCAGTCTAACCGGATGCAGCTGAATACCAGTATTTTACATGGAGCGACTGCCAATCTGACCTCCACAACCCAGTTACTGGGAAAAACGATATCACTTGGTAAGACTGGTTGTCAGACTTTCGGGCTTGGCCAAATAAAAGTAAGACTAAGAAAATCCTTTCTAATTACATACATCTCAGGAGAAAATCGAACCATAAGTATAGATATCTTTCATCGAACAAAGGAAAATGTCCAACCTAACCAAGCTTAAATCTCAACCGAAGTCCAAAGATAGTGACAGGTTTACTATTTGGCTTTAAAAGCCTCACTGTGCAATCAAAGGCTGGAAAACCAATTGAAATTATATTTGTTTCCTCATTCAACTTTGAACTTTAAGTCTGAAGTTCAAAGTGTGTTTTTGCTTGATTACTTTTTTAAGGGGAAGTAATCTTGGGGTTGCCACTGTTAATTGATTGTTACTGTAGTTAATGTAGACTTTTATTGCATTCCGTGAATGCGAGACAGTGTTTGTGAACGATATTGTTTCCTTTATCGTGTGAATATTAAGCCTTTTAGCGTCTTCGAACTATAGTGGTATAATTAGGTGCTCTAACTGGTTTTATTGTAAGGAAATAAACAGAGATTGCATATATGATTTGCAATAAGAAAACGTCGTTGAAGGCTGGAGTAAAAAGAATAAATGAATCTTAGATCGGAAAATATAATTATTAAAAAGCTATGGCACCTTTATGGTAACATTTGCACTATAAAGCTTCCGTTCGTTGCAATAACGGCTTATTGCAGCGAACTGAAGGCCTTGACTTGTCCCTCTGATGTACGGTTTCCTGTATACGTACTTCTGAACACAACATGAATCGTACTGCATTTTAGAAAATCCCTTTAAGAAAAGCTCTCAAATTAATATTTTCTTCTCGACGTTGTTCTCGAAAACAACCAGCATTTCATATTTTTTGGCGCCAAAAGCAGTGCAAAGGCACAAAAACACCACTTTCACTAAAATTCCCTTTGTAAACCAACCTAGTTCACATCAGCCGCCTGTGGAATCGAAATATACGAGTTTTACTGCGCACTTGTTACGTGAAAAGAAAAAAAGAAAAAGTATTCGTTGGAAGCCTGTACTGGGTTTGAACGTGGCTTGTCCCATGTTTGGCTAGCACTTCACTTCTATTCCTAATCTACGTTGAACTGATAAATTGACCTAAGCGAGATTTATGGTAGGTAAAGAGAATCGTGAAATAGGGCAATCTTCTTAGAGGAAAGGTTTTTTAATAATGAGAGGGAGCTGTGGACTAGTAGGTCCTGTAAAGCAAAGCAATGGCGCATCGTGGCATCAAATAAGCTTCAAAACAGCGATGCGTTTGATGTTAGTTAAAACAAAAAAAAGTAATTTTGCAGTGACATAATACCAAAAAAAAAAAAATGCTCGGTTCAGTTTAATATTTTTAGATATATCTTTAGCTGATCAAATTCCCTTTATTATCAATATATAAAATATTGATACGTTTACGCTCAAAATTTTGAGAATTGTGCGACAAAAAATTTTCCTTGAGCTCTGTTTTACGATTGTTTATTTTATTTAATAATAATATACTATTAAAAAATCAATTATAAATGCCTAAGTCTTTTCTTTGACAATAAACTGGTTTTTTTCGCGACCTTTAATATGAACCAATACGCTTAGGTAACTGTGCGACAAAAAACTGAGCGTTTTACGGTGTCCTGCGTTTGGGCAGCGCCATATAGACTTTACGACTTGAATTTCGATACATATTTTCATGTCGTAGTTACCAACGGATTTACAAGGATCAGAGCGATATTTGATAGCTAAAAAAACTTATAAAAAAAAAAACAAGCGACTTCCAAATGGCAAAAAAACGTATTATTGAACATAACTCAAAAACTACCCAAGCAAAGTTATTAAAGTTTATATGGAACCACCCCTGAGGCATACTCTATGCATTAAAAAAAGAAGACAGATAACATTTTTTCCGACCCAAAATCGCTCAACGTGCCAAAACAATTAACTTGTAACAATGTTGTGTCAAACTCAATGTTAATTAATCAATAAGGTAGGGGCTTGTGTGGCTAAGTATTAACAGCCGCACAGGTCTATCGATCACGTTAAGCTGCGCTTGCCGCGGTTGGTCCATGGATGGGTTACCATCTTTACATACCAAGACCCCTTCCGTGCCTCGGAAAGCACGTTAGGCCGTTGGTCCCGGTTCATTCGTAGATCTTTGATAGTCGTTACGGGTCTTCAAGAGTTGTCAAAATCTGACATCTAAGGGGTATCTTACTAGCCACTGGGTTGTGGAGGTCAGTTAGACAGTCGCTCTATGCAAAATACTGGAATTCAGCTGCATCCGGTTAGACTGGAAGCTGACCCTAAGATAGTTGGGAAAATGTTAGGTAGATCGTTGTGAACAATAACAGAATAGAAATCTTGAACGACAGAACAAAAGTTCTAGCAATGTGTAGAATAAAACAATTGAACCCTCTTTACAAATCCATAACGCGTAGTAACACCCACTATAACTTAGTTCATGGGACAATTCCACTATAATAATTAATAGCATGAAAACGAGCTGTATCGTTTGAAGCAGCTCAACAATACAATAGCAGACGAACCCATTAGCTGTTCCAAAGTCCCATTACTAATAACGACCCGTTACATGCAAACGTCTTCACAATGAAATTATTGTTTCTCTTCGTTCGAATTTAAGTAATGTTTTGGGAGCAAGTTAGCGACATGAGAATTGAGAGTACTGTGAGAAAACGGAAATAAAATTGGTTAAATGTAACTTTAGTTTTAAAGCGAGTATTTTCTGAATATATAAGTACTTGTCTGTCTTGACTTAAAGAATACCACCACCCCATACTTCCCGTGGGTGTCGTAAAAGGCGACTAAGGGGCGTACAGGAGAATGGGCAGCAGCGTTCTCTATGCATTCCACCACCATACCATACTGCGATCGCCAACCCGCCTGCCAAGCGTGGCGATTATGGCAACCCCCCCCCTCCCCTTTTGGGGGAGGCCTATGTCCAGCAGTGGACGTCTTTCGGCTGAAGTGAGTGAAGTACTACTAAATACTTAAATAAAAGTTTTCAGCAGAATATGTGAACTTAGAATTCCTGGTTGAATTAAAATTCTGTTGAATTTTGCATAATAAAATAGCATAGAATACTCTTTATTATGTACAGTCGGTGATAGCTATTACCTGACCCCCTTAAAAATTAAACGAATTTGAACCTTCTGCTTGTTAACTAAGCTTGTCGAACTAGAACAACTGGTCGTCTATGATTAATAAAATAGTTATTCGAATTTGAACTTTAACACGCAGTGTCAAGGTAGGTATGATCTTGAATATTGTTTTAACTTGTAATATAATTGCTGATTTCAACGACGTTCACTATATTCGTGTGGTCTGGTAGTAGCTGTAGTAAGCTGACGAGAATGAGGTTGTGAGTTCGAAACCAATATATTATTGTCTGTAACGCGTTCTGTTTTACAATATTTTGCTGACACGTTAGTATTGTTTGTGGCCAACGCTGGTCACTGAAGTCATTCAGTGGTGCTTTTAATAGCGAAGTGGAGCACCATTTTTTCTACTACTTGTTGCAAGTGGTTCCGCATACCGCGCACCATATTCCAACAACAGTCACTTCCTCTCATGAATTCCCATGTTGATGTCACAAGTTGGGCCATATTTTCCAGGACGATCCTTTTGAATATTCCCTGTCTCTTCAATACGTCTTAGCCACAATCTGACTGTATTTCTCTGAAACAACACAATAAGCATAATTTTAGTAACGAAGTAAGCATAATTTTTCGAATAAGTTTAGATAAACCACATTAGACCTTTACATGATCTCATAATTAAACACAGTTAATTTTCTATTATTCATTCACAAGTTTTTAATAAGTATAAATGAAGCATAAAAAAGAATACACTTACCGCTATATTAAGTTTCCTAGCAATCGCTTTAACACCAACATTCTCCTCATGCAAATAGATTATTTTGTATTTTAAATAATCACAACTGAGACATGACGATTAAACTGTATCAAAACTGATAATTAATAAAAAGAAAAAACTGGCCAAGTGCGAGTCGGACTCGCACACGAAGGGTTCCGTACCACAAGGCAAAAACGCCGAAAAAAACATGTTTTTTGTATGGGAGCCCCCCTTAAATATTTATTTTATTTTATTATTATTATTTATTATTAAAGTTAAAATACAACTGAGTATTTCGTGAATATTTCAAGTGCCTACCTGTTGCCATTTTTGATATCGAGCAAAAAAGGGCAAAAAAATCGCGTTTGTTGTATGGGAGCCCCCCTTAAATATTTAATTTATTTTGTTTTTAGTATTTGTTGTTATAGCGGCAACAGAAATACATAATTTGTGAAAATTTCAACTGTCTAGCTATCGCGGTTCTTGAGATACAGCCTGGTGACAGACAGACGGACAGACGGACAGACGGACAGACGGACAGACGGACAGACGGACAGACGGACAGACGGACAGACGGACAGACGGACAGACGGACAGACGGCCAGACGGACAGACGGACAGACGGACAGACAGCGAAGTCTTAGTAATAGGGTTCCGTTTTTATACGGAACCCTAAAAAGGCGTGGATTTTCGCAATTTGTAAGGCAAGGTAAAAATGTTCGCGCGTATTCACTGCTATTTGTGCATAGAATGTCTTGTTCAATTTATTCTTCTACCCCATATTCTTAATATCATCTCAATAGCAGTTTTTGTTGAATACGCATAATGACGTCTAACTACCCACTTATTGAAAAAGATGAAAATTTTATTAATTTAATTGATGTGCTTGTTCTTTACAATAATGCAAGAAATACTTAACGAACAATTTATATACTTATTGAAAACAAAATTAAACATTGAGACAGGACTTGAACTTGCGTCTTCCACGTCTCAGCCTTACACACAAACCACGACACCAGATTAACTTGGGTAAGACAGATGAAATAAGGTATCAGTAGCAATGACACAAATTATCAGAACATTAACCTAACCTTTAAGTCTTGCTGCATAAAAATGAAAATTGCGTAACAAATACCCATATACATAGTAAATGACCTAACACCAACATCTTAAAGCTCAAGTTTGCGTATCAAAATTATTTATTGTTTCTGTTCATCGAGTAGTGTTAGTCTGATAAACTCATACATTGAATAACCTTTAATGTTATGAGCAGAGGGTGCAAAATCGAGTAATTTTTAGGGGGGTCAGTTAATTGCTATCACCGACTGTACACAATAAATATAAAAACATAAAAAACACATCCACGCATAAAAACGCATCTAAGATTCTACATGAACCTAAACCCTCGTTAGTGCGGTAAGTACGGTTTAAGATCCATACATTACCCGCAGAATAGATTGAATTTTAGCATTCGGTACAAAATTTCAATACTACACAATCACATAACCAACCTATAATTATCCCACTGCTGGGACACAGGCCTACTCTCAGAAAGAGGGAGTGGGCCGTAATCCAACACGCGGGCCCAGTGCGCGTTGGTTGATAACCATAACCATACCATAATCAGCCTATAATGTTCCCACTGCTGAGACACAGGCCTCCTCTCGGTGAGAGGGAGTGGGCCGTAATCCACCACGCGGGCCCAGTGCGGATTGGCAGATGTCACATGTCTTCGAATATTTGGTTCTAGGACATGCCGGTTTCCTCACGATGTTTTCCTTCACCGTTTTGAGAGCAGTGGTGATGAAATAATTTACACAAATGAAAGCACCTGTCTGGGTTCGAACCTCCGACCTACAACTCGTAAGTCGCGGCTGAGGTACTAAACCACAATACACAATCAGAGGCAATGAACCCAGACGAATTTAGCATAACAGGAAGTATACTTTAGTTAATCTAATTCCAATCCTACAAACAAACCACTATCCTCCATTAAACCCAGCTAGAATCAAACAATATACGGCGCCAGCCAATAAATCAATTACTTTGCGGTTAGGCGTAGAGCTACGACAAAGCACCAATCACGTTGGATCAATTAACCCAAGTAACAATGCCTGTAACTGGAATATCGTAGCTCTGTATCATGCGATGTGGCGAATTTAAGATGCTTGTAATAAAGGAGATGTGGAAGTGTGTTAAGTGGCAACTCACTTTGTTACAACAAAAATTAGGCATTCCTGTGTGGGACGTGTGACGTAATTTTTAACCGACTTCAAAACGGAGGTTTCGATTGCATTTCTTGTATTACATTAATGTTACGCGATATCTCCCGCAATTGTCGATCGAGTTTGAAAATTCTTTTTCATGTCTCATACTCGGAAAGTAGTGTTTGTTTGATCCGAACGACGGGTGGAAAACGCTGCTTCCCACCCTTGGGCAGGAATGTCTCATAGTAATTGCTTCCCTCCCTAGGGCGGGAATGAAATTTAAAAATAGAACTAAATTTAGTTAGGTAGTCAGCTTAGTCAGACATACGACACCCTTAATTGATTGTGTAAATATTTATTATGCTACCCATCAAATCTTATGAAGGTGCGTTAATTAGGAGAGTTGGATAAAAAGCTCATATGTTAACGCCATTAAATCTTTCAGATTTAGCGCACAAGTTAATAATTTACCTTGAATAAATTCAACATACATAGGTACGATAATCACCATTTTGATGTCAGTTGTGGTCGAGGCTAAAAAACATAAAAATTGGGGATTTCGAACATCCTAAGTTTACCATAATGGGGCTGTGAATATACATCATTTAATTATTTGACGAATTTATCCATAGTTTAAGGTAAATAAGTAGTGGTAATGAACTTTTTTTGATATCTAATGTCGAAGTTTCGCGCCAATCGTATGTGTTTACATTTTTACTTTTCACAAATTTCACACACACATATGTAGATCAGATAAGATTTAAAATGTGACAAATGTTATTGATAATATTATAAACAACACGAAAATGCCCAGGTTTTAACGTAATATTCAAACACAGGTTCAATAATACGTATTACCCATTACCACTACTCAATTTGTGTTCTAAATCGCCGACCATTATTGTTTTTTTTTTTATTGCAGTGATGTGTGAAAGCGATTATTCCCAACATTTTTTTTTTAAATTTCGATGACTCGAGTAATTAATATGACGAATGTAATCGATATTTGAAAATAAAATAAAATTATTTTAAGCAATAAATACAATAATAATGATTTATGCTTTTCTAATATCATTTCAATCTCTTCTAATATCATGTCAATAACAGACAGGCCATACCTCATTTACTGAATTTCGCGCCGAAATGCTTTTATAATTGAATTTATATTCGGAATGCGATCGCTGTTTAAAATTATTTTAATTTATTGGACAATTATTTAATGTGGATTTTATTTTTGACAAACATTTTTTAGGTAGGCTTACCAGAAGTTTTTTTGAGAATGATGATAATTAATTAATTCTATAGATTGGTTATTCTGGAGGGGCCCGTGGCTAAATAATAACAGCCGCACAGGTCGATCGATCAGGTTAAGCTACGCTTGCCGCGGTTGGTCTGTGGATGGGTGACCATATTTACATATCGTGACCCCTCCTTGCCTCGGAAAGCACGTTAAGCCGTTGGTCCCGGCTGTCATTCATGGATCTTTGACAGTCGTCACGGGTAGTCAGAAGCCCGAAAGTCTGACAACCAGTCTTACCAAGGGTATCGTATTACCCAGTAACTGGGTTGTGAAGTTCAGATAGACAGTCGCTCCATGTCAAATTCATTTTTTTTATTGCGAGTATCGATTAGGCTGTATGCAAGTTTTGAATCGAAATAAGAAAGTTGGGTCAGCACTAAAAAGTGTCACGTCGCAACACAATTTTTAGTACCTAATTTTTATCAAGATTATCGTGTTTTCTAAGCAATTTATGAAAAATGGTAAAACTAAGAATGCAGACAGAATTATAATAATACGGGCCCTAGTAAGCGGAACGGCCTGCGGTAGTGACACAGAATCTACTCATGTGGCGGTGACGTGGTGTGTTCCATACTTCAAATTTAAAAAAGACTAATGAATAGGTACCTATTATTCATGTAATTATTATCAATAAATATTTTAGAAAAACTACTATTTTTTACTTTCCTTAAATTCGTAATGAAAAGTAGAGTGTTTAACGCGGGTGAAGTCATCAATTCCCACTCGGACTATAGCCGCCCTCGCTGCGCTCGGGCGTCTAAATGCCTCGTATGGGAATTGATTCCTTCCGACCCTTGTATAACAATCTACTATTTTTAATGGGATCAGGAGTGATCTCATATACATTTTATTAACTTTGCTTGGGTAGTTTTTGAGTTAACTTCAATAATACGTATTTTTTCCACTTGTGTATATTGATGATATCATAGTAACTTTCTGTCGGTTGCCGGTAGTGGCTGGATGAGAGAAGCGGAGGACCGTGAACGTTGGCGCAAACTAGGGGAGGTCTACGTCCAGCAGTGAACTGCAATTGGCTGATGATGCTGCTGTTGTTTGCTTTTATTATTATTATAAAAGCCTCAATCGTTGCATTTCACGCAATGCCTTTTCGTCATGTGGTCTATTTAGCAATTTGGTGGTTCCAAGTCGCATAATACAATGTCATCCAGCGTCTTTACGTCGTGTAAAGACGCTGGATGACGCGTAACATAAACTTGGCCCTTAGCAAAATTTTTCTTGCCTAAGTCTATTATTAAAGTAACTTGAGCATTTGCTCTCGGAAATTATGATTTGGTAAAGTGGAGCTGATGATGAAGACCACAAATGGCACTACTCAAGGACAAATATTTCACGGGTTGCGATTCGATTACTTTAATATGGCTGCTAAGCAATTTATGCTCATTACAATGCGTATGGTGAAGTGGAGCTGATGGTGACTTCTCAATCAGCTCCAGTTCTCCTGGTTCTTACTAGGAGAACTCCTCAACAATTAACGTCCATGCATCGGGGAAAGCAATATTTTGTAAAAGGTGATAAGCAGTTGACATTAGGCTATTATAACTTAGATAAATTACAAACTGACCCGCTAATAAAAACTTTTTACAAAAAAAAAAACAACCGACTTCCAAAAATAACACTACAAATTGAAAAATAACTTTAATTTCGGAAGTCGGTGTCTTTGGTTCCGCATTTTCGTTTATTGACACCGACTTCCGAAATTAAAGTTATTTTTCAATTTGTAGTGTTATTTTTGGAAGTCGGTTGTTTTTTTTTTGTAAAAAGTTTTTATTATGTATTTGCTCGCCTACTAAGGATCTTAGCGTGAAGTTAAAGCACCTACCATAGCCTTCCTCAAGAATTGGGCTAACAAATACAAAAATATTTTTTTTAATCCGACTGGTACAGTCAGCAAAAAAAGTCGATTAACACTTCAGTTTTTTAATCTCAGTTATTGAGCAAAATATTAACACTTCAGTTTTTTTTAATTTAATAACTGCGATTTTGAACAAATATTTTGCTCAATATCCGAGATTAAAAAAACTGAAATGTTAATCGACGTTGTTGCTGACCCCACCTAGTTCTAGAGATTAGCACGTTCAAACAAACAAACAAATCAACAAACTCTTAAATTTAGATATTATTATTAGTGTAGATTGATATAGATAATAAACATTATGGACATTGATATTAAAATCTATACCAAATCAAACATGGTTACACATATTTGCCATACTGCAAAACGTTACAAACAACCGCTCAACAAAGTTTTGTAAGGGAAGCGAATATATCGCACCTCCAATATAGGGTTACAACTCGAAAAACCTGGATTTTTAGAAAAGCGAAAATAAACTCGCGAAAATAAACATGATTTCCTGAACATTTCCTGATAAACAGTCTTTATTCTTACACTATTATTATGTGATCAAAATTAGACATGCTTACAAAAAAATATGTTTTAACGGCATACGCTGTTTTTCAATTTTCCTGAAAATTCCTGTAGGTGAATGATTTTCGAATTGTAACCCAATGTTATCGGAGGTGCGATATGCTTAAGAATATAATAGTCTTTTGCAATAACAGTTCACCCTAAGGTAACTGGTAGAAAATGCCTCAGGCATTAAGTCTGCCTATGTACAGAACTTTTTACTTGTGCATAACATTTTATTATGATGAATAATAACTGTCATCTCCTTTGTTTCTAGGCTCGATGGTTAAAACATAGTGCCACCCTGAAAGCTTTGCACAATGTGATCGAAATTGAGTTACCTGCGAGGGATTAGCGAGCTGTAGTGGAACCTAACTAAAAGTCGATATTATATAACTCAATCAATCAATCAGCCTAGCCTTATCCCAACTATGTTGGGGTCGGCTGCCAGTCTAACCGGATGTACCTATCTGATTACCAGTGTTTTACATGAAGCGACTGCCTATCTGACCTCCACAATACAGTTACTGGATAACACGGTAGGTACCCCTTGGCAAGACTGGTTGTCAGACTTTCGGCTTTCGGGGTCAGACAGACTTGATGTTGCTCCACAACAGAATTGCGTGTTGCTACCTAAAGACAAAAATGTTAAGATTGTGATAGATAACAACACTGGTAAATAAATTAATAGTTTAAAAAACACTATAAAAACACGCTTTTATAAATGCACATAAAAACAAAAAACATGAAGTTCCAGTTCATAATATCTTCCGGCTCCATCATCAGATCAGTCCGACAGTACCATATTATTGTATTGTCATCAGAACTACATACGGCTGCCAATTTTCATTACGCTGCGACCCTTGGAAGATGGTTAAATTAGTTACCTTAGATTCCATTACATAGTTAGTTACATACAGGTCGACCTAATAAACGCGTGTTAAAAAGTAAAAATTAAATTACTTTCCATTTTATTTAAAGGTAAAATGGCAGACATTTCTGTGACGTACAGGACAGTGGTAACATTCGGGCTACGCTTTTATGACTAGCTAACTACCTTTAAAACTACTAAGGGTGGTTTTCGAAGTTACCTCATTGCGGTTGACCGTACGTTCTGTAAATAAAGCAAGGGAAATTATTTTTATCTCAAATTGACTACCAATTTAAACTGTCCGTATATTCAAATTACAACGGTCATTCTTTGACGAAGTGTGTTAAATTGATAACCAATTAATTTCCCTGACTGTACAAACGCCAGCACATTAAGCTACCCGAAACTGTCAAATTTTCCCAATCAACTTTGAACTTTAAACTTTAGCTATAAAGTTGAAAATATATCAAAGAAATTTGACGGATTGTAGAAGCATGATGTGCTGGCGTCTGTAAATAAAAATCTGGTATAGTAAGAGAGCAGTGGTGGCCAAGTGGTAACGGCCGCGACTTATGAGTAGGTTCGAACCCAGACAGGCGCTTTGCTTTGTGTAAATTATTTCATCACCACTGCTCTCAAAACGGTGAAGGAAAACATCGTGAGGAAATCGGCATGTCCTAGAACCAAAAATTCGAAGAGATGTGACATCTGCCAATCCGCACTGGGCCCGCGTGGTGGATTACGGCCCACTCCCTCTCACCGAGAGTAGGCCGGTGTCCCAGCAGTGGGAACATTATTGGCTGATTATGGTAATAGTAAGAGTAAATTACTTGCCGAAGATGCCTCACTGCGATACGCTACCTCAATGTCACCTCCATTTTAAACAAATGCATGCTAACAGACACGCACGCACATGCCGAAGGATACCTCACTGTGATACATCGCGGGCTGCTTGCGGGATTACCCCGATGCCTGAGGTGTGCGTGCGTGCAAGCATACATTCGTTTAACTTGGAGGTGACATCGCGGTAGCGAGCTAAACTGCGATCGCTAGGTATCGCAGTGAGGCATGAGCGAGGTGCATGCAGTGAGGTTTTAGATCTTGTCTACTATTGCACGGTGTAACTACTTAAACTCTCCAGTACATATTATGGTATAGCAAATATCTTTTATTAAAAAAAAACGAATATTTAGCCATCTGGAAAAAGTACGAGACATTTAAAAACTAATATCCCGGTGTATCCCCGTCTGGAAAAAGTACGTGACATTTTCAATTTAATAATCTTTTTCGCACCAACTTCGTGACAGTAGGTGACAAGAACTGTCAAACCGCAGAGAAGTATAGTAACCGCAGAAAGTAAGTATAGCGAAAGTAAATTGGTTTCTGGCAACACTTGGAGGTGACAGGCAACCAACCTCACTTTAGTCGTTATACGTCTCTAATCTCTTTCTTCGACTCAAAGGCACTCGGTCTTACTTTTTAGGGTTCCGTACCTCAAAAGAAAAAAGCGGAACCCTTATAGGATCACTTTGTTGTCCGTCCGCCCGTCTGTCTGTCAAGACCCTTTATCTCGGGAACGTGTGGAGGTATCGAGTTGAAATTAAAACAATATACTCAGGTCTGCGGTCCCTTGAAGCTGTGAAAAAATCAAACTTCTATGTTAACGTAAAAAAAGATGCGGCCGTTTATACCGCAAAAAACGTATAGGTATTTCGACACTCTAGGGAATTAAAATGTACAGGGTACTTCCCGTTGACATAGAATCATGAAATTTTGCAAGAAGCAAGGTCATGTAGCACAAGTAAAGGAAAAAATCCGAAAACCGTAAACTTGTAGTTACATAAAAAAACCCGTGATAAACTATTTACATACCTACAAATTTGTACGGAACCCTCGGTGCTCTTGGCCAGTTTTTTATTTCTTGTATAGCTAAAGGTCGTGTGCCCGACGGGGTTTTCCATCGGCAAAAATGATTAACTTTCATACAAACTTTAATCCCCTTTTTCACTTTCAATTAATTTACAAAAATTCTTCCTTATAGTGCTCACTTTCGTTACACCTACATATACAGTGTGGCTATTAAAACCACGTTTGCATAATATATGTATTTTAAACATACCATAAACAGTAAAAATAATTAATAACAATTATTTATTTTTATTATTATATACTTATTAATTATTTACAATTAGCCGTGTAATTTGTAATTACTTGTAACAATATCATAAAGTTTGTGTTGAATTTTCGATACCATCGCCCCGCGCGAGTTAAGGAAACTGATCAACCAGGAGTGTAAAAATAATATTTATTTATTATTTTACATTTAAACAAGTTAGAAATACACAAGTAGTGACTTAACTGGAGTCAATCAGGTAATGAATGCAAATACTTGGCACGCAGGCCTTTTATACTTTTACAATCAATAGATCTCTAAGGGTAGAAAATATTAGTTACATTAGTCATTCTGAGTAATCGCTATCTTAATTAGTTATAGATTATTCTGGTTTCCTGTTGTGGATATTCGGGTCCTGTTATCAGTTCGGGTATTGTTGTCGGTGGATGCCACCGAGATGAGTGTTCTTGACTCGCGTGTCTAGAGCCTTAATATCAATGGTGGTTTATTTCTTGTCAATTTTTATGCTATTTATTTTGTTTGGAAACATTCTGTTTTCTTTTTATATTAAAACTGTTTATTTTATTATTTTAACAGTCTGATAACAACTTGTAATAAACGCTGTACTATTTAATGTGATACCCTAATTGCGACTTTGTATCAGAAACTCTTGTGAAAAATTTTATGCTTCTGGTTGACCCAGAGGATGTGCGTTATCTGTAAGTGAATGAATTTCAAAACGTTGGCAAATAGATCGGATTTCAATCAAATAAACGTATCTCATAACACAATGAGCGCAAATATTATAAAACATTTTAAAAGAAAAACTACCTTTTGGAAGGGGCGACTACAATCAATTCTATTTCATTGTTGACGTTCAAAAGTGCCTTTTATGTGCCTGTTTGAAATATAAATGCTTAGAATTTTACTTTATTTTACTAAATAGATACATATATTTTTATAAAAACTTCGAAACACTCAATTTAAGGGACATTTTCTTCAGTAAAGTTTTATTGAGTTGTTAACAGAAATAGACTTCGAGATATTATTTAACTCATCGCTTCGGAACATAAAAGAGACGACTCTTTGGGTTTCTAGAAATCCGAATCTAATTTAGAAGTACTTTCAACTGAAATAATTGGTACAGTTCTTAGAACGAATTAAAAAGACTGAATAAAAACTTATAGTCATTGATGTCCTTGATGATTTGGCTTTTTTTTTTATTTGTTGATTTCCTTATTGTACATACCTAAAAAAGCTGCGGTTATTAATACTTTTTAGGCGCGTTAACCCTTCCGCGAGCAATACTATTTGCACCTCCGATTTTGGTTTTATTTATTCTAAACATTGTGAAATAACATTTGTAAAACAATACTAATAGATTTCCCCCCCTTTTTTTGGGCTACGGCAATATCTTTGCCAATGCCCGTTTGTGACTTTTTATTTGGCAAAGTAATTGCCAATGACCAGTTTGAATTTGTAAATTTTTCGTGGCCAATGCCTTGTTTTCACAATACATATTATCATACATTTTGGCGCAACTTTTAAAAAGTGGTTTGGCAATTATTTTGCTAATGGTCGCGAAAGGGTTAAGGCGCTGTTTGCACAAATGAACTCTGGATCCAGTTGTAATAGATGTGTGTTTGTATCACAGCGCAATATCCAAGTGACAGCGGAAGAATATTACCTACTACGTTTACACAAACACAAGTTAATCGGTTTTAATCTTGATTTTAATCTTGTTAGTTATTCACACATAGTGGTACTATTATAAATAAGGTTTACATTCAGATTCAAATCATAAGTCCATTTCTTCCCGTGAACCACAGACATCTCGCTCTAAACCAAAGTAGTGTTGTGACTTTATATCTAACAATTATTGGAACCATAGATAATGAATTTGTTGAACTGTCAAAATGATAGTCATCATCATCTGCCTATCCTTTTCCCAACTATGTTGGAGTCGGCTTCCAGTCTAAACGGATGCAGCTGAATACCAGTATTTTACATGGAGCGACTGCCTATCTGACCTGATACATATATACATATATAGTAGGAATTACTTTTTCGGGTAGGGTTGTATTGGTGATTTTGATGATTATAATTCTGTAACTACATTGTCTTACAGCCGCGAATAATATTTTGATCAACATACAACCTAGTACTGGCCTGCAAATTGCAAAAAACGTAAGAAAATTTGAATTTCGCGGGCTGGTTGGAGCATTCACCTTAAGTATGGAAAATGCCGATTTCCTCACGATTTTATATTGAATTCACATAGTAAAGTGCCTGCCTGGGTTCGAACTCACGACCTACAACTCGTAAGCCGGTGCCGAGGAGCCGGGGTACCACTGAGCCATCACCTTCTCGCTGATTAAGAACCTGGTGCTTTTTATTAAAGGATAAAACCGGCCAAGTGCAGGGTTCCGTAGTAGCCCGTTATCACAATGTCGTGTCGTCTGTTGTTTTTTATTCTGAATATAAAAAAAAACATATTTTCTTTTTCAATGCAAGTCTTTACCCGTTATAAACAAGCAACTACTTCATCTTAGTCACTTTAAAAGATTAATGCTAAGGATTTTGTATTTGGTACAAAAAAATCCTACACCTAAGTTCAACGACTATTACTGCTAAACTAATAAAGTTATCTTAACCGCTTTAGTTTTCCTTTAAAGTTCATGAAATGCACTATCATTGTGAATTTTTCCAGATTTTTCAAGCCAGCAGTTTAGGTTTTAGAGGGGGGGACGCCCTACTGGAACAAAAAATTGCACTTTAAAGTTTAATATTTCATAAATGGCGCATTAAATCGAAAAATTATTTTAGCAACCCCCAAGTCATTTTAGAAGACCTATTCAACCATACCCCACACGATGGGATAGACGACGAATAAAATATTCATCCCCACTTCACGTGTAGGGGAACTACCCTAAAAAAAAATATTTTCAAAATTTTTATTTTACCACTTTATGGGCGTAATTAATATACGCACTCCTACAAAATTACAGCTTTCTAGTACTAAAGGTCTCTTAGCAAAACCTCGGACAGACAGACAGATAGACGGACTTGACGAAACTATAAGGGTTCCTTGTAGGAACTACGGAACCCTAAAAAAGACATGCCAATAAGTATGGAGCACTCGTTATGAACGAGAGCTCCTAAACCACGAGCACTTCTTTAGACAAATCCGGATCAATTTTTGCTTTCTAGGTATGCAAGTCCCACAAACCACAGACCGGATCTCCACATCTCTTGGTGATAAAAACGCCTCGGTCAGAAAACCATAAACTCAGCCATACTATAAAATTCAATCACATCTATTAACTTCGCAATATGTTACTGCTATACACGTACTACGCTGCACTCGTCGTGCTGCATTCAGTGAGTCCGACCATTATGTCAGAGCTGCGACCTTTTGAATCGAAGCTTGAATGCTTGAGCAGTAAATGTAGGGTTGCCTGACGTGACATATTTACAAGCGGGTCTAGTTCAGGTCTGAAAGCATCTACTACTATAAGTACTCGTTACTTTCGAGGTCGTTTTGAGTACGGGATTAGGGTTATTTCAAGTGCAGAAGTGTCGATAAGTAATAAATGGTACGATTTTCTTAAATTACTGAGAACGTTTCTATAAAAATTAGGCTAATTAATAGTTGTATAGAATCTTCACTGAAATGAAACAGACGATCAAAAAGAATGTTTTTTTTTTCCGCAATGTTTTCTCAATTCATTACAGATAATTTCCTTGTTAACAATAAAAAAATTAGAGAGACACGAGAAGGAGGAAAAGAGAGAAGAATTTCGTTGTCAATAAGGAAATAATTTTACCAATGAAGACAGTAAGTCACGCGTGACGACTGCCGGCCACCGTAGGCGCGGGCCTGCGGGCGGTGAGTAATGGGTAGCTCACCGTCCGATCAGGACCAGGCCCGTTCCGGACGGCGCGTACGTGTTCCACGCGCGCCTCAAAGAGATGTCAGCATCGAGGAGGGGCCCCTTAGGGCCGAAGCCTGCCGGGTCAGCGGGATTGTCCGAAAGGGTTACCGCTGGCCCGGAACATAAAGGGCTAAGGAAGGAACACGGGTGGGCTTTAGTCAGTAAGAGTCTGACACTCCCTTCCGCTCCACCCAGAGCGGGAGGAGTCATTTGATGATTTCCCATCCGCAAAAAAAAAAAAAAAAAAGACTGTAAGTCAGTAAGTTTTCAGGGGGCCTAAAAGGCCACTTTGGCAGAATCATAAAAGGATAACATTATGAATCACAATGGACAGTTAAGTTCATCGTATCAAATCCCATTGGTGAAGGATTTTTCAGTTATTTTTTTTTGTCTGTGCTAAAATACCAATCAATCCAATCCAAATCCAATCTCTTTGATTATACCGTAGACGTAGCGCAGCGTAAAAAAAAACACGAACTGTCTTCGCCATATTATGATTCTTAATGTTATCCTTGTATGATTTTGCCAAAGTAGCCCTTTTGGGCCCCCTGAGAAGCATAGAAAAAGTTGTGTTTTTCTATGCTTGCTAGGTCATCATCATCATTCTTCTCTCCTTATCCATATTTACCTATTTGGGGTCGGCGCATGCATGTCTTATTCTTTCATACGTCAAACGGGGTGAATATGCAGGGGTGAATCGGGAGCGATTTTAACATTGAAATAATATAGTTTGTTGCCAAAAAGGAGTCTAATGTGTTTATCACACTAATATTATAAAGGCGAAAGTTTGTGAGTGTGTGTGTGTGTTTATATATTTGTTACTTCTTCACGCTCAAACGGCTGGACCAATTTTGATAAAATTTTGTATGGAGGTAGCTGACACCCTGGATTAACATATAGGCTACTTTTTATCCCGATATTCCCACGGGATCGACAATTACGCGGGTGAAACCGCGGGGCGCAGCTAGTTGTATTATAATTAACGATTAAGTGTCCATTTCGGCAACAAACTGTATTATTTCAACGCTAAAATCCATTTTAAAGTTTTGTCCCACTTCGCCCCTGCACCACATTCACCCCGTTTGGTGCATGCATGATTTTTTCGTTCTATTCAACGATTGCTCCTCCTTAGGTATTTATTATAGGTATTATTTTATCGATTTAGGTATTCAGCTGCATCCAGTTTGACTGGAAGCCGACCCCTACATGGGTTTTTTACTTCTCTATTAGTGTTCTTAGACACGCAATGTATATATAAGTCAATGTGCACACGAGTGGGACGCGTCAACAGCTGCGGTAACTGCATCCGTCGACACACGTCGACGGCAGTCGAGTAAGGTGCTCAAACACATGAGTGGCACGTTGTCGACGGCGGTGAACACTAAGCCGTCATCTCGGTAGTCACTCCCTTTTTAGCAATATCATCTTCCACACAGTCCATCCATCGTTTTTTTATATTCATTGAACAAATTAATTACACAATTGACGACTTTCTTAACACGTTGACTGCCAGACAGCAGACACAATAGAAAATCTATTGTTCGCGGTCACCGGTGACCGCGTTGGCAGTCAAAGCCAACAGCAAGCAGCAAGCAGTTCTTAATGATGAATCACTGACTGATTGACATGCTATTATAGTATTTGACATTTAATTTAAATTATAAAAAAATAACAAAAAATGTCAAATGTCATCAAGTAAAAGTTGTCAATTTTTTTTTACTGTAACCTTGTTGGCATTGACCATTTTTGTATTATTGTGACATTTTACTGAAATTAAAAGGACATTAATTTGTATTTTTTACTTTCCTAATTGTTGTTCAAAATTATAATGTCTTCGTATTTGTGTAATTTAAATAACATGCCCATGACGGTAGAACACGGAGGACTCTTAAAGCAAAACATCTATGAACTAAATACCTATGTTTCAAACCAATAAATGATTTTATTTGATTTTTGTTATTTCTTAGCAAAATGTTGCATACTTGTAACCGTCTCTCTAAAAAGCTTGTCATATTACAACCATTCGTACTTCTCGAGCGCCGGTCGGTACTGCGACCTCTGATGACCTACTTAAAACGCGAGCTCGATTTAAAATGATTAATATCCTAATCTCAAGTCTGGTGATGAGGCAGAAAAAGATTAATATTTTCCTTAAAACAGCTACGTAAAAATAACAACCAAGGTGAAGTAATTATGTTTTCTTTTCGTCTCTCGGCTACGATTGCAGAAAATCTCTAAAAGTTATTCGTTAAGAAGAAAAATCTTGAAGTACTTACATCTTGTTTTTCCTTTACTGTGATTTGAGTCGGGAAAAAGTTAATACCTATAATCATGTCTAGCATTTAAGCTGAAAATAAGTATTGAGTTATGAAACGACATATATATACATACATAAACTCACACCTTTATCCGATGGGGGGTAGGCTGAAAATACTTGCATAGCATCCATAATCAGCCTATAGGCAGCCTAATATTGATCCCACTGTTGGGATACAGGCCTCCGCTCTGTGAGAGGGAGGTTTGGTGGATGTCACATGTCTTCGAATTTTTGGTTTTAGGACTTACCGTTTTCCTCACCATGTTTGCCTTCACCGTTTTGAAAGCAGTGCTGTTGAAATAATTAACACAAAGTAAAGCGCTCTTCTGGGTTCGAACCTGTTACCAACACTGCTCAATAATACTTTTTTTTAATTAAAATATTTCTTTATAATAGGAACACACATAACACTTGCAAATACGAAACCAAACTTAGGAAAAATGTGTTTAAATTGCTTAGAAGGTTTGTCTAAATTCAACTGCCAATTTTCTATGCAAAAAAAGAATAAGAATATTTTTTATTCATAAGTTCACATATAAATTATGTAATTAGGTATGCGAACTTCTATGTAGAAGTTACATCATTACAAGTTACGTATTCATATTATGAAGAAAATATTAAACTATGCCTAAAATAAATCTAGTGTGTAACTTATATATTGGTTAAAGGCCTACTAAATTCAATAGCGACCTGCCTGATGTAGGTTTATTCAAACCTGTGTTTCAGGCCATCACTTAACAACGCTGAGTGCTGTAGTATTATGTTACTGAACATAGAGCTAGCATAGATACATAACAATTATATTTTAAAATAAAAATTGACTTAACATTAATAAACATATTGCATTACTTCTAGCAATTTTTCAGTGTCTGAGTAATTAAATGTCGCTAAGTATTCACTCAACATTTCACTACATTTTTTACAATTTGTACTATATATACTTAGAGACTTATTGATTTTATTATATAAGAACGGACCTAAAAATACATAAAACTTATTTATAAAAGTATGTCTAGTTTGAGGCTTTATGCAAACTAAGTATTTTCTTCTCTTATCTATAGGTATTGGAACATAAGGAAGTTTGCTATGGTGGTGCAGTACTATTCAATATAAATAGTTGACGCACGGTTAAAACCTTATATGCCGTGTAAAGCTCGTGTGTGGGAAATCTAAATGGGCGAAAGGTGGCTACCAGGATATAGTCAGTAGGATTGATTTAGCAGCCCCACCCCCTGAAGTAATACAATAAGTGAGAATGGATTGACACAAAGCTAAATAGACCAGAAGGACAATTCAACTAATTTAAAACGTTCAAAATCTAGTCGCAGTCTCATCTCGGCGACAAACAAATGTCAAAAACTTGTCAAAATGTAGGGAAATTATTTAAGTTAATTTTGACAGGTTGAGACTGAGATCAGACTGTGAACGCTGAATTGCCCCTCTGTTTAATTAATTTGTAGTCCGATATATAAGATCCCGTAAAAATAGATGACATTTTTTTAGAAATCATTCAGATCACCAAAATAAGGACGTCCGTTGTAAAAAAACTATACAGGGTTATTGGTAAAACATTAACAACCTGTTAAGAGGTCATTGTACTCATCATTATGATCAACTTTTACTATGGGACCAAACCTGAAATCGCGAAAAAAAAAATCAGCTGTTCCCTACATTTATGTTCGTATAACTCGTCAACATGCAGGGAACATCTGATTTTTTTTGTTGTTAATGTTTTACCAATAACCCTGTATATCGTAAATTCTTATAAAAATAGCTTTTAACAAATACCAAGACAATAGCTTTTAAATATAAATAGTGGCTAACATCTCTCTGTAGTGCTATAAATATTAAATGTTATAGTCAACCCGTTACCTGCGACAATATACACCCCCGATGTGACCCCAAGGAGTGCGAGGGTTACCTGTTTGATATACGGCGCCTTAATTTTTTATTACTTTATTGGTAAGCCTGCTGGATTATTTTACGATGTTATTTCAGGGTTTAGTTGAATTACTTTTGGAACTAAGTAACCCAGTCTGACAATAAAACTCGTTTTAAAGATTAATGTACGGACAGTTTATCCGTACACGGAGTAGTATGTAGACTGTTGATGAATACGAATCACACGGGATGTATGTAACAGGCAATAAAAACAAAAATCACTGTTTTGTGTCCGTTATTGGTTGAAAAACATTAAAATATGTATACAACATTATTTTTAGTATATACGAAACCCGAAACACGTGTCTAGTATTTTTATGTAAAGAATCTATGTGCAAAATTTCAAAACTGTATCATGAAAAACCATAAAGTTATAAGCTTGTTAAGTTACCTGTTTGTCCGTACAGAAACTTGCTCACCCGCGCAGCGCAGCCTTGCGCTCATTGATAATAATACCTAGGTACCTAACCGTTCGGCGCGGAGGTTGGATAACTTACTTGGTGTCGCTCGTTGGGTAAAAATTATTGGAATCGATTCAGTTACTTATTCTGAACAAACTACATTCAGGTTTCGCATATACTAAAAAAAACGTTGTATATACACAAAGTAGGAATTACTTGTGGTGGGCGCGATAGCTTATTCAGCGAATGTAAACAAGTAATCGGCGAATATGCAAATGCTTGTTAAGGTAAATACTAAAACATTTCATGTGGCGATGCTCGTACGGTTAAGTTTCACTGCTACTACTTAAAATCGATAACAAAGATACTGTACTGCGAAGTAAAGTTTCACTTTCTTTAATCTTAAATTGTTACCAAAAAAAAAATTATTTCTACAGAAATACTCATGACCGTTATTTATTGGTCGGACCAACTGTACTGACCGACTGATCTTTACGTAGACATCCGTAGCGTCTGCTACGACGTAGCAAATTAACCGTAGCAACACCGCTACGAAGCGACTACGAATTCACGTCATACACTCAAACATTCTACAACACGCTACATTTACAGCATACGGGCCATTTCCTGCAATACCTGAGTCGACTGTAAGCAAGTACATTACACAAGAAGCTGAAACTGAAACATTGTAATACTTTACTAGCGATAAATTCTCATAAGCCCTAATACATTGTCCTACGGTGTAAAACAAACACGGTAAAACGATTACGGTATGGTTAAGACCAAAATTTTCTGAACTTTTAGAAATACGTTTCAGGGGCGTAATAAAATGAGGGTCGGTTGTGTCCCCTGAGGCTATCCGTTTGACATTCCTCCCGTAATCCTGGCCAATACCCTTGTTCGTCGCCTTACGTAGGTATAGTGTTTCAATTTGTCTCGTCCGGGTCGGTGTGCCTGTACCGATATCTACAACGCCACATACGAACAACGCGTCATACTGACGTCACGCAAAATCCTGCATCTCGCAAGCAGAGTTTACCGCGCAACTAGCGTATATTATCTATTCATACACGAAATATCTGAAGGGGTCATTGTACTCATCATTATAAACAACTTTTAGTAAAGAACAAAATGTGAAATCGCAAAAAAAAATCTGCTGTTCCATACATTTTGACGAATTATGCGAACATAAACGTAAGGAACAGCTGATTTTTTATTCGCGATTTCTGCTTTGGCCCCATAGTAAAAGTTGTTCTTAATGATGAATACAATAACTCCTTATGAGATTTCGTGTATGAATAGACAGACCTTATATACAACGGCCCGACATGAATCATCGGGCAGTTGCCTGTCAGACACAACACCCGTCTGTTCGGAAGATCCTCCCTTTTTTATGGAGTATGAGTGAACTTTACACCCTGTTCCCCATACCTCTATATGCCTCTTACTTTGTTTTTCTGCAAACGTGTATAATGCTATACTTTGTATGTTACCTGTACGACGATAGTCTATACACTTTGTTCAAGCGTACGATGATTGTTCTGTACACTTGCGATGATGGAAACCCGGGGATAAAGAAATAAACCGCCCGTGTTGAGTGTGGTAAAATCATTGATTTATTTTACTTAGCCAGTTCAGTAAATGATCGCGCGTATGCAAACGCTGATGTATCTTAACCTACTTCATCATCATCATTTCAGCCGAAAGACGTCCACTGCTGGACATAGGCCTCCCCTAAAAGGGGGAGCCTGCCAAGCGTGACGAGTATGGCAAACCTCCCCCGGTTTGCCATACTCGTCACGCTTGGCAGGCGGGTTGGCGATCGCAGTATAGTATGGTGGTGGAATGCATAGAGAACGCTGCTGCCCATTCTCCGGTACGCCCCTTAGTCGCCTTTTACGACACCCACGGGAAGTATGGGGTGGTGCTATTCTTTAAGTCCGGCACCACACAGACCTACTAAAACCTGCTTAACCTACTTAATGTTACGAAATGTGCTGGTTCACCGTACATTACCTACACTATATCAAAAAATCTGATAATCAGAAGAGAGGGGCCCGTGGCTAAATAATAACAGCCGCACAGGTCGATCGATCAGGTGAAGCTACACTTGCCGCGGTTGGTCTGTGGATGGGTGACCATATTTACATACCGTGACCCCACCGTGCCTCGGAAAGCACGTTAAGCAGTTGGTCCCGGCTGTCATTCGTGAATCTTTGACAATCGTTACGGGTAGTCAGTACTAGTCAGAAACCCGAAAGTCGCGGTCGCCAGCGCTACTGCTGAACGTGAGGTCCTGTGTTGGTTTCTCAGGTGCGAAAACCGTTATTGAGTTTTCCCATCAAGAATTTCTCAAATTTCTCAGTAGCAGCCTGGAGTTTCGATTTGTGCTCCGTTGAAGGCAATAGGCTCTCTCCCCATAGGGTAATAAACATAACTGGGAGTTAAAAATAACTGGGGAAATGTGGGTGTACCGGTATAGATAAACCTCTGACTAATCCTTGGCATGCTAGGAGTTTCCCTGCGTGATCGAATCAGGAATGAGGAGATCCGCAGGAGAACCAAGGTAACCGAACCGACATAGCCCGAAGAATGCCAAACTTAAGTGGCAGTGGGCAGGGCACATTGCTCGCAGAACAGATGGCCGATGGGGCCGAAAGGTTCCAGAGTGGCGACCGCGTACCGGAAGACGTAGCGTTGGAAGGCCTCCCAAAAAGTGGTCCGACGACCTTGTGAAGTCCGCAGGAACCCGTTGGATGCGAGCAAAGAACCGTTTGAAGTGGAGGTGCTTGAGGGAGGCCTATGTCCAGCAGTGGACTTCTTTCGGCTGAAATGATGATGATGAATCCTTGGCATGGCTCTGACTAATTCTGGCGTGATTTTATGTAATGGTATAATCAGATAATTATCTGGTAGCATTGAAAGGGACGGGAAGATAAGGGAATGCAAGTAGTCTCATAACGTTGAGAGAATAATTGAACAAAGCTGAAAGCGATGTTATTTCAGAAAATGCAAATACGTCTCTTGTTTTGTTGATCAAAATCCTTGAAGCTAATGGAATAGCGCTGAGGAGAGATGAGCTCATCAAAACCAATAAATATTTGCCCGAAATATTTATCTATGTAAAGGAAAGTGAGAGAGGGAAGGGCTCGTGGCTTTATAATAACAGCCGCAAGGAGCGTTCGAAGGTTAAGCTACTTTTGTCGAGGTCGGTCCGTGGATGGGTGACCATTGGGTGACACACCGAGATCCGTTTGCGTTATGCTTATCGCAAATAAATGTATTTTCTTTGTTAAATCTTTCCTTAGAGCTAACTTTCGTTACATAAGGAACTTTTGTGGAAAATGTTACGCTTCTTAATGGAGTATCCATTTGAAATAAGATTAGACATTTAAATAAACCTTGTTACAGTCCGTTCAGCCGATTTTGACTTCTATACCGTAGGCATAAGGATGGTATTAAAAGCAAAAATGTGGCTACAGTACCAACTGTTTACTGCAGCTGCCATAATATGTCATGCAACCAACGCAATAGAATTCAAAATCGGTTGAACGGACTGTAAAACAGGTTTATTTAAATGTCTAATGTTATTTCAAATGGAGTATAGACCCAGTAGTTTAGGTACGGTGTGCGTTTTCTGTTAGTGTATTATTGAATTTTACTAAAGAGATCCTGTTATTGGAAATTACGCGTATTTTAACTTTTGTTGTTTTTTAGGGTTCCGTACCCAAAGGGTGAAAACGGGACCCTATTACTAAGGCTCCACTGTCCATCTGTCCGTCTGTCACCAGGCTGTATCTCATGAACCATATACACACATCAAAAGTGTCTAGGGATCAACATATATTTTTGCAATAACTTTTCTCCTGATTGATATTAATTAAAATTTTCTTTAAGGATTCATCAAATAAAGTGTTTTCGTTTGTCACAGTAACGATAAACCAAGTCACCTTTGCATTAATAAAGAAATTTGCCATTTTCCTAATAAAGGGATTTTTCACATTTGAACCACTAACACAAAAGTTCGAAAAAAAGACTGAAATAACAGTTTTCTTTAAAATTTTATTGGGTAACTTAAACAATTAATAATCCGTGTTTCTACCGCGAACACTAACAACACAAGAACATCGGTTTGGCATACTCAAAATGAGTTCATCCAAATCACGCTGTGGAATGGCCGCCCATGTTCGTTGCAACAACAAAAAAAGGTCTTCTTGCGACTGGATACCCTCCATATTCGGCAGAGCTCTTCTCTGTAGCATATCCCATGCATGCTCAATCGGGTTCAAGTCTGGCGACTGAGCAGGCCAGGGCAGGACATTGATGTTAGCTGCGGCGAGAGTCTGTCTTACAACTCTTGCGGTGTGCGGTCGTGCATTATCATGCATTAACTGAAATAAGGGACCGATTTGCACTTGTAGAGGAACGATGACGTCTGATACAATTGTCTCAGCATATATTTGAGCGTTGAGGTTGCCTCTGATCCAAATCAACTCAGTTCTTCCGCCGATCCAAATACCCGCCCATACCATGATGGTTCCACCACTATAAGGATGGACTTCCTGGCAGGATTTTAATCGCTGTTGGCGTCCAGGGGTTCTCCAGTGTCGTATACGTCTTGTATCCGGTCTCATACCAAAACGAGACTCATCAGAAAAGCACACGAAACGCCATTGTTCTTCTGCCCAATTTCTGTGTTCAAGAGCCCATTGATATCGAATCCTACGATTGTGCATTGCTATAGGTGGTACTTCGGGAATGAAGGTTCACTTCATGCAAGCGGTTTCTGACTGTTTGGTCGCTAATTAAGTTCCCTGAAGAGTGATGAAGCCTCACGGCTAACATCATGGCGGTTATTGTTGGAGCTCTTCGAGTTAAGATTTGAATGTATCGGTCTTGTCTCCGTGTGGTGCAGCGATACCGTCCTCCATGGCGCTCAGCCACGGTACCAGTGCTTCGGTAACGTGTCCAAAGTCGACTGATAACACTCTGACTTGTATTCAGAGCTAAAGCCACAGTACATTGCCGGGAACCAGCTTCTATCATTCCCACGGCTCTGAGCATTTCTTCCCTGCTTAAATGACGTCGCCGCTCCATAATAACGTTGGTTTTAATCAGTAGTAGGGAAACAGTAGCACTAATAATGTCTTCAATGCGTTGTATGTTTTTATAGGGAAAATATTGACAGCTGATTTTCATCTTTTACTCGAATTTGATTCACAGTTCCTGATTCAAATTATGAATTGCACCCAAAAGGATCCATATAAATTTATAAAATCATAAATTTATTACAAAGCCACATCTCAATCTCAAGAAATCCGCATAAAAATGCTTGATCCCTAGACACTTTTGATGTGTGTAGCTAGACAGTTGAAATTTTCACAGATGATGTATTTCTATTGCCGCTATAACAACAACTACTAAAAAATGAAATACTACTAAAACTACAGAATAAAATGAATATTTAAGGGGGGCTCCCATACAACAAACGTGTTTTTTTTTTTCGGCGTTTTTGCCTTATGGTACGGAACCCTTCGTGTGCGAGTCCGACTCGCACTTGGCCAGTTATTTTAAACGAATAACACTCGAACAACCACAGATAAGCCTTTTGAAGAACATTATTTTGGTTTATTAAACTGCAAAACAAAAGTTAACTCCAGCATCCTTCCTTCTTAGTACACATTCTCGGCTTGCTTACATTGTTAAAGTTTAAATCTGCCGCATCTCGCCAGTATCTACGGTATTCCGACTAAATCACTGCCAATTGTACTTGGGAACTGCAATCCCGGACCAACTTGTAGTGTTGTTACTAGAATCCCGGGAGGATTCGTTTCATATCGTAACAGATGACAAATTCGGACGATTCAAGTGGCCATTGTTCCAATATGGCCGCCGATATTGCACCAGCCGTTTGCTTTGTAGTGATTGTGAATTATTTTAAGAATAGAATAGACATTTATTTTACAATATGGGTAATACATAATAGGTGTTATGATACATTATAGCTCCGCCATATTTCACCATTCGACATGCAACATTAATAACACTAGCAGTGCCCCGCGGTTTCACCCGCATAAGTCTCGATACCGTGGGAATATCGGTATAAAAAGTATCATATGTCCTTTCCCTGGACTTAAAATATCTCTATACCAAATTTCATCTAAATGGGTTCAGCGGTTTAAGCGTGAAGAGGTAACAAACAGACAGACACACTTTCGCGTTTATCATATTAGTATGGATTCACATCAATCCAAAGCAATTCAGGCAATTCTATGTACTATACTCCATTTGAAATAAGATTAGACATTTAGATAAACATTTTTTACAGTCCGTTCAACCGATTTTGATTTCTATAGAGTAGGCATAAGGATGGTAATAAGAGCAAAAAAGTGGTTACAATACCAACTGTTTTCTGCAGCTGCCCTATTTCATGCCACCAACGCAATAGAATTCAAAATCGGTTATACGGACTGTAAAAAAGGTTTATTTAAATGTGTAATCTTATTCCAAATGGAGTGTAATTACTGTACTAGTGTAATAAATATTACTATTTATTACACTAGTACAGTAATTCATTTGAAAACATTGGCAAGTTTAAATATTACAGAGCAACCAAAATAATATTTATATAAATTGTGCTAGACAAACATTACGGGCGATTGCTAATTTTCCAAGTACCATATAGGTAGTCATTAATTTTGAAAAGGTTCAATTATAGCGATAGGGCCGAGCAACTGGAATGGAAAAATATGAAAGCGCTGCCGCCACAAGTTGGTGTTGACTACCGAAATTAAGGTTATTTTTCATTTTGTAGTGATTTTTTAAGTCGGTTGGTTTTTTAAAAATAATTTTTAAATTTATTGACAATTGCCGGAGTTATTGCTAAATTTTAATGTACTTGACAAACAAAAAAAAACTGGCCAAGTGCGAGTCGGACTCGCACACGTAGGGTTCCGTACAACAAGGCAAAAACGCCGAAAAAAACAAGTTTGTTGTATGGGAGCCCCCTTAAATATTTATTTTATTCTGTTTTTAGTATTTGTTGTTACAGCGGCAACAGAAATACATCATCTGTGAAAATTTCAACTGTCTAGCTATCACGATTCATGAGATACAGCCTGGTGATAGACGGACAGACGGACAGTTGAGCCTTTGTAATAGGGTCCCGTTTTTACCCTTTGGGTACGGAACCCTAAAAATTCAGTTGAATTGAGAACTTCTTTTTTGTAGTCGGTTAAAAATATGAAAGCGCTGCCGATGTGATTAAAAACATTAATAAATATTACCTACTTATTTTTTGTGACACAACCAGACAAAACTCCGTTTTGCTTCAAAAATCCCTTGACATCACGACATCTAATAACCAATTACAAATGACCACTCAATAAATCACGTACTCATTACACCCAACACCTATTTCAGGGGAGCGACAAACAAACAGGAAACTGAATCCCATTAGGTACCCCCTAACCTTTGCGAGCGTTGCAATGTCCGCGTTCAATCATTTTCGTTCGTTTATCAACAATACTCCCCAGTACAGGGGTGATTGCTCTCATTACCGGGTAAATTGCGGGAGGATGGTCCGTGATTACTGGCAACACTGTAACTAAGCTTTTTATCGAATCACCTTTACGCTTGGTTGGTAAATAATGTTGAAGGGTCTATTGTGGAGTTTTCTTTGTGTGTGGTCGTGGTCTAGTAAAGTGTTGGTTGGTTGGCGAGATATCAGAGGACAATTCTCGTAATTTTATTAAATTTCACAGTCTGAACTCAGTCTCAACTCTCAATCTGTCAAAAATAACTCTAATTTCCCTATATTTTGACAAGTTTTTGACCTTTGTTTGTCGCCGAGATGAGACTGCGACTAGATTTTGAACGTTTTAAAGATTTGGCCATCTGTCATGCCTTTGCTGAACGGTTAACAAGGGGGGAGGGGGGGAGGTGTCAGGATGAAGCCTGTTTGTGTTTCAATACGAGTTATGTTATAACACGTGCTACGACACGGCTACGGCTATTATACGACAGGATATTACGTACAGTCAACAAAAGACATTCGTATGCAGGATCGTCGGATGTAGTTGCAGTTTAGTAAGAAACCGAAGGATGTTGTCGACTGAAATTTAATTTGATAAATGAGCTGTTTGTTTTCTATTATTTAAATTAATTTAATTTGCTAAATTTCAACTATATCGGACGATCCTGCAGACTTATCTCTTTTGTTGACTGTACTTGGCTGCGCCACTCGTGTCTAAAACTGCGATTTCCTAAAAGTGTGATGGCCGACATATAACAGTCGCAGTGACGACTGTCATGAAAATTATGGTAGCGGGTTTGAACTTACGGTGGCAAAAAACGCTCTCAAGAGCGCCCTCTAGAAAGCGTTCTTTAAATAACGTTTCAGTGACGTCGTTCGCCTGTTAATTGCGGTCACCATGTAGCGGACACCGCTCTATTAGGAAACGTTAGCTGAACAGAAATATATTTGTGTCCAGCCTGTGAAACAATTTTCATACGTCACGTACTCTAAAAAAAACTGGCCAAGTGCGAGTCGAACTCGCACACGAAGGGTTCCGTACCACAAGGCAAAAACGCCGAAAACAACACGTTTGTTGTCTGGGAGCCCTCCCTTAAATATTTATTTTATTCTCTTTTTAGTATTTGTAGTTATAGTGGCAACAGAAATACATGATCTGTGAAAACAACTGTCTAACTATCACGGTTCATGAGATACAGCCTGGTGACAGACGGACAGCGGAGTCTTAGTAAGAGGGTCCCGTTTTAGCCTTTAGGTACGGAACCCTAAAAAGTACGTTATCGTTCTATGGAATCCGCTACCCACAATATAGCTTGAAAAATGGCTACCGATTACTGTCCTATACAAAAATCGTGTAACCCTGTATAAAAAATTCATGATATAAATTGTGTGCGTATGATATATTTTGGTAATATTTTCCTACATATACTTATCTCAGTTTGATGGAGGGTGTTTCACGATTAAATCTTCGGTACTTTGCTTGTGCGCGTATCATCCGCATGAAACGAGGACGGAAGGAGGATCACCTCGGGTTACCCTAATCTTTGTCCTCATCTTTGTATTTTCTTACGTAACTAAATTAAATATTTCTGCAGCATATAAGTTACTTATATACATATATGGTGTATGAAGGAATCTCTCTTTTCCCATGCTTTGTTGTGTAGCTTTATTTTTTCTTTATGTGGTTCTATTGTGTAGGTATGGGGCTTACATGACCTAAAACGTCGGACTGCATAGAAAAGAAAGAGAAGCGCGATGACACAACGCTGGTAATTTTATTGCAAAATCGTCGTCGTTCGTCGTTTCAGCCGATAGACGTCCACTGCTGGACATAGGCCTCCCCCAATTTTGGGAGGGTTTGCCATAATCGCCACGCTTGGCAGGCGGGTTGGCGATCGCAGTATGGTATGATGGTGGAATACATAAAGAACGCTGCTGCCCATTCTCCGGTACGATCCTTAGTCGCCTTTTACGACACCCACGGGAAGTAAGGGGTGGTGGTATTCTTTAAGTCCGGCACCACACAGACATTGCAAAATATGAGGCAGTTATCTATTTAAGAAAAATCTATTGTTTGTACTAAAAAATTAAAACACTAGTGCTTTAGTATGTTGCTTGTAGAATAATCTGAGAAAAAATCAGAATGATTGTATGTAAGTATATTAGTATAATTTTAATTGTAAAAAGACATCTTTCTTTATTTTCTTTCTTTATCATTTTAATGCGGCTAAAACTTGCGTTTTTTGCGTTTAGGAGACCTGTAATCCCCTTAATAAGACACTAATTGAAAAGAGTATGCTAAGATGGTTTGGTCTTGTTGAGAGGATGAATTAAAAGCGACTAACAAAAGGTATCTATTTACAAGGCAGATGTGAGTGGAAATGGGAGGGGACGCCCTTGGACATAGGTGACCTTGTTAGTTTCCTCAGAAAGGTCAGCTGTGTGTAGTTGTAACCGGCGTGCGTGTATGATCTGGCCTAGAAACGCCACTTTGGCAGAATCATAAAAGGGTAACATTATGAATCTTATTGGACAGCTAACTGGTAAGTTAATCGTATCAAATTCCATTGGTGAAGGATTTCTCATAGTTTTTTTTGTCTGTGCTATTATACCAATCAATCCAAATCCAGTCCCAATCTCTTTGATTATACCTACGTAGTTCAAGGAAAAAAACAAAAACACGGACTGTCTTCGCCATGTTATGGTTCATAAGGTTATCCTTTTATGATTCTGCTAAAGTGGCCTTTTTAGGCCCCCAGATGTATGAACATAAACGAGGCAAAAGAAGTATGTAAGGATCAAAGCAGGTGGCGTTCTGCCTACCATCATGGGAAGAAGACGTGAGGTTAGGTTAGGTTAGGTTAGGTTAATCTGCATTCGCGATTTATTTTCCAAAAATGTAAACAAATACGAGTTTATGGAAAAACTACTTTAAGTCCTACACAATAAAGTTCAGTTTACGCTACAAATTCAAACATTTTTATAACTTTTTCAATAGTGCTAGTCACTCTTGGAATCAACTTAATTGACATTAAAATAGAGTTGATATTTGTTTATCTTGAACTAATATTAATTTGAAATATAGTTTCGAATAGACTTTATGTATGTGTATGCACAGTCTCACATCAATATAATATAATTCCATATTGTAAAAAATAAAACTTATTATACCCACTTACGTAACTTTGATTTCCATTTAGTTTAGAGACAACTGAAAAATATTTTCTGGTATGTTCCATGGTGAAAGGGTCTTAAATTTAGGGAAAGATGGTGAAAACGGGCATAAAGGGACTATAACCATCTTAATGATAAACTTCTCAGCGGACCTTAACCTTTTAAAAATATTTTCGTGTCCATTTCGCCAAGGTCGTATATTTACGACCAAATGCCACAGCTCGTATGATCTGCTTTTTTATTTAATTAGGCTGTATTCTATTAGGTGTTTATTTTTAGATTCACTGTGCTGGGCGCTGCCTGGGGGCACTGTTAAGTCGGGCGGTTAAAATGAAACCCAACGATTGATCATTAATCCTGTCAAACGCAAATAGCGAAGCTGAATATTTTTTTACTGCAAATAGCGTAGATATATTCACTATTAGAACAGAGTTACTGAAGCTAAAATTAGATCACATGTCTCCTATACGAATATTTGTAAAGGTCAGCTAATGGGTTCCTTGCTGTTACTAATAATATTTAATCCCCTAATCTGACATTTATAAGTCCCTACAACGAGTACCTACACGCAGTAAGTACCTACATCAAAAACTCACTGGAAAAAGGCAGATGATAAACGGATGAAAGTATAAACTTTTATCGTGACATTCATTATATTTTCGCGAGGAAAAACATCAAAGTTCATAAAAATATTTCTCTCGAAATTCAAGTTTTTTTTTTCCCAGCAAACATAAGTATATTACCCGTACTGCTCCGACTTGCGTGGGGAGGTGCTCGAGAGCTTGCTTTATATTTATTTGTGAGCATTACGCAAAATATACGAGCTTTGCCCCCCTCCCTCCCGTCTGAAGGATCACTTGTTTCCCCCACACGATCCGCTAAATACCCCACACTAGTAGGTACTTTCAAAGTGTATGAAAACTGAAATGAACAAAAAGATGAAAGACGGTGTTTCTATAATTCATCGCCTTGAAAAACCCAAAGCGGCACTCCAAAGAATTATTGGCTTACTGAGTTTCTTTGAAGTTAATACATAATTAAGCGAGGAGACCCGGATAAAAATGTAAAGGCCATTTTTTTGTATCAAAACTGGGCTTCCGGAAACTTGGGGCGTTGGATGACAAGTCATTAATATAATCTACGGCCACTCGCTGCTGAAATCTGACTTAATGGCGTCACGTTTCAATGAATATTTTATGAAAATATTTCTGAGTTCGAAAAACGGAGATCTGGGTCAATTTTTTCATTGGAATATTTAAAATAAGTAGGTAAGTAGGTAGCTTTTTTTTAATATTCTGACTTGTCGTAAAAAAAGTTAAATACCTACGCGGTAACGTCTATTTGTTTTAAACTGTTTCAAAACACAAACGGCCTTATTACAAAACAAGATTTATCTTTAGAACCAGGTTTAAACCGTTTTTAAATTTCGAACTATAATCCAACGCAGCTAAAGTTCTTATTACAAAAACTGACGTTAAACCCGAGTCTAAGTTGTCAATTTTCCATTAAGAACTTTACGTTTGTCGGAATAAAGTTCAAAATAGAGTAACTGGCTCGAAGGTTTAGGCTAGGTCTAAAATTAGATCTCGTTTTGTAATAAGACGGAAAGTGTTTACTTCAATTAAACCATTTACAAGCACTTTTGAATTGTCAAGGAGTCGGTCAGTCAGAAATATGAAGCTAGTTGCCCATTCCGAAGCGTGGTAGGTACCTACCTATGGAGAACAACGGGCAAGAAAACTCCATGGACACTCTTTTAAATGATATGGTTACAAAATATTAGTTACATCATTAATGTTTTAGGCTCAGCGGTGCTATTCTGTAAAAATCTCACCATGAAAACTTAGGTGACGTGAGCGTGGAGTGAGCTGTCAATAGTGTCAATTCCTAGCAAAAACAAACTCACTTCACCTAAGTTTTCACGGTGAGATTTTTACAGAATCGACCGACAAACACTTCAATCAAAACCCGAAAGTACTTGTACTATTTATTCTGTGCCGAAAGTCTTAGTCTTTTGAGGCATGGCATTCATCAAATAACAAGCCGAAGTTGAAACCCAACTTCCACAATAAACTTCTTACGTGGTAAGTCAGTACAAATAGAACCTCTTGGCAAATTGCAAAACTTTACCTAATCCCAAGCCGTATCGTTTCGTCTATTAATAAAATTTTAGGAGAAACATTTTTATTAAAAATAACTTCGCCACAAAAACGTTTTTTAATACATTTTCGTTGTTTGTTCAGTGAATCGTTGCAAGTATCTTTTTTTGTTTATGGCGTTAATTAACATTTTTAACCGACTTCTAAAAAAGGAGGAGGTTCTCAATTCGGATGTTTGTATTTTTTTTTTTTTTTATGTTTGTTCGGGCATAACTCCGTCGCTTGCCAACCGATTTGAAAAATTCTTGTTTTGTTGGAAAGGGAATGCTTTCCAAATGGTCCCATGAAAATTTTATCGAAATCGGACAAGCAGTTTTTGAAAAATCAACAAAAACCTAAAAATTTATCTACATTAACGATATTTTCATATTTCATAACTCCGTCATTTACGAACCGATTTGGAAAAAAAAAACTTTTTTGAGCATTTGCTCTCGGAAATCATCATTTGGTAAAGTGGAGCTGATGATAAAGACCACAGATGGCTATCGGAACTACTCAATGACAAATATTTCACGGGTTGCGATTCGATTACTTTAATATGGTTGCTAAGCAATTTATGCTCGTTACAATGCATATGGTGAAATGGAGCTGATAGTGACTTCTCAAACAGCTCCAGTTCTCCTGGCTCGTATTAGGGGAACTCCTCAACAATTAACGTCCCTGCATCGGGTAAAGCAATATTTTGTAAAAGGTGATGTGCAGTTGACATTAGGCTATTGTAACTAAGATAAATTACAAACTGACCCACTAAAAAGTGAAAAATAAAAACTTTTTTACAAAAAAAAAAACAACCGACTTCCGAAAAACACTATAAAGTGAAAAATAACTTTAATTTCGGAAGTCGGTGGCAAAAAAATAAAAAACAAATCCAAAGACACCGACTTCCGAAATTAAAGTTATTTTTCACTTTATAGTGTTTTTCGGAAGTCGGTTGTTTTTTTTTTGTAAAAAAGTTTTTATAAGTTTTACAAAGTGATAATATTTTTTTTTGTAATCTATTTTATTTATAGAGATGTAACCACAAAGTGATATATTGTGAGTGGTTATTATGATGAATGTACAAATTTGTCGTTACGGGTAGTCAGAAGCCCGAAAGTCTGACAACCAGTCTTATCAAGGGGTATCGTATTACCCAGTAAGTAATTGGGTTGTGGAGGTCAGATAAGCAGTCGCTCCATGTAAAATACTGGTATTCAGCTTCATCCGGTTAGACTGGAAGCCGACCCCAACATAGTTGGGCAAAGGCTAGGCAGATGATGATCATTATCATCATCATCATTTCAGCCGAAAGACGTCCACTACTAGACATAGGCCTCCCCCAAAGGGGGGGGGGGTTTGCCATAATCGCCACGCTTGGCAAGTGGGTTGGTGAACGCAGTATAGTATGGTGGTGGAATGCATAGAGAACGCTGCTGCCCATTCTCCGGTACGCCCCTTAGTCGCCTTTTACGACACCCACGGGAAGTATGGGGTGGTGCTATTCTTTAAGTCCGGCACCAAACAGACAAAAAAAAATTTTGATTCTTTGATCAAAATTGACGTCTGACAATTTTTGTATGGAAGAACTGTCAAAAATTCAAAATAATTCCTCTGATAAAATTATCTGGCGTTGGAAAAATCAGTACTTAATCAACTAGGTATTTTTTTATTCCTTTCCATAAATCTATCTACGGTTCTATTTCTTCCAATGACCCAGCTACTGCTACATTCCAATTTTAAAAGTTCTATTTCAAATCTTGCAACGGTTATTAGGAAAATTCTGTTTTTCCCCGGTCTTTCTACCGGTTGTCAGTACCGGGGAAATCAGTTTGCACTAATTACAGCGTCCGGGCTCCGGGACGGCTATAGGGACGTCAAAGGTGGCGTCTGTTGCCGGCGTTTTTAAAGAGCGGCGGTGAGTGTTACGGCTTTAATGAACGCTTTCAAAAGATGTTTTTATTATGATGTTATGATTCAAAAGTCAATCGTTTTAGTGTCAACCTGGGTATCATGTTTATTTAGATTTAGGTTTGATTATTCTCCATTTTGTTAGGTATTCTATGTGTTTTTTGTAAATTTTAATTTGGTTACCGTGAATCTATACAGCGTGAAATTTTAATGGTTGTTTTCCCGCGGCAAAACGATTTGCACTCGGTAGTGAGTAGCACCACCCCATACTTCCCGTGGGTATCGTAAAGGCGACTAAGGGAGACCGGAGAATGGGCAGCAGCGTTGTCTATGCATTACACCCTCATACCATACTGCGATCGCCAACCCGCCTGCCAAGCGTGGCGATTATGGCAAACCCCCCCCCCAAATTGGGGGAGGCCTATGTCCAGCAGTGGACGACTTTCGGCTGAAATGATGATGATGATGATGAATAAAAATTATATGTCGATTGAAAAATCAGCCCATAGAATAAACGGTAAAACCTTTCTTGACGCGAGAAAATGGTTGTTTGGAATGGTTATTTTACGGTTAATTGCGCATTCCTTGGAGCAGGGGTGGCCCAGTGCTAACGGCCGCGACTCACGAGTTGTAGGTCGTAGGTTCGTCAGGCGCTTTACTTTGTGTGAATTATTTCATCACCACTGCTCTGAAAAACTTCGAATGAAAATATCGAAAACATTGTCATGAAGGAAAACATCGTGAGGAAACCGACAATTCCTAAAACCGGAAATACGATCACATGTGACATCTACCAACTCGCACTGCGCCCCCGTGGTGGACTACGGTCCACTCCCTCTCACAGAGAGGAGCCCTGATGCATCCCAGTAGTGGGAAATTAAGGGACAAGAAGCTGGCAATATCATCACAATGGGTAATGTTTTCTCGTAGTTTGTCTTATTTCTTTTTAGTATATTCGTGTTTTTATGTATATTTATTTGTGCTTATATTTATATGTAATTACGATTATATTTATAGTTTTAATAGGTATATGTGTATGTATTCAAAAATATTTATTCTCGAATTTCCATGATTGCTCCTAGGTACCAGCCGGCTGATTCTGTAAAAATCTCAAACTTAGAAGAAGTGAGTTTGTTTTTGCTAGGAATTGACACTATTGACAGCTCACTCCACGCTCACTTCACCTAAGTTTACACGGTGAGATTTTTACAGAATAGCACCGCTGTTTGTCTCTGCATCACCAAAAGGTTGACTGGCAGAAAATGTCTATGGTATCAATAAATAAACATTATATTTGATTATGCTATGCATGTTAAGCTAAACATTCCAAAAGTACGGCTTGAACTATTCCGATTCAAGAGAAGAAGAACGTACGTAAACATAAAGGCTGAGGCCAAACGAGCGTAATTTTTTGAGCTGTGAGTCGCGCATTTTGAGTATCGCAATTTACGTTCAACTGAAATTCGGTTAGACTGCCAGACGGACGGACGTAACCTCAGTCGCACTCTGTAACTTAACTGATGGTTGCCTCACTCCCCTCCCTCGCCCCGAGCGCAATTCGGTGGAAATAACGCGCGTGAGTCAGCAGGCAACTCATTTTGCGTCGCCGTGTGGTACAAACAGGACTTTAGTATGAAACCGAATGCAGCGTAAATTCCGCGACTCATTTTACGCGACTCACAGCTCAAAAAATTACGCTAGTTTGGCCTCAGCCAAATAAAAATGTAACTCACTATAATAATGCTCTTCGTTAATACCTACATAACTTAATAGCATTAGCAATGATTGCCCCTTTGAGCACTGTGCTAATAAAACTTCTACTTCGACTTCAAAGCGCTGCATAACGTGGACCTATTTGATTAAATTATAAAATATTAACAACACTTAATGAAACGAGATCTCATATTTTTGATATAAAACCAGATTAAGCATAGTGCGGTCCTATTTGATTTTGAAATTCACCTTGTTGATGAATAATGCAATGGATTCGAAAGTGTAGTACTTCATTGTAAAACTGGCTAAGTTTCGATTCCGTAGGAATATCGGGATAAAAAGTATCATCATCATCATTTCAGCCGAAAGACGTCCACTGCTGGACATAGGCCAAAAGGGGGGGGGGGGGGGCTTAATCGCCACGCTTGGCAGGCGGGTGGGCGATCGCAGTATGGTATGGTAGTGGAATGCATAGAGAACGCTGCTGCCCATTCTCCATGATAAAAAGTATCCTATATGTTAATCCAGGAAATGGTCTATGTATGTGCCAATTTTTATCCAAATCTGTTCAACGGTTTACGCGTGATTGAGTAACGAACATCCAAACATTTTCACAAACTTTCACATATTACATATTAGTAGGATAGGATTATAGTATCATATTTTTACACTAACACATTAGTGTGTTAGTGTAAAAATATGATGCTTACGCAAATGTGAACGGCAGAGACTACTGCAGTCGTCGACAGGTTGACGGCCGTCGTCAACGCGTATCTGCGGCAGCCGTTGACAACAAACCGCTCGTGTATTCGACCACCATACTCGAATACACGAGCGGCACGTTGGCGACGGCTGTAGTTGCGTTTACCGTCGTCTATATGTCAATGGCAATTAGTATAATTTATGTCATAAAGTTGAATAACCAGACGTGATGGTGAAAAACCTTGGTCTTGGCTTAGATACGTTCAGAAAATAAGCCAATGAAGGTGAATTGTGTAGATCAAATGAATTCTCTAGGGTCGTATCTCGTTGCGTACACTATAGGAGTTATATTATTTATTTACTAGCTTTTTCCCGCGTCTTCGCTCGCGTGGATGTCGGAAAATATTCCACGGGAACGTACTACCGGGATTAAAAAGTACCTACCCTACTTTTTAATTCAGGTTATAAACTGTGTAGTTTATAACCTGAATTAAAAAGTAGGGTAGGTAGGTACTTTTAATTCTGGTAATACGTTGCCGTGTAATTAACTTAACGAATTTGAATGAATTCGAATTCGTTAAGTTAATTTTGTGTCAATCCTGAACATACATCCAGACAAAAATTCTAAAAACTATATATTCGGTATTAAGACTCGTCGACTCCTACACCTTGTAGCAATTTTATTTTTCAAAAATATGCAATGTACACATATGCAATATTTGACTTCGTTACTATTTGTATTTGTATCTATTTTATTACATAGAGGATTTATGTTCTTTAATTGTACCTAACTACACAAGGGGCAGCCTGACGGTCGATTCTGTAAAAATCTCACCGGGAAAACTTAGGTGAAGTGAGTTTGTTTTTGCTAGGAATTGACACTATTGACAGTTCACTCCACGCTCACTTCACCTAAGTTTTCACGTAGAGATTTTTTACAGAATAGCACCGCTGCATTTAAAATCGCAATAGCTATGTAACCGTTCATAAATAAAAAGTAAAAAAACTTTTTAAAAACAAGCTTTTATTTAAATGCGCTAAAAGAATAAAATAAACTTTTCTTTTAAAACTTTTACTATCAACTTATAACGTCATTACACAATTTATATGATATAAAAGCTTGTCGCGAGATTTAAGTAGGTACTCGTATTTACTTCTAATTTACAAATTAAAAAAATAAAATCAATCAAAATCATGTGAATTAATTTACTTGTTTATCTACACAGGTAAATCTCGCGACGAGATTTAGTAACAGCAATTTCATTCAACGTAGCGTAAAATCAGTTAAACCATTGATTCCACACTTTTTTGTAAGCTTTTTAATTAACCATCATGTACTAAAACACGTTGCAGCGAGTTCCCGTGACACGTCACATATCAATCTCGTGTCACGCGTCATGCTGTAGGCTCGCTTTTGGACGGGATTTAGTGCAATTTGTGAACCGTATTTTGTTATTTGACTTTCTAAAATGTTAACACAGTTGGAGCGAAAGGTTTTGTTTACATCAGCACTGTTGTATTTGTCAGCCCTGTTGAATCGTGATCTCTTATGCTTGGCAAAAATTAATCATTTTAAGGCGCCGTAAAAGGCGTGTTTTAATAATTATTGATGATTATATACAGGGTTATTGGTAAAATATTAACAACCTCTTAAGGGATCTCCCTTGTTTCATCGAAAAGAAATTGCCAAATTATCACTTTTCAAACACTTTTCCGCATAATTTCATATGCCTAATCATTATTTAGCAAATAAACTTTTCACAAAAAATTGTAACGCAAACCTAATGTTTGGCAAGTGAACGTTTAAACAATAACTTGCTTACTAAATAGTACTTTTACCAATTTTAATTTAGTCAAATATTTCAGTTAGTATAACATATTTTACGCAAAATAAAATAAGCCAAATATTTAGTACCGTCGGGGCCCCTATTTCTGTCTGCCTATGATTTCAATTCGCCCTGTTTAATATGATATGAGGTAAAGGTATTTGTATTTTCATTCGCTCGCTCTTGCATCCAATGTCGACGGAGACCCGCTTCGCGGGGCTCCTATTTCTGTGAAAAGGGTTTAAAGTTACCTAACAAAACCGAACCTCGGGGTGCCCTTCGCTCGCTCTTAAATCCTACGTCGCCTGTCGACCGACCGCAACCATGCAATGTAATTCAAAAAGTAATTAAAACCATG
This sequence comes from Mesoligia furuncula, assembly GCA_916614155.1. Classification (NCBI taxonomy): domain Eukaryota; kingdom Metazoa; phylum Arthropoda; class Insecta; order Lepidoptera; family Noctuidae; genus Mesoligia; species Mesoligia furuncula. The sequence goes on from OU744808.1 coordinate 22,135,506, forward strand.
TGATTCCCAAAAAAATATATTTTTGTCTATTTTTTTCATAACAAATCATTTGACTAAATGTTTATTGTCTAAAGATTGTTTGCTGTAATAAATCATTTGATTAAAGACGAAATGCCTAAATGACATTATCCTTGATAATATTCTGCCAAGTAAAAATTTGAGCAAATGAAAATGTGCATACCAAAATCATTCCAAACATTGCATTGGTATAAAAAAGGGTGCTAAAATTTGTTTGAAAAAAAATCTGCTGTTCCCTACATTTATGTTCGAATAACTCGTCAAAATGTAGGGAACAGTTGATTTTTTTTCGCGATTTCAGGTTTGATCCCATCGTAAAAGTTGTTCATAATGATGAGTACCATTGTACTCATCATTATGAACAACTTTTACGACAACGGCAGGATCCCCCTCTTAAGAGGTCATTACCTCTTAAGAGGGGGATCCTGCCGTTTTGCCGAAACGATTTTGCCAAAATTTAATTAATAATAATAAAATAATAATAATTTAGGTTGTTAATGTTTTACCAATAACCCTGTATTATATCATACTCAGTAATAATTATTAAAACACACCTTTCACGGCGCCATAAATCACTAAATGATTAATTTTTGCCAATCATAAGAGATTACGATTCAACAGAGCTGAAAAATACAACAATGGTGATGTAAACAAAACCTTTCGCTACAACAACGGAGGATAAGTGAACTTTACACCCTGTTCCTATTCTATTCTATTTTATTTTTCTATAAGGCAATGGTGCCGATGTCCACAATTCTGCCAATGTCAAATGTGATAAGAGAAAACGTGGGGGAGACAAAATAATAAAAATTAAAACTAAAATTCTACATCCAATACTATTCCCATAGTAAATAATTGAGTTTAATGTGAAACCTGTTGACGAGTATACCCTGTTCCTAATACCACTACATAGAATTTGACAAATTCAAATTGAATTTGATAAAATTGAATTTCTTTTTACAGGCTTGCAGAAAAGAGAGGTATTGGCTGCACAGTCGCTTTGTCCCTTTCTAGAGATTGGTCACTTTTGTGAGACTAACGCTCAGTCTATTCTCTATATCTTTGCCCCAACCGTATACGTTTTTTTTTTAATTCCAAGCAAACGACAAATTAGGTACAAAGGCGGTTCTCTACCAGTTAACCAAGGGTGGCGAAGAGATGAGATGGCAGGTGCTTTTTTCGTTTCTAAATTACCCAAACAGATGCACAATTAAAGAAACAAAAGGAATGTAGGGCTGTATCCAAAATCTAAACTATAATTATAAAGAGAAAATATTTGATTTATTGTAAGTTTGTTTAATACGCTTTTACTTTATAATGACTGAACGGATTTGGATGAAATTTGACACATGGGTAGATCATGACCTGGACTGTCTTAATCCAGGTCATAGGATACTTTTTACTTCGATATTCCCATGGGATCGACACATATGTGGGTGAAACCGAAGGGTGCAGCTCCAGCTAGTGTAAAATACATAAAATGTTGAGAATGATGCTAATATTTATTCATTTATTACAGCATGGAAGACTTATACAGCTAAAAAAAACAAAAAAAAACTGGCCAAGTGAGAGTCGGACTCGCACACGAAGGGTTCCGTACCACAAGGCGAAAACGCCAAAAAAAACACGTTTGTTGTATGGGAGCCCCCTTAAATATTCATTTTATTTTGTTTTTAGTGTTTGTTGTTATAGCGGCAATAGAAATACATAATTTGTGAAAATTTCAACTGTCTAGCTATCGCGGTTCTTGAGATACAGCCTGGTGACAGACAGACGGTCAGACGGACAGACAGCGAATTCAGCGGTTTCACCCGCATCAGTAACGATCCCGTGGGAATATCGGGATAAAAACTATCCTATGTCCTTCCTCGAGATGCAATCTATCTCTCTGCCAAATTTTATCGAAATCCGTTTTAGGCGTCAAAAGGACATACAGACAGACAGACAGAGTTACTTTCAAATTTATAATATTAGTATGGATTTAATAGTTAAAACTATTAAAATAACCACTTGTGTTTGCAATTAATAAGTGAGAGACAAAAAAAAAAACTTTGCAGTAATTTAAAAAAAAAGAGGCTTTATACACCTTCTAGCTGAGGTCATACTGGTTGTAAAGAGATCCAAATCGTGTTGTTTACATATTTTATTAACATTTTTGCTCGCACGCACAATATAACTGTTCTGCCAATATTACTCGCATTTTACATCAATTTTACTTTTCCCTCCATCTTCAACAGAAAATTGCCCCATGCAAACTCCCAGCCTCTCCAAGAAGTCACAGCGTTGATCCCTGGAGTGATTGAGGTTAAAATAACGTATTTACTTGAACTACTTGTGTCCCCTGAGACACAGCATCAGTCATCTAAGGGAATAGGGTTGTCTGTCACAGAAACTTTGTTGTTTTGAGAATAATAGTGCTACTACTTTGAAGTTTCAATATTACTTTAGGATAAGTTTATTTTGAAGTTCATATGTCATGGTTAATGGGTTTAAATGGTTGTTATAGAAGGAGCGAACTATACCAGCGTGGAAATATTAAAAGTAAATGTGTGAATTTCTACTTTTTTTTTTTTTTTGAATAAATCTGCTGAAGACTTTGATAAAATAGTAACGAAGTCAAAATTGTACATTGAATATTTTTGTAAAAAAGTAAATTGCTATGAAGTGTGAGAACGAGTCTGATACCGATGATGATGATGATACCGAGAAAATAATATAATATTTAGAATTTTTATCCGTTTTTCTAATTGTATGTTACGAATTGGCGCAAAAACGGCTAAACGGATTTGGATGAAATTTGGACCACGGGGGGTGCATTTCATCCCGGTAGTATGTTCCCCACGTGAGTGAAGCCGCGAGCAAGCTAGTTATGATTAAAAAGAGACTTACTAAATTCATCTAGAACCTTGAGAGTTCCTCCCCTTTAGGTCGAACTAAAATAATACTACAACAAGAAATACACACTTATTCTACTTTACAATGGCTGAAAAACATCTCTTTTAAGGGAGGGCCCACGAGCAATTTAGTTGCCTGGCAACTTTTTTGTCTTGCTGTCTCCTCGCCGAGATTTGAACGATGGGCACACGGGAGTGACAGCAACTCTACTTTTTCGTAAAATTCATAAACATAGATTTCGATGAGACGGTTGTGGTCGACGCGCTTTTTCTAAGAAACCGAAGACGACAAACCCGCCAACAAAAAAGTCTCCCAGCTATCGCATTACGAACGTATGTATTTCAATAGACCCTGTATATTATATTATGTTGCTGACGATCCGTCAGGAATAAAAACAATAGAAAAAGGAATAAAAACAAAAGAAAAAGGGGATCAAACCGGAATGAGAAAGTTTATAGTGGATAAGACAGAGATTAAAACAGAAGAATAACTGGCAGGGGATCCAGGGGAACACCCCCCCTTTACTCAGGGTTTCAGACCGGAATAACTCCTTGTCGCTACATGCGCGCACTTTCATACAAACCCGCGTAGACTTGATATGAGAGACAAATTAGTTGCGGAGACAAAAGTTGCTCGTGCGCGCAATCCCTTAAGGCTCACGCAAGACTGCACTATAGTCCGATTTTTAATTCACTGGAGTAAAATGACACTTCTTAATAACTCATTTCGGACTAAGTTTAGAGATATGCATGTCAAATAAGTTTCGTTTGTTACACTATTCTGTACTAGAAAAACAAGATTTGGTTGATGGCCGCGAAAAAACAAAAAGACGCCAATTTCAGTCATTTAAGTAACACATAAGCTGTCATTTTACTCCAGCTAATTAAAAATCCGACTTTAGAAACACTTTTCCTATGCCTAAAACGCAAAAAAAACAACATAAAATACATGTAAGTATGTGTAGACCCTGACGACTGACGTAGTTTGGGGATCCCAACGTGGCACGACATGAGATGCGCCGTGACGTGATAGATACACCATGACAGGCCCATGGGACCTCCGCGGAGACTGGCAGGAGGAGATTAAATCACAGGGCGATATTGTTTCGATTATGAACAGGTGGGATGCCTAAATTTATTTGTGGAACAGAATAATTTGTGTTTGAAACTCTAAAGATTTTATAAGTTTTCACGTAATGTAATGTAGGAAAGGCATGGCTTCGTTTCAGTCGCTTACAAACTGCACACTAATACAGTGCACAAGAATGTAATGTCAGAGACATCGATGCGCAAAATGAAGCCATGAATTTAACACATGATTCTAGTTCTCGCAAACCAATTTTGAAAAAAAAAAATATTTAAGAAAAATCTGCTGTTTCATAGAAAAGTGTCACCTACGCGGTCAAAATGATTTATTCCGAACTGATCACCTGAACCCCTCCACCCCCCCATCCTCGATCACTTCCTCGATCCCCATAGCTGCTAGTTCGTCTTCTGTATTAATCTCTTGTATGGAGCAGGATTTTTTTTTAAACGTTGCCCCACACTAGGAATTTCTCCTGTATTGTGGGTGCGTTTACAAACATTGAAAGTCACATACACAAACAGCCAGACCCGGAACAACTACTTGTAGGTCATACAAATATTTGTTCCGTGTAGGAATCGAACCCGCGACACGCATTTTTTTTAACCTGTTGCTTTTTAACCTGCGAGAAATTTCAGGGTGTATCAGAATCATGTACCTGAATCCATTGTTAACAGTTTGTGCGTACTGTATTGTGTCTGTTTCACCCTGTATTGTAGTCAATACAGGGTGAAACTGAAAACATGCGACAAACCGAAATGAGAGAGAAAAAAAAAACTTGCATTCATCATTATGAACAACTTTTATTAAGAGACCAAAGCTGCAATCGCGAAAAAAAATCAGCTGTTCCCTAAATTTTGACGAGTTATGCGAACATAAAAACGTAGGGCACAGCTGATCTGGGGGCACCGAGTGCCCCCGCCAAGACGAGCCAAGCGAAGCGCAAGGGCACTACCTACCTTTTCTCGAAGCACTTCGTCGTATTTTTGAATCCTCTTAACTTGGGTTTGGATTATACCAGATAAACAAAATTTTCGGGATATGACGTCAGTGGTTGACTTATTAAACCTATAAAGTTTCAATTGCATAGTTCTTATACTTTAGATTTTATTGATATCTAAAATACCCCGATTTCGTCACTGACTCACTGACTGATGATCATCAATATTCTTAAGGTTCTTCCTGAAGTCCTAGAAAGCTGAAATTTTTGTATGTAAGCTAGAAATAGTACACAAACAACAAAAAAATCTTAAAACTTGAAACTTTTACCCCCCCCAACCCCTTAAACTAGGGGGTGAAAGTTTGTATGAGACTTCCGTAAATTTTGATGCTAGAGGTCTGAAAATTTATATAAGGGACCTCCTTGTTATAAATAAACCCCAAAAAAAGAAAGAAAAAATTAACAACAGAAAAAATACTCGTATAAATATCATAAGCAACTTACAAAAAGAAATGAAATCCCACAAAAACATTTCATGTTAAATGTTGCCAAGACGAGACCATGTAGCTCGCACTGTCAAAAAGTAATCAGATCTCATGTAGAGCCAAGCTTCTAACTCTACACGCCCTAACTCTACAAGGCCTAACTTCGCAAACTCTACACCTTAGTCAAAATATATGGCTTGGCCATTTCGCTACATTCACATGAGCGTAAGGTGAAAAACTCTTATTCTGTTAATGGTTCTTGTAGTAACGAAACGGCCAAGCCATATTATTGTGACTAAGGTGTAGAGTTTGCGAAGTCAGGCCTTGTAGAGTTAGGGCGTGTAGAGTTAGAAGCTTGGCTCTACATGAGATCTGATTACTTTTTGACAGTGCGAGCTACATGGTCTCGTCTTGGCAACATTTAACATGAAATGTTTTTGTGGGATTTTGTTTTCGCGATTTCAGGTTTGGTAGATTTCAGGTCCCATACTAAAAGTTGTTCGTAATGATGAGTACATTCTCCCATTCCGATTTGTCGCATGTTTTCAATTTCACCCTGTATACGTAGGTTCCTAATCCAATTTTAACTTAGGTACAGTCAACAAAAGAGATAAGTATGCAGGATCGTCGGATATAGTTGAAGTTTAGTAAGAAACCGATGGATGTTGTCGACTGAAATTTAATTTGATAAATGAGCTGTTTGTTTTCTATTAACAAAATTAAATTTTATTCCAGAACATCCATGGGTTTCTTAGTAAACTTCAACTATATCCGACGATCCTGCATACTTATCTCTTTTGTTGAGTGTACCCAAGTACCTAAGTTAAAACTTGAAATTTGATAAGGACCGACAGCAGACTTACAAAAGTCTAGTCACCGCTGTCGGTCCTTATCTAATTCCAAGTTAGCGGCGAATACTTCGATACTGAACCTAAAACAATAAAAAGTCAAATTCAATATTGACTTCATGATACAAGTTTTATTAAGGAAACCCAGTTTAATCAACTTGAGAAAGAGAAGTGTAAAATAATAGTCTTGCAAACTCTTGGCCACTGAAGCATACGTTAAATACATACATAATCTGCATTCGCGACTTATTTGCGAAAAATGTAAACAAATTAGAGTTTCTGTTAAATTACTTTAATTCCTACACAATAAAGTGCAGTTAACGCTACAACTTCAAACATTTTTATAACTTTTTCATTAGTGTCATTCTGAAATCAATTTAATTACCATTACGATAAAGTTAAAATTTCTTTAACTTGAAATAACATAAAGAATAGACTTTAGGTACATAAACTCACGTTTTCTTCCCATGGGGGTAGGTAGAAACTATGGGAAGCCACCTGCATCGATCCTCATCTAAACCTTACATGCTCCTTTTGCTTCGTTTGTGTTCATGCATCTGGTGAGGTCATAATTTTACACGTGCGCCGGCTGCGAGTACTGCCTCCTCTACACGTCGGCAGACGCGTGCGCAGACGTCGACAGACGCATCAGCAGATGGATCACCACGAGCCGATCACACGTCTATTGGTCGTTCAGTCTGTGTTAATTCTTGACAGACGCAACTCGTACGCACGCAACATTAAAAAAATGGATGTTGAGACCGTAGCTGCGGCAGCTATTTATTTATTTAGTACTTTTAACTACTTTTGAGTGTGCATAGTATGTCATGTAGGTATTTAAGTTGTTTTAGTTCCAACCGAAATCAAAATTACCTACTTAGTCTCCGTTAGATGTCCAATTTGCAATTACAGTATCCAATTTACAGTAGCCTCAACATAATCAATTAATTGAAGTAATTAAATTATTTTAATTAATTTTATAGGTCTAAACTTAAAACATTTTATTTTTGTAGTACTTATTTTTCGGATCCCACAGGCAGTTTTCTCTTTGATACAACTCAAGAAATTTAAAGTTTAATCTGTGCTCATATTAGCCAGTTCAGCGAACGAGATTAATAGGTAAACGAAAAAAAAAAACTGCAAGAAGCACGCGTGCACTCTCAGAATTCACGACTACGATAATACTGATGCATCGGCAGACGTGTGGACACACGCTGGGCGCTCGCGCTGAAACCCTTTGATCCGTGCCAAAAAAACCGACAACAAACGGGTTGGTGGCAGATGCCTCTGCCGGCGCCAAATACCTACCACAGACTAGCAAATTACCCCGTCTACACGTCCCTTTACTACGTACCTGACCTTTGTCCTCGGCGTCCTGGGGTCCCTACCGGCGCGGGCGCGCCAAATAACTCATACATATCATCACGCTTGTAGGGTAAGGCAGAGGGGTATATTTAAGTCCCATCTAATAGGGGGCGAGCCTATTGCCATCAACCGGGTAAAAAACCCTTAAAAAAAACTATACATATTAGTAGACGTAGGCTTTTGTTCCACAGTTTCATAGTCTAAAAATCACAATCACTGTTTAATTGTGATTTTTATTAAAAACCCAATAACACTTTGGCCGACCTGGGAATCGAACCCAGGAACCACTTTGAATAACTTTCAGCAGGAGAATACACACCACAATTAGGTAGGTACTGAATACGAGTACATTCAATTCAACACATCCTGGTCGTACCCCACAATATATGCTCGTAAACTACTTAACGCTTTACCCAATTCAACCAGCGTACACTCATTCACACTAAATAGACTGTGCTAGGATTTGAAACCGCTCGGCATTCGGCACAAAGACCGCAGATATTAGCGATATCTGAGCCTCACATTCTAAGGTCCTATTTATTATACGGGCGATTTAAATTGTCGAACTGTGGCGTTTGTGTCAATTGTTTCATCACGTCAAAAGTGCAATGTAAATGCCTTGAGATGGAGCAACAATTGCTGAAAATTGACTGGTATAAGCAGGTATAAGCAAGGTTGTAAGTACTTCGTATGATGATTACAGATCATCAATACTTCTGCCAAATGCGGTCAATTTCCTAGCCCTATGTTTAGCGATGGACAAAAGAAAAGCAGCTTAGCTTAGAAACCAGCTTACAGCAAGGATAAATAATATTTTATTTCTGTAAATTGGCATAAATTGGCGGGCAGTGGGTCCCCGTTAATGGCAAACGACATCGCAGCAGGCCCAGACCGTGATGTCGGGATGAGTTGGACTCCTTTAATAAAGATTGGTCCTTGGCAGCTCTGGGCAGAGAGACATGGGCAAATAATAGGGAGGCCTTTGCTCAGCTCTTCTTCTTCTTCGTAGCACTCTTGTCAGAGCGGTCGTGGTCCTCATGTAGTTTCTTGTCTAAGGGCTGATGTGATTCGCCTTTACCCAGCAGTGGGACATTAATGACTGATAAAAAGAATAACAATTGGCAAAAGTACTTCCGATACACGTCAAAAGAAACAATAATATTTTCAAACTAGATGAGGTCGCTGTTTCCAAACAGACTACCGAAAACAACACCAAAACAACTTCAGAGGTCACAGTCTCTTTTAAAGTCCAGACATTATCTTGATCATGCAGATTGGTGTCTGAGGGCCTACTATCTAAGTCCGTCAACGAAGATACGGGCCTGTCCAGAAGTAGTTCGATACATCGGATGAACCATACTCCCGATTATTTTACTTTTTTTGACGGACAAAAATACATTGAGAGCAAGGACAACCGTCAAATCGTGTTCTCGTTTACGGTTTTTATGCAAAGTTTCAAGCCCTTATTTTTCGAAATGAATGAACCTATTTTAATGAAACTTTATACGCATAAGCAGGATACAAAGGTCTAAAAAGTTACTTAAGAACATTTTCGAAATGTCTTGTTTAAAAAAAGATAATTATAAATCTCTGTTTCTATGGAAATTTTAAAATCGGTCTAATTTGGTTGTAACACTATTTTTCGAAAATCTTCAGCATTTCATATAAACTAATAAAATACATACAAAATAATAACTAGTAGATAAAATTTTCGAACAATAGTATTACAGCCAAATTAGACCGATTTTAAATTGAAAATGTTCTCTACTAACTTTTTAGACCTTTGTATCTTTCTCTCTTTGTATCATATTTGAAAAATAAGGGCTTGAAAGTTTGTATTAAATGCCGTACGGTGTTTTAAACGCTCTTAATTCGGGCTCCGAAGTAATCATAAATCCGTAGGTGATACGGAATAGGAAACACCCGTAGCTTCGGTTGAAACAACGGATTTTGTGGTTAGGGAGTACACCTCTGGTATTCAGAGTTGGTCAACAACAATTTGCTTCATCGTGTTTAGCGATTGTGGCTCTCGAGTTGCCCGTGAGCTCCGGAACAGAAGGACCATATCCCTGGGGGCTACACACGATAAACAAAGATGGCGATTAAATCACGGCTCCGGGTAGAGGTACCAATAGGTGCTGGAAGAGGATTATTGTTTCCTGTTGCTGGTGACGTAAACATGTCTCTGTTTGCTGGTTTATTGTCGGATTTGTGTATCGTGTAGCTTGTATTTATTGGTTCTTGACTGTGTAATAGTTTTATTTCAGGATATTTTTGTCAAGTGTAGAGGACAATTTTTGTAAGACTCTTTAAAAGATTTGTAATACCACTTCACTAGGGTCATAGACACTGCCGGCTTTAAAACAATATTTTTAAATTATCTAGCCACGTACCCTTAGTAGCCATTTAAACTGGGACTGGGAGACACTTCTTTAGCCAGAAATCGGTAAGTTTTTCTTAAGTTGTTTAATTCTAAATAATAATTAATTCCACAATATTATCATGCTACGGATTTGAGACAAATAGATATTCTCAATTGCGAATACCTTTTTGCTTACTTCAATAAAATACATTACCTATAAATTTTTTCACTTGATAAACTTCATACCTACTAAGTTAACTAACAAACTATTAAAATAAAATTTTAATAAATGGGTCAGTAGAATTTGTAGTCCTCCTCAAGCATCGGTTGAAACAATGCATTATTTTTCAGCCTATAACATTCCCACTGCTGGGACACAGGCCTCCTCACTGTGAGAGGGGATGGGCCGTAATCCACTACGCATGACACATGACTTTGAAGTTTTTGGTTCTAGGAAATGCTCACGAAGTTTTCCTTTAGGTACTGTTGAAACAATGCAATTCACAAAACTTATGTAGCGGTATCTACAACGCCACATGCGAACAACGCGTCATACTGACGTCACGCAAATCCTGCATCGCGCAAGCAGAGTTTACCGCGCAACTAGCATAGATACAACGGCCCGACATGAATCATCGGGCAGTTGCCCGCCAGACACAACACCCGTCTGGTCGGAGGATCCTCCCTTTTCTATGGAGGTTGAGTGAACTTTACATCCTGTTCCTCATACCTCTATACTTATAATGGATGCGAAGGTCTTCCATTATAGGTACAGCTTATTTCTCTAACGTTATCATCAAGTCTCTCTTATATCTCTTCTTACATATCTCTTTATATTACAAACAACATACCCAAACAAGCCAGCAGAGTGGCCAAAATCTACGATAAAGAAGCAATATCGCCTCATACCGGGTCGTATACGGACCGCGGGAGAGCAATAAAACTCTCTCTACATAACAATCAATTTGAAAGGAAACATGTACTTATTTGTGATTCAGATCAGCAGGGGTTAGTTTTAGTAGTAAGTAGTCGAGCTTTTTGTGAAGGAGCCGGGGAGCCGGGGAGTTCCTACCTATTTCTGGTGCCAAACACTGTTACTGGCCTTACTACACACACGTTTTTCTGTACTGTTTCTGTACTTTCTGGACTGTAGCTGCCCTTTGTACACACACGTTTTTCTTACGTCATGCTCCCTGGCGGAACCACCTTTGCTGTAACAAGTATAAGTTACATGAAGAATTCTATGGAATGTCTATAACATTCTAGTCCTATAAAAAAAAAGTCTATATCTCTAGTTTCGACGTAAACTTTTATTGATTAAGTGGTTGCGCTGCGGAGTATCCTTCCCGGCGAAACCACCATGATATTTCTATTACTATACATAGTATAAGCAAATATATGGTATCAAATAATTCTATAACAATTCTATATTGAACTAGCACCCCCAAATCCTCACTCTAATTTAAATATTTGCCGTGAAATATTCGCCAGCCAGAAGCTGGGTCACGGACACGTTTTTTCTACCCCTCGTTTTATATGTGTAGGCACCGTTCAATAAACCGGGTCGTAGAAAAGACGTGTCCATGAACAAGCTTCCATACACGGAGTTCTTGAGTACATAAGCTAGGAAGTCTGAAAGTGGCACCGGTAGCTGAAAAGTTGTGTGGAAATCGGTTGTCATGGCATGGACAGGTGACTCGGAGGAATGAGGAAAATGTCGTGAGGAAAGTTTTGAGTATGAATGCCGATTGCTATAAGAGTAGGGGAAGACCAAAGAAACGATGGATGAACTGTGTGAATGATGATATGGTTACAAAGGCGGTGTCTACCGGTATGACGACTGATAGAGAAGTGTGGAAAAAACGGACATGTTGCGCCGACCACAAGTAAATTGAGATTAGGGCAGGAAAATGGATGGATATCCTATGGGATATGAGACATTTCAGCTTTGTATATGGGACTACCTTCTGCCCGTGACTTCGTCCGCGTGAAATTTCACCCTCCCCCCATTCACCCTGTTAGGGGTGGAATTTCGTAAAACCCACTCTTCACAAACCCTCCAAATTTCATGTCTCTAGGACCAGCGGTTTAGGCTGTGCGTTAATATATCAGTCAGTCAGGAAAAATAATCAGCTGTTCCCTACATTTTGACGAGTTATACGAACATGAAATGTAGGGAACAGCTGATTTTTTTTTCGCGATTTCAGGTTTGGTCCCATAGTAAAAGTTGTTCATACTGATGAGTACAATGACCTCTTAAGAGATTGTTAATGTTTTACCAATAACCCTGAATATGATAGATGTCAACGAACCTGCAGTGTCTTTGGACCCTTTGATATTGTCGATGTTGACGAACAATAGACGCTTACTTAGATCCTTGCCTCCAAACAACATGAAGGTAGGAAGCTATGCAAGGTATGAATTCAGGTAATCTGATAAGAAAAAAATAAATAATAAAAAACGCTCGCGCCAAGTGTGTCAAGTAACAAGTAAGTAATTCAAATTCACGCGACAACCTGCGTGACTTCTTAATCTTCGACGCGGGTTGTCGTGGCCTCTATCTGGAGCATTAGGCATCCTCATAGTCCTCCTTTTCTTAGTGTTTCATTCTATAACATATAAGTCAATGGTTTAATTTTATTCAAAGTTTTTTGACTATTTATAAAGTAACAAGGCCGTAGAATGTAAGGAAAATTACTCAAGTACATGTGCGTGGGCCGAAGTAATTAACAAGTCACTTAGGCTACTCCGCTTAAGTCTTACAAGAACTTGCCATACCTACTTAGGAAGGAAAGTGTACCTAAAAATAGACGTAGGAAGAGAAAAGATGTCCAATAATAAAAAAGTGGCACAATTACGTGTGTCCACAATCACAACTAATTGATTAACACTTGAAAATACTGTTGGAGCTGCTGAAGATTGTAAGATTATCTTTGCATTGTATAAACTCAATTTCCTTTGCATTGTATAATTGCATAGCACAGATGTGAGTTCTATGTAAGTATGTACTATACCTTATTTACCATTTACCGGGTAATATGTCTTTCATTGACTTGAATGTGCCATGGCGGCTGATAGTATGTCATGCTCACACAAATGTCTCGCTGACGGTGGCGTGTGTATTGGATCATTTAGCTCCCTTCAAAATGGTTGAGCTGAATGGTGCTGATCTATGCGTCATGTTCGTGAACGGGCGTCGTCCGTTTGGGGCTGGTCATCACTCAGCTGTATAATTGCATAGCACAGATGTGAGTTCTATGTAAGTATGTACTATACCTTATTTACCATTTACCGGGTAATATGTCTTTCATTGACTTGAATGTGCCATGGCGGCTGATAGTATGTCATGCTCACACAAATGTCTCGCTGACGGTGGCGTGTGTATTATATCATTTAGCTCCCTTCAAAATGGTTGAGCTGAATGGTGCTGATCTATGCGTCATGTTTGTGAACGGGCGTCGTCCGTTTGGGGCTGGTCATCACTCAGCTGTATAATTGCATAGCACAGATGTGAGTTCTATGTAAGTATGTACTAAACCTTATTTACCATTTACCGGGTAATATGTCTTTCATTGACTTGAATGTGCCATGGCGGCTGATAGTATGTCATGCTCACACAAATGTCTCGCTGACGGTGGCGTATGTATTGGATCATTTAGCTCCCTTCAAAATGGTTGAGCTGAATGGTGCTGATCAATGCGTCATGTTCGTGAACGGGCGCCGTCCGTTTGGGGCTGGCCATCACTCAGCTGCCTCGGCTTATTTTTAATTATTTTATTTTTGGATTGTTGTCTTCTTACTATTTGCTGTACTCTGGACGCTCTTAACGCGTACGTATTTTTTTACATCGTTCTCACATATAATTGTAAATTCATCATTAATGATGTAACTAATATTTTTGTAAAAATACAATTTAAAAGAGTGTCCATGGAGTTTCTTGACCGTTCTTCTCCATTACCTACGCTTTGGAATGGGCAACTAGCTTCATATTTTCTGACTGACCGACTTCTTGACAATTCAAAAGTGCCTGTAAATGGTATAATCAAAATAAATGGTTTGAGTTTTGAGTTTGAGTTTGTGTATTTTTTTACTCGTCGTATAAACAAAACAGGCGCGGTGTCGGTTACGGTAACAGTGTCGCGAGTTCAATGGTTTTTTCCCATCTCAAAAAAGTATAGGAATATTTTGCTACAATAAAATTGATATTCTCAGATGGCTTATTAAAAATAAAAAGTTTTGCGTTTTTTAGAAAGAAAATTTCCTGTTTTCCGGTTCCAATATTCTTTCGAGTTATTCCGATAGGATATGATCTGATCCAGTCATCTCATAATACATCAAACAAGCCCTAATATATATAATACAGCCTGAGGATGTACCCTAAGGTTGACTGGTAAAATATGCCTCAGGCATTAAGTCCGTATACACAGTTTTTTTTTTAGTTGTGCATAAAGTTTTAATAAATAAATAATACCGTTATGTCTTCACGATTAGCTGTATTAAGCACAGTAAGAAGGGAAGAAAATAAAGCTTTTAAAACGATTGCTTTATCTGAAACGCGCACTAAGAGGTTGCGGAATGCGGACTAAAAGATGCGGGTTAGGGTGACTATGGTCTGTGGAAAGTCTTGGATAGATTACTCACACGTTAATTTGTCTAACATTATTTATTTCGCTGAGTTTTGGGGAAGAAGACGGCTCATTGATAAAATACGGGATCCTCCGAAAATTAGAGAGTGTCTGAAGTTGTTTGTTTTTAGATTTTAGATCGGAAGAACCGGAAAACTACAAAACTTTTACTAAGTATTACTTTTGATCTTTATAAAAAAAAAAACTAATTTAATTTGAACTTCGAATCATATAGCCTACCTAAATTATTGGTTTGACCTCAGCCAAAATTAATTTAGTAAACAACTACCCACATAAAAAATGTGTCGTCATCTGCCTAGCCTTTTCCCAACTAAGTTGGGCTTGGCTTCCAGTCTAACCAGATGCAGCTGCATACCAGTATTTTACATGGAGCGACTGCCTATCTTTACCTCCACAACCCAGTTACTGGATAATACGATACCCTGTGGTAAGACTGGTTGTCAGACTTTCGAGTTTCTGACAACACGTAGCGACTGTCAAAGAACCACGAATGAGTCACGGTGGGCTGTTGGTATGTACAGATGGTCACCCATACAAGGACCTAACTGCGGCAAGCATAGATTAACCTGATCGATTGAACCGTAGGGATGTTATTAATTAGCCACAAGCCCCCCTCCCCCCTCTTCATAAAAAATGTGTGTATAATATCCACGACAAAATATTTTACATTTTAAAAAAAAACAGTAACTTATCAAGACGTCACGTGTCAGCGAAAAACACAAGATTGATTAGACGAGACACCTCCTCATCTCCATAATAAAAACACTCTTAATAGTCACTCTCCTTAATGACACACTTTATAATTACAACGTTGACGCAAACTTGATCAATATTAGCAAGGTGACGATTCTGCGTCAAAAATGTACGATAACTTAATGGTTCATTTTGTTATCTTGGAATTTGAACGTAAAATATAAGAGCAATTCTGATTTGAGTATTCAAGTTTGAATTTATAGTCTCTTCATGTCTTGAAAATTTGAGATAAAGCTAATGAAGTCGTAATCTTGTAAAGGGATTTTTTATAGTATTTGCTAAGACTAAATAAAATTAATATGAATTGCTCGTTTGCACCAAAAATAACTAATTGTATTTAGCGCTAAACTATTAAAATATAATAAATGGGTAAGTAGTATTTGTATTCCTCCTCAAGCATTTGTTGAAACAATGCATAATAATTAGCCTATAACGTTCCCGCTGCTGAGACTCAGGTCTCCTCTTTGTGAGCCATAATCCACCATGCGGGCCCAGTGCGGGTTGGTAGATGTCACATGTCTTCGAATTTTTGGTTCTAGGTCATGCCGGTTTTCTCACGATTTTTTCCATCACCGTTATGAGAGCAGTGGTGATGAAATTATTTACACAAAGTAAAGCGCCTGTCTGGGTTGGTTGGGCCACCACCACTGCTCTGTCTACAGCTTGATATCATAATAATATTGACGCTAAGTTCTGTATTTTCGCTAAACGTTGGTCACCGCAAGCGATCGTCTCAAGACGTTATTTACCAAATCTTCAGTCTCGCGTGGCTCCAGTTACCTGGGTAAATATACGAGAAAGAATTGTGTGCGTTTTGCCTGAAAACACGCTTAAATAACAAGAGGGACACGCCTCGGGACGTTGTTCGGCTTTTATTGTTGTTTATGATTTATTATACAAGGTACGGCTAAGTTTACATTGCCATAACCACGTGTTTTTATGTTATTATGTTGTAAGGCATATGTTGTGGTAAGTGTTTACCGCCACCTGACGGAGATCCATACAAATCCATACTAATATTATAAATGAAGGGTCCACTGCAATAGTGATAAATGTCCAAAAATGTTAAAATTCAAACTAATACCGTCATTCGGTTACTTGATATATGCAGTTTATGATCACGTTTACAAACTTAGCAATATCGCTTCCAGTCTCGAGATAATTGAGCTTTTAATATTTGGCTACACGGTTAGAGCGCTCAACGTGCCAGGTGTTCACAGCAATAGTGTTTTTTTTTTTAATTATTTAAAGTTACTTATTAAGTAGTCGTAGTTGATTATTTTCCAAAGAACTATTACTATAATACTTGCCCTATATCATAAATAAAAACTATTTACCTATCTCTAACAGTGTTTTTTTTTCACCGTTTCTATCCTTAAACCCCGATTATCTCAGAACGATAAACGAAGGACATTTATCACTATTGCAGATGACCCTTCAAATGTGATCCCAAGGAAGTAAAAATATCTCAGCGGGATTTTCAACTTTGCGGGTGGTCTTTTCTCAATAGAAACGCTCTCGCCTATTTTCTTTCTGGTTAATGACCATATAGCAATGATTTTTTACAGAATAATAAATATTAACTACTTGTTCAGACGCAAGCACATCAAGCTACCCGAAACTGTCAAATTTTCCCAATCAACTTTGAACCTAATGATCAGCGATAAAGTTGAAAATCTATTAAAGAAAGGAGAAACCCAAACTCCATAGAAACATGGGCCTGGCGTTACAGGGCTGGAATTTGGTCATAAATTAGAGCATTTAGGAAGGTTTCACGAGCCCAATTTTCACGTCTCCCAGCAATGGCCAAATTGGTAAAATCAGACAACAATGTTCACTTTTTAGGTTATTTTTAGTACCTAGTTAAACAATGATATTTTTGAGACTTTCGTTTCCTATGTAAATCTGGAACGCACATGTGCTGTGCTGCAGCACCTGCCGCCTATCACGATGAGGTTTTAGGTACTTATATAAAAAGCGCTTAGGGGATGACTTCCGATTTATCTGATTGTTCTTGTAGCGGTACTGAAAACCTCAGCAGAAAACTATGTTTATTTTACAAGGCCCACTTACATCACTACTGACTTGCATTTGTTAATATTGTACCTAGGGATTTGATGCAATCTCAGATTACAGTAAGTAGGTAAGTAATCTGAGATTGCAATAATATATTAAAATATAAAAAAAAACAGGTAATTGTGATGGTTTTATTAATAAAATTACTTTCTTCATTAGGATTATCATAATATAATAACACAGTAGGTATCCAGAAATTGTGCAGGAGGCAATTGACTACCTACCCTGGTGCCGTGCCTAACCAAGATACCATATTATGCTCATGGTGTGGGCACAGCATCCAATCGTTCTTTTGCTAACGATACAGGTTCGGTTATAGCTTCCACTTAGAGAGCTGTCGACTAATGTAAAAACGAAATACATCCTATTACTAATATGCCTCGACTTTATTCTTCCTCTTTAAGTTTGAGTCCGATGTTGACAGCTCTTGCTGTAGATCATGGAAATGCCGGGATGCTCTATTTGCTCGCACCCAACAAGAGTGACAGACAACACTTGAAGCACCCACCTGAAAATAATATATCTACATTAAAGGGTGCCTTTACACCAGAGATGTGTGGTGTGTTATTGCCCACTTTGAAAAAGAATGATCTAAAGAAATCCTGATGTAGGTTAGTAAGCCTGAGTTAGCTTAACCATTATCACACTGTTCTAATTCACTTAAATGTTTTAGCATACCAAATAAAACTTTTGAATGCCCTTGTTATCAAAACTAAACTAAAAAAATGTTATTAAAAAAGCATGAAAAAAACTATTATATTAACCGTGAGTGGTAGGATCCATCCTCTTATAACTTCGTGTATTCTGTGTTCTTGCACTGTACCAGTAGTCGTAAGTTGATGGCAACGAGCTCTTCTCAGAAGAGAATGTCCACAGTGAATACACACTCGTTGGTGTCCTGTAGGTGTCTGTTCCCTTCTGGTATATTTCCATCAAGAGATACAGCATTGGCATGATTCCAGCAAGCTTGGCAGATTAAAGTCATTTTCATTTACCTGAAACAAACATTTATCATTTGACTATTAGGTCTAGCATTAGCATTTAGCAATAAACATCCGAGTGGCACATTTGGGTAAACATAAGCGGCCTTATTACATTCCCACTTCAGGGACACAGGTCTCCTCTCTGAGAGGCAATATAATTAACCAATAACCATGCAGGTTCAGTCCGGATTGGTGACACAGTCATGTCTTCGAAAGAAGCATCACATCTGCACATTCTGGTATCATTATATAAAGTAAAACTATCAACAAACAATTGAACAAATGCGATAACACTATTTAGTTCGACTACATTAAATAATTACATACATATAGAAATATCGGATACTAACCGTTTGAGGCGCGCGCGACCCATTCCTGTACAATTGAAAGAATCATTTTCATCTTCCAATCTTTGCCTTCCTATTGTATGGCAGTGGGCCGTTGCTATTCGGCAATTAATGCACAGGTTCATGATGTCGTGCTAGTCGTCAAAAAGAGTAATAATCAGATTGGTTTTCCAGCAAAAGTCAGCACAGGTGGCAGAGGTTATGTAACGGTGTCCATTGTTCAAGCGAGGGTCAGTCAGAATGCAATCAATTTCGGAGTCCAGTATTCGATTAGAGGTCTTATGAAAAAATAAATTCCCAGAAATACAGAAAACAACACATTGACTTGCGTAAAAATCAGAAAAGTGTATGACATTAATGACATGACATTACAACCATGACAATTGACAGACGTTGACATTGACATTTGCCGTTTACTAGTGAAATCCATGGTGCAGTCGATTTTATCGATTATTTCTTTCTTTTAATGTTTTTTTAATGGCGATTACGTTAAATATCAATTAGTTTCCAGATTTGATTGTTTTACATTGATTTTAATACCTAATAAGTCATTTATACTAAAACAATGGAGTGTTATTTAATTATTTGTATCAGCATCGATTTCCACTAAATCAATCATATTCTTAGGGTACGCTCTATTGATAGAATACCAGCATTTGTGAAGTTAGTGACGTATAACAAAATAATTGTTGTAACGGTTTACAAAGGTGGTTTAAAACAAAAAAATAGAAATCTAATTATTTTCTACACTTGGCCATTGTAAATGAGGCTAAGATTTAAATGGGTTAATTTAGCAAAATAGACGATTTTTTTGGTACATATCTTATTCGTGTAACGGTTAGGTCCAGAAACGGGTTTCTCCTTGTAGTAGCTTCATGTGCTGACGTCTGTACATACAAGTAGTAAACTTGTTTTTCTTTTTATTAATACATTATTTTTATAAACACTAGAACCCTCAAAAAATGCCGATTTAAACCGCTGTCAACAGAGGCCTAGTGTACAACTATTAATGAAAAAAAAAAAGAAAAACATAGGGACACAGTTTAAACCTTTTTTATTCAGTTTATGAAATAAATTGGTCCAATATTGGAGGAGGAAATAGGCGAGAGCCAAACCTCGAAAGTGGAAAATCCTCATGGATGACCTTCCGCCCTTTGAGTGGCGGAGGGGTCTGTCAGACTCTTACTGACTAGAAACCACCCCAGTGTTTCATTTCACACCTATGCCGGGGGTCGCGGGAACGTACGATCCTTCTGCAATCCCCCGACTTGTCGGGTCCATTGCTGCGGGCGTCCTCGGGTCATGGGGGGAGTGATATGTTTGACTCCCCTGCGACGTCTGAGAGGGGCTCACGTGAAACACTACGCGCCGCCACCTCGGGTCCTGATTTGGGACGCCCGAGAGATAAACAGAGTTAACCCTATTCTGGGTAAACTCTGTTTATCTCTCTCTGTGTTACCTTTTCACGCCTTAACCACTGAAAGGATTTGAATGTTTGGCAATAGACCATGACCTGGGTCAGGACACAGGATCTTATCTCGGTAGTAGGTACGTTCCCATGGTATAATTTTCGACCGCCACGTGGACGCACAAGTTATAGTATTATTAATGCGAAAGTAACTCTATCAGCCTGTTACTATTTCACGCCTAAACCACTGAACCGATCATTATGAAATTTCACAGATAGGTGGCCAGGGAGCTGAAGAAGGAGTTAGGGTACTTTTCATCTTGGATGGTACAAACCGTAGACGTAGTAGAAGTAGTAATAGTAGACGAAGTCTCGGTCAACAGCTAGTATGCTATGACTATTTATCAGAGGCATCGCAGGTGCCTTGTCATCCTAGCGAAAAAGCAACCTAACCGTCGAGCCCCGCTACCATCTTCCTGACTGCCTAATACCTATTCTTACCACGATATGTATGAGCTCTTCTCATACAGTGTGTAACAGACATGTGTGTGTGGGACATCGAGGCGCAAACTGGACCCACCAGTGTTGAAATCATAGATGAAAATCAGCAGAACGTGTGCGTGTGCGTGCGTGTGTGCGTGTGTAGAGGACCTCAGTCAGGAACGAAGTCACACAGCATAATCAGCCTATAATGTTCCCACTGCTGGGACACAGGCCTGCTGGGGCACACACACACAGACGTATGACACTCGAGACAGAGATAGAGAAATTCGCATGGAGAGGGCGTACCGCTTTTTCATTACGTGACGATTTCTACCAGTTTACTCCTACTGCAAGCCACGGTAAAGAATTTCGTTCCAAAATAAACCGGGCAAGAGCGAGTCGGACTCGCGCACCGAGGTTTCCGTACCATCATATGTTTTTAAATTTTCATCGGCGAGGCCTATAACATTTGTCAGAGAATTTTAACACTGTGCACTGTGGTGTAGCAAATTACAGTTTTATGTCAGCGCCATCTCTTGACCGATAGTGGAACTAAAGTAACTTTTGTTGATGAATTCTGAAAAAGTGTGCTATTTAGACTTTGTTTTATTTTTCCTGTAATCTTTACATAAACTTGTATCACATAGAATAATTTCAGATGTTTCTCTTTTTACATAATTATGATACCCCACATGCCCTAGTAGCCCCACTTCGAATTTTTCAGACCTCCTTTCAGTCCCTGTTGCAAAAAATGTACATATATTTTTATTTCTTTCTTATTTGCAAAATAGTTAGACAAACGTCATCTAAAACTATTCCAAATTTCAAGTTGATAGCATTAGTAGTTCTTGAGATATCCAGCTGTGACAGACAGACAGACAGACTGAGTCTCACCATAATGGTTCCGTTTTACCATTTTGGTAAAACGGAACCCTAAAAATCAGCTGTTCCATACATTTTGACTTTTGTATGAAACAGCATTTTTTTTAAATATATTTTTACGCTGGGTGGTCTAGAATCATGTGCTGAAATACATATAACGGTTAGCGCGTGTAGGTACTTACAGATAGGAAGGAGAAAAACACTTAATTTTAAATTGAAATTATTATCTCAGCTATCAAGCGATACAATCATACAACGATATTATACAGTTATCTGTAATGCCGCTGTACGTGCAGAACGGACATGCGGTGACTGTGCATTTACGGTAATTACGGTAACTGGCGTATTTGAAAGCGTAATATGTTAATAACGCAATTAAGTTTTATTTGCCATCACACAATCAGGTGATGCTTATTTTCACATGGGTATGTACCTATATCTTTAACGACGTAGCTATTTGAATTTACGGCTAGTGCTAATTTGACTTGATACGGTGCGTTTGGCTTATTACTCGATTGGCACGAAGTTAATTTATTTGTGGGCAAGTTGAGAACTATTATTGCAATTGGCACATTTTTAATGTTATGCAATAAAGAATAGAAAAAAACTGGCCAAGTGCGAGTCCGACTCGCACACGAAGGGTTCCATACCACACGGCAAAACGCCGAAAAACAACACGTGTCAATCAAAAGTCACGTGTTGTATGGGAGCACCCTTAAATATTTATTTTATTTAGTTTTTAGTATTTGTTGTTAAAGCGGCAACAGAAATACATCATCTATGAAAATTTCAACTGTCTAGCTTGATAGCTAGACAGTTGAAATTTTCATGATTTTCCTGAACCGTGATCGGTTCATGAGATACAGCCTGGTGACAGACAGACAGACAGACAGACGGAGAGTGGAGTCTTAGTAATAGGGTCCCGTTTTTACCCTTTGGGTACGGAACCCTAAAAAAGGACATTAGCGCACAGAAGTGATAAGAGGTAAATATTATAAAACGTGCACTTTTTTCTTAATACCTATAGAAAAAATTAGATAACGTATTTAAAAGTGACGGTTCGGCCGTTTTGGGTTAGTAAATTCGTACGACGCGACTAATAAGCCGTGCGTATGTATAAACGATCACGTAATTGCTTAAGACAAGCTCTATTTATTAATGTGACTGTTACATAGTTTCAACCTTAATGAAGTTTAAATTTTCTGGGAATGTTGTGAATTATTATCTTTCAGTAGGGGTTTTGGTATCGATATCCGTGGGTATACCTAAACCCTGTTCTATGCACTCCTTATTGCATTACAGGAGCCAAACCAATGCCTTCTCCATATAAATATGACACTGACGCCGATTCAATTGTGAACAACAACAAACTACACTAAATTTCATGCATCTTTTTCTTTCTATTTCATTAAGAAAAGGACAGAAGATAAATATTACTTTAGTCCTGTCAAATTAAGATACTCCATAGACAATTTAGACTAGATTAAAAAATTGGCTATTAAAAATACGTCAATTTACGTCAGGCGCTGACTAATTTGACAGGACTAAACTAATATTTATCTTCTGTCCTTTTCTTAATGAAATAGAAAGAAAAAGATGCCTGAACTTAAATTCAGTTTAGTTTGTGAACAACAGAATCAGCGCCACTGATTAATTATATCGACTAGATGGCAGGATGTGATTTACCGATACAAATTAATTGTTGACCCTCGCTTTCTGTATTGCGCCCACTGTGAATATCAACTATCGTGTTCCTACAAACTTTTCCCCCGTGTGTCCCTGACATGTTTGCAGCATCCAGCAGAGAGCGTCACGACGGGCGAGCCAACATGACGGCACTAACATGGACCAACTTCACGGCACAAACAACTTTCAGTTATGCCGATAGCAAACTGTACCCGTGTGCTATGGCCGAGTAACATTGATTGGAAAACTCGCACATTTTCCTATTGGATAGAGCTGTATGTTGATCAGCCTCTGATATTACTTAGTAGTTACTAAGTAGTAACTATACAACGTTATTTTTAGTTTATGCGAAACCTGAATATACATAGTTTGTTTAGAATAAGTACCTAACTGAATCGATTCCAATAATTTTTACCCCATGTTATATTTTGTCACAAAAAATGTTAAAAGTTGGACACCGAGCGACACTAAGTAGGGTATCCAATCTCCGCGCCGAACAGTTAGGTACCTAGGTACTATTATCAATGAGCGCAAGACGGCGCGACGCAGGTGAGCATGTTTTTGTACGGACAAACAGGTAACTTAAGAGGCTTATAACTTTGTGAATTTTCATGATACAGTTTTGGAATTTTTGTACATAGATTCTTTACATAAAAATACTATACGTGTTTCGGGTTTCGCATAATCTAAAAATAATGTTGCATGATATTGAGCCTAAGTGATTGGTGGTTCGTTGGTTGGTGGGTTGTGGGGGTCAGATAGGCTCGCTCGGTAGCTCCATCTAAAATACTGGTACTCAGCTGCATCCGGTTAGACTGGAAGCCGACCCCAACATAGTTGGGTTATGGTTTGGCAGATGATTGAGGCTAGGTAGTGGTAGTAACCTTGTCAGTTTCATTGTATGTATGTATATATTATAGAATATACATAAAATAATGTGGCACAAAATTGAGGAGGCCTATACTCAAAGAACAGTGGTAGCCCAGTGGTAAAGGCCGTGACTTCCGAGTTGCAGGTCGTAGGTCCGAACTCTAACAGGCTATTTACTATGTGTAAATTGTTTCATCTCTCAAAACTGTGAAGGAAAATATCGTGAGGAAACCGGCATGTCCTAGAGCCAAAAATTTAAAGACATGTGACATGTACCAACACGCATTTTGCCCGCGTGGTGGATTACGGCCCACTCCCTCTCACAGAGAGGTGGCCTTTCCTGCCCAGCGGTGGGATCATCATAGGCTGATTATGCTAAAGGTACTATAAACTCCTGCTTACTATGGGAAAGGGAGGGGCCCTTTCCCATAAGGGTAGACAAAAACTACAAAATATTACTAACTACATTAGAGGCTGACCGCTTAACTGAGACATTACCTGAGGTAACAGCGTGGTGCGGGAGGGGTGTGGTGACGTGATGCGAGAGCTCAGTGATTCGTCAACTTGTGACAGCTATCACCGCTCCCGCACCGCGCAGCTACATCAGGCAACGTCTCAGTCTATACATTGTGTCCATTATTTGAGTAATATTGAAAACAAAGGTATCTTCGTAGTCAATATGGATAGTGACCGGCGGGGCAATTGCGTAACACATTATCAGTCGGAATCCGTTTCATTTTGACAGTTCAACAACATTCATTGCTTTACTGACGTGTTGAGCAGACAACATTTTCGAACTTATGAAGCAACGGATTAACAATTTGCTTCAAAATTATTCAGATTCCGATTGATAGTGTGTTACGCAATTAGGGTGCTGTTTGACTAAAAGTTAGTTAGGCCCTTTCTGCACACTCATTGTTCTTGCCGCGAAAAACAACGGTTTATTCGCACACGTTTTTTCTACGGTGCAGTTTTTTTGCCGTACTGTAAAGAAAACGTGCCGTGTACTGTACAGTCACGAGCACTAATACGTCAACACTTGGCAAGTATCAATTACGACTTTTTCGTGAAATAACGAATGCAACGTTGAAATACGTCACTTTACACAAACCTATGGGTTCGAAAATACTTTGTTCGTAATAATATAAAATTTCATTCAAAACTGAAGGAGAAAAATCGTCTTTGAATAAAGTGTATACATACCTATGCTCGTGACTGTACAGAGGACCTTAAGACCTCACACCAACAAAAAAAGAAAGACGGCGCGCCGCGAACATCAAAAGTGAAGCCATAAAACCGTGCTCCTGCAAGTAAACATACACGCTCACGCACACACCTACACTAAAACCATGCTCATCGCTCTTAGTACGTCACGAGTCGTCGTCAAGTTAACATAGATTAAAAAAATATAATTATGCCTTCCTGTGCAGGGAAAAGTTGCAAAAACAACAGCAAATCACATAAAAAGTCTCACGGTATCACTTTTCACTTGTAAGTACTTGCAATAATATAGTTTCTATAATATTAAATTTTAGATTACTTGGAACAAAAAACCTCAACGAACGAAAGTAGTGACATAAGGTGCGGGGGTTGCCATAATACGATTTTAATTTTCCCCATTCGATTAATACATACATATAAATATGATTTGTTACTTCGAGTTATATTCCTATTTTCTTTTTTATGTATTGTATATGTTGGGTTTCCAATTAATACCAATACCATACTCAACAATATCTTACTCGTACAATATTATACTAGTTCCTACTCGCACAAATATCCCCAACTTATAGGGAAAACATTTAACAAATGGCAAGCCTTCGATACACACATAGATAAAAAGGTGGCTTCAGTTTTAATGTTCGTGGCGCGCTTTCTATCTTTTTTTGTTGGTCTGAGCTTAAGACAAAGATGACGACGACGATGAAGATGACGTAGAGATTAGCTCTCGGGTTACTTTCTTTCCCAGAAAATCACTTATGGATATATGTTGATGGCGCCACTCGTAAATATTCAGTAACCTTGACGACCGCCCTCTTCTTACGAAGCGACAAGTGGTACAGTCAACAGCAAAAGTAGATGATCAAAATCAGAAATTCAATACTAATGAACGGAGTTCGCGTCAGAACTGTGTGGCATCGAAGTGATTCAAACCACTCAACGCCACATCAACGCCACACAGAAATCATTTGACGCCACACAGTTCTGACGCGAACTCCGTTAATTAGTATTGAATGTCTGATTTTGATCATCTAATTTTGCTGTTGACTGTACCTTTCAAAGAAATTCAAAAATAACTTTGTTGTGCAAACCATCTTTAGACAGGTCAACGAAATCAGTGTTTTAATTAATATCATCTTTTCCATGCCTGCGTTAATGGATACGCTCAAAAGGATTAATAAAAGCCTCGTTAATATACAACTTCATTTGATTTTCCATTTAATAATTACAACAAAATAAACCTGAGTTGTGGCTGGCTCATATTAAATGTACAAACGAACGGACAGCGTGTAATATTGTATGCATCGCATAATTCCGTACCTACATGGTGGCCGCGGTCAGCCGTCGCAAACATTCACTATGTCGGTAAAAGGGCTACGATTTTTAATACATTATAGATTTAGTTCTACGGTTAAATTATAAATAAGGTTTTACCTGGTTTTACCCATTAGGTTTTTACACTAACGAATTGACGAAGGATATTCGTGAAATTTTCTCTAAAGTTATGGCATCATATAGCTCAACAAAGTAATTAATTATTTTCGCATGTAAAGCGATAACTTATAAGTTTTATTTTTGGCTAATTAACACGTTGAACGCCAGACAGCAGACACAATAGAAAATCTATTGTTCGCGGTCACCGGTGACCGCGTTGGCAGTCAAAGCCATTAAGGGGACTACATGACCTAAAGCGCGGTCACTGTCGGACTGCATAGAAAAGAAAGAGAAGCGCGATGACACAACGCTGGTAAGTTATTGCAAAATATGAAGCAATTATCTATTTACAAAAAAATCTATTGTTTGGACTAAAAAATTAAAACACTAACCTTATTACCACAAAATAGTGTTTATCAGTTGTTTACAACTGATAAACACTGTTTTAAACACAAACACTGTGATAAACACTGTTTAGGTGTTTAGCCTAAAGGCTAAACACCTTTTAAACACGACATATTTATATGGACTTTGACGTAACACTGACATTAGACACACGTTGAACAAGTGTTTAAGTTTTTTCAACACACTTGCTCGTAAAGTGGCTCTTATTGAACCGCTTTTAGGTCCATAATGCAGTGCATTAAAAACGCGTGCTTTTTCTTTACTTTAATCCACATGTGCTTTATTTCCACAGATAACTATTTACTAGTCGAGTAGTCGTAGATGCGCGCTTTTTTAATCTCATCAATTCACTTTTTTTTTAAATAGTCTGTATTGTCATTGTTATTACCCAGTAGCTGGGTTGTGGAGGTCAGATAGGCAGTCGCTCCATGTAAAATACTGGTATTCAGCTGCATCCGGTTAGACTGGAAGCCGACCCCAACATAGTTGGGAAAAGGCTAGGCAGATGATGATGATGAGTCTGTATTGTCATTGGTCCCAAAATTAACTAATATTTATTTACCTTAAGGTAAATGCGCAGGGACCACGGAAATTTAAGGTGAATGCGCAGTGGTAGACCGCGAAATTCAAATTTCCTTAGATTTTTTGCAATTTCCAGGTCAGTGTCAGGTTGATCATAATATTATTTGCGACTCTATCAGGTATGTCTTTGCAGAATTATAATCATTCGAATCATTATTAATGATTCGAATGATGTGTCTGATGATGTGATCTTACCGGAGAATGGGCAGCAGCGTTCTCTGTGCATTTCACCACCATACCATACTGCGATCGCCAACCCGCCTGCCAAGCGTGGCGATTATGGCAAACCCTCCCAAAATTGGGGGAGGCCTATGTCCAGCAGTGGACGTCTATCGGCTGAAACGACGACAACGATTCGAATGATTATAATTATAATTCTGCAATCTTTCTTATGGAAAAGTTTTTAGGGAAAAAATCTAACTTAAAGATTCTATTCTAATGACTATAATTCTGTAAATACATATATATTATAGTCGCGAATCATATTTGATCAAGATACAACCTGATACTGACCTGCAAATTACAAAAAAACGTAAGTAAATTTTAATTATCCACCTTAAGGTGGAAACACACACTAACACTTTTCCATAAGAGATTGGTGGTTGGTGGTAGAAATCTAACTTAGAAAGATATATTAATGATTATAATTTTCTAAATATGTATGTACCTGTTATTGTCGCGAATCATATTTTGATCAAGATACAATCTGACACTGACCTGCAAATTGCAAAAAACGTAAGAAAATTTGAATTTCGCGGTCTACCACTATCCATTCACCTTAAATTGTCCGTGGTCCCTTCCGAAACCAAACGGAAAAGACCCTGATTGGCGTTCTATTATTGCGGATTCTCACTGAACTAATGTATATTTCTCTATGCCAATAGTACTTTCTAATTCCATACTAACTAAACTACGATTGTTTTGTTTTTTTTTTTTTTAGCGGTCTGTTGTCAGTGCCTACATGTTCTGTGGTCAGTGCTTTTATTTACACTTGCGCGCGCATTGCTAGTGCTGACTATGTGGAAAAACAAAACCAGCGCGCCATTTTCCATACAAGTTAATATTTACCAATACAAGTCTGTTTTTTTCCTCGTAAGTGTGTTGAAAAACGTCGTATGAAACGCGTGTGCATTGATCATTATACGCTCGGCTTCCTTATCGCACTCGCCTGCGGCTCGCGCGAATAATACCGCCTCGAGTATAATGATCAACATAGCACACATGTATCATAATGTACTATTGTGGTTAGTAAGGTTTTGCTTTAGTATGTTGCTTGTAGAATAATCTGACAAAAAAAACAGAATGATTGTATGTTTATTATTATGGTTTTTATAGTAAAAAGAAAGTTTTTAGAGGCATTTTCATGATTTTTTTCTATCGTATCAAATTAGTTTGTTGAATCGTTCCATTTTGACAGTTCAACAACATTCATTGCGTTATTTACGTGTTGAGCAGACAAATTTTTCGAACTTATGAAGCAATGGATTAGGAATTTGTGATAATGTGTTACGCCAATAGGGTGCTGAATCCAGCTTCAACTTGATTAAGAAATTGGTTCAACTAGGTTTAAACAAATAATCGCTTACTAAGTTCAACGTATCTGTTGATATCATTGACACCAAAGCTTCACAAAATGACAAAAACACCGAGTTGTTTACAAAACAAACTGACATTTACAACAATTACAGCGACAGTTAGTGTCGAATTAACTTTATCTCATAACGAATACATTTTATTTACTGAAAACTTTGTTTGCTCCCATCGCGATTCAAATTCATTCAACGGATTTTTATTCAATAGGTACCTGTATAGAAAAGCTTTTAAAATGTAAAAATATTTTCGTGGAATATTTTTCATGAAGCCCTCTGATGGGAAATGTGAGTACATTATTTTACAATTCTGATGGAACCAAACATAATCTGCTTAGCCTTTCCCCAAGTATGTTGAGATCGGGTTCCAGTTTAATCGGATACATATCGTCGCTAATCTAACTAACTGACGTAGGTATCTGACATTTTTGAGTAAACCGACCCAACTACAGTAGGTAATTTGATACATTTTCCAAGTCGAATCGATCTGTCTAATCGGTGTTTCTGTATGCCTTACCGTTCCCATGATAATGCAAAAATCGAGACCGACGTATCTACAGTTTACAAAAAAAAAGATCATAATAAGGGACCGTAGTAACATAAGTCTTTTAGTGAGATTCATATAAAGTCAATTGTTACTTAAATTGGGGTCATCATAAGTGACTTAAGTCTTTTAGTAGCCTTCTAAAATATCCACAGCTCATAACAACTTTCTAATAAAAAAAGTTATTGAAAAATATCAAAAAACCCGACTGTGGTAAAAAACTTAAGTTAAAAGAAACTGAAAAGCTAAAAACAAACCCATTTTAAATTAAATAAAAGTTGGAAGCAGGCGGGACCCACATCATTTTTATTGTATTTTCAAATTCAAATGGGTCCCGCCTGCTTCCAACTTTTATTTAATTTAAAATGGGCTTGTTTTTAGCTTTTCAGTTTCTTTTAACTTAAGTTTTTTACCACAGTCAGGTTTTTTGATTTTTTTTTAATAACTTTTTTATTTCCAGCTTTTTAGTTTACAATTTTGAAAGATGTCGCAGACGATTTAGTTCTTGGTAGGTGTTTTTTGCGATTTGTCACTTCGAATTGCTTTTAAGTATATATGTTGTATATATTTTTGTAATCACCTTTTAAAACCCTTTATTTTAATACCCCACTTGATAGGTTTAAAAAAAAAAAAAAAAATTATATGGCGTCCAGTAATCGCCATATTGAATTTTCACTAACGTCATGTCTTTAGTGACACTCGCCGGACTAAGAGGAATCTAAGGTATTTTTTTTATTTTTCATTATTTATCCTTTTGAAGATTCTTATTTTGTAAATGTGAGGACTTTGTAGGCCTTATAGACTTTAGATCTGTAGACCATTTTCTATTTTATCAAGTACTTGGTACTTGTTGACAGGCCTGCACTGTCCTCCCATACCTACTGTAATCTGGAAACATTGTAAAAGCCAATTATTTTTAAAAAGAGTAACCATGTTTCTTGCCTTCTGGTTCTTCTTCTCCTTTTGGTTCTTCTCCATAGGAAACGACCAATTGGAACCGTGCACCTAGCTTCTGACTTTTCATAAGTGCCCATGTAGGTTTATGTGAAATAAAACATTTTGATTTTGATTTTGATTTTGTTTACTCTCTGTTCTGTTACTCTCATCGTCCAATGGACGGCAATCCGACACGACCGGAGAGACATCATGCACAGGACCGACAGCTTTACGTGCTTTCCGAGGCACGATGGTACCACACCACCAACTTCCAAACTCCAGGCTGCTACTGAGAAATTTCTAATTCTTCTTAGCGTGTAGCTGGCAAAAATACCACAAAAAAGAAATACAGTTTTTTTTTATTTATTTAGCCCAAAGTTCAGCAACGCGGATACCATTCGCTGACACAGCTATAAGGTCCTCACGTGTGGTAGTGACAGGGCATGCGGTGCATTTCTAATGGAACGTAACAACACTTAGTCCGACCTGAGAGTCGAACCCAGGACCCGACCCTCAGCAGTCGCTACGAGACCAACGGGGCAGTTTATACTGTCAATCCTAAATATCAAACGCATCTAAATATTTTTGGGATGCATGAAGAAGCCTCCTCGTGTAGCGCAGTTTGTTCCGCCAGCTACTCAACTGAACCGAGCGCTCGGCGCATCCTGGATAGTCACACCCAACAACGTATTTGACTGGCCATTTCTTCCCTTGCGGTGCGGTGGTAGGGCTAACGCCCGCCTGGTTTGCGACGACCCTTCCACCGGAGTCTGGCGTCAAGTAGCCTGCTGTGTTTCGCTGATGCGTGGGAGTTCCAGTGCCTTAGGCATTTTCTGGGTATGCTCATTCCATCTCTTTCCATCAGGTGTGATCGAGGTCAAGAGCTACCATTAGCAATAAAAAAAAATACTGACAGCATGTAGGCTGGTTTTCAACGCACCTTTATGGCTAAAACTTGGAAATCATTTCCGTCATATTATACCCGCCATCATGAATTAACCTTTTGAATGTCTTAAGTTACACAGTTCGACATAAACAAATGTATGTCTATTGTGTCTCTAATTACGGCATTCGATAAGTTAAGCCGCCACCAGTACGGCCTGGCCACGACCATGCCGCTATCAGCGGCAGCTTAGCGCGGGGCGGCGAGCGGTAAAAACAAATATACAAAAATGTATTTCCATGCCACGACGCACCGCACGCAGCGTCAATGCTTGCAGTAAGATACCGCGCAGCTTGCTGCTAAGCCAAAAGTCTTGGACGAGCGGGTATTAAGATGTCAATAAACGCTCTGTATTTGAACAACCGATAATGTGTGACCGTTCACCGCTTTCTTGAGCAACCATTTTTATGCGTCCTAGAGACTTAGGCATGAACTTAGGTGTTGTCAGTCTATATATAGACCGACTGCTTAACTGAGACGATGCCTGAGGTAACTGCGCGGTGCGGGAGGGGTGATAGTTGTCACATGTTGACGAATCACTGAGCGGGAGGGGTGTGGTGACGTGATGCGAGAGGCATCACGTCACCACACCCCTCCCGCACCGCACTGCTACCTCAGGCAATGTCTCAGTTAAGCGGTCGGCCTATAGTACAGACGAGCATTACTGTATTTTATTTAATAACTAGCTGTTCCCCGTCAACTAGTGTTCGGTGTCACCCGCTGCTCAGCGCCTAAGGGTCATAGCGTGATGTTATATAGCCTGTAGCCTTCCTTGATAAATGGACTATTCAACACAAAAATATTTTTTCAATTTGAACCAGTAATTCCTGAGATTACCGCGTTCAAACAAACAAACTCTTCAGCTTTATAATATTAGTATAGATTAAGGTTACTCCCTTCTTAGGTAGGTTAAAATCGAGTTACCCGACACTTTACCAAAGACGACTTCATAGAACATCGTCTTTTGCACCTGATATTTGAGTAAACCACTTTACTCAGCATAGACACACATAGACACTGACATATTATAAAGGCGGCCGGTCATCAGTCACGCAGTTAATTAAGCTCACCTTCTACCGACGCCCACGTCAACACGTCACCACGTCAACATGTGTCGTCTTACAGCCGGAAACAAATTACCTACGCCTTGCCCTCACTGTGCCCGGGATATAAATCTACATTATGTTCTTCTTAGCGTGCCGATGCCATCGTCACAGTATAATAAAGTAAGCAGCAAAACGTCTCAGAAGTATCCTTGAAATAATTAGCTACGGCCGCTCGGAATATAAACACGCATCAGGGTTGTCCACTGACTATGTCTATTGGGTTGTAACTGTACTCTGTAAGTCCACAAATTTATACACTACTACTACCCACATTAAAAGGGCAAGTTTTTACTTTATGTTTATAGATGTTGAGCCTAATTCTTATTATGAAGTGAGCTGTCAACAGTGTCAATCTCAAGCTGGCATTTTCTCTCAGAACAATAAGATATTCTGGGCCTATTCTGTAAAAATCTCATTGTGAAAACTTAGGTGAAGTGAGCTCTCAGTCCATCTGCAATTCTATTCTGTAAAATTCTCACCGTGAAAACTTATTATAGGTGAAGTGAGCTACATGGAGCTGTCATTCCACCTGATGCTAGCGATTGACACTATTGACAGCTCACTTCACCTAAGTTTTCACGGTGAGAATTTTACAGAATAGCACCGCTGATGCTCTAGGGATTTACACTTTTGACAGCTGACGTCGCAGAAGTATTACAATAACAATAAGTAACTACCTAACTAAGTCAATAAAAACATGGAATACGGGATATTTCAGTCGTTTCTCCACCATGCTCGTAAAAACGTTGTATGTGACCCAAGGGTTGTGAGTCAGCTTCCCCTCATTACTTATGCACTGTTCCACTCTTTAAACAACGTACTTTATAGCCACCCATAGACAACTTTAACCTACTTTAAAAGGTAAGGTGCATCACATAAACTTGTCGCAGGTTATAAAATATTCTATGCAATATTGTATGGGGCCGTTGACCTACTTAGTAAATGGAGGTCTCAAAATATACTCGTATCAGTTGTCATTTGGTCACGTAGAGGGCCAAACGTTTACAGTTTCATATTGACCTCGGGGCATAGATATTTGAAGTTATTATTGTTCCTACAACAAATTAACTGGTATACAGCGGGATAGTTGCGCTACACACTAATAGTAGGAATGGCTTCCATTTTGACATTGTTGAACTGTCAAAATGCATAGATCATCTATTGATGCATCTTTTGCATGTCTTCTGAGCTAATTACTTATGTATTATTGTCTCTTTTGAGGGGAGTGGCGCTGTATGCCGAGATACAGGACTCGTCTTAGTTCGGCTACAGCAGTGCTATTCTGTAAAAATCTCACCGTGAAAACTTAAGTGAAGTGAGCGTGGAGTGAGCTGTCAATAGTGTCAATTCCTACCAAAAACAAACTCACTTCACCTAAGTTTTCACGGTGAGATTTTTACAGAATCGACCGGCAGATGCTCCAATTTTATATACTCCCAAGTACTAGTCTATAAGTACAAGTGTATGTAACTCGTTGTATTATGTTTGGAGAAAAAAAAATTGCGTTATTTACGTTGTTAAGCTGGCAAATTTTTCTAAGAGCTGATTTTTCAATCGACAGGTAATTTTTATTCGCGGAATAAAATTGAAGTCTGACAGATTTTGTATGGAAGAACTGTCAAAAATTCAAAATTATTCCTCGGATAAAATTATCTGGCGTTGGAAAAATCAGCCCTCACATATGTTGCAATGGATTAGCAATATCCTTCAAAATTACTTAGATTGTAATTTATAGTGTGTTACTTAATAAGGGTGCTTAATAATGTAGAAAGTTAATGTAAACCAATAACAAAGTTGAAGAGTTTGTTTGTCTGAACGCGCTAATCTCTGAAACTACCATCGGATTTGAAAAATTCTTTTTGCATTTGATAGCCCAATTCTTGAGGAAGGCTATAAGTAGGCTATTTAACATCGCGCTAGGATTCATAGAGCAGTGGTGGCCAAGTGGTAACGGCCGCGACTTACGAGTTGTAGGTTGTAGGTTCGAACCCAGACAGGCGCTTTACTTTGTGTAAATTATTTCATCACCACTGCTCTCAAAACGGTGAAGGAAAATATCGTGAGGAAACCGGCATGTCCTAGATCCAAAAATTCGAAGACATGTGAAATCTGCCAACCTGCACTGGGCCCCCGTGGTGGATTACGGCCCACTCCCTCTCACCGAGAGGAGGCCTGTGTCCCCGTAGTTCCCAACACTATAGGCTGATTATGTATGCTAGGATTCTTAGGAAACGAGCAAAAGGAAAAGGTCAGAAAGAACGCTAAGCGAAAACCAAGTAATAGCGCGGGCAGACGATATGATGCGACATGCGACAGGGTCGGGGGTACTAGAAATTTCACTCGGACGAAGTCGCGGGCAGAGGCTAGTAGGTACATAAAATATAACATGATATGGTCGTGTGACAGTTATTAGGTAATTTTCAGATTAAAATGTCCCTCGAGGATGGCGAGTTGGGCACGAATAGAAAATAAATAATTTATCTCTTTCATTTACATACTGAGTTAAAAGCTGTGGAAGGTAAAGTGCGGATTACAGAATAATGTACACAAGTTTTAATATTTTAGAAGATAATTGTAATGTACTGACGCCAGCACGTC
The DNA here is from genome assembly GCA_916614155.1 of Mesoligia furuncula. Classification (NCBI taxonomy): domain Eukaryota; kingdom Metazoa; phylum Arthropoda; class Insecta; order Lepidoptera; family Noctuidae; genus Mesoligia; species Mesoligia furuncula. The sequence goes on from OU744808.1 coordinate 22,170,994, forward strand.
AAGCTACTACAATCTGTCAATTTTCTTTAATAGATTTTCAGCTTTATCGCTAAAGCATAGGGTTTAAAGTTGATTGGGAAAATTTAACAGTTTCGGGTAGCATGATGTGCTGGTGTCTGTACCTGTCTCTCGTTGGTATTCTTTAAATAAATAGCAAAACAGCAAAATGACCCTATAATGTTCCCACTGCTGGGACACAGGCCTTTGTCTATAAGAGAGAGTGGGCCGTAATCCACCACGCGGGTTGGTAGATGTCACAGATCTTCGATTTTTTATTCTAGGACGTGCCGGTTTCCTCACGATGTTTTCCTTCACCGTTTTGAGAGCAGCGGTGATGAAAATAGTTTACACAAAGTAAAGTGCCTGTCTGGGTTCGAACCTACGACCTACAACTCGTAAGTCGCGGCCGTTACCACTGGGCTACCATTGCCCTCTCTTAAATTAATAATCAGACGAAAAACAATAAAAACCTCCTCTCAACATTTCCAAAACCTTAATAGATTCCTGGCTCCATAAAAGCCATTCACCCACAAACTTATTAAGAAGTCTCTTAAACCCGTTATGAATACAAACACAGTAGTAAAAGCAAAGAAAATCATTACTTTCCACACAGTTCACACAAAGATTTTCATTGGATATGAACAGATTTTATGAAACGTAAAAAAAATTCGTTTGCCTCGTAAAACTCCGCGAATCACTCTTTACGAAGACTGTTATTTCCGCCGTATTATTTGAGTGTACTAGGTTGAATTAAATCTTTAGAATATACCAGTGTTTTTAACTCAGGAAGACCAATAACCGGGCATAGACTAAGGCTGAGATTTATAAACGTTACTTAGGACATACTTTACATAGAGGGGCCCCTGGCTAAATAATAATAGCCGCACAGGTCGATCGATCAGGTTAAGCTACGCTTGCCGCGGTTGGTCTGTGGATGGGTGACCATCTTTACATACCGAGACCCCTCCGTGTCTCGGAAAGCACGTGAAGCCGACGTCCCGGCTGTCATTCGTGGATCTTTGTTAGTCGTTACGGGTAGTCAGAAGCCGGAAAGTCTGACAACCATTCTTACCGTATTAGTCTTGGCGTATTAGTCTTACCAAGGGGTATCGTATTACCCAGTAACTGGGATGTGGAGGTCAGATAGGCAGTCGCTCCATGTAAAATACTGGTATTCAGCTGCATCCGGTTAGAATGGAAGTCGACCCCAACATAGTTGGGAAAAGGCTAGGCAGATGATAACTTAGAACATACTGGAACATGTCAGCCTCAAACTCTAGCTGCAACCGACATCTATAAACGTTACTTAGTACGTACTGGAATATGTCAGCCTCAGACTCTAGCTGCAACCGAGATTTATAAATGCTACTTAGCACGTACTGGAACATGTCAGCCTCAGACTCTAGCTGCAACCGAGATTTATAAATGCTACTTAGCACGTATTGAAACATGTCAGCCTCAGACTCTAGCTGCAACCGAGATTTATAAATGCTACTTAGCACGTATTGAAACATGTCAGCCTCAGACTCTAGCTGCAACCGAGATTTATAAATGCTACTTAGCACGTATTGAAACATGTCAGTCTCAGACTCTAGCTGCAACCGAGATATATAAATGTTACTTAGCACGTACTGGAACATGTCAGCCTGACTCTAGCTGCAACCGAGATTTATAAATGCTACTTAGCACGTATTGAAACATGTCAGCCTCAGACTCTAGCTGCAACCGAGATGTATTAATGTTACTTAGGATGTACTGGAACATGTCAGCCACAGACTCTAGCTGCAACCGGGATTTATAAACGTTACTTAACACTTACTAGAATATGCAGCCTCAGACTCTAGCTGCAACCAAGAATTCCCTAGTGGAAAAACCCAATTACCCCCGACCCCCGTATCGGGCAAAAAAACTGCAGATATTGTGTAATATTGTTGAAATTACTGCGCTTTAGAGTTATTTGTTTAATGCAAATAGTAAATTGCATTGCTTTCTCATCATCTGCCTAGCTTTCCCAATTATGTTGGGGTCGGCTTCCAGTCTAACCGGATGCAGCTGAATACCAGTATTTTACATGGAGCGACTGCCTATCTGACCTCCACAACCCAGTTACTGGGCAATACGATACCCCTTGGTAAGACTGGTTGTCAGACTTTGTATTTATCGTAAAATAATTGAGTTTAATAAACGTTTTAAATATCGAAATAACAAATGGGTAATAACCGTTATTTTTCTAATGATATAATAAATGGAGTATAGATTATACAAACAACCGGTATAAGCCCTACAATAAAATAATGCAAAAGTAATGGTTCGATTATACTGATTTCTATTTAAAAACAAAGTCTACATGTTTTCCCCCGGTGGTTTTCCGTCTTACAGAGTAAGAAAACATCGCGAGGAAACTTCCACTCGTGATAATAAACGACTTGTGTAATGAAGCGAGGACGCGATAGAAGACATTGCACGTGAGCTGTGCTACTTCTATGAACACTTGAGTAAACCACAGAGACGTGTAGACGGGAATAAATACCATTATTTGTTTTGCGAAACAATTCTTATCAGTCGCAGTGTTCGATTCGTAAACTTCCGCGTGTGCAGCTCATGAGACAGATCACCAGAAAAGAGTTTGATTTGACTTTGATTAGTCGGATTAAGGTCATAGCATACGTATCAAATCGGAAAGGGATCGGCACCGTATCGCCTTTCGCCTCGCCGTCAAACAGGCATCAGCCTAACGTAAGCACGTAACCAAAGCGGATCAGAAGCTCCGATACGTCGACTCGGATACGGCTAGGCGACGCCGCGCTTACAGCTCACCGACCGCTGGCTGATGGTGCAGCAGGCAGGCCGGAGTGGTGAGTGGGGCAAGTTTGGACGAAGAGACGTAAGCTCGGGTACGAAGAGACGTAAGCGCGGGAACGATGAGCCGTAAGCGCGGGGACGAGGCGATTACGTTCATTTCCGATTAGTGTGCGTTGCAGTAGGGAGTTTCATACAAAGAATACTGGACTGCTCCAGTTGATACGGTGCCGATCCCTTTCCGGTTTGATATGTGTGCTATGACCTTAATCCGATATATACGTACAAGTGACTGTTCCTAAAATTACCTCGTCTAGACTGATAAAATTTTAGTTTTTTTTCTAAATAAATGTTATAGAATCCCTTTACCCTAAAACCGTAAGTAAAGAATATGAACATAAAAGAGAAAGGTTTTACATGAGCTATATTTACCTAAAAAAAAATAGAATCAGGATTTACTTCTACTATAAGATTTTTAACAATTATCATAACTTTTTAAAACACTTTTTTTTAAAGCCCTGCTTCATCATTATGCAGAAGAAAAACATTCCTCACAATTACATTCCAATCCAACTCAACAACAATTTAACACAAGAGTTTTCCGTACCCTAACTAATCCGTACCATTTCTAGGATCCTATAAACATAAAAGAAACAACTTATCTGAAGAACACTCTCTTTTGAACCACCCTACTTTCATCGGTAGGGACAAACATACATACATACGCAGGTACAATCATGTCAAGTACACTAATCGTTACGTCTAGGCTTTGAACTGTTTCGAGTACAAGGGGAACTAATGAAGATTTTACTGGGATTTTATCTTTATGGGTCGTTTAAGGAAAAAACTTACTGGAAAACTGACGTAGCGACTGAGCAATTGTATTTTGTGCAAAAAATGTATGACAAAATATTTGGACTGATAGCAGGTTACTGTTCCGGGAATAGATTTTTGAAATCGGTTTTTTATGTTTTTGAGAGGCTTGTTGATAAGTAATAAGAGCCTTACGGGTCGATCGACTAGGTTAAGCCTTGCTTGTCGCGGTTGGTGCGTGGATTAGTGACCATCTTTAGATACCGAGACCCCTCCGTGGCTCAGAAAGCACGTTAAGCCATTGGTTCCGGCTGTCATTCCTGAATCTTTGACAGTCGTTACAGTCAGAACACCAAAAGTCTGACAACCAGTTAAAACTTAGGCAAACCAAGACGTATTGTAGGAGGGATCATATTACCCAGGAGCTGAAATGTGGAGGTCAGATCAGCAGCCGTTCCACGTAAAATATTCGTAATCAGCTGCCTCCGGTTAGATTTGAAGCCGACCCCAACCCTTAAATTTGACCACATCTTTCTGCTACCTACACCCCGTATACCCCGTATACCGTGTACCCTTCAGTTATACATAGGTCTATATCTCATCTCAAAACTTCCCTTCAAATACTCGACATACTACAGCCTTATTCATAACCGCTCACCTGGGAATCGCCAATCATCTCAAGAGCAGTACCGCAACCGTATCGCTTTCAACTCGAGAGGAACACTCGATCAAGCAATTAGGGTCCTATGAATGTTTGTGGCACTCTTACTATCTGAGCCTTCGGTGGAGCCCTTCATACCAGTACATATGAGGTTGCAAGCGTAGTTGCTCTTTTGATTTGTAATAGTCATGTAGAGGATAAATATTAGGATAGGTCTTTGTTCTTTAAAGGGAAAAACATTAAAGATTGGAAGAAAATCAAAGACAAGAGTAAAAAGAGAAGAAGAGAAAGAGGAGATATAATCCTGTGCACACTATAAGCATAATGTTCCCACTGGTGGGATTCAGCTGACTCAGCCCTCCTCTCTGCAACAGGGAAAACCGAAGCCGAGTAATTTACGTACTTCCTTACTATTAAATTTGTGAAATTGCACGTATATTTTTTTAGTCAATGTGTACAGCTGATCAGATTTGGATGTTCAACGCACAAATGGGCGAAGCCCTGAATTAATACAGTCTACCCTTGGGTAGGTAGATGATGATGAGTATTCTGTCTTAATTTGTTTTCTGTACCTATGCGCCGGTCGGGTCGGACTTGTCCCATGTTACTTCGGGTCGGCGCAACACGTTTTCTTCAACCAATCTTCTCCTGTCAAACGTCATACTATCATTCACAGCCTCTTCTTTCATATCATTGCTCACACAAACTTTAAAAAAAACACATAGTTTTCATACTCCTAAGATAAGATGTGAGTGGAAATACTATGTTACTTATTTCTTTCTAAGCACCTAAACTTAACTTGGGAACTCTAAACTTACTATCCACGTGTAAGACATGGTCTGATATATTATCTTATCCTACACGTGGCTACGAAGATCAGAGTTTCTAAAACCATGTATTAAAGGCCCCTGAAGGCAACAGATTGAATTCTTGAATCCACATCCTATTTGCAAGGCAATTACAGTTAATTAAAGGATGTGTCGGGACCCTCTCGTAACCCGACCTAGCCATCCTAACCTACTCGTTCAGACATATGTCAGGACTTGTGGTTTAAGCTTGATGGAGATAAGAGCTAATATGTGTACCTATATCAGGCGATCAGTGTTATATGATTGTATATGCATGCCACCGTATAATTTTGAACATCAAACTATATCGCGAGATTAGAAACTATCGAAAAATTGTGAACTCCAACAAATCATTTACAATTGAAGGCATTTTTTTCTGATAGTGTCCATGGCAAACCGACAAGTTGTGAACTGGTATCAAACTTTCATGCGACGGATTCGACCTTGCGAAATAGCCAATTACATAACTGCGACCAGCTTGGAAGTAGCGCTCGCTTGACTAGCGCGCGGATGGTTACAGTTCTAACATAACCTAAACCATTTGGTCAAGGTGCCCTGGCTTAATTACTGCAACCAATTCAGCTACCGCTAAGACCGACAAATCAGGGATGGCTCAGAATTTTACGGGTGATAAAATTGGACAGATTTCACAATCTGTCCAATTTTATCACCCGCAAAATTCAGGGTTCGCACCCTGACGGTAATTGCAGACTCGGTCACAACTAGACGGTTGACATGGATAGATTATAAGCCATCATTATCTGCCTAGTCTTTTCCCAACTATGTTGGGGTCGGCTTCCCGTCTAACTGGATGTCAAATGTCAAAGATCCACGAATGACAGCCGGGACCAACGGACCACAGACCAACCGCGGCAAGCGTAGCTTAACCTGATCGATCTACCTGTGCGGCTGTTATTATTTAGCCACGGGCCCCTCTTAGATCATCATCTGCCTAGCCTTTTCCCAACTATCTTGGGGTCGGCTTCCAGTCTAACTGGATGCAGCTGAATACCAGTATTTTACATGGAGCGACTGCCTATCTGACCTCCACAACCCAGTTACTGGGTAATACGATACCCCTTGGTAAGACTGGTTGTCAGACTTTCGGGCTTCTGACTACCCGTAACGACTGTCAAAGGTCCACGAATGACAGGTCCCTCTTAGATATATTATAATATAGATTATATAGATAGATTATTAACCATCGAATATTAATACATTATATTGTAAACAACGAGTATGGTACAATTCACAATTTATCGACAGTGTACAATCTCGCGAGATAGATTATAAACTAACGGAGTTCGCAATCATATTGTGACATAAATAATATAAGTCTAATTAGACACAATTGGATGTTCGTATTATCGCAACCATACTTCGAGTTCCAATAAAACCTGAATTCGAAATTAAGGTACCCAAACCGCTAAAATATTATCCAAACAACAATCCCTTTTATCCATAAAAAAAGTTTCCCGTAATTATTACACTCAGTCGGACAACGGTTCACAAAAACTCTCACTTCGCATTTATTCCAACGAATTGACGTGAAACGGGTGCCATAATGAATCGCAATTATAAATGAAAAAGAAAACTCGACGGAATGTAAAAAGAAAATAGAAAAAATTGCCGTCAAAAAGTATTAGCGAGGGAGGCTCGAAAATGATTGAAAGCTGATTGAAGTGATTGGCAGACGCGTCGGACGATTGCAATAGTCTGGCGGACCTGTGAAATCGTTGGGGGGCTGGCATACCTAGCCCGCGAAATAGAGAACAAACCAGAAGGTGCATACATCATAACTCCGCTCTGACTAAAATCAAAACAAGCACCCCCCAGTTGTCTTTCTTTCCAAACGCGTATAGCCTAGCTTGGATTTTTTTAATAAATGGAGATATTATATTTTCTCCTTTGTGTCACACGCAGAATTTAATATACAACACAGACTGCTATTTAAAGGCGTATACAGACAATGCGAGGCAAGCGCAGCGCACGGCGCTCATTGCATGAGTTGCAATGTAAGGACGTTCATATTCGTGGTCCGAACGAATGATGTTTATGTTTGTTTTGTGATGACCAGGTTGCGCCGAGCGCTCGGTTCAGTTGATTAACTGACAGAACAAACTGCGCTACACGAGGAGGCCTCTTCATGCATCCCAAATAAGTTTCTTGTATAATGAGAGTGAGCAAAGAAGGATTTTTATCAATTCATCCCCATTGTCATTTATGCCGAAAACCCATCGGGCGTACGGCTAAAGTACATGTATGAAAACGGGACGAGTTTACCATTTTTATGAACATTCAAAGTATAACATCTCAACAGTATTCAAACCATCTCAAGCAGGCTATACACTCAATCTCAAGACCAAAACGTTACATAAGTAACGAATCCAGCTGCTGCAATAATTATTCTTCGTCCTAACAACATTACAGCACGGCACTCGGTCCAGCTTCCTTCCCAGCAACTCATTCATGTATAAGTAGCTTGCAGTTTGTTTAGCCCATAATAAATGCGCACTCCATGTGACTCCTGGTTTGCGATACTCCTTTAGAAATGCACTACTGAGGTAGGTCGGTGTGTACTTCATTTTAAATTCATTTTAATGAATAGCTTTTTAAGGCTGCGTGCTACGAAATGGAAGACGCAGTTGTAACTGCAATTAATTTTCGTTTGTTTGTGCGTGGGAGCCCGCCGATTTAATAGTAGCTGGATGTAATCATCCAGCTATTATTAACACTTTGCGGGACAATTAACGCGACACATAACGCCCCTCGAAGTAATAATAATAAAACTTCTATTGTCTATGTATACATAATTATATATGTGTCTCGTTCAGTGTCCTTCAATGTGCTATATATGGCGAGCAGGGGGCCTAAAAAGGCCACTTTGGCAGAATCATAAAAGGATACCAGAATGGACAGTTAACTGTTAAATGAATCGTATCAAATTTCATTGGTGAAGGATTTTTCAGTTATTTTTTTTTCCAATCCCAATCTCTTTGATTGTATCTACGTAGTGCAGCGAAAAAAAGAAAAACACGGACTGTCTTCGCCATTTTATAATTCATAATATCATACTTTTATGATTCTCCAAAGTGGCCTTTTTAGGCCCCCAGGACACAATTTCATAATATATCCTTCATCACCGCCACATGAGTACATATCTTCTGGCTTCATTTAATCATACTGCAGGCGCGTGCCTAAAAAATTACATTTGCACGGGTCGGTCGATCAGACTAAGCTACGCTTGCCGCCATCGGTCCATGGATAGGTGACCCTCTTTACATACCGAGACACCTCCTTGCCTCAGAATGGTCCCGGCTGTCATTCGTGGATCGTCGTTAAGGATCGTCAGAAGCCCGAAAATCTGACAACCAGTATGGCATAGGCATTGCATTGGCATTGGCATAGGTTGCCTATCCTCCATAAGCCAGTTACTGGGTAACATTATTAAGTTACCCAGTAACTGGGTTGTGGAGAATAGGTAACCTAATACGCTTTGGAATGGGCAACTACGTTCATCTTTCTGAATGATCGAGTCCTTCAGCAATTGTAAAGTGCCTGTAAATGGTTTAATTGAAATAAATGCTTTGAGTTCCGTTTGAGATTTTATGAAGCTTGAACTCAGTTGTATATTTACCCAGGAGTCGCCGTACCGCTCGTCGCCACAAAGCTACTGTCAACCCGCTGTCGCTTTACAACCCGCAGCCTTACAGTGCACTTAAGATATTTCAAAGATCTCTTACTTTATTTTCTCGTACGGGTATTTGTACTGTAACGTTTAAAAGTTTCTACGTTGGCATCTGTTGTCAGAGAGTAAGAGAAAAACGAATTGAACCGAATCAATTGCTTAACGATGCGACTAAGTTCTGAAGTGAACGAATGAGCGAAATTGATTTCTAATGGCGGTTATTTTTACACTGTCGTAACTTTTAAGGAAGATATTATTTTAGAAGCACAGAACCTGTTGAAATGGAGGTGCTTAGGGGAGGCCTATGTCCAGCAGTGGTTGTCTTTCTGCTGAAATGATGATGATAATAATTTTAGCAAAAATAATGTATTAATTTAGTAGGTAGAAGTTAGTTGGTGAAGTTGGTGCTTTATTATTAGTTTGAGAAACCAGGGGTTTTTAATATCAGTTCATAACATAAGTATACTACCTATCATGTATGTATTTATTTCAAAAACCCCGACTCCATAACGGAGCTTAATATTTTAAGAATACAGAGAACGCTGCGTGCACATTAATAAGTTCTTCTTTCGTGCCTTTCGGGAATTACACGATATGGTTGCCAGAGGTAAATCGTTCCTAAGAGAATAAGTCGAAACAAAACCATTACTATCGTACCTCCACCTTACTCCAGACAGCATATTCCCCAGACCTTTCAAAAATATGATACCTACATATTTAACTTTAGTCTGAATACATTTTGGTCTAGATTCTTCAAAAACAGTGATCTACGAGCCTACATTGACCTGAATATCGTCCGTTTGGGTACGCTGTATGGCAATTGGCAATCTCCTAATGCAACACAAAAAAAAACTTTGTTTACCTTCTTTCTACGCCGATCTACCTCGAGAATAGACGTCAAAACAGAAATATGATGACGATGCTCATCTCTAGGGGTTCACGGCTACATTGCATGTCCCAAATTCCTCTTAACGCCACATATAATACAGAAGAAACGTTATGAAGTGGAACTAAGGTCCTTTTTCCCTTGTAAAGGTTACCAATAAGGATGGTTCTCTAACTAGAATTAGGTCGAAGCTACACAGGTGTGTGTATCTTTTGACATTTTGATAAATCGCCGTATCTTGGATTTATGGTCGAACATTCGCCCTCTATTGTTTTTTATATATTGATATTTTGGTATACGTGCCACTCTGTGCCAATAAATAAAGAAGATAAAGGCAATATGAAAAGTTCAACCACGCGTATATTTATATCGGGAACATGTAACGATGTTTGACAATATCAGCCTTATATTGCTTTTAGATTTTTTGCGTACGATTTATTCCTGTTTGAAAGGATTATCTTGTTTCATATAAATCTTTGAAAGTCCTTTCTTTGACGTTATTTTGTGGATGTTGATATCGTACCCTTTTATAGGATTGACGAAATGACAAAGACCGCGGACTTAGTGAACCACATTTTTTTTTTCTTAAAAAGGGCCTACTTTGTATGGGTTAGTTGATTATTATTTTCTGAGTAAACTTATTTATTTATTTATGTACACTTATACATGGTTATTGGTAAAACATTAACAACTACTCTTTTCATCATTATGAACAACTTTTACTATACATAGGACAAAACCTGAAATCGCGAATAAAAATCATCTGCCCGTCGATTCCGTAAAAATCTCACCGTGAAAACTTAGGTGAAGTGAGTTTGTTTTTGCTTGGAATTGACACTATTGACAGCCGATCGATTCTGTAAAAATCTCACCGTGAAAACTTAGGTGATGTGCGTTTGTTTTTGCTAGGAATTGACACTATTGACAGCCCACTCCACGCTCACTTCACCTAAGTTTTCACGGTGAGGTGGTTACAGAATCGCACTGCTGTTCACTCTGTGCTCACTTCACCTAAGTTTTCACGGTGAGATTTTTACAGAATAGCACCGCTGTTCCCTACATTTATGTTCGTATAACTCATCAAAAATGGAGTAATGCTGAATCACCTTCGATTTGCGGACGACCTTATAATAATGTCTGATAACCCGGATCAACTACAAACTATGCTCAGACAACTTGTAGATGAAAGCCAAAAAGTAGGCCTGAAGATGAATCTTACGAAAACCAAATTGATGACGAATCACTCGAAACCACCCATACGAGTCAACAACGACCTAATTGAGTTTGTAGATGAATACACGTATTTGGGACAGATCATATCTCCTACAAACGACACATCTAAAGAAGTTCACAACAGGGTAAACGTAGCGTGGAAGCGATACTGGTCCCTAAAAGAGGTCACTAAAAATAAGTCTATACCACTAACGTTAAAAAGCAAAGTATTCAACTCGTGTATACTCCCTACCATGACTTACGGTTGCCAAACATGGGCTTTAACTAAGCAGAACACTAAGACATTACAAACATGCCAACACAACATGGAAAGAAGTATGCTTAATGTTAAGAGAAAGGACAAACTAAGCCTTGAACATATCAGAAAGAAAACGAAAATAGCGGACGTATCATACAAGATAAAAAAGCTGAAATGGAAATGGGCGGGCCACCTTATCAGAGATAAAAAGGAGAAATGGGCTAAATTAGTAGCCGAATGGTACCCAAGAGAAGGCAAAAGGAAAAAAGGACGCCCGATACGTAGGTGGGATGACGACCTTAAGGTGACAGCTGGGCCAATGTGGAAAAGGAAAACCCATGACCGGGAACTATGGAAGAATATGGGGGAGGCCTATGCTAATGCAAAACAATCTTCGAAAACCGATGTCTGAAGAGAATATAATAAAAGAGAGAAATATATATTCTTTTTCTTTTTAACTATTTATTATAAGTATGTAACTAGATTGTAAGATTGTTAATAAAGGCTTTTATTATTATTATTATAACTCATCAAAATATAGGCAACAGTTGTTCTTTTTGTGTGGCATACAATAAAGTGTTTAATGAATAACAAATGCCGCAATTAAAGACTTCCACTATGCCATCTCTCTCAGATCTGCCCAGAATACCGAACTCGTTTCGGGTTACAACACAAGACAAACCAACAGACAAAACTCAAACACAACCAAACAAAGTCACTATGTATAATGAAGCTTTAGGGGCGCTGCACACAAAGCGTGGAGCGGTCGTTATGGTTTAGTTTTATTATTTCTGTTTTTTTTTTTGTAAAAATCACTGCATATAACAATCAAAACAAAAGCTTACGACTGCGTCGTAGAGCACAACGCCTGTAGTGTCTGAAGCCTCGAAGGACTTCTAACGTTCATAGAAATGCAGTATATAAAATGAAAAGTTGTGACGAAAAGTAGAAGCATAATTATACAAAAATAAACAAAAGCACATTATTGGAAGCGTTATAATGTGATTTCCAAGTTAATTCCTCGCGTAGTAACTACAGGCAATAGATACCTACTTATATTTCGAGAGAGGCCTATTTCCGATTGATTTGTAACTTAGAAGCTTGTCAAACCCTTGTCATACATCGATAGTAATTTCCTTTGTGCTTGGCTGGTGATTGTAGAAAATGTACGACTATCTAGATTTATAACAGTGCCTACTGTAGGTACGAGTACATTATTACATACATTAGTACATTGCCTACCACCTACCTACCGGAGGGGCCCGTGGCTAAATAATAACAGCTGCACAGGTCGATCGATCAGGTTCAGCTACGCTTGCCGCGGTTGGTCTGTGGATGGGTGACCATCTTTACATACCGTGACCCCTCCGTGCCTCGGAAAGCACGTTAAGCCGTTGGTCATTCGTGGATCTTTGACAGTCGTTACGGGTAGTCAGAAGCCGGAAAGTCTGACAACCAGTCTTACCAAGGGTATCTTATTACCCAGTAACTGGGTTGTGGAGGTCAGATAGTCGCTCCATGTAAAATACTGGTATTCAGCTGCATCCGGTTAGACTAGAAGCCGACCTCAACATAGTTGGGAAAAGGCTAGGCAGATGATGAATACATTACCTACACATTAAGCACACTATACTATGTAAAGTCAGGGAAACATCAGAAATGCGTGAAAATTAGAGGTAGCTTTGTGATGTTTTTCTATCAAGATAATTTTAATATTTTATGTTTCTGTTCCCCATAAAGTTTGGAAATGTCACGTCGTTACTCATATTGATTTTATTAATTGCTAACTTTAATTGTCTGTATGTTCAAATCATAACTGTCATACATTGATAGTTGTATGAAATGGCTATAACACGGCAAATTGACGTTGTATGTCAATTTGAGAAACAGTTTTCCCTGACTGTATGCAGAGCGCCTTAGTTTGAAGGCAATCTAACTTGTGTCGGTTTCAATATCACGTAATTGTTAACAAACAACCATCTAATGTTTTAGTATGTTGTGTTCCGTTTTTAGGGTTTCGTACCAAAAGGGTAAAAACGGGATCCTATTACTAAGACTTCGCTGTCTGTCCGTCCGTCTGTATGTCACCAGGCTGCATCTCAAGAACCGCGATAGCTAGACAGTTGAAATTTTCACAAATGATGTATTTCTGTTGCCGCTATAACAACAAATACTAAAAACAAAATAAAATGAATATTTAAGGGGGGCTCCCATACAACAAACGTGTTTTTTTCGGCGTTTTTGCCTTGTGGTACGGAACCCTTCGTGTGCGAGTCCGACTCGCACTTGGCCAGTTTTTTATTAAATAACGTTATGGCTCTCAATTTTCGTTCAAATTTGAGGGTTATTTTAATATCCAGGTTATGATAAAAATAGCTCTTTGAAAGCCTTTGCGTGGCCAACTTAAACACTGTCGAAGTGGCCGAATTCTGGTAAAATATATAATTCAAAGTCCTGACTGACTGATATATCAACGCACAGCCTAAACCGCTGCTCCTAGAGACATAAAATTTGGAGTGGAGGGTGTGTTGTTTGTGAAGTGTAGGTACCCACTAAGAAAGAGTTTTTCGGAATTCCACCTCTAAGAGGGTGAATGCGAGGAGGATGAAATGTCACGAGGACGAAGTCGCGGGTGTGTTTATTAAAATGTGGGAGTACCTACTGTAGGTACACTTCTGCCTACCTCTTCAGGGATTAAATGCGTGATGTTATGTAATTTTATAAATCTAGATAGTCATCCATTTCCTACAATCTAAAATTCAGCCAAGCACAAAGGATATTACTATCGATGTGTGACAAGGGTTTGACAAGTTACTAAGTTACAAATCAATCGGAAATAGGCCTCTCTCGAAATATGAGTAGGTATCTATTGCCCGTAGTTACTACGTGAGGAAATAACTAGGAAATCGACAAACTAGTTTACGCTACGGCAAACTTGGGTTGTCCATTTGTAACACTTAAGAATGCATGAGCAAATAAAGCCGATATGGTCTAATGTAACTATTACAAATTACAATAAAATGTTATTATCTAAAGTAGTCTGTGTGGTGCCGGACTTAAAGAATTGCACCACCCCTTACTTCCCGTGGGTGTCGTAAAAGGCGACTAAGGGTCTTACCGGAGAATGGGCAGCAGCGGTCTCTATTTATTCTACCATCATACCATACTGCGATCGCCCACCCGCCTGCCAAGCGTGGCGATTATGGCAAACCCCCCCCAAAATTGGGGGAGGCCTATGTCCAGCAGTGGACGTCTATCGGCTGAAACGACGATCTAAAGTCCTCCAGACCGTATTGCGGCCACGGCGGCCAATCTCAACGGATACTACCCTTCGGCGCGGGAGATAGTATAGTGCACAAGTGTGCGCGCAGACACAGGTGCACTTCCCTCTTCCCTCACCCTCATAGTCCGATGGGACGGCAATCCGACACGGCCGGAGAGAGATCAGGCGCAGGACCAACAGCTTAACGTGCTTTCCGAGGCACGGGGCTATCAGACCGCCAACTTCCAAACTCCGGGCTGTTACTAAGAAATTCCTTATGGAAAACTCAATAACACTTTGCCCGACCCGGGAATCGAACCCAGGACCCCACGCTCAGCAGTCGCGCATGTGACCACGAGACCAACGGGGCAGTTCAATTATTATATGGAAAGTCAGGGAAATAAATTGTTAAGCTAATTGACTACCAATTTAAATTGTCCGTGTATTCCGTATACTATGACAGTTGCATAAAATAGCTATAACATGACAAATTGACGTAGGGTCAGGGACTTGAAAACGAAATGAATTTCGTTCCGTTACCAATAATGTTATCGTAAAACGTTCCAAAATGTGTACTGTTCGATACCAAAACCTAAAAATATCAATAACGTTACAAAAGAAAACGTTATAGAATATCATTTTCGTAGTCGTTTTTATCCTTACAATTGTCGCCTTACAATTTTAAAAGATTTGTCGCCTTACAATTTTAAAAGGGAAGTGTCATCCGCGGATGAATTATTTTGCGGATGAGTAGTCACCTAAGTCTTACAGGCTCATATCGATATTACATTTTTATTGCACAGCATATGTGTGAGCTATCTGAAAACTAATACCTATTCAACCAAACATATAATAAAATTCTAAACGGCCACTTCAAAACAAATTCTGGGTACATCCTTTGAGCCCTCTATAGTCAATAAGGCAGAGCGCAGACGATTGCAATCAAAAGATAACCGGCTTCGTCCGGACCGAACCGGCTTTATCCGGTATTGAGGTCAAGTCGATTATATCGGGCGGTAGTTAACATATTTTTGTGTAGAAATGAAACTGCAGAATAATGAATAGTTTATCGAAAAATGATTATTTTATTTATTGTGTTGTGTGGTTTTATTTCTTGTGTATTAAAATATGTTTTTAAAGTATTCAACTGATGTAAGTTTACAGTAAGGTACCAGAGCAAATAAAATTGGTTTAGCTATATCAATTCATTAGACTTTATTTACCCACCTATAAATAATCCCGTATTCGACGTAATTGCCTCATACTTTCTATTAGTAAGTATTAGCTATGAGTTAAATCTTAATATGAAAAGCAAGAGGCTTAATATATTCCTGTAAGAAAAACAAAGTAATCAAGATTTCCAAGAACACCTTGTGCCTGCAGACAATATTAACATAAACATATTAAAGTTTACGACGTCAATTTACATAAAACTTCATTACATATTATTAATTCTATTATGAATTGGTTGAATTTAAATAATCTTAAAGCGAACTTAGGAAAAACAAAACTACTGAACTTTAGACAGCGCATACCAACACAAAGCTCCCTTAACGTAAATTTTAACAACCAACCTATAGAAGAAATAGACACTACAAAATTTCTCGGCTTGTATATTGACAATAAAATGACTTGGAAACCACATATTGAACAATTATGCAAGCGAGTGAGTCGATCAGCTTATGCCCTACATGAACTTTCATTTAAAATTAACCTTAATACACTCATAACTGCATATCATGGGCTTGTGGCTTCTATACTCAGATATGGCATCATTTTTTGGGGGAACTCCACCAACAAAGATCTCGTTTTTAAGGCACAGAAACGGTGCGTTAGGGCTATGTTTGGTTTAAAATCCACTGAGAGTTGTGTACCTTTCTTTAAGAAGTACAGTATCCTACCTATGCCTTCACTGTACATATTTGAAGTAGCTGTCTTTGTGAAACAAAATCCTCAACTTTTTGTGTTAGCATCTGAAGCTTTCAATCGTACTCAAAGAGATGAAAGTCGTCTCTGTGTTCGCAAAACTAATACTGCCTTAATGTATAAGAGTATTTTTCATATGGCACCAGTCGTTTATAATAAATTGCCAAAAGAGCTAAAAAAATTGCCTGTTAATTTATTTAAGCAAAAATTAAAAACTATGTTATGTCAAAAATGTTATTATAGTGTCTCAGATTTTTTAACAGACAAATTTTGACATTGTGTACTATTGAACTTTTTACTACTAGACATTTTATTATCTAAATAAAACTGTTGTTTATAATTCTAATTTGACATTATGACTTAACTCTGCAATAATTATCTGACTGAAGCATCTATTTTAACAATCATTTTTATATTACTCAATTTATTATTATTATTATTTTTTATTTACTGTTGACATTTTTTAATTATTATTTTTGTATAATTCACTTTAAATTAATTATAATATTCATATTTGTACGCCGTCATCGGCAAAACATAGTGTACCTATATATTTTAATAACAACACCTGTTTCTACACCACCTATGTTTTACAAATAAAAAACTTTGACTTTGACTTTGACTTTGACTTAAAATAATAACAAGACAAAAATACATTGGAGAAGAAAACTAGATTCGAGATTAGGATTTAGATTCAAATCTAAAAAGAATAAATCCTCGGTCTTCACGACCTCGACGCTTGGTTCACGTAGCTGCCTACGTGCGGCTACGGCGTAGGCCGCTACGGCGTAGGTGATTACGTGCAGAATTTTTATTTATCGCATGTTTGATTATTTGTTATCCATATTCAGTTCAAAAACATTTCTTTTATGTTGGTGGTGGTGTTTAATTCGTTTTTGGGTGGCGTCTCTGAGTGTAGAAATTGTGACTACATCTTAGTATTCAGTCCCACCGGTAAAGGAAAGAAGGAAAAAGAGAGAGAACTTTAAGGCGTTTGTGGTGCGCATAACAACATGCTACCTGCACCTGGCGTCGGAAGAAAGCTTTTGGCCGCAGGGTGTGGTATTCCGCCGCTTTCACGGACAAATGCCACCGGAACGCACAAAGACTAAAGACTTAGTGCAACTAAGCGATACTAACATAGTTATTAAGTTTTATTTACTAACAAAATTGTTACTATATTATTATGTATAATTAGGTTAAGGTTATCTATTAGTCTTTGTTACCTGAAAATAAATGGTTATTATTATTAAAAACAAATGTAAGTGGTAAATAACCGGGTGTTCAGTCATAGCAATTTATGTTTTATTAACTAGGACACAACATTGATATTCTTTGTAATTAACAAACCGCGCGGCGGCTGCGCGATGTCGACACGGTCGGCAGGCAGTCGATCTCGCTCGAATGTTCTCGATGATGTGTGCAGTCGCTTTACTTTGCGCGCGCAGCCGCCGCACAGCCGCCGCGCGGCCGCCGCGTGGCGGCTGTGAAGCGGTGAGTGCGCGAAATAATTCGTGTCATTAAAACGCGCCCTAAGTGTAATTGTGTTGTTGTTTGATGCATGCATGAGTGTGTGTTTGTTTCGTCATCGTCGTCGTTTCAGCCGATAGACGTCCACTGCTGGACATAGGCCTCCCCCAATTTTGGGAGGGTTTGCCATAATCGCCACGCTTGGCAGGCGGGTTGGCGATCGCAGTATGGTATGATGGTGGAATACATAGAGAACGCTGCTGCCCATTCTCCGGTACGATCCTTAGTCGCCTTTTACGACACCCACGGGAAGTAAGGGGTGGTGCTATACTTTAAGTCCGGCACCACACAGACTGTGTTTGTTTGAATCAATGTAGTTATAATTCCGTTAGCGCTTTTCTTTAAAATCTGCTATATACATAAGCAAAATAACTTAATTCTGACGTTCTGGAAGTCTCTTAATACGAATAAAAATAAACGAAATAATTCCGTTTGAACCAAAGAAACTGGGTCATTGGAATTCGAAATTGAATTTGATTCACAAGAAAATTATCAAATTCGTGCGAGTATGTGGACAAACGAGGTTGTGGCAGTTATAATAACAATTTCATTTGCTCATAATATTATACGAACTTTTTGGTATGTATTATTTTTGTTTTTATGTGGATATAACATTCCTCGAGGTTGTTTCTATTTGTACTATGGAATAATAAACTGCGATAGTACTCGTACAATGAATACAGAGTCGAAAAAAAAAATACCGGTCGAAGTGGTGGTGCTAGGGGGAGGCCTATGTCCAGCAGTGGACGTCTTTCGGCTGAAATGTTGATAATGATTTATCATTAATGATATGATGTTAATTTTACTTCAGTAAAAATTGACATCACTCACACTCTCAAATATTCTAATACGCACAATCTAGCTTTTCAAGTGGATGCTAGAATAAATCCAAGTAATATTTTCGAAGTGTTAAACTACTTACGATTTTGAGAGTACTTTTTTTTTATCTGTCACAAATTTAGTTTATTTCAAAATCAAAAGTCATTTATTCAAACTAGGCTGAGAATCAGCACTTTTCGAACGTCAAAATTACAAAAGACAGTCCCCCAAAACGCCCGCCCTTCACCACTTGCTAGTGCTTTCGCTGGGGAGAAGAAATGGCGCAACAAACTTCCCAGCAGCACAGCTGACTGTTACAAAATCCTTGATTGTATACAATACTAGGTATGCAAAGTAATTAAAATTACAGCACACAGAACATTAAATTAAATTATTTGCCATATGTCAGCCAGCGACGCCAATATACCAACAAATACAATAATAAAAACTATACGTACTCAAACAAAAAATAATAAATCAAAATTAAAAATGTAAACAAAACCTTATTACCGAAATGAAAGCCTCCAGGTATAAAGGCCTTGCCAGGTTACATATTTAATTACTTAAGTATGCATACACACGTCACGATGCAGTATAAAACTGATTTACATCCTCACACATCAGGTCCAGCTGAAAACCAGAGTCAGGCACTAGATGGCTGGCATTTTTGCTGAACTGGGCCTTTTTGGCGCAGCCGTGAGGCGCACTTCCTGCCAATTTCTTACATCGGACTTTATACTTTTTATTAGATTTTTATCTGATGTACAGCCGCCAGCAAATTAAGCTACTAAAATCTGTCAAATTTCTTTAACAGATTTTCAACTTTATCGCTAAAGCATAAGGTTCAAAATTGATTGGGAAAATTTGACAGTTTCGGGTAGCTTGATGTGCTGGCGCCTGTACGTATCTAGTGTATTGTGTGTCTTTTAGTCTGTGCTAAATAAATATATTATCTTTCTTTTTCTTCTTTTCCTTAGTCCAATTTCAATAAGTACCTAATCCTGACTTTGAATTTCAGGTAAGTAATGATTTGTAATGTACTTAGATGCTCTCGTCTAAATGTATGGCTCGACTTTCAAACTTCTGAAAGATATTCAGAATTCGATTCCACCAACTTTTATGCACAGCATCGGAAAACTTTCCGTCTAATATTTCATGAGAATTTTATTTTTAGGGTTCCGTTTAAACACTAAAACATATCTAATCGACTGATCAATACTAACCAAGACTGCAAATGGAATTCATACTTATATTAAAAATGCGAAAGTATTGTCTGTATGTCTGTTACCTTGTCACCCCTTAATAGCTGAACGGATTTCGATGAAATTTGGCGCACTGGTAGAACATGACCTGTTTAGGAGGAACAGTTGGTGAAAGCTAGTAATTCATTATGATGAAAATGGAGAAAGAGACAAAGTAATACTGTTGTTCTACTCTATAACCTTGGTTGTAGTTCCACCACAAGTGGGGCGTACTTGACAGGGTTTCCATTCAAACATATATAGCTTTGAAAACTAAATATAACTCAATTAATTTCTGAATAACAATGAAAAATAATTAACAGTCCCATTCAGTCTAGACATTCAAAGGACATCAAGGGCTCTCGTTCTCAAATAGATAAGCATTAACAACCTTATCGGAAAGACATAAGGGTCAGAATATAGTGGCTATTCGGTTTTATACCCGTACGTATATACTTGTGAAGATAACTTCCTTATTGTTGGCAACTACGTGACTTTTGTTAACGACGCTTTTCAACGGAGGTTATTGAGAATCCATGGGCGCCTGACCATTTGCATTTTACTTATTTTAATTGAAATTCCCTCTTCCTACGTACATTTGAGAAATCCTCGGACTTTTAATATAATATACTTAAGTTAAGTTTAAAGGCACTAGTTGTAATGTCATTAGCTTACGCTCGGCTGCTGAAGTTGGCACTGTTACAGCCTTTTAACTAGGGACTACATATTTTATGTTTTCGGTGTAGATACGGGTCACCAATTTACGTGACAAGGGTGATAATGTCAATATTTCCTTACGACCGCACACAGAATAAGGTTATGATGGTCTAATGTGTGTGCAGAAGGATAGTGCCATTATTTAATAACCGTGCTTCCAGCATTATTACTTAAGAGCTCTCAAAGCTACTCCTGATGGACTTTACAAAAGATTTTTTTTAATAATACCGCTTTATTTGACCCTGACATACGCAAACAGGTGATCAATCAATATGAAAAGGATTAAAAAACAAATGATTTATTATCGTTGGATCCCACTCATAGAAAAGCTTTTAATCGCGGCTCTTTTCATCTTCTATAAAACAGCTGAAAACCATTAGTTATTCTAATTAGTTCTATTCAAAAACTAAAAAAAACATGTTTAGGTTTTACCAATAACTTTGCTCTAACTCTGTGTGATGGACGAATTGGCGCCATCTAGTGTCTCTGGCAAAGACTAATGGACCTCTGCGGCTTTGAGGGTAAATGGCAAGTCCTTTGTACAGGCTGGCCAGGACTGGGACGCGCAAACTCATCATCTGCCTAGCCTGTTCCCAACTTTGTTGAAGTCGGCTTCCAGTCTAACCGAGTGCAGCTGAATAATTTACATGAAACTTTACTTTACTTTACTTTAGAGCAGTGGTAGCCCAGGGGTCACGGACACGACTTATCACCACATCACCACTGCTCTCAAAACGGTGAAGGAAAGCATCGTGAGGAAACCGGCATGTCCTAGAACTAAAAATACGAAGACTTGTGATATCCACCAACCTGCACTAGGTCCGCGTGGTGGATTACGGCCCACTCCCTCTCACGACTGTGTCCCAGCAGTGAGAACATTATAAGGCTATTTGTGCTTATGCTATAAACATATTACAAAATGCTATTGCTCAGTCCGTGAACCATACAGCAATAATTCAGGTTATAGCGATCGACATCACTGTGTAATGTACGTATATTTCATAACAGTATCTAGAGTCATGCTACAAAAACTTCACAAAATATGTGAATAACTAGTGATTTACGAGGCAATCGCCTCAACACTAACCCACTTATTGATCACTATTGGCCCCTAAACCGTTGATCTATTACGCACAATATAAAAGAAATAGGTTCCGTCCGTACTTCCCGGGTTTCCGAGCTTTTGTGCGCACTCAGTTATGAATGAAACCGTATAAACTAGGGAGTTTTTCATTGGGAGCTAATCTTATTTTTATAAAGTTTTATTAGTAGATACGCGTTCTAGGGTTAAATGTGGTTTAAAAAAGGTGATCCGTCAAAATACCCCGCGAAATTCGAAGTTTCGTAGTTTTTTTTTGCAAACTTACAGCGCAGTTTTACGTTACATTTTGACCAAAATTAAAATCACAACAATTATGAATTTATGATACAAACTAGCTGCGCTCCGCGGTTTCACCAGCTTAAGATTCGATCTCGTGGGAATAACGGGATAAAAATAGCCTTTATGTTAATCCAAGGTGTCAGCTACCTCCATACAAAATTTTGTCAAAATTGGTCCAGCCGTTTGAGCGTGAAGAAGTAACAAACATATAAGAAACACACACATTTTCACAAACTTTCGCCTTTATAATATTAGTGTGATAATACTAACTTTATTAAAATCACTAAAAATTTTGAATTTCGCGGGTTACACGTTTGAATATAATCGTTGCTATTGCAAACGAGTAATATTATCTAGTCGTAACATGGGATATATGATTTTCTCTGGGTTTTCTACTGCTCCCCTGAGGTCTCAAACACCCGCGAGGGGGCTTTATCGCCCACTTTGAGAACCTATGCGTTAAGGGGCTTACAGGACCTAAACGCAAAAAACTCAAGTTTTAGAAACAATAAAAGTATATGATCGACTACAGTAAACAAAATCAGAAATTCAAATTCAAATTTTTCTAAATATATCCTGGATATATATGCTAGGTTGAAAACATGAGAAAAAAAAAAACAACATACTAAAACACTAGTGTTTAAATTTTTTGGTCCAAACAATAGATTTTTTGTAATTGCTTCATATTTTGCAATAAATTATCAGCGTTGTGTCATCGCGCTTCTCTTTCTTTTTTTTTCTATGTAGTCCGACAGTGACCGCGCTTTAGGTCCATGTAAGCCCCTTAACGGACGTGACGTTTGATTGGCCCAGGTTGTTTTCTCCCGCCTTATATGTTTTTATCTTGAATGTGAATACCCTACAGATAGTTGTACCGTCTGGGTATTACCTAGTGTATGTGAGGTTCGTGGTCAAAAAGGCATCCACAATTCTATGTAAAATAAAGAAAATTGTTTAGCAAATTGACTACCAACTTAAGAGGAAATGCAGTCGGAGAGACTTTTGAAAAAGGCTAAGTAAAAACTCATAATTCGAGGTTTAGTTCTCGCCTATTTCCTCCTCCAATATTGGACCAATTTAAAAGATGTTTCAAAAACTAAGGCCTCTGTTGACAGCGGTTTAAATTGGCATTTTTGAGGGTTCTAGTGACCGGCAAGTGCGTGTCGGGCCACGCACAGTGTAGGGTTCCGTAGTAGCCCGTTATCACAATGTAGTACAATTCTGTTGTCCTTTATTCTGTATAAAAAAAAAATAAAAAAACATATTTTGTTTTTCAATGCAAGTCTTTACCCGTTATAAATAAGCAACTACTTCATCTTAGTCACTTTAAAGGATCAATGCTAAGGATTTTGTATTTGGTACAAAATTATCCAACACCCAAGTTCAACGACTATTACCGCTAAACTAATAAAGTTATCTTAACCGCTATAGTTTTCCTTTAAAGTTCATGAAATGCACTATCATCGTGAATTTTTCCAGATTTTTCAAGAGAGCAGTTTAGGTTTTAGAGGGGGGGGGGGGACGCCCTACCGGAACAAAAATTTGCACTTTAACGTTTAATATTTCGTAAATGGAGCATTAAATCAAAAAATAATTTTAGCAAACCCTAAGCCATTTTAGAAGACCTATTCAACGTAATTCCACTTCACATGTAGGGGAGCTACCCTAAAAAAAAATATTTTCCAAAATTTTATTTTACCATTTTTTCGGCGTAATTGATATACGCACTCCTACAAAATTACAGCTTTCTAGTACTAACGGTCTCTTAGCAAAACCTCGGACAGACAGACAGACAGACAGACGGACATGACGAAAGTATAAGGGTTCCTTGTAGGAACTACGGAACCATAAAAAAGGAAAACATAGGGACATACAAGTAGTCAATGGTTCTGTAAAAAAACATTGCTTTATGGTCATTAACCAGAAAGAAAACAGGCGAGAGCGTTTCTATGGAGTAAAGATCACCCGCATTTCCTATTAAGTTGTCTGTTTATTGAAATCACAACTATCATAAATGATAAATGATTTATTTTCTGTAAGTAGGTTTGTACAAACACTTTTACACGTCAATTATACTTTGACAGTTGTATGAAATGGCACACATGGACACAGCAAGCTGACGTAGGGTATCAATTTGCTTAACAAATACTTTCCCTGTTTTTACATTTAAAAAAATCAAAGGGTAGATAAAAGCTATAAAACAAGGCATTAAAATGCATCGGGCGTTACGCTTGCAACTGGCACGCTATACGACCTATTCTCGGCACACGCCGCGTCGTGCCGATTATCCGATGGTCAGCGGATATTAACTATTAAAAGCGATCATGCTGGAAGAAGACACGAACAGAATGCTTGTCACGATCAGAAAATCTTATAGTATAGGTACTTGTCTTGTCTTGTTGTTGTGTGGTGCTACATGGATTGACCGTGACCTGGGCTAGGCTATAGGATACTTTTATCCTAGTAGTACGTTCCTGTGGGATAGTTTTGGACCTCTACGCGAGCGAAGCCGCGAGCAATAGTTAGTGTTTGATAAAAGTCTTAATTTTTAGTGTTTGGTACCTTAACAGGAAAAACGGAACCCTTATAAGATCACTTCGCGGCGTTGCCCGTCTGTCTGTCCGTCTGTTAAGACCCTTTTTCTCAGGAACGCGTCAAGTTATCAAGTTGAAATTAATCAAATCATTAAACACTTCTTTTTTCATTTAATTATAACTATGTGAACCTTTGTGGAAGAGAGAAAAATAAAGATTAATATTTTTTTTACAAAATATGCAGCTACCGCTATCATGTGCCGCATCCATTCCAACCAACCTGGCCTTTTCCGATTAAACATACAAAGTATGTATACCTGCGTGAAACTACAACTCCTAATTTTCTCCTTACCTTTTATAAATATGATGAGTTCATGACCGATTTACCTCGCAATAGGTAGGTCCACACAATGGGCCTTATAAGAAGGCTAATAGTCACCCAAAGGGCAAAAGAAAGGGCTATGCTTGGAGTTTCCCTGCGTGATCGAATCAGAAATGAGAGATCCGCAGGAGAACCAAGGTAACCGACATAGCCCGAAGAATTGCCAAACTTAAGTGGCAGTGGGCAGGGCACATTGCTTGCAGAACAGATAGCCGATGGGGCCGAAAGATTCTGGAGTGGCGACCGCGTCCCGGAAAACGTAGCGTTGGAAGGCCTCCCACAAGGTGGTCCGACGACCTTGTGAAGGCCGCAGGAACCCGTTGGATGCGAGAAGCACAGAACCGGTCGAAGTGGAGGTGCTTGGGGGAGGCCTATGTCCAGCAGTGGACGTCTTTCGGCTGTAATGATGATGATGATGAGGTAGGTCCTCGTATTACTTAACACCAGCCAGAGCACATTTCTGTGGATTCAAAAAGAACACGTTATTCCTGATAGGTAAGTATGTAGGTTACCGCACCAACGGACTGAGAGGCTAAATTGTATCATATTGTGTAAAGAAGTGCAAGAAAAACATTTATTTGAGTTTTTCTACATGAAATTCTGTTATCAAATGAAAATTTTTAATAGAACCCACATCTGTAACAACTGAAGTGATATTACAATGTAAACTGAACAAACAAACTATCTATATTCAGCTCACGCCGAATGAATGCACAACTGTTGGTGGCACGTTGGCAACGTTGGCAATATTGCCGAGCTGTTGGCAATATTGCCGAGCTGTGACTATATCTACGGGCTATGTTAAGCGGCCATTAGCTGATTTGTCCGTCCGTGATACTGATTCATAAAGTTTGACGTCTCTCCAAGCTCAGGGAAACAGAGATAGGAGAAGCTATTAAGTGATTGTGGAAACTTGTACGCCATCTTGTTTTGTAACGGTCTATAACTACAAAAATCTCTTGCTCACTGTCAGCGAACGTGTTAAACGGAGAAAGAATGAGTACTGAGTATTAGTCAGCTAAAATATGTATGTACAAGCCGTGTGCCGAATGGGATTTCCTATCGGCAAAAATGGCGAACTTCCTTACAAACTTTCAACCCCTCCATTTTTAAAGATACTTCCTTGTAGGTCACTTTCGTTGTTTATGGAACTCTTGTGCAAAATTTCATGCTTTTTGACCTCGCGGTCGTCAGTGCGTTGTCAGTGAGCGAATTAATGAATTTAAGTTATTTATTAGGTAGATATTATGAAGTAAAACTCAATAAATATACACACATCAAAAGTGTCTAGGGATCAAGCATTTTTATGCGGATTTCTTGAGATTGAGATGTGGCTTTGTAATAAATTTATGATTTTATAAATTTATATGGATCCTTTTTGGTGCATTTCATAATTGGAATCAGGAACTGTGAATCAAATTCGAGTAAAAGATGAAAATCAGCTGTCAATATTTTCCCTATAAAAACATACAACGCATTGAAGACATTATTAGTGCTTCTGTTTCCCTACTACTGATTAAAACCAACGTTATTATGGAGCGGCGACGTCATTTAAGCAGGGAAGAAATGCTCAGAGCCGTGGGAATGATAGAAGCTGGTTCCCGGCAACGTACTGTGGCTTTAGCTCTGAATACAAGTCAGAGTGTTATCAGTCGACTTTGGACACGTTACCGAAGCACTGGTACCGTGGCTGAGCGCCATGGAGGACGGTATCGCTGCACCACACGGAGACAAGACCGATACATTCAAATCTTAACTCGAAGAGGTCCAACAATAACCGCCATGATGTTAGCCGTGAGGCTTCATCACTCTTCAGGGAACTTAATTAGCGACCAAACAGTCAGAAACCGCTTGCATGAAGTGAACCTTCATTCCCGAAGACCGCTACGGGTACCACCTATAGCAATGCACAATCGTAGGATTCGATATCAATGGGCTCTTGAACACAGAAATTGGGCAGAAGAACAATGGCGTTTCGTGTGCTTTTCTGATGAGTCTCGTTTTGGTATGAGACCGGATACAAGACGTATACGACACTGGAGAACCCCTGGACGCCAACAGCGATTAAAATCCTGCCAGGAAGTCCATCCTTATAGTGGTGGAACCATCATGGTATGGGCGGGTATTTGGATCGGCGCGGCGGCGGAAGAACTGAGTTGATTTGGATCAGAGGCAACCTCAACGCTCAAATTTATGCTGAGACGATTGTATCAGACGTCATCGTTCCTCTACAAGTGCAAATCGGTCCCTTATTTCAGTTAATGCATGATAATGCACGACCGCACACCGCAAGAGTTGTAAGACAGACTCTCGCCGCAGCTAACATCAATGTCCTGCCCTGGCCTGCTCAGTCGCCAGACTTGAACCCGATTGAGCATGCATGGGATATGCTACAGAGAAGAGCTCTGCCGAATATGGAGGGTATCCAGTCGCAAGAAGACCTTTTTTTGTTGTTGCAACGAACATGGGCGGCCATTCCACAGCGTGATTTGGATGAACTCATTTTGAGTATGCCAAACCGATGTTCTTGTGTTGTTAGTGTTCGCGGTAGAAACACGGATTATTAATTGTTTAAGTTACCCAATAAAATTTTAAAGAAAACTGTTATTTCAGTCTTTTTTTCGAACTTTTGTGTTAGTGGTTCAAATGTCAAAAATCCCTTTATTAGGAAAATGGCAAATTTCTTTATTAATGCAAAGGTGACTTGGTTTATCGTTACTGTGACAAACGAAAACACTTTATTTGATGAATCCTTAAAGAAAATTTTAATTAATATCAATCAGGAGAAAAGTTATTGCAAAAATATATGTTGATCCCTAGACACTTTTGATGTGTGTATATAAGGATGTAAGTATAATACGAAGTAAAAAAAAAGAATTGTTCTTTTAAAAAAAAAAAATAGACAAACATTTTAAAAATGAAAAATAAAAATAAAAAAAATAGACAACACAAACATTTCGCAAATTAATTATATAGTATGGTCGTATGCTAATGTAGGCTAGCCATGTAATAGATAATGCCCATCAAACCAAAATCATACGCTTTAAACTAATGTGGGTTGACGTCATAACAACAACTTATTACACCACTACGCAAACCAAAAGGTCAAGTGTCATAAGGCTGTCTGCACACCCGCAATGCGACGCCGACAGACCACTACCGGTCGCAACGAGCTCAATACGACATCTAACCCTTCGTCTTCCGAACTGCAGGAAATTCAGTCGCAAACTGCCATCGCCACGCTCCCGAGCACACCACCTAATACAGGGAACACCACAGGGAATGCTTTTCGAAAAGTTAACGGGAAATTGAAAACGTGTTCAGAACCTATCTCACTTTACCTGTATTGAATATTTTAAACGGAACCTCACCGGAGTCTGCGTTTCTCTTCGGGCGCAACTTGCGAGATTACTAGGGCAAGCGATCCTGTTTCTTAATCTCCTTCTCGCGAATATTTCATTCGGTTTGAGATCTGATTACATCGCGTTTTAATGAGCAATCCGATTACTGTGGGATTATTTTGGTTTTGTTGTGAAAATGTGTTATTGAGATGATTGTTTCACACTACAAGAGGAGCTTGTGGCTAAGTTATAACAGCCGCACGGGTCGATTGATCTGGTTAAGCTACCCTTGCCGCGGTTGGTCCGTGGATGGGTGACCATTTTTACTTCCCTTCCGATCTTTAGACCCTTCCGTGCCTCGGAAAGCACATTAAGCCGCGCCCCGGCTGTCGTTCTTGGATCTTTGACAGTCGTTGCGGGTAGTCAGAAGCCTGAAAGTCTGCCAACCAGTCTTACCAAGGTGTATCTTATTACCCAGTAACTGGGTTGATCGACCTGTGTGGCTGTTATTATTTAGCCACGGGCCCCTCGTTTTACTTGTAAACACTATTTATAGCACAGTTTTACACACTATTAAACACTATTTAAACGTAATAAACCCAACGGGAACTAAGTGATCTTTTCTCTACGCCCTTCAACCTGAACCATAACCTCAATAACAAGAACTCTGCAAGTGTACGAACCATCATACACAGTTCAACATTCCCAGTCAAAGCACAAAACTAACAGAAACCAACAAGCGCTTGCATCTCAATAAACTAGCAACTACAATAAAAATCAAGGCGCAACACTAGTGCTCAACGAAATACGACATCCAACCCCCTACTGCATTGTAGTAAAATATAGTGGGAAATAAATAAGGACGGAACCGACCGCAAGCAATCCTGTGATTGAGAACGTGACTGAAAATACTGTGCGATACTTTGCAGGACGAAGACGGAAAAAAACCTTATAAACTAGAATTGTCGATGTTTTTTTTTTCGACATTCCATTATGCAAGTGGTAGTGGAAGGTAAGATGCGGCTGTAGAGGGTGCACTGCGCGCTGCGTTTATAGTTTTCATCTGTGCATACATCTCTATCATCCCTACTATAAGTTAAAATCACTTTTCGTGTCTTCTCTCTTTAAAACTCATCATCTGCCTAGGCTTTTCCCAACTATGTTGGGGTCGGTTTCCAGTCTAACCGAATGCAGCTGAATACCAGTACATACTTTACATGGAGCGACTGCCTATCTGACCTCCACAACCCAGTTACTGGGTAATACGGTACCCCTTGGTAAGACTGGTTGTCACACTTTCGGGCTTCTGACTACCCGTAACGACTGGCAAAGATCCACGAATGACAACCGGGACCAACGGCTTAACGTGCTTTCCGAGGCATGGGAAGGTCACGGTATTAAAGATGGTCACCCATCCACAGACCAACCGCGACAAGCGTAGCTTAACCTGATCGATCGACCTGTGCGGCTGTTATTATTTAGCCATGGGCCCCTCCTCTCTCTTTAAAACTACACCACGTATGCGGATATTCACCATCATTTAGAGAATTCATTCCGGAAGACTAATGTGTATAAACTAACATCTATTACATATAATAAATCTGTAGAAGGGTCAATTCTGTACGTTGTAAATATTGAAAAAATAAATAGCGGGGGGTGATGCTGGATCGATACCAAACCCAAATATGTGATTAAAAAAATTTTTGTCTGTCTGTCTGTCTGTCTGTCTGTCTGTCTGTCTGTATATGCAGGCATCACGTGAAAACTAACGGTTCGATTTCGATGAAACTTGGTATAATTATACCTTATTATCCTGGGCATAAAATAGGATACTTTTTATCCTGGAAAAATACGTAGAAAAAAAAATCTTATTTTTCGGTTTTATTCATAGACGTTGTTCTGTAGAACCGCGAACACACGTTGCATTACCCGTAGTGGATAATTTTCCATTTCAATTTAAGAGAATACAGTTTCCTGTAGCTTTGTGTTACGCCATGACAATAAATAAGGCTCAAGGTCAGACCCTAGGAGTTGCTGGCGTAGATCTTACCGCGAGTTGTTTTTCACACGGGCAACTTTACGTAGCTCTTTCCCGTGTGAGCAGTCCAAGAAATCTTCATGTTCATATTCCGGACGAGCTCACTAACAATGTTGTGTATGCTGAAGCTCTCAATTAACTTTCTGTCGCATTGTCACGATCACTTTTTTATTATTGCAAACTTTTCGTCATTGTCAGTAATTTACTGCTACATGCTACTTATCAAGGTCGGAATTACTATGAAAAAAATACTTACTACAGAACGCGAGCTCAACAGCAGTAGCTCAATAGAGGGATCTCCTTAATTATTATAGGCTTAGCCGTATTTGGGTCCAATAGATATTTATAAGATGTCATTGTCAGAGTTACTCAAAATGGAGAAATAAACCATCCACGCGAAGACCGACATCCGCGCGGACGGAGTCGCGGGCGGAAGCTAGTGATAAATAAATGTGAAAGATTTCGCAGACGATTTATTTCTTGGTACGTGTTTTTTACGATTTGTCACTTCGAATTACTTTAACCGTATAAGTTGTATATATTATGTAATCACCTTATAAAATTTTGATACCTTTATTTTGATACCCCACTCGATAGGTTTTGAGATAAAAACATTTTTTTGAAGACTTATGTCTTCCCAAATTGTATTGTGCCAAAAATCGGCCATTTTTTTTTTCAATTTTGGTATACCCAGTGTCACTCTAACGGCACCTCTCAAGCTGAAATCGATCAAGCCATTTAGGCTACAGAGCGTGCCAAAGAAATATACATACATACATACATACACACTCGAAAAACATAACCCTCCTTTTGATGCAGTTGGGTAAAAACCCTGCTGATGCAGGCGGGTAAAAACCACGATGTTTTGGCAGGTCGCTAGTTTGTGTGTATGTTTGCGAACATCAACTTTAATTGGTGTTATAATCATCTCAGACATCGATCTACATGGTCTTCATAAAACCTTACCAAGATTATGTCTGGACTTTAAAAGAGAGTGTGACCTCTGAGTGTGTTTCGGCCATTCTTCTCAGAGTAGTCAGATAGGAAACGCCGACTTCGTCTAGTTTAAATATGATTGTCGTGTAAAAGTGTTTGTGCAAACCTACTTACAAAAATAAAATCATTTATCATTTGTGATGGGAAAGCTGAAAAATAGAATAGAATTTTATCTTTTCAGTTTTATTTTATGGTCAATTTGAAAATCTATTGATACTTAGATCCTTTGTTCGCAATACCGAATATAATGTAAAATCCAGTTATAAAAGCTCTATTGACACGATACTAAAAAATTCTTACCTCCTTTAGTACTTAGTACATGAATAAACGAGAAACTCAACCAATATTTACATAGCGAGAATTTCATGAACCCATATTTCAATGCCCTAGTGATCAATCGTTTGACTGAAAAACCAACCTTACTAACAAATTAATTAATTAATTTAACAAATAAATCCAGTCTCAGAAATATTTCCAATACTAAAACTTTCATATTCATAGTATTAGTAGGATTTATCTGTGTGTGTTGAGTCATCTCAATCACGCTAAAATTGGTAAACGAATTTGGGTAAAAGGAGAGTGGGAAACAAATGTATGGATGGGGGCTGGGGCCCACCCTTCAATAGTAACATGTGACATACCGTTGGATAGGGCTTTTTAAGCGGAACATTAGTTTCTAATAAAACTACGGTCAAAGGTTAGTACTTTCGGAGATACGACGTCTAGATTTTATAACCTGGATTAACACATAGCATACTTTTTATCACGGTAGCACATTCCTGTGGGATAAATTCCGACCTCCATGCGGACGAAGCCGCGGGAAAAGATGGCTGGGTATCAAATAATTATCTACGATTTCTCAAACACGCAATCAAAATGGAAATTGAAATAACCAATTTCAATAACTTAGTTTACCTACTATATTAGTTATCTACATCGAAATATTCCGAAATATCGGCGCCATTTTAGTCACGACAAAACCAATTAAAACGTTCTAATGGTCCAATTCATAATTAACAATTTCATTATTGCGAACGGGTAAAGTTAATTAAGCGAAGATTTATTTAATCCCTGCAAATAATAATAATATAATAATAAAATTTTATTTGTACACTATAAAAAACATACATAAGTACACACACAGGATTTAATGTATATTGTACAACAGAGTCACATTAAAGGGCGAACTGATGCCTCCTAAACTAGGCCAAAGCCTGTGTTTTAGGAGTCAAAGTTCCTCTAGGTATGACATACAACTGGTATTAAGTGTCATGCAAGTACTTACATAGAATTAAACAAACAATGCCTTAATTTAAATACAGTATTAGTTTGGTTAAGACTTTAAGAGACAATTGTAATAAGATTCTCGGTTTCGTCATACGTTAACTTCTGCAACCAATTAGTAAGTTTGATTTTAACTTCGTGCTTAGTTAGGGAGTATATGTTTAAAAGTTTATGTATTCTATTATACAGACGAGAGCTAGTTGCCGCATACTGTCGGCTTGCAAACTTGGTACGGCAGTGGACAATATCGCACACGGGAGTGCCTTTGCGTCTTTTTAGCTTAGCATGATCTAGATGTAGAGTGGAGTGTTTTCGCAGCGTAGCGCGGAGCACAAAAAGCTGTCTCACAGTCAATACTTTGGCTTCTGAATAAAGTTGAGAGGTTGAAAAGTCCCTGCGCTTAAAGTGCATGACTTTCAAAACAGCCCTTTGAGCTCTTTCAACTTTTAGTAAGGAGGTTTTGTAGGTTCCGCCCCACGCCGGAATACAATATAAAATAATGGACTGGCAAAGACTCTGGTAAACCATCAAAGCTAGATCGGGATCAACACAGTGCCTAAGTTCCTTAAATATATAAATTAATTTTCTGATCCTTGTACATAAGGCTTCGATATGGGGTTGCCAGCTAAGTTTGAAGTCAATGTGGACTCCTAAGTATTTTATGTCTGGGACCAAGGACAAAAATGGGCAGCTGCAATTGGTTGCCTCGCCTGAGCAAATGTGGGCTTTGATTTGACCTGATTCCAGTGGAGGAGTTAAAGTGTTAGGTAGCGAAAACTGAATGACCTTTGTCTTTGCTAGGTTAAGGGTAAGTAAATTCTCTGAGAGCCACTCCATTACAAACCGAAGCGACTGTTCCGCCCTTTTACTTGCTCTGTTCCAGTCAGTATCATAAACAATCAACGCTGTGTCATCAGCGTACGTAAATATGTCGCAATTTGGAATATGTGCATGACACAGGTCATTGATGTAGAGCAAAAAGAGAGGGGGTCCAAGGATGCTACCCTGCGGAACCCCGAAGCTGATAAATCTATCATCACTCATAGTAGAGTCGATTTTAACCCGTTGGGTACGATTGGAGAGATAATCTTTAAAAATGTCCAATGCGAGGCCACGAATCCCAACGCTTTCCATTTTCGAGATCAAGGTGGGAACAGAAACCGTGTCGAATGCCTTGGATAAGTCAAGGAAGATACCGTAGCATTTCATGCCTTTGTCCAGGTTGTTAACTAATGTTTTAGTAAGGTCAGCTACAGCATCCTCCGTTGAGATTCCAGGTCTAAAACCGTACTGATTGTTTGCGATGATTTTGTGCTTAGAGAGATACGCAACGAGACAATTGTTAAGTATCCTTTCGAGAATCTTAGATAAAGAGCTTAGTACGGAGATTGGACGGTAGTTCGTTTCATTGGCTCTGTCACCACTCTTGAAAATCGGGTGCACGACTGCTTTTTTGAGGACGTTGGGAAAGATTCCAGTATCAATAGCACGATTGCAAATATGCGTGATGGGTGATGATAGAACGGAACTCGATTGTTTCAGTACTTTAGCTGATATGTTGTCATAGCCAGTGGCACAATCAGAACGCAAGGTGCTGATCAGTCTTTCCACTTGTGTTTCATCCACTGGCAGAATGACGAGAGACTGGCAGGGTGGAGGTAGCGGTGGGGTTCTAAAATCATGGTTAGATCTTGGGAGAAGTGTTACTTGAGAGGCTAGTTCACGACCAATATCAGTGAAAAAGCTGTTGACACGGTTTGCTGAAGCTTTAGGATCATCATTGAGTTGAAGAAGCTCTTTGGGAGAATGCGGTTGAGGAGTAGAGTTGGTAATAGCTTTAATTGCCCTCCAAGTGGCTTTAGGGTTATTTCTGGCCTTTTCCAATTCATCTTTATCATGTGCTCGCTTTAGTTTTTTTAATAAGGTGTTAAGGTAATTGCGATATCTTTTGTACGTAATTTGAAGGACCGTATTTTCAGGATCTTTTTTTAATCTGTAATGCATTCTGTCACGGTTGCGTATACATCTAACCAAGCCCTGAGTCATCCATGGCTTTATAACACGAATCTTATTTTGAATCCGTATGAATAGGGTGTGTGTAGCAATAGCATCTTGAAGTATTTTTACAAATAATTACGCGGCCAAGTTGGGGTTGATCTCATTCAACACCGGACTGAAATCAGTACTTTCAAGGTCTTCTTGAATTGCTAGGAAATTGTGACGGACAGATGTAATTGGGATATTCTTGAACATAGAACCCTTGATTTTCAGAGCCAGGATGATTGGCAGGTGGTCGGTGATGAGTGTCTGAACTACCAAAACACATGCGGTATTTTTAGTTTTCAACAGGACATGATCTAAGCAGCTCCCTGATCTGGTAGGGCAAAGGTGCGCTGGGAGTAACCCAAGAGTAGCAGTAAGTGTAAGATAATGATCTGAGTTCCGGTCATGGTTACTAGGTTTAATGTCTACGTTTAAGTCTCCAATAAGAACCACATTTTGGAAGTGATTCATAGTACACGCTAAACTGTTTAGGCTATTATAAAAGAGATCTAAATTAGAATATGAGGGGGAACGATACAAACAGATTATGAAGGTATTATCTATGGTGCAAACAAGGCAGTTAGCTCCATAAAAAGTGGGTTCGTGCACTGTACACCGTAGGGAGGTCTTAGTGAATACTACGACTCCGTCGTTTTGTGATCCATTGTTTACAGTAGCGTGGCAGGTATATCCCTGCATAGAAGGATTAGGTCCAGATACTTTAAGCCAGCACTCAGTGAGCACAATGACGTCGAAAACTATTTTAGTGATGGACAACATGGTGATGAATTGTTCGAAATTCTTATTAATACTCCTAATATTAATATGTATTATTTTCAAGTTTACGTTAGGATTTTTAATGAACTCCGAGCATCTGTCGGGCGAGCATTCATACGATGAAGCTATAGAAATATTGTCGAGTTCGTTTGATATAGAATTACTGTTAGCCATTGGAAGTTGAGGGGGCAGTAAAAACAATTGCAGAAAAGAAGTATGCATAAAATATAAATATCAGTAACCACCTGAGAAAAAACAGACGTAATTGATTATGTATAGCAATTCCTTTTGATAAATAATGAATAGTCTTTTTGTAGTTAATAGTGCGTAAAGTTAGTTTGCAGTAGTTAATCTTATTACTAATATTTAGAACATTTGGTTTGCATACTGTATGAGCATGCAAAGTAGTAAAACAATTTTTATAATATTTCGAATACAAAAGTGGGTTTTTAGCCCTAAACATATAGGAACAGAGAGCATGCAAATTATAAGTAACAATGTAGGAAAACGTAAAAGATAAAACAATTGATGTGCAGTATAGTCATTGCTTGTAAGCTATAGCGAGCAAACATTTTTCGGATCTTATTTGCGTCGGTTTTTCATTTGGATCACTGGGATCTTTTCTTAGGAAAATTCTACCATGCGAATTCCAGCAAGAGAACTTATTGGCTTTTGCCAATGCCCGTGTATCATAGAACAGCTTTTTCTTTGATGGCATAAGGTGTTCATCTACGTAGATTGGCTTCTTCTCTCCTACCAACCCAATAGTGTGCGTGTTAAGCTTGTCGACTACAGGGCGCTCTTTATTGAAGCTACGAACATTTGACAGGAACTCATTCCTTTTCGTAACCGAGTTAAATTCTGCTACGATAGGTCTAGGTGTTCCCGAAGTCCCCGGTAGGCGGTACAGGTCACGCAAGTTATCCTTTCGGACTTCCACGTTAATTGCTTTACCCACCGCCGATACAACAGATAGAAGGTCTTCTGAATTTTCCTTTGCTTTTAGTGGAATGTTTCTGAACTCAACTGTTGATGGACGTGACTGAAGTTGCAGATCTTGGACGAGCTTCTCAAGCTGGACAATGCGATCTACATTTTCTTTTTTCTGCTTCTCTAGAACAGCCAATTCTGTCTTCATCTCTTCATAACATTTATCCGTGAATGTTACGCTATTTACCATTTCTGCGTGGGATTTTTGTATCTCTGCACACTTTAATTTCAACTCACTCATATCTCTAACCAAGCCTTTTAAGACCGCATCGTGCTCTGTTTTCCAGGAAGAGAGTCGGTCGTCGTTGTCGGCTTTCCACGAGGCAAGCATCTGCATGATTTCATTTTTGAAATCATTTTTAAATTCGTTAAATATGCAGGAAAATTGATTTGTTTCTGAGTTAGGGGAGTCCGCAGTGCGCGGGCGCTTGCTTCTAACGGTTATATTTTGTTCCGACACGTTCATAGATACTGGGGTAGATGATAAATCGGGCTCAGATACCGATTGACCTTGTCGAAGAGGAGGGTTCGTTGATTTTGGTGGAGTACGTTGGATATTCATTGCTTTCTAATGAATCGGCAAATAGCGTAAATTATCAGAAATTTAGTTATCTCTTGTTTTACTCAGTTCACAGAATGGCAAAAAGACTTTCTTTTTTTAAATAAAACCAAAAAGACAAAAACAAGATTCAGCAAAAAGTGCTCGTCCACGGCCGGATTCGAACTACAGACACTTAATACTGCAGTCCACCTCTTTCCGTACGAGACTAATTGACGGCAATTGGGTTACGTGAAATAATGTTTCTATAGATGCCGCGTCGCGTAACAAGTTAGATAGGCATGGTGACCTTACTGGGTCATCAGTCACAGTAGCAGAAAGAAAACACTTACACCCACATTTTTTTTAAATGTTATATTGTGTCACGTTATTATTTCGAATAAATAAGAAGTGCTCGAGTGTATAATAATACTTGCTTTACATAGATTTAACTATGAAATTCAACGCACATTATGACGTATATTTCACAGTAGTACACGCGGAGTTTACACTTTTAGAATTTTTAACACAGAGACGGCGCGATTACGTGTGACTTGCACGGACACTCAAATATAATCCTCAAATGAAATGATAATAATAATAATAATAGACTCAGCGATCATTGTGCCGATAGTCGTGACAGCCAATGGGCTAATAGCCAAGAGCCTCGACCAACACCTGAGGAGGCTCTCGTTGGGCAACTGGATCAAGGGCTTGATCCAGAGAGCGGTACTTCTGGACACGGCCCGCATTGTTAGGCGGTTTCTTTCTCTGGAGCCCTGACCGCCGGTAGCTTGGACCCTGTTCCCGATACCGGTGGGCTACTATTTTTTATATTTTTAAATGTTTTTATGTTTTTATATTCTAATATTTAAAAATATAATTTATATGTACATACGATGAAATAAAGGAGATAATAATAATAATAATCCTGAAATGATACTGCG
Source organism: Mesoligia furuncula (assembly GCA_916614155.1). Taxonomy (NCBI): domain Eukaryota; kingdom Metazoa; phylum Arthropoda; class Insecta; order Lepidoptera; family Noctuidae; genus Mesoligia; species Mesoligia furuncula. Next base: position 22,208,906 of record OU744808.1, read on the forward strand.
TGACAAATTGTAGTGATTTCGTCAACAATTCAACATGTTTTAACCCTTCTCATGCTGTTGTCCCTTATTTGTGACATGTTATGTTAAAGGTTTTTGTGACATTAGAAAACTGAGTCTAGAGGGGCAATTCTCGTAATTTTAAGAACGTTCATAGTCAGAGGGACAATTCTAGTAATTTTAAGAAAGTACACAGTCCGATCTCAGAGTCAATCTGTCAAAATACCTCGAAATTTCCCTAAAATTTTGACAAGTTTTTGACAATGATTGTCGCCGAGATGAGATTGTGACTACATTTTGAATGTTTTTAATTTAGGGAATTGGCCTCTGATCTCAGTCTGAATCTGTCAAAAATGCCTCTAAGGAGATGTTTGAAAACGGGCCCAGTATATGTACAATACTTTGAAAAATCGAGAAAAATCCCTGGAATTCGGGGAAAATACAGATAAATTGCATAAAATAATGCATGTTTTTCTTGTAACCATTTGATATTTATCAATTATTTTTATCGACTTTCAATATGGCGTCTCGCCAATTTAGGTACTTTGTGATTAAAAAACAATGACGGTATACCATAGATCGACCATTGATCATAGATCGTGAACTATGTCTACTGTCACTTCAGTCTCTTTGACAATGTAAATGAGAAATAAACATGTCAAACGTCAATAATCAATCAACATGACAGCTTACCGCCATGACGGGTTTTTGTTGTGTGTTGCAATTTCAAGTATACATTCTTGTGCTTTACTACCAAACAAAGCCAATTTATAGTAATTCGATGATTGAAAACTGTTTTAATTGTGTTTCCCCATTTTTTAGTATGGTGTACAAAGACGGCCGGGGCTCCATACATTTTGAAACATCTCCTTTACATTTCTGACCAGTTTTTGACATTGATTGTCGCTGAGATGAGATTGCGATTAGATTTTGAACGATTTTTTATTACGGTAATTGGCCTTTTCATTTGCTGCTTTTCAACAAACAAATAAATACATCCAATAAGCCTGATGTGTACCAAATCTCTTTATCTAGACTATTAGTTCTAAGTTATATTAGACTCGCCCCCTATTACATGGGACTTAAACAAAATAGGGGATATGTAGGTGTACCCACTTAGGTACACCCATATAAGATTATGATTAGATGATTTAAATCTCTTAACCTTTTTCATGTCTTAAGTTACACAGTTCGACATAAGCAATTGTCTTTCTATTGTGTCTCTAATAACGGCATTCGATGAGTTAATAATAGTAGACCGTACCTTATTATTTAAGTTTCTATGGGCACCTACACTTCTGCCGAACCGTTCGAGGATTACTGGCAGACTAAAAGCAGCAAGACAACTCTTGTATATTCTAATCTATTTCAGATTTAAAAGTCATTTAGTTATAAAAGCTACATTACCTGCACCTAAAAAATTCGGTATTTAAAAAGCCTAGCCAGCCAATAGACCTAAATTCTCATTACAAAGACACTACGTGCTCTAAATTCCATTTAAATTAAGAAACAATGTCTCTTTGTAAGTGCCGCATAGTGAGGCGACCGTTGCAACGGTCGGAATGGTCGCGAGTGTCGGAATGGTCGTGAATGTCGGAATGGTCGCAAGTGTCGCTACACACTAGGTCACTAGCTCGTGCCAGTGTAGAGAATTAGTGAAATTAATGGGTTTTGTTCCAAGCCGGTATTGCACTGCTTAATTACCAACTGCCGGCCGGCTTCGCAGTAACTGATGGTATTGCAAGATACTAAATTGGGACTAATTTTGTTTCAGAAGACTACAGCGTTTAACGGGTTGAAAAGGGTTTATAGTTTTGACAATGAATGAACTGCGTGCTTGTGGTTGTCAGTCAATTAACAATACTTATAAAACCACTAGCTTCTGCCCGCGACTTCGTCCGCGTGAAATTTCTTGTTACCCCGTCGCATCACATCGCCCGCCCGCGCTATTAACTCGTTTATTACCCGACTGCGCGACGCAAAGGAGTGGTAATGTGTTCATCAGCCTATGTATGTATGTTTATATGTTCCTTTGAAGCACTATACAGACCAAACGCCTGGACCGATTTTTATGATTCACACGTTAATCGATTCCTCTTAGTCCGGCGAGTGTCACTAAAGACATGACGTTAGTGAAAATTCAATATGGCGACTACTGGACGCCATATTAAATTCAATATGGCGACTACGGGACCCATTTGAATTTGAAAATACAATAAAAATGATGTGGGTTGCTTCCAACTTTTATTTAATTTAAAATGGGCTTGTTTTTAGCTTTTCAGTTTCTTTTAACTTACCAAAGTTTTTTACCCCAGTCGGGTTTTTTGATTTTTTTAAATAACTTTTTTTTCTGACTTTTTTTCTGTTGCTCGGGTCCTGAGGGTCTTAGCGTGGTGGTAAATAGCCTGGAGCCTTCCTCAAGAGTTGAGCTATCAAATGCAAAAAGAATGGATAGTTTCATAGATTAGCGCGTTCAAACAAACTCTTCAGTTTTATTATTAACTAGCTGCGCCATGCGGTTTCACCCGCGTAAATGTCAATCCCGTGGGAATATCGGGATAAAAAGTAGCCTATATGTTAATCCAGGGTGTCAGGTATCTCCATACAAAATGTTATCAAAATTGGTCCAGCCGTTTGAGCGTGAAGAAGTAACAAATATATAAGGTGTAAAAAAATTAACCTTACAAACTTTAAGAGGTGCTTTAGACCATTGGACTGAACAACTTTCACTAGAGTTTCAGAGTTGGTCCCATAGTGAAAGTTGTTCAGTCCAATGGTCTAAAGCACCTCTTAAAGTTTGTAAGGTTAATTTTTTTACACCTTATATAAACACACACACACACACTCACAAGCTTTCGCTTTTATAATATTAGTGTGATATATATATAGATTACGTTTGTAAGACACTATAGGTACATATAAAGATTATTGTAAAACCTGACATACCATGATATAACACCTAACTGCATGAAAAAAACAATTGAATGAAGCGCCACAAACACTTTTATAAAACGCTCGAGCGGCTGCCTCTACACACACAACTTTAGTTGAACTCACACACACTTTATCTCTCTTCTTTATAAAACTCTTTTAACAAGTCGCTTCTGACATTAACGTCTCCGTGAATTCATTTATAAAATGGCAACACATAACAGGATTACTCCTTTGTCTGCGTTAATATTAACTCGGTGCTGTCGTGTTGAACCACTACTAAGTGATTCAGAAGTTTAATAGAAGAGTAGAATTCCAGCAGGTTTTATTAATAAACACATTCGAGAAATATTAGCGCTATTTTATGTCGAGAGGGGTTCGTGGCTCAAAAAAAAATACAAAAAAAATACTGGTGGTGGTGGTAAATACTGGTACTCAGCTACATACGGTTAGACTAGAAGCCGACCCCAACATAGTTGGGAAAAGGCTAGACAAATGATGGAGGGGCTCGTGGCTCAGTAATAATAGCACAGGTCGATCGATCAGGCTAAGCTACGCTTGCCGCGGTCAGTCCGTGGGTAGGTGACCACACTGACCACCGTAACATACCGAGATCCCTGCTTGCCTCGGAAAGCACGTTATGCCGTTGGTTCGGACTGTCACTCGTCGATCTTTGACAGTCGTTACGGGTAGTCAGAAGCCCAAAACTCTGACAACCAGTCTTACCAAGGGTTATCGTGTTACCCAGTAACTGTTTTTTATTAAATAAAATAGCCTTTAATGGCATCAGAGGTAACTTACTGCGTTGGTTCTGTTCTTATATCGGCAATCGCAATCAGACTGTAGTGAGCAATGGATACAAATCAGACTCATTTCTGGCGACTTCAGGCGTTCCCCAGGGATCTATTCTGGGCTCATTGATGTTCATTTTATATATAAACGATATTTGTAACTGTTTTCAAAATAGTAATTTCTTATTATACGCTGATGATCTTAAGGTATTTAGAACAATAAAAAACACTGCTAGCAGCCTTTTGCAGGAAGATTTGAATAGATTATCTGATTATTGTATTGAAAATAAATTAAAACTAAGCATCCCTAAGTGTAAATACATAAATTTTACTAAAAATAAAAATGTAATAACCTACGATTACTCACTTTGTCACAAGAGTCTATTTAAAGAATCCTATATCTGTGATTTGGGCGTTATTCTTGATTGTAAACTTCACTTAAATTTACATATAGATAAAATTACTTGTAAGGCTTTTAAAATGTATAATCTTGTTATGAGAACCGCGTCAGATTTTAAACGACCAACCACATATCTTTATTTATTTAATTCTTTAGTTCGCCCACAAGTTGAATATGCTTGTATGATCTGGGATCCCTATTATATTAAATACGAAACTGCAATAGAGAGAGTTCAGCGTAAGTTCCTTAGTACAATGCAGTACAAATGTCGCATCGAACGTTTATCTTATAAAAACGCATTGAATAGGTTTAGACTATTAACATTACGCTCTAGACGCTTGTTGCTCCAAGGAATGATGCTCCATGGACTTGTACATAATAAGTTTGATTGCTCTGAATTGATAAGTATGCTATATTGTACCTAGGACAGTAATGAGGCGAGGGGCGCGCTCTTATCCACTGTTTGCTACAACTCCCTGTCGTACAAATGCAGGAGAGAGAGCGCCGCTCCGGAAATTGGTTCAAGCCTACAATGATAATTTTAACGATATTGATGTATTTGCCCTGTCTAAACAAAAATTTAAAAAACAAATTATTAACCTCCTTGTTCAAAATTTTTAATTATTGTATTATTACGCATGTATTAATTAAGTATGTATTAACTTTTGGGTTTTAGGATAACGAAAAAATTGTATTGTTGTTATACATATATTGATCTTATTTAAAACCAAAACTGTATCATAAATTAGTAACATGTGGAAACGTAGTGGATTGTACATTTACTTATAGCATATAGTATTTCTAGATATAATATACAATGTACGATTGTTTGTTTTCCCAAATAAAATAAAATAAAAATAAAACTGGGTTGTGGAGGTCAGATAGGCAGCCGCTCCATGTAAAATACTAGTATTTAGCTGCAGCCGGTTAGACTGGAAGGCTAGGCAGATTACCGCAAATTGATTGTTTTTTTTTGTTGTTTCTGATTTTACACAATGTTAAAATTTATTAGGATAATCTTCTTTCCCCCTTACTAATAAACGTTGTATAGCGTCTGTATAGTTACACAAGTCTTTGTCTTCTTCTTGCGAATGTCAAATTGCTAACGACTGAAAGAGAGAAATCCGTGTGTAACTATTCATCTGATTAACGTTTATTATTAAGGGGTTTGTCTTTAGCATGTTGTTGACAAAGCTACATGAGTGCTGCAGCAGTTGTAGTGCCATTTCCCAAGTGGAAAAGGGTTTTTCATTTCGGTCGTACCATAGGATTGGATAATTTAGTTACGTATAAGTATGATTATCCGAGGCGTGAGGGAGACTCTTTTGAGCACCTTGTCGTGCAGGGTAGACTGGAGGGTACTAGACCACGCGGACGCTCACTCATGAGATGGACTGACCAAATTAAATCCGCAGTGGGTGATCCATTGTATGAGTGCGCAAAAAACACCCGAAGTCGGAGGAGGTGGCGAGAAATCGTGAGGCTAATCACATCAGCCCCTAAATAAGAAACTACATGAGGACCACGACCGCTCTGACAAGGGTGCTACGAAGAAGAAGATATGATTATCCTGTGAGGGAAAGGCGAAGAGGGAGTGCACCTGTGTCTGCGCACACACTTCATCATATCATCTGCCCAGCCTTTCCCCAACTATGTTGGGGTCGGCTTCCAGTCTAACGGATGCAGCTGAATACCAGTATTTTACATGGAGCGACTGCCTATCAACAACCAACAACCCAATTACAGGGTAATACGATACCCCTTGATAAGACTGGTTATCAGACTTTCGGGCTTCTGATTACCCGTAACGACTGTCAAAGATTCACGAATGATAGCCAGGACCAACGGCTTAACGTGCTTTCCGAGGCACGGAGGGGCCACGGTATGCAAAGATGGTCACCCATCCACAGACTAACCGCGGCAAGCGTAGCTTAACTTATTATTTAGCTACGGGCCCTTCACACACTTGTGCACTATAATATCTCCCGTGCCGAAGACTAGTCTCGTTTGAGATAGGCCACCATGGCCGAAATACGGTCTGAAGGACTATTATTGTTTTGTTCACCATACCGAAAAGAGGACAATTTTTGGGCGCTCTCTTTTATGACACTTTTTAAAGCAGTAATATTACGGTCTTATTACTTAAAACAAGGTTTTGACATAGTTTTAAAATGCAATTAGCGTTAACGACTATCGTTGCAATAAAAGTTCAAACCAGACCCTGAACTACTAATCAAAACATAAAGGCCTCCAAATAATTATTTCTAACATGTTCGTTTAATTTGCTATGGGAAAATGAAGGTAAAACTGTTCGTCAGCTGATCACCCCTCAAGGAGTGGCCGTTAATTGAGGGGATCGATTACTATGGCGCTCGTTAACTACCCCCCTGTCTCAGCTCTATTACTAGATTTTGTCTTCAAGTACCAAGGCAGACTTTTAATATCTTGTAGGTAGTTGAACATAGCTGTAGAGTGTAAGCAGCCGTGATCTCCAAAACTCAAGAAATATAGTTCTGTTATCTACAGATGCTAAGTACAGCACGTTAATCCGTTGGTCCCAGCTGTCATTTGTGGATCTTTGACAGTCGTTACGGGAGTCACAAGCCCGAAAGTCTGACAACCAGTCTTACCAAGGGGTATCGTATTACCCAGTTACTGGGTTGTGGAGGTCACGTAGGCAGTCGCTCCATGTAAAATACTGGTATTCAGCTGCAACCGGTTAGACTGGAAGCCGACCCCAACATTGTTGGGAAAAGGCTAGGCAGATGATGAGACGCTAAGTACTTAGTATCCTGCGAGATAGTTGCGTAACACACATCAAATGACAATTGAACGCATTTTCATTCATTTTGATAGTTCAGCCACGTTCATTGCGTTATTTACGTTGTTGGCTGACGAATTTATCAAACCTATGAAGCAATGGATTAGAAATATCCTTCAGAACTGACAGATTGTGTTACGCAACTAGGGTGCAGCTGATCCTATAGTTATGGCTGATAAAAATTGGTGCCGATGAACTTACAGAATTCACAGACGCAAAATTTTGACAGCGTATCTCTTGCAATAGAATTCTTGTCATAAATTTGTCTTTCAAAATCATTCAGATTCTAACTCTTATAGAGCACTATCTACGTACAGTCACGAGCATAAATATGTATACACTTGGTTTTATTCAAAGGCGATTTTCTCTTTTATTTTAGAATGAAATTTTTAACATAGTATTTTTGAACCCATAGGTTTATGTAAAGTGTCGTATTTCAACGTTGCATTCGTTATTTCGTGAAAAAATCGCAATTTAAAGTTGCCAAGTGTTGAAATATTAGTGCTCGTGACTGTACAACGTAAGATTAAAAATTAACCTCAAGACTAGAATTTGTGTTTTAATCAGCATCGACACACTTGTGGCTCCTACTTAGTTCAGACATGATCGTATAGTTAGCTACTGGAACCGAACGGTAGAATTTCCAAGATTTATAACACTAATGGTTGCGCCCCGCGATTACACCCGCGTAAATATCGATCCCGTGGGAATATCGGGATAAAAAGTAGCCTATAAGTTAATCCAGGGTGTCAGCTACCTCCATAGAAAATTTTTATCAAATTTGATCCAGCCGTTTGAGCGTGAAGAAGTAACAAACATATAAACACATACACAAACAAACTTTCGCCTTTATAATATTACTAGCTGCGCCCCGCGGTTTAACCCGCGTAAGTGTCGATCCCATGGGAATATCGGGATAAAAGTAGGCTATATATTAATCCAGGGTATCAGCTACCTCCATACAAAATTTTATCAAATTTGGTCCAGCCGTTTGAACGTGAAGAAGTAACAAACATATAAACACACAAACACGCACTTACAAACTTTCGCCTTTATATAGTGTGATTTTCCCTATAATGAAACAAAATTTGTATCCTTGAAAGCATGGTAGCATCCGCGTCGAGTTTCCATGATACAACCGCCATGTTTGCACTAAGAAGCGGTCGACACTGTCCCAGCAAATTGCAGGACAAAGCTCGAATGGGTCGTCCAAAGCAATGGAGAGAAACATTTTATATTCAAACCTTTTTGCTTCATAATGCAAAGTAAGGAAGCTTTATTTGGATTCTGAATTTATTTTTAAGTGTTTTATTTTTAATTTTAGCTGTTGGTTTGTGTCAGTGGATTTACATCTTTATTTTATTTTTGCTGTTAGGATTTGTTTTAACTTTTGAGTGTTTGGACATTTTAAGGCTAATTGAAAAGCTTGCAAAAGGAAGACTGGTAGAAAAATGTTTGTGCAACCTTCTATAATTTCACCGCTTTGTCTTTTTTTTTTTTATTGCGGTTGGGAAATCATCAAATGACTCCTCCCGCTCTGGGTGGAGCGTAAGGGGGTGTCAGACTCTTACTAACTAAAACCCACCCGTGTTCCTACCTTAGCCCTTTATGTTCCGGGCCAGCGGCCTTTCGGACAATCCCGCTGACCCGGCAGGCTTCGGCCCTAAGGCCTGAAACTGCGTTAAGCGGGCGCCCGCGACGGGCAACCGTCGCGTGTCTACGCGCGTGGACACGCGGGTGGGCTCCGTTGGAACGCGACGGTCCCCGTAGCGGGTACCCGTCGCGGAGACTGTTCAATTTTAACGGTGTGCATGTATAGCTGATATCTGGAAATTCCTTGGAACTCTAGGTATTGGCAAATCGCGGCATTCAGACCTTCCTAACGCATTTGGCTTGGATGATCTAAATCGTCATTTCTCCACTGTTCCCACCCTTGATGATCCAACCAAATGCCAAACCCTTGACTACCTTGCTGGTCTGACGCGACCCAATATTACCCCCTTTGCCTTCACCCCAGTCGACCCGGGAGAGATCAAAAAGATTATCCTATCCATTAAGTCCAAAGCCGTTGGTTGTGATAACATCAGTCGACACATGATCGTGACAGCGGTTGATCAGCTCCTTCCTGCAATTTCCCATATAGTTAACTTCTCCCTTTACTCCGGTGTTTTCCCTTCCCTGTGGCGGAAAGCCCATGTTCGACCACTACCCAAAATCTCTAATCCCACTCTTCTCAGTCACTTTCGTCCAATTTCCATCCTTCCCTTTTTATCCAAAGTACTCGAGGCCTGTGTACATAAACAATTCTCCAACTTCATTCACAAAAACTCCCTCATCAGTCCATTCCAATCCGGGTTCAGGCCCGGGCACAGTACCGTTTCTGCTCTCCTTAAAGTGACTGACGATATAAGGCGAGGAATGGAAGACACTAAAGCTACGGTTTTAGTGTTGATCGATTTCTCCAATGCTTTCAATACCGTCAGTCACGAAGTCCTTTTATCCATCCTCTCCTATCGCATGGTCTCTCACGAGGTTCTGGAATGGTTTTCTTCCTATCTTCGGGGACGTCAGCAATCAGTTCTTGCTGGTGACTCTAACTCCAGCTGGTGTGATCTTGAAACTGGCGTCCCTCAAGGCGGCATTCTATCTCCACTTTTGTTCTCTATCTTTATAGATCTCATAACCTCCGAGCTTCAGTGTGCGTATCATCTTTACGCTGACGACTTACAGCTCTACTGTCAGGCAGGTGTTGACAGCTTATCCGGTGCGATCGAGGAGCTAAATCGGGATTTACGAATTGTCAAAAACTGGTCTGATCGTTTTGGGGTGGCGGTTAACCCAACCAAGTGTCAGGCTATCATTGTAGGGAGCCCCCATAGCTTGAGGAGGCTGAATGGTTTAACGGTGCCACCGGTAATCTTTGATGGCACAGTGATTCCGTTTAGCTCTGACGTTAAGGATCTGGGTTTGCATGTTGACACTTGCCTTGACTGGCGTAAGCAGGTCGCGATTGTGAGCAAGAAGGTCACTGGAACGTTGCGGTCGCTCTATCGCTTGAAAAATATTCTCCCATCACACATTAAGGCAATGCTTGTACAGTCCCTTATCTTCCCTATAATTGACTATGGTGATGTGTGCTACTATGACCTGAATGCAGATCTCCTCAATAAACTTGACCGACTTCTTAATAGCTGCATTCGATTCGTTTTCAATCTCCGCAAGTATGATCATGTATCTGCACATCGATCGCTTTTAAAGTGGTTACCTATCCGGCAGCGCAGAGCGTTGAGGGCATTGACAACCCTGTTTTCTATTCTTCACAAACCCACTTCTCCTTCATATCTGACTTCTCTTTGTCAATATTTATGCTCTGCACACACCAAGAATCTTCGGTCCGAGAATAATCGTCTTCTTCGTTGTCCTTCTCATCGCTCTGGTTTTATTAAGTCTTCTTTCTTTGTCCAGGCGGTTTTCCTTTGGAATGCGCTCCCTCAGAATATCAGGACGGTTACCAATCAGTTCACATTTAAAGTGAAAGCTCGAGAACACATACACAAGAAGTTAGCAGATTCGTTGTTGTAGGTTTTCTTGTTTCTCTCTCATCTTTTGTTTTGGTTTATATATTTTTTTTTTGTATGTATGTATATATGTATTTATTCTTATATTTTTCTTATATTTTACTTATAAATATTTTCTATTTGTTTTCTGCTATTGCACCTACTATGTATTGTTTCTGCATCACCCTAAGGTAGACTGGTAGAAAATGCCCATGGCATTAAGTCCGCCTTTGTACAGTTTTTACTTGTGCATAAAGTTTTAATAAATAAAAATAAATAAATATATTCGTGTCGATGGAGAACTAGAAATTTTCTCGTCGGACGCCTGACAGTCTACCTGAACAAATAGGCTCCGACCCTAGCGTTCTTGACTGGACAAGCCCGTGCATGTTACCGCTTGCGGGCACCGCGCGTGCCCCCGCGACGGGTTCCATCGCACGGAGGCGGGCCCCGATGCGTGGGTGCGGGGCGCGCCGCCCCGTGTCGGACGCCCGCGCTGGTCCCCGCGACGGAGCACTTTTGTATGAAACCGCGCGGGCGCCCGCTTAACGCAGTTTCAGGCCTAAGGGGCCCCTCCTCGATGCTGACATCTCTTTGAGGTGCGCGTGGAACACGTACGCGCCGTCCGGCACGGGCCTGGTCCTGATCAGACGGATCGTCCTGATCGGACGGAGTCGTCACGCGGCTCCCGACGCCGGGGGCGTCCCCCGCGGCGGCTGAGACGGGAGGCTCTCTCCCTGAACCGTCCCGCCACCTCCTTCGCTAGCATGACTGCTTCGCAGAAGGAGGTGACTGCCTCCCACTCCCTCTCGCCCCGATCCATGGCTTGCACCAGGGCCGGACGCAAGAGGTCGCCGTCGCTGCCGATCGCCTCTACGAGGACACGGCGGTGCTCCACCTAAGCGGAGCAGACCTCCACCGTGTGCTCCACCGTGTCCTCTGGGCGATCCTGGCAATGGTGACACCCGGGCGTTTCCTCCCGCCTGATGATGTGCAGGAACCTCCCGAAACTTCCGTGTCCGGTGAGGACCTGCGTCAGGCGGTAGGTGAGGGCGCCGTGGCGCCTCTCTAGCCACTCCTCAAAGAGGGGTCTTATCGCCGCTATCGCGGCGTGCCCTGCGCTGGGTTGCGACAGTTGCTCTTTCCATGCCGCCATGAGATCGCGCCGGAGATCTGTCCGTTCCGCAGCGATTTGCCGCGGAAGCGGATCCTCCCCCCGGCGTAGTGCCTCCGCGCGCCACTCATACAGGCGTGCGAAGACTATCGCCTCCAGATCCCATGGCGGCAGTCCGGCAAGGAGGCTTGCCGCCTCGGCCGAGATCGTGCGGTATCCCCGGATAAGCCTTATGGCTACCAACTTCTGGGACGCGTTCAGGTTGTGGGCGGCTCGCACCGCAGTGAACGCGCCCACACCGGGGCCCCGTATAGGGCCATGGACCGCACGACCCCCGCGTAAAGCCTCCGGCAGGAGGCGTTTGGCCCCCTTAGGTTGGGTAAGAGCCGCTTGAAGGTGGCCCCGGCCCGTTCCAGTTTGGGGGCCAAACGTCGGAAATGCACAGCTTTGTGTCTTAAATTACGAATTATACCAAGTAACTGAATAACCAAAAATATTCGATACGTGCGATTCTGTAACCATCTCGCCATGAAAACATAGGTGAAGTGAGCGTGGAGCACGTGAGAAGATTGCGTGGAGTGAGCTGTCAATAGTGTCAATTCCTAGCAAAAACAAAGTTACATCACCTAAGTTTTCACTGTGAGATTTTTACAACTATGACTACGTAGGTAGGTTAGTACAACAATAAACAGTATTAAAAGCGAAGCTATGTTAGATGTTTGACAATCGTTACGGGACTTACGGGTACCTAGTAATGCGAAATGACAACCAGTCTTGCCAAAGGGTATTGTATTACCCAGTAACTGGGTTGTGAAGGTCAAATAGCAGTCGCTTCATGTTAAATACTGACAGACAGACTCAGACTGAAAGCCGAGTCCAACATAGCTGGGAAAAGGGCTGGCAGATGATGGTTATGAAACCCCTTTCACCACCATCATCCGCCAAGCCTTTGGGACCATCATATCTAAGTTATCACCAATTCAACATGCTTATCTTAAGTTAGCGTAACAGCCTATCATTAGTTTTGGTAGTCACAGTTTGTTATTGTTTCCTATAATGACAGCAAAGATTTCCCAAAGTAGTCATTCGCGTTATACGAGAAACAGGAAGTTTCATTAGAATCGGTTCATTAATTTCAAAAAACAAGGGCTTGAAAGTTTGTATGAAATGCCGTACGGCGTAAACGCTCTTAACAATGGCGAAGATATCGCTGAACATACATACCAAACAAAAATATTCAGTCAAATTGACAACCTCCTCCTTTCTGAAGTCAGTTAAAAAGAGGAAAATATATAGCTCCACACAAACTAGCTAAGTTTACTACAAAGTAATTCTGATTAAGCTTCGCTTGTTTCGTCAGACAAGCAATTTTCGATGCCGCTAATAAATCCTGATAATCTCATTGTTTCTTGCAGACACTGGCAGGAGTGGCGACTGGCAGGACTAGGTCGAAATTTTATTATCTGTGCGCCGTGCTTCCCTCACTGGAGATTAACTAGTGAAAAACACACGGCTGCCGGCCGTTTGTTGGAAAAGAAATGGAGAAAAACTGAATAAGTAGTCTTCTTTTAATTAGATTAATCTGTTTTACAGTTCAACAACATTCATTCCGTTATTAAAGGTGTTGCTGACGAATTTTTAAAAACATATGAAGGAACTAGCGGCGCCCCGCGGTTTTACCCGCATAAGTGTCGATCCCGTGGGAATATCGGGATAAAAACTATCCTATGGCCTTTCCCGGGACTCAAACCATCTCTATACAAAATTTCATCTAAATCGGTTTAGCGGTTTAAGCGTGAAGAGGTAACAGACAGACACAGTTTCGCATTTATATTATTAGTATGAAAGTCTGGATGGATCAGCAAAATCTTTCGGATTGTGTTACGCTATCACGGTGCTCGTAAATAATGGTTTACCTTCAAGATTTCCCTGTCGTTACCATGGAAAATAGTAATCATTTGGCTCTTAAACAAGCAAACAAATTCATAAGTATTATCAGAAAAGTATTTGTGATCCGAAAGAAAGTCTCTCCATATAACGCAATTTATTGACGTACTTACTTTTCTTTGGCAAACTCATACAGCCAGCACATCAAGCTACCCGAAACTCAAATTTTCCCAATCAACTTTGAGCCTTATGCTTTAGCGATAAAGTTGAAAATCTATTAAATACATTTGAAAGATGAAGCATGTAGCTTGATGTGCTGCGGTCTGTACATACTCGACTCGTATTATCCTTTGTCGGTAGATTTTCTTCATAGAATTGTTTTATTTGTTGGGATTATTACCTCCCGATGGTTTTTGTTTTGCTGTTTTCTCTGCAGATAAACATCCGTTTCTCAATCTGCCTCGCTTGTTCCTAACTTTTTTGGGGTCAGTCCAATCTAACCAGATGCATCTGAATACTGGTATTTTACTTGGAGGGACTGCCTATCTGACCTCCATAACCCAGTTACTGGGTAACACGACACAAAGTTAGTTAGGTCAAACTACCCGTAACGACCCTCAAACATCTACGAATGACAGCCGGGACAAACAGCATAACATACTTTCCGTGTCTTTATATTGTAATGGATAGTCACGGCCACCCATCCACGAACTAACAGCGGCCAATCGACCCGTGCCACTGTTATTATTTTGCCACGAGCCCCTCTTCAACATCCATTTCTAATAATTGTAAAACAATGTACTGAATTTTGAACTACACACATCAAAAGTGTCTAGGGATCAACATATATTTTTGCAATAACTTTTCTCCTGATTGATATTAATTAAAATTTTCTTTAAGGATTCATCAAATAAAGTGTTTTCGTTTGTCACAGTAACGATAAACCAAGTCACCTTTGCATTAATAAAGAAATTTGCCATTTTCCTAATAAAGGGATTTTTGACATTTGAACCACTAACACAAAAGTTCGAAAAAAAACTGAAATAACAGTTTTCTTTAAAATTTTATTGGGTAACTTAAACAATTAATAATCCGTGTTTCTACCGCGAACACTAACAACACAAGAACATCGGTTTGGCATACTCAAAATGAGTTCATCCAAATCACGCTGTGGAATGGCCGCCCATGTTCGTTGCAACAACAAAAAAAGGTCTTCTTGCGACTGGATACCCTCCATATTTGGCAGAGCTCTTCTCTGTAGCATATCCCATGCATGCTCAATCGGGTTCAAGTCTGGCGACTGAGCAGGCCAGGGCAGGACATTGATGTTAGCTGCGGCGAGAGTCTGTCTTACAACTCTTGCGGTGTGCGGTCGTGCATTATCATGCATTAACTGAAATAAGGGACCGATTTGCACTTGTAGAGGAACGATGACGTCTGATACAATCGTCTCAGCATAAATTTGAGCGTTGAGGTTGCCTCTGATCCAAATCAACTCAGTTCTTCCGCCGATCCAAATACCCGCCCATACCATGATGGTTCCACCACTATAAGGATGGACTTCCTGGCAGGATTTTAATCGCTGTTGGCGTCCAGGGGTTCTCCAGTGTCGTATACGTCTTGTATCCGGTCTCATACCAAAACGAGACTCATCAGAAAAGCACACGAAACGCCATTGTTCTTCTGCCCAATTTCTGTGTTCAAGAGCCCATTGATATCGAATCCTATGATTGTGCATTGCTATAGGTGGTACCCGTAGAGGTCTTCGGGAATGAAGGTTCACTTCATGCAAGCGGTTTCTGACTGTTTGGTCGCTAATTAAGTTCCCTGAAGAGTGATGAAGCCTCACGGCTAACATCATGGCGGTTATTGTTGGAGCTCTTCGAGTTAAGATTTGAATGTATCGGTCTTGTCTCCGTGTGGTGCAGCGATACCGTCCTCCATGGCGCTCAGCCACGGTACCAGTGCTTCGGTAACGTGTCCAAAGTCGACTGATAACACTCTGACTTGTATTCAGAGCTAAAGCCACAGTACGTTGCCGGGAACCAGCTTCTATCATTCCCACGGCTCTGAGCATTTCTTCCCTGCTTAAATGACGTCGCCGCTCCATAATAACGTTGGTTTTAATCAGTAGTAGGGAAACAGTAGCACTAATAATGTCTTCAATGCGTTGTATGTTTTTATAGGGAAAATATTGACAGCTGATTTTCATCTTTTACTCGAATTTGATTCACAGTTCCTGATTCAAATTATGAAATGCACCAAAAAGGATCCATATAAATTTATAAAATCATAAATTTATTACAAAGCCACATCTCAATCTCAAGAAATCCGCATAAAAATGCTTGATCCCTAGACACTTTTGATGTGTGTATTTAATCCATAGAATTTGCATTTATTTGATTCAGTTCATCAATTATATAAATTGTGATTGTTGTGCTCAAAAATCATTTAGGTAGGCCTTGTAGCGGTATCTACAACGCCACATGCCAAAAACGCGTCATACTGACGTCACGCAAAATCCTGCATCTCGCAAGAAGAGTTTTCCGCGCAACTAGCATAGATACAACGGCCCGACAATATGAATCATCGGGCAGTTGCCCGCCAGGAACAACACCCGTCTGGTTGGAGGATCCTCCCTTTTCTATAGAGTATCAGTGAACTTTACACCCTATTCCTTATTGTTACGGACGCCGAGCTCGTCATAGAACTATGCGTACAAAATAGTACATAAGCAAACTAGTATGTATTATGTTTAGGAAATGTATCATGATCTTAGAATAAGTATATGAATAAGTTTAAATGTTTGTAATTGGTTGCGGAGTCTTGCCTCCGACAGGTCGCGACAAGTCGAAACCTGTCGGGGACCGGACACGAACCAAAATGACCGGATTGGTGGGTCGCCTAGTTTTTTGGAAATTAACACAGTAGTGTACCCACTACTTGCGCCCACGTGCTGGGGTATAATAAGGGGCGCACAATCCGGTAGTTTTGTAGCTCGACGATAGTACAGCTGATCTCAAGAAAATAAATAAGAAGCAAAAATTGGAGTTTTATTAGAAGAACCTGAAGAAACCATACAGTCCACACCCCGATACAGTCCGACCAATACAGTCTGGTCCTTCGAGCCGAATCAAGAAAGGAGAATCTGCGACTTGGAAGAAGGAATTGTTCGTGAGTGAACCAGTATTAACTTACTTGCATATCGCTGCTGTATTATCTCTGCTGTGTCACTGTGCGCCGTCAACCGAACGCGATGGTGGTCACCCGTAGTCAAAGTGACTTAGCAGAGATGGAAGAACAACGGCGAGCCCTAGAACAAAGGGACGTACTAACATCGGTACGTCGCAAGGAAGCGGAACGAATAGAACGAGAGCGACTACGACGACTATCGCTTGAACCACCGGCGTCACCTCAAGTCGAAAGTATGGCCGGACCTACTACCGCCGCAGACCTCGCTACAGCAGGACCATCGTCAGAACAGCGCCGTATAAGGTCGCCGCCGCGATCAGTGAGATCGAACACCAGCGTGACTACGCGGCTACGATTGGCCGAACTTGAGGCGGCCGAGAAACTAGCAGCCATACAACGAAAGGAGCTGGAAATTGAAGCAGATCTAGTGAAGAAGAGATTGGCTGCCGAGGTCTCCGTGATCCAGGAAGACCAAGAAAGCGTCCATGAAGATCTACTTCAAGAGGAACACCAGCACCAGAAGGTGGACCAATGGCTGCGCACCCACCCCATCAGTACACGGGGGGAGGGGGACGCAAACGCAGAAACCAAAGAAAATCCGAAGCAGCAACGATTTGATGTGCCACGAGGAAGGTCGCCGACGCCAACGAGAGCCAGAAACAGCATTGACCAATTAGCTGCGACCCTGGAGAAGATGGCCAGACCACGACTTCGGCACACAGATCTACCGACTTTCTCTGGTGCGGTCAGTGAGTGGTTACCGTTCAAGGCATCCTACTACGACACGACCAATATGTACAACGTGTCACCGGCAGAGAACCTCCAGCGACTTAGAAGTTGCCTCAAAGGTGAAGCACGAGAAACAGTAGCGGCTCTTCTGCACGCGGCCACAGAACCGGACGCTGTCATGAAGACGTTGGAGCAGTGCTTTGGCCGACCAGAGGTGATCATAGACAAAGCGCTGGACGACCTGAAGAAGATGCCTAAACCTAGTGCCTCAGCCAGTGACCTAAACAGTTTCGCGATCAAGATACAAAATACGATATGTGTGTTAAGGACAATCGACCGCAAGGGGTACCTCTATAATCCCTTGCTAACCCGGGAAGTGCTTGAAAAATTAAGTCCCCATCTCCGATCCCGATGGTGTGACTTTGCCTGTGACAACGAAGGAACAGCAGAGCCAGAAATAGTGATGCTATCTCGCTTCTTAATGCGTGAAGCGGATAGGGCGTTGCGATACACATACGCCCCAACAACGAGCGCCGCGACCGCACCACACAAGAAGGAGACCAGGCCTGCCATAACACTGAAGAAGAAATTCAACACAGTGTACGCCACGGTGGAAGGGACCGAGGAAGATCAGTGCCCCAGTTGCAAGCAAAGCCACATACTAACCCAGTGCCCGAAATATAAGGCAATGTCAGTTGACCAGCGGTGGGAACTAGTGAAGGAGCAGAAGATATGCTTCAAGTGCGCCCAGAAGAAACACAGGCGCATCATGTGCAAGGCAAAACCGTGCGGTGTGAACCAGTGCCGCCGGCCTCACCACGCCACGCTACATCAAGAAAGAAAAGAGTCGCCCGAATTAGAGTCAGCGACTGAACATAAGTCTGAAGAACCAACAAAGGAGGAGGCAGTCATGTCGGTGGCTACCCGAACAGCCGCCGGCCCGAAGACTGTACTTCTCAAAATGTGCCCCGTGATCATCACAGGTCCACGGGGGGAGGTAAAGACTCACGCACTCTTCGACGAAGGAGCCACCATTACCCTCATTGATGAAGACCTGGCTACAAGCATCGGGGCCGAAGGGATGTCACAACCACTGCACATCCATGGGGTAAATATGTCGTCGCGAGAGCAAGACAGCAAGATCGTCACTGTGCAAGTGAGAGGAATCAGCAATGATAGCGCATCACACAAGCTTCGGGCAAGAACCATGAAGAACCTGAGGCTTCACCAGCAGTCAATTCCGGACTCTCTGCTTGAGTATGGACACCTGCGAGACCTCCCAGCAAACGAGGTGTGTTATGAACCAACACGCCCCGGTCTCCTAGTGGGGACAGACCATTGGGAATGCATCGTGTCAAGAGAACTCCGAGTCGGCGGCCCCAACCAGCCAGCTGCCTCCCTAACGCAGCTCGGCTGGGTAGTGCACGGGACCGCACCACGAAACGTCATCATAAATGAAGACAACGTGTTGCATCTCTATGAGAACGAAGAGCAGCAACACAACCACAAGCGCCTTCACGACTTAGTGGAAGCCCACTTCAAAATCGAAGCGCTGGGAATTGCGCGAGAACCACGCGTAAGTGACGCTGACCAACGAGCGACAGCCATCGTCGAAAGAACCATAAAGAAGATCGACGGTGGCTACGAAGTCGGACTGCCATGGCGACACGACAACGTCACCATGCCGCCAAGTTACGGTGCAGCGCTCCGCCGATTAAGAAAGATCGAACAGAGAATGGACGCGTCGCCTGACTTCGCCGAACAGTATAGTGCCCAGATCAACAACCTGCTGGAAAAGGGATATGCAGTGCCGTGCGATGGCACAGAACAGTCAAGTGCCGTCTGCTGGTACCTGCCCCACTTCGCCGTGCAAAACCCGAACAAGCCCGGCAAGCAGAGACTAGTGTTCGACGCAGCGGCAAGAAGTCACGGCGTGTGCCTGAATGACAGATTACTAGAAGGCCCGGACCTGCTGCTATCGTTACCGGGAATCATATTCCGCTTCCGGGAAAAGGCGATAGCAGTCACTGCAGACATCCAGGAAATGTTCTTACGCATCAAAATAAGAACTGAGGATCAACCGGCACAGCAGTTTCTGTGGAGAGGCACCAACAGAACAGAGCCCCCGCGCCACTACAAAATGACGAGCATGATTTTCGGCGCAGCCAGCTCTCCATACATGGCCCACTATGTCCGTAATCACAATGCGGACATACACGGACAAGAGTACCCACGCGCGCTAGAGTCTATAAAGAACAGCCACTACATGGATGACCTGGTAGCGAGTTACGATGACCAGGAAGAGGCCCTGAAGGCAATACAGGAAGTGAGACAGGTGCACGCGGTCGCCGGGTTTACTCTGCGTGGATGGAGCACGAACGACGAAACAGTGCTACGCGACGTACCCCGGGAGCTACATGCCACCACACCCACACAACTGGGGGGAGAGAAGCCCGCGAGCAAAATACTCGGGCTGTACTGGAGCGCCGAACGGGACGAACTCGGGTTCAATACCTCAATGAACCGAGTCCCCGCTCCGGTACGAGAACGGAAGCGCGCGCCCACAAAGAGAGAAGCACTCAGCTCGGTAATGTCCATCTACGACCCTCTAGGACTGCTGAGCCACTTCACAATACGAGCAAAGATCATCCTGCAAAGTTTGTGGCGCCTCCAAATAACGTGGGACGAATCGATACCGGAAGAGGAGAACGAACTCTTCACCACCTGGCTCGCTCAACTCACCGACATCGCCCAGCTTCGAATACCTAGAAGCTACACGTCGAAGAAGTACAAGGACATAGAACTACATGTCCTATGCGACGCGAGTGAACAGGCCTACGCAGCCGTGGCCTACTGGAGAGTAGTGAACTGCGACGATACTGTGAGCATCGTGTTGAACGCCGCCAAAGCTAAGGTGGCACCACGACAGGCGCAAACTATTCCCAGGCTGGAACTACAAGCCGCGGTCATAGGGGCTAGACTCGCTGACACCCTCCGAAAGGAACATCGCATGGAGGTCAGCAGAACGGTATACTGGACAGACTCTTCCACCGTCGTGCACTGGATAAAAAACGACATGCGACGATACACGCCATTCGTCGCGCACCGACTGGGAGAGATCGCCGAGCTCACCTCAAAGGAAGAATGGCGCTGGCTGCCAACTGACCAAAACGTAGCCGACGACGCCACCCGACTTACCAACGCGCCGATCCACATAACCGATCGGTGGTTCCAGGGGCCTAGCTTCTTACGACTACCGGAGGAGCAATGGCCCGGAATAACGCCACCCACGGAAGACGACGAACAGGGAGTTTTGCACGTCATCGAGGAACCACGAGACAGCTGGCTACCCGACCCTGCCCGCTTCTCCAAGTATGAAACGCTGGTAAGAGCGGCGGCGAGAGCCCTGGCGTTCATCGACATATGTCGACGCACCGCTACGAGACTGGAACATAGACACATCCAGCGCGCCGAGAAAGAACTCCTGCAGCAAGCACAGCGGGAAAGCTTCGGCGAAGAGATGAGGCGGATGCAGTCAGCCCGTCCTCTCACAAGAACGAGCAGGCTGTACAAGCTCGACCCAGTCTTAGAAGACGGCCTCCTGCGGGTACGAGGCCGCATTGAAGCATCAGCAGCACCACAAGAGGCAAAGAGGCCGATTATACTGGACGGTCGCCACCGAGTTACGAAACTTCTGGTGCTACGGGAACACTGCGCTGCAGGTCACGCCAACCGTGAACGCGTGACCAATGACCTGAGACAAAGGTACTGGGTCATACATCTACGACCCACCGTGCGCACCATTGAGAGAAACTGTGCTCATTGCAAGAAACAGAAGGGGACACCACAGACGCCCGCCACGGGAGACCTGCCACACGCCCGCCTAGATCCCTTCCACCGCCCGTTCACTAACTGCGGGGTGGACTATTTTGGACCCATGATGGTCAAGGTGGGCCGTCGTCGTGAGAAGAGGTGGGGCGCCTTGTTCACATGCCTCACATCCCGCGCCGTACATATAGAGCTCGTCGCATCCCTTTCAACGGACTCTGCAATAATGGCATTAAGAAGAATGGCTGCGCGCAGGGGTTGGCCGCGGCTCATGTATTCAGATAACGCGACCAACTTCAGAGGGGCGGATCAAGAGCTCCGCAATGCCTACTTCGAGTGGTTACCTGCCTTAAATGACGAGGGGCTGCTTCACCGTATGGAGTGGCGGTTTATACCTCCTGGCGCGCCGAATCAAGGCGGAGCGTGGGAAAGAATGGTACGCTCCGTCAAGGCGGCCCTCAAGGTCACCCTACATGAGAAGGCACCCGCTGAAGAAGTCCTCAGCACGCTCCTCACCGAAGCAGAGTTCTCCATAAACGCACGACCCCTGACCCACGTCAGCGTAGACCCGAATGATCCTGAGGCCCTGACCCCCAACCACTTTCTGTTGGGGTCTTCAAATGGCCTACCTACGACGGGGCCATGCAAAGAGGACGACCGACGAACATGGCGAGCTAGCCAAGCGCTCGCCGACCACTTCTGGCGGCGCTGGCTACGGGAATATCTGCCCACACTAGTACCCCGCGGCGAGCCGAAGAACAACGCAAGACCGCTGCAAATTGGCGACGTGGTCTTGGTGGTGGATAACACCCTGCCCCGAAACACCTGGCCGATGGGGGTCGTCGAGCGCACACACCCTGGAACTGACGGCAGCATTCGTGTGGTCGAGATACGGACAAGGACCGGAATCTTCCGACGACCGGTGAGCAAGCTCGTCGTCCTTGAGAAGAAGGAAGAGGCTTCGCGAGCTACGCCGGGGGGAGAAATGTTACGGACGCCGAGCTCGTCATAGAACTATGCGTACAAAATAGTACATAAGCAAACTAGTATGTATTATGTTTAGGAAATGTATCATGATCTTAGAATAAGTATATGAATAAGTTTAAATGTTTGTAATTGGTTGCGGAGTCTTGCCTCCGACAGGTCGCGACAAGTCGAAACCTGTCGGGGACCGGACACGAACCAAAATGACCGGATTGGTGGGTCGCCTAGTTTTTTGGAAATTAACACAGTAGTGTACCCACTACTTGCGCCCACGTGCTGGGGTATAATAAGGGGCGCACAATCCGGTAGTTTTGTAGCTCGACGATAGTACAGCTGATCTCAAGAAAATAAATAAGAAGCAAAAATTGGAGTTTTATTAGAAGAACCTGAAGAAACCATACAGTCCACACCCCGATACAGTCCGACCACTACACTCATACCTCTATAGCCTCATAAATGATTTTTGAGCCAGTTTCTCAACCAAGATGAGTTTTAATTATTTTTCATACCTACGCATTCTGTCCAGTTTTTTTTTCAATTTATCTAGATTGTCTATGTGAACCTTGCAGTAACACAGACCCTTCACCTCATAAAACCCCGCATACACAAACTACAAAATTCAGTCCAGATTTAACCGAAAAAAATGTAAAGCCGTGTACCCAACAGAGATGTTTATATATTTACGAGCTTGCCTCCCGCGTCCACAAGTAAGGTTTCAATATTTACTGGCGGCATCACATGCGCTCGGGGGCTGTAATTAAACCTTTTATTAGTCCCACATGATAGTGGCTACTATCGTCTCTAGGTTGTTTGTGTTACGGTTAATAAACTCTTGATAGATACAGGGTGTAAAAAGACCCATTACAGCCGTCAACTATGTATTCTGTAGATCAAACTAAGGTAGTGCGCAACGTAACGTTTTTGTTCTGACTCGTTTCGTAAATTTCTTTATTTGTTTAAAAAGGTCTATCATGCGGCCATCTCACTTATTTATGTATCGGATCAGGTAGGATTTAAGGTATGTCTCTATATCATCAGGGATATTTTAACTACTGCTGTGGGCGTACTGTGGGTGGTGTTGGTTATTGCGCAACAGAAAAACGGTTTGTATAAATACGACATATGAATCAGTATTTTTATTTATTTATTTTTTGCAATGTTACTCAATATTGTTTATATGTGCCACAAATGTATTTTTATTCATTTATTTAATTATGCATATACACGTCACGTTACAGTATAAAACTGATTTACATCCGTCACCTCACACATCAGGTCCAGTTGAAAACCAGCGTCAGGCACTAGTTGTCTGGCATTTTTTGCTGAACTGGGCCATTTTGGTGCAGCCGTGAGGCACACATTCCTGCTAATTTCTTACATCGGACTTTGCACTTTTGTTTTTTTTTTTTTTTTGCTTTTATCTGATGTACGACTATTACCTATCTGGTGTATTGTGTGTCTTTTAGTCTGTGCTAAATAAATGTATTTTCTTTCTTTCTTTTCTTTCTTTCTTTAACGCACACAAAACATTGTCTTTTTTTGTTTTTTTTTCGGATGTGAAATCAAATGGCCCCTCCCGCTCTGGGTGGAGCGGAAGGGAGTGTCAGACTCTTACTGACTAAAACCCACCCGTGTTCCTTCCTTAGCCCTCTATGTTCCGGGCCAGCGGTAACCCTTTCAGACAATCCCGCTGACCCGGCAGGCTTCAGCCCTAAGGGGCCCCCTTTAGGGCTGAAGCCTGCCGGGTCGGTCGGTTCTAAGACGCCGACATCTCTATGAGGCGCGCGTGGAACACGTACGCGCCGTCCGGCACGGGCCTGGTCCTTATCGAACGGTGAGCTAACATTATGCTTATGGGTGAATGCAACGGTAAACGAGTCGTGATCGTGGGGGTATTTAAAGTTGTGTTATAACATTAAAAACTTGTTTCCGAAGAAACGTCAGGAAAAGTTGGAATTTTGACCTTCTCTCCATAACCAGAAGGACCGTACGTGAACTGAACCATACCTGGGAAAGGTATGGTCTAGTACAAAAAAAATTACAATGACGGGGAGTACAAGTGGCTCTCGGATTCGTTACGTGTCTTTTTACACCCGTTATATAATCGTCATCTTTTCGATGAGCTGGGTACTTCTTTTTTCATCAAATTTCTTTTGAAAGCCGTTGCCAATCCAGCTAGCTAAAAGCAACCGAGAATGGTTTCGTGACATGACTTAAGTAGGTATATTCATTTGGTGCTGATAATAATTTGGACCCCTAAATCCACATCACGCAGCAAGTATTTGGAAGCAAGAATAAGGTTATTTTTTCTTTGACTTATGTTGCTGACCGCATC
Organism: Mesoligia furuncula; assembly: GCA_916614155.1. NCBI lineage: Eukaryota > Metazoa > Arthropoda > Insecta > Lepidoptera > Noctuidae > Mesoligia > Mesoligia furuncula. Next base: position 22,233,472 of record OU744808.1, read on the forward strand.
GGGAATCTTTCTATGTTAACGAGTAGGTATATTTTTCTAATTCAGCCCTCACCCACAATTCCTTAATGTCATATAATAAAATTTAAAACACTCTTGTCTTGTCTGTGTGGTGCCGGACTTAAAGAATTGCACCACCCCTTACTTCCCGTGGGTGTCGTAAAAGGCGACTAAGGGTCTTACCGGAGAATGGGCAGCAGCGTTCTCTATTTATTCCACCATCATACCATACTGCGATCGCCAACCCGCCTGCCAAGCGTGGCGATTATGGCAAACCCCTCCCAAAATTGGGGGAGGCCTATGTCCAGCAGTGGACGTCTATCGGCTGAAACGACGAAAACACTCTTTCGCGTTTTGTAGTTTATTCAAACTTATGTTTCAAATTAATATTATTTCAAGTTAAACAAATATCATCTTTATTTTAGTGGAAATTAAGTTGATTTCAGAGTGACTAGCACTATTGAAAAAGTTATAAGAATGGTTGAAGTTGTAGCGTAAACTGCACTTTATTGTGTAGGAATTAAAGTTACTTTTCCATAAACTCATATTTGTTAACATTTTTGGTAAATAAATCGCGAATGCAGATTAGTTGTGTATTGGCCCATTATTTTCCAAAAGCAGCTAACACTACTGCTTCCCGTCCAATTTCCAGCATGATTAAACACGCAAACGCCACCCGAAACCATCTTATTTTATCCGTAAGATTAGCAGCATATTTACATTATAGTCTAGACGTTATTTTAATAGGTATAAACCTGATATTCCCTTGGACGTGGTCCTGGGGGTCCCCTGTGTCCACGTGCGATGCAATATTTACTGCTCGCATCCAGTTACCGGCTTTCCTGGGCAGCGTCGGCGAAGACATGGAGTATAAACAAATGGAGTGCTTATGTTCGGTCGACCAACTACACGCATTTGTCAGTAATCGTACAGCTCAGGTCAGAACTTAAGAAGCTCGTGGATACACGGAACTGTGTCTTTAATTTTTGTGATTGGATTAGACCGTCTTAATTAAAGAAAGAAACAAATAATAAATAGAGGCGCTCCTTATGTTAGTTAGGCAAATTAAATGTATCGTTCACTGCTGACACTACGGTGCAGTGACCTGTGACTCGTTTACATTTGAAGACCCTCTTATAAAAACCAAATTATATGTCATCAAATTCTGACTCCATATTTACCGGCTTATATTCATATTTATTTTTTGTTTTAACGTTACACGACCAAATGCCAATTACATTAGGTCAAGACAAGTTTATTAGAACATAAAACAAAATATGCTACTATACGACATTATCTTTATGAGTACCTACGTTGCTCATAAGTCAGCTATTATTAAAGATTGTTTTTACTTTTACTTTTTTTTTAGATGTTTATCTGTCTCACAATATGCAATGCAATTTTGTAGGGGAACATCTTAGCACTCTGTTCGCCCTTACTCCATGGCCGTCGTAAGTAATTAAACTTTTTCATAGGATAGAGATAGGAACTGTCTGTATTGTCTCTTCGAATATTTGCTATGACTGTTTACTGTGTCTAGACCGATGCGCAAATCATAAGCTTTAAAGTTACAGAGCTTTTGTGAATATGTTTGTTTGATTTTGTTGCTTTCAAGCATTTTGCTTCTGTGTGGTGCCAGACTTAAAGAATACCACCACCCCTTACTTCCCGTGGGTGTCGTAAAAGGCGACTAAGGATCGTACCGGAGAATGGGCAGCAGCGTTCTCTATGTATTCCACCATCATACCATACTGCGATCGCCAACCCGCCTGCCAAGCGTGGCGATTATTGCAAACCCTCCCAAAATTGGGGGAGGCCTATGTCCAGCAGTGGACGTCTATCGGCTTAAACGACGAAGCATTTTGCTTGTTTAATCCTGTTTGTTTAATCCTGTTTGTCCAGCAAAAATGAAGCAAACCATACGGGACGGCGTTGTGAAAGGAGATTTAGTATCATGGTATCTGAGGTAATCACAAAGTGGGTTCACCACCACATTTCCCAAGCTCCGGGACGAGCTGGTACAAAGTACCGCTGGTACACATGTGTACCAACTCGTCCCTGAGAGGTACGTAATTTTGACACGTACTTTATCGTGACAAATTGTTGGGAAATTGTCTCTCAAGAGTAATCTATATACATATAATAAATCTGTAGAAGGGTCAATTCTGTACATTAAAAATATTGAAAAAATAAATAGCGGGGGGTGTTGCTGGATCGATACCAAACCCAAATATGTGATTAAAAAAATTTTTGTCTGTCTGTCTGTCTGTCTGTCTGTCTGTCTGTATATGCAGGCATCACGTGAAAACTAACGGTTCGATTTCGATGAAACTTGGTATAATTATACCTTATTATCCTGGGCATAAAATGGGATACTTTTTATCCTGGAAAAATACGTAGAAAAAAAAAACTTATTTTTCAGTTTTATTCATAGACGTTGTTCTGTAGAACCGCGAACACACGTTGCATTACCCGTAGTGGATAATTTTCCATTTCAATTTAAGAGAATACAGTTTCCTGTAGCTTTGTGTTACACCATGACAATAAATAAGGCTCAAGGTCAGACCCTAGGAGTTGCTGGCGTAGATCTTACCGCGAGTTGTTTTTCACACGGGCAACTTTACGTAGCTCTTTCCCGTGTGAGCAGTCCAAGAAATCTTCATGTTCATATTCCGGACGAGCTCACTAACAATGTTGTGTATGCTGAAGCTCTCAATTAACTTTCTGTCGCATTGTCACGATCACTTTTTTATTATTGCAAACTTTTCGTCACTGTCAGTAATTTACTGCTACATGCAAGTAGCATGTAGCAGTAAATTACTGACAAGATCAAGGTCGGAATTACTATGAAAAAAATACTTACTACAGAACGCGAGCTCAACAGCAGTAGCTCAATAGAGGGATCTCCTTAATTATTATAGGCTTAGCCGTATTTGGATCCAATAGATATTTATAAGATGTCATTGTCAGAGTTACTCAAAATGGAGAAATAAACCATCCACGCGAAGACCGACATCCGCGCGGACGGAGTCGCGGGCGGAAGCTAGTTAATAATATAAATGACTATTTAAATAAATATTGAAATAACCCTGATGTTACCTAGGCCTTAGCTTAAAAGGCTTATCTTTTAGTAAAATAAACAATAATTACTTACTTACTAATAAGACATAGCCTGCTTCAATATCAAACTAATTTTATTATCAGTCGACCCTATGTGTAGGCAGGTAGATTATATTTAGGTTTTCCTAAAAATAAACCACCTACGTACTCATAGGTATGTCTAACCTACTCCACAAGGTGACCTCGCCGTAGGTGTCACAGCCTAAATAAAGCCTAAGCCAAACAGTTTAACATCATTGTTACAAATATTTATTTATTCAATCCATTGCACATCAAGCTACCCGATATTGTCAAATTTTCCCAATCAACTTTGAACCTTATGATTTAGCGATAAAGTTGAACATCTATTAAAGAAAGTTGACAGATTATAGTAGCTTGATGTGCTGGCGTCTGTACCTACGAGTACAGAGGCGGACTTAATGCAAAAGGCATTTTGTACCAGTCAAACTTTGGGTGATGCAGAGACAAACACGTACGTACAAACAGGTACGTGCAATGAGGAAAATGGAGGAATACATATTTATCTATATACAGGGTTATTTGAAAAACACCAAAAACCTCTTAAGAGGTCATTGTAATCATCATTATGAGCAACTTTTACTATGGGACCATATCTAAAATCGCGAAAAAAAAATCTGCTGTTCCCTACATTCGTAAACTCGTCAAAATGTAGGGAACAGCTGATTTTTTTTTCATCAAAAGTCGTGTTAGTTACACTATTTATAACTCTAGAACGGCTGAACCGATTTCGCTGAAAATTGGTAGGGAAGTAGCTTAGAACCAGGAGACGGACATAGAATACTTTTATCCGGATTTTTTATATATAGGAGTAGTGTAGGAGTAGGTTAGGAGTAGGGTAGGAATAGGGTAGGAGGAGGGTAGGAGTAGGGTAGGAGTAGGGTAGGAGTAGGGTAGGAGTAGTGTAGCAGTAGGGTAGGACTAGTGTAGGAGTAGGGTAGTGTAAGGGGTAGGAAAACACGCGAACGAATTAGCGCCGGTCAGCTAGAAATAATTTATATGGCAAAACAACGTTTGCCGGGTCAGCTAGTTTAAATATAAAGACGCGAATGCACCCGTACAGATGGGCAAAGATCGTCACTCACTGAACGCCTGGCGGAGGACATCGGCGTTGAGGTAGACCACGGCGATGGTGGTGTGACGATCTGATAACGTTTGCAGGGCCTACATGTCCAGAGATCGCACAAGACAGGAAAGTTTGGAAGGAAAAAGTCCACCTGTGCCCAGCTGTGGGACACAATATAGGCTAACAAACTACTAGGCTACATACAAGACTATATATATGACTATATGCTGCTTGTAAATATACCTGAGTTTTGAGGGCGTCCACAAAATCCAGACACCCCAAAATCCATTGTCATCAACATAAATTTACTCCCCCCAACGACCGAAATAGAGTTTACCTGAAGCGAAATTAATAGGTTTCGGCGAAGCGTCGATTTGTTGGCCGAAAGATTGGAACTCATCGACCCTTATAATGCCAAACGGTTTTATTTGTACTCCGCCAGACGATAAACAATGTTTTTGTCCGGAAACTGCGCACTTTCTATCATATATTATTGAATTTAGTGATTTGGGGTTGGTCTAGTTTTGTGTTTAGTTTTGGTAGTCTTTTTAAGGATTATATTTATATTACTAGCTTCCGCCCGCGGCTTCGTCTGCGAGGTATGTCGATAAAAACTATCCTATTATGTCCTTCCCCAGGATGCAATCTGTCTCTCTGTCAAATTTTATCGAAATTCGTTCAAAGTTTTAGGGATGAAAAGGTAACAGACAGACACACTTTCGCATTTATAATATTAGTATGGATACTAGCTTCTGCCCGCGACTTCGTCCGCGTGAAATTTCTTGTTCCCTCGACCCACCCCGTCGCATCGCATCGCCTGCCCGCGCTTTTACTTAGTTTTAGCTCAGAGTTTTCTTACTTTTTTTCTTATTGCCCGACTCCTAAGATTGTTAGTGTGTTATTAATATAGCCTATAGATGGCCTATAGCCTTCCTCAAGCATTGGGCTCTCAAATGCAAAAAGAGTTTATCAAATCCGACCGGTAGTTGATTAATGGGCAAACAAACAAACAAACTCTTCTCCGGATGCAGCTGAATATCAGTATTTGTATCTACAAATACTGGTATTCAGCTGCATCCGGTTAGACTGGAAGCCGACCCCAACACAGTTGGGAAAAGGCTAGGGAGATGATGATGATACTTACTTTACTTACTTGTATCTACTTGTAGATACAAGTATCATCATCATCATCTGCCTAGCCTATGTATCTACATAGAGCTACAACAGTACTACAACAGTGGTGTTAGGTGACCTAGTGGTAACGGCCCAGACTTACGAGTTGTAGGTCGTAGGTTCGAACCTAGACAGGCGATTTGATTTACTATATGTAAATTACTATGTGCGTGTGAACTGAGGGACCATACTGATATTTCGCAAAATAAAAATCGTAGGATTTAGTAGTAGGCTTAAAACAATTGTAGAACAAATCTGGGAATTTGTAAACAAATATATTAAAAACTACAGCCCTTAAAGTGCGGTCCCTCAGTCCTCGCAGACCATCAGCCAGATCTCGGAAAGTAACTGAAAAATTAAGTTATTGTGACTACAGGCATTTAGTAAAGAATTTGTAAACTTTATTGAATAACAGACCACAAAGGATTAAAGATAAAAAAAGATATAACGACTAAACTGTGGTCCCTCATTCCACACAATAAAGAAAAATATTTTTGTGAATATTACCGAATCAAATAAAGAAAATCTTTCTTTTTCTAAATAAAGTTTTAGTAAGAGACTTAAAACATTTTGTAAAAAAGAAATGGAAAAGAAATATCTACGCAATTTGAAGATAATTAATATTAAAACTGGTCCCTCAATCCTCACCTCTACTGACACATGTGCTTGTACTAGCTGCTAGACGAGAGGAATATCAGAGAGTCTAGTGTACTTAACTTTTAGTAAAAAGTTTCTACTAAATAATAGGTATCTAAAATTGTGTATTTCTTACTTCTTAGCTGAGATAATATTATTTTTTTAATCCTATGAAAATAGATAGAATAGTGTGACCACACAATGAAACAAAATTAAGACAGTACTTTTATAGTGGTATGAGGAACAGGGAGTGAAGGTCACTCATCCTCCATAGAAAAGGGAGGATCCTCCGACCAGACGGGTGTTGTGTCTGGCGGGCAACTGCCCGATGATTCATGTCAGGCCGTTGTATCTAAGGCTGTGTTTCCGCCAGAGATGTGCGAGGATGCGTAGCGAGGGATGTGTTTGTAAAGTAATAGAATCGCTTCATTTACCTCGCCTCGGACAGCACAGCTCTGGTGGAAACGGCTCAGCGGAGCTAGATGTTTGCGCATACAAAACAAGCGAGGGAGGTGTGCGAGGGATGTGTACGAGGGATGTGTGCGAGGGACGTGTTGCGAGGGATGTGTGCGAAACTTTTTAACGGCATCAATTAATTTTTCGCTCATTATGCCACGCAACGAGACGTAAGCGGCAAGCAGGCGTTCGCGTTACTCCGCACCCCCGTCAACACATTTTACAGCTTCGCAACGCATTCTCGCACCACACATTAATGCGCATTTTCACAGCTCCGATACACATCCTCGTAGGCACATTTTGATCGCACAGCTTTGGTGGAAACCCCCACACATTTTCACAGCACAGCTAGACATCCTCGCACGACACATTTCCATCGCACATCACTGGTGGAAACGCAGCCTAATGCTAGTTGCGCGGTAAACTCTGCTTGCGAGATGCAGGATTTTGCGTGACGTCAGTATGACGCGTTGTTCTCATGTGGCGTTGTAGATACCGCTACACTATTATACTTCACATATTTATACATATTTAATAAAAAAGTAGATTACAAAATTAACTAATCACTTACGTGTATACCTACTTTTGTCATTAGGTACTTACAATAATTTTAAAATATTGATCATCATAAAAGAAACGCTCAACTGTTGTATAATAAGGGATATTAAAACAGGAATGTGGGTTTATCACACGAGGCGTATATTTGGGTTGGTATCAGAATGACTTGAACGCAAATTGACCACGTCGCTCCAAATCTCAAAATACCTAAGTCGCAAAATGACTACATCGCTTTTAGTCCACATCATAATTATTATCACATGAGTAATTAAATTAATTAAGTATGTACAGTTGCATACAAGACTTTATCTACACACATGATAGTACTGACCAACCAATATTCTTACATTCAATAAGCTACATCCAAATTTCACTTACTTAATTAAAAGTATTATACTAAGTGATAAGTTAATTTTGTAATCTACTTTTTTTAATAAATAGACATACGCCATGTAATCTAACATACAGTATAAAGATCATACAGTATTGTAACTCGGCCGTAACCTTGAAATAAATGCCTACAGCCGCGCGGTACGTAAACATGCGATAGGGCTGCCCGCCTCCAGCATTTTAATTACATTTGCCTACTTTCCATTTAGTTTTGTTATTGTATTTTACTGTGTGTAGATACTTACATAAATAATAAAATAAATAAATAAATATACTTTTTTATATAAACAAATAAAATACTTTGCGAATTGAATAGGAAGTGTTTAATAAAAATGCGTGTTGTTTTTTGATTGGTAGGTTTAATTAAAAATCCATGTTTATGTTTGAATAACAAATATTATAAATTTGCGACCGAAAAATATTTGCGCCTCGACTGAGACGTACGAAATGCTTTATTATTCAATTTTAAAGTATAAAAAATCCGCATTCTAATATGTATAAAGCTTAATTAAAAATTGTTTTAGGAAACATGGACAAGGTGGAGAACAAGAAATATCTTTTACTTGCTTATAGATACCTGCAGCTACTTTACAATTTATATGTTTGGTTTTTAATTGAAGTTCGGAATATTTCCTCCATTTTTAGGGTTCCGTACCCAAAGGGTAAAAACGGAACCCTATTACTAAGACTTCGCTGTCTGTCTGTCTGTCACCAGGCTGTATCTCAAGAACCGCGATAGCTGCAGTTGAAATTTTCACAAATTATGTATTTCTGTTGCCGCTATAACAACAAATACTAAAAACAAAATAAAATAGATATTACTCCCATACAACAAACGCGATTTTTTTGCCCTTTTTTGCTCGATATCAAAAATGGTAACAAGTCGGCACTTGAAATATTCACAAAATACACAGTTGTATTTTAACTTTAATAATAAATAATAAAATTAAAATAAAATAAATATTTAAGGTGGGCTCCCATACAACAAGCATGTTTTTTTCGGCGTTTTTGCCTTGTGGTACGGAACCCTTCGTGTGCGAGTCCGACTCGCACTTGGCCAGTTTTTTTCTATATATTCCACAAAATCATTGCTGGATACAATCAAAAAAGGTTGCGAATTAATCTTATTGTAATTCGTATATCTTAATCATAGTATAATCTTATTGTAGCACAATATAGCCTACTCGTCATATATAAATAATTATGTAGGTACTTGAACTTATTTTTGGTGAAAAAATCACGCGGTGATTGTTAAAAAAAACAACACACCGTCCGTCCGTCACTGCGGCACAGTCGCGACTGTCTGCATGCCGAGTGCATGCCGAGGTCGAGGTGCGTAGGTACCTATAGCTCGCGTTTCGTCCGTTTGTATGAAGTCGAAATACTGTATGATCTTTATACTGTGGTACAACCTTGTTTTCGTTTCGTCTAATGTTATATTAAATGAAGTATAATAGTACTGTCTACATTTTGTTTCATTGTGTGGTCACACTATTCTATCTATTTTAATAGGATTAAAAAAATAATATTATCTCAGCTAAGAAGTAAGAAATACACAATTTTAGATACCTATTATTTAGTAGAAACTTTTTACTAAAAGTTAAGTACACTAGACTCTCTGATATTCCTCTCGTCTAGCAGCTAGTACAAGCACATGTGTCAGTAGAGGTGAGGATTGAGGGACCAGTTTTAATATTAATTATCTTCAAATTGCGTAGATATTTCTTTTCCATTTCTTTTTTACAAAATGTTTTAAGTCTCTTACTAAAACTTTATGTAGAAAAAGAAAGATTTTCTTTATTTGATTCGGTAATATTCACAAAAATATTTTTCTTTATTGTGTGGAATGAGGGACCACAGTTTAGTCGTTATATCTTTTTTTATCTTTAATCCTTTGTGGTCTGTTATTCAATAAAGTTTACAAATTCTTTACTAAATGCCTGTAGTCACAATAACTTAATTTTTCAGTTACTTTCCGAGATCTGGCTGATGGTCTGCGAGGACTGAGGGACCGCACTTTAAGGGCTGTAGTTTTTAATATATTTGTTTACAAATTCCCAGATTTGTTCTACAATTGTTTTAAGCCTACTACTTCCTACGATTTTTATTTTGCGAAATATCAGTATGGTCCCTCAGTTCACACGCACATAAATTACTTCATCACCACTGCTCTCAAAAACGGTGAAGGAAAACATCGTGAGGAAACCGGCATGTCCTAGAACCAAAATTCGAAAACATGTGATATCTACCAAATCGCAGTGGGCCCGCGTGGTGGATTACGGCCCACTCCCACTCACACATTATATGCTGATTATGTTTATAAGGATTACTGAAAGGACACATATAAGATCGCTGTGGTGTACCTTATACTTATTGTTTGTTTTTGATATACGTAAGTAGGTATGTATTTATCTATTGAAAGTGATTCAGCATAATTTTCACATTAACTATCTCTCTTTTTGTACTATCTGGCTAATGGTAAATAAATCATTTTTCATCTCTCATACTCGGAGAGTAGTGTTTGTTTGATCCGAATAGCGGGTGGAAGACGCTGCTTCCCACCCTTGGGCGGGAAAGACTCATAGTAATTGCTTCCCTCCCTAGGGCGGGATGAAATTTAAAAATACAACTAAATTTAGTTAGGTAGTCAGCTCAGTCAGACATACGACAACCTTAATTGATTATGTAAATATTTATTATGCTACCATATTTAGCGCTCAAGTTAATAATTTACCTTGAATAAATTCAACATACCTATACTTACGATAATCGCCGTTTTGGTGTCAGTTGTGGTCGAGGCTAAAAAACATAAAAATTGGGTATTTCGAACATACTGACTTCACCTTAAGGCCGCTGGCTCACGTCCGATAATCGGTGACCGATTTTTTGTAGGAGAAAAATAGAACACACTGCTAGCAATAGTGCAACGCACACGTCCTACAAAAAGTAGGTCAGAAATAATGAAGTTAACTAAATCGGCCCGATTATCGGTGCTACAAAAAGTCTGACGTAGGCGGCCAGCCTAAGGGGCTGTGAATATACATCATTTAATTATTGGACAAATTTATCCATAGTTTAAGGTAAATAAGTAGTGGTAATGAAGTTTTTTAATATCTAATGTCGAGGTTTCGCGCCAATCGTGTGTGTTTACATTTTTACTTTTCACAAATTTCACACACACAGATGTAGATAAGATTTAAAATGTGACAAATGTTATTGATAATGTTATAAACAACACGAAAATGCCCAGGTTTTAACGTAATATTCAAACACAGTTCAAAAGTTATGTGTTCAAAATCGCCAACCATTTTTTTTTTAAATTTCGATTTACTCGAGTAATTAATATGACGAATGTAAACGATACTTGAAAATAAAATAAAATTATTTTAAGCAATAAATAAATACAATAAGCATTGTTTATAATAATGATTTATGCTGTTCTAATATCATTTCAAAGTCTTCTAATATAATGTCAATAACAGACAGGCCATAGGTACCACATTTACTGAATTTCGCGCCGAAATGTTTCTATAATTGAATTTATATTCGGAATGCGCTCGCTGTTTAAAATTATTTTAATTTATTGTACAATTATTTATTGTGGATTTTATTTTTGATACTATCTAATAGTTTACTATAGAATTCCCAGTAAACATTCTTTAGGTAAGCTTAGCAAAAGTTTTTTGAGAATGATGATAAATTAATTCTATAAATTGGATATTCTGCAAACACATAAAAAACAAAAAAAAACAAACAAACATTTCAATACATTTTGTTAGTTAAAAGAGTTTTTATTCAGTTTCTACAAAAAAAAAAAAAAAATTTATTGCGTATCGATTAGGTTGTTTTGAAGGCAAGTTTTGAATCGAAATAAGAAAGTTAGGTGGACGGTCAGCACTAAAAAGTGTCACGCCGCAACACAAGATTATCGTGTTTCTAAGTAATTTATGAAAAATGATAAAAGTAAAAGAATGCAGACAGAATGATAATAATACGGGCCCTAGTAAGCGGGACGGCCCGCGGCGGTGACACAGAATCTACTCATGTGGCGGTGACGCGGCGTGTTCCATACTTCAAATTTAAAAAAGGTAAAGGTACTATTAATGTTATTATTATCAATAAATATTTTAGAATAACTACTATTTTTTACGTTCCTTATATTCGAAATGAAAAGTAGAGTGTTTAACGCGGGTGAAAGTCATCAATTCCTACTCGGACTATAGCCGCCCTCGCTGCGCTCGGGCGTCTGAAATGCCTCGTGTGGGAATTGATTCCTTTCGACCCTTGTATAACAATCTACTATTTCTTTCTCACTAAACGTAAAGATTTTTTATTCTTTATTTCATAAATTTCAGGGACTTTGTTATAAAATATTCTCAGCCAGGATCAATTCAATACGATAGATACTACATTTAATAAAATATTTCGCCACATTGAGTTGGTTCCTTATCAACAATTATTCATATTCACCCCCTGGAAGGATGTTAACGAATTTAAAGTCTGCCGGTAGACCCTACCATACCATTCTCAATGTGGGCGATAACGCCTCGTGGGCGTTTGAGACTTTCAGGGGGGCAGTAGAAGGCCCAGAGAAAATTATATATCCTATCTTACGACTACACAATATTACACGTTTAAATATAATTCGTGGTAACAGCTGTTTCAGATTCGCGAAAGATATTTAAAAAATGGGAGGGCTCTAGAAAAAAAAATATTCTCAAAGTGGGCAAAATAAGGTTGAGAACCTATGCGGTAGACACGTATATCAAAAATAAATAAAAGAATGCTCAATGCGTGAGAAGAGAAATGTCTATTCTTCGTAGAGAAGAGAAAAAAATGGTTTTGCTACGTGTGCATGGAGGGCTCCAATACAGCCACATAAAAACTTTATTTCGTTCATTTTATCGAAAATACTCTCGGCAACTCCAATATTAGTCCTTCCTAGTCTCCCATTTGACTCCCAAATACACCTCTAACACAGAATATCGAAAAACAAAAAGATTTCCCTGTAAGATCATACGACTGTTGTTCGGCAGCGGCGCGGTCCACACTACGTCAAATATTCAGGGCGGCCCCAACTGTTTTATTCATGCAACCATCTGTTGGCTCGCTTTGTTACCTCTGCCTATGTACGCGCATAAATTGTGAGTTAGGCCAACGAGTGAAGCGCGATTTTGCGTTTTTTTTTTGCAGACATTTAGGGATATGACGGCTTTTTACATTGGCATTGTGATGAAAATATAACACCTGAACTTATGATAGGGAGGCGATTTGAATCTCGATTGAATTTAATAATTTAACAATCTTACATGTCATTACAAGTTTAATTACCGTGAAGATTGTCTTGCTGTCCAGCATAGGCCTCCTCTAGAGCTTGCCACCCTGTGCGGTTCTGTGCTTGACTTGTCCAAGTTATACCCGCTATTCTTCTATCGCCATCCTCCCATCTACGACACTTCCCCTTCTTTTGTGTTGTCTTGGGCACCACCCTGTTACGTCCCTAGACCATTTGTCTTTTTTGCTGTCCATCTCCATTTTAGCTTTTTAATACAGTATGTGACGTCGGTTATTCTCGTTTGGTTTTTTATATAGTTTTATCTACACTAATATTATAAATAGGAAAAATTTGTATTTTTGTTTGTTTGTTTGTAATAGATAAACTCAAAAACTCCTGGACCGATTTTAAAAATTCTTCCACCATTAGAAAGCTACATTATCTGCGAGTAACATAGGCTATATATTATTTTAGAAAATTTTAAAATAGGGGTCCGTAGGATATTTGGGTTTTTCAGACCCAAGGTGTAAAAAATCATCCCAAAAAGTTCCTTATTTGGCGTACGCCGCCTAAACTATAAAAGATAGAACCATAAAATGTTCTAATTAATTAAAGACCTTAAAAATATCTACAAAAAAGTTCGCGACACACTATATCTATCTATTTCGAGATAAGCACAACAACCATATTTTTTATTTAAAAATCTTGAATTTTTTTAGGACTTCACTTAAACGCATTTATTTTACACATGTCATTACTCCTTATCAAAATAAACTATTTTGCCACAAAGTACTGTTTATGTAGATAATATTTAGTCTGTAATTCATTAAAATTGTACGTTTGGTTTGAAAGTTATGGCGAAATCAATATAATACTTTTTCTGCGCTCCGCGGCCCGTGGCGACAGGCGAAGTAGGCGTCACCAAGGCGGGGGGGGTGCGGATGCGGAAGGGGAGTTTAGGTCTGTGAAATGCTGAATTTTCTTTTGGGTAGTTGAACACATGGGGTCAAACTTAGGCTTTTTGTAGCGGTAATCGACATCCACGCAGGCAGAGCCGCGGGGGACCGCTATAGGTTATATAAATCAGAATAACACATAGGCTACTTTTTGTCGCGAAAACCGACATCCACGCGGGCGGAGCCGCGGGCGAGCTCTAGTTTTATATAAATATTGAGTATGCTTCGTTTGATATTATGCTGGTAAGTTTCAAGTTAACGTATATTTTGATTCGTTAGGCTCCATGTGTAACACCCATAAGTCATGACAGGTAAAATGCAGGAATTGAATATTTTATGAGACTTTTTCTTTATCTCCTTGAGATAGCCTCGATCGAATTTAATTTGTTAAAAATACTGACAATGCTTTTTATCTAGATACATTAACCATATTTCTACTTTTTAACCGACTTCAAAAAAGGAGGAGGTTCTCAATTCGACGGTATGTTTTTTTTTTGTCTGTTTGTTACTCGATTACTCCGCCAATTGTGGACCGATTTTCAAAATTCTTTTTTTGTTCGAAAGGAGATATGCCAAGGGTGGTCCCATGATAAGGAAACCAGGATCTGATGATGGCATCCCAGTGAAATCGAGGGGAACATTCAAAAATCGTAGGAGCAATTAGTGCGTATGTTAATTTTTTCATTAAGTATTTTAAAGTACTGCAATTTAATGAAGGCCTGGAGTCGATCTGATGATGGAGCCGAAAGACAGTCGAGGGGACTCCTCAACGATTTACAGCAGTTACCTTGTGTTTGGGCTTGATTAATTTGTATTGATGTGAACTTTACACCTCGATGAGTTTTGACTGTCATTAGGGGTCTGATGATGAAGACGAAGGACAATAAGGAAACTCCTCAACAGTTTACAGTAGCTACCTTGTGTATGTTCACCGATTACTCGAAGACGGCTGGACCGATTCCAAAAGTTCTTTTTTTATTTGAAAGGATACCCTTTCAAATAAAAAAAGAACTTTTGGAATCGGTGGAACTCTCGAGGTGGTCCCATTATCATCAAGTTGGAATCTGATGAGAGGATCCCATGGAAGTCGAAGGAATCCTTCAAATTTTATAGGCAAATCTATAGCGATTTGGATATTTTTTAAAGTAACTTGAGCATTTGCTCTCGGAAATCATCATTTAAAGTGGAGCTGATGATGAAGACCACAGATGGCCATCGGAACTACTCAATGACAAATATTTCACGGGTTGCGATTCGATTACTTTAATATGGTTGCTAAGCAATTTATGCTCGTCACAATGCGTATGGTGAGTGATTGTTGAGGTGTTCTCCTGGTTCTTACCGGGAGAACTCCTCAACAATTAACGTCCCAACATCCAGAAAAGCAATATTTTGTAAAAGGTGATGAACGGAAAAATTTCGGAAGTCGGTGTCAATAAACGAAAATGCGAAACCAAAGACACCGACTTCCGAAATTAAAGTTATTTTTCAATTTGTAGTGTTTTTTTTTTTGAAGTCGGTTGTTTTTTTTTTTTAATTTTTTTCATATGCAAAGTAAATGACAAAAAGGAGGTTTGAAAATAAAATGTTCAGAAGAAGCCTAGGTCCGAAATATATTAAATAATACATATTATTAATATCAAGCGTAGTGTGGGACGCCCCCCAGCTAGATGGACCGACGACCTTAAGAAGGTAACTGGGACAGATTGGTTGCGGAATGCGGAGGACACGGTGTTATGGTGCAGCCTAGGAGAGGCCTATGTCCAGCAGTAGACTGCGATAGGCTGAGTTGATTATGAATACGCATGAAACCATGTCAAATATTATTCTATCTTCTTAAATAACGTTGACTGACTGACCCGTTGGTCTCGTGGTTGCAAGCGCGACTGCTGAGCGTGGGGTCCTGCGTTCGATTCCCGGGTCGGACAAAGTGTTATTGGGTATTCCATTAGGAATTTCTTAGTAACAGTCCGGAGTTTGGAAGTTGGCGGTTTAATACCCCCGTGCCTCGGAAAGCACGTAAAGCCGATGGTCCTGCGCCTGAACTCTCCCCGGTCGTGTCGGATTGCCGTCCCATCGGACTATGAGAGTAAAGGAACAGAGAGTGCACCTGTGCTTGCGCACACACTTGTGCACTATAATATCTCCTGCGTACCTGGCTAATATCCATTGAGATTGGCCACCGTGACCGATCGGGGCGGCTTCTTCTTCTTCAGGTGTTTGTATGGCTCAGGCTTAAATCAAAGACCTTATTCGATACTATAACAGTTTCAGTCGTGGTCTGACAATTCGCAAAATCGATAGTTCACACTAGTCGACTTTTCCGCGTTGCTTGTCTTGTTTCCTACCTTTGATGCGGTGAATGGCGGCGAAGGTCGACGGATGCCCGGGCGCATCCGGGCAATTTTTACCTGGTGATCACGCGAGGAGCTTGCCCTGCGGTTGCGCAGTGGTCGCTTTCTACCTTCGTAACTGAGCAACCTCAGGATTTATAATATTAAAGTGGGGTTAGCAAAAAGTGCTTTGCTAGGTTTTTAATTGAAATGAAATTGTTTGTTCTATAAATAAGATACTTAGCGGAATCACTTTTACACGTCATATATAAAAAAATGCTAGATGGAGTCGAAATTGCCTATCTTAATGATGAAATAATGGTTTAGGAGGCTTTAAATTAACTTTAAGTAGGTAAATAATTTGATGACGATCAATAAATACAGTCTGACAACCGCGGGGCGCTGCTGCTATAGTACTAACTAATATTATAAATTACTAGCTGCATCGCCAACCCGCCTGCCAAGCATGGCTATTATGGCAACCCCCCCCCCAAAATTGGGGGAGGCCTATGTCCAGCAGTGGACGTCTATCGGCTGAAACGACGACTAGCTGCATCCTGCGGTTTCACCCGCATAAGTGTCGATCCCGTGGGAATATCAGGTTAAAAACTATCCTATGTTATTCCCCGGGATGCAATCTATGTCTTTGCCAAATTTTATCGAAATCCGTTCAGTGGTTTAGGCGTGAAAAGGTAACATACAGACAGACAGAGTTACTTTCGAATTTATAATATTAGTATGGATGCGAAAGTAAGTTTGTTTGTTACGCTTTCACGCTAAAACTTCTGAATGGATTTGAATGAAATTTGGCACATAGCTAGCCCAGACCTGGGTTAGGACATAGGATACTTTTTATGCCGATACTCCTACGGGAACGAGACTTATATGGTTAAAACCGCGGGGTGCAGCTAGTTGAATATAAATAAAACCAAAAAAAGCTTCGATTTAAGCAACGCTGTCGATTCAGTTTATCCCGGCCATAAATTTTCAATGTTCGGCCCGCAGTGCTTTTTACTTTTTGGTAAAAAGTAGTTTTTCATCGATAATTTACTGCGGAAACCTGTTATTTAACAAAAAACATTCCTTAAATGCTTGTGAAAAACAGATGGAAAACATTTAGAAATCGGATTTTAAACGTTTACCTCTTGCCTGTTTGTTATAATTATAAAAATACTTTCGCGAAATAACATAACATAATATCACGCCTGTAATCACTGCAGGGTTAGACAGAAGTCAGAGTCGTCTTTTTACATCGTTCTGACATATAATTATAAATTCAACATTAATGATGTAAATCATTTTTTTTTTCTAAAAATATAATTTAAAAGAGTGTCCATGGAGTTTCTTGCCCGTTCTTCTCCATAGGTACCTACGCTTTGGAATGGGCAACTAGCTTCATATTTTCCGACTGACCGACTACTTGACAATTCAAAAGTGCCTGTAAATGGTTTAATTGAAATAAACGCTTTCCGTCTTATTACAAAACGAGATCTAATTTTAAACCTAGCCTAAACCTTCGAGCCAGTTACTCTATTTTGAACTTTATTCCGACAAACGTAAAGTTCTTAATGCAAAATTGACAACTTAGACTCGGGTTTAACGTCAGTTTTTGTAATAAGAACTTTAGCTTCGTCGGATTATGGTTCGAAATTAAAAAATAGCTGGATGGTTTAAACCTGGGTTTAAAGATAAAGATAGATAGATAAAGATAGCGATAAAGATAGATAAGATAGCGTACCTTCTAACTCACGTAATTCGTAATTTTAAACTTTATGAATACAGTACATCGGTATTTTGAACTTCGAAGTTCAGTATGACAGTCAATCTTGTTTTGTAATAAGGCCGTTTGAGTTTGAGTTTGAGACACCCACATTTCGCCAGTTATATTAATTAAGTTCCATGTAATAGGAAGGCAAGCCTATTGCCATCAACCGGCCTCAAATCCAAACTCAGGGTTGCTACTGAGAAGTTCCTGATGAAAAAAGCCCAATAACACTTTGACCGACCTGGCAATCGCACCTAAGACCCAGTAGAGAAGGGTAAATTTTTGTAAGGGGTAAGCCGGAGTAGATATCTTTAATATGATTATATTATATGTCTATAGAATACTAACTGTGCCATTTTTCAAAGGGAAGCCGGTAGGCATCGACTTGTATGGAACCTTCACCACTGCTAGGACCTCATGCTCTGCAGTAGTGACCACTAAGACCAACGGGGCATACTCGGGAATACCTCCTTGTAAAATTATGAAAATCCCGCTTAAAATTCCCCGCAATTAGTGCTTTATGAAAGATCCCATAAAAGTAATGACAATGAAAACATATCACAAAAGAACGGTTCCCTTGTAACAGAGATACCCAGAGAGGGGTTTTGGGTATTTCGCTTTAAGGGGCAAGCGCCCGGATATTTTATTGAAATTTGCAGGTCAGTGTCAAGTTGTATATGTTGATCACACTAATATTATAAAGGCGAAAGTTTGTGAGTGTGTTTGTGTGTGTGTTTATATGTCTGTTACTTCTTCACGCTCAAACAGCTGGACGAATTTTGATAAAATTTTGTATGAAGGTAGCTGACACCCTGGATTAACATATAGGCTACTTTTTATCCCGATATTCCCACGGGATCGACATTTACGCGGGTGAAACCGCGGAGCGCAGCTAGTTAAAACATAATTCGCGGCCGTAACAAACATAACTTTACGGAATTATAATAATTAGATTCAGCAATACAACTAATAAAAATCATGACGTTTGAAGCCAATTTATTTATTTATTATTTATTTAATACTTCAAGCACATAAATGTACAGAGGCGGACTTAATGCCATAGGCATTTTCTACCAGTCAACCTTTAGGTGATGCAGAGACAAACAGTGGTAGGTGCAATCAAGAACATTGAGTAATAAATATTTCCAATTCTAACATTAGGAAAGTTAGAATTGGCTTGAAATGTCATGATTTCCTTGTATTCATTCAATAGGGTAATATGAACTTAGAGAATCGTATTGATGATTTTTAGGGTTCCGGACCCAAAGGGTATAAACGGAATCCTATTACTAAAACTTCGCTGTCTGTCCGTCTGTCCATCTGTCTGTCTGTCACCAGGCTGTATCTCAAGAACCGCGATAGCTAGACTGTTGAAAGTTTCACAAAGTATGTATTTCTGTTGCCGCTATAACAACAAATACTAAAAAAAAAAAAAAATAAATATTTAAGGGGGGCTCCCATACAACAAACGCGATTTTTTTGCCCTTTTTTGCTCGATATCAAAAATGGTAACAGGTAGGCACTTGAAATATTCAGAAAATACTCATTTGTATTTTAACTTTAATAATAAAATTAAAATAAAATAAATATTTAAGGGGGGCTCCCATACAACAAACATGTTTTTTTTCGGCGTTCAAATTCAAATTCAAATTCAAATTCGTTTTTGCCTTGTGGTACGGAACCCTTCGTGTGCGAGTCCGACTCGCACTTGGCCAGTTTTTATGATTATAATTCGTGCGGTTCCCCCTTAATAAAACAAACGAGCGTTCAACTCTTGACAAAATTAATTGCTT
Source organism: Mesoligia furuncula (assembly GCA_916614155.1). Lineage (NCBI taxonomy): Eukaryota > Metazoa > Arthropoda > Insecta > Lepidoptera > Noctuidae > Mesoligia > Mesoligia furuncula. Next base: position 22,253,008 of record OU744808.1, read on the forward strand.
CCTATTGTACTACAAACTGTTGGCGACGTAATCGTAATATTAAAATTTTGTTCAAAGTCCGTATGGAACCAAAGTGCATACAACTAACAATCTTAACAGTTTTGTAATAACGTGCAAAATAGAGTCAAGCAATTTCAAATTTCAATAATACAAAACGGGTGCTAATTAAGGCAGCTTCTTTAAAATGTCATTCTCATCTGCAAATATATTTAGTTGTCTAATGAATTAATAGGTCAGCGACGAACTTTTAGCGTCTAATAAATGGTTTATAAGCGACCATATATTGTAAAACAAGCTACTGTTAATATGACGCAACATGGTGATAATTCTTTGTGATATGTCTACTCATTGCCAGCTTCTAATAAGTGTATCAACTTCATCTATAAAATAATATCAACGTACTCTAATTTCATAGAGTCACCTTTATTTTTATACTTTAGCATAAGTAATTGATGAGTGAATCTACTATATTTGAACATAAAATTTCCTTATTATTGTCATCAAATAATGGTCAATGAAAGCTATAATTTCATGTATTCGCCTATCTATTTATAATGTTACCATAAGTAATTGACTATTATACCTACCCAAATGAACATACAAAAAATATTGTTATCATAAACAAACATCTGCAACTCTGTGTTTGTTTGTGTTTGGACACACCTTAGGGAAAATTAAAACCAAACGAAAACGAAAACGAGGTGGTGGTGGTGGTGGTGGTGGTGGTGGAGGGGGGAGGGGGGTCCCCCGTTCCCCCTGGTACCACTCCCATGAAACGAGGACGCACCATTCTTGAGAAAAACAAATTATTGTAACCTAACCTCATAACACTAGTTTTCAATACAAAGTTGCTTCTGCACGTCTCCGGCGCTGCGGGAAGTGCAGCCCCTTCGCCCTTACGTAACAAAGGATACTAATAATAATAATATAATAATAATTTTTTATTGACATAATACAGTTGTTACATAGTTTTTTGAAGCCCTGACTCCTGAGCTAGGTAGTAACCTGTGTTACAGGAGCCAGCGTCTTCGCCCATTTGTGGTTCATGTAGGTATTAAAAATGTGCAATAAAATAATACAAAAAAAGAAAAAACATGGAAAAAAAAAAGCCTAAAATATAACAAGGAAACGAAATTTAAGATGCACACATACTCTTTGATAGGTATACAAAATCTTTGTGTGTTTGTGTGTGAGGGAGTGAGGGTGTGTGTGAAAGGGAGTGAGGGTGTGTATGTGTGTGTAAGGGAGTGAGGGTGTGTATGTGTATGTGTATGTGGGTGAGTGTAGATTGTTTTATGAGTACTGGTATTGTAATAGATCTTCCGTCTGGTGGTAATCAAGTGTTTGAAGCCATTCGGAGATTTTTAATTTAATTTCTTTAGTTGTGAACGGATTAATGTTAAGGGTATTGTTTAGTTTATTGTAAATGTAATTTGCCATGTAAAAGTGTTGTCTTCTAGCGGAAGCGGTTTTACATCTTTCTGGTCTACATACATCAGTGTGAGTAATAGTTCTCTTCACTTTGGTGGCGTGAATTACCGGTGTCAATTGGTGTTGTTTAATTGTGAGATGAAGTAAGTATATCTGTCTCACGGTAAGGACTTTACAGTTGTCATAAAGATCCTTCGTAGGAAACCGGTACGGTCTAAAGGTCATGACCTTTAACAAAGATCTTTGTGCTCTTTCGAGGTGAATCATAAAGGTTTTGCAAGCGCATCCCCAGGCCGTGATACAGTAGCCAATGATTGACTGTGCCAACGCAATGTACACCGTGCGGAGTAGCTTAAACTTAGCAACGTGTCGAAGGTTCTTAAATGTCCATATGAGTTTCCTAACACGGGAAGTGGTCAATTCAATGTGTGGACGCCAGCTTAGTCGTTCATCCAGAAGTACACCTAGATATTTTACTGACTTTTTTTGCGAGATTGGGAGACATGGGCACTGGTGACCATTTAAGTCGTTGCAGGAGTGCGCTTTGAGACTTATTTCCAAGGGTTTAGTATTGGCGAAAGTAAATTGCATATAAGAGGTCTTTGAAATATTCAGGGTTAGTAAGTTACTTCCTAGCCAATGGATTATTTTATGTAAGCCCAGCTCCGCCGCTTGTTGCACTTTCTCCCAACTCTCAGCGTGAAATATTAATACGGTGTCGTCTGCATAACTAAATATTCTGCCCTTATCAAGAGATTGCTGGCACAGGTCATTCACATAGACCAAGAAGAGACTCGGGGATAAGCAGCTTCCTTGGGGCACACCATAGTCAATTTTGGCTTCACTGCTAACCTCTTCACCAATCCTTACTTTTTGTGTTCGGTCTGCAAGAAAGTCAGCAAATATGCTGAGAGCTTTCCCCCTGATTCCGGCATGTTCTAACTTCTTTACAAGGGTTGGAATACAGACAGTGTCAAACGCCTTGGCTAGGTCTAGAAAAACACCCAGACATTTCTGTTTTGCATCCACTTTTCCAGTAATGTAGTCAACAAGTTGAGTAACTGCGTCTTCGGTGCTTTTCCCGGACCTGAAGCCAAATTGTGAGTCTGATAGTATTTTAGAGTGCTCCAAGTATTTTATGAGTCTATGGTTCAGTAGTTTTTCCAAAATTTTTGACAGTGCTGAAAGTACTGAGATAGGTCTATAATTTTTAACATCATCTTGATTCCCTCCCTTGTGGACAGGCGTTATTAGAGACTTTTTGAGGATGCGGGGGAAGACTCCCTGCGCAAAACATTTCTCAATGAGTTTTGTAAGAGGTGAGACTAGTACATCTTTGCCCAGTTTGAGGAGTTTTGCCGGAATAGAGTCCCATCCTGTAGCGCTGTCAGTTTTCAGGTTATTCATCACCGACTCAACTTCGATCTCGCCAGGGGATAATAAGACCATAGATTCACATGCAGAGGGTGTTTCAAATTTATATGGGGCGCTTGGGGAATTTTGGTTTTGACTAATAGAGTCAGATAATTGCTTACCAATATTAGCAAAGTAATGATTAATTTCCTCAATGGCATTGGGCGCATCTGTTGCAGTTAGGAGTTTGTCCGCTGATATTTTTTGTCCATTTTGATTAGTAATAGTTTTAATGATATTCCATGTTTCTTTATTGTTTTTTGAGGATTCTAAGGCGGATCTATCGTGATTTAGTTTTATCTTCCTAAGTAACAGATTGCAGAAATTACGATACCGTTTATATGACAGCTCTATAATTCCGTTTTTTGGGTCTGCTAGAAATGTTTTATGGAGATTATCCCTGTGTCGAATACACCGTAAAAGACCAGGTGTAATCCAGGGCTTAAGTACTGTTTTCCGGTTTGGGACTTTCTTGACTTGGGAGTGTTGAGATATTGTGGACATCAAACATTCGACAAACCTAGTTGCTGCTTCATTCGCGTCGCAGTTGTCGGATAGAAAGGAGAAATCTGTATTTTTAAGTTGCTGTACAGCGGCCTCATAATTTACTTTTGTGTCGTATTTACACGTGTGTTTATTGTTTTTAACGCCCTTACTTAAGCATACCATTACAGCGGCATGGTCACTGACTGTGGAATTTATTACTATGACAGTTGCACAAGAAGATTTATTAATCATAACATGATCGAGGCAGTTCTGTAATCTTGTCGGATGTGTATGTCCCGGTAAAATACCCATTTCAGCAGTCAAGTTAAGATAAGATGAACTATTTCTGTCAGTATTTCCAGGTTTTATGTCAATATTAATGTCTCCTATTAAAATTATGTTTTTCGCTTTTTGTTTACTTAAAATGTTTTCTAGGGAATTTAGAAAGCGGTCAATACAATACGACGATGGGGATCTATAGGATGCTAAAATACATGTGTCGGAATCAATTTTTAGTAGAAGAAAGTTGGCACCTATTGGTTCTGGTTCTTCCACTGTACATTGAATACTGCTTTTAACGTATATTGTAATACCGTCGTTTTGATTTAAGCATTTTTTACTGGAGTATGTCACATAGTTTTCAATTGGAGGAATCGGTTTGTCATCATTAAGCCAACACTCTGTCAGGATTATAATGTCCATATCACAACATAACCTAGCCAATTGAGCCTGGAACCCATCCAAGTTTTTATATATGCTTCGGATATTCTGAGTTATTATTTTTAGTGAATGCTTTGAGGTTTTTATGATGTCGTTACAGATATTAGTATCACAGTGATGTGAAGAAGCCACCATGAAGTTATCTATTTGTGATGTGATGTTAGTGTTTGTGTTAGCCATTGAGTACCGTTATAATTTCAGTGTTACGTATTAATGTCCGGGGTCTTGTTTTAGGCGTGGTATAGTCTTGTAGTAAAACATTGAGATTGGATCCGTTCATAGAGGTAGATATATGTATGTTGATGTATGTATTTTTGTGGTATGGTTGTGTTTTGTGTATTGAGTTGTCCTTATAGTGTTTGGTTGTATATGTATAACTGTGTGTTGTACAATAACAGAGCAGGTGCAGATAAAAAAATATTAAAACATAAACAGATAAGCGAGCGGAACAAGCAATTCCGTAGACCAGTCATTGTTCTAAGTTTGGTTTCACTTCCGCAGGTTGGCTCACCTCCGCAGCTTCGGCTTACTGGTCGCCTCCGGCGATCAGCCTCAGCCGCTCCTGCTCGCACGGGTGCCTATGCCTATACAGCGGGCGGGGGCTGCACTCCCTCCGCGCCTCCGGATTTTTAAATACACCCTCGGGGTAGCAGCCAAAGACTACGTGGAGTCGGGGTGCCCCGATTCGGTTTTGGGACAGATTTGACCTATTTCAACCAGAAAGTGGGGTACGCTAACTTCCTTCTGAACAGAATTTCTAGGTACATGATTCCCAACGAGCGTCAGGTACACTCCCGCGCTTGTGTTGCAAACTTTCACGAAAAAAGAATATGATTTATTAATTTAGTTGTTGAATGAAAAACTTTAATTGCTAATTTTGAGGCTGGAATTTGATTTTATTAGCAGACAGATGTTGAATCTCTAAAATATATAAAGTAGCTCACTTACAGCATTAGTCGCTGAGTTATCAAATCAGAAGTAAATATATTTATCGGTAGCTCGGAGTCATATTAATTTACGCTCGTAAATTGACGCTGGTTTTTTAATATTCTGTTGGAATAGTAAAGATGATGAATTAATATAATTGAAGCTGTTCTATTAACTCGTCGCCCACATATAAAAAAGACGCTAGGTTGCAGGTGCTAAAGAAAACTTTTGTTGCCGCACATATAATTTCCCATACAAAACAACAACTTACAGATATTTGAATTCAAATTCAGCCTATTGATAAAATAGAGTTCTGGACAAGATAAAATAAATTATTTCAAGGCGTACCTAATTTAAACGGGCAAATACCTATTTCGACGACATTCGTGAATTATTCGTAATAGGCAATATAGGTACCTAATTTGATAACGTTAAGGCAGACCGGGACGGCATGGCAAGGGATTTTGCCGTCAGCCAACGCACACTAGCCGCTTAGATACCGCTGCCTTCCAGCGGCTTCCCCGCTTCTCTACCCCCGCCGCCTCACCCCGCGGTATGTCACAACGAGCGCCGGAGTCCTTGGCATGCCGTTGCATAACGCAGGACGCCACGGCATCCCGCCGCGGGAGCCCGTGGCGCGTCTTTCAATGCCGTGCAATGAAATCCCTTTCGATGCCACGGCATCATTTTAAAGCATAGCAATTCATGTCGTATTTCTATATCGATACGTTTGAATGTCCATTAGTAAAAATTTAAATCCCTTGCCATGCCGTCCCGGATCCTTAACTGGATTTGTTGGGGTCGGACATACATAATGAGCCTATAATGTTCCCACTGTTGAGTCACAGGCCTCCTCTAGGTGAGAGGGAGTGGGCCGTAATCCACCACGCGGGCCCAGTGCGGGTCGGTAGATGTCACATGTCTTCGAATTTTTGGTTCGAGGACATGCCGGTTTCCGCACGATGTTTTCTCTCACCATTTTGAGAGCAGTGGTGATGAAATTATTTACACAAAGTAAAGCGCTTGCCTACTGGATTTGAATCCACGACCTACAACTTGTAAGTCGGGACCTTTACCACTGTGCTACGTAGGGGTAGGCCGATATTACAGAATTGAATTTTTTTTTTAATAAATTGTTGAAAAATGTACCTTCCTAAAAAGGATAATTCCCGCTAAAATTAGAAATGAGTATCCCTTTGATCCATTTCTCGGTTCATATTCAACACTATAATCAATGTGTATCAGATGTTGTTTATTACCGAGAATAATTTTCTCATTGTAGGTAGAATGAGGTACGCGACGCCATGATTGTTAATATTATGCCTCATTAAACCGCGCATAAAATACAAACATACGTTATATGGCGTATACTGTATACACACAAATACAAACAGCCTTAATAGGTAGACTGTATGCATGTTAGGCTGTGTGTAATTTAATTAAGCCTGTGATTATTCGGGTAAATACTATTAAATCCAAATTCTAAATCGATATCATTGGCCTGTACTTAAGTCTATGCATTTTTTTTGTATCAAGAATATTTATTGTATCGTGTATTCCTTTTTAGGGTTAGTCAGACTCGCACACGTAGGGTTCCGTAAAACAAGACAAAATATGCCTAAGAAGTACGTGCCTTGTAAGGTCACTTCCTTAAATTTTTAACTTTATTAGAGGTATTTGTTGTTAGAGCGGCAATACACTGAAAGAAATAACCAGTAAATAAAAATTAAAACACATTGATCTAAACTGCTTTAAACAGTTCCATATGAGCCCATAGATATATGAAATGAGCTTAACGTTCAAAACAGTAGGTATTTTTAACTGATCCGAAAACAGTTAAAGCTCGAGGCAAAATGTTACCGTCATGACAATAAACGTTAACGTTTTAAGCAGCTAAAAGGTCACAAAATTAACTGTTTTATTAATTTGGTAATATCGTTCAAACCATTAAAATTACATTAATGGTGGTTTTCCTTTTTTTTGTTGTTATTCAGTAAACAGTATAATGAATTATTAAAAGTTACTGTTTTTTCTTTTACTGTTTTACAAACATTTCCTTTTACTGTATAAAGTCAGTAAGTCTTAATAAAATCACTTTAATGTGGTGTAGTAAAAATTATTTTCACACCACCTGCTCGAAAATGTCAAATTATATGTCAAGCAACCTTAACCTAAAGTGAGTCATTAGTGGCCGGGGGCACAGCCGGTCAATAATGTTGTACTGGATTTCATTATGACCCGCTGGTCAATAATGTGATTTGAATTTGGAATCTCACATGCTCAGCTAAATTGGCAGTATAGTACTAACAAACAGACACCCTTTGGTGCCAGAAAGAGGAAAGCTATTCTCTAAACCTTACTACGCGTGGATGATATTCTCGATTTCCTACAAAATCATAACGACTGCTTCTTCATATCGTTGCCATGTTTTCGAAGACATAATATTGTAAGAATAATTAGATAACTACGAACCATTTTTTAAAAGGAATGGAATAACATTAAAACTGGCATTAATAATAACAAATACGGGACCGCGCCGTAATACCGTAATAGTAATTGGCTGTGACTTTAGTTAATTTATATTAATTAAACTGCTTTAAGATTGCTGTGGATTTTGTGAATAAATAAATAAATAAATAATAAAACCTATCTATACTACAGTCGATTTATCACATTTTATCAAAAATACTCTATTTTACGAGCGTCTCCAGTGACGTTCTAAATTCAAAATGCATACAGCCAATCATCCAAAACCATTCTACCAGCCCTGTATAAAGCTTAGTTTACACAAACGCCACTTCCATGAGAGTGATATCAATAGACACACACGACAAAACCGTAGAAGAGACTTTTTTTTTGAAAATCGAGTTGATCGTGTCTTGGCTTCTTATTGGTAGACGCAATAAAGGCGCGAATTTTCGTACTATGGCTATTATTTTCTCACAGTAGGTGTAAAAAGTAGAGTATCCTCCTCTGGGCTAAAGGTGTCTTTGCCTTGGGCTAGCTTGAATCCCTCGCTGCATTCAGGATTCTTGTATTAACTCTCTCGCTTCGCTCGTGAGTTAAACTCTAAACTCCCTCGGTGCATAATCTACTATTTTTCATCTCTCATACTCGGAAAGTAGTGTTTGTTTGATCCGAATAGCGGGTGGAAAACGCTTCTTCCCACCCTTGGGCGGGAAAGTCTCATAGTAATTGCTTCCCTCCCTAGGGCGGGAATGAAATTTAAAAATAGAACTAAATTTAGTTAGGTAGTCAGCTTAGTCAGACATACGACACCCTTAATTGATTATGTAAATATTTATTATGCTACCCATCAAATCTTATGAATGTGCGTTAATTAGGAGAGTTGGATAAAAAGCTCATATGTTAACGCCATTAAATCTTTCAGATTTAGCGCACAAGTTAATAATTTACCTTGAATAAATTCAACATAAACAAAGGTACGATAATCACCATTTTGATGTCAGTTGTGGTCGAGGCTAAAAAACATAAAAATTGAGGATTTCGAACATCCTGACTTTACCATAATGGGGCTGTGAATATACATCACTTAATTATTTGACGAATTTATCCATAGTTTAAGGTAAATAAGTAGTGGTAATGAACTTTTTTTGATATCTAATGTCGAAGTTTCGCGCCAATCGTATGTGTTTACATTTTTACTTTTCACAAATTTCACACACACACATGTAGATAAGATTTAAAATGTGACAAATGTTGTTGATAATATTATAAACAACACGAAAATGCCCAGGTTTTAACGTAATTTTCAAACACAGGTTCATTAATACGTATTAATCATTACCACTAGGTACTCAATTTGTGTTCAAAATCGCCGACCATTATTTTTTTTTTATTGCAGTGATGTGTGAAAGTGATTATTCCAAACAATTTTTTTTTTAATTTCGATTGACTCGAGTAATTAATATGACGAATGTAATCGATATTTTAAAATAAAATAAAATTATTTTAAGCAATAAATACAATAAGCATTGTTTATAATAATTATTTATGCTTTTCTAATATCATTTCAATCTCTTCTAATATCATGTCAATAACAGACAGGCCAATAGGTACCTCATTTACTGAATTTCGCGCCGAAATGCTTCTATAATTGAATTTATATTCGGAATGAGATCGCTGTTTAAAATTATTTTAATTTATTGGACAATTATTTACTGTGGATTTTACTTTTGATACTTTCTAATAGTTTACTACAGAATTCCCAGTAAACATTATTTAGGTAGGCTTACCAGAAGTTTTTTTGAGAATGATGATAATTAATTAATTCTATAGATTGGTTATTCTGCAGACACTTTACATTTCAATACATTTTGTTAGTTTAAAGAGTTTTTATTCAGTTTCTACAATTTTTTTTAATTTTTTTTATTGCGAGTATCGTTTAGGCTGTATGCAAGTTTTGAATCGAAATAAGAAAGTTGGGTCAGCACTAAAAAGTGTCACGTCGCAACACAATTTTTATTAATTTTTATCAAGATTATCGTGTTTTCTAAGTAATTTATGAAAAATGGTAAAAGTAAGAATGCAGACAGAATGATAATAATACGGGCCTTAGTAAGCGGAACGGCCTGCGGTGGTGACACAGATTTTACTCATGTGGCGGTGACGTGGTGTGTTCCATACTTCAAATTTAAAAAAGACTAATGAATAGGTATTGTAATTGTAATCAATAAATATTTTAGAAAAACTACCTACTATTTTTTACTTTCCTTAAATTCGAAATGAAAAGTAGAGTGTTTAACGCGGGTGAAGTCATCAATTCCCACTCGGACTATAGCCGCCCTCGCTGCGCTCGGGCGTCTAAATGCCTCGTATGGAAATTGATTCCTTCCGACCCTTGTATAACAATCTACTATTTTCAGTGTTGTATGCTGTGAAAATTTCAACTGTCTACCTACTGCTGTTCATGTGATACAGCCCGCTGACAGACAGACGAACAGACGGATGGACAACGGAGGCTTGGTAATAGGGTTCGCTTGGGCCCATTTGGGTACGGAACCCAAAAAAGTTGAAAATAATATCCTAAAATTGCATCGTCATACGTTATATTTACAATGCATAGTGAACATAACTGAATAATCCTAAAACTTCTTTCTCCAAGAAGTAGGAGGGAAACATTTTTAATATTTTCTTGATCAGACTGCCATGTCCTTCACCCAAGCCTCGACCCCCAACAAAATGCAAATGGCAGCCAAGTTCAAGTGTAACCAAACTATTAGCATAGACCAACAACGCTTGGCCTTCACTAACTTATATTACTTTTGTCAAACTTGGCTCGCCGCCTAACTATCGCCTGAGGTAAGCCACTTACCTAACCTTTAGGATGCTCCTGTGGGGTAATTACGTAACACAATAACAGAGCAATGGTTTTTATTTTGACAGTTCAACAACATCCATTGCGTTATTTATACGTTGTTAAACAGACAAATTTTTCGTACATATGAAGCAATGGATTAGCAATATCCTTCAAAATTATTCTGAATTGTGATTGATAGTGTGTTATGCAATTAGGGATGGTTTGGCAAAAATATACAAAAAAAATACTCAATACTCAAGAGAAATCACAAGAAACTTAGTTGCTTCAAGTTAGTTTTAGTTGTTTTAATTATTGATGTCGATACCGTGGGAATATCGGAATAAAAAGTAGCCTATATGTTAATCCAGGGTGTCAGCTACCTTCATACAAAATGTTATCAAAATTGGTCCAGCCGTTTGAGCGTGAAGATGTAACAAACATATAAACACACCCTCACACACACACACTCACAAACTTGCGCCTTTATTTATTAGTGTGATCTTTACATTTGTCGTAATGGCAATAGACGGTCTTGGATCGATGCCAAGATATTTTGAAGGTCAGTGTGTAGGATTAAGTCATGGGTCTATTATAGACCCCATCACTACGATTTGAGAAAAGGGGTCTATTATAGACCCCATCACTACGATTTGAGAAAAGTCATCAATCCCATGACTTAATCCTACACACTCAGGCATGATGCACAAAACTGAAATTACATTCAAAATATCTTGGCATCGATCCACGGTGACCGCCCGCCTGGCGCCCGATGAATTTGCAGAAACTTTCACGTAACTATAGGGATGGTCGATAAGTAAGCGATTCGCGATTCCGAAATGTTTTAAACAATCGAATACAGAATTTTCATTCTAAAGAAAAACTTAACTTGTTTTGACTCAAGAATTCAAACGATGATTCACATATTCGATGAAATGTGACTTTGAATATTATTATGATTACTTTTATTCCAGAAGCGGCGATTAGACTGTAATCAGAGGGGTTCACAGTTTGATCTCAGGCCCCCCCCCCCCCCACATGAGGCGTGCGCCGGGCGCGAGCGTTCCTCGAGCGTGTGTCCGACGTGCGTGCCGCGTAGTCAATTTCACTGCGTGGCGCACGTCGGTCACACGCCCGAGGAACGCTCGCGCCCGTCGCACGCCTAATGTGGGGGGGGGGGGCCAAATTCCAATCTGTCAAAAATATCTCTTTCCCTCCATTTTTTTTGACATTGATTGTCGCAGAGATAAGATTGCAACTAGATCTTGAACATTCTTAATTACGAGAATTGGCCTTCAGAATTTCAATTCCTCTGGTTTAATTACATCACATTCTACGTATGAAAAATTCCTAGTTAGTTAGTCTTTTTTTCCTTGGAGAAATCCTCATGGATATTTCCCGTCTGGGGAGAACGGAGGGTTATGTCAAACTCCTACCGACTAAAACCCCGCTGCTCCTTCTAGTACTATAAGTCGGGGGCCCGGAAGATACATGTACCTACATAAGTCATCTAGTTACCTACCAAACTGCTGCGTAAGTACACTACCTAGATAACCCTTCCTAGGTAGTGCTGTGCAGTACCCGGTGAGTACCGTCGGTACTTACCCATTGTCGGTTTACAAGGAGTCGTCTAGTGCCAGAACTGTAACTAATACCTACCTAGATTTTATGGTTTATTAGCGTGGCTAGCTAACATCGTCGTCGTTTCAGCCGATAGACGTCCACTGCTGGACATAGGCCTCCCCCAATTTTGGGAGGGTTTGCCATAATCGCCACGCTTCGGCAGGCGGGTTGGCGATCGCAGTATGGTATGATGGTGGAATACATAGAGAACGCTGCTGCCCATTCTCCGGTACGACCCTTAGTCGCCTTTTACGACACCCACGGGAAGTAAAGGGTGGTGTTATTCTTTAAGTCCGGCACCACACAGACCTCCGGCACCACACAGGCGGTCTGTGTGGTGCTAGCTAACATATGGCAAATAATTTAATTTAATGTTCTGTGTCCTGTAATGTATGTATTTATTTATTTATTTATTTATCCATTTATTTCAGGCATCAAGGCCCATATAAAACACATACAATACAATATTATAACTTAAAAATATTATAAATACATACAACATTATATACTATGCATATGTATTACTTTGCATGTCTAGTATTGTATACAATGAAGTATTTTCTAACTGACCAGATAGCTGTGCTGCTGGGGAGTTTGTTGCGCCACTTCTTCTCCCCAGCGAAAGCAGTAGGACGTGGTAGGTAAAGGGCGGGCGTTTTGGAGGACTGTTTTTTGTAATTTTGACGTTCGAAAAGTGCTTATTCTCAGCCTAGTTTGAATAAATGACATTTGATTTTGATTTGAGGTCCCAAAATTATTGCACACTACCAGACACCCTATTAGAATGTTATGTTATGTTATTATCATAATGCATACAGTGAATTTTTACTATTATGTTAAAATAAATAAAATAATAAAAATACCTACGGATATTTTCGCCTTGTACGAAGCCCTCAGATCGACAAAAGATGTCTAATTTTAGCCATTTAAATTAGTTATAGGTACCAATTGTGGTCACATTACAAATCTACGCACGCAGTCGTACACATATAAGGTTCTAGCGTAGTAGACAGTTCGTTAATTTTGGTGTTTTGACTGTACACCGGAAGTGTGACTGTAATTTACGTAGTTTTAATCATTTTTAGGGTTCCGTAGCCAAATGGCAAAAACGGAACCCTTATAGATTCGTCATGTCTGTCTGTCTGTCTGTCCGTCTGTCTGTCTGTCTGTCTGTCCGTCCGTATGGCACAGCCACTTTTCTCCGAAACTATAAGAACTATACTATTGAAACTTGGTAAGTAGATGTATTCTGTGAACCGCATTAAGAGTTTTACATAAAAATATAAAAAAAAAACAATAAAGAACCGAAACTCAAAATTTTTTTTTCATCAAACCCATACGTGTGGGGTATCTATGGGTAGGTCTTCAAAAATGATATTGAGGTTTCTAATATCATTTTTTTCTAAACTGAATAGTTTGCGCGAGAGACACTTCCAAAGTGGTAAGTCCCATGTAATTGTACAGATACATATGAAAATGACATAAATAATTCTCTTGACGCACTAATTAAATGGCTAGACGATAATAATTTAAATATTAATTTAGGTAAGACAAAGATAATGCACTTTAGACAACGTACTCCCGGCGGAACTAATCTCAACATCCATTACAAAAATGACAAAATTGAAGAAGCTGAGGATACCAAATTTTTAGGGTTGCAAATAGATTGCAACTTAAATTGGAAAGCACATATAGACAGTTTGTGTAAAAAATTGAGTTCATCCGCATATGTGTTATATAGATTATCCTTCATAGTAGATATCAAAACACTTCTTGCGGCTTACTATGGAATAGTTGAATCGCACTTGCGATACGGTATCATTTTCTGGGGGAACTCAACTGATCGAGATATAGCTTTTAAGGCCCAGAAAAGATGTCTTCGATCATTGTTAAAACTTAAATCGACAGACAGTTGCGCGCCTTATTTTAAGCTACATAAAATCTTGACACTTCCCTGTATCTACATTTTTGAAGTAGCTATGTTCGTCAAGCAAAATCCATCTCGCTTTGAGCGCCTGGCTGTTGTATTTCCAAGGAATAGGCGTGACAACAGCAAATTATGTCAAGTATCATGTCGAACCACTTTAATGCGTAAGAGCGTTTCTTGCATGGCCCCAATTATTTACAATAAATTACCGAGTAGTTGGAAAGCTTTAAATACAGCACAATTTAAGAGTAGATTACGGAAATTTTTGGTGGATAAAACGTACTACAGTGTAACTGAGTTCCTATCGGAGAAAAATATTTCATAATTAGTGACATCTTGATTTTTGAAATTTTTGTGTTTGACATTTTTGATTTTTGACATTTTGATGTATGACATTTTTGATATGTGACATTTTGATCTTTGACATTTTGATTTCTGACATTTTGATAATGATATTTGTAATAATAATGACATGTTAAATGATGTAATGATAATGGTATGATATCTGTAATAGTAATGACATGATATATGTATAATCTAATGATACTAATTTATATTTTTCCTTTTAATACAAACATATATTTTTAATTAAGTTGATGATTTAAAATTCTTATATTAGTAATTTATAAATTGAGCTAAATAAGTGTAATAATAGTGATATAAATAATTTCAAATGTTTGCATGCCGATTGGTAAAATGTGGCTGAGCTAAATGTAATCTTAAGAACTATTACCTATGTATTACCAATATTTGCAAAATAAAATTCTATTCTATTCTATTCTATTCTAAAATGTGTCCCCCCCCCCTTCTAAAATAAGAGAATGATAAAACTAAAAAAAATATATGATGTACATTACCATGTAAACTACCACCAAAAATTGGTTTGATCGAGATCTAGTAAGTAGTTTTTTTTTAATACGTCATAAATCGTAAACCGCAATTTACCATTCATTCAATCAACTCAAAAATAAAAATAAAACATTTAATTTCATAAACATAAACCTTATGGATAAACGCGGATGTTACGCAACCCTCGGTGCGCGAGTCCGACTCGCTCTTGCCGGGTTTTCTTGGGATAAAAAATTACCTAAGTATATTAAAAATGACAGAAATCGAATCACGAGATGGTACTGAACAAATTACTTTCATTGCACATTGTGTAGCTTTGGAAAAAACTGTAACAAATACCTAAATGGGTAGGTAGATAGCTACGGACAAATTGGAAAGCCTCAAAGTTGGCGAAACTAGTTTAACTAGTTAAGCCGCGCGGGCCTGCGCGGACCGGAAACGTGTTCGTGTTCGGACTTCCTCCTAAACTATTACATAAAAAAGTTTGGTGTTTGGGTTACACAGATTTTTCAATAGTAGTTGGCTAAAGGCCATTTTGATATGAGTTTCCTTTCATAAGCCTGCAATAGGAAGGACGCTTATTCCCAGTCATCATCATCATTTCAGCCGAAAGACGTCCACTGCTGGAATCAGCCATCTGTTCTGCGAGCAATGTGCCCTGCCCACTTAAGAGCGTTTACGCCGTACGGCATTTCATACAACACTTTCAAGCCCTTATTTTCCGAAATGAATGAACCGATTTTAATGAAACTTCATACGCATAAGCAGGATACAAAAGTCTAAAAAGTTAGTAGAGAACATTTTCGAAAAATAGTATTACTACTACACAACAAGGTAAAAGGTTCCTACAAACAGGCGCGACACGCGATATAATCGCGCGCGACACAACGCCACCGCTCGTTGCGCGACTTGCGTTGCCTTTCGCGCGATTTTATAGCGTGTCGCGCCTGTTCGAAGGAGCCTTAAATTTCCAGTTTTAGCTGACCTCGCATTGTTTAAATTTTTCATATAATCAGAAGTCAGCTTACACTGGTTATGTATAGCTTGATGTAGTAGCCGTGCGTACTAGTGTGTACGCAGTACGTTTTGTTGAACTTTTATGTTTGTTAAATAAATTATCTTTCAGTTAAACCCTATTAGCGACAGATGCGTGATCGCAAAAATACCTATGGTATTTTCGCCTTGCCTCAGATCGAGAAAAGGGGTCTAATTTTAGCCAACAACCATACGACGCAACCAACTAAAGCAGGTCTATATATACATTGAGTCTTTGATCAACTGGACCCACTCTCACAAACCAAACTTGCCTATAAACATCAATATTTAGGGTATTCTAAAATAACTGAACACGTTGCAAATATTCTCATATCCATTTACACCCAGCCGGTAACAACCATATCTCAATGCATAATGCGCACATAATGCATTAAAATGTATTCAGGAGTCGCGCAACTTCAAATAATAAAAATGATTTCGCGACTACCCGCAGGTGGGACAAACAATGGCGAGGATGTACTGTGGTTTATCAGGTTAAGAGATAGGATTCCAGCCGGTATATTCCCAAATGATGGATATTTATTTTTTGGAAGAACGAAGTTATTTTAATAAATATAGATTAGAAGTCTTAGGTATGTTATGCTGCTATGCATGCTATGCTATGGCCAATATGGTGTACATGCTATGCATGCTATGCTGTGCATGCTATGCCATGGCTAATATGCTATACATGCTATGCATGCTATTCTTTGTTACGCTATGCATATTATGCTATTCATGCTGTGCTACGCATGATGTGCTACGCATGCTATGCTATGCATGCTTTGCTGTGCGTACTATGCTATGTCTGATAATATGCTATACATGCTATGCATGCTGCTATTTGTTGTGCTATGCATGCTATGCTATTCATGCTGTGCTATGCATGCTATGGTATGATGTGCATGCTTTCAATGAAATTTAATGTAGGTACCTAATTAAATGGTCTGTGAATGGCGCACGTAACTTCTATATTTTATTTGTGATATTATCTATCAAATTGATAATTAGGGTTAATATATACGAAACCCAGCACCTGTCAGCTTACCTAATTACTGTATTCGTTTAACTAAAATCAGAATTCACTATCAAAAGAAAAGATGTAATATCAAAACACGCAATTAAAAATCCCCATTTAGAAAAAGAAAATCTCACCTCCCCCCTCCTCTTTCCTCCTCCATTTTCAGTAATATAATCTACATGTTTATCCTCCCAGCCAACGCCACCTGAATCCTCTCACATCTCAAGCGCCCCTCGTGCTTTGTTTTCCTCACTTCTAAATGAAGGTAGTAAAATTAAAATAAATATTCATTTAGTCCGAATGCAGGCCAAGCGCCTTCGCTGTAGAATGTTGGTACTACAGTGGTGGAAGCACCAGTTCCGGTATAAAGAGGAAGTGACTACCGAGTAATAACACTATCTAGTATCCTTGTAAAATCCCGGTACTCTCTCAGGGTTGCTAGATGCAAAAACAACAGCTAGGAATAAAAAGTCTATGGTTATTTTAACGTGTACTGTACGTGTCTATATTTTAACGACATACCTACACCTAAATGTATATTTAATGTAAATGTTACTATCAAAGTAAGGACTGATTTTTCCAACGCCAGATAATTTTATTAGAGGAATAAATTTGAATTTTTGACAGTTCTTCTATACAAAATCTGTCAGACGTCAATTTTATTCCACGAATAAAAATTATCTGTCAAAAAATTTGCCCTAATTGTTCAAGTTTTCACTTCTGTCGGCACTCCCGGAGTGGCACTTTTTTTATTTGATGTTATAGCGGCCAAAGTACACACTCTGTGAAAATGTCAAGTGTCTACCTTATGGTTAAAAATATGCAGTCCCGTGAAAGACGGACGGACGGACAGCGGAACCAAAAATAGGGTCACGTTGGCACCTTTTGGGTACGGAACCCTAAAAGGTTAAAAATGTCCTTCATAAATAAGCCAAACAACCTCATTGCAGCAAAACCGGACGTACTTATTTTCGCCCGGACAAAGGTAAGCACAAACATGTCCGACTAATACCGGACATTTGTCAACCCTAGAACGAAAGTACAATGGCGCAACACTACTCCAATCCATTCCGACTGCACTAAAGACTGTAACAAAAACCAGGCTTCTATCAACAACTGCTGTTTACAAACAAAATACAAACAGATTCTCGAAGACTGTAACTCTATCTTGGATTACAGTTTCAAGGGGCCTAAAAATGCCACTTTGGAGAATCATAAAAGGATAACATGGTGAATTATAATATTGCGAAGACAGTTCGTGTTTTTCTTTTTTTCGCTGGCACAAAAAAACACAACAATCAAAGAAATTGGGATTAGATTTGAATTGGATTGATATTTTAGCACAGACAAAAAAAAAATACTGAAAAATGTTTCGCCAATGGGATTTGATATGATTAACTTAACAGTTTAGGTACTGTCCATTATATTATCCTTTTATGATTCTGCCAAAGTGGCCTTTTTAGGCCCCCAGATGTCTTGCTGAAAGTGTTAAGGTGCGATAAGAAGCAAACTTTTAGATAATTATTGACAATAGCGCATCGCGGCAACAAATAAGTTTCAAAACAAACCACAAAATAAAAGCAATTATGCAGTTTCAATTAAATTAAAAAATAAATGCACGGCTCAGTGGAATAATTTTTAGGTATTTATTTCTTTAGTTGATTGAATTCCCTATAATATCAATACATACAATAGTTTACCTACGCTCAAAATGTTGAGATAAAAAAATTAAATTGAGCTCTGTTTTACGATTGTTTTAACATCTTTCGTGTTTATTAAATAAGTATTTTTGAATTATGTCTTTTCTTTTAACATTTGACAATACCCTTTTTTTATCTGACATGTAATACATGTACCTACCAATAGGCCTAACTGTACACCAAAAAACTGTGGCCTTAATGTGAGTTTTTCACTCACGTTCGATTGCGAGCGCGTTAGAATTTTATATGGGAAGAAGTTATAGCGCCACCTGGTGGTCACTAGGAGAAACCTAGTTTCCCATACAAAATTCTAACGCGCTTCGCAATCGAATGTGAGACGAAAAAACTCACACTAAGGCCACTGAGCGTTTTACGGTGTCCTATAATACGTTTGGGCAGCGCCTTTTTTGATGCCCTTTGTTTATTTCCCTTCCTATTTATATACTTGTACATATTATTATTATTATTTTAAGGCTGTTAGCTTTTAAAATTATGTAAACACTTTAAATAAATAATTATACAACAGGTTACCTTACTTTGATTATCATTTTTAAAGGATTTAACTAACTGACCTGTACCTACGTGAAGATATAATATTTTAATTATACAGGGTGGCACGAACATCGAAGCGCAAACTGGAACCATGAATTCAGCTCATGATTCTAATCACCGTTGGCGATTTATTTTCCAAACATGTAAACAAATATGAGTATTTGGAAAAATAACTTTGGTTCCTACACAATAAAGTTCAGTTTAAAACAGACAAACATTCAACTTCAAACATTTTTATAACTTAAATCCTACTAAAATAAAGTTGATATTTGTTTAACTTAAAATAACAACAATGGGAAACACATTTGAATAGACTTTAGCCTAGCGTAGAGTTGACATTTTAAGTCGGTTACCAAAAAAAAATCTGCTGTTTCATAGAAAAGTGCATTAAACGCGGTCAAAATGAATGGAAAAGCATTTTTTGTTACTACCGACGAAAAATTTCAATTCAAGGGGCTCCAGAATCATGTACTGGCAACAAAAGAGATAAGTATGCATGATCGTCGGATATACCTAGTTAAAGTTTAGTAAGAAACCGATGGATGTTGTTGACTGACATTTATTTGATAAATGAGCCGTTTGTTTTCTATTATTAAAATTAAATTTTATTCGAGAACATCCATCGGCTTCCTACTAAACTTCAACTACATCCGACGATCCTGCATACTTATCTCTTTTATTGACTGTACCTACGGAATCCGTGGTAACAGTTTACGCGTCGGTGTTACTGTCACCTTGTATAAAGGTTTTCAGACAGAGAGAATTCGTACCTACCATAGAATTTTCTAACAACCGATTTCTGAAAAGTGATTATCGCAAAAATAAACTAATTAGCTCTGATGTCAGCTGCTGGAATTGGCGGTCCGAAATAACGATTATGACAAATTTTAATGATTAATTTGAACATCTCAGAAGTCTGAGCAATTTGGAGGTCATTCATAACAAACTTTCAAATAGTACATTACTGCACGCAGTCTATTAATGCGTTAGCACCCGAGCGGAATTTCACGCCGTCCGATAATAGACTACGTATTTAAGTCACGTATCGTATACTATTTTATAGCTTGTGTGACAGACCGGCCGAACTCATCTAGTTTTTTTTTAAATATAATTGACGTGTAAAAGTGTTTCCAACACACTTGCTAGTAAAGTGACTCTTATTGAACCGCTTTTAGGTCTATAATGCAGTGTATTAAAGACGCGTACTTTTTCTATAAGTTATTCCACTAGTGCATTAACGCCACAGATAACTATTTACTAGTCGGAGATGCGTGCTTTTTTAATCTCATCAAAGAGACTTCATGCCAAAAGAAATCCGCGGGCCATATTTCACTTTTTTTTCCCTTGTTCTCAAAATAAACTAATATTTATTTACCTTAAGTTGAATGCGCAGGAACCACGGACAATTTAAGGTGATTAATTTCGCGGTCTACCACTGCGCATTGTCCGTGATGGTCTTTTCCGTTTGGTTTCGGAAGGGATCCGAAACCAAACAGAAAAGACCCTGACTGGCATTCTATTATTGCGGCTTCTAACTGAACTAATGTATATTTATCTATGCTAATAGTACTTTCTAATTCCATACTAACTAAACTACAATTTGACATACGACAACACTACTATCAGTCTGAACATTATTTTGTGTTTATGGTCTGAACTGATGACTAGGCAGCATGATCCCTGACCCTAGCCTGTTCCACAAGGAACAAAAGAAAAAAAAATGTTTAGGGTCTGTTGTCAGTGCTTTTATTTACACTTGCGCGCGCATCGCTAGTGCTGGCTAGCGCGGCGCGGAGAAACAAAACCAGCGCGCCATTTTCCATACAAGTTAATATTTAACAATACAAGTCTGTTTTTTTCCTCGCAAGTGTGTTGAAAAACGTCGTATGAAACGCGTGTGCATTGATCATTATACGCTCGGCTTTATCAGAATGTACTATTGTTTAAACCTATTAACAGAAATAATATCATGTACTTACAACTCAAAATGGACTACTTAAGTCACAGAAAAGCGTGACTTAATTGCGCGTTTAGGTCACACAGTGCTATAAACGTTATTTTTAAACTTAGCTAAAATTAATATGTAGGCAACAACAACGTACATTATTATTAAGTGTTTTAGCAAACACCACTGATGCACGCCATGCAAACTTTGCGTTTCGCTAATGTGTTATCCCTCACACGTCAAGCGCAATCCATCCAAAAGTTTGTTTAATTAGGCCCCGTCAGACGAGACGCCTGTCATGAACAAAACACTCGTTATACACACAGCTCGTCTATGTTAAGGTCTCTGCACACAGCCGGCGTGGCGTGGCGGGGCGGCGACGCGCGGCGCTGGCGCGACGGCATCGTATACACTGCGGGCGCGATCACGTCCCGACCCGCCGCGCCCATGAACAGTGTTTTTATACTGCCTAGGGCCCAAATCGTACAAATATACGTGAGCACGAACACATTCGATTAGTTTTTCGATATCCATTTTTGTACAACAATACAAAATCTCATTCACGCTCCGTCTCGTCCGAAGCGACGTGTTCACGCCCAGCCCCGCCGCTTCTGACTTGTACTTATTCTCGCTCGGCGCGGCGGCGGCGTGGCGCGACGCTTACCGTCGCGCCGAGCGGGACGGCTCTGTGTGGCGTCGTCAGTAATATCTAGTACATTACAACTGCTCAGCGTCGCGTCGCCATCCCGTCCCGCCGCGCCGCGTCCGCTGTGTGCAGAGACCTTAAACCTATACACACACACCTAGCGTCAGTGTCGGTTTAATTTGAAACGCGAATCTAACTAGGAATTCGAGAATAGTCTGCAAGTTTAAATCTCATTCTGTATATCTGCCGCGATGGGTCCAGTGCTAATGGAAAGGTGTTTAGTTAGTTAAGGGATTACCTACTGATAAAGTCCACACGAACGTGGTTCGTTTGTAAGTGCTTTCAGGTTAGTAACACAAAGTAACTACCCAAATGGTGGTGGACGATCTAGACCAAAAAAAAACAGTGGCACTCCGGGAGCGCCGCCGACATAAGTGAAAACAAAACACAAACAGAGTACTTTGCCATCACTCACTGACATATCGGATTTAAAACCGAGTACATCCCGAGGACAGCCGAACACATCCGAATGTAGCGCGGTGTCGGTAACAGTGTCGCGAGTTCAATGGTTTTTTTTTCCATCTCAAAAAACGCCCAACGCGCCTAATGAAGTTTTTACTTCAAAAATATCGCCTCGTCGATCTAGTGGTCGCAAGCGCAACTGGAGAGCATAAGGTCCTGGGTTCGATACCCGGGTCGAGAAAAGTGTTATTGGGTTTTTCCATCAGGAAATCCTCAGTAGCAGCCCGGAGTCCGGTTTAGGGTCCAGTTGATGGCAACCTAGCGAAATGTGGGTGTTCTATAGGTATACCTCTTATAGTATTAACAAATCCTGCATTATATTTGTTTGTCATCAATCCTTCTTGAAGTTGATATTCAACTTTCTTTTTTAATACATGGCCTAACCAAAAATTTCTATCTATATTATTTTTAAATTATGAACCGTTTATACGTCGGATGGCAATTTTTTTCATGGCAACATTTCTCACTTGAAAAAACCTTGTGACAAGTTAGCGAGAAACCTTTAGCATAGAACGAATGCGATTAAAAATATTGCAACATGAAGAAAAAACAATGGATAACCAAAAAAAGATAGCAAATAATCGCGCCTCGAATCAACACAAAACAACCCAAACAAACAACAAAAACAAACTATGATTATTTAATATTATTTATTCATTTAGGTATTCGTTCCAAAAAATACAACGTATCTTGTCACAAGTTTTTTTTTATGTCAGAAACACTACCATGAAAAAAATGCCATCTGACGTTTAAAAGATTCATAATTTAAAAAAAAACAGAAAATGAGGTTGAATATCAACTTCAGGAAGGATTGATGACAAACAAATCATGCAGGATTTGTTAATACTTTGCTCTATTATATTATATAAGACCCATCGGGGAATACAGACGAGATGATATTATGTTATGTCACAATCATACATTTTCACCCTCATAATCCTAGATGGCTCTAATTTGCGTAAAATTATATATATTTAAAACTAGCTGACCCGCGCCCACTTCGTTGGGCGGTAAACATTTTAACTTGTGAGTGCACGGGCCTGCGATGTTCTCCCGCTTTGGCTAGCGAGCCGCTGCGAGCGCTCAGCGCTAGACTCCCTATCCCTTGTTGCAGAGACATGCTGCCTTAAATCAGAAAGACGCTGCGCACGTTCAGCGCTAGATTCCCGAGCATGGACCTGCGATGTTCTCCAGCTTTGGTTAGCAAGCCGCTGTGAACGCTAGGAGCTAGATTCCCCAGGGCGTGCTTGCGAAATATTTTCTCTATTCCTCGAGAGGCGCTGATGATTTTCAAGAGCAGACTCTTCCGTACGGCGTAGGTACTCGAGCTGCTCTTGTCTGGGATGTCAGACGGGAAAGTTGTGATTTCCTTTTAGGCATGACAAACAATCGCTGAAACTGTCCGATATCCCAAAAATAGAAATACCACAGCTGGCACAGCTTCGAACTCGAAGAATGAGAACGAAGTAGTGTTTGTGTTTTAAGAAACCGAGCAACCAAAACAATTTTAAGACCAACAACCAAAACAATTTTAAAGACCAACGACATCCAACCAACCGCGTACAACACACCTACCTAACGACGAAACTTAAATAATAACTGGAGAGGGTCATTAATCCTCAGAAAATCTGAACACCGTGATTCAGAAAAATGACGAAATTGCACAACGCCATCTATGGGTAAATGGATAAAACGTCCGTACAAAGCATGTTCAAATGCGGTTCGTGAATGGACGGCGGCATTTTGTGATTTACTAATTTTATAATATCTTCGAAACTATTTAACCAATTGACATACTTTTTTGGGCAAATCGTATCTCTATGATGTTCTTGTGATCAAAATAATATTTTTTTCGATAAGCTTTAATATTTTGTTGTTTAAAAAATCGGCCAAAGGTAAGTACGTCGAAAACTACTTTTTTTAACACATAAAAGCTACTATATCTGCTAAAATATAAAAGATAGAAATATGGTGACGCGGACTTTTTTGTAGAACTATTCAAAGCGGACCAGGTTGCCATACATTGTTTTCAATTATATACAACTGTTAAGGCAGCGCATGCAAATAACTCTGTTGTAAGAGCTATTTTTTTCCGCCTGGCTAGACAAAAATTAAGATAGTTCGGCTAATATGCATGATATATTTATGATTTATAGCCTATAGCACTCACGAATAATGTAGCTTTCTACCAGTGAAATAATTTTTAAAATTGGTTCATTACTTCCGGAGATTACCCCCTACATACAAACTTACAAACTTACAAACAATGTTACCTCTTTATAATATTAGTATAGAAGATATAACACGCTCTCGTAACATAAAATTAATAGCGGCGACGTATCAAAGGGTTAAAAGTAGCTGTTTGTATCCGCCCACTTGGCTGTACTTGACGCGACATGACGTCATCTGCACATCCTCTCATCTAACGGATTTCGCGCCAAATTAACGTACTTAACTGAAGTAGGTAGATACTTGTGGTTTCAATTAGATCTGTACCTATTTGTTGATGAACAATGAGATTTTCATTTTCAGGCTGTCATTAACATGTAAATACACACTGAAAATGTTTGTCTAAAGGTGAGTAGTAGTCTACTAGAGCATTTACTTGATACAGAACATCGAGCATTATATTTTATTACTAACAGCGCCCCGCGGTTTTACCCGCATAAGTGTTGATCCCGTGAGAATCCCTATGTCCTTCCCCGGGATGCAATCTATCTCTCTGTCAAATTTTATCGAAATCCGTTCAGTGGTTTAGGCGTGAAAAGGTAACATACAGACAGACAGAGTTACTTTCGACTTTATAATATTAGTATGGATTTATTAAGGTATACCAATTGCTTCAACAGCACCAACTTCGTCTTCAGCTTTTCGTATAATATTTATTATCTTAAGTACTATAGATCACAATAGTCTCAGTCTCACACAGTCACCAATTAAAGGTTTACCAGCAATCTCAGAAATAAGTGATCACATGTAATAATAACAAATCTAAAGGCTGGAACTTAAAAATTATGGCAAAATACTTTATAAACTTAAGATTAATATGATAAAAAGACGAACAACATTGCAATTTTACCCACTTACTTAAAACTAAGACTAAGAAAGTATAGCTCCTAAAACCAAATATAATTACATACATGCACTCGAAAACATAACCCTCCTTCTGGCGCAGTCGGGTAAATAGATGAAGGAGCATTCGGCGTTTTATAATTTAATCGAACCGCACTTCGAACACGACTCTCTATGTTTTGTTACAACCTGATTTTAAAAACCAACGAGCGTATCCGTATTGGTGTAACATTTGATCGAGCAAAGGCACGAGCGCAAGAACGCACAATCATCAACAATGAACGCAAGGTAAAAAGAAATTTTACAGGTAAATGCTCACTCGCGGTGAGTATTACGTCGAACGGACCGTCGAGCATTCGCAGGAACGCTACATTACATTACGCTTTTTGAAACTGAGCTTTTGCCTGTACTGTACCATTCGTAAGAACGATACGTCATCATCTGCCTAGCCTTTTCCCAACTATGTTAGGGTCGGCTTTCAGTCTAACCGGATGCAGCTGAATACCTGACTGACCTCGACAAACCCAGTTACTGGGTAATACGATACCCCTTGGTAAGACTGGTTGTCAGACTTTCGGGCTTGTGACTACCCACCCGTAACGGCTGTCAAAGATCCACGAATGACAGCCGCCCGGGACCAACGGCTTAACGTGCTTTCCGAGGCACGGCGG
Source organism: Mesoligia furuncula (assembly GCA_916614155.1). Classification (NCBI taxonomy): domain Eukaryota; kingdom Metazoa; phylum Arthropoda; class Insecta; order Lepidoptera; family Noctuidae; genus Mesoligia; species Mesoligia furuncula. The sequence continues at coordinate 22,278,865 of OU744808.1, forward strand.
AGTCACGTTATGTAAAGATGGTCACCCATCCACAGACCAACCGCGGCAAGCGTAGCTTAACCTGATCGATCGAACTGTGCGGCTGTTATTGTTAAGCTTAATTTAAAATTCGTAAAAACGATACATTACATGAAAATGTTCAAGAAACAGCTCTAGTGTATACCTACTCACCTTATGACGCCTTTGTCTATTACGTCAAGTATCAAGATCAAATCCTTGGCACATTTCACGAAAATAGGAACGCTTCATAAATCTAATTAAAACAACACTCGAATATCTCAATCATCAAAACAAAGACCATCAAATCAACCCTTAATACCGAATACAGTGAAACAAATACAGTTATTTCACCCTTTAGCATTGATTTTAACCAATTTTCCGCGAGATTTGCAACGTAAGGGTGTTTCTTTATCAATTTATTATGCAGTCGCTCTCCATCGGGATAAGCCGTGGGTAATATTGACATCGCTAGTGGACGACGTCAACTTGAATAAAGCGATCGGAAATTCCAATAATCAATCTGGATTCCAATCCTATAATCCGTTGCCATCACCAAAATAGATGCAATTTGTACCACGATTGAAAGACATTGATACTTGATTGATTGTTCAATTTAGTTAACCCACTTTTTACGTTCTAGTTTATTTGAAAGGAAGCCCGAAAGTCTGTGGCGACCCACACCCTAATTGCTAACACGCGTTTAATCACAATCTTTTGCTAATCCATTGCTTCATATGTTCTAAATAATTGTCTGCTCAACAAGGTTACTTAACATATCACGCTACGACCCTTAGAAGCGGAGCAAAAAAGAAAAAAGTAAGAAAGAACGCTACGCGAAAACGAAGTAAAAGCGCGGGAGGGTGGTACGGGGGAACAAGTACGAAGTCACGGGCAAAAGCCAGTATAATATAATTATGTAAATACGCCTCTTTAGTATAGTGATCGAAAGCGCTAATGAGCATAACCGGGTTGAGAAAAGTGTTATTCGGTTCTTCCATCAGGGTTCAAGTCTGCTATTTTTACAAATTCGTCATTCCAACACGATCCCATTGTCATTTTGATAAAAGTTCGTAATCTGCTAAATTCATAATAGTCGATCATTGATCGGTCAATGGCACAGAATACGTGCGATACTCGTAACGAAATAAAAGCAATGACTGCACAATGACGTTCTAATGGTAGGTCACTGATCAAAGGATCTGTCAACTTTTTTGCAGATTACCGCGTAAGTCAGTTATTCATTTGTCATTATGTACGAGATTACCATTCTATGCCATTTCTTTCAATGGAGTGTCAGTGGTTGACCATTGGAAAGTCATAATGACGCCATTATATTAGTAGATCACCGAACTTGTCAAAATCAACAATCATGAAATCAATGATTGACCATTCTGACAATATTGTAATAGCAGACTTGAGGCAATGGAATTTCTCAGTACAGTAGCAGCCCGAATCTAAATTTGGGCTATAGGCTCGCCTACTACACGGGACTTAAACATAACTGGCGAAAAGTGGATGTACTATAGGTATAGGTAATAATAATAAAGGTTTTATTATTATTATTATTAAACCTTTGCCTCAACTAAACTAAACAAGAGAAAAATTAAGTCCATTCGCACAAAGTATCAAGACTCGTCGGGCAGCGTTAAAGGCTTTACAGGAGCGTGTAGTGGGGAGCTACCGAGGGATGCACGCAAATGAAATGTCCGAACGAGTCATTGAATCAATTCCGAGCAGAGACCGCAAGAGCTCAGTCATATGACTGTACTCTCATTTATTAACTGACCTCGATTACCTATAAATATGATAAATATTCGAGAGATTAAGCCAACACCTATAAGAGACCACCGGATTTACCGTTTGATGTCAGTAGGCTAATAAACAAGGAAAATTAGTACATACATACATAACTGTTCCCACTGCTGAGACACAGGCCTCCTCTCTCCGAGAGGGAGTGGGCTGTAATCCACCACGCGGGCCCAGTGCGGGTTGGTAGATGTCACATGTCTTCAAATTTTTGGTTCTAGGACATGCCGGTTTCCTCACGATGTTTTCCTTCACCGTTTTGAGAGCAGTGGTGATGGAATAAAATACACAAAGCGCCTGTCTGGGTATGAACCCACGGCCCTCGTAAGTCGGGGCCGTTAACCACTGGCCCACCACTGCTCGCGAAAATTACTATGAAAACCTCAAAAATAATATCCAGATATCATCATCATTCTCTCACTTGTCCTTATCCCATTCATTTGGAGACGGTGCAGCAGTATATTTTTTCTGGAAACATAATTCCACATAATTTTCCACGGAACCCATCCATAGTTTCTCGGGACTATTCCTCTTAACGCCATCGACGTTGGTACTCAAAACTTCTCGCGACATTGCCCTAGCTTGCTAGCGAGAAGTTTTGAGTCATCTCATCAATCATATTGTATCATACTTACTGTATGAATCATATTTTAATCAACAAACAACCAGACACCTGCAAATTGCGAAACGTAAGAAAATTTGAATTTTGCATCCCCTTTAACTGGTATTTGGCAGGTCCTGCAGGCATTTATAGATCCTTATGATTCTATGAAACACTCAGAAAATGTTTTTTTTTTATTCACATAAACCTACCTAACCTCTGAAATAAAAAAATAACGGTATTTCCCACTTGGAACACATTTTAATGAAATTTTCTTCTCAGTACCGGGGAGGTCAGGCTGTTATTAAATTAAGCTGTGGCCCAATTCCACGGTGCGGACAGACACCGGCCGATGCCGTCACTAATGTAATGCGGTTTGGGTCACTTACTATTAGAGCTGTACCTCCGAATCCAACATGGCGGAATAATCTCCTTAGTCTACCTACTCAAAAGGTTTTCATAAAACTGCCGGTCGATTCTGTAAAAATCTCACCATGAAAACTTAGGTGAAGTGAGTTTGTTTTTGCTAGGAATTGACACTATTGACAGCTCACTCCACGCTCACTTCACCTATGTTTTCACGGTGAGATTTTGCAGAATAGCACCACAGTGTTTTTATTTGTTTCATGAAGAGTGGCCTGCTTTGTCAATAGCTGGTTTCTCAATAGTGGATAACTTTTATCTGAGGTATAAAATACTACAGTTAGACATCTGAGGGGCAATTCTCGTAATTTTAAGAACGTTCACAGTCTGATCTCAGTCTCAGTCTTTGAAAATTTCTCTACATTGTTGATATTGATTGTCTCTGCGATGAGATTGTGATTAGATTTTGAACGTTTTTACCTAATTACGAGAATTGGCCTTCTTTTTAGGTTCAGACGCCAGCTCATCAACCTACTACAATCTGTCAAATTTCTTTAACAGATTTTCAACTTTATCGCTAAAGCATAAGGTTCAAAGTTGATTGCGAAAATTTGACATTTTCGGGTAGCTTGATGTGCTGGCGTCTGTACATAGAAAATATGTCAAACTGTCCTCCAAATAAAAGATAAATGGACACAATTCATTCATCATAGTTGAGTTCCTTTTCAAAAGGCTAGGCAGATGATGATGATGGACACAATTCATTCATCAATCTGCCTTTGCCTATACCAAGATACAACTTTGCAACTAACAAAACAGCAGCGAACATACAACATAACAGAGAGCAGAGCACTGGTGGCCAAGTGGTAGCGGCCGCGACTTACGAGTTGTTGTGTCGTGGGTTCAAACCTAAGCAGGCACTTAACTTTGTGTAAATTATTTCATCACCACTACTCTCAAAACGGTGAAGGAAAACATCGTGAGGAAACCGGCATGAAACCTAGAACCAAAATTTCGAAAACATGTGACATCTACCAAACCGCACTGGGCCCGCGTGGTGGATTACGGCCCACTCCCTCTCACCGAGAGAAGGCCTGTGTCAGTAGCAGTGGGAACAATATAGGCTCATTATACTAACAAAACATTACTAACAGAATAATCCATGACGAAAAGTGTCACCAAAGTTAGACACGTTTTAATTTAGTAATCCTTTAAATTAAAGTGCAAAGGACTGGGATTAAAGTGTTTGAGGCAAGTCTCGGTGTTAACAAATAGCCATGGAATATTCATAGGAAACAAACGAGGCGAGACCAAAATGTATTTAATTATATTTTAATGGGCTTGTGGTTGGCTGTGTATCTTATGGCTACTGCAGGGATGCTGCTGTTATGCCTTTGAAAGAAAAAAATGGAAGCTTTAAATTAGAGCGTGCTTGATTACAGTGTAAATATTAAAAGAAATTGTGGCTGTAGAATACCTTCGCCTTCGGAAGTAGTTTAGGAGATAACTATTAAGGTGATTGTGGCCCATTATTTGAGAAATAGTGTACAGTTTCTTTGACACAATCAGAGGAGATTTTGTCTCCTACGATAGCTACGCTTTCGAAGCAGACAATATTTAATTAGTAATAGGGTCCCGTTTTTACCCTTTGGATACGGAACTCTAAAAAACCGGCCAAGTGCGTGTCGAACCACGCACAATAATGAATAGTTGGGATGAATTTATCCCAAAAATAAACTTTGTAGTTGAAAATATGACGATGTATATGATGAGAACATAATATTCTCCCATACATCGATATGTACAGACGCCAGCACATCAAGCTACCCGAAACTGTCAAATTTTCCCGATCAACCTTGAACCCTATGCTGTAGCGATAAAGTTGAAAATCTATTAAAGAAATTTAACAGATTGTAGTAGCTTGATGTGCTGGCGTCTGTACGTCACTGGCAATTCTCCAACTGCAAGTGTAAGTTAGAAATCGCAAAACAAATATACTCGTACAGTGATAAAACTACAAATTAACGATTTTCCGACTTTTTCCATTACTTGTGCTTTAAGACCTTGCTTCTTGCCAAATTTCACTATTCTAGGTTAACAGGAGGAGTACCTTATATTTTGATTTATAGATTTTGATTTATTTGCGAGTAACAAAATACTCGTATGTCGCATAAAAGGCCGGTTTTTTTTTTTGCGTTGATTTAGAAGCTTGATTGACATATAGACAGACGGACGGACGGACATCGAAGTGATTCTAAGGGTTCCGTTTTTTTTCTTTTAAGATACGGGTCCCTTACAAAAACCATTATGATCTAGTGATATTATCATTTTTAGAGTTCCGTACGAAACAGAACCCTTATGGTGAGCCTCAGTCTGTCTGTCGGCGTCTCTCACAGCTGGTTATGTCAAGAACTACTAATGCTATCAACTTGAAATTTGGAATAGTTTTAGATGACGTTTGCCCAACTGTTTTGCAAATAAGGAAGAAATATTGTTTTTTTTTTATTTTTTGCAACGGGGACTGAAAGGTGGTCTGAAAAATTCGAAGTGGGACTACTAGGGCATCATATGAAAGAGCGTAGTTTGCACAATTTCTAAAATTTTTTTTTTAGGCCGCATAGTTTTTGACTTTTAATGTACCTAAATGTTAAAAAAATACCCTTCCCCCCTCTTATCTCCGAAATTTGCAAAGAGAAAAATCTGAAATAATTCTATGTGAAAAATAAAACGATGTATCTAAATAGCACCCATTTTTAGAAATCATCATAAAAATTTAATTACTTCCACTATCGGTCAAGAGATGGCGATGACCTAAAACTGCAATACTTTACATCGCAGTGCGCAGGGTTAAAATTCTCTGACAAATATAGGCCTCGCCGATGAAAATTTAAAAACATATTATGATGGTACGGAACCTTCGGTGCGCGAGTCCAACTCGCGCAGTCGCGTTTTTTTTTCTTTTGATTTACATTGTGTTCATTTTACCTAACATACTTAAGTATACATACAAAAAAAAGCTTTTACGTTTATTGCGCATCCCACAACACCTCACAGTGCTGCCAAGACAACGCACCGCGACCACATATCCCTTACCCAAGACAAAAGATCGCAATAACATGCCCCAGAGAAAGATAACCATAATTTGCACTTAAACCCGAACCAACGCCGGGTTCAATGAACTTTTACAACAAATCATGATATAAAATAAACCTCAGGAACGGGCCTATCACTTTTACTAAACCTAATTATGTGCCATTCCCCGCTACGGGCTCTCTACCGGTCCCGAATTATTTAAATTAACCCGCTCTCAAGCCCTCAAAGCATTTCCTCTTCCGGTTAAGTAGCTTAAGCCGTAAAGGCTATGTTCCGGATTTGTTCCGTTGTTACATATATGAATGTTTTATTGTGGTCTTTTGTGACGACAAGGTGAGTAAAGAATGGATATGTGTATGTACACGCGGCTAAAGAGTTCGGTGTGTAGGTCAAAAGTAGATAAACATGATGAAACATGAAAAACGTCCACTGCTGGACATAGGCCTCCCCCAAGCACCGCCACTTCGACTAATCTGTGCTTCCCGCATCCATCGAATTCCTGCGGCTTTCACAAGGTCATCGACCACCGAGGTCCATGCACCTTGTGGGAGGCCTTCCAAAGCTACGTCTTCTGGTCCGCCACTCTAGAACCTTTCGGCCCCATCGACCATCTGGGGGCCTAAAAAAGTCACTTTTGCAGAATCATAAAACGATAACATAATGGATAGTTAACTGTTAAGTTAATCGTATCAAATCCCATTGGTGAAGCATTTTTCAGTTATTTTTTTTTTGTCTGTCCTAAAATACCAATCAATCCAATCCAAATCCAATCCCAGTCTCTTTGATTGTAGTGCAGCGAAAAAAAAGAAAAACACGTACTGTCTTCGCCATATTATAATTCATAATGTTATCCTTTTATGATTCTCCAAAGTGGCCTTTTTAGGCCCCGTGTTCTGCGAGCAATGTGCCCTGCCCACATTCATGGTTATTGCGAAGATAACAGCTTGTTTCGTCTAAGATACTCTCTAAGAGCCATATCACCCTTGGCAAACGCACAACATGGGTTAAACAGCAGCTGTGGATATATACTATAGTAGTCGCGTTTTAGCATGGTAATAGCGGTCATTGCCCTTTCCCTGATATCTCTCCGGCATGCCACGGCAGCATAGTTATTCACAATCACTCAATACGCTTCCGTACCCTGTCGAAGATCAATCAATCTTATCGTACGAGTTCTCTAAACGCTGTTCACAGGTCTAAAACCCGAAAACGTTGTCAGTTTAAATCAAATAGACCGCTATTCTTCCGACAGCTGTTGGTTGTCGGGGGCAAATCAGGTTATCGAAATGTGTCATTTATCGATATGGATACGATAGCCTGTCGGATTTTTGTGAATACTCGTATCTGTGCTGGTCAACTTATCTGCCTGCATACTTATCTCTTTTATCGACTGTACACGTGGGAATTCCGAGCTAAGCCCGAGCACTAAGTCGCTTTGCACTGTAAGCCGCCTTTCACCTTGAGATTTTACCCCCCATTGCTTTGACATACGGGTCGTAACTACATGGGGCAGAAAATCATTAATGTGGAGCATAAAAGCGAACTTTCCTAGAGACTAATTCTCTTTCGAAATCAGTTTTGGTTCAGACATAAGTACTTACTTAGTTGTAATGCAAATTATTTTTATTCATGACCTTCCTATGAGCGAATTTGAGCATAAATGTTGTATGCAAATTCATACTACGAAATATATGTAACATAACATCACGCCTGAATTCGCCGAAGGGTTAGGTAGAGGTCCAAATAGTTCACCCACAGTGCGACCTAATAGGGGACACAATTAACCCAGACTCCGGGCTGCTAGGTACTGATAAATTCCAGTTGAAAAAACCTAATAACACTTTGGCCGACCCGAGAATCGTACCCAGGACCTCATGCTCAGCAGTAGCGCTTGCGACCACTAGACCAACGACGAAGTCACAACAACAACAACCAAAAAACACAACAACAAAAAACGCAACAACAAAATGAGTATGACAACAAAATATTGTTTTGCCCAAAACCCAAATTACGGTGTGGTTAGTACAAGTTAGCTAGGTTTGTAGGTCTCAAAGCTAATTCCTATATAATTTGCTAAACCTCTGTAGTTAGTCTTGTGCTAACTGGCTAAACTTGGCGAGAACTGCAATACCATTTATTTAGGAGATTTGGTTTAAGCCTAAAATACCAATGTAGGTACCTATGATGATGATGGTCGATGATAATAGGTTCGTCCCATATTATATGGAGCTTAAACATACAGGACATGTTGGTGCACTGTACCAGGGTAGCATGGACATCGATGCGGAAACTGAAACCATGAATTCAGTACAGACACCAGCACATCAAGCTACCCGAAACTGTCAAATTTTCCCAATCAACTTTGAATCAGGAATTTGACAGATTGTAGTAGCTTGATGTGCTGGCGTCTGTACATGATTTATTCGATGAATCTTGCGTTGACATTTTTCGACGGTTAATAAAAAACAATTGCTGTTCCTTACATTACATTCTTTCTTTCTTTCTTTCTAGGACTCTTAAGAGCTGAGCAAAAAGAAATAAAGTAAGAAAAAACGCGAAACTTGGATGATGGAAGGAAAATGGACGACAGGGTGGGTCGCGGGAACAAAAAATATTACGTGGACGAAGTCGCGGGCAGAAGCTAGTTTTGTAATAAGATGGAGAAGGGTTCTTCCCTGTCCAGCACGCGTAGCATGAACACTTCTATCTCTACGAAGAGTAGACACATTGCTTTCTATACAAAGTAACATTTCTTTTCTTCAATTTTGACATAGGTACCGCCTAGAAATCTTTCTACAATCTGTCATTTTGTCTTTCGTTTCCAACGACATTTGTCTAGGTCCTTTTATAAGTACTTAGACTATTTCAGAAGAAAGTTTTCTATCCCAAATATCAAAATCACAATGACAACTGTCAGTTGTCTAAGGTAGTGAAGAGATTTTGTAATCGCTAAAGACAGTAGAAAACTTTCTACTCGACGGCCACAAAGTACTTATATACGGTTATCTACAAAACTCCACGAAAAAAAAACAAAATTCCCAAAACTCCAATGGCTTAACGTGCTTTGCGAGGCACGGAGGGGTCTCGGTATGTAAAGATGGTCACCCATCCACGGGCCAACCGCGGCAAGCGTAGCTTAACCTAATCGATCCACTTGTGCGGCTGTTATTATTTGGCCACGGACCCCTCCTTATAATACAGGGTGTTTGGTGCATCGTTTGCCAAATGGAATTGGCCGAAAGGAGAGGTCATTTTCTATCTCTTAAGGCCCGGTAACTCATTCCTTGTTTCACTGGTTTTTTTTAAATGACCTTTTAATTTTTATTTGGAGAAATACAAGAACTCTGCATTTAAGCTTAATTTTTTTTTAAAGTTATGAGTATAGCCTTCAAATTTTATTTTAATTCTTATGTTTACTCTTGTATGGTTCTATGAAATTAAAAATTTACTTGCTAATAACGTCTAGTTCCTTTTTAATAACTCCCAAAGTTTTTGAAAAAAGGAAAAATACACTTAACACTCAACTTTAAATTGCTGTAAAAAAAAAACTAAAAGCGATCGGGATCTTCGAATTCTTTTAAAAGATTCTCTAGTTTGTCCCCTTTCCAACGGTGTGCAATATACCAAAAAAAAAACGTTTAATAACTTCAGTAATTCGCCAAATTTGTAATCGAGACACATCAGGCTGATATTCGATATTACGGTAAGAACACTAGTTTTCACATAAATAACATTCTTTGAGTACCTAAGTGGATAGTGTTATCTCACTCTTATGCAGTCTCTTATCTATTTCTAGGGTTCTAACTTTCCTCGAACTTGAAATAATAAATAAACTTTTATTTAATAAGTACCTAATTATAAATTTTGTTCAAATTGTCCTCCACTATTGCGTACACACGCGCGACATCTTCTTATTACACTCGGACGTGGATGATCCGAACTTTTTAAAAAGAATTTCTACAAACAGACTTACCCTAATTATTAGGTCAGCTACCAATTTTCAGTGAAGACCTGTCTTTTGTTTTTCATCAAAACAATTATCCCGCTCACTGGAGATTAACCGCCAGGGAGTACAACATCCAAATGTTGCATTCCCAGAATCATGGACTGGGAGGGATGGCCCTATTCTTTGGCCTCCGTTCCCCAGACCTGACTCCGTTAGATTTTTACATCTGGGGATGGCCCCAAGGACTTGTTTACTCTACGGAAGTTGAGACTAGGGATGATTTAATCCAACGCATTGAGGCGGCTTTCGTCACTATCAAAGCAGAAATACGTTCACACACCACTACAGTCGAGATAAGACGAAGATGTCGCGCGTGTGTACGCAATAGTGGAGGACAATTTGAACAAAATTTATAATTAGGTACTTATTAAATAAAAGTTTATTTTTTATTTCAAGTTCGAGGAAAGTTAGAACCCTAGAAAGAGATAAAAGACTGTGTGAGAGTGAGAACACTATCCACCTACTTAAAGTATGTTATTTATGTGAAAACTAGTGTTCTTACCGTAATATCGAATATCAGCCTGATGTGTCTCGATTACACATTCAGCGAATTACTGAAGTTATCAAAAGTTTTTTTTTTGTATATTGCACACCGTTGGAAAGGGGACAAACTAGAGAACCTTTTAAAAGAATTCGAAGATCCCAATCGCTTTTAGTTTTTTTTTTACAGCAATTTAAAGTTGAGTGTTAAGTGTATTTTTCCTTTTTTCAAAAACTTTGGGAGTTATTAAAAAGGAACTAGATGTTATTAGCAAGTAAATTTTTAATTTCATAGAACCATACAAGAGTAAACATAAGAATTAAAATAAAAAATGAAGGCTATACTCATAACTTAAAAAAAAAATTAAGCTTAAATGCAGAGTTCTTGTATTTCTCCAAATAAAAATTAAAAAGTCATTTAAAAAAAACCAGTGAAACAAGGAATGAGTTACTGGGCCTTAAGAGATAGCAAATGACCTCTTCTTTCGGCCAATTCCATTTGGCAAACGATGCACCAAACACCCTGTATAATGTGACTTAATATCAGTAAAAATTAAGAATCAAAAAGAAAAAAAAATCGTATGACAAAACAAAGAATTCTGTGTCGAATTAAGTAAAAGAGTGAATTTCGTAAAAAGTGCAGTTGACTCTTTCTACTTTGCAGCCGTCGTACTGTCTACACGGAACGTCATCTTTGTCTACTCTTCCGTCGACAAACCGGTGCTCATGCTACGCGTGCGAAGTAATTTTCCAATATTTTCAGGTTCTAAAACTGTTCGTACTGATGGAATAGGGAGCATGAAGCTTGAAGTATCGAGATATGGAAAAGTATTGGCATAGTGAAAGATCTTCTTGTTGGCACGACGCCATTCGTTAACAAGAGATCTTATCCATCCAGATTGAATCGAAAGTATGTCATGGTAACTACCTGTAATATGGTATGGTCTGCGCGGAACTAGTTGGTCGTGCCTTAGGTAAGTGAGCGGTGGGACGAAGGGGCGGGGGCGCTTTATCATGACTCAGTACGTGCATTGCGAACAATAGGCAACCCCGCCGCCCTCACCCCCGCCGTCCCCACCCAAGACGCGGCCAACTAGTTCCGCGCGGACTATAGTTGTTTCATGTATATGTCGCAGATGGATTGTAGAATCCGCTGTTTACAAAACCGTTCCGTTATGTAACACAACTGAAAAACGTTCAGCGGTTTTCCTTAAGGTGAATGGGTAGTTGCGTTGGTTTTTTGCAATTTGCAGGTCAGTGTCAGGTTGTATCTTGATCAAAATATGATTCGCGACAATAACAGGTACATATTTGGAGAATTATAATCATTAGAATCATTAATACCTACATCTTTCTAAGTTAGATTTCTACCATTAACACTTTTCCATAAGAGATTGGTGGTTGGTGGTAGAAATCTAACTTAAAAAGATATGTTTATGATTCTAATGATTATAATTCTCTAAATATGTACCTGTTATTGTCGCGAATCATATTTTGATCAAGATACAATCTGACACTGACCTGCAAATTGCAAAAAACGTAAGAAAATTTGAATTGCGCGGTCTACCACTATCCATTCACCTTAATTACTGAACTTGAACACGCAGAGTTGCATAAACGTTTTGCATTTATCAATGCAGCGGGACAACGATTAACGGTTTTGTAAAACAGCGTGAAATGAAAAGTCAGATTGTAGATTTTGGTTCTAGATTTTGTCGCTTACGCGCTTGTGGCCCCGTGTGTCGTAGCAACAAAAATGGCGTCCGAAACAGAAATAAATAAAACGAGTAATACGATCAAGTGAAAACAGTGATTTTAAGGACAATATTAATTAAAAGTTATCCGGGTTTTATGAAAAACGCTAATTGCGACTGCAGATAAGCCATTCTGGATTACGTCTAAACGTCGCGTCTGTTGTAGCAGTTTTGTAAAACGTAGCGCAATGACAATCCAGCTGAATGTTGTTCAGTTGTTTTACATAACATAGCTGTTTTGTAAAACAACTAGGAGTTTTGTGAAACAGAGGATTCTTCAATCCATCTGCGACATATACATGGTCAAATTAAATTAGCTAGCGAAACTCTGCAGACATGAGGATTATTGATATCTAAACAGGATAAAATTTAAATAAATCGGACTAGTTACTTTTTAGGGGTCAACAACCGCTGCTAGTGTTGTTACTTAAGCTATGAGTTGAGAAAATATGTTGTATCGTGTTCAAATATCGTTACAGTCAGCAACAAAAGTCGATTAACACTTCAGTTTTTTTTAATCTCAGTTATTCAGCAAAATATTAACACTTCAGTTTTTTTTATTGCAGCTGAAGTACCTATAATGCCATTTTGAACAAATATTTTGCTCAATATCTAAGATTAAAAAAAACGAAAGTGTTAATCGACTTTTGTTGCTGACCGTACTAATCACGTCTGTGAAGTTTACACAAAAAAAAAACAGATTTTTTAAACCGATATTTCAAGTGAACATGAACCGCGGTCGATGACCCCACAAAAATCATCAAATTAATTACTTTTTTTATCATTTTTAGGTATCGATACCGTGATGGGTAGGTATATGTATATCTCTGCGGAGTTTCGCTAGCTATTTTAATTTGACCCAGTATTGATAGATAATATGTGTGAGCGAAAAGTTTTGATGCAGCTCTCACTGTCATTTAAAAAATTTATTCCAGGTTTTTTTTTTTATTAATATTTAATGTTGATATAATAAAGAAATCTTCATATTTTGTCAAGTCCTAAAAACTGTTCCAAGCAAGGGCGGGTCGCTATTAAATAAATCAATTCGAGTAGGCCTGAAAATCTGACAATATCGTCTTTCATTTTGACAATTTTATTCCTTTTTTTTTCATTTAATTCTACATTTGCTTCCGTAAGGCTGGCTACAATTTTCGTGATCACATAAGAGTCTGCCACTGGCACCAGCTTCCTCCTTGTAAGGCGTCTCTCCTATGTAGTTTCCTCTGAAAATATATAGGTATATCATTACCAGTGATCGAAGTAGGTACATAGAATTGGGGTCATTGATCTGAAACGTATATATGCACATTCCTCCGGAATTTCGGAATTGGATATGTCGTGAAAACAGATAAATAATAAATATAAATACAGACAAATTTAAATTTGAATTGAGTAGTAATAATATCACTACCAACATTAACAATATTTAATTGGATCCGGAAATACAAGAATTACTTTCCTGGAAAATGGCTTATCCATGTTATTCTTTCTGTGGGCATTTATGATACAAGTACCCAAAATCAATCTACCAATCTATGATCATTACTATAGGCCATATTAGCAAGAACACAAATGCTGGTTTTGACTAACAAGAGTTGACACCCAAATACATTCCTGAAAGCACACCGTTGGATTTCCAACGCTCGGCTCAGCTCCGTTAGTTGAAAATCCAACAGTGCAATAATATTTTGCTGAACATTTAGGTGTTTCCTTGTATTAGTGAAAAAGAAGAGAGAAATAAAAATAAGTATACCTACTGTGGCCCATAGTTACAGACTACGAAGAAACTTTTCCATCCTTGTTTCAATGTCTTCGATTTCGATATAGCACAGCCGATGTATATGCTATCAGACCATACCATCTGAAAGATTACAATATAATATGTACTATGAAAAACAACAATTTTATTTTAATATACAAAAGACCATTTGATCTATCGTCAAATATTTGTTGTGTTTTAGGAGCCTAATAGTTATGCCAGAGATAACACAAATAAATGATACTAATATTTTAATAGTTTCGGTCCCCGAATGACTCAAGAATCAAATATTTCAAAGGATGATCTTTGCAGCAGTTGATACTATAATCACCAAACGTGATCATAGCAGTCATTAGCGGTACTCTCCAGCAGAAGTTCCAGTAAAGGTTGATGATTTTAATGTAAGACAAACCTGAGTATAATGCCCTATTTCTGGGTGGTCAGCAGAGAAATGTAGCTCTTGCAGGGGCGCAAACGTGAAGTTCTTATATTCCAGAAACCAGTCTTCCAGCGCTTTCTCTGGATTCAGCTTGTATTGAAGGTCCGTGGTAGTGTACCAGTACAGATTCTCACCTGCTGTGAATCTTGCAGATGCTATAATGGACAACATAAGGTGTCATCTCGTATTCTGGCGAAAATGATCAAGGTTGTCAGTGAAACTAGCCTCCTACTAAGTTATAACAGCCTGGTACTTTGATTCTAGTGGTATTACTAGTGGTGGTAGTATTTCCGTTCGTAGGGCCTAGTCAAGTAAACATTCACAGGTGTCTAGAAAAACCCAGGACTTCCGAAATAGTCGTACTTCTTGTCAAAGAATTTATTTCAAGTAGGCCATTGAAAGGCACAAAATGTACAAGCAAATAATATTGCTTACAGGCAAAAGGTATCGTATCGAGCAGAATAGCAAAGAAGTTGACTTTAAATAGATACCTTTTTTTTTTTTTTGCGGATGGGAAATCATCAAATGACTCCTCCCGCTCTGGGTGGAGCGGAAGGGAGTGTCAGACTCTTACTGACTAAAACCCACCCGTGTTCCTTCCTTAGCCCTTTATGTTCCGGGCCAGCGGTAACCCTTTCGGACAATCCCGCTGACCCGGTAAATAGATACCTGACGACAATTTGGACTTTGAAAAAGGTAGATACTTACGGACACTGGTATCAAGGTTGTGGCTATGCAGAACAGCTTCATTTGGTTCATTTCTATTTGCCCATTTAGCTGCTTTCTCGTGTAACTCCTCGTCCCATACCTGAATACATTAACCACTTATTTTGAAAGAATTTAATAGGAGTTAGACTCAAAAAATGCTATCGAAAACTGAAGTCTTCATATATCTACAACTGTAATGCATAATCAGCCTATCATGTTCCCACTGCTGGGACACAGGCCTCGTCTAGGATAGAGGGAGTGGGCCGTAATCCACCATGCGGGCCCAGTGCGGGTTGGTGGATGTCACATGTCTTCGAATTTTTGGTTCTAGTACATACCGGTTTCCTCACAATGTTTTCCTGCACCATTTTTATAGCAGTTCTTCACTTTTTAGGGCTCCCACAAGTGTGAATGTGACAAATATTCGCTGGCAAATACGGGATACACTAAAATAAATGCTAATCCAAAAAAAAGCTAAAATAAATATTAATAATAATTATGATAATCGTTAAGCCGTTGGTTCCGGCTGTTATTCGTGGATCTTTGGCAGTCATTACGGGTAGTCAGAAGCTCGAAAGTCTGACAACCAGTCTTACCAAGGGGTATTGTACTTATTACCCGTTACTGGGTTATGGAGGTCAGATAGGCAGTCGCTCCATGTAAAATACTGGCATTCAGCTGCATCCGGTTAAACTGGAAGTCACCCCAACAAACTTAGGAAAAGGCTAGATAGATGTGACTACAAATAAATGGTAGTAACGTACCACTTTCTTCATTTCAGAGGCAGCTGGATGTCCTGGAACCTTCCCCTCCGCAAGTCGAAGACGTCTAGCATTGTGACCGTCGACAAACGAACGGATTTTCTTACAAGACAATTTATGTTTATCTGAAAAAACGCCAAAAAATTAATTATGAAAACTTTAATCTTTTTACTTCAAAATCACTAGTTAAGAGGAACCTACCTTTTAATTGCACACAACTGAGAAAAGTTAAAATTAAAAATGTGCGTAACTCCATTGCTTGAGAGTTTAAAATGGCATGGTGTTACCACTGGGCGTAGTCTCAGAGAAAACCCTCAAGGTTCTTTCAGAACCCTCCTTTATTTACCGATGTGGCCAGATGTGGATGTTCCAGATTGAACCTGACCAGATGAAATTGCTGCAGAGAACGAAAAAAACTACGTAAAAATCATCGTAGGAACACTATTCGTTGGAAATATTGTCGGCTAAAATTATTTGCAACAGCTCATTAACTGTATCGAATTTTATTATTTTTATACCCATTTAATTTACAATATAAATAACTAGCTGACCCGGCAAACGTTGGTAAATTATTTCTAGCTGCCCGGCGCTACTTCGTTCGTGTCCTACCCCTTACCCTACCCCTACCCTACTTCTACCCTACTCCTACACTACTCCTATCCTACTCCTACACTATCCTACACTACTCCGACCCTCCTCCTACCCAACTCCTACCCTACTCCTACCCTACTTATACCCTACTCCTAAAGTACTCCTACCCTACTCCTAACCTACTCCTACGCTACTCCTACACTACACCTATAAGTAAAAAAAAAAAAAAAGTATCCTATGTCCGTCTCCTGGTTCTAAGCTACCTCCCCACCAATTTTCAGAATCAAATCGGTTCAGCCGTTATTGAGTTATAAATAGTGTAACTAACACGACTTTCTTTTTTATATATAGATATTGTTTGTGTAAATTACTTGAACTGTTAATTCATGCTTGGTTTACTTTACATTTTATTCTGAGTGTCAAATAATTCTATGCACTGTAGCGTTTTCTACCCACTAGAACTTTAATTTAGTAAATCCTTGTATTGCTCTCTTATTACCTACTGATACTTATACAGTTTGTACCATAAAGGTGTGGCCAAATTTAAGTGTTGGGTACATATCATCAAACGAACAACTTTCCCCATGGGACCAATATTGTAATCGCGAAATTTATCAATTGTCCCACACAAAACTTCAATACTCACTCGACGAAAATGTATGGGACGGCAAATTTTTTTTTCGCGATTATGATGTTGGCCTTATAGACAAAGTTGTTCAGTCTGATGGTCACGAGCACTAATATGTCAACACTTGGCAACTTGAAATCGCGATTTTTTCACGAAACAACGAATGCAACGTTGAAATACGACACTCTACATAAACCTAGTATGGCTTCGAAAATACTATGTTCCTAATAATATAAAATTTCATTCAAAAAAATATAGGAAATAATCGTCTTTGAATAAAGCCAAGTGTATACATACTTATGCTACTGACTATACACCCTTAAATTTGACCACACCTTTCTGGTACAGCATGTATAAAGAGCCGTAATTCTCTATGACACAATCAACGGAACCGCGCGAAATCAACGCGAGATGGGCGGGATTAGCTGACGTATTGACGTGGTTTCGAAGTGAGGAATCGTTAAGTGGTCGTAGGTAATTAGAGCCCAGCTCTGCATCTTAATATTCTTTCGATTTGTTTACAAATCCACTTGATTTGCTACAGCACTGTGCGTTAATATTAGTGTCGTGAACCGCGGCAGTTAGCATTAGTGTGCTAATGAAAACCTACTAATTAATTAATCAAGATCTGTTGATTCTGATGTTTAAGATATTTATTGAATAACTAGCTGCGCCCCGCGGTTTCATCCGCGTAAGTGTCGATCCCGTGGGAATATCGGGATAAAAGTATCCTATATGTTAATCCAGGGTGTCAGCTACCTCCATACAAAATTTTATCAAAATTGGTCTAGCCGTTTGAGCGTGAAGAAGTAACAAACATATAAACACACACACACAAACACATAAACTTCCGCCTTTATAATAGTAGTGTGATTAACGCTTCAAGTACTTACACATAATTAGGTATGTACAAGGTGATTTGCTGGGCCCACAGAAAAAAAAACACCTATTGAGCGAAAATAGAAAAGAATAGAATAGATTTTATTTTCTTACCACAAATTACAGCTTAAAGTTAAATTAGTCTACAGATACAGTTTTACAAAACCTGTAAGTCAGGTCACCAGGCCCCCTTAACAATTTATATATTTCAAGTAAGTATTGTACTGAAGACGTTTATTTGAAATCACAGTAGTATTAATTCAATTATTATTTTAAACATTATTTAATTTATTAAAATTATTTAGTTTACTAATAGAAATATTGCAAATAAGATTTTTTTTTTTAATCTAGGAAACATGCAAAGGATGTATGAGAGTGTAGGGTGTGTAAGTGGGAGTGAGAATGTGTGTATGAGTATGTGGAAGTGGGGTATGAGTGTGTGAATGAGGTTGCGTGCGTTATTTTGGGAACACTAAAACTAGGATATGGTATTGAAAAGATCTTCAGTTTGGGCGAAATCTAAGGAAAGAAGCCATTCAGTCAATACTCTTTTAAACGTTGTTTTGCTTAGGATATGTGTTGAAAGTAGGTTATTTAGTTTGTTGTATAGAAACGGCCCAAGAAAAAGAAAGAAATTCCGAGCAAATTTAGTTTTAACTGGCCTAGATTGGCATACGTCCCTTCTTCTTTTGCGCACATCAATGTTGTTCTGGGAGACAAAAACAGGGATAAGAGATCGTTGTTTTAAAGCAACATGTAGAATAAAAAGCTTACGAACTGAGAGGACATTTGATGAGTTGTAAACATATTTTGTGGGATGACGGAAGGGAAGAGACAGGGCCACCTTTAGAACCGCCCTTTGAGCCCTTTCGAGAGGTAAAAGGGTTGTTTTAAATGTACCACCCCAAGAAGTAATACAAAAGTGATTGACACAACGCACAATAGACAGATATTAGTTGCTTGGAGTTCAGAACCGACCGAAGACTCCTAAAAACAAAGATGAATTTACGAATTCTACTAGTGAGACCACTAATATGAGCGGCAAAGGTAAGTCTAGAATCCAAGGTAACACCCAGGTATCTAATGGTGTCGACCTTCTGCAGTTCGGAACAGGAGCAATCACCGTTTTGGGGGAAAGGACAGGTGTGAGCACGTATTGTGAATGATTGGACAGGTGGCTGCTGACTATTTTTCAGTGCAAAGGTGATGAATTTGAAATTGAAAAAAACGTCTTGGAAGTCGAGATTTGTCTTGTGGCACGTGATCAAAAACACCACAAAATCTATAGATACTGTAGACATCTTATTTTTAACTGAGTGTTACCCACGACTTCGGCTGTATTTTGTACTTCATCATTTTTTATACAATTATCGAGGATGAATAGTAGCTTCTGTCCTTCTCCAGATCCTAGAATACCATAGAAGTAAAGTAGTATTTACTTACCAAAGAAGTGACTTTTATAACGCCTGACCCATTGAGCCGATTTCAGTGGTTCAGGCGTGAAAACGTAGAAATAGAATAGTAGATTGTACAACTAGTGCATAAAATGACTCGTTTATGCCCGAGTTATCTGTGCTTTTTGTCACTCTGCTTTTCACTTCGATTGTGAGAAAGTGAAACAGGCATAAAGTATAACAGTATTTTCACACTTCAAAAATATTGCAATTTTATTGAAGAAGAGAAATAGCTAATTCCCGCCACGAAACTTTAAAAAGTTTTTTTTTTATTTTCAACATGTGACATTCGACTTGGGTAGACTTGGGTACCTACTTCATACTGCCAAGTCATAAAACGTTTCTTTGCATTTTTAAATAATAAATGACAACTATTTTATCTGGTTTTATAGAAAACACGAAAATGATAAGTCATAAGTCATTTATTAATATAAATTAAAGCAAATGAAATAAAATAACGACTTTAATCTGCGACGTTTTATTGTGCGTGTAGCTGTTAGGCCTGGTTATTTTAATCTTAGGAAAAAAAATACTTTATGCACTAGAACATAAAAAGCGATTTTATGTTGCCTACACACGGCATAAAGACGAACTTTTAGAGCATGAGAAGTGAAAATAATATTTAATTGCATAAAACATGGTATATAAAGTGAATAGAAGACAGACAGAGCAAAAGTACCTATCATAGCTCTACAACAATACATCTAGCTTCACTATAATGTATTCTGTCCGCTCTCTTTGTAACGAGATTACAGCTCCGCAGTTATGCCTGAGTTTCGAGCAGAGAGGCACACAAGGCTCGATAATGTAGTACCCTCATCGATACTTCAGTACCAGCACTCCGGCTTCGCTCGTGTCATTATAATAATAGTACTGCATTTTACTGATTTTGTTAGAATGAAGTTAGTTATGATATAGAAATGGAGAATGTTTGGTGTAATGTCTATGTCGTGGCCAGATCTTAGAATTGATAATTTCATGAAGTGTTCGACCATTTCTTGGAATGGTTGCATTTCATGAAATAGAACATGGGCCGCTGGTCACATCATGATGTGGTTTGGTCACACCATGATGTGGACTGGCCAGATCATTGAATAGTCAACGTTTGACGATAAGAAACAAGTTAAACGCACGACTACTTCATGATGTGGCCATGGAAACATTAGTGACCATATCGTAAAATAGTTAGATTATCCACCGGTAGAGGCGTTGATGTCGCTTTCTTTTTGCTATGCATCATGGCGGCGGCGTACAATAATTCCATAGGAAAAGCATTTATAAATATTATGTATTATGGTTTTTATTTATTTTTTAAGTTTAAGAGAACCAAAAGTTTCTTCTTTATTTAGAATTGTTACTACACCTGCCATGGATACTTTACATTCACGATAACGTGCAATGATATATCATTAAACGTTGACTTTTAAACGATATGGTCAGTTTTAGCTGGCCTTTCATGAAACAGACCCATTTTATGAAATGACCGAACACTTTATGAAATGATCAATTCTAAGATCTACACAACTCACATCACAGCACATGAATTCCCATCACACCACAACAAGCAAAACACGAAACTTGTTACTTACATATTTTTTCTTTCTCGTTTTATTACCCGACTGCGGCGAAGCCCAAAAGGAGGGTTATGTGTTTGACCTGTATGTATGTATGTATGTATGTATGTATGTATGTCCGTTTCTTTGTTCCCTCGTAACTTCTAAACGAATGAACGGATTTTGATAAATTATACGTCTTTAGATTTGTCTTGGTAGCGCGAGTGTCACTGAGTATATCAAAATTGAAAAAATATAAAATGGCCGTTTTTTGGCGCAATATTATGTCTTCAACAAAAAATATTTTTCTCGAAACCTATCGAGTGGAGTATCAAAATAAAGGGTTTTTAAAGGTGATTACAAAAATATATACAACTTATATGGTTAAAAGTAATTCGAAGTGACAAATCGTAAAAAACACGTACCAAGAGCTAAATCGTCTGCTAAATCTTTCAAATTTGTACTAAAAAGCTGGAAATAAAAAACAAGTAATTAAAAAAACTAAAAAACCCGACTCCGGTCTCAAATGGGTCCCGCCTGCTTCCAACTTTTATTTTATGTTATTGTTTCATTGTTTTGCATAAATTCTGTTATGGAAGATCCTGGTATTCACGACAAAGGATGGTGCAATTTTAGAGCAATTAATCATGTTCCCACTGCTGCGTCACAGGCCTCCTCTCTCCGAGGGAGTGGGCTATAATCTACCACGCGAGCCCAGTGCGGGTTGGTAGGTATCACATGTCTTCGAATTTTTACCCGACTGCGGCGAAGCCCAAAAGGAGGGTTATGTGTTTGACCTGTATGTATGTATGTATGTCCGTTTCTTTGTTCCCTCGTAACTTCTAAACGAATGAACGGATTTTGATAAATTATACGTCTTTAGATTTGTCTTGGTAGCGCGAGTGTCACTGGGTATATCAAAATTGAAAAAATATAAACTGGCCGATTTTTGGCGCAATATTATGTCTTCAAAAAAATATTTTTCTCGAAACCTATCGAGTGGGGTATCAAAATAAAGGGTTTTTAAAGGTGATTACTAAAATATAGACAACTTATATGGTTAAAAGTAATTCGAAGTGACAAATCGTAAAAAACACGTACCAAGAGCTAAATCGTCTGCGAAATCTTTCAAATTTGTAAACTAAAAAGCTGGAAATAAAAAAACAAGTAATTAAAAAAACTAAAAAACCCGACTGCCGTAAAGAAATTAAGTTAAAAAAAACTGAAAAGCTAAAAACAAGGCCATTTTAAATTAAATAAAAGTTGGAAGCAGGCGGGACCCATACCATTTTCTTATTACATTTTCAAACTCAAATGGGTCCCGCCTGCTTCCAACTTTTATTTAATTTAAAATGGCCTTGTTTTTAGCTTTTCAGTTTTTTTAACTTAATTTCTTTACCGCAGTCGGGTTTTTTAGTTTTTTTAATTACTTGTTTTTTTTTGTTCTAGGACATATCGGTTTCCTCACGATGTTTTCCTTCACAATTAAGGCTTCCAATACCGGGATCCCGATATCAGCCAATACCGGGATCCCGGTTACTTTACTAGATTTTTAATACCGGTTTTGAAATGTTCATAACCGGGATCCCGGTATTAGTGATTTTATTTTAATTTTAGTTCACAACACAAAATAATCAATATTATTACATTTTCAAACTCAAAGTCGGTATAATATCAATGATTTAACGACATGGCAGTTACACGCACGCAACGCAATAAATTTAAGTCGTTCTCAGTCTTAGAGCAACAGGGACTTCTCGGAAGTCCCGCGTTCCTCTAAGTTTTAAGTACAGTGCGGAAGGCGGCGGCGCCCACCAGGGGTGAGGGGGAAATTCCCTATACGCCCCGCCCGCTCCGCCTTCCTTCAGGTGCATCAGGTGCATGCAACGCGAAGCTGTTATAGTCTGTCAACGTCGTGCTTACCGTTCCCTAGGGGTACAGGGACGCGGTAATAGGTCTCAGAGGGGGTGCGGGCGGTGTAGCGGAAGGGTGATCCGCACGCGTCATGCTCGCTCTAAATATCATCATCATCTGCCTAGCCTTTTCCCAACTATGTTGGGGTCGGCTTCCAGTCTAACCGGATGCAGCTGAATACCAGTATTTTACATGGAGCGACTGCCTATCTGACCTCCACAACCCAGTTACTGGGTAATACGATACCCCTTGGTAAGACTGGTTGTCAGATTTTCGGGCTTCTGGCTCGCTCTAAATATGCTCGCTCTATATTATTAAGATATATTTTGTTGGCTAGATATTATGTGTTGATTACGGAGTATGTAAAAGTTTTTATTTTCAGTGTTATTGTCTATCTTAGATGCTAAATTAAAACCCAAATATCGCTGAGATTCTTATTACTTACAGAAATGTTGTTAGACAAGTATTGTGAAATGTTTTTTTTCTTAATACCAGAATCCCGGTATTTAGAAAAAAAACATTCTATAGTAATACCGGTATTGAAAAAATCCGGTATTCGAAAGCCCTATTCATAATTTTGAGAGCAGTGGTGATGAAATGATTTAGGTACACAAAGTAAAGCGCCTGGCTGGGTTCGAACACACGATCTACAACTCGTAAGACGGGGCTATTACCACTGGGCCCCCACTGACACACTTTCGCATTTATAATATTACTTAGTATGGATTACCAAAAACGACATTATTATAAATTGGTTCTTCGATCGCATTCATTTCCTTTATAATTAACTCTATATTATTTGAATTTACGACTTGTCGTCAGGCATCATATTTAAATTTCAATAATCTTAGAAGGTAAGTATTTTTTTTATGAAGTGTGACATTAATAAGGCAGGGGGGGGTTATTCCTGAAAGCAGCATAAATTATCCACATTATGTGTTTTTCTACACGTAAAAACTTTTCCTAACTGACGAATCGTCGAAAACTGGCGAACACTGGAAGCTGCCGAGTTAACGCAACTGTCTAATCGGTAAAACTGACGAATCATTGAAACTGACTAATCAACGAAACTGACTAATCATAATCGGTAAAACTGACGAATCATTGAAACTGACTAATTAACGAAACTGACTAATCAACGAAACTGGCGAATTAAATAAACTGGCGACTGAGGGAAACTGACTGGTGAGTGATACGCGGACTCGCAATTTCATCTCATTTCATTTCATAGAAGTCAGATAGGCAGTCGCTCCATGTTAAATACTGGTATTCAGCTGCATCCGGTTAGATTGGAAGCCGACCCCAACATAGTTGGGAAAAGGCTAGGCAGATGATGATGACAGGCAATTTCATCTCATATCAAACAACACAACTACGCGAAATGTGGCACACCTCCGCCTTATCCCGTTGGGAAAACATGCGTCATGTTAGGTATCTGTTAAGTTTTAAAAAAATCTTAAATAAATATTTCACCTTAGTTGAACATTTATTTCCACCTCCAGGGTATCCTGAAGACAGATTTTCGAAGTGTAAAAGACAAACTGAAAAGGTTCCAGACACACCACTGCAGAGATTTCTTAATTCTAGAGCATTGCAGAAAATGTTGTAGGCTTTTAGGGTTTTTAAAACCTGTAAAAGCACTGTGAGCCCTAAACTTACACTTAATAGTTAATTCACGTTTTTCTGTGACTTCAGTAGGTACTCGTAGTTCATTGTTACACAGAAAAGGTAAAGACAAAACATTAACTACCTCTTAAGAGGTCATTGTACTCATCATTATGAACAGCTTTTACTATGGGACCAAACCTGAAATCGCGAAAAAAAAATCAGCTATTTTTTTTACGCTACATTTTGTTTTACGTTACGAGCAATTGTTTTTTTCGCGATTTCAGGTTTGGTCCCATAGTAAAAGTTGTTCATAATGATGAGTACAATGTTAATGTTTTACCAATAACCCTGATATTTTATTATTATAATATTTGAGGCGGATCGGTGGATGTGTTTGGGCAGAGATGGGTGCGGCGATGGGGGTTTATTAATGCACGGCGTGAAATCGCCGTGCAATAATAAAATATCAGGGTCATCGCCTACCCACACGTTGTGCGAGTAGATATTGTAATGTAAGTACTATTACCGTGCCCTTGATTCTTCCAAAACTGCGTCCTTCTAATTATCTATCTATGAAAAACTTTTCAAAACACCCTGTGGTTTTAAAAAGTTTTTAAACTGTAATAAATTATAAACTGATTAACCTCGGACTTTTCTAGTAGTACCTGTTAAGTATGATTCTTGAAAGGACAACTTTTATTGATAGAAAAAAAAACGGTCAAGAGCGAGACGAGGTCTCGCGTACCAAGAGTTCCGTACTACAAAGTTGTAGGTAGGTATGTAAATAGTTTATTATTATTTAATGGTTTTCGGATTTTTTCCTTTACTTGTGCTACATAACCTTGCTTCATGCCAAATTTCATGATTCTAGGTCAACGGGAAGTATTCTATAAATTTTTATTCCCTTGAGAGTGTCGAAATATACGTTTTTTCCGGCATAATCGGATGTAGGTATCTTTTGTTTACGTTAACTTAAACGATTACTACTGGAGTTGGCTTGATATCGGAATCGCATTAAGAAACAAAATTTGTTACGTAATTAGGCTGCTATTCTTAGTGATAAAGTGTTGTTGCAATGTTGAGGGAATATTTGAATACACCCGGCTAATGCGGTAGACAAAAGTGCACTGAATATAATATGTACTATAAAATAATAAGTAAATAATAAAATTAGGCCAACGCGTTGCACCGATATTGCTAAGATGTTCGGTGAAAACACCGAACACCTCCATTTCCACTAGCATATGAAAAACAAAACAAATCTCGTATCACACACACAGACACATAGCTCACAGGCAGACACACCCCATTACATATGTACACACACACACACACACTCGTGTCCCATGCGCAGGTGGCGAGCGTGACCCAGTTCTAATAAATAGTAACTGTAGTGGAAGAGTGCACTACGCCTGTCGATATAAGTACAGCCCTTGTGTAGCTGGGTTTAAGATTTTAAAAGTTTTTAACACGTCATCGTGTTTGTAGTTTGCGAAAAGGTCGGTAAAGCTTTAGTTTTCTAGAAAGCGGTTAATTGTCACACAATCGGCTGTCCACCAACACCTTAATGTCAAATACTGGTGAAAATGACAGATTTTTATGGTGGTCGTTATAATATGACGGAACCACTCTCCTCGTAGCTGCAGTGTGTTGTTGTGGACGATATGGACGAAGGAAATAATGCATAGAACATCTGTATGTTATGCCGTAAGCACGGCCGTAAGCTAGACAAATATCGCACTAAAAATATAGAACGCCCGCAGGATACTGGGCAGCGCAGATCGGTCGTTGTAGCGATCTTGGGAGCGGCCTATCGCATCAGTGGACATCATATATGGAGGGGTAATAAGTAATAAATTATTCAAAGTTCTAGCGGCATCAGTACTTTTTTACACCTTTTAAGACGGTTGTACAAGCAAAATTTCCAATAGGCCAGTCACGGAATTACCAAAATGTTACAATTGGATTACAAAACGATCCACTTTCTGATATAGAACCGACTTTCGGACGAAAGATTTAGTTTGAAAAGCAAGGCTTACCAAACACAACCTGCCCACAATTCCGAATCCCCCTATCATTTAAACACAGATTAACACCTTCATAAGCCAATGCGGACAGTAAAACCTATATCACATAAAAGCCTATCCCGTAGATCTGTATTGTACAAGGATTATGACGGGTTCAATGTCCGTTTGGCCGCGTATTATCGAACCCTTTACTTCCCGTAGATGTTCAAGCGATTATGGATTATGTAAATATGCGGCCGATAGCGCGTACACATCTTCTTCCTGAAAAAGTTTTCGTGGGAAAATGTTTATACTATTTGATATGTAAATCTCGTTGTTGCGATATGGTTTAATAATGTGGGTAACAGCACCGATCATAACAGAGCATTCGTTGCTTAGAAAAAATGCATTAGAGCAATTTACGGGCTCCAACCAGACGGATCATTTAGACCAGGGGGCCTAAAAAAACCACTTTGGCAGAATCATAAAAGGTTAACATAATGGACAGTTAACCGTTAAGTTAATCGTATCAAATCCCATTGGTGAAGCATTTTTCAGTTATTTTTTTTTTGTCTGTGCTAAAATACTTTATAATACTTTCACTCCGATCCAAATCCAATCCCAATCTCTTTGATTATACCTACGTAGTGCAGCGAAAAAACGAAAAACACGGACTGTCTTCGCCATATTCATAATGTTATCCTTTTATGATTCTCCAAAGTGGCTTTTTTAGGTCCACTGTATTCAAAAAACTTGGTTTGTTACCGTTACCGTCTCTTTATATCTATGAGATATGTATATTTGTCAGAAAGCATCAGAATTTATTTGTCAATTCGTTCCATTTCTAAATTAAGTCCCAGACACTCCCTCAGAGACAAATTTAAAGAGATTAATACTTATTATATAGATTATAGACTTATTACTTATTATATTCGCAAAACATGTTTTGTTCTAAATTGTACTTTTACCATCTTTTTATACCGTGTTTTATGCAAATAAATATATTATTATGAATTTATTTAGCTCGGGACCATGGGGATCCGGTCCTTTGGAAGGCGTACGAGGGGCTGAAGCCAAGTCGCAGAGGCCCCTTAGGAAATTTTAATGAAATGCGACACCTACCGACGATTATCCTCGTATGCGCTATGCAAATGCACCCAAGGATAAACCCCGCTGGGTGTAGGACTATTACAGGTTACAGGATATGGAAAAATAAAAACTTGTACTATGGGTTTGGGTGGCTAAAGTGGACTGGTTACCAAGAACTATGGAACAACTATGACCCCTGCCATATTATTATTATTATATTATTTTATGCTTTTCATGAGATTACAAGTAAAATTGTATAAAAAATATTTTCAAAGTGCTAATTAAATGCTTTTGACAAAAGCTCCGTTTCTCTCTCTGTAAGGATACGAACATTCAGTTTCATAAATGGGAACTGAATTACTTTTTCTGTTTTTTTTTGTTCTTACACCTTTATGAAGTTGGAGGGTTGTATTGGTGATTTTGATGATTATAATTCTGTAACTACATACGTCTTACAGCCGCGAATAATATTTTATTCAACATACAACCTAGCACTGGCCTGCAAATTGCAAAAAACGTAAGAAAATTTGAATTTCGCGGGCTGGTTGTAGCATTTACCTTAAGCATGCCTGAAACACATTAGTTTGCACGTGTAGGTAATGCAATACACCTGAATGTGTGTACTATATAGCTCAGTGGCCTGAATACTCGAGCCTTTCAGATCCTAAAATAGCTACCTATTACTTCACACACAAACACCTGTAAAATACTAAATAGCTAATTTTTAGGGTTCCGTAGTTCCTACAAGGAACCCTTATAGTTTCGTCAAGTCCGTCTGTCTGTCCGTCTGTCCGAGGTTTTGCTAAGAGACCGTTAGCACTAGAAAGCTGTAATTTTGTAGGAGTGCGTATATCAATTACGCCGACAAAGTGGTAAAATAAAATTTTGGCAATTTTAATTTTTTAGGGTAGCTCCCCTATATGTGAAGTGGGGATGAATATTTTTTTCGTCGTCTACCCCATCGTGTGGGGTATCGTTGAATAGGTCTTCTAAAATGACTTGAAGGTTGCTAAAATTATTTTTGATTTAATGCTCCATTTACGAAATATTAAACTTTAAAGAGCAAATTTTGTTTTGCCAGTAGGGCGTCCCCCCCCCCCCCCCTCTAAAACCTAAACTGCGGTCTTGAAAATCTGAAAGAATTCACGATGATAGTGCATTTCATGAACTTTAAAGGAAAACAATAGCAGTTAAGATAACTTTATTAGTTTAGCAGTAATAGTCGTTGAACTTGGGTGTGGGATAATTTTGTACCAAAAATAAATTCCTTAGCATTAATCCTTTAAAGTGACTAAGATGAAGTAGTTGCTTGTTTATAACGGGTAAAGACTTGCATTGAAAAACAAAATATGATTTTTTTTTTATTCAGAATAAAGAACAACACAATCGTACTACATTGTGATAACGGGCTACTACAGAACCCTACACTGTGCGTGGCCCAACACGCACTTGGCCGGTTTTTTAAACCTAAAGTTGGAGACTTTTATGAACAATCTTACAAAAGACCTTTATATAGGTCTCGCGAGTCTTAACGCACAACACAACAATTTTGAGACCTTTGTCTGCACCAATTTATGTTGCAAACTTTACAACTAAGGGTAGTTGTACAGTTTGCAACTACACCACAAAAATATATCTGTCTCAAATTCGAATAAGTAATCCATTGCGCGCTTCCTTTGACTTCACCACTAAGGCTTAAACAAGATGGCGTATTAACGCGGCAATGGAATGAAAGCAAAAAAAAATATTCTTAAAAAATCTGGACAGTCGTGGCGTGTCGTGTTTTCTCGCAGTTAGGGGCCGATCACACGTACCACAACGTTACGTGGACGGGCGATCAACCGTGTGGGCGATACGTCGCAGTCACAACGCAACCACACGCAAGACCACGCACCAGCAGCGGCCAGCCACATTGCAAAAACGATCTGTCCGTCTGCAAACACTAGCCACAACGTACCCACATCGCAGCTACTACCGACAAAGCTACCACAACGCAACTTGCCCACATTTTGTCACTGCGATGAGGTGTGGTTATGTTAAACTGACCATACGTCCCGTTTTGAACGGGACTGTCCCTTTTCTCAATCACCTGTCCCATTGTCCCCAAACAAAGCTTCGGGACGCAAAATAGTCCCGTTTTTATTAAAACATATGTCAGAGGAAATGTGATATAGTAAGAATGGTGAATCGATGATTGATTTTTATTTTTCACAATTTGTTCGAATTTATTTAAAAGATTTCTAATTGTAGGTAATGAAACCTTAACAATTTATTTTCAATTTTCACTCTGAAGGGCTATTAGTTAGAATAATTAAAGTTCATTTCAAATAAACTTGCGATAAAGTTTGTTCACCTCCGTCTACTAATGTATCCCAATATTTCCAAACCATACGAAAAAAATGTATGGGCAGTGTCGGTAACACGATCAAAACATTGACTTACTCCGTGTTTGGTATTATGAAACTCAACCGATGCAATGTTAGCGACAGTTTTGTATGACGAACGATATCTATCGTAAGTTATTTGGACTTTTTGGTACAGGGTGGTTGAATGACATTTATCGCAAGTTTATTTGAAAAACACTTTATAATTAATCTTAATTATAGTACCTATAGTGAAGAACACTAATTGTGTTAAGTTACACTTTTTCTAAATAAAGAAAATTAAAAAGTTGTGTTTATCTTCATTAAACCTGCTAACTGTCGTTTATACCTAAACTCCTGTCCCGTTGTGAGTTAAAAAATAAATGGTCAGTTATGAACGGGCCCTTAGTGGTGTAAATCGTAGCGAACGCCTTTTATCTCGTTGATGGACCATTACACCTCGACTCGGGTTTTTTGTTCGAGCTGACTTATTGTGACGGAAGCGGCCGCAAACGGTGGAACGTTGAAGAAAACACGCAGCTGCTTTCGATGCTCAGAGGATAACAAATCGCAGGAGTTTTTGAAGAATGGATAGCATGTTTTTATTATGGAGTGGAAAATGTTTAGTGTATTGTTTAGTTGTTCTCCTCTCTTTGCTTTTCTTGTCACTGAAAATAGGATTAAGGGGTAGGAGCGGCATTCATTTGTTTTAATTGGCACAATAATTGGACATGGGAAAAGTAGCTCTTGCATGACCACCATAAGGATCATAATGATGTAGCTGATCTATACATCAATATAATCAACCCATATTGTTCCCACTGCTGGGACACAGGCCTCCTATCTGTCAGAGGGAGTGGGCCGTAATCCACCACGTGTCAATGCGGGTTGGTAAATGTCACATGTCTTCGAATTTTTAATTCTAAAACATGCCGGTTTCCTCAAGATGTTTTCCTTCACCGTTTAGAGAGCTGAAATAATTTACATAAAGTAAAGCGCCTGTCTGGGTTCGAACCTACAAGTCGTCAGTCGCGGCTGCTACCGCTGAGCCACCACTGCTCTCCTTAGAGACTGTGTTTATATGATCTGTGTTAGATACTATACGGACGGAACTAGAAAAGGAAATGTTCCAATAAACTCTTTATCAAAAGTTGCAAACGCAAACACACTTGAGGGGGCCTAAAAATGCCACTCTGGCAGAATCATAAAAGGATAACATTATGAATCATAATGGACAGTTAACTGTTAGGTTAATCGTATCAAATCCCATTGGTGAAGGACTTTTCAGTATTTTTTTTTTGTCTGTGCTAAAATACCAATCAATCCAATCCAAATCCAATTCCAATCTCTTTGATTATACCTACGTAGTGCAGCGAAAAACAGGAAAACACGGACTGTCTTCGACATATTACAATTTATAATGTTAACCTTTAATGATTCTGCCAAAATGGCCTATTAGGCCACCTGTAGGACATAACCTACATACCGTTCACATAGGCTACCTAATATTTTATCTGGGCAATCGGTCGCGAGTACCTACCTACGCCCCAATATGTAGCTGCTACGTAGGCGTCACGTAGCGGCTGCATATTTCCTAGACGTGACCTATGTTTTATATACTAGTTGGAGTATGAATTCGCTGTGGAGTTCTTAGGTAGCGTAAAATTCAAGGGTATATAGATGTGTATTGGATAAATAATTGTTTCGTATTTTATCCTGTCATTATTTTTCGCGTAGGTGTTTTTAATTATTATATTGCTTTTGGTTATTGAATAATTTTGCTATAGGTAGCTCAAAGGAAAGTCAACGTGTCGGTACTCGGTATCAATGTATTTTTTTTTATTTTACGCAGTGACAAACATAACGTGTCACGTGTGTGTTTCGTTGGGCCAAACAAATTAAGAAAATACATATTTTGTATTATTTTGCTAGAAGAAGAAGTAAAACCTTTTTCGCCCGTGGTCCCGGTCCCTTAGTCCCTGGAAGCGACCACGAGTATTTTTTTGCCTATGGTTCCTTCAAGAAATATATACTGCCGAATTAAATTGTATTTTTTTTTGTTACCAGCCTATTTTGTGTCCCACTGCTGGGCAAAGGCTTTCCCTTTTTTCTTCCAAGCCTCCCTGTATTGTGGAGGACACTGGTGATGCTATCTGCCAGATTAACTTCACGAGCAGATCCGAGGGATTCTGGAACCAAGACCGATCCCAAAACAGTGCTCGTCATATTCATACTCAATGACACAGTTTTCCTCTCAGATTGCGAGTTTCTCACGAGAAATTGAAATAACCGGAGCTGGCCGTATTTCAAAGGTAAGCTCTCTAATATATTAAATTCTATCGTAATGATGCTGTGTATAATATTGCGCTATAAGTAGTATTTTAGCGTTAACTTTTCCAATCTTAGTATGGTTTTTATTCGTGAAACCATAATTTTAAAAGTATTAAAGTACTTTAAAGTATTACAATAATAATATGTAGGTACAAGTATATAAAAAAAAACATACAAACATCCGAACATAGAACCTCCTCCTTTTTGTGAAGTCGGTAAAAAGGAGGAGAAATAATCACAGGGCATCAAAAAATTCATCCGCATCGCTGTCAACAGGAAACGTGCCCAAAAGACTGGCAGCTTTGCCACGTTGTATGCCAATGCTGTTTCTTTGGCCAAAAAATAGGCCAGCCCTCCTTTGGTGACGTGAAGAGTCGACCAACTGCTTGGCGATGTCTCGAAATACTAAGTGGGCACTCGGGCCCCATGGCCCTAGAGTAATACCAATCTTGAATGTAAAATAAAAAGATAGAAAATTAGGTTTATTTGTTACAGAAAAACATGCTTACAAAAAATATAAAGTTAACTCGAAAAATAAAATACAAATCTAAATCACGAGCACGGAACAGCACCCTAAATGCGTAACACACTGTCAATCACAATCTGAATGATTTTGAAGTATATTGCTAATCCATTGCTGCATATGTTCGAAAAATTTGTCTGCTCAACAACGTAAATAACACAATGAATGTTGTTGAACTGTCAAAATGAAAGTAATTGCTACTGATAGTGTGTTACGTAATTATACCGCTAAAAAAAGAAAACTAAAATGGCTAAACTAGTAACATAGCTCAGCAGTTTCTGTCGCGATGGCAAACTATGAGACGGCACATCAACCTACCCGAAACTGTCAAATTTCCCCAATCAACTTTGAACCTTATGCTTCAGCGATAAAGTTGAAAATCTATCAAAGAAATTTGACAGATTGTAGTAGCTCGATGTGCTGGCGTCTGCACCTAAGTGATTAGATTTCAAAGAAAGTTGTAGCTATTTCGGCCGAGTAAAAAAAAAAGTTTGTCCTCGTTATAAATTCGCATATAATCTACATTTAAATCAGTAAGTTGAGGAAGTCCTAAAACTGTGATTAAAATATATAGATTTGGAACACAAACCTTTGCCAATTTGAAACCAGCGTCAGCAGTGCTATTCTGTACAAATCTCACCGTGAAAACTTAGGTGAAGTGAGCGTGGAGTGAGCTGTCAATAGTGTCAATGTCCTAGCAAAAACAAACTCACTTCACCTAACTTTTCACGGTGAGATTTTCACAGAATCGACCGGCTGAAGCCAATCTACTAAAATAAAAGTCATAGATACAAAACCTCTCACAAATTGTCCCACCATTTTTCCTCCGAACAAAAAACGCTGCAAACGCTGCAATATTTCAGATAGCTGGTAGGCACGTGCTAACTCAGCGTTATTCTGCGGACGTGGACTATGTTCACGGCACATTAATCCGCGGGTAGGCAGAGCAGCTCCAGGTACACACAAATACAACCAGGCTATGCGCAGTCACGGACTGCTTGCAACCATTTGCATACTGTCTACTGCGGTGAATATTCACTGTAACGGCTCTTATGTGCTCAGTACCTTGTTTACAAGCATGATACGTAGGACTATGTGCTAAATACAGAAGTGACGTCACAGCTGTGTGGATTCGACCGCAGTAATTATTGCGCCAGACCAGAGCAGCTGTAGGTAAATGGCGACTTCAGGATTATCAGGAAAATAGGTCGTTATAGCTCGTTTGAGATTAGAGTTTATATTTGGAGAAAACACAGGTATAAAGTTAGCTGACTAACTTTTAGAATAGAATAGAATAGTATAGAATACTCTTTTTTACTTTTAAATGATATGTAGATATGTTGCGGGGGCTGGTGGCTACGTAATAACAGCCGCACGGATCGATCGATCAGGTTAAGCTACCCCTGCCGCGGTTGGTCCGTGGATGGGTAACCATCTTTACACAACAAAATCGCTCTATGTCTCGGAAAGCACGTTAAGCCATTGGTCCCGGGTTTCATTCGTGGATCTTTGACAGTCGTTACAGGTCGTCAGAAGCCCGAAAGTCTGACAGCCAGTCTTACCAAGGGGTATCGTGTTGCCCAGTAACTGGGTTGTGGAGGTCAGATAGGCAGTCACTCCATAAAAATACTGGTAATCAGCTGCACCCGGTTAGGCTTCTAGGTACATTTCCTATGAACCATCGCACACTATAGGTACTGGTGGGCCGCACAGCACTTTTTTGTATGAAAATGCGTTGCGCTGCGACCCGTTGCGGCTGCAATGTGCGCTTAGCTTGACGAAAATCAGATAGCATTACCTTATCAGGCCACATGGTAAATTCCCGTACGTAAGATTATCCCAAATCGAGTTACACTTTTCAGATATATTTTTTTGAGAAAACAACTCTGACTGTACTTGTACTTATATGTTCTCAAAGAGCTCTTAGTTCTGAAGCAGCTTCAAAAGCTTAAAATTTAGATACTTCGATGTTGATGTAAAGAGAAGATCGCATATCTTCGAAGTTTTCATACCAAATACCACTTCTTGAGAATTTAAAAAATATAGATGCTTTAAAACATGTCTATGTGTATGTACACGTTACCCTGCGATTACATCCATATTATAACGTTGTTCCAGACATGTATTGCATGCATTTTTCTCAAGTTATTTATAAACTTAATAATAATACTACTGTAATTAGGTATATATTACTGTAATTAGGTATATATTATATTCATAGTTTTAATGGGTATATGCGTATCTTTATATTTAAAATATTTATTCCTCAATGTTCTTGATTGCACCTACCACTGTTTGTCTCTGCATCACCCAAAGGTTGACTGGTAGAAAATGCCTATGGCATTAAGTCCGCCTCTGTACATTTATGTGCTTGAAGTATTAAATAAATAAATAAACTTAAGAGAAGACACGTTTAAACGTCAAAATGTATGGTTTAACTAAAACTTAAAACGTTTAGGGTTCCGTACCCAAAGGGTAAAAACGCCGGGACCCTATTACTAAGACTTCGCTGTCTGTCCGGCCGTCTGTCCGTCAAGAACCGCAATAGCTAGACCGTTGAAACTTCCACAGATGATGTATTTGTGTTGCAGCTATAATAAAAAATACTAAAAACAGCATAAAATAAATATTTACCATACAACAAACATGTTTTTTCGGCGTTTTTGCACTGACTGACTCGCACTTGGCCAGTTTTTAACTTTAAGCTACTTTTATAAATAAGGATGTAAAGGATAAGTAAAAGGATTACACACAACAAGAAGAACACATGCTTGATACCTTGGTGTAAACGTGGGGTAACATAGGTACCTATACCAGACAGCTTAACAAGAAATGTAAAGCATCCATGTTTTCTTTTCTTTACTAAAAGTGCAGGAATATAAACAAAGAACAGTGCAGCATCAAATATTCTCCCACTAGAGTTTCCGTGTCCGGACCAGTTATGTGCAGCACGACACGATCCTTTGGGGGTAGTCGCACGTACGTGCGGTACACGTAGCGCCATACGCTCGCGAACTTACGTGTTTCCTCTGTGCGCTTATCTTACGCCAACGGTCAATAATCGAATTCAATTTCTGTGCTCTTTGAAAATAAAACTTGCTATATGTATCGATAGAAACGATAATAAAATTTTAAACAGGTAGGTTTTGTTATTAGAAAGATATGTAATACACGATGCTTAGCAAATTATAGGTACTTATGTGCTACGAAACCGTAGCCGGCGTAGCAGTGCGTGTGCTACGCCGTAGGCCGTAGCAACAGAGATTTTGACGGGATACCGCTACGATTTATAACAAAAAATATTTTAATGTGATCTCTATAATTATCATAATTACACCAAACATTTTTCGAGGTAAAAATACTCGGAACCCGATCGGCTTTCACTTCAACAATTCCCAATGTATCGAAAACTAACAACTTTCATAACTTCTTAATTCGATAAATCGGAAAAAATATCGAGCCTTTACCGCCGTTTTAGCGCAACCGACAAAAAACAAATTTTACAGGAGAAGGTTTTTTTTAAATATTTTTAAAAAGAAATGTGCTAGTAAATTGAAATTTTACATAATTATATAATTATATGTAAATGTCTGAAAATCATTAATATATGTAAAATTTCAATTTACTAGCACATTTCTTTTTAAAAATATTTAAAAAAAACCTTCTCCTGTAAAATTTGTTTTTTGTCGGTTGCGCTAAAACGGCGGTAAAGGCTCGATATAACAACAAACTTTTTGTAATCCGATGGAAAAAATTGGCAAAACTAGGTCGAGAGAAAACGAACATTAAGAAAGTTGAACGCATTAGCTAACTTTAACCATTACAGCTCGTTAAAAATATTGTTAGTAGTTATCTTAATTGGCTGTGGCTCATCGGGGATCGCACCCACGCCTTTTGGTAAACAAGAAAAGGATTAGTGGGGAATTCTTTGGTAAAAATGATGACGAAAAGCTTTTTATTAACGCCGTCAGTTTGACTGGCAGAATTAGGTCTCGAAAGCTAAGAAAACCAATTTTGTTTTTGTCGATATTCGGCTGAATAAGCTGACTGAGTGACTGCTGCTGAGCATTGGTGGCCCCCGCGACTTACAAGTTGTAGCTACGAACCCAGACAGGCGCTTTACTATGTGTAAATTATTACATCACCATTGCTCTCAAAACCGTGAAGGAAAACATCGTGAGGAAACCGGCATGTCCTAGAACCAAAAATTCGGAGACATGTGACATCTACCAACCCGCACTGGGCCCGTGTGGTGGATTACGGCCCACTTCCCCTCCTAGATGAGGCTTGTATCCCAGCAGTGGGAATATTATAGACTGATTATGTAAGCTGACTATTAAGGAAACTTTAGCTCAATCATCGAAAAGGTGGGCTTGGGTTTAAATATACACTTCGCTTCGTTCATATTCTATGACTTGAAATAGCAATTTAAAGTAAACTAAAAAGTTCGTATTTACCTTCCTTTAGCCTACTAAACGTTTATTAACTTTTCATTATTGAAGCCCTAAAATTTAAAGTAAGCTAACCTTAGTATAAATAGTCTGACTTAGGTAAACTTACTCCGTTTATCTTAGACTATTATTTTTTATTAAACCTAAGAGTGAACAAAATGATATACCTTTAAAATAATCTATTTTTAGGTTAGTCCCCAAAATAACAACTCATTAGATTTCCTGTACCTACCTAGTTAGCTTTTATTTTATGTATTGCATCATGTTGCAAAATATTTCGTTGAAATGGTTAACACTGCCGCACTGGTATGATTGTGAATCCTGTCAGTGTAAATCACCATTCACATTACACAACCGAGAAACACTAAAACTATGAATGTAATTGGATACCAATCTAATTATATTCCAATTCCATTTCTCAAAGATACAATTACAAGCTGTGCCATCAAATATCCGTCCATCTGAGCAGCATAATGCTCACATTTACTCAGTCGGCTTAGCTGAACTTAACTGCATCATTCGTTAGTCAGCTTAGAGTCACCCGGTACTCCATTAGCGAGCACTAGAGCTGCGCCACTATAAAGCTTAGTTTTCACGCTCTGAGTAAAATCACTTTACTTTGTGTGGTCGCAAAAAACAACGATTATTTTCTGTCTGTGCTAGACAGCTTTTTGTGGCAAAACATTGTATGCTTTGGATTTGGAAGAAGAATGAACAGTGCTTCTGTTCGTTCTTAAAAGTTTTTATTTAAAGTGTTTACATAATTCAAAAAGATAACAGTCTTAAAATAATAATAATTTGTACAAGTATTTTAAAAGGAGGGGAAATAATCAAAGGACATCAAAAAATTCGTCCGCATCGCTGTTTACAGGAAACGTGCAAAAGGCTGGCAGAAAAAAAAAGTTAAAAGTTTGAATTATTTATGACTAAACGGTTTTTTTTAAGAAGCGACCCGAGAAAAACGGCGCGAATTTACCGAATACCTTGTAAATCATTTGTAATTGTTTTCTTTAATATTTTGTGATTGACCGCGTGCTTTATCATGTCGATATAAAATGGAACTGTCAAGTCAATAGCCAATGTTGTACGTGTTAGGAATGTTCCCGTTCAATTACTGACTAATTAACTACGACACTGCCTAATGAATATTCGTCTATCACCCGCACACACCATTAGACGGACATGAATGATGTACAACCATAGATATTCTAGCTTATATACCTAAAACTGAGTTGTTAGGTATAGCCGTTAACATAATGTTACAAGGCACCACCATCTTAATGCATAAAATCAATGTTAGTCCAACAAACACGGGAAGATTTCCGGTCAAGAACCGGGTGAAGAACCGGTTTTGGGTGCAATTTTGAAGAAATACGCGTGTTGAAAAGCAAGTTGGGTTTCGATGGAAAAACATGGTGTCTATTTGTGTCTATTATTTTGAAATTGAAATCAATCGTTTGATTACCTAGAAGTGAAAACAGCATTGCTAATAATTTTGATATATAATAAGAAAAAAAGTCTACAAAGTATGTCGGTAATAGTATCTATGCTATATACCTACATTCTCAAAAGTGTCAGTAAGGAGATGGTCAAAGGAAATACTCAGTAGACGCAAAGGCGCACGGAGTACCGGCAGCGGGATGGTCGGATATCATTAGGTACTGTGGAACTCGGACTAGTCGACCGACTCACTAGCAGATTTGTGCACACAAAGCGCAACTTTACCACAAAATACAGATAGTACAGAAGTCAATCTACATACAAAGTGCGCTCGAGCAACGCACACATAGACACCGCTCACGGACACGTTATCTCAGACGGGTTGGGAGCAGTGCGAGCGCGCGTGTCATCCGCTTGAGACACGCGTCTGTGAAGTGCAAAAATGGAGCAACAAAAAATGCCTACCTAAGCTCGATTCATATAATAGTTTCCTATTTTAAATCATTATAAACAAAGTAACTTTTTTGTAAGGTAAATTCATGCCACTAACTATTACGTAAGTTGAAAACATGATTTTTTGTTTGTGTAGATATTGTGTTGTTTTTAGTCTCATTTGATAGGTTTAGGTCTAAAACGGATAGAGCAAAATAAATTATGTAAATAGGGTAATCCGTTTTGAAGTTATTAGGGATTCTTCGATAGTGAAAATTGACAAATGTAAAATTTTATATGTTTTTGTTCTGTAAACTTTTTGTATTGTGATACTATGTTTATTGTTTTGTTTTAATATTTTAGAATAAGCTCAACAATAAATCAAACAACTAGATACGAGTGCCACTACCACGATAGTTTTTTGTGCATAAGCCAAAGTTGACAACCATAGCGCGACCGCCGAGCGTAGGTATGAAAAGTGAAGTACAGTCGGTGGCCAACATTGTCTGACCCACCGAACATTGCCTGACCCACCGGCATATCTTGTTAAGCCATTTTAATCATTATCTTCTTGTCGTTAAAGTTGAAAAGCTTTTAAATAACACGGCCATACTTACTACCTAATCTTTAATTTCGCGTATTCTCAACCAGTCATTGTGGCTTCGCGGTTCGATGCTGGATTCGCGACGAACAACACGTGGGTTCGAAAACACAATCCACCTTTTATCAATTTCTTTATAATTTCTCTTTCTTTATTTGTTTTCATTTATGATTTCTACAATATTTCTTGCAT
The DNA here is from genome assembly GCA_916614155.1 of Mesoligia furuncula. Classification (NCBI taxonomy): domain Eukaryota; kingdom Metazoa; phylum Arthropoda; class Insecta; order Lepidoptera; family Noctuidae; genus Mesoligia; species Mesoligia furuncula. Next base: position 22,318,690 of record OU744808.1, read on the forward strand.
TATTGTAGAACGACCAATATGATTTCTGCCTAACAACTTTTCTGGAAAACAAGTGGGTAAATAAAAAAAAACTATAAGTCCTCAAATAAGTAGGACGAAGTAATAGTTTACGTCGTAGGGTAGATGGATACTAAATTGATCTAAGTGACATAAGTCAGTCTACCTACGCCTAAACAGTGACTGCGGCACACAAACATTTCTAAAACGTTTGACGTAAATCGTGAAAAGTATTTTTAATGAATTGGGTGTAATCAAAGCGTCATGTCGCAACTTAATTACTATACAAAACATTGCTGGCTGGATGGTGACGTCCTGCCTGCTGCCGACTGTGCGAATTGCCTATCCAAATACAGATATTTACTTCGTGCAAGATAACTGCTCCATCCACCGTGCAGGCATTGTGAAGAATAGGTTAGCTGCTCAAGAAGGTGTAACTGTTATTTACTGGCTATCTAAAACTCCCGATTTGAACCCTATATAAAACCTGTGGGGTCAAATGGTTTTAAATTGGGACACAGCTGAAGTACGAAATAAAAACATTTTGGCTGAGATCGTGTCATCGACATGGGAGCACATGAGAGGAAAAGATTTGTGTTGGAACATGGTGTGCGGTATGCGTAGCCGCTTACAGCAAGTTATAGCAGGAGACGGTGCGCCACTTCGCTACTAACTAATCTAATTACTTATAAGTATTTTGAAATACACTATTTTATTTATTTTATTTTATTTCTTAAGAAAACTTACAGCTAGGATACAGATAGTTGACAGTAAGTAAATGCTATGCTAAAAAAATAAATGCTATGCTAATTAATGCTATGCTATGCTAAGTTAATGCTATGTAAGTAAATGCTCAATTGAATGAATGCTAAACTATTAAAATGTAAGATTCTGTGGTGATGTTATTGTTATAAATGGAAATGCATTTTTCTATTTAAATAACATGTTGATTCACTACATATACTTAGCTATAAATCCTTCATTTTCTCGCATTTATACATCAATGTTTTCTCGATAACACACTTCCAAGCAATTACCATTAGCATGACTTTTTTTAAATGTTTATAAATGGTTAGGTTTGAATATGATATTATAAAATGTATTAATTTTGAACTAAGACCATTTACTTACTTTATCTTACTTATATAAGTATATTTTAATGAATTAATAAACATTTTTATTACTTGCAATGATTTTGTTTCATTTCTATACAAACTGCCCATTTAAAAAGATATTTCCCGACTTCGTTCGTTAAAAAATAGTAAAAAAATAGATACTTAATAATTAAAAACAAAACATTGCTAACAAAAAACTGTTAGGTTTTTCCTGGTCTCGAATGCAGACAACGATGAACATCGAGCTGCCTTAGTGACCACGAGACCAACTCGACTCTTGTAATATGTTTTGAAATTCGATCTTAGTTGTGATGACAGACGCAATATTCTAAAGAATTTGAACCATATCGTATATTTTCATAAAGTTCATTATCGCACAATCACAACCAGCTATTAAAATGAATCACGGAATTTAGCTATTAACCGTAGACACCTTTAAAATGTTACTGATGCGCGATATTTTTTTTTATTCATCCACCCTCGCTTTGGTTTTTTTTAGTAGTCTTGAAACTCATTAGCCTTTCAACCTTAACAACAACAATATAATGATTAAAATCGCCTAACAACATGATTTATCGAAATACTTGCACGGAGTAATCCAAATGTTCACGATAAGGTTCAAATTCGCTATCACTCAAGAAATGTAGATCATATACCTGCATATGTTCATTACCTAAACAAAGAAGAGTTGAAATTAATTGAGTTGTTATTGTTTGTTGTAATTTGAGGCATGATAATATCTAGCAGGTAGGTACCTAATCGCGTTTTGCGAAAGTACAATCTAGGTAGGGCAGGAATGTTGATTACAGATTGATCCATGCCATCCGATAGTGGAATTAATGTAATTTTATTGATGATTTCTGAAAAAGTGTGCTATTTAGAGACATCGTTTCATTTCTCCTGTAATCTTTACATTAACTTCTATCGCATAGAATTATTTCAGATATTTCTCTTTGCAAACTTCGGAGATAAGGGGGGAACGGTATTTTTTTTTACATTTTTCATCAAAAGTCGAATGTGAAAATGTCGAACTATGCAGCCTAAAAAAAAACGAAAAAATTGTTTGAGAATTTGCAAACTGCGCTCTTTTATATGATACCCCACATGCCCTAGTAACCCCACTTCGAATTTTACAGACCCCCCTTTCAGTCCCTGTTGCAAAAAAGAAATAAATATTTTAATATTTTTTTTATTTGCGAAATAGTTGGGTAAACGTCATCTAAAACTATTCCAAATTTCAAGCTGATAGCATTTATAGTATATCTTCTTAGTTCTCGAGATATCCAGCTGTGACAGACTGACAGACAGACTGAGTGTCACCATAAGGGTTCCGTTTTACCATTTTGGTACTGAACCCTAAGAATGAGCATCCGCTATCTGCTTTATTATATAACAGGAACTGTAACCTACCTATGTCCGTCAGTACCTACCTACCTAACTTAGAACCATTGTCGAACGCCACTTCTCAAGGTGAAACATCGCGCCGTCAAAAGTATCAGCCGGTAAAATCTGTAAAAAATCTCACGATGAAAACTTAGGTCAAGTGAACAGCGGTGCTATTCTGTAAAATTCTCACCGTGAAAACTTAGGTGAAGTGAGCGTCGAGTGAGCTGTGAATAGTGTCTGCGTGATATTATGGTTGCAGCAACGCAACAGCAACCATAATATCACGAGATTAAAGATCACTGGGCTAATGAGAGTGATGCAAAATCAGAGGTCATATAACTGTGAATAATGGACTGTAGGCCTGATACACATACTTGTTTAATAGAGGTCAGTGACTGTAGGTGTGTATGACCTGCACTTAGAGCTGATTTGAGCAAATTCAGATATTATATTGTATACGTCGAATAAAATTGACGTCTGACAGTTTTTGTAAGGAAAAACCTCTGTGAGGAAACCTGTCAAAAACTGAAAAGACTCGCAGGTTAAGACATAAAACTAAAAGTTTGGCCGAATTCCCCCTTAAACTCTCGTTCACACGGACGTAATAATATCGCGGCGGGATTTTATCGCGCATTGGATTTCCCACTCTCAGTGTTGATCCGAGCATTGAGAATCCAACAGAGGAAACTCCAGCGCGTCAAAAACACATGTTGGATTCTCGGCGCTGAGCAGTGCGTTGAGGGCCTTACATGACCTAAAGCGCGGTCATTGTCGGACTGCATAGAAAAGAAAGAGAAGCGCGTTGACACAACGCTGGTAATTTATTGCAAAATATGAAGCAATTATTTAATTACAAAAAATATATTGTATGGACTAAAAAAATAAAACACTAGTGTTTTATGTTGCTTGTAGAATAATCTGTCAAAAAATCAGAATGATTGTATGTATATTATATGAATGTATGGTTTTTATTGTAAAAAGAAGCTTTGAGAGGTATCTTCATGATTTTTTTCTATCGTATCAAATTAGTTGTATTATGTTTTCAGCACACTATCTACCTAGCATATATCCTGAAGAATATCATATATTTTTCTGATTTTGTTTACTGTAGTCGATCATATACTTTTATTGTTTCTAAAACTTGCGTTTTTTTGCGTTTAGCAGGACCTAAAGGCAAAAAACGCAAGTTTTAGAGCCCCTTTAAAATCCAGAGCGCGAAAAAAATCGCTGCGGCAAAAACGCTCCCGTGCGAACCTGATCTAATGGTAAAGCAGTACCTATCTATTAGATGAGGAGCTACGCCTAATTAAGAAATGAATTTCATGTAATTAGTCAGGTAGGGGGCTATACCTATTGTAATGTTCGCTGGATTAATAAAACACACTTTGACAGATCAGTTATGGTGAAGTAGTCTATGCGAAACCCAGATAACGTCTGCACGCGCCTACCGGCGGTAAGCGACTGCCACGCCAATGCCTGCGCATACACTACATCCCTCCTTTATTTTTATTGAATTGATATGTTTGTTGTTGTCATGTTTATTGAAATATTGAATTGATTCTAGTCGCCCATTCCAAAAGGTAGTTTTCGTATGGAGAAGAATGGGCAAGAAACTCCACCGTTACCCTTTTAAAATGTTTTACAATGTCTTGTTTATATAATATAATTATATGTGAAGACAATGCACTTAGAATAAAATTAGCCTACCACAAAAGGTAAAAAGAATTAAAATGAAGCAATGGTAGGTAAATCAATTATGTGATAGATACAGGTGCTCACATATTTACAAATTATTTACAAATATTGTAAAAGTAGATGATTTTCCTAGAATTTTCGCTTTGATAAATCCAATTTAATGGAGTGTTACATATGGCACGATCCACACGATGATGTCCTCACGATGTCCTCACGATGATGTCCTCCCGATGTCCTCACGATGTTTTTCTTCACCATTTTGTAATGTCCAATTTAATGGATGTCCAAATGCGTCCAATCTAATGGATGCCCATTGCGTCCAATTTAATGAATCACATGTCTTCGAAGTATTGGTTCTCAGACATGCCGGTTTCCTCACGGTGTTTTCCTTCACCATTGATGAACAGTGGTGATGAGTGAAAATACACAAAATGCCTGCCTGGTTTCGAACCCACGAACTTAGTCGGGCTAGACCACCACCACTGTTGTGCTGAAATTAAATGCTATTATTATGTGTATGTGCCTACGTATGACACGGTGCGGTATGACACCAGAAGGCCAATTCTACTAATTTAAAACGTTCAAAATCTAGTCTCAGTCTCATATCGGCGACAAACAAATGTCAAAACTTGTCAAAATGTAGTGAGATTAAAGGTAAATTGCAATTAGCATTATTTTAGGGCACGAACTATTATCACTTTTGCAGCCTGTGTCTGTAACACAGTTTATACTAGCACAGACACAGACGTTCACTCTGTCTCAAATAATGCATAGCGTTGTACTTCATTGTTTTGTTTTTTTTTTTTAATGCTTGATTGAGATGGACAAATTGTACTTGGCTTTTTGAAATAAAGATTATTATTATTGTTATTATTATTTTGTGATTTTTACTTAGTCTATTACTTTTCGATTTTTACTAAGTTTACCATTTTTCGTTTACCCTTTTTTGCAATTTGGATTAATTACAGGGCAAGGAATTATTATCTCATTTGTGATTTTTACTGAAGTTACATCTTTTATTTTTACCCTTTTATGCAATTTGCATTAATGCAGGAAAATTTTACCCTTTTATGCAATTTGCATTATTTACAGGTCAGGAAATTTTATCTCTTTTGTGATTTCTACTGCCATACCTAGGTATTGGCATCTGCTTAGCCTTTTTCCCAACTATGTTGGGGTCGGCTTCCAGTCTTAGCGGATGCAGCTGAATACCAGTATTTTACATGGAGCGACTGCCTATCTGACCTCCACAGCCCAGTTACTGGGTAATACGATACCGCTTGATAAGACTGGTTGTCAGACTTTCCGGGCTTCTGACTACCCGTAACGACTGTCAAAGATTCACGAATGACAGCCGGGACCAACGGCTTAACGTGCTTTCCGAGGCACGGAAGGGACACGGTATGTAAAGATGGTCACCCATCCATAGACCAACCGCGGCAAGCGTAGCTTAACCTGATCGATCGACCTATGCGGCTGTTATTATTTAGCCACGTGCCCCTCATATCTAGGATTGGCAATAGAGATCAAAATCTTTTTAATGTCTAACCATGATTTATTTTGTAAATTGCGTAATCTAGTCGGTTCCAATGTATGAACTTGATGAGTTTTCACCCATAGATTGCATACACTGGTTGGTTATACCAATGTATAAGTTATTGTTAACTTTTAGGTACCCACTATTCATTTGATTGTTTACCTCTTCAAATTACTTCGTAATGTTTTGATACCGATTAACCACATAATCTATCAGTATCGCGACTTCCGCGATCTTATTTGCCTAATATTAGGCAATTCTGTTAACCAACAGTTGGGTTGGCACCTATCAACAAATGAGGTTATACGAAATAAAAGTAAAACTATAAATTCACTGTACATATTAAGCATAAGAAAGTTAAAACGCTGTACAAATAACATAGTAATTTTCTTTTTTTTTGTCCATGTCGCGAATTTTGCGACAAGGGGTTTCTAAAAGGGGGGCAAATTTTCCATTATTTTTTCGATAGGACGCACCGTTTTCGAGATATAAGCAAATTTAGAATTATTAGATTTTACACTCGCATGTTCCCGAAAATAACACCAGTACTTCCCGTGTTTCCCAAATAGTCAATCAATAATGCTATATTTTGGCACTAACTATTTGGAGAAACAATTTTATTAATTAAATAAACCTCATTCGTTAACTTGCCAGTATTAATCGCAACCATTAGGTTGTTTTGTTGGAACTTGTTCCATTTGTGTTTCTCGCAACCATTAGGTTGTTTTGTTGGAACTTGTTCCATTTGTGTTTTTCGCAACCATTAGGTTGTTTTGTTGGAACTTGTTCCATTTGTGTTTTTCACACACACACGCACATATTTTAATGTATCTCAAAATATGTCTTGTTGTACCATACCCAGTACAGTTGCTCAATGTTTTTTGTCCTATAATTGTAATAATAGTAATTAAAGTTTATTTTAAACTAAATCACCGCCGTTCATATTTGACTAGCCAGCAAGTCGAACAAAGGTCCTTTGACGACGTGTGCTATGTGATTAAAGCAAATGTTCACTTGATATTACAACACTGTAATGAATTCTATGAATTCTTTTGTTGATTACAAATTACAATAGCCAGTGCAAAATGCATTTGATTTGACTACGATTAGTTCAATCATTAACCATAACAGATTTTATGACACTAGTTAGTTATAACAGTAGGTAAGATAATAATTTTATTTGTTACTTAACTTCGATTTTACCGTAGTGGAACTTCTGTTAAAACTGGTACATTAACGATATTTTCGCTGGAACATTTTTTTATTTGATCGAATAGTATTTTCTCGATATTATTTACATAAGGGGTCGACACGGGGGTAAGCCGTGACTGACTCGAGCAGTGTTGCCACTGAGTTGTGTGCTGCATCAATAATAGTAGGTACATCACAAATACATTTTAATTACCTCACATTCACATAGGGCAGTATTATCAACTTTATGATAAATAAGAATTATAATCTCATAACCACATCACGCCTGTTCTCCCACCTATGTTTGAATAGATAAGCAATCTTTATTGCTTTATTGTACATTATTGTCTTGGTTTCACATAATGTTACATGGCACCTGTAACTTAGTGACCTTTGAAGGTACTACCACAAAATTCCAACAGAAGAAGGGAACTTCTCTTCTACAAAATTGATTTACCGATTCATCATAAGTATTATCATAAGAAAATATTATGTCATTCTAATTCATGTTACTGGTGAAGAGAGTTTTACTAAAACATTTTGTTCATCTATCTGTCCCCAAGTCACAGGCTATAAACCTAGTTTGGGTGCCAGGAGATAATACTCAATGTACTATATGTTGTACCATATTACTGTACTTGTAACCTTTGTGAACATTGTTCTGGAAATAAACATTATTTTTATTATTTTTGTGTCTTTTTTTCTCATCTCTTAGGCTGGTTTTAGCTACATTTACGGGCCAAAATCAAGTAAATGCAACGTGTGGTGTGTATTAGAGTGTGTTTTCTTCCTCTAACTCCATGAATTTCCTAACTATTCTGCAGGTGTTTAAGATGGCAGCTTTCTGTTATTATTATTAACATTGCAATAACATCAAACAGCAGTTTGTTGTTATTGTGACTTTTTATTTTCACTTTGCCCACATTTTATTGCAAAGTATGTATACTTACTTATTATTTTAACTGGTTGGTACTAGTATTTAATTATAGTAACAATTACATAGCTTTTGTCTTTTCCTTAGTCTGTTGATAGGTAGCAATCTAAATTATGTCACCCTAGAACTCGGGTACATATGTCATTATCAGTAGTACTCATTAGGTAGTTCTTCCTACATGCAGGAAATTATCCTCTGTGGGACGGTTTTTTTTATTTTTATTTTTGTTATCTTTCGTAAGTATTACAATGAATACATTACTCTGTATCGATTCTTATTTTTGCGTGGCTTTTACTGAAAATCAGTAACAGTATCACAACTGCATGCCCTATTATATTTTTGTAAGTACTTATTGAAGACAAGAAGACATGTGACATCTGCCAACCCGCACTGGGCCCGCGTGGTGGATTACGGCCCACTCCTTCCCACCGAGAGGAGGCCTGTGTCCCAGCAGTGGGAACATTATAGGCTGATTATGTATGTATGTTATGTAAGTACTTATTGCGTGAGTCATTTTTTGTGGCGTCCTGTAACAGGATTTTGAGACTCGTATGCGTGCTCATTAGAGCATTTCGGATTCAGCATGACCTTTGACGTAAGCGTAAGTATGACTAACTAAATAAACTGAATAACTTTATTCAGTAACGTTACTTTACAATCTTCTTTTTAGTGTGTCGATAGCAATCTAAGTGAACTCGGCCCAGAATAGCAATCTAAATGGACTCGGCCCAGAATTCGGATACTTGTTTGGCGCCTTCACCAGCGTCCATCAGTTCCTGTAACGTGCAGCTGACAGGACACGCAGGACACGATATTAAGTGTTATACTTTACTATTATTATGGGAATTGACTGATAATAACCTTTATCTATTAACAAATTAGGTTTATTAACTAGTTGGCAGTAAATATGCTAGTAATTAAGCCATTATTGATGCTTACACTAACGTTTCCCGGTCTTTTCTGATATTTATCCATTAAGCATGGTCGTATTGCGAATAGTATTTGCGTGACTTTGATATTTCTGTGTCGAAATGCAAACAATTGATCCTGGCAAAACCAGTGACCTGATTAAAATAGTATCTACTGATTTTGTTTTATATTTACAATAAGTGGGTATGTAGGTTATTTACAACAGAAAAGTTAAGTATGTCCAAGATTTATGATAATAATCGGTTATTAATTTTATTTAAAATTAGAAGCGTGCAATAACTCAATTATCTTGTTATTTAAATGAAAGCACTTACTCAATAATAATAACTACCTAACAATAATTTACTGTTTGCATTACCTACAGCACATTTAAAATAATTGCGTACTATTCAGGCATGGCCCTTTGTTTTGTTGTGAACAATATTCCCTGCATGGCCTTTTTAACATTTACCTACGCTTTTGTTTACATCAGTCGAAGCAGAATTTATTTTTCGTAACTTAATCATACGAAACAGACAATAAAGCAATCATTAGCTGTAACCATCTACCTTGGTAACGATTTATTTACGTGTAGGTAGGTAGGTACAGCGTGACTACGTTCTGTTTTTACTTTAGTATCCAACTATAAACGATCCTTATCGAAATATAGTCGCTTAACAGATCGTAAACAACTTTCAACGTGCATTATTTTTCAGCGTGCATTCTTCCCCTTTTTTTGGTAAATGTTTTCAGCACTTACTTTTATCCTCGTCGCCACTTGTAATGTTCGCTGGGTTAATAAAACACACTTTGACAGATCAGTTATGGTGAAGTAGTCTATGCGAAACCCAGATAACGTCTGCACGCGCCTACCGGCGGTAAGCGACTGCCACGCCAATGCCTGCGCATACACTACACCTATTACAGTATAACTAATTCACGTTCAAATCCTCAAGACATAAGACCGCATCGTGAACTTTGCCACTACTCTAAAGTTATCTTCAAAATGTTCGACTACCCGCAAGTACCGCCCGAAGTTATTGAACTCGTTTTAGTCACAACTTAGTTATTCAATTTAACATCGGCGACTACTTAAGTTCTCCAAGAACTTACGAACTTATAGAATGTCAGGTCTGCGGTTACTATGGAAGTTAGACAAGCAATAAATGATTAATAGCTGTTTGATTAGCAAAAAGGTATTGAGGTACCTACAGAGGTATTCAATATTGAAGTACCTACGGCTGCCTGGTAGACCGCACTTAACCGCCTTAATGGATGTATGGGCTGGTCCTAATAACCAATTACTCACATGGACCAATTTTTCGGCTAAAAGTCTCAATTACGCTCCGGGATTTGGTTTCTCACCCTGTTATTTGAATTCTATAATAGCTACCACAGGTGAGTTATAGTAACTACGGTGTCGGTTCTACATAATGGTTAGTTTTGGCTGCCTTATTTTAACACTAGCAGCGCCCCGCAGTTTCACCCGCATAAGTGTCAATCCCGTGGAAAGATCAGGATAAAAATTATCCTATGTCCTTTCCCGGGACTCAAACTATCTCTATACCAAATCTCATCTAAATCGGTTCAGCGGTTTAAGCGTGACGAGGTAACAGACAGACAGACAGGCACACTTTCGCATTTATAATATTAGTATGGATAGACACTAACGAAAATAAATCCATACTAACATTATAAACGCGAAAGTAACTTGTCTGTCTGTTACCTTTTCACGCCTTAAAGGTTGAACGGATGTCGATAGAATTTGGCAGAGAGATAGATTGCATCCCGGGGAAGGACATAGGATAGTTTTTATCCCGATATTCCCACTGGATCGAAACTTATGCGGGTGAAACCGCGGGGCGCTGCTGGTTATATGATAAAACAGCTCACATCGCTAGTTTCATTCTCCGATATTCATCGAAGGTCAAGATATGCACTACTCGACAATAGCGATGGATCACAAAACGTGTCTATTCTCTAGTGGATTTAGATCTCGAGATTGTAAAGGTTACGAGCCTAGTCTGGAGATCTAAAGGGCTTCTATTTAAAGGTTAAGGTCATTTATAAATTATATTTATTTTTTATAAAGGTTGGCTCGAAAAACACTTTTTCATCTCTCATACTCGGAAAGTAGTGTTTGTTTGATCCGAATAGCGGGTGGAAAACGCTGCTTCCCACCCTTGGGCGGGAAAGGCTCATAGTAATTGCTTCCCTCCCTAGGGCGGGAATGAAATTTAAAAATAGAACTAAATTTAGTTATGTAGTCAGCTCAGTCAGACGTAATATGTCACCCTTAATTGATTATGTAAATATTTATTATGCTACCCATCAAATCTTATGAATGTACGTTAATTAGGAGAGTTGGATAAAAAGCTCATTATGTTAAGGCCATTAAATCTTTCTTATTTAGCGCACAAGTTAATAATTTACCTTGAATAAATTCAACATATATAGGTACGATAATCACCATTTTGATGTCAGTTATGACTTGTGGTCGAGGCTAAAAAACATAAAAATTGGGGATTTCGAACATCCTGACTTTACCATATGGGGCTGTGAATATACATCATTTAATTAAGTATTTGACGAATTTATCCATAGTTTAAGGTAAATAAGTAGTGGTAATGAACTTTTTTTGAAATCTAATGTCGAAATTTCGCGCCAATCGTATGTGTTTACATTTTTACTTTTCACAAATTTCACACACACAGATGTAGATAAGATTTAAAAAGTGACAAATGTTATTCATAATATTATAAACAACACGAAAATGCCCAGGTTTTAACGTAATATTCAAACACAGGTTCAATAATACGTATTAATCATTAGGTACCACTAGGTACTCAATTTGTGTTCAAAATCGCCGACCATTATTGTTTTTTTTTTATTGCAACTGCAATGATGTGTGAAAGCGATTCGAGTAATTAATATGACGAATGTAATCGATATTTGATAATAAAATAAAATTATTTTAAGCAATAAATACAAGAAGCATTGTTTTCATTAATGATTTATGCTTTTCTAATATCATTTCAATCTCTTCTAATATCATGTCAATAACAGACAGGCGGACATAGGTACCTACCTCATTTACTGAATTTCGCGCCGAAATGCTTCTATAATAGAATTTATATTCGGAATGCGCTCGCTGTTTAAAATTATTTTAATTTATTGGACAATTATTTATTGTGGATTTTATTTTTAATACTTTCTAATAGTTTACTACAGAATTCCCAGTAAACATTTAGGTAGGCTTTCCAGAAGTTTTTTTGAGAATGATGATAATTAATTAATTCTATAGATTGGATATTCTGCAAACACTTTACATTTCAATACATTTTGTTAGTCTAAAGAGTTTTTATTCAGTTTCTACAATTTTTTTTTTTTCATTTTTATTATTGCGAGTATCGATTAGGCTGTATGCAAGTTTTGAATCGAAATAAGAAAGTTGGGTGGACGGTCAGCACTAAAAAGTGTCACGTCGCAACACAATTTTTTTAATAATTATTATCAAGATTATCGTGTTCTCTAAGTAATTTATGAAAAATGGTAAAAGTAAGAATGCAGACAGAATGATAATAATACGGGCCCTAGTAAGCGGGACGGCCCGCGGCGGGGGTTGGGTCTTATATCGAGTCGCCTGAATCTGAGTTAAGTGTAGATATGGGAGGGTTTAGGGGGTTCGTACTAAGCGATAAAATGTATTTTTTGCTGCCGGAGACGCGCCAAAATATTTTATTTATTATTTAAAAAATCTTGGGAAACCTTACAAATGCTTAAGAAGGAACGTAATTTTGATACATTTCGTAGCGATTTCGATACTGCGTTTATCGAAATGCGTGAAAAGAAACCATTTTTCCCGCGTTCCGAATTGAGTCAAAAGCGATTATATCGCGAATCCAACCAAATTTAATAGTCACAAAATATAAGGACTATTGAGTACTATTGTGACGTTGCGCGTTGGTCGGATTCGCGATATAATCGCTTTTGACGCAATTCGGAAAGCGGGGTTTGTTTACATTGACAAATACTTTTGTTTGGCGTTCGTTTTGTCATTCCGTTGCTCTCGAGTTTACGTGAATTTTATATTTTGCTATGATTATTAGCTCCCCGCACCCTAATGAGTGACAGATCGTAACCAAAGCACACAGACTTGTGTTGGTTAGGTTAAGTTAGATAGCGCGAACCGAGCGAGCGAAGCGAGTTGTGTAGGTTAGGTTAGGTTAGAACGGTGACCACTTAGCGCGAGCCGAGCGAGCGCAGCGAGCGTGCCGCGGCAGCGGCCGGCGAAGCGCCAGAAAGTAACTACCTCCCCGTACCCTAATAAGTGACAGATCCTACCCAGAGCACACAGACTTGTGTTGGTTAGGTTAGAAGGTTTTGTTCAAAGTGGAATAATAGAAAAACTACGCATCTCCGGCAGGGCAGGAGTGGGGGGGGTGAAACAGGGCGCCCCCCCCAACCCCCCTTCACCCCTCCCATCTTCGTACGGAGGCGACTTGATATAAGACTTTAACCCGCGGCGGTGACACAGAATCTACTCATGTGGCGGTGACGTGACTTCAGATTTAAAAAAGACTAATAAATAGGTAAGTACCTATTATTCATGTAAGTAATTATTATCAATAAATATTTTAGAAAAATTGCTATTTTTTACTTTCCTTAAATTCGAAATGAAAAGTAGAGTGTTTCAGATTTAAAAAAGACTAATAAATAGGTAAGTACCTATTATTCATGTAAGTAATTATTATCAATAAATATTTTAGAAAAATTGCTATTTTTTACTTTCCTTAAATTCGAAATGAAAAGTAGTGTTTAACGCGGATGAAAGTCATCAATTCCCACTCGGACTATAGCCGCCCTCGCTACGCTCGGGCGTCTAAATGCCTCGTATGAGAATTGATTCCTTCCGACCCTTGTATAACAATCTACTATTACACAACAAAAAAAAAATATTTTAAAACTAAATTGGGTCGGTGGTGGACTGTAATACAATTAATATATTATAATGAATAGCTTCTCATAGGTTTGTAGCTAAGCCACAGAACAGAACTAAAAAAAAGATCACCGATGCAGCTAACACTATTGGAAGTCATTTGTAATCATGGAAATGGAATGTAACCAGTCAAAAATAGCGATAGTTCTGCTTCTGATCCGGAGAATTTCGTAAAAGACAAAAAAATGGTTAGGTACCTACTGTAGGTTATCCTTAGGAGACAAACGTATACGCGTACCATCGCGAACTTTATCATCGATTTTTTTAAATGTACAATTCCAAAGTACCGACATTAATTTGATCTAAGTATCTCGTAGTCGTAAGGTGCAGCCAGCGTTTGCAATGTAAGCGCACAAAAATGTGTTTGTTACGATATCACAATACAAATCTTTGAATTTATCGTCTTATCTCTACTATACATGTGTTATACATATAAACCTTCCTCTTGAATCACTCTATCTATTGCTGAAAACTGCATTAAAATCCGTTGCGGAATTTCTAAGATCTAAGCTTCCAGACAGCGGCAACCTAAAACAAAGTCGCTCACTTTGTTTTAGGTTTACTAGATATGTAAAGATTAAACAACTAATTAACTAAATTCCGTTTTAAACCATAACGGAATTTAGTTAATTTTTTCATGGCACTTTCTGCAAAAGCCTTTTTCGCTTTTAAATCTTTCAACCACAATCCTAGAAGGTTTCCGCCCAGACTTTCTCGCGGAAAATTGAATTCAGTGAATCTCTAAAGTTTTTGCGGTTAACGCCGACTTCGGGCCAGTTCCGAGCTAAGACCTCTCTATCTAGACAACTAAAAATTACACCACCTACACTCACACTCACTTACCATACCTGTACCTACCTAACATAGTTTGGTACTTACACAAATTAAATTCTGCAAATCTGAAAACTTAGTTTCTTTATTTTCATACTCCGAGTAACAACTTTTCCATTGATACGTGGGGTATTGCGAATAGAAAACTCATATATTTATAAGGAGATTTCAGTCAAAAGGTAACCAGACCTTGGCTGGAAGTTTGCGGATGAGAGTAGCCGAGGATCAAATTAAATATCGTGCAATTCGGGAACCTATGTCCAGCAATGTCTTCTGTAGGCTGATCATGATGGTGACCGGTTGCCCAACTTATAAGAATGGAAGTAGGAACCTATTCGGTTAGACTCTAGCGACAAAACAAACAAACCATTGAAACCATAGACGAAATACGATCAGAAATAAATAAATAAACTTACCTGGGTTTGTTTAATTTACGTGGGTACACGCCGGGTCCGATATTAGGTAGGTACTCTACGTGACGATTGCTTCCTCCTCTCACGGTCCCGCCATTATCGACATAGAGGAAAAAAAATGGCGGTCAATGTAGGTAGATAAAAGGAGGGGAATGGATATGAACGTGTACCTATTGTTTCATATCATGTTTTTAGGGTTCCGTACCAAAATGGTAAAAAGGAACCCTTATGATGCGACTCAGTCTGTTTGTCTGTCTGTCACAGCTGGATATCTCAACAACTACTAACGCTATCAAGTTGTTTGGAATAATTTTAGATCACGTTTGCCCAACTATTTTGTAAATAAGAAAGAAATAAAAATATATTTATGTAATATATTTTTTGCAACAGGGACTGAAATCCCGAGTATTAAAAATTCGAAGTGGGGCTGCTAGGGCATATTATGTGGGGTATCATAATTATGAAAGAGCGCTGTTTGCACATTCTCAAACATTTCTTCTTTTTGTTTTAGGCCCCATAATTTTCGATAAATAAAACGATATCTCTAAATAGCACACTCAGAAATCAACAAAAATTACATTAGTTCCACTGTCGGCCAAGAGATAAAGCTGACCTCATCATCATCATCATCATCATTTCAGCCGAAAGACGTCCACTGCTGGACATAGGCCTCCCCCAAAAGGGGGGGGTTTGCCATAATCGCCACGCTTGGCAGGCGGGTTGGCGATCGCAGTATGGTATGGTGGTGGAATGCACAGAGAACGCTGCTGCCCATTCTCCGGTACGCCCCTTAGTCGCCTTTTACGACACCCACAGGAAGTATGGGGTGGTGCTATTCTTTAAGTCCGGCACCACACAGACACGATGGAGCTGACCTAAAACGGCAATATTCTACACCGCAGTATTAAAATTATCTGACGAATACATATAAGCCTCGCCCGCGGTGTGCGAGTCTGACTCGCTCTTGACCGGTTTTTAGGGTTCCGTTGCCAAATGGCAAAAAACGGAACCCTTATAGATTCGTCATGTCTGTCCGACTGTCTGTCTGTCTGTCCGTCCGTATGTCACAGCCACTTTTTTCCGAAACTATAAGAACTATACTGTTGAAACTTGGTAAGTAGATGTATTCTGTGAACCGCATTAAGATTTTCACACAAAGAATAGAAAAAAAACAATAAATTTTGGGGGTGGCCACACTTAGATCTGAAACTCAATTTTTTTTTTTTTTTCATCAAACCATACGTGTGGGTTATCTATGGATAGGTCTTCAAAAATGATATTGAGGTTTCTAATATCATTTTTTTCTACACCGAATAGTTTGCGCGAGAGACACTTCCAGAGTGGTAAAATGTGTGTGTCGGCCCTGTAACTTCTAAAATAAGAGAATGGTAGAACTAAAAAAAATATATGATGTAGGTACATTACCATGTAAACTTCCACCGAAAATTGGTTTGAACGAGATCTAGTACGTAGTTTTTTTTAATACGTCATAAATCGTAAACCGCAATTTACCATTTATTCAATCAACTCACATATAAAATAAAAAAAACGAAACATTTAATTTCATAAACATAAACCTTATGCATAAACCCGGATGTTACGGAACCCTCGGTGCGCGAGTCCGACTCGCTCTTGCCCGGTGTTTTTATTTACTCTATTTGCATAGAGAGTTGTTGAGTGCCAGTTATGTTATTGCAGGAATATTTTCAAAGTTAGGTTGTGTTTGATGTTGTGAGGCTGACCGGTGCTTAGAGTAGGTAGGTAAATAATTAAGTTTTTAATTGGTTAACAAGTTATAGCCGATACCTACCCACACTTTTAATTGTTCACACTAATTTAGGATAGGCAAGTACCTATGAAGGACTGCCTTGTTGATCCTGGGATTACGGGCGTGGTGATGTTATGTAGGTATCAACCTTCCTGTAGAGCAGTGGTGAGTCTTCTAGTTCGTAGGTTCGAACCCAGGCAGGTGTTTTACTTTGTGTAAGTAAATTATTTCATCACCACTGCTCTCAAAATGGTGAAGAAAAACATCATGAGAAAACCGACATCTCCTAGAACCAAGAATTCGAAGACATGTAACATCTAACTGACTTCTTCTCGAAGAGGCCTGTGTTCTAGCAGCGGGAACATTATAGGCTGCATGATTAAATGAACTTTCCTATAGGTATACAGACGCCAGAAATCTGTCAAATTTATTTAATTGATTTTCAACTTTATCGCTAAAGCATAAGGTTCAAAGTTCATTGGGTAAATTTGACAGTTTCGGTTAGCTTGATGTGCTTGGCGTCTGTGCATAACTGTTGTAATTACGCTTGTGACCCATTAACACTTGGATAACTTAGGATCCAAACTTTTTGTTAATAAACATTCTCTCTAATCTTACTAATAAACGATTTATTATTATTAAATAAACACTAAATTTAGGTAGATAGAAACCGAATGCGTAGGTAGCCGCATCCCTACGATTAGAGATCCAAAAAGAATAGATAGTTGCTTAGGATAGTTGATTGTGTACTACCTCGCATGTGCATCTGGATTGAGGGCCAATTTTTTGAACCCTCGCGAAACGAAATAAGACAGGGAAATTAGTTGAAAAAAAAAGCTTAAAGCAAAGGGCCATGAATTTCTTAAACGTGAATTAAAACTGTTACATTAAATAACTTGGGCCCTCAATCCAAACGCGTGCTTAGAATGGCATAGCCTAAATCTTAATAAGTATTAGTAGGGGAGACCGAGGGGATTTGAAACAAAGGTGATTTGAAACAGTACCGATTTGTTCGAACTTAAAATCGTTAGCGAGTTCGCAACGTCGCTTTTCAATCCCTTCCCTCCGCCCGCTGACATGTCAGTTCGCGTCGGGAACGTAAGTCGCGCGGTTGTGGAGTTCTGTGCCCCATGTGACAAAAATCGTGAAAAGTAAGTTTTTAACGTTTTTTTACGATGTCTATATTTTGATAAAGTTCTTGTATTATGGCTTAAATTATATATATTTCGAAAGATCATTAACTAAAGTTTTATTATACATATTTGGTACAGTTGATTTCTGTGTATTTGTTTCTTTATGGTGCATTTAATGAATATTGGGAGGTTTTTTCGTACTGAGGAGATTTGAAACAGGTTGTTTCAACTCTCCTCGTTTTCATTTTTATATCAGATAATAACGGACACATTTTTTTTGTTGGTTTAATTTGTTTATTTGGTTTCAGTATGCCTACTGATTATAAGAGAAAAACGGACAGAGGTATGGCGAGTCGCGAAATGCGATATCTGAGGTAATTAATACTATCACGATTCCTTCAACCTCTGAATCCGCTGTTCCCTCAACAGTCCTTATACCCCATATAATTCCTGTAGCATCTACATCACGAGACACATCAGTTAGTGTGATAGCTATTCCATTCTCACCTGAAACTCTTAGACCCTTGCCAAAGGCTCCACCAAGGAAAGGAAATCAAACAAATAGACGCAATGTGAAATCCGCTATCTTAACCGACACTCCCGTAAAGAATGAACTAGCTGCAATCGAAGCAGCTAGAACGGCTAAGAAAAAGGTAAAAAAATCTAACTTTGAAGAAACAAAAACAAAAAAAAGATCAAAACCAGGCACAAAAACTAAAAAGACCAAGGTGGTCAAGAAACAAAGAGGAAATGAAGACAGTGAAGAAGAAGAAGAAGAATCCTTTTGCCTTTGTTGTTTTGAGCCATTTTCAAATAGCAGAGCCAAAGAAAAATGGGTGCAATGTCTGGAATGTAAAAACTGGGCTCATGAGGCTTGCACTGGTGGGGAACTTTCTTATGTTTGCCACAACTGCTTGTCAGACTGAAGTTTTTTATATTCATTTTTTTTATGTTTTTGACATTTGTGATATTATTGTTACTTAAATATTTGAAGACATATTGATTAAGACTGATTGTAATTTTTAAGAAACGACTGAGAGTTAATAATTATTTTATGTTAAAGATTTAGAATTTATATAATTTAAACTTATAATTTTTTCGTTAAACAAAATGTAAAACATTTTGAAAACAAGTACTTTTAATTACTTTGGAGTTGATTATTTTACCAAAATACTAATTAAAAAAGTTTTATTCCACTTGAACAGTTTTATTTTATTAAATACTTTTAAATTATATCATTATTTTTAATTTACAGCCCTTGATACTACTCAAAAATCATATGTTTCAACTCTCCTCGACCCCTGTTTCATCTTACCTCGGTATGAGGGGAATTGAAACAAGTTCACTTGTAACGGTTAAGTCGATTTTTCACCACATTATTTAACGTTTACAATTTCTTTAAGTTAGTCATTCGCAAGTGTAAAGAATGACCTATCGATTGGTACTAATATCATACGGTTTCTGTCAATAGTATTTGGTGTATGAAACATAATGTCAAAATTGTTTCAACTCCCCTCGGTCTCCCCTATTTTCCTCTGGGTTAATAATTTTTATTTAAGAATTTAGTTAAGAATTTCTTAAATATGTTAAGAAATTCCTAAGTCTGTAGAATATGATATTACAGTGGCATTAGTGTGAGTTTTTTCACTCACGTTCGATTGCGAGCGCGTTAGAATTTTATATGGAAAAAAGATATAGCGCCCCCTGGTGGTCACTAGGAGAAACCTAATTTCCCATACAAAATTCTAACGCGCTCGCAATCGAACGTGAGTCAAAAAAACTCACACTAAGGCCACAGATTTATGGCGGTATATCTAGGGCCCTCACTTCATTATTGTCTGTAAATAAACAAATAGACAAAACAATTATATTCATATGCTTAATAAGCATATGCACTTTTTAGTTAGTCATTACAGTGACAAGGTTGTATATTTTGACACCAACAGTTTTGTTGAAACTTTAAAGTCGACTAGGGATACTGTGTATCTGCCTGTTAGCTTTAGACACATAATAGCAAGGCTATTAGCTTTTTATATAAACTCAGACATAAGTATTATGTCGAAGTCTTGTATTATTAACACCACAACAGTTAGTAATAATACTAATAATAAGGTGGTTTGCCTGAATGAATGTAGCTCAAATGCTATAAATATTTGTACAAATTATACGAAGGAGGTTCCATTTCCCTCACGCACTATGAGCTCATTGCCTGGTGATGACATTGAAGTCTTGGGATTAACTCCGGATAATCATTTAAACTAGTTTGTAAGACAACAGAAGGTACCAGTAATAATATTCTTATACCTAACAACAACAAGGTATCTTCTTGCTCTAAAATAAGTAAATATCAAAAAGGAGATCAGCAGAATGCCTTGACATTATTTCATCAAAATATTCAAGGCATTTCTTCCAAATTATTAGAAATTGAAATGTTTTTAGAAAAAACAAAGTTTGACATTGTTTGTTGTACTGAACATTGGTTAAAGGATTACCAAATGTTAATTAATTTTGAGAACTATAGTGTGGGCAGTTGTTTTAACCGTAAATCTATGCTACGTGGAGGTTCCCTAATCTTGATAAAAAATTGTTTAAAATCTAAGCAACGAAATGACATAGTAGGTTTATCAATTGAACATTGCATCGAACTGTCCTGTGTTGAGCTAGATAAGCATGTCGTAGTGTGCGTTTACAGACCCCCTAATTATCAGAACTTTTCTGTATTTGAGTCAATAATGGAAGATGTCTTAGCGAAACTTGCATCCATTAACAAAGCCGCAATTATTTGTGGTGATTTTAATATTAATATTTTGGAAAATAATTCTAATAGCAGTAGATTATTAAGCCTTTTTAAATCGTTCAATTTATCAAATGTTTTTAC
The DNA here is from genome assembly GCA_916614155.1 of Mesoligia furuncula. NCBI lineage: Eukaryota > Metazoa > Arthropoda > Insecta > Lepidoptera > Noctuidae > Mesoligia > Mesoligia furuncula. Next base: position 22,339,476 of record OU744808.1, read on the forward strand.
AGAACCGACTAGAATAACTCCAACTTCTGCTACTTGTATAGATAATGTCTTTTGCGATTGTGATTATTTAGATAAAGCCATCGTCAATTATCTGCCGTCTGATCATAGTGGACAAACGGTATCTTTTAAGTTTAAAACACCTTTGCAAAAAGTGCAAATACAATTTAGACCAATAACGACTGGTAAACTAAATAGATTCAATAGTACCCTAAATAATAAGTTAAATGATCTGGGCCATGATATGGATGATGCAAATAAATTGTACGAGGATTTCTTTTCAGTAGTGTACACTCAATTCAATACAACTTTTGAAAAGAAAACAAAAAACATTTGCCCTAATTTTATATTTAGTGACTGGGCAACTAGAGGTATTAGGATAAGTAGGGAAAGACTGTTCGAGCTGTATGGCCTTAAGCCTTACATCAATACTGTAACTTTCAGCAAGTATGTTGCTACATATTCCAAAATTTTTAGAAATACATGCAAAATAGCCAAAGCCCTGTACATTAGCAATAAAATCAAATCAGCTGAAAATAAAATAAAAACAGTTTGGAAAATTATAAATAACGAAACTAGTAGAAATAAAAAACGAAACACTGACTACACATTGGAGACTTCACGTGGAGCCATAAGCTCTAACTTAGAAGTAGCTCAGGAGTTTGTAAATTTCTTTACTAATATACCATCAAAAACGACGGAAGCCTTAAATTCCTCATCCGACGTATCAATTGATTTATTAAGAGCAAACGTTCCAGCCTGCCCGGTTGAATTTCAATTTACACATATTAACCCCGTAACAGTAATAAAAGCTTTTAAGCAAATTAAGATCAAATTGACCGAAGATCTTTGGGGAATGTCCATTAAAGTCTGTGCCTCCATAATTGAGACTATTGCACCTTATTTAGCCTTAGTATTTAATTCGTGTGTTGATCAAGGAGTCTTCCCCGATTTAATGAAATTCAGTAAGGTAATACCTCTTTTCAAATCTGGGGACAGTAAAGACACCAATAATTATAGACCCGTATCCGTGTTGCCGGTTTTCAGTAAGGTGTTTGAAAAGATAATGCTTAATCAAATGCTCAATCATTTTAACACGAATAAAATCCTTCACGATCAACAATATGGTTTCACCAAAGGACGTTGTACGACCGACGCCGGTGTAACCTTATTAAAACACATTTTTAACGCGTGGGAAGAGGCCCAAGACGCCATAGGAATCTTTTGTGACCTCTCTAAGGCATTTGATTGCGTCGATCACGAAACCTTGCTTTTGAAACTTGAGCATTACGGGCTTGGAAAACTTGCGCTCAGTTTAGTTAGTTCTTATTTAAATGACAGACAACAGCAAGTTCAAATAAATGGTGTCAATTCACATGGTTTAACAGTAAAAATGGGTGTGCCACAAGGCTCGATATTGGGTCCTTTCCTCTTTTTAGTGTATGTTAATGATCTACTCCATTTATTAAAAAATCAACCACAAATGGTGTTATTTGCTGATGACACTTCCTTAATTTTTAAGGTAAATAGACGTGCTACAAATTATGACGACGTAAATAACGCCCTAGTGCAGGTCCAAAGTTGGTTCACTGCTAATAATTTAGTATTAAATGGGAAAAAAACTAAGTGCATAAGATTTTCTTTACCAAATGTAAAGAGTAGTGATTGTGAGATAGTATTGAATCAAGAGAAACTAGAATTTGTCGATGAAACGGTTTTCCTGGGGATCACGCTCGACTCAAGGCTACAATGGGGTCCTCATTTAACATCTCTTGCAGGACGGCTAAGTTCAGCAGCTTATGCTGTCAGAAAAATCCGCCAATTTACTGATGTAGATACCGCGAGACTGGTCTATTTTAGTTACTTTCATAGTATCATGTCTTACGGTATTTTGCTTTGGGGACGGGCTGCAGAAATCGATTCTATTTTTATTCTGCAGAAAAGAGCCATCAGAGCCATATATAACCTCTGCAGGCGTGATTCTCTAAGGGAACTGTTTAAGGAAATTAACATCATGACGGTGCCTTGTCAATATATCTACGAAAACATCATGTATGTAAGAAAAAACTTACATCTTTTTGGTAAAAGAGGTGAAAGACATAATTATAGTACTAGGAATAGGGACCTATTAGTTCAACCAGGTTTCAGACTGGCTAAAGTAGACTCATCTTTTATGGGGTACTGTTTAAAATGTTATAATAAAATACCTCCCCACATTCTTCAACTGAATGAGACAAAATTCAAGTCTTGTATAAAACGCACACTATGCAGTCAGGCATATTATAAGTTAGGGGATTACATCGCTGATAAAAATGCCTGGCTCAATGCTGGTCCTGCTCCACAACCACAACTAATTGATTAATACTGGAAAATACTATTGGAGCTGCTGAAGATTGTAAGATTATCTTTGCATTGTATAAACTCAATTTCCTTTGCATTGTATAACTGCATAGCACAGATGTGAGTTCTATGTAAGTATACCTTCTTTACCATTTACCGGGTAATATGTCTTTCATTGACTTGAATGTGCCATGGCGGCTGATAGTATGTCATGCTCACACAAATGTCTCGCTGACGGTGGCGTGTGTATTGGATCATTTAGCTCCCTTCAAAATGGTTGAGCTGAATGGTGCTGATCTATGCGTCATGTTCGTGAACGGGCGCCGTCAGTTGGGGCTGGTCATCACTCAGCTGCCTCGGCTTATTTTTAATTATTTTATGATTGTTGTCTTCTTACTATTTGCTGTACTCTGGACGCTCTTAACGCGTACGTATTTTTTTTTACATCGTTCTCACATTTACTTGTAAATTCAACATTAATGATGTAACTAATATTTTTGTAAAAATACAATTTAAAAGAGTGTCCATGGAGTTTCTTGCCCGTTCTTCTCCATAGGTACCTACGCTTTGGAATGGGCAACTAGCTTCATATTTTCTGACTGACCGACTTCTTGACAATTCAAAAGTGCCTGTAAATGGTTTAATTGAAATAAATGGTTTGAGTTTGAGTTTGAGTTCTGTACTGAGGAATCTGCAAAACATGAATATATCTGAAGAAATACATAAATACGACTTTAACATATTTTACTTAGATATTTATGTGAATTAGGTAGTTAAAAAGAAATAATGACACGTCAAGAAATTCATGGCCCTTTGCTTTAAGTTTGTATGTACTATTTTTAACTAATTTCCCTAAAGTTTTATTTCGTTTCCCATGGGTTCAAAAAATTGGCCCTCAATCCAGATGCACATCTACCTTGCTACCTTTCTATACTTCTGAACCTTTTTATTCGATGAATCGCCTCTATTCAACTGATGGGGCTTGTGGCTAATTAATAACAGCCGCACGGTTCGTTCGATCAGGTTAAGCTACGCTTGCCGCGGTTAGTCCGTGGATGAGTGACCATCTTTACGAGGCACGGAGGGGTCTTGGTAAAGACCCCTCCGTGCCTCGGAAAGCACGTTAAGCCGATGGTCCCAGACCGTCATTCGTGGACCTTTTACAATCGTTACGGTTCGTCAGAAGATCTAAAGTCAGACAACCAGTCTTGCCAAGGGAAATCTATTACCCAGTAACTGAGTTTTGGTGGTCAGATAGACAGTCGCTCCATGTAAAACACTGGTATTTAGCTGCATCCGGTTAGACTGGAAGCCGACCCCAAAATAGTTGGGAAAAGGCTAGGCAGATGATGACATGAGTAGGTATCAATTTTCAGACCATCATCACGACTGGCGAATGGATTGGTGATCGTTGAAAATAAAACAAAAACAGTTTTCGCATTATCTTCATATTAACATGAAAAACGTAACTTGTCATAAATAATATAATTTTACATTTCAGAACTCGCAATGTCAAAAGTATTAGCGAAAATCTTGGTTACAGAAGAGATTGACAGATTACAATAATAAATAGAGTAAAAATGAATTGGATGGGGAAAGGACTCATTCATTGAAATAATCAAAACTCTATATGAGTTTTTCGTCAAAGAATTAGCCTAATCTATCAGTCATTTAAACATAATTTTTATATAATTTATAAAAAAAAAACATCGATATGAATATTGCGTTTTCACACTTGTTTCGATTAGAGCCGTTGTATTGTGACGAATATGACTATAGAGAGAGGCATGAGGAACAGGGTGTAACATTCACTCGTCTTCCATGGATAAGGGAGGATCCTCCGACCAGACGTCGTCTCCATTGTATGCTAGTTGCGCGGTATACTCTGCTTGCGCGATGCAGGATTTTGCGTGACGTCAGTAAAATGCGTAGTTCCCATGCGGTGCTGTAGATGCCGCTACGTGATTTATGTCAAGGTCCATGGCCAACTATGGCACAACCAAAAATGGACTTGCCTGTGACCTACCATAAATGAACACGATACAAGTTCACTTTAATGTTAACATTCCACGTGTATACTATAAGGTACAGTCACCAAAAGAAATAAGTAACTAGGGTCGTCGGATATAGTTGAAGTTTGGTAAAAAAAAAAGTTCAGTAAACATTAATTTAATTAATAGAAGACAAACAGTTCATTTATCAAACAAAATTGCATTCAAAAACATCCATCGGTTTCTTACTAAACTTCAACTATAGCCGTCGACCCTGGTCACTTATCTCTTTGGTGACTACATTAATTGTAGAACAAAGTACTTCTATATACAATAGTACATTTTACTATCGATCAGAAGTTTTAGAAAGATTACAGGCATCTAACATTGAACACACAATGACTTTATTTTAGTAGCACAAAACTTAGGTAAACTTCGAAAACAGTTTAAACAACTTATCCATTTTGGCAAGCAACCAAGTGTGAAAACACATATTACGTCAGAATATTAAAGTGAACGAAACATTTTATACAAGCACTAACGTTTTAAATTATAATTACACCAATAAAAATACCAAATAATGTACAAAATCCGGCCATCGTGATCGACATGACTCAAAATAAAACATAATCAAATGAGCGAAGAATTATATTAAGCTACCTTGCACAAAATGCTTGATTATTCATAATGGTTTTCAGCGTTTTTAACAACTTTTCAGATTAATTCACATTTTACTAAACGCCAAGAAGACTCGCGGCCGTCGCGGTCGTCAAATGTGCGAGTAGGACGGAGTTTCTAAAAACAAATCTTCCAAAGACCGTGTTCATCACTTAAAATCCCAGAGCCTAATTCATCAATCGTAGAAAAGTAGTAAATGTTTGTTTGTCTACGAAGTCATTCAAACGTCAATTCACTTTTTAAATTATACACACAGTTTCGATTATAGGACATTTTTGTTTATCATTCCAATAATTAATTTATCACTTTTAATTTATACCTCATTTTTAATCTTAATTAGTTTATGTATAATTTTATTATAATAATTAAACATTAATCCATTTTCACAAAATATTTTTGAAGATTAGTTTAATGCATGGTTTTATTGCATTGTATTCATGTCATTTTAATCGTTAATTTCTATTTTTAAGAATTTTTAAATAATATTCAGAGCAAGTAAACTCAATAATGTGTAAGCTATAAACCTGTAATTGAGTTTGCACTACAGGATAATGTATACTGTACAAGATTTTATTTTATTGAATACTAACTTCTGCTGGCAACTTCGAATTTTCTTGTTACCCCCGACCCACCCCGTCGCATCGCGTCACCGCGGTCTGTCACTGTTTTCATTTTCTGACTTTCTTTTTCTTTTTCTTTTTATTCGGCCATAGCGTGATGTTAATAACGTGAGAGATAGATATATAGGTATATATTATAATTGTAATTTTATCTTTCGTTGGTATAGTTGCCGGCACGTAACTTGGCAAGAGTTTTTGTAGTGGGGGAAGTTTGCGCACGCACAATTTCATACATTTTTATATGCGCGAACTTCCCCCACTACGAAAATCTCTTGCCAAGTTACGTGCCGGTAACTGTAATCCTTAAAATAAATAAACTCCACACCGAGTCTTCTGGCATCTCGTTTCATAATTTTATGACCGGACCTGCCACGGTCGTTGGCGTTTAGTAATTTATTTTCCGATTTATGGAGCTTTTATTATAACTAAGTTACCAATCTACCCGTGTCCAAATTATACGCCGTGCGTATTCGCTCACAATATCGGGATTATGAAAACGATGTGAATTAATACGTAAAGTTATTTTTTGAACACAATTAATTGCCTTTACATCAGATACATCAATGTAAGTCGATATCAGATCAGTCTAACTGATAGGTTTGGCTTTGAAAAAAGCGGAGAAGGATCACAAAAATATTAATCAAATGTTAATTTTTCTGCCTAAAATTTAGGTTATTTCCGAAGAAAATCTCGTTTGTTTCGAAATTAGCAGTATCTTGATGTTCGAAATATGTGTACTCTTGACCAATGCATCTGTCATTCCTCCACCTTTTCCAAGCCCAACCAAATTACGTCAAAATAGATTTTTATGGAAATGGAAGATTACATTTGCACAGCGTTGGCATCAAGTACATTATCTATTAAAATACAGCCCATAAGCAAGTACTCCGAAGGTAAACATATTAGAATTAGTTATCTACATAAACAGTCATACAATGAATGCGTTATCAAAAGCTACCTGGCTCTATACCACCGCCATTTAATGAGACTCACTCTAAAGAACGTACGAAACTCTTTTCTTGTTTTTGTTTTCATGGCATTTATTTACAAATTCTTCAATATTAAAGATACAACAAGGAATGAAGTGTTCGTACTTCCGTTTTCAATTTACTTTGTAGTCCGACCGTGGATATAATTGATATAATATTTATTAGCCCATTAATAATTATGGGCGATCTAAAAATTGTTACCCCAAACGCCGAGTCAGATTTTATTCGCCTAAAAATCACTCACAATTTCTTAACGCATTACCTAAATGACGTCGTTTCTAACGGCCAAAGAAGATCAATTTATTTAATGAGATATCAAAGTTTTGAATCTTATATCTTCAAAACATTAGCAAACCAAGCTAGTACAGGCATGTACAGGCACAAAACATTACAGATTATAATTTATTCATTCAAAATATTTTTGTCAACTGGCAACACTGATTGTAAAGTTTTTGTTACCCACTTCAACAGTTATCACTGTAGTCAAAAACACCAATAATATAATAATTAATTAACGTCGAATTTTGACCAATATGAGCCATTTCATAACCTATCAGTACCTATACAATAAAGTACACGCGTCTATTTAAAAAAAAAACCAAACGCTTCAAACCGTCCAGATTTTATCAAAGCAAGAATATACCTAATAATTTGACATCCACTGTCGGACAACGATCACCAATAAACATGATTCCAATATACACACGAATATAAAACGCCCGTTATATCAACATCCAACTAATTTACACTATTGTAGTTTAACTACATTTTGCTAGTTTCACAAAAATATCCATTTTACGAGGGGTTCTAGCACCTCTGTCGTTGGAAACGCGTATCGATTTCTTTGGGAGAGATACTCGTCAAAATGTTACATATTACACGCTATGAAATATACAGTTACTGACAATGAACGATGACGTTAACAGGATAAATTAAAAAATAAATAAATTCAATAACACTCCTCGTCGATATAACAATTTGTGAACTTATTTATGTACAATTAAATACTTACATCTACACATAGTGTCGTAATATCATAAGGTTTATGACTGGATAACTCACTGTCGACATTCGACTGAATCACAAGCGTTACTATAACTAACCAGACACTATCGTCTCATACGTTTGTGCCTGTGGCCCTTGCGGCATTATGTGAAGTCATTAAACTGCGCCAGAGCCGTCTTCACTCTGAAACAAAGTTATTACTTTAACCACAAAGAAAACGTTGTATATGAATAACTAGAATTTATAAGACCGATTGAATAAATTTGAAGTTGAGGTTGAAGTTGAAGTGTAATCGATCTGCTCAAAGAGTGGCGGAACACTCAAACGGCATCAGGAATTTAATATTATAGAAATACGGAATGTAATATTACTTCGGTTTCAAATGTAGGACTTGACCCCTCTGTACGAACATTATCACTGTGGCACGCCGATATGAAATGGCATTTTTTTTCAGATTTACTCCAGTGGCATGTTCTACGGCACACGCCTCACGGTTGTTTTCACGGAGCGTCGCTTTTAAACGGATTAACTATACTACAATATGAGTATCTTAGTAAAAAGCACTTCCTATCTCCTTAAACATCATCATTATATTTTCTTTGCTCATGTTTCATGCTTATTATTATATGTATACAACATGTCCCAAAATTCAACGATAAGCCAGCACCGGAGGATAGACCTGCCCATGACTACTCGGGGAAAAAAAGAAAAAAAATATATATCTCTTTTTTTTTGAAGTTATAAAAAAAAAGAAGAAATTCTTAAAAAAGTGAGACCTTTTATGATATTTTTCACTACCATGACCACACTTTTTTAAATATTTCTGTTATTTTTTTTTATAGGCAACCTGAATAGCACTGCTATCTACCACAATTCTTAAAAAATCCAGAATACCTCTAGTTTTTTCACGTAAATTAATGAAACTTAATTTATTCCCTAAATTTTTTGAAGATTTTTACTTTTAATCAACTTTAACTCATCGTGGTGTAAAAAAAAAGTATGAACACTACTATGGCAAGTTTTTTTATAAATTGACGCAACTAATCAAGATTCCAAAATGGTATAATACTCTAGGAAAATCAACCACAAAAAAATTATATCCATACTAGTTCAAAACAAGAACCAAATTCCTTAAATTATAGTTGACAGTAATCACTTTCACTGCGTGCCCAAAATGGGTTCTTGTTACAATTTCTAGGAATTTGAGTGGGGCATACATACCTTAGAAGTTAGAGAGAGATAGATAGATAGAGATATTTACGTTAAAAAGAGACAACAACAGGGCAGGTAGTGGGTTCTTGTTACAATTTCTAGGAATTTGAATGGGGCATACATACCTTAGAAGTTAGAGAGAGATAGATAGACAGAGATATTTACGTTAAAAAGAGACAACAACAGGGCAGGTAGAGAAGCTGTTATTATTCTCAGAGCAAGTCAGTTCAGTACGCTCTGCTCCTTTGTTTACTGCGCACCGTTCCGTATTCAACTGACGTGGCTCTCGTACGTACTAACGACTTTTGGCTTGGCTTTTTGGACTGGAATCGATCTGCAAACTGAACTGACCTGGCATTATCTTGGACTACGATTGTGTGTTTTGTGACTACGATTTGTGCCCTTAAATGATCTCCAAAACATGTGGCTCCAAAATGATGGTTGCCCAGCACACTATGCCCGCCCTGTGCGAGAATATTTAAATCAAGAGTATCCAGGGCGTTGGATCGGGCGACTTGGTCCTATCTTATGGCCACCTCGTTCACCCGATTTGAACCCCCTGGACTTCTTCTATTGGGGTTGTCTTAAAGACAGGGTCTACTCAAAACCCATTGCGTCATTGGACGAGCTTCGTCGAAATATCAGTCAGGCTGCGGATCATATTAATCGCAGAAGATATGCAAGACAAATAAAACGGTCATTTTTAAGGCGATGTCGTGCATGTATTATTGCTGGTGGCAAACAATTTGAACATTGGTTATAATGTTAATAAATTACATGAGAAATTGTTTGACCATTTATTTAAATATTAAACATTTTCCAAGAACTAATACTTTTTATTACCAGACCGTCATTTGGCCCCTGTTTAGAAATAATAGGAACATTTTTTTTTTTAACTTGTTTGCCTAGAGTATTATACCATTTTGGAATCTTGATTAGTTGCGTCAATTTATAAAAAAACTTGCCATAGTAGTGTTCATACTTTTTTTTTACACCACGATGAGTTAAAGTTGATTAAAAGTAAAAATCTTCAAAAAATTTAGGGAATAAATTAAGTTTCATTAATTTACGTGAAAAAACTAGAGGTATTCTGGATTTTTTAAGAATTGTGGTAGATAGCAGTGCTATTCAGGTTGCCTATAAAAAAAAATAACAGAAATATTTAAAAAAGTGTGGTCATGGTAGTGAAAAATATCATAAAAGGTCTCACTTTTTTAAGAATTTCTTCTTTTTTTTTATAACTTCAAAAAAAAAGAGATATATATTTTTTTTCTTTTTTTCCCCGAGTAGTCATGGGCAGGTCTATCCTCCGGTGCTGGCTTATCGTTGAATTTTGGGACATGTTGTATATTTATATATATTAGTATAATATACTTTATGTATGTAAATGGTACACCACAGACTACCTACAGTATTTGTCTGTCCTTTCCCTTTTTAATCCATCCAAAGGTTGTCTTTAAAAGATCGCTTTTAGCGATAAGACCGCCCATTGTGTCACCCTTTGTACAGTTTCTAGATTTATATGTCTGTAATTTATATGGTGTACATAATAAAGAGTATTCTATGGTCCTGAAATAGAGTTACTCTAACCTAGCATTTTACCTGTACCTAACCCAGTTTATAATGCCAATAAAAGAAGTTATTACTATTTAGGGCTGATTTCCCCAAAGAAACTGAACGCGATTAGCACATTAACCGCGTTCAAGAGCTGTCAATGTCATCATTGCCGTGGAATATGTGTACAGTGATAGCTGCTGACAGTTAAAATGTGCTGATCGCGTTCGGCACTTAGTATCAGTGGTCTTACTGTGAGTTTTTTCGACTCACGTTCGATTGCGAGCGCCTTAGAATTTTGTATGGGATATTAGATTTCTCCTAGTGACTACCAGGTGGCGCTATAACTTTTCCCAAAAAAAAATTCTAACGCGCTCGCAATCGTGCGTGAGTCGAAAAAACACACTAAACATGGGTGGGTTTTAGTCAATTTCAGTTTTGTGGTTTGAGTCTGCGTTTGAGTCTTCCGCTCCACCCAGAGCGGGACTCATTTGATTCCCATCCGAAAAAAAAATGGCCTCAGTAGTGTACTCACTTGTCGTGCAGATGAGCGGCGTCGTGCCTTGCGCGCAGCAGCTTGAGCGCGCGCAACACGCCCAGCTCGGCCAGCCGCGCTTGCCGAGCGGCGGCGCCCGCCTCGCCGCGCCACACCAGGTTCCCCGCCACGAACAGCGCCGCTTCCTGCAGCTTGCTCTCCGGATGGGCCTGTGCACCCATACAAACAACGTAAATCACTGCTCTTGTTTGACAACAGACAAAATTGCGTAGCACGGTCAGTTCCCAGAAATTTTACTTATGTTTTAGGTTCAATTCACAGTGAAAGAGAGCGGCTGTCGAGCTCGACAAGTAGTGTCGCCAAGAAAAGGCGCGCGACCGCGGTTTTGCACTATGCGCAGGGACTGTTTACATTGCATCTGCGCAAGCAGACGCACGCCGCCGCTGCGTATGGTGGCTCGGCTAGGCTTGACCCTTGCGAGTCTCTCAACTCAAGTGATAGGCCACCGCTGACATCTCGGTGTGAATTGAGCCTTAGTGCCATGACACACCTGCTGAAATTACACGACGGAAGTTTGGTGTGTTTACACCTGCAATGCTTTTGTAGTAACCAACAACATTTTGGCCAAAATTACGTCGCGATTTGGAGTAAGGGTCAGTTCACACCGCGACCTGACGTGGCGCGTAGTTTTCAAGATAGCAATACAATTATAGACCTTATCTAATACACAAAAAGTGACACAAGTCTATAATTGTATTGCTATCTTGAAAACTGCGCGCTGCGTCGCGACGCGGTGTGTTCTGACCCTAAGCGTAAAAACCGGTCACCGGAACTGCGACTTCCTTAGTATTTTCTTCAGACATTACGACGTGTAATTTTCGACATGGTCTGCCATAGCCTCCGAATACGTCAAAGCGGACATCCCTACGTCAAATTGTACATTAATATTTTACGCAGCATTGAGCAGCCAGATCTTGGCCTAAATTATGTTACAAAGTAGTACAATCACAGACAAAAAGCAACACACACTCGCTCCATACACAACTTTATACTCGCTGTCAGCGTAATTTACTCCTTTCCATTTGAGCTTTTGCACACTGATGTTGCATCGAAATTGTTGAACTACATGCCAATCAAGAGCGTGTTTAAGCTCGATTTTTGCTTGGCAAATATAGTTGTCACGGTTCAGTCATCCGCGCTCTCTCACTCTGGTTACATAAGCACATACCTTCCGTCGTCTTTTCAATCGCCCATTGAATCGCTCTCGTCACGTACTCGGTCGATGTTTGTCCCCAGGACCGTTTTGATGCTTGGACCTAGGGCCAACATCCCAATATGATCTGCGACATTCTTGCAAAAATGAACGTTGAGTCATTTTAACAGAAACGTCACATCACTTTCGATTAATAGGTTTTATGATTGCAGGGTAAGGAGCTTTGTTAAATTTGGAAGTGTCGCAAAAGTATTTGTGGACATCTACTATGATAAAATCATTTGCAAGATCTTCCATGAAATGTTTGCTCATAGCATCATTTTCACCATTCGCATCTTTACTGTGTCGATCTTTACCTTTATCGATCAAATATAATTATGTTCTTTTTATCAATTCAGTTTATTTTTCCAAATGCTATGAGACTAAGGTGCTAGCTAATAAAAATATATAATCACAATCACTCTTCTCACATTCAAGCAGTATTTTGCATTGTGTAGAATCTATAAATGAAGTCATTCATTCCACCCAGTAGGTACTATGAATTCACTGAAACACATGTCATGTTTGTTAACCAAATCTAGAAGGAAAAATCTAAGAAAAACAATAAAAGCAGTGTATATTTTTGTATATTGGAAAGCGAGATTCGCAAAAGAAAAGGCCTTAAGGCGAAAGCGCCAGGGTAGCCAGCGAAATTCAATTTTTGCAATTAGCTGGTCAGTATTAAGTTGTACGTCGATTAAAATATGATTCGCCGTAACAAATATGTATTTACAAAATTATATTCATTAAAGTCATCAACACTAGTTGATGACTTTAATGATTATAATTGAGGGACTACCCTCTAAGACCAAGTAATCCCTAAGAATGACTATTTCATGAAATCTTGACATTTGAGGATTATACTAACTTAACAAGTTGTATTACTGATTGTAATAATTGATTGTTTATAATTCCGTAAATACATATTTGTTACGACCGCGAGTCATGTTTTAATCAACGTACAACTTAATACTGACCAGCAAATTGCAAAAAACGTAAGAAAACTTGAATTTAAGCATAGCCGACCTACATATATGTTTATCTTACTCCTTACAGTGGGTCAACGTATGTGTTTTCGCAAAGCAATCATGCAGGATGTAGTTATACCCTTTAGGCCTTAGAGTCTTCGCATTCTAATTTTCGATTGAAATGATTAAGGGAGTGACCACACTTATCGACGCGGAATCAGCTTTAGCCGATCACGTATCACCTCGCTAGTCGCATTATGTAAGTACCAGTGCAAATTGTGCGTCTTGTCGCTGCGACTCGACGCAGAGCTATCGTATGTCTGCGAAACGACTTTACGACAGACGTCGAGCAGGAAGCGATCATTTTTTTTAAGTATTCGACGCGCTTCTACGTGTGATTTTAAAATCCCAATACAAACACACGTGCACTTTCCTCAGCGTACAGACAGCATGACTGACGCTGACCTGTAGCATGTGACTTTCGTCAGACATGTGTTCCCACACATGTCTGACGAAAGTGAGTCTGCGATGAGTAACGAGAGCGTGCGACTCTGTAATTTGATGCCAAGTGTGCGGAGTTTTGAACAAAATATATGAAAATTGTCGGCCGCCGACTATCGTTGCGTCTAGTCAGCCATATCCAAGTTCGACGCGGTATCAAGTCACAGTCGGTTCAGGCTCAAGCCGATTCCGCGTCGATAAGTGTGGCCACTCCCTAATACGACGTAACATATGATCATTATAAAAATCAACGTTGGTTTTTTTGAAAAACTGATTAGTTTTCGGAAAGTGGACGCCATTTTAAACTGTATTTATAGCACCTTGTAGCCTATTTTACAGCTCGTGTGAATTAAACCCGCACTTAAGTCACGCATTTCTACATATGACATAAGTAGGTCACACGAGCTGTAAAATAGTATACGAAACGTATTGAATTTTTTATGTAAGAGCGTTGACCCACTATAAGTAGCAGATACGGTCGCAAAACGAAAGGTTGTGCAATGTTCAATGGCAACACTGTCGAAGAACTTAAGTCTCACGCATCATGCAGATAAAAACGGTTGTAAAAGTGATTAACCCTTCCATTCTTCGACTCTGTGTTATAATACTCCCCAGATAGTGAATTTCCTAAAAGCTTATAAATGAAAAATGAAAAAAAGAAGAAATAAGTGTAATAAACCATAGTTAGTTAAGAGTGCCCGCCACAAGGAATGTATCATAATAATAGCGAGAGAAATGATTCGATAATTACTAATCATTCTCTATACTCTGATCATTGATGATTTCAATTACACATCGTTTTACGTTATACACGTTAAATCGATATACAACATTATTTTTCGTATATGCGAAACCCGCAACACGTGTCTAGTATTTTTATGTAAAGAATCTATGTACAAAATTTCAAAACTGTATCATGAAAAATCACAAAGTTATAAGCTTGTTAAGTTACATGTTTGTCCGTACAAAAACATGCTCACCCGCGCCGCTCGCGCCGTTCCGTCTTGCGTTCATTGATGTAGTACCTAGGTACCTAACCGTTCGGCGCGGAGATTGGATAACCTACTTAGTGTTGCTCGGTGTCCAACTTTTTTTAAATATTTTTGGGACAAAATATAACATGGGGTAAAAATGATTGAAATCGGTCAGTTACTTATTCTGAACAAACTATATTCAGGTTTCGCATATACTAAAAATAACGTTGTAGATATTTTTTCTGAAAAATAAAAACTGTAATCGAATAATTTACTATTAAATACAGCTTAAAACTGCCCATTTGGCATGTAAAATGCATGTTGAGCATATGAGGTACAAATCATCACAAAATAATTTGTCAAAGACAAATCCTAATTCAAATACAAGGTGGCAGAGACATTGACGCACAAACTGTTACCACGGGTTCACTACATAATTCTGAACCACACTGCGCTGAAAGTTTTAGTAGATTTAACCGCTCGACTTCATATCAGTTGTCGTGCCCCCATCGCCTGGCACAGTAAATCGAAAAATAAATACCTGGCAAAATACAGCAAAATTCAATTAAAAGACCACCCAAGTGCGAGTCAGACTCGCACGCGAAGGGTTCCGTACCACAAGGTATAAAACGCCGAAAAAAACGTTTCTTTTATACCCCTTCAAATTTAACTTTATTTTATTATTTGTTGTTATAGCGGCAACAGAAATAGATCATCTGTGAAAATGTCAACTGTCTAGCTATTAGTGTCTAAACACACTATGCCGAAGTTACGCGACCGAAGTTCGGCATGATTACGCCTGTTATGAATTACTGACGACACATTATGCCGAAATTACGTTGCGTTAAATAGCATTGCGGGCGTAATCTTGCCGAACTTCGGTCGCGTAACTTCGGCATAGTGTGTTTAGACACTTACGGTTCATGAGATACAGCCTGACGGACAGACGGACAGTAGAGTCTAAGTAATAGGGGTCCCGTTTTTACCCTTTGGGTACGGATCCCTAAAAAGCATTTCATTATTTTTATTTTTGATAACCGACGAAAAATTTCTACGCTACGGGGCCTAGAGTTATGTGCCGAATTCATGGTTTCAGTTTGCGCAACGACGTTCCTGCCACCCTGTATTTGAATTAGGATATATAGAAACACAGAACGAAAAGGTCAACTAATTTGCAATGCATTCCTCGCCCCCCACAGCGAGTATGTGGTGTTACCAATCTGTCAGTTTGATTTAAAATGCCTCAAGCATGTTACTAGTGAAAATATACCTATAGTCCGACTTTTAATTAGCTGCAGTAAAATACACTTCTTAATAACTCATTTCCTCTGTACCTTGGACCTCTCCTATATGTTCTGTATAAATGTTTGCTTTCGACTAAACTCGAAAGCAAACATTTATTCTGTGAACTATAAAAATTGTAAGAGAATCCTCAAGGATGCTCTCCAAAGTATGTCTTATGAAGAAACAGAAAATTTACTAACTGTATTAAAGTAAATATAGGTATACAAATTTCACTTATGTTAAATATTTATCAAGTTTAGAAACTAAGTGTAAGCTACTCACATACTATTCTGTACTAGAAAAAAAAACTGGCCAAGTACGAGTCGGACTCGCACACGAAGGGTTCCGTACCACAAAGCAAAAACGCCGAAAAAAAACACGTTTGTTGTATGGGAGATTTTATTTTGTTTTTAGGTTTTTTTTTTAAGGGGCAACAGAAATACATAATTTGTGAAAATTTCAACTGTCTAGCTATCGCGGTTCTTGAGATACAGCCTGGCGACAGACAGACGGACGGACAGGCAGCGAAGTCTTCGCTTTTACCCTTTGGTTACGGAACCCTAAAAAAGATTTGGTTGATGGCCGCGAAAAAACAAAAAGACGCCAATTTCAGTCATTTAAGTAACACTGCTGTCATTTTACTGCAGCTAATTAAAAGTCGGACTATAGGTAATTAGGTGGTTAACCTTTTCATTCCTCGACTGTACATCGCAGACTAGAAGATAGGTAAATACAATTTTTAAAAAATCAAACTTCTTACCAGGTAGTCAACCAGTTTTCTGAGCACGTCTTCGTTGGCCATAATGAGATCCTTTGCCTTCTCTCCGTCGCCGATGTTGCCGAGGATGCACAACGCTTGTTCTTTCACCTCCGCCGGGTACGAGCCCTCTAGCACTACTATCACAGCCTGGTGACAAGGAAGAGGATATTTAGAAAAAAAGATATAGATAGAAAAAAAAAAGGAAAAGGATATTTAGACAAAATATATAAAACTCAAAGGTGACTGACTGACGGATGGAGGGATCGGGCTGAAATTTGGCATGCAAGTAGATGTTATGACGCAGGCATCCGCTAAGAAAGGATTTTGATAAATTCTACCCTCAAGGGGATAAAATAGGGGAAGAAAGTTTGTATGAAACTTTGTCAATTTATAGCCGATCGGACTGAGACTTCGCATGCTTATAGCTACTATGACGTAGGCAACCCCTAAGAAAGGATTATGATAAATTCAACCCCCATGGGGATAAAATAAGGGATGATGGAGGATGTAAATGTATTAGTTTTTTTTAATAATACTTAACGCGAGCGAAGCCGCGGGCAAAAGCTAGTTTTTAAATATAACCATAGATTTACTGTATAAAGTATTATATTATTTTAATTATTGTGAACGTGAGGACTATGTGGGATTGTGGGTCATTGTTTTCGTTTTAATCAAGGTCTGGCAGTTTGAGTAGTTTATGAGGCCTACCCAAATGTTCTGTCTATGGTATTCGAATCGTTGAGCTCCTTAAGTTCTGAGTTGAGCTGCACGGTTACTTACAAATGCGTGCACTGACTGGACAGGTCCACTCAATCTGTGTGGTTCTTTCCTCAAAAGACCATTTCAGACACCAATCTACAGGGGCTTCACACGATCTGACCAAGATATTGTCTGGAATTTAAAAGAGACTGTGACCTCTCAGTTTGTTTCGGCCTTTCTTCTCAGAGTAATCAGATAGGAAACGCCGACCTCATCTAGTGTAAAAAAATATGATTGACGTGTAAGTCTTTGTACAAACCTACTTACAGAAAATAAATCATTTATCATTTGACTTTTTTTTATTTGGGACAAAAATACAGCTATACTATTTTCATTTCAAGAAGCGACGCGCGCTTTACTTGTGGTAACCAAGTGTACAAGCACGCTGTGAATATGTGCGTGTAGACGAGTAGTGTCAGTACAGACGCCAGCACATCAAGCTACTACAATCTATCAAATTTATTTAATAGATTTTCAACTTTATTGCTTAACCATAAGGTTCAAAGTTCTTTGGGAAAATTTTACAGTTTCGGTTAGCTTGAACACACACAGACATTTCCGACTTCGCCATAGTCTCGACGGTACCAAGAGCTCCTGCGTTTAAACACACATTTCAAGTGTCTACCTATTACTGTTCAAAAAATACAGCGCTGTGACAGACAGACGGACGAACGGACAGCGGAGCCTTAGTAATAAAGTCCCTTTGGCACCCTCCGGGTACGGAACCCTAAAAAGCACCATTTTCATATTCTACATATTTTTAAACACGAATCACCGTTCGCCATGAGAATCCAAACATTATTTAGCGACATACCTGCATAACTTGTGAGGAGTACTCGCTCATGATGGCGTCTATATGATGCCTGGTTGACAGCAGGTTGCGCAGTAACCCTAGTGTCTTCATGATGACGCGCGTATCACTGTCACCTAGCAACCGAAACATCTGCTCCGTGCCTAAGCAGCTTAGAATGCGCTGCTTTACTTTTTGTTCAGCCTGGAATGATAACATGGTGTTACAATGCAATTATATTATATTAAAGAAGTAGATATCGCACTAGCGCGCGCAAATTGTTGCAGACAAATTCAGACAATTGTTGTAGTTCCATTTAGTCGGCTAATAGCAGCAAGTGAAGCAAGCGATTTATTAGTGTACTACACACTACAGATAGCTATCTCTTTCTATGTCATACGTTCCGTATCATCTATCGCAGTCGTAGTTGAAAACTACTATACACCTATACGTATGTCAGTACAGGCGGTTGCCAACATTATCTAACCCACTTCTAGTGGGTCAGAGAATGTTGGTCACCGACTGTACTTTGTAATAACAACGCAACAATACAGAACGTCGCTCAGTATGAACGTAGCGTATCTTTCCTTTATAATATCTTTGTTACAATTACTAAAAAAGTATTTTTAATCAATAAACGAAACGCCGCGATTTCTGGAAGTCGCGATCATAAAAAATGAGAGTAGGAGTATTTACGAGGTTTCTCTCGTGTTGTCTTGCTCTCTCGTTTTATAACAGCGACCGTCACGAACTTTGCCATTAACAAATGGTACTTATGTTTTTTTAAAGTTCCAAATGGTCATAAAATTAATTTAATAAGGTAGTCGAAAAAAAAATCGGGAACGATTCCAGTTTTTACATAGAACATATTTTCTGATTTATACAGTTCTAGCTTCCGCCCGCGGCTTCGCCCGCGAGGTATGTCGATAAAAACTATCCTTTGTCCTTCCCCGGGATGCAATCTATATCTCTGCCAAATTTTATCGAAATCCGTTTAGTGGTTTAGGCGTGAAAAGGTAACATACAGACAGACAGAGTTACTTTCGAATTTATAATATTAGTATGGATTTTACCTGAAAAGCCATGTTCATAAGCGCCCAAATTCCATTCAGTCTCAACGCAGCTTCGGGCATCTTCGTCAAATTACATAACATTTCTACTGCACCTACGAAAAATACACCAATAAGTTACCAAAATCACAAACATTTGACGCCAATGATTGACAATAAAGTGTGTTACAAACCTTGGTCCAACATTGGTTCCTTGGCCGGTGAGAATTCGAGAAGTAAATTGCAGAGTGTTGATGACGCGACTGTGAGCAGTTCTGTTCCGGGCGAGTCGCCTAACAGTTGCATGAGAGGTTTCCATACGGCATGGTCCTAAAAAATAATTTTATTATGTTCGATTCATTTTAATTTAAACCTTATTTCATTAGCTATAAGTCACAGTCTTGCTTGTGAATAAGGGATTGGAGAATTTTGAAATATTTACCTGAAATGTCGTTCGTAATTGTTGCACAGATCTTGAAAGTGAGTGTAAACATCTTACAGCTGCTAATCTTACCTAAAAAGAAAAAATCTTCATCAGTTTTATGTACCTTTTGGGAAATATGTAAAGCATAATTTCGTTTCGTAACATTGATTTTCTTTTTGCTCTAATAAAGGCTATTTAAAAAAAAAAACCGTATTTATACTCTACTTTCACACTTGCAGGGCGAAAAAAATCCTTACATCAAAAAAAAAAACTTTTTTTTTCTGAGAAATCTAATGCATATTGTGATAAAAAATTTAACAAGCAATTTGTGTATGGCCTAAAGATTTACTTAAAAAAAAAATTAACAAATTTTTTCACCGAAGCCTCAGGGTTATTCATTCCATTGACAACATGCACCATCAATCCATGCGTCTCTATAATCCTCTTCCGTATATCTTCATCATTAGCTCCCAGGGAAGCAAAACATTTGAACGCGCCTTGCTTGGCGGCCGGTGATTGGCAGTTGACGATCTCTGCTAGTGACGTCATCAGGTGGTTCGAGATTGCTGCTAGCCTTTGCAGGGATGTGTCTACCTAGAATGTTGGAAATGCTTGCAATTAGTAGGGAAAGTGGTAAAACACATATGATCACGCTTCTACTCCCGGAAGAGGTAGGCAAAGGTGTCTAACCTGATATATTTTGTAACCACCTTTCGTGGGCGCATTGCGAAAGAAAGCTAATTTTTATAATTTAATGCCAATTAAATATTGATCATTTACTACTAACAATCCATACTAATATTATAAATTCGAAAGTAACTGTCTGTCTGTTACCTTTTCACGCCTAAACCACTGAACGGATTTCGATAAAATTTGGCAGAGAGATAGATTGCATCCCGGGGAAGGACATAGGATAGTTATTGTCAACATACCTCGCGGGCGGAAGCTAGTATACAATAATTATGTCAGAAATGTGTTCAATGGTGCAACGGACCATTCTAGGCGAGTAAATTAATAAGTTTCAATTTGAAACATAAGCAGCCAATGACGGTAAACATGAAATGAAGCTATTTATTTAACAAGAATTTCCGTAAGTTTGATATTTGGATCACTTGAGTCAGTTTCTTTTTTTAAGCTCAGAGACAAGACATTAAAATTTATTCATCTAAATGGGGGGTGGTGACTACACCAAAGCCTCTTTATTAAAAATTCCAGAATGCCTACACTGTATGATAAATAACATATGTTGTAAATATGAAGGTGTAGTCTAGCGTATTCATGAATAATGTGTTCCCTTACGTGAGGCAACTGTCGCATACCTCTGCTAAGTAAGCTAAGGTCTCGGCCGCCGACGCGCGGATCTCTTCCGGCATGTCCTTCGTGCAGAGTCGCGCCAGGCACGGGAGGGCTCCGAACACCACTCTGAAATATAAAGCATAAGGATTAGTGTTGCAAAAAACTCGAGTCCTCGAGTCGTAATTTTAAAGACTCGACTCAATTAAGCAAGACTCGGTGTGCTAAAAAGGTTCGGAGTCTAGAGTCAAGTCGAGTCCGGATCATTTAACAACCACTTGTGTCTTACAAAAGGACTCGAGTCTTAAAATGAACTCGAGTCTTCAAGAAAAACTCGAAGCATGAAGATGAGACTTGAAACTCATCATTCGAAAAGACACAAATAGGTGATAAGTTTATATGTTTTAGTGGTTATGTAATTCTGCCCTAAAAAAAAACTGACTAAATCAGCTAAAAACTCGCTTCTATGAAAATAGAGATGTGCATTAAAAATATCCTTAATCAATACTGTTATTTTTTTATCTGAGCCTTTCTCCCCGCCCTGTAAATGTAACAATTTAATTGCTAGACTCGTACACGAAAAGAACTTGAGTACGACTCGCCGCATAAAAAGGACTCGAGCGCACAAAGAGACTCGAGCTCTCATGTCACATACAAGGGCTCGTAGAGCACTTAATTTTCTAGTCTTGGAGTCCTGTTGTAATGAGTCGAGTCTTGTAATTCATCATCCGAGTCCGTTTATATAGGACTCGAAGACTCGAGTTTTTTGCAACGCTAATAAGGATAATCAGTCTTTAACGATCCCACTGCTGGGACACAGGACTACTCTCTGTGAGAAGGAGTGGCCGTAATCCACTACGCTGTCCTATACAAGGTTATTGGTAAAACATTAACAACCTCTTAAGAGGTCATTGTACTCATCATTATGAACAACTTTTACTATGGGACCAACCCCGAAATCGCGAAAAAAAAAAAATCAGCTGTTCCCTACATTTTGACGAGTTATATGAACATAAAATGTAGGGAACAGCTGATTTTTTTTTCGCGATTTCAGGTTTGGTCCCATAGTAAAAGTTGTTCATAATGATGATTAAAATGACCTAGTAAGAGGTTGTTAATGTTTTACCAATAACCCTGTATAGTTCGAGTTGGTCAATGTCACATGTCTTAGATTTTAGGATATACTCGCAATGTTTTCCTTCAACGTATTGAGGGTAAGTCGTAAGTCGCGGCCTTTTCTCCTGGATCCCTCGGAATATAAAGATAGGCGTTTATTTAAATACAGGTTACATGTAGGTCTAAACTTGAGGTTCTTCCCGCGGGTTGGCACGAGCTATACCTATAAGAATTTACCTCATGACTTTTAGAAAGATGAGTCAGTCGCCAGGTGGGTAGCGCAGCTGACTGACTACCAATTTTGTTATGTTGTCATCGGACGCGTACGCACGTGGGTGCGTAGGCGTACGCGTCGGATGACAACATAATACCGTGCCGTAACCTTGGAGGCTACATTTTATATCGTTTTGACATCATCATAACGGCGTGAAGAGATTATTTTCTAGATGTGTACCTCATGGTACAGAAAAAGTAGAGATAGGAGGAAATTGTAAAATAAAAGGTAATAAAATAAGATTTGTAGACAAGTCATAATAAAATACCGGCCAGAGACATTATTTTTCATAATAAATCATTATTATTTGATGCATGAGTTAGATTTCTACCATAAGAACCAATCTCCTATGGAAAAGTGCTTATGGTAGAAATCTAACTCAGAAAGATATATTAATGATTCTAATGATTATAATTCTCTAAATATATACCTGTTATTGTCGCGAATCACATTTTGATCAAGATACAACCTGACACTGACCTGCAAATTGCAAAAAACGTAAGAAAATTTGAATTTCGCGGTCTACCACTACCCGTTCACCTTAAGATACATTACGTGGTAAAAGTAGGTAGATCGACGATGAATATAGAAGTAGCGGCAAGCCGACAACCCTAGCGCCACAGCTAGCACGTCACTCCGCGCCAGACAGCGACAGAGTTACGCGTTAGAAAAGAGCGGCAACGTTTAGGTGAATATCACGTTAGGCATTGAGCGCTTAAGCGAGCTGAATTGCACTTTGTTGCTTAGTAGCAAGAGTCGCTATTTCTATTAATTGTTGCGCGAAGTGCCTCTTCAGTAATTGTACTATTTATTCTGTGTCCAAGGGGTATCATGTTACACAGTAACTGGGTTTTGGATGTCAGATAGACAAATAGTCCGGTTAGATTGGAACGACCCCAACGTAGTTGGGAAAAAGCTAGGCTGATTGATTGCATAATATGGTTGTGGTAAGTGTGGTAACAATAATATTCAAACAAGAAGTTACTACTAAGTAGCAAGTAATAAAATAATATACCATCTCTGGGCAATGTGTGAAATGAATATTTGTTTAGGTATTAAATAGATAACCTAACATTTGACCTATCTAATGTATGTGTCGCAGCCAACTAGTTAAGGCCCGGCGCTCATTATCGGCATGGGCAAGAATAGGGATCCTTCGGCATTCCTACATGCAAGCGCACACTGTCGGAAACTATGTCTTGGCATGCTGCAACCTTCTTAGGGATGACGAGGCATCCTTAAGCATGCCGCACCGTCCTCAAGTGTTGCCTTGGCGCCGGCGGCGCGGCGGGCGACGGCGTACCGAAGGATCCCGAAGTATCCCGAAGCAGCCTCAAAGCTGCCGATGCAGTAGCCTCAAGCATACCGAAGCGGCATTTTTGTTACTACGATCATATATCATGGAAATTTCTACTTTATTGCCATGAAGTTAATGTATAATTAATTACTAAAATCCTCAGCCGTGCCGATGCCGATAGTGGGCGCCGGGCCTAAATTAGCCGTTTAGTTAACCGCCTGGCCTTTGGAAGCAGTGCTCGCCTCGCTGCGCTCTCTCGGCTCGCACGCGGATGATCACAGTTCTAACCTAACCCATTTGGTCGGGGTGCCCTGGCTTAGTTACTGCGACCAATTCGGCTCGCGCGTGATTGGTTACAGTTCCAACCTAAACTATAATTGAATATCATTCAGGCCGTTAATTAAAAGGCCGCCGTTTAGTTAAAAAGCTAGGCGGTTAACTAAACGTTATAACGAATTACGAATCAGTAGCACCGTGCCTCTATTGAAATATTATTGCTGGGACTAAATGGTTGCTCATTGACGATTCGATTTGTATTGGTTTATTTTGAGTGGCATCAGAACAAATGCATGCTGCGTGCCTGATTGTACATGGAGTCGATCCCAGTCTCCTGTCCCTCGCACACTCTCTGCGCTCAACGCTCCCTTGGCCGCTAAGCCTGACCGTGATGTCTTCGCGGACGAATGAATGATCATGTCAGTATGTCTGGAGTAGTGTGAGATGAGCGTAAGACTGTCGAGTAGTTATACTTTATATTATTACTAACTGTGCCCTGCGGTTTCACCCGCGTAAGTGTCGATACCGTGGAAATATCGGGATAAAAACTATCCTATGTCCTTCCCCGGGATGCAATCTATCTCTCTGCCAAATTTTATCGAAATCCGTTCAGTGGTTCAGGCGTGAAAAGGTAAGACAGACAGATTACTTTCGAATTTATAATATTTGTTGCGGACGACGTAGCTTATAAGTTTCAGTTTTGATATTAAAGTAAAGTTAACTTGATTGTATAAATATTGATTAGACATTGTAATATAGATGATAAGAACGAAATAAAGATCATTTTAGAGTAGGGCTAGTAACTAAGATGTAGTCGACTAGAAAGTTCGGATAATAAATTAGAAAGTTAGAAAGTATGACTGTGAGGGAGGCGGCGGAGCGCGGTCCAAGGACAAAGAACAAAGGATCTTCCCGGAATAACGGTCCGCGCGCCCCGTCGCCTCCTGCTACCTGCGCTAGGATATGGCTAGCGCGTACTGTATAAAAGCCGGGTGGCTGGCTGCATTTTTGGCATTCGACGGATACTCGCCCACCACTCAACAGCAGCAAGCCACCCTGGGAACATCAAGAGAATAAATCAAGAAACAAGAAACCCGAAGTTTGAATTACAACATACAGTCCACCACGTCAGCTGGTCCTTCGAGCCGGATCAAAATTAAGAAGATCGCCTTGCGAAGATTGAAGACGCTCAGCTGGTCCTTCGCTCCGGATCAAAATTAAGAAGATCGCCTTGCGAAGATTGAAGACGCTCAGCTGGTCCTTCGCTCCGGATCAAAATTACGACGATCGCCTTGCGAAGATTGAAGATTTCATCAAGACATCAAGTATGAAGAAATCAAGCATGAAGACTAGAAGCGTCAGCGCCAAGGAGAACGAATCGGAATCAGGCTACGACAGTCGACACCCACGCACGTTCGAAGATCCACCTAGGTCGCCGTCGACCACCGCGTCCGCGCTACAGCGCGCTCCGTACAGCGCGCCCGCGGCCGGGGCCGACCCCGCCGCCCCCGCGTTCGCGACCGCACCCCCCGTCACCGCCGCGACGGGGAGAGCTGCGCCGACGACGACAGGTAGCGCGTCCACCGCGCCGGCTCCTCCGGAAAGTAGAGCCACCGCGACCGCGTTCGACTATGGCGACACAATCACCACGCCATCCGCGTCATACTACCCGGCGACGTCTCCCGCACTACGAACCCAGGACTCGGCAAGAACTATGACAGCTGCACGCGACACTTCTGTGAGGGAAACAGCAAGTACGATACGTTCCAGAAGGTCGTATAGCAGTGATGTGGCACGAGTAAAAAAGGCAGAGTACGAGGCACAGAAAAGGATCGCTGCGATAAGGAACGAGCAACTAGAACTGGAAAAGGCGCTCGTCAACAAGCGATTGGAATACGAAGTGTCGGCGATTGAGGCAGAGGCCGACGCCCGTGAAGAGGGCTCGGTGCGCATGAGCGAAGATAGGGTGGACGAATGGCTTCAAAGTGTCAACCGAAGTCATCCTCCAGACGCGGACCGGCTACAGGAAGAGCAGCCACCGCACCCCGCCGCCACGCACGCCGCCCCGGAAGCCGCCGCCTACATCGAACGCGCTACGTGCATTAACGACGCCGCACCTGCCAGGAATGACCCCCGAAGACAACGATCGGCCTCGCGGTCACCTACCAGAGGGGAACGACGAGGAATTGAACTATTGGCTGACACGTTGGAAAGGATGATTCAAGTACGCCCGCCGCCACGTCAAGCGACCGAGCTGCCTACGTTCACCGGAGCGGCTATTGAGTGGCTGCCCTTCAAAGCAGCGTACGACGACTCATCGAAGCTATGCAAGTTTACTACGGTCGAGAACCTAGCAAGACTACGCAACTGCATCAAAGGTGAAGCAAGGGAAGCAGTGTCAGCACTTCTGTACACCGCGTCTGATCCTCAAATGATCATAAACACACTGGAGCAGTACTATGGGAGACCGGAAATACTTATGGATCGAGCGATGGAAGACTTAAAGAAACTACCTCGACTCACAAGTGCGGCCAGTGATTTAAATTCGTTCGCAGTAAGGTTTCAGAACATAGTGTGTGTGTTATCTAAGATGGACGCCCGCGGATACTTATGGAACCCGATGTTAGTGCGTGAAGTAGTTGACAAGTTAAGCCCGCACATAAAATCAAGATGGTGCGATTACGCTTCGGAAAATATGGAACTATCACGTGAACCGGAAGTGTTACTACTATCCAAATTCCTGATGCGGGAAGCTGACCGAGCGATGAAGTACGCCTTCACAAATACGACACTCGCGCCCGCCTCGAAAAAAGAAATAAAAAGTGCGACACAAGTAAACCCAAAGAAGAAATCGGGTCGTGAAGTAGTTTACGCAACGTCGGATAAACAGGAAGAAAGGAAACAAGAGTGTTTGTGTTGTGACGGTGACCACGAGGTACCTAAATGCGCAAAGTTCCGGAAGATGAACATCGACGAAAGATGGGATTGGGCGCGCACTAACAAGGTATGCTTCAAGTGTGTAACTAAACGTCATCGACGCGAGCATTGCCGAGCTAAACGTTGTGGCCAAGGGACCTGTAGCCGCCCGCATCACGCGCTGCTACATAAGGAACCGGCAAAGACAGAGGCGTCGCCTAGTGAAAACACAAATATAGCGACCGACGTCGAGAACGAAAAACCACAAGAAGCAGTAATGACCGTCTCCGCGTCAAGCAACGTGTCACAGCGTGTATTGTTGAAAATATGTCCGGTGATATTAAAAGGGCCCGGCGGGCAGGTAGCAACGTTCGCCCTGTTAGATGAAGGCTCAACGGTATCGCTCGTCGACGAAGAAATAACACGCCGTCTACAAGTAAGCGGGCCGGCCTCGACTTTAAGCATTCAAGGTGTGACCTCACAGCAACGTGAAGAATACAGCCAAGCGGTCAAGCTACAGATACGCGGCCAAGACGGTGAATTTCAGGAGCTACGCGCGCGAACTATGAAAGATCTGCAACTTCATAGTCAGGCAGTGGATAGGTCGACATTAACTAACTATCCACACCTCCGGGACATACAAAGAGACGCGCTCTACGGAGAAGCCGTACCGAAAGTACTGATAGGTGCCGACAATTGGCACCTGATAGTCACACGCGAACTACGCATGGGCGGGAAGAATGAACCCGCGGCCTCCTACACTCAACTGGGATGGGTGATCCACGGGACCGCGCCGCGCACCGCGCTGAAGAAACAGGCGGGGCAAATTGTGCTACACTTATACGACGTGTCCGCAGCGAAGCAGACAGATGATGTACGTCGTGTGGAGGAATTAATGAAGTCGCACTTTAAGATTGATGCCCTGGGAGTTTCATTGGCAAAGAAGATCAAACCAGAAGATCAGAAGGCGATCGACGTGGTAAACAGCACCATGAAAAAGGTCGGTGATCACTTCGAAGTCGGGTTACCATGGCGTGACGAAAATGCTGCGATGCCCGACAACTACAGCTGCGCCGTAAGAAGACTCAAGACTATTGAAAGGAAGATGGATTTATCACCGAGCTTCGCGGAACAATACGGCGCAATGGTCAAGAATTTACTTGATAAAGGATACGCCCCGGAATGCGACGGGACCGAAGACACAAATAAGAAGGCGTGGTACCTACCTCACTTTCCCGTCGTGAACCCGAATAAGCCGGGCAAGATGCGCCTAGTATTCGACGCCGCGCATCGATACAATGGAGTGTGCCTGAACGACTGCCTACTGGAAGGACCTGACCTTTTGAACTCATTGCCCGGGATCCTGTTCCGGTTCAGAGAGCGTCCAGAGACCATAGCAAAGGAACATCGGGACAAGCCCAGAAGCATAACGTACTGGACGGACTCTCAAACAGTCCTCCGGTGGATAGAAAAGGACGCCGTAAAATACACACCATTCGTGGCACACCGCCTAGGTGAGATCGCCGAGCTAACCGACGCCAGCCAGTGGAGATGGGTGCCTACTGACGACAACGTAGCAGACGACGCTACGCGCCCCGACTACGCCATCGATATGAAACCAGAAGACCGATGGTTCACCGGACCCACGTTCCTGTACAGCGACGAAGAGTCCTGGCCGAGAGAAAAAACAAAACATGACACGACCGAAGACCAAGCGACGTACGCAATAAGCGAAGAGAGGAGGGAACGCCCTTCCCACCTACCTGACATAAGTAAGTTCTCTTCATACCAACGATTACTACGAGCAACAGCCATGCCCCTCCTTTTCAAAGAGAAGTGCAGGGACAGGACCATCCAAATGACCGTCGACCTAATAGAAAGGGCCGAGAAATTATGGATAAAACAGGCGCAGCTCGACAACTACAGTGAACAAATACGACTGCTACAGAAAGGGAAGCCGGTGCCCAGGTCAAGCAGCCTCTATAAATTGGACCCTTATATAGAGGACGACATACTCAAAGTTAGAGGAAGGATCGGACACGCAGCCGTGTTAGAAGCAAAGAAAACGCCAGTGATTCTACACGGCAGGCACCCGTTCACGCGGCTACTGGTGGAAGACGCACATCGCAGAGCCGGTCACGTAAATAATGAAAGCGTGATCAATGAACTAAGACAGCGGTACTGGGTTGTGAACCTACGCCCTACAGTTCGTACCATTGCCCAACGATGCCGAGCTACGAGCGGCGTACAAAGAGTGGACAAAGGGCTTCGTCCATTTCGGGCTAGAACACCGAATGAAGTGGAAGTTCATCCCGCCTGGAGCGCCACATATGGGGGGAGCGTGGGAGCGACTAGTACGCTCCGTGAAGACGGCGTTGGGGGCGACTCTGCACCAGAAAGCGCTGAAGGAAGAAGTGCTGCTGACGCTGCTGACAGAGGCCGAGCACACTATAAACTCTCGGCCTCTGACCCATGTCTCTGTCGATCCTAAGGATCCGGAGGCCCTCACGCCTAACCACTTCCTCATTGGAACATTCTCAGGTCTTCCTCACACCGGGCCTTGCGAGGAGGCTAGCCGCAAGCAGTGGAGAACCGCCCAAGCGCTCGCCGATCATTTCTGGCGGCGCTGGGTGGGCGAGTACCTACCTACGCTGGTACCCCGAGGGGCGTCAGACGACCAACGACGCCCCCTCCAGGCCGGCAGCCTGGTCGTCATCGTCGACCCAGCCCTTCCCAGGGGCACGTGGCCTCGAGGCATCGTGGAAGCGGTCTACAGCGGTCCAGACGGCAAGGTGCGGTCGGCCGACGTGAAAACAACGGCGGGCATCCTGCAGCGTCCAGTCACGAAGCTCGCCGTCCTCTGCGTGGGAGAGTAGGCTACGGTAGCCCTGCGCCGGGGGGAGGATGTTGCGGACGACGTAGCTTATAAGTTTCAGTTTTGATATTAAAGTAAAGTTAACTTGATTGTATAAATATTGATTAGACATTGTAATATAGATGATAAGAACGAAATAAAGATCATTTTAGAGTAGGGCTAGTAACTAAGATGTAGTCGACTAGAAAGTTCGGATAATAAATTAGAAAGTTAGAAAGTATGACTGTGAGGGAGGCGGCGGAGCGCGGTCCAAGGACAAAGAACAAAGGATCTTCCCGGAATAACGGTCCGCGCGCCCCGTCGCCTCCTGCTACCTGCGCTAGGATATGGCTAGCGCGTACTGTATAAAAGCCGGGTGGCTGGCTGCATTTTTGGCATTCGACGGATACTCGCCCACCACTCAACAGCAGCAAGCCACCCTGGGAACATCAAGAGAATAAATCAAGAAACAAGAAACCCGAAGTTTGAATTACAACATACAGTCCACCCCGTCAATATTAGTATGGATCTATTTATGTAATGGATTATAACTTAAGCCACAGCCGTTTTATCCATACTAATATTATAAATTCGAAAGTAACTCTGTCTGTCTGTCTGTATGTTACCTATCTTTTCACGCCTAAACCACTGAACGGATTTCGATAAAATTTGGCAGAGAGATAGAAGATATAAGGACAGAGAGATAGAAGGACATAAGATAGTTTTTATCCCGATATTCCCACGGGATCGACACGTATGCGGGTGAAACCGCGGGGCGCTGCTAGTGTTAT
The DNA here is from genome assembly GCA_916614155.1 of Mesoligia furuncula. Taxonomy (NCBI): domain Eukaryota; kingdom Metazoa; phylum Arthropoda; class Insecta; order Lepidoptera; family Noctuidae; genus Mesoligia; species Mesoligia furuncula. The sequence goes on from OU744808.1 coordinate 22,369,936, forward strand.
ATAAATAAACTAGCGGCCTGCCCCAGCTTCGCACGGGTGCATTTTTTTTCGAATTTTCGAAATTTTCTTTCGTACAAACCTTGTTCTGGCAATACCGAACACAACAAAAAAAGAACTATACAATTTGGTGCAGTCATTCGGAAGTTATGCGCGTACAGACATTACGGCGACTTTGTTTTATACTATGTAAGGATAAGGATGAACAAGAGTCTCCACTTATGATACATTAGGTGCTCCGGCGCCACTGAGGTTTAGAAATACTGTACAAGACGACTTTATTTATACATAGTCAAATCCTTGTTTCCAAGTGATGTTATTTCCGCTAAATAAATATCCAGTAAAACTGGAGTAAATTAAGTGGTTTTAAAATGACTAGTGCTAATATTGAATACGATAAAATTTTAAGTTGTAGCACATGTTTGTATGTTAGGATCGTTTTCCAAAACAACATATTTCTTTACATGTTTGTACGTTAGAATCGTAGCAGGTGGCGTACCTACTGTAGTTTCTTGCTTCCCACATAAGAAGTGAGTTTATGGATCTATGTTTGTTTGGAAAGTAAATGGCGAACGCAGAATAGATACGTACCACGAAGGGTAGTTCGAGGCTACGCAGGAACATATTTCCTGAAAAATAACTTACAAGAAGCCTTTTACCACTAGTGTAGCGGTATCTACAAGGCCACATGCGAACAACGCGTCATACTGACGTCACGCAAAATCCTACATCTCGCAAGCAGAGTTTACCGCACAATTAGCATAATATACAACGCGCAACGGCCCGACATGAATCACCGGGCAGTTGCCCGCCAGACACACCACCCGTCTGGTCGGAGGATCCTCCCTTTTTTAAGGAGGATGAGTGATCTTTTCACCCTGTTCCTCACACTTCTGTAGTAGTATCACGTACTCACCTCGCGTCGTCGGCAGGTAACGCCCCCGCGCGGTGCATGAATGTGAGGCAGCGCGCCGCGCCCATCGCCACCGGCAGCGGCTTGTCGCGACTCACGAGTGTTGAGAGCAGCTCTGGGATTGTCTTGTCATCGTGCCTGCGGGGAAGAAACAAGATAAAACATAGTGATTTCATTTTAGAAGTACGTGAGACACGCAAGCAGCGGCTACGCCGGCGCCATATATGCACAATCGCCCGAATCGCACACAATGATTTATCATCTTTATTGTATAGTCGATCTCGTAATTGGTTTAACAGTTTACATAAAAACTCCATCATCAAACTTAAACTTGTTTCCCGGAAGAGTTAGGCAGAGGAGTACCCACAGTAGATACACGTGCATTTCACAGTTATGTTTTTAAGTCCTATGTAATAGGGGGAGAAACTATTGCCATCGATTGGGCACAAATCCATACTCCGAGCGACTACTGAGCAATTATAAACTCCACTAAGTTGTAAAATAGAAACTTCACTAAGGTGGAAAGTTTCTGTCACATTGGTCTTAAAGCAAAAATAACCCTTGAAGTTTTATGACATACAAATGGCATGCCGACGTTAAGGCGGTAATGCAATTATGAGGTCGCCTATACATTGACCGAGCAAATATTATCTTTTTATTGTTTTATAAAGTTACACAAATTCAAGTTACTTTTTAGAGTAACCATGAAGTCTGGAGTTTATCTTAAAATGTATTACTAAATTACAGACATTTCCATTATTAGGCGTCATTTTGTTCTTTAATACTAATCATCATCATCATCATCTGCCTTTTCCCATCATGTTGGGTCGGACTCCAGTCTAACTTCTTAAGTACTAATAACCTGAGATAATTCTCCACATAAAAACTGATTCATCACATAATCTATGTGTTGCATACATAATATACTATTACTTATGCCAATCGTTATAAAAATCGCTTCCTTTTCTTGGCAACTAACAATGAACTTTGTCAAAGTCAAATCAATGACAAAATAAAAATGCAAAAAGTCTTACAACGCAAATGAGATTACATTTGACTGTGGGGTTGGTCACAAACTCTAGGATGTCCACCATGCTATGAATTTATTTTAAGAATAAGGCCCAGAATTAAACTACCTATCCAGAAAAAAACCGAAGATACTGATATAGCTTGCAGAGCTAGCAAGTGGCAGTTTACCAGCTACTTCTGCACAGTATTTTAAGAGGACTACATGACCTAAAGCGCGGTCACTGTCGGACTGCATAGAAAAGAAAGAGAAGCGCGATGACACAACACTGGTAATTTATTGCAAAATATGAAGCAATTTTCTATTTACAAAAAATTGTTTGGACTAAAAAATTAAAACACTAGTGCTTTAGTATGTTGCTTGTAGAATAATCTGACAAAAAATCAGAATGATTGTATGTATATTAGTATGGTTTTTATTGTAAAAAGAAAGTGAGGTCTTCAAGATTTTTTCTATCGTTTCAAATTAGTTGTATTATGTATTCAACACACTATCTAACTAGCATACATCCTGAAGAATATCATAATATATAATTTTCTGATTTTGTTTACTGTAGTCGATCATATAAAACCCAAGTTTTATAATGCCTACAAAGGCATTATAAAAATTGAGTTTATAAGATACCCATTTTTCGGATATCACATTTTTATTTTAAAAAAAACCTGATAAATATGTATAATCATTCAAATGTAAGACTTTGTAACCCGATTTAGCTACCATGTTTAGTTTTTGTGGAGGTTCATTTTACATCATTTTTGTGTACCAGGCTTAGTTTATGAGTAATTTCTTTTTCTACATATTCAGATAAAAATTTGACGATTATCAAAAAAATATTACTCAAAAACTAGACGTGCTAGCTAAATGGGAATACGAAATCTTGCATCGAAAAATCGATTTACTTGTCACATAAACATTTGCCTACAAAAAGATAATTAACTCGAATAAAAAAACAAAAATAAAATCAAAATAGATCTAATAATCACGAGCACAAAACAGAAATAGTCGGCAGTTGCACGTCGTGACTGCGACAAGAAGGCTTCCACTCAGCATCATGCTCTGCTATGGGGAACCCACAGCACAGCGCTGATATTCAGTGGTCACCCGAAAAGGACGTAAGTTATTGGTTTTATAATCACTTTTACTTTTACCCTGTCATTATGTTCAGTTACAGAGTAATTTAATAGTTCGACGACTTAGTAACTGCAGTGTTATCATAATAATGTTGTGTCAATGGCGAAAACTACATATTAACTATCAAGATTAGTTAATCAAATAACGTAAACAATTTTGACGTAATGTTTATTTCATGGAGAATGTGGATTTCTATATGAAACCTAAGTGAGTTTCAAATCCTATATGCCCAATAGAATGGAATACTATGTATTATGTACACCATATAAATTACAGACATAAATAGATAAATTTTACAAATGGTGACACAATGGGCGGCCTTATCGCTAATAGCGATCTTTTAAAGACAACCTTTGGAGGGATTAAAAAACCGGGCAAGAGCGAGTCGGACTCGCGCACCGAGGGTTCCGTAACATCCGGGTTTATGCATAAGGTTTATGTTTATGAAATAAATGTTTTTTTATTTTTGAGTTGATTGAATGGATGGTAAATTGTGGTTTACGATTTATGACGTATTAAAAAAAAACTACTTACTAGATCTCGTTCAAACCAATTTTCGGTGGTAGTTTACATGGTAATGAACATCATATATTTTTTTTAGTTTTATCATTCTCTTATTTTAGAAGTTACAGGGGCGGACACACGTTTTACCACTTTGGAAGTGTCTCACGCGCAAACTATTCAGTTTGGAAAAAAATTATATTAGAAACCTCAATATCATTTTTGAAGACCTACTCATAGATACCCCACACGTATGGGTATGATGAAAAAAAAAATTTTGAGTTTCGGTTCTAAGTATGGGGAACCCTAAAATTTATTGTTTTTTTTAGGGTTCCGTACCCAAAGGGTAAAAACGGAACCCTATTACTAAGACTTCGCTGTCTGTCCGTTTGTCCGTCTGTCCGTCTGTCTGTCACCAGGCTGTATCTCAAGAACCGCGATAGCTAGACAGTTGAAATTTTCACAAACTATGTATTTCTGTTGCCGCTATAACAACAAATACTAAAAACAAAATAAAATAAATATTTAAGGGGGTCTTTCATACAACAAACGTGATTTTTTTGTCCTTCTCTGTCGCATCTGTCATTTTAGACTATAAATTCAAAATCAGACTTTACAAACTTTTACTTCTCGATTGGACCCACTTAGGGGTGGAGTTTCGAAAGGCCCTTTCAGAGTGCATGTCTGAGAGAACACCCTCTAGCTAGAACATACCTTGGTTGGACAGGCGGTTTGTGTTGTCTGTTAGTCTGTCACCACGGAACAGTTCTATCTATAATGTTTAGAAATGTGTCATGTGACCTTTGTGACAAAGTTCAAAGTTGCATGACAAGTCACCTGCTACATTGCTGATCGCTCATTATCTTATTGACACGTGTCGGGGGATTCTTTGTATACATAGATTGATGTCGAGCGAAGTCACCTTTGGCTTATGAGGTATCACTGAATAATTCTGACCCAATCTTAAGTTTTCCAGCTGTGCATTACAAGTGGGACAATCCAGGCGAAAACTTATGGGTACAGAGTTTTTGAACTTATTATTATTATTACAGTCAAGCATATTTTTATTAATACTTAAACACAGCAGAAAAAAAATTATTTTCGCGAAAATGCCACCAATTGTAAGTATATTTACGACTGAAAAGTTGTATGGAGGACACTTGATAAGTAAGCCACTAAATATAGATGGACATCTTATTTTGATTATCATACAACAAAATAGACTGTGTTCAGCTTAAAGTGGGACTATACCGATACTATGCAGTGCTAACCACACTAATACATATTATAAAGACGAAAGTTTTTGAGTGTGTGCCTGTGTGTGTTTATACTTCTTCACGCTCAAACGGCTGGTCCAATTTTGATCAAATTTGGTATGGAGGTAGCTGACACCCTGGATTATCATATAATTGGCTACTTTACCCCCGATATTCCCACGTAATCAAAACTTATGCGGGTGAAACCGCGGGGCGCAGCTAGTTTTATTTATAAAGTAGCTTCTGCCTGCGGCTTCGCCCACGTGGGGTTTTAATTTATTTGACCAATTCTTTTTCTAAAATAAAAGTAGCCTTATCATCATGTTACTCCTTATAACATCAGCTACCTGTGAAAGTCCCGTCAAAATCGGTCTAGCCGTTTCGGAGAAAAGCCGGAATAAACAGACAGACGGACAGACAGACAATTTTTTTTCGTTATAAGTACTGTATATGTTTTCATATACTTAAGTACATTTAATAAAAAGCTGTTATTTTGACATTACAAACAGACACTGACATTTTTGTATGTATTTGTGTAGAAGATGTATAGATGCATATAATTCAACATAGAAAAGGTTAATCAAGTTCCAAATCTTTCAGATACGTGTTTTTCATTTGTTCAAGGTTAAAGTCACTAAGTTTTGTTATAAAAACTTTGTGAATCAGTTCTAAATGTATTCTGTCTACTCTTCACAGTAAATTCCCAAGGCCAAATTCTTCGAAACCAACTTCCAAGCAATTATTTACTAAGCCTATGATTTGCGAAGTCAGATAAAGCAAATAAGCAAGTTGCTCGATTTTTTTTATATTGTTATTTAGACTTTTATTTGGGAAAAGTGCAGGGGAATGGTAACATTGATCCCATTCTTTATGCGTCAATTTCATCATGTTTAAGAACAAAACAAGGAGAGAGGAAGACAACCAAATTTAGGACACGGCTATGGAATAGAAGAATTTTATCATATTCATCCAAGTACATAATAATAAAAAATCTCATCACGGCTCGCATTGTTAAGAGGTTCTTCTTTCTGGAGCCCTGACCACCGGTAGCTTGGACCCTGTTCCCGATACCGGTGGGCTACTATTTTTTAAATTTCTAATATTTTTAAATTTTGTTAATTCTAATATTTTAAAATCTACTTCATTTATAGTATTTAATTAAATAAAGAATTATCTTAAATTAATTCACTGATAGACCCTGCACAGCCTACCCTGGGTCAATAAACATGACATTTTCCGGTTCCTTGCATAACAATAGTGAGCACTAAGAAATATATATTTTTTTAATTATCCCCTAAAATGGTTAAATAGGGGATGAAACTTTAAGGAAATTCGTCACTTTTGCCGATGGGAAATACCATCGGGCACACGGCTTGCATCAGTACAACTGTGGGACTCACCTCGTATTCAATGCAATCTGCGACACTTTAGCATTTTCAAAGCACATTGCGGCCAAAAGGTCCAAAGCAGGGAGCGCGGGCGCAGCGGGTGGGGTAGCCGCTAACAGCACAGCGGCCGCGCCGCACGCGCCGGCCGCACACAGCGCCCCTTGTTCACCCGCCCCGCTGCACCAGATGGAAAGGATCCGGACCACGCATGCGCGCGCTGTTGCTGAACCTTCGCACGCTATTTCTGACAAAGACATTAGGGTTGTTAAAACACGATAGAAAAGAAAATTGTTTATTATGTCACAGAAATGTGCATATAAAAAAAGACAAAAAGGCTTCAATTCAGCATTATGCTGTGCTATGGAGGACCCACAGCAAGGCGCTGATTTAGACAATTCCTTCATTTTGACGTCGGGCTTAGTTCACTAACTTAGTAATTAGTTTCTGCACTACGGGTCGCGGAAAAATATAAGTCTTGTATGGAAAAGCAAGGTAAGTACCTATAGCGGGAGACAAAAGCCATCTTTAAAAAAAATCTGTTTTGTAACAGGTTTTTATAGCCATCTTCACTCTTTCAATATCATCGACTATTATATTGGAGAATTGTAATGCAGCATCTTGCCATATGTGTTGGTGCGTTCATGGTGCAGGTGTGACTAATCAAACCTAACTCCTTAATTCCTACAACCAAATGTGTAGAGAGTACATAAGGTCAACTTACATACATCACATATGGAGTTACTCGCCTGAAAAACGGTTATCGAAAGGAGATCAGGGGGCCTAAAAAGGCCACTTTGGAGAATCATAAAAGGATAACATTATGAATCGTAATACGGCGAAGACAGTTCGTGTTTTTCCTTTTTTCGCTGGACTACGTAGGTATAATCAAAGAGATTGGGAATTGGATTTGGGTCGGATTGATTGGTATTTTAGCACAGACAAAAAAAATAACTGAAAAATGCTTCACCAATGGGATTTGATAAGATTAATGGTTAACTGTCCATTATCCTTAGGCCCCCAGGAAGTATACCTGTGTTAACAGTTCGTACAAAACTCGCATATCGAAAGGTAAAACTTGCCACTCATCTACGAGACTCCCTTGGATATTCTCGCTTCTCGACGGGCAAGAAACTCGGTCTTGTGTAAATTAGCCTTTAGTGTTCATGTAGCGACGCGCGTGCATTTCACGCGTACTTAGAATTCAAACAATAAACATCATGGTATTGAACACATACTACTGCACGATAAAACAAGCAGCAGTATTATGTGAATCTTTTCACCCATTCATACTCGTGTAATAATTAGCATAATTAATTACTTAACTACTTTGAGCTCTTATTTGTTATACTTCTTACAACACCTTGGTTATAAAGTTTCTTATGTCAATCCCTGTATCCGTGCCTGTATGTGATAGTCATTCAAATCCCAAACCATTCTAACTTGACCAAAGATGTAAACAATAATGGCCGCCCAATTTACACATGTGGGGTACTTGTATAAACCTTATTTGTCAAGATTTCCAAGTACCTACATTAAATATACACAACACAATTATAATTACATTATTTCCGTGCAAAGACTAGATTAAATGATTTAAATTTTGATAATTTCCATTTCTTTTATTATGAAAAATTTACTCCAAATAGTACTTTCATTGATAGATCACATTACTTATATGTAATAAAATATTTTATGAAATTTCTGTCAAAGGCTTCCCTACCCTATTTTTCCCAGATGCTAATATCATCCGTTACACAGCTACAACAGTATAATTTTTTCTATAAATGTGTATTAAATACTCTTTGGAAATATTCAAATTTCGAAGAGACAAAATGGAAGTCAATGGTTCCTGGGCACCACCTTTTGTTTACATTAAAATTGGAATAACTTATTGAGCATGCATTACCAACCCCCACTGGGCCCGCGTGGTGGATTATGCTGCCCTCTTAACGAAAAGTGCAATAACTAGGTTAAACCTGATTTCGAGAAAAACGCCATTAAAGATTTTTTTTTGTTTTGTTTGTATCTCCATCACTATATTATGCTCAGTATTAAACCCGGCTACGTCATGGATACGTAAAAAGTATATAAAAAGAATATTTAGATCTCATTCTGCAGATTCCAATTATGTAGTTATCTAAATTTGGGACAAAACTCGAGTTACTGCACTTTTCGTAAGGACAGCAGTATGGCCCAGTCCATCTCACAGAGAGGATGAGGCCTGTGCTGTGTCTCAGCAGTGTGAACATTATAAGATTTCATAACTACACCTCAAACTGTGTATTTTGTTGACTAAGCAAGGTTGAAGTATTGCAAATGACCTTAGTGGCATAGAAACTTTTACTGCTGTAATAAGCCTAAATAACCTTCAGAGGCACATAGCTCCAATATTACAACATCTATAAATGACTATAGTTCTTATTTACAGAAATAGGCAAAGATATTAGATGGTACTGAAAACTGCTACTACCATGTAAATCAAACTATGCAATTACATACTTTAATTAATGTTTAAAAAGGAAATTGGCTGAGAATTTAACGAAATAATGAACTGTTATAAAATTTATGATTACAAAAACTGTATGATTGATTTATAATAAGTGAACAAAGTACTTGAAACAATGTTTTATGAATGAAACTTACGTGTCAGTCTCGTCAGTAGCCTCATGTCAGCTGGTAAGGCAGCTATTGGAGCAGGTGGATGCAAGAACACACTTCGTAGCGCACATAGTCCTGCTTCTGCCAACTTTGTTCCAACAGGTACAGTTTTAAGGAGCTCCACAAGAGCTGTTGCTGTACCCTGCTCTACCAGTGAGCTTACATTTTCTGGTGTGCCTTTTGCAAGTGAACCTGGTATGATAAGATAAACATTTACAGACTATGAAAATAAAATAAAATCAATAATCATGAAATGTAGCTTCAATGTTTTATAAACCTAAATGAAATATATTCAAACTATTACGTGGGGAAAGCTAAAAAAATGGTGCATAGAAAACGTGTTTTGTAAAAACATTATAAAGGGTCACCTGTTTGGTCAGGGCATGCTGTGCATTTAACCCAATTTCAGATCAGCCTCATGTACTTGAACAAATACAAATACTAAGTAATAAGCAAAACAAACAATGACTTGAGTTCTCAACATTACCGATTGTGATAGTGGCTTCCAGTCTTATGTTAGGGTCCAGCGTTTCATCAGACATTAACTGCAGAAGTCGCGGCACTACTCCTTGCTGTATCACTGAGCTCTTCTGTCTGTTGCTGCCTATCACTGAGTTCTTCAGCGTCACTAATGCGTCCACAACCTTCGGAGCATCTGACGAATACAGCTCGTCGATATAGGAACGTGAACTTTCAATATCCTATCGGCAAAAACGTTTTAGGTTAAGAACATAATCGCAAACCAAAACATACTCCCAAATCGTTACATCTGATTCATTAACTTACCATGAATACTGTTAATTGCTGCATGTTTTTATCTTTAATTTACGCAGTATTGTTGGTAAAAATAACGTTCGAAATTTCTTCCGAGGCCGAATACGCTGTCACTTCGCCACCTGTCATTCATTGATGCCATAGATAATACTCTATGCATCAATATTTTTCATTGATGCATAGACTATTATTAACTAGAGACATTGATGAAAAAAAAAGGATGCATTCGTTTCGTGAATATTCGTGATTCTGGCTTCCAGTCTAACCGGATGCAGCTGAATACCAGTATTTTACATAGAGCGACTGCCTATCTAACCTCCACAACCCAATTACTGGGTAATACGATACCCCTTAGTAAGACTGGTTGTGAGACTTTCGGGCTTCTGTCTGACTACCCGTAACGACTGTCAAAGATCCACGAATGACAGCCGGGTCCAACGGCTTAACGTGCTTTCCGAGGCACGGCGAGGGGTCTCGGTATGTAAAGATGGACCACCAATCCACAGACCAACCGCGGCAAGCGTAGCTTAACCTGATCGATCGACCTGTGCGGCTGTTATTATTAAGCCACTGGCCCCTCGCTGATACTAATATTATAAATTTGAAAGTAACTCTGTCTGTCTGTTTGTATGTTAGCTGTTCACGCCTAAACCACTGCCGACGATGCGTTTTTTAATTTAGATTTCGAAAGTGGAAAGCATTTTATGGGTATTCTCCAAATTGACGAAACTCTTATATGAGCAGAATGTTTAATAATGAAAAACATGCTAAAAGAAAAGGATCGGTCGTGGGATCGCCCGTACTTGGGGATAGGGCCTACTAGACATGGCGGGCTGATACGAGTCGGAGGTGCGGCCACTGTACAAGTATCTCCCGGGCCCCCGACTTATGGTAGTACATAGAAGGAACAGTGGGGTTTTAGTCGGTAGGAGTCCGACATAACCCTACGTTGTTCCCAGACGGAGGGTAGCTATGAGAAATTCCCCACTTAAAAAAAAGGTTAGGGCCTGGCCCCTCCTGGAAAAAACCCATAAATATGCCAATGGTTTTGCTAACTGAATTATTAATCTTTTGGTTATGAAGTGAATACACTCGGCCAACTGGTCTAAAGCTGGAACCAGACGTGTCTAATTTGTAATACAATGTACACTGTGTGTGTACTTAATGTAATGCGAATAGTGTGGACATGGACGGCAAACAAACTCGTACAAATGTGTATGTGCTCGGGAAGTATGTGTTTGACTGCAAGAGGAAAACCGACAGCTAATGGATTGCGATGTGCGAGCGCCAGTCTCAGCCTGAGCATAACATATAATGTGTCACACGAAGAACTCACGTTACATTACACGTTATATTATTATGTTACGTATTAAGCCGGGTATCCACTATTTTCCCGAAACTCTTGGGGTCTGCGCTCCTGCAACTGCTCCACATTGTGGATACGTTCGCGCTCCTAGAGCGTGCTATGTGGTGGAGCAGTTGCAGGAGTGCGGAGCGCAAGACGTGCGCGAACATAGTGAATACCCGGCTTTACGCATGACTGTCATGATCTGGCTTAAGGGGACCTATAGACCTATACGCACTATGCGGTTAGCCCGGTGGTCCGGTGCGATGCCGGACGGTCCGTGCCGTTCTTCAGCCGGACGGTTGACCGCATTCCGGCTAACTGCATAGTGCGAGTGTGCACACGAGCGGCAGTCGACACGCGTCAACGACAGAGGCAACTGCAACCGTCGACGCGTGTTGGCGGCAGCCGTCGACGTGTTGACTGTGCTCAAATATACGAGCGGCACGTTGCATGCGTTGACGGCTGTCGCCGACACGCGTCGACGGTTGCAGTTGCCTCTGTCACTTTACCCTATGGTGTATGCACACTGAGTCTCGTTCAGCAGACGGGTCCAAACATGGGTCATCTTTTCATGATCATTGACAATGATTCATTGTCCAAAATTGATTGTTACCAGTGTTACAACAGTAAAAAAATAAATAAACAGGTGAAACTTCGCCAGTTCCTGTTCTGTGAAAGAAAAGAAAGATGAAAGGGAAATAATGACAGCTCGTCGCCAAGTATAAACAAGTCGAGTAGATAACTTTCTTCAATTCCCTGACCCATTATTTTAATTGCAGTGTCTTTGTCATAAATTGTGTGAGGTACAAGCTAAGTTGAAAGTTTTCGTTGCTATATGTATTTACATTTAATTTTACTTTCGTGAACAAATACCATGGCCGACTCTGGGGTAGACACCAGTAATGAGAGCAGCGATAATCCAATATTTGATCACTCACAGTGTATTTTAGAATTCAGTCCACCGGCTATACCAATAAATCAAGCAGGCCAGCCAATGCCAGTCGAGTTTTTGTCGGAGCCTCATGACCACGTCGGAAAAATCAAGTGTTCTACTAAAGCCAGACACTGTAGGCTGAAATACAGGTACGGAGGCACCATTTGTTCATCAAGAAACCATAAATTGCGCTTTGCCGCCTCTACTAATAATACGGAGCTTGTTGAGAAACTTCTGTTGTCAGGGGCTGACCCAAATTCCTCAGATGAACACAAAAGAAGTCCACTGCATTTGGCGGCATGTCGTGGTTACGTTGATGTCATTAGAACGTTGCTAAGACATGGTGCCAACCCTAACATCAAGGATACATTGGGTAACACACCGCTGCACTTGGCTGCTTGCACCAATCATATTCCAGTGGTCATAGAACTACTTGATGCAGGTACTGATGTGAGTTCACATGATAAGAATGGGCACAACCCAATACAATTGGCACAGAGCAAGCTGAAACTCATTCAGATGCGTCCAAGTGGGGCTGGAAATTATGAGGAGACAAGACAACTGATTGGAGAGATATGTATGGTTGTTGAAATGATGGTGAAGTATATGAAGATGCAAAAGGCTGATGCTGGAGACTTGGAATCAGTCTGCCAGAGGCTGGAGCGTGTCAGCACTCGCGAACAGGTGGACTCTGAAGTACAAAACTTACTTGACAGTCTAGATTCTCTCAAATTGAGATAAATTATATAGTTATTACAAATTTTTATGAAGACTGTTTATGAATATAACTGTCTACTGTTGAGCTCAGTTGAATGTTTAGATATTCTAAACATGTTTTTTCTGTGTATGAACTGAGAATTTATTAATTAATAAGATAAAACTTAATGTTTAACTTTAATCTTTGGCAATTTGTTTATAATTATTTTAGTATAGTTAATGTATGTGAATTGCCATGTAAGTTAACTATAATCAGTTATTTTATGATTTTGTAATGTGTGTTGGTTTTTCATTAAATTACATTTGGAATAACTAAATATGTCACATTAGTTTTAAGTGTATTTTAGTTAACTATCAAAAATATAGATTATAATAAAGTTATTGCATCTACACCTTTACTTTTCATTTAAAAGAAACTCCCAACATCTTTGAAATCATTTATTAACAACAGTTTCATAAAATTGAAAATTATATAACTTTTATTCACAACATTATCCATTAAAATTTGCTAATATGCTACTGTATTTTATATCTAGAATTATATATTACACTCAATAAGTATTAAAAAGCCCAAATTTACCTAAAACTATGGAATGCATAAAATAAAAGATTTATAATCCAGTAACAAACCATCAATGTATAAAGTAGTTATTAGATGTGCAAATGACACTGATCTTTTATAATAAATAAAATAGTAATAATTGTCTTGTGCAAAACATAAAATGCTGTATACAAACCTGGTAGTTATTGCCTTTAAAACAATGCTACTAGACATATGTATGTACAATAAACCTTACTAAACCTTACAACTGTAACATCTCTAAATTCTATAGACAACTGCTTATTTTTGTACATTAAATCTTTATTTAAAAATGGACAAAACCAGAAAATGTAACTGCTTAAAAAGAAAGTATACAAACTGCGATTATCACTAAGTCTTAAGAAAATTAACTTTTACTCTTCTTTAAATGGGGTTTTGCTATAGGTACATTTCTCATCCTTACAACGTATACATAGTTACATTGGAACATTCAAAAGAAATATGGCAGAAAAGTTATTATCACAGAAAAATATAATTGCTACAATAATTAATACTGCTAAATAAATTATATTAAGTTATACAAGCAGTCCCAAACCATTGTAACATTTTCAATAAATAAACTATAATGTATAAATAGTTACCGCACCCCATTCTCCTATACACCGCAAAGGAATCAGAAAAGGCAAGTTAAATAATTATTTTCAACTGTATAAGTATGGCAAGCTATTGTTGTAATATTATAATAACAAATTATCAAAAGTCGACGGTTTATTGTAATAATTGAACATCCAAAAAGATAATTACCTACTTAAAAAGCATGCAAGAGCATTCTTTTAGTAACTTGGTTTGAAAATTTATTTTGAACTTATAAGTAATATTTTCTAAAATATTCTAAATAATGCTATCAAGAGAGCGTAAATTATGTTCTCTGTAACATTAAAATGCAATTATAAAGTATTATATAATTTGCTTTGAGCTACATACTATAATATTATTAGATAATACATTTTAAAACAGTTTTATAAGTAACACGATCGCTGAAATAATATCCTATGTAGGAATAAAAGTGCAAACAATTGCTCTACAATTGAGCAAGTAGTGTAAATGATCAATTCCTCATTAGAATTTAAAGTGAATGTGTTTAGAGTGCTTACATTTGGCACTTATTCATTGTATTCGTGCAAGCCGCGACTAGCTGCTATTTGCTCACATTTAGGCTTTTATTAATTCACTTACAAAATTATATCACATTTTCAGTTATTGAACCAATTTAAAATAAAATTGTATAAAATAAATCACAACATTCATGGAATGATCAACTCAATTGCCTCTGCAATCAATAACTTTTGGTAAGTATTTAAATAATTTAGATAACATCTCTCACACAACCATTATTTTCCACCTTTGCTTGGAATCATAATATTCCCTTATATTGCACATGCATCGGCTCGGTTATGGTTCAAATAATTATATCAGTCATTTTATGAATACCTCTTACTTATTTAAATGTGACGTTATTTCATTTCTGGCACTAATAAATTAATAATGTTTGGGAATATTTCAGCCTGTATGGGTCCGTATTCGACAACTTCGCCGTCGACCGTGAGGTTCCCTGTGCTCCCCTCCGGAACTATTCTAAACGCACTGACAGGAATCATTTTTACGTATTCATTATTCAAATCGGCGTGCGTGCCCTGGCCGACACCCAGAAGGAACGATAGTAATTGAGATCTAGAAATTCCTGCTTTGATGATCAACATCCACATGATTCCATCGGAAAGCTGCGACCGCGGAGCGAATAAAAATTCTTCCCCGATGTAAGGTTGATAAGATACGTGGACCATGACAAATTCGCCATGTTCGTGAACCCAGTGCGTCGGCAACTGGGACATGAGCGAGGGCAGGTGGGAAGCAGGTCCGTGCATGCACGCGTGCACAGGTGACCGCATTTCAGAGCCGCTACTCGTCACGCTGTGGTACTCTGACCCGCGTGTGCTGTAGAAAGCACTCCTCCGTGAGTTGACAGAATACCATGAATCCACCCTTTGGTGTTGTTTCCCGTTAATAGCGTTGACAAACACTTCAGAATGTTCGTCCGCATCAATGAACGCTTCCGCATCAGGGGAGTCGAGCGCGCCGTCCTGACTGATGCTATGACTGAGGGTGAGCGGTTGTTTTGGTTTAGGCAGATTGGTCACATCCTTAATTTTCGCGTAACTCACTACACCTTTATATGTCCTCAGTCCGACGAGTCTTGCAAGTGCCCAAACAGCGAACCTTTGGCCCCCGATTGCTCGTAATCTCTCGCTTTCGATATCAATGTCTGATAGGAGGCCCCAGCCAACAGACAGAAACGAAAACATAATCTGCAAAAAAAAAAGAACTTATTAATTCAGATTATTATTAAAGAAGAAAAACAAGTGAATCTGATGACATCATTGGGTCGAGAGAACGTGTTAACGTTGTCTGTGTTGAGAATGGGTTGGCGTTTAAGCGAAGATAATTTATAAGATAATGGCAAGTGCAAATATCAACAGTGCGGTTTCAACGTGCGGCTAATTGTATCTGCGAAGCGACACTCGTTGTTTGTTGTGACGGATGTACTCAATTGAATATTGTAACGTAACATATCCCCGTAAGTCGTTAGCGAGACTTGAGACACCGTGGGCCACAATGTTGCATAAACTGCAAATCTGACGTGTACTTACACTGCTTCTCGTTTCAATTCTGACAACGTCCATTGGCGCTGTTCGACCCTTCACTATTCCCATCGTAAGCCCGGTTAGGTTTTGAGGGATGTATGGTTCACTGGAACAAAATAATAAAATATTGTTGAGACGGTCAAAATAGTCCTGAAATTGAATATTAGAACTGCTTTGGCTTAGTATTTGGACCCATTCAAGTACAGTAAAACATTTGTTCCGCGTAGGTCACCTAACAGTCACTCAAATGTGTTTTAAACGTTATCATGGTATCGTTGTTACATGACTGCCTTATAAAAGGTATGTTATGTTTTGAAGATTCATTTATGTGTGCGAGTTTCTTTATTCCACCATAACTTCTATACACCTGAACCGTTTTCAATGCATATGGTATCATTAGAATCCTTGAATTATCTCCAGTACTTAAGTAAAATAAAACGACCAACGTTTACGAATTGGGAACTGGCGATGGGGAGGGGTTTTTAATGATTTTAGCTTATGATGATTTTAATTTACTTAATAATTCTATTTGAATTTTAATTTAATTTTGATTTGATTTTATACAACATTATTTTTAGTATATGCGAAACCCGAAACACGTGTCTAGTATTTTTATGTGAAGAATCTATGTACAAAATTTCAAAACTGTATCATGAAAAATCAAAAAGTTATACGCTTGTTAAGCTACCTGTTTGTTCGTACAAAAACATGCTCACCCGCGCCGCGCCGTCTCTCATTGATAATAATAATAATACCTAGGTACCTAACCGTTCGGCGCGGAGATTGGATAACCTACTTCGTGTCGCTCGGTGTCCAACTTTTAACCTTTTTAGGGTTCCGTACCCAAAGGGTAAAAACGGAACCCTATTACTAAGACTTCGCTGTCTGTCCGTCTGGCCGTCTGTCCGTCTGTCTGTCACCAGGCTGTATCTCAAGAACCGCAATAGCTTGACGGTTGAAATTTTCACAAATTATGTATTTCTGTTGCCGCTATAACAACAAATACTAAAAACAAAATAAATTCAATATTTAAGGGGGGCTCCCATACAACAAACGCGATTTTTTTGCCCTTTTTTGCTCGATATCACTTGAAATATTCACAAAATACTCACGTTGTATTTTAACTTTAATAATAAATAATAAAATTAAAATAAAATAAATATTTAAGGGGGGGCTCCTATACAACAAACATGTTTTTTTTTTTGGCGTTTTTGCCTTGTGGTACGGAACCCTTCGTGTGCGAATCCGATTCGCACTTGGCCAGTTTTTTTTTTAAATATTTTTGGGACAAAATATAACATGGGGTAAACATTATTGGAATCGATTCAGTTACTTATTCTGAACAAACTATATTCAGGTTTCGCATATAAGTACTAAAAATAACGTTGTATATTACATGTACTAACATAGTTTAAAATATTGTACAGGCACATCAAGCTACTACAATCTGTCAAATGTCTTTAATAGATTATCAACTTTATCGCCAAAACATAAGGTTCACAGTTGATTGGGAAAATTTGACAGTTTCGGGTAGCTTGATGTGCTAGCGTCGTCTGTACCTGCTAACACAATATGGATTGTTATTGTCCGAAATAAACGTTTTGAATTTATACCAAATATGCACTCGGGGAGGCGTCTCGGCTTTAAGTCATATGCCTCCAACTGCGTGTTATAATTTTTGTTATATTTAGGTGAATACCAAATAGGTATCCACCTAAATATCCATAGTAATTAATATTATAAATGCAAAAGTGTGTCTGTCTGTTACCTGTTCACGCTTAAATCGCTGGACCGATTTAGACGAAATTTGGTAGGTATAGAGATAGTTTGAGTCCCTGGAAAGGACATGGGATAGTTTTTATCCCGATATACCAACGGAATCGAAATTTATGTAAGTGAAACCGCAGAGCGCTGCTAGGTACCATAAATTATGTAAATGTTTTCATTTAATCTTATTTACATTTTTTTCAGTTGTTTTATAAGGCAACCAAAAAGTTTTTTACTTATAGAAAATATGTAGTTTAATCTTAAAATGAAAGTGATGAGGATTGGAATATAGGCCACAAAATGACTGCGCCAGCAGCGTCTCCCGAGGAGTCTTCATGTTTTACGTGATTGAATATCGGGCCTAAGTATACACACGAGGGTCAGCGGGATTGTCTGAAAGGGTTACTGCTGGCCCGGAACATAAAGGGCTAAGGAAGGAACACGGGTGGGTTTTAGTCAGTAAGAGTCTGACACTCCCTTCCGCTCCACCCAGAGCGGGAGGAGTCATTTGATGATTTCCCATCCGCAAAAAAAAAAAAAAGTATACACACGAGCGATACGCGTCGACGACAGAGACAACTGCAAACGTCGATGCGTGTCGGCGACATCCCGGGCCGACACACTAACTTGACACCTCAGCTTATCAGTTACAGACGATACTTTCAAACTCTACTTATACTCGTTCTTGTTCTCTGTTATCAATTTTTATCATACCCCTTTTATTTTGGTGGGAAATCATCAAATGACCCCTCCCGCTCTGGGCGGAGCGGAAGGGAGTGTCAGATTCTTACTGACTAAAACCCACCCGTGTCCCTTCCTTAGCCCTTTATGTTCCGGGCCAGCGGTAACCCTTTCGGACAATCCCGCTGACCCTCGCGTGTATACTTAGGCCCGATATTCAATCACGTAAAACATGAAGACCCCTCGGGAGACGCTGCTGGCTTCGGCCCTAACGGGCCCCTTCAGTTGATGCTGACATCTCTTTGAGGCGCGTGTGGAACACGTACGCGCCGTTCGGCAAGGGCCTGGTCCTGATCGGACGGTGAGCTACCCATAACTCTTCGTCCGCAGGCCCGCGCCTACGGTGACCGGGAGTCGTCACGTGGCTTCCGACGCCCGGAGCGTCTCCCGCGGCGGCTGAGATGGAAGGCTCTCTCCCTCATCCATCCCGCCACCTCCTTCGCTAGCATCACTGCCTCGCAGAAGGAGGTGACTGCCTCCCACTCCGTCTCGCTCCGGACCATGGCTTGCACCAGGGCCGGACGCGAGAGGTCGCCGCCGCTGCCGATCGCCTCTACGTCTCTACGAGGGCACGGCGGTGCTCCGCCCAAGCGGGGCAGACCTCCACCGTGTCCTCTGGACGATCCTGGCAATGGTGACACCCGGGCGTTTCCTCCTGCCTGATGATGTGCAGAATCCTCCCGAAGCTTCCGTGTCCGGTGAGGACCTGCGTCATGCGGTAGGCGAGGGCGCCGTGGCGCCTCTCTAGCCACTCCTCAGAGGGGTCTTATCGCCGCTATCGCGGAGCTCTGCGCTGGGTTGCGACAGTCGCTCTTTCCATGTCGCCATGAGATCGCGCCGGAGATCCGTCCGCTTCGGCACGATTTGCCGCGGAAGCGGAGTTTCCTCCCGGCGTAGTACCTCCGCATGCCACTCATACAGGCGCGCGAGGACTATCGCCTCCAGATCCCATGGCGGCAGTCCGGCAAGGAGGCTTGCCGCCTCGCCCGAGACGTCGATGCCCGTGAAATCAGGACGTATGGTGCCCGCCTTCACATGGTCGGCCAGACACCCGCCCGTCCTGACGACGGCGGCCACCACCTCTCCCTCCGTTACCGAGTCATCCAGGCCCAAGATGCGCATGTCTGTGCACTTGACGGGCCTGGAGACTCGAGCCTCATCCGCATTGAGAAACGCCCTTAGCTTATCAGCTCGGGCGTCAGCGGTGAGGCCACTCGTCGCACCAGGGATCTTCAACATGCAGGCGTCAGTGGCGGTCACCCTATGCCGGAGGCCCCCGGTGATCCCCAGCTCCTGGAGGTCCACCGTCTCTCTCGCTTTTACGAGCACGTCGCGGTACGTCACGCCCCTCTTTACTGCGTCCGGCTGCAGCATTATCACTACAGCCGCGACGGCTCGCTCCTTGCGGCGCCGCCTTTGCGCCTTTTTTCTGGCCGCCTTCTTCTTCTCCACGACCACCTGCCATTCGGCGTCAGTCGTGGGAGTTTTGGGGGCGGGGCGTAGGTTCTGGGGTCTACGCCTCCCGTGCCGTTCTGCCACTCTTCCGGGCCGGCGCCGGCATCATACCCTTAACATTCATAATTCACCTTCATGCAGTTGCCTTTAATTCATCTTTTTTGTTGCCAACATTCCGATCCGAGCATGTTTTGTAAATTTAGTTTAAGAGGAACTATTCAACACAAGTAGTACCTGTGACCCGCCGCAATTTCATAAATTCTTTGTTAATCCGGTGCTTGTCAGTTCGGTATATCTATTTCGTCATCGCCATGCACGAGTGAACCGAGATGCCAAAAGTCAGAACAGATCACCAGACCGAAAGAAGCACCATTACGCGCTAGTGGTCCGGAACGAAAGAGACCGCCGAAATTGAAGAACATTATTTGATTTTCGTTCTGCTGATTTGAAAGCCCACTTTTTCCAGCTTAGGTAGGATTAGCTGATTACATTATTTAGGATAGTTGTATGTTTGATTTAAGGTGAATGGGTAGTGATAGACCGCGAAGTACAAATTTTCTTACGTTTTTTGCAATTTGCAGGTCAGTGTCAGATTGTATCTTGATCAAAATGTGATTCGCGACAGTAACAGGTACATATTTAGAGAATTATAATCATTAGAATCATTAATACATCTTTCTGAGTTAGATTTCTACCATAAGAACCAATCACTTACGGAAAAGTGCTTATGGTAGAAATCTAACTCAGAAAGATGTATTAATGATTCTAATGATTAAGGGGGAAGCGCTAAGTTTTTTGCAATTTGCTGGTCAGTATTAAGTTGTACGTTGATTTAAATACGATTAGCGGTCGTAACAAATATGTATTTACAGAATTATAATCATTACAATCAGTAATACAACTTGTTAAGTTAGTATAATCCCCTAATGTCAAGATTTCATGAAATAATCTTTCGGGCTACCCTGGCGCTTTCGGCTTAAATTCTCTGTCGGTGTAGAATACTGCAGTTTTATGTCCGCGTCATCTCTTGACCGATAGAGGAACTAATGTAACTTTTGTTGATGATTTCTGAAAAAGTGTGCTATTTAGAGACTTCGTTTTAGTTTTCCTGTACATAAACTTCTATCACAATGAATTAATTATTTCTGATTTTTCTCTTTGCTTCGGAGATAGAGGGGGAACGGTTTTTTTTTTACATTTTTCATCAAAAGTCGAAAACTAAGCGGTCTAAAAAATGTTTGATACATATATTTTTATTTCTTTCTTATTTGCAAAATAGTTGGGCAAACGTCATCTAACACTATTCCAAATTTTAATTTGATAGCGTTAGTAGTTCTTGAGATATCCAGCTGTGACAGACAGACAGACTGAGTCTCACCATAAGGGTTCCGTTTTACCATTTTGGCACGGAACCCTAAAAACTGAGGCAAAAAAGGAACAAAATGTAGGGCGAAACGGGCATATCAATTGTGGAACGAACTTTGTGAGGCGAATGCGGAACATATCCAGTAAAATCATCTCGTTTAAGCTAGATATAGTCAGGCAGTCCTAAAGTACCTAACAAACAAACAAATCCTTAAATAATAAAGAAATTAAGAGCTTAAACCTGATTACAGTCTTCCATAATCATAAATGTTTTGATTACTGACAGACAAAATGGTTTTGCGCACAAACACATTTTTTTACCGGGGCGACGATATAAATTCTTATCTAATTATTAGGTATAATGTAGAACCCGAAAGTCTGACAGCCAGTCTTACCAAGGTAATCTGGGTTGCGAAGGTCACAGGCAGTCGCTCCATGTAAAATACTGGTATTCAGCTTCCGGTTAGACTGGAACCCGACCGAGATTGGGGACCCTTTAATTTAAAGAGATGTAATTTGCTATATATCTTTAAAGGGCCCCTAATCTTCATAAACTATTCGTCTGGCAAGTAGTAGTAGACTAGTAGGTAATAATTACTTATTACTTTACTACTGAATTGATATAGACTATCCCATCACACCTAATATCAAAACCGATGGGCGAGACTTCTACCATAAAGACTAACAGCATTGGCAAGAAAATGGAAAAGGGGCTTTTAACCTGCAGTGGGAGACACTGGCAGTACAAAATGTATGGAAAAAGGTTTTGCGATTTTGGGTTTTCTAGTACTGTAAAGTGTAACCTCAGTTGGCAGTTTGGCACTCAAGTCTATCAATCCTTATACGAAAATGCATCGATTGACATCATAAAAAGAAACGTAATCACGTTTTTCTAGCTGACTGTACTATTTTTCCAAAATCTGTGAGTACAGTTAGCGTTATCAATTACTAAAATAATTGAGGACAGTCTCCTAAGAACGTTTTCCTGTAGATACAACGGTCAAGGTACTTGCCCGCTCTGACTGCCCTCTGTCTCAAAAATCGACCCTTTAAAGGTTGAAAGTCGTTTCATACCAGCTTGAATACAGTTTGTAGGTACCTACTTATAATGTCATTAGTTAGTAGGGACGTCTTGGAGCAAGGCATATTAGAAATAGTAGGTTAGTAGATCACACAATTAGTTTATCCGATTATGAAACCTTACTATTCAGTACCCATAGTGGACGTCTGTTGAGGAGGAAAAATTCAACTTGTGAATATGCAGGTTGGGTTACGTACTCACAGAATAGGTTACTAGGGCCTCTATCATTGACAAATTATAAAAAGAGGTACTTTTAGTGTATGTTTTGGCGGTATGCGGAAGTCCGATTCACCCTTAGCTGGTTTTTAATAGCTGCCCGTTTGTTTTTTTGGAAAAAATAAATCTAATTAATACCGACTTAAAAAAAAGGAGGTTATTTTAACAAAGACGCGCATATGATTACAATTAATTACCAACCTACCTACCGCAACAAAATATGTCTTTCATTTCAATGTCAAAAGTTTGAATTTTCCAAGCTATGTTTCCATGTTATGTCTAACAACACAACTTCTCGGAATGGAAAATTATTGTATGAATGAACTAAGATTACCATAACTATGTATGACCTCATGAATCTTAAGAATTTGTTTAAGAATAAGAATACAATTTAAATGTGCTTAACATTATTATAACCCTAGGGAAAAATCAAACCCTTTTACGAAACAGACTTGTTTTCGACATCCCAATTCTATATGCTGAAACCACTTCAGCATAAAGAATGAATGTTTTAAGAAAAAATAAGCAAAACTCATAAACAAACGTGACTATAAAATGACGCACAAGTCAGATTTAATGATATGTCATCGCACGGGTAAGATAGAAGAATTGAAGCTGAAGAGGGCAAAGTGCAGGTTCTCTGTCAAGTCTAAAAAATGACTACATTATTTTCCGCAAATGATCGTTTATCTACTAGGTATAAGTAAACCACACATGATAAACCGGTTGTTTCGACAAAGTAGTCAACATTACCATATCTTGCTGTATTTGACGCAGACTCACATTAATTACTTTAGGAGATATATGCTTTTATTGTTCGTTAAAGGAAAGTACTGGCTGGAAGGTCGAAAACCGCTAAATGCATTTATTGCTTGTAAATCTTAAAATTGCTCAAATATTTAACACTTTTATCATAAAAACAAGATTAGTGATAGTAAGTGTTTCTTTATGCTGAAGTTTTTTTGACAATCTGAGTTATTTAGAACACACCCGAACGCACAAAACAACCGAGTTTTGTGCGTTCAGATGTGTTGTGTCCTAATTAAAGCTAGGAGGACTGCCTTCTAGCTTTAATTTGGGAAATCCATGCATGAGACAAAATAGCAGAATCTCTAATGACTAAGATGACCAAGTCTCAGTAATATGGTAATGAAACTCTTTTCATTACCTTATTACTATGTGCACATGAAACCAGTCAGTTGAGGCTTGAGGCCTTGGGTTAGTTAATTCGATAAGAGGTAACATTGCATTATACCCGTCGCGAGATTCGTCTCACTGCATACGGCATTATACACAGTCAAGCACCGTTGATCAGCGATTTGATTTAGGTGCAATATTCCACTACATAACAACCAAAATTACTAACAACCTCTTGCGGTTTTGTCGACCTAGTGGAAATTTTTCCTTCCTGCCAATTTTTTTTTCAAATAATGGTCCATAACCTTAAATAAGATAAGCTGTTTTATTCATGATCATCCTCTGACGAGAATATAACGAACCGTATTTGAACTAATTATTAACTCTTAATCAGATTAACAATTGAGACATTCGCTGAGTCGATGTAAAGGTGCTAATTTTCCAAAATCTAACAGGAGCATAAGGCGATTTTTAGCCACATTAAGACACCTGCAGATACTCTGGAAATTTTGATACATGTCGGTACTCGGGTAGAGACAATTAAGGAGACTCAAGGCTGCATAATTCATACTGCATGCAGTCCAGAGACCACGGAAGACTACTTAGCTTTAAAACGCGAGATTTTTAGCAATCAGAAACCTATGAAGAAGTGGTGGTGGCCACAAATAAATGGTAGAGGGAAGCTCATATGCAAAATGAACATTGTTTGTGACCGATATATTATTATGATGTAAAAGATTAGATAGTGCCCCACGGGCAGCGGATTCATACACGTGGACTCCAATTCAATATTCTATTCTTACCAATTGCTTTAGCTTATGTTAAACAACACATACAGTGCCAAAAATTGCGTAAGTAGTAGGCACATATTATTTTTTAAAGTAGGTATTTATCTGCGTCTTGCGTAATTCTTCTTATCGCTAAGTATTTTTGTTTTTATCAAATGTTTATTAATATTACGTTTGGTTGATTTGATTTCTACTCTAATGCGGACTATTTAGCCGTTTGAGTTCAGCTACAGTATTTTATTTTCTAGTTTTTTCATACCTACCTATAAAGTAGGTTACCAGCGGTAACAAAGAAGTTAATTAATATTCCGACTTTAAGATCTTTTGTAAAATACACGTTCACGGCTTTAATCATCAAATCTTTTGTAAAATACACGTTCACGGCTTTAATCATCAATACTCTCTTAATAAAACAAACAGACAAGTAATTCCATTGAAGCCAGTATTTTTTATTGACATCGGAGACCTTTGCTCGTTTATCGACTTTGTACCGTATAAGCATTGACGTAGTGTTAGTTTTTTTTGCTGTGTATTATGGTAATGCTAATCCTTTAAGCCGATTTATGTTGTTTTTAGGAGCCTAGTTGGAGATATTCCATAAAGTCGGTGCTGACCCTATTTGGTCGGCAGGTATTTACTTTACACCTGCTTACTAACCTCAGTGACGCACGTATCTTGATGTGGTCATATGGTATTTTAATTTAATTATAAGCGACATAATATGAAAACTGAACGTGATGATTAAAAATAATAGAAACATGAACCTAACCAAGAAGAACAGGAAAGGATATCTGTATGTAGATCTCAAACTACTAGTCTAACCAATCTGCTGGAAAGCGGAGTAGAATATCAAGGCGCTAAAAGGTGAAGGCCTTCATCCAGTACATTTCATTAAGCTGGGCTAAATAAGTGAAGGGAAAAATATATGTCTTGCCTCGCTAAATGGACTGGCTTCCTTGTCCACGAAATATCCAAGATTCCTGTTCTGTTTTTGTCCATGTCGCCATTGAGTTGACTGCGTGTTAAGCTGTCCGAGGTGAAGCGATACCGATACGACTTCAAGGGCGACCGTAATCCATAGATTATTTCTTAACAATGGGAGCAGATTTTTACAGACACCCACCCTAAAGTTTGACAAAACCAACGAGTTGAAACTAACTACTGGCATCAAGAATTCGAGTTATTTTGCCAAACCAGTTTCTAGCTCATTTCTGCTAGTTGTAACCACCAATGCGGATAATGTTCTCTCGCTGACCTGACTACCTTGACCGTTAGAAAATGAGGAAAATGGATGTGCTAAGTTTAATTCATTGCTGCGTTGCATTTTTCTTTTAATAAACAGGAAATCATGAGCCTATTTTTAGCATGCACGACTCATACATTATGTATAAGTCGGTGTTACATTATGTGTTACCCTCGCCAAAGTCATAGAGGTTAGTGTACTTAAGAGGTTCCCGTCTCAATCTCAAGCAACCGGTTAGAATAATTATTACTCTTATTAATATGTCCTTGTTATACTTAGGGCCAGTACCTACTAATCTATGCAATTTGCACACATTACATACAGTGCATGAAGTTTTAAATTTAACAGTCGATATTAATCACTTCGCGAAGTATTCATGCGAAAATTAGAATCGATTTTACGAATACATAATTATATTTAGGTACAGTAATAAGAATGATGATTGTAGATAATCCCAACTTGATAAGATTTGTAATTGAAAAAACATGCGTAGAAATTGTTATCACTACTATAGGAGATATAATACTTGACAAAACTACGTTGAACTTAATATCTGTCATGCACGTAATCTGTATCCACCTGTTAGTCAGTAGGTATGCGCAGATTGTGAAACTGTCCTAACTCGTATGATACCTAACCTACATATACACCATCTAAATCTATTGCTAAACTCTTCCCGCCATGCCAAAAAACGTGTTTTAAGGGGGCTAACATGACCTAAAGCGCTGTCACTGTCGGACTCCATAGAAAAGAAAGAGAAGCGCGATGACACAACGCTGATATTTATTGCAAAATATGAAGCAGTTATCTATTTACAGAAAATCTATTGTTTGGACTAAAAAATTAAAACACTAGTGCTTTATTATGTTGCTTGTAGAATAATCTGACAAAATATCACAATGATAGTAGGTAATGTAGGTATGTATATGAGTATGGTTTTTATTGTAAAAGGAAAGTTTTTAGAGGTATCTTCATGATTTTTTTCTGTCGCATCAAATTAGTTCTATTATGTTTTCAACACACTATCTACCTAACATATCATGAAGAATATCATTATATTTTTCTGATTTTGTTTACTGTAGTCGATCATATACTTTTATTGCTTCTAAAACTTGCATTTTTGCGTTTAGATCCTGTAATCCCCTTAAAAGATTCTAGATCTTACTCCAGGTTATCCAGGTAGCGCCCCAGCCCGTGAAATAGTAGCAAAGTGTAATTAAATATTATTCTCAGATTCATTATACCTTCTAGCCATCAATCATCAATCAGGTTCTCATGCATGCATGGCCAGCCAAGGTTGACGTTTGGCAAGGTAGGTATATGAGGATAAGTGCGTTCTCAGCAACCTAACAAGCAACACAAGCGACTATATTCTCTCATTCTAGATAACTTCCAAACTGGTTTTTACTTTTAGTTTTCGCAATAGCAGCTAAATTGCATAAGTACTAGTTTTCAAGGCAAGTCTGACATAAAAATACTTAAAAATTCGCTGTTATATTATGATCTGTCCAAACTCGTCTCGTAAAGGAAATCGAAGCGGTAGTGAAATAAAACCGGTTTTCTTTTTTTAATAAGGAACGGTATAAATACTATAAAAACAAAATTGTAGCAAGCAGACGACCATGACTACGCGACGTTAACCAATTTCCTTCGCTTCATTTCCCCCTTTTGCTCGCATCATAAGCCATAATTGCGTGAGCGCTTTTTGATAGCACGGCCAGTTTGTAGCGGCACAAAATACAGATAGTACAGAAGGCAATCTACATACTAAGTGCGCTAGAGCAACGCACACATAGACACCGCTCACGGACACGTTATCTCGGAGTGGTTGGGAGTAGTGCGAGCGCGGGTGCCATCCGCTTGAGGCACGCGTCTGTGAAGTGCAAAAATGGAGCAACAACAAAAGCCTATCTAAGCTCGATTTATACAATAGTTTCCTATTTTGAATCAGTATAAACGAAGTAACTTTTTGTAAGGTAAATTCACGCCACCAACTATTACGTAAGTTGAAAACATGATTTTTTGTTTGTGTAGGTAGATATTGGCGCCGATTCTGTTGTTCACAAACTTAAACTAAATTTAAGTTCATGCATCTTTTTCTTTCTATTTCATTAAGAAAAGGACATTGACAAATGTAAAATATTATATGTTTTTGTTCTATAAACTTTTTGAAGTATTGTAATACTATGTTTATTGTTTTGTTTTAATATTGTAGAATTAGCTCCACAATAAATCAAACAATTAGATACGAGTGCCACTACCACGATAGTTTTTTGTGCATAAGCCAAAGTTGACAACCCTAGCGCGACCGCCGAGCGTAGCGCGTAGGTATGAAAAGTGAAGTACTTACATGTGATTGCCTTCTGTACTATGTGTATTTTGTGGTAGCGGTCTATAGAAACAAACAAGTGAATCATCACTTGTTTGTTTACATAATATCCGGCCAAAACTTAATAGAGTATCCAGCAGGATAACAGTTTGATACAATTCTGGGTTCTGTTGGTTATTAATATTGAAATAAATTCTGTACCAAATCGCATTTGTGATTTGTGATTGAGTCTTTGATCATCTGTCAAATCTCATTAAAGTTTTGTGTTGTTTGTGATCGCCCAATTGTGCGATTGCCCAAAATAACAACTATCAATCATTAATAGTTTTCTTACGTTCACGAGATTTGACTATTGAATAGATACCATTCTTACGGGTGATTTGAACTATTGACTCGAAGTCAGTAAACAGATTTAGACTTGCAAATAATTGCACAAAGAAGTCATCAACATAGGTGAACATTTCACACCTTTTTTTGTCAAAGATTTCTTGTGTCATCTTCATCAAGGAATGGTTGGTTGACTGATGACGTTGCTTTTAACATGATTCAAATAATTTTTGGACAATGATGTCTTGTGTGTTTTCACGTTTAAAATATGTAAGTAACTGCGCACAACGCTGACAACTTAACTTCTTAATACAATCACGCAAAAAACGAATGAGAACATATTCTCCTTGAAACCAATTAGAGAACACAAAATAATATCCATTACTTAGTTTAATGTGTCTTAGCGCTGACAATTATCATAATTTGTAAGCGCAAGGTGTTCAAGGTTAACAAACAACTGATTTGAGTAATTTGGAACAAATGTGTTAATAAATCAATTAGAAAACAATAACTGTTAGATAACGTTAGAAACTAGGTTATCAATATCATTAATAGGTAACTAACACAGAACTAACTAAGTAAGTACATATTATTATTTCGAAAACGTAATTATGTAGGTACGTACTTATACTATAGTCATAATTTGTATTTACTCTGTCATAACCTCTCGTCTGCTAGGCAAACTTATTAAATTCGGTAACAATAGAAAAAGTTATTGTGTCTCATTTAGTGGCAGTTGAGCTCATAAACAAGTTCTACCTTTAAGAATAAGAGAAGCAACACGTTCATTAGTAAAGAACTAGTAATTCCTGATTAAGCTAGTTTTTTTTTTTGTTGCCATAAAAAGCCAAAGGCTGCAAAACTACCGACGCGCTGCACTTTCCTACTTTTTATGACAGATTGAAGGTGATAAAAGGTTAAGATTTTTTTTAATAGCACAGTCCGACCACAAAATTCAGATAGTACAGAAGGCAATCTACATACAAAGTGCGCTCGAGCAACGCACACATAGACACCGCTCACGGACACGTTATCTCGGACGGGTTGGGAGTAGTGCGAGCGCGGGTGCCACCCGCTCGAGACACGCTTCTGTAAAGTGCAAAAATGGAGAACAAAAAAATGCCTATCTAAGCTCGATTTATACAATAGTTTCCTATTTTGAATCAGTATAAACGAAGCAACTTTTTTGTAAGGTATATTCACGCCACCAACTATTTACGTAAGTTGAAAACATGTTTTTTTGTTTGTGTAGATATTGTTTTTTGTCTTTTGATAGGTTTAGGCCTAAAATAAATTGTGTAAATAGGGTAATGCGTTTTGAAGTTATTAGGGATTTTCGATACTTAGTGAAAATTGACAAATGTAAAATTTTATATGTTTTTGTTCTGTAAACTTTTTGTATTGTATATTGTTTTTTTTTAATATTGTAGAAACAAACAACTAGATACGAGTGCCACTACCACGATAGTTTTTTGTGCATAAGCCGAAGTTACCCTAGCGCGACCGCCGAGCGTAGGTAGGTATGAAAAGAGAAGTACAAATATACATGTGATTGCCTTCTGTACTATCTGTATTTTGTGGTCCGACTTTATTCATCGGGGCATGGGGTCTCATTGCGAAGAAAGAAAAAATAGTTCAAAAATGCCTCAATAGATGGCGTTACATGTATCGATTTGTTTTTGAAGTTTGTGTATCTGTTTAAATTTGACCATAAAAAAAGTATGTCCTTGTTTTTAAAAATCCCCTTATCACAAAAAAAAGGAATAATGGGCTCCTAGTTCCAAATTCCATGATTTTAACAAATCAATGTTTGCTCACTCATTTATGTTTATTTCCTCCAATATAGATGGCGTTGTTTTCATTTTCTGAGTTTTACTACACAGCTCAATATCTATATAATAATGTCTAACAATTGACAATAAATTAGATTGGAAGACACACACGGAGGAGTTAACCAAACGAATTAGTAAGTCTGCCTATGCCATATATAAACTTACGTCAGTGATGACTGTGGACGCTTTAGTCATAGCATATCATGGCTTGGTGGGTTCTGTGTTAAGATATGGTGTTATTTTTTGGGGGAATTCAACCAATAGGGAAATTATCTTTAAAGCCCAAAAAAAGTGTATTAGGACAATGTTTGGATTGGAGGTTACAGATACATGCAAACCATTGTTTATTAAGTTTAAAATTTTGACTCTTCCATCTTTATACATTTTTGAGGTTGCTGTATTTGTAAAGACCAATCCAGGGTTGTTTAAAAAAATGTCGGACATTAATACAAGAAGTCGACGGGATAATAATAGCTTATGTGTAAGAAGGTCTCACACAGCACTAATGTATAAAAGTGTATTTTGCATGGCGCCAGTTATATATAATCGCTTACCGTCGGCAATCAAAGAATTGAATGTGAACTTATTTAAGAAACGGTTAAAATCCTTACTTGTGAACAAAGCATATTACAGTATTTCGGAGTTCCTAATAGACAAAAATCTAATGACAGAATGTTGACATGCTAATAAATTATATATATATATATATATTTTTTTTTTTTGTATACTGACATTAGGATTAATGTTGACATCTGTATATTGACATCATTAGTATTGTATTTTTGACATCTGTATATTGACATCATTAGTATTATATTTTTGACATCTGTGTTGTATATTGACATTAGTATTGTATATTGACATAGTTTTATTATTAGTTTGCATTTTATTTTGTATTTTAATTTTTTCTGTTTTTTGACATTGCTTTCCATTGCTATTTATTATTAATTAATTTGTCAAAATGTGTCATTCTTTATAATTATTTTTTATTGTCCAGGCTTACTTTTGTTTTATTCTTTTTTGTCGAGACTTGGGAGGCTTGATTAATCACAAATATTTGTACGCCCTCTGGCTTAACATAGCGCACTATTCTATCTTTATATAACATCATTATTGTACCTATGTTCAACAAATTAATAAATGACTTATGACTTATGACTTATATTTCTCACATTACCATTTACCATAGGTATCTATTTTTATAGAATTAAATATTTATTAATATAAAGCAAAATATATTTAGATGTGTAGAAAATATATCTGTGTTAACTTTTGGCATACCTATAGGCCTTGAAGCCATGTCAGAAACATTACATAAAAAAAAGAAATTTTTGTTGTTTTCAAGTTCAACTCAAGGACCATATATTTACTCTAGTTTCAACTTTGAAATCAACGACACGATGACGACGAAGTCTTTTCACATCACTTTGTTTGAGTTTTCGTACCCCACGTATACCTATAGTGACCTGGACATAAATCGGATATTGACACGGCTTTCTTTCTCGATTGACTTTTGGCACGTAAACGGACTCTGACTCTGCTGTAATTACGATTGACATTGGCTTTCCCACCTCGGACACTGGAAATTAAGTAACATTTACGACGACCCGGCTTGTGTTAAAGGACAAGTTTGGCAGGCAACTTTTAATTGTTTGATGTCTAATAGGACCAAAGCGTCAAACATTGTTTGACGTACTGTCTTTATATTTTTTACAAACTTTTATGTAGTTAACTTTGACGTATGTATCTATCAAATAACAAATGAAAGAAACAACCAGTCTTCTACGAAATCAACAGGATCGCAACTCCGTCCGTGTCAGTCCGTTCTTCGAATAAGACGTATAGAAAGAAGCTCGAGTGCAATCTCGTTAAACTCGCGAGATCTCGCCCTTTTTTCGTCCGAAATCAATCTCGCTAAAAAAAAAGCTGAAATCTCGCGATAACGAGATTGCATCCCCAAATATTGCTACTTAGTTAAGTAATAACAGCTTGTAATTAAAGTAAAATGTTTTCTACACACTCGAAACTGACTCTGTTAAAAAAATTAACTCTCCCTTCTTAAAATTTATTTATTTATCCTCCTGCTGGAAAATCATCTAATTTGCAGCAAATACCTAATCATTTCAAGAGCTGGGTATTTCGATCTTATAAATTTAAGTATAATAATTTGGGTAGACGTTTGACGCCGAACCTAACAAATAACTAAGTCTGCCGGAAAACATGTCCGTTTCAACCGCGCGGCCACCTCATAATATTTGATGAAACTTTGCCAGGAATTAGTGCTAATTTGTTACTTTAAACACCTCTTTTCGTGAATTTGTTACAAAAAAAAAAAAGTCACTATGACAAATAACAGTTGGCCGCTAGAACCGCCACTTGCCGTAGTCATCGCCCGTGATTACACAGAAACTATATAATGCAGATAGACGAATGATGCATCAAAAGAAAGGTCTTAATTTGTTCAATTTGCTACAAAAATAAAAAACGTCAAAACGTAAATAAACAAAAAGTTATGCAATATTTAGTTTTCAGGTTACGAGTAGGTAGGTATATCACCATAAATATCAAATTAATAGAGGCTAATGTGTATGGGCAATTAGTTACTAATTTGTTACAGCGAATAAATAGAAAAAATACTAGAAAGTAAGTTCAATAATTTGTTAGAGTCGATTTTAGTTGGCCGCTCGGACGGCAATATGCCTAAAATACAAAATGGCGTTTATCTCGTTATTAAAAGTAGGTTTAAGCTTAGTTAAAGGACTAATCGACGGGTAACGTGACCTAGTTTGGATAAATATGGCGAATATAACTGCAGCATTCATATTTTATAAGATATTTACAAAAAAACAGTAGTACCTATGAAACCGTATGAGAGTAGGGTGATCATGAATTTTCACAATGAAGTGAGACTGAATGGTGATTATTGGAATGTTCGATATTCATATCTTATTTTTTTAGGGCGAGTGCTTATATAAATACTTACATTTTAAGTTAAGGCATCCTCTGGCATACTTTATAAAAGTAAAAGTCACAAATCGATTAAAAGTACTTTATTCAAAATCAAAACAAAGGCAAAAAATCAAGTAATAAAGTCAACAAGATAAATATAAAGTCTTTATTGACTAACATAATATTTATAAATTAACTGACACGAATATATGACACAGAATGTAGATATATTTTCTTAGAGGTACCTACTTATTATTTCAATTTTAAAAGAATTGTCGTCGTAACAAAAATATGTATTGTTATTTAAAAAATAACATTTATAGTGGCCTATTTTTGTGGCTGGTATAAATTCTATAGTATGTACCAACTAATAAATAATAATTATCCTTAATGTTAATAGTAATCGGCAGTTCAGTGAGTAAAACTGAGTCTGCAGCTCCGATTAAATCAAATGTTATGATCTCGCCTAACTTAAGTTCACCTTTCAACTGTGACTCACATTTTATTTTCACAATTTTTTTAAATAACAATACGTTAATTTATAAATATTATGTTAGTTTATAAAG
This sequence comes from Mesoligia furuncula, assembly GCA_916614155.1. Taxonomy (NCBI): domain Eukaryota; kingdom Metazoa; phylum Arthropoda; class Insecta; order Lepidoptera; family Noctuidae; genus Mesoligia; species Mesoligia furuncula. The sequence goes on from OU744808.1 coordinate 22,403,619, forward strand.
ATTTTATATTTATCTTGTTGACTTTTATTACTTGATTTTTGCCTTTGTGTTGATTTTGAATAAAGAAATTTTAATCGATTTGTGACTTTTATAAAGTATGCCACAGGATGCCTTAACTTAAAATGAATTTACACAGGGTTACTTTTCAAAGACCAGCCAAATTTAAAAGTGTGGTACAGACCACCACACTGAACAATTTTCTCCATGGGACCAACATCGTAATCGCGAATAAAAATTCAGCCATCCCATACGTTTAGGTCGAGTAGGTATTGAAGTTATCTATGGGACAGTTGATACATTTTTCGCGATTAAGATATGGATCCCATGGAGAAAGTTGTTCAGTTTGATGGTCTGTAGCATACCTACCCTTAAATTTGGCTGGTCTTTGAAAACTAACCCTGTATAAGCACTCGCCCTAAAAAAATAAGATATGAATATCGAACATTCCAATAATCACTACCTATTCAGTCACACTTCATTGTAAAAAATCATGGTCACCCTACTCTCATACGGTTTCATACTACTGTTTTTTGTAGATATCTTCTTAAATATGAATGCTGCAGTTATATTCGCCATATTTATCCAAACGAGGTTACGTTACCCGTCGATTAGTACTCTCTAAGCTTAAACCTACTTTTAATAACGAGATAAACGCCATTGTATTTTAGGCATATTGCCGTCCGAGCGGCCAACTAAAATCAACTCTAACAAATTATTGAACCTACTTTCTAGTATTTTACGTTTTGACGTTTTTTTTTGTAACAAATTGAACAAATTAAGACCTTTCTTTTGATGCATCATTCGTCTATCTGCATTATGTAGTTTCTGTGTAATCACGAGCGATGACTACGGCAAGTGGCGGTTCTAGCGGTCAACTATTCTTTGTCATAGCGTCTTAGTTTTTTTTGTAACAAATTCACGAAAAGATGTGTGTAAAGTAACAAATTCGCACTATTAATTCCTGGCAAAGTTTCATAAAATATTATGAGGTGGCCGCGCGGTTGAAACGGACATCGGAAAACATGTACCTAGCTGTACCATTACTACGCTCAAGAAATCATGCGCTATCGCAAGGCATGCATGAAAGAACGTGAAATTATTATTGCCGAGTCGAGTGACTGACGACGTAAGCTTCAAGGTCACAGGGCGACTTTAGTTTTGTAGTACCTACAAAAGTACAGTATGGTTTTAACGCCATCTATTGGTGTTTGTGTAAAATAACTGCTCGCGGCCCACAAGCTAGCGAGTCAACGCTGCTAGCACCATCTAGCGGCGACGTGAGTGAAACAAGCCGGACTCAGCCACTTTAGAAAATAAGCCGAATAGGCCGAAGAAATGACGTAGTTACGGCGGTCACGTTTCTTTGTATGGGATGGGGTATCTGTACGCTAGTATTATATTATCTGTGATCGGGGTAATTGCGTAACACACGATCAGTAGCAATGGCTTTCATTTTGACAGTTCAACAACATTCATTGCGTTATTTACGTTGCTGAGCAGACACATTTTTCAAACATACGAAGCAATAGATTAGCAATACCCTTCAAAATGATTCAGATTGAGATTGATAGTAAGTTACGCATTAGGGTGCATGTTATATTTAAAAATAAAATTGCCCCCTGCTTTGCCCGCGTGGAGGCCGACCATTATTTCACGGGAACGTACAGAGGCCAGCACATCAAGCTACTACAATCTAGATTTTCAACTTTATTAGCGAAAAAGTATAAGAATAAGCATAAGTTTCAAAGTTGATTGGGAAAATTTAACCGTTTCGGGTAGCTTGATGTGCTGGTGTCTATATTTACATTAAGTACATAAAAGTAACCTATACCTACGTGTTAATCCAAGTTATAATCTGCGTGCCAAATTTCTTCCAAATCAGTTCAGCCATTTTTGTGAGACTGAGTAACAAAAATCGAAGTATGCAAATTGTCAAATTCTTAACATTAGTAGGATTTACCTTTGGCTTTTTAAAATATAGGTTCATATTTATCAAGAACAACGGAATGCATCTACGAACATAGCCTACGAAATATTATGTTATTGGATTTAAAATATTCTGCGTGAAGCGTGTGTCAGTTTAGGTTACCCACACAATATTGTTTTTTTAATGGACTCGCAATTGAAGGGTCTCTTTGGGTGTAAAATACAGGCAGGTACCTAAAAAAGTATACAGTAAGTGGGTAAGTAAATAAATCGGGCCTCAAGTCTGCTATGATTAGGTACAATAGTGTCAGAATGGTCTATCGTTGATTTTATAATTGTTGATTTTGACAAGTTTGGTAATCTACTAATATAATGGCGTCATTATGACTTTCCAATGGTCAACAACGGACACTCCATTGAAAGAAATGGCAAGGAACGGTAACCTCGTACATAATGAAAAATGAATTACTGACTTATGCGGTAATCTGCAAAAATTTTGACAGTTGCTTTGATAAGTAACCTACCATTAGAACGTCATTGTGCAGTCATTGCTTTTATTTCGTTACAAGTAAGTATCGCATAATTTATGTGCCATTGACCGACCAATGATCAACCATTATGAAATTAGCAGATTACGAACTTTTAGCAAAATGACAATGGGATGGTGGTGGGATCGTGTTGGAATGACGAATTTATAAAAATAGCAGACTTGGGCCCCAGGTCATCAACCCAGACAGAAATCCTTCTCTTTCCAAGAAGAAGCCTTTGCCCGTAAGTAGGAAAATTACAAGATGATTAATTAATTGAGTTTTTTTTTTAATCTGTATCCTTCAATTATAAAAAAATACAGTCAATAAAACAGATCAATTAATAAAAAAGCTAATTTTGCCAAGGATTCTTTTAAATAATAAGCACGTAAAAATCTTGTGCAATCATTTTCGTAGAACATTTCGTAAATTTTATTATCAGTAAATATGTAGGTACTCTAATATGCAATAAAAAAGCAATTTTATTTGTTCGAAAATGTTCCTTAAAATGCGTAAGTATTTTAAAAATAATAAATGACCTTTGGGCATGAGGGAGCGATGAAATAATCGCGCTCGTGTGAACTTCCTTTTATGGCCCTATTGTATTCTTAAGGTGATTTTTTCTCCGATCAGTGGCGTTACAGCCTTTATACCTAAAAGTACAGTCAACGCCAAAAGTACTTGTGATTAAAAAACTGTTGTTATTGTAGTTACCTACATTACGTTTCATTGAGGAAAATAAAAATAAATACAAATTTATAGGTAGGTATGTAGATGCAAATAAAATTATTTAGAAAATTCCATCGATCACTATTATTGATTGATAGGATGGAGATTTTGTCTGTTAGAATTTACAGACAAAATCTAATGATAGAATATTGACATGCTAATAAAATACAAGTAAGTACTTATTGTCGTCTTTGACATAAGTTTTGTATATTGATATTGGTCTATTCTGATATTTCAAAGAGGTAAAATTTGTTTGTTTAGAAGTTTGTAGGGTGTAGGTAATCTTCGAAACTACAAACCGCGCACGTTGATATTGCGACTGGCGGCCATCTTAGTGACGTAGTCGAACTGTCAGTACCGTTCAGCGCATACGTGTATGTGTAGTGTATGACGTCAAAATGACGTCACGCAGCTGTTATTGTGACAAGGTTCCATCGCAATATCAACGTGCGGGACTTATACCAGTCGGGTGTAAAAAAATATTTTTGCATTTGATAGCCCAATTTTTGATGAAGGCTATAGGCTACTTAACATCACGTTAGGACTCTTAGGAGCTGGGCAAAAACGAAGTAATAGCGACGGCAGGCGATGCAATGCTCCGGGGTGGGTCGGGGAACAAGAAGCACGCGGGCAAAGTCGCGGGCAGAAGCTAATATTGTATAAGTATTAACAGTCAGTTTATCTGTTGACATAATTATGTATTGGCTTTTTGTTTTTTTTATTGACATTATCAATTATTAATTAACTATGAAATTTTTGATTCTTATTATTATTAAATTGTGTACCTATAAATTATTGTGCATGCAATTGATACAATTTGTGTATAGCTAAACATGTGGACATTATATACAAAAACCAGACTGTAACATCTTTATACCATGTTTATAGCAAATAAAGACTTATCTTATCTATCTTATATTTGTTGTTTTTATTGTCCAGACTCATTTTATTTAATTATTGAGAGTTGGCTGGCTTGATTACTTAATTACAAACATTTGTTCGCCCTCTGGCATAACATAGCACACCTTTTTTTTTACCACTATTATTGTAACTATTTTAATCAAATGATTAAATGACTTAACATTATTATTGTACCTAATTTGTTACTTTCTTGGAGACTTATCTACTATGTTAGGTAAACCATTATGGATACAATGCAAGTTTTAAATCATTATAACAAAAATATGTATTTAGTGCAACTTACTTGCTTTGAAGTTTTATTACCAGTTGCACCAAACATTTCACAAACAAAAATATTAGGTATGTGCTATGACTAAGCGAATGCTTAAGGAATACCTACTAATTTTTTGTCAGATTTTTTACTTTTAAAAATATTGGGTCGGTTTTTTTATGAAATCAATTTTAACATACTTTTAATGATGTACTTTTTTACATAATTACTATTTAATTTAAAGGTGAATGAAAAGTATAAAACATATTTGAATAACAGTTAACTTATTCAAATCTTATCTGCTACCGTTGCAGCAATACAGGGAGGCCCGACATCGACAAGCAAACTGTAACCAGGAACTCAGTACAGGATTCCGGACCCCCCTTAAATAGCATTTCTTTGTTGGTTAAAAAAATCTGCTGTTTCATACCGACGAAAAATGTCAATTCAGGCAGGTTCAGAATCATGTACTGATCCCATGTAACAGGTTGCGAGTCGATGTCACTGCCAACCTGTATTTTTTTTATGAATTATATAGAAATATCTACCAGTATAAATACTACACAACTGCATTGTGTTACATACAATGCGCTACATAATCTTGCTTCATAATTTAGTAATACCATTGTAGACCGGTTGCGAAACTATTAAGCTTTAATCAGTTCAATATGTTCTTATCATGCGATTTGTAGATTTCAAAACAGGTAAATACTGACAAAGCATGATTAATTTATTTTTACAAATTAGAATGTGGTATTTTAACGCAGGAGACTCAAATCCGGGGTTCGAGGATATATATCAATGGATATATCATCATCTGCCTAGGCTTTTTTTCCCAACTATGTTGGGGTCGGCTTCCAGTTTAACCGGATGCAGCTGAATACCAGTATTTTACATGGAGCGACTGCCTATCTGACCTCCACAACCCAGTTACTGGGTAATACGATACCCCTTGGTAAGGTTGTCAGACTGGTTGTCAGACTTTCGGGCTTCTGACTACCCGTAACGACTGTCAAAGATCCACGAATGACAGCTGGGAGCAACGGCTTAACGTGCTTTCCGAGGCACGGAGGGGTCTCGGCATGTAAAGATGGTCACCCATCCACAGACCAACCGCGGCAAGCGTAGCTTAACCTGATCGATCGACTTGTGCGGCTGTTATTATTTAGCCACGGGCCCCTCATATCAATGGATATATATAATGATATACATATATCCGATATAATTATATCCAATGATTTTTTATGATATAGGTATATCAATATAAAAATGGTTGAAAAATTTTATATTAAGAGGTATTAAGATAATTTTGGCGAAATTTGAAACAATTTAGAGAAAGATTTATCAAGTCAACCGACTCAAGTGAAATCTGCTTTCAACAAAAGGCGCGATATGGCGTTAGGCGCCACACATTATTTGTCAAATATTCTTGATCATCGATTTGGCATCAGATTTGGTATCAGGCAGAAACTTGACACCTGAACAACTGATCACAGCATTTACTGAATTGGAAATAAACTTTATGTCAATGGTCACATCGATAATGACCCAATCATTTATTTTTCCGCATTTATTTTTAGCTCTCAGTTTCAAACAACCCCACCGCTGGATTGGTGGAAGCTTCTAAACTTGAACACCACAGATGTTCAATGGGTGCAATGGGAACACAAAAAAAATGTTCAAGCAACAGCAGTCAAGAATTTTTCAAACATATTTAGTGTTTGAACAATTCTTGACTGCTGTTGCTTCAACAGCGGGTCTTGAAAGGATTCTTTCAAGTTTTGGTCTGGTGCAGTCAAAGCTGAGAAACCGTTTGGGAATTGACAAAGCTAATAAACAAGTCAACAAGTCTTCAGCAAAGAAAAGGAATTTAGATTGGATATCGGATCCTACACATGATGATGATATTACTCAGTCTGCTCAGTACTGCTGATGTAGCAGATGATATATTTCAAAATGTCGTTGATCTCCTATCAAGTCCAGATTCAGAATCGGAAGATGACCTACCTTTATCTTCCTGACAGTCAAACCAAGCACAATTAAGAAAAACCGGCCAAGTGCGTGTCGGACCACGCACAGTGTAGGGTTCCGTAGTAGCCCGTTATCACAATATAGTACGATTCTGTTGTCCTTTATTCTGAATATTAAAACAAAAATATTTAAAAAAAACATATTTTGTTTTTCAATGCAAGTCTTTACCCGTTATAAACAAGCAACTACTTCATCTTAGTCACTATTAATGCTAAGGATTTTGTATTTGGTATAAAATTATCCAAAACTCAAAGACGAAAAAATTCAACGACTATTACTGCTAAACTGATAAAGTTATCTTAACCGCTATAATTTTCCTTTAAAGTTCATGAAATGCACTATCATCGTGAATTTTTCCAGATTTTTCAAGCCAGCAGTTTAGGTTTTAGAGGGGGGAGGGGGACGCCCTACTGGAACAAAAATTTGCACTTTAAAGTTTAATATTTCGTAAATGGAGCATTAAATCGAAAAATAATTTTAGCAACCCCCAAGTCATTTTAGAAGACCTATTCATCGATACCCCACACAATGGGGTAGACAACGAAAAAAATATTCATCCCCACTTCACATGTAGGGGAGCTACCCTAAAAAAAAATATTTTCCAAAATTTTATTTTACCACTTTGTCGGCGTGATTGATATACATATTGATACGAAATTTCAGCTTTCTAGTGCTAAAGGTCACAGAGATTAAGCGAGGACGGACAGACGGACGGACAGACATACATGGCGAAACTATAAGGGTTCCTAGTTGACTACGGAACCCTAATACGGCATTTTTTGATTATTCTATCTGATAATTAACAGTATATGACGAATAACTGATGACTGATTTGATAACTAAGACTTATTTCATTATATTCTAGTTATTATTTGTAATGTTTATTGTTTTGTTACCCGAGTGTAGGTAATAGCTATGACCATTGACTGATTAGAATTTATAAAAAGGTTTTATGTTTTTGAGTTGATTTTTTGATTTAGAAGATTTTATGTTTTTTTAGTTGATTTTGCCTGATCTACAAGATTTTATGTTTAGGTTTCATTTGTCTGATTTTAAGTACCTAATTAAATAAAACATTTTAGTTTTTTTAATAATTTATTATTATTATTTGGTTAGACACACTAGCAGCTAATTAGCTGATGCGTGTGTATCGAATTAAATATCTCCAAGCTATAGCTTGGAGATATTTAATCTGTACAGTCGATTCTTGAAGCAGTTCAGTGTGGGAGCCGTCACAACATTTTCCGGGAGGCTATTCCATGCTGTTACAACTCGGTTAGACTAGAATTGCTTCAAGGGCTTTTTTTTTTATGAATTTTCCCATAGCTTTAGGGAATGCCCATGCAAATGTTATGTTTATGTAACACATATTCAAATAGCAAATAATATAATATACAATAAATAATACAATAAAATAATAATACGACTTTCATACAAAATGGATATACACTTTTGATATACAGGGTGTTTGGTGCATCGTTTGCCAAATGGAATTGGCCGAAAGGAGAGGTCATTTGCTATCTCTTAAGGCCCAGTAACTCATTCCTTGTTTTACCGGTTTTTTTTAAATTACTTTTCAATTTTTATGTCCCCTTTCCAACGGTGTGCAATATACAAAAAAAAACTTTTAATAACTTCAGTAATTCGCTAAATGTGTAATCGAGACACATCAGGCTGATATTCGATTACGGTAAGAACACTAATTTTCGCATAAATAACATTCTTTGAGTAGGTGGATAGTGTTGTCTCACTCTTATGCAGTCTCTTATCTCTTTCTAGGGTTCTAACTTTCCTCTCTTGAAATAAAAAATGTCCTGTTTTGTCGTTTTTTATTACACTCGGACGTGGGTGATCCGAATTTTTTAAAAAGAATTTCTACAAACAGACTTACCCTAATTATTAGCTCAGCTACCAATTTTCAGTGAAGACCTGTCGTTTGTTTTTCATCAAGACGATTATCCCGCTCACTGGAGATTAACCGCCAGGGAGTACTTGGATGTTGCATTCCCAGAATCATGGATTGGGAGGGATGGCCCTGTTCCTTGACCTCCGTTCCCCAGACCTGACTCCGTTAGATTTTTACATCTGGGGATGGCCCAAAGAACTTGTTTACTCCACGGAAGTTGAGACTAAGGATGATTTAGTCCAACGCATTGAGGCGGCTTTCATCACTATCAAAGCAGAAATACGTTTACACACTACTACAGTCGAGATAAGACGAAGATGTCGCGCGTGTGTACGCAATAGTGGAGAACAATTTGAACAAAATTTATAATTAGGTACTTATTAAATAAAAGTTTATTTTTTATTTCAAGTTCGAAGAAAGTTAGAACCCTAGAAAGAGATAAAAGACTGCGTAAGACTGAGATAACACTATCCACCTACTTAAAGAATGTTATTTATGTGAAAACTAGTGTTCTTACCGTAATATCGAATATCAGCCTGATGTGTCTCGATTACACATTTAGCGAATTACTGAAGTTATTAAAAGTTTTTTTTTTTGGTAAATTGCACACCGTTGGAAAGGGGACAAACTAGAGAACTTTTTAAAAGAATTCGAAGATCCCGATCGCTTTTAGTTTTTTTTTTACAGCAATTTAAAGTTGAGTGTTAAGTGTATTTATCCTTTTTTCAAAAACTTTGGGAGTTATTAAAAAGGAACTAGATGTTATTAGCAAGTAAATTTTTAATTTCATAGAACAATACAAGAGTAAACATAAAAATTAAAATAAAATTTGAAGGCTATACTCATCACTTAAAAAAAAAATTAAGCTTAAATGCAGAGTACTTGTATTTTTCTAAATAAAAATTAAAAAGTCATTTAAAAAAAACCGGTAAAACAAGGAATGAGTTACTGGGCCTTAAGAGATAGCATATGACCTCTTCTTTCGGCCAATTCCATTTGGCAAACGATGCACCAAACACCCTGTATATATATCGGATATATGTATATTAATGTATATCATAAATATCAGATATTTTGATATTTATAATAAATATCGGATATTTTCGAACCCTGCTCAAATCCATTGCTTTAATAAATAAATCCATTAACAACTGTGTTATCTCTTAACAACCCCTGAAACTAAATGAAAAACAAAATTCTGAGCTTAGCCATCTGTTAATATATTGAGTCATCCATTTAATAGCTATCATAACCAAATAAATTGTTCAATATTAATTTAATATCATAAGTATCTGGAACCAAGAATGATTAACTGTTCATTTTTTACCGCATTGATATCTGAACTGCTGAACACACTGTGAGGGTAAACATACAGGGGTTTATTTATAAACAATTATTAAAGTTAAGGGGACTACAGGACCTAAATGCAAACAATACAAGTTTTTTAATGCCTAAAAGTATGATTGACTACAGTAAACGAAATCAGAAAAATATATATGATATTCTAGTGTGTTGAAAACTTAATACAACTAATTTGATACGATGGAAAAAAATCATGAAGACCTCTAAAAATTTTGTTTTTACAATAAAAACCATACTAATATACATACAGTCATTCTGATTTTTTGTCAAATTATTCTACAAGCAACATACTAAAGCACTAGTGTTTTAATTTTTTTAGTCCAAACAAAAGATTTTTTAAATAGATAATTGATTTATATTTTGCAATAAATTACCAGCATCATGTCATCGAGCTTCTCTTTCTTTTCTATGCAGTCCGACAATGATCGTGCTTTAGGTCATGTAGTTCCTTGAAAAAGTCCAAAATGTATGTTTAATAAACAGTCGCTTGTCACTACTTAACTTTAAGAAATGTTTATGAATAAAGGGTTGAAAAAATGTTTATGAATATTTGACATTCAAATACCTCAATAAACAACAGAATTCTTCAGTGTTTCAAGGCATTGGTATAACCAATAAGACCTACTTATGGTAAATACACCGCATGCATGATTAACACAATGAGACCTCCTTGGTTCACTATTTTATAGCTCATCCGTATCATTTGTGTATTAGTATGAATTTGAACAATGTTATCAGTAAGTAATGAGTTTACAAATTATCAGATAAATAGGAACCTGGTTGCTAAAATTTATAAAATGATTGATTTTAAAGTGACCAGAAGTTCAAAATGACCTTCATGGTCATTTTGAACCAGGAAATTCTATAACTTCGCCTTACCAAGGCCTTCCCTTTTTCATTCCAAACTTGTCTTGTGCGATCTCCGGCCATGTTGGCCCTGCAAATGTTACCATCACACCACCTTCAATAACTTAATAGATGGAAATATTTTTCTAGAAATTTGCATAGCAAAATTTAAAATTAATTATAGATATAGCCTTATTTAAAACTAATTACAGCTACAAAATACCATAATAAATCCGCCCCTAAGACGACCCACTGACCATTCATAGGAATACCTATGAATGATGGTTAAATAGCCATTTAAAGGGATCCAGTATGTTTTGCAGTACTTTTTGCCGCTATAAATAATATTTGTATGGATTACACGATTCTTGTCAGAAAAACTGAAGAGTGGGTACCTATACTCAAGTTGTGTATTTAGATTACTGACGATTTGGTTTTTCATTATACCTTATTAATGTATTTTTAATTGGAATCCTACCCGATATTATGGATATCTCACTCTTAGTGGGAAATACCTGTACACAATTTGGAATGGCAAATAAAAACAAAGGAAACCCACACACAAGGGTTCATATTTAAATAAATGAAAAGCATAATGGGGTGTGTATTCCTGTAAACTTCTGACCCTAAACTAAATTGCCTTATAATAGTTACCTTGAATTAATAAAAAATGTACTCACTTATACAGATGGCAAACAGTTCTAGCCAGCCCATTGCCAGAGCCACAAGGTAATATGCCTAGTGGCACTTCCACCAGTGCCTGCTGCCAGTCCAGTCTCTCAAACATGCCGTTCATGATCTCATACAGGACGCCATCACCACCAACAGCCAGGATCGCGCGCCAACCATAAACATTACGAGTGCGGACAAACTCACGCGCGTATTGAGCGTATTTAGTAACATGGAGGTCGAAAGATACCTCAGCTTCCTGCAGTATAGGCACCACCTTAGACTGGAACAGCTCTCTAGCCTTCCCCGGCCCTGACTTCGGGTTTAGAAGCACAAGCAACTTTTTATCGTTAGTCGGCGGCACGGACGTAATCGGCTGACAGGCTATCAAGCACTTTATAGTAGATCTCCATTTCTGTGCTTCCTTATTATTATCTTCATATTTATCGAAAGATCTGAAGCGCAGTGTTATTGTTGTCCTCTCTCTTTTTAAGGTACGACGGCTTCGTTTCAATATATAAGCGTAGATGTACAGATAAGCACTGATATCGTTCTCGTCGAGATCGCCGCTGTTCTCGTCCACAACTTTAAGCTGGTGGTTCCCGACGAAGGAGCTGCAGACGCATGAGCCGGCTCCAGGGCGTCGTCTTTTGCTCCTCATGCATTTGCTACCAATGATATCGCCCAATAATATCGTCTGCTCTTTTGAATTACCGTCCGTTTCTTTTGTCAGAGACAAACCTTTGGGAGTCAGCCGAACACGAAATACAGAATTCTTCTTGGAAAGAATGTAAAATGTTTCTTCAAGATAAACAATGTCTTTCGAAACAGAGTCACCCTCGCCGACGTTTGACACGTCCTTCCCATTCTTTATGTCCGCCATGACTGATTTTTCTTTTTTCTATCAACAATTATTCACCATAGGGCAGAGACAGTGTTGCCAACAGATAAACTAGCTCTCCTGAACTTCGAAAACCACCAGAAAACCACTAACAAAAGTCGGCCCTACTCTTCGACTACTAGACGGTCTTTCGCTATCCAGGATGTCGAAATATCCAGAGGAATAGCGAGCCGATATGGATCGAGGGAGGCATATTCCAGGGCGACAGTTTGAGTCCGCTTTGGTTCTGCTTAGCCTTGAATCCTCTAAGCACACTGCTGGAGGATTCAGGTCTAGGCTATCGGCTGAGGAGAGGTCAGGTTATATAATATCTCACCTCCTTTACATGGATGACTTATAACTCTTTGCTTAAAACAATTTGCAACTGATGGAGCTACTGAAAATTACTTAAACTTTTAGTAGCGTCATCAGGATGGAATTTGAGGTGGACAAATGTGCGGTCTTGCATGCAAAACGAGGGGAGATTGTGGAATCCGCGGGATCCCAACTCTCGGATTCCACAAACCTTCGAGCCCTCTCCGCATCCGAAACCTATAAGTATCTGGGTATGTCGGAAGCGTTGGGCATCAATGTTACTGACATGAAGCAATCGTTGAAGGAGCGCTTCTTTGGCCGCCTGAAAAAAGTATTTAATAGTCTTCTTTCAGGCGGAAACAATGTGCGCGCCTTCAATCGTTAGGTCATGCCGGGATTGATGTACTCTTTCGGCAAACTCAAATGGACTCAGACCGAACTCGACGCTCTAGATATGAAGGTCCGTACGCTGATGACTGCAAATCGAATGCATCATCCATGATCATCGGTAATGAGGCTGTATATCCCGCAAAAGTGTGGAGGTCGAGGCTTTTTAAAGGCTAAGACAATCGCGAGATATGCAGTCTCAGGGAATATTTCCTAGAAACCGACGTGGGGATGCATCGGGATGTAGTCGCGGTGAGCAAGGGCCTCACCATGCTCTCCTTGAGTAAAGAGAACTGGCGCAAGCCCGTAGTCGTTTCAGGCGATAGACGTCCACTGCTGGACATAGGCCTCCCCGTAGTGCTTGATACTAATGATCGCATGGAGGTATGGCAGAGTAAGGAGCTTCACGGACGCTTTTTCCGGGCCCTACATGGACCCGATGTAGATTTACTAGCGTCCATAGCCTGGCTGCGTTTCGGTGACCTCTTTGGAGAAACCGAAGGTTTTGTCTGTGCAATTATGGATGAACTTATGACGACGAACAATTACAGGAGATTTATTGTGAAAGACGGCTCGGTTGACATCTGTCGGGCATGCCACCGGCCGGGGGAATCAATCAGACATATTATCTCCGTGTTCTCGTCTAGCTAACGGAGAGTACTTGCATAGACACAACCTTGTAGCCAGGATAATCCATCAGCAACTTGCTCTAAAAGCCTTGTGGAGTCCGAGGTACCGTACTACAGGTATGTGCCCAACCCAGTTCTTGAAAATGGAAATATCACATTTTACTGGGATCGATCCATCATCACTGATAGGACTATTGTTGCCACTAAGCCTGATATAGTGGTGATGGATCGATTAGAGCGGCGCGCAATGATTGTTGACATAACCGTCCCGCATGATGAGAACCTCGTGAAAGCCGAGAAAGATATACAATTCCAGTATCTTAACTTAGCTCGCGAGTTTGTCGACATGTGGGATGTTGACTCAGCAACCATTGTGCCGGATAGTCGTGACAGCCAATGGGTTAATAGCCAAGTGCCTCGACCCACACCTGAAAAGGCTCTCGTTGGGCAGCTGGATCAAGGGCTTGTTTCAGAGAGCAGTAATCATAATCATAATCATCATTTATTGCATTCATGTAGTTAACAAGTTGTTACAAGTATAAAGGTTTCATACATGAACCCTGCTAGGGCACAGCAATATAAATAGTTTAAAGAGCTACAGTGTCACAATAATAAACAAAACCACTGTGCTGAAACAAAAATACCAATTTTAACATGTTTACAAGATGTCCATCATTTGTTATTTAAATAAGTAGCTGTCATGCATGATATAATTTAATATAGGATAGGGTAAGAACAATTTATTGGTCAACATTTTCATTCATAAATTAAAATAAAATAAGATAAAAAAAAAATAATTAAAACAAATAGCGATAACAATAATAATCATAAAATAACATAACATAGGTAGGTAGTAAGTCAAAAATTGTAGGTGCTGTGTGTATTGTGTACAGGTATGAATTTTAATGTCAAAAATTTACTTATCATCAAAGAATTCCTTTAGGGTGTAATACGATTTTAATATAAGGTATTTTTGGAGACTATTTTTAAGTAGTACTTCTGGACATGGCCCGCGCCGCCCGCATTATAAGGAGGTTCCTCTCTCTGGTGCCCTGGCCCTCGGTAGCTTGGACCCTGTTCCCGATACCGGTGGGCTACTATGTTTTATATTTAAAAAAAAAAATTATATTCTAATATTTAAAAATACAATTTATATGTTTAAAATGAAATAAAGGAATAATAATAATAAGTATTCAGCTACATCCGGTTAGACTGGAAGCCGACCCCAACATAGTTGGAAAAAGGCTAGGCAGATGATGATGACCATCATCGTTTTTACATTTACTTATATGATTCTTTGGTACCGATTTGTTTTATAACTTTATTGGAATTTACCTACACTAGTTAAAGTAAATTAAATGAAGTAAAAATAATATTTTTGGTAACGATTTAGTGGCTTAGTCGTTGAGTGATAGCATTTTCAGTAATTGATACTGAATTCTACTAAACCACTAGAAAAACCCACCAGCCACTAAAAGCAATATTACGCCACTGAAACCACCAGTTTTTAGTGGAAATCCACTAAGTTGGTAACACTGGGCGTAGATAGTCTTATCACTTCTCTAGTAGTTGTCGTTGATGATTGCAATCATCAACGACAACAACTAACCGAAACGTCAAAGTTGTTTATGCCAGCTCCACACGCTTGCCGAACCAGCAAAACCATCAGTCAGAAATTCATATGTGTTGATACGGCGTTTGCTTGTAGTGGGCTTGCACCACTGACCTCTTTAATACAATATTATAGAGGTCAGTGGCTTGCACAGACTACTTAGAGATACTACGTATGTGGCTTGCACGCACAAGCTCTTGCTGTCAATCTGCCGACTTGATCGAGTGCCAATTTTTGATCAAAATCCAAAGGAAACTTGCGACAAACCACTGACCTCTATCATACAAGTATACACTTACGATGCATCGGTTTGTGCATCTGAAGAGATCTCGTTAGTTCTATGGAAGCGATTAGTTTACTAAAAAACTATAAATCGTTTGCTAGTATCTAGATGTAGCAATAGCCAAACATTCTTTAAAATTCGGTACGTTTTTCAAAAGGTCACTTATATAGTGTGTGATCGTTCTTACGATTAGTTACGATAAATACATATCAAACCAATTTTATAAATGCATTGTGGCCTGCCGAAATGTGTACTAGGCTTAATAGGGAAATGGCAATACTGAATGTGAAATCGTGTTTGGCAAGGTTGGCAATTTGGCTAACAAGACATAACATGCAAGATGGCATGTCATTGGACTTGCCCTTGTCAGATTTTAGGTTGTCAACTTGTCAGTTGTCAATGTCAATTGTCACATCACATCATCACATGCCATGCCAACAGGTTCATCATCATGCTCGCTCGTTGTCGTTGCATTACAATCTAATCTTTTGATTTCGTAAACAAATAAATATTATAGTACATAGTCTATAAAATAGCATACTATTAAAATGTGTTAGAGTACAATTTTTTTACTAAACAAGTAACCATGTCACACAATATTTTAGAACTTTATAGTGGAATCGGGGGCATGCACTGTGCATGGAAAGGTATGTTTACTCAATGTTTACCACGTATGCTTTTTTAGTTACCTACTTAAAATTGAGATAGAAACGCGTCACAAGTTTTGTCAGTGACCATTAATCAAGATCGTGACTCCCTATCTTCAATCAATAATGGTGACTGACAAGTTTTGGAACCACAAATTTTTCCTAATATTTTGCACTCCATAAATTTTCAGAATCTGGTTTACAAGGAGAAATAGTTGCTGCAGTGGACATAAACACAGTAGCTAATGAAGTCTACAAACATAACTTTCCAGAAACTAACTTACTGAACAGAAACATTCAAAAATTGTCTCCACAAGAATTAAAAAAATTTAACATTGATACAATACTTATGTCTCCACCATGCCAGCCATTTACAAGAAATGGGAAATACTTGGATGACAATGACCCAAGAACAAATTCTTTTTTATATGTAATTGGAATATTAGAACAGTTGGACAACATAGATTATATTCTTATGGAAAATGTTAAAGGTTTTGAAAGCTCCACTGTTAGGAATATATTTATAGACAAGTTAGAAAAATGCAACTTTATTTACCAAGAGTTCCTACTATGTCCATCAACCGTTGGTGTGCCTAATTCTAGACTCAGGTACTACTGTATAGCAAAGAGGAAGAACTTGACTTGGCTTTTCAAAAGAAAGGATGAAATTGTAAGTTTCAATACCATTTTTATTTAGAGGGAAAAAATTATTATCCTTTTCTAAATGTTTCTTATCTCCTTTACAGATTACATGTCTACCAAAAGATTTTGGTGTCCCAGAAACATTAGTGTCCATAATTGAAGATGATGTTCCTGATAAATTCTTAGTACCAGATAAAAAACTGAGACGGGCAAATGTACTGGATATCTGCTACAGAAACTCTAAAAGATCTTGCTGCTTTACAAAAGCTTACACTCATTATATTGAAGGCACTGGATCTGTATTCACTGATAAAAGTTCAGATATGGTACAACTATGTTATGAGAAAGCTAATTTAGATGAAGTTGGTAGTGTTGACTTTGTTGAATCATTGAAGGAATTGAAGTTAAGGTATTTTACTCCTAAAGAAGTTTTAATGTTAATGTGTTTCCCTAAGAGTTATAGTTTCCCTACAAATATATCTATGAAGCAATGTTATCGGTTGTTAGGTAATAGCGTTAATGTTAAAGTTATAAGTGAACTGTTAAAACTACTCTTTGATTAATAAATATTTATTATAACATGTTTACAATGATTTTTTATTGCTACAATATCATAAGTTATAAAATGTTGATACAGTGTTGTAGTTTGTATGACAATAGATTGGAATTATTGGCCTTCATGATGATAATTGCACACTATAATTATCAAACTAACTTTTGGCAAACAATGAACAGTCACCAGTCTTTAGTCTAACTTCAGTCCTTTCTTAGCCAAATGCCTTTAGTATGTATATTACAATCATGTCTGACTAGGCCTAAAATATCCAGTAGTTAAGGACAATAATAGGTTGATAAGGCAAGTAATACCAACTCAGTTGTGTTAATGATATTTACAAGATATTGGTAATCAAATCTATCTTGATCACAAGAATTTCTATTTAAATAGCTCCATTGCTTAGAACTTGTCTCGCTCGTCGTTTCGCTTGGTAGTTAAGAACTCGTAATCTTAACATGACTGCAGTTGAAGAAGCTGCTCCAATTGCAAATGACCATATTGTAAACTTCCAATAAGCTCTCTCATCTAAGTAAGCCACACGATCACAACTGAAAAAGATATAACATCAAGTTTTAGTAAGTTGCATTAAAATGTCTTTCCAGATAAAGTAATAATTAATAAATGTTGACCCGTCATACTAAAATTCATTAATAATAATAATCTTTATTATAATACACACAGATTCATGGTACACAAGAACAGAAGTACAAAGTAAAAGGTATATCTACATAAATCTATACAGATCATGTAACCCTGTCCCCTAAACTAGGTAGTCCTGTATCTTAGGAGACAGTGTTAGGCCATACAGGGCGGTAAGTCATGTAGGTATAGCGGCAGCCAGGGTGTTTAGCGTGAGGGTGGTAAGGTAATACATTTGTGTGCCGGTGTGTAAAAGTGTTTGAGTGTAAGTGTGTGAGTGGGTGACAACAAGGATGTGTAAGTGTATGAGTGGTGAGTGTGGGGGTGTGAGCGTACTTCTAAGGGTGCGTGTGAGAGAGAGAGAGTGGGTATGCAGTGATTAAAGGTAGCTAGATGAATGAGAGATCGTGTATTGGGTATGAGTCGGGTAGAGTAATGATTTTCGGGATTATTCGATGAATGTAAGTAAAGACTCCGTGAATGAGTAGTCTTTTTGCAGTAGCCATTTAGTTAGTTTATTTTTCAGGTTATAAGAGTTCAGATCCAGAATTTTTATTTTATTATTGATTTTTCTGTACAAGTAGGGACCAAGAATGTGAAATTGATGCCGGGCGAAAGAAGTTCTATGCTGGGTGCTGGGAATGATTTGAGTGCGTTTGTTCCGGTCCGGGGGTGGTAGGTACTTATGTATCCTTAGTATTGCCTTGAACACAAAGAGCTGGCGCACTGTTAGCACTTTACAGTCGGCATAGAGGTCATAAGTCGGATATCTAAAAGGTTTTTTTGACATTACTTTTAGTATAGCTCTTTGTGCTCTTTCTATTCTAAGAAAAAAAGTTTTTGCTGCTCCACCCCATGCAGTTATACAGTACCCGAGTATAGATTGGCAGAGGGAGTAGTAAACCATCCTCAGCGTGGTACTGTCGGCAGAATCTCTAAGAGACTTAAAAATGTGGATTAAACGCATAGTTCTTGAGGTAAGGGTATCAATTTGCTTGTCCCACCTTAGTCCGCAATCGATCTGTACACCCAAATACTTAACAGTGTCCGAGCGGCTTATCGTGGGACAGGCACAAGGTACAGTCGGGTCAGGACAGGAGTGAGCTCCAAGGGTGAAATCTGATCCAGGAGTACTACCACGTCTTAACCCGAAAGGGATGTAAGTGGTTTTATTTAGGTTTAGCGTTAGCAGGTTAGAGTTTAGCCATATCATTATTTCAGACATTGCAGCTTCCGCATTCGCTCTTACCATGTCCCAAGATGAGCCCCGGACTAGGACTGCAGTATCGTCAGCGTAGGCGTAAATATTGCAATTTGGAAGTTTCATCTTGCACAGATCGTTGACGTAAATTTGGAATAGGGTTGGGCCCAGTATGCTTCCCTGGGGGACGCCGTAGGATATGATTTCCTCATCACTCAGGTAATTATCTATCTTGACGCACTGCTTGCGGTTTGTAAGGTAGCTCCGAAAAATATCTAGAGTAATACCCCGCACACCTATGACTTCCAGTTTTGAGATGAGGTTGGGGACAGAAACTGTATCAAATGCCTTTGAAAGGTCCAGAAAGATTCCGAGGCATTTAGTTTTACTGTCCAAGTTTGCAGCAACGGTTTTCGTGAGTTCCAGTACAGCATCTTCTGTTGACAGCCTTGGTCTGAAGCCATACTGGTTGTCAGAGATAATATGGTATTTATCAAGGAAGCGCCTTAGATGGTTGTTTAGAATCCTTTCTAGGACCTTAGAAAGAGCTGGCAGTACCGAGATAGGCCTGTAGTTAGAGACGCAGTTTCTGTCCCCGCCCTTGTATATCGGGTGAACAATAGCCTTTTTAAAAGCATCTGGGAATACGCCTGTTTTGAGTGATAGGTTAAAGAGGAAAGTCAAGGGTGGGACCAATACATGTCGGGTACATTTCAACAGCTGAGGCGACAGACCATCCCAGCCCACGGCACTCTTATCGCGAAGCTGCAGTATGAGGGACTCAACTTCAGATTCAGAAACATCGAAAATACCAAGGGAATTAACCTGCGAGGGTTGGGGACTATTACGGTATGGGTGGGAATGGTGTATAATTGGCGTGTTAGTAGCTGGATGCTGTGATGTAATTTTTTCGGCTAGGTTGCTTCCTATGGAACTAAAGAAGTGACACACCTCGTTAATTGAAGACATGTGATCACCTTTCAATTCCAATAACTCTGAGGGACTTGTCTGCGGTTTATGTCTGTTTGTGATTGTGTTAATAGTTTGCCACAGTTTACGGGGACAGTTTTTGCCTTCTTTTAACTCATTTGATTCATAAGCGGTTCTTAGTTTCCTAAGTAAATCATTGCAGAAATTGCGGTATCGAGTGTAGGTAGTTTTTAAGATTATGTTATCTGGAGAGTTATTGGCTTTAAGGTGCATTCTATCTCGATTTTGTATACATTTTAACAAGCCTGGAGTGACCCAAGGTTTTAAAACATGGTTTTTCCTAGGGACATTTATTTGAGATGAATGTTTAGAGACGACCGAAGTTACAGTGTCGATGAGAATGGTTGTTGATATGTTGACGTCGTCAGTGTTATACATTCCGGAAAAGTCTGCATTTTCGAGATCAGCAATAATGGCTGCATAGTTTAGGCGAGTGATTTTGTGGGATGATTTGTGCGGAGGGATGTAGTTAGCAATATTCAAGACAGTAGGTTTGTGGTCTGTGATATGCGATTCTAGGATGAGAGAGGTGGATGGGAGGTTGGTCTTAAGGAAGATGTGGTCTAAACATCGTTCTAAGCGAGTGGGGATGAGGTGAGTGGGCAAAAGTCCGTGAGAGGCATTTAATGACAGGTATTCGAGCGTTCTGTCATTTCTGTTGGTTGGACTCAGGTCCAAGTTGATATCACCCATAAGAGCGATGTTAGAGTAGCGAGAAACACTATTATAAAGACTGTCCAGATTAGATATAAAGGAGTTAAAGTTACTCTTAGAGTTAAAAGAAGGTGAACGATATACTGCAACTACTGCCAATTCGTTGTTACCTATTTCACATACCAGGCAGTTACCTCCTTCAAATTCAGGTTCTCGCACAGAACTTTGCAAACCATTTCTGGTGTATATAATTATGCCGTCATTTTGATTGCAGTTAGAGATGGTAGAGTGAGCCTGAAACCCGTCCAGAACAGGTAAACAGGTGACCTTACTGAGCCAGCATTCAGTGAGAATCACAACGTCATAAGTGATTTTTGTTTGACTTATTAGAAGCTGGAGATAGTCAAAGTTTTTATTGACACTGCGTATATTTAGATGAAGTAGATTAAAATTACCAAGAGTTGAAGGGATGACATACCGTGGACAATGTTCAGGTAGGCAGTTGAAGGAGGTACCTATACACGAAGTTGCATCAATTTCTTGTATGATGTCATTTATATTCGCCATTTTTAGTCACGTATGAACCACAAGACAGACAATTAAAGACAAAGGCTAGTAGATGGGGAGAAAGGAACGGAGTTGGACCCTTATTGAAACAAAGAACTTTAAGTATGCGACGTGGGTAAGGTGTAACGGTGTATAATGGTAGAAGTTTGTGTATGTAGTTAGGTGAGATAGTGTGGATGTGTACAATATGTAATCTAAAATTTGAGTTTAATGTTGAGATAATTGTGTTTAAGAGATATTGGAGCAGAACCAAAAAGTTATACGTTAGAAGGTAAAATGGATTATATAGTCATTTAGATTCGAGATCTTGAAGAGACTGCTCAGAACCAATTAGAATATGCTTGTCCCCTTCCAGCTTCCTCAGGAAGATGTTGCCATTTGAAACCCAGCAGAATTTGTAAGCGTGCCTTGATGCAAATTCCCGGGCTTGATGGTAAAGTTTCCTCGCACTTAATGGCAGTTGCTCGGCGATATAAATTGGTTGCGGCTTGCCAGGCATTCCGACGTGAGAGGTGTTGAGTTTCTGGTCTTTAGATCTGCCCTTATTGAAAGATCGCACTGCCGAAACCACAGATTGCTTAGTACTTACGGCAACAAATTCAGCAATAATAGGGCGTGGGGAGTTGGTACTAGTGGATTTTCCTGATAGGCGATACACGTCACGAATATTGGAGTCACTGATAGGCGTTCCCAAAGCCTCGCAAATTTTTATCACTGTACTTGAGAGACTGGCACTGCTTTCGGAGTCAGCAGTAGGCACATTACGGATTTCGACGCCAGATGAGCGAGATTTGAGCTGTTGGTCAATAATCTTTTTCTCCAGATGTTCTATGTGTCTTTGCTGTGCATCTCGAGTTTTTTTAAGATCTTCTATCTCATTCTTCATATCTTCAAACTTCGTGTTGAGGAAGCTCATGGATTGAATAATCTCATCGTTGGAATTTTGAATTGCGACGTTTGTTGCCTGAATGGCCAAGTTTTGAGACTTTATTTCCGCAACGTCAGATACGAGTTTGGTAATTAGGGCAGTCTGTTCCGCTAATGATTTCGAGATGCAAAGGTCCTGTTCATTAACTTGGGAAGTATGGTAGCTAGAACCGTCTTGCGGAGAATCAGCATTACGCGGACGTTTGCTGCGGGAGGTGACAAATCCACTTATTGATGTAGCGGAGTTAATATCAGGCTCTGAATGCGCATGAGTGTGGCTCAGACTTACTGCCGGTGTTTTGGGCGGAGTGCGCGGAATACTCGACATTATGGAGATACAGTAATACCAGTACAACAGTCGATAATCGGTAGAATTACTAGCAGTAGCGGCGTAGCCGATGGCTGACTCGTAGCAGGATCGTAGCGCGTAGCTCGTAGCACTGGTAAGCGTCGCCGTAGCAGCACAGGCGATGACGTAAGCCGTTCACAGACAGTATCGTAGTTTGGCTTTGGCGCGCACGGATACTTGCACGGTGGCGCAACGGAACAACCGCCGACCGCTGAGGCAGGCGTCGCCGGTTCAAATCCACCAAATCACAGTCACTTTTGGGACGACACTTTAGGAGCCACCGGCACAACAATATCTATCTCGTTCCACGACCGCCCAGTGGGAGGAGCCGACAGGCAAAAACACTTAAAGAGCGACAAGGAATCAAAAATCACAACTCGCAGCCAATCACAGAATTTAGAGTTAGGAACTTCCACACAGACCGACACACGTCCACTCCGAGCTGCAGACGACGGCCTAATCCCATCTCTGTCCAATCCAATCAAATCCAATCTCATTTCTGAATACTTAGTTCTGATTAACTAAGGGCTGATTACTCAATAGTCGGATAACTTTTATCTAAAGAATAAATCTGACAGTATGACATATTCTCTATACAGCGGCTGTAAAACCGCAATATTTATTCCTCAAATAAAAATTATCTGGCTATTGAGAAATCAGCCCTTCATTTATAATAAAAAATGCTATTTCACACACCTCCTCGTAACAGTTTCACCATTTTGACATTTTAGTATTTCTTTGAAACTTGTATGGATGCAAACTCCTATGCTCTTACTTCTTATTTCAAAGTCTGGAACAAAAAAACCGTTATAAAGACATTACTCAACACACAACATCCTTCAACACATGGAAATTGGTCCACTGCAGGGTTAAATTCAGTACTATCATGCATATGATGCAATAATTAACATAAACTGTTTAAGTACTAAATGAAGTAGCTCCGGTCAGTGGGCCGTCTTAGGGGCAGATTTCCGTATTCCCACAACTTCATCAATGACCATCATCAGCAGGGTAATTGTGTAACATACTAACAGTAGGAATGGCCTTCATTTTGACAGCTTTTTTTTCATTTTGGCAGAACATTCATTGAGTTATTTATGTTGAACAGATAAATGTTTCAAACATAAATGAAGCAATGGATTAGCAAATCCTTCAAAGAGATTCAGATTGTGATTGATAGTGTGTGATTCAATTATGGTGCTGATGTAATATTAAGAAGAGGACAAGGGAAAGGATACAACTTACCTGAACAAGGATGGCATTCACTTATAATAGAGTATGGTTGAGTTATCCAGCAGGTTGAGTTGTTTTCAGTTGGAAATGTCTTATTCTTCATTCTGTAACTGCCAGACATGGAGTCTGCTAAATGAGACTCTAATATTAGCACCACTATCGTCAACCTGTAAAAACAGTTAATTCAATAATTTGATGAATAGTGACACCAAATATGTGATAAAAATTTTACGTATTCCCAAGGACAGGCAGAAAAATTGTGGCACAAATAAACTTGGATATTACATTGTAAGATTCGAAAAGGTGACTTAAAATTTATTTAAACAATAGATTTGCGAGGATCGAAATCAAAAACAGTACCAATTAAAAACTTACACTCCTAAACAGACGGTTCCGAATAACATGCATTTTTTCGAACAAGTCTCAATCATTTTGATAAAAGAACAATTTAATCTCGCTTCAATAAAAGTAGGTACATTCTACCCATATGTTCTAAATAATTGAAATGTTTTCAGAGAATTTACATTTTACACAAAAACAACAAAATGTCTTTTTTGATGATTAATGTGACATGACAGCATGACAGTCAGTGGGCCGTGGGGATGACAGGTGACAGGCGCAGCAAGCAACAACAGCAGCTACCATTGACATAGATTTTTCCTAACTCAATGGAATGCTCAATGGCAGCGACGAAAGAACATGAAACTTGACATTGACAGCACTGGGCACTGTGCCCGTTCGTGAACGTGGCACAGCCCCCCTATATTATTTTACTCTTTGGCACAGCCGCAATTTATAAGCCCAGGTACTCATGGGCGATTTTTTATCGAGCAATGGATTTTCAACTCTCGCTGTTCACCTGTACAACCGTCTACAACATTCTGGAAAGCAAAAATAAATGTTTGAATATGATTGTGTTGAGCTGAGCATTGAAAATCCAACAAAGTGCATCCCACCACGTCACAAAAATACTGTTGGATTTTCAACTTTCGGCGAACAGCAGTGCGTTTAAAATCCAGAACGCAATAAAAATTCACCCGTGGATATTAGAGCGAATTCGATGGCCACGACTTATCAGTTTATCAGAGCTGGTCTTTATTGAGTGCAGACTAGTTATTCCACTGGTTTGAGCAAAACTTAGACAGCCTATCATCATGCGATAGTCAGGCAGAGGCAGCCTGCGCTGCGGCCGCGGACAATATAACATGTAGAGCTATTCAATGGTTCAAACACCAGTGATATACATTACAGGATCTTCAATTTTCCACCCGCGCCTCTGTCTGAATAAAGCATTACAGTGCAGCAAGCTCTTCTGGCCCGATGAAGATCTGAAAGTTTTTGGGTACACACACCGCGACTTTAGTCACCGGCGAATCGATAAATAATAATTATTCATCGATTCGCCGGTGACCAATTCTTTGTAATGTCTTTAGAAAAGCGGCAAATGTCGTTAGCGTTAGCGGCTGCTTGCATTTTAAGACAAAGATAAAAATAATAATCCTCCTTACATATATACATGCATAAACTCACTCCTTCTTCCAATGGGGGTTAGCTGAAACTTTAGAACGCCACGTGTTACGATCCTTACATACTCTTTCTTTCTTCGTTTATGTTCATACATTTGGTCATACAAATACGCCTTGCAGCTGGCCTTTCTGAAGAACGTCACCAATAAAGCCTGTAAATAAAAAAAATCATAGCATTTTTAAATATTCTGTAACCTATTAAGTCAATAACGAACTATTATTATTATTACGTAATATAAATGGACGCGTCATGCTGATGCATGAACATCACGGCACTCGCTAGATAGCTACTTAGACGCACGAAGAAAGGGAAAGAAAATTTGAAAAAAGAAAATGTTATGAGGAATTTCTGTTGTTAGGGAGAGATAAATATATTTCTTTACTTACGTTATCAATCTGTGGTGCATGCCGTGTATGCTCATTGACCGAGCGCGTACAAAAGGAGGCATATGGGAAAAAATGTACACTCATTTTTCTCGTGTTGATATAGTTAGTAGATTTACGGGTAAAATAATAAATTATTTTCGATCCTTAAAAATATGAAAGTGCTTTCATATTTTTAAGGATCGCAAAATAATTTATTAATTTATTATTTCGCAAGATTAATTATTGTTAATTAATTAATAAAACAAAATATAATACTATAAACATAAAAAATATTCTTCGTTATGTATAATGTCGCTGGCTAGAAAATGTTCCGAGCAGACCCTAGAATATTTTATTGTCACGTATAACTGCGGCACTGGTTGGTACGCGACTAAATGTTCGGGCGGTAATTACCTTGCATTCATGTTGCCACTACAGAGCGCGAGCAACGTATCTAAAGGCATTAGGCTACGTACCATACTTTAGCAGGTAGAGATCCTTTTCATTTATTTTTTATATATATTTATTCCGTCGATAAAATTAAGCTTAGTTTCCCTCATTTCGATATGTGCACATTATGAAGACTCACACTGTATTTTATTAGATCTGCCATCCTTTCTATAGTTACTTTACTCTTTTTCTGCCACAGACGATGAGATCTGCAAATTACAAAAAAAAAAAAACGTAATATTATTTTGCATTCGCGGGTTACTAGTAGACAATAGACAAACTTCCATCGTCGTTCGTTCCGATCCGTAGTATCTCTATTTTTAACCCCCGACGCAAAAACGACGGCGTGTTATAAGTTTGACGTGTCTGTGTGTGTGTGTGTATGTGTGTGTGTCTGTCTGTGGCATCGTAGCTCCCGAACGGATGAACCGATTTTGATTTTGTTTTTTTTTTGTTTGAAAGGTGAATTAGTCGGGAGTGTTCTTAGCTATGTTTGATGAAAATCGGTCCAAGATGGCCGCCGCCACAAAATGGCGGAATACATATTTTTTCACAAATCCCTTAATATGGGTATCAAATGAAAGGGCTTGAATAGTAAAATACTATACACTATGATAAATTTCAACTCCAAGATGGCCGCCACCACAAAATGGCGAATTATATTCTTTTTTCACAACTCCTTCAATATAGGTATCAAATGCAAGGGCTTGACAAGTAGAATAATGTAAACTATATTGAAAGGGAATGAGGAATATTAACTAACGAAATGAAAACTAAAAACTTCAAAATATTTTTTTGTCTGATCAATGCTCTAGAATGATGAGGAAAGTGGAGTGATGACTGGTACCTACGACCACTGAGTTTGACTATTTTTATTACGAATGGAACAATCCCACTTAAAAAGCGTAGGTATTTCTACATCAGATAGTGTCGCAGTCCCATTTTATAAACTAGATCTGAAATACCTAAGATATCTAATAGCTATGAAATACTTGTACGAAAGTTGAATAACTAAAGGAAGAACTAGAAAAAGGATATAATAAAACAAAAAAATCTGTTTAGTCTTAAAAATTATTCTTCAACTATAAATAAATAATTATTTTTTGACGGATAAAAAACCTGATTAAACACCAAATTACCTGAATCTTAAAACGCAAGAAAATAAAAGAAATGAAATACAAATATTAAGGACTCCCTACAAAAAGCATGAAATAAAAAATTTAAAAAAACCCCCGACACAAAAAAATTATAAAATTAAATGTAAGTAATTGGAAAAGGATCAAATAATTTAAAAACCCCCAACTTAAAGAATCTAGGTAACGAGACTAAAACAGATAAATCCATATGGAAGTCGGGGGACCGTTCTGTGGAACACCTTCTATGCTAAGAGGTCCCCCGACTGCCATATGAATTTATCTGATTTAGTCTCGTTATCTAGATTCTTTAAGTTGGGGGTTTTTAAATTATTTGATCCTTTTCCAATTACTTACATTTAATTTTATTATTTTTTTGTGTCGGGGGTTTTTTTAAATTTTAAATTTAACAATGCTAAAGAAGTACTTCCGATCCAATCATCTTTCTATAAATAGAGGAGAACCATATAATTTTTTTAATTAAGTATCGATTGATTACTTCGAAAAGTTATTAGTGGTATCAACTATCAATAGTGTGAATCCCAGGACACTGTTCACCACCTTGGGGTTCAGCAAGTAGACCTCAACTATCTGACAGCTCAGCTCTCAGCTTGACATTTTATTTATTTTATTGGATGTAAATCGACTAAATACATTTTTCTTCATCTACTATTTTCAAGTATCATCTCTATTTATAAAATGGTTGTTGGAGTTGAAAGGCGGCGGACAAAGCGCCATGTTTATTGAAAACGTAACGTTAACGGAAAAGAAAGCTGGCTGTGTTGTTTTTTTATAAATAAGTTTAGCGAAAGTGCGATGCTATATACTTGTGTTTAATCCTGCTTCTAATAAGTTGTGTGAGTCGTAGTTTTGTAGGTTAAAATAAAGCTGTAATATTCAAAAATGGGTATGCCTCCAGAAACCCTTCGGGCGTTTCGCCTTTTTGTGACCCATGTAGACAGCGACGGTCCTTTTCTTAAAATAAGTGGGCAGGTCGATCATCAGGCTTCATTAATGATAGAAAGCCTATTTGATACTGCCCGAGAAAATCTTGAAAAAGGCATAGGAGCCGTGTCACCGGCGGCTATTCACGAAGGTGTCATTTGTGCCGCCAAATACAAAGATGGAACGTACTATCGAGCTAAAGTTATTAACACGAATAGTTTGACTACCGGCTTGGTTGGTGTACATTTTATCGACTACGGAAACAAAGATATAATTTCTCTAAGCGCTATTCGTTTCTTCGACAACTACGACCCACTATTCTTGGAGCTACGTGGTCAAGCAACTGAATATTACCTCTCTGAAGTTATAAGCCCGTCTGGAAGGTGGGAGGAACCACTTTTATTAAAACTTCAGAGTCTACTTTGCTACGGAGAATATCCGGCGACATATGATGCTCATACTCGGACAATTCCTATAATTTCGATTCAATTCAAAGGCACCGATCTGTCTGCACATATTATATCAATCCGTTTTGGCGTAGCTATATCTCTAGCCAAGCAAGAGGCGCTACTACATCAGCTATCAAATGAAAACCAACAAATTCAAAACTGGCAGCCCAGTTTTGTAATTGAACCTTCAAGTTATCCAGAACATAATCCATTTTTAATGAATCAAAACTTTCCCTCAAACCCTGCATCAACAATGCGCATTCAGCAAAATGTATCTTTACCTTTTAATGGAAGTATACAGGGTACATCCTCCATTGCTCAACGATTGATAGTCAACAAGGGCTCTAGGAATCCAGTGAACCTAAGAGCTCCAGTACGTCAACCTCAGCATGCTCCTGCAAGTTCAATGGTGAATGTCTCCACACCACCCCCTGCTCTAATGATAGCCTCTAAACCTACTTCTCCCAAGAAGTCCTCTACTTATAAAAGCAGACTATTGGAAGCCAACTCTCAACATAAAGTTTTTGTGTCATATGCTGAGGAAGGTCCAGAATTATTTGCAGTGCAGCTTGTGACTGATGCTAAGAAACTGCAGGATATGATGGATGACATTAACAAAAGACCTCACAGCAGTCTGACTGAGCCACCGATGATTGGCACAGTGTGTCTGGGCAGGATGTCTGGCGACCGTATCATATGCAGAGCTATTGTGATGAATCTCTCTGGATCTCAATGTAAGTTATTCTTTGTTGACTTTGGTGACACTGAAATGGTGTCTTACTATGACATTTTTGATATACCTGAAGAGTTTGTAAAGCCAAATGTCTTTGCTATGAGATTCTGTTTATCTGGAGTGAAGAAATTGGAGAAAGGACCACATTTGAATGAAGCCTTCAAGCAGCTAGTCAACGGGAAGGTGATGGTTCTGAAAGTGGTGGCACCTGAAGGGCCTCCATTGATACAGTATGGAGAGCTTTCCTTGGATAATAAGAATGTTCTTGACTTGTTGATGGCTAACATGAAAGACAAACTGCAGTTTAAATGGATTGAAATGCTTCCTTTGGGTTCACGGCATTCAGTGCTTGTGTCTTATGTGGATAGCTGCATCAAGTTCTTTGTGCAGTTGTCTGCCCACATTGATGAGTTGAATGCTGTGATGGACGCCGTGCGCGCACACTGTGAGAACAGCTCCTCTCCTGGAGACTTGCCAGTGGGTGCGGCATGCTGTGCACGCTTTCCTGACGACAGCAACTGGTACAGAGCAAGGGTCAGAGACACCAGAAGAAACAAGGTGGTTGTAGTTTATGTGGACTATGGTAATGAGCAAGAGGTTGAGGTGTCGGATCTGAGAACCATTACTCCAGAACTGATAAAACTCCCAGCTCAGGCTATGAAATGCGCTTTGAAGGTGAGTTGTTATTAAATTTCTAGTGTGTTCCTTTCCCACTTAGCCTGCAATCATATTTCTATAATAAAAATACCCTTTTCTTGATTTGTTTTGTAATCTTGAAACTGTATCTTTTGCTAGATACTTGCTTCATTTTAAAGCAGGAAAATTTGATCACTTTCTCACTGTCATATTAAATTCATAATCAAAATGATGAATATTATAATTGTCCATCTTTCTTAGGGTTATGAGAACAAGCCTGTTGAAACTAAAACATCAAACCAGTTAGAGATGTTAGCATTAGAGAAGACCCTGACTGCTCACATAGTAGGCATATTGTCTACTACCATGGTTGTGTCCCTGATTGACGAGACTGTCTCCCCACCACTGGACGTAGCCAGGAAGATGACCCAGCTTTCACAACCTAGGAGCTCCCATGAGGTGAGTTAAACTCTGCTAAACATAAATCCTTTAGTATTAAATAGATTTTCCATAAGTTTGTTTTTATGCATTAAAAAAAAAAATAGAATATAGATATGGAAGAAATAAATTAACTTGCTTCTTGATTTAAGTCTAAATCAAGAAGCTCTACCAGCCTAAATATAAATTGTTTCTTGAAGTTAATGTATGTGATATAAGTTTCTAATAATCAAGATGCTTTTGTACTCCCAGCCTGATATACAATACAATACATATGTGGCAAATTTATGCAAAACGTATGCAAAGTAAAAAAGATGTAATTGGAGTATTTTCATTTGTAGAATGAGAAACCAACAGGAATCATAATAATATGAACCATTAAGAGTGTTTATGCCGTACAGCATTTCATACAAACTTTCAAAGCCTTGTTTTTTGAAATGAATGAACCGATTTTAATGAAACTTCATACGCATAAGCAGGATACAAAGGTCTAAAAAGTTAGTAGAGAACATTTTCGAAATGACTTATTTAAAAAAAGATAATTGAAAATCTCTGTTTCTATGGAATACTTAAAATCGGTCTAATTTGGCTGTAACACTATTTTTCGAAAATGTTCTCTACTAACTTTTTAGACATTTGCATCCTGCTTATGCGTATAAAGTTTCATTAAAATCGGTTCATTCATTTCGAAAAATAAGGGCTTGAAAGTTTGTATGTAATGCCATACGGCGTAAACGCTCTTAAAAAAACCCCGTTCAGATCAATTTGTTTAGTTAAAATGTACTTCTTCTACAATCTGTTGAATATTACTGCTTATCCACATTCCAGAACTTTCGGCTTACTGAATAAATAGTTGTAGTAAAAGTAAAGCAATGTTGTAATTTAAGCAAGTTTTTGTCAAGTCAAAGAAAAATATTGACACATTTACCTAGTGCTTACATATGCAAAAGAGCTCTTATCTGGTGACCCTACTGTGCATATTAACAAAATAATATTGATTATATTAGTAGTAACAAGTTACTTAGACATAATAGAGAAACTATGTTATCATTAGTCATAATCGGAACAATTAGAAACTCATTTGCATAATTTGTAATCAATGGTGACTCAGGTTGTCTAAGGCCCGTATTAATAAACGTTCCTCAATGACGTACCCAAGTGCGATATCATTTGATACGCCATTATTGTAATATCAGCATCTCAAGATCATTGCTAATTAATAAACACATGAAAACAGTATCCCAGTTACCAAGACCAGCTCCTCAAGATGCTGTACTTGAGGGCTTGATCTCGTGAACGATTACGTCACATTGACCGAAGTTTTGAATGACATTCATCACATTTCGTTCTTGATGGTTCTTGCTATGTCGTAAGATTTATTGAAATACTTGTATTTTGTTTAAATTTTAATGAATAGCGCTGTATCATGTTTTATAGAGTATAGTTCGGAAGCGCCCCGATCACACGAACCTTCGCCGGCTCGGTACCGGGTCCCATCGTACCCAAGAATGACGACATACGACACCCTTATTTGATTATGTAAATATTTATTATGCTACCCATCAAATCTTATGAACGTGCGTTAATTAGGAGTGTTGGATAAAAACCTCATAATATGTTTATATTTAGAGTACAAGTTTATTATTATTAATTTACCTCGAATACATTCAAGTTCGTAAATACATACGATACTCGCCATTTTGATGACAGTGGTGGTCGAGGCTAAAAAACATAAAAATTGGGGATTTCGAACACCCTACCTTCACCACAGGGGCTGTGAATAATACATCATTTAATTATTTGACGAATTTATCCATAGTTTAAGGTAAATAAGTAATGGTAATGAAGTTTTTGGATATCTAATGTCGAAGTTTCGCGCCAATCATGCGTGTTTACATTTTTACTTTTCACAAATTTCACACACACAGTTAAAGATAAGATTTAAAATTTGACAAATATTATTGAAAATATTTTGAACAACACGAAAATGCCCAGGTCTTAACGTAATATTTAAACACAGGTCCATTAATACGTACATTACCATTACCTACCACTACTCAATTTGTGTTCGAAATCGCCGACCATTATTGTTTTTTTTATTGCAATGATGTGCGAAAGCGATTATTCCAAACGATTTTTTTTTAAATTTCGATTGATAATATATGACGAATGTAATCGATACTTGGAAGTTAAATAAAATTAATTTAAGCAGTAAATATAATAAGCATTGTTTATAATAATGATTTATGCTTTTCTAATGTCATTTCAATAGTTTTTTGGACATTTTACTGAAACAGAGTCAATAACAGACATTTATTGAATTTCGCGCCGAAATTTTTCTAAGTATATTTGAATTTATACTCGGAATGCGCTCGCTGTTTAAAATTATTTTAATGACAACTATTATTTATTGTGGATTTTATTTTTGATACATTCTAATAGTTTTCTACAGAATTCCCAGTACTTAGTTATATATTTTTTAAGCAGGCTTAGTAAAATTTTGTTTGAGAAAAATAAATGAATTCTATAAATTGGGTTTTCTGCAAACACTTTCAATACTTTTTGTTAGTTATAAGAGTTTTTATTCAGTTTCTATTTTTTTTTTATTGCGAATATCGATTAGGCTGTATGCAAGTTTTGAATCGAAATAAGAAAGTTGGGTGGACGGTCAACACTAAAAATTGTCACGTCGCAACACAATTTTTAGTAATTTTTATCAAGATTTGATCGTGTTTTTTATGTAGTTTATGTATGAAAAATGCTAAAAGTAAGAACGCAGACAGAATAATAATATCTTAATTTTTTCCTTTTGCATCTTTTCAACAAGAGAGTAGGTTGTTTATGTAATTATTTTCACTGAATTGAATATGTCTACTTTTCGGATAGGTGTGTAGTAATACCAATTCTATACAACTTTCGCAGTAGATTAACGCAGTTTGTCCGACCTCAACATATAAATAAATTATAGATTTTTGGTAAACGATATCGCAAAGACCATAAAATACACACACACAGAACTCTATTTCATCATAATAATTAATTTCATCCAAAATATTTTCAAAGTCCGTGTTTCGCGGTACTAATCACGACCTCAAGTCACGGACCGCCTACACTCAGGTTTAAGCATCTTGAGTACACGCACCTATTGTATACTTAAGTGTCAAGTTTCATTTATTAATCAGTCCGTCACTCGGCTGATATCGTAAACCCAAACCGTAGCTTGAGAACGTCAAAAATATGTTTATTAATACGATCAAAATTAAATTCAAAATTTAAAAAACCCCCGACACAAAAAAATAATAAAATTAAATGTAACTAATTGGAAAAGGACCAAATAATTTAAAAACCCCCAACTTAAAGAATCTAGGTAACGAGACTAAAACAGATAAATTCATATGGCAGTCGGGGGACCTCTTAAAATAGAAGGTGTTCCACAGAACGGTCCCCCGACTTCCGCATATTTTATGAAGTATCTTGTGTATTTGCGTACGGTTGTCACCATCTCAGGTAGCTGGGCTGATGATGGAAGGTTCAACTCCTTAACAGTAAGAAGTTACTCGAACAGGCAAGGACTGTTTTAGTAAATTGTTTTGATGTTTGATAGGGCATTTGCCACATTTGGTCTCATGATCATCAAGTTATGACCTGATGCTGCAGTCAGGATATTCTGCAGAGTACCTAACTCCTCGATAACAGCAGATATATCGTGTTTAGGCTCATTGAAAAGGGCTCGATGTGTGGATAAACGTACTGTTAATGAGGAACACCGAAGTACAT
Source organism: Mesoligia furuncula (assembly GCA_916614155.1). NCBI lineage: Eukaryota > Metazoa > Arthropoda > Insecta > Lepidoptera > Noctuidae > Mesoligia > Mesoligia furuncula. The sequence goes on from OU744808.1 coordinate 22,437,750, forward strand.
AGAGACCTGATGCTGAAGCCAGTCGAGCATCAGAAAAAGTACAAACCTTGAAATTACAGCACCGTAGTCGTGTTTGGGCTCATTTTAAACAGGACTAAATTTTAAGTTCAATGCAATGTTGACATAAGTCTGGCCTGATGCTGCAGCCAGGATTATCAGCATGTAGTCTAAAAACTAATAATTACTTCTTAAAGTGAAATACTTTTGCGAGTTTTTCTTCTGTATAATTATCCTAACAAAGGTTGCCGGTAGTGGCTAGATGAGAGAAGCGGACGATCGCGAACGTTGGCGCAAACTTCGGGAGGTCTACGTCCAGCAGTGAACTGCAATTGGCTGATAATGATTTATAAAAGCCTCAATCGTTGCATTTCACGCAATGCCTTTTCGTCATGTGGTCTATTTAGCAATTTGGTAGGTTCCAAGTCGCATAATACAATGTCATACAGCGTCTTTACACGACTAAGCGTAACATAAACTAGGCCCTTAGCAAAATGTTTCTTGATTAAGTCTATTGTTAAAGTAACTTGAGCATTTGCTCTCGGAAATTATGATTTGGTAAAGTGGAGCTGATGATGAAGACCACAAATGGCACTACTCAATGACAAATATTTCACGGGTTGCGATTCGATTACTTTAATATGGCTGCTAAGCAATTTATGCTCATTACATTACAATGCGTATGGTGAAGTGGAGCTGATGGTGACTTCTCAATCAGCTCCAGTTCTCCTGTTTCTTACTAGGAGAACTCCTCAACAATTAACGTCCATGCATCGGGAAAAGCAATATTTTGTAAAAGGTGATAAGCAGTTGACATTAGGCTATTATAACTTAGATAAATTACAAACTGACCCGCTAAAAAGTGAAAAATAAAAACTTTTTTACAAAAAAAACAACCGACTTCCAAAAACACTATAAATAAAGAGAAAAATAACTTTAATTTCGGAAGTCGGTGGCAAAAACTAAAATACAAATCCAAAGACACCGACTTCCGAAATTAAAGTTATTTTTCTCTTTATTTATAGTGTTTTTGGAAGTCGGTTGTTTTTTTTGTAAAAAAGTTTTTATCTAAAAATACATTTTATTGAATGCTCTGATTTTACTTTCTATAATCGGAAAAAGATAAACAAAGTGATGCAATATTGTTTACCTGTTTAGGTATAGCACCGTAATAAAGATTTGAGAAACAACTATGCCGCAACTTTTTGTGGCCAAAAATACAAAACTTGAAAATGTGGCAACATGTCGTGTTGCTGGCCACTTTTTCAAGTTTTATCGCATGTTGCCAGCGACTGTGATCGCAACTCTGTGGAGCTTAACATTTTTCCACTTTATTGCAGTTTTACCTAAAAAGTTATTTATCCTTATAAAGGCTAGCGCAGATTGGGCGGGCCGCGACGCAACGCGACGCACACTACTGGGGTTCTACTCTCTAACCAACGAAGATACGGGCCCATCCGAAAGTAGTTGATCCGTCAAAACAAGTAACAAAATTTTCGAAGGGGCAAAAACATAATCACGATTAATCAGCGGTTGTCCGAAAGGGTTACCGCTGGCCCGGAACATAAAGGGCTAAGGAAGGAACACGGGTGGGTTTTAGTCAGTAAGAGTCTGACACTCCCTTCCGCTCCACCCAGAGCGGGAGAAGTCATTTGATGATTTCCCAAATGCAAAAAAAAAACCGAAGTACGGACTTCGGGGTCTAAAGTAATTTGATGATCGTTGGTGATACGGAGTAGGATAAACCCCGAAACTACGGATTTCGTGCTGTGGGAGTAGATCCCCAGTATCCAGGCCGCACCGTACTTTTTTGTATGAAAATATGTTGCGCTGCGGCCCGTTGCGGCTGTAATGTGCGTTTGGCTTAAGAATTTCAAATAATTAAATAGGATATTGTAATCACAAGGTCTTCCATACAAATCTACAATCATCATCAACATTTTTGTCCAGATCAAAGCAACTACGCCCGTACGCAAAGACGCTCCGGAGTCCTTCAGTTCTCCAGAAAGCGTCTCTGATGACGGAAAGAAGAAGAGTTTCAGACGCGAGAAGAGCTTCAAGGACGAATGGAGGCCACCAAGAGAAGCCAATAATGAAGAGTTACCGCAAAGAGGCGGCAGTTTCCGCGGCAGGTTTGTGCTTTTAGTATTGTTTAATCAGATAGTGAGTCGCTCCGCGTATAATACTAGTATTCTGCTGCATCCAGTTAGACTAGAAGCCGAATTCAACATAGTTGGAAAAAGGTTAGGCAGATGATGAGTATTGTTTGTTTTCACAGGTACAGTAAACCGTACGGCCATGGTAAGAATTTGACTTTGGAAGGGCATTTATTTCGTTATAGTAAGTTCGATTTTCGTAGTTCATGTGTCGTACGGCTGACCGTACCGTCAGCAGAATTTTAATAGTTCAGTCGCAAACTTAATTATTGTTGATATATATCTTAATACTAGTTTTCAAAGTAGAAGGGCTCGTGGCTAAGTAATAACAGCCGGGTCGGTCGATCAGGTTAAGCTACGCATGCCGCGGTCGGTCTGTGGATGCGTGACTCCTCCATGCCTCGGAAAACACGTTAAGCCGTTGATTCGGCTGTCGCTCTTGGATCTTTGACACTCGCTAAAATGAAACACGGAAAGTAGCAGATGAACGTTCATCATCATTTCAGCCGAAAGACGTCCACTGCTGGACATAGGCCTCCCCCAAAAGGGGGGGGGGGGGGGTTTGCCATAATCGCCACGCTTGGCGCCTCGGGTTGGCGATCGCAGTATGGTATGGTGGTGGAATGTAAAGAGAACGCTGCTGCCCATTCTCCGGTACGCCCCTTAGTCGCCTTTTACGACACCCACGGGAAGTATGGGGTGGTGCTATTCTTGAAGTCCGGCACCACACAGACTAGATGAACGTTCAATTTATATGTAATTTTGTGGAGTGAATGTGGAATTAAACTTAATTTACATTCACTCCGATTGAAGGTCTGATATCAGCTTAAACAAAACCTCCCCATAGATCTAAAAAGGGAGGCTCAATACCGCTTCGCCTATAAATTCCCGATATAATTGTTGATTCTGACAACTAGTCTTACCAAGTGGTATCGTGTTACCCAGTAACTGGGTTGTGGAGGTCAGATAGGCAGTCGCTCCATGTGAAATACTGGTATTCAGCTACATCCGGTTAGACTGGAAGCCGACCACAACATAGTCGGGAAAAGGCAGGCAGATGATGACTAGTTTTCAAAGTGTTGCCCACTCTTCAATAATTTGTTAGAAACACGAAGAATTGGCAAGTTTACACTCATAAAACTCTTCTAAAGGACTGGTGTCCCCTTTTTTTTTATCGTGGGGAAATCCTCATGGATGTCAGGGTGGTGGGAGGGGTCTGTCAGACTCTTACGGCCTTATTACAAAACAAGATTTATCTTTAGACCCAGGTTTAAACCATCCAGCTATTTTTAAATTTCGAACTATAATCCAACGAAGCTAAAGTTCTTATTACAAAAACTGACGTTAAACCCGAGTCTAAGTTGTCAATTTTGCATTTCTCTTTTGTCGGAACAAAGTTCAAAATAGAGTAACTGGCTCGAAGGTTTAGGCTAGGTCTAAAATTAGATCTCGTTTTGTAATAGGACGGTTACTGACTAAAACCACACGGTGTCCTGCTGCTACCTTTAGCCGGGGTGCTGGAGTGCTTGCGCATTTCGTCACGCTCCCCCGTCCAGGTGTTGGCCCGCGTGAATTCATGCAGAACCCGTCACCCTCAGCAGCCGCATACGGCCACCATTTCTCTAGAGAGAGGCGCGCGCGGAACCTGGCGCGCCGCCGTCTCGGGCCTCTCACTGTTCAGGCAACAAACTCCCCAAGTCTGCAGGCCTCACCCTAAGGCGGCCGGAGATCGTTCCGCGTCCTCTTGCGCCCGGTGCGTCTGCTACGGATTAGAAGGGAGGTTGTATCCTCCCTCTCCCTTTCCGCCGCCTCCTTTGCGACTATTACTTCCTCGCAGAAGGAGGCGACGGCGTCCCACGCGCTCTCACTTCCGACCATGGACCGGGCCACGTCCGGCAGCGAGAGAGTATCCGCAGCACCAACCCCCGTGATCTCACGGCGCTGCACTGCCCAAGCAGGGCATTCCTCAGGGGTGTGCTGCGCCGTGTCGTCGACGCAGTTGCAATGGTGGCAATCGGGTGCAAAGTGTAGGTTCCCGGCCTATGCGGCACAGGTACTTTCCGAAGCACCAATGTCCGGACAATACCTGTGTCAGCCGGAAAGTAAGGGCGTCATGCCGTCACTCCAGCCACTGTCTCACAACGGGTCTTACCGCCGCTATAGTGGCGTGCCCTAAAGGACTGATGTCCCTGGCTGATCAGCTAAGTGTTTTTCGCTCAAATTACTTCAGATTCAGCTCAATAGCAAGTGATTTCCACTTGATTGACTTTATCGATCGTAACGAATGATCGGGTTATAACATTATTTATAACGCACGGTGTTCTTTATAACTGTAGAACTATTAAACGGGTTTTTCTTGATTTGTTCTTCACATGAGCAATGAGTTATAAGAAGTATTCCACCTGATTGAATGCCGCTAATATGATATCGTAATGAAACGGAACATAAATGTGATATTGATTTAAGTTTCGTAATTTTTTTCTTATATATTAACTATGATAATCAATCACATATGAAACACTAAGCAGCGTCCCACGGTTTCACCCGCATAAGTGTCGATCCCGTGGGAATATCGGGATAAAAAAAACTATCTTTATACCAAATTTCATCTATGTATATCGGTTCAGCTGTTTTAGCGTGAAGAGGTAACAGACACAGACACACTTTCGCATTTATAATATTACTATGGATAAATTGTCTTTGAAGTAAATACTTTCAGTATATTAGCGGGGAAAAACATAATCTCCGACTTTTGTTTTGATTGTTATTAAATCAGTGTCAGTGGTTTTATAAGATGCATAATTTAATCGTAGTAATCTTTAAATAAAAAAAACCCTGTTTTTGACATTTTACAAATTTTGAGTGACCCAGGTGCCCTAGATGAAATCAAGGGTCACCCAGCATTGCCCGACATGGCGTTGAACCTGTTAAATGGTTCGACATATTATTCCAAAATAATCGGAATCTTCGCAGTCAGTCTTCGAAATTGAATAATCTACATTTCTTAGCAGGGGCTGAGGCTGGTACAAAAGAAACAGTCCCACATTATTACCATTTTATTGTCCTTCGAAAATTATAGGGATTCTTTTATTCGTGTAAAGAGGCAAACCAGTTATCAGTGTATTCACAGCCCAGGTGGCCGACTGTTTTTGTCCCTGTAACCTACTTTTACAACAATTAAACTAATAATAAATAAATAATAACGTTTATTTATAAAAATGGTGCAGATTTACAATAACATATCTTAAAAATTATAGAGGACACAGTTGCTCATTTGCCTGAACTAGGTGGAACCTGTGTTTTAGGCTAGAAAGGTGCTTAGAATTTAAAAAACTGGCCATTTGCGAGTCAGACTCGCACATGAAGGGTTCCGTACAACAAGGCAAAAACGCCGAAAAAAAAAACACGTTTGTTGTATGGGAGCCCCCTTAAATATTTATTTTATTTTAATTTTATTATTTATTATTAAAGCAAAAATACAACTGAGTATTTTGTGAATATTTCAAGTGCCTACCTGTTACCATTATTGATACCAAGCAAAAAGGGGCAAAAAAATCGCGCGTGTTGTATGGGAGCCACCTTAAATATTTATTATATTTTTAGTATTTGTTGTTATAGCGGCAACAGAAATACATAATTTGTGAAAATTTCAATTCTCTAGCTATCGCGGTTCTAGAGATACAGCCTGGTGACAGACAGACGGACGGACGGACAGACACCGAAGTCTTAGTAATAGGGTCCCGTTTTTACCCTTTGGCTACGGAACCCTAAAAAATATAATTAACAACTAAGAAGACTAATTAAGAACTAATATTACCGTAAAAGACTAACATGTTTTATTTACAGACAACTTTTAAATCCTGTCTCACTGTATGATATCCTAAGTAAAAATTGCAGAATAACCTTTTTACAGCCGTAATTATTTAATTTATATGTACTTAGTTTCCCATTTAATTTATTGTATAGAAATGGGCCTAAAAATGTATAAAACTGGTGATGTGCTAAATACAGGAATTCCCAGTGCAGACACCAGTCTCTCACAAACTAGTGTCACAAAGTTTTTAAGCGTATCTAAATTAATATGATACCATTGTGTGTGAAGAGGAAAATAAATTATTTGAATTACTACTGTCCTGTAGATCGCTGAGTGAGTGTTCTCTTCCACCGGCGCTAATGTTTACATTTCAAAACCCTCCGTTTATATTATTACCCCCCAATCTATTTCATTGCTTATCGTATCGCGGCATCGTTTGCAGCTGAACTAATCTGTATAAAATTCGGTACTTTTATTACGCAACATAAACTATTTTTGAACACGTGTGTGCTGCACTGTAAAAATACGCATTGCACCAGATTTTCGACTAAAACAACGAGCTTATTCTAAGAATAAATGTTTGTAATATGCTGGATTGAAACGAGAACCCACACATAATTATCTAATGTAAGTACTCCGGTCATTATTTTAAGCGGACGTAGAAATTAGGTAATCAGTCTTTAAGTTTTGACGGCATAATGATATAGCAATGATGTGAATTATAATTAAAGTAATTATACAATCATTGTTATAACAAAAAGGAAAAGTTGGTGATTGCGTTTTCACGTATATCGCTCGAATGATTGAGAGCAATCTGGACCGAATGCTTGTGTGTAGTTTTCTTTGTTTCACTGTCGTCATTTCGCCTCATCGGCGTGGATAACAAGTGATAAAAATTGATTTTATCGAAGTACCGACACTTATACAAATAGTACCAACCTACTTAAAACCGTCATATTATTGGCAAAACTTTGAGAATTATGATTCTGCCTCATCGTCATTATTCTCCTGCCCTTATCCCAAATTATTTGGGGTCTAGTCTAGGTCTAGGTCTAGTCTTAGGTGCAAAATGTCTTTTTCTTCCATAATCTCTATTAGTCGTCATCTCGGTAGTCACTCCCTTTCTAGTCTTATGGTCTTTCACACAGTCCCTAGTCCACCCAACGTTCTGTGCACCAATATTCGCGTTTACTTGAAATGTTATCGAAAACAATCATTACTATTTATAAACAAAAAGAAATTAGTCAAGTATTTTTGAAAAGGTGTGCGTGCCACTTTGAGACAGCACAAAAAGCTATGACATTATTTGTTCATTGCTAGCACGAAGTATGCAAATTTAAATGCGTTTCTTTCATGGGTCGTTTCGTTTTACTGTCTGTTATCGTCATTTCTATACCTACCAATTGCAGTCTAATTGATCGAAAATAGACCCCACAGACTTTAATAATGTTTTAGCGGATTGCAACTAATGGCATCCTACTGACACTAATGTTTATGTGAAAGTGTGGATGTTTGTCACTCGATCACGGTTTAACGGCTGAACGGTTTTGAGTGAGGAAGACAGACTATGTGGATTAACATCTTTTTACCCAGGTAAACGTATATTTATAGTAGTTTCCATACGATGCTTGATAAAGCTAGTAAGTACTCATATGAATGAAATCAAGGCTTGACCAGTGTTATATAGTTTATCGGTATAACTGTTTTATGTGACCACGATAAAATATCTCTAAGTGGCTTTCAGCTGTCTCGTTAGATGTCATTCTGATAACTTTCAGAAATCCAGCACAATGTACTTTCTCTTTGCTCCATTACTTTAATTCTAATCCTCGGTTGACTGTAATTATAGACGCAATAACATTTCTGTTGTGTCTCGCGTTTTGACGAGACGAAAGACGACGATTGTGAAGATAATCCATACACCTTTTTTTTTTTGGTTGGGTAATTATCAAATAACTTCTACCGCTCTGGGCGGAGGGCGTGTCAGACTTTTACTGACTAAAACTCACTTGTGTTCCTTCTGTTTCCTGTGCCAGGGGCCACGGTATCTCTTTCGAACAATCCGCGACCCTGGCGGGCATCGGCCTGATCCTTACCGGACGGCGAGCTGCCCATTGCTCGCTGTCAAAAGCCCGCGCCTGCGGTGGCCGGGAACCGGCTATCGATTCCCGACGCCCAGGGCGTCTCCTGCGGCGACTAGGGGCGTGAGGGCGCAAAGATTGCCTCTCCCTCACGCGCTCCGCCTCCTTCGCGAGCATTACTGCTTCGCAGAAGGAGGCGACGGCCTCATATGCACTCTCGGGCCGTACCATGGCCTGGACTAGGGCCGGATGCGAGAGGTCGCCGCCGCCTTGAGGTCGCAGCGGTGCTCTGCCCAAGCAGGGTAGACCTCCACCGTGTTCTCCGGGTGATTCACAAAGGTGACACCCGGGCGTTTCCTACCGCCTTATCCGGAACCGGAATCTCCCTAAGCAGCCGTGTCCGGTGAGGACCTGCGTTAGGCGGAAGGTGAGGACGCCGTGACGCCTCTCCAGCCACTCCTCAAAGAGCAAAGAGCTCCTCATCGCCGCAATTGTGGCGTGCCCATACTCCATACACCTTGAAGTGACAGGAACAACAAGAGACTAACCTAAAATGGAGTTGCCTTGGATGATTCAGCTGCTAATATTACCTATCTTTATTTTAAGTAGATAATCCGAAATCGCTTGATCAGTCGTGAATGTTTGCAATAATAACTCTTTGTAAACAGGTTTTGTTTCATATAACAACAGTTTATTATTTAATGAAACGTGACCGAAAATTAAATCTGCTTTTTAATCTTAAATTCAGCTTACTGCTGCAATTCTTTACAAAGGCCTTTTTAAAATTACGCTTTAACACCCGGCCCCCACTTTTCACATCTAATACGCTATGGCTGTCCTTCGAAGGAAGACGGAGTTTTCAGAAGCATTTATGAGTGGTTAATGGTTATGTAAAAATAAATGTATGAAATCTCGCAGAGTAAATGACGTCAACCAGAAATCGTCTGAAAAGCTGGCAACCTGTAAAAACCAATAAAGTTTTTAACTCGTCATAATTTAGGTCAGATCTACCTGCTTATCTCGCTTTTCTTTGTACCTACCTTAATCCGTTTGACAGAATCCCAAAATGACAGCTCTAGAATCGACTTATACCATCTAGTCTATGCAATCTCACACAATACGTAATAGTTTAGTTTTTGTTTTCTAACAAAAAAGTAATAACAGAGCATGAGTCAGGATTCATGGACGGTTTGACCTTCATGTCGGTTCTTTGAACCCATGAGTTTAGTTGCGGCCAGTCTAGCTACAGAAATGTATAGGTAGGTAACCTGTTATTTAGTGATTAAAATAAATGATTTATTAGTTCCTGTGTTCTTAAGGAATGTTGTTACGTGTGACAAGCGTATTTTGTAACGTGTGGTTCTATTTTCTGTGTGCAGAGACAACAGGGAAGGTTTCGATAGATCTGGGCCCGGCAGACATAGTGAGAAGTTTGGCGGCAGACCGGAGAGAGGCGAACGGTGAGTCCTGCGAACTGTTTTAATACTTAAGTACTGCATAAAATAACAACATAATTTATCTTGTTGCATGTTGATTCTATCCTACTACTATTTTTATTCGGAACTCGTGAAAGTAATGGCGGAAAATAGATCGATAGAGCGTGCCGCACATGCGTCAACTATAAATATTGCTAATTGAAACATTCAATTTAAATAATTATGCATTGTCTTTGAGTTAATGCATTGTCCTTGATGGTTTTGATGAAGATTACATTTGTATCGCAGGATAACCAAATCCAAAGGCGGCTATGCGAGCCCCGTTATGATTTTGGTCAATTGTTGTATACTTATTATAAATCTTGTCTTCTCAATCACTTGTCTTTAATATTCTCACGGAAACAAGTAAACAAGAAGGAGTACTTTAATGGAATGATATTCTACTCATAATGCGCGCCGCGCAAATTCCAAGTATGCATAATATCAAGTTACTAACTTACAGCGCAGGTGACCATAATACATTAATATGTATGTTTCAAGAGAAATTGTCCGTAGAAAAAGTGATCAGTCGCGCTAAACGGCTCACGCTCATCTTAAACGTGTATTGAGCAGAAGTTCTTCTAATTGTTCTAATGTACTATTAAAGTCTCATAGTATTTAAGGTTATCACGATATTTTATATGGAATAAGGAAAACTGCTGCTATTGGTGTAGTATCACATTTATATTTCCTACACAGTAATGAACTTCCCATTTCGGTAGGTAAGACTTTCTTATTTATAAGTGCTAATGATAACGTAAGTTAATAACATTGTCATTTTAAACAGTCCTCCTTATAATGAAAGACGTGGAGGGCCCCCGAAATCTCGTGAGAACGCGGCGCCCACGTCAGTAGGCGACGACGAGTGGGAGTCCCCCCACAGGCAAAATAGAGACTGGGAGAACAACCCCAGAGAACGAGAATACACCCCAAGAGACAGGGAGAATAACCCAAGAGAAAGGTATGTAACACCCAACAGTAACATTATTCAGTTTACTTTCATTTGCAAATATTATTTACCAAACACTTAAAATTCGATCCGAAAGTGTAGACTTATTTCCGATAGCACAAATTGCCCATTTACAATTTACACGTAACTTCCAAACAAAAAAATTGAACGCATAATAAGTTAAAAATTCAGCTCGCCACTTTCCCCGATGCAATGCGTTAACTACGAATTAGGCTGTTTGATAAAACAGTTGCAATGATTCGACAGAAGAAAACCTAGGTCGGAACATCAGCACGATAAACCGGGGCAAAAGCCTGGTTGGAAGAAAGACTCGAGTGGGGTCGGGAAAAGGCTAAGGCAGGCCGCGGAAGCCGCCTCACTCGACGCTCAAAACGCCCAAGCCAAGGGTACTTCGATACAGGATCGACTCAAACGGTACTGTGGTGCTTCAGGTGTACGTAACACGACACATCATACACCTGTTGACAACGGCTGTTGCGCTTACTGGTTCACCAACATTAATGCTTTATTGATTGATCATTGTGTGTCATTGTTTGTGCCCGTATTTCCTATTTACCCAAGTTTTCGTTTTTGTTTGCGATTTCATTATGAGTAGTAGATTTTGTTAACATAACATGCCTGCTGATTTTATGTTCTCACTTTGTCTGAGTCAATAGTTTATTGTTAATACAGACGATAATTGCAGCACGTTAGATTGCGCGATGCCAAGCAATTATAAGTAAAGCATTAATAGTTGAATCAGCGTCGTCCTCGTTGTCTCGCCCTATTTGCTTGTCACGCTTGGATTGCGCCGCACATTCGTATCGAGCGTTCTCAATACGTTGCATATCTGTCGGCTCTTGTTTATAACATTCCATTGCACAGTGATGTCTTACACTGTTGTAAGTTTTTATTTCAGCACATTTTGTACTGTCTTCGTCATTCCATTGTAATAATTGTATAGTTTCACAGCTAATTCTTCAGGTTTTATTACACTTTAGATGCTTGGTGTGGTCAGCACAATAATGTTTAATAAATCATGTAAAAAAAGTAGTATTAGTGTTTTTGTTTTATAATAAATTAATTAATTTTAATGCTTTGATTTTTTTATATTACATACTTAACATGCAATAACACATTTCAAAGCAATATTTCCTTGTACTACAATCTTATTCCTGGTTTCAGGGAGAACAAGTACAGTCAACACGATGACCGTACAGAGAAAGGATCTGATGACTGGGGCAACAGACCGAAGCGGGACAACCGATTCGACCGGAGTGACCGCCCTGATCGCCGGGATAACCGTGACAACCGGGATAACCGTGACAACCGGGATAACCGTGACAATCGGGATAACCGTGACAACCGGGATTACCGTGACAACCGTGACAACCGTGACAACCGGGATAACAGAGACAACCGCGGGGACAGGCGCGACAACTGGGGAGACAAGAAAGAAAACTGGAATCAAAAGAGAGAATTCCGACCAAACTCTGACAGACCGCCGCGCAGCAACTTCTCTCCTAGAGACCGCGCTGATCGCTCGTTCGGATCTGACGACAAGAAGTCTGACAAGAGCTTTAGATCTCAGGACAGTGGCCGGGCCCCTCCGTACAAGGGCCGCAGCAAGTTCACACAGGTTCAGTACAAGGAACTGGCGGAACCGGTACCGCTCGACACCCCCTTCCCTCCGTCCGATCCAATAGAACCCGGCGCGCAACATGAAGTCTCCGTCACATGGATCATATCCCCCGAAAATTTCTACGCCCAAATTATGTCGCTACAACCCAAATTCCTCGAAATGATGCACAAAATCCCAGAGATATACAAAGGAGTGAAATCCTATACTGGTGAGGTACCCATCGGAGGGTCCGTTTTAGCTCGTTACCCCATCGATGGAGTCTTATACCGAGCGACAATAGAATCCGTGCAGCCATTTTCGAAGTTTATCGTGCGTTATGTGGACTTCGGCAACAAGCAGTTAGTCGATGCTAAAGATATTTGGCAGATAGATAGACAGATGCTGGAATTGCCGAAAATGGCTGTCTGTTGTTCTTTATCTGGGGTTGTTCCCGTTGACGGGGAATGGAAACCTAATAACCTTGTAGACTTGTGCTTCAACGCGCCACGTTACCAGTGCGTGTTCCAAGAGAAAGTCGATGATATTTACAAGGTATCGCTGTGGAACAATGGCGTGAGTGTAGCCGATATGTTGGTGGAGAAGGAGCTCGCTAAACTATCTGAGCACCAGTCGTCTGTAACTTTGAAAGGTAAGACATATAACGTAATGTATTTTTTTTTTCGTTCTGCACGTTACCTGGGAGAACCTTCTGGTTACGAAGATATTGAAGGCCAAAATTCGTACTTTTACTGACGATTTGTTACGAAAACAAGTTTTTAATGTTATATAACACAACTTTAAATACCCCACGACTCCTATTCTGTTGCTTGCATATATTACGCACAATGTTTTGCGTGTGTTACATTGCGAACAGCAACGGAGGTTGCAAATTTTGGTCCCACCCTCCAATACATTGTTGGATTTGCCACCAAAAATAAAAGTCGTTTCCTAGCAATTATTTATGTGTACAGAATGCGTAGTTGACGGCAATATGATGGGTCTTTTTAAACCCTGTATTGTTGTTTATCCATGTACTACTTCAGTCTAGCTATTCACAAGACATAATCCCCATATTGTTCGAGAGGTTTGCAAGCAAGAATTAATTGATTACATGACATCCTTCTAATTTCCCTCTTAATTCCATTCTCAATAAGCAAACTACAAAGATCCCACTTTAAATTTTGCAGTAGGTATTTAATAGTTAACACGATTGTTCTAGACGAAGCTATCGACCTGACAATCATCGTCGGTCAGCAGATACTATGCCGAGTGACCCATGTGGAGTCTTTCGAGAAGTTCTATGTACAACTTGACATGGACAAGGCAGCACTGGTTGAGGAAGCTATCGCCAACTTTGACACTAGCAAAGTAAGTACTGAAATTGTGGCATACTAACTACTTCCGTATGAATATATTTCATAAATTAAGTTATGGACGGAGACGCTACACTCGGAAGTCGTGGACGACTATGTTTACCTAGGACAAACTGTCCAGTTAGGTAGGTCCAACTTCGAGAAAGAGGTCAATCGTCGAATCCGACTCGGCTGGGTAGCGTTCTGGAAGCTACGTAACATCTTCTCGTCTCACATGCCGCAGTGTCTCAAGACGAAAGTATTTGACCATTGCGTGTTGCCAGTGATGACATACGGCACTGAAACGTGGTCGCGCATAATGGGCCTTATTAGAAGGCTAAAAGTTACCCAAAGGGCAATGGAGAGGGCTATGTTTGGAGTTTCCCTGCGTGATCGAATCAGAAATGAGGAGATCCGCAGGAGAACCAAGATAACCGACATAGCCCGAAAAATTGCCAAACTTAAGTTTTAGTGGGCAGGGCACATTGCTCGCAGAACAGATGGCTGATGGGGCCAAAAGTTTCTGGAGTGGCGACCGCGTACCTGAAGACGTAGCGTTGGAAGGCCTCTCACAAAGTGGACCGACGACCTTGTGAAGGGCGAGAAGCACAGAACAGGTGGAAGTGGAGGTGCTTGGGGGGCCTATGTCCAGCAGTGGACGTTTTTCGGCTGAAATGATGAAGTTATGGTCGACAAGATATTGTATTACTTACAATAACTTTCATTTTGACAATGCAATAATATGAATGAATTAAAAATATTTTCATTTGGAGTATTTTTACAAATTAAGGTTGCTAACGGCCCCTGCTACGAGTTGTAGGTCGTGAGTTTGTCCATTTAATTTCATCACCACTTCTTCAAAAGATGAAAGAAACCGGCATTTCCGAGAACCAAAAATTTGAAGACAGGTGACATTTACCAACCCGCACTAGGCCCGCGTGGTCGATTACGGCCCACTCCCTTTCACCGAGAGGAGACCTGTGTTCCAGCAGTGGGAACAGTATAGGCTGATTATGGATTATGGAAGGCTGCTAGATATACGCTATCGCAGCAGCTATAGATTCTTTTTATTTTGATTTCCCCAATGTTCGTGATTTTAAAGGTTTGTTTCTAACAGTTTTCGCAGCCGATAAGACGCTGTCTAATCGGCTGCTTTATGGCATTAATGTTTTTATTATTCGTGTAAATATAAAAAAAATGATATGAAATAAACTTTTTTTTTAAATAAAACAATTATTCAATTGTGATTTTATCATCACAAATTACCTACTGCATAAAAGAGTTAACATAAATAATGAAAACCCTGTTTTCTAGCTGACACCATTGACCGCGGACAGTCTCGCAGATGGTGTCCATTGCACGTTGAAGCACGACGGTAAGATATACCGCGCCATTTTAGAAGATGTCTCCGACCCAGCTAACATCAAGGCTGTGATGCCAGACTATGGGAAATCTGTCACCACTGCTTTGGAAAATGTAAGTGGTAACCAAAATGACTGACTTTAAAAGGAAATCTATTCTCCATAAGAAATGACCAATTGGAACCGTGGACCTAGCTTCTGACGTTTCATAAGTGTCCATGTAGGTCTATGTGAAATAAAATATTTTGAGTTTAATTATTAAAGCAGCGTAAAGTGTGAAGAACAACAGCCGCGATGACTTCCTTCTAAGACAAAAATAAAATGTGACGCCGAAGAAAAACTTTCGAAGCGCGCCAGCCTTTTAAAAACCAGGCAATGTCCTTATATTGTTCACATCGTGTTGCAAGCACTGAAGATTTATTTCTATGGTTCAGGGATTGGGCAGGGTTATAAGTTAGGATAACAAGTAGATTGAAGCATCTATAAAACATATTTTTATCATATCAAACTGGACTCTTAATAATCAATTTCACATATTAGCACTTTCATTTATTGTAAAAAACTTTAAAAGAGTAACCGGAGTTTCTTCTCCATATGAAACTATCATTGGAAAGGGCAACTAGAATAAATTCAATTCTTTTTTTTAATTTCAGTGTGCATAAGTGTCTATTTGAAATAAATTATTTGTCTTTGATATACAATTTTTCGTAATTATTTCAGATCATGATCTTACCAACGGAACTGAGTGTGTACTACTACCAGTCACTGGAGTGTTGTCTGAACAACTACACGGCTGAGTCCAACCAGCTGATGACTATTGAGGAGTTGCAGACCAAGCTTACCGGCAACAAGGTCATTGTGTACATCAACTATGTGGAGGGGATCAGGTAAGCATTTTGTTTTATCGGAATCATTGACTATTTTCACTCCATTGTACTTACTCACACACATGCCTGCAGCTACAGATATAGATACACCTAGGTAACGCAAGAACTACTTTCCGTGCCTAAAATCGCACCAGCTTACGTACAAAAATCGTAAGCCGCCACTTTCACGCTCAGTACTGTGTACTGCTGGCTGGGTGAGCGTGAGCGCTGGCGCTAGGCCCTGGGGGTGGGGCGAGACGGGTGCAGCATGCGCCAGCGTCTTTGAATCGATTTGAGTTTCCCATGACTAAATAGTGCTTGAGAAGTTGAGACGATATAGAGGTGGTCAAAAAATGGCATGCTTGGTTTTCATACAGATTAGCGTTATCTAGGTCTATCTATAGCTGTGCCTGCAGCGTTATGAAGTCGTCAAATAAACCTATTTTTCTTCAGTCTAATGATTTTTGAGTGACAACTTGGAATTAAAAAGGTCAAATCAAATAAGATTTTGTTGCAATGAAATTTGAACTTTGTCACATATGATCTTCTTCTTAGCGTGTCGATAGCAATATAAATTGTATTGACCCAGAATTCGACTACTTGTTTGGCACCATCACCAGCGTCCACCAGTTTCTGTAACTTGCAGCTGACAGGACACGCAGGACACAATATTAAATATCCCATTGTTTGTGGAACAGCACCACATTTACACTCCAAGGCGGAGTCGTGTATGATAATGAGTTTGTTCCAAAACGTGATTTTTATACATGCGAGATGCTTGATGTTTAAATATATACCAGATATAATTATGACAAAGACCGTGGGTTAAAGCCGTGTATGTATGTATGTATTTACCCCTTTATTCATAAACATTGCTTAAAGTTTAGTAATGATTATCGACTATTTAACCATTCAGTTTTGACATTTGAACATCACTTAACTTCAATAATGGTTTATAAATAAACCCCTTAGGTTTTAAGCATTCATAAACAAATAAATTATCTAAGATTACTTAAATAAAAGAGTGTTTACTTTGTAATATTAAAAAAATATAATCTTGCGACAATTGTAATAATAAAAAATATATATTTTAAAGTGTGTGTTGTACTCCAAATAAATAAACAATAAGTAGAAGTGAAAATTCGGGCGCCAGGAGCACACACCAAACTATGCCAAGGATAGACTAACCTGCGGGGCTGGAAACTTTTAATCTTCAAGCGGGGAGTATCAATAAAAGTCGACACAAAAGTTATTGAACGATTTTATTACCCGAAGGCTGCTGGTCTCAATATACAAGAAAATTCCTTTCCAATATTAACAGTTGGTGTAAAACTAAGATGGAATAGAAATTAATTTTTGTCCTGTCATTATTGCACTTTTGTCAATTTAAGTTAAGTATTATAAACCATACCATATTCCGGCGAATAATCTAACAAACCGAATGGGCAAACCCTGGTGATTTTGATCTTCGCGGGGACGTCAGGCGGTCCATGATATATGTCGGTAGGGGCTAGCGTTAAAAATTTAAGTCTTGAAGTAAAAATAAATAAGAAACGCCTCACGGCTGAAATCAAACATGAATAATGGTTAGCTGATGTTCAGCGTCGACAAAAATGCCGATCGGAATGTTTACGACCAAATGCAAATTAACTCACCGTTTCTTTTCCAAAAAAAAAGCTTTTACATCAGTAGATGAATTAATCCAAAAAATATATAAGGTTCAAAAGATCCTGAAACAAATATCGAAAACTATTAACGTCTGTCATCCAAATAACCACGCGACACGTGAGTAGGTATGAAACCACGAAGAATTTTACCAACCTTTTTAAAAAATATGGGCAATCCCATCATGATGCCGACAAGGGCAAATCAGCTACCACATTATTTAGGACTAGATATCGTCCTAGCCGTCAATAAATCCCGATTTATTGTGGAGCTCTCAAATCACTCCATTTTAAGCAAAGGGTTGGGTCGGAAAGTGTCAAAATCAACTGACAGCATCAAAAGAAAAAATCAGTGTGACCACTACACGATTCCGATTCAAAAAAATAAATTCTTACATGGCAACACCACCATGTTGCCTTCAAATTAAAGCAAAGAACGCGCTATCATGTAACAGGCTTAAAAGACTCGTTACATTACATCCCCTCCCGAAAATAAAAGAAAGGAACTTTCTTTTATTAGAAAGAAATCTTCAACCAAATAAACCTGTTAAGACTGGTTTATTTTCTAATTCAAAAAAAGAAAAAGAATCATATAAGATTCAAAGTGCAAATCAACTCTGAAAATGTCAAACGACAAAATCTCAAGAATTTAATAAAAGTAAAAAAAATGTAAATGACAAAAAGTCAAAAACGAAATAGTGAAAAACAAAAAATTATAAGTTATAAAAACTCATCAAATGAAACGAAGAGAGAAATCTCTTAGCGCTCCAAAACTCCAAAACAGTGCAGTTAGGCACTATAGCCACTGACTAAAAATTTCAAACAAATTCGGACAATTTACCAAGACAAACTACAATTTTTATAGTGCAGTTAGGCACCTATCGCCACTGACTAAAAATTTCAAACCACTTGGAACAGTACGACTTTGAGTGCAGTTAGGCACTATCGCCACTGACTACTATGTCAACCGCTTCCAACACAACCATCTCTATGAGTGCAGTTAGGCTCTATTGCCACTGACTAACTCCGTATTCAACAATCCAAAAAATTTGAAACTCCGAACAAAAGTTTTTAAATAAAGCTGAAAGACCTTATTTAAAATACTGTTACAGGCACAACCTGCAACGAGACAAAGGAAAGCATATTGTGATCGGCTCATCACCACCGAACTCCCGAGCACAACAGCTGTAAAAGAATGTGAATGCTGTGACTGGCTCAACACTACCAATCTCCCAAACACAGACAAACACCAAAAACATTGAGATCTCCAATGAGAAATCTCAATAACAAAAAAGCGAAAGCCAAAGTTTCACAATGCGACCGGCATACCACCACCGAACTTCCGAACGCAAAGGAAAAAGGATGACGAAAGTCAAAACAAAATCTCGCATCGTGATTGGAACAACAAAGTCCAACACAATGGAAAAAAGTCGAAATCAAGGTCAAAAACTACACCAAGATCCAAAAAATAATAAGGCATTTTGTAACAAAGGTTACAGAATGACCCCCAAAAAGTAAAGTCCAGGATGAACGCGTTACTAACAAAGTCAAATCCGATCATTAAAAAGAATGAAACTCCAGTAAAAATGAGAAACAATTCTGTCAACGAACAGCACAAAATAGGTTTAAAAATCGATTACTATTTATGACGAAGAGGAAATAGAATGATTTTAAACTATGAGAAAAAAAGATTACAAAAACTTGAAATTGAATTTAAGTTTTTTAACCTCAAGGTAGAAATTACCTGAACTGTAGGGTTGTATAAGATCTTAATAAAATATAAACAGGTAGGTTACCCTTAAAAAAGAAAAATAAGATCTTAGACAATCCAACCAAAACAAACAAAACATAAAATAAGATCCTTCGATGTGAAAAATATTTGGTGTGAAAAAAATAGTATTAAATTAACCAGAATGACCTAAGTTTTATTTTTAGAATGTCTCAAATTCAACAAATTTATAAGAAATTACCTAACATACATCTTTCAAACCACTGATAACCTATCATCCATCCTCTCGTACATCACACTGTCAAAAGTGGCCTTCAAACAAAATTATCAAAATCAAGACTAACACTTGGAAACCAAATTAAAATTTAATAATATCTTTAACATGATAACGTCCCACTGAACCTTTATTTAAATCTTTCAAAACATAAACGTTATCTGAAACCTTTTCAGTTATTTTACATTTTACAAACTTAGGTGCAAGTTTAGCTGAAAAATATGCTTGTGCATTAGATTGAAGAAAACTTCTTCTCCACACCACATCACCCACATCAAAAGAAATGACTTTCCGACCCTTATTATAATAAGCGGCATTACGCTTATACCCCTTTAACAAGTAAGCTTGAACTTTAACAAAAATATCACTAAGTGAATTAAGAGAAACTGCATAAGCATTTCTATTTGAAATTTCTAGTTGAGATAAGTTATCAACAGAACTACTAAAGTGATGTAATGACGCATCAAGAATAAGCTCCCTACCAAACATCAGAAAGTTAGGAGTAAACTCAGTAGCAAGGTTTACACTATTATTTAAAGCTAATTGAACATTGGGCAAAAAACTTGACCAAGTTCTATGATCATCTTTAACAAAACACGATATGCAGGTTTCGACCGTTTTATTATATCTCTCAACAGGATTATTTTGAGGCGTATACAAAGTATTATAAAATATTTTAGTTATATTAAAACCTTTCAAAAAATCTACAAAATGTTTTGAAGTAAATTGAGTTCCATTGTCACAAACTACTATTTTTGGACAACCAAACTTGAGAAATATTTCTTTTTCAAAATGTTTACAAATTACTCTAGTGGTAGCATTGATCATTGGAAAGAACCAGCAATATTTAGTAAAAACGTCTACGACCGAAA
The DNA here is from genome assembly GCA_916614155.1 of Mesoligia furuncula. NCBI lineage: Eukaryota > Metazoa > Arthropoda > Insecta > Lepidoptera > Noctuidae > Mesoligia > Mesoligia furuncula. Next base: position 22,457,961 of record OU744808.1, read on the forward strand.
GTATGTATCTATGACCAGAATAAGTTTTAGGTAGAATTCCTATGATATCGACTGAGAGCATAAGCATGGGACGATCAACCTTTTTAGGATTAATCATAATACCAAAAGGTGGAGATGTAGTATGTTTATAAGCTTTACAGGTATCGCAAGACAAAATGTATTGTTGAATATCATTAAACATTCCCTTCCAAAAATAATGTTGTTTTAATTTATTTAAAGTTTTATGTATTCCCAAGTGTCCAGAATTTACATCATCGTGATTTGATCTAATAGTATCTAAAATATGCTCTTTAGGTATAACAATTTTCCAGTCTAAAAGACTGTGAGGATTATATTTATTTCTACAAAATTTATACAAAGTTTTATTTTCAACTCTAAAATTCTTATACTTTCTAGGAGATTTTTGACATTGGATAAATATTTTTCTATACCCAGGGTCAGTAATTTCATCGTCAGGCAAGACTAAACTATCCTGAGCGTTAATAGCAAACGAAAAGCAAAAACTAAGATTCAAAAAGTTAAATGTTTGAAAATAAATTCTCAAGTTTGAGGTTAATTATAAAAGTCAATGTGGGTAATCCCATAAAAAATTACTATGTTAATTTTATCGTTTTAAAAGTGCAATAATCACTTACAAGCAGCTTAAATCTAGATAAATTAAATGTACAATATTGTACTTAACAATTAGATTAAATTATTTACTTAAAAAGTTAAACTTAGTTTTTAAAATAACTTTACTGTTGAGAACAACAATACGCAGTCTATGCTATACATTTCTGTTGGTTTTGCTAAGAAAAAACATGATATTAAACAAAATTATCAATTGTAAACACCAAACATTGTTTACAAAGATTCACCAAATTAAGTTAAGTACTACTTATGAGTCAAAAATCAAAATAAACACAAAGTTATTAAAGTAACAATGTAGAACAAACCAATGCAAACAATAGACTCATAAGTTAATTAATTAATAGTGCAATAATGACAGTATAAGGTACCAGACAAACCTACTTCAAGTCCCTGTTCGGGCGCCAATTGTAATATTAAAAAAATATAATCTTGCGACAATTGTAATAATAAAAAATATATATTTTAAAGTGTGTGTTGTACTCCAAATAAATAAACAATAAGTAGAAGTGAAAATTCGGGCGCCAGGAGCACACACCAAACTATGCCAAGGATAGACTAACCTGCGGGGCTGGAAACTTTTAATCTTCAAGCGGGGAGTATCAATAAAAGTCGACACAAAAGTTATTGAACGATTTTATTACCCGAAGGCTGCTGGTCTCAATATACAAGAAAATTCCTTTCCAATATTAACAGTTGGTGTAAAACTAAGATGGAATAGAAATTAATTTTTGTCCTGTCATTATTGCACTTTTGTCAATTTAAGTTAAGTATTATAAACCATACCATATTCCGGCGAATAATCTAACAAACCGAATGGGCAAACCCTGGTGATTTTGATCTTCGCGGGGACGTCAGGCGGTCCATGATATATGTCGGTAGGGGCTAGCGTTAAAAATTTAAGTCTTGAAGTAAAAATAAATAAGAAACGCCTCACGGCTGAAATCAAACATGAATAATGGTTAGCTGATGTTCAGCGTCGACAAAAATGCCGATCGGAATGTTTACGACCAAATGCAAATTAACTCACCGTTTCTTTTCCAAAAAAAAAGCTTTTACATCAGTAGATGAATTAATCCAAAAAATATATAAGGTTCAAAAGATCCTGAAACAAATATCGAAAACTATTAACGTCTGTCATCCAAATAACCACGCGACACGTGAGTAGGTATGAAACCACGAAGAATTTTACCAACCTTTTTAAAAAATATGGGCAATCCCATCATGATGCCGACAAGGGCAAATCAGCTACCACATTATTTAGGACTAGATATCGTCCTAGCCGTCAATAAATCCCGATTTATTGTGGAGCTCTCAAATCACTCCATTTTAAGCAAAGGGTTGGGTCGGAAAGTGTCAAAATCAACTGACAGCATCAAAAGAAAAAATCAGTGTGACCACTACACGATTCCGATTCAAAAAAATAAATTCTTACATGGCAACACCACCATGTTGCCTTCAAATTAAAGCAAAGAACGCGCTATCATGTAACAGGCTTAAAAGACTCGTTACAACTTGTTCCAGCTTGGTTACAACTCTATACGACTGCGTGACCGGCCACAAGATCGCCGTGTTCGAGCCTGATGAGGGCGCGTACGACGAAGTCATCCAGTTATGCATGAGAGCAGTCTTTAACTACAACTTCGGAATGGCCTACATCGTCCACATGGAGAACTTGAACGAGTTCTATCTGCAGAAGGCCAGCGATGGTGACAGGATCGCTTTGTTGCTTGATGACCTTTATAAGTACTATGAAGAAGGTAAATCATGATTTTAATATATCGACATTCATCTTGAACCTCACAACTATTTCTTCTTTCTTTCATATTTATTTATTGCGTTCTATAATGCACTAGCTTCTACCCGCGACCTCGTCCTTGTGAAATTTCTCGTTCCCCCGATCCATCGCATCGCCTGCCCGCGCTATTATTTCGTTTTTGCTGAGCGTTCTTTCTGACTTTTTTTCTTTTTGCCCAACTCCTAAAGGTCCTAGCGTGATGTTTTCAAATCCGACTGGTACTACCAGAGATTAGCGCGTTGAAACAAACTCTTCAGCTTTAACATTAGTATAAATAAAAAGATTTTACAAAAAGGCTTATGGGCCCCGTCAGGCCACAGCAACAGGACAAAGAAATTATGGACATAATTAGTTCTTATTTATATTAAGTATGCACCTGTAGATTATTATTAGCCCATTGCTAGACCTAGGCTTATCCAATGGGACGCAAGTGCCATACTTGTGCTTGTTCGATCTAGTCTCAGGACATTTTGTCTTCTCAACAGGAACACCCGAGGCCCTGTCGACCTTCGAGGTAGACGGCATCTGCGTGGCCCACTCCGCCGACGGCAACTGGTATCGCGCCACAATTATCAGCGTCGAAGATACGCAAGTCAAAGTACAGTATCCTGACTACGGCAATACAGAAACTCTACCCAAGGAATCTCTTAAAGTACTTGATCCTAAGTTCTATGAACCGTGCGCACTCGCGTTAGTCGCCAGTCTAGGTCTTGTAGCCCTGCAAGAAGACGCACTTCCGAAACTTAAGGAGTGGACCAACGAAATGGAAGTCCAAGTCACACTGGCTGTAGGCACAGACGGGTGGCTCGCGAGCTTACATTTAGACGGCGTGGACTTGTCCATGAAATTGGTAAGCGAGAAGCTGGCCACACCACAAATAAGTTCAGAAGAAGAACAAAAAGTTGAAGAGGTGCAGGCTCCCGCACATGTCGAGCCCACATCCCTGCCTGATGGTTGTACTCAAGTGTACATCAGCCATATTGACACCCCTGGACACTTCTGGTTGCAAATGGCCGACAAAGTAGACACAATCGAAGAGATTCAAGCTGAGCTCCAAAGCGATGCGAGCAAATACACCGATATTGCGAACACTGAGTTGGGTACCTGGTGTGTTGCCAAGTATTTGGCTGACGACCAGTGGTACCGTGCCGAAATACTTGACTCCGATTCTGATATCACCACAATTCGTTTCATTGACTACGGCAATACAGACGTACTCGACAACCAGCCCGGTTTGATAAAGGAGATGCCAGAGAAGTTCAAGGCAATGGAACGTTACGCCGTCAAGTCGAGCGTTAACGCCGTCCCCACCGGTACAGGCCAGTGGTCAGAATCGTCCTCGGACTATTTCACGCAACTTGTCGGCGATTTAGCAAATCCAGTAGATGCTCTGATTGTCCTGAAAGATGTTACAACGTATGTAGATATCTTTGTTAATGGCCAGAACTTGACTGATAAATTAGTATCCGAGGGTTACGCTACTAGATCTGAAGAGACTGACTGCGGCGATTTGCCGTCCTGCTTCGCCAGCCATGTAAACACGCCCTCTGAATTCTGGATTCAGTTAGAAACAGCGACCCCGGAGTTACAAGCAATGGAAGCAGCAATGGTTGACGCAGAAAACTTCCCGGAACTGACAGATAAAGAGGAAGGCGTTATCTGCGCAGCCAAGTACCCTGAAGACGGTGCGTGGTACAGAGCGCAAGTCATTGTGGACGGATCAGAGGGAACTGAAGTCCTCTTTATGGATTACGGAAACGCATCCATTGCTAACGAGTTGAGAAGTCTGCCAGATGAACTCAAAATAAAGCCTGCTCTTTCTAGAAAATGTGCCTTGCAGAAACCTCGCGACATAAAGTGGTCCCGTCAGTCTGAGACTAAATTTAACGAATTAGCTGCAGAAGGGGCAACTATATTTAATGTACAGTTCATCGCGTCTGGTGACATATCTATCGTGGAATTGTTCCTTGAAGGAACATCTGTGACTGAAGAGCTCGTCGGACTGTGCGACACAGTGGCGGCGGTGAGAATCGCTCCCGTCGGGCAAGAAACATACGGCACGGGCAAAATCTGCTACGTCACAGGCGTGGAAGAATTCTACGTTCATCTCGATGACGTCATTTCAAATCTTGATAAAGTTACGGTAAAGATGAATGAAAGCCCCGAATTTGAGCCAGCCTCAGAACTTAAAGTAGGATCGGTATGTGCTGCGTTTTGGGCTGAAGACGAACAATGGTACAGAGCGAAAATCTTGGAGTTTTGTGATGTCGGTTATCACGTGCATTTTATCGACTATGGCAATAAAGCTAAATGCGAAGAATTCAGGCAACTGCCTGAAGATCTCGCCGCAATAGAACCTTTAGCAAGATGCTGCCGTTTGGTCGTACCAAATGACGATCCCGCTTTAATGGAAAGTGGCAAAACCAAACTGGACGAGCTTACTTTAGATGATGCTACAATAAGTATAGAATTTTTGGATAGCACAACTCACCCAGCTCTAGTTAAATTGACATACGATGGAAAAGATTTTTATTCGGACATTAAACCTGCTGACCAGACTACAACAGACAAGACAGAAGAACCAAAGACTTCTGCCGAAACAGAAACTGAAAAAACAGCTAAAGAATTTACAGAAGAAGCAGCTAATGAGTTACATGAAGCAGCAGACGAGTTAGAGGAAGTAGTAAATGAGCAGTCTGAACACAATACATCACAACCTGATCTCGACGAAAGTATGGAGAGCAACCACACAGTTATTGAGAACAAATCTTTCGAGGCGAAGGCTGACAGTTTGAGTGAAGAAATTGCCGCCGATGAAGTGAAAGATGACATCGCGACTAGTCCTGAGAAAGATATATCTTCAGGAACTCTGGAGGACTCACACGACACCGTAAAGACGTTAGAAGAAGACGAATTTAGCGATTGTGTTTCATCTGTTAATACGTCATTAAATATGAGCGCAGATTCTGGAAAGCTTGTAGATAATGTACAAGAAGTAACAGAAGAATCAGAAGCAGAGAAACCTCCAGAAGCCTTGCCAGAAACGGAAACAGTATCTGACACCGACAAATCTGAGCAGAAATTTGTAGAATCAGGAAAAAATACAGAGAAAGTGACCGAAGAGGCAACAGAGACTGTAACAGAAAAGACAACAGAGACTGTAACAGAAAAGACAGCAGAGACTGTAACAGAAAAGGCAGCTGAGACTTTAACAGAAAAGGCAGCGGAGACTGTAACAGAAAAGGCAGCAGAGTCTGTAACAGAAAAGGCAGCGGAGACTGTAACAGATAAGCCAGCAGAGACTGTAACAGAAAAAACTGTAGAGAAAGTAGCAGAAACAGATAAGTCTGCAGAAGAAGCAGCAAGCGTAGCAGTAACACAAAGTCCTGTCGAAAAGGAAACGGAAAAATCCGCAGTTGAAGAAGCAGAAAGTCTTCCAGAAAAAGCAATAGAAACCACAGTAATAAAACCAGAGACTGAAAAATCCGCTGTCAAAGAAACCGAGACAGAAAAATCTGCAGACGAAGTACCAGAGACAACAGAAAGTTCCATCGAAAAAGTGGCAGATCCATCAAAAGATTCAGCAGAAAAGGTTACAGAACCCAGTGAAGTTAAGGCAGAGGCCGTCAATTCAAGTTAAGGTTGTAAATAAATGAAAAAAGTATTTCTAATAAGTCAACACGAAAAATCTTTGACACATCGTATTATATTAATCAGAGATTTAAACCGATATAACGTGTCTTCATAGAACTGTTTTGTAACATGCAATAATAAAATTTATATTTTGCATTGTCTTTTGGTCAGACCACGAGCCAATAATATAATTGGTAACAAGCAGCTTTTATTATACTTTTTTGTACGAAGTACTTATAGAGTAAAGTGTTATAATTAAAGTTTGACGTATAGTTAAACGTGTTTTTTTTTAAAAATAATATTGTTGATTTATTCGTTTCTCGAATAGCTGACAGTTATATTGAACGTTTCCAGAGACAGTGTTTAACGTTAAAAAAATAATATTGTTGATTTATTCGTTTCTCGAATAGCTGACAGTTATATTGAACGTTTCCAGAGACAGTGTTTAACGTTATGATTTGAGTGCTAAGAGAAATAACGGAAAATAATTAATAACTTTTGTACCATTAAAAGTTTGTAGCTCTAGTATTTCTTATTACATTATTATAAATACTCATTTTTTAGGTTTTATTTTATGTTATCGGTATCGTTGGGTTATGCACAGATTTTCATTACTAAAATAGGAGTTCATTCATAAATAACAGTCTGTGGCCTTTAAAATGTACATACATGACATAATTTATTGTAATTAAACACATTCCCTTCATTTAACATTAGTTTCACATGTGACCACAACCACGAGTACCGTAGGTATATTGATTGCCGTTATTTTTTGTTTAATCATCTTGTAAGATTCAGGAAAAAGGAAGATGTTACGTTTTTTTTTATTTTTAATAAAGCTATGTAGAAAACAAATGGATTTTTATTACATCATCGCTTTAATAACCTCGATGTCTGCTAACAGTCAAGGCACAATGAGCAGCAAAGGTCACAAGGATGTTCTGTGCTGTCAAGTTTTGAGTAAAAATATACGCGTACACGCGTGCCCTATATAATTTTATCATGCATGCTATTTTCAGTAGGTATAGATTGACTTCGTTATCAATAATTAAACATTGTTCGAACATTCTGGTGCTCAGTGTGCGCTGAACAGAATGCGGCCCCAACTACGCCTACTACCTAGTTATACTTCTGATGGATATCACATTAGGGTGCTTACATAAAGAAGCGGGGTTTTCCCGGTCTCGACTCCCGGTACAGGTATTTGCAGGTGGATCTTCTGAGTGTGAGCTTGTAAGTTGTGGGACTATTTCACCCGCACAGACTCGCCTGCACTGTAAACCTGAGCACCCTACTAATACTTTTCTTGAATGCGACCTATAATTTCTATAATTCCAATAGCACTGTCATGATAAATGATCCAGACGCCAGCACATCAAGCTACTACAATCTGTCAAATTTCTTTAATAGATTTTCAACTTTATCACTAAAGCATAAGGTTCAAAGTCGATTGGGAAAATTTGACAGTTTCGGGTAGCTTGATGTGTTGCTGGCGTCTGTACAAACACTTTTTTACACGTCAATCATTTTTTTAAACTAGATAAAGTCGGCTTTTCCTGACTACTTTGAGAAGAAAGGCCGATACAAGCTCTAGAGGTCAGTCTCTTTTATTTAAAGTCCAGACATAATCTGATCATGTGAAGACCATCGATGTCTGAGATAGGTCTTTTGAGGAAAGAACCACACGGATCAGACTACAATATAATGCAGGGTAAGATTGAGTGGATCTGTCTGAGCCTTCAAATTTTCTTTCATACAAACCTTGTGTGTACTGGCAATACCGAACACAACAAAAAAAGAAATATCCAATTTGGTGGACATTTGACGACTTTTTTTTATAATACGCGTGTAAGGATGCCATTAGCCGGGCATAAATCCAAACTGAGCTGCTACCACAGACGTGTGCGTTACCCAGGCCAGATGTTGTCGAAAATGGTAATTTGAATCTTATAGATAATTAGTTTTGCGGCTTCTGTAATTGTTGCGCACATTTTTAAATTTGTTCCGCTTATAGTTTTTTAATTATTTCACAAAAACATTTCCTGCTGGGGTAACGTTACCCCAGCCAGACCTTTTTCTTTCTAATGGGAATATTTAAATAATTACTAGCTATAAAATTAGTTGTCTAGATGAAGTAAATGTTGTGCCTTATTTTGTATTTGTTCTTTCATCGGTTGCGAAGTTATTCGAGATTTTGCTGGGGTAACGTTTTTGGTTTTGCTAGATCTTTGAAATGGTTAAGCGGATTCTTATCATATTTTGTACATGGCTTCTTGGGAATTAGTTTAAATTTGTTCTGCAATAAAAAAACCAAAATAATACATAGCTTAAAGGTTATTTCATTAAATAGAAAAACACTTCAATTGGTCCCAGCACTCTCAATAAGAGCTCTAAAGACTTACTTTAAACGTTATTTTAAAGCTTGTAACTGCCTTCAAATGTATGTGAAGTTTCATTAGTATCCTGTAAGTATTTAACAAGTCATGATGATATTGAGTTCTTCACGAGCACGGTCTTGATGCGCGCGGTGTTATTTGGCCACTGGATTGGATATATGAACTGAATGTTATGTCAATTATTAGTTTTTTAGTTCAGTTGTATATCAGTAAAATTTCAACTCAGTACATTGGATAATTAATGAGATAATACGATTAAAGTCATTAGGAAGTGAATGACCGTGGTAACCCGACCAAGTTTAGGTGGTTACGAAAAAGCGAAAACGCAAAACATTATGGTACCTTCTAAAATATGTAGGATAGTGTTACAAATTTAGTACAGACATGTACACAAGTTTAAAAAAAAACTACGTGATTATTAAATAATTTTTATTGACAGGTAATATAATCATTTCAATTGAACTTTTAAAGTATTATTAAACTTATACTTAAAAACAATCACAGATTAAAATTACAGATAGTAATTTTGTTTTTTTGAAATTTTCTATTATTAAGCCTTAAAAAAATACAGTTTTAGATAAGTACCTAACAACATGTACATATTAATAATAATTTTGCTACTATTTCTGTAGTTACATTATACAAGCTTACCTTGTTCGTGAATTCATCAAGCAGCCTGCACCATAACTATGATCATCAATAGAAGCACTCCACATTATCAGTAATTCGCCACACTTATTATTTTACATTAGCTCTCACGCACTCTATAAATATTTGCAAAAACAGGAAACGGAACTGCCGAAACGCATGCGCACTCTACAAGATGAATTATGTGATTACCACAGAACATAATACTCCGAGAGGTGATTACGGAGCATGTTTAGTGCGGTATGCAAACAATGCGCCCCTTCACCCCACCCCTTCCGCGTCCCACCGAACGACATGTTATATCAGTGATTATTGATAAGTTTGTGCAACTGGAAGATAATAATAATGTTTTCATAGTACAGATATTATTATATTATTAAGTATTTAACAGTGTACGCGTCTGTACCGAAATTGTAAGGTGTATTATACTAAACATTTCAAAAGATAGTATAATGTTCTGCGTTTTCGCTTTTTCGTAACCACCTAAACTTGGTCGGGTTACCACGGTCATTCACTTCCTGATGACTTTAATCGTATTATCTCATTAATTATCCAATGTACTGAGCTGAAATTTTACTGATATACAACTGAACTAAAAAACTAATAATTGACATAACATTCAGTTCATATATCCAATCCAGTGGCCAAATAACACCGCGCGCATCAAGACCGTGCTCGTGAAGAACTCAATATCATCATAACTTGTTAAATACTTACAGGATACTAATGAAACTTCACATACATTTGAAGGCAGTTACAAGCTTTAAAATAACGTTTAAAGTAAGTCTTTAGAGCTCTTATTGAGAGTGCTGGGACCAATTGAAGTGTTTTTCTATTTAATGAAATAACCTTTAAGCTATGTATTATTTTGGTTTTTTTATTGCAGAACAAATTTAAACTAGTTCCCAAGAAGCCATGTACAAAATATGATAAGAATCCGCTTAACCATTTCAAAGATCTAGCAAAACCAAAAACGTTACCCCAGCAAAATCTCGAATAACTTCGCAACCGATGAAAGAACAAATACAAAATAAGGCACAACATTTACTTCATCTAGACAACTAATTTTATAGCTAGTAATTATTTAAATATTCCCATTAGAAAGAAAAAGGTCTGGCTGGGGTAACGTTACCCCAGCAGGAAATGTTTTTGTGAAATAATTAAAAAACTATAAGCGCAACAAATTCAAAAATGTGCGCAACAATTACAGAAGCCGCAAAACTAATTATCTATAAGATTCAAATGACCATTTTCGACAACATCTGGCCTGGGTAACGGACACACCACAGACTTATACAGGGTTATTGGCACTGACCTCTATAATACTGTATTATCGAGGTCAGTGGTTATTGGTAAAACATTAACACCCCTTAAGAGGTCATTGTGTACATTTATGTTCATATAACAAGTCAAAATGTAGGGAACAGCTGATTTTTTTTTCGCGATTTCAGGGCTGGTCCCATAGTAAAAGTTGTTCATAATGATGAGTAGTAACGTTGTTAATGTTTTACCAATAACCCTGTATATGAGAAATTTCAGATAGAATCAATGCCTGACTCGGGTATCGAACCCAGGACCTCATGCTCAGCAGTTACGCTTTCGACCACCAACGAGGCAGTCAGTCTACAGGGGTGACAATTATGTTATAAATAAAAAAATACTGGTATTTGTTGAAGATATTTTATTCTAAAATATTACGTCGAAATATAAAGAGAGAATATTACAAAACATCTATACAATTTTACTATGGCAGTTATCTCATTGTTCTTATAGAAAAAAACTATTAAATATACGAAAATCAATTATATTTACAATGTCCTGCATTGCAAACAAAAATGAGGCCTGATTCTTCCCTGTTGTAGTAAGTGAAATCGAGTTACTTGTCGACATGCAATGTTTTCATGGATTATGCACCTAATAATTATTGTTGCTAATTGTTTGGTAATGGGAACGTGCTTTGGCACTGAAAGTTATACGATGAGCACGTTTTGAGTGTTAATTTGTGGAACGAACCTGGCCTCATTTTTATTATTTAGGATTTAGTGATCATAAAATTCAATACATAGTATTAAACAAAGTTACTTTTTGTGTCTGCTTATGGTCACACTGTCACGCTTAGATCTTCTAAACTACACATTGTATTTTGATGCATCATTATGAGCATATTTTATTCTGGAGGGTTTATGAAAAATACATTAACATTGAACTTATGAATGCGCAGAGGTAGACCGCGAAATTCAAATTTTCTTACGTTCTTTGCAATTTGCAGGTCAGTTTCAGATTGTATCTTGATCAAAATATGATTCGCGACTTTAATAGATATGTATTGATTCTAATGATTACAATTCCTTAAATACGTAGTCGCGAATCATATTTTGATCAAGATACAAACTGACACTGACCTGAAAATTGCAAAAAACGTAAGAAAAATTGAATTTCGCGGGCTACTCGAACTCATTGGTGGTCATAGCCAAAAAGCACGCTGTCTCCTCTGGCTCCGTGTCCGACAGCGCTAGTATCAGTAATGAGCAGTTAGACGCTAGTCTACACAAACAACGTCTAGTTCTCACGCACAGGAACAGGCGCGTAAAAAAAATTTAAAGTGCTTCGGAAAACCGAGTTTTATGAAAAAACCACTGCATAAATCAATTACAAATAAAGTTTATTGAACTCTTCGATAACTGAGCTTTGTCGGTACGGACTTGGTTTTGAAGATTTTACAGTTCTTTTATTACTTATTTACACTCAGAACGACGTTAAAAATAGCAAGAAAAACGAATCTTTGTTGGCTCATAACTTTTAGGGTTCCGTACCCAAAGGGTAAAAACGGGACCCTATTACTAAGACTCCACTGTCCGTCTGTCACCAAGCTGTATCTCATGAGCCGTGATAGCTTGACAGTTGAAATTTTCACAGATGATATTGTATTTCTGTTGCCATTATAACAACAAATACTAAAAACAGAATAAAATATATATTTAAGGGGGCTCCCATACAACAAACGTGTTTTTTGTGGCGTTTTTGCCTTGTGGTACGGAACCCTTCGTTTGCGAGTCCGACTCGCATTTGGCCAGTTTTTTATTTTATTATTCTGTTTCCGTACAGACAAAATTAATAATAAGGTAAAACGATATTATGTGTAACTTTGGATGCACAATGTCAAACAGTGGAGTACTTAATACTTTCTCGAAATTTTTATGAAAAAAATATCGACTAGCTAGTGGCAGCGTAAACGCTCTAAAGATATGCACACAAATCTTCATATTATGTCATGTCGCCATTTCACTCGTGGGAAACCGGGGCCGGCCGTTGGTACATAATAAACGTTCATTGTGATGGCGTTTTAACAAAAATTGCGCTACATTTATGCAAACATAACAAAAACGTACTACCAGCTAATGTTTTATGAGACCTTTTATTCCAAAATCTTTCAGATCGTCGTGTTTTTCCAAAATTAGTCCTTTTTCATTTGCTAGATGGAGGACCGAAAGTAAGGCTAAGGGCACACTAAGAGATTCACGCATGTTGGGTGTAAGTTTGTCTGGTAACCGCTGGTATATTGAAAAGAAAGTTGTTTCTTTGACATCTTCTTTTTCTCCTTCTGGCGTGTTTTCTGTTAGCATTTTCCATGTGCAGTGTTTTAGCTGTTTCATGTCCACCTTCTTTGCCCGCATCGCATAAGGTATGAAGATTTTTGCGACCTGCGGGAGTAAGGTTGTAGTTAGAGCAGAAGATACAATAATCTAATATCACACCTGAATCACCAGAAAGGGTAGGTAGAGGTTATACACCTACACCCAATTTTCGTCAGTTATGTTCCATTGAATTGTAACTGTTTATAGTGTTGCACAAATAATATTAGTGTTGTATATTACCTTAGTAGGTGGCTCCAACATGTCGGTAATCTCTTCTGGCTCGGCCGTTTTCAATTGGTCGTGTAGGTCGCCCGCCGCCGTCGCGTCTTCATTGCCCCAGTCATCGCCATCCTAAAATAGTTGATAAACGGCTGTTATTTCCCGCTTATGAGATTCAACCGTTAAGGAATGATGGGCATTTTTGTTTGGAGCCTGGCCTGATTACCAATAGAGTTCTAATAAAATCCACGAATGACAGGCGGGACCAACGGCTTAACGTGCTTTCCGAGGCACGGAGAGGTCTTGGTATGTAAAAATAGTCACCCATCCAGGGTACAACCGCGGCAAGCGCAGCTTAACCTGATCGATCGACCCGTGCGGCTGTTATTACTTAGCCAAAAGTCCTCTCAATGTTATGAGCCAATAACTAATATTATTGAGAACTGCTGTGAAAATTAGCGTCATAAACTAATACGTTTACATGGTACTTGCAGGTCTGATATCTCTTGAACCCGGTATTTCACAGCCTTCTGCTCCTAATGAAAATGGATGCTTATGTTATAAACCGTCATTTGATGTATATGTGGATGTGGACATACCGGCCAAAACGCCCATCATTCTTGACTCATTAGCAACTATTGCCCGAGACAAGCTAGGCACGGTGCAAATGAAGGGAGACGGATTGTGAATCGTATTGCTTGGCATATCGAGGTGAGTCACTGTGCAGTAACAAATTCACCTGTCAGCGGGGGTCACTTCAAAGCCACCATAAAGTTTGAATCGGGTTGTAATAAGCGGGCGTTTTAACCATCGCGCTAATGGCCAATTTACACCAGTATCGCCATAATATGGCGATACTGGTGTAAATTGGCCCTTCTTGAAACTTCTTCGACGATCATCCTCTTCATGTATATTATACATGAAGAGGATGATCGTCGAAGAAGTTGCAAAATTATTTTATATGTCGGAGACATCATTAGTACGGGAGCTGACTCAAGCGGAAGCGGTGTGACGACAACGACTATTCGGAACGCCAGCGCCATCTGGTGGCGCTTGACAGAGTCTAGCCCGAGTTCGTGGGTGGTCAACGCTGGAGGAAAGCGCGACAAGAACGATGTGGAGCTCTTGGACATTGGACATCGTACGAACAACATGTGCTCAGAAACTGTCCCGCGTTCCGTATCTGGTTGTGTCGTGTACCTACAGTGTGTAATTTGCTAGTGTGATTAAATTGTTCGTGAAATTATAATCTGATTTGAACTGCAAACTGTTTTTCTTTTGCGCAATAACCAACACATACCCACTGTACACCACATAGTTCAAATATGGCTGATAATAACGAGTCACACTATACCTTCCCCGTCATATACATATCTTTAATTGAAAGATTCTTATCTGCTTTACCAATTACTATTTCACTGGAGTAGAATACTCACAGGAATATTATTAGGACAGTACGACGCATCGTTCTCATTGTTATAGTCATAATCTCTGGCTTCCTCCACTGTGACTGGCTCCGGTTCAGGTTGCTTGCTCTGCTCGAGGTCGCGTTTGCGCAGCATCATCACGTTTCGAAGGAGGAAGAGTTTCCGGAAGTGGGACTCGTCGAGGCCTCTGTAAAAGAAATAGATTTATGTCATAAAATGTAAGGTATCTGCGATTGCTCGATTCCTCTGGGCAAGAGTGAGTTAAATGATTCAAGATCATGGTTTAAGGGGCTGTCTCCACGAGCGAGAGAATCGCGGCGATATTATCGTCGTGTCACGTATTCCTCTACACTCTCTTAGAACGTGTCTCCACACGGCGATATCATCGCCGCGAAAATTTGATGGCACGGTGAGACTATCGCCGCGATTCTCTCGCTCGTGGAGACGGCCCCTAAGTTACCAGCTTAAATTGGCTACGGTGTACGATGGCTGTTTTAAGTCATTACAGTCAATATAACTACAAGAATATCGTGGCTTGATCTAAGGTGTTTTCCAAAAGGAGATATTGTTCGAAGTTTTCATGTCAGCGTAAGCTAAGCATATTGGTGGTAGTTACTTTGTACTGAGTTTTTTCGTTTTTATTCAATGTTTATCAGTAGGTAAGGAAACTTGTAAATGGCCTTCAATTTCATGTTTTAAGCACACTGTATACATATATTAGCAGTAAGTCCTGAATAAAAAAAAAATGTTGGAAATGTTGAAATATTTGGAGCTGGCAGGTTACAAGATAACCTTATTGCCAATAGCCCAACACTTAGACTAAATAATCAGCGAGAGTTTTCCTAATCCCGCGCGTTTCCTTTGGATGCAAGCAGAAACCACAGATCGCCACATGCTATCGTGCATACTCCTTCAGCTTCGTAATTTACATCCCATTTATAGGTAATTTAAAACAACGTTCTATTTCTGTTAATCGTTTGAAAATGACAGAGAGAGAATGATAGTTTAAATACATTTAGCGTTAAATGCATTTAGTAATTTTTGGTGCAAGTGGGTTTCAAAAATCAAATATACAATCTTACCTATCAATAGGAGTTTTAAAGTTAGCCTCGTTCCACGTATGTCCAGTGGCTAGTGTCTTCCTACTGATCATTATCTTGGCTGGCTGGGTCGGTTCGTACTCCCCGACGGGGTCGGATCGGCAGTCAAACGCTAAGCCAGCTACTAGGAAGTCGAGCTGGCGTTTCGTTCGAGGTGGCTTCTTGCCTTCGACGGTGAGGCGGCCGGCTACTGATTGGGTGCGTTCGGTCATTTTTGAGGCTGTGGAAATAAATCGGTCAGCGGGCCGTCTTAGGAGTGGATTTCCACCCAAACACAAGCACATATCTTTTGGCTTAGTTCGAATCTAGTAAATTTTTGCAAAGAAGGTTGTCAAGGAGTCAAAATTCTTAAAAATAACCTTTGATTAACACGCTTTTATTAGGTCGAATTATATGTAACTAACTATGTAATGGAATCTGAGGTAACTAATTTAACCGTCTTCAAAGGGTCGTAGCGTAATGAAAATTGGCAGCTGTATGTAGTTCTGATGACAATACAATAATATGGTACTGTCGAACTGATCTGATGATGGAGTCGGAAGATATGAACTGGAACTTCATGATGGAAAATCGTATCAGAGCTGTTTTGGATTTCAAGTCTTGTAATGAACTTTGATCACAATTATGTTTCAAGATCTGATGATGAAGCCGGAAGATAGGCACTGGCATTCCATGATAGAATATCGTATCATAGTCGTGTTTGCACGCGTGTTTTTCTAGTGTTTTTAAACTATTAATTTATTTTTAAGAATTCAGACTCCTTGGCTACCCTCTTTTTTCGCATTCGTGTTTCCGCCTTCACCTCTATTATTCTTCAGCCGCCAATGCGAGGGCCCGGCCCAGGCGGCCACGATGGCGCCGCAGTACGAGTACTCGAGGCGCGTGTCGTGCGGCGCGCCGGGCCGCATGTCCGTGAGGCGCGCCAGGGCCGGCGCGGCGCCCGCGCGCGCCACGCAGGCCGCCACGGCCACGTCCGCCTCCTCCTCGCTCTCTATGCCGCCCAGGGGCTCGTCATCTGGAATGGCAGGAAAACATATTTAGATGTGTTCGGTTATTACAAATATTGTACCGAAGCCACTGAAAGTCGAGGGTCTTTTACCAGCAGTAGTGATGTAGACTGAAAATAATCAGTCATTTTATTAAAGAGATATGCTATGTATAGAGACAAAACATATCTCTCTCTCGTGAACAAAGGTTTTTAATAAAAACTATAAGTACATCTTGTTCGAAGACGTTTAAAGAAATAAAGATGATGTGTTTGCAGTAACATAACTCACTCTCTCAATATTAATTTTCTTTTGGAAGAAAAGTCAATCCGCGAGTCACCTATATACCTATACATAAATACCTGCTTTTTCCAATGAATGCTGAGGAGAGAAACAAAGTTGAACAACTGTCTCTAGAACCTTTTCTTTCTTCTTTGTCTAATTTCAAATATAATGAAATATATCGAAGGAAAAATACACATACCATACAAGTCGTTATGCTGTTCGTCCTGAGGTATCGGCTCGACCTCCGCGTTCACATCAAACGCAAGCGCCTGCTGCGACAAGTTCAGCCGATTCTCTTCCACCCAGTTGTTTACACGATGGTCACTGGGTAATACAAACAGTACAATGTTCAGCATAACAGTTCGAGGCTATCTTTTCATGATTTTCTTGTGGGTTTTGTAATAATATTGTCCCCTATGGTACTCAAACCTAAAAAGGGGGGGGAGCTAAAATAACCACTTTGGTAGAATCATCAAAGGATAACAATAAATATGGCGAAAATAGTCCGTGTTTTTCGTTTTTTCGCTGCACTGCGTAGGTATAATCAAAGAGATTGGGATTGGATTGGACTGATTGGTATTTTAGCACAGGCAAAAAAAAAATATTGAAAATCCATCACCAATGGGATGTTATATGATTAACCTAACAGTTAACTGTCCATTATGATTTATAATGTATAATGTCTTTTATGATTCTGCCAAAGTGGCATTTTAAGGCCCCCTGGTCGCTCACTGAGTCGCAAAAGTTCCGCCTTGGGCTTTGCCAAAGAGCAATGGAGCGCAGCATTTTAGGCGTTAAAAGAACTGACAGAATACGAAACACTACGGTGCACTCCAAAACGGGGATTATAGACGCAAGCTGAAATGGAATAGGGCGGGTCGCGTCAGCCGCATGGCAACAGTGTCCACACGGTGGGGCCTGAGGATGGACGGCGCTGGCGAGGCTGGCCGAGGAGGTGGCGAGACGGCCTAGACGTGTACCGCAAGGGTTGGATCGAGGTTGTTCTAGAAGGATTCCTGGAAGGATTTGGGGAAGCCTTTGCTCAACAGTGGGACAGTATAGGCTAAGTAAAAAAAAAAACAGTGGCACTCCGGGAGTGCCGGCAAAAGTGAAAACAAAACACAAACAGAATACTTTGCCATCACTCACTGACATATCGGATTTAAAACCGAGTACATCCCGAGGACAGCCGAACACATCCGAATGTAGCGCGGTGTCGGTAACAGGGTCGCGAATTCTAAGGATTTTTTCCCATCTCAAAAAAATGCCCAACGCGCTTAGAAGTTTCCATTTCAAAAGTCTGTCGAACTGTTGAACAGGTCTACTTATTTACCTTAAAAACGCTAAGGATACGCTTGGCCTTGCTTGCGCGTCAGGAAAATTATATGACATACTAGCAGTGCCACGCGGTTTCACCCGCGTAAGTTTCGATCCCGGGGGAATATCGGGATAAAAACTATCCTATGTCCTTTCCTGGGACTCAAAAATTTCATCTAAATCGGTTCAGCGGTTTAAGCGTGAAGAGGTAACAGACCGACACACTTTCGCATTTATAATATTAGTATGGATTTAAATAAGCAAGGAATTATATTATGATTATCGCCTTGGCTATTTGTCATCCAGCTGCATCAAGATGGCAAAAAAACAGTAATTTGCAGACATGCTTTTTTTTCCTATAATGTTCCTACCGCTGACGCTGGGACACAGGCCTCATCAGTGAGGAGTAGGCTGCAATCCACCACGCAGGCCCAGTGCAGGTTGGTAATGTGATAATGTCACATGTCTTCGAGTTTTCGAATATTGTATAGTAATTGACAATTTTTACCCGACTGCGCCACAAGGAGAGTTATGTTTTTCGAGTGTATGTATGTAGGTATGAATATTTCTTTGGCTCGCTCTGTAGCCTATACGGCTTTTTAGCTTTCAGTTTTTTTAACGTAAGTTTTTTACCGCAGTCGGGTTTTTTTTTTATTACCTTTTTTTCACATTTTTTTTTTGACCATAGAATTTCCTTATTCTATTCAAAGGGAAAAATAATACTTACGTGTCTTCAGTATCTGGATCCCAGTTGGAGATAGAGAATCCGGTGAAGGGTTCACAGATATGATCGCTGTTTGTAAAGGCGGGTAGTAGCTTGGCAGATAAAGTGATACGTTCAGATAGATCTATGTTTTGTTCTTCTGGAATGTTCTCTTTTATTTCTTCTAAGAATTGGTCATCAGTTCTGGAATAGGACATAGTTTATTTAAATACATTATGAGACAGACATTTGAGACTGATCAGCAAGATACAGGACGAGATTAGCTTGCCCAATATTTACCAACTAACTGAATTTTGTATGAAAATGAATTAAACATTTCGTATGGCGCTTTACGTTCAACAACATTCCAATGCTGAAACAACACATTATTTGTCAAAGTTAATCAAAAACTTAATAACATTACTTCAATAAATTAGATTTCTGGTGATTTCAGACTGTACCTCAATATCAAAACAAGTGTTTTGTCGTGTATGGGCAGAGTCGCGTTGAACGCTCTGTTAGATGACGTCACATCGCCGGTCGTCGCCGCCAATCGCTCAAAAAATGGATCTGATAGAAAAGAAGACATGTTAATTAGACAGTCGGATTTCAACTTTGGAATGGCCCACCTTCGATCCAGCGCCGCATGTCCTGTCACCCGTCCACTTGATGGTCATAAGACCACTTTAAAAGAATTTTTGCTATTGGTACGCTAAGAAGATGATAGGAAGGGTAAACGAAATAATAGAAAAGTAATAATATTTTGTAACTTCTGCTCCAAACGAGTTATCATTGGTCTTGTTATTATACTAGCAGCGCCGCGCGGTTTCACCCGCAAAAGTGTCGATCCCGTGGGAATATCGGGATAAAAACTATCGTATGTCATTCCCCGGAATGAAATTTTATCGAAATCCGTTCAGTGGTTTAGGCGTGAAAAGGTAACATACAGTCAGACAGAGCTACTTTCGAATTTATAATATTAGTATGGGTAATAGCACTCATAGCTGCGTCCCGCGGTTATCATATCGTGATAAAAAGTATCCTATGTCCTACTCCAGGTCATGTACCACCAAGTACCCACATCCAAATCCGTGAAAGCGTAACAAACAAACATAAAAAAAATTCAAATATTTTATCTTTATAATAGGTATTAGTTTAGGTTAACAAACAATTATTATTACCGGAAGTTTGAACGTGGCGCTAGCTACTGAAAAGTTGAAAAGGTATTGTTTGTGTTGGTGTGGGCATGTAACGAAAAGGGATGAAACGCATGTAACTATAGATCGCGCGGAAGTAGTTGGCCGCGCCTCAGGTATGTGTGCGGTGGGACGGAGGGGCGGGGGCGCATTACTCACTACGTACCAATAATAGACTGTATAATCTATGCTACGTGCAGACTATAAATGTGATGGATGCAGAGGGAGAGGAAAACCAAAGAAAAGATGAATGGATAGTCAAGTGCGAGTCGGATTCGCACACGTAGGGCTCCGTACTATGCTAGCAATAATTTAACACTACATTTTTTTTTTAAATCTGCCTCGTTGGTCTATGGTTGCCAGCGCTACTGCTGAGCATGAGGTTCTCAGTTCGATTCCCAGGTCGGGCAAAAAGTTATTCGGTTTTTCCATCTGGAATTTCTCACTAGCAACCCGGAGCCTGGATTTGTACCCGGCTGATGGCAATAGGCTCGGCCCCTATTAAATGCGACTAACACATAACTGGCGAAATGAGGGGTACTATGGGTACACGTCTGCCTAGCCCGTGAAGATCGTGGGGCCCTGGGCACTTGCCCAGAGTGCCCAATGGAAAAGAGGGGCCTGGTCCCTTTAACTTTTAACTTAGTTTTGTTTTTTGTTGTTAGTGGTCATAGTAGTACACACTCAAGTGTCTATTACGGTTCAAAAGATACAGTGTGACAGACAGACAAACGGACAGCGGAGCCTTAGTAATAGGGTACCAATTGGGTATGGAGCCCTAAAAAGGAGTGAATGATAGAGCTGTCAAGGGAGAACGGGAGAAAACGGTACAACAAGTAACATGAGAATAAGGGCAGGGAATTGATGAGATAGTGATGAATTTTAGGGCGTATGATATGCCCAGTTTTTAATGACAACAAACCTTACCTATACAGTCATTAGTATCAAAATCTCCATTGAAAACTGCAGGGTTAGAAGCGATGGCACCCTTGGATTTCTTCTTTTTCTTCTTGATAGGTGCCGCAGCCTCCCCGTCCGCTGCGCCTTCATCTTGCATGTTGTTATCATCGTCTTTCTTGCCTCTTTTAGTCTATAGGATGTGAAAGAAAAGTATGGGCATGAGTATATTAGATTTCAATATGTAACTACAGCGCAGACAAAGGGGTAGGCTCAATGAGACATACAAAATACTTACCGAGCACTACGAACTGCCCAGCCTTCAAGATCTTTACACACCCCATTTTTGGGGAGGCCTATGTCCAGCAGTGGACGTCTTTCGGCTGAAATGATGATGATGATACGATACACACGCATCAGCTAATTAGCTGCTAGTGTGTCTAACAAAATAATAATAATAATAACTAGCTGTTGCCCAAGACTTTGTCTGCATTTAATTTGTACCTACCTCTCTCTGGTGTGTTTATACAAATATCTTTAAGAGATATTCATTTATTTACGTTTCATGTCTGTGTTTGGGTCACAGAGATTCATATATGTACCAAATTTCAACTTAATTGGTCCATTAGATTCGGAGAAAACTGGCTGTAACAGACGGACAGACAGACACACAAGTGATCCTATAAGGGTTCCGTTTTTTCCTTTTGAGGCACGGAACCCTAAAAATAAAGAGAAAAACGTATTCTTTTGGAATATAGTTTTTTTTTTTTTGTTTGGATTTCACATTTAGCCCAAACATGTATGGATGGTGAATGTTCTCCTTGCATAATAACCGGTTCAGTGGTTTAGGCGTGACAAGGCAAAATAAAACCGGTTAAGAGCGAGTCGGACTCGCGCAGGGTTCCGTACCATCATGTTTTTAATTTTTTATCGGCGAGGCCTATATTCGTCAGAGAATTGTAACAGTGTACATTGCGGTGTAGAATATTGCAGTTTTATGTCAGCGCCATCTCTTGACCGATAGTGGATCTAATGTAAATTTTGTTGATAATTTCTGAAAAAGTGTGATATTTAGAGACTGTTTTATTTTTCCTGTAATCTTTACATAAACTTCTATCACATAGAATAATTACAGATTTTTCTCTTTGCTAACTTCGGAAACAAGGGGGGGGGGAGGAACGGTATTTTTTTTTACACTTTTCATCTAAAGTAAAAAAAAAAGAATTAATTAGTTCTTTTTTTTAGGCCGCTTAGTTTTTGACTTACGAATGTGCAAACTGCGCTCTTTCATTAGTTTAGTTGATAATAAAGGGAATTCACCTGTGCAGCTTTACTGAGTCCCCCAGCCATCTTCAACACATCATAATGCACCGCATCCACCCTAAATGAGTATATCCTAGCAGACGCATCCACTACCGTAGAGGCTGTCTGTAAGTTATCCATGCGTGAATCGTGCCTCCTTAACATTGATGTCATGAAGTCTATCAGCTGCAGGTTCCATGCGTTGTCTTTGGTTATTTTCTGAAATAAAAAAATATTAAGTAAATAAGTGAAATTTTTTGTATTATAGCTAGGTACTAAACAGATTGGTCCATGATAATATTTTCACGGGCAAACTGAATTTGAGGCCAAAAAAGCAATGCATATGCAAATTCAACATGGTAATAAAAAAAAATTTAAGACATTTTTAAATAAATCAAAATAATACACTTACATTTTCAGCATAAAGCTTGAGGCATCCTTGAAAGTGCTCTTTCTGTGGTGATGAAGACATGGTATCCCTGCCTTGTCTAGGTGATGATGTTTGTGGTGTAGACGTTGCCAGGGCACGCTCAGAGGCAACCAATGATGACCTCTCGGCATCATCATCATTGCGTTCCTGTAAAATAAAATTTCAAATATTAAGGTATATTTGATGGTATTATTTGTAATTTTTAGCTGCATCCGATTAGACTGGAAGCCGACCCCAATATAGTTGGGAAAAGGCTAGGCTAGGATGATGATTTGTAATTATTAGCAATAACTTAAAAACATTATTATTAAAATACTAATCATTAAATGATAACTTTGTTTAACAGTCCGTTAAGGTCATATTTGAATTTGTAATTTAATTGCTACATCATAATAATTTTTAATAGGTACCAGAAATAATATTTTTGTCAGTTCAGATTATTGCGAATTCTCCGTTTGGTTATTCTGTATTACAAAGCCGCAGTGAGTAAGTAGCATCACATTATTTGCTATTTTATGTCAGAAAAATAATGGGACTACACAAAAACTTACAAGTGAGCTAACTCATTACTCAATACAGTGTCATAGCAGAACTCTCAGGATAATGGTACACAATAAGCGACTAAGTCGCTAAAACAGCCAAAATTCGTTCACAAAAAGCCGGTTTGTACAAGCTTACAAGTTTAGTAAGTTAGTACTGTTAAGTCTGCATTTTGCTTTTGTCTATATTGTAGTCTTTGGTGTAGTCTGTGCTGTCAAACTGTGTCAAACCATGAAGAGAGTTTGGGATACCAGATCGCCGTAAATAAATATGTGATCCAAGAAAATAATTCTTTTAGTAATGCCCTCAATATTTTCTTAATACATAAAAGGTTATGGGCTATATTTGTGTTCATTTAAATGAAAATAGAAAAATAAGAAGAAAATTTTGAACTGTCAAAAAAAAAAAACAAAAGAAAAGAAAAATGGATATGAGAAAATACGAGGCTATGCCATTTCTGAAAGAGGGAGTGAATTTTCAGACATGGAAATTTCGGCTGAATTTATTATTAGAGGAAAAAGGCGTCGTAGAGGCGATAAAATCTTCGGACGTACAGAGTACACTGGATGTCAAGGCGAGATCGATTATCGTACAATGCGTGTCAGATAAGTACATTGCATATATAAAAAAGTGTGAAAAATCATTAGAAATGATGAAATGCTTGGAAGCAATTTTTGAGAGAAAGTCAGTTTTTAACAAATTGCAACTAAAGAGAAGATTGCTAAATTTAAAATGTCAAAAAGATACTAAACTCCAAGACCACTATCTAAGGTTCGATGAGATAATAGCAGAAATTGAGATCGGAGAAAAGATGTCTGAGTCCGATAAGGTGTGTCACTTGTTATTAACACTACCAGATGATTATGAAAATGTAATAACGTCATTGGAAACATTGTCAACAGAAAAGGAAATAACAATTGATTTTGTGAAAGCGAGGTTATTAGATGCTGAGATGAAACAAAAAAGTGTAAATGAAAATAACAATACTACAAATACAGAAACAAGTTTTACAACTGAAAATAATATAGTATGCTATAAATGTAAGCAAAGAGGCCATAAAGCATATCGATGCAGAAGTAACCACCAAAGAGGTAGGTACTTAAGGGGAAATTTCAATAGAAGAGGAAGAAGAGATGAAAGAGAACATGCAAATATGTCAAAGTATATGTTCACAGCATATGATGAAACAAATTTAACGAATGAATATAATGGGTTAGAGTCAAACATAATAGAGTTCATAGTAGACTCGGGAGCTTCGGATAATATGATACAAGACAAATACAGAGAATTTATGACTGAAATAACAACACTGACAAATCCAGTAAAAATAAAAGTTGCGAATGGCGAATATTTGAAAACCATGAAGAGAGTTTGGGATACCAGATCGCCGTAAATAAATATGTGATCCAAGAAAATAATTCTTTTAGTAATGCCCTCAATATTTTCTTAATACATAAAAAGTACAACGAAGGAGAATGTGGTTAAAGATGTTTATAACAAACTTATAAAATGTTATTGTATGATCTCGTAGGCCACAAACCTCATTTCTAGAGCCAATTGGTCGTATCTGCGGAATAAGACTTCGCCTTCTAATAGAACTATTGCTACTCCCGCCAACACTTATCCTGGCTAGCCCAGGGGTAGAACTTATCGGAGTGTCTATCATCATTGCGCATACGTAGCATACACACCACTTTGTACACAATTTAAAGAAAATTTAAGTAATCACAAAATACTAAGATTATGATCTATTTACGAAAATCAATATTTTCCGTCAAGCGTCAAATCAAAACGCAACGGTTACTTGAAAAGTGACTTGAAGAGATGTACGATGGTGTTTTTTTTTTTTCAAAATTATAGATATCGATAAAATGACATTTCATATCTATGGTGATATCTAAAATCGACTAAATCAAGCATAATTTAATAATAATAATTTTATTATTACAATTATAATGGTGGTATAAAATAAAATCTTAGCAAAGAACTTGTGTGTGTAGTTCAAACTGTGAATATAAGTTCATCATAATCATCCACAAACCGCCTTCATTCACTGCCGCCGCATGGCATGGCTTTTCTTTTCTTGTGCCACTCCACACGCTTCTATGCCAGCCTCATCTGGATATACCCTGCAATGGCAACAATGTCATCCACTCTTATCGCCGCCGCCGCCGAAAGCCCGACACCTCATCTTCCAGTCTTTGGATGCCACACGGTTACAGCCTTACTCTAATTGTTATTACTCCTGCCCAACTGAATTTGAGTTCCAGAGTTCATTTTCTTATCTTTGTTTGGCACTTTTGGCTGATCTCAGAATGTTGTCCAGTTTTCTAAATGCAGACCACCTAAGATGTATTCTCCTGTTGATGCACTTTGGCAAAAAAAAAGGCCTAGGTAGAAATACCAGTCCCATCTCCCATCTCCACGTCAAACATCTCCAATATTTAATTTCCTACTTTAATACAAGGATTTGAATAGTTTGCCTTTTATTAGTTGAATCCGATAATAACTTGGATATGAATAAATAATAAATAGATTATCTGATGATTCAGTGAATTTGATAATAAAGTATTGATAAGAGATTTATTCCATGACTTTTTGTAATAGTGTGATAAGAGATAATTTCATATTTCTAGATAGATAATTTTATTGAATATCCAATAAAATTATTTAATAAACTGTTATTAATTTGATGTTATGCTTACAATTGTTTTTTTTTTAATAGCCAAATAGTGTGTTTCCAAATTTCCCCCACTCATTACAGCTGTTTGTAAACGCATCGCTTGTTGCCAACTTCCCGTCAGTCATTTTGTTCGGTGGCTGATTTCTATGGTCGACGATATCGTTAAAAATCTTTAACATCGGCGAGTTATTTCCAAAGTGACATTATGAGTTCTGGAATGCCTGAATTGGGCTCCAAGATAAGCCTAATATCTAAAGCTGACATTCGCTACGAAGGCCGGCTTTTCACCGTCGATCCTCAGGAATGTACCATCGCTTTGGCTAGCGGTAAGTTGACAAATGGATACTGTTATCTTATTACAAGGCCTCTTTCGCAGTAATCGTCATCAATTTAATGTTTTCTTCTTGTATTTCCTGGCGATAATTATTTTTTCTAGTAGGAACATCGATCGACGTCTCTAGAAAGCTGTTCTCTTTTCCCTCCCGATTTATGCCCATCTTTGTTTATTGTTTGGTAAGGCGTCCAATATGTTTATTGTTGGGCATTTTCCTTGTAATTTGCCATGATTTTTAGTTAAATGTAGCTCGTTGTTTTTCTTCTACCCTCAAAGTGAAATTGTTGGTCCCGCCTATGACCGCGGTTTCACATTGATGACGTTGATAACGTCCTATGTATGCTACAATTTTGTTTTCTTCAGCAGGTGTTAAATTGACGGTACACCGTCTTTGTCCTAAAAATTAATCTCTACTTGTAAATAATCTAAGATGAGTAGGTAGTTAGCAATTAAGATCAATCTACCTATTTTTTCATATAGTATGTTCAAGATGCCACTGTGCAATGGGAAAAATAATGACTTTAAACAATATCTAGACTACCTTCAGAGTAAAAGATTGAGTAGCATTTAAATTGGTGTAAAAAATCCATTTTTTCTCAAATAAAACTAACTACCTACAAATTATAACATTTCTTGAGGTTAATGATCCTAATGCACTTTTCTTCTCTACAGTGCGTTCATTTGGTACGGAGGATCGAGAGACACAGTACCCTGTTGCACCCCAGAGCCAGGTGTATGATTACATCTTGTTTCGTGGTTCTGACATCAAGGATATACGAGTGCTGAACAATGTCCCCTCTCTACCCAATGATCCGGCCATCATGCAGATGTCCGTGCCGCCGACGCTCGGCGCCGGCAGTGCACCGGGCCAGTTCACGGCGCAATACAACCACCCAGTGGTCGGGCAGACGCCTTACCCCCAGTACCACCCGATGGCTGGCTTTCCCGGAGGTGTCCATGCTCAGCTCAACAAGACCAGTGAGTTGTCTCCGCAAACCTCTGTGGAGCTGGCACCCCAGCCCATGCCTGTCACGGGTCCGATTGGCTCAGGAGTGGCGCATCACGCCAATCAAGTGAAAGACCAAGGTTTTTGCTCTTGGATAATTTTAGCTTCTGCTTCAAAATGCTACTTTGCGATTTTTGCAGTGTCATAAAAAGATACTTTGCTAACCTTTCCAGTAGTTATGTTAGTTTATTTAACTAATAAAGTATCTAGTTATGATCCAACTCCCTGTGCTTTCACCAAACTTGCATGTAGACTAATCTTATATGGGATGTATGTATGTATGACAGTTCAAAGAACTTGCATATTTATGTTTGTGTATTTTTGTACTTGTTTACATCTAATTCACACAATTTAATATTATTTAAACGAAACCCATAACATTATTCAAACTTCACTAATTCTTGTAACATCTTTTGAAATTAAGTATTTTGGTTTATTTTCTTATGTGTTGTTATATTCCCTTATTAGAATAATAAAAAAAATAAGTAATATTTCTTAACACCACTAGATAAGATCAGTTCAGTTTATAATCATTTAGTAAATATAACATTAATATTATTTACATAATTATAATACTAAGATGGGAGCAGGTATTCATTTTACAGTATTGGCCGTGGGTGTTGGGAATTTCAGGAACCATAAAAAGTCACAAAAAATCCTTAAAAATTCGAATAAGATTAGAACTACTGGTGGTGGTTAATGTTCCAAGCATGCAACAAAATTAATAAAACTTACAACAACAGCATGCTTAGACAATATTAACAGAAAAAAAAAATCGCAACATGCATTGTCATATTTTCTCCTTGGTCTGTTGCTTGTATGAAAATTAAAAAAAAAAATACAATGAAAAGCAATTTGTAAATCATCAAAGCTTATGCTTAGCATAGTGAAGTATTCTTGTTTTTTTTTTCTCTACTACGTGTGTACAAGAAAGTGTGTTGTAGGCTCGATGCTTGACCTCATTGGAGGAGGATCTCAACAAAGCGCTTCGCGATCGGGAACACCGGCTGTAGGCGCGCACAGGAAGAGCCCTACTGCTGACCAGGGCACGCAGGTATGCTCATAAACTATAAACAAATTTAACATATAAAAATTGTAAAATGTCCACTTCCATACCATAAACCTATCAATAAATAAACTAAGTTAGGGTCTTAGGGTCTGAAGAGTCCCAACATCATTAATTGTAGGCAATACATTAAGTTAATTAAGCAGTAATTAAGACTTAAAATACATAATAAATGTTTTTCTGGATGCGGCCTTGCCATAGACCACAACTGCAGATTCTGGAGGGATATTCTCGCAATCATTACATGTGGCAAGTGAATTGATTGTTGCTTATTTATTTATATCCCAGTTAGACTAGATATCTTCCATTTCTGATATTATTTTATTGGAAAGGATGAGCTGGAGAATCTGTTTTTAAATTAGTGTTATGTTCTGACCCGCATTTAAATATTGTTTGTATATTCATGCAGTGGTGTGAATGTTAATCAATGTTTTAAGGCAAGTTGGCATTCCTGAATTACTTTGATTTTGTTATTTAGTTATTGTTTCTATTTAGAATGAGAATATTTACTGCTAAAGAGTTATTTTGAAATAGGTTTTTTCAAAGGATTTGAATAATAAAAACAACCATACACAAATAAACATTAGATTATAAATTAACATCTTGGATTCTGATGCTTTTTTTTTGTTGTTGACCTGAAACATTCTCCACTCATTTATGTTTTCATTTCATACATTACTTTTCTATATTTATACCATACATGTATCATCACTGTGTAATCTCAGGGCTAAATTCACTACATCTATAAGACTCCACACTAAAACACATATGTGTACAGGTCGGCTCTGTGGCTAGTGGGTCTAGCCAGCAACGGGACAGCCGACGTGGCAGCAACGGCCAGGCGCAGAAGGGTCCGGCGCAGAACCGCAACCGCACCAACTCCCGTAACCGCCAGCGCTACCCGAGCGGCGGCGCGCCGGTGCCGCACCAGCCGCACCAGCAGCACCAGCCGCAGCAGCCCATGCACCAGCAGCACCAGCACCAGCCGCAGCAGCAGCACTCGCAGCATCAGCAACACAACCAGCATAACCAGCACAACCAGCATAATCAGCACAACCAGGTGCAAACCAACCAGCAGCCTCATCATCATCACCAGCCTGGTAAGTTAAAATGTAAATGGAATTGCGGCGCTGTTTGTAATGGAAGGACGCAAAATACGTGACAAAACCAGTACTTTCAGCTACACTACAATATTATTTTTAGTATATGCGAAACCCGGAACAACTGTAGTATTTTTATGTAAAGAATCGTATGTACAAAACTTTAAAACTGTATCATGAAAAATCACAAAGTTATAAGCTTGTTAATTTACCTGTGTGTCCGTACAAAAACATGCTCACCCGCGCGCGCCGCGCCGTCTTGCGCTCATTGATTATAATAGTACCTAGGTACCTAACCGTTCGGCGCGGAGATGGGATAAAATACTTAGCGTCACTCGGTGTATACATATTTTTGAGACAAAATAATAACATGGGGTAAAAATTATTGGAATCGATTCAGTTACTTATTCTGAGCAAACTATATTCAGGTTTCGCATATACTAATAATTTAAATAACGTATATGCTATGTTCATTATGTAAGATACATGTGTACGTTTTTGTTACAAGAAGCATAATATGTGACAACAGCTGCAACAGATCAATGAGCAAGCTTAATGTTTGCTCATTGGTTTTTTGTTGTTGTTATCTTACTAATCTGCTTACCAAGCATAGTGACCATTGCAGCAGTATCAAAGTCTGCTTTAGGGTTCCATTCTCGGGTTAAATAAATATTTGGCACACAATATACAAGTGTATTACAAGTTATGTTTCATTATTGGTTGCTTATGTTATCCCAACTAATTTCTAAAACCCGACGCCTTCTCCATATTTCTTTTATTTTATTCTTCGAATCCTAACAAGTGCTTTTGTTACTAGGAAACTTCTCCGGCGCGGGCCAGGGCTACAACCGCGGCGGCTGGAGAGGCCGACCCCGTGGTCGCGGACGTGGCTTCGTTCCCCGCAACAAAAACACGCTTAAGTTCGATAAGGACTATGACTTCGAACAAGCCAATACTGAGTTTGAAGAGCTGCGCGTCCAGCTAGCAAAGGCCAAGATTTCTGAAGGCGAGGTGAAAGTTGAGGTGAGATATACCATTTTGTTCACAAAACCTTTCGAACTATATTAGGTCGCGTTGTTGCGTTACGTTGCATAGAACAACGGTCGTTACTATGCGGCCGTATAATAAATAATAACGATTAATAAAAGTTGTATGTTGGAGTAAAATCATTTGCAAAGAAAAGTACTTTTCGTAATTTTTTTAATGGTATCTGAATACATAACTATTAGATATATTAAGCTTGTTAACATAATACAGTCAAAACAGTTTAGAAGTCATGAGGAGACAATTCAAGCCTATAAAACTTCTTAGAAGATAATACATTATTATCAAAATATTAGCTGCCAAGTCTATATTACCTATCGTCATATCCACTTCATTGTAGCCCTATATGAAACAGATTTAATCTATGTAAACTAGTGGGGTCCTATTAATAATCGTTAATCAGGTGACGTTACAATTTTATTATGTCATAGTCAATATATTATATTACATGCCAATTACGATCTCTAATTGATTTGAGCTTGCGTTTGAACACAATAGTTTGATGACATTCAATGGGAAATTAATGCCAGTATACGCAGTTACGCGACAAGTTTTACCTGTGTCCCGCGGTTTCATCCGCATAAGTGTCGATCCCGTGGGAATATTAGGATAAAAAGTGGCCTATATGTTAATCCAGGGAGTCAGCTACCTCCATACAAAATTTTATCAAAATTGGTCCAGCCGTTTGAGCGTGAAGAAGTAACAAACCCTCACAAACTTTCGCCTTTATAATATTAGTGTAATTAAAAAAACGAAGCAAAATAGTACATTGTTATAAGACGTAACAGTTTATTTTTATCACCTGGTAATCTATTAATAATAAAGCTGAAGAGTTTGTTTGAACGCGCTAATCTCTGGAACAATTCGGATTTGAAAAATTCTTTGCATTTTATAGCCCAATCCTAGCGGAAGGCTATTAGACTACTTAACATCATACTAAGGCTCTTAGGAGCCGAGCAAAAATAAAAAGAAAAAATAGTAAGCGAAAACGAAGTAATAATATGATAATAAGTAATAATAATATAAGATGCGACGCTATGGGGTGGGTTAGTTTTACGTTATCGAAGTTTCCCCTCAGAAGCTAGAAAAACTTCTAAATTTACGACGAATATTGCGTTTGTATGGAACTACGCATTAGCATGCGTAGTTCGCCGTTCCCTTAATGTTAATTGTTATTTTAATTTTTTTTAGATTATTTAATTTTGTTTAGATATTTTTTTTTTTTGTATTCTTATGGTCTTCCGATCTAATTTGTACACCAGCCATGATCAAACATGTTGTGCTAAAGAATATCCTCTAACACCAATAATAAACATTATAGGTACCATGTATATTATCTACACGTTTTTGCAAATAAATGAATTTTTATCTTTACGACGTAGATGTTTTTGAAATTACTTTTCTATAAATAAGGTTTAACAAACACGTCGCTTGTACGATGACCAGACGTAACGTGAACGAAATAAAAAGATAATGTAAGAATCGTAGCAGATGGCGTTCTGCTGGAGTTTCTGCCAACCCCAATGAGGAACAGGCATAAGTATAAAGTTTAAAACTGAGCATTTCCGGTTTAACTATAACAATCCGATTTCCTGTTCTTCTTTTACAATTCACTGCGAGTTCTGGTCACGCTTAATCAACCGTTTTAAGTTCGGACATTTTTTGTCAACCTAATGAATTTACAAATTGCATAATGAGATAAATAGGAAGAATTCGTCCACAGCCATACAACGAGCATTGCTTTATGGACTTGCAGTGGTTTTCTAATGCCCTATTTCTTCATAATGATGTAGCTAAATGTTCATTATCGTCTTGACAGTGTGTTTACAGCACATAGTTTTGGTAAACATAGGTCATTTGATTACGGGATCTGGCTAAAAACATTCCTAGACTGTGTTGACTGACTTGCTGAATCGGATTTTTCTTTTTTGTCCAATTTCTCTTGCCTGGCAGTTAATTCTCAGTATTTAAGTAAAACTCGTGTTTTGAGTTGCATATCTGCACGAAATATAAATGCTAAGGGAAAATCTAAACGGAAAACGTATCAAAGACCCATGTCAGGGCGTTTGCGTCGTTTGCACGAACAACGCAATGACGCGAAAATCGCCTCATTTTTCCACAGATTTTTCCCATACTAGCGAGGTGGTCTCAAACTACTTCCAACAATTCTTTGTTTGTATAGAATTTGGAAATAAATGGGCTGTTGAAGTTTTGGGAGTACCTGTTACATCTTCACAATTTGATGTTATTACGAGAATGAATACCTTATTTTACTTCTTTGTTGTATTTTATTTAATTTATTTTGTATGTATTTTGCCAAAAAAATTAATATATTTTTTTTACTTTTGTCCTCGCAGGAGTCTGAAGTAATTATAATACCGCAGGGCGAAGTTGACAAGAAGGATGACTCAGGAAATGAAACTGGCGCAGGCGAACCGGAAGTAGACGAGGACCAGAATGGTTACACAGGGTATGACAAGACGAAGAGTTTCTTTGACAACATCTCCTGTGAGGCTGTTGAGAGGTGAGATATAACTTTGAATTTATAATTTACACATAGCATAAAACCAAGTAGCTGTTTGTCTGTCTGTGTGACCAATTAGATCTTGTGGATTTTGATGCTATTTTCACAATATTTTAGATCATTTATTTACGGAAGATTATATGTATATATAATATGTTCATATCAACTTGGACATAACACAAATATCAATGTTTTGATATTCGCCATTTCACCCGATCGAAGCAGGGGCTGGTCGCTATTATATAAGATTCATGACCTAGCCTAGCCACCATTATACAGTCAATGCTATGTCCATAATGTGTCCCAAGACAGTACGAGACAGGGCGACTTAAAATCGAGTTGCTTTTGAAAATTCAGTCCCATGTCTAGTTTAGTTCTATGATCCCACCCTTATTATACAGCACATAGCTAGCTATAAAACCCTAATACATCGACGGTATGGCAACAAGGTGAAGAGCTGAGGCACATACTATATTCCACCTCTTATCCTGCCTTCTGCGCCCCAAAAATAGTGACCTCTGCGCTGCCACAGACAAAACTGTGCAAGTGGCAAGGTTTTGGGCCTGTGAAATTTCATTCACTGTCGTGCCATCGACACGACGAAGAAGAAGAACCTAATATAGATGTTACATAGAACATGTTTTTAACTGTTAAACATTTGCAGGTCCAAGGGCAGGAGCCAGAGGACAGACTGGCGGACGGAGCGCAAGCTGAACTCTGAGACGTTTGGCGTGGCGTCGGCGCGGCGCGGTGCGTGGCGCGGCCGCGGCGGCTGGCGCCACCACAACCCGCAGCACCAGCAGTACACGTGAGTTACTTACTAAGAGGACATGCTGGCGGACGGAGTGCTAGCTGCAAAAAAAAAAACCTGTGCGAGCCCAAAAAGGCTAACCTCAGCATAATGCTGCGATATTTAAAACAACGTTTATCGAACGTGAGTTACTACTCATCTTCCTCCTGCTCGTATACCGACCGACCCGATTTACTTCGGGTCGGCGCATCATGTCTTCTTCCGCTTATAAAACACACAAGAGGACGGGCCAGTATTCACGGGCCACGGTATAGCTACAGCGAGAAGGGGCGACGACCCGTGACAGACGGAGGGTCGCAACATCCCTACGGAAGCCTTCTTCCAAACATCTGTATTAGCCGTCATCTCAGTTCAGGCTAGTTCTTTTCGAAGAACTTTTTGCGTCAGTTAATCGATCGCCTAATTTTCGTACTAAGATTTGGTAAAAAATTCGTTGTCTGATCGAAATATCAGCGAATAGTTACAATAACATTTCGTCAATATTATGGATATTAAAAATGTCACGACATAAATCGAATGTCTTGCTTTACCATTTAGTCACATCTAAAACAACGAGATTTTCAACGTATTCGAGTTAAATCGCTTCAACAAGGGCAATAGATAACATGTTGTATGTTTTTCCTGTACAGCAACTACGTGCACAACTTCTCAGACGACGGCAGGTGGCGCGCGATGCGCGGGGGACCGCGAGGGGGACCCCGTGGAGGCCCGCGAGGGCCGCGTGTGGGGCCCGCGCCCAGTACGCAGCCCGCGCCCGCCATGCCGCAGCCAGCACCCACTGCAGGTATGTTACGCTACTTTTCAAATCATTTAATTTCAATATATATTCGTCTCAAATCTCTTATTTTATTTGCTACATCGTACATGCGCCGGGTTGATCACATTTTGTCGTCAGCTGTTAAACTTTCCAGGCACAGTATGGCTTCTGTAATTGTGAACCAAGTTTCGAAATTATTGTTCAAACCTGCGGCTTTGAGCTACCTCTCGTTCATGTTACGAAAATGTAAAATTTTTTTACATTTTCGTAACTTTTATTTTTGCAAAGTGCTTTACCGACAAGTTTCTAATTAGGTTTATTCTTTTTGTTTACAGCTAAGTAGGATTTGTTGGAGAGCATCCGCTTCACCGAAAGAATTTTTTATCGCAGCAGGGACTATTCAAAAATGGATAAGTGACGGAAAAGTGTTAGTTTGGTGATGAAGTGTCTTGTATTGATTCGAAAAGTAATGTCTTTGCGGGAAGTTTTAATGTTGAGCAGATTGCAGTTGATGGACATTGTTTTGGTGTGATAGTGTTGTATCCAATATAATGGAAGGAAAAAGAAGGAATTTCCCGTAAGCGTGCGACAGAACAAAATGTCGGTACACTGAGAAGGCTCACAGTTAGTATAGTGTAAGTATAGGAGTGTCGTGAGCGATAACGCAATTAGGCAGGGCGTTGGCATCAGCTAAATTGAATTGTATAATGTCACAAGTCGACCAATAGCTGGATGATATTAGGCTCATTTATGTGATTCAAAGATGCCAATGTTATCGGTGAGTGAGATAGAGGCCACTTGTAAATTTCAGGGAGGCTATGCAATGCAAGTTGCATAGGAGACATTTTATTTATGCAATGAATTATAAATATTTTCATAAAGCTTACCTCCTCACCTGTTATGATTATTTGTGCCTATTTAGGTTTAACCGTATAATATTTAAAGTACTAAAATGGTCTGCTATCACTAGAACGGTCATTGCGCCTCCATTTTATTTATTTACTTGCGATGACATGTGACAGTCTACGCAGCAGTCCTGCTAAAGTGTTAGTAAATTAATAATACGAGGATAAATTACCTGCTGGCCAGATATTTCAATGTGTAATTATATAAATCATTGTGGGTTAGAGGCTGCCTCGGCATGTTATTAAATGTAAAGTGTTTATTGACTGTCGTTCATTTGTAGTTAGTACTAAATAAATGTGATAGAAGGACTGCTGCCACATTGTAATGTAGGAGATGTGTTGATGGCCCGGCCGCGATCTCATGCGGCCATCCGCTCCACTAACTGATTGACAACACAGTAGCAACACTAGTAAAGTCTATGTTTATTCAATTCAATAAATTCTTGTAATATTTAGTTCTAGAAAAGGACTATTGTATTTTTTTGTAGTTAATTTGGAATCATTAATTTTACCTACATGTGTTCATATTGGCAAGTCCTTTTCGTGCAAAATTCTGAAATAAACTTTGACAAGGATATAATATTTGTAAAAACCTGTAACTCAAAAGCTGTGTACCTGGTGATTGTATCAATATAAAAATATAACTTTACTACAAATCTTCCAAAAAGGTAATTTTATTTAAAACAACCATATTGAAATTTCCAATTTTATTGCAAATAAGCAAAATAGCGTAGTTTTTCTATGTCACCAAATAAATCAACAAATATGTCATACAAAATGTTACAAAACATTAAACTAATCATTCATACAATAATATTTAGGACAAGTAGAGACACCTGCATACATTGCGTACCCCTGCAAATTTAACCTATTGACCGCCCCAGTCGGATTAATACGACAAATGTGTTCGTGCCCATGCCGCGTGTCTTATTTATACGACTGAGAACCTATGTTCGTTTTAATTTCATTGCACGACCCTATTCGTTCTAGATATTTATTTGTACCAAGCAGTCAATTGGCTAAATCTGTAAGAATAAGGGCTTGTGCACACCACGTTTTTTAAACGCGCCGTTGACGCGCGTTTGTAGCGATACAGACGCGATACGCACGCGAGTCAGACGCAGCCTGTAGGCCTTCTGTAGGATAAAAGCGCGCCGTCGACGCACGTTTCTAAAACGCGCGTCGACGGCGCGTTTAAAAAACGTGGTGTGCACAGGTCCTTAGTTACCCTATTAATGCAGATGTCTGTACATAAACAAAATGTTTAACATCCGTAACTTGCACTTAAAGCAGGTAAAATACAAAGTATGCGCTTAATAATATACATACTTGCTTGTATACAATTTAAGTAGATTAAAGTACACGATATAATTATGTCACGACATCATACATATTACATTATATTTTTTGTTTTTAAAAGTATATCTTAAAAAATATAATGCCTTACGCGAGTAGGCTTTACGACTAGGAGAACGAAATATTTACACAATCACGACCAATCCTCTATTACGTGTTATGTATCCAATCAATCATATACATGAAGTTATAAGGAATTCACTTATAAGTAGATCCAAAGCATATTCCTAGTCTATCGTATTCCTTGAGCTTACATTATATGCCCCAATTTCTAAGTTACATTTTACAAAATAAAATATACTAGGCACATTCGCAGTATGAAAATTACGATCTTTTAACCCATTACCCGCCGCAGTTGTATATAAGCAACTTATCATTTCTGAGCCCCTAGCACCGCAGTTGTAAATTTGCAACTTAAGTCTCCAAAGTTATTTTTAAACGTATTTTTATTTACGTAGGAGCAGTTTCATAATAAAAATAAAGACCACCGTTGCCATTCAAGGAATTTCTTTCCTTTTCCCTAAAATCACTTATGCAAAGCACCAAATTAACGGTGAAAAAAATGCATAAAACCCATCGCAAAATGCAGGTTTGACCTTAACCTGTACCGCCAGAGTTGTATAAATACAACAGTAGTGATGTAGCACATAAGTTTATTTATTACTCTTAATGCAAACTTTAGTTTACTCAAATAATATACAAATAGGTTAGGCATTCAGAATTAAAAAGTAATTCAATGCTTGTTGCTGTTTGAACCTATTTCTAACTATAATATCTAAAACTGAACATGATTTAAGGTAGATTCATATTACAATTAGATAGACGATTTTTACTAAATTGTATTTTAGTAACAACCCTAGTACTTTAACGTTATCAAAGAAGTCCAGCGCCGGAGTTGTACATATGCAACCGCTTGTGACGTCATAAGCGAACTCATAATGATAATAGTGAGGGTACATCTGTTTTATTTGTTAAGAATTATTAATGAAATAGTGGGTACTTATTTTATTTCATTGGGTCTTGTGGCCGTGTTTGAATCGCAAAATGTCGAGTGCAGAGGAATTAATAAGGATTTTAGAAGGTTACGAGGAAGATGTAGAAGAATTTGTGACCGATAATGAGTTAGAAGAGGAGGAGGTATGTACCCAAAGTTGTATAAATGCAACAATAGGGATTCCGAAAGACGTATTTAGTAGAATTATGAACTATACTCTATCAATGCTTATAGCTTTTTTTATTCGGGTAATTTTAATTATAAGGTTAATGACTTATAAAAAAACATTAGATTTTCGTAAAACGTGTAATTTTACTCTTAAAATCTAGTAAAAAAAATAAAAAAATTGTGAATGGTGCACAACACTATAGTTGACCTTGAAAATACGTGATTGGCGCTAGGGGCACATTTTTTTGCAAGATTATACAGCGGTTAAAGGGTTAAAGGAGTAAGATTTTGTTAATTGTGGTTCAAAATGATTGAATGTGTCCTTAGTACCATAATAATTATTTGTTTAGTTTCCATTGTGATCAAAAACATAGGGAAGTGTAAAAATAGGTCGAATACATTAAATACTAATCAATACCAAGCAAGGATTCATCAACCCAGCCGTTTCTCCCTGGTTTCTCATTTCTCAATACTTGAACAACCTACAGTAACCAACAATCATTTCACGAGCTAACTAAAGTCTCGACCGTCTGGAAAATGAGCGAATTACGCATAGTGATAAAATAAGGGATTCACAAGATTAGTTTAACCGCGCCACTCCCGCGCAGGTGTTCCATTGTCCACGACCCATACCGAACCGCTCTGACCCTTCGCCAGGATCTCTACTAACGAGCGACCCAAATGTTCTGAGCTGAAAAAAGATATTACAACTGTTACCAAAGACAATTTAAATTTCCTAAGAATGGGCACCGATTAATTTTACATTTTCAACATAGAATTTACTGCAAAAGAGCCTCCACAACGCCAACCCTTTCAACCATAGATCTAGGACCTTCAACCACTTCGTCCACTTCCTAGTGTTTGAACTGGCAAGATTTGGCGCAACAACTTTTTTAGAAAACTATTAAACTAATTAAACTTGTAACGCAACTACTATAGGAATCGTTGCATAAACTGCCAATTAGGAAGCAGACTGGATGCCGACGGCTCTAGACACGATGGCAGTCAACTTCAGTAAGCGTCGCATTAATTTACATAAGTATCCTTACACTGACTGCATTATTAAACGGAACGTGAGCACAATCGAGCCTCATAATTAATTATACACCAGCATAAATATGTATTTTAAATTTTACAGGACCCACAAAGATTTTTTAGTAGGGACGATAACTCGTTCAACAGTTTGTTCCTAGGGTTTCAAAAGATCCTTTTCAAGGAGGTTTATCTCAAACAAGCCGTGTGCCCAACAATATTACGAATTTTACGAATAGGGGATGAAAGTGTATGTGGAAATTCGTAATTTATTAGATCAAAAAATAAATAAATTTAATGAATTTAATTTTTGGGATCAAAATTAGGTAGTATTATTACTTGGAATACCAGTTTAAACATCAGTTTTTGTTTTGTGTAAACCTCACAGAGGTGAATAATTATAATAAGTTTATTTTTGGTTATTTACTCTTAAAATAAACTTATTTCTCGAGTCATACTTCAATAACTACACTATGAGCGGTCGTTGACCCCAAACAAAAAATCATCAAATCTTTTTTATTTTATTGTGTTTAGATAACGATACTCATCACGACTGCGGAGTTTCGCTAGCTAATTTGATTTGACCCTGTTTAAGGAACTCTTGTGCTTCACCCAGCGCTTTAGGCTGTGTTGTCTGTCAGTGAATTTAAGAGAATGTAGAAGAATTTTTCCCGATCATCTAGAAAAACCCCGATTTGTACAGACGCCAGCATATCAAGCTACCCGAAACTGTCAAATTTTCCCAATCAACTTAGAGAACTTCATGCAATACTTTTTCCATAAAGTACGTATTTATTAATAACATGATAATATTTACATAATCTATTGCTAATATTTTAAATAGTACATTTATATGAAAATATAAGCAAAATAATTATAGGGCAACAAAAATTCGTCCGCATCGCTGTCAACAGGAACAGTGCCCAAAAGGCTGGCAGCATTGATTGCCACGCTGTATGGCGATGTTAATTCTTTGGCCAAGAAATAGGCCAGCCCTCTGGTAGGTACGTGAAGAGTCGTGATAAAGTTGAAAATTTATTACAGAAATTTGACAGATTGTAGTAGATTGATGTGCTGGCGTCTGTACCATTCAAGAAACTTTCAACTGTTTTCTTTTCGCAACTAACAAGCTTACCTCTGCATTTTGCAGCTAGCATTGTCCCTCTGCCAGGCAGCCTCGTAATCTGATGACATGAGCTGCTTGCGGATCTCCTTGACGAGACCCGTGTCGGTTAGGCCTGGGCAAATCACCATACTTCGAACTCCAGTCAGATTCACGTGGTACTGATCCTAAGAAACGAAGATGTGGATTTAGAATTTTTAACGAAATCAATACATCACTATAATGCTGTATACCGTTGGAGCGTATCAAAATTAAACTTAAAAAAAATTAGGACTGACCTAGAACAAAAGTAGCCACAGAACGAATCCTTGTAGAACACCGTACTATACGAGTAGATGACGGTTATGTCAGTCCGAAAAATAATATGATGAAGCGAAGATAGTTTGGCAATGGATTACAGAAAACAACGTAGGTAATTGTAGTAGATTTGGTGGTCTTGGTCGGTTTGATCGGTAGAGTTAGTCCACTTGATTTTCAGAGCTTCGTTCTGCCCGAGGTTGGTGGTGAAATCTGTTAAACTTACTCCATAAGCCCTGGTGAGTCCCACGATGGCGTAGTTAGTGGCCGTGTAGATGGGCGTGGACACCTGCGGCCTGATAAAGGCAGTAGACGCCGTGTTGACGATGGTGCCGCCCTGGCCGCCGCGGTCCTTACTCATGAAGCGGTACGCCAGCAGTGTGCCGCGTATTACGCCGTTCTGGAGGAAGGGGGCAGATTGAGGAGGTAAGATCGACGGTTTTGTTCAAAAAGTGCTTGATAGGTACGTTAGTTTGTTGGTAGATTTGATTTTCCGATTGTCAACATCGCGTTAGGTGCCCGATGAATTGGAAATATCCAAAAAATAATTTCTTTCTGATCCGGATATTGATGATGTATTTATAGTAATTTAATTGTTTGTAATAAATCTATAGTCTTGAAGAAACCATTTATGGTCTCTACTGACCTTCAAAACAAAATTAATAGGTGATGGAGGAAGGAACAGAGAAGCGACTTCCGCCGCTCACAAATATCGTTGGGAAGCTATAAAGTCACGCCCATAATTAGACAAAACTTACTAAATTAACGTCCACCTCGAGTTCCCAGAATCTGTCGTTCATTACACCCGCGTTGTTGATCACTATGTCTAGGCGATTGAACACTTCCATTGTCATCTCGAATGCCTCTGTAATTTAGCAATAATTTATTTTGTTACAAGCTTGATATTTAGAGAAGCGTGCGAGAAGTATCGTAAAAAATGTTCTGGGATGTTTTCTTGTTCAGTCTACAGTTCTACGCTCTGTATTTATGACGCGACGTCTAATCGTAACGATTCAATGATGAGCTTTTAACGTCAAAATAAATAATAAGTATAAGACACTATTTAGAAGTTCCATAACTTCGTAATTTTGTTCCAAAGTCGATAAGTCAATATTATGAAGAATGAAGATACTTTAGCAGCTGTGCTGTAATGAAAAGATTTTGCGCTTCCA
Organism: Mesoligia furuncula; assembly: GCA_916614155.1. NCBI lineage: Eukaryota > Metazoa > Arthropoda > Insecta > Lepidoptera > Noctuidae > Mesoligia > Mesoligia furuncula. The sequence goes on from OU744808.1 coordinate 22,499,472, forward strand.
AAAATAAGGAATATAAAAGTTTCCAGACCACGTCTTTGCTACAAAACTTTAGGAATACATTTAAACGTTACGTTAGGGTTAGTCTTCCCCTTTTAAACAACGACAATGGTGCCGATTCTGTTGTCACAAAATTCACTAAACTAGACTAAAAATCACTAAAATTTAGTTTAATCCTGTCAAACGACGTTTCCTATTCTGAAATTGACTAAAGCGACACAACTTAACTATAATATAGTTTGACAGCACTAATATCATTTTAGTTACTCAATTTAGTGAAAATGGCAATTTTGCTATTCTGAATCTGACGTTTTTCACCTAAAATGTTGGTTGTCAAACTAAATCAAACTATTTTTAATCGCGACTAAAAAGGTGTGGAATAAAATTAGTTGTCATGAAATAAGATTTACAAAGCTTAATAATTCTCGTTCAAAGTTCTTGATAGTTTGGATGCTTGAGTAGTTGAGTCATTATGGAAGCTTATGTGATTGCAGCTGTTGTCGGTTCGGCAGAAAGGTAAATAATAATAATATTATTGGTACCTAAATACAATACGAAATGCATTTGTGAAAACATCTAAGTAGCTTTGTACTACAATATGATTTGGAAAATAAGTGCAAGTGAAGCAATAAACATTTGAATTTGAATAATATGCAGTGAATAGATCGACTTCCAGATTCTTTGAAATAAGAATTAACTATTTTTTAGAAACCATCAAGAAAGAGTTCGGTTGGAAATATTGCGAGACCATTCCAACCCATTCCACATGGATGAAGAGAAGTTTAAAAAAATTTTTAGACTCCCTAGATCGGGAGCACTTTATTTGGTGGATATGCTAAGGAATCCTCGGTTGGATGAAGGATTTCTCCCCAAACACTTAAAGGTTAGAACAGTTTTGTTGCCTTTCTTTTGTATCCTTTCCTAACAGATGCTTACAGCCTATAAGTAGGGTGTGTAGTCATTCCTTAGATATCATTGTTTAGGAAGTACTTGCTATATTACAAGTTTGTAAGAATTAAAATTCCTAAGATTTTGTGAATTTTCAGGCAGAAAAAGTGGTATCTCACTTTCTTATTGAAGGATGATAGATTATACTTATTTTAGTCATTACTTAGTACCTACCTGTATGATAATAGAGCTCATATTCATATTCAGATTCTAGCTGCACTCAATCTGTTTGCCCAAGGCAGTTATCAAACAGCTGTTGGGCAAGACAACGTACTTGGGCTCAGCCAGCCATCAGTGAGCAGGTGCCTAGCTCTAACAACAGAAGAAATTTTAAAAACATTATCCCCTCAATACTTGAGATTTCCCATGACCCGTGAAGAAAAGGAAGCGGCCAAAACAGAGTAAGTTCAATTTAATATTTCTTTCTTTTAAAAGGTACTAGGTTGCTGAATGGTTTTTTTTTAATTTCTTTTCTGTCAAACTTCAGAAAACTGAAAAGAGAATAATAAACAAGTTTAAGATAATTAAAACATTCCTTTTTACAGCTAACAAAACTGAGATCTGTACCACCCTTATTCATGTAACACTTTGCTTGTTTCAGTTTTCAAGACCTATATAATATGCCCAACACATTAGGTGCAGTAGATGGGACCCATGTTGCGATAGCAAAACCTCCGCTCAATCACCCTACTGCACCTGGCAACCTCTTCTACAATCGAAAGGGCTATTATAGCATCAACTGCCAGATTGTGCGTATAAACAATTTTTTTTAACATACTTATCTTGAAACCTTGACTAAAAAAAAAACTTTCAGGTATGCAGTGCGAGGGGAAAGATTATTGGCCTCAACCCAAATTTTCCAGGCTCCACCCATGATGCTGCAATTTGGAGAGCATCTACCATCAATAGAGTCCTGAGAAATGACTTTGTGCGTGGGGAAAGATCTCAGTGGCTTCTGGGTAGGTCAATAGTAAACTTTTATACCTATACTAGGTGTATCTATTAGCTAAGTACATTATAAAGTTTTATCTTTTGTAGGTGATAAGGGATATCCACTACAGCCATGGCTCATGACTCCCATTATGGTGCCAGCAACTGAAGCGGAGGCTGCCTATAATGAATGCCACACCAGGGCAAGAAATGTGGTGGAAATGTGCAATGGGCGCCTCAAGAATAAATTTAGATGCCTACACAGGCATCGCTGTCTACACTACCAGCCAGAAAAGGCAGCTAAAATTATTCTGGCATGTTGCACCCTTTACAATATGTTTTTGGAAACATTGGATGGTAAGTGTACCTAGTTTGCTTATTAATATTATGTAATTCTTCTCATTTTATTTACATTTGCAAAATAAGAAATCTAAATATGTGTATTTTTGCAGATGAAGATATTGATGTGACTGAGGACAGCGAGCAGAGTGCGATTGTAGATGATACCAGCACCGATTTTCTTGCCGAAGCAAGGGAAATTCGGCAATCGCTTGTAAATCATTTTAATTAAATTAAACGTCATATTTCTTTACTATAAAATTTTAATTTTTTTTTTACCAATAAACCTAACCCTAACCCTAAACAAGATAATAAACAATCAACAAAATAGAATAATCAACAAAATAGAATAATCAACAAAATATAATCAACAAAGTAGGTATAATAATCAACAAAATATAACAATCAACAAAATATGTAAACTAATCAGCAAAATAATTTTAAACGGAAATAATGGTTTAGCGCTAATATCAGTAGCGAGCTGTAGAGGATTTGGAACAAGCACTTAATGAGAATAGCAGGTTTGATGCAGTTGTAAGCTCCAAGACAAAGTAATGGAGAGGAAACCCATCAGGTTTCATTCCCATTATCTTCGTCTTGGGCATTTTGCACCAAAACTGGAATGCCGGAAGAGCGAATGGCAGCAGCCAAAATTTCTGCTGCCTGGACAATGCTCTCCCGGAGTAACCGGCTATTCTCATTAAGAGCTTGTACCAAATTGTGGTGCACTGGCGGGCGGGGAGTCCTCGGAAGTCTCCGACGACGGGTAACTCTACTGCTTGCACGCCGTAGTGGTACTGCAGGAGTCCCGCCGTCAGTTTCCACAGGCTGCTCTTCGAGTACGGGTTGTAGAGAGGGCGACATACTTGGTTGTGGGGCAGGCGACATGGCGAGTGGCGACGAGATAGGTACTCCCTGGAATTAAAAAAAAACAGTTAATTCATTGAGTATCATGTGAGTGCCAGTGCTCCAATAAAACAGATGACTTTAGTCTTATTTTTTGGTGCTGGAAAGATTAATATTAATTTTCTGAATACCAGTCTTAGTAATTTATTTATAAAAATTGCCCTTCAGCCATAAAAATACCATAAATATTAAAATAAATTACCATTTCCAGAGAGGCAAAACCATCGACAGAAGCAGACCCAATGATATCAAGAATTTTGTTCTCAATATCATTGAGATCTGCCCCTGCCGGTCCTCCTCCTGTGGCTCTGATGGAGTCTCTCACTTTTCTCGCCTTAGTTTTCACTTTCGCCACCCACACATTCCAAATCTGTTGAAATTAAATTAGTTTAGAACACAATAAAAATTATGCAATCCAGTTTAACATTTTATCTGACATAAACCACTTACATGTTGCCACTGCTCTACAGTCCTGCTGCAGCCCAGTTGGTTCAGCTCGCTACTGACGTTAGCCTAAAACTCCACGACTTCGGCATCAGCTTGATTTTCTAAAAATGTAAGACAAAAAAAAATAAGACGCTACCTAGGACCTGAATTCATACATATTAGAGGATCATTATCATAAACAACAATAAACTGATAATTAATAATGATGCTCTCAAATTTTCTTTCGTTGTTTATGTTAACGCTATGGATTTATCAATAAAATAACCAGTTCAGTTGTATTTCTTACCTCTGGCCATTAGACGATTATTATGGAGCCGCTCCACGAGAAGCTCCTGCTGCCTTTTAGTGGCTCGCTTTCTTGATGATTGCATGATTGATGATTTACTTAATAATTTTAAAACAGTAAAACCATAAAACACCGAATTGTTATGAACAAACACTTATAAACAAACAGAAGATGTCCTTGATAGGGCTTTCCCACGGCGACGAGAATACCGGAGATTTTCAACTTAGTATACGAAAAACCGAACTATTTTTCTCTCGAGATCACATTTTCATTCCTAAATATGCTTTATAAGGCTGAAATAAATAGCAAGATAATCATGCTACATGAATATTTTTTTTAAATGCTGTAATTTGGTGATTTTAATCAAATTAAAGGTTTTTTTCTTATTGAAAACCGAAAACGTCGCTGCCAAAGTTTTAAATCGTTTTCGGTGCACAACCCTAGCAGAATAACATTGGTCACAGATAATAAAAACAAATACAGGTTATTGCATCTTAATTTATTACAATAAAAACAACAATAAAGTTTTACGCCGTAATTATGCTCCCTACATTTCATATAAATAAATATTGGTAAATAATTAAAGATTATTTGATTTTACTCAGGTTTTTTTTTGCACATCAGATCATTTCGTTCACTTTCATTCACTTTTTATTTTAATTTCCAACACATCTTGGTCTATGGTTTACTTAACTTAGCGATTGTCAAACTCGATTTTAGTTATGTCAAAATTGTTTTTAGGTTTAGTTATTCATGTTAGCAGAATAGCTTTTAAGATTCTCTTAACCAAAAATTAGAGATTTTAGTTATAGTTTAATTTAGTTCGGTGTACAACAGAATCGGCACCAATGGTGCCGATTCTGTTGTACACCGAACTAAATTAAACTATAACTAAAATCTCTAATTTTTGGTTAAGAGAATCTTAAAAGCTATTCTGCTAACATGAATAACTAAACCTAAAAACAATTTTGACATAACTAAAATCGAGTTTGACAATCGCTAAGTTAAGTAAACCATAGACCAAGATGTGTTGGAAATTAAAATAAAAAGTGAATGAAAGTGAACGAAATGATCTGATGTGCAAAAAAAAACCTGAGTAAAATCAAATAATCTTTAATTATTTACCAATATTTATTTATATGAAATGTAGGGAGCATAATTACGGCGTAAAACTTTATTGTTGTTTTTATTGTAATAAATTAAGATGCAATAACCTGTATTTGTTTTTATTATCTGTGACCAATGTTATTCTGCTAGGGTTGTGCACCGAAAACGATTTAAAACTTTGGCAGCGACGTTTTCGGTTTTCAATAAGAAAAAAACCTTTAATTTGATTAAAATCACCAAATTACAGCATTTAAAAAAAATATTCATGTAGCATGATTATCTTGCTATTTATTTCAGCCTTATAAAGCATATTTAGGAATGAAAATGTGATCTCGAGAGAAAAATAGTTCGGTTTTTCGTATACTAAGTTGAAAATCTCCGGTATTCTCGTCGCCGTGGGAAAGCCCTATCAAGGACATCTTCTGTTTGTTTATAAGTGTTTGTTCATAACAATTCGGTGTTTTATGGTTTTACTGTTTTAAAATTATTAAGTAAATCATCAATCATGCAATCATCAAGAAAGCGAGCCACTAAAAGGCAGCAGGAGCTTCTCGTGGAGCGGCTCCATAATAATCGTCTAATGGCCAGAGGTAAGAAATACAACTGAACTGGTTATTTTATTGATAAATCCATAGCGTTAACATAAACAACGAAAGAAAATTTGAGAGCATCATTATTAATTATCAGTTTATTGTTGTTTATGATAATGATCCTCTAATATGTATGAATTCAGGTCCTAGGTAGCGTCTTATTTTTTTTTGTCTTACATTTTTAGAAAATCAAGCTGATGCCGAAGTCGTGGAGTTTTAGGCTAACGTCAGTAGCGAGCTGAACCAACTGGGCTGCAGCAGGACTGTAGAGCAGTGGCAACATGTAAGTGGTTTATGTCAGATAAAATGTTAAACTGGATTGCATAATTTTTATTGTGTTCTAAACTAATTTAATTTCAACAGATTTGGAATGTGTGGGTGGCGAAAGTGAAAACTAAGGCGAGAAAAGTGAGAGACTCCATCAGAGCCACAGGAGGAGGACCGGCAGGGGCAGATCTCAATGATATTGAGAACAAAATTCTTGATATCATTGGGTCTGCTTCTGTCGATGGTTTTGCCTCTCTGGAAATGGTAATTTATTTTAATATTTATGGTATTTTTATGGCTGAAGGGCAATTTTTATAAATAAATTACTAAGACTGGTATTCAGAAAATTAATATTAATCTTTCCAGCACCAAAAAATAAGACTAAAGTCATCTGTTTTATTGGAGCACTGGCACTCACATGATACTCAATGAATTAACTGTTTTTTTTTAATTCCAGGGAGTACCTATCTCGTCGCCACTCGCCATGTCGCCTGCCCCACAACCAAGTATGTCGCCCTCTCTACAACCCGTACTCGAAGAGCAGCCTGTGGAAACTGACGGCGGGACTCCTGCAGTACCACTACGGCGTGCAAGCAGTAGAGTTACCCGTCGTCGGAGACTTCCGAGGACTCCCCGCCCGCCAGTGCACCACAATTTGGTACAAGCTCTTAATGAGAATAGCCGGTTACTCCGGGAGAGCATTGTCCAGGCAGCAGAAATTTTGGCTGCTGCCATTCGCTCTTCCGGCATTCCAGTTTTGGTGCAAAATGCCCAAGACGAAGATAATGGGAATGAAACCTGATGGGTTTCCTCTCCATTACTTTGTCTTGGAGCTTACAACTGCATCAAACCTGCTATTCTCATTAAGTGCTTGTTCCAAATCCTCTACAGCTCGCTACTGATATTAGCGCTAAACCATTATTTCCGTTTAAAATTATTTTGCTGATTAGTTTACATATTTTGTTGATTGTTATATTTTGTTGATTATTATACCTACTTTGTTGATTATATTTTGTTGATTATTCTATTTTGTTGATTATTCTATTTTGTTGATTGTTTATTATCTTGTTTAGGGTTAGGGTTAGGTTTATTGGTAAAAAAAAAATTAAAATTTTATAGTAAAGAAATATGACGTTTAATTTAATTAAAATGATTTACAAGCGATTGCCGAATTTCCCTTGCTTCGGCAAGAAAATCGGTGCTGGTATCATCTACAATCGCACTCTGCTCGCTGTCCTCAGTCACATCAATATCTTCATCTGCAAAAATACACATATTTAGATTTCTTATTTTGCAAATGTAAATAAAATGAGAAGAATTACATAATATTAATAAGCAAACTAGGTACACTTACCATCCAATGTTTCCAAAAACATATTGTAAAGGGTGCAACATGCCAGAATAATTTTAGCTGCCTTTTCTGGCTGGTAGTGTAGACAGCGATGCCTGTGTAGGCATCTAAATTTATTCTTGAGGCGCCCATTGCACATTTCCACCACATTTCTTGCCCTGGTGTGGCATTCATTATAGGCAGCCTCCGCTTCAGTTGCTGGCACCATAATGGGAGTCATGAGCCATGGCTGTAGTGGATATCCCTTATCACCTACAAAAGATAAAACTTTATAATGTACTTAGCTAATAGATACACCTAGTATAGGTATAAAAGTTTACTATTGACCTACCCAGAAGCCACTGAGATCTTTCCCCACGCACAAAGTCATTTCTCAGGACTCTATTGATGGTAGATGCTCTCCAAATTGCAGCATCATGGGTGGAGCCTGGAAAATTTGGGTTGAGGCCAATAATCTTTCCCCTCGCACTGCATACCTGAAAGTTTTTTTTTTAGTCAAGGTTTCAAGATAAGTATGTTAAAAAAAATTGTTTATACGCACAATCTGGCAGTTGATGCTATAATAGCCCTTTCGATTGTAGAAGAGGTTGCCAGGTGCAGTAGGGTGATTGAGCGGAGGTTTTGCTATCGCAACATGGGTCCCATCTACTGCACCTAATGTGTTGGGCATATTATATAGGTCTTGAAAACTGAAACAAGCAAAGTGTTACATGAATAAGGGTGGTACAGATCTCAGTTTTGTTAGCTGTAAAAAGGAATGTTTTAATTATCTTAAACTTGTTTATTATTCTCTTTTCAGTTTTCTGAAGTTTGACAGAAAAGAAATTAAAAAAAAACCATTCAGCAACCTAGTACCTTTTAAAAGAAAGAAATATTAAATTGAACTTACTCTGTTTTGGCCGCTTCCTTTTCTTCACGGGTCATGGGAAATCTCAAGTATTGAGGGGATAATGTTTTTAAAATTTCTTCTGTTGTTAGAGCTAGGCACCTGCTCACTGATGGCTGGCTGAGCCCAAGTACGTTGTCTTGCCCAACAGCTGTTTGATAACTGCCTTGGGCAAACAGATTGAGTGCAGCTAGAATCTGAATATGAATATGAGCTCTATTATCATACAGGTAGGTACTAAGTAATGACTAAAATAAGTATAATCTATCATCCTTCAATAAGAAAGTGAGATACCACTTTTTCTGCCTGAAAATTCACAAAATCTTAGGAATTTTAATTCTTACAAACTTGTAATATAGCAAGTACTTCCTAAACAATGATATCTAAGGAATGACTACACACCCTACTTATAGGCTGTAAGCATCTGTTAGGAAAGGATACAAAAGAAAGGCAACAAAACTGTTCTAACCTTTAAGTGTTTGGGGAGAAATCCTTCATCCAACCGAGGATTCCTTAGCATATCCACCAAATAAAGTGCTCCCGATCTAGGGAGTCTAAAAATTTTTTTAAACTTCTCTTCATCCATGTGGAATGGGTTGGAATGGTCTCGCAATATTTCCAACCGAACTCTTTCTTGATGGTTTCTAAAAAATAGTTAATTCTTATTTCAAAGAATCTGGAAGTCGATCTATTCACTGCATATTATTCAAATTCAAATGTTTATTGCTTCACTTGCACTTATTTTCCAAATCATATTGTAGTACAAAGCTACTTAGATGTTTTCACAAATGCATTTCGTATTGTATTTAGGTACCAATAATATTATTATTATTTACCTTTCTGCCGAACCGACAACAGCTGCAATCACATAAGCTTCCATAATGACTCAACTACTCAAGCATCCAAACTATCAAGAACTTTGAACGAGAATTATTAAGCTTTGTAAATCTTATTTCATGACAACTAATTTTATTCCACACCTTTTTAGTCGCGATTAAAAATAGTTTGATTTAGTTTGACAACCAACATTTTAGGTGAAAAACGTCAGATTCAGAATAGCAAAATTGCCATTTTCACTAAATTGAGTAACTAAAATGATATTAGTGCTGTCAAACTATATTATAGTTAAGTTGTGTCGCTTTAGTCAATTTCAGAATAGGAAACGTCGTTTGACAGGATTAAACTAAATTTTAGTGATTTTTAGTCTAGTTTAGTGAATTTTGTGACAACAGAATCGGCACCAATGTGTCTAAAAATAACTTTCTCCTGCAAAGCAAAGCGAAGGGTTAAAATTTGCACGCGATGCCATGAACTTACCCTCGTATTGGGGGTAGTCAGTGACGTCACAGCGGCAAAACAACACGTTCTTCCGGCCATACTTGGAGCCAAGATCATCGACCACCTGCTCGCCGATCTCCGAATCGATATCACATATCGAAACCTGTGGAATGTCAAGAGAGTCGAATGAAGTTCTGAGACCGCGCTTGTGACAAAACTAAAACCTAGGCAGGTAGATTTTTAGGGTTCCTTACCAAAATGTTAAAACGGAACCTTTATGGTGAGATTAAGTCTGTCTGTCTGTCTGTCTGTCACAGCTGGATATCTCAAGAACTACTAATGCTATCAACTTGAAATTGGAATAGTTTAGGATGACGTTTGCCCAACTATTTTGCAAATATGAAAGAAATAAAAATATATGTAGGTATATTTTTTGCAACAGGGACTGAAAGGGGGTCTGAAAATATCGAAGTGGGGCTACTAGGGCATGTGGGGTATTATATGAAAGAGCGCAGTTCGCACATTCTCAAACATTCTTTTTTTTAGGCCGCATAGTTTTCGACTTTTGATGAAAAATGTAAAAAAAATACCCTCGGTGCGCGAGTCCGACTCGCTCTTGCCAGGTTTTTAATCTAAGTATGCGTCTATACAAATAAATAAAATTTAAGTGTTTGTGCTAAATGCATATACGGTACTTCGTCAGAGAATTTTAACACTGCACTGCGGTAGAATATTGCAGTTTTATGTCAGCGCCATCTCTTGACCGATAGTGGAACTAATGGAACTTTTGTTGAAGATTTCTGAAAAGTGTGGAAGATAGAGACTTCGTTTTATTTTTCCTGTAATCTTTACATAAACTTCTATCACATAGAATTATTTCAGATTTTCTCTTTGCAAACTTCGGAGATAAGGGGGGGACGGTATTTTTTTTACATTTTTCATGAAAAGTCGGAAACTAAGTGGCCTAAAAAAAAAATGTTTGAGAATGTGCAAACCGCGCTCTTTCATATGATACCCCACATGCCCTAGTAGCCCCACTTCAAATTTTTCAGACCCCTTTCAGTCCCTGTTGCAAAAAATATAGCCTACATATATTTTTATTTCTTTCTTATTTGCAAAATAGTTGGGCAAACGTCATCTAAAACTATTCCAAATTTCAAGTTGATAGCATTAATAGTTCTTGAGATATCCAGCTGTGACAGGCAGACAGACTGAGTCTCACCATAAGGTTCCATTTTATCATTTTGGTACGGGACCCTAAAAACATTTTTTTAAATTTCTGTTGTCTGTCTATCTGTTGTGCTGGTTAATTTCCGAAATGGCTGGACCGATTTTCACGGGATTTCTTTGGCAGATAGCTGATGTTAATAAATTGTAGTGCTTTAAAATACTTAATGAAAAAGTTAACAAACGCACTGGTCGCTCCTACTATTTTCGAATGTTCCCCTCGATATCACTGGGATGCCATCATCAGATCCTGGTTTCCTTATCATGGGACCACCCTTGGCATAATTATATCCTTTCCAACGAAAAAAGAATAATCAAAATCAGTTCATAAACGACGAAGTTATCCGCGAACAGATTAAAAAATTATATATAACTGTCGAATTGAGAAACCTCCTCCTTTTTTGAAGTCGGTTAAAAAGAGTATCTTAGGCTACTTTTATTAAAGAAAAAAATTGAAGATCCGCGCTAAAAAATTAAAACTTTTTTTTGACATGCACGTGAACTAGTCGCGGGTATAAGCCGATGCATTAAAGAAAGGAATCTTAAATGGCGGCTTGTACTTGCGTTGACAGATAGTACAGTTAGTATATAAAATTTCAAGTCGAAGATTTTTTTCAAATTAAAAATAATAAAATCATGACCGGGCCGCATTTATTTGAAACTAGCTTCTGCCAGCGGCTTCGCGCGCATTAAAGTTGAAAATTTGAAAGACACGTGGCGCCATCTATTATTATAAGACCTTTATTGTTGTTTTCATCGGAAACAGTAGCTACTTTTTTTCGGGATGAAATGTCAAAAATAAAAAAATAACAAACAGGTAACAACGGAAAAATAACAGAAAACTAATATTAACTATAACAAGGAATTCGTAAAAAGGAGTACTGAGCGCGTCAAGACAGCGTGAAAGCAAATCAAGACTGATTTTTTTTTCTGCCTACGGTACACGCGAGAGTGAGTATAGACGGCACTAGTATGCAAGCGAGAAAACATTATAAGCACCGCCATTTTAGATTCCTTTCTTTAATGAACCGGGTTATACAGCTAGAATCAAATATACGTTATCTTGATCTAGTTTTTCTTAGTAGCAACCGGGGTCTGGGGCTCCTAAGTCCTAACTATCTGGCAAAATGTGGGTGTATAATAGTAACTCCTCTGCCTACTCTCCGGGGAATACGGGCGTGATATTATGTTGATCTACTTTCAAAACATTCCTACTCTAACAAGGTGGGTACGTAGCCGTACACTATCTATGTAGGTGCTCCCGTGCTCGTATGTACCTCTGAATGATCAATAATCTTGTCTGCACGATTACTTACTACGAAGTCGGAAACTATCAGAACGGAAATGACGCATGTTGCCCCCAACTCTTTCTTATTTTTTTTTGTGTGTTCTTATTACCGCAAATATTTTGTTTCTTTCTTTAAACGATCCTATCAAATAAATAACTATACTTTGTGTCTATTTGTATTGTATTTATATTGTAGGTGTGGAGACGTAGTCTTATCGATAGTCTGACTCATGCTCGCATTGTTTTTCCTTTGATGTGTTTAGATCGGAACGCGAAGTTTATATTGCGCACAAATAGTAAGTAATTCATCTCAATTTACCCACTGCTGGTAATTGAGATGAATTACTTACTATTTATAGGAAACTGATCAATAGATAGGAGTTTGAGATTAATACAAATAAATCTCGAGAGGCGAGGAGGCAAAAAGGAAAAAATATTTTCGTGCGTCTTGGAGGCGTGTCATCCTATAAATAAAAACATGTAAGTATACATATGTATATTACTAAAGTTGCAAGGTAGCTATATGCTTAAGATAAACAAAAGAAAGTCTTCGAGACAATAGCATTAATTACCGCATTGGATGAATAAGTAAATATCGATGTATATAGCATCTAGAATGGCACAAAGAAACTTCAAAGGAAAACAATCACGCCAATGACTGGCGCCGGCAAAAATCAATACAAATGAGTGCCGGCTCTCGAGTGATCCACCAACTAACAATTATCCACATTTGTTACACGCATAAGTACGACACATGGACAATATTGGCAAATATCCAGTACACTTCATTCAACAGTTATTTACCTTGAACTTAAAATTACTTTAGGAACTACGCCATGCGCAGAGGAAATCTTGGGAGGATGTGTGTTCTACATTGCTTACCTTGGCTCCTTGTTTGAGCAATTCCTGGCTATAAGCGAGACCGATGCCGGCCGCGGCGCCGGTGATGAGGGCAACCTTCCCCTTGAGCTCCATGTTTGATTATTTTCTGCCGATTTCTGCGCCGCGCCCCGAAGCGACCGCGTTCACTACCGCCTTCGTTGTGGTTCGATCGCGACGGGAACTCCGCACGGCGGGAGGGGGCGGTCTCCCGTTTTCTCCCCAATTCCCCCTTCGGTAGTAAATATACGCACGATTGCACTCCACTCTCGCCTGCCCGTTGATTCAGGCTAGTATACGGATGTATGGATGCCGACTATTCCTGTATAGGTACACGGTCGTGTGGGTGGATAATGTAAGGATTTATGGCTAAGGTAGGTAAGATTACAGCTGTGCCGAATGTTTCATTTTCAGTCTGTTTGTTCAATCCTAAATTAATAATGCCGCACGGAAAGTGGATTATTTTTTAAAGAAAAATAAAACCAAAAATAGTCATAGTTTTTTCTTTATTTGTCAATTTATTAAGTTTCAATCAGGTACAGTAAATTTTTCAGTAAATTAAATAAAATTAATAATTTTACATTTTTTTGAATTTTCTCTAGTTATAAGTGAAAAATATCACAGATACAACAATATCACGAAGGTTCCGCCCACCGCAATATCGTACACACATCATCCAAAACGCGACCACTCTGATTTCCCACGGACGCGTACTGTACACAAATATACGAAAATAAAATTTTTCACAAACTATATTATAAAAAACTTGAAAATTTGCAACAAATCCCTCGCTTTAAAACAATTTCTAAAATACCAATATTATTTCAGGGACTCGCATTTCCATTCAATTAATAACGCAAGGCCTCTGCCTACGTTCTTAATTCTTACATAAAACAATTATAAAATACAAAATATGATCGGACATGATTTGTACAATAAAATAAGGCCATACTACCATGATTTACGATAAATAAGATTCACAAAACTCTATGTACAATCAAAATATCACAGTGCATATCAACAATCACAAAAGCACGCAATGGCCGCCGTGATATGTGCAAAAATCGGCCAATTTGGGTACTTGAAAATGTATCTGAACATATCTTGATGATCTTTAGTGTTTTAGTAGATTTTGGTGAAGCGAAGGATTGATGGGGAGCTGAGCTGAGCTGCATCTTATGTGGAGTGAATTTATGTAAGTTTGAGGGATGGTCAGGAGTGGTGAGCTTGGTCTGCGCCGGCGGCGGGCACGGCCTTGGCGAGGTATGAGAAGGAGCGCGCGTTGGGCAGGCCAGCTAAAACACAGGCGCTTAGCGCTGAGCGGTTCAGGTTCATGGGTGCTGCGTCGTACCACTCCATCGTGTCACCGTCATAGCACTCCACGTGTGGTATCGTAGTTGATCCTGCGAAAATAATAATGAAGCTACAGGGCTGTCAGCGGGATTGTCCGAAAGGGTTACCGCTGACCCGGAACATAAAGGGCTAAGGAAGGAACACGGGTGGGTTTTAGTCAGTAAGTCTGACACTGCCTTTCGCTCCACCCAGAGCGGGAGGGGTCATGATGAATTCCCAACAGCAAAAAAAAAAGCTACAGGGCTGTTTCATCATCATCACTTAAACCGAAAGTCGTTACGTCCACTGCTGGACATACCCCCTTCGAACGTCGACCGGCTGTGCTTCTCACTTCCAGCGGATTTCCGCGATCTTCACCACGCTATCGGTCCAACTCGTAGGAGGGCTGGCTTTTAACGGAATAATAAATCACCGAGGGATTCCCAAAAGTAAACTTAGGACTTGCTTTTCTTGAGTCGACAATAATGAGACTTTACAAAGTATTTGGTTTTATCCTAAAGAATCAGGAGATTACCGTTAAATCCTCCGATAACGAAGATCATGTCATCGAGTAGCACTGTGGCGAAGTTGCTTCGTGCGCTGAACATCTCCGTCACCTCCTGCCAGTCCCCGCCGCGCTGAGGGTTAAACCTCTCGCCTTTGGAAAAATAAATACACACCAATATAAACGACTGGTGCTGTACCACTTCGATTTCCGTGCTTAGACCTCCAACCAAGCTAACAATCGTGGGCACAATCGTACATTGCCCATGTAGTCGGATGAGACTTGAATTTTTACACTAATGTTTACCCCTTTTCTTGACAATGTATCTTGTGAGATACAGTCAACTTTAAAAAATCATAGTTTTGAAAATATTGTGATTAAAATGAAACATCACTCGTCAATTTATTTTGTGCATATTTCTGAACGAACTTTTATTTAGCATGATGATGTTGGCAGAACCGTTATATTTTAAAATCACAAATTGTTAGCCGAGACAACACTATGCCAAGCAAGGAGGTAAGAATATTGTTTTTTTTTTTCGGATTCTCTGGGCCTGTTCCTTATTTTTAGATACCTAAAAAAGTAAACATTACTATCAAGTGTTTTATTCAAACCAAATGTTTAGTATTTTTAAAAAAACAATTCGTGTTTGAGCATGTATCTCAAGGTGCACACTACCAAGTTATTACAGAATTAGGTGTTGCAATGTTATGTGTCTCATGGTGCACATTGCCATATTTAGGGAATATCATGAACTAGTTTTTGCACACGTCTCCGCTTGCGTGTATGTCAGTTATTTATGTAATCAAACACATAACCCTCCTTTTGGGCTGCACCGCAGTCGGGTGGAAAAGTACCCTATATGCCTGCTTATTGTTCATCCAATCCGTTGCAGTCTTTGAGAATCTCAATTTATTATCAGATAAAGAAATAAATCCCATTCAGGCAGCAATAACCAAGTCGCCACTTTTGCCGTCGCCAATTATTCAACAGCCATCACCAATTGTTACACAGCCATCGACGTCAGTTTTGTTTACAAATGTAGCCTCTCCACGTATCTATCCCAGACTTAGATATGACCAGATTGGACATTTTGCAATATTCAGTACAAGGGGAGGTGCAAGTTATGCATTAAAGGACAAACCACTGCTATGTGTTCTAAATGCGACATAAGACTTGTCTTCTACCCAATAGGAACTGCTTTTTAGGGTTCCGTATAAAAACGGAACCCTATTACTAAGACTTCGCTGTCTGTCCGTCTGTACGTCTGTCTGTCTGTCTGTCACCGGGCTGTATCTCAAGAACCGCGATAGCTAGACAGTTGAAATTTTCACAAATTATGTATTTCTGTTGCCGCTATAACAACAAATACTAAAAACAAAATAAAATTAATATTTAAGGGGGGCTCCCATACAACAAACGCGATTTTTTTGCCCTTTTTTGCTCGATATCAAAAATGGCAACAGGTAGGCACTTGAAATATTCACGAAATACTCAGTTGTATTTTAACTTTAATAATAAATAATAATAATAAAATAAAATAAATATTTAAGGGGGGCTCCCATACAACAAACATGTTTTTTTCGGCGTTTTTGCCTTGTGGTACGGAACCCTTCGTGTGCGAGTCCGACTCGCACTTGGCCAGTTTTAATTTTTCACACCGGAAATTAACTAACTTTAACCTATAAAGGCTTTTAATGTTTGTTTTTTATTCTGTAAATCTGATTATATATTTTTTTTAAGTTGTATGAGTTTCATTTTATTTGAGCGTTGTATTCTCTCAGATACATTCACTCATGTGAAGAAAAGAACAGATACTTGGCAATGTATCTCATGAGATACATAGAATATCTCCAAAAGTAGACACCCTGTGTTTTTTATTTTATTTTTCCAAATCATCAATACATGTCCTCATAAAAAATATTAAGAAAAAAAAATTTTTTTTTGCCACGAAAAGGGTTACGCAAATTATGGTGATTTTCGGGAACTACTGATGTTCGCTTAATAATCCCAAGTCAGTAAACATGCAGTAAACAAAAAACATACAAATACGTACCGGTATTTAGCCGACTGTATCCGTTGAACCCTCCGAGCGCGTAGAGGCAGTCTCTGTAAGCGATAAGGCTGACGCCGGAGCGAGGACTGAGCATCGATCTGATGAAGCTCCACTGTTTCGTGTCAGGATCGAACACTTCAGCAGAACTTAGAACTTCCTGGCCGTTGAATCCACCCACGATGTATATCTGGACAAATGGGAAGGAGTGGAGTAGGTAAGTAAACGGTAGGACTAGCGAGGACGTTGTATATAAGCGTAACTTTGATATTAATGTACTCATCGTTGAAAAGTATAATAATAAAATATCGGGAACTAGTAGAATCCTAGTCTTTGGGACAAGCGAAACAAATAACTTTCCTTGACTTGCTTGACTCTCTTCTTTTTAACCGACTTCATTATTAATGTGCGTGTGGTGTGAGGGCCACTTTGTTAAAACTCTTTGAAAATGTGCTTAGGATTTAGTGAACATTCCCAAAGAATTGTGAAAGTTGGTTTCAGATTTTGTGAAAGTCTAATAACCGAGTTATAGACTGTAAAGTTGGGCCCTCAGTTCTCACATAGAGGATTGAGGGCCCACCTAAAACTGATAAACTATGGACACTACAGAAAAAGTCTTAATGCCAAAATCTAAGCAAATGCCAAACAAAATTTGTGAAAACAAGATATTATCGCAAAACACTGTCCTACTTTGTATATCTTCGTACAAAATGGGCCCTCAATTCTCATACACGTAAAAGTTTATTACGCAATTATAATGAAATCATTAACTTACAGCTACTGTTTGAAATCCTATATGCTACTAAATAAATTGTGAAAATTTATAAAAGCAAGAACAGGTCACCACTTTTTGTTGTTTGAAAGTTATCCCTCAGTCCTCCATTTCTTTTGTTTTCGATTTATTACGCTTATCGTATGAAAGATAAGACAAATACAAAATTGTCTCCTTTTGTGAAATAAATTGTGCAACAAATTCGATACCAGAAAGAAATTAAAAGACCCTTTATTATATAAGAAAATCGAGTTTTATTTTTATTATCTGAATTTGCAAATAGGGTGACCACAATTTCTTTTAGATTGCAGTAAAGATTAGTAAATGTAGAGTATAAGTTTTAATAAACTTTCTTCGATTTTTCGCTTATTATCGTCATAGCATTTGTACTCAATTTCGTGATAAAAAAAAATTATTTCGGAATTCGAATGATGGCAAAAAAAAAAATACTGTTACCCAAATCATTTTTGCTTGAAATATCGTTCGTTCTGATGACAATAATCAAATAATTTATTTATTATTTTTATAAAGGCTTTTGTCCAGCCATGGGACAATGTAGGCTAAATATAATCCTAACTAATAGCTGTAATATTTAGTGTAGTTACTAAACAATAGTTTATGATAGTGCAGCGGAAGTTGTAGGTAATAAAGCATTAAGGCGAGTTTTATGAAAGTTGTAGTGAAGAATAAAAATAATAATAATTTTTTAATACGCAAACACATCTTCGGTCAAGACACTCAATCATCTTCGGTCAGATATCAAACATTCAAGGTAAGTTTGTTTTGATACCTAGGTACTCATAATTTTATAAGTTCGTAATATTTTACTTAAAATAGTACTTAGATAGTCACTCTAAGAATTGTTTAGGTAATTCAATTTCACCTATTTATAAATTGTAATTTTTTTTTAAATAAAATATAATTATTTCATACTCCAGAAAACATATTTGTTATTGTGCAAGTACCTACCTAGGAATAAAAAAAACATCCAGGAACGCAATGCTTTATTAGGTACTAGCTTCTGCCCGCGACTTCGTCCGCGTGAAATTCGAAAGTCATATGGCTCCATCTATTATCATAATAACGTTATTATTGTTTTCCTCGGGAACAGCACTTTTTTCGGGATGAAAGGTACAGTGGTTTAGGCGTGAAAAGCTAACAAACAAAGTTACTTTCGCATTTATAATATTACTTAGTTAGGATTATATTTAGCCTACATTGTCCCAATGCTGGGCAAAAGCCTTTATAAAAATAATAAATAAATTATTTGATTATTGTCATTAGTTTTTTCGGAACGAACGATTTTTCAAGCAAAAATTATTTGGGGAACAGTATTTTTCTATGTGATCGTTCAATTTCCGAAATTTATTTTTTTTTATCACGAAACTTGAGTACAAATGCTATGACGATAATAAGCGAAAAATCGAAGAAAGTTTATTAAAACCTATGACTCTACATTTACTAATCTTTACTGCAATCTAAAAGAAATTGTGGTCATCCTATTTCCTAATACAGAGAATAAAAATAAAACTCGATTTACTTATACAATAAAGGGTCTTTTAATTTCTTTCTGGTATCGCATTTGTTGCACAATTTTTTTCACAAAAAGACACAATTTTGTATTTGTCTTATCTTTCATACGATAAGCGTAATAAATCGAAAACAAAATAAAATGGAGGACTGAGGGCCCGAATTTTATCAAGGTCATAACTTTTAAACAACAAAAGGTGGTGACTTGTTCTTGCTTTCATAAATTTTCACAATTTATTTAGTAGCATATAGGATTTCAAACAGTAGCTGTAAGTTAATGATTTCATTATAATTGCGTAATAAACTTTTACGTCTATGAGAATTGAGGGCCCATTTTGTACGAAGATATAAAAAGTAGGACAGTGTTTTGCGATAATATCTTGTTTTCACAAATTTTGTTTGGCATTAGCTTAGATTTTGGCATTAAGACTTTTTCTGTAGTGTCCATAGTTTATCAGTTTTAGGTGGGCCCTCAATCCTCTATGTGAGAACTGAGGGCCCAACTTTACAGTCTATAACTAAATCTGAAACCAACTTTCACAATTCTTTGGTAATGTTCACTAAATCCTAAGCACATTTTTAAAGAGTTTTAACAAAGTGGCCCTCACACCACACGCACATCATTATTAATCAATCCTCCATTCTACAATCTCTTTCTAACTTGCAGCCTCTATGTCCTTCGAGTTCCGCATCCACGTTACCACGTAGATAGAGTTGCGGTACCGTTATTTATCACAAACAAAACGTAAAGGTATATCGACAGTTTATTAATTACCTTTCCGGCTAGGGAAGCGGCGCTGGCGTCGGACCGTTGCTTGTTCATCGGTGTGGTCATCTCCCACTGATTCTTGTCGGGATAATAGCGCTCAACGGATGACATGCGTGTACGACCGTTGTACCCGCCCAACGCGTAGATTAGACCATCTAATTAAACGATTAAATAAAGAAGGATTAATCCTTTCATGATTTACTAGAGACGGGTAAACTTGTTGAATGTTTTGTCACACAATCTGGTGAAATGTAATGCTGACTTGGAAAATAAAAAGCAAGAAACATTCAAAAATACATGGTTTTTGAATTCACTGTTTGAAAGGGTTTTATTATTCTGGCAATTACTCCAAAATCTTTCTCGGTACTCATAGATAATCGTATTGCGGTATTGTTCACTTTATCGAATGCATGCTATTGCATTCACTCGAAAAAATCAAGCAGAGGAAACTAACAGTAATTGAGACCGCGAAATTCAAATTTTCTTACGTTTTTGCAATTTGCAGGTCAGTGTCAGGTTGTATCTTGATCAAAATATGATTCGCGACAATAACAGTTACATATTTAGAGAATTATATTCATTAGAATCATTAATACATCTTTCTAAGTTAGATTTCTACCATTAGGTAACACTTTTCCATAAGAGATTGGTGGTTGGTGGTAGAAATCTAACTTAGAAAGATATATTAATGATTCTAATGATTATAATTCTGTAAATATGTACCTGTTATTGTCGCATATTTTGATCAAGATATAATCTGACACTGACCTGCAAATTGCAAAGAACGTAAGAAAATTTGAATTTCGCGGTCTACCACTATCCATTCTCCTTAGTCTTAGTCTGTGTAGTGTAACTAACCGTGAGCCACGACGCTGACGTAACACCTCGCCTGATACATACAGGCGCGTTCATGCCAAGTATTCGCCACTGGGTCGTAGCACCGGACTGTGTTGAAATGGTCACTGCCGTCGAAACCACCGATCATGTAGATCAAATTATTCAAAGTGCAAAGACCGTGAT
Organism: Mesoligia furuncula; assembly: GCA_916614155.1. Taxonomy (NCBI): domain Eukaryota; kingdom Metazoa; phylum Arthropoda; class Insecta; order Lepidoptera; family Noctuidae; genus Mesoligia; species Mesoligia furuncula. The sequence goes on from OU744808.1 coordinate 22,520,179, forward strand.
ACGCGCGAGGCGTCAGGTCCATGTGTATCGATAGAAACCATCGGTCCGCCCTGTTTGTGATAATAAATTATAAAGCGAATGATCTCTGGATAATCCCGGAAAAGGGCTAAAAAAAATTAAATTTCGCGCCATAAATGACATAGACAATATTAGAGGGGGGATTCAACTTGAATCGATAAACTATTAAACAAATTCACCATGAATGCAACTCAAAAGCAAAGTAAAAAATGTCGTAGTACCTTGTGTCATATGTTTCGACAAAACTAGTGGGGCTTCCAGCGCTCCAGCCACCAACTGCAAAAAGTATCTCAAAAGGTATTCGAGGCCTTGCTAGTGGATCGTTTAGATCTGCTTCTGTACCCGGCCTTGAATCCAACAACGTGAGAAATACCACGGCGGGATATAAAGCTTCTTGACATTTCTGTGTAACAAAAAGAAAATCTGAGTTCATTTAGAAATTACTGACTTGCTTATTGAATGTCTAGTTTACTTACCTCGTCGTCGGCAACTGGCTGCCATTGTAATATTTTCGATTTAAAATATTTATAGCTGATGTGACCGAACCGTACGCACAAAAGTAACAGAGGAATACATTTTCTTCTGCTTTCTATATCATGTTCCACCCATGTTTTAATTGCCTGGAATACTATTTCTTCGTTTCGAACATTCAGTTCATCATCTCTCAAAATATCTTCTAATTCATCATATGAAAGTGATTTAAATTCAATACATTCCTTAAGTATTCTGCTAAAATTTTGTCTTATATACAACTTCCCTTTTTTTTCTAGCTCACTACAGAAATAATATCTTGCAAATTTGAATATTCCGAGACAGTTGTGCGGCCTCAGCTCGTGCAAAAGGAACTGACAGCATAGCTGAATAACACCAACAACATCAAATTGATCCGCATATGGCAATAGATATTCAACGTTTTCTGCTGTAACTGTGCATGTTCCTGTGTAAGCATAATCGAGAATTAAGGTCATGTAATAGCTGGGGACATCGACAAAAATCTCCGTTTCCTCTGGCTCTCCTTTCTTCAACGAATTAATAAATATGGCTTTGAAATATGGACTAACGGCAGAGAGTATTGCCCGATGCACTCGGATTGTTTTCATATCCCTGCAGACGATAGTGCCATCGCACAGCTGACCGTTCTGTCTTAGTTCATTCCATATCGTAGGGAACTCTACAACTGAATAATTTTCAGGGAGGCACACGCATTTCCGTTTTCGCGTAACTATCTTCTTTTTGCTTAATCTGGGTTTCGAGGATGAAGGAGTACGAACAGAATTTTTATTTTTTGATAATTTTCGATGTTTCGAATTAAATTCCATTCCTTTCGAAAAAACGGCGGTCGAAACTTGATCTGTCGCGATGACAGGCTTGGAGACAGTTGTGATTCATTTGTTAAATTCCCTATGGCATACAAATTCAAATTTCGTTTTCTACCTCCTTCTCCGCTATTTTATTGCTGCCTGACATATTTTACATGATGACCTGGAAATTCATGTTGCGGTCAACTGCGGTCTTGGTAAACCTTCAGCACTCTTTGGGAGGCACGGATTAAAATCACCTCTCTTCCCAACGAAGCTGAGAGTAATGTCGATAAACAAAAGGGATAAGTCAGTAACGGTAGCATAACTTTGCATTAAATTATTTACTTAAGTTAAAATAGTCTATTGCCACGGGTACTAGGCGCAAATAACATATATTTAAGTATCACATTTTATTTAATCGCGAGCTTGTTCATTTCTGTTTTTGCTAACACTACATGAAATTATTTTCCTGAGCGAACTTTTGTCATCGCTAAATCGGTAAGAAACGAAGGAACAACAATAATTTAATTAAAAGAAAACAAATACGATGGATTTGTAGCTGACCATGTCTATTTCTTTAGCAATATCTTTGCCAACAATGGAAACATGCGAAACCATTCCACCGTACTAACCGTTGTTGGCGGTTGCCACACGAAAGACTCGGTGATGATTAAGAGTGAACAGGCACGCTCGCTCCAGCACAGACCTCATCCATCGCTTTACATCAGGCGTGATCGAGGTCAAAAGCAGGCCCATTCGAATTTGATTGTATGATGTACTAGTACCTACGCTCGTGCTTTCCTATAATTTAAATACATGCGAGATCAATAATAAGTCAACCACTCTGGCTGTGTATGTGTTTAGTTGGTAAGCCTTATTAGATAAATAAATTCAACAATAAATAAATGAAAAGTTAACATATCGCACCTACGGTGCAAAAACGTCACTTATGCAATTTTTCAAAATTGATCTGAGTATGAGAAAAAGTAGCGCGCACGGCTACACATTAAGCTATACAAAACCAGTATAAGCTGACTTATGATTGTACGAGAAACCTATACAATGCGAGGTCAGCTAAAACTGGAAATGTATAGCTTGATGTGTCGCCGTGTGTACCCGTTTAACTGGTGAGTAATTGTCATTTGTGTAGTGCGTATATTTTCCGCTAGAGGGCAGTTGTGTCGTTATTGTTTAGTCAAGAAGAACTATACATTTTATTAGGATGACGAATTTTCAAACGCTTCTCCTGAACAATTACATAATTTGCATTAGTGACGTTTTTGCACCGTAGGTACGATATTACTGCTGACATTATCGCAATAATTATTTCCGTATATTTTACACCGTTTTCTTTGCCTCCTTGGGTGCCTATATTAGTCTATGGTCTAATCTTTACCAGACTTAAAAAATAATTCAAAACCTTTTTTTTTCACTCCTGGCAGCATTCTACCCAGCTGTCAACAATCATTTTTGTCTATAGTCTCTTTTTCTTCCGGTTGTCAAGATGGTGAGTTTCGTTACCGTGAAAATAAAATAAATCTTTGAAAATCGTGATAATTATAAAGTGTTGTGTGAGTTCATGGTGGTTTTTACTTAGAGCAGTGTTATCAATATGTGTTCCTTTACATATTTCAGGGTATCGACATCAACCATAAACACGACAGGAAAGTTAGGCGCACCGAAGTCAAGTCTCAGGATGTGTATCTGAGATTGCTTGTAAAAGTAAGTAGAACTTTATTACCACATATTAACCAAGCTCTATTCCGTTTCTATAAATTTGCAAAAAAAATACCAGGATACTTTGAGAAACTTCAGTTTCTAACCTAAACTTGTTGTTGTTTCCAGCTATACAGGTACTTGGCTAGGCGTACAAATGCCAAGTTCAACACAATTATTCTTCGTAGACTGTTCATGAGCCGCATCAACCGACCCCCGCTATCGCTGTCGCGGTTGGCTCGTCACATGAAGAAGCCTACTCGCGATGGCATGATTGCCGTCGTGGTTGGTAGCATCACCAACGATGTCAGGCTCTACAAAGTGCCTAAGATGTCAGTCGCCGCTCTGCACGTCACTGAGAAGGCCCGTGCCCGCATCTTGGCTGCTGGAGGTATGTACTGTTGTTATTATTTATTGAGTGAGGTTAGGAAGCATGCAAGTAAATATAACAATTATAATACATGGGATATAACACAAAGAGATATCCATTCTCTATTGTGACTTTTTGGGACAACATTCAGATGATAAGATCCCTATTTAGACCTCATTTTCAACTAAAAGTTTGCATAGTCTCATTTTTACTGTTGTTTGTATTGAACCATCCATTGCTGTTAGTCAGTTTTGCAATGTTGAATGAAATAGCTCCTGTTTCATACTTGACTTCAGTCAATGACCTCCTCAAATATATATTACAAGGTCAGAGGGAGTCTTGATTTAGGCCAAAATTCAGTTACAACAAAATATTAAATGCAACAACAATGATTATGATTAGATGAAAAACAACCTTTCTGAGATAAATCACTTCTAGAAGTATTGTGGCATTTTTTATCATCCGGCTAAGATTTGAAGTGGTTTGGTTGTTTCAACTAGATTTAATTTAGAAATGGTCTGTCAGTTCTGTCACCAACTCTCCAAACCACTCTCATCCCATGTTAAGATTAAGGTGTACTTCAACTCGCAGGGCAAATCAACGCTTTCCATAATAGTCAATGTTTTGCAAGTCTTGCCTCTGTTAGTCAATTTATTCAATTTAAATGTTATCTATTAGCAGGACAGTCCTACAAAGACTAACCTACCACAATAATATCTTAGTGACTGGTTTAAAAATTGGAGTGCGTTGCGATGCGCGGTCGAGTACGGTCGCGTTTGCGCTGCACAGTACGAATATTATATTCGCGAATTGCGCGGCTATAGCCGCTGCCCGTTTTCCGCTATGAGTTCCCAAACTCTCATAGCCAACGAAGTATTGGCATTCATTAAACATGCCATCGACTACATGGACGAGAACAGCATCTTGCAGATCTGCAAGTCATCGTACAAGGAGGAAGAGATTAGCAGTGCCAAGTTGCTGCTGTTCACGACGCTTGGCAAAGTCAGCCAGATGCCGTCTCGTAGAAGGGACGGTACAGTGAAGAGTCTCCAGGACATCGTTACGCTGATGAAGGAGACCGACCCGGATGACGTGCCTGAATTCGTGGCGAAGGATCTGCACAAGCTGCCTCCCGTCACGTTTGACCACGTAGATGTCACCAGGCTGCTGAAGGACATTACATTCCTGAAGCAAAGCCTGGCCGAGATGCAGCAAAAGCTGGAGGTGTCCAACAACACCATCAGTGATCTACGGGCAGAAATAGTGGTCTTGCGCAACACAATTTCTGCAAGTAGGTCACCTACCGACGCTGCAAATGTGAGCACGCGTTGCGGAGCACAAAACGCCTCCATCTGCAGTTTCGAGTCGGCGGACTCGAATGCGTCACCAACTGCCGAGAATGCATGCGTTGCAACGCGTGCCGTAGCCGTCCCTGCCTCGACACAGGTGGAGACAACGACGTGTGTAGGTTCGTCGAACCCCAAACGAGCCTACGCTGCAATAGTAGCCGCTAACAAGCCTGTTGAGTCGCAAAAATCGCAGGTAAAACTAGCGGAAACACCAAAAGGGGGTAAACGGAGCCGGTCGAAACCCAACAAGGTTTTGAAAAGACAGGATCCAGACAAAGACACGTGCGATAAGGATGGTTTCATCAAGGTGGAGAAGAAGAAGAAGAAGAAGCCTCCTTGTCGGAACCAGTGCGGCACCGCGCTGGCAGGACCCAACATGCTGCTGCGTCCAGCAATCCCGACGACGCAGCTGTACGTGTCCAGACTGCACCACTCCACGAAGGTTGAGGAGATCGTGGAGTACATGCGTGTGAAGACCAGCTGGACTTTGAGGGTCGAGAAGTTGGAGTCGCGTCACAACACGAACTTCAAGTCGTTCGTGGTGCGTGTTCCGACACACCATCTCGAGAAGTTCCTCAAGGAAGAGTTCTGGCCGAAGGGTGTTGTGTACCGCCGGTTTCGTGGCCGGATACATGATACCAGTCAGCGAAACACGACGCAGACACTTCGTGTTCGTTAGTTTTTTAGTTTACTTAATTATAATGTTGTATGTATTTATAGTATTTTTAAGTTATAATATTGTATTGTATGTGTTTTATATGGGCCTTGATGCCTGAAATAAATGGATAAATAAAAAAAAAAAAAAAATTAAAACATGTCAGATGCTGTTTAACATAGTTCAGTAATTTTATTTTTGTGATGGGGGTAGCTCTATTTTGATGTTACACAGTAATCTAAGATAAAAACTGCTAGTGTAGATTATGCATTGGAATGCTTGTCTGTTATAAATAAGAATGTTTTTTTGCAAATGCTACTCTGATGGCTTCTCTTACTTCTTTTTATTTTTATCTGATTGACAGACTATTATCTGAATATCTGAGGGCAATTCACGTAATTTTAAGAACATTCAGTCTGATGTCTCAATCTGTCAAAAATATCTCGTAATTTCCCAATATTTTGACAAGTTTTTGACATTTGTTTGTCACCGAGATGAGGCTACTGCGACTAGATTTCGAACGTTTTAAATTACGAGAATTGACCTTCTGGTGTACGGTGTCTTTTAGACTGTACTAAATAAATGTATTTTCTTTCTTTTCTTCAACAGGTCGCAAAGTGCATAACTGCTAAAGTTATCTACTATGATTCGAATAAAAAACATGGTTTTATGTTTTATTATTAATACAAACCTTGTAATTTTCAGGAGAGATCCTGACTTTTGATCAACTGGCTCTGCGCGCCCCCACCGGCGCCAAGACCGTACTTCTGCAGGGTCGCCGCAACGCGCGTGAGGCAGTCCGCCACTTCGGGCCCGCACCAGGAGCACCACGCTCGCACACGAAGCCCTATGTGCGCACAAAGGGACACGAGCGCGCGCGGCCGAGCCGTCGTTCTAACGTGTAATCTTTAATATAAGGACTACAAATCTAATTTGGTGGTATTATTTCTAGATTGTAAGAAACCACAACTGACATTAAATTTACACTTGAACATTTTGAGCCAAAAAGCTAGAACAGTCAAATCATATGTGACTCCCAAAAGTTCTTTTTGTTCATTCAATATAGAGTATCCTATCTATCTATAGGCACCAACTGCGAAGGGACGAAGTAATGAATTTTTTATTAAGTGTAGTTATCTACCAAATAAAAGAAATCACTCGAGATAATATTTCGTCTTGTTACTGCTACCTATACAATGAAACAACAACATTCATATCACAGATTTATTATTATAATAAAATAACTACTATCTACATCTAGCTGCAAAAGGCACACATCCAGTAATTCAACAGAGGTTCATCATACTGTGCCACTCCAAACACTTTCTTTAGTTTAGTAACAGCATCAGACCTTGATCCTGAGGAATCTATAGCTGCTTTCACTGCTTTTGATATTCTGTAACAAAGAAGAATACATCTGGTACAGTATACTCTTGCACAGGAAGTTTGCTTAGGGAATAATGTCGACTAGATAGAATATACCAACACAACACAAGAACGAGAAGTACTCGTTCTTTTTTGTTTTCTAAGAGTGTTTCAACGGAAAACGTGCGCCGACCCTAAGAGATGAGGTGATGGCAGGCAGGATTATTTCAATGGTTTGTCATGTGAATAACTTACCCAAGCCACTCCAATTGTAAAGATTTGACATGCTGATGTAGAACATCATCATTGAATTTTTCATTATTCATTGAATTTTCTATTCTATTCATCAATGTTGGACCTGAAATAAAAATATTCACATAGAATTTGATGTTCATACGTAAAAACATTATTTACATAATACTGTAGCGGTATCAACAACGCCACATGCGAACAACGCGTCATACTGACGTCACGCAAAATCTGCATCGCGCAAGCAGAGTTTACCGCGCAACTAGCATAGATACAACGACCCGACATGAATCATCGGGCAGTTGCCCGACAGACACAACACCCGTCTGGTCGGAGGATCCTCCCTTTTCTATAGGGTATGAGTGGACTTACACCCTGTTTCTCATACCTCTATAATACAAATAAACTCACATTTAGCAGGCAATGATCCTGCCCACTTGACACAAAAGTTGTTATTTTCAGTTTCATCTAAAAGGCATACAGTGGGTGGTAGCTTCTCATCATTTCTGCCTTTCCTTATTTTAGGGTTGTCAGTAACATTCACTGGTAGTAGTCTAAACAAGCCATTTATTATGGTTGCTGTGTCAATATTACTTGACTTTATAACTATCTGAAACAAGGAGAATTTTCATTCAAAGATAATATTGTAGGTTGCTAAGATTATAAATATGTATGTTCGTCATGCATCCGCAAAGCAACAACTATAGTACTCTCAACAGTAGCTAGACTTTAGCTGCTTGCTTTCTGACAAACAGACATACAAAAATATTTTGTAAAAATTGATTTTTTTTTAAGTATAATTATATCTTATGAAATGCATAGAATACTTTCTTATGTATTTCGTAAAAAGCTTTTATTTTGACATTACAAACAGACACTTCAATTTTATTTATTTGTATAGATTTGGTAGACCAACAGCATTGTAATCATCAGATAGGAGATATTTTTTAGTTGCATTATGCCTATGGCCGCGTCCTAACCAAAAGCGATTGTCGCTCTTTTTTATTTAACAATCATATCGCGTTTATTGTACAGACGCCAGCACATCAAGCTACCCGAAACTGTAAAATTTTTCCAATCAACTTTGAACCTTATGCTTTAGCGATAAAGTTGGAAATCTATTAAGGAAATTTGACAGATTGTAGTAGCTTGATGTGCTGGCCCCGTGTACGTTAAAATTCATATAATCAATCGTGTACTCGCGCGAAGATCGCTTTTGTTTAGGACGCGGGGTAAAATGGGTCTCCACGCAAAATATGCCAGGTTTTTTTGATATGAGTAGGGGATAATTCGGATTATTCCTCTGTTAACTGCTTTATCAGTTCTCATCACAGAATAACAACAAAATGTTTGAACTTGGGTACAAATAAAACACAAAACTGCAAACTTACATAAACACCAGTCAACATGCAGTACATCAATGTCCTAAACACTGCTTTTGACAGCAATTTTTCCAATAGTCTGAGTGATACACAATCTTTGTCGCCAGCCACGGTACAGGTGTTGGGTTCAAATGACTTTATGACAGAATGTGGTTGTAACTTCTTGAGTAAGTCCTGACTAGTGTACAATGTTTCTGAGTATGTGTGGGCACCAGCTTTGAGCATCCATGTGAAGTGGGAGTGTAGCCTTTTGAATACATTTTCATCACCTGCAAATAAGGTAGTACAAAATATAGAAGTCTTATGTAGCTAGAAAATGTATTGAGGTAATATCTTTGCTTTATGACTTGGCTTTGTCATTTGAATATAAATGTTGATGGATGGTGGAAGGCCAAAGAAAAGATGGATGGATTGTGTGAGGAATGAAAGAGAATGCAGTGAATGATACTAACGGTTGACAGAGAATGTAAAGATAAAATGTGTTGCACCAACTCCAAGTAACATGGGAAAAGGGCAGCCGCTGAGGATGATTTGAGTGATATCATTGGAACAGAACTGTTAGCCCATGTTCGCAAAAATATCACATACTGGATTTTAAACTCTCTGTGTTGAGCCGAGCATTGAGAATCCAACAGAGCTGAACCCGCGCGCGTCAAAATAAAACACTTGGATTTTCAACTCTCAAGTGTTTAAAAAATAAATTGCCGCGGGAAAATCGCCTGTGCGTACTTGTGCTTACAGCTCAAGCAGAAGGTAGATAGTCGACTTACCAGTCAAGTGCATCAGTGACCTAGACTGAACAAAGTCATTTCTACCAGTCTTTAGTCTAAGAGCTCTCTGGGAACACACTTTCTGTTCAGCATCAAATACAACCTCAGCTAATTCTTGCAGTTCTTTTGATATTTTCTAAAAAAGGCAAGAATATAATTAAAGATAACAAAATATTTAAACAATGTCTTATTACGTAAATCATATAATACACTTTTACAGGATAGCAAGGGACATCAACCTGATTCCATGGATTCAGTATGTACATGATTCTGACCCACTGCAGAGAAATATTTCAAGGCTTTTACTGTTCCATACATTTTGACCGTATGGGTACTCATTGCACTTTTCTATTAAACAGTTGGTTATTTTTTAATAACTGATGAAAAATTTCGATGCTAGGGGGTCGACAATCATGACATGTGCTGAATAATCTATGGTTTCACTTTACGTGTCAATGTACCTGCACCCCTGTATATTGAAGCACAATGCAGAGCTTAGTAGCAAAGTATAATAATTGTATGAAAGTGAAAATATTGACTGGTTTCTGGTGAATAATTTATTCACAGTAACTTAAGTCTTCATATTAGGAACCATCTGGTTTGCTTTAATCACACTTACAAGGAAAAGTATTCAATTCGAAAGGAATTATTGTAAGCACCTGCATATGTTCAGAGAGTAACGGTGTTATGTTCAACAGCAGCATTTTGTCCTTCATTAGCACAACTATTGAAAACCACCGCTTCAAGCCCCTGGCCCAGGTGTCTTTGACCTGGAACGTGAGGCTCAAGACATGGCCATGTGTGTCATTAAAGTATACCACTCCACCTTCTTTACTCCAATTCACCTGTAAATCAGTTATCAATAATTAAATATTACTCGGAGTAACTGAGAGTATTGATAGGAAATGTGAAATTTTCATTCATAAATGATTGCAAAGTTGTGTTATAAACTTATAATATATACTTCAACTATTTTCTATTACGTCAATAGAATACAAACTATCGTAGTAACAAAGTATTTTAGGTCTTACCTCACAAGTTATACTCCTGATAGCGGCCTGCCTCAAAAACAATGTGACATCAGCGTTGGGAACTGATTCCCTGCTGCAGTATATTGTGCCATCTTCCTCTCGTGACACAAAGACGGTTTCTGGACCCAGGGAAGTACAACCACTGCACTGAACACTGGCTCTTGAAGATTCTGTCGTATTCTTATCATTGTCTGTGGTGAACGTGCAGAATAATGGCCGCGGGCCGTGGGCCTCGCAGAAATGGCACAAACCGACTATTGCGTTCATTTAATTACGATTTTAACTTGTATTAATAATTTTATGATTGAATCGCAAACAACAACCAATGGCATCCAGTGTTGCCAGTAGTGATTGAAGATTTAGAACGCTAGGATGTCTGAAAAGGAACGAAATTAGCGGTGAAGGAACGCAAAAGGAAAATATGTAAAAAAATCTTTTTATTCATTAAGAATCAATGTTTGTAGTAAGTTGTGTTAGTTAGGTATGTTAGTATGTCAGTATCACGCAGGCGGCAAACATCACATCTTATATTACTATCCATTATTGCAGATCAATAATCATTATCGCACACAAAGTACTTACATAAATTTGTACGTTTGTTTTAACAAAAAAATATAGCTTGGTGGCAGTCGCAATGAAATTATTTATTTAAAAAAACACCTTACTAGCTATCTAATTATACTACAGCCACAAAATACAAGTCCTACAGCTTACTGCTTATTTTTATAAGAAATTTTCTTTTGTAGAAGATTTTGTGTAGGCTCATATTAGCCTCGGCGTTCGTCGCTAGAGGTGAAGTAGTACCATTGACATAGAAAAGTATGGACGGGAAATACCTACAAAAAAGGGTGCATACAATTCGTATTGTCGCATAAAATGGCTGCCATTGCTAGGGTTGTGTCAATCAAGGAACATAGGTGTTACTATTATCGAGTATCGATACTAAATACGAGTCTTATTAGTTATCACGTTTGGATCATAATAACTTACGTCTGTTGTAATTAGGGTTGCCAACCATACTTTATAATAACGTATCCTACTTTATTTGCGATAAATATACTTTATAGTTTTGCATAAAAATAAAGTGTGCGAAAATACTTTATTTCTAATCTTTTGTGATGCGTAAAACGAAAGACTCGTGGTTAATTACTGAACTATTTATCGATAGGTAAGTACATACAAGTCAAAAAAGAAAATCTTTTATTAAAGTTAGAATTTTCAGAGAAAAATATTATAGGTCAAGACAAATGGCAATATAATAAGATACCTAAGGTCAAGGTGGCGAAGTCCGTCATAGTTTATTGCAAGCTTGATTTGATAAACACCCTATGGCTGATTTTTTTACTTAATTGTATGTTTTGAATATTAATGATGACTAAAGATTCCTTATTTATCGGTTACTGTTAGAAAAATCAATGTAACTGTTGTCAACATGAAATAAACGCGTTTTTTTAAAAGTTAGTAAGTAGACGGACTTTCCCGAGTAATTGGGGGCAACTCCGTCATAAGCATATTTGTTAGTAATGGGATAGATATTTGCGGCACCCATATTCAGTAAATATTCGAAAATAAAAGTTAACCAAATATAAGCTTTAAGTTTCATGACATAAGGTAGCAATCACAATCTATGGCGGTAAAATCATGAAGTGGGGTAAGTCCGGTATATTCGCAAGGGAAGGGATTGTCAACATTTAAATCAGTACAATACAATTTTAATATTTGACTGTAGGGTATAGTAGGTAAGTATGATTGTTGGTTGCATCTAAAATGCAATGTGAAATTTGATAAGTTTTGGTATTTAAAAGACTATCTGTCTTTACACCATAGAAAAACCAAATAGTAACTAACAAACACACTTGGTTATATTTGTACTGTTTGAACAGATAATAAATTAATTAAAGGTATTAATAATAGCCCTCTTTCTTTCTCTTTTATTGAAATGAAATAAATTGCTCATAGAATAAAATAAACAACACCGTAAATACGAAATGAACTTTTTTAATATTAAAAAAGTAATTAAATCCTGTAAATGCTTACAAAGCCAAGTTTCTTTGGAAAATCAACACTACGTCTTCTTCAAATTCAGCTAGCAGGACGGTTGTGTTGTCCTTTCCTGGACTAGCAATCATTCTGGTGGCTGCGTGACCTTTGCGGCCGACTATTTTCGTCTTAGATGGGTCTTTTGAGAAGCTTGTTTCATCGAGATTCCAAACTGCCTGTGGATTGTTTGTTAGACCTAATTGATTTATAGTTTTTTCCAGTAGGTCGAAATATGGGTAGATAATATAGGGATCTACGGCTTTTTTTCGTGCATATTCGACAGCTTGCGGCTTTTTAACTGACAAATTGTTTTGGTCTTTAAACGCCGCAAACCAATCCTTGCCAGGCTTTCCATTTTTAAATGGAGTCTTTATTTTGTTTAGATTAACATAATGACCAACTAATTCTAAAAACTCATCTCTACTAAACCCAAACCCGTACCGTTCCATTGTGTGAAGATGTGACGCCAGTTTATTTTCAGTCTTCACTGAAATGGCTGGTGGCCTCCCGAGAGATCCATGATTGTCATTCTTGGTATGTTATAAATACGAGCAGCCTTATATCCACTTAATTCCCCATTCCGGACAGCTCGCACAGCGTCTAGCAATTTTTCTTTAGTGTAAGGCGATTTGTTTGATGTCCTTTTGTAATTTCGAGTCATTTTATGACAATTTAAGTACTTACCTGAAGAATAAAATACACTGATTTTAAATCAGATAAATGACCATTTTAGAAATTATATGAAACCAGACTCCAATCACATTATCATGATGTTTCTAATGAAGGAACCATATTAATAGAATCACAGTATTCATAAATTTTATGAATACTGTGATTCCCAAAAAAAAAAATTGCTAATATGGAGCTTTGGCTGTATATCTAAATAATAATGTTTAATGAAAATCCTTAAACCAAAAAAGGTTTGTAACATCTGCCTTGGGGCAAGATCGGCACACGACGGCCTTTCCCTAAAATACTAGACAGTCTTCCCCCAATATTGAATTTTTGGTGAGGTTTTTATCACAACTAATATTTCTGTAAATATAGATTAAAATTCGATTTGAATAGAATAAAACAATAAAATGTAATACAAGCTAGACACTTACCACTATAATACGTAAAAATCCGTTGATATTCACATTTCACGTTAGCTAAAACGTCGACACTACACACTCGTGTTTCAACTTGTCAACTACAAAAAATTTTAAGACTGTTTTTTTGCTATTGAACTCAACACAGCGCCATCTATAATTTAAAGGTAGGACGAAATAGTAACTCTGTTTTACCGACCGAGCTGTAAACGGTCGTAGCTATTCAGAAACAGCCTAGAGAGACGGTGTATGGTGTTCCCCCGTAGACGAACTTCCCCACCTTGACCTTACTTAGAAATGCATCTGATAGCGTAAGTACCAAATGTAAAAACAAAATATTATTTCTTAATTACCCTTTGTTACCTTCACTTCAGCTTTCACTGAGTATTTTCGGTAATGAATCTGCAGTGGCAAGAAGAGAGAAACAGATAGTCCATAAATTTAATAAAAAACGAGTTATTTATTTACTAAAATCAGTAGGTACAAGGTACTTAACAAATTAGAAAACGTAAAAGCCAATTATTTTTAAAAGAGTAACTGTGGAGTTTCTTGCCAGTTCTTCCCCATAGGAAACAACCAATTGGAACCGTGCACCTAGCTTCTGACGTTTCCTAAGTGGCCATGTAGGTTTATGTGAAATAAAATATTTTAATTTCGGTGCTGTGAACCAGAGGCCGGACCTGGCAAGGTCACTCGGACCGAATAAGACACAGGATTAGTTATGTTCACATCGCAGAATATACCGATGACGTTTCAGCGGAGGGACTAGTTTACGGAAACTATTACGGCAACGGTACAACCCTATTCCATTTGACATATTATTTTGTTAATTCATTCGTTTGTATAACGAATGAATGAGAGGTTTTCCTTTTCAGTATAAAAAAAAAAAAATAGTTCCCAAGATCCCTGAAGATGGCGTGGAACTGACTACGTTACTAGATACCAAAGTCAAAACGCTTGGAAAAAAAACATTGCGTCACGTCATATACGCTCGTTGAGTGACAGTTTCGTTTGCTTTCGTTTTACGATCTCAAAATTACATCCAAGTGAATTAATAAAAAAATTATGTGACTTCCGTTCCTTGCAGTAACTTACCAAGTTCAGCGCCATCTATCCAGCGACGAGGGAAGCGTTAAAAAAAAAAAAAAAGAAAATCCCTCATTAACAAAATATACTAAAAAGGTCTGTTATACGGAAATGAACCCACCTATCAATACTTTTGACATAAATTCATGATCGCGTTACAACTGTATCATCGAATGTGTATTATTAAATGTATTATTGCATGAAAACCGGCTATTAACCTGTACTAAGACATCAGAGGTTGATTTTCATTCTTTCTTGCACCCCACTTCACAATACAACACACAGGCATGTTGAATTGTTGTTTTCCAACATTTGCATCCAGTTTTAAAAGGTAAAATCATTGTAATTTTCTCGCAAATCTCAATAACACAAAAAGTAAACAAACATTTGACAGCAAAACTACCACAAACTCGTCGCAAAAGATGGCTGCTACGGTACTTACCTACTACTGTTACTACGTCACGACAAAATGTTGCCAAAATGAGCAACAACTTAAAATATTGTTGTCTCTTTTATCAAATACGATTATCTTATTAGGAAGAACGAGACAAAACGATATTTCATATTCTGAATCATATTTCACTCATATTTGTATAAGCAAAATGTATGTATAGAATAACGCGGCGTTTCCATGTTTTTCCTATATCAATGAGTAGTATATAAAACTTATATAAAAAGGAACGAAGAGAACGCACAAAAGATGGGAACGCAATGTGAACGCATGACCGTAAAATAGAACGCAAAATGTTCCAAAAGGAACGATCTGGCAACGCTGATGGCATCAGCTGTTCGATAAATTGACGTTTGAATGTCAAAATTACATTGACATTAACAAATATGTAATGTTGTCATTTTTGAGTTCCAGTGTTGCCAGTCATTTCAAAGACAAAGACATTTATTCGTCGAATATGGTCTTAGACAAAGAAAAGTATAGACGGCGGGTAGCTCCATTTCATTTCCACAAGAAAGGGATAAAGTATTGAGTTATTATAAGTAACAGAAAAGGATAAAGCTATACTATTTCCATCTCTCAGTGCGTGCCCGTTTTTTCAAGGCAGCTACTTATGTAGCCTATGTTAGTTAAGTTAGTTTTTTGTCTCATGTGCGGCCACGCTACCCGATGCTCTATATTTTTCTTACTCTAAGGATATGGTCGATAAGCACTGACCTCTATCATACGTATGATAGAGGTCAGTGTCGATAAGGTATTTCTATAGGAGAAAGGAGAGGAAAACTAAAATATAGCTACCAGCTGCTTTATGCTTATGTGCTACTGCTGCTACGACTCGAGGCGTCGAGCTGCTTAATAACTATAATAAAGCTATGGCCACTAGAAGTAACGTAGCGTTACGCCTTCGTAGTTGACGAAGCGATAAGGCCGCCCCGCCCATTGTATGTTTTGTATTAAAAATCGTTTTTTTTTTGTTATGTATTTTCTGGTGTACATACAATAAAGTATAAATATAAATAATAATGAAGGCGCTAACACTACTGAGTTAAGTTAGAGAACGGGTTTTTATTTCTTAACATTCATTAATTGGTGTTATGAAATAGGAAATGCATTGTATTAAGAATTTCAATTACAATGTTACTATTTTACAATTTAACACTAAAATATACATATTATACAGTATATACAAGTATATAAAAAAAGGTAAAGAAAAAGACAGGAGCTCATTGGGCATCAAAATATTCGTCCGCATCGCTGTCAATGGCACAAGTGCCCAAAAGGCTGGCAGCATTACCACGTTGGATGGCAATGCTTATTCTTTGGGCTAAAAATAGGCCAGCCCTCTGGTCACGTGAAGAGTCAACATCATTGAATTTTGAATTTAGTTATTGTATTATGGGATGGATAGCCAAACTGAAAATGACTGGCCCGAGAGGATCACCTTGTTGGCATCCGACTGCAGATTCCAAAACGTTGTCTTTATATAATAATTTTGACGGGTGCCTGTAGCACTGCCACATGAAACCATAAATTTCTGGTAACTCCTTTTTTTACTGCAGCCAACAAAGTGTCCCTGTTGACAGAGTTGAAAGCGTTCTTAACGTCAACCTTGAGGATGTCCTCACCTTTATTGGCATTTAAAAAACTAGAGAGGGCATGTACAGCAGCCTCGCAGCCCCCTTTGGAACCAAAGCCAAGCTGTAGGGGCTGGAATTTGTTTGATAGAATTTCGCCGTATAATTTGCAGCATATTTTGGCTGCCGTACGCCTGTAGGTGCACCTAACGGCAATGGGACGAATGCCGCCGTCCCTCTTGCGCAGGGCGCATAAATTGGCCCCGTACAAGACATCGACGACGGCATCATTCACACCGCCGTTGAGCATCAGATTAATTAGAGCCGCAAGCTCCTTCAAAAGCGACTCACCACCTTCCCCGGCGCCTGAACTCAATAAATCTTTTAAATGCTGAGGAGTCAGGCCGTCGAGGCCGCCGGCGGAACCACTTCGGAAGGAGCTCACGGCTGCAATCAGCTGGGGGGCAGTAACATTAAAAGCCGTTGAATCCGGGACGAGAGGGAGGGGGGGGGGGTTGGGAAAGGTGAGACCATCCGCAGGCGCTGGATGTTTACTCTCCAGGGCTGAAAGGGTTTCTGGAGAGTAGGGCGCCACCACATCACTACTGAAAAGTAGCCTGGCCGCTCCCCTGATATCACCTTCGCTTAATTTGGATTCTACATCTGAACATAACCCTCTTCCTGAAAGGTTATTGAAAACAGGTAATTTTGGATCCAAAATAAAAGTCGAATTGTTGCAGTTTTCTTTAATTTGGGTTGTCAATGTTTTTTTAGTTGCCAAATTTTAAACATGTAAAATCCTATAAGGGAAGGTGAGTAATTGCTCCCAGGCACTTTCTGAGTTCTCCTGGGTCACAAGACGGAGACATCTTGCCAAACTCAATGCAACAGACCGTCTCGCGCCCCGGGGAACTCTCTTTAATACTGGAGTTGAATTTTTGAATTTTGCCAACGTTTTCCACAAAGTTTTATCTGAAGATGTTGATGTTGGGGATGTGGGTGGGGGGCACAAAGGTACACTATGAGGTTTGTGAACCTTGCCATAGTGTATTCGTAGCCCCCGTTCGCCTTTAAAGAAGCGTGGCTGGGAGCAATGGGGACATCTCACCTGGACATCGAGCGATGTGGCAGGTTGAAATTGAATGAAATGTTATGAAATTGTATGAAAAAGAAATCCGGATACTGATTTTTGGTCTTTATACCGACTTTCATCGACGTAACTTAAAAGGAAAGGGGGCCCCCTTTCCTTTTACATTACTTGAAAAAAAATCTCTTTCTTTTTAAAATAATTTGTACTAAGAAAGTAAGGGCCATAGCAGACATGATACTTTAAGAATCGACGATTTGACGACTCTTTGTCGGATCGGACTTGCGATAAGCAATTAAATCACTGGTTGCCGATGTTAAAAGTTTATTGCTACTATTACTAAGGCTTTAGGGGGCCTCTGTTTTATCCGATTTCGGACTATACCACAGACTACAGGGCTACGAAGTAAGGCTTCGATGAGTTATTGGTAGTCGTTCGATGAGAATGCTCGAGTATCGAGCTAAATGGACATCACGTCTCATCCAATAATGGGTGGACTGCTATTGGCTGATGATGGGAAATAGCCATCCATCCAACCATATTCCTCGATTAGTAAGGAGGCAGAGGTGTTTAGCCATATTACATAATCAGCCTAGGTACCTATAATGTTCCCACTGCTGGAACACAGGCCTGCTCTCGGTGAGAGGGAGTGGGCCGTAATCCACCACGCGGGACCAGTGCTGGTTGGTAGATGTAACGTCTTCGAATTTTTGGTTCTAGTAGATGCGGGTTTCCTCACCGTTTTGAGAGTAGTGGTGATGACATAATATTATTATAATAAATAGCCTTATTACGCCAGTATTATTGTAATTGGGATTGAGCCTATTGACACTAGCCAGGCACAAATCCAGACTGGCTGCTACTGAAAAACCCCAATCACACTGCCCTGATATCGATCCATGGCCTAGCCAGCTAGTCACGTTAACGATTAAATCCTC
Source organism: Mesoligia furuncula (assembly GCA_916614155.1). Lineage (NCBI taxonomy): Eukaryota > Metazoa > Arthropoda > Insecta > Lepidoptera > Noctuidae > Mesoligia > Mesoligia furuncula. The sequence goes on from OU744808.1 coordinate 22,538,652, forward strand.
AACAAAATCTCATTATTTTCTTTCTTCAGACATTCACTTGAGTTTTTATACGACTAGCTTTTGCCCGCGGCTTCAACTGCGTGGAGGTCGGAAATTAACCCACTGGAACGTACTACCGGGATAACAAAGTGCCCTATGTCCCGAATTTTCCCAGTGGCCCCACATGGATTGCCACCAGGTGGCAATCGGGAACAAAATTCCTAGTTGCCACCCCCTCATCGTGGCCGTAAGACAGACAACAGGGGGGTAGGCGATCCACGCCGCAGTGTACAGCGATTTGAAGTGGGGGCAATAACTTCCCAGTCGCCACCCGATAGCAACTGGGAATTTAATTTCCGATTGCCATCTGGACGCAATCCATGTGGCGACTGGGAATATTAATTAGGAACTTAGGACCGAGTAATTTTCGTATAATGTTAGCATGGGCTGCCCTTTGTTACTTTCGAACTTGAAACTCTTTGGTTCCTATCAAATATTTGTAAAATAAATAAATGTTGAAATTGGGAATCAAAGGGAAGCAAACGTTAAAATAAATTAATAAAAAAAAGGCCACTCATTCAGATTTTCAATAACTCATTTATTCAACTGTACACTGATTCACAGTTATAACTTTAATGGAAAATCACAAGCACGGCTGTTATAATCGTATTACCTAACATTAAGTAATTTGACTGTGCTACATCATCCAACATACGCGATGACGAAATGCTCTCTAATCAATATTATTATAATTGCACCCGGCTATCTCCCTCCGCCCTATGCGTGTAAACATTATACGTATGGTAACGGGTCACAGCGAATCAACATGAAAATGAAACTTGAGGAAAGAAATAAACGCGATGAAATAAAAAATAAATTAATTTAATATTATAAACAAATAACATGTTACTGTGCCTATAGAAAAAATTGTCTAAAACGTTTGTTTATACTACTGTTTGTATGGTGGCGGTTTATTTCTTAGAGACAGGTTTGTAGGCTAGTTTTCTAGACTTGAGTGTGGACCACTTGTGTCGTTTGAAGTAGTAGGCGACTGCGGCCAGCATGGAGAACATGCCGATGGCTTTGATGGTCATGAGTCGGCGATCGTCGAGCTCCGGCTCCGAGCACCACCGCAGGAACGTGGCCACGTCCTTGGCGAGCTGGGACGCGGTCGCTGGCGTGCCGTCGCTGTACTCAGCCGCCTGGAATGAGTTATTCGTGGTCGTTAAAAGGCGCTTACAAAAATAAATTACGAAAGCTGATATTAGACAAATAGTGGGGCGTCAAGCGATTCCGAACTAACTAAAGTCCCCGTCACGAGAAGCTATAAATTTTGTAAATAAAGAACTTCTACTAAGTTACGTACCGACAATTCAATCAACAACAAATAATCCCAACTTCATTCAACTCAAAGTAACATACGTGTAATACGAAACTAACGAGCAATTTCACTTGGTCGGGTTATATTTTAGCGATACAAAGCGCTGTCGTCTAATGTTTTGTGGTACTGGAACGCGTCTGACTCATGAAACGTAAACATTTGGGCAGCCATTTTGAAGTAAGTTCACGCTGAGGCTGTTAATGCTGCAGAATACTCGGAAGCATCTGACGACAGTAATAATAGGTGTGTTATCATAATTATATCCCTATATAAAAATTATTACAAAACTGTTTTTTTTTTATTTGATCCAAAGGTTGCGAACCCCTGAATGTGTGTTTACAAAATTTATAGCTTCTCGTGACGGGGACTTTATCAGTGCTGCTGTTGGTAAACATTTGTGATATTGTTTCGTGTTATGTATTCAAAAAACTGGCCAAGTGCGAGGTGGACTCGCTCACGAAGGGTTCCGTACCACAAGGCAAAAACGCCAAAAAAAAAACACGTTTGTTGTATGGGAGCCCCCCTTAAACATTTATTTTATTTTGTTTTTAGTATTTGATGTTATACCGGCAACAGAAATACATAATTTGTGAAAATTTGTACAGTCTAGCTATCGCGGTTCTTGAGATACAGCCTGGTGACAGACAGACGGACGGAGAGACAGCGAAGTCTTAGTAATAGGATCCCGTTTTTACCCTTTGGGTACGGAACCCTAAAAACAAGATGGCACCGTTAGTTTTGGCCACGCGCGAGATGATCCTTCTACAGCTGTACTGTCAACTTGAATTGCCCCCCGTATTTTAAACTGCCCTGTGAATGATTATGGCAAGCGGCCTGACTGTTTCATTGAGTTTGCAAGCCCAAATTAAATTATCCTTTTTGCACAAAACTCCATACATACCTCATCAAAAAGTACTTGTGCCATAGAAATGGCGCCGCCAGGGAAGTACGGGTTGTAGTTCTGTCCCTCTCGCAATACCACTCCGGCAGGGGCCTCCATGTAGCCGGTGAGGAGCGCGAAGATGTAGTCCTCGCCACCCTTGCGGCCCGAGGAGATCAGCGATAGATCTGGCGGGTAGGCACCTGGACAACGAGAAAAGTTTTATTGATAAGAACTGGCTTTTGTTTGTAGCATTGCATCCAGTTATAAGAGGGGTTTACTTTTAAGGTGAGTGAATTCAAAGTGTCTTAGGTTTTTTGCTAATTGTAGAGCTGTTTTACGTTGTACCTATGTTGCTCAACTCGCCGCAATTATGATAAAATAATGACTAAATTTAATTATTAATATTGCTCTCGAACTTGTACATAGCATAAACAGCCTATGATGGTCCTACTGCTGGGTCACAAGCTTCCTCTGAATGAGAGAGAATGGGCCGTAATCCGCCACGCGGGCCTAGTGTGCATTGGTAGACGTCACGTCTTCGAATTTTTGGTTCTAGGACATGCCTCACGATGTTTTCCTTCATGGTTTTAAGAGCAGTGACGATGAAATAATTTTCACAAATTAAAGCACCTCGCACAAGACAGGGAGGTTTGGAAGAAAAAAAGGGGGGGGCCGGCCAGCAGTGGGACACAAAATAGGCTAACAAAAAAAAAAGCACCTGACTGGGATCAAACCTACGACCTACAACTCGTAATTCGCAGCCGTTACCAATGGGCCACCAGTGCTCTCTCAAAATTGTACATAATATAATATTTGCTGTAAATTGTAATATGATTCACGATTGTCTTACTTTATGAAATATAAAATTTTGAATTTCGCGGGCTACCTTGTAGGTTCCTCTTTAATAAAGAATGAGGTTCTGTGATCTGACAGCAGTGACTGCTGGCAAAGGCACTCTTGTTGTACCGATTACTCTCACAGTAATAAATCAGGCCGCTGAGGCGCTGGCCAGTTGGAATGTTATCTCCAGCATTTTAGAGTCTCGAAGGATTGGACCTTGGGGGCCGAGTAAAACACAAGCCAGTAATTATAAACAATTTAAACTACATTTTGACACTTCCCCAAAAGTCATGGCCTATCAGGAAATGATGTACCCAATATGCAAGACCAACATTTGCTTCCAAAATGCTGACATGTGTTTGCCATATAATTTAGGAGTTTATACAGGGTTATTGGTAAAACATTAGCAACCTCTTAAGAGGTTATTGTACTCATCATTATGAACAACTTTTACTATGGGACCAACCCTAAATTGCGAAAAAAAAAAATCAGCTGTTTCCTACATTTATGTTCGAATAACTCGTCAAAATGTAGGGAACAGCTGATTTTTTTTTTCGCGATTTCAGGTTTGGTTCCATAGTAAAAGTTGTTCACAATTATGAGTACAATGACCTCCTAAGAGGTTGCTAATGTTTTACTAATAACCCTGTATATGTATCATGGTGTAGTATGGCAGGCTATTAATCATATACTATTTTTATTTATTTTGTAAGGCTTACCAACTAAACAGATACACAGTATATTGACCCAGAGTCGTTACATAATATTGAGGGTATATAATATTGATCTTGCATGTATTTAAATTATAGGAAAGCACGGCACTATCAATTAGCGTACTAGTACATCATACAATAAATGGAAAATTAACAATAAAACAAATTAAAACAATAAAAAAGAATTCGAATACTATGTTAAAGCTTAAAAATGCTGTTTTTTTTTTTGCTTAATAGCTAATAGTCAAGAAGCCATTGTAAAGACTTGTCGCAATCACGATGGTTCTTATCGTTAGTGTCGACTATTATCTGCTCTTTGTAATTGAGCATTTTCCTCATAAAAATACTAAGTACATTTGGCACAGTTATAATTTATCAATGTGTCAGTTTTGCGATTTCAAAGTAGACAAGGTATGGGAATATTTTAGTTTCATTTATTCGAATTTAACTAACTTTATTAAACCATTGACTAATAATTAACCTAGTGTATAATAGGTTAAACTTTAAAAATTATGACAATAAAAACCGCAAAATAAATTGAAAGCCTATCTGTATAATTCTTTAAAAAAAATTAGAGGTTTTTTTCAGTTTTCTTCAAGGCCTACCGGTTTAGTATTAATTTTTCTGGCACTAGGTCAGACATTTAGTATTCTAAACATACACTGTTAAATTAGAATCTAAATTCTAGAGCATGTGTAGATGCAGATCATTTGTTTTTCAAGCTTGAGACTGGAGCAATCAATGCATGGTTACTTGGTTAATTATGTAGTAGATCGAGTGGGTTTCATTATGTTATGTACAAAGACGGGTAGGTCAAGGTATAATAATGCCTAATTAAGAATATCTAATGTAGTACTTGATTGGTCGAAGATGACAAAACAAAGAAAACTGGAGGGATATTGGAGAGACCTTTGTCCAGCAGTGGCACAATATAGGTTAATTTAAAAAATAAAGTGATAAATTGTTTCGCTTAATCAATTTTTTCGTAATTAAAAATCAGAGAAAGAAGCCCAAAATATTTATAAGGAAATTAGAACGATAGGCGGTATGCGAGGACGCATATTATGGTAGTTTAGATCTCGATCAGATCCTCTGATGACATCATTCTGCGTTCACAACTTCGTTATAACGTAAATGGTGTTAAGTATGATAGTAGACTTAAGTTCTTATTGTTACTAAAACACACTGTAACAAACGATTTTAATACAATGAAAAACAATTTTGACATAGACAAGCATGCATCTATAGACAAATAGCTCGAACATTATGTCTGTTTAAAAAGTATAAGCGTTACCGTTGTTAGCTGCTCTCGCAGCGTTTTCGTTGGGATACGGCGATGGCAGGTAGTCAGAGAGCTTGCCCGGCCGCTCGAAGAAGTTACCCTCCTCATCAGGGCCATCCTTAATCATCACCTGTGTAAAAAAATATATAATGTATTTTAGTTTATACAAGGTCAAATTGATATTGATACTCATGGGCGACTAGAATCAACTCTATTTAATTGTAATTTTTGACGTTCAAAAGTTCCTTTTATGTGCCTATTTGAAATAAATGCTTTGACTTTGACATCATGTTTGCGGAGTTTCGCTAGCAAATTTAATTTGACTCAGTAGATACTTTGTACTGTATATTAGTTTTAATGATGTACCAAAGTACAATAGGCAGTCTTATCAAAGTCACGATCTCTGCTAAGCGTTATAAATAAACATTATAAAGATCGGCCAGTCATTTAAAATATCGTAGGTCGCAAAAAATTACACTGTGCTGTGATTTTATTGTGACATTACAGTTAGAATTTGATTTTCCTCAATTGTAAATGTAAATCCTATTTTTACTTTACTTTATACTTGAATAAAATTTTTATTTTATTTTTTGGGATGTTGTTAGGATAGATACTTCTTCACGCTCAAACGACTGGACCATTTTTGATAAAATTTAGTATGAAGATAGCTGACACCCTGGTGGGCTACTTTTTATCCCGATATTCCCACGGGATCGAAACATATGCGGGTGAAACCGCGGGGCGCAACTAGTAATAGTATAAAACCGAGTTTGCAGCTTCAAAAGACCCTGGGTAACTGCATGGTGCTCGAAAATCCTCGAAATTTTCATACTTCTTTTAGTTTTTTGCTTAACTTCTAAAAAGTGCATCCTACGAAAACGTGACCCCCATACATTTTTAAAGTATACAAAATTTGCAACAATCTGAGTGACCATAGTTCTGTAGGTCGACAAAACCCGAGATACAGTACTTCAAAAATTGGCAATTTTTCCAAAAAAGTCCTCTTCAACATCATTAATTCAAGAAGACCTCTCATTCCTTGAATAGAATTGTTCTTTCACGCCTTCAGTGGGTGCGACACCATCTCTACCATTTTCTGGCAATGGAAAACGAAGACGTTAGGCGTCCTTTCAAAACAGGGAGACCTTATTGACGCGGCTACCATGTTTGTCAACCATGACGCCACTCATGAGTCTTTGCTGGCAACAAATGTCTTGTGACACTGTATGGTGGGGAAATCTGTGATTTGTATTAATTTGTCTCATTTTTAGGGTTCCGTAGTTTCTACAAGGAACCCCTATAGTTTCGTCATGTCCGTCTGTCTGTCTGTCCGAGGTTTTGCTAAGAGACCGTTAGTACTAGAAAGCTGTAATTTTGTAGGTGTGCGTATATCAAATACGCCGACAATGTGGTAAAATAAAATTTTGGAAAATATTTTTTTTTAGGGTAGGTCCCCTACATGCGAAGTGGGGATGAATATTTTTTTCGTCGTCTACCCCATCGTATGGGGTATCGTTGAATAGGTCTTCTAAAATGACTTAGGGGTTGCTAAAATTATTTTTCGATTTAATGCTCCATTTACGAAATTTAAACTTTAAAGTGCAAATTTGTTCCAGTAGGGCGCGTCCCACCCCTCTAAAACCTAAACTGCTGGCTTGAAAAATCTGGAAAAATTCACGATGATAGTGCATTTCATGAACTTTAAAGGAAAACTATAGCGGTTAAGATAACTTTATTAGTTTAGCAGTAATAGTCGTTGAACTTGGGTGTTGGATAATTTTGTACCAAATACAAAATCCTAGCATTAATCCTTTAAAGTGACTGAGATGAAGTAGTTGCTTGTTTGTAACGGGTAAAGACTTGCATTGAAAAACAAAATATGTTTTTTTTTTTAATATTCAGAATAAAGAACAACAGAATCGTACTACATTGTGATAACGGGCTACTACGGAACCCTACACTGTGCGTGTAGACACGACACGCACTTGGTCGGTTTTTTTTTGTTAATTAGTTTGATCTACTAAACTAGGAACAGTTGATTAGTGGTCTGTTTCACAACTATTATTGTTCGAAACATCGTCGTTTCAGCCGATAGACGTCCACTGCTGGACATAGGCCTCCCCCAATTTTGGGGGGGGTTTGCCATAATCGCCACGCTTGGCAGGCGGGTTGGCGATCGCAGTATGGTATGATGGTGGAATAAATAGAGAACGCTGCTGCCCATTCTCCGGTAAGACCCTTAGTCGCCTTTTACGACACCCACGGGAAGTAAGGGGTGGTGCAATTCTTTAAGTCCGGCACCACACAGACTTCGAAACAGTGTTCGAAACATATTGGAATGAAACAAAACAGTCATGTCATGTATACAATACAGGAAGATTTTCGTCGGATTTGATAATAGGATGTATCAAGTTCTGAAGAATAGGGGGAAAGGAAAAAAAATCGTAACTAAAGGCGATTTTAAAGAAAGTGTGGGCGTGAATTCTCATTCTGAATTGGGGTCAATGCACTAATACCATTTGGCAATGAAAGTAAATAAAATTGTCTGCAGTGCAATATAATGACTGCATTATGTCATTTCTGGTTGTCAAGCCATAGTTTCCACCACAACACTATGTCACATACAAATGTACATAAGTGTACACGTACATATTAAGTTTGTTGCTATTCTGGCTTGATGCCAGTATTTACGATTTTAGTTCAGATGATTTTCCATTGGGGTAGGCTAATGGAGGCACGTGCTCTCGCATAAATTCGCTAAAGTTACATAAGTTTTGTTTATAGGTTTCTATGTAATTCGATTTAGTAATTGAATGGGGTTATAACATAATCAACTACTGATAATTTACAGTATTGGATTTATTGCTTTGTGAGGATGGTAAACAATTTTCCATCAGAATGAAAAACAATCAATCGCCCGGTTTGCCATGCGGTCGATAAGAGCGATTAAGTTTCCTGCATGGATTAAAACTTCTAAGTTTTTTTTTATAAAACATTTTTATAAGATTGATTGTTACATGGATTACCTATCAGGAAATAGGTGAGCAGTTGTCCTTTCATTCTGTTAAACCTTATCAAAATGTGTTATATGATGAAAGTTTTTGCGTTGACGCGTCATTTTTGACATCGCCATTTACAATATGACAAGGTATTATGGTGTTTTGTATAACATCACTAGCTAATCTCGTGATACTCACGTCAGCAGCCTCGGCCTTGGCCTCTTCCTCAGTGTGGGTGACATTGACGAGGTTTCGGAAGGCGATGTACTGCAGTGAGTGGCATGCCTTGCACACTTGCTTGTACACTTCGTAGCCACGACGTACGCTGTCAGGGATGGAGAAATAAGTTATGTATTGTAAGAATTTCATTACTGTGGAATAAACCTAAAACAGATGATGGCAGATAAGAGATGTATGGGAGAAACAGACATGCTGACTCAATCTATATAATTATGTATATTATTGTTATATTATTATCTATATAGATAAATAAAATTGAAGTGTCAGTTTGTAATGCCAAAATAACAACTTTTTACTAAATGCATACTTAAGGCCTACGCAGACCTCCGGCATGGCAAGGGATTTAAATTTTTACTAATGGACATTCAAATGTATCGATATAGAAATACGACATAAATTGCTATGCTTTAAAATGATGCCGTGGCATCGAAAGGGATTTCATTGCACGGCATTGAAAGGCGCGTCACGGGCTCCCGCGGCGGGATGCCGGGGCGTCCTGGCGGTAGGCAACGGCATGCCAAGGACTCCGGCGCTCGTTGTGACATACCGCGGGGTGAGGCGGCGGAGGTAGAGAAGCGGGGAAGCCGCTGGAAGGCCGCGGTATCTAAGCGGCTAGTGTGCGTTGACTGACGGCAAAATCCCTTGCCATGCCGTCCCGGTCTGCGTAGGCCTTTATGCATTTAGTAAAAAGTTGTTATTGTAAAAAATTGTTTGTCTGTTTATTCCGGCTAATCCCCGAAACAGCTGGATCGATTTTAGTGAAATTTGGTATGGGGATACTCTGAACCCTGGGGAAGGACATAGGCTACTTTTTATTGGCATACCACGTGGGCGAAGCCACGGGCGGAAGCTAGTCCCAAATAAATTGAGATAAGGATAGTAGAAAGTAAGAGGATGATAATGACATAATCTAAGTAATAATAACAAAAAAAAAACAGCTAAATCACATTTTTCATTCATACTTTTCATAGCTATTCTAAGCTAAGTTTTAACTGCAGTCAAGTGTTGCATGTCGTTATATTTTCTTGATAACATAAATATTTACATTAGATTAATGCAGTAATTGAGTGATTTTTGTGTGTACACATAAATTGACACAGTGATACATAGATGCTCACAGCTTAATACATTTATTATTACAAAGTGATTATAATGTGCTCTGATAACTATCTAAATAGATTACAGATAAAACACCTTGATGGTAATATGATAGTATTGAATGTATAATTAATTTTCACCATGTAGAGTCAGGAAATCATGAAAACCCATTATTCTCATTTTACACAAAGGACATTTTAAAGTTGTGTATTTTGAATTTCAAGACTAAATTCAACATTTTTTCCAATTGAAAATCCAAGATTAAATTCTTCTTTTGTAGTAATAGTGAAATCATAAGCATAATTCTACTTTCTTAAGGGGCTTACATACCTAAAGCGCGGTCACTGTCGGACTGCATAGAAAAGAAAGAGACGCGCGATGACACAACACTAGTAATTTATTGCAAAATATGAAGCAATTATTTAATTACAAACAATCTATTGTTTGAACTTAAAAAATTAAAACACTAGTATTTTAGTTTGTTGCTTGTAGAATAATCTGACAAAAAATCAGTATGATTTTTATTGTAAAAAGAAAGTTTTTAGAGGTATCTTAATTTTTTTTTTTAATCATATCAAATTAGTTGTATTATGTTTTCAAAACATTATCTACCTAGCATATATCCTGAAGAATATCATATATTTTCTGATTTTGTTTACTGTAGTCATTCATATATTTTTATTGTTTCTAGAACTTGTTTAGGTCCTGTAAGCCCCTTAAGTGCATGTGGTACCTAATAATTTTATATTATGTAAGGCCAAGTTTCATAATCATTTCTGGTTAAGTTGCCTGGCTGAGAATTCCATAGAAATTCTGTACCTTGTTTAAATGATCTGGTAAAAAGATTTTCTAACTGGAGACCGAGACATTAGCCTTAAATTAAAATATGTCAGGTATGAACTTCACTTTGACTTGGCATGTGGTAATTTTGCCAAACTTATTGGCTGAAAATCCTTAGTTATGAACTTACCTGGCATGGTCTAGTGACTTGAACCAGCCGTCATGACTCCAAGGCTGGTGTGGTGGATGGGCTTCAGATCCTGAAGCCTGTACTGACTGTTCAAGGGCGAACAGGAGGGCTCCTACTCCACCACCAATTACTCCCAAGGATGACAGCCACTGTACAAAGAAATAAAATTTAGCAGTAAAACTTTTAAAATATAGAGTTAAGTACCTACAAATATTATGATATTTAGTGATCATTGATCATAAACTTGATATTGCAACAAGAATAAAATATAACATAAAGAAGTACCCATGAATTTAATTTGGGTGGCAATACAACTATTGTTCTAAGATACTAGTATTATTACACAATAAATTTTTTGGTTATAATTTGAGTCTGTTCTTGCTTAGTTTATCATAAAACCACATTTAAGAAAAAAATAAAATTCCCCCTAAACTTGCTGCTGTTCTTGGGAATACCACAACATTATAAAATCAATAGGTACTGAGAATCTCGAATGTGTATCATCGAAAATTAAGAGGGGCATATTTGCAAAATAACTTTCCCATTTCTAAAATAGGTAAATCGAATAAGACTTACCATTTTTCTGTTCCTTGTCCATCCTTGCGCTCCGGTGGACAGCTGACATACCTGCAAGGGACAGCCTCCATTAGATTTCTTATGCACTTGTTACATAATGCAGAATAGGTTAACACTTGCCCATGAAAATTTATTTTAAACACTCGGTGCTAATATTCGCTCCAGAGGGTCCTGGACTCCACATCATTGCATTTAACACGTTACGAGGCTCTTAATATGGCACAAATTCATAAAATACAGCAGTTTTCCGTGACACTTCGAACTTGAACTTCTCCGTCATTGGTAACATATTGAACACGGTAAGGGTACCTACTAACAATTTAGACTACATAACAAATTGTTTAGAACTATTTCCAGTACCTGGGGAACAACTATGCCATTATTTCTCAAAAGACGTGCCCCACAAATCCTACCGACGGCGGCCGCCATGATAGAAAAACGTCGTAATGAAAGCTCAAACCGCTGACAACTACGAGTCATGCTGCCATTCGAAAATAATATTGTCAATGCACTAATTTGTAAAAAATGTTTTAGAAATATTATAGATTTCTATTTTATTCAAGTTTAGTGGGAAATAAACATAAACTTATTCTTACTTTTGATTGACAACTCAAATCAAAACGACTTGTTATTGACAGCAGCCCTCAAATAACTGGCCAGTGACCATAAATATAGTTTTATTGAAATAATTTACCTTAACTACTACGAGTATCACCAATTACCAATTTAAATTATATATCTAGATATTCTCTAATTAAGTCTAAAGAATATTATCTTCAAAAATAAGAAAGTAAAAAATATTTCTATTTCCGAACAGAGATGTCAATTGTCGATGTCACAGATGTTAATGTCACTTCAGAAAAAAAAAAACAAACGAAGATCTCTGAATTTTTAGGTTAAAATAAATATATTTTGTTCTGTGCTAAATAAGTACTATTGTATTAAAAGTTGGAGATTAATGATGAAATAATGTTATTATAAATGAGAATAATACATTTAGTGAGATTAAGTAATTTTTGTATAACTCATTCCCTGAAAAGGTATGTTGGAGAATAACTTTTGTGATTGTCGGCTTTTTTTATCATGATTGTCTGAACTCTAAAGTTTCGGTGTTTCAGGTTAAAAAGCTCCGTCTCGACAAAAATGAAAGTTTTTACCCAAAAGAGAAACCCTATTACAGGGTGTACAGAGTGGGATGTTCAGGATGAGAACTATGATTTTCACCAGGAAATAGCTCGTTCTGGATTTGCCGATATGCTACACGATACTGAGAGGAATAAGAAGTATCAAAGAGCTCTGCAACTTGCTATAGAACAAATGCATAGTAACGGAAAGAAAGCAAATGTTTTGGATATAGGTTTGTATTGACTAAAACATAATTATGTTTTTCATTGCATTCCTCTTGAATTTTAAAGATAGTTCCTTTATAATTCCCTGTACAAAAAAAAAACCACATTACTCTAAATGATTGACTAGCTGTTTAATTTCAGGCACAGGAACAGGTCTCCTATCAATAATGGCAGCTCGCGCTGGTGCTGACTCTATAGTCGCTTGTGAAGCATTCAAACCAATGGCAGATTGCTGTGCCCAGATTCTCCATATAAACGGTGTTGCTGACAAGGTAAAACTGATACCAAAGCGATCCACGGAGCTCACTGTGGGTGAAGATGGTGATATGACGGAAAAAGCTAACATCTTAGTCACCGAGGTGTTTGATACAGAGTTGATTGGTGAAGGTATGGAGTTTTTCTGTTAGAATTTTATTAAATGAGAATAATACTGAGCTGTTGGATACTTGGTATAATATAAACCTTGACTATATTTTTTTAAATTTTTTGATAAGACATTTTAGTATTACTTATTTAAAATTAGTGCACAATATTCTTATTTTATGGAATAGCAAATTCCACCAGTGAAGCATTTTTTAAAAGTATCTTTTATATAAAAAGTTGTCCATCTGAAGGTTCAGCTTCACAATAGCAAAATCACACTTTTCAGCAATTACTATGATGCTGCATCGCGTTTTGGTGACTCGTTCCATTTGAGTATGGTTAAAAAATTACATTTTATAACGATGCTTAATTGTTTGGCGGATATACATAAAGCATTGTCGCTAGGTATATCAAGCTCCCGAAAAGCGATTAAATAGCTTATTGCTATAATGCTAAAATTATGCAGTGTACAGAATTTAATTGAGTAGGTACCTATCTGAAGAATTATTAAATTTCAAATCGCAAAAGCTAACAGTAGCATGAGGCGCTCAGGCCCATATTTAAGTTAGGCCACATTTTTAATTGTCATTTTTCACACAAAAACTTGCAAAAGTACTGTTTTTTCTTTGGACAAAAGAAATTGAATAATTCCAAATCAGGCATTAATAAAATTATTATTAATAACAAATCTACCAAAAAACACGGTTCTCAGAAAATAATGGCTTTTAATTAACTAACTTTGTCTTATCTTCTAGTTTTTAAAGTTTTGGTCGAAACTAGGAGAGTTAGCCGAAGGTTCGGTTATGGTTTCGGTTTCAGCTGAAAATGTGTTTGGTCCAACACTAAGAAAAAGTCATGGAGCAATACTAACAATAATTTTATGTTATTTCCAGGGGCCCTGTCAACATTTGCACATGCCCACAAGTGCCTGCTAGAGTCAGACTGCATAGTGGTGCCAGACTCTGCGGTCATATATGCACAGGTGGTTGAGTGTCCGACCTTGTGGAAGTGGAACAAACTCAATGATCTTGCTGATGCAGAACTGGATATTGTGCTAAGGACTCCACAAAAGGTAGAAAATTGAATTCAATTGTTTAAATCTAATTTTGGGTGCGTGTCCTTACCTTAGGAACCTACTATGCTTTGGAATGGGCAACTAGCTTCATCTTCCCGTCTGACAGATCCCTTGACAATTGAGAAGTGCCGCTAATTGGTGTATCTGAAGTAAATGCTTTGAGTTTGAGTTTTTTTTAAAGTTTTCTCTAAAGTACTCTGTTTAATTAAATTCACTGAAGACTAACCCCTGGCTTTTTAAAAATCTATACAAATTTAATCGGTTGTCATCATCTAGTGGCTTCCCTCCAACTATGGTCTATCCCCAAAGTATCTGATGAAACTGTAAATAAACCCTGTTCAGGTTAAATGGCTCTACAAATTGGCATTTTCCATCTATCACAAATTTTCATCAGATACTTTTACACATACATATACAACGTTATTTTTAGTATATGCGAAACCTGAATATAGTTGGTTCAGCATAAGTAACTGAATTGATTCCAATAATTTTTACCCCATGTTATATTTGTCCCAAAAATATTTAAAAAAGGTTAAAAGTTGGACACCGAGCGACACTAAGTAGGTTATCTAAACATGTAACTTAACAGCAACAAGCAACTTTGTGATTTTTCATGATACAGTTTTGAAATTTTGTACATAGATTCTTTACATAAAAATACTAGACTCGTGTATCGGGTTTCGCATATACTAAAAATAATGTTGTATACACATATAAAGAAATGTCTTGTGATTTGAAACGAAATTAACTGATAGTAAATAAGCGCCATATTTCTGCTACAGATGATTGACTGCCCCGGTTCTGCTGCGGTCCATGACCTGCATCTTTCCCAGCTACCGCGCCACGCATTCCGTGAGCTATCGGACCAGATCCCAGTGTTCTACTATGACTGGTCAGGACGTTCACCCATCATTATGAAGCGGACGGTGAAGCAAGACTTTAATGTCAGTGAAACGGGGAAGGCACAGGTTGTGTTCATGTGGTGGGAACTTAATATGGATACAGAAGGTGAGTTTGAAAATATATGGATACTCACCATACCAAAAAAAAAACCCCTAATAAATGCCAGCCAATATACAGGGTGAATTTTTCAAGTGGTTGTGGATGGCCAAATCCGAAACTATGAGAAATAGCGAAAATTACTCAAAGGAGTTTTAAGTATTTTGCTCTCTCAAGCTCTTTTCTTTAGTTTCCCGTATGTCATTACTTCCTAGAATTCGATCCTTACCAGCGACACTATCAAATGTTGTAATAATACAGTGTCTTTTTTTTTTTCAAAATCAACGTGTTCGA
Source organism: Mesoligia furuncula (assembly GCA_916614155.1). NCBI lineage: Eukaryota > Metazoa > Arthropoda > Insecta > Lepidoptera > Noctuidae > Mesoligia > Mesoligia furuncula. The sequence goes on from OU744808.1 coordinate 22,553,693, forward strand.
TTCCTGGCTAAGAAATATTGATTTTACAAATACCCAATGATGCAGTTTTAGTTTTCATCAAAATCGAGCCCGCGACTCCTTTGAGTACTCTTCGCTATTCCTCATAGTTTCGGATGGGGCCATCCACGCCCACTTGGAAAATTCACCCCGTATAGGCTACTTTTTATCCCGATATTTATACAGGATACAGGATATATTTATACAGAATCGGATTATAGGGTTATCCGTTTTGAAGTTATTAGGGATTTTTGATAGTGAAAATTGACAGATGTAAAATTTTATAAGTTTTTGTTCTGTAAACTTTTTGTATTGTAATACCTACTATGTTTATTGTTTTGATTTAATATTGTAGAATAAGCTCAACAATAAATCAAACAACTAGATACGAGTGCCACTACCACGATAGTTTTTTGTGCAGAAGCCAAAGTTGGCAAACCTAGCGCGACCGCCGAGCGTAGGTATGAAAAGTGAAGTACATACATCACATACATGTGATTGCCTTCTGTACTATCTGTATTTTGTGGTGTAGGTCTTGGTGGTAGATTATTTAATTGATTGCTTTTGTGTGAAGTTATATTACCTATGTAAGTATCCAGCTTAGAATTTCGAATAGGTCCCCAAACATCCTAGGGTGGGCACCAGACCATTCTAGGGTGGGCACGGCCCCCTGAGTTCCTTTTTTAAAGTCAAAAAAGGAAAAACTATATGTGGCCAGCGATTTAACTCGAGAGCGTGAAATAGTTAAATTATCCAAGTGCCTAATCCATAGTGGACAAACACAAACATTTCAGATTTAATACATATTCCTGAAACTCAACTTGAAGAATTTATTATGATTATTTAGAAGAAAGAAGAATATTTAATACATAATCAAATCATCAGCCTATATTGTTCCCACTGATGGGACACATATCTGTGTGGTGTCGGACTTAAAGAATAGCACCACCCCTTACTTCCCGTGGGTGTCGTAAAAGGCGACTAAGGATCGTACCGGAGAATGGGCAGCAGCGTTCTCTATGTATTCCACCATAATACCATACTGCGATCGCCAACCCGCCTGCCAAGCGTGGCGATTATGGCAAAACCTCCCAAAATTGGGGGAGGCCTATGTCCAGCAGTGGACGTCTATCGGCTGAAATGACGATGGGACACAGGCCTCCTCTCGGTGAGAGGGAGTAGGCCGTAATCCACCACGCGGGCCCAGTGCGGGTAGGCAGATGTCACATGTCTTCGAATTTTTGGTTCTAAGACACGCCGGTTTCCTCACGATGTTTTCCTTCACCGTTTTGAGAGCAGTCGTGATGAAATAATTTATACAAAGTAAAGCGCCTGTCTGGGTTCGTACCTACGACCTACAACTCGTAAGTCGCGGCCGTTACCACTCGGCCACCACTGCTCTAATATTTAATATGATCCATAAAACTTTTGATTCCAGGTCGAATCTGCCTCAGCTGTGCACCCTGGTGGTGTCACCCTGACGCTAACACGTCATCTGAACGTCCACAAGACACTATACCCTGGCGCGATCACTGGATGCAAGCAGTCTACTACCTACCACAAGACTTTAACCTAGAGAAAGACTCCGAAGCAACCCTCATCTCATGCCAAGACGAATACTCACTTTGGTTCTACCTAGAAAATGAAAAGTCAAAACTAACAAGCTACAGAAGACCTAACTGCGAATGTGGAGTGCACATGGCTTTATCAAGAACTCACGTATCGTACCTAAATGATGGAAAACGAAGTAAGAAGTTTCTAGCACAATTGAAAGAAGAAATCAACAATGATTCCATTGTTTTAGACTTAAATGGAAGCAGTTTCATGGGGTTAGCCGCATCGAAATTTGGTGCTAAGGCTGTTTATATACTTGAAAGTTCGAAATTGAATCTCGGGATTCTTCAAGACTATATTACAACAAATGAACTTGAAAATGTACACTTTATATCTGAAGTTACAGATGAAATAGTAAAGGAAGTGACGACTTTGATAGCTGATCCTAATTTCGCAAGCGCAATACTGCCGTGGGAAAATCTAAAGATGGCGTATGTTTTGTTTCAACATAAAACTAAACTTTATGAATGTGTGTCGATAATACCTGAGTGTTGTGAGATCTGGGCCATGCCGGTGGAGTTTCAAGACTTGCATAAGATCGCGACACCGTTGGGGAAGTGTGAAGGAATTGATATGGCAGTGTTTGACGGATTAGTCGAGGTGGGTGTAGGTATATTTACTTATTAGTTTACCTTTGTGTTAAGCGCCTGCCACAATTTTTGTGCAATCCTCCGACTTGCTAGGTTTTTACAGTATGGAGAAGAGTTCATGACCTCTTACGTCAACATACAACATTTACAACATACACATTCGATATAGTTACTATTCGTTAAGACTGACAGACACTTCTGACAGACACTTCAGTATTTACTCGATACGACAAAATATTAGTTGCCACGACTGCGGTAATAATTTTATTACTTAATAATTTTATTACTCGAGGTGGGTGTAGGTATATTTACTTATTAGTTTACCTTTGTGTTAAGCGCCTGCCACAATTTTTGTGCAATCCTCCGACTTGCTAGGTTTTTACAGTATGGAGAAGAGTTCATGACCTCTTACGTCAACATACAAGATTCACAACATACACATTCGATATAGTTACTATTCGTTAAGACTGACAGACACTTCTGACATACACTTCAGTATTTACTCGATACGACAAAATATTAGTTGCCACGACTGCGGTAATAATTTTATTACTTAATAATTTTATTACTCGAGGTGGGTGTAGGTATATTTACTTATTAGTTTACCTTTGTGTTAAGCGCCTGCCACAATTTTTGTGCAATCTCCGACTTGCTAGGTTTTTACAGTATGGAGAAGAGTTCATGACCTCTTACGTCAACATACAACATTCACAACATACACATTCGATATAGTTACTATTCGTTAAGACTGACAGACACTTCTGACAGACACTTCAGTATTTACTCGATACGACAAAATATTAGTTGCCACGACTGCGGTAATAATTTTATTGCTTATGAATGTACCGAATTCGACACACTATTGTCAAATGTGCTGAACAAGCAGCCAACCGGAAAAGCAAAAAAAAACTAATTCCAAAGATATTGCATATAATTATGTAGATATTATGATATGACGTGGTAATAGAATCATCTTTGATCAGTCGTGCAGTGCGAGAAAGAGATGGTGGTAAACAGGACGAATAGCATCGTCTCTTTTTGGCAACAGAATCAAGATGGTCTAAAAACTTCACTGGAGATTGAAGGCAGAAAAAAAATACAAAATTGAAAATGTTTATCTTCAGAAATAAGTTAAATAATTAATATAATATAGGTTTATTATTTATTTAGAGAAAATGTAACTAACTATTTACACTAGATACTAAATTAAACGACTAACGAACTTACTATAGAAATAAATACAAAAACAAAGGACACTTAGGCGTCGAAGCACTCGTCTGTATCGCTGTCATCATTAATATAATTATATGAAATACTTTAATATATAATAATACTAGCAGCGCCCCGCGGTTACACCCGCATAAGTGTCGATCACGTGGGAATATCGGGATAAAAACTATCCTATGTCCTTTCCCGGGATGCAATCTATCTCTCTACCAAATTTTATCGAAATCCGTTCAGTTGTTTAGGCGTGAAAAGGTAACATTCAGACAAACAGACAGACAGACTGACAGACACACAGAGTTACTTTCGAATTTATAATATGTATTAGTAATCTATACCTACTACTAATAATAAAGCTGAAGAGTTTGGATGTTTTTTTTGTTTGAACGCGCTAATCTATAGAACCACCAGTCGGATTTGAAAAAATATTTTTGCATTTGACGTCCAAATCTTGAGGAAGGCTATTTAACATCACGCTACGACCCTAAATCTATATATATAAATAAAAGAAAGTCGTGTTAGTTACACTATTTATAACTCGAGAACGGCTGAACCGATTTGGCTGAAAATTGGCGGGGAGGTAGCTTAGAATCAGGAGAAGGACATGGGGTACTTTTTATCTTTTTTTTTTTTACTTAGGGCTGATTTTTCCATCGCCAGATAACTTTTATTGGAGGAATAAAATTGACGTTTGACAGTTTTTGTATGAAAGAACTGTCAAAATTTCAAAATTATTCCTCGAATAAAGTTATCAGTTAATTGAAAAATCAGCCCTTAGAGGAGTAGTGTAGGAGTAGGTTACGAGTAGGGTAGGAGTAGGTTAGGAGTAGGGTAGAAGTAGGATAGAGTAGGGTAGGAGTAGGGTAGGAGTAGTGTAGGCGTAGGGTATGGGTAGGGGTAGGGTAGGATAAGGGGTAAGGTAGGGTAGGACACCACGTGAAAGAAGTAGCGCTGGGCAGCTAGAAATAATTTATATGGCAAAACAACGTTTGCCGGGTCAGCTAGTAATATATAAAAGAAAGTCGTGTTAGTTACACTATTTATAACTCAAGACCTGCTCAACCGATTTGGCCGAAAATTGGTGGGGAGGTATCTTAGAACCAGGAGACGGACTTGGGATTTTTTTTTTGTAATGTAGTAGTAGGTTAGGAGTAGGGAACAAGTAGGGTAGGAGTAGTGTAGGAGTAGGGTAGGAGTAGAGTAGGAGTAGTGTAGGAGTAGGGTAGGGTAGGGTAGGGGTAGGGGTAGGGTAAGGGGCAGGACACCATGCGAATGAAGTAACGCCGGGCAGCTAGAAATTATTTATATGGCAAAACAAAGTTTGCCGGGTCAGCTAGTAAAGAATAAAAGTCAGAAAGAATGCTAAGCGAAAACAAAGTAAAAGCGCGGGCAAGCGATGCGATGCGACGCAGTGCGACGGGGGACGAGAATAAAGCAGGCGGGTGAAATCGCGGGGCACAGAAGTCTGATACCGCCAATCCGTCTCGAGCAAGCGTGGGGATCAATGCTTGTGCCTTCTGTTTATGAGAAGAGGTCTTTGCCTTGCAGGGACTATAATAGGCTGGTATTATTATTATTTATTGTTCTCTTCAGAAATCGAGCACAATCAGCGACGCTGAGATAGAGGCGCAGCCGTTATGGGAGTATCCTTGTAAGAGCCGCGGGGAGCCGGTCAGACTGCTGTCGATCATCTTCACTAAATTGAAGCCGTCGTACGCGGTCGACGGCGTCATTGAAGTGCTGTAAGTCAATGTATATATACACACATCAAAAGTGTCTAGGGATCAACATATATTTTTGCAATAACTTTTCTCCTGATTGATATTAATTAAAATTTTCTTTAAGGATTCATCAAATAAAGTGTTTTCGTTTGTCACAGTAACGATAAACCAAGTCACCTTTGCATTAATAAAGAAATTTGCCATTTTCCTAATAAAGGGATTTTTGACATTTGAACCACTAACACAAAAGTTCGAAAAAAAGACTGAAATAACAGTTTTCTTTAAAATTTTATTGGGTAACTTAAACAATTAATAATCCGTGTTTCTACCGCGAACACTAACAACACAAGAACATCGGTTTGGCATACTCAAAATGAGTTCATCCAAATCACGCTGTGGAATGGCCGCCCATGTTCGTTGCAACAACAAAAAAAGGTCTTCTTGCGACTGGATACCCTCCATATTCGGCAGAGCTCTTCTCTGTAGCATATCCCATGCATGCTCAATCGGGTTCAAGTCTGGCGACTGAGCAGGCCAGGGCAGGACATTGATGTTAGCTGCGGCGAGAGTCTGTCTTACAACTCTTGCGGTGTGCGGTCGTGCATTATCATGCATTAACTGAAATAAGGGACCGATTTGCACTTGTAGAGGAACGATGACGTCTGATACAATCGTCTCAGCATAAATTTGAGCGTTGAGGTTGCCTCTGATCCAAATCAACTCAGTTCTTCCGCCGATCCAAATACCCGCCCATACCATGGTGGTTCCACCACTATAAGGATGGACTTCCTGGCAGGATTTTAATCGCTGTTGGCGTCCAGGGGTTCTCCAGTGTCGTATACGTCTTGTATCCGGTCTCATACCAAAACGAGACTCATCAGAAAAGCACACGAAACGCCATTGTTCTTCTGCCCAATTTCTGTGTTCAAGAGCCCATTGATATCGAATCCTACGATTGTGCATTGCTATAGGTGGTACCCGTAGCGGTCTTCGGGAATGAAGGTTCACTTCATGCAAGCGGTTTCTGACTGTTTGGTCGCTAATTGAGTTCCCTGAAGAGTGATGAAGCCTCACGGCTAACATCATGGCGGTTATTGTTGGAGCTCTTCGAGTTAAGATTTGAATGTATCGGTCTTGTCTCCGTGTGGTGCAGCGATACCGTCCTCCATGGCGCTCAGCCACGGTACCAGTGCTTCGGTAACGTGTCCAAAGTCGACTGATAACACTGACTTGTATTCAGAGCTAAAGCCACAGTACGTTGCCGGGAACCAGCTTCTATCATTCCCACGGCTCTGAGCATTTCTTCCCTGCTTAAATGACGTCGCCGCTCCATAATAACGTTGGTTTTAATCAGTAGTAGGGAAACAGTAGCACTAATAATGTCTTCAATGCGTTGTATGTTTTTATAGGGAAAATATTGACAGCTGATTTTCATCTTTTACTCGAATTTGATTCACAGTTCCTGATTCAAATTATGAAATGCACCAAAAAGGATCCATATAAATTTATAAAATCATAAATTTATTACAAAGCCACATCTCAATCTCAAGAAATCCGCATAAAAATGCTTGATTCCTAGACACTTTTGATGTGTGTAGTTATAACACTCTCTCTCTTTTCTTTTTATGATGTACAGTCAGCAACGAAAGCCGATTAACACTTCAGTATTTTTAATATTAGTTATATTTGTTCAAAATTGCAATTTTGAAGGCAGGACGGAGGGGTGAGAGGGGCACGGGTGGACGAAGAGACGTAAGCTCTGATATGGAGAGACGTAAGCGCGGGGACGACGAGCCGTAAAGTTGTCAAAAAATAAGAGGCCGTAACTAGTGAAGTAACCATACGACTTGGTACTCGATACTCACGATAAATCGATTCAAGTTTTTATGAGTATTTGTACGATTTGATTATGTATTGTAAAGACGCGATTAATCTTTTTTTCGAGTACAAATCACTAGTCTAGAAATAGTCTAAAAGCAAAGCTGTGCCGCTTGGTCAGAGACAAGCCATTCTACAGAAACCAGTGTCGCCAATTTAAAATCTGGGGGCACGGGAGTGCCCCCGCCAAGACGAGCCAAGCGAAGCGCAAGGGCACTACCTACCTTTTCTCGAAGCACTTCGTCGTATTTTTGAACCCTCTTAACTTGGCTTTGGATTATACCAGATAAACAAAATTTTCGGGATATGATGTCAGTGGTTGACTTATTAAACCTATAAAGTTTCAATTGCATAGCTCTTATACTTTAGATTTTATTGATATCTAAAATACCCCGATTTCGTCACTGACTCACTGACTGATGATCATCAATATTCTTAAGGTTCTTCCTGAAGTCCTAGAAAGCTGAAATTCGGTATGTAAGCTAGTAATAGTACACAAACAACAAAAAAATCTTAAAACTTGAAACTTTTACCCCCCAACCCCTTAAACTAGGGGGGGGGGGGAATTTATTTATTTATTTATTTATTTATATATACTTTATTGTACACCACAAAAATACATAACATGAAAAAGATACATTAAAAACTACAAAATATACAATGGGCGGCCTTATCGCTTTCTGCGATCTCTTCCAGGCAACCTTGGAATGGACAGTGATTTTCCAGGACATAAAATGGGGCTGTCGTTGGTGCAAATATTATGTATACAATACACTAAAATAGATACACAGATATATACATATCCAAAATTATAGATACATAAATACATACATACTAAATTGTATAAGCAACGAAAATAAAAGAAGACAGTAGTCTATTGCAGTTAGGACAACAAGATCACAACGACAAGTAGTGTTCCTTCACGAGTCTTTTGAACACATGTAACGACTGCGCGCGTTTAATTTCAACTGGCAATGCATTCCACAAACGAGCAGCCTGGACGGTAAAGGATTTATCTAAGAAAGTTGTGGAATGCATAGGCATTTTGAGCTTCAAGTTATCTGATGACCTTAAAAACATTCATATGAGCGTAAGGTGAAAAACTCATACTGTTAATGGTTCTTGTAGTAACGAAACGGCCAAGCCATATATTTTGACTAAGGTGTAGAGTTTGCGAAGTTAGGCCTTGTAGAGTTAGGGCGTGTAGAGTTAGAAGCTTGGCTCTACATGAGATCTGATTACTTTTTGACAGTGCGAGCTACATGGTCTCGTCTTGGCAACATTTAACATGAAATGTTTTTGTGGGATTCTATTTACGGCTTTGAGGGACAAGCTCATTATTTTTAGTAAAGATCACTACACAATATTTAATTACTATTAAAATCGAATGAAGCTCGTGAAATTCAGTAATTATTTGGTTACAACATTGGTATTTAAAAAAAAACAAGACTGAGAACGTAACTGTTTTTGAGACGTTTCGTAATAATTAGAAATTGCATGCTACTATAAAGTAAGCGCAAAAAGAATACTCGCAATATATTCCATCATATTATTTAACGCGCCAAAAAAAATTATGTATTTTTTTTAAACACTAAGTAATTAATTAATATTTTATTGTTTCTTTCAGTTTCGTTCCAAGTTACATTCTAGGGTCTTTCTCAAATGTCAAAACGGGCCTTTTATTTTTTTAACAACTTTAACGCACCGCACCGCGGTTCGTGAGCTTGTCCCGAGGCGAGGCGATTACGTTACGATTCCGATTAGTGTGCGTTGCAGTAGGGAGTTTCATACAAAGAATACTGAAAGGCTCAAGTTGATACGGTAACGATCACTTTCCGGTTTGATACGTGTGCATAAGACCTTATTTTTAATCTTATATATTGAATTGTGTCTTCATTTGTTTTTTTTTTCACATTGTTCTCACTTAAAAAAGCAACAAGAATAATGTACCCAGGATTTTGTAATATCTTGATTTAAAAGAGTGTCCATGGAGTTTCTTGCCCGTTCTTCCCATCTACGTTTTGGAATGGGCAACTAGCTTCAACTTTCTGACTAACTGACCGACTAATTAATTTTGACAATTCAAAAGTGCCTGTACAGTCACGAGCACTAATATGTCAACACTTGGCAACTTTTAATTGCGATTTTTCCGTGAAATGACGAATGCAACGTTGAAATACGACACTTTACAAAAACCTATGGGTTCCAAAATACTATGTTCGTAATAACATAAAATTTCATTAAAAAATATAGGAGAAAATTGGCTTTGAATAAAGCCAAGTGTATACATACTTATGCTCGTGACTGTACATGGTTTAATTGAAATAAATGCTTTGAGTTGAGGTTACGTTCATACATCGTGGCCTTATTACGAGTTCTTTCGACTCACGTTCGATTGCGAGCGCGTTAGAATTTTGAATGGGAAATTAGGTTTCTCCTAGTGACCACCAGGTAGCGCTATAACTTTTTCCCATATAAAATTCTAATGCGCTCGCAATCGAACGTGAGTGAAAAAACTCACACTTAAGCCTCTGGTCATACACGCACACCGGTTGCGAGTACTACGCACCAGAACTTTCTGAAGTACATCATCAATAAGGTCACTATGTCCTCCTACGGCGTCCTCTCCCGGCGTTTCCACTCACATCTGCCTTGTAAATAATCAAATTCAAAGTCAAAGCATTTATTTCAAATAGGCACATAAAAGGCATTTTTGAACGTCAAAAATTACAATAAAATAGAATTGATTCTAGTCGCCCATTCCAAAAGGTAGTTTTCGTATGGAGAAGAATGGGCAAGAAACTCCATCGTTACTCTTTTAAAAAGTTTTACAATATTTTGCATACATTAATTATATACCCTTCCCCCTTTTAAATCCCTTTTTAATCCATCCAAAGGTTGTCTTTAAAAGATCGCTTTTAGCGATAAGACCGCCCATTGTGTTACCCTTTGTACAGTTTCTAGATATACGAGTATGTCTGTAATTTATATGGTGTACATAAGAAAGAGTATTCTAATCTATTCTATATAATAATAATATGTGAAGACGATGCACCTAAAATAAAATTACTATACCACAAATAGGCGAAAGAATTAGAAATGAAACCATGACATATAAATTAATTATCTGATAGATACATGGTGCTCACATATTTACAAACATGGTAAAAGTAAACGATTTTCATTTAAATATACATTTTGTTTTAAAATACTACATTATTAAATTATCATTATGGATTTTAGTTATAAACCGTTCTAGCTTATCTTCGATACTAATCTATACAGGTAAAGTTTTTAACCAGTGCGCAAATTTTGACATAATAAACTTGAATGTATTTTAATAAACACGTATTTTTTGTTTTGATATGTTTCAATAGTAAAAAATTAAGTTAACGCTTACGAGACTTATTTACTCAGAAATTTATTTTATGGACGTCGCTTGCCAGTCCGTCGACCGGTCGCCCGATTCACGCCGCGCGTCGACCGGTCGCCTGACGCGCCAGCTGCTATCAGAAGTACTCACGCGCGGTCGCTCTATGCGACGGCGGATTATTGACCCCAGTTTAGCGCTACAATTTTTTAAGTGTAGACTGTGTAAAGTTATTTGTAAACGTAATTTTTCGTAAATTCCAATTTATCCTTCATACCTTCATGGGCTTAGGACCATCAAAATGCAGAAAATAAATCATAATAAGTAAGAAAGTAATACGTTTTAGTCCATTCAAAATAAAACATTTAGGTATGATAGGTACTTAGACATGATACAATTTAGATTGAAACAATTGCATTTTGGCGTATTTAAAAAATTGGAATCAACTATCTTACAACAATGTCTAATCAAAGAGAACCTAACACACTAAGATTGTTTATAATTTCTTCTTACCTCTACATTTTATTAATCACAATATTTTAGGTATTGTTCGAAGTGACCTCCTCCTTTTTCAAGGCATAAACGTGCACGTTTAAATAAGTAAGCATTTAGTTTGTTTAGGACACTAACACCACTTTGTACTTCATTGAAAGCGTTAATTATTTTTTCTTTCAAGTCATCTAGGCTCTGAGCCTCTTCTACAACATTTCACTTGTTTCATACACCTTGGTTTGCTGCTAAAATTGTCCTCTCATTAGGGACCGTGGGATTGAGGACCCTTGGGCTCGCATACGAGGTACGCTCTCCCTTTCGTATCTTCTTCGTGCTGCTCGTAAATGTTCATTGCTTAACAAATACACTCGCACCATTTCATAATACTCGGGGTGAGTAAAATGAGACATTGTCACTACGCTAGTCTAGTACGCGACGGCGAAGGGCGCGACGAACATCCGACCTCCGCTTCCGCAAGTGACGTACTGCATGTGCACGCGTTTTGTTTATCAAACGCCGCGCCGGCGCCGCATGCCCCCCGCACGGCCCGCACCCCCGTCTCGTGCGCTAGGCGTGGTCCAGCGGCCGGCGGCCTTCGCGTTTTCATTCATGCTCATTCATAGTATTACTATTAAATTATATCCATGTCTTGCTTATTTCAAATTGGGACAAAGTGGAAAAATGAAAAAAAAAAAGTCATAAACTAAAAATGGAAATGTGTTCTATTGCTTACACTGAGCCACCAAAAAAAATTTACGCAGTGGTTAAAAATTTATCCTGTATAGATAAAACAAAGTCGGGTTAGTTACACCATTTATAACTCAAGAACGGCTGGACCGATATTTATGATCTTTGATTTTTTGGATTTGTCTCCGCCCCGAATATCAGAATATCTAAATTAAAACAGGAAAATTACACGAAAAAAATAAAATGAAGATAATTTATTTTCTCATACATTTTGTATTTATTGATTCTGAGGTGGTACGGAGTTCGCCGGGTCAGCTAGTTAAAGAATAATTGGAGTAAAAGCAGGCAAAACATTTCTTAAAAAAAAATAAAAACAATATTATAAAGTGCTTATAAGCCCAAAAAACTATATTCTTTTGATGTTTCTAGTCAACCGAAGGCAGAAGGGCAACAACTATTAAACGGCTTCGCACTATGGACGGTGTGGAAAATTGGTGGACAGCAGAGTTCGGGGCCCATACAACCACCAGTAGTGGGAGAGAGAGTGGAATGGGACCCTCACACCAGACAAGCTGTCAAGATATTGGTGAGTAGCATCATCATAAGAGTATGAACTATAAACAAGTGGGGAAGCTTGGGGGGCAACAGAGTTATACTAGGTGACACGATACCCATTGGTAAGACTGGTTGTCAGACTTTCGGCCTTCTGACTACCCGTAACGACTGTTTAAGATCTACGAAGGACAGCCTGTAGAATGTCTTTACTTGCTTTCCTAGACACGGTTGGATCTTAGTATGTTAGTGCCAGACCGCATTTCGGCCATGGCTGCTAATCTCAGTGGAGACTGAGAACGGAGATCAACGCAGGAGATAATTATTATAGTGCACGAGTGTGTGCGCAGACACAGCTGCACTCTCTCTTCCCTCACTCTAAGGCCCGTATTAATAAACGTTCCTCAATGACGTACTCAAGTGCGTTATCATTTGATACGCCATTATAACGATATCAGCATCTCAAGATCATGGCATTGCTAATTAATAAACACATGAAAACAGTATCTCAGTTACCAAGATCAGCTCCTCAAGATGATGTACTTGAGGGCTTGATCTCGTGAACGATTACGTCACATTGACCGAAGTTTAGAACGACATTCATCACATTTCGTTCATTATAAGGTTCTTGCTGTCGTAAGATTTATTGAAATAAGTGTATTTTGTTAAAATTTTAATGAATAGCGCTGTATCACGTTTTGTAGAGTATACTTTGGAAGCGCCCCGATCACACGAACCTCCGCTGGCTCAGTACCGGGTCCCATCGCACCCAAGAACGACATACGACACCCTTATTTGATTATGTAAATATTTATTATGCTACCCATCAAATCTTGAATGAATGTGCGTTAATTAGGAGAGTTGGATAAAACCCCATAACATGTTCATATTTAGCGCCCAAGTTTACGTCTAGTTTATTATTATAAATTCAAGTCATACGATACTCGCCATTTTGATGACAGTGTTGGTCGAGGCTAAAAAACATAAAAATTGGAGATTTCGAACACCCTAACTTCACCACAGGGGCTGTGAAAATATATAATTTACCTAATTATTTGACGAATTTATGCATAGTTTAAGGTAAATAAGTACTTTGTGGTAATGAAGTTTTTGGATATCTAATGTCGAAGTTTCGCGCCAATCGTGAGTGTTTACGTTTTTACTTTTCACAAATTTCACACACACAGATGTAGATAAGATTTCAAATGTGACAAATATTATTGAAAATATTGTCAACAACACGAAAATGCCCGTCTCAACGTAATATTCAAAGACAGGTCCAATAACACGTATTAATCATTACCACTAGGTATACGTGTTATTATAAGAGTATAAAATGTTCATTTTATAAGTGTTTTGTGTCTAATAGAGTTTATGTTATAAACAAGTTAGGTTTTATACCTACCCACGTGTACATGTACACCTACATTAGGTTCACATTGTAAATATTCGTATGCCGCTATTAGCGGCGGATGTGTTGAACTTATCCATTATACCAACCAACTTTGTACCTACCATATCCTACGAATAAATGTCTTTGTCTTTGTCTCAATTTGTGTTCAAAATCGCCGACCATTATTGTTTTTTTTATTGCAATGATGTACGAAAGCGATTATTCCAAACAATTTTTTTTAAAATTTCGATTGATAATATGACGAATGTAATCGATACTTGGAAATTAAAGAAATTTATTTTAAGCAGTAAATACAAGCATTGTTTATAATAATGATTTATGCTTTTCTATTGACATTTCAATCGTTTTTTGGACATTTTACTGAAACAGAGTCAATAACAGACAGGCCATAGGTAACTCATTTATTGAATTTCGCGCCGAAATGTTTCTATATTTGAATTTATATTCGGAATGCGCACGCTGTTTAGAATTATTTTAATTTATTGGACAACTATTATTTATTGTGGATTTTATTTTTGATACTTTCTAATAGTTTCCTACAGAATTCCCAGTATATATTTATTAGGTAGACTTAGTAAATTTTTTTTTGAGAATAATGTTAAATTAATTCCATAAATTGGGTATTCTGCAAACACTTTCAATACTTTTTGTTAGTTATAAGAGTTGTTATTCAGTTTCTAATTCTTTTTTCATTTCTTTTATCGCGAATATCGATTAGGCTGTATGCAAGTTTTGAATCGAAATAAGAAAGTTGGGTGGACGTCTCTCTATGGTCAGCACTAAAAAGTGTCACGTCGCAACACAATTTTTAATCATTTTTATCAGGATTTGATCGAGTTTTTTATGTAGTTTATGTATGAAAAATAGTAAAAGTAAGAACGCAAACAGAATGCCAATATCTTTATTTTTCCTTTTGCATATTTTCAGTAAGAGAATAGGTTGTTCATGCATATTTTCACTGAATTGGTCTACTTTTCGGATAGGTGTGTAGTATTACCAATTTTATACAACTTTCGCAGTAGACTAACGCAGTTTGACCGACCTCAACATATACTTAAATAAATTATAGATTTTTGGTAAACGATATCGCAAAGACCATAAAATACACAAACAAAGAACTCTATTTCATCATAATAATTAATCTCATCCAACATATTTTCAAACTCCGTGTTTCGCGGTACTAATCATGACCTCAAGTCACGGACCGACTACACTCAGGTTTTAGCATCTTGAGTACACGCACCTATTGTATACTTAAGTGTCAAGTTTCATTTATTAATCAGTCTATCACTCGGCTGATATCGTAAACCCAAACCGTAGCTTGAGAACGTCAAATAATATGTTTATTAATACGATCATGACCTCAAGATCGATATCAAGTGCGAGCTCTTGGACTGAGTGACGTTTATTAATACGGGCTTCATAGTCCGATGGGACGGCAATCCGACACGACCGGAGAGAGATCAGAGGCAGGATGTTCGGCTTAACGTGCTTTGCGAGGCACGAGAAATTCTGAATGGAAAAATCCACACTTTACCCGATCTAGGAATCGAACCCAGGACCCCAAGCTCAGCAGTCGCGCTTGCGACCTTGAGACCTATATGGCAGTCAATGTAATAAAACCGTAACGAATAGCTTCCTCAATAATGTCAGCCTGCGAACTACACGTAGCTAGAGATTAATGGATCAAAACCGTAGCCCCGAGCTTAGATTGAATTACACAAGTTAAACTGCAGGTTATCCATTAGTTATCCTTTTAATTGGTTTATGGTGTAATTGGAGTAAGCTTGGTTAATTTTTGGCCCGTTCAAACACATAACAAACAATATAAAAAAATCGATTATAAAAATCCGGTTATTCCGTTTATCCACCCTAATAAATCCACCCTAAGGTGGATACGCGGAAACGCATGTCCGAGAATCCACCCTAAGCCTTTAAATTCCGTTTATCCAACTAGGCCTAGGGTGGATTCTCGGACATGCGTTTTCGTGTATCCACCATAGTGTACAAACACAGTGGGAGCGACGCAGGCGGCGGGAGCGGATGCGAGAAGAGCGGTAAACGCACATTCCTACTCGTGAACACAGTACTTCGCGGGTCGTTTCAGCGTAAACACATAGTAGCATTATCATGTCTGAATTCTGTCTTCTGTCGAGAAAGACATGACCGGACGCCACGAGCGGGAAACGCAAAGTGGTTTGCTCCCTCCCGCGCCACTATCTTCACACGCAGAAGAAGCTGTGTGTTAACAAAAACGACACCCGCTTACGGATTCCGCCGCCCGCGCCGCTCCCACTATGTTTGTACACTTAGGGTGGATTTTTTGGGGTGGATAAACGGAATAACCCCAAAATTCATAGTGAAATAGGGCAATCTGTTTAAGAGCTACCATGCCACAAGTAGACATAGATGGTCTTCTTTTTGACGGTGGTTAAATAAATATGTAATCACAAAATAAAACATTATCATTCTCTTGCCCTTATCAATATTTATTTGGGATACGGCGCAACATGTCTTTTTCGTCCACACTTCTCTATCAGCCGTCATCTCGGTAGTCACCCCATTTCTAACCATATCATCTTTTACACAGTCCATCCATTGCTTCTTTAATAAAAAAAAAAAAAAATGGATATCTTTCTTTTTAAATCCACAATCATACTCAAAACTTTCCTCCATAATAAAACAACTGTATTAAAAATACACCTGCATCCTCTTTAAAAATATGATCTAAATAGACAACCTCCATAATCCAATTAGCCACTAAAACTGGAATGGCATTGTATAACTGCTTATTTTATTCTGTGTGGCATTAAGTCCGCCTCTGTACATTTATGTGCTTGAAGTATTAAATAAATAGTCGACGTTCGAGATTAATTTGCCAAACATGTAAACAAATAAGAGTATTTGGAAAAATAACTTTAATGCCCACACAATAAAGTTCAGTTTACGCTACTCCTTTAAACATTTTTATAACTTTCTTAAATAGTGCTATTCACTCTGAAATCAACTTAATTACCACTAAAATAAAGTTGATATTTGTTTAATTTGAAAAGACAACAATTGGAAACATACATTTGGATAGACCTTAGACAGGGACACCTTTACAGCTCTATAAAGATATATCATAGCAAAACCAGTCCGCAACTGAGGTATAATAAAAACAATTACAACCTACATTCATTTATTAGACCAGCAATCTAGCTTGCATAGTAATTACTGCACCCTACTTCCCTGTTGCTAGGTAATAAAACTGATTGTGTATTTACTAGACAGTCAGTTTTATATATGCGGTACACATAATAATTGACTCATTATTGTGTGTACTGCAACTGCAATGCAAGTACAGTCGGCAAAAAAATTACATAAAAGTTTTAATTTTGGAAATCGGTGTCTTTGGATTTGTATTTTAGTTTTTTGCCACCGACTTCCGAAATTAAAGTTACATTTCAATTTAAATTGTTTTTTGGAAGTCGGTTGTTTTTTTTTTGTAAAAAAGTTTCTATTTTTCACTTTTTAGTGGGTCAGTTTGTAATTTATCTAAGTTACAATATGCGCAAACAAAAAACGCAATGCAGAGTAAACGAAAAGGTCGTCAATGTAGACAATGTAGATAAATTTTTAAATTTTTGTTTATTTTTCAAAAACCGCTTGTCCGATTTCGATAAAATTTTCATGGGACCATTTGGGAAGACCCTTTCCAAAAAAAATAATTTTTCAAATCGGTTGGCAAGGGACGGAGTTATGCGCGAACAAACAAAAAAAAAATACAAACATCCGAATTGAGAACCTTCTCCTTTTTTAGAAGTCGGTTAAAAATAATTTTAACCTCTGAAATCGGTATCTGGTTTCGGAAAGTTTTATGCTACCACTTCCAAAACGAATAGTAATTTTTCAGTTTAGGGCTGATTTTTCCATCGCCAGATAACTTTTATTCGAGGAATAAATTTGACGTTTGACAGTTTTTGTATAAAGTAACTGTCAAAATTTTAAAATTATTCCTTGAATAAAGTTATATGATGATTGAAAAATCAGCCCTTAGCGTATTTGTAAAAAAAGTATTTAATAAGGGTTCCGTTTTCTCTTAAGGTTGGAACCCTTTGAGGCTAAGGTCTATTTTAAAATGATGAATGATCAGACCATAATTTTGTGAAATTTTATTGTCTTCCACAGCATTTCTCCTGAAGGCAGGCAGATAATCCAGATTTTTAAACAAGGTGCTGACCTTGTTTAAATATCTGGATTATCTGTCTGCATACATACTTATCTATTTCGTCACTTATATTGGAATTACATTATCAACATAAATACTAATATACTTATTTTACTCCACAGAAAAAGTCCTACGACGCGAGTAACAGTTACAAATGGCGGTACCAAGCAGCCTGCGACCTTGAGAAGGGACAGTTCAATGTTGACGTAAACCTAGTGCAGGACTAGTGCATTATTAATGGATTTATTTTATTATATTTTATATTATACGGACGTCGAATTGATTTGTTGTTTTATTTATTGGTTGGTAGTTGGGAATGCAGTTTTTGATGTATGGCTTGTGTGGTTTGATATTTTGATAAAGTCGCAGAATTTGTTGTTGGACAGGTTAGAAAGAAAAATACTAGCGTTTTTATGGTAGGTATGCTCGACCTGCGGCATGCGGAAGAGTACATAGTGTAGGTACTAAAAGAAGAAAGACGAAGTTAATTATTAAGGGACTTTTTCACAAAATCCAACACCTTAACCTCACCGAAAATATTAGGCTTGGCGCCTAATATTTTGACTAAGGTGTAGAGTTTGTGAAGTTAGGGCTTGTAGAGTTAGGGCGTGTAGAGTTAGAAGCTTGGCTTTACATGAGATCAAAGTGGCCTTTTTAGGCCCCCAGGGGGCCTAAAAAGGCCACTTTGGAGAATCACAAAAGGATAACATTATGAATCGTAATATGGCGAAGACAGTCCGTGTTTTTCTTTATTTCGTTGCACTAAGTAGGTATAATCAAAGAGATGGGGATTGGTTTGATTGGTATTTTAGCACAGACAAAAAAAAATAACTGAAAAATGCTTTACAAATGGGATTTGATACGATTAACTTAACGGTTAACTGTCCATTATGTTATCCTTTTATGATTCTGCCAAAGTGGCCTTTTTAGGCCCCCAGATAACTTTTTGACAGTGCCAGCCATAATATGGTCTCGTCTTGGCAACATTTTGCATGAAAATGTTTTTGGTGGGATTATTATGTTTGAAAACTTTGTCTACTCTTTGAATAACGCAATAAAATTGTTGAATTTACAAATGAATGGCATTGCTAAGTTATGTGTGTTACGCAATTACCCCGCAGTTATTAATTGTCGACTAGATTTTTTAAAATAATAAACCGGGCAAGAGCGAGTCGGACTCGCGCACCGAGGGTTCCGCATCATCATATGTTTTTAAATTTTCATCGGCGAGGCTTATATTCGTCAGAGAATTTTAACACTGTGCACTGCGGTGTAGAATATTGCAGTTTTATGTCAGCCTTCTCTGGACTGTAACTTTTGTTGCTGATTTCTGAAAAAGTGTGCTAATTAGAGACTGCGTTTTATTTTTCCTGTAATCTTTACATAAACTTCTATCACATATAATAATTTCAGATTATTCACTTTGCAAACTTCGGAGATAAGATAACACAATGCGGCCTAAAAAAATAATATTTTGAGGATGTGCAAACTGCGCTTTTTCATGATACCCCACATGCCCTAGTAGCCCCACTTCGAATTTTCCAGACCCCCTTTCAGTCCCTGTTGCAAAAATATACTTACATATATTTTTATATCTTTCATATTTGCAAAATAGTTGGGCAAACGTCATCAAAAACTATTCCGAATTTCAAGTTGATAGCATTAGTAGTTCTTGAGATATCCAGCTATGACAGACAGACAGACTGAGTCTCACCATATGTTCTATTTTTTAGGATTCCGTACCAAAATGGGAAAACGGAACCCTAAAAAATAGAACAATTTGTATGAAATGATCTGCCAGATAATTTAACTGGAACTTATCCCAAGCTGTTGAAACCTATCTATCTATAGTTATGCTCTATCCTCTACTTTCCTGCGCTAAAAGCATGATGCGCTGAAAGCAATTTGAGTGACATCTAATGATTAACGCCTTTCACTTATAATTCACGAAAATACGTTATTAGAAACATTCACAAATAAAAGAAACTTGATTGAAGGTTCCTAACCTCTAGTGGCTACAGTATCAAAGGTCATTATTATAAGCTTATGAATCAGTAGGTCAACTATATGATTTTAGACAGCAAGGTCGCTTTTTCTATTCTCTGGAGTCAAATAACATACGTGGGTAAGGTGGGTTATCGTATTTAGTTATCAATTGCGAAACCAGTATGTTGATGTGCGTACGAGTTGATGGCGTAACCTAATTTGCCCTTTTTGGGTCTGCCTTAATAAGACTGAGCTGAGGGTTATTTCAGACTCGAATAGACTGAAAACCTTAGTTTCTTTAGCTGCCTTGTTACGCCGAGGATTTGCGTTTATCTCACGAATGAAAAGTTTAACTTGTTCGTCTCTTCGTTTGGTGAGTCCCGTCATCCTATGGAAACTTGACTCCGGACATACCCCAAAGTCTGGCCGTCTATATTGCCCGTCTTCCTGCGGACAATTTTGGTAAATTATCGTGAGGTTATGTCCTAGAACCAAAAAATCGTAGACATGTGACACTACGCTTGGTGGATTACGTTCGGCGGTTCGGCCCACTCCCTCTCGCAGACAAGAGTAGGTATCGAGTCCCAGTAGTGATAGAAACGTTATAGGCTGATTATGTACTCAGGCAGTAGACTGACGAACTGAGCAGACTGAAATGTCATCCACATCTTTCCACAAGCTATACTTAATCCTCATAATGGTCGGAGAGCGTTTAGCGCAGAGTGGTCCAATGGCCAGGCGCTAATAGCCATCTTTAGGCGTGCCAGCGGGTTCTGCTCCAATCCAATGGTCAGGCGCCAATAGCCATATTATTATTCTCCGGGCATGTCTGTTACAGAAAACTATTCTTCATTCATCACCGATACAGTTAGCCATAAACTAATTGCATGCGAACAAATCAGGGGGCTAATCAATTCTACAAATTTATAAACGTTGCAAATGGTCTCTCCATTGCGAGTTTTTTGACAGAGTTGCCATAAGTATAAACTCTATCAAAAACTCACGATGCTGGCGAGACAGTTGCAACGTTTGCAGTAGACTTAACCCTCATTATCCTCAGATCGTCTGCTTATTTATTCTGATAGGTAGTTCACACGAGCATTGCAATCAAAATCTCCTTGAAGTTGCACAATTGCACAAGTCTGCTACCATTATACCTAACGGTCCCTAAAATAGCGCATATTCTAGTTGCCTTTATAAGCAAAACTTATCATTACCACGGAATAGGTATTTTAATATCGTATAATCCAACGTTTTATCGTAGGGAAATTGTTCGGAGGAGATTTAGGTGAAGCCCTATAACTTAAGTTGTAGCGACATCTTTATTGCAGAAATAGATTCTGCCTTCTCCCGAAAGGCGTACGCGGAAAGTAGGTAATGACTATTTATTTGAAAATGCTGTGGTCGAGAAAGGTGGTTTTTTTAATCATAAAGGAGGTAGGTATAGGTTTCTGGTCATCTGATTATCTGACGATGTCACTGCCGATGCCACCTACAGATAGGTATTAATGCTCGTCTTAGGAGGCATCAGGAAAAGGGCAGCGGGATTGTCCGAAAGGGCAGCGGGATTGTCCGAAAGGGTTACCACTGCCCCGGAACATAAAGGGCTAAGGAAGGAACACGGGTGGGTTTTAGTTTGTAAGAGTCTGACACTCCCTTCCGCTCCAGTCAGAGCGGGAGGGGTCATTCGATGAAGTCCCATGCTCAAAAAAAAAAAACATCAGGAAACGAGCATTAGTGTCATTCTCACCATTTCATATGACCTAGGTCTAGGAAGCTATGGCAAATATCGGAAGTGTCCATAATATCGTTTTTCTATACCTAAGTTGAGCATTGTTCTCTCATTTGACAGAAAAAAGGCGTAGTCAAAGTCATGATACCTTACAATATACATTGATTTAGGTACACCATTTTTAACCAACAACAAATTTTCCAACTTTGTAATGGCGAAACACCTATTTGTACACCTCTACATTGCATTTTTTACTTCAACTCCAAGTTAAACCTTTGCATAATACCGCTATAGTGAAGTTAATATAAATACGTGTATCCAAGTGTAGGAGTGATTTATGTTTCATTTACATGCGCCGCGTGGGGTTATAGCTTGGATGAAATTTAATACTTACTATGACAGGGTAAATTAAAGTACCAGCACTTTTGATTAAAGTGGCAACTCACCATCGCAATGTTAATTGAATAGATGACAAATTACACGTCTACATTTTCTGAATTGGAAAGGACGGTGCGATAAATATGTAATTCCGAATATAAATCGCTGGATATCTTTGACACTGCTTATGCTTATTCAATATGAAACGTGAGAGTTGCTTTCTAGATATGCTAAGCAAAAGACATAAAGGAGCTATCTATTAGGTTTGCATTCTGCTGATATTCAGAGATTCAAATGGAACCTTATTTTGGACAGCAATGCTGCCCTTTCCCCTGGTACTAGTAAAGCGCGTGTCGCAGTATGCGAATCAGGGATTAGGTATGTCCACATCATGGGACGCTGATGCACCCTAAAGTGCATCGATAGCAACATAGGTAACCTACGTGAGCGTGATAACTACGTCATGTGATGACTATTGTGTACCAACATACTGTTTTTTGCAGGAAAAGTGGAGCTCCATCTATGTCCAGCGATTAATGATTAGGACTTCAGTGAGTTTTTATCGACCAGTAGGCTACCTACCTACCTAGTACCTCCATACTTTATACACAAAAAAACTATAAGCAAGCAAATACTTACCTAATTCTGCGGTTCTGTTGGTAGGTAGGTATGTAGGTACTTACCACAAGTGTTAATATGGCCACACAAGTCGCAACACTCATTACACAGCTGCCAATGCTACTCAAACGATTAATTAATTATTAATGGCTTATTAGAAAATCAGTTAACCGTGGCCCGGGTGCTTACTGTTACTTTCAAGATCCGTATCAGCACAAACTACACACGTGACGTTTCCTAATAGCAGTTGTTAAATTTAAACTTAACGTTTTTTTTTCAAACTTAGAACTTGATGCAGTTTTTGTTTGAAATTCCTAGTTGATCTATGGAACTGGGTGGGTTTCGCTTATGTTTTTTTCTGTCGAATCTGTCAATTCGCGTTTCTTGCTAAGGTTCGATTAGATCAACTTGAATAATAAATCTTATTGCGTGAATATATTGCAGGTCACATTCTTTTCCGGATCGATCTAGCTTGATTGAGAGCACTGCATTCCAAGCATAGATCTTAATTATTGGGTAATAAACCAGTGCTAATTTTCACTTTTGCCACTGAACGTAGGTAAGGTCTTCAGCGAGGTAATTGCGAAACACACTAAAAGTAGCAATGGCTTTCATTTTGACAGTTCAACAACATTCATTGCGTTATTTGCGTTGTTTAGCTATTGTTGTTTAGTTACCGTTGTTTAGTTATCGTTCTTTTTGTTATTTGTGCCTCGGAAAGCACGTTAAGCCGTTGGTCCCGGCTGTCATTCGTGGATCTTTGACAGTCGTTACGGGTAGTTAGAAGCCCGAAAGTCTGACAACCAGTCTTACCAAGGGGTATCGTATTACCCAGTAGCTGGGTTGTGGAGGTCAGATAAGCAGTCGCTCCATGTAAAATACTGGTATTCAGCTGCATCCGGTTAGACTGGAAGCCGACCCCAACATAGTTGGGAAAAGGCTAGGCAGATGATGATAATTTACGTTCTTTAGCAGACAGATTTTTCGAACATATAATATATGAAGCAATGGATTAGTAACATCCTTCAAAATGATTCAGATTGTAATTAAAAGTGTGTTACGCAATCAGGTTGCAGATCTGCTTAGGAATTACTCCTGTAACGGAACTCGGTTAACTTGCAAAGTGCCTTACCTGATGGATATCGAAACATTCTTCTATCTTGCTGTTGATCAAACCTTGGAAAGATGAGGTACCTACCCTAAATCACCCTACCATAATCAGCGTATTATGTTCCCACTGCTGGGACACAGGCCTCCTCTCGGTGAGACGGAGTGGGCCGTAATCCACCACGCGGGTCCAGTGCGGACTGGCAGATGTCACATGTCCCCGAATTTTTGGTTCTAGGACATGCCGGTTTCCTCACGATGTTTTCCTTCATCGTTTTGAGAGCAGTGGTGATGAAATAATTTACACAAAGTAAAGCGCCTGTCTGGGTTCGAACCTACGACCTCGTAAGTCGCGGCCGTTACCACTTGGCCACCATTGCTCCCTACTATAATATGGTTTGTTTATGGTATGTTTTACTCCCTATTATACTATAGTCTCAAAACTAGCAGTCACCATCACACACAAGACAAAGATATAAATCCACGACAAAGCACATACCTACTTTACAAAGCAGGTACTTTACAGCGGACACAAATTAACCATTTAAATTCAAACGCGTGTTCGCATCGAAGCCTACTCACCGCTCATGATTACTCGCTTCAACATCTAACGAATAATTTTCCAACAGAAATCGATGTTATTTATTCCCCCTTCTTATATGGTAATACTAGTCAACTATGCCTCAATCCTGAGACGTTGTTACCGGCATAAATCTACGTGTAATGGTCTATTAGGCGACTTTAGCAGTCCATTGTTAGTTTTGATGAAAATGAATGTACACTTTTGTGCCATTAGCAAGGGTTTGCGAACATGGTATAGACAGGTGAACATCGGTTTAGAAGATAAAGTCATGTTTTTGTCACCGGTAATATGTATCTGGTTGTGTGCCGGAAAGGGTTCTGTTAGGTCGGGAGTCTGGATGCCAAAACATTGCGGTTGTAAAAGTTATCTATCTTCTGTATAAATAAAAATGAAATGCTGTTCGTTGGTATGCCGCATTGCTTGAGAACGGTTGGACTGTTTTGGCTATTTTTCATTTTCAAATGTTCGTAATAGTCCGAATGAGGTTTTTATGGAAAGAAAAACAGTTGCCCGGAAAATAGAAACATTTGGGAAAAACTCAAAGTACAAACTTTTTCTATAGATTTTTTAAAATGAATGATTGAATCTTGGACAGGACATCTGTCTGTTGGGTCAGCTAGTTTTAAATGAAAATTGACTTAGCCAATTTTGTTTATTGCTGAAAGTAGATAGATACCTAATCCTCGCTCAAGCTGCACCTCATCACTACGTTCTTGACCTTCCGTAAGATCAATCTATACGAGTCAAGACTTCAAGGTAAAATTCTACTTGATTGTTCTACGAAACATCGATTACTTTAATGATTGTTAAATGTCATGTAAGTATGGAATACTAATATCATAGCTCGTCGTTTGTCGGTCTCTAATGTCAAAGTTAATTCGCCGTTCATTCCTACTATTTCTGCGATAAAGGCATTGTTAGTGCAGACAATAACGCCAATTGGACGCCTGTAGGCGGATTAGATCTTAAAACGTTGCTGTTAGATGTTACAGTATCTAGTCCACGGCTCCCGTGGCAACATCTCAACAAATGGCATCCGCGAGACGGACTCGCTTGTGACAGCCTTACCGGCAGTGCTCACAACTTCGATAAACGGCACATCCAGTAAAAAGGTTTCCGCGAACTGCATAACAACGTTTCCATAATCATCGGAGACTTAGAGCAGCCGACGCCAAAGCCGGTGCGTCGAGGCTGAGACGCTAATAGTCGCAATTTGTCATGTAATAGGTACGACATTGTTAGTTTTTCCGGTACTCCATATGCGGGTTGAGTCGGAGGCGAGGCGTTAAGGATCGTACGGTATAATGCGACAGCGGCGCGTGAGTTGTGCTGAATAATGCAGTTGTGCGCGTGATCACTGGCAGAATGCCGATGTGGCCGCGACGAGCGCCGCATACAACGCGCCGCGGCTCTATACGCGCACGACCCCCGGCGGTCAGCACTCTTAACGACAACTATATATTTAATGCCATTTAATGGAACCTTAATGCTGCGTATGAACAATAGAAAAGTGCTTATTCAATTGTCTTTTTTTTCTGGTAAAACAGCGCTGTTCCACGGATGATCGATCGTCGCGCGGCGGGGAGTCTGTCTGGAGCGGATGTTAAAAAATGTTCGGTGTAAGAGCGTACTATCTTTTACGACTCATTTATTGTCATCTAATTCATGCTTTTTGTTGGCAATGTGCTGACAGTTATGCGGTAGCTCGGGTAAAAACATGAAAATGATTACGCGGAATGGTTGAATTCCATTTATATTTAAAAGCTGGCACCTGCACATTACCCTTTTGACTATAAGTGGGTCCGTCGGTATAGAATGTCCACACAAGAGAAACAAACAATAATACACGAACCGTACGAAGCGATCAGTCACACACAGTACAGCACAGAAAATCGATAGCAATCAATCGTAGCGAAATATCGCAATAAATCTAATCGTGTTCAGATTTCAGTTTCTCAATAGTAGGGCGCCACGACACAATACCATGTGACGTGTTCAGCCGTGTTCCGATTAACCTTTGCCGCCGCCGCAGGCGCATCGACCTTATTCCATTTATGAGATTATAAATTGAATATCTGCCTTGCCCACCATGTGTTGAACCACCGTTAAATATCGTCGAGATTTTGTAATACCACGCTAATACGGTATTAAGTACTCAACTTATGCACGAATCGTGACAGTTATACTCGAATCATTATACCGATATGTCGGCCAAATGATAATGTTTAACCAAATTAAGTCTTTTCGAAAAGCTTTGTCATAATCATGGATGCAAATATGGGTAGCGAACGAGAAATGAGAACAAAATTCACGATTTATTCATTATTTCCATTACAAGGCGTGCTACTTAAACTGCGCTTGCTCACGAGCTTATAGATAAAATACTTCTTTATGTACTTATTTTTAAAACGTGACATGAAATCAGGAACAATAAATCGGCTAGGATTTTATCAAATGAAAATAAAATGCGACGTTCGATTACACAGCTCTATAAACGGTTTTAAACAAACATTCTATAATTAAAAGTAAACACACAAAACGAAACGACTTCGTAAATAAAAACTATGGAATATTTATTGTTTCGTAATTTATTGATACCTAATTTAAAATATTTCATTTTGGATCTCTGTTTCGACGCGTAGAGGCGTTTGACTAATCGCTGTGCGCTTTAAAACTCCCTCGACACGAAACTGTTGATCTTATCGATTCAAAATAAAATACAATTTTATCGATTAACAGAATTGAAATTGAAAATCGACCAGCACCTTTAGATCTTCTCTAGACTATACAGAAAGCTGCCGATCGCGTTTGTGTGTATGTCTGTATAATCTCAGGGGCAATTCCAATACTCGTAATTTTAAGAAGATTCACAGTGTGATCTCAGTCTCAATCTGTCAGAAATACTTACTTCTAATTTCCCTAAGTTTTTGTTGACAAGTTTTTGACATTTGTTTGTCGCCGAGATAAAACTGCGACTAGATTTTGAACCTTTAAAATTACGAGATTTAGCTTTCTGGTATAATTTAAAAGTTGCTGGTTCGAATTTGGTGCGATTTTCGCATCTGAATACTGAAAGGAATTTGATAAAGATTGGAATGATTAACAGAAGATTGGCTCAGCATGCACATGCATTAGATGCAAAGATTGGTTGTTCGGTGAATAGTTAAGGGCGAATTTACATGCTCTTAGTGACACAGAAAAACACACTTAAGGCAATTAAAGACACCTGGCTTGGTTAGTTAATCAAATTAAGTTGACTCTGGCTGTCAATTACAGCATTTGTTTCAAGGAAAGTTAATAAATTAAATGCTTTATAAATTGAATTTTAAAGTGCTGTTAAATGTAAAATGCATGATAGACCTTTATTCATTTTATGATTAATAAAAACATAGGTATTTATTTTTAATAATAATGAAAGTTTATGTGTGTCATGTCTTTTAAAACAGAACAAGCGTACCCGCGGATTAAAACAACTCTAATAAAACAATATTAATTAAAAATTTAAAAAACCCCCAACACAAAAAAAATAATAAAATTAAATGTAAATAATTGGAAAAGGATCAAATAATTGAAAAACCCCCAACTTAAAGAATCTAGGTAACGAGACTAAAACAGATAAATTCATATGGAAGTCGGGGGACCTCTTAGCATGAGAAGGTGTTCCACAGAACGGTCCCCCGACTTCCATATGAATTTATCTGTTTTAGTCTCGTTACCTAGATTCTTTAAGTTGGGGGTTTTTCAATTATTTGATCCTTTTCCAATTATTTACATTTAATTTTATAATTTTTTTTGTGTTGGGGGTTTTTTAAATTTTTAATTAAATTTCTAATTTCATGCTTTTTGGAGGGACTCCTTAATTTTTGTATTTCTTTTCTTTTATTTTCTTGCGTTTTAAGAATCAGGTAATTTGGTGTTTAATCAGGTTTTTTATCTGTCAAAAAATTATTATTAATTTATAGTTGGATAATTTTTAAGACTAAACAGATTTTTTTGTTTTATTATATCATTTTTCTAGTTCTTCCTTTAGTTATTCAACTTTCGTACAAGTATTTCATAGCTATTAGATATCTTAGGTATTTCAGATCTAGTTTATAAAATGGGACTGCGACACTATCTGATGTAGAAATACCTACGCTTTTTAAGTAGGATAATTCCATTCGTAATAAAAATAGTCAAGCTCAGTGGTCGTAGGTACCAGTCATCACTCCACTTTCCTCATCATTCTAGAGAATTGATCGGACAAAAAAATATTTTCAAGTTTTTAGTATTCATTTCGTTAGTTAATATTCCTCATTCCCTTTCAATATAGTGTACATTACTTATTCTACTTGTCAAGCCCTTGCATTTGATACCTGTATTGAAGGAGTCGTGAAAAAAATATATAATTCGCCATTTTGTGGTGGCGGCCATCTTGGATTTGAAATTTGTAATAGCGTATAGTATTCTACTAGTCAAGCCCTTTCTTTTGATACCCATATTGAGGGAGTTGTTGAAAAAAAATGTAATTCGCCACTGTGTGGTGGCGGCCATCTTGGATTTGAAATTTATCATAGTGTATAGTATTCTACTATTCAAGCCCTTTCATTTGATACCCATATTAAGGGAGTTGTGAAAAAATATGTAATCCGCCATTTTGTGGTGGCGGCCATCTTGGACCGATTTTCATCAAACATAGCTAAGAACACTCCCGACTAATTACCCTTTCAAACAAAAAAAACAAAATCAAAATCGGTTCATCCGTTCGGGAGCTACGATGCCACAGACAGACACACACACACACACACACACACACACACACAGACACGTCAAACTTATAACACCCCGTCGTTTTTGCGTCGGGGGTTAAAAAGGTAGTTGTGAACAAATATTTGCTTTCAAACAATTTATTGCTTTATTTTAATTGAAATACAATAGTAAAAGTTAAATGCTAGTTAAACTAAAGGTCAGAGGAATCGATTAATAACTGTATTTAGCCGTAGCAGATAGTATCGTTGTAAAATCATAGGTATGAACAGAAATAACGCCCAAGGCATTAAGTCCGCCTTTGTCCAGTTTTTACTTGTGCATAAAGTTTTAATAAATAAATAAATAACGGTGATGTATATCGTTATTACTAGTGATGTAACTTGATAAATTACTAATTGATTAAAAATATAAAACAAGTGACGGCTTGGTTTAATGGCTTTTATTTAATTCTTGACCATGTCTCTTTATTTATGCCGCAGTCAGTTTGATGTTAAAGTTATTATAACGGATGTGACTCAATGCGAAAGTCAGTTTTTCTGTAGATAGGTATGTTTATTTGGTACATTGGCAATGGTTAAACTACTGGACCGATTATAATAAAATATAACAGAAATAAAGCTAATTGAAAAACCTAGTGAGACACCACACCACACCAATTATACCTAGTTATGTTTTAAAGTACAAGCCTAGCCTGCCTTTATGTAGGTACAAGGCTATAATAAACCATCCTTCCATTATTAATAATATTATTTACATATAACACACAAATGCCGAACCGAAACCTTCCCACTTATCAATATTTAACTATTAAAGTTCTGTGCCAATAACTAACATTCTAATCACGTAATTTCGATGATAATTGGAATTATTTAACATTTAAGATAAAGAGAACGTCAGTTGCAATGATGCCGATAGTCATTAATATTACATGATTATGATGTTGTGTTTGGAGGGGCTTGTGGCTACGCTTGCCGCGGTTGGTCCGTGGATAGGTGACCATCTTTACATACCAAGACCCCTCCGTGCCTCGGAAAGCACGTTAAGTCGTTGGTCCCGGCTGTCATTCATGGATCTTTGACACACAATATGGGTTGTGGAGGTCAGATAGGCAGTCGCTCCATGTAAAATACTGGTATTCAGCTGCATCCGGTTAGACTGCAAGCCGACCCCAACATAGTTGGGAAAAGGCTAGGTATCTACCTAGCCTTAGGAACCGATAACATGAATACAACATCATAATCATCATCTGATGATTATGATGTTGCGTTCATGTTATCGGTTCCTTTAGTACTTACCATTAATACAGGTGTAATTTTAGGTATAGCTATAATAGGTTGGTTATGAATGTCATCATCATTGTGATTGTTTGTATCAAGGTGGCGCTCCTCTTCAGCTGCGTCGATATAGGCAACTAAGTGATACTACCTATTACTCTCAAAAGAAGACCTTTTCGTAATGTATGAACATCCTATGTAGATCCGTGTTTTTGACAAATAAATTAATGATTTTGATTTTGAAAGAATATCTCAAAATATTAAAAAACAGAATTCTTGGCAGTAATCCACAGCATTGTATGAAGACGAGTGAGAGAGCATGAATCAGGAATGTAGCGTAACTAACGTAACTAATGACCTTAATGAGGTGGGCGGAAGAGATTCGATGCGGAAAACGGAGAAACGGGTGTCGTGGTGCAACTTGGGAGAGTCCTATGTCCAGCAAAGATTGCTTCACGATTGCCTAAAGTTTACTTGTTAAAAGACCGTTTTCCCGAATGTTCGTTTGGCCGTTGAAGCAACGGTTAGCAAAGACATGATGGTCTTATTTGTCATCTTCCTGACATAATCATGGACAGTCTATAAGTATTCTGAGTTGTCTCAATGCCTCTAGTGGAGGAAGCATCATCGTTCTCCTGCTCTTAACCCAATTTATATGGGGTCGGCGCAACATCTCTTTTTCTCCGATACTTCTCTATTAGTCGTCATC
This sequence comes from Mesoligia furuncula, assembly GCA_916614155.1. NCBI lineage: Eukaryota > Metazoa > Arthropoda > Insecta > Lepidoptera > Noctuidae > Mesoligia > Mesoligia furuncula. Next base: position 22,584,578 of record OU744808.1, read on the forward strand.
TCGGTAGTTCACCCTCTTTCTAGCCTTTTCTATCCTTCACACAGTCCATTTATAGTTTCTTTGGTCTTCCTCTACTCATATAGCCATCCATATTCATATTCAAAACTTTCGTCACGACTTTTTCCTCATTCCTCCTCATCACATGTTAAGGCATCTCAATTAATAAACAAATGAACCGAAGTGGAAGCAAAGTAACAATTACCAAATCCCTTCAGACGTAGCAACCGGTATTTAGGTTATACTGTGCAGTATCAATCATATATAAACGAAGCTATTAATAGTAAATGCAATAGTTATTCGCCAATAATGAGCCCGTAGAATGTGTTCGTGGGATGGGCTTGAGAACTGGGTCGGTTATAATTTGTACGCTGCTCCGTTAGGGTTTGGGCTGATTAGTGATTTGTTATAGCTGATCAAACGAGGTACTCACGACTCAACGGATTTATTTTAATTAAATCAATGACAGGCACTCTTGAATTGGCAAAGAGTCGGTCAGTCAAAAAGATGGAGCCAGTTGCCCATTCCAAAGCGAAGTAGGTTCTTATGGAGAAGAAAGGACATGAAACTCCATGGATACTGTGGACGTTGCATTGTTAGGAGGTACTATAGCTACTGTAATTCCCCTGTTTATACGTACTTTCTTGCCACTGCTGGTGGCTGAGATGGTGGTGATGAAAAAAAAAAAGAAAATCAAGCAGATAATTCTTAGCGGTAACAGACAACTCACAAATCCCATGGCACATTAACCAAATTCTTTTACACACTTTCACTGATTTAATTAAAGGATGAAATATGAAGATATGTACGAACAATTCTGTGTGGTGCCGGACTTAAAGAATTGCACCACCCCTTACTCCCCGTGGGTGTCGTAAAAGGCGACTAAGGGTCTTACCGGAGAATGGGCAGCAGCGTTCTCTATTTATTCCACTATCATACCATACTGCGATCGCCAACCCGCCTGCCAAGCGTGGCGATTATGGCAAACCCCCCCCGAAATTGGGGGAGGCCTATGTCCAGCAGTGGACGTCTATCGGCTGAAACGACGACGAAAAATTCAATCTTGGTTAACCCAAACGAAAAATCATCAGACCTGTTTCCGTATGGTAGTTATTTGATATATTATTTTTGATCATATTTCCTGCTTACTGTGCCTATACAATAGTTAACATACATGTTTATTAACACGTCCTTACCTAGCCCTTTCATCTTTGAAGCTCTCCATATTCCATTCTGGTTTCTATTATAATGCAATTTACAAAGGGTTGGCCATTAGAATTCTGTCCGTAGATTTATGCATTGTTGATAGCTGTTTAATCGAACAGTTTGGTAAATTAATATAATAATATGGTAGCCATTTTCGGCTATCAGCACAATCTGTTAACTCTGTTAAGTGATAATTATCTGGCATTGTGTAGGAGCCCTTATGATAATATTAGCATTCCAACCTTGGCTCTCTAATGCAATAATTAGTGTATTTTAGACGATATTATTATTGTGAGAATGTTATTTAGAATCTGTAAATTGTTTTAAACTGTTGGGCTTTAACTACAGCTAAAATATAGCAGTTAAACTGTAGCTCGGCTTTGATTACAAAATAGTAGCAAATTTGTTATATAATTTATTCTGGGATGTATTCTCTGTAGCCATATATATCCGAATTGACTGAGAAATGAATTATGACTAACAATTATATTATCTGTTTTTGACAGATATTCAAATGGAGTCCGACTGTGTGACCTCAAGTTACAGCTATATGAACATAATGCAGCGTTGCATATGAATATGAAATATGAATAAATTACTGTTGATTTTGATTTTGAATCGGATTTGAAATTGAATAGGTATCTAATTCAACATGTTATAAATTAAATTTAGAGTAGGCACATCGTGCCCGTAGGCCAGTGATGAGGCAACGTTGTCGCGCACCCTTTTTTTCGTAGGAACGGTCAAATTTAGGTAAATAACTAAATAGCGCTGAACTCAGCGTTGAATGGATTGCTTATCGGGCGCACGCTAAAATTTTTCTAAATTTTGAAAAATAAAAACAATCTGGTACGAGGATAATTCGTGTCTACTTGAAGGCAATAACTTAGTTTGCACTATCTAAGGCGACAATTACACGATTCTTTTCAAGAATTTACATTTGGGAAATGACTATTTATAATGATTATGTAACAGTTACTGCACCTCCTAATTCGATTTGTTGTAAGTTTTCAATTTCATCCTGTATGTATGCGGCAGCAGGTATTATTCTGCTAGCCTACATTATAAGCCAGCCTGGGTAACATCATCTGTCTCTTAATTTATATGAATACTGCCCGTAACTGTGCAGTGGTAGTAGCAACATATAGCTACCATAGCTAAGCTGTACCGCTATTCCAAGCTCAAAATCGTCAATTATTCAGTTAATCGTTGATCGAATGCATAGATTAAACATAACAGTCCGTCGAACCACTCATTCATTCTCTATGCTCCAATAAATATTATCTGTGCTATTATTCTAAACGGGCCATCTTGTTAATACCCACTAGTTGCTGGTCGCACCTCTAGACGGTGTTGCCAGCCTCATTAGCATGAAATTTACTGTCCAATATCAATATTTCAATGCGATTAGAGTTGTGCTATAAATACCTTGGCTGAAAGGTCAGCTGGATATTTATTGCGGTGTTCTGGAACGTGAGCTTTATTATGAAGTGATAACATTAAATTAGTATGATAGAAACTACTGGGGGCCTAAAAAGGCTACTTTGGCAGAATCATAAAAGGGTAACATAATGGATAGTTAACCGTTTTATTTTAAGAGAATGTTTTAATAATAATAATATTTTTTGACATTTGCACGTCACATCGTGTGGCAAACATACCTAATAATGTTGTTACCATCTTGTTGTTATGTATGACACATTAAATATTATCTTATCTTATCTGTTAAGTTAATCGTATCAAATCCCATTGATGAAGCATTTGTCAGTTATTTTTTTGTCCATGCTAAAATACCAATAAATCCGATCCAAATTCAATCCCAGTCTCTTTGATTATACCTACGTAGTGCAGCACAAAAAGAAAAACACGGACTGTCTTCACCATATTACGATTCATAATGTTATCCTTTTATGATTCTCCAAAGTGGTCTTTTAGGCCCCCTGGTCTGTGACTGGGTAAGGATATGTTGTGGGCTATTATGACCTCATGAAGATGCTATTAAGGATGTCAGGTTTCCTGTAAGATTAGGTGTGTTAGCTGAGAAATGTTGATTTGCATAACTTGTTGTAATAGTTGATCACAGATAATGATAGTGCGCAGAACAGTTTCATTGAATCAGACTCTTGCCACATTTCGGTAAAGTGAGGAATAAGAAACATAACATGATTTTATGTGTTCAACTTTGTCTTACCTACGTGCCTATTTCAAGTTTAGTTTTTATTTAAGCAGTAATAAATTGAAGACCGTATCTCTCTTCAAGGTTTTTCATATCTCTCTACCAACTTGGGTATTCTCCCACCAATTTTATGTGTTTGGGTTGACCTGGGGGCCTAAAAAGGCCACTTTGGCAGAATCATGAAAGGAAAACATTATGAATCATATTGGACAGTTAACTGTTAAGTTAATCGTATCAAATCCCATTGCTGAAGGAATTTTTCAGTTTTTTTTTTTGTCTGTGCTAAAATCCCAATCAACCCAATCTATATCCAATCCCAATCTCTTTGGTTATACCTATCGCGTGCAGCGAAAAAAAGAAAAACACGCACTGTCTTCGCCATATTATAATGATTCATAAAATTATCCTTTTATGATTCTGCCAATGTGGATTTTTTAGGCACCCTGATCATAATAAAAGATTTTCCTACATCATTTATCTCTTGCAACAATAGATAGGTACCTACATCGTTTCTTCCCGTGGGAATCCATGTGATACAAATAATACCTGAATCCTGGAGTTATTTTCAAAATTCAGCATCTTCTCAAGATAAAATAAAAGGGACATAAAATACCTTTTATAAGAGCTCGCTGTGACTAATTTACAGTGACTTCTTACGTCTTATGTACAGGCGTCCATTTTCACAGCCCATAAATTATTCTATTTCTAATATTTCACTGGTTTTATTGTCGAGGATTCTATTTTTGTGTCCCCAAAAATAGTTTGAGTATCGAGCGATGCAAACATTCGGGCCATAAATATGACTGTGTCGAGCAGAGACAATAATAGTGGTGAGACCTGTGTATCGGCGAATGGAGGGTAAGGTATCAGGCTAATGTGGAGCGATGATGTTCGTATGGTGGGGAGTAGCAGCTGGTTGAGAATGGCCGAGGATCGAGTTGCAAAGGAGCGAGATTGGATAGTCCTATGTCCGGCAGTGCACTATTAACGGGGTAATGATGATTGGAATCTTGAACACTGACAACAATTACAAAACTGCCCCTGCAGTTATATAATTGCTGTCACAAAGATTAAAGATAATGCGTGATGAAATAATTAAAAAAAAAAAACAAGCTATGTATAATAATAAGCTTTTAAGTTTATCGTAAAAGGCAATAAAAATAAAACAATTTACCAGCTAAAAAGAGACCAAAAATAAAATGGCAATATCTCTTGAAAGTTGTACCGTAAAAACATCAGAATGGTGTTGAAAAGACGTCGCTATGTGCTTTCATTAACCAGGTATTTTACCAAAGGAGATTTTGAAAGATAACCGTTTATGGTCTGAAGTAGTTTAAAGTCAGAATCCAGCTGCGAGTAACGGCTGTAGTTATAAGCAATCTACCTGTATTTACTTTTGCCGCGAACGCTTGATGAGAATGATTTAGTACGTTGCTCACTTAACACTTTACTTTATTGTGTAATTTCAACATGAATATGTATTATTTTATCCCTATCTTTCTCTACTTCGTTGGCTAGATATTAATCTTTTCTACCATCTTGTGATTCCTCGGTTTTGCCGGTAAGTAGGTATAGGGTAAGGAATATTGTTACTTGTTAGTAAGTAACTGAGTCATGTTACTTGAGGAATAAAGATATTATATTATAGCTAACTTATCCCCGCTTCTTTGGAACATTCCCAAGGTTTAAGTTATTCTTAACTAGGAATTTCTACGGATTTTAGTTTTAAATGACGTCTGGCGAACTTAAAGAACTCCGTTGCAATGTTCCCCACTTCAAGGTATGGGAAATGATATCTATACTTATATTATATGAAATGGGACCTTTCAAAATCTCTTAGCTCGACAATTATGTTTGTCCAATTATCTTTGTAACCTTTTACCAGAAAAGCCATGCATCTTTCCTGCCTTTAATTTAGTGCTTAACATACACAGCTAGCCTACATATACAGCTAGTTATGCTTAAATCCCATGTAATCCGTACTAATATTACAAATTCGAAAGTAACTGTCTGTTCACGTCTAAACCACTGAATGGATTTCGATAAGATTTGGCAAGGAGATAGATGGCATCGGGGAAGGACATAGGCATCTTTTTGTCTCGGTAGCAGGTTCTCGTGGAATAATTTCCGACATCCACGCGGTCGAAGCCGCGGTCAGAAGCTAGTAGAGTATAAATATTTGTAATCTTTCTTAAAAGAAGCTACTCTATGCAGATACCAACAGTACTACTTAGACACATAATACCTAGGGTGTAAGTAAAGATATACCTCTGGACGTCCAAACATAAATTAAAATAAGTGATAACTAGCCCGCAGATCGCTCAGTGTCCCCTCGAGACTTCGCAAATTACCATGTTTTATACGTAAGACTTGGGGCCGGGAATACGTCCCTCTTAAATTATAGGTTAGGACGTAAGCAAATGAATAACTTGTCACTACAGATGAACATATTATATCTGTTGAGATTTTAACGGCGACGAGTTTTGCTTACTTTGAAGATGTTTGCGGTACTGGAAAGGGCACTGTATGTATATTGATGAATTTTGAAGATGAAGCTTAAGTAACTATATACCTAATATGCACCCTAATTGCGTAACACACTATTACTCTCAATTTGAATCATTTTAAAGCATATTGGAAGCTAGTGATAGAATAAATAGAATCGATTTAGGCCCGATAAATGCTATCTTTCGTATGCGTCCGAGTTATGTTTTTCGGAAGAAGTTTGAATGAGCGCTGAAAGCCTTCCAGGGCTTTCAGCGTTACGACTGCTGTTTGTACCATTTTAATTTAAGCATGATGTATCCTCAGCGGCGGCCCTAGGATTTTTTTTACGTGGTGTTAAATCTTAGGCCGCTATCCCACTAGCGTTTTACGAGATTTGGCGCTTCTCCAACGACTTTGCAGCGCCAATGTTGCGCAGACGCGACGTTAACGCCGCGAGTTTCTTGCATATCGCAGCGTGTGTGCGACGTTAACTTTGCGTTCAGAAGATGTAACGCTTGCCACTAGAAACTCGCGACGTCAACGTCGCGTCTGCGTTGTGGAGAAGAATGTTGGAGAAGCGCCAACGCTCGTAAAACGCCAGTGGGACAGTGACCTTAATGTGGCGCCCCTGTCAAACTGATTTGCAAATCAGCACAAGCTTTTTCCAATATGGAGCTTTCCGCGCTGCCCGCTCCGTTTGCGCGCCCAAATGTTAATCGCGACTCGCTCGATACTCCGCGTCCGCGCTTTATAGTAGTTACTATCATTGGTCATCGAATAGTTACCATCAGTAACTATTCGTTGACTGGTGCCTGGTGGTCGCATTTTGGTTGATTTCAGCGCCCCCAATGACGGCCGCTACTGTGTATCCTGCACCCCTAATTGCATTTTCGCACTTTGAATTACAATCTGAACCATTTTGAAGGATCCATTGCTTCATATGCTTTTGTAAATTATTTCTAAGATTTTACTGTTAATATTTCACCAATTTTAATTCTGAATAAAATAATATATTATTTGTCTGCTCAACAACGTAAAAACGCAATGAATTATGTTGAACTGTCATAATGACATCTATTGCTACTGTAAGTGTGTTCCGTAATTACCCCGCTATTGTTAGTACTTTCGGTGTAAATATTACCAATCTAAAAACAAAATTAAATGTTTTATGCATAGACTAATACCTATATATAAAATGTTTTATGGTTGAGTCTTAGAATTATGATGATTTAACGACAGAATTACCACCCAGGCCGCCTCCTGCCAAACGAATCTAGGTCCGTAATATTATTCTTAGTGCAAATAACTGGAAACAAGTAATTACAGAAGTAATATGTGGTTGCGTCTGCGATGAAAACGATTGAAAAAAGTAGCAGTGTTGAAAGCTGTTTAAAACAAAAAAGGTTATAATAATACGTTATGGATGCTCCATGGAAGTAAATTGATTTCTATTGAAATGTGTTGTTTTTACATAAAATGAATATGTGTGGGGTAAACCTAATGATAAGGTTTGGAACGGAAGACGTTGAAATTGAAAACCATCCGCAAAAGTAGTTAATATCATCATCTACTTTGTTGTTTGAGGTGTCCAGGTAATTACCCGACTGCGCGACGCTAAGGAGGGTAATATTTATGTATGTTTGTTCCTTTGAGGCGCTCTACAGACCAAACGCGTGAGTCGAAGCCCGAAATTGATGATTCTAACTAGTCTATGATTCCGTAAAACTAAAAGGGTTCCGTAGTTCCTACAAGGAACCCTTATAGTTTCGTCATGTATCCGTCTGTCTGTCTGTCTGTCCAAGGTTTTTCTAAGAGACCGTTATTACTAGAAAGCTGTAATTTTGTAGGAGTGCGTATATCAATTACGCCGATAAAGTGGTAAAATAAAATTTTGGAAAATATTTTTTTTTAGGGTAGCTCCCCTACATGTGAGGTGGGGATGAATTTTTTTTTGTCGTCTACCCCATCGTGTGGGGTATCATTGAATAGGTCTTCTAAAATGACTTTGGGGTTGCTAGAATTATTTTTCGATTTAATGCTCCATTTACGAAATATTAAACTTTAAAGTGCAAATTTTTGTTCCAGTAGGGCGTCCCCCCCTTCTAACCTGAACTGCTGGCTTGAAAAATCTGGAAAAATTCACAATGATAGTGCATTTCATGAACTTTAAAGGAAAAGTATAGCGGTTAAGATAACTTTATTAGATTAGCAGTAGTAGTCGTTGAACTTGGGTGTTGGATAATTTTGTACCAAATACAAAATCCTTAGCATTAATCCTTTAAAGTGACTAAGATGAAGTAGTTGCTTGTTTATAACGGGTAAAGACTTGCATTGAAAAGCAAAATATGTTTTTTTTTGTTTTTTTTTTACCTATAAAGAACAACAGAATCGTACTACATTGTGATAACGAGCTACTACGGAACCCTGCACTGTGCGTGGCCCGACACGCACTTGGCCGGTTTTTTTCATTTTTACCGACATCAAAAAAAAGGAGGTTATCATAGGGCTTCCAAACAAATATAGAAAATTTATAGATGTTTGTAGATATGTATGTATGTATGTTTGTCCACGTAGGGACAGTGCAAGTTTCATCAAAATCGATTCAGTAATTTTCAAGATATGGACTAATACGTGTAAGTGTGACGGCCTGGCTTATTGATAAGAGCTTCAGGTGTAGTGTCAAAGGGAAAACATCTCAAAACCTTGGTCAAATTCTAGTGCAATATTTACAACAAAAATATTACCTACTTATTACAAATAAATATTCCAGTTTTTTACGAAATAAAAAAGTAATTTAAAAAAATTAAATCGACTTCAAAAAGAAATTAACTCAAAATTATGAAATAACTTTAATTTCGAAAGTCGGTGGCAAAAAACTAAGACTAAAATACAGATCCAAGACACCAGACATGACAGAAATTAAAGTTCACAAGACATGAAAGGTTTTTTAGGGAAAGCTCAATCAGGAGGAGGCTCAGTAGGTGCTCAGGTGGTTTGAAGTGAATGAGTTCGTGAGGAAGCTCATCTGAGAGAGTGATAGAGAACTAAACAGTAGCTAATCACTGATTAGCTACATTTTTATAAATAGGGTTGTATATGTAGGTAGGTGTCTGTGTGGTGTCGGACTTGTCTGTGTGGGGTTCGGACTTAAAGAATAGCACCACCCCATACTTCCCGTGGGTGTCGTAAAAGGCGACTAAGGGTCGTACCGGAGAATGGGCAGCAGCGTTCTCTATGCATTCCACCACCGTACTATACTGCGATCGCCAACCCGCCTGCCAAGCGTGGCGATTATGGCAAACCCCCCCCAAGAATGACAAGCACAAAAAACACTAGGCCCAACCAAGGGTAGACGGGCCGCCGGGTACTAGACCCGGCGGCCCGCCTACTCTTGGTTACGGTAGCGGCCAAGGCCACGGTGAGGCAAGGGGTGCTAAGAATCCCCGGAAGAGATCCGGCTACCGCAATTACCGAAAACTGGACCTGGCAACATACAACACGCGTACACTCCGGACCGACGAGAAGATCACCGAACTCGAGGAAGAATTGAGCAATATACGATGGAGTATAGTGGCGTTATTATAACGATGGGTTCGTGGAAACTGTCCATACGGTCGGGTCTAAGATCTTCAAGACCCGCCGTACGAATTCAAAAAAAAAGCTCTCTGATCCTACTTTGCGGCTCATGAAGGAGAGGCCTGCAGTCTACGGATGATGCGCTAAATTACCGGCAACTCAATAGACGGATCTCTAAGGCCTTGAAAAGCGATCTTCGCCGCTTTAATACAGATCGTATTAAGGACGCGATAGAGCGAAATAAAGGCTCCAAGGTCTTTGCTAGAGATCTGTCTATTGGGCAGAGCCAGCTTACGAGACTGAAGACCGATGATGGCAGGATCGTATCCGACAAACCTGAACTGTTGAGAGAGATCGAGAGGTTCTATGGACAGTTATACACGGCAACAAATAACCCCGCTATGAATCTGGCACACGACCCAAGAGCTAGATTGACCTGGCACTATACCGAAGACATCTCGGACGTCAGCCTGTACGAGATTAGGATGGCTCTGAAGCAGCTCAAAAACAACAAGGCACCGGGTGATGACGGAATTACGGCTGAGTTGCTGAATGCCGGCGGTAAACCCGTTCTGAAGGCCCTTCAGAAGCTGTTTGGTTCCGCCATACTCGAGGGCAAAACACCACAGGCATGGAACAGAGGTGTGGTGATACTTTTCTTTAAGAAGGGCGATAATGCCCTCCTTAAGAATTATAGGCCCATCTCACTCCTGAGCCATATCTACAAGCTGTTTTTGAGAGTTATCAGGAACCGTCTCGCGCGCAGGTTTGACGACTTCCAGCCTCCCGAACAAGCCGGATTCCGTAAAGGCTTTAGACCACATACATACGCTGAGACAGGTTCTACAGAAGACCGACGATTATAACCTGCCTCTCTGCTTAGCGTTTGTGGACTACGAGAAAGCCTTTGATTCGATCGAGACATGGGCTGTGCTGCAGTCTCTCGGTGCCAGATCGACTATCGGTACATCGAAGTGCTGAAGTGTCTGTACGAAAACGCCACTATGTCAGTCAGACTCCAGGATCAGGCCTCGAAACCTATCCTTCTGCAGCGAGGTGTGAGACAGGGAGACGTTATCTCTCCGAAACTGTTCACCGCTGCACTGGAGGATGTCTTCAAGGTTCTGGACTGGAAAGGGGCTGGCATCAACATCAATGGCGAGTACATAACTCACCTTCGGTTTGCCGACGACATCGTAGTCATGGCTGAGACTATGGAGGACCTCAGTACAATGCTCGATGACCTCAGTAGACCCTCCGAAAGAGTGGGTCTTAAAATGAACATGGACAAAACGAAGGTCATGTCAAATGCCCATGTAACACCCACTCTCATAAAAGTCGGAGACGCTACACTCGAAGTCGTGGACGAGTACGTTTACCTAGGACAAACTGTCCAGTTAGGTAGGTCTAACTTCGAGAAAGAGGTCAATCGACGAATCTGACTCGGCTGGGCAGAATTCGGGAAGCTACGCAATATCTTCTCGTCCCACATACCGCAGTGTCTCAAGACGAAAGTCTTTGACCAGTGTGTGTTGCCAGTGATGACTTATGGAACTGAAACGTGGTCGCTCACAATGGGCCTTATAAGAAGGCTAAAAGTCACCCAAAGGACAATGGAGAGGGCTATGCTTGGAGTTTCCCTGCGTGATCGAATCAGGAATGAGGAGATCCGCAGGAGAACCAAGGTAACCGACATAGCCCGAAGAATTGCCAAACTTAAGTGGCAGTGGGCAGGGCACATTGCTCGCAGAACAGATGGCCGATGGGGCCGAAAGGTTCTGGAGTGGCGACCGCGTACCGGAAGACGTAGCGTTGCGTTGGAAGGCCTCCCACAAGGTGGACCGATGACCTTGTGAAGGCCGCAGGAACCCGTTGGATGCGGGAAGCACAGGACCGGGCGAAGTGGAGGTGCTTGGGGGAGGCCTATGTCCAGCAGTGGACGTCTTTCGGCTGAAATGATGATGATGATGATGATGAAGACGAAGAGTGAAATAAAATACCGATCCGAAGGACGAACAATAAAATATGGTGTACCACAGGGCAGCGTCCTTGGGCCACCCCTTTTCTTAATTTACATCAACGATTTGCCACGTCATGTTGATAATCCAATGGTATTATTTGCCGATGACAGCACCGCGTTAGTAAAATGTAAACATCCGGATAGCTATGAACAGGACATAAATAAGACCCTGGAAGATATCGTACATTGGCTTGATAGAAACAACTTGGTGATAAACTTACAAAAAACTAACATAATGCAGTTTCATCAACGCACAATTTTAAAAGAAGTATCTGTAGACTACAATAAACAAAAAATTAACCAAGTTAAAGTAGCAAAATTTTTAGGGATTTACATTGACAGACAACTAAATTGGCAACCACAAGCAGAGGAAATTTGCAAAAGGATGAATACAGCGGCATATGTCCTTTCAAAGTTGTCCAAAAAAGTTGACATTCAAACTACATTAGTAGCTTATCATGGTCTGGTTGCATCAGTTCTAAGATTTGGTATTATTTTCTGGGGCAATTGCAGCTCACGGGAATACATATTCAAGGCGCAAAAACGTTGCATTAGAGCGATGTGTGGTCTGAAGACCACAGATAGTTGCGAACCAAAGTTTAAGTCCCTAAAGGTGCTTACATTTCCGTCATTGTATATGTTGCCGCCGCTACAAACGTACTGGTGTGAGCGGGACAGCGAGCGCCGCGCCAACGACTCGCCTGATTGCCAGAGACCATCGAGACCGCCGCGGAGTGCGCACGTAGTACAGTAGTTAAAATTTTGTAAAAAGTTAAGCAGTAAATGTTAACAGTATACCAACCAACGTCGTTTTATTGAAGAGGCCCCAAGAAGAAACCCAACATAAAATTTGGCGACCGTGACAGGACGTCGCGCGGACGCGTGACGTGGAAGAACGAGCTGAGCAAGAGGATCCAGGGCGAGACAGCAGGTTGACTCCATCTACAAGGACGCAATTCCAGGGGAGTGCCCGATCCATCCATTATCTTTTACACAGTCCTATTATATCCTTCACCTATTTAATTTGCCAAGGCTTGGGCTTAACAGTAAATTTTAAACCATCTTATGTTCATGCTGCCTATCCAGTGATACTGCCTATCCAGTGCAAACTAGCTATCGCCCGTGCTATCGCTGTGGCTTTATTTGTGCTGACTCCATTTTCATAAGGTGTTGCGAGTTCTAATGATGACAAATTTAAGTGTGAATAAGTCCATGATTGAATAAGTTAATATTATTGCATTCCATTTACCTACCTACATACTAATTGTGAACAAAGGTAGGTCCCATAATAAAAAATTGTAGTGCAGTGTGAGTAATTAGCCGACCGAACTTTCCAGAGGTTTCGAGCGCCAGCGCGAGCGCGCAAACATCGAGCGAAGACAAAGGATCACGCGGTCGGTTATTGATAACGCGTGATCTACCTGTGGTTCACAACTACGAGTTAGCGAGTGGGAATCAGGTTTGCGGGACTAACGGTATTTATATTGTTTTCATTTATTTTGTCATCGAGAATGTCTGAAACAGAATTTAAGGATTTATCTAAGAAACGTAGCACGATTAAAGGAAGGATTACTCATTTTAAAAACTATTTGAATGAATTTCAGAATTTAAAAAATGTGACACAAAAACACATTAAGGAATTAGGTTTACGATTATCAAAGTTTGAGGTTTTATTTAACGAGTTTGATACAATTCAGAGTAGAATAGAAGTTTTATCGGATGATAGTGATGTGCAACTTGTTGAGCGTTCTGAAATGGAAAACCAGTTTTATTCTTTGATTACTTTAGCTCAAGAAACAGTGCAGCTGAATCAAGAACAGTTCAGTGACGCTGATGATAACTTTTCTAAAACTAAAGTAAATTCGTGTAGTCATGATAACATAAATGTTAAGTTACCTATGATTCAACTGCCTGTTTTCGATGGAGATTATAGCAAGTGGCTCGAGTTCCGAGACACTTTTAAATCATTGATACATGATAATACAAAAATAAGTGGTATCAATAAATTTCATTATTTACGTTCATCATTGCAGGGTAGTGCTTCGGTTGTTATCAAATCTTTGGAAATTTCTAATGATAATTATGATGTTGCTTGGCAACTTATATGTGAAAGATTTGATAACAAAGGTCAACTTATTACTAATCATTTTCAGGATTTATTAAGTATTGAATCATTGCCTAAAGAATCCGATGAATTACTTAGAAACTTAGTAGATCACATCACAAAGCATTTACGAGCTCTTAACACATTGGGGGAGCCCACTGATAATTGGGATTCATTAATTGTTCATATGTTCGCATACAAATTAGATTCGGTAACATTGCGTAAATGGGAAGAAGTTAAGGACCGTCGACGTTCACCTACGTTACAGGAGTTTAAGGAGTTCTTGCGGAAAAGGGCTGACGTTTTAGAATCCTTACCCCGAACCAGTTCTGCGTCTAAAAAACCTGAAACAAACAAAAAATTAGATAAACACCAAAAATCATTTGTGGCTTCTGCTTCTGAGTCGGGTACTCAGAATGCATCAAAAATTAAATGTTTATTGTGTAGTGGTGAACATCGTATCTATGCATGCAAGAAGTTTCTTGATATGTCTCCTGAATTACGTTATACTGAAGTTTTAAAGTTGAAGTTGTGTGCAAACTGTTTTCGTGGCGGTCATTTTGCAAGTCAATGTCGATTAGGCCCATGTCGAGAGTGCGGTCGTAGACATCTTACATTGTTACATAAGTCTAAGCCAGTTACGGCAAATAATGTTGTTCAAATCAATGAAGTTAGTGAGGTAACAAACACTAACGATCCAAGCAATGATAGCAAGAATGCACATTCGGTTTCATTATCCTCCTGTGTAACAAGTCAGGTCTTGTTATCAACAGCAGTTGTTAAAATCGTGGATGAGAGAACGAATCAGTGCCATGATGTACGAGCCTTATTGGACTCAGGTAGTCAGTCATCTTTTATAATTAGTTCATTAAAAAATAGGTTAGGCCTTCTGAGTCAAAAGGTACCATCGGTTAATGTAACAGGCATCAATAACATGTGTTTCAATACAATGGAAAGGTGTACAATTACACTGAAGCTTAAACAGTTTACAAAGAAAGTAAACTGTTTAACAATTAATCAAATTTCTAAAAATTTACCTTCTGAGGAAGTGGATATCACAAACTTTGATATTCCACAAAACATACAATTGGCAGATCCGACATTTTATCGTCCCTCTCAAGTTGAATTATTACTAGGGGCAGACGTTTTTTGGGATCTGATTATAGCAGGTCAAATAAAGCTCGGACACAACAAACCAATGTTAAACAATTCGTTGTTAGGATGGTTAGTGGTTGGTCCGACGATGTGTGCCAGTTACGACAAAGGTAATAACATAAATTGTAATTTTAGTCAAGAAATAAGAAATCAGTTACGTAAATTTTGGGAACTTGAGGAATTACCCTCTAAGTTACCCTGGAATCAAGAAGAAACATTGTGCGAAGATCATTTTGTAAAAAATACTCATAGGTTAAATAACGGTAAATTTTGCGTGAGTTTGCCGTTGAAGGGCGATCCACTGGACTTAGGTGATTCATTTACAATGTCATTCAAACGGTTAATCCAGTTGGAGAAACGGTTCCGACGGCAACCTCATGTCAAACAACAATATTGTGAATTCATTCAAGAATATAAAGACTTGGGCCATTTGTCGGAGATTGAAAAACCTGAAGTGGCGAATTATTTACCTCACCACCCAGTTTTACGGGATAAAAGTGAAACAACAAAATGCCGTGTTGTTTTCGATGCTTCGGCAAAAACTACTTCAGGTCTTTCACTTAATGATATCTTAATGGTAGGGCCTACGATTCAGGAAGACATCTTTTCAATTCTCGTTCGCTTTCGTCAGCATAGGTTTGTATTAATAGGAGATATTGAAAAGATGTATCGCCAAATAGTACTCGAAGAAAAACATAGACATTTACAGATGATCCTTTGGAGAAATAATGAAAACGAACCGTTGCAATACTTACAGTTAAATACAGTCACGTACGGAACATCTTCGGCACCATTTTTAAGTGTCAGATGTTTATTCGAAGTGGCTGATTCCTGTGATGATGAACTCATAACCAACATAATAAAACACGATTTTTACGTCGACGATCTGTGTACTGGTCATCAGGATCCTGAAAAGTTAAAATACATATTAGAATCAATAAAGAACACATTAAATACAGCTCAAATGAATCTACGTAAAATTAAATCTAATTGTACTTACCTTTTTAATGATGATAAAATGTTTCACGGACAAAGCAATGTTGAATTTACTAAAGAATGTAGCACACTAGGAATAAAGTGGAATCCGTCAACGGACAGATTGATGATAAATTTACCTGATTGTAAGCAACAGAATAATGATCCTAATAAGTGTACGAAACGTATCATTTTATCAATCGTAGCAAGTATATTTGACCCACTTGGGGTTTTTAGTGTCTGCACAATATTATTGAAGAGTTTATTACAAGAACTTTGGTCATTAAAATTACACTGGGATGATGATGTACCAATCAATATAAGAAACTTATGGCAAAAAATGTTTAAGGGTTTTCGTACACTGTCCCTATTCGAAATTGAACGTTATGGTATGTGTGATATCCCAAACCACATAGAAATTCATGTATTTTGCGATGCATCTATAAAGGCGTATGCCGCCTGTATATACATTCGCAGTATCGACAATAACGGTGTAGTTTCGGTCAAGCTCCTATGCGCTAAAGCTAAAGTTTCACCTCTAAAAGCAATTACGATACCTAGATTAGAATTATGTGGTGCCCTACTCGGGAGTCGCCTCTGTGATAGGGTCACGAAAGCTTTACGTTGCAATGTTAGTAGGTATGTATATTGGACTGATTCACAAATAGTATTGTCATGGTTAAAAACAACTACACCTGCGAAATTAAAAACTTTTGTCTCGAATCGTATCTCAGAAATTACTGATTTGTCTCGTCGTGGAGTATGGAAATATGTTCCGTCTGCTCTGAACCCGGCAGACCTAGCATCACGAGGTATTTTACCAGAGGAATTGCCTGAAGCCAAGTTATGGTGGAATGGGCCGTCCTTCCTGCTGCACGATGAAACAGATTGGCCTTCTCAATCGTTCAAGTTAGGCTTGGATTTACCAGAGATTAAGGTAGCAACCGTAACATTAAAGCAATCTGACAAAGATATTATAGACATTGAAAGATTTTCAAAGTTCAACAAACTAAGAAGAACAGTTGCTTTCGTGTTACGATTTATACATAATTGTAAACATTCTAATAATAAGAGGCAAGGTTCATTAACAGTGATGGAATTGCAAACAGCTGACATCAAGTTAATTTCCCTTGCACAATGCAGGTCATTTGAAAATGAAATAAATTCTTTAAAAAAGGGCACAACAATTAATATTAAGTCAAAAATTCTAAGTTTAAATCCATATCTTGATGCAGATGGTGTTATGCGCGTGGGAGGCAGGTTAGATAATTCTACATATGATAACAATAAAAAACATCCCGTGATTGTTGATTCAAAACACTACCTAACAAAACTTTTATTTGAACATTATCATTTACAGTTAATACATGCAGGCCCGCAGCTACTACTTTCAAGCGTACGCGAAATGTATTGGCCAGTAGGAGGAAGACATTTAGCACGGCAGACGTACCGAAAATGCGTAACATGTAGACGTGTGAAAGGAGAAGTTGCTGGCCAGATCATGGGAGGTTTACCATCTCAGCGTATAACACCAGGGTATCCATTCCAGATTGTAGGAACAGATTATGCTGGTCCCTTTTATATTATAAATAAAAGGGGCCGCGGTGCAAGGTTGCTTAAAGCTTATTTATGTTTATTCATATGTTTTAAAACAAAGGCAGTTCATTTAGAACTTGCGGGTGATTTAAGCACTCAAAGTTTCATTTTAGCCTTTAGACGATTTATTTCAAGAAGAGGAAAACCTCTCGAGATATTTTCAGATAATGGTAGAAACTTTGTAGGAGCTAGTAAAGAGTTAGGAAAGTTTCTTACCGAATTAAGTGATTCTGTATCAGACAATTTTTCTAGTGAAGGTATACAATTCAGATTCTCACCCGCTTACTCGCCAAACTACGGTGGGCTTTATGAGGCCGCTATAAAGTCGGCTAAGTTCCACATCAAACGCATAGTGGGAAATATACACTTAACTGCTGAAGAACTCACTACTGTGTTCGTCCAGGTCGAGGCAATATTAAATTCTCGACCTCTCTATCCACTGTCATCCGATCCTCACGACCTCTCCCCATTGTCCCCAGGGCACTTCCTCATCGGAAGACCACTGACGTCACTGCCGGCTCCAGACTTACGGGAAGACAAGACTCACCTACTGCATCGCTACGCCAAAATCGAGCAAATGCGTCAGCACTTTTGGTCACGGTGGAGCCGTGAATACATTTGCGAACTTCAGCAGCGCACAAAATGGCTTACAAAAAGGCCTAATATGCAACCAGGACAACTTGTGCTGATTAAGGAAGAGCACAGTCCACCACTCAAATGGCCGCTTGGTAGGATCAAGCAATTCTATCCTGGGACAGATGGCTGCAGCAGGGTTGCGGACGTGGAAACCACAAAGGGAACCATTCGCCGCGCAATCACCAGACTATGTCCTCTTCTGGACGAGGACACAGAAGTGCTTGAAGCCCCCTAGGCCTTCAAGGGCCGGGAGATTGTTGCCGCCGCTACAAACGTACTGGTGTGAGCGGGACAGCGAGCGCCGCGCCAACGACTCGCCTGATTGCCAGAGACCATCGAGACCGCCGCGGAGTGCGCACGTAGTACAGTAGTTAAAATTTTGTAAAAAGTAAAGCAGTAAATGTTAACAGTATACCAACCAACGTCGTTTTATTGAAGAGGCCCCAAGAAGAAACCCAACAGTATATTCTGGAAATGGCAATGTTTGTAAAGACCAATAAAAACCTCTATCCCACTATGTCAGAAATTAGAAAACGACCTGTCAGAAACCAATACAAAAATTTATTACAAATCGAGTCCTGTAACACAGCGTTATTGAGAAAAAGTGTTATTTGTATGGGTCCTACAATATACAATAAATTGCCAGATGCAATGAAAAATGATACAATTAAAAACTTTAAAAAGAAACTAGTGGCCTTCCTCATAGATAAATGTTATTATTCGATTAATGATTTTTTAATGGACAAAACTTTCTAATCAGCAATGTGTTTAATTAATATAATTAATATTGTTTTGAACATAATATGGAGCTAATATACATTTATTTTTAATTTAATTCTAAAGTAACATTTAAATTTGACATTTTGAATATTTATTATCATTAATATGTGTATAATTGTAATAATTTTATTGTAACTGTGACATTTTAATTTTAATTTGTAATTTTATCTTTAAATTGCTTCATAACAATTTTTATGAATTTTGCGTGCCTATTTTCAGGCAGAATGTACATGGCTCACTCCTATCTACTCCACCTGTATTTTAATGTACCTACATTCGTTGCAAATAAATGATTTGATTGATTGATGATGTAGGTAAGCGCTGACCAGTCATTTTGCCAGTCGGCGCTCGTTCAAGAAAAATCTTCCAATTTATGATTGGATACACCGCTTAGATATATATAGCAACTGTGTACTTGCAAAAGTCTGAATACTCTGAATACGTATTCCTCGCGGTAACGAAACCATAGCGAGTTTTAATTTTTCCACTAACGCCATCTATCGCGCTTGGGGATAACTTACGGGTGACCGATTCTTATTATTATTTTTACCCTCGAAGCATTCTAACCGCCGCGCTGGATGGATTTTAATATTTTTAATACGAGATTTGTTCAGCAGGCCTAAAAAAGGCCACTTTGGCAGTATCATAAAAGGATAACATTATGAACATAATCGACAGTTAACTGTTAAGTTAGTCGTATCAAATCCCATTGGTGAAGATTTTTCAGTATTTTTTTTGTCTGTGGTACTACTAAACCTAAAATACCAATAAATTCAATCCAAACCCAATCCCAATCTCTTTGATTATACCTACGTAGTGCAGCGAATAAAAGAAAAACACGGACTGTCTTCGCTATATTATGATTCATAATGTTATCCTTTTATGATTCTGCCAAAGTGGCCTTTTTAGGCCCCCTGGTCGCAGGATGGTTTTTTTTATAAAATCAAAATGGCATCAAAATATGAGATTGATCTAAAATATCTGCCACCAACCACTGCTCACACTGCTTGTAAAATGAGCTTGTTTTAATGTGTACTGGGCTTACGATCATAATAATGTAAGTTTTATTTTGATATTGGACTAAATTACCTTAATCAGAATCACACTAATATTTTAAAGGCGACAGATTGTGAGTGTGCGTGTGTGTGTGTTTATATGTTTGTTACTTCTTCACGCTCATTCGGCTGGGCCAATTTCGATAACACTTTGTATGGAGGTAGCTGACACCCTGGATTAACGTATAAGCTACTTCTTATCCCGATATTCCCACGGGATCGACAATTATGCGGGTGAAACCGCGGGGCACAGCTAGTTAAGCATAAGTGTATCGATGTCTGGCACTCTCATGGGCTTCAATATAAATCCTGACTCTTCAAAACAAATGGATGATCACTGGTTGTGCTTAGCTCTTGTCTTGTCTTGATCGTGACAATAGATTATGCTGTCCATTTTACCCTAATTTCGGAACTAGCTTCGACATTCATTGTTGAGGATGCTCCTGCCTACCGTTTTGACGTAACCCTTAAGAGGAGTATTACAAAAATGCGCATAGATGCATGTTTTCCTCGTTGAAATTGAATACTATTCGTTGGTTGGTATAAATAAAAAATAATTGGAAAAGATAGTTCGTTTTGTCTTTTACAATCATAATAGAGATTTGAGAGCTCTAATTTGCAGATTCTGTTGAATATAATCCATCAAAACAAATTTTCTCTTCTTTCACAAATAGCATATATACGAGTAGGTACTTTTATAATAATAGAATTTATTTTTGTTATATGCCTTATAAATAAAGAAAAAAACGTCTGGACTTAATTCAATTTTCTACTGGAAACAAGTCTGAATATCTCCGAACTTCTACATCATTTTCATGTAGGTAGTATTTATACCAAAATAGTCTCCAATAATTGCCTACAATATCAATACAAAAATATTGATACTTTGATTTTTTAATTAAAAAATAAAAGTAAGTACTAAGTATATATTTCACTGCGCCAGCGATGCGCGCTCGCTCTGGCTGGAGACCTTTTGGAATTTATTGAGGCATTCACAGGCAATCCCGGTTAAGCAGACGACAACCTCATAGATTGAACTGCGAGATGCCATTTATAAAAAAAAAAGATGCGCGCTCTGTACCGAAATGTAAGAGGACTCGCCAGGGCCGTCTTAACCTTATTGGGCGCCGGGGTGCGAAAATCAGCCTGCGCGCCCCCTTAGAACAAAAGAAAAACCTTAATTTTTGTGATAAGGTTATCACTTATTATAATCGCACCGCAATCGCGCAGTAACGGCCCGGCAGCGCCTCGGACCTTTCTTGTCTCTGTGGTGCCGGACTTAAAGAATAGCATGGGGTGGCCCATACTTCCCGTGGGGGTCGTAAAAGGCGACTAAGGGAGACCGGAGAATGAGCAGCAGCGTTCTCTATGCATTACACCATCATACCATACTGCGATCGCCAACCCGCCTGCCAAGCGTGGCGATTATGGCAAAGCCCCCCCCAAAATTGGAGGAGGCCTATGTCCAGCAGTGGACGTCTTTCGGCTGAAATGATGACCGCCTCGGACAAAATCCACCCGCTTGTCGCCAACGAGCTGTCAGCAAGACGACCGTTCGCTGCTGGTACCGGTGAGGGTGCAGCTTGTTGTTCAGATGCGGCTTACTAGTTAGTAGCTCAAACGGGTGGATTTTTTCCAAGGCGGAGCCGGGCCGTTACTGTGCTGCAGCGGTGATAATGAGTGATGACCTGACGGCTTGCGCCCCCTAAGACCCTACGCCAGGGTGCCTCGCACCCTTGGGTAAAGACGGCCCTGGGGCTCGCGATGGAACCGCTATAATGATTCGACTGCTGGGACACGGCCCTTCTCTCGGTGAGAGGGAGTGGGCCGTGATCCAACATACGAGCCCAGTGCGGGTTGATAGATGTCACATGTCTTCGAATTATTGGTACTAAGACATGCTGGTTTCCTCACGATGTTTTCTTCACCGTTTTGAGAGCAGTGGTGATGAAATAATTTACACAAAGCGCCTGTCTGGGTTCGAACCTACTACCTATAACTCGTAGGTCGCGGCCGATAGAACCGAATCGTAGAAAATTTTTTGAGGGCAACATCAATTTTAGAAATCAAATTCAGAAAACCATAAGAAGCAGTTAATGCCTGCCTGATAGGCAGTGCCTATGCGCCTGCGCCATCCAGATCCAATCTGACCCAAGAAGGAACAACTCCGTTAAAACAAATGATGGATGTCTGAATTTCCAGGTATACCCTTATCAGTTTCTAGCTGCGAGTAAGCTGAGAACTATCGCATTAGTCATGTCAATGATCGCTATAGTAATATTTTGTGATAGTATCAATAACATAATCACGCTTACGACGATCGTCGAAGTGGTTACCTGTGTTGTAGAGGACAATATCATTAGTTCCTTATGTATGAGTTTATGGAGCACTTATGCTTATGGCATATTACAAGGTTCACTTATGCCTTTCAAGTTGGATGAAGCAAACAAATTGTTACTACTTATTAGTTACTACTTAGTTAGTATTTAGTTTAGGTAAGAAAACTTAAAATTGCTTCATTCAATGTCGGCAATTTCTGCGTCTTTGAATCAAAGAGAATCATTTGGATGAACCTTGTTAAATTTTCATTAGCTAAATTAGGTTTTTATGCTGCATTTGAAAATTTTCTATAAATTGATTTGCAAATCTTCTAATCTAAAAGGATTAGAAATTAAGGCTACTTCGTAGATATATGTTGAGTGCTGTATTTCTTGAGCATCATCTGGGTTTTTGAAGAGTTACACCCATTCAGCCATTACTAATTCCCTGAATGAATGTCTTTATCAACATATATAAAACGATGTACGATAAGTACTTAACTGTGTTGTGCTTTCGCAAAAAACTTTAACCAACCATAAACACGAGTGACTGATGGTCTTCTATTATAGGTAAATCAATAACGTACTGGTATTTAACAGCCTAAAGCTGCACCTAATTCGATGTTTACGATAATTGGCATATTGATTGGTAGATTGCATCAGCTATTTATCTCTCAAAATAGGTTACGTTAGCGATTGTACGCGATGAACAAAACCTGTTTATTAACATAGTGCTGTCATGTTTTAAGTTAATAAAGTAGTAAATCATTTTGTAATTATCGAAGGGTGCGAGAGGTGAAGCAAGTATCTCCTATCTGCTATATTTTACCGTAGGCCCTTGTTTCTGTTTGGAGAGTTTTGAATTTTTTTGTATATATGGCCTACGCAAATGTCGTGTGACGGGTCGTTGAGCTCACTAAAATAGGGTTGAGCTACACGCCGACTGATGCATTTATGCCGTCTATTGGAACAGTTCAACTTAAAGCTGCTATTCCTCTTTCTTCAAAATACCCTTCCAGACATGGCCCCGCATTATTAGACTCGTATAAAATCCTAATAATATAATTTTTGGACTTTAAAAAGGGATGATGACTTCTGAGTTTGTTTCAGCATTTCTTTTCATGGGTCAGTTAGCAAGGCAGTGCCGGTGCCATCTAGTTTTTAAAATATTGACGTGTCATTGTGTCTTAAAAGACTTACTTACATAAATAAACTTTAAAAAAACAGGCACCACAGACATTTCAACTCGGCCATCGAGTGGAGGGTGCAATGGTGCCACTTTTATATATTTTCGCTAAACGAACTTCGAAATAGGTTATTCATAATTTGTAATTATCTTTTCTGTAAACGATGAGTCTATAACTCTTCTAACCAATTATAACTACCTACTAACTTTAGTTATATTCATTCGAAAGTTCAAAACTTGGCCCCAATTAACCATAGACGTATTTAATTTAATTATACATTAAGTTAATGCTTCCCCAGGCTTCAGAACAGCACACAGTAGCTACTAGATTCATATCACAATATGACAAATTGCTAATAAATCTTCCGGTAAAACCTTTAACCAATAAATAAAGCCTGCGGCATACAAACGCATACATCAATCTAATGCAACATGTATTTGCATAAGCGAATCCTCGACGCGGGCCATCCATCACGGCTCTGCGGAATAATTAGCTAGTCGCTTTCGCAATCATCGGAAAACGTTTCTAAATGGCTCCGACAGCTTCCTTACAGGCTGCGATTAAATACTGATAGCCGGCAGCAAGGCTATTTGTCGTGGAACTGACGGCTAGACGCGTGTGCTCCATGGTCTGGAAAAAGCGATGAGCGATGCTGTTTTGTTTTTAGATATGATGATTGTGAAGATTTTGATGACAACCTTTTTGGTGAATGTTGTTATGACGATTTTGGTAAAGTGAATAGCTAATTTAATGAACAGTATGACACATCTCACGGACGGTGTTCAGCTGCCTGTCTCACCTGTAGTTTCGACAGTAATCCTACGTCTTGTCAGTCGTCAAGGTCTTGTCTGTCGATCTACCCGAGGGTCATGTTGGACAGTGGAAGTTTACGTTTGATGGTGATAGATTTATTCGATGAAAGCTGAGTAAACACCGTCTGTCTCGGATATGTATGCCGTCTGTAGAAGATGCTGTCGTTGAAAAGCCAAGATTTTGTGCACTTTGTTGTTACAGGCTGGTCCTATGAACTATATACAAGAATTACGGTCTAAATTGTCCAGAAGCGGCACAAATCGAGCATGCTATGAAGTGAACTAAATGCTCCAGACTATTCTAAATGGCCTGAACAGCTTCCTTACGGCCTGCGATTAAGAACAGATAGCCGTTGGCACAGTTATTTGTCGCTTTCTGACTGGCTCCTACACTAGGAAGATTAGTTGCGCTTGCGCCGGTTGCCGATCGAGAGCCGTACTGTTAGGCTTGCGGGTAGTTCGATTGTCAGTTATGAAATCGTTCTGAAGATTGATTGTGGTGATTGACTTCGATTGTGTTTTGTTGAGGTCGTTTTTATTTTGATCTTTGTTGGCCTTTGTTGTTTATGATTTTGCCGTAGGTAGAACGGTTTATTTTATTTCACAATGTAGCCTTGAAATTTTATGACCTTTTTGAGGAGGAATATATGCTACATGTTATGATAAAAATAAGTAAATGCAAGGCGGTGTCACATTTTCTGCAAACCTCGTGAGACTTCACCGTGCTTTTAATTTACATACTTAAATGATATTCACACGGTCATCCCGTTACATTACTTGAATACCTGTTTTCACTAATTGGATTCTATGGCTAAAGAAAGTGCTTTTATTGCTCAAACGGGAAAGCAATCCACGAGAAAACTAGTGTGAAATTTAAAAATACGTATCTAATGGAATGCAAGGAGATTCTGTGTTCTCACGTGTCGATGGAGCCAGTTCATCCATCCATGTTCGGGCACGTCTTTAATCGACATACTTATCCGACAATTTTCTCAAGAAAAAGAAGTTAGTTTAGATCCATTAGGCTGGTAGCAGTAGATTTTCCCGTAATTGCGACGGACGCATCACACGGCGACCGTCACGTGCACAAATCGAAGCTTCTCATGTAATCAGTAGTAGGTACTTTTTGTAGTTTATTTAGCGGAAATTCTTTGCGTACCGTTCACTCAATAACGGATTCCCCACACTTCCTTTTCGCACACGGAACGCGATAATCACCTCTCTTTTGACATTGTCGCGGTAACACGTGCAGCGGTAACCAGCGACCGGTTCCCAAATTACTACTCGTTAATGATTACCTCTCCATTTAGTGTGATCTTATGCATTCTCACCTCGGTCGTTGCCTCTCAGCGGCTGATGCAATCGCCCTCCACTTTACGGCGTTACTTCTTGACTGCATTTATTATTTGCTCAAAACTTATGAAGTTTACATTTCCCTTTCGATCAGACAATAGAGCTTTCTAAAGCTAACAGTATAAAATTGTGGTATAAACACACACGTAGCGTTTGTTGCGTGTCTGTATGCTTGTTCGTTTGTCAGTTTAATGAACGGGCATGCTCGCGTCACGGACATTAACTTCTCAACGTGTACAAACTTAGTTTTTCTTGTACTTACATCAAAGTTTCTAATGCACAAAGTCGAGAATAGTGTGTTGAGCGTTAGAGTTGGTATCATTTGTTTGCGGTCCAAGTTCCGAGTCGATAGACTGATCAAATAGAAAGGTTACGACTGGTGGGCGTGACCTTTACAACTTGTGATTTTGAGCCCTTCGAGAATGCGCTGTTGGGAAACATCGGGCGTGTCAGCGTGTGCGTCCTACAATCGATCATCAGCTTATAATAGCTGTACAACCTAGTAACAATGATCGAGGGCAGAATTTCTTGGTACAAAACTTATGTCGTGATATTTTTGACGTATAAAGCGGAGTTGGTGTCGTGATTACGTTTAGTCGTAAAGACATGACTCCGTCGTTCAAAAGGTTAAACATTGACAGAACGACTGTAAAATGAATATTATCTACGGGTTTAGTGATCGATGCATTGTATGGCTTTTTGACCATATTTGTTCAAAGGTTATGGAACACGATATTTCAATCGGTTCGGATCTATCAATTTGTTTACTGCACGACTGGATGCTATTGTTGCAACCCAACTTTGGGATTTTATCGATTGTAGTTAGAGAGAGCAATAATGTAGGTAATTTTACTTTAAGATGTCGTCGATTTAAGTTTTCATTTCTGTTAACAGTGAAGTCCGACAAATAATTACCTGCTGACATTACACGCGTCGTCAAATCGTTATTGTTTTATCTTTATCTAAATGTCACTTCAAAATGACAATTAAACGTTTTACTGCCAGTCTGACTTGAAGTTTATTGTACTTCATAGTAACTAAGTAATCTTTTAGCTTGTTTCAGTCTTCGCCATTAACTTTCAAAAAGTAAATCAAGCAAGCTTTTTAGTAGCTTTAAGTATGCCCAAAGTTATTTCATATTACAAAAACAAAAAAAGGGTTCCCAATTTTTGTTTTTCTGTGTTTTTGTTGGCTAACTACCTTAAATATGGAGCTTAAAATACTTTCTAGGTCAATGTACCTATAATATCTATTGAACATTAGCTGTAAATAATAAAAATAGGTGTTGTGTAATGGCGGCGAAGACGTAATGGTTAGAGTTTATTAAAGTAAATTAGGTGCATACCTAACGGGGAAATATCAATTAAACAGATGGATGGCGGCGCGGGCGCGGGTCGAGCGGCGAGGGAGATAATCAGAGGACCTAGTCTGCTATTTTTATAAATTCGTCATTCCAACACGATCCCACCACCATCCCATTGTCATTTTGCTAAAAGTTCGTAATCTGCTAAATTCATAATGGTTGATCATTTGTCGGTCAATGGCACAGAAATTATACGATATTTGTAACGAATTAAAAGCTATGACTGCACAATGACGTTCTAACGGTAGGTCACTGATCAAAGGAACTGTCAAAATTTTTGCAGATTGAAAGTCAGTAATTCATTTTTCATTATGTACGAGATTACCATTCTATGCCATTTCTTTCAATGGAGTGTCAGTAGTTGACCATTGGAAAGTCATAATGACGCCATTATATTAATATATGGCACTGATTTAAAGAGGCAGTTGTAAATAGCGGTTTTGGTAAGTTAAAAATTATAAATGGCACGTTTAATAACTTGTTCAGCAGTTAAAACTAAGCAGTAAAGTAAACAAAAATGAGTAATAAAAAATAATGAAATGGATCAGTGAATATATAATTGAGTGGGAAAATAATTAAATGGGCGGTAAAAATTATTGAACGAGCAGTTACGTGTGGGCAGTAATAAATCGGAATTTGTCGGTAATAAATCTCATTCTAAGCAATTCTATAAACAATGAGGTGGTAAAGTAGTTTTGGGTGTGTAGTCGACGGAACCCCGCTTCGCGGGGCCCCTATTTCTGTCTACAGGGTTTAAAGGAACCTAACACGAAGGGGATGACGGGGGCTCGTTCGCTCGCTTTGCTCGCTCACTCGAGCCCCCGTCATCCCCTTCGAACCTAACCTGTCCGAGTCGGGGTGCCCCAAGTCCCGAGCTCGCTTCGCTCGCTCTTGCATCCGCTATGATCTG
Organism: Mesoligia furuncula; assembly: GCA_916614155.1. Classification (NCBI taxonomy): domain Eukaryota; kingdom Metazoa; phylum Arthropoda; class Insecta; order Lepidoptera; family Noctuidae; genus Mesoligia; species Mesoligia furuncula. Next base: position 22,612,284 of record OU744808.1, read on the forward strand.
CCGAACTATTTAGCGAACCGCCCATTCCATCATTTTTACCGCTCATTTAGTTATTGGACTGCTCAATTATTTTTAGAATTGACATTGTATGATAAAATAACAGTCTAATTGATCTTTTATTACTGTCCATGTTTTACTGTCGCAATAATTAATCAACCGCCATTAAATTAAATAACTGCTCAATATGTTTTTCAACTGATCATAATAACATCTCGAATATTTAAATAACAGCTCAAAAAATTAGTTCCCTTAATATATTACCAAACTTGTCAAAATCAACAATTATGAAATCAATGATAGACCATTCTGACACTATTGTAATAGCAGACTTGAGGCCCTGGTCATGGAAGGGAGATATTTGTTTTGTTTTTAAAAATTATATGCTCACTAATTGTAGCTGACTTTATTTTTGTTTTTTGAGAAAGGGGCGGGTAGCGGAGGGAAACAGATAGTGATGGATAAAAGTAAAATGGTGGAACAAAAATTACGGAATGCTTCTGGGCCTCCACCTATGATAGCAAGAGGAACCATAGGGCCTACCCTAGGCAGTAGGACTCCAATATCAGTCTCCATACTCCCCCCTAAAATAGATGGATGATATCTATGATGATTTTCCTACAGAAAAAAAGGCCTGCGCCAGTTTGCTAGGTACGCTTCGATGTAAACTACTACAGTATTCCCAAATTAATAATGCGAATGCAGATCTTCGCTATATGTCGTATTCCTGGAAACACCCGAATCATTGAATCGTAAGAGCCCTAAACATGCGTGAAGAAAATGCACTTAACCACTCTATATACATATCGTCTTCCGACGCTCGGGGAATACGACCGTTGCCGAACAGTGACGAAGATTTCTATGCGCATTATCACTTTGGGAGACCTGTACTACTAATATGATGAAACTTAGCACAGATATTTATTTATTAGCACAGATATGGCTTAGTATCTACTTGGACAATGACAGCTAAGATAATATTCACATGTAAGCAAAGCTTAGAAACGTATATTTTACAATAGTGATGGTGTAGTAATGAATTATACCGTTGTTTTGAATTACAGGCAAAACATTTTACTGCATGGATTGTATCTCTGAGTTATAGTAAGACATAAAATCGTCGTCGACACTCCATGCTGATACTTGTCAGATACAGGATTTCGTAACTGTTGGTTTCATGCGCTTTGCTTAAGAGCGTTTACGCCGAACGGCATTTCATACAAACTTTCAAGCCCTTATTTTTCAAAATGAATGAACCGATTTTAATGAAACTTCATATACATAAGCAGGATACAAAGGTCTAAAAAGTTAGTAGAAAACATTTTCAAAAAATAGTGTTACAGCCAAATTAGACCGATTTTAAATTTTCCATAGAAACAGAGATTTCCAGTTATCTTTTTTTAAATAAGACATTTTGAAAATGTTTTCTACTAACTTTTTAGACCCTTGTATTCTGCTTATGCGTACGAAATTTCATTAAAATCGGTTCATTCATTTCGATAAATAAGGGCTTGAAAGTTTGTATGAAATACCGTTCGGCGTAAACGCTCTTAAACCTGGCAAAGTTAAATTTAACTCTAGTACCTTGGAAACTGTGAGGTGCTGCTCAAGCTTTGCTGATTCTGTAAATTTTTACCCGACTACGTCAAAACCAAAGGAGGGTTATGATTTCAACAGGCTATGTAAGTATGTTTGTGTGTTCATCTGTTCCCTTTTTTTTTTTTGCTGATGTGAAATCATCAAATGACCCCTCCCGCTCTGGGTGGAGCGGAAGGGACTGTCAGACTCTTACTGACTAAAACCCACCCGTGTTCCTTCCTTAGCCCTTTATGTTCCGGGCCAACGGTAACCCTTTCGGACAATCCCGCTGACCCGACAGTCATCTTCCCTTCTAAACTACTCTGGCTGACTCCGGTTATATGAAAACCGATGTTATTTTGTTACGATGCGATGTCTCGTTTATATCTTTTTTGTTAGGTGGTGTTGTTGTCGTAGTTTGGTTTTTAGTTATTAACTTGTAACTATTATAACTATTGTAATCTTTCAGGCTGGGCACAGACTAAGTGGAGCGAAGATTTTAGTTTAGTGGCTGGTAGCAGCTGTTTGCGAGTTGCCGAGATTCGAGTTGAATGGCGTGATAACGTGGAGAGGATCCGGCAGTTGGGTCTCGAGGTGGCATTGCACAAGTCCGATGCCATGTCGTTTCATGGGCCCCGGAACGCGCCGCCATCGGGATCCCAACTAACGGTAGGAGGGGTTCACATCGGCGTCGGGATGACGATGAAATACCTGGGTCTCGTTCTCGACAGCCGGTGGAACTTCGTGGAGCATTTCCGACGTTTGGCCCCCAAACTGGAACGGGCCGGGGCCGCCTTCAAGCGGCTCTTGCCCAACCTGAGGGGGTAAAACGCCTCCTGCCGGAGGCTTTACGCGGGGGTCGTGCGGTCCATGGCTCTATACGGGGCCCCGGTGTGGGCGCGTTCACTGCGGCGGCGAGCCGCCCACTACCTGAACGCGCCCCAGAAGGTGGTAGCCATAAGGGTTATCCGGGGCTACCGCACGATCTCTGGCGAGGCGGCAAGCCTTCTTGCCGGACTGCCGCCATGGGATCTGGAGGCGATAGTCCTCGCGCGCCTGTATGAGTGGCGCGCGGAGGCACTACGCCGGGGGGAGGATCCGCTTCCGCGGCAAATCGCTGCGGAGCGGACGGATCTCCGGCGCGATCTCATGGCGGCATGGAAGGAGCGACTGTCGCAACCCAGCGCAGGGCACGCCGCGATAGCGGCGATAAGACCCCTCTTTGAGGAGTGGCTAGAGAGGCGCCACGGCGCCCTCACCTACCGCCTGACGCAGGTCCTCACCGGACACGGAAGTTTCGGGAGGTTCCTGAACATTATCAGGCGGGAGGAAACGCCCGGGTGTCACCATTGCCAGGATCGCCCAGAGGACATGGTGGAGCACACGGTGGAGGTCTGCCCCGCTTGGGCGGAGCACCGCCGTGTCCTCGTAGAGGCGATCAGCAGCGACGGCGACCTCTCGCGTCCGGCCCTGGTGCAAGCTATGGTCCGGGGCGAGAGGGAGTGGGAGGCAGTCACCTCCTTCTGCGAAGCAGTCATGCTAGCGAAGGAGGTGGCGGGAAGGCTCAGGGAGAGAGCCTCCCGTCCCAGCCGCCACGGGAGACGCTCCGGGCGTCGGGAGCCGCGTGACGACTCCCGGCCACCGTAGGCGCGGGCCTGCGGGCGGAGAGTAATGGGTAGCTCACCGTCCGATCAGGACCAGGCCCGTGCCGGACGGCGCGTACGTGTTTCACGCGCGCCTCAAAGAGATGTCAGCATCGGCCCCCTTAGGGCCGAAGCCTGCCGGGTCAGCGGGATTGTCCGAAAGGGTTACCGCTGGCCCGGAACATAAAGGGCTAAGGAAGGAACACGGGTGGGTTTTAGTCAGTAAGAGTCTGACACTCCCTTCCGCTCCACCCAGAGCGGGAGGAGTCATTTGATGATTACCCATCCGCAAAAAAAAAAAAAAATGGCGTGACAATGAAGATGCCTGTGTAAAGAAGAAGTAGGTATGTCTAGCAAGGGACTGATATAGGGTTATGAATTTATGATGATGTTTTTCACGGGTTTGTCCAACTACACACATCAAAAGTGTCTAGGGATCAAGCATTTTTATGCGGATTTCTTGAGATTGAGATGTGGCTTTGTAATAAATTTATGATTTTATAAATTTATATGGATCCTTTTTGGTGCATTTCATAATTTGAATCAGGAACTGTGAATCAAATTCGAGTAAAAGATGAAAATCAGCTGTCAATATTTTCCCTATAAAAACATACAACGCATTGAAGACATTATTAGTGCTACTGTTTCCCTACTACTGATTAAAACCAACGTTATTATGGAGCGGCGACGTCATTTAAGCAGGGAAGAAATGCTCAGAGCCGTGGGAATGATAGAAGCTGGTTCCCGGCAACGTACTGTGGCTTTAGCTCTGAATACAAGTCAGAGTGTTATCAGTCGACTTTGGACACGTTACCGAAGCACTGGTACCGTGGCTGAGCGCCATGGAGGACGGTATCGCTGCACCACACGGAGACAAGACCGATACATTCAAATCTTAACTCGAAGAGCTCCAACAATAACCGCCATGATGTTAGCCGTGAGGCTTCATCACTCTTCAGGGAACTTAATTAGCGACCAAACAGTCAGAAACCGCTTGCATGAAGTGAACCTTCATTCCCGAAGACCGCTACGGGTACCACCTATACCAATGCACAATCGTAGGATTCGATATCAATGGGCTCTTGAACACAGAAATTGGGCAGAAGAACAATGGCGTTTCGTGTGCTTTTCTGATGAGTCTCGTTTTGGTATGAGACCGGATACAAGACGTATACGACACTGGAGAACCCCTGGACGCCAACAGCGATTAAAATCCTGCCAGGAAGTCCATCCTTATAGTGGTGGAACCATCATGGTATGGGCGGGTATTTGGATCGGCGGAAGAACTGAGTTGATTTGGATCAGAGGCAACCTCAACGCTCAAATTTATGCTGAGACGATTGTATCAGACGTCATCGTTCCTCTACAAGTGCAAATCGGTCCCTTATTTCAGTTAATGCATGATAATGCACGACCGCACACCGCAAGAGTTGTAAGACAGACTCTCGCCGCAGCTAACATCAATGTCTGCCCTGGCCTGCTCAGTCGCCAGACTTGAACCCGATTGAGCATGCATGGGATATGCTACAGAGAAGAGCTCTGCCGAATATGGAGGGTATCCAGTCGCAAGAAGACCTTTTTTTGTTGTTGCAACGAACATGGGCGGCCATTCCACAGCGTGATTTGGATGAACTCATTTTGAGTATGCCAAACCGATGTTCTTGTGTTGTTAGTGTTCGCGGTAGAAACACGGATTATTAATTGTTTAAGTTACCCAATAAAATTTTAAAGAAAACTGTTATTTCAGTCTTTTTTTCGAACTTTTGTGTTAGTGGTTCAAATGTCAAAAATCCCTTTATTAGGAAAATGGCAAATTTCTTTATTAATGCAAAGGTGACTTGGTTTATCGTTACTGTGACAAACGAAAACACTTTATTTGATGAATCCGTAAAGAAAATTTGAATTAATATCAATCAGGAGAAAAGTTATTGCAAAAATATATGTTGATCCCTAGACACTTTTGATGTGTGTAGTTCCAAACTCAAACGGAACTTTAGTCACGAGTTCATCACGCAGATAAGTCGAGTTGAAAATATGAATACCTTATAATGAAAATAAATTATCTCAGCCTAGAAAACTAAATTATCACGTAACAATACATCACGCCTGTAGTCCCTGAAAAGTTAGGTAGAGGTGTACATAGGATTCAATGGAAATAGCAAATGGGACCCATCGTTAATAGGTACCTAAAAAATGGGATCAAAAACTGGGATCCAACGAAAATAAGTCATTATTAGATTTTAATCATTTTATTTCACAATAAATTTACATTTTATACATTGATAATAAAAAAAACATATTTTGTTACTACCTATCATCCACATTTCGTAAGTTGTATTTATGTCCCTAAAGTAAAATTATGTCACTATTTAAACTGGACCAATTCCGATCTGATCGGGGCCTAAAAAAGCCACTTTGGCAGAATCATAAAAGGATAACATAATGGACAGTTAACTGCTAAGTTAATCGTATCAAATCCCATTGGTGAGGCATTTTTTTTGTCTGTGCTAAAATAACAATCAATCCGATCCAAATCCAATCCTTTTGGTTATACCTACGTAGTGCAGCGAAAAAAAGAAAAACACGGACTGTCTTCGCCATATTACGATTCATAATGTTATCCTTTTGTGATTCACCAAAGTGGCCTTTTTAGGACCCCTGTTCTGCGTAACTCAATTCAGATTGCAGTCATCGATTCTCGAGCTGATTGCGAATAATTGGGTCCGTCATAGGTAGAGTCCGTTGAATCACCCGGGTTTTTTGATCGATCGAAACCCGATGACAATGCACTTCACACTGACAGGTTGGAAAACCGTTGACGTCCTACAATTAACCCTTTGTCACCTAAGCGTTAACATTTATAAAATATGTATAACCCGTACATTTCGCTATGTCATATAAATTGTTCCATCGGTGGCAATTACTGGAGTATTTTAACTTTTTAAGGTCACAATGTTGGGTACGTTCGTCCGATGTAATTGTTCACTTGACGAAGGTCTGACGGATCAACCCGTGGCCTGCCGGGTGTGGCGGCGTTTGAGGGTTGATCGCGACAGCCACTCTTGCTTTTTCAATGTTCAATTAGCAGTGTTTGCAGCGCCATTGCTGTAATTATGCTCCGAAGCTAATGTAGTTACGTTTGATAGCTGACTGAAGTGTTGGACTTTGTTTAAAAATTTAGTCGATGTAGGTAGCGTGTTTGTTTGTTAAGTGTAATGGCGATCCCCTTGTGCGAGAAAAACGAAAATGAGCGAATTGTGATCGTTCATTTTGAAATTCCCAATTGTATTTTCATTTACTGTGCATCGTTGTATCCGAAAAACTAGTATAATCATTTATTTAGGGCACACAATAGAAATAGCATAACAAACAAAATCCCAATGAAAAGAGACAAAAATATATGAATTAAAGAAAATACAAGACGCGTACACAAAAAAAAATGTGGCGAAGTGAAGTCAGCGCAAGTCAGTGTTTCTATAGCATCCTTGGACAAACATTTGGTATATTTTCCACCTGCAAGTTCATGCCAATGACTCCATCCCTTTAGAACTCCTATTTAATCACACACACAGATTCTAATAAATATATATACTTAGTTACCTCTGCTGGGACACAGGCCTTCTTTCTGTGAGAGAGAGTGGGCCGTAATCCACGACGAAGGCCCAGTGCGGTCTGGTGGATGTTACATGTCTTCGAATTGTTGGGTCTAGGACATGCCGGTTTCCTCACGATGTTTTCCTTCACCGATTCGAGAGCAGTGGTGATGAAATTATACAAAAAGTAAAGTGGCTGTCTTCTTGGAAAACCTACAACTCGTAACACACGGCCGCTTCCAATTCGCCACCACTGCTCAATAAATAAATAGTAAGTAGTAGTAATCTAATGAATCATTTATTTTGACCCTTCAATGTATCAAACTCACACCACTGAGATATTACCAACCAAAACTAGGAGTAGGTTGTAACAGGTCAAATCGTATATTCCGCCTGTTCCTGTTCCACGTAAAATAACAGGCAGTTATTTCATACTATGTGGGACAAATTATATTGTGTGTTCTCTGTTACCACACCTGATACACGTAGGTACTTCTCTTTCTAAGGTGATACACCTATGCGAGAAAAGGAAAGAGCTTGTGACGGACGATGTAACAGGATGTAAAAGGATGTAAAAAATGTAGTATCAGTAACATTTTTTATCTTATTCTAACTAAGGTAACTGTCATAAGCATGAATAGACTGGATGGATTCTGTTATCTCGTCGTGGAACAGAAGCTGTTTTTTGAGTTTGTTTGTCACCTCACAGTTACAGTCTGTTATTTTGTGATACCTGTTATATTTAGCTGTTACGATATATACGCCGCAATCCAAAACAACTAATTATTTTGAAATAAACTTCCACCACAGATAATCTTAACAAGTCAAAACCTTACCAAGCTCTAGTAGTAGATACATCTATCTCGGCCTATCAGATCCACCCACTAGGTCGCGTCCATTTCCATGCGGCCAGGAAGTCACGCGTGGTGATGACATCAGGGCACGAACCTTCGACGTGTGTCGGTGGCCTGATAGGCTCTGATTGGCTGATAGTGTAATGAGTAGGTACAGGTGGGTAGCAATGGTAATGAGGGTTTTGTTTGTGTTAGTAATAGATGAGGCAGATGGTTTCTTTTTGTTTTTTTGGAAAAATAGGGGCTTTGTGATAAACGTTACGAAGCACTTGCTATAACTGTGCATTATTACTGTCACTGTCACACAACTGTCAAACTACAAGTGCAAACAATGACATCAGCCCTCTGATGTCATTAATCCCTCGTAATTTTAGGTACGTTCACAGTTTGATCTGTCTTAATCTTTCAAAAATACCTCTAATTTCCTCACATTTTTGACAAGTTTTCGACATTGATTGTCGCTAAGATGAGATTGCTACTATAGTCCGACTTTTAATTGGCTGCAGTAAAATGACACTTCTTAATAACTCATTTCGGACTGAGTTTAGAGATATGCATGTCAAATAAGTTTCGTTTGTTACACTATTCTGTACAAGAAAAGACAAGATTTGGTTGGTGGCCGCGAAAAAACAAAAAGACGCCAATTTCAGTAATTGAAGTAACACATAAGCTGTCATTTTACTGCAGCTAAATAAAAGTCCGACTATAGGTACTGAACGTTTTTAAACACGGGAGTTGGCCTCTGGGCTCGACGTCGACTATGATGGCAGTAAGAGGTTTGTTTGTGTTACTAATTAATGAAGCAAGAGATGGTTACTTATCTCTCGAGAAAGAACTTTAGACGAGATTGATGAAAGTTACAAAGTCGAACCGAGCCGTTGATGTTACGTTACCTTGACTGTACATAATTCCTGTCTGTCACTGTCACACAACTGCCAAAGTACGTGCTAGGTAAAGTTTTTTTTTTAATGGTCTGGTTGCAGTAACGTTTATCAATTTTGACCATACCAGACTATTATAGCCTTTTCCCAACTATGTGGGGGTCGGCTTCCAGTCTAACCAGATGCAGCTGAATACCAGTATTTTTACATGGAACGACTGAATATCTGATCTCCACAACCTAGTTACCGGGTAATACGATTCCCCTTGGTAAGACTGGTTGTCAGACTTCCGGGCTTCTGACTACCCCGTTACGACTGTCAAAGATCCAGGAATGACAGCCGAGACCAACGACTTAACGTGCTTTCCGAGGCACGGAGGGGTCACGGTATGTAAAGATGGTCACCCATCCAACTTCGGCAAGCGTAGCTTAACCTGATCGATCGACCCGTGCGGCTGTTATTATTTAGCCACGGGCCCCTCAATTTCATAATTTATGACAAAAACATATTTCCTTGCTTAAAATTCGTTGATGTCTTTTTATATATTTTTTATATCTTCTACTGAATCTAAAAGTAAACTAAGCATCCTGTGGTTATTACTTCGGCATTCGTTTAATCGCAAAATTGCGATCAACCCGTTACGTGCTACAGGCACAAATGACCATCGAATTCCAGCATCGTCACACAATGGCCCATTGTGTACTTGCACAGATCGCTACACACTTTATTAATGACTTCAATTAGTCAAAGGAGATGTTTACTACGCCTATCTTGAGAGAACTAGCGAAGTAGCGACTAATCTTAGGACTAGCTAAGCATTGCTTTATTAATCGCAAGTCGCAACAAAACAGATTGCGTTTCCTCCAAGTGTTACTGATCTCTCCGAAGAAAATATTGTCTGCCTTCCTATACTGGGTGGATCATACTCGTATGATCCATCCGTCGAGTATATATTTCCTATTATCTTTTAAATAGATACTCGACGGTTAAGACGTAGTAGTTGCTTAACTATTCCTAAATTACTTTCAAATCTTCTCAATAATATCTAAATAATATTATTTGTATTTATTTTCCCTTAATATCATTTATTTGATTTTTATAACAATAATTTAGTATTCATAAAATATTGAGTAATTAAATGAGTTGATTTGAATATTAAGTGTATAAAAAGGGAGGCAAATCATTTGTTACGGTCATTTGTGAACTAGTGATAAGGACGTTGCTCTGCCTAAATACAGACTTGATGAGTGTGAATTATAGTACCTACGTGTTTAGTTGTGTAAACCCTGCTACTGAAAGTCAAAGTCAAAGTCAAAGTATTTATTAGTGTGTTTTTTGGTGATACAATAGGTCTTATAATTAGGATATGGTAACTCAAAAAACTACCCATTAGGGCATACACTATTTAGCAATTTAAGAATATAAAATCAATATTACATACAAATTAACATAAACAATAGGTAGGTACTTCGAATACAATCTATTTTTATAATTAATAAGTCAAGTTTTTGAGTTGTCAAGCATAAATACATAATTATCATTTAGTTTACTTATTACCTACATTTTGTCAAAAAGGAATTCGTCAATGGTATAATAGCATTTTTCAGTCAATAAGTTATTTAATCTCCGTTTAAATTGTGTCAAGTTAAGATCTTTAATATCATTTGGTATTTTGTTGAATATCTTCGGGGCCATACAGAGGATGCTTTTGTGCATAAGGGCGGTCTTTGAGGGTCTTAGACATAATTCATGGCGATATTCTTGTTTTGTCGATCTATATCGTTGCTCTGAAGCCTTCTTAAACAGATCGCTATTTTTCTTGACAAACAATGCTATTAGTATTATTGAATATTAGTTTCTTCATAAAAAAACCGGTCATGTGCGTGTCGGGCCACGCACAGTGTAGGGTTCCGTAGTAGCCAGTTATTACAATTTAGTACGATTCTGTTGTTCTTTATTCTAAATACTTATAGGTAAAAAAAAAAACAAAAAAAAAACATTAACATTTTTCATATTTTGTTTTTCAATGCATGTCTTTACCCGTTATAAACAAGCAACTACTTCATCTTAGTCACTTTAAAGGATTAATGCTAAGGATTTTGTATTTGGTACAAAATTATCCAATACCCAAGTTCAACGACTATTATTATTATTACTGCTAAACTAATAAAGTTATCTTAACCGCTATAATTTTCCTTTAAAGTTCATGAAATGCACTATCATCGTGAATTTTTCCAGATTTTTCAAGCCAGCAGTTTTAGAGGGGGGGGGGGGGACGCCCTACTGGAAGAAAAATAAAGTTAAAAAAAGTTAAAAAAGTTTAAAGTTTAATATTTCGTAAATGGAGCATTAAATCGAAAAATAATTTTAGCAACCCCGAAGTCATTTTAGAAGACCTATTCAACGATACCCCACACGATGGGGTAGACGACAAAAAAAATATTCATCCCCACTTCACATGTGGGGGAGCTACCCTAAAAAAAAATATTTTCCAAAATTTTATTATACCACTTTGTCGGCGTAATTGATATACGCACTCCTACAAAATTTCAGCTTTCTAGTGCTAACGGTCACAGAGATTAAGCGAGGACGGACAGACGGACGGACAGACATGGCGGAACTATAAGGGTTCCTAGTTGACTACGGAACCCTAAAAAGGCTCTTTCAAAGAGAAGATGGAGAGAAGAGAGCCTACACAAGCGATTTTCCTTCCTTCTTTTTCGATTTTCGACCTTCCGATTTGCGACCTTCAAGAGGATTAACATTTTCGGTAGCTTGTGTTAAGTTTTAAGTACGAATGTCGATGGCTATAAGAGTAGGGGAAGACTAAAAAACGATGGATGGACTGTGTGAATGATGATATGGTTAGAAAGGGGGTGACTACCGAGATGACGGCTAATAGAGAAGTATGGAGGGCATTTTGCCCTGACCCCAAATAAATTGGGATAAGGGCAGGAGAATGATAATGATGACGTCAATCCAATATTTTTTTGACTTTTCTATAGTCGTCATCGCTGATAGAGTATAATTTTGTCTAGGCCCTAAGGCCTCTTAGCTGTTTTCTTAAGGCGACTACGTGACCTAAAGCGCGGTCTTTGTCGGACTGCATAGAAAAGAAAGAGAAGCGCGATGACACAACGCTGGTAATTTGCAAAATATGAAGCAATTACAAAAAATCTATTGTTTAGATAAAAAAATTAAAACACTAGTGCTTTTGATTATTCTAGATTATTATTCTACAAGCAACATATTGCTAGTAGAATAATCTGACAAAAAATTATAATGTTTGTATGTATACTATGGTTTTTATTATAAAAAGAAACTTTAGAGGAATCTTAATGTTTTTTTCTATCGTATCAAATTAGTTGTATTATATTTCAACACACTATCTACCTACTCGTAGCATATATCCTGAAGAATATCATATATTTTTCTGATTTTGTTTACTGTAGTCGATCATACTTTTATTGTTTCTAAAACTTGCTTTTTTTGCGTTTAGGTCCTTTAAGCCCCTTTAGAATAAACCTAAGACTATTCTCAAGTATTTATGCGCAAATAATGAGTGGGCAATTATTATTTATTATCATGATGGTGATTATAAATAAACAGAAATTGCCTACTCAATATTCTTTTGTGCGTTTCACTATCGTGAACCCGTTACAAAATCTGCCAAGATTCCGTTAGGCACACTTGCTGAGAACGCACCTAAGTCCCATGTACCTTTTCCGCTATCAAATGAATCCTAACCCTCGCCTCTTCCTTCATTAATCATCATTATTATCACCACAAGGCCGTAACTGCGCCATTATCGCCGGCACAAGTGGCCATCGAGTTTTTCCGTCAAGCAACGCGCACCAACCATTGTGTATGTGTATGCGCAGATCGAAGATAAGCCTTTATTACAGCCCGTTAGTGAATAATGCACGTATAAGGACCGTACATGTAATGTATTCATTGAAATATTCGCGTATCTAGCTGTGAGACATCGCAAGGTGTGGTCAGGGCTACCCACTGGGTTTGGGAGGGTTGGGTCGGTTTTGTGCGAGGAAAGAATTTGGGATATGGTTCGATGATTATATGAGAGAGAAAGTGAGTGCTTCTGTCTTTTGTAAGTTTTGTTTTGGAACGAAGTTCCACGCATGTTTACTCTACAAACTTATTCGCCAAGTGAGCAAAACCAAATGGAATTTCGTCCCAATGGCGGTGGGGTAATTGCGTAACACACTAACGGTATAATACAATATAATATAATATAATATAATATAATATAATATAATATAATATAATATAATATAATATAATATAATATAATATAATATAATATAATATAATATAATATAATATAATATAATATAATATAATATAATATAATATAATATAATATAATATAATATAATATAATATAATATAATATAATATAATATAATATAATATAATATAATATAATATAATATAATATAATATAATATAATATAATATAATATAATATAATATAATATAACATAATGTAATATAATATAGCAACGGCTTTCATTTTGACAGTTCAACAACGTACATTGCGTTATTTACGTTGTCGAGCAGACAAATTCAAAATATGAAGCAATTGATTAGCCATATCCTTCAAAATGATTCAGATTGTGATTGAAGGTGCTTTAAGCGACACCTATCGACCGTTTTTGTTGCTAACTTATATTGGCTGATATCATTGACTTATTTGTTTATTAAAACTTTATGCATAAGTAAAAGATATTTGTACAAAGGCGGACTTAATGCATGAGGCATTTTCTACCAGTCAACCTTAGGGTGATGCAGGGACAAAACATGGCAGGTGCAACATACGGGATACATAGGTGGGAAATGACTATAAAATACAAGAATAAATACTAATACATAAATATAGATACATACATATAAACAAAATGAACTGTGAGGAGAAAAAAATTATCGGTAGAGGATAAAACGAATCCAGCAAATCAGCGCTGGACAGTTACGCGCGGGACTTATTGGCTGATATCGGTTGCCTGGTAGGTTAAAGAACATATAAACTTTCAAACGAAACGGGCGAATCGCTTTTAAACAATACAATTTTTTCTTTATACGACTCGCACGAAGTTAGGCTACGTCGACCGCCTAGTAGCGCCCTCATCATTCGTTTGGTTATTTCTTTTATTTTAGAATGAAAATGCAGAAAATAAGCACCTTAAGTTGTGCTCCACAAGATTATACGTTAATATTAATATTAATCACTAAAACGGATAACAGTGGCCATTATTTTACGTTTTAGTGATTATAATAAAACTAAACAATGTAAAACTACCGTTTATAATAATATTAACGTATAGTCTTGTGGAGCACAATATAACGTGCTTATTTTCTGCATTTTCATTCTTAAATAAAAGAAATAACCAAACAAACTATGAGGGCGCCATTGCGCGGTCGGCGTTTGGTCGGCGCCCTTTTAATTTATTCAGAAAATATAAGAAGATAAGACAAAACGAAAGTCAAATCTAAACTTAACAAAATGGACAAACATGCACTTTTAATTTCAAGCCACAGAAAGGGCCATGTATATTTTACAAATAATAATTTAAATGGAAGTATTTGATCTATGTCCGAGTATTTACCAAGCAGCATTTACAGCTGCTAATTGGAATAAATGGGGTTTCAAAGGAATTTAGAGTCAATGTCATCTGTTAGTCGAGTGGTGAAGGAAATCATGGTTTTAATGCAATCACTGCCGAGTGCCGAGTGGCACTGCGACCTTTCAATGAGTGTTTGTCTAATAAACTGTGTATTATTCGTAATGGGACGTGTTAAAGGCATTTTGTTGTGGTTCTATGGGAAATACATTTGCTGTAAAGCTTGGTATTAGACTTGTGCACTTTTGGTGTGATAGGAAGCTAGGTAAAAGGGGCTTATGGCTAAGTAACAACGGGTCGATCACGGGGGCACGGGTCGATCGATCAGGTTAAGCTAAGCTTGCCGCGGTTGGTCCGTGGATAGATGACCATCTTCACATACCAAGACCTCTCCGTGCCTCGGAAAGCACGTTAAGCTGTTGGTCCCGGCTTGTCATTCGAGGATCTTTGACAGTCGTTACGGGTCGTCAGAAGCCCGAAAGTCTTACAAACAGTCTTACCAAGGGGTGTCGTATTAACCAGTAACTGGGTTGTGGAGGTCAGATAGGCAGTCGCTCCATGTAAAATACTGGTATTCAGCTGCATCTATTTAGACTGGAAGCCGACCCCAACATAGTTGGGAAAAGGCTAGGCAGATGAGGAAGCTAGGTAAAAAAAGATTTGTGTGTTTGTGTATTAGAGGAAAGACGTCTACTGATGGACATAGGCCTCCCCCAAGCACCTCCACTTAGACAGGTTTTTTTTTTTTTTTTTTTTTTTCGGGATATACTTTTATCTAAGTACTTAAATATACTTCGCATGGGTTACATCTAGTGTCAAATTAAATTAGCTAGGGAAACTCTGCAAACGTGATAGGTAATCGATATCTAAACACGATCATCATCATCATTTCAGCCGAAAGACGTCCACTGCTGGACATAGGCCTCCCCCAATTTTGGGGGGTTTGCCATAATCGCCACGCTTGGCAGGCGGGTTGGCGATCGCAGTATTGTGCGGTGGTGTAATGCATAGAGAACGCTGCTGCCCATTCTCCGGAACGCCCCTTAGTCGCCTTTTACGACACCCACGGGAAGTATGGGGTGGTGCTATCTTTAAGTCCGGCACCACACAGACAAATCCCATTGGTGAAGGATTTTTCAGTTATTTTTTTTGTCTATGCTAAAATATCAATCAATTCAAACCAAATACAATCCCAATCTCTTTGATTTGAAAAGGCGACTAAGGGAAACCCCCTTAGTCGCCTTTTACGACACCCAGGGGAAGTATGGGGTAAACACGATAAAATAAAAATATAAAAGATTTGATTTTTTTTTTTTGGTCTACGACTGCTGGTAGTGTTCCCAAGTAACATTTTAGGTTTTAGAAAGGTTTTGAAAAGGTTCTAGAACCTTTGTATGGACATCTGCTCGTAAGTCTTAATAGACTTAATAACGTTATATTAACCTTATAATACCCTCCTGAGTGCAAAAAGGGCCCACGTTTTAGAACCTTTCTGGGAGCTACAGCAGAACCTAAAGCTCAAATCCAGAACCTTTCGAACTACTTACACAGAACCCAAATATAACCTTCACAACCTTAATTTAACGTTAATATAACCTTGTAAGGCAGCTTTTAAGTTCTAAATTAGTCATGGATGTAACTCAATGACAACTTAAAACCTTTGTGATGGACATGAATAAATGCCTTTCCAGGACTCTCATGTTTTAAAATGTTTCTGTGTAAGATTTTTTCTACACAGAAACACCAATCATGGATTTAAATACTTATTTATAATGGCGCCATTCCCTGTCATTATACCAAGTTTCAAAATGGCTAGATGTAAGTGTTATAATCATAAAAAATAATAAATAGCTTGCTGAAGTCAGGGAAAATCAAAAAAATAGTGCGACTGGCACTTTATCGTGACACTTTAGGATAATAGTGCTGTATACGAGACGGGCCTTCCGAAAGTAAAAAATTTAGAAGATATTTTAATGAAATAAAAATTATATAATTAGGTGGTTGGTAGTAATTTGCATTAGAAATAAAACTTCTATTCATACAAAAAACATATATTTTAAATCACATAGCACATGTTACTTAATTTTGCCTTATTGACTTAAAATATTGCTTTTTGTTTAGATTTTTTTTTATATCAGTGAAGAAAATGGCTGGCGTTAGGAAATTACTAGAAAGCATTACAATTAACCTTTTCAGAACTGTAACAGATAAAAGCTCTTATTGTTTACGAAAATAAGAGCTAAAGGTAATTTCGCGGAGCTACTTAAAACGACAAGGCTATTTTGGCAGCTTTAAGTTTATCTCCAGGAGTCCTTTAAGACTTGCGAGTCGCGAAAAAAACCTCTACGCACAATTATTTGCTTTTAAGTTTTGGTTCTAGGAGGACAATTATTTGCTTTTAAGTTTGCGTTCGACGGTTCGACAAGAGTGCTGAAACTTCCACTCCGTTTTTTTGATAACAACAGAGTGTCGGTTAATTTTGCAAGACAACGTAATGCTTTGAAGTCGCGGACACCACTAACATTTTTAGAGGATGCCTCTAAAGCTTTAAAATATTCTTGTAGGACTTTAAGCATGCCTTCAGCTCATAAAAATAGCTTATTGGTTTGGATTTTCACCACACAGTCCTAATTTGTTTACCTAGACAACTCTAATACAGCCTAAAAGTTTAAAGTAGGTTTTAGAAATTACTAATAAGCGATTTCAAGATTCCATAACTTTAAGGTTATATCAAAGTTAAAAATTAAACCTTTAGATCTCACTTTAGAATAATGCTAGCCTTTCCAGAACTTAATCAGGAGTCTACGACAACTATAAGATCCTAGGACTATATGCTCTTGAAACACAAGTCAAAATAACGTTAATTTAAACTCTTGTCATCGGCTCCAAGGTTGTAATAATAAACAATTAGTTTTAGGACTTATCAATCATTCTCAAGTACTTAATATGACCAGATAGCAAAGTATTAACCTTTTTACGACCCTTATAAAACCTAAAGGCATTTTTTACAACCTAGGCCCGAATGCAATGTTACTTGGGTTGTTACTTTTTCAATGAGTACGTTTATTAGCGTTTATTATTCGTAATGGAACATTTATGTCGTAATTCAATGGGAAGCACATTTGCAGTAAAGTTAGGTATTTCAGTTGTTGAGTTTTGGTTTGATTGGAAGCTAGGTAAAAGATTTGTGTATTTGTCTAACTATATATCTACTTATAAATACTTCGTACGGGCTACATCTATACAGGGTAGCCGTGACATTGACACAAACATGACAAAGCGTAGAAATTTTTGGTCGATTATTAAAAAAAAACAGCTGTTTCATAGAAAAGTGCAATAAAAAACGCCAGTGGGATGGCAGCCTTTGAATCGATTTGAGTTTCCCATCACTGAATAGTTCTTGTGACGTCATAATACGTAGTCAACAAATGGCACGCTTGTTTTTCATAAGGTGCATTCGGGTAATGTCGAAAATCGGCATATTCCGAAAGTTTAAATTTTCTACCAAACGCAACGATATTTTATATTTTGGCAACATTTACCTAGACGCCAACTTAACGCTTCCCCCGCTTCAGTTGACTCAGGTCGATATTTGTAATGTATGTGTCACAACGCCGCATTTCTCGCAGGGTGTCATTTTTCGCGCGTTTTCTGGTTATCGGAATTACACGAACATTCGTATCTCAGGAATTTGTTAAGTTATTTAACTGATTGTTTTTTTGTCTAATAGATTTTGGTTTTTAATATAGTTTTTAATGGGTTCAGCGCATCCTAGGTATCCTTTTCTGTTTTTATTGAAATTACCCGAAGAGGATAAATCCGAAAGAAAATTAATTCGGATTTAGCCGATGTTGCTTTTGTATGGAGATTGTCAGTGGTTCTCAAATATTCTCAATCTATTATTATTTAATTAATAATTAATATAATTCCGATGTAAATTAATACCGTCTAAACGTGATATAAGCAGGTGGGTGTCATTCCACAGTTTAGGTATGGTCGGCCGGCCCGCCTTTTGGTAGGCAAATGGTAGTCGGTTGCCACTCGGCTAACACGCTCGACACGTCTCGCGTGTTTTTTAAATATCTTATCGACAGTGATTTGCTAATTCTTTTTACTTTACATTCACTAATGAATGATTGAAGAGAAGAATAATAATGAAGACCATTGGCCTAAAACACGGTAAATGGTTTAATCAGAAAAATAAACAAACAAAAATATTTGCTCAATACATAAATTGGTACTATAGGTGGCAGACAGCTTTTAAGTTTAAACTGAACTGAAATGAACTAAACCGAACTGTTTAATGAGATCAGTCAGTATAATAATAATAAATCCACAAAATGAACTAAATACAAAATAATATAAGTAGAAGAGAATAGTCGCGTGAGTAAAAGAATCAGATATATCCCACCTGCACCTCTGTACCTGCTAAAAGATTGAGAACCGTTTCACCCATCGGCGGGTAATTCCGAAATAGAAATTTCACAAAAACGTTTTCAGGTTATTCTATGACAAATATTGTGAATATTATTTTTTAAAGGTTAATTACGATAGAAAAAGAAATATGTACTTTTTGTCAAAAGTGAATAAAGTCGTCTTTTAACTGTCATTCGGAATTGCCCGTAAATAATTCGAAATTACACTAGAACAAAGAAAAAAAAAGTAAGTTTTTAAACACTTTTATTTTAAAACAACAACGATATTTATGAAAGATCTCCGAATAGAGCTCTAGGCTATATATTCAAGAAGACGAAGTGACTTCTGTAGAAGGCATACAATCCACTGATTCTGCCTGGTTCATAAGAATACAAACATTCCATCAATTTGTCTGAAAATCATTCGGAATTACCCGAATGCACCTTACAGATCGTGATATCTAGGTCTACCTATATCTGTGGCTCTTGACTATTGAGAGTTCTAACTCTCTACCTCTCTTCCATCTCTAAATCTCTACAGATGAGGAACACATCTACGAGTATTATTAAGTCAACAACCAGAACATTTCCTAAAAACTCGGCAGTTTTTAACTAACCCACAAACTGCACTCGCGCCCGTACAGACACAGACCGGCTCGACAGGTCCCACTATCACTCGTCTCGCATATTTCCACGTTACACGTATTGTTCTACACACAGTTATGTTTAAATTAACGGGCCGCGTTTACGCCCATGTTTATCTAGAACATCTTACTGCATAGTATAATCACACTTAATACTTTTGTACAGAAGGTCGACTTTGATAAAAGTGTATTAGAGAAGTATGTTGTTAGTTTTCGGTTGAGAATGCTTCCTTTGTTAGTATCCTCGTAGCCTTTGTGCTCGTTTTGTATAACTTCGAATATTTCTAATCGACATAAAATATAAAATTCAATGTCCTGACTGACTGACTGATATATATCAACGCACAGCCTAAACCACTGGTCCTAGAGACATGAAATTTAGAGTGTGTGTTCTTTGTGATGAGTAGGTATCCACTAAGAAAGAGTTTTTCGAAATTCCACCCCTAAGAGGGTGAATGGGGGGAGGGTGAAATTTCACGCGGACGAAGTCGCGGGCAGAAGCTAGTCAGTCTATAATATTTCCACAACTGGGAACCAGGCCTCCTCTCTTCGAGAAGGAGTGGGCTGTAATCTACCATGCGGGACCAGTGCGGGTTGGTAGATGTCACATGTCTTAAATTTTTTTATTCTAGGACATGCCGGTTTCCTCACGATGTTTTCCTTTTCCCTTTTCTACACAGATTATTTTATTTGTATCTGTAATTTTCTTTTAATAAAACTACGACGACATTATTGTATTAGTTTTCGCATGTGAACTGCATTTGTGCTTGTCACGAAGAGTTGATCATTCTCCTAAGCAACGTTGCTTGATAATTTATATCGATCAGCGCCCTAATTGTGTAACACACTTTCACTCACTATCTGAATCATTCTATATGATATTGTTAATCTATTGCTTCATATCACACTAATTTATATAGGCGAAAGTTTGTGAGTGTGTGTGTGTGCTTATATGTTTGTTACTTCTTCACGCTCAAACGGCGCGCTACTTAGTATTTTGATAAAATTTTGTATGGAGGTAGCTGACACCCTGAATTAAGAGCGTTTACGCCGTACGGCATTTCATACAAACTTTCAAGTCCTTGTTTTTCGAAATGAATGAACCGATTTTAATAAAACTTCACACGCATAAGCAAGTTACAAAAGTCTAAAAAGTTACTTAAGAACATTTTCGAAAAATAGTGTTACAGCCAAATTAGACCGATTTTAAATTTCCCATAGAAACAGAGATTTCCAGTTATCTTTTTTTAAATAAGACATTTCGAAAATGTTCTTAAGTAACTTTTTAGACCTTTGTATCCTTCTTATGCGTGTGAAGTTTCACTAAAGTCGGTTCATTCATTTCGAAAAACAAGGGCTTGAAAGTTTGTCAGCGTAAACGCTCTTAACATATAGGCTTTTTATCACGATATTCCCACGGGATCGACACTTATGCGGATGAAACCGCGGAGCGCAGCTAGTGTTCGATAAATTTATCTGCTCAACAACTCAAGTAACGCAGTGAATGCTGTTGAACTGGCAAAATAAGCTATTGCTACTGTTATTGTGTTACGAAATTCATCATCATCATCATCATCATTTCAGCCGAAAGACGTCCACTGCTGGACATAGGCCTCCCCCAAAGGGGGGGGGGGTTGCCATAATTGCCACGCTTGGCAAGCGGGTTGGCGATCGCAGTATGGTATGGTGGTGGAATGCATAGAGAACGCTGCTGCCCCTTCTCCGGTACGCCCCTTAGTCGCCTTTTACGACACCAACGGGAAGTATGGGGTGGTGCTATTCTTTAAGTCCGGCACCACACGGACCCAGGTTGGCCGAAGCAAGGAAAACCTGTTCAGGTGGAGATTCATAATTGACTCCGCCTTGGAGTGTAAATGTGGTGCTGTTCCACAAATGACGGTACACTTAATATCGAGTCCTGCATGTCCTGTCAGTTGCACGTTACAGGAAATGGTGGACGCTGGTGATGTCGCCAAACAAGTAGCCGAATTCTGGGCCGAGTCCATTTACGTTTGGTTACGAAATTATCCCGCTGTAATAAGCCTTGTCTGTGTGGTGCCGGACATAAAGAATAGCACCACCCCATACTTCCCGTGGGTGTCGTAAAAGGTGACTAAGGGGCGTACCGGAGAATGGGCAGCAGCGTTCTCTATGCATTCCACCACCATACCATACTGCGATCGCCAACCCGCCTGCCAAGCGTGGCGATTATGGCAACCCCCCCCCCCTCCTTTTTGGGGGAGGCCTATGTCCAGCAGTGGACGTCTTTCGGCTGAAGTGTGTGTGTGTGTAATAAGCCTAGGTCAAAGTTAAATAATTTATTTCAAATAGGCACATATAATGCACTTTTGAACGTCAAAATTTCCAAACAAATATAATTAATTCTAGTCGCCCGTTCCAAAAGTTTCGTAAGGAGTATGGGAAAGAAACTTTTGAATGTGAGGTTACTCTTTTGAATGTTGTTCTTTTTCATGGTGAACCTTCTGCATTTTCCTGTACCATGACGCTACGCAACGAAGGTGTGGTGATGACCAGTTGTTACCTCCAATCGAAGCGCTCATTGCTAAGCATAGTGCTATCGCGTAATGCTTGGCTGGGGTTTATTAGAGGCTCCGTTTAATGTTGTAGAGTTATACAATTTAAGTACGGTTATCATCGCCATCTGGGGTTAGAGATAGAAATGTTATCGAAGTTTTTGATTACGGTTCTTGTGAGTTAATTTGTTCGGTTTTGATTGAACTTGGGAATAGACTTGGTAGTTTTCGTCAATGATCCCACAAAAATAAATCAAATCAAAAAAATAAAATAAAGAACCGTGTACTGTTAGACAAGTAAATACGTTTTGTTTTCATTAAAATACATAACCTCTTTTTCTTTATTTATTTACTTCTTCCCTTCCTAAAGAAATTATCAGTCAATTAGACAGAAATAAACAGAAATTAATGTCCAAGCCAAGTAAACACATTTATTCTACAGAAAATAAATTGTTGTCTTACCTATAAATAATTGTTGAGTCATTAAGCTAATCAATTACCTTCTAATCGTAAAAGCAGTGTATTTCTTCTAAGCAAACGATCAACTATCTAATTAATGCTTTTAAACCACAAAGTTTATGGTCTAAGCGGTTACCGTAAAAGTCAATATTACATTTTTCTTGTAATTCCTTAGATTTGCATGAAAACTAAGCTTAATGTCGGCGAATGAAGCAATTATTTTGTGCATAATTAAGGAAACGTATTACAAATCGACGCACGGCTCTAAATTAAGTGCACAGACTAATTGAAGCGGGCAAAGCCGCGAGCAACAGCTAGTAGTGTATTTTATAAGGCGGGTTACATACTTGAGTCGGTTATTTGCGATTGTGCGCTTTCGTCGAGGTTTCGGAGTTTCTTGGGAGGAGCTTCTGTTTGCTTTATACCGCACCTTGAACTATGAAGACTTTGTCATAGTAGCAATAGGTAGGTACTGTTATAAATCATAGGAATGATTAGTAAGCATCTCACCTTGAAAACTTTGGTGAGGTGAGCTTAAAGTGGGCACTTTAAACACATTTCATCTAAGTTTTTACGGTGAGATTTTTACAGCATAGAACTACTGAAGTCCCTTTAAGTTGGATGTATAGATGTAT
The DNA here is from genome assembly GCA_916614155.1 of Mesoligia furuncula. NCBI lineage: Eukaryota > Metazoa > Arthropoda > Insecta > Lepidoptera > Noctuidae > Mesoligia > Mesoligia furuncula. Next base: position 22,635,156 of record OU744808.1, read on the forward strand.
GTGGAACAGGGTGTAAAGGTTCACTCATATTCCATGAAAAGGGAGGATCCTCCGACCAGACGGGTGTTGTGTCTGGCGGGCAACTGCCCGATGATTCATGTCGGGCCGTTGTATCTATGTTAGTTGCGCGGTAAACTCTGCTTGCGAGATGCAGGATTTGCGTGACGTCAGTATGACGCGTTGTTCGCATGTGGCGTTGTAGATACCGCTACAGATGCTCCATGTAGCATTTTTACTGGTATGGTTGGCTGCATCCGGTTAGGCTGGAAGCCGACTGCAAGCAACCCCATCATATTTTTACTTTCTAACTAACAAACAAACTTCGATAAGCAACTTTGGCATGTTCCTTCATTAAAAAAAAACTGTTCTCACTTTCTAGGGACTCATCATCTGCCTAGACAAAGTTGCGAGGCAGTAAGTTTGTGAAAAGGTAAAAAGGATGCTGCTGGCTATTTTCTCAACACAACAGTCGAAATCTAACGAAAAATGGACGGTAGATATCACTCGTAATCGAGCTATCGTACTTTATACACTCACCTATATTATATTTGTTGTGTATGAAGATTAGTACTTGATTGATTTATTGTATTAATTCATATTTTGATTTATTTTAAAATGTTCGTCCTAATCAACCTTATAATTGAATTTTGTGGTCTCCTATAAATTGGAAGCGCACTGCACTAGTATACAACTTTAAATTAACATTGTTTTTATTTACAGACACCAGCACATCAAGCTACCCGAAACTGTCAAATTTTCCCAATCAACTTTGAACCTTATGTCTTTAGCGATAAAGTTGAAAATCTATTAAAGAAATTTGACAGATTGTAGTAGCATGATGTGCTGGCGTCTGTACACAAAATTGGTCTTTGACTTACATCCAGAACACCAAACTCAAGGTCTGCCAGCGAGCAATGGAGCGCAGTATTATTACTAGGAGTTAAATTAACGGATCACAATACTGCGCTCCAAAACAAAGATAGTTGACGTGGTTCAAAAGGCTCCTCAACTTAAATGCGACTGGGCAGGACATGTCTGCCGCATGCCAGACAAACTGTGGGCCCAAATAGTGCAGAATTGGTGCCCTGAGACAGTGAGGCTATTACACGTAGGAGATGGCGGGTCAAAACTGGAAGGAAGACGCGCGGGCTCGTGAAAGATGGAAAGAGTGGAGGGAGGCCTTTGTCCAGGAGTGAAGTAGAAAAAGTAGAAAAAAAAGAACAAAATTTACTAAATATTTTTCTATAATTAGACTATTCAGGCTTGGCAAATTTATTCGGTAAATAAGATCTGCCTAATCTCCTTTTTGATACTAAAAATGCGATCGCTTTTCGTCGTGTTTTCCATAAAATTTTCACATGCCTAACAAAGTCATAAAAAATTCTATTTTTTTTATTCAATATTGACCACGACACGTCCCTTTAGATAAATCCACAGAAAAAAGTCAGGACGTGAGGTTTGTTAGAAAAATTGGGTCGTTTTTAAATTCGTTTAAGAACTCCAGGATAAAAATACTGAAAGTGTTACGGTGGTCATGGTCTTATAGACTGTGTGCATAATGAATTTGCCGTATTTTAACTAAATATGTAATAGACATCAAACAATTGCAAAATTTGGCGTCAAATCAGAATGGGGCTAAAAAAAGTTGTATAAATCCCAATTGGCCTATATTTGTCCCTGTTTTTATAATCAGCCCACAATAGTATCATGTTCCCACTGCTGGACACAGGCCTCCTCTCAGTGAGAGGGAGTGTGCCGTAATCTAGGACACGGTCCCAGTGCGGGTTGGTTCTAGGACTTGCCGGTTTCCTCATGACGTTTTCCTTCACCGTTTTGAGAGCAGGAAATAATTTGCACAAAATAAAATGCCTGTCTGGGTTCGAACCTACGACCTACAACTCGTAAGTACCAGCCGTTACCACTGGGCCACCACTGCTCATGTTCTTCTTGTCTTCTTGTAAACTTGCAAGTAATTGTATAGCTTCTGTCGGAGATCCAATCTTCTATAAATATATAAAAGAAAGTCGTGTTAGTTACACTATCTATAACTCAAGAACGGCTGAACCGATTTGGCTGAAAATTGGTGGGGAGGTAGCTTAGAACCAGGAGACGGATATAGGATACTTTTTATCGGTTTTTTTTATTACTTTTATTTACTTATAGGAGTAGGGCAGGAGAAGGGTAGGGTAGGGTAAGGGGTAGGACACGAACGAAGTAGCGCCGGGCAGCTAGAAATAATTTATATGGCAAAACAACGTTTGCCGGGTCAGCTAGTAAATAAATAAATAAGATCGTTCAGTCGCTGCCGTCGATTTCGATTGACCGTATCATGTGCACACCGCCTAAGGGCGAACAGGTCTGTACATCCGGATCCACAATAAATTACAGATTAGACGCTAATGCAATTACATGCTGCGAGTTATTAATGTTTCAAGCACTTATAGTTTCAGCTTATGGGCGCAAGCAATAACTGTAATGGCTGCTTCATACAAAGGACTTGGAGTCTGTCTGTGTTGTCATTTTGTGTGGGACAGGATGTTTTACTGTGAAATTTTGAAATTAGTAAGGGTGTGTAGATTATGGATTTAAAAAGATTCAGGGATCTGTCAGCTTCAGAATCCTTTAAAGATATTTTAGATTAGATAATTGATCAGGTAGGTCGTAGGTTAGAACATTACATTAAATAATTTCATCAGCACTGCTCTCAAAAGAGTGGAACTTTCTACCTGCGTTTGTGTTTCCGAGCGCATACAACCCGAATCTCTTCAAAGTAAGAGTAAACAGGCTTCTTTTGGGTAATCTCACTCCATCGACGATTTTGTGTCTGTCACCTCTGACCTAGACTAGAGTCAAGAGCAAAAACATAAAAAAAAAAAAAAAAGGAAAACATCGTGAGGAAACCAGCGCGTCCTGGAACCTAAACATTCGAAGACATGTGACTTCTACCAACTGCACTGGGCCCGCGTGGTGGATTATGTCCCACTCCCTCTCGCCGAGAGGAAGCCCGTGTCCCAACATTGTAAACTTATATAACTTATAGGTGAATTATGTGTAATCCATCCCGGGTCGGGCAAAGAAGAATTTTGTATGGGAAATTAGGTTTCTCCCAGTGACCACCAAGTGCCGCTATAACTATTTCCCATAAAAAATTCCAACGCGCTCGCAATCGAACGTGAGTGTAAAACTCACACTTAAGCCTCTGTAGTCATGACGTTCTGACGGACACGTAGCGTAAAAATAAACTTTTTAAGTAGGTTACTGGTAAGTAGGTAGTTCTATTAAAATAATTGCAACGAGCGAAGCCGGTAGAAATAACACGTATGTGGGTATTATTAACTGTGTAATAATAGGTGGTGACCTATCGCTTACACATCATCACTTATGTTTTTTTGTTGCCAGTACTTATGTACAGTCGGCCAAGAAAGTTGTTTACTACTCTACTCAAGTTATATCGGTTCTGTCTAATTGGACTATTCTTTGTGATTAAGTAAAGAAAGAAAGAAAAAGTCAAGTGAAGTGGGTTTGAAGTTGGTGAACAAAGTAAAAGTTCAATTTTCCACACTTTTAACTGGGGTGTAATAAAACTACAGGATTTACAGTTTGGAACTGTAAACCTATCACCTTAAATCACTCTGAGGAAAGTAAAAAGATAGAAGACAGATAAAGAGAAAGAATTAATGTTTATTTAGTCACAGAAACCCGTGCAGATAAAAGGCCAAGTTAGCTTGAATACCCACCCACATAAGTAGATTCTATACATTATGGGCTGATTTTTCAATCATCTGATAACTTTTTCGGGGAATAATTTTGAAATTTTGACAGTTATTTTATACAAAAACTGTCGAACGTCAATTTTATTCCTTGAATAAAAGTTATCTGGCGATGGAAAAATCAGCCCGGAATTGAATACGGTATTAAACATAGCGCGTTTTTGTCACGATATCAAAGATGACTTTGTCATAAGTATTTGATTTCTCTTTTCGTTCCCCATTCTGTACTTTTACCTATTTGTTACACTTTGTATCTCACTCTAGGCTACCTACAATAAAACCTAAGGCAAAAAGGCAAAAGGTAAGTAGGTACCCATTTATCGAAGGTACCTACCTCACTCTAGGGTACCCTAACCATTTCTTTACAGAAAAATTTATTGAAAAGCAAATATATTCAATCACAACTGTCATGCCTTGACAGTCGTATGAAATGGCTGTACAATGGCAAATTGGCATATTGTGTCAACTTGATAAACAATAAATTTCCACGAGTGTACATAAAAAAAATTGGTAAATCCAAAAGTGGACGACTCATAATGCTCATATTTTGATCGTATAAAAAACCGGCCAAGTGCGTGTCGGGCCACGCACAGTATAGGGTTCCGTAGTAGCCCGTTATCACAATGTAGTACGATTCTGTTGTTCTTTATTATGAATATAAATTAAAAAAAAAATCTCTTTTTTAATGCAAGTCTTTATCCGTTATAAACAAGCAACTACTTCATCTTAGTCACTTTAACAGATTAATGATAAGGATTTTGTATTTGGTACAAAATTATCCAACACCCAAGTTCAACGACTATTACTGCTAATTTTTCCAGATTTTTATATCTATTTTTATATTTATTTTTAAATCTATTTTTCCAGATTTTTCAAGCCAGCAGTTTAGGTTTTAGAGAGGGGGGGACGCCCTACTCGAACAAAAATTTGCACTTTAAAGTTTAATATTTCGTAAATGGTGCATTAAATCGAAAAATTATTTTAGCAACCCCCAAGTCATTTAAGAAGATCTATTCAACGATACCCCACACGATGGGGTAGACGACGAAAAAAAACATTCATCCCCACTTCACGTGTAGGGGGAGCTACCCTAAAAAAAATATTATCAAAATTTTTATTTTCCCATTTTCTCAGCGTAATTAATATACGCACTCCTACAAAATTACGGGTCCATATTGGCTCACCTAAAGTTATTTACCCGAAATTGTTCTTCCTAATGATTTCTAATCCGAATGATCAGTCTTCCTAAAATTTTTCATCCTAAAGTTTTCATTCATACTATTTGTAGTGCTACCGGCGATGTTCATAACACTCATGTTTCCGAAAATTGTAATTAATAATATCATTCATGTAAATATATTTAAACTCCTACTGTTTTTTATCTTAACGCTTTTATCCCTAAAAATAATTACCATAATATTAGAAGATGATATTTATAATTTTAATTTGAGGGTATGATTATTATTTGGGGGTATGCTTTACATAACGTACTGAGTTGTGTCTATGGAACCACTGTACTTCCACACCCGGCGCTTTTTGTTAGTAGTTATTTTTGGTTTGATAAAATAGACTCTTTTTTATATAGATTTTAGATAGATTCTTTTTTAGTGTAAATTTGAAAACCGCAAAGTTCACAAAATCATAGTGGCCGAGAAAAGAAATCCCAAAGTTTTTTTTTTTATCTACAAAAATATGTTGTTAGGCGTAGTCGACGGAGCCCCGCTTCGCAGGGCTATTTCTGTCTACATGGTTTAAAGGAACCTAACACGAAGGGGATGACGGGGGCTCGTTCGCTCGCTTTGCTCGCTCACTCGAGCCCCCGTCATCCCCTTCGAACCTAACCTGTCCGAGTCGGGGTGCCCCAAGTCCCGAGCTCGCTTCGCTCGCTCTTGCATCCTAAGTTGTCGTTACAAATGTGTTACCTACTTTTGTATATTATGTTATGGTTACCGCTATAAATAAAATCTAAACAAAATATAAATCTAAACAAAAAAGATATGATAATAGTGTAAAAGATGGGTATGTTGAGAAAATATAGGAAAACAAATAAAAGTATAATAGATGTTTATTGCTACTGACATTATGAAGTTGAATGCTTCGGAATTATGAACATTAGAGACAGAGTAGTTAGGAATTGTGATTGTTAGGATGAAAAATTTTAGGAAGAACATTTTTGGATTTCCAATTATCGGAGTTGAAAATTTAGGTGAACTATGGCGCACCCCAAAATTACAGCTTTCTAGTACTAAAGGTCTCTTAGCAAAACTTCGGACAGACAGACAGACAGACGGACTTGCGAAACTATAAGGGTTCCTTGTAGGAACTACGGAACCCTAAAAAAACACATATTATATTAGTTAGTTTTTTATTAATTTAAATTAAACTACTTTGAATAATATAGAGATATAGAGACATTTTCATTAGGGTTCCTTCAATGGGTGAAACGAATCTATAAAAGAAATTTGACTCAATTAATTGATTTTTTCGCAAGCTACAATGTTTTGAGGTTCCACACTTGATTGACGGGATTTTTTTTAATATTTTGATGTTTTTTCGTTTTAAAACAATATTGAAAAAAAAAAAGAATTAGTCTTCATTAAATTTATCTATACAATGAAGTAGGTTCAACACTGACCTCTATAGTACAACTTGTATTATAGAGGTCAGTGAGGTTCAATAGAAATAGTAGCAGAAAAGAGCAACATTTTTTTTCGATTGTAAAGCGGTCTCTACAAAAAGGCGGGACACACGATACAATCGCGCGCGGCACTAAGGCACCGCTCGTTGCGCGACTTGCGGTGCCTTTTTGTCGCGCGCGATTTTATCGCGTGTCGCGCCTGTTTGAAGGAGCCTTTAAGAGTCGTGCAATACCTTAGTAGTCGGTACTTATTTTTATGTTACACGTGGACTTGATGAAGTGACGACCTTTGATGGTATTCCAATCACGCGCGGACACCTGGATTTATAGTTGATGACACGATGATTTATAGCTATCTACGTAATTTGGATGTCCCACAGGCTTCCCAGATTAGAAAGGAAAGATAAATAGATTATGTTTGTTAGTTACTTCTGTTCCCACGTAAAAAATCTCGTTAAATTTGGCTGTGGATAGGGTTACCATATCACAGGATTTTTAAATAAATAAATAAAATGACTTTATTCCAGACCTTGATCCATATTATGTTAGTAATACACACTACTTATAAGCTATGTTAGTAACAAACGAAAAAAGATTTAATTCATATACCTGTTGCACTCACCAGACGCACCGGGTATGTACATGTACAGTGGGCTGCATCAATTGGGTACCCCAGTTGTATCTAAACTTTAATACAACTGGGGTACCCAATTGATGCAGCCCACCGTACACGTACCCAATGCGCCATAATGGTGCAGCACGGCTGATCACTAATGACCTTCAGAATGTCATTGCCGGTCCCACGCACTCTGCGCATCATTGAAGCAGTCTTCTTACGCAGAATGGTACTGAAACCGACAGTACGTCCTTCCGCAAACATTCCTGACGCGCTACAGTAACGTCGTCGCAGCCCCAACAACATCCTGAAAGTATTATTATACTGAACTCTGAGGGCGTTGTATGCCCTCTGCGTATATCGAACCCGCAGAGTGCACGTGTACAAATGATAGATTATATATGATAATGATAGATTTTTAAACTCTTTTCAGGATTACGGCCGGATTTTGTAAATCTCAGGAAATCTCAGGAATTTTAGAATTTTCAATAAAATAGAGCAGAATTTTTAGATCTTCTTATTAAAAAGGTACAAAACAGAAAATTAAAAAATCAACTTCGGTCATGTTAATCGGACAAATAAAATCAACACTTATTTATCTATGAAACTTTCAACTACTTAATCAGTTTTTTCATATTTGTTTTGCGATGATACCTTACAGGAGACGTGGAGTGCATTCGTCGCGCCCAACGTGTGGGCATGACCCCCGAGAATCGAGATCCTCAGTGCACAAAATTATTAATAATATGACTTTTTAAATTGTACATTACGTTTGAGAAAAAAAACCTGAGCGTGCGAAAAATTCTCAGGTTTTTTTAGACAATCAGGCTTTTTCTCGGGACTTTTAAATTTTTCATCTGGTAACCCTAGCTGTGGGAGAGTCATAATTTTCTAGTGCTCATTGATCAATCGATGGGTAACGTTGATATAATGATGGTGAATGGTGATGAATTGTTATCTACATAGTAGCTAGGTATATTTTATTATCTATTTATTTTTGACACCTCTTTGACTAGAAGTTGGTTTTGAATTAAGTAGCATGTTTGCCATGTTTGTTTGTTTGTCATGTTTGCCTTCGAACCCAAGTCGACCGGAGCAAAGACAATCTCCATAGATGGGGGTACACGAACGAAGGGGTATCGTATTACCCAGTAACTGGATTGTGGAGGTCAGATAGGCAGTCGCTGCATGTAAAATACTGGAGTTCAGCTGCATCTGGCTAGACTGGAAACCGACCCCAATATAGTCGGGAAAAGGCTAGGCAGATGATGGGGGTTTACAGACGGCTCAGACCTCAAGTACTCCCCACAGACAATGGCCCACCTACCATCCTGCGCCGCATGCCCTATCACCTGTGCACTTGATCTGATCTTATGACTGCGTCAGTGAGCGGAGTTCACGCAGTTAAATTTGGGCCAAATATGTTTGAACTTTTTGTCATCGATGCTTTAAGACGAAGAAGCATGTCACTAAAACCAAAATTTACGATCTACGAATCCATTTTTAAAAACTATCATGGAAAAAAGGCTGGATATCATGCATGCCATAGAACATAAATATTGAAAAAACTGAAAACCCGACTGCAACTAAAAAGTTCAAAACAAGCTCACTTTTCAGTCTAATGCAGTTGGTGGCAGTTATTTTTGTTCAATCTCAGATTTGACGCGACTAATTGCATCTGAGATTTTAAACCCTGTGTGTCATTTTTTTATCGTCTCCTCAAGTCTACCCATTTTAGCTCACCGTCCGATCAGGACCAGGCCCGTGCCGGACGGCGCGTACGTGTTCCACGCGCGCCTCAAAGAGATGTCAGCATCGAGGAGGGGCCCCTTAGGGCCGAAGCCTGCCGGGTCAGCGGGATTGTCCGAAAGGGTTACCGCTGGCCCGGAACATAAAGGGCTAAGGAAGGAACACGGGTGGGTTTTAGTCAGTAAGAGTCTGACACTCCCTTCCGCTCCACCCAGAGCGGGAGGAGTCATTTGATGATTTCCCATCCGCAAAAAAAAAAAAAAAGTCTACCCATTTTGATAACCCCCACATGGGTCATAATACATTTTTTTTCAGCCATTGCTTAGTGACCTCTAAAGTCCGCCATTTTGATTTTTATAAAAACAAAACCTATAACCATCGCGTGACCCAGACGGGTCGATAGACACCTCAAGTATTAAAATCCATCCAGCCGTTATGAAGCTTCGAGAGTATTAAGATTCCTTCACACAAAGATATGTAGAAGACAGAAAACCATAACCCTGTCTTTGCTGTCCCGCAGTCAGTTAAAAATATGTTAATTTTATAACTTCAATATAACGGGATCATTATAGCGCTTTACTTAGAGCAAACTTAGTGTAAAGAGGCAGTGTAAACCAAGCTTTAAAGTAATACCAATAAAGTTTTTGATAAGGCACAGTTTTATGGTGAGAGCCACTACTATAAGAGGACTTAGTTATTGTTGCTTTTAAGTTTAAGCTACACAATTAAGTTATCACTACTTGTAAACTAACTTAACATTCACACTTTCTCACTATTAAGTACAACTAGAAAACTCTTTGAACGAGCTTTCTCGAAGCTAAGTTCATAAATTAGCGAAGTTAATGACGCCTTTATAAAGGAGAAACAATAAATATCTATCAAGCGAGTCTCGCTCACGTCTATGGGGGAATATAACTCATCCTACTGGCCACGACTCATAAAGATTCGACCTCTGACCGCGAGGTTGTGGGTTCCCTTCTCCGTCGCATAAAGCACGAACATCGTAAGGGACCATCTATATATTACGGCACACGAATTTCATGATTTTTGAAAGCTCCCCCCCCCCGTCTTTGTCACAGAATGTGCCTGCTGGTGAGTCGTCACATATTATACCATTAACTCAAAATAACTCTATCAAAATAATTCTGAGAATTTATTTTAAATGGTATAATATTTGACCCTGAACTCCAGTTCAGAGTTTAATTTTTTTAGATTTATACATGTGTGGTGGCTGGGACCGACTGGATGCGGAAGGCGGAGGACAGGGTGTTGTAGCAAGCCTTGGAGAGACCTATGTCCAGCAGTGAACTGCGATAGGCTGAGTGACGTGACGAAGCTTATGACTCTTCCCCCTTTTTTCATACTTTTTTGACTACCGCCTTCCCCCTTAAAATGTGAGGTAATTAATGGATGGCCCCTCAGTTCCAACTGCAAGTATTATGCCTATTGTTCCGTCGTTTCTGAGAGGCTGAATGCTTTCATGGTTTGCAAGTTTGACATAAATTCAGCGACTTTGACATTCAATTAAGTTCGTAGTGGAAATCTTCATGAGTTAAAGCCTATGCGTCACCGCAGTATAAAGGATTAGGGAAGCTGGAAAATAAAGAATTTTCGCTAGATTATTTTCAAAGATAAGCGTGAGTTATTTTATAGGAGATGGAAACATCTCTGTGGAATGTTAAGTTATTGTAGCTGCAATATATATATATTTTTTTTATATAACTTGGTTTTTTATTTGACTGTGTTTAGTCTAGTTTGTGATCTTCCTGTACGTGTCGCAATAAATACTTTTTCTTTCTTTCTTTCTTTCAATATTGTTTTTTGAAGTGAATATTTCTTTAGGCGCGTTGGGCTATTTTTGAGATGGGAAAAAACCATTGAACTCGCGATACTGTTACCGTAACAGACACCTCTGTTTTAAGTTTTGGTATAAAGGCGAACGTTTGTTAGTGTGTGTGTTTATATGTTTGTTATTTCTTCACACTCAAACGGCTAGACCAATTTTGATAAAATTTTGTATGGAAGTAGCTGATACCCTGAATTAACATATAGGCTACTTTTTATCCCGATATTCCTAAGGGATCGAAACTGATGCGGGTAAAACCGCGGGGTGCAGCTAGTGTAAAATCAATTCAAGAAGCACAAATGGCACAGGTGTTTCTTGTGCTAAGTATTTCACATTTGAATGTACCTCTACCAAGAGAAACCATTTAGATGACATCTAAGTTTAAATAATAGCCTTTAGTTATAAATATATTGCAAATAAACGTGAATTATTATAATAAGATTCCACAACAAATAGAAGTAAAAACAGATAGGTACAAGAAATTATTACACTGATCATGAAATTATTGTTCCAAGATAAAATATCGATGGTGAAAGCCAAAATATAGGCTAATTTTCCTATCTACTTCTTTGGCCTGACTTAGATGCGGGGCACACTGGACGCAACAGCTCTGGCAACATTGCGGACGATAATTTCGAACAATTATTAATTTATTGTCTTAGATGCAGTTAATTTCTCGGCCACCAGTGTACTTACCGTTGCGAATCGATAAGTTGCATCGCAGCAAGATAAGTGTGTACTAGGCTTAGGGGTGTCGTGTGGTAAATGGGTTCCAATGCAATGTTCAACTGTGTTTCTCGAGTCTCGACTGACACCTAAATAAAATACCCGACTACGGAGAAGCAAAAAGGAGAGTAATGATTTTGACCGGTATCGTTTCAGCCGATAGACGTCCACTGCTGGACATAGGCCTCCCTCAATTTTGGGAGGGTTTGCCATAATCGCCACGCTTGGCAGGCGGGTTGGCGATCGCAGTGTGGTATGATGGTGGAATACACAGAGAACGCTGCTGCCCATTCTCCGGTACGATCCTTAGTCGCCTTTTACGACACCCACGGGAAGTAAGGGGTGGTGGTATTCTTTAAGTCCGGCACCACACAGACTAACTTGACCGGTATGTATGTATGTATGTATGTATGTTCATCTGTTCCCTCACAACTTCAAAAGTAAAGTTTCTTTTAAAAGTGAGCTTGGCCAAAAGTTTCCACGTTTTCGAATCCCAATGTTCACGTTTTACACAGTTTATAGGTAAGTTCATTCTACAACTTCCCGTCTTGTACAATATTTTCACATTTTACGATTTGCTTTCAAGCTGTGTCATGTCACACTTGTTCAGGCTGTACAATATTACCTTTGTCAGTCTTACAACTTAGAACTTTATTATGAACAAGGGAATTAACTTACAGTCTCTCTGCCTTTGGGTACAAGCGAGTGTAATTTAATGGGTTTATGGATGACATAAATAAAATAAGGTGACGTCTAGGTATTCCTCGAAAGCTTATGCAGAGGTGTCACCAAAGACTACAGTAGGTGTCACTAGTTTCGTTAAGACCCATTTGGAGGGCACTCCGGACTGGGCACGCCACCGTTGCGGCGATAAGTCCCCTCTTTGAGGAGTGGCTAGGGAGGCGTCACGGCGTCCTCACCTTCCGCCTAACGCAGGTCCTCACCGGGCACGGCTGCTTCGGGAGGTTCCTGTTCAGAATAGGGCGGGAGGAAACGCCCGGGTGTCACCATTGTGTGGATCGCCCGGAGGACACGGTGGAGCATACGGTGGAGATCTGCCCAGCTTGGGCAGAGCACCGCCGTGTCCTCACGGAGGCAATCAGCGGCGGCGATCTCTCACGTCCGGCCCTAGTCCGGGCCATGGTACGGAGCGAGAGTGCATGGGAGGCTGTCGCCTCTTTCTGCGAAGCAGTGATGCTCGCGAAGGAGGAGGCGGAGCGCGTGAGGGAGAGGCAATCCTTGCGCCCTCACGCCCCTAGCCGCCGCAGGAGACGCCATGGGCGTCGGGAATCGATAGCCGATTCCCGGCCACCGTAGGCGCGGGCTTGCGGACGGCGAGCAATGGGCAGCTCGCCGTCCGGTAAGGACCAGGCCCGGGTCGACGGCGCGTTGTGTTCCACGCGCACCTCAAGGAGATGTCAGCACCAACTGACGGGGTCCGCTAGGGCCGATGCCCGCCAGGGTCGCGGGTTGTTCGAAAGAGATACCGTGGCCCCTGGCACAGGCAACTGAAGGAACACGGGTGGGTTTTAGTCAGTAAGAGTCTGACACTCCCTTCCGCTCCGCCCAGAGCGGGAGGGGTCATTTGATGATTTCCCACACAAAAAAAAAAAAGGCCACTCCGGACTAGGTACTTCTGAGAAATACCTCGAGGAAAACTCTATTACAATAACATATTAGAAAGAAAGAAAGAAAGAAAATACATTTATTTAGCACAGATTAAAAGACACACAATACACTCCACCAGATACTCAGATAATAGTAGTATATCAGACAAAAAAAAAAGTGCAAATTCCGATGTAAGAAATTAGCAGGAATGTGTGCCTCACGGCTGCGCCAAAAAGGCCCAGTTCAGCAAAATTGCCAGACAACTAGCACCTGACGCTGGTTTTCAACTGGACCTGACGTCACCTCACACATCAAGCCTCACACATCAGGGACACATTTTTGCTGAACTGGGTCTATTACCTAGGATCAAATTCAGGATTAGTAGGTAGTCGCGCTTGACACAGCCTATTAACCTTTTGGATGTCTTAAGTTACACAGTTCGACATAAGCAATTGTCTTTCTATTGTGTATCTAATTACGGCATTCCATGAGTTAATAAAACCGACAGCTGACAGGTGAAAGGCGACAATCTGACAATCGGAGAATCCAAGAATTTTGTAAATATCTTTCATAAGTTTCATGATTTATTAAACAAACTAGTTGACCAGGCGAACATCGTGCCGTACTGCCTCAGGATGAATTTATGACAAAATGAAATTTTATCTTTATTATAAAGGAGAATGACCAAAAGTCTCATGCATCAAGATCAAAATATTGTAGAAATTATTTTCATAATTTTTTACGACATTTCACATGCTTCGGGGATTTAATTTTTGAACAGGGAATTTCATTTAAAGTAAAAAAGTGTTGAAGCTTTACATGCCGTGCCGTTTCAATTGATATGATATGACCTTGCATTTTGAAAGTGCTACGATGTCTTTCAAAAACCATGTAAAAAATTATACTTTGTCGATTCTACATTAATTAAAAATAATTAGAATAGAATAGGTTGTTTTTAGAGCAATAACGGCCGTTCGTGTCAACAAAATAAAATACCTAGTTTTTAGGTTATTTCGATTTTTTTGAAAGTCTCCGAAACCCAGGTTTTGTTTACAAAAATAACTTTTGTAGGCGTTAATATGATAAGTGTAATCTATAAAAAACAAAGTTTGACTTTGATGCAGCATGGTACGGGATTCCATACATCCATGAGCATTGTTGCATTGTGGATTTTTCCCATGATTTAATAGTGATTCTGCTGTTCGGGGCGGAGACAAATCCAACAAATCAAAGATCCTATAAATTAGTCCAGCTGTTCTTTAGTTATAAATGGTGTAACTAACTCGACTTTGTTTTAGTTATATGTATAGAGGTGACCATTATCATTCATCATCATTTTGTAATGTCTGACAAATATGTCGCATTGTTAGTTATATTAAATAGGGCCTAGGTACTCAGTAGGCACTTTATTGCTTATAAGCTTGAACTGTGGGCAATTTATTTTTTGTTCCCACAACTATAGTTGCACTGGTAACCCTACGCGCGTTATTATTTATGTGTTAAAGTCGGAAATAACGGTTATTTAATATAGCTACGTTACGTTATAACAGTAACGGATCGTTTCGCAGATACTTAGGGCTTTTTCACACGTTTTTTTCAAACTGTGTTGTAATCCAACGCAAAAACGGGTAGAAATAAAGTAATGGGATAGGTTCGTAAATACGTGGGGGAGACGTGGGTGTTACATTGTTATAGTGCTAGTTGCTAGTCAATGGGATGGATGATGAAAGTGAAGTTTGTCTGCTATGGAGTATTAAATAAAATGGCTGTCTTAGCTGAGAATCTACCGTTGTCTGTTAGGAGTTTTCTAATTATTTTAAACTAGCTGACCTGGCAAACGTTCTTTTGCGATATAAATTATTTCTAGCTGCCCGGCGCTACTTCGTTCGCGTGGTGTCATACCCCATACCCTACCCTACTCGTACTCCTACCCTACTCCTACCCTACTCCTATAAGTAAATAAAAGTATTAAAAAAAGTATCCTATGTCCGTCTCCTGGTTCTAAGCTGCCTCCCCACCAATTTTCAGCCAAATCGGTTCAGCCGTTCTTGAGTTATAAATAGTGTAAGGACTTTCTTTTATATTTAAAGATTAGTTATTTATGTGTGGCTGTATGGAATGATGAAAATGCTAACCTTTGCACTATACTTGACAATTTGTGCAGTGGGAAATCGCTTTTGCTTGTTGTCATACGTATATTAATTTGCAGTCAAAGGCAAAAAAAACCCGAAAATCTGGCAACCGGTGTTTCATCGTGTAGAACTCTTCGATATCGTTTTTAGAAAGCTGGGTAGTGCTGGTGATAACTTTATCAACTTGTCAAGTACGTGAATCTCCTAGCCCTTAGCCGGATTTTCGTAGCAAGTAGTTTAGCCCCGACTTGCCTGAGGGTTGAACTGATTAGACGACATGTCCTTTCACGATCAACATTATCACCATTTCCGCATTTAAGTACAGACCTACTAATGAGAACACGACCACTCTCCAAACCCCACAACAAGGCCGTGGGACACACATAATTAACAGCAGCATCACATTACAATACTGTTAGCACTACGCCTTAACTTAACGCAATACAAAGCGGTTACTGTAGCAACACGTAGTAAATCTCGGCGGCTCCTTAAGGAGGACATTAGTGCGGTGAATAGAGACGGTACAGGCGCAAACAGCGGTGAAAACACAGACGAACGGACATTTTGAAACTATCAAATGCTCTCCATAACTTGCAGTGCAGAGGAAGTCAAGGTAACAATTAATAGCAGCTGCAGGCGCACTAGAAAAAACTTGATACTTCATTTTTTGCCTAATATTGACCTGCTGTACCTTTATGTCGAAAGACGTCCACTGCTGGACATAGGCCTCCCCAAGCACCTCCACTTCGACCGGCTCTGTGTTTCTCGCATCCAGCGGTTTCCTGCGGCCTTCACAAGGTCGTCGGACCACCTTGTGAGGCCTTCCAACGCTACGTATTTCGGCTGAAATGATGATGATACCTTTAAGTAAGATTCAGGGAGTTAAACCTATGAGACAATACTACTAAGAAATTGTTTAATTTTCTACCACAGGGCGTTATCAAACGTAGGGCATCGTCTTCACATATAATTCAATAAATATGAATACAACATAATATTGTAAAACATCTTAAAAGTGTAACAGTGGAGTTTCTTGCCCATTCTTCTCCATACGAAACCACCTTTTGGCGGGGGCGACTAGAATCAATTCTGTTTTATTGTAAATGTTGTCGTTCAAAAGAATCTTTTATGAAAATAAATGCTTGATTTTTGAAATAAATGCTCTGACTTTGACTTTAGACGGCCCAGAATTAACATTCTATAAACGATGACGGAAAAGTAAAAAATGTATTGTAGTGAAAGTCGTTGCAGAAATACGAAATGTTTTTAAGGGTCCCATCAGTTTTGCGGACTAAAAACAGAAAAAACCGGGCAAGAGCGAGTCGGACTCGCGCACCGAGGGTTCCGTAACATCCGGGTTTATGCATAAGGTTTATGTTTATGAAATTAAATGTTTTTTTATTATTTTTGAGTTGATTGAATGAATGGTAAATTGTGGTTTACTATTTATGACGTATTAAAAATAACTACTTACTAGATCTCGTTCAAACCAATTTTCGCTGGTAGTTTACATGATAATGTACATCATATATTTTTTTTAGTTTTATCATTCTCTTATTTTAGAAGTTACAGGGGGGGGGACACACATTTTATCACTTTGGAAGTGTCTCTCGCGCAAACTATTCAGTTTAGAAAAAAATGATATTAGAAACCTCAATATCATTTTTGAAGACCTACCCATAGATACCCCACACTTATGGGTTTGATGAAAAAAAAATTTTTGAGTTTTGGTTCTAAGTATGGGGAACCCTAAAATTTATTGTTTTTTTTTCTATTTTTGTGTGAAAATCTTAATGCGGTTCACAGAATACATCTACTTACCAAGTTTCAACAGTATAGTTCTTATAGTTTCGGAGAAAAGTGGCTGTGACATACGGACGGACAGACAGACAGACAGACAGACAGACAGACAGACAGACAGACAGACATGACGAATCTATAAGGGTTCCGTTTTTGCCATTTGGCTACGGAACCCTAAAAAACCTTTTTTTTCAGCGCAAATTTCTCAATATCCTTAAGTTATCTAGTTTTTTTTAAAATACACAAGTATTTATCACCTATCTATCTAGTAAGTCTACGAATTTAAGTTTTAATAACTACTTAATAAAAAATTCGTTTATAAGGCATTATTTAGATATTTTACTACAATTAAATTAGTAGTCAAAATAAAAATATAAAAATTGAGTTTGGTAGATAAACACCTCAAATTTTAAAATATTTAACGCTTTTAGTTATTTTCAATAAATTCTTACGCGTAGGCGACGGTTTTGCGCATGACTTTATTGGGTTTTTTCAGCGTAGTCAACATTTTTTTACAAGTACTAATTCATTAAACTTAAAAAAAATAAATCGTACACTTACTAATATACTATATGCCTAGTATTTAGGATTTTTTTTCAGATCGTTATTTGCTACCAGTTAGCTAAAAAAGCAATCGAAAAACTTGGTGTTTCGTGATTACGTAGAAACGTGTGTTAGTTTTTTTTTTTTTGGAATTAGTATTAAGTAGTTATCAAAACTTAATTTAGATAGGTGATAAATACTTGTGTATTTTTAAAAACTCTAGATAACTTAAGGATATTTGCGCTGAAAAAAAATATTTTTTCTGTTTTTTGTCCGCGAAACTGATAGGGACCCTTAATGCGATTGCCTCTCGTTTAGGCCCAAGATAGCAAGATGTCAGTTAATAGATGTACACTCATGGTATAAAATCGCTTGACCCTTCATTTTAATCTCAAATGGAGTCTGATCATTTTGAACCGTTCGTCCCGAGATTATGTTTGCCTCCGACTGTACAGTAACGATCTTGTGTAACACTGCCCTTTGACCCGTCGCTAACGAAGCCCCCGGTGTAGCCACGTTATTTGTTTAGCTTCACATGTAATACAGGATTTATGCTTCAGGAATTGTACAATTGGAAATTCTCAGTACCTAGCGGTTCGGATTTGTGTTTGATTCTTCATAGGCTCGTCCCTATTGGGGATTCTATTAGGAATTTCTATGTACAAGTATGTAGTACAAGTCTTCTTTGTGTCGCCGGCAAGACAGTTAAAAAAAATAATACAAAAATTTTGTTGGGCGAAAACTTTGCCTCCTCCACAGCGTTTTCGGTGGCACCGGAAGGTCACTTCGGTTGCATGTTTTGGGGCATTTGTGATCTTAATGACCATTTACTATCAGAAAGCGATGTATGTCTGAATTTAAATTCAATTATTCTACTTGAGGGCCCCGGGGCTAAATACCTAATAAGCAAAGGTCGATCGACCAGGTTGAGCTACGCTTGCCGCGGTTGGTCTGTAGATGGGTGACCATCTTTACATACCGTGACCCCTGCGTGCCTCGGAAAGCACGTTAAGCCGTTGGTCCCGGCAGTCATTCGTGGATCTTTGACAGTTTTTACGGGCAGTCAGAAGCCCGAAAGTCTGACAACCAGTCTTATCAAAGGGCATCGTATTACCCAGTAACAGGGTTGTGGAGGTCAGACAGGCAGTCGCTCCATGTGAAATACTGGTATTCAGCTGCATCCGGTTAGAGGCTACGCAGATGATGATATTCTACTGCACAAATACCTGACTTGTTTGTAAACCAGCGACACGCCCCTGTTTCGTTCGTTTTTTACGACTTGATAAAACATGGAGGTTTCTTTATGTATATTTAAGTTTAATATTAATGAATAATACATATAAGAATTACCAAACTTAAGTGGCAGTGGGCAGGGTACATTGCTCGCAGAACAAATGGCCGAAAGGTTCTGGAGTGGCGATCGTGTAGCGTTGACCTCCCACAAAGTGGACCGATGACCTGGTGAAGGCCGCAGGAATCCGCTGCATGCGGGGAGCACAGAACCGGTCCAAGTGGCGGTGCTTGGGGGAGGCCTATGTTCAGCAATGGACTGTTCGTCATGTTCGTGAACGGGCGCCGTCAGTGGGGACTGGCCATTCTTTGCTGCCATGGCTTATTTTAATTTAATATTTGAATTGTTTTTTTTTTTTTCGTCTTTTCGTTGCGGACGCTTTTAACGTTCTGCACCGTTCTCACATGCATAATTTTTAACATGAATGATGTAAACAAGACTTTGTAACCATATTATTTTGATTTAAAAGAGTGTCTATGGAGTTTCTTGCCCGTTCTTCTCCATAGGTACCTACGCATTGGAATGGGCAACTAGCTTCATCTTTCTGACTGACCGACCCCTTGACAATTCAAAAGTGCCTGTAATTGGTTTAATTGAAATAAATGCTTTGAGTTTGAGTTTGAGTTTGAGGACGTTTTTCGGCTGAAATGATGATTATGATGATACATACGTACTTTCCGAAATAAATTCGTTTTAATTAATTTAATTCGAAAAAATAAATCCGTTTTAAAAACGCAGTTCACACAGAGAGTCACAGAAAGCGACATTAATTTAGAAATGTATAGTTACAGAAGATGGTTTGGCTAAGTTATATTTCACTTCAATTGCTCTACTGTATTAACACCTGCTTTCCTTGTCTATTACTAAACAAATGTCTTATCATTCTCGATTTATTTCTTTCAATGCTCCTGTTTTACTATTTGTATTTCCTGTGCGAGTCCCGAATAAAATATTTCTCTTTCTTTCTTTCTTTAGTTAGCTTATTTATTTGTACAGAACCCTGTTTTACGCGTGGGCAGTTGGCAGGTTTAATGTTATGTTGGTGATATTTCACAGTGAACCGGGAGCAGGTCCTACAGCTTATTAAATAAATATTTACGGAACTATCTTTGTGATTAACTAGACATTCACTTGAAATGACTTGAATGTATGGACTCTGTGAAGACTGCCATTTCTTTAGAAGCTTTCTTTGGCGTGTGGTGGGTACAGGATGACTAATTAAAGTCTATGAGGAATACTAAATTCCATTTATATATTTTTTTTTTATAATCTGTTATTCGATAACTTTATAACATCCAAATTTCAGTTCTTACTATTTTCAATTTTCTTTTTTGAAACGTTCCTATTTTGTAAACTTTCTTTGTATGGGAACTTTATCTCAATCTTCTAATTTGATGAACGTTGAAGAGTGCTCCCTGTGGTTTTTGCATAGAGTTAATAATCCATCCAATTTGTAGCAGCATCGTCCTATCACACATAATACAGTAGGTAAGTACCTACTTGTTTAGTAAAGTTAGGGTTGATTTTTCAATCGACAAATAATTTTTATTCGCGGAATAAAATTGACGTCTGACTATTTATTGTATGGAAGAACTGTCAAAAATCAAATTTATTTCTCCGATAAAATTATCTGGCGCTGGAAAAATCAGTCCTTAGTTTAACAGCCCGCACTGGGGCCGCGTGGTGAATTAACAGACAGGAGGCCTGTGTCCCAGCAGTGGGAACGTTCTGGGCTAATTATGCTAGTAAAGTTCAGCTTTGTGAAGCATTGTCTTCGTCACGCATATTATCTGTAAGTATGACTGTCTTTTTCTAAAGTTTGATGCGTCATACTTATTTATACGTGGGTAACAAAAGAAATCAGTCATACAAAAGTGCAATATCTGCGTGGTCAAAATGAATAGAAGAACAGCTAGTTTTTTTTAAACAGGTGGAACAGATTTTTTTTAAAATAACCCACTAGAAATTGTAACTCCCCCTGAGTTATCTGGTTCGGAATCATGTACTAAATCCACAGATATCCACTAAATCCATGGTTATAGGTTGTGCGTCGATGTATCATAGGTGTGTGTGTGTTCCTATTTGTATATTATACAGAATAGTATACAAATAGGAGGAACAACATGAGTGAAGTATTATTTAATTTCACTTAGGGCTGATTTTTCCATCACCAGATAACTTTTATTCGAGGAATAAAATTGACGTTTGACAGTTTTTGTATGAAATAACTGTCAAAATTTCAAAATTATTCCTCGAATAAAGCTATCAGATGATTGAAAAATCAGCCCTTAGGGCTGATTTTTCAATGGACAGACAATTTTTATTCGTGGAATAAAATTGACGTCTGACAATTTTTGTATGAAAGAACTGTCAAAAATTCAAAAATAATCCTCGTATAAAATTATCTGGCGTTGGAAAAATCAGCCCGTAGAATAATGAAAAAAAAAAGTTAAAGTAGTAGGATGAAGCATTTTTTATGGGTACTGTACTGTTCTAACAAAGGGCCATAAGAACAAAACTGTATAACACAAATCACAAAGAACAATTTCCTTCACAGTTCCTTAGTCAATCTTCGAAGAAGGCCCGTGTTTAGTTCTAGACTTTTACGGTGTCTATGTATGATATGTGTGCGTGCCATGTGTGTTGCCAATAAAATAAATAGCAAATACAGGATGCGGTGGCTACCTACGCTGTCGACTCTTACCGATTAATTATCACTACCTTTATTAATATATAAACGTCAGTTTGTCCGTCCATTTCAAATGTCTTGGTAGCAATTATTTTTGATTTTGTGTAGGTTTAATTATTTGATAGGATTTTAAGCTTGTGTTCAAATGAATGAAATGAAATATAGTTAGTAGGGGATTTTGATTGGTTTTATAATTTTATGACAGTTCATAAAATATTAATTAGCTAGCTATTTCTTGAGATGCTATGCCAATTTCTATAGTGCCGTTATATATAAGTACAGGATTATTGGTAAAACATTAACAACCTCTTAAGAGGTCATTGTACTCATCATTATGAACAACTTTTACTATGGGACCAAACCTGAATTCGCGAAAAAAAAAATCAGCTGTTCCCTACATTTTGACGAGTTATACGAACATAAATGTAGGGAACAGCTGATTTTTGAAAAATCAATAGGTTAGGTAAGTGTAGGCTATTAGTCAAGAATCAGGACAATCAGCGTAATTTCGCAAATATTTATCTTACAGTTTCTGCAACAGGTTCGTTGATTTTCTTGGATAAGCTCATCCAGCAAAATTACCGAACACAAGAACCAGTTAAGCTTAGTAGCAAGCTTCAACAATGTCAAACTTTAAAACATCAGCTTACTGAGTGTGTACATAGTTACTGACTGCTTCAACATCTGAAAGGAGTGTTACCCTATCCTAACTTGGCAAACGGAGTTCAAGTTAATTGAATCGAGTCTATCGACAAGCGCACGCGCAGCAAGTGGCAAAACTATTTTTTCTCCCCAGCAACACATTTGTCGTCGACCCGTCAATTAGTCGATATCAAAAAAGGAACTTGTTCTCATTGTTTTCAATTCCCAAAAGAAATAACGTCAACGTTGAAATACGCAGCGAAGCCGTGGGGCGTGTCACTAGTATAAAACTATACTAGTTTGTCATTCTTCACGCATATACCGACGGTAGTCGCTACCGCAATTGCTTGGTGCGCGTACGTCGATAAAATATATAATTCGCAATTTAAATTATCCAACGACCGTTCCTCCGACAGTTGAATTTAAACTTTGTTTAGTAGCTTGTAAGGGTTGTATTTTATTGGATTGTTGGTGAATGTAAGATGTTTTGTATAAATCATGTGTTTTGATCGGTTCTGCGCGCACCTGCCCAGGCTGACTGATCGCGGTTACGTGCGGAAACTTATAGGACGATGAAATAATCCTATGCCACGCTTATTATTGACCGGCTGCATTTAAAATCGGACTATATTTTACTTTACTTATTCCCCCGTTTGATGTATTATTTCGAGACAGTCGTATTTGTTTCATATTCCGAACAAATACGACTTTTGAATTTCTGATCGGCAAGCTGGATTCTTTTATTTATCGTTGTGGGTAATGAATTATACGTTTTTATTTAACGAGGGCCTGTCAACGGTTGGCTATTTTACACCAAAATAAATATCTTTCACCAAGTCTTGTATCTCTATCCAAACGATTTATTTATTTCAATTGGTCGTATTTTACTGGCAAAATGCTCGCCTTTAACATGTTTCCCTTTTACATGGGAATTAAACATAACTGACGAAATGAGGGTGCAAACGCCAGCACATCAAGCTACTGCAATCTGTCAAATTTCTTTAATAGATTTTCAACTTTATCGCTGAAGTATAAGGTACAAAGTTGATTGGGAAAATTTGACAGTTTCGGGTAGCTTGATGTGCTGGCGTCTGTACTATAGATACACCTCTGCCTTACCTTTCGGCACATACAGGCGTGATGTTATGTTGTTTTACGCTATTTCCAGAAACACGCAATATACCGTAACTTTTTAAAATAACTTTATACTGGAAATACTTTAAATGGTAGTCCCAATTAAAACTGCGTTGCTCACTATCTGCAGACCATATTTTTTCCGCGGAACACAGATAAATGTATATGACACGCGTTTACTAGATCGTGTGCGGATAAGCGACCTGATCGTTTGATAATCACATCTAGAGGCGAAAATAAACGCGAAATCCAGTTAAATGTATATGTGGGTCGCTATGCACCTTGCATGCCATTCCGAACGAGTCCTGAGGTGTAATATACTGGACAAAGAAAGCACCTCTTGCGCATGACCGACCATCTTTATTCATGAGCCTTATCAATTTGTTGGCAGCCGGGCTTACAATATAATACTCGGTTGCCGCAATACTGGCAACCGAGTATTACACTACATAATTACCTGGAGAATATTAAAACGAAGTAAAAACTGTGACGTGTTACCTTTTTTTCTACATAATTGTACTTTTAAGGGGGAAACGCTAAGGTCGTCGTTCGTCGTCGTTTCAGCCGATAGACGTCCACTGCTGGACATAGGCCTCCCCCAATTTTGGGAGGGTTTGCCATAATCGCCACGCTTGGCAGGCGGGTTGGCGATCGCAGTATGGTATGATGGTGGAATACATAGAGAACGCTGCTGCCCATTCTCCGGTACGATCCTTAGTCGCCTTTTACGACACCCACGGGAAGTAAGGGGTGGTGGTATTCTTTAAGTCCGGCACCACACAGACAACGCTAAGGTAGCCCGCGAAATTCAAATTTTCTTACGTTTTTTGCAATTTGCTGGTCAGTACCTATTAAGTTGTACGTTGATTAAAATATGATTCGCGGTCGTAACTAATATGTATTTACAGAATCATAATTATTAGGATCAGTAATACAACTTGTTAAGTTAGTCATCATCATCATCATCATCATCATTTCAGCCGAAAGACGTCCACTGCTGGACATAGGCCTCCCCCAAGCACCTCCACTTCGACCGGTCCTGTGCTTCCCGCATCCAACGGGTTCCTGCGGCCTTCACAAGGTCATCGGTCCACCTTGTGGGAGGCCTTCCAACGCTACGTCGTCCGGTACGCGGTCGCCACTCCAGAACCTTTCGGCCCCATCGGCCATCTGTTCTGCGAGCAATGTGCCCTGCCCACTGCCACTTAAGTTTGGCAATTCTTCGGGCTATGTCGGTTACCTTGGTTCTCCTGCGGATCTCCTCATTCCTGATTCGATCACGCAGGGAAACTCCAAGCATAGCCCTCTCCCTGTCTCACACCTCGCTGCAGAAGGATAGGTTTCGAGGCCTGATCCTGGAGTCTGACTGACATAGTGGCGTTTTCGTACAGACACTTCAGCACTTCGATGTACCGATAGTCGATCTGGCACTGTTGAAGAGACTGCAGCACAGCCCATGTTAAGTTCGAGCGGACCTGCTCAGGCTCCGAGGAGCCGGCCCCCGGGAGGTGCCGCAAGGAGGGGCGCGGCATGGGCGGGGCGGGACCGTGCCTGCTGAGGACCGAGTTCTGACTCTGGTGCGGCAGGAGTTGGCTGCCTTCCAGAGTCGGTTTTCCGCCCTGGAGGCCATTGTCCTGCGCCCCCCTCTAGCAGCGAGCCAGCCGGCCTCGGGCCAGCGGAAGAAGGCGGCTTCGTATGCCGCCGCCGCGGCTAACACGGCCAAACCGAGTTCGTCGGGGCAGGCCAAAAGCGGGGCCATGCCGGAACCCGCGAGGGCCCCAACCCCGGCGGCGAGACCGCCGCCCCCGCCTCCTAAATCTCCACCGACCGACGCCGAATGGCAAGTAGTCGGGGAGAAAAGGAAGGCGGGAAAGGCAGCAAGGGCGGCCAAACGAAAAGAGAGGCGGCAGCGGCGCAAGGAGAGAAACGTCGCGGCTAGGCTTCGTGCCCCTAAGACCGCAGCTGTAGTGATCACACTACAGCCGGAAGCCGAGAAGAAGGGCATGACCTACGGCGACGTGCTCACCAAAGCGAGGGCGGCGGTGAAGCTCGAGGAGCTCGGGGTCACCGGTGGCGTCCGGGTAAGGGTCACTGCGACTGGTGCCCGGATGCTGGAGGTCCCCGGTGCGGCCAGCGGCCCGACCGCTGACGCTTTGGCCGAAAGGCTTAGGGCATCCCTAAACGCGGACGAGGCCAGAGTGTCCAGACCCACCAAATGCGCTGATTTGCGCATCTTGGGTTTGGACGACACCGCGACGGAGGAAGAGGTGGTGGCCGCGATCGTTAGGACCGGGGGGTGCCCTGCCGAGCAGGTGAGGGCGGGCACCATCCGTCTTGACTACACGGGGATGCGAGCCGTTACGGTGAGCTGCCCCGTGTCGGCGGCCCGGAAGATAGCCGAGGAGGGCCGAAGGCTCCTGGTGGGCTGGGTTTCCGCGCAGGTGAAACTGCTGGAACCCAGACCTCTGAGGTGCTTCCGCTGCCATGTGGGCAACCACGTGGGAGTAAAATGCCCCTCGGAGGTGGACCGCAGCAGTCACTGCTTCCGTTGTGGTCAGCCCGGTCACAAGGCCGGCTCCTGTAAGGCCACGCCGCACTGCTTCGTATGTGCGGCAGCTGGCAAGCCGGCCGATCACCGGGTTGGGAGCAAGGCCTGCGCTCCACCCGCCAGAGCCAAAGGCAAGGGCAAGCCCCCCGTCACCGCCGTCACCGCCGCCGCCGCAGCCACAGCCGCCGCCACTGCCGACTCCACCGTCGTTGCCGCTGGAACTTCCGCGGCAGGGCCCTCACAGGGGGCTAGGGGGGAGGCTGACATGGAGTGCCAATAACGGCCCCATTACGCCTCCTCCAGGCGAACATCAACCACTGCGCCTCTGCTCAGGATCTGTTGCTCCAGAGCATGGCGCAGTGGTCGATCAACATCGCCGTGGTCGCTGAGCCGTACTTCGTCCCGCCCAGGGATTACTGGGTGGAGGACCTGAGCGGCTCAGTGACCCTAATTTCGTCGGCCGCCGCCGGTACACCGTCCCTCGAGGCTGTCAAGAGGGGACGGGGTTGCGTGGCAGCACGCTTCGGGGAGATTGTTGTGGTGGGGGTATACTTCTCCCCGAACCGAACTCTCGCCGAGTTCCACAACTCCCTTGCGGAGTTGAGAGTCGTCGTCGTCGGGTTCCGTTCCCTCCCCGTGCTCGTCCTCGGGGACTTCAATGCCAAGAATGTGGCTTGGGGTTCCAGGTATAAGGACACATGGGGCAGGATGGTGGAGGACTGGGCTCTGGAGACAGGCCTGGTCGTCCTAAACCGGGGTTCTGTCCCAACGTGTGTGCGGATGCGGGGTGAATCAGTGGTGGACATTTCGTTCGCCAGCCCCGCTCTGTTGCCGCACGTCGTCGACTGGCGCGTCATGGAGGGGGTGGAGACCTACTCCGACCACCGGTACATCCGGTTCGACGTCTCCGCCCAGACCTCAAGCGCGCCGGTCCGACAGGCCCCGAGTGGTCCGCGGTGGGCGCTGAAGCAGCTGGACCGGGAGCTTCTCCTGGAAGCCTCGATCGTGCCGGCCTGGGTGTCACCACCGGACAGGCCTGCTGACATCAACGACGAGGCGGAGTGGTTCCGGGAGGCCATGTCCGAAATATGTGACGTGGCAATGCCCCGGGTCCAGCCAGGACGCGCCTGGCGCCAGGTGTACTGGTGGTCGCCGGAGCTGACGACCCTGCGCGAAGCGTGCGTCGCTGCGCGGCGCCGGTACGCCAGGCACCGCAGGCTCCGTATCCGCCCTCCGGATACGGAAGCCATTCAGGCGGAGCTGTACGAGGGGTACAGAGCGGCGAAAACCGCCCTCCGAGCGGAGATCCTGCGGGCCAGAGGACTGGCCCGCGAGGAGTCGCTGGAGACTCTGAACCGGGACCCGTGGGGACGCCCCTACAAAATGGTGCGGGATAAACTCCGCCCATGGGCGCCCCCGCTGACGCAGAGTCTCCGGCCCCAGCTCGTGGAGGACGTGGTGGGCGCTCTGTTCCCTTCACGAGGGGAATATACACCCCCGCCCATGGCTCCGCCTCCTGCGGTGCCCGATGCGGACCACACTGCCGACGACGACGATGCTCCGGAGGTGACCGAGGTAGAGTTGAGAGTGGCGGTACGTAGGCTGAATGCCAAAAATACCGCCCCAGGACCCGACGGCTTACCTGGGAAAGCCTGGGTTCTGGCCATGGAGGCTCTCGGGCCTCGACTGAGGGGGCTCCTAAGCGCATGTCTGGAGAGGGGCCAGTTTCCACTACATTGGAAAACGGGGAAGCTGGTCCTCATTAAGAAGCCGGGGCGCCCTGCGGACTCTCCGTCCGCTTACCGGCCCATTGTGCTGCTCGACGAGGTGGGCAAGCTCTTTGAAAGAGTCATTGCAGACCGCCTCGTCGGGCAGCTGATGCGGGTGGGGCCGGACCTGGCGGAGGGCCAGTTCGGTTTCCGCAGGGGGCGCTCTACGGTTGACGCTGTCATGCGCGTACGAGCCCTCACGACGGGGAATGCTGTTGCCCGGGGTGGGGTCGTCTTGGCGGTGTCTCTAGATATTGCCAATGCCTTCAACACCCTGCCCTGGAGTTGCATCAGGGAGGCACTCCGTCATCACCGGATGCCGACCTACCTCTGTCGCGTGGTCGAGGCCTATCTGTCGGACAGGGCCGTCATCTACCCCGGTCATCAGGGAGAGTGGAACCGGCAAGAGATGTCGTGCGGTGTCCCACAGGGATCGGTCCTGGGGCCGCCTCTGTGGAACATCGGGTACGACTGGGTGCTGCGCGCCGACCTCCCTAGCGGCGTCAGCGTAGTTTGCTACGCTGACGACACGCTCGTCCTGGCGCAGGGGAGGTCGCACCAGGCGGCGGCGGAACTAGCGACACGCGGGGTTGCGACAGTCGTTGAAAGGATCCGGCAACTGGGACTCGAGGTGGCCCTGCACAAGTCCGAGGCCATGTGTTTTCATGGCCCTCGGAACGCGCCACCGTCGGGTTCCCAAATAACAGTAGGAGGGGTTCACATCGGCGTCGAGTCGACGATGAAGTACCTGGGACTCGTCCTCGACAGCCGGTGGAATTTCGTGGAGCACTTCAGACGTTTGGCTCCCAGACTGGAGCGGGCCGGGGCTGCGTTGAAGCGGCTCCTGCCCAATCTAGGGGGTCCAAACGCCTCCTGCCGGAGGCTCTACGCGGGGGTCGTGCGGTCCATGGCCCTTTACGGGGCACCGGTGTGGGCGCGTTCACTGAGGCGGCGACCAGCCCGGCGGTTGAACGCGTCCCAGAGGGTCATGGCCGTCCGGCTAGTCCGGGGTTACCGCACGGTCTCCGGGGAGGCAGCGAGCCTCCTTGCCGGATTGCCGCCATGGGATCTGGAGACCAAAGTCCTCGCTCACATATGGGAGTGGCGAGAGGAGGTAAAACGCCGGGGCGTAACTCCGCTGCCGCGACAAATCGCGGCGCAGCGGACAGAGCTCCGGCGGGATCTCATGGCGACATGGAGAGTGCGACTGTCGCAACCCAGTGCTGGGCACGCCACAATTGCGGCGATAAGTCCCCTCTTTGAGGAGTGGCTAGGGAGGCGCCACGGCGTCCTCACCTTCCGCCTAACGCAGGTCCTCACCGGGCACGGCTGCTTCGGGAGGTTCCTGTTCAGAATAGGGCGGGAGGAAACGCCCGGGTGTCACCATTGTGTGGATCGCCCGGAGGACACGGTGGAGCATACGGTGGAGATCTGCCCAGCTTGGGCAGAGCACCGCCGTGTCCTCACGGAGGCGATCGGCGGCGGCGATCTCTCGCGTCCGGCCCTAGTCCGGGCCATGGTACGGAGCGAGAGTGCATGGGAGGCTGTCGCCTCCTTCTGCGAAGCAGTGATGCTCGCGAAGGAGGAGGCGGAGCGCGTGAGGGAGAGGCAATCCTTGCGCCCTCACGCCCCTAGCCGCCGCAGGAGACGCCCTGGGCGTCGGGAATCGATAGCCGATTCCCGGCCACCGTAGGCGCGGGCTTGCGGACGGTAAGGACCAGGCCCGGGTCGACGGCGCGTTGTGTTCCACGCGCGCCTCAAGGAGATGTCAGCACCAACTGACGGGGTCCGCTAGGGCTGATGCCCGCCAGGGTCGCGGGTTGTTCGAAAGAGATACCGTGGCCCCTGGCACAGGCAACTGAAGGAACACGGGTGGGTTTTAGTCAGTAAGAGTCTGACACTCCCTTCCGCTCCGCCCAGAACGGATTTGATGATTTCCCACCCAAAAAAAAAAAAAAGCCCATGATAAGTTAGTATAATTGTTAAATGTCAATATTTCATGAAATGTCATCATATTGACGACTTTAATAATTTTATTTCTGTAAACATATTTGTAACGATCGCGAATTATATTTTAATCAACGTACAACTTAATACCGACCAGCAAATTGCAAAAAACGTAAAAAAAAATAATTTCGCAGGCTACTCTGGCGCTTTCGCCTTAAACCTATTTCGGTTTAAACTCAAAAGCTTAAAACTTTTAAGTGACCTTTTCGCATTTCAATTAAAATGAACAAGACGAATTTAAAGATTAAAATCTAATTATCATTTAGATTTGAAAATTGTAGTTTGGTTGTGAAAAAAATATGCCTTTACGGTCAGTTGGAGATATCGGTTGGTTAATCTATCATTTGGTGGATCGAATGGTTTTGAATATACACAAAAGTGTCTAGGGATCAACATATATTTTTGCAATAACTTTTCTCCTGATTGATATTAATTAAAATTTTCTTTAAGGATTCATCAAATAAAGTGTTTTCGTTTGTCACAGTAACGATAAACCAAGTCACCTTTGCATTAATAAAGAAATTTGCCATTTTCCTAATAAAGGGATTTTTGACATTTGAACCACTAACACAAAAGTTCGAAAAAAAGACTGAAATAACAGTTTTCTTTAAAATTTTATTGGGTAACTTAAACAATTAATAATCCGTGTTTCTACCGCGAACACTAACAACACAAGAACATCGGTTTGGCATACTCAAAATGAGTTCATCCAAATCACGCTGTGGAATGGCCGCCCATGTTCGTTGCAACAACAAAAAAAGGTCTTCTTGCGACTGGATACCCTCCATATTCGGCAGAGCTCTTCTCTGTAGCATATCCCATGTATGCTCAATCGGGTTCAAGTCTGGCGACTGAGCAGGCCAGGGCAGGACATTGATGTTAGCTGCGGCGAGAGTCTGTCTTACAACTCTTGCGGTGTGCGGTCGTGCATTATCATGCATTAACTGAAATAAGGGACCGATTTGCACTTGTAGAGGAACGATGACGTCTGATACAATCGTCTCAGCATAAATTTGAGCGTTGAGGTTGCCTCTGATCCAAATCAACTCAGTTCTTCCGCCGATCCAAATACCCGCCCATACCATGATGGTTCCACCACTATAAGGATGGACTTCCTGGCAGGATTTTAATCGCTGTTGGCGTCCAGGGGTTCTCCAGTGTCGTATACGTCTTGTATCCGGTCTCATACCAAAACGAGACTCATCAGAAAATCACACGAAACGCCATTGTTCTTCTGCCCAATTTCTGTGTTCAAGAGCCCATTGATATCGAATCCTACGATTGTGCATTGCTATAGGTGGTACCCGTAGCGGTCTTCGGGAATGAAGGTTCACTTCATGCAAGCGGTTTCTGACTGTTTGGTCGCTAATTAAGTTCCCTGAAGAGTGATGAAGCCTCACGGCTAACATCATGGCGGTTATGGTTGGAGCTCTTCGAGTTAAGATTTGAATGTATCGGTCTTGTCTCCGTGTGGTGCAGCGATACCGTCCTCCATGGCGCTCAGCCACGGTACCAGTGCTTCGGTAACGTGTCCAAAGTCGACTGATAACACTCTGACTTGTATTCAGAGCTAAAGCCACAGTACGTTGCCGGGAACCAGCTTCTATCATTCCCACGGCTCTGAGCATTTCTTCCCTGCTTAAATGACGTCGCCGCTCCATAATAACGTTGGTTTTAATCAGTAGTAGGGAAACAGTAGCACTAATAATGTCTTCAATGCGTTGTATGTTTTTATAGGGAAAATATTGACAGCTGATTTTCATCTTTTACTCGAATTTGATTCACAGTTCCTGATTCAAATTATGAAATGCACCAAAAAGGATCCATATAAATTTATAAAATCATAAATTTATTACAAAGCCACATCTCAATCTCAAGAAATCCGCATAAAAATGCTTGATCCCTAGACACTTTTGATGTGTGTATGTTTTTGATACATTCCTTCACTCTTTCTTGATAAAAGAGAGTCTACCATAAAAAAAACATGAGTAGTCAAAACAGTTATAATATGGTATTCCTTTACGAGGATGGATGGAGAGGGAGAAAAGGCCAAAGAAAAGTTGGATGAATTATGTGAGAAATGATAAGGGAGAGAATGATGACATGGCAAGAGAAGGGAGTGAATGATAGCGTGATGGTTGGTAGGGGATAATGGAAGAATAAAACGTGTTACCCCAAGTAACATGGGACAAGGGCAGGAAGAAGATGATGATGATTCCTTTAAGAACACATTCAAACGTTTAAAAATTGCAGAACACATGATGCAAATCCTCTAACTCCTCCCATATAACGCCGTAGCCAATGGTAAGTAATGAAGTTTTATCGTCGTCCAATATTCTCATTCCATATTCTCCACAAAAAACCAACAGAACCTTCCACCCAAAACTAGAAACTGACCGATATTGAGGCGAACTAAAGGAGCTAAGTACAGCCCAATTATCGTTAGGTTTGAACCAATCGGCGGTAACCACAGGCCGGACGGTGCTACAATGAATTATTGTATTTCAACGTTCGCCCCCGGCGTTATTACCATGGGTAATTGCACGCCGCCTGCGTACGCGCAGGGCTCTTCCCCGTAACTTATTTGGTGTGATATGAGAACAATTTGACTCCGTGAAGATTTATGACCGGAGATAATGACGTTCTAGGTAGTCGGAACGCTAAATTGTTTTCCTTTGCGTTTTCTAGATGCTCCTTTTTGGCGATTTGTGATGCGATTATATTACCATCGAAAGTAAACTACCGGTGTTCTTTTGTTTTGTTACTTTGTTGCAATATTACGGCGAGACTCATCTCATGTTAATTTAGTGGAATCCAATTCCTTTGTCTATTGAGAAAGCAGTTAGTTTCTTTCCAATTAAGAATGTTTCGTTTAGTTCCCATACAATTTATCATACAGCAACGTTTCTGGGTCGAATTACACACAGAGTTTAATTAAAACCTCGGAGTACATCTAAAGTTGAAGACGCAAAGCCAAGGGCACACCTAGATGAAAAAATATTCAAATATAACTGTCGAACAATTTACATGCAACTAGTTACCTTATAAGGCTCAGACAGCGTCAATAGCGATTGAAAAACTTTATTATTATGCAGAACATAGACGTTGGATGCGAGGTCATCAATCTTGATGATGCAGCTATGATCTTAGTTGCATTATTACGTGGTGCCTCACGGCCCATCGTCCTCAGGGCGTTGCCGTTGCGATAATCATCGGCCTCCCTACTCAATGTCACAGGTTAGTTGTCTATTAACCCCCAAGGTACACTAGGTGCCGGTTATATGGATTTATCGGACTCTGATCGCCGTTTAATGGGTCATATTTACGCTATATGTTGGCTGTGAAAATGATCCATTAAGAGGTCAAAGGCCAAAGGTGTGAGGTCACCATCCGTGTTTATATTGAATGCTGTATTATCATTTAATAATAATTGCAGTTGGAAATTATTATTTATTAATCGGAAATCGTTTCAAGCGATGCCCAATTGCAATGCACATGCATGTACGTTTCTTTGTACACGCCTTCTTTACATTCGTAAACGTGACCAATTTATTGGGAATTTTAATATTTTTAAATGACCGCAATTACAGCGATCATTCCACGGAACTTTTGAAATAAATATGTAATAATAAATGAGGAATAATTGTCTGGCTACCAGGCTACCATAATTATGTAGAAGTTGACGCATTCCATTACCGCTTCGATTCTATGAAAATGACAGATAACAATCGCGCGGCCGACGTCGCCTCGGGCGCGGTTAGATTGCGGGCTATAACTAAGTATTGAAGCATTGTTGCTCTCGGTGTACCTCGAGACTTATTTATGTACATGGTGTTGCTTAATGAGTGAGGGTCGATGGCTGTCGGGCCGCTGTCATGGGGCGTAAAGACTTCAATCATTTTGATATACAAACACCTTTAGTAAATATCAAAGTTGTAGCTTGCAAATACATAATATCATTGTAGGCAGTTATTTTAATATGGTAATAGGGCAGTTGTTGTTAGGTAGGTTATAAATGGTTTTGGGTTTTCTTGGTAAGGTGTGCCTAGAGGATTCTTTACTTTTGGAATTACAGATGATAGGTCTTAGTCAGTAATATATGCAGTTAGTAACTCATAATGTAAGAGAAAGCTGCTAGTACGTACCTAATGGCCGGTAATTCATATTTGTAATATTCGTTTGAAATGTTTAATATATGGGGTCACAGGTTAAACTTAGCCAGTATACGAGTATACTGGGTGCGAAGGGAGTTTACACTTGTCGCGTATCTGGTGAAATTACTTCGTGGTATCGAGCATAATCCAGGAGTTCTGCGTACCGGACCGCCACGGGCAGGGCTGGGCTGGGCTGGGCAGGAAGCTCCGTCGAGTCTTCTCGTCGCTTATTCCACAGAGCCTAAAGACTGTCTTTAATCAGTGCGTCCTGCCAGCCATGACTTACGGAGCCGAAACGTGGACACTCACGGTACGGCTGGTCCATAAATTCAAGGTCGCTCAGCGAGCTATGGAACGGGCTATGCTTGGAGTCTCTCTGAGGAATCGAATCCGCAACGAGGTGGTCCGGCAGAGAACCAAAGTTCTCGACGTAGCTCACAGAATAAGCAAGCTGAAGTGGCAATGGGTCGGCCATATTAGCCATAGAATTGATGACCGTTGGGGTAGACGTGTTCTTGAGTGGAGACCGCGAATCGGTAAACGTAAGGTGGGACGTCCTCAAGCTAGGTGGAGCGACGATCTTCGGGGCTCGTCGGCGCTTCGGGAGATGCTTGTATAGACGCCAGCACATCAAGCTACTTCAATCTGTCAAATTTCTTTAATAGATTTTCAACTTTATCGCTTAGGCATTAGGTTCAGAGTTGATTGGGAGAATTTGACAGTTTCGGGTAGCTTGATGTGCTGGCGTCTGTACAATCGCCGCGCCCAACTCCTGTATCCCAAAGAACAGCTATTTAAACCATTTTTTTTAAATCGTTACGGTTCACCCTCTTCTCACAAAAAGAAGTATCACATGTAGTGTAGCAAACTCAGCTTTACTGTTAGGTCTACACTTGCAAGCACATATGGTGTTAAGTGCTTATCTCAACCAATCATCGTCTCCTACCCTGAAGAACAACCATTAAAACTACTGTATGACATTTGAGAGAGAAAGGATCCCATTTAAAAAAGGGGTCCATTCTCTTCTCTCATAATTCATGGTATAACTGATAAAAACTCAAACTCTTAGCATTTCATCATCATCATCATCATTTCAGCCGAAAGACGTCCACTGCTGGACTGGGTTTGCCATAATCGCCACGCTTGGCAGGCGGGTTGGCGATCGCAGTATGGTATGGTGGTGGAATGCATAGAGAACGCTGCTGCCCATTCTCCGGTACGCCCCTTAGTCGCCTT
This sequence comes from Mesoligia furuncula, assembly GCA_916614155.1. Classification (NCBI taxonomy): domain Eukaryota; kingdom Metazoa; phylum Arthropoda; class Insecta; order Lepidoptera; family Noctuidae; genus Mesoligia; species Mesoligia furuncula. The sequence goes on from OU744808.1 coordinate 22,670,054, forward strand.
ATACGACACCCATGGGAAGTATAGGGTGGTGCTATTCTTTAAGTCATACAAAACATACAATTAGCATTTATTTCAATTAAACCATTAAAGCGGAAGAAAAAAATGTGAATTTCGCTGGCTACTTTAGCGCCCTCCCGCTCTGGGTAGAGCGGAAGGGAGTGTCAGACTCTTATTGACTAAAACCCCCCCGAGTTTCTTCCTTAGCCCTTTATGTTCCGGGCCAGCGGTAACCCTTTCGGACAATCCCGCTGACCCGGCTGGCTTCGGCCCTAAGGGGCCCTTCCTTGATGCTGACATCTCTTAAAGAGGGCCGATCCCGGCTGCACTGCAATGCTGGGCCGACCCACGGCAGGCATTTTTGAATTGTCAAAGGAGACGGTATTCAGAAAGATGAAGATAGTTGTCTATCCAAAAGAGGAGTAGGTTCCTATGGAAAAGAATGGGCAAAAACCAACATGGAAAAATATGGAAAAATAATACACGAACTTACAGCTAACAAAACAATGACTACATCTCCTAAAGAGAAAGCCTGGGTGTCGCAAGCGCAGCTATAGTGTTAGGTCCACACCTGCAAGCCGACATGGTATTATGAGCGCTTATCTCAACCTATCATTGACCAGGGGTCGGCAGCTAGTGAATACTTGTTTACATAAATACTGTATTCCAACAGTGTAGGGCTGTGCTGAAAATTTTGATTGATAAAACTTATAATGTGAAGTGTGCAAGAAAGATTGGTCGGTAAAGGCGAGGCAGGAAAGTGTGTGAGAGAGCACTGCCCAGCAGTGGGGACATGATCCTAGATCCCCTAGGGTAGAATTTTTTTTTTCATATGAATCTTTTTTGCATCATAATACGGGCTGGTTTCCGCAACTCCACGTCAATGCGCGTACTTTGCGTTTTGCATCCATAATGTACACATAAAGGTGGTAAGTATAAAACAATAGAATCAATTATGGACCCTGTCGGGCACAGCAACATTTTAAATAAGTAGGAGGGAGGAAGTGCGCTTTTATGGTTTTCCTTATTATGAAATGTCCTTTTTAGCTGTTTTTAACAATAGTACTTATTTTTATATATTATGTATTGCTCATTTATTTATTCTCTGAATATAATTTGTGTAGGGGCTGATTTTTCAATCATCTGATAACTTTAATCGAGGAATGACTTTGAAATTTTGACAGTCATATTTTTTCGTCGGTAAAAATTATTTGCTGTTTCATATGATATGATGAATTGAGCAAATGTTCCAAGATCCCTAGGGTAGAATTTATTCACCGGTAAAAAAAAAGTGTAATATAAATAAAATTCGATTTTCTAATAAATTGTGACATCTACGCCCTAAGGTTTTGATTTCTTCACTGGCAGGCCTAATGTGAACTTGTATTAGATTATAGTCATCATCATATTTTATTTGATTAAATACCGATATCCTTGCGCCATCTCATGTTCCTAGCTCGACGGGCTGCGCTGGCGCCGCTGTTGCGGCTGCTGAGACCCTCAAGCGCGAGTGGCGCAAATACTGTAACCTTATGGGTGACTGCAGCTATGAGCCGTTGTTTGGGATCGAAACGCTCGGGTCATGGGGCCCAAGTGCGGTCTCTTTTTTAAGGAAAATTCTTGCCGGCTGGTCGACACTTCACGTGACCAGAGGGCTGGGTCGTTCTTTGGCCAAAGAATTATCATTGTCATTCAACAGGGCCATACTGCTAGTTTTTTTGGGCACGTTTCCGGATGACAGCGATGCGGACGAATACCTACTTCGACGCCTAAGTGTCCTTTGTTTTTGTATTAAAATTAATTAATAATAATTAATTAATTTATTAATAAATTATATATTATTATTATTTTGTTATTATTTTATTATAATTTGTTATTATAGTATTTTTTATTTTTAAAATTTTAATAATATTGATTAATAAAATATCATTAATGCTATGAGGTTTTCAAGTATTTTCTTTTAATTTAAAGGTCAAACTAAACCTTAGATGGTCATGAAAATTCTCGATGACAGAATTGATCCATATGTAAGTGGGTTTTCAAGTGCAAAAGCGTCAACTGCATGCATAACAAGTCACATTGAAACATAATGTCCATCTGCAACAACGTCACACAGATTAAAGATCAAAATAGTCCATGAGGAATGGAATTCGTGAGCCATCTGCCAGAGCCACCATTAAATCAGTTACCCTCAATTGACACTGAGAATCATGCACAGCTGCTTCTTATCCGTGCTGGTCACTGGTGGGATTGAAGGAAATATTGCATCAACGTCTTGTGAGAGTTCATGCAGATGTTTTGAAAGGTCCTTTCAAAAGAAAAAATATAGGTAGGTACCGACAGAGCTAATTTTTCCCAAGTTTTTTTAATATGACTCCTAGATTCGTCCAGTTTAATACAAGTCTTCAACATAACTAGAAAAAGGTTTAGCCTGCTTTTCTTTTGTTGATTGCAAAGGGAAATTAAATTGTTAAGCAAATTGACTATCAACTTAAATTGTCCGTATATAATAAAAATCACAACTGTCACGACATGGCTACAACATGGCAAATTGACGTAGTGTGTATTTGCTTAGCAATTAATTTCCTTAAAATAAGGACTTATATAATTAATTATAGGAAATAATCGGCATTTGCCTTCTTATTTTAACTTAATAAAGTAAAAAAGTTAATAAATAAAATAAATAGTTAATAAATAAAACTATTGTCATGGCTTTAGAAACTGACAACCTTAATCGTAAAGGCATAATTTTCTTTAATGTGATGTTGATAGCGATGCGAGCTTTTTTCAGTGACGCAATGCTATTGTTACGTAAAATTTTACTTTCTATAACCCCTTGTTACTCAGATTTTATCATAGTCGGTAAAAATAGTTATTTTAATTTAACGGAATTGAAACTTGCGAAAATACTGTGTAGTGTAAGGTACGGCGTTTCTAAATTTGCCAAAGATGTAAACAACAATGGCCACTCGAAATTGAATAAAATCGATCTACAAGAACATTCGGCCGCTATCCCACTGGCGTTTTACGAGCGTCGGCGTCTCTCGAACGTCTGCGCAGCGTCAACGTTGACAACTTGACAAGCATTAACGTCCGCTGAACGCGACGTCAACGGCGCGTCTGCGCAAAAATGGCCGCCGGCCGTAGCCCCCGCCCGTACCCACACGGACAGGGCAGGACGGCGTGATTGTACCTGTTGCCAACAAACGCGACGTTAACGTTGCGCAGACGCGACGCTGACGTCGCGTTCAGCGGACGTTAATGCTTGTCACGCGACGTTGACGTCGCGTCTGCGCAACGTTGACGCTGCGCAGACGTTCGAGAGACGCCGACGCTCGTAAAACGCCAGTTTAGCGGCCTTACTTAAAATATCTTGAATATCGAATTTTTACAATTTCGAGCGGCCATTGTTGTTTACATCTTTGGCAAGTTTAGAAATACCGGACCTTAGTCCTTCTTTGACTATGTTACAGTAAAAAATTCGTTCTTCGTCGGTCTAGTGGTCGCAAGCGCCACTGCTGGTCCTGGGTTCGATTCCCAGGTAATTCCCGGGTGGGTTTTTGCACTGAGCCTGGATTTATTTCTGGTTGATGGCAATAGGCTCGCCGCCTATTACGTGGGACAGAAACTTAAATTAGCCGTTTAGTTAACCGCCTCGCGCCTGGCCTTTGGAAGTTGTGCTCGCGTCGCTTCGCTCTCTTCTCTCGCATGCGGTTGATCACAGTTCTAACCTACCTAACCCATTTGGTCGGGGTGCCCTGGCTTAATTACTGCGACCAATTCGGCTCTCGCGTAATTGGTTACAGTTCCAACTTAAACTATAATATTGAATATCATTCAGGCCTTTAGTTGAACGGCCGCCGTTTAGCTAAACGGCTAATTAAACCAGTTGGCTGCGACATATCTACTATTCTTATACCTATTTGTTATCTGACTTAGTAAGTGCTTATAAGAACAACATAGTAGCTAAGTTAATACCACGTGTTGAGTAAAATTAATGTTAAGAGGATTGATTAACTAATTAGTAGCGGCACGAGTAAGCTGTGTGACGCGCTGTTTTGTATACGAAGTTATTTAGATATGCAATGAGAATGATCAGTATATGAATAAAATTTGCATGTATAGTACCTATCTATTAACTCAATAAAATTCAATGTTGCAATGTGTTTTTATTTGTTTTGGTTTTCAGTAAGAAAAGAATATGTAGGTAACGTTACAAACGGAATTCTGAAAACTCATGTAAACTGTATAGAATAGAATATCTTTGTTCCAATCGTTTTAATCTGTCCTGGAGGCCTAAAAAGGCCACTTTGGCAGAATCATAAAAGGATAACATAATGAATCATTATGGACAGTTAACTGTTAAGTTAATCGTATCAAATCCCATTGGTGCAGCATTTATCAGTTTTTTTTTGTCTGTGCTAAAATACCAATCAATCCGATCCAAATCCAATCCCAATCTCTTTGATTATACCTATGTAGTGCAGTGAAAAAAAGAAAAACACGGACTGTCTTCGCCATATTATGATTCATAATGTTATCCTTTTATGATTCTGTCATAGTGGCCTTTTTGGCTCCCTGGTGCTTAGTCGCAGCAACTCATCGACCATTGCCCCTTTTCATTAACACTACACGACACATAAAAGTCATGCCTAATAAAAGCACACTGTTGAATTTTAAATTCTCGGTGCTGAACCGAGCGATGTCCTGGTCGTACGTAAGTGAATCATAATAATGTGCTTCTTCTCATGGAATACGGTGAAGACACGACGGTTTATAATGCAAGTATTTTTGAAAATAAATGATTACATGTCAACGAAATTAGACCATTCGATCCAGATTTTCCCACACATAATCTATCTTGAAAGCCATAAACACCTCTATTATCAGTACTAAAACATTTATTAGCGAAACTATAATGACAGCCCACACAAAAGACGTCTGTAATACGGAAGTGCAGTAGTACGACTAATGACGGGTGAAATGGAACATGAAATAGTGGTGTGAGCGAAATTACTAGTTCAGCCAGGTGTTCGTGCGCCGGCAGGCCGCCTTGATTTGACGGGCTGGGTGGTAGGAATTAGGAAAGACTATGTAAATAGCGTAGCAGGAAAGATTTGGCTGAGCATAGTTTGAATGGACGTCGATGGTGGTCCAAACGGCTATGAAAATATTCTTGAGAAAACTAGCGGGCAATCATTTAGAATGTTGGGAGTAACCGAAATATTCAACATAATTTTGTAAAAATTTGGCTGAGTATTCGCGCTTTTTCAATAATAAGAATTGCAATTGAACACAGCCTAAAACGCGTTTATTTCACGACTTCCTACTATCATGAATTCTATGAGTATGATGGATTCTCATAAAATTTCAACAACCACCAGGAAAAACCTATAAATTTAAAGACAGACAAAAAAGATCGTCATCGGGCACAAGCAGTAAATCAATTGCTGCTATCTGCTGGGATTAGAATAGAAGAGGGTTGAGAACCTAAGGCAAAAACTGGACACAAAATTACAAACACACCAAATAATATCTCGAATCTCGGAAAAGTTGTTAGAAACTCCGCATGGTGAACCTAACACTACAAAACAGAACAACAGCTTCCTACTGTATTCCTACTTAATTTAGAGATCTGCAGGAATGCGTACCACCATTATTTCGAGTAAGAAGGGACTAAATTATTACTTATCAGTGAAGACCTCGCCTAACTGTAATACAAGAGGACATTGAGAAATTTACATTAATTGGCAACACAGTTCCCTATTTATGAGCTTGCCTCATTTCACGCTTGTATTATATTTATGTTTTCCTAGTATGTTAGCATGAATAAATTTTACCTAAACATTGCACAGCAGGCGAGGGGAATTACATTCTTAAAGTACGAAGAAGTTGTAGAGCGCGAGTCAGTAGTGCATGAAAAGATTGAGTGATCCTTATTCGTATTATATTGCCAAAATTTTAACGATTGGGACACTGAATCATGATCATCATGCACCACGCCTGTGTTGGCGAGGTTTTGGCAGATCACATTTTGCGTCCCATGTAATAGGTGAGCCTATTGTCACTAACCGGGCTCCGGGCTGTTAGAAAATCCAGATGGAAAAACCCAATAACACTTTGCCCGACTCTGGAATCGAATTCAGGACCTCATGCTCATGCACCAGTAGCGCTTGCGACCACTAGACCAACGAGGCTGTAAGACAATTAATTAGCCATAGATAATAATGTAGGTGCACGTAATGCATAGTATAATAACAGTTCTGCTCTGAAATAAAATGGAGAAAAATGGAGCCTTCATCATTATCGACTATTATTGATCATAGGGTAGGTTACCCAAAAGTCCAATACAATAAATTTTATGATTACTATTAATAGCGCAAATGAAACGTTGATGATTGCAGTGTGTTGCTTCATCCATCACTTATGAAATTAGTAGTTTCTTCATATTTCGTGTCGATGGCAATATTGGGTCGGCCCAGAATTTGGCAACGAGTTTGGCGTCTTTAGTAGTGTCCATCAGTGCCTGTAACAAGCAGTTATTATGTGTGCCGTCGTTTGTGGAACAGCATCACTTTTTACTGTTGTTGCTGTTGACCAAACTTGACAAGTGTCTCATCATCATAATCATCCTATAATTATCCCACTGCTGGGACACAGGCCTCCTTTCGGTGAGAGAGAGTGGGCCGTAATCCACCACGCAGGCCCAGTGCGGGTTGGTGGATGTCTTCGAATTTTTGGTTCTAGGACATGCCATGCATGACAGTAAAGCGCCAGTCTGGGCTCGAACCCACGATCTACAACTCGTAAGTCGTGTCCGTTACCACTGGGCCATCACTGCTCCACAAGCATCCTAAATTTATGGTGGGTTCCGTCAGAATCTTCTTTCGGAACCCACCAGAAATGTAGGATTTTATTATCTTAGTCAAGCTTGAAACTGCACGGTTCTTCTATAACTTTACTTCATACTCTGAAGTTTTAATGTATGAGGCGTCGAAATAAAGTATGTTTTTGTTGCTCAGGAGTCGGTAACAATTTGCAGGGGACCGCGACTTCCAGTTGTTGAGTTACGATGGAGAGAGTAAAAAATTGATCGTAAACCACTCATTGTACACGCAGCGAAGTAGTTTATTCGTTTATTATTGAAATATCTGTAGTTTTTAATGTGGCCACTGTTTTCTTGTTAATAGGAGATATTTTAAAGATGAAGTAACGGGGTACAACGTCCAACATAGGATGGCCTAATTACCTAATAGTCCGTTTCTTTTTTTCTGAAATTCTTGGCTCACAAAAGTGCCTTTTAATTGTTCTAATTGAAATAAATGATTGTACAGATGCCAGCACATCAAGCTATCTGAAACTGTCAAATTTTTCCAATCAAATTTAAACCTTATGCTGTAGCGGTAAAGTAGAAAATCTATTAAATAAACTTGACAGATTGTAGGAGCTTGATGTGCTTGTACTTTGATTTTGAAACAGATTTCTATATCTAATGCTTGAATATTATCAGGGCGATGACATGAATGAATGGTAGACAAATCAAAGGTAGGATATTTCGATGATATATATTTTAGTTTGTTAATAGTTTTAGTTATTTTAGGTTATTATGTTTTAATAGTTTTTTTAGTTTATTTAGTATTAGAAGTTGGTCCATTTAATTAATAAATCTATAAAAACTAGTTTAGAAAGGTTGGCATGATGCAGTTGGTCAGGAAACTCCAAAGTGATCGGCCCTTAAATGGTTTGATTTTATTAACTTCTTTAGGACGAACTGGTACACATGTGTACCACAAGCGGTACAAATTTGTACCAGCTCGTCCTAATTATGAAACGGTAATTTGTAAGCATGAGGTAGTTCAGGCAAATCGATCATGCGTGTGTCAATTACACTATAGCTATTGTTAGACCAGTGGTGTAATATCTGCCTGGGTCCCTAAGTACGTAGTTAACGGCTAATAATAACAGTGTGCCAAGTATACTTAACCTGTCCGCAGGTTACTTGTTGTTGTTAAAATAGAAAATTGAATTTTAGTTAAACACCAACTGAAAATTATCGGTTGTCATTGCGGAAATTATTAATCGTCCATCAAAGTTCGTTCGTGATCTGACCGCTAGATGTCGCTTTAACAACTGTCATTCAAAATGACATTTAATTTTAGAAACCCCCTTTATCGTGCATAAAATTCGCTTAAAAAACTGACTAACGACCTTATTTGTGTGGTGTAAGTTTGAAAATGCAGTGTTGAAATTATAAAGTATACAGGTGTAAAAGTAAAATTGACAAGGTCTTATAAGGTGCCGCGACACTAAAGTTGGCGTTGTAAAATACCAATTTACTTTAACAATATCGCTATTTGTTCGTATCGTTTTGTTGCCTTTTATGGTGCAGATCGTTTAGGCTAGCGGTGCGGATAATGTTTGACGTGACCAGACTTCGCGTCCGCCGCCACGGTCACGCCTCGGCCGAAATGTCCCGCCGTGCAAGCGACCAGTAAAAGCCAAAGGTTGAGTTCGCGAAAAAAGGCAATTTTTGTAATTGTTGAACTGCAAGAATGTGGTTTTTTAGGCTGTGTACAAGCAGACGGGTACTAATTGGTTATTGCTGTTCACATGGCGCTACTTATACACAATTATTGTTCTTCCACAACATCTTCACCTATCGACAGGTTCGAGAGACTACCAATTACTGTCAGCTACACAATTATTATCGACGATCGACTTCAAACATGATAATATGACAATTGACGGGCCTGTTACTCTAGGACGGGCGACAGACTATTTTACAAAGCCAATTAGGAGTGTCATTGATTAGTGTGGTTAAAATGACAGGAGAATTAATTATCTGAATAATTATTATACCTTCTCGAGTCTTACCTGGTTTTAGGGACTGTCCGTCTTCGATCAAATATGTAGGTATTTGTTACCTACTATGGAAAATGCCGTCAGTCAAATCCTTAATTCTTAAGGCGAAAGCGCCAGGGTAGCCCGCGGACGTTTTTAGGGTTCCGTAGTCAACTAGAAACCCTTATAGTTTCGCCATATCTGTCTGTCCGTCCGTCTGTCTGTCTGTCCGTCCTCGCTTAATCTCTGTGACCGTTAGCACTAGAAAGCTGAAATTTTGTAGGAGTACGTATATCAGTTACGCCAACAAAGTGGTAAAATAAAATTTCGGAAAATATTTTTTTTTAGGGTAGCTCCCCTACATGTGAAGTGGGGATGAATATTTTTTCCATCATCTACCCCATCGTGTGGAGTATCGTTGAATAGGCCTTCTAAAATGGCTTAGGGGTTGCTAAAATTATTTTTCGATTTAATGCTCCATTTACGAAATATTAAAGTATAAACTGCAAATTTTTGTTCCAGTAGCCGTCCGCAAGTCTGCATGGTCCACATATGATCTGACCAAGATTATGTCTGGACTTAACCAATTTACAGAAATAGATATAACTAGCTGCGCTCCGCGGTTTCACCCGCGTAATTGTCGATCCCGTGGGAATATCGGGATAAAAAGTAGCCTATATGTTAATCTAGGGTGTCAGCTACCTCCATACAAAATTTTATCAAAATTGGTCCAGCCGTTTGAGCGTGAAAAAGTAACAAATATATAAACACACACACACTCCACACACTCACGCACACACATACTCACACACCCACAAACTTTCGCCTTTATAATATTAGTGTGATTTATCAACAGTTTTGGGAGTTGTCCGAGCAGTATGACATCCATACAATTTTACAAGAGAAGGTACGATTACTTAACATTAAACCATCAAACTACGATAAATCGTTAGGTACCCATTTATAGTATTATGTAGTTACTTACTTACATTGAATCGTAAACTTGCCTCACAGTACATTTCAGCTATTAATTTTACTACAGCCATCTGATCTAGAGGCAGTATACCAAGAGTTACTGATATCATCGAACTTAACTCGAGTTCCGTACAGCGATTGGTAAAACGCTCCTTTTAAGGGTTCCGTCGGTTTGTTTGTACGTCTGTCACACTTTCCCTGCTCACGTTTTGAAATAACGGTTGCGGGAATCAGTTCATCTTTTGCTTCGATCTTTTTCTGTGAAACTCAGATTGCAATTACGCCACTTAAAGGTGCCGATTTGGTCCAAACTTACAGCGACTGAGATCTAAAAGTTAGCTCTCAAAATGACACTTGTCCTCTGTACAAGTTTCTTGGCTAAAAATAGGCCAGTTGTTTTCCTATGGCCATGGGTGTCAGTAATGAAGATAGAGATCACAGAAATCCTTAAAACGGACTTTGTTGCAGGGTAACAAGATAGGAAGGTTACTTGTAATCGTTTTTACAGGAGGATGGGCAACAAAATCCTTTCAGCAAGCGACACGTTGCGTGACTATAAAAAGCCCCATTTCACGATTCGATGATTTTTTTCCAGTTTAATATTAAACACTAAATAATTATCAAATGCTAAAAAGGTTTGGGAAACATATAAGGCAAAACTTAAGAAACATAGATGTATGTAGATGTACCCTATAAAGTCGACAACGCCCCAGAGGCAAGTATGATATTATTATTTATCATTTAGATATAAGCACTTTGTATCTCATTTTAAGTGAACTTTATTTAATGCCGCTGTGTATGGCATTTGTGGACTACGAGAAAGCCTTCGACTCCATCGAAATATGGGCAGTTCTGGCCTGTCTGCAACGATGTCGAATTGACTGGCGCTACATCGAAGTGTTGAGATGTTTGTATGACGCTGCAACGATGACTGTCCAGATCCAGGATCAGAAAACCAGACCCATCCAACTGCTCAGGGGGGTGAGACAGGGGAATGTAATATTTATTTATTTATTTAATACTTCAAGCACATAAATGTACAGAGGCGGACTTAATGCCATAGGCATTTTCTACCAGTCAACCTTTGGGTGATGCAGAGACAAACAGTGGTAGGTGCAATCAAGAACATTGAGGAATAAATATTTTAAATATAAAGATACGCATATATCTATTAAAACTATGAATATAATATATACCTAATTACATATAAATATAAGCACAAATAAATATACATAAATACATGAATATACTTACTAAAACGAAATAAGACAAACAATGAGAAAATACATATTACCGTTGTGATGATACTGCCAGCTTCTTGCGAATGTGCTCACGAGCCTTAACTTTAAAGGATAATCGGTATATCCCCTAAATTGTTCACCAACGCTTTGGAAGACGTCTTAAACGCTGGACTGGACTGGACAGGGTATTAACGTGAACGGCGAGTATAACTCACATCTTCGGTTTGCCGATGACATCGTCATAATGGCAGAGTCGCTGGAACAGCTAGACCAAATGTTGCATAGCCTAAATGGAGCCTCCCGGCGGGTTGGCTTCGGCATGAATTTGGACAAGACAAAAGTCATATGTACAATTCGCACGTCTTGCCGAGTCCAATCCACATCGAAGGGTCGCTTCTCGAAGTTGTGAAGGATTACGTCTACCTAGGGCAAGTCATCCAGCTCGGTAGACACATCTTTGAGAAAGAGGCCGACAGAAGGATCCAGTTGGGTTGGGCAGCATTTGGAAAACTCCGTCAAGTCTTCTCGTCGCCTATCCCGCAGTGTTTGAAGACTAAGGTCTTCAACCAGTGCGTCCTGCCCGTCATGACATATTGTGCTGAAACGTGGACACTGACGGTCGGACTGGTACACAAATTCAAGGTCGCTCAGCGCGCTATGGAGCGAGCCATGCTCGGAGTCTCTTTAAAGGATAAAATCAGGAATGAAATTATCCGGAAAAGAACCGGAGTTACCGAAATAGCTTGCAGAGTAGGCAAACTGAAGTGGCAGTGGGCTGGCCATGTCTGTCGAAGGACCGATGGCCGGTGGAGCAGACGAGTCCTTGAGTGGAGACCGCGTATCGGCAAGCGTAGTGTGGGACGCCCCCCAGCAAGATGGACGGACGACCTAAAGAAGCTGGCTGGGGTAGACTGGATGCGGAAGGCGGAGGACAGGGTGCTGTGGCGCAGTCTGGGAGAGGCCTATGTCCAGCAGTGGACTGCGATAGGCTGAGTTGATTGATGTTATTTAAGTTCTTATGAGAAATAAATATCTTTAAAGTTGAATAATATTTTTTCAGCACTAAGTTTTTGTGTTACGGCAAACATGTAACTGGCAACACTATATTGCACTGATGATGTATTTTACTAGTTCGCTCTCGCCTGTTTTCGCGTTTACGTCATACGTCATGTCATACAAACTTTCAAGCCCTTATTTTTCGAAACATATGAACTGATTTTAAAGAAACTTCATACGCATATGCAGGATACAAGGGTCTAAAAAGTTAGTAGTGAACATTTTCGAAAAATAGTGTTACAGCCAAATTAGACCGATTTCCATAGAAACAGAGATTTCCAGACAAGACATTTCGAAAATGTTCTCTTATGTACTGTACCTATCTTAGTTTCAAATTCATGTGGAAGTGACGACATCTCATATTGGATGCAGAGGACGTGGTGGATGCGATCCTTATCTATTAATTAATGAATATTGATGCGGCTTATAATGTTGCTTGTTTCGTCATACCTACTTCAGTGGAATAAATAATTATAAAACAATAGAAGCGATAAAAACCCAATGAACAAATCATTGGATTTTTATTGCCTATTTTGAGCTAATTGCATGATTTGTTATACTAGCTTTGCCAGAGGATAATGGATTAAATATGGAATTTAATTTCAAAACACGAATTAGTACCTATCTATTTTAACAGAAAGAAAAAAAATATTTGTTGGAACTCCGGCAGCAAGATAATTACACAAACTACAATTAAAAAAGTACAGGAATATAGAAAATTTAAAACCAATATACAATAGTATCTTCTTCTTCGTGTCGTTGGCACGACTGTATTTTAGATCTTGTTGGACCAAAACTTTGCTACTTCCACAGCGTCGTCGGTCGCACTTTGATTGACACGTTTTGGGACACGCTCTGTCGCACTGCCGACTGTGACATACTTTATTTACAAGAAACACAACGCAGTCAGGACCAGAAGTTGCCGGGCTAACACTTGCAGCCGAAATGCCACACCCCAAACTATGGGAGAGGCGTGTTCATCAAACAACAGTATAAAAAAAATATTAATAAAAATCTTGTACGAAGCCAAAAGGCCCATATCTCAGCATGATGCGTTGCGACATTTTAAAATAAATGTCGCAGCGCTGGTTATAGACAATGAACCCTTTATTACCCGACTGCGTCAGAAGGAGGGTTATGTTTTTCGAGTGTATGTATGTATGTAAGTATGTATATTTCTTTGGCACGCTCTGTAGCCTAAACGGCTTGATCGATTACAGCTTGAGAGGTGCCGTTAGATTCGTCTTAATTGTGAAAGTGACACTGGGTACATCAAAATTGAAAAAAATTAAAATGGCCGATTTTTGGCGCAATATGCCTTCAAAAAAAATTTTTTTTTCTCGAAACCTGTCGAGTGGGGTAACAAAATAAAGGGTTAAAAGTAATTCGAAGTGACAAATCGTAAAAAACACGTACCAAGAACTAAATCATTTGCGAAATCTTTCACATTTGTAAACTAAAAAGCTGGAAATAAAAAAGTAATTTAAAAAATAAAAAAACCCGACTGCGAAACTGAAAAGCTACAAACAAGCCCATTTTAAATTAAATAAAAGTTGGAAGCAGGCGGGACCCATTTGAATTATAAAATATAATAAAAATGGTATGGGTCCCGCCTGCTTCCAACTTTTATTTAATTTAAAATGGGCTTGTTTGTAGCTTTTCAGTTTCGCAGTCGGGTTTTTTTTATTTTTTAAATTACTTTTTTCTATTATTTATTTCTCATAGCTGAAGTTTTTGCTATTCAATTCCTTAGCTTGTACAATGCACGTCTTAAGAGATGCAGCGTCTAGATTTTTCGGGAGAAGATATAATAACTACTTACTTAACTTTGTTAATATTCTCACAGATTTAGGGTGGTCAAACATGGTCTTTGACAAATCAGCAAAGGTCCACCCTCGAGGTTTGCCAGAAGGCTATGGAACGGAGTGTTCTGGGTATCAAACTAACAGACCGGGTTAGGAATACGACCATGCGTTCCTTCACAAAGATAACTGATGTCACTTGGAAAGCTGCCACGCTAAAATGAAATTAGGCAGGACACATCTGCCACATGTCAGACGATCAATGGGCCAAACTTACATCCCAATGGCTCCCTCTTAAGAGCCTATACTACCTCAGCTAAAATTCACTCTTTATTTCGCTCGCACGATACTGCTCGCGGACTGTGTGAGAGCGAGACAGAGTGCGGTGCTGGGCGGCAGCGCCAATAGTTTAGGTATTTGCTTTTTACGGTGAAAATAAAGGTAATTCAAAAAAACTAAATAACATAAGACCTGCTTTATAGTTACTTCAGTTAGTATGCAAAGTTTCATAATCTAATTTGAAGTATGTTTTGAATACCAGCGGTTTATTGTTCGGTTTGGAGGTAACTTTGGAATTATTTTCTATCGAGAAAATTTTATGGAATCGTGTTTTCGTCTAACATAGTACTTAATATTAATCCTTAACTTTAGCATATATTCATTTCAAAATTAATGCTGCGGTATTTTCGACACAACGGAGGATCATGCTAAGCCATTTGAGGTAGTATAGGCTCTTAATGGAACAGACGGAGATGGCGGGATGAGCTGGACTCCTTCAACAAGAACTCTTTCTTAGCAGTTTTGAACAGAGAGAAGTGGAAAGAGAGTAGGGAGGTCTTTGACCTGCAGTGGAACTTTTATAAATTATATAATTTATATATATTATAAAAGTATAGTAATAATTTAATATTATATATCACCTGGTTCGTCCATCTCTGCTTCAACGTTATATTTTAATTTAAGTACAAGAAGCAAAACAAATGGTTTAACTACCTATGTTTTGAGAAGTCTATTTATATTTTAATAGCAAACCGTTTTATAAAATAACAGACACATATTTTTTATTCACACTTCATGCACTGACATAAAATTAAGTTTATTGAGCTGTTCAAAGGGTTTACGGTTTGAATTTTATTTTAGCTTCGGTTAAGAATAGTAAAACTACTGCTCTTAAGAGCGGCCAAGTTCGAGTCGGACTTGCACACGAAGGGTTCCGTACGAAAATCTATATAATTAAAAATGAATCGCCGAAATGTATGTACGCGCATAACTTCCGAACGACTGCACTAAATTGCATATTTCTTTTTTTGTTGTGTTCGGTATTGCCAGGAAAAGGTTTGTATGAAAGAAAAAAAAATGCACCCGTGCTAAGCTGGAGCAGTTAAATATAAAGATACAAGAAAAGTCGTTTTTTTATATGTAGTGTTAAATATTGTACAGACGCCAGCACATCAAGCTACCCGAAACTATCAAATTTTCCCAATCAACCTTGAACCATATGCTGTAGAGATAAAGTTGAAAATGTATTAAAGAAATTTGACAGATTGTAGTAACTTGATGTGCTGGCGTCAGTATCTACGGTGGTGCGGAATCCTTTGCGTGCGAGTTCGTCTCGCACTTGGTCGCTTTTAAGCAGTATTTTACTAACTTAACGGAAGCTTTAACTTTATTTTAAAATAAATTTCAAGTGTCTACCTATTACGGTTCAAAAAATACAGCCCTGTGACAGACGAACGGACAGACAGCGGAGCCTTAATAATAGGGTCCCGTTGGCCCTCGTAGGTACGGAACCTTAAAAATGCTGCTTAAAATAAAATGTTTATAGTTGTTGATTGTAAATATCGGATGGCAACCGTTTACTAGCCATTTCTGTTTAACAATCTTATTTTTATATAACATTATGTAAACTAGTTTCCAATTAGGTATCGTGCAATAATGAAATTTAAATTTATGACTTATAATTCTTTTATTGCCAGTGTACTGTTTATTAACCGATTATTTTTTATGTTCAAGTATCAATAACTTGTTTGTTATAAATAATTATGGAATAGAAAAGAAAAAATAAAAAACTTGTGCGGTCGGGGGAACACGTGCAAGGGCCGTCAACGAAGATACGGACTCGTCCGAAATTAGTTCTAAACTACGGAGTGTCCCTTACACCTGATTGACATGTTTTTCGGACACAACGGAAGTGGGAACAGCTATTAAATAGTATTATCGTTCATTCCTAGTTCGAGTCCTAAATTAATCTTATGTCTGTATGTGATACGGAGCTATGAGACGCCCATGGCTTCGGCCGAAACTACGGATTTCGTGGTTAGAGAGTGGACCTTCAGGAACGAAGTTCACACAACACTACAACACTCGTAAAGTCGAAAATTTTCGTCGGTGAATCAAAAAAAAAAGTATTAAAAAAAAACAAAAAAAAAAACCCGACTGGTAAAAAACTTAAGTTAAAAAAAAACTGAAAAGCTGAAAACAAGCCCATTTTAAATTAAATAAAAGTTGGAAGCAGGCCCCATTTCAGTTATAAAAATGGAATGGGTCCCGCCTGATTCCAACTAGTAGCCAGTGACACTCGCGCTATAATTATTACGCGCGAGTGTCATTTTATCCAAATCCGTTCATTTGTTTAGGAGTTACGAGGGAACAAAGAAACGGACATACATACATACAGGTCAAACACATAACCCTCCTTTTGGCCTTCGCCGCAGTCGGGTAAGAAAAGGTAAAATGATATGCTTGAATTCACGATTAAAGTTTCCGTACTGGTTATTTTTTTTCCTGTAGACGGATGGTTATCGGACAAAGCACAAAGTCTTGACCTGTCGAAACACAGGAAGAGATTTCCTCGTAACAAAAATAGTAAATACCTAAATTCAAGTCAACTTTAGAGATCTACTGATGTTCCAACATGATCTTCAGGGTAATTACCTACTACTACCTAATTAACTAGATCATCTCAGACATCGATCTACATGGTCTTCATACAGGAAGATATTTTTATCACCATCCAAGTTTTTGCAGGGAATATGAACTCTACCCATGAATATGAACAACTTTCACTATGAGACCAACTCTGAAATGACGAAAAAAAAATCAGCTGTTTCATACATTGTGGTCAAGTAGGAATTGAACTTCTGTATTAAACAGCTGATTTTTTTTCGTGATTTCAGAGTTGGTTGGATGGGGATAAAAAAATCTTCTAACTTGACCAAGATTATGTCTGGACTTTAAAAGAGACTGTGACCTCTGAGTTTGTTTCGGCCTTTCTTCTCAGAGTAGTCAGGTAGGAAACGCCGACCTCATCTAGTTAAAAAAAAAAACATGATTGACGTGTACCTAAAAGTGTTTGTACAAACCTACTTACAAAACAAAATAATTTATCATTTACCTACCGTAGGTGTAGGTAGGTATGTAATGTTTTCAAGAATTCAATCGTAAATCAAATTTGCACTTAAGTTAATTTTAGAATAAACTACTAATTTACAGTTGATTGAATGTCAAAGGTGGGCACTAAATACTTTCATTCAATTATAAACCTTACGAGGTAGCCATTTCTTGTTCCATAAATCTTGTACGTACTGTCAACAGACAAGTTTGGCATGCAAGGAGAAATAGAGGGGTTAATACAAGGAGAAATAGAGGGACTCGTGGATAAATAATAACAGCCGCACGGGACGATCGCTTGCTGAGGCCTGTCCGTGGATGGGTGACCATTACATATCAAGATCCGTCCGTGCCTCGGCAAACACGTTAAGCCGTTGGTCCTGGATGTCATTTGTAGATCTTTGACAGTCGTAGGAAACGGGAAGTCAGAAGCCCCAAAGTCTGACACCGAGTCTTACTAAGGGTTATCGTATTACCCTGTAACTGAGTTGTGGAGGTCAGATGGGCTGTCGCTCCATGTAAAATAATTGACTATAATTCAGCTGCATCCGGTTAGACTGGAAGCCGACCCCAACATAGTTGGGTTCCTTGGTAAGACTGGTGGTCTGACTTTCGGGCTTCTGACTATCCGTAACGACTGTCATGGATCCACGAATGACAGCCGGGACCAACGGCTTAACGTGGTTTCCAGGCATGGACGGGTCTCGGTATGTAAAGATGATCACCCATCTACAGACCAACCGCTGCAAGCGTAGCTTAACCTAATCGATTGACCTGTGCGTCTGTTATTATTTAGCCACGGACCCCTCCTAAGCATGCATAACAATATATCTAGTACCTAACAATTTTGTTAGTAAGTAAAACTTAATACTTAACTATGTTAGTATCATTTAGTTGCACTAAGTCTTTGTTATGGTCTGGTAATTGTTATACATGACCCACTCAATAGTTTTAATACACATTTATCGTTAGGGCTATTATTTATTTAAAGTGTTTCGTAATTTAAAAAGCTAACAGTCTTAAAATAATAATATGTACAAGATTATAAGAAGAAGGGGAAATAATCAAAGGGCATCAAAAAATTCATCCGCATCGCTGTCAACAGGAAACGTGCCCAAAAGTCTGGCAGCATTGCCACGTTGTATGGCAATGCTGATTCCTTGGCCAAAAAATAGGCCAGCCCTCTGGTCACGTGAAGAGTCGACCGCTTGGCGACTTGTACTAGCTTGATGTGCTGGCGTCTACCTAAATCTATACATAGTTGTAGTACTTTGTACCTCTTTGGTTAACTGTACCTATGTTTGTAAATCTAAATGATGTTTTCACGTAATGTATTTGTGTAAATTTTTTACAGCATCGTAAATTCAATTTCACACACACACATTTAACGTTCATTTTACATTTAAACAATTTCAATTCAATTAGCAGCTTTTGCAATAGCAAAACCTTAAACCTCAAATCGCGCGAAATTTTCCAGCAGTATTGACTACAAAAGAACTACTAGGAGTATTGTAATACTACCAGAAGTTTGTTTCCGGATTTAGGGGACCACTTTAAGGAAACTTTACAGTCGGATAATTTTACAAGCCATTTTCATTTATTCTTGTAAAACAAATTATTCACTAAATACATTGATATTAGACTACACTGCTACCAAAAATCACTCGCTTTATATAAAAATATATTTAAAAAAAAAATGTATTCGTGGAGTTTCTTGCTGGCTCTTCTCCATAGGAAACGACGAATTGGAACCGTGCACCTAGCTTCTGACTAAACTCAAAATAGTAAGTACATAATAATGAATTGAAAAACAATTAATACATCATAGTTTTTTTTCTTTTTTTTTTTGAGGTTGCCCTGCTCTGGGTGGAGCGGAAGGGAGTGTCAGACTCTTACTGACTAAAACTCACCCGTGTTCCTTCCTTAGCCCTTTATGTTCCGGGGTAGCGGTCACCCTTTCGGACCATCCCGCTAACCATCATAGTATTATTTGAACCCTATTTTCTCGTCTATCAAAATATTGAAATCATCAATCGTCTCACAAACGACTCGTGAGTGCATCTGAGTAGGTACTCTTAGTGCTCTTATTAGGTACTGACCAGCTGCTCTATAAACTGAGCTCAGTTAGTCACCGATACATTACACGTGTTATAACTGCACTCTAGTGATGCGCGCACGTATGAGGTTAGCGATACACGAGTTGAGTAATATCGTGATTTATTTTTATGTTGTTTTAATGGGTTCAGTGAGTTACCATTTTATTACCCACACGTGTAGAAGGTCTGCGTGTAGTTCTGCGGAAGATTTTGTCGTAGGTACAATAATATGGTATCAAAGGTTGCAAGTAAAAAAGGATTTGAAATGCGCGTCTGCGGTGTTGCCACTATCGAAGGTATTTTTATGGGGTATTCGGCACCCTTTTACGCTTTCTGCAGATTAGTCCCAAGGCTTACAATTTAATAAAAGACAAATATTTTAAGGGGTTATTAAGTGCAATATGAAAAACTTTAAACATCATTTACGTTTTTTGCAATTTGCGGGTCAGTATCAGGTTGTATTTTGATCTAAATAATTATGAACCGCGGCCGTAACATACTTAAATATTTGTTTATAGAATTATAATCATAGGGGAGAGTAGCCCAAAACGGGTAAGCTAAGGTTGATGATAAATAAAAACAATTTATAGATTCAAATTGAACATTTATTTGTACATTTTGAAATGTTTAGTTATCAAGGACTATAAAATAAATGACATATTTAGTAGTTTTGTACATTAAGAATAAAAAAATAACCAAAATCTTTACCATTCGAATTACCCGTTTTGCCCGTAGGGGGGGCCTAAAGCAGGTAGGGCTTTTGGGCAAAGCGGGTAGGGACTGAATTACATGAGATCAACGTCAATCAATGACTAGAACTGTTTCATAACAATCATAACTAAGATGGAGCTCCACCAGGATCATCAGCTACTTGCAGTGATAATGCCAATGGACCAGTATTTTTGGAATGGTTGCGGTACTTTGTAGACAACGTAATGAGTTGGCAACGTAAACAGATTATCCATATGAAATAGATACTCAACTGGCTCTAATTCTTGAGCTACCGTAAAAACTGTTGTGAATCTTTCTAGTTTTTTTTTACATCCTTTCTTTACATGTATCTGTAAAGTCGAAAGGTTGATGGCATATTTTTTTGCTGCACCATTGACGGAAGTTTTGAGAGCTTCTTCTATCGCAACCTTCATAACTCCCTCATCCCACGATGCATTTGCAGTCTTTCTTTTGTATGTATTAACCATCTGCAAAAATAAAAGAACTAATAAGCAGCCAATAAAATTATACAGGGCAAATCGGGTATGGGCAAAACGGGTACCCGCTTTACCCCTACCCTTTTTGCCCACAAGCATGTATTTTTTTCAATCGACTCATATCCTTAAAACCGAAATAATAAACGCCAACCTATTACACAAATAAAACGTCTATTTATTGCAAAATAATAACACAAAACTAGTAAGAACATATTGTAAACCAATTTTGAGTATTCAAAAGTAATGTAACTCAATTTTTTTTAGTGGAAATAGCAAAAAACTTCTTTCTTATCTTACCGTGAACTCGTGTTCGCCAGAGAAATGCGCTGACTCCCTGTGATTGGCGAGCGGCAGCCGCCGCGCACTGAACGCACACATTCTTATTAGCAATAACAGTGCGCAATTTAAAAAGCATACCCGTTTTAGGCGGGCTACCCGTTTTAGGCTTACCTCCCCTAGATATCATCAATAATTCTCTCAAGTTATATTTACCCTGTTGAATGGATATTTCATGAAATCAGGACATTTGAAGCCAATTCTAACGCCTAAGGAGTTGTACTGCTGCTACTAAAAAGAAAGAAAGAAAGAAAAGAGTTTATTTGGACACAGTTCGTGAAACACAAAATACAAAAAATACATACTAATCATTATAATTCTGTAAAGCCATGTTTGTTACGGTTGCGAATTATATTTTAATCAACTCACACCCTGACCTTGTCCTGTAAATTACAAAAAACCGTAAGTACATTTTAATTTCGCGGGCTATCTTAGCGAATGTCCCTTAATTACACGACTTTGAATACACCCTGCATTGTTGCACGGAATCCCTTCAAATCGCGACACTTCTTTGAGAAAAAAAATCCCCCATCCAGTCGACATCCGCACATCACTAGCATCAACATACACACAACTGTTTACTCCATCTAAAGATACATCAGAGCCGGTTTACTTGTAGACCCGACACTTGTTGAGCCATAAATTGTACCATCATGGTAAACAAGGAAGATGGGATGCGCATGCGTCACACTATTGTTTTAATAATATATTTGCATCCCTGAATCATGCGAGTAGGTAGTATTGGTAACATGCCAAGTGACAGTTCAGTTAAGTGCATATTGTTTTTAAGGGCAGCTACACACTGCTTGGGTCTGCAAAATCGAATACTCAAAAGTCCCAGTCCGAAGTTAGCCGAAACATTCCAGCGCTGATTTGCTGGATTCGTTTTCTCCTCTACCGATCGTTATTTTTCCTGACAATTCATTTTATTTATATCTATGTATTAGTATTTATTATTGTATAACTTTATTTATCTAAACTAATACAAACTATTTACACTAGATGCTAAATTAAATGACTAACTAACTTACTATACAAATAAATACAAAAACAAAGGACACTTTTGCGTCGAAATACTCGTCCGCATCGCTGTCTTTCGGAAACGTGCCCAGAAGACTGGCAGCATTGCCACGTTGAATGGCAATGCTAATTTTTTGGCCAAAGAACGACCTAGTATTAGTTTTCTTGTATAGGTTTCCGGAAATTATTCCGTATGTTGCACCTGCCATGTTTTGTGTCTGCATCCCCTAAGGTTGACTGGTTTGACGCCTCAGGAATTAAGTCCACCTTTGTACAGTATTTTTTTTACTTGTGCAATTGTGCCGAGCCGATCCGAACATGATTCAGCGAAAGAGCCGAACGGAGTTTGCTGGTCGGCAGAAGCAGAACGAAATCCGTATATGTGTAGTAATTGCTTCGGGCCGGCTTGGTTGTGAAATAAATACTGCCGTCCCAAATGAGCCGACCCGAACAAGTGTGTAACACCCCTGAATGGCCAAGTTAACGGTTGTGGATGCTTGCATGTTTTATTTGTTAGTCATTGCCTAATTCTTGATGTGAATTATGTATTTTATGATTTCCATGTATCAGTCTTCAGGCAGGGGCCCACTGACACGTGTTTTCTAAAATAAAACACATAACACTTGTTTCATCAGTACCCACATTTCGCCAGTTATGTTTAAGTCCCAATGATAGGGGGCGAGCCTATTGCCATCAACCGGGCGAAATAAAAATACCTAGTCGGTAAAGTGTGAACGTCGGCAGACTACAAAATATGTCCCACTAGCTGCGCCCCGCGGTTTCGTCGATCCCGTGGGAATATCAGGATAAAAGTGGCCTATATGTTAATCCAGGGTTTCAGCTACCTCCATACAACATTTTATCAAAATTGGTCAAGCCGTTTGAGCGTGAAGAAGTAACAAGCATATAAACACACACACTAATAAGCTTTCGCTTTTATTATTGTGATCTAACTCTGATCGTCGCTACAATTAGCGCTCTAAGGGCAAAATTACCATAATCATTACATAATTTATTTGTTTCTCTTTATTGCAAAAAAAAGAGTGTAAAAGAAAAACAATGCTATTAATTTGACTGTTTTTCACAATGGCTTATTATGGCTGAGCGCATTTTTAATACTAGTTATTAGACGATAAGAAAACTGCTAGACTCATCATCTGCCTATAGCCTTTTCCTATGTTGGGGTCGGCTTCCAGTTTAACCAGATACAGCTGAATACCAGTATTTTACATAGAGCGACTGCCTATCTGACCTCCACAACTCATTTACTGGGTAATACGATACCCCTTAAGACTAGTTGTCAGACTTACGGGCTTCTGACGACCCTTATCGACTGTTAAAGATCCACGAATGACAGCCGGGACCAACAGCTTAACGTGCTTTCTAAGGCACGGAGGGGGACTTGGTATGTAAAGATGGTCACCCATCCACGGACCAACCGCGGCAAGACTGATCGACCCGTGCGGCTCTAATTACTTAGCTCAGACCAAATAAAAAAATCAAGACAGAGGGCTGTCAACAGTAAAGTGAGGCCGGTTTCGTAAACATGTGTGCATATAGTGAGGTGTAGTTTGATTGTAAATGTATGCGTGTGAGCGTGTAGCGGTATCTACAAAGCCATATGAGAACAACGCGTCATACTGACGTCACGCAAAATCCTGCATCTCGCAAGCAGAGTTACCGCGCAACTACCATAGATGCAACGGCCCGACATAAAGCATCGGGCAGTTGCCTGCCAGACACAACACCCGTCTGGTCGGAGGATCCTCCCTTTTCTATAGAGTATGAGTGAACTTTACACCCTGTTCCTTATACCTCTATAAGCGTGTATGCACAGAGCGGAGGTGTAGCTTTTGCATGCTTCACTGTATTGTTCGCAGCGCTATGTCTTGACTTTTTATTTGGTCTGAGTTACTTAACCACAAGTCCCAATAGAAAACTGCCAGACTTTGTATTTTGTAAAAATCTCACCGAGAAAACTCAGGTGAAGCGAGCTTGAAAGAGCTGTCACCAGGGCTGGGCAAAATACATGCTTTGCTTTAATTGAAATACAAATTACAAAATACAGTATCGCAAGTAATTAAAATGCAAAATACAAAATATCTTTAAGTAAGGTATTTGAAATATAAAATACAAAATACAGTATTTTAGCTATTTTTAATTGAAATACAAAATACAAATTACATAATTACAAAAACTATTTAAAAAAAAAACCGCCTTCAAGAACCACCAGACAAAAGTGTAAAGTAACTTTCTTTCGTGAATGAATTAAAAACAAAATAACCAACATTTTAACCCTTTTTTAGTTCAAAAATTTAACCTAAATTCTTGTTAAATACCTAATTTTCTTACATGTGTACTAGAATTAGAATATTAATAGAAGTCTTTGTGTACTTGGACTATGTTATTACCGGTCATAGTCACATCTTTCACATAAACAACGTACATTTTTTGCGTTTTGTTGGCAAATTTCGTTCAAAAACGTTCAGCTTAAATAACAAGTGCAGTGTTCCCAACTCTAATAGCTGCTTTTCCATCATTGCACTCTCGCCTCGCACTCACACTCACGATCGCTAAATGAAGTTTAAATGTATTTTAATATTAAAATGTATTTTGAAGCCTCAAGTATTTGAAATACTAATTACAAAATACTTCGTCGTCAGGTATTCGAAATACGAATTACAAATTACATTTTAAGGAAGTAATTGAAATACAAATACCAAATACGTATTTGTATTTCAATTACGTATTTTAATTACAAGTAATTCAAATACGGGCAGTATTTGAATTACTTGTAATGACCCTGGCTGTCACCATAATTATGCTAGGGATTGCCACCACACGGTGATATATTTCAGAATAGCACCGCTGTTGTCTATACAAAAGCAGTGCTGCATTCTGAAAAATATCTGAGTGCTGTGTTTGTGTTGTGGATAACGTCGATACAGTTAGATAAAGGTACTCTGTGACTAGGCCGACTTAAGTGGACATGTCACCCTGAATCAGTCACTTATTTTAATAACTACAATTAAACGTGATGCATTGTAAATAAACATTTAATTGAATAACAACTATGAATAACTTATTCTCGATTTGTATGGCAATTTTCGTATTTACACCTCATTTATTTGCTATTTTATGTCCCACAATAACTAGGGCAACGGTTTATTATATAAAATAAAGTGATAAAGTAGAAAACCTAGTTCTGGTCTAATTAAAAAACAGCATATTTTATTGTGTTACATTGTAAGTAATATGAACCTCAAGGCTGCGTACGCGCGGCACACATAACTTATTCGCGTGTCTCCGTTTGCATTTTATCTGATGCAGCTAGTTTACCCGGCGTATCATTCCGATATTGGATATAAAGTAACAAATTTATACATCCACACAGGCAACACAGTCCCACACGAAAATAGCCTCTATAAATTTTGGAATAGAGTTCAAAATTGCTGTTAAATAATGCAGTATACGCAAAATATGCAGATACGCAAAATAGAGGATCGCGGCCAACGTTGACACGGCGCGTATCTTCCGACAAATCTCTGAGATGCCGATGGCGTATTTTTCGCAATTTGCATTTAACGTATCTAGATATAGACGATATCGATTGGCTATGAGATATCTCGTTTCTGGGACCTGTTGTGGATTTATGGGACTCATCGACTTTGTAGGAGTTGGTATTAATTTTGTTGCAGTTCCTAGAAATTATTAGTTAATTTTGTTTAGTTCCAGTCCTAGAACTAAAACTTCGAAGACATGTGACTTCTACCAACCCGCTCTGGGCCCGAGTGGTAGATTACAGCCCACTCCCTCTCGAAGACAGAATGCCTGATTCCCAGCAGTGGGAATATTATAGACTAATTATGCATTTCAAAAGAGAGGAGGCCAGTCCTAGCAGTGGGAACATTAAAGGTTACAAGATAACCTATTCATGGCTTACCCTTCGAAATCTGCATTTTCTGTGAAATAGCTATGACCAAAGCTCTTGTGTATTAAAGTTTCTTTTAGGTTCTTGTGTATTGAAGTTCGTTTAGGTTCTTATCTATTAAAGTTCATTTATGTTCTTGTGTATTAAAGTTCGTTTAGGTTCTTGTGTATTAAAGTTCGTTTAGGTTCTTGCTTATTATAGTGCATTTATTAGATCAATTTCTTGATAGATTTGTCGCTAGGTTTTCTGAAAATTAATAGCAACCAATCTACTTCGACGGACTTTTAAAAACCAACTTTGCACAGTACAATTTAAACTTCGTACAATGTGTTAAATTTACTTTATCTTATTACTAAGTTAATATTTCTTCCTACCTGAGCAATTGTGATCTCCGAACAGGTTCTATCCTAGTTACTTATGGCTTTGTAAGCCATTAAAGTACAGGCGTTGATACTTAGGATTTTGCCCTCGACATAAAGAAAAATAATGGGAGGTTAGGAACATTTCTCAAATACTCGAGCCTCAAGATTTATTTGGGCGTTAATTTTTATTGCATTATGTGCAACAGTGGAAATTTTGCTCGTTCATTAGTTCATTGCGATATATTACAGAATAGCTTAGAGGCAGCTGCAATAATGTATAGAGTTTATGATCATAATAGCGATTTGGACGGATGAGGTACTAAATGGAGTGTGTGCTTGTAAAGCCTGATTGCACGATGCGATTTAATTGTCTGTGGCATAGCATAAGTTGAAGCAACAGTAAAAGTTGCACCGCCTAAACGTTGTTTGGACGATACAAGTTATTTTGTTGCCTCAATTTAATTGTATGCCACAGGCAAAAAACTTGCATCGTGTAAATAAGACTTAAGTAAGAAAATCTCAATTTTATACCTACTTATTTAATAATTTATGACATATTCGACAAGCGGTGCATTCCACCGATAACCGACGTGACTCCGGTGCATCCGTTTTGGAGTAGGTAGTCTAGATTTGTTTAAACCGATTATAGACTCATAAGATTGCTCTGACTTATTTAGACAGATGTCTAGATAAGTCAGAGCTATCTTAGACGGTTTTCTGCAACACTTCCTTTTGGGGAGAGATCGACATAGGCTGTTGAAATGCAGACCGTTGGTAATATATTATTTCTTTCTTGATTGAACTGCCATACGGTGTGACTATGATGTCTGACTGTCGAATCGATTATTTGCAGTGTTTACCAATGTAGCTATAAATAAACATAACATAATATCACGCCTATATTCCCCGATGGGTTAGGCAGAGAAGCACCTCTGGCTATCTTTAAATCATTCCGTTTATTTACACTTCACTTTTCATTTGCACGTTATTCCGTGGCATAAATACCACAATGAGGTTGCTTACCGATCGCCTTAGGACGATAATTAATATAGTAGTCATAGGAAATGGATTATGACTGCTTCCCTCCGTTGCAGAGCATGATGGATGATCTGCAGCTGATTGTAAATTAATGTTTCCTTTTCAGATTTAGCTACGGATTTAATCACTGGGTAAAGTGGGTATTATATAACATGGCGCCGTCGGCGTCGATGTCTGGGTTTCTGTTTTTTAGCACAATTTAACTGTGCTTAAAGACAAGCGGCACGCGCCAACGGCAGACGCAACAGCCGTCATCGCCGTCGACGACGTACTGCTCGTGTTAGTACGGTGCTCAAATACACGAGCGGCACTTTGTTGACGGCTGCAGTTGACTTTTCCGTTGAGGCGTGCTGCTTGTGTATAAGAACTCTTAGATGTTCTGCTGTCATGTTGCATCATCATCATCATTACAGCCGAAAGACGTCCACTGCTGGACATAGGCCTCCCCCAAAGGACGGGGGTTTGCCATAATCGCCACGCTTGGCAGGCGGGTTGGCGATCGCAGTATAGTATGGTGGTGGAATGCATAGAGAATGCTGCTGCCCATTCTCCGGTACGATCCTTACTCGCCTTTTACGTCACCCACGGTAACCGTACGTCACCATACGTAAGTATGGGGTGGTGCTATTCTTTAAGTCACACCACACAGACACATGTTGCATATAGAATGGGAACTCGTGACTTCGTGAATCGCAATTGTCTGGCAATTAAAGTTTGCTTTCAGCCCCTTAAGCTGTTTCAACTTTACGACGACGGTCATAGTGATGGCTGGGTGATAGGTGTATTATTTTATTTTGTATTATTATTTTATTACTACAGCTTTGAGCCGTTTGGGGTCGAAACGGTCGGGTCATGTGGCCCAAGTGCGCGTCTCCTTTTTAAGAAAATTTCTCGCCGGCTGGTCGACACTTCACGTGACCAGAGGGCTGGGTCATTCTTTTTCAAAGAATTAGCATTGCCATTCAACGTGGCAATGCTGCCAGTCTTCTGGGGACGTTTCCGGATGACAGCGATGCGGTCGAGTACTTTGACGCCTAAGTGTCCTTTGTTTTTGTATGTATTTGTACATATAGTAAGTTAGTCATTTAATTTAGTATCTAGTGTAAATACCTGTAATTAGTTTATTTGAATTCTTTTTTTTTGTATTGTGTTTACTAATTTCCTGGCCTAAACCAGAAAATATCTTTTTGTGGTTTCGCTTTAGGATATAGTTTCCATTACCACATTAGGTTTTCCCATACAACTGTGGTAACAAAGCTACAAAACTCCTACATCATCTGAATTGTAATAATCCAAGTGGACGCTACTGCTTAGCCTCTAGCCTTAGAGCCTGAAGTGGTCTTTAAATATCCAAGACCACACAATAATTTATTAAATCTACCAACTTTCGGTCATAAAAAACTCTTACGCAAGTGCCTTAATGCAAAGTATCCCAAGACTTAATTCAATTTATGGAATTCAAACGAGCTCTTTCTTCTATACAGTATGTACATATGTATATGCACTTAACATGTATGTTCATGCATATTACATAGGTATGTACATACCTGCACGAGTATTGCTAAACAGATATAAGGAACTGCCTTATAAGTAAAACCCCGTATTATGACTTGGTGATTGCTTTTTTGATACAAATTGCTTTTGATTATAGGGAGACATTATTTTTAAATGATCTGAAGGCCAATTTCCGTAATTAAAACAAAAACTTGTCAAAAAAACTGGCCAAGTGCGAGTCGGACTCGCACACGAAATGTTCCGTACCACAAGGCAAAAACGCCGAAGAGAGACGTTTGTTGTATGGGAGCCCCCCTATATCTATTAATTTTATTCTGTTTTTAGTATTTGTTGTTATAGCGGCAACAGAAATACGTTATCTGTGAAAATTTCAACTGTCTAGCTATCACTGTTCATGAGATACAGCCTGGTGACAGATGGACAGACGGACAGTGGAGTCTTAGTAATAGGGTCCCGCGTTTACCCTTTGGGTACGGAACCCTAAAAAGTAGGGAATTTTTGACGGATTGAGACTGAGATCAGACTGTGAATGTTCTTAAAAATTACGAGAATTGTGTTGTCGATTGTAGGTTCGAACCGGGACAGGCGCTTTACTTTGTGTAAATTACTTCACCACCACTGCTTTCAAAACGGTGAAGGAAAACATCGTGAGGAAACCGGCATGTCCTAGAACTAAAATTCTGAAGACATGTGACAACTACCAACCAGCACTGGGCCTGCGTAGTGGGTTACGGCCTACTTCCTCTCACCGAGAGGAGGCCTGTGACCAGTCCAGTAGTAGGAACATTATACGCTGATTATGCTGTAGAGGTAGAACGTAACATATCATTACGTCTAACCTACCTTACCTGAAAGGTTAGGCAGGCAGAGGTGTACCTACAGTACACACAATAATTGTACAGTGCAGTAACTGTAGAGGTAGTAGGGTTTAAAACCATAGGACCATCGAATCACATCATCAGACGATCACCTTTTTTTTTTTTTTTTTTTTTTGAGGATGGGAAATCATCAAATGACTCCTCCCGCTCTGGGTGGAGCGGAAGGGAGTGTCAGACTCTTACTGACTAAAACCCACCCGTGTTCCTTCCTTAGCCCTTTATGTTCCGGGCCAGCGGTAACCCTTTCGGACAATCCCGCTGACCCGGCAGGCTACGGCCCTAAGGGGCCCCTCCTCGATGCTGACATCTCTTTGAGGCGCGCGTGGAACACGTACGCGCCGTCCGGCACGGGCCTGGTCCTGGTCGGGCGGTGAGCTACCCATTACTCTCCGCCCGCAGGCCCGCGCCTACGGTGGCCGGGAGTCGTCACGCGGCTCCCGACGCCCGGAGCGTCTCCCGCGGCGGCTGGGACGGGAGGCTCTCTCCCTGAGCCGTTCCGCCACCTCCTTCGCTAGCATGACTGCTTCGCAGAAGGAGGTGACTGCCTCCCACTCCCTCTCGCCCCGGACCATGGCTTGCACCAGGGCCGGACGCGAGAGGTCGCCGTCGCTGCCAATCGTCTCTACGAGGACACGGCGGTGCTCCGCCCAAGCGGGGCAGACCTCCACCGTGTGCTCCACCGTGTCCTCTGGGCGATCCTGGCAATGGTGACACCCGGGCGTTTCCTCCCGCCTGATGATGTGCAGGAACCTCCCGAAACATCCGTGTCCGGTGAGGACCTGCGTCAGGCGGTAGGTGAGGGCGCCGTGGCGCCTCTCTAGCCACTCCTCAAAGAGGGGTCTTATCGCCGCTATCGCGGCGTGCCCTGCGCTGGGTTGCGACAGTCGCTCTTTCCATGCCGCCATGAGATCGCGCCGGAGATCCGTCCGCTCCGCAGCGATTTGCCGCGGAAGCGGATCTTCCCCCCGGCGTAGTGCCTCCGCGCGCCACTCATACAGGCGCGCGAGGACTATCGCCTCCAGATCCCATGGCGGCAGTCCGGCAAGGAGGCTTGCCGCCTCGCCAGAGATCGTGCGGTAGCCCCGGATAGCCCTTATGGCTACCACCTTCTGGGGCGCGTTCAGGTAGTGGGCGGCTCGCCGCCGCAGTGAACGCGCCCACACCGGGGCCCCGTATATGGCCATGGACCGCACGACCCCCGCGTAAAGCCTCCGGCAGGAGGCGTTTGGCCCCCTCAGGTTGGGCAAGAGCCGCTTGAAGGCGGCCCCGGCCCGTTCCAGTTTGGGGGCCAAACGTCGGAAATGCTCCACGAAGTTCCACCGGCTGTCGAGGACGAGACCCAGGTATTTCATCGTCATCCCGACGCCGATGTGAACCCCTCCTACCGTTAGTTGGGATCCCGATGGCGGCGCGTTCCGGGGCCCATGAAACGACATGGCCTCGGACTTGTGCAATGCCACCTCGAGACCCAACTGCCGGATCCTCTCCACGACTATCGCAACCCCGCGTGTCATCGCGTCGGCCGCCGCCTGATGCGACCTCCCCTGCGCCAGGACCAGCGTGTCGTCAGCGTAGCAAACCACGCTGACGCCATCAGGGAGGTCGGCGCGCAGCACCCAGTCGTACCCGATGTTCCACAGAGGCGGCCCCAGGACCGATCCCTGTGGGACACCGCACGACATCTCTCGCCGGTTCCACTCCCCATCGCGACCGGGGTAGCTGACGGCTCTTTCCGTCAGATACGCCTCGACTATTCGACGGAGGTAGGGCGGCACCCGGTGATACCGGAGTGCCTCCACAATGGTGCCCCAGGGGAGGGTGTTGAACGCGTTGGCGATGTCGAGTGACACCGCCACGACGACCCCACCCCGGGACACCGCCTCCCCCGTCGTGAGGGCTCTCACGCGCATGATGGCGTCCACCGTCGAGCGCCCCTTGCGGAAACCAAACTGGCTGTCCGCAAGATCCGGCCCCGTCCTCACCAGGTGCCCGACGAGGCGGCCCGCAATCACTCTCTCAAAGAGCTTGCCGACCTCGTCGAGCAGCACGATGGGCCGGTATGCGGACGGAGAGTCCGCAGGGCGCCCTGGCTTCCGAATGAGGACCAGCTTCCCCGTCTTCCAACGGCGTGGAAACTGGCCTCTCTCCAAACATGCGCTTAAGAACGCCTCCAGTCGAGGCCCGAGAGCCCTCGAGGCCAGGACCCAGGCTTTACCTGGCAAGCCGTCGGGTCCTGGGGCGGTATTTTTGGCCTTTAGCCTTCCTACCGCCGCTCTCAGTTCTACCCCGGTCACTGCAGGGATGTCGTCGTCGTCCGCGTGGTCCGCTTCGGGCACCGCAATTGGCGGAGTCATGGGCGGGGGAGTGTGCTCCCCCCGTGAAGGGAACAGAGCGCTCACCACCTCCTCCACCAGCTGGGGGCGGAGACTCTGCGTCAGCGGGGGGGCCCAGGTGCGGAGTTTATTCCGCACCATTTTATAAGGGCGCCCCCACGGATCTCTGTTCAGAGACTCCACCATCTCCTCGCGGGCCACATCCTTGGCCCGCTGGACAGCCTCTTGGAGGGCGGTCTTCGCCGCTCTGTATCCCTCGTACAGCTCCGCCTCCGTGGCTTCCGCATCCGGAGGGCGAATGCGGAGCCTGCGGTGCCTGGTGTAAAGGTGTCGCGCATCGACGCACGCCTTGCGTAGCGTCTCCAGCTCCTGCGACCACCAGTACACCTGACGTCGGGCGCGTCCTGGCCGGACTCGGGGCATTGCCACGTCACAAATTTCGGACATGGCCTCCCGGAACCACTCCGCCTCATCGTCGATATCGGCAGGCCTGTCCGGTGATGACACCCAGGCCTGCACGATCGAGGCTTCCAGGAGGAGCTCCCGGTCCAGCTGTTTTAGCGCCCACCGCGGACCACTCGGGGCCTGTTGGACCAGCGCGCTAGAGGTCTGGGCGGAGACGTCGAACCGGATGTACCGGTGATCGGAGTAGGTCTCCACCCCCTCCATGACGCGCCAGTCAATGACGCGTTGTGACAGAGCGGGGCTGCCGAACGAGATGTCCACCACGGACTCACCCCGCATCCGCACACACGTGGGAACAGAACCCCGATTTAGGACGACCAGGCCTGTTTCCAGAGCCCAGTCCTCCACCATCCTGCCCCGCACATCCGTGTAACGGGAACCCCAGGCCAAATTCTTGGCATTGAAGTCCCCGAGCACTAGCACGGGGAAGGGATGGTTTCCGGCGACGACGACACTCAACTCTGTTAAAGAGTTGTGGAACTCGGCGAGAGTTCGGTTCGGAGAGAAGTACACCCCCACTACTACTATCTCTCCGAACCGTGCTGCTACGCACCCCTGTCCCTTCGTGACGCATTCGAGGGACGGGGTGCCGGCGGCGGCCGACGAAAGTATGGCCACTGAGCCGCTCAGGTCCTCCACCCAGTCATCCCTGGGCGGGACAAAGTACGGCTCAGCGACCACGGCGATGTTAATCGACCACTGCGCCACGCTCTGGAGCAACAGGTCCTGAGCGCAGGCACAGTGGTTGATGTTCGCCTGGAGGAGGCGAAGGGGAGCCATTACTCCTCCATTTCAGCCCCCTCCCGGGCCCCTTGTGAGGGCCCCTCGACAGTGGCGACGGCGGCAACGGCAGCGGCAGCGGCGGTGGTGGTGGCGGCAGCAGCGGCGTTGGTGGTGGCGGCGGCGGCAGCGGCGGCAGTGGCGGCGGCGACGGTGGTGGTGGCGACGGCGGCGGAGGGCCTGCCTTTCCTCCTTGTCCCGGCGGGTGGAGCGCAGGACTTGCTTCCAGCCCGGTGATCGGCCGGCTTGCCAGCAGCCGCACATGCGATGCAGTGCGGCGCGGCGTTGCACGAGCCGGCCTTATGTCCGGGCTGACCGCAGCGGAAGCACAGTGTGCTGCGGTCCACCTCCGAGGTGCACTGGATGCCAACATGGTGCCCTACATGGCATCGGTAACACCTCAGAGGCTTGGGTTCCAGCAGTTTGACCTGCGCTGAAACCCAGCCCACCAGGAGCCTTCGAGCCTCCGTGATCGTTCTGGCCGCCGTCACGGGGCAGCTTACCGTTATGGTTCGCATGCCCGTGTAGTCAGGACGTATGGTGCCTGCCTTCACCTGGTCGGCCAGACACCCGCCCGTCCTGACAACGGCGGCCACCACCTCTCCCTCCGTTACGGAGTCATCCAGGCCCAATATGCGCATGTCTGCGCACTTGACGGGCCTGGAGACTCGAGCCTCGTCCGCATTGAGAGACGCCCTTAGCTTCTCAGCTAGGGCGTCAGCGGCGGGGCCACTCGTCGCACCGGGAATCTCCAGCATGCGGGCGCCAGTAGCGGTCACCCTGTGCCGGAGGCCCCCGGTGATCCCCAGCTCCCGGAGGTCCACCGTCTCTCTCGCTTTAGTGAGCACGTCGCAGTACGTCACGCCCCTCTTGACCGCTTCCGGCTGTAGCGTTATAACTACAGCCGCAGTCTTCGGGGCGCGAAGCCTAGCCGCGACGGCTCGCTCCTTGCGGCGCCGCCTTTGCGCCTTTTTCCTAGCCGCCTTGGCCGCCTTCCTCTTCTCCCCGACCACCTGCCATTCGGCGTCGGTCGTGGGAGAAGTGGGAGGGTTTTGGGGGAGGGGCGTTGGCTCTGGGGCCTTCGCCTCCCGTGCCGGCCTGCCCCTCTTCCGGGCCTGCACCGGGGTGTTGCCAGTGGGCGCCGGGGCCCCGCCAGTCGGCGCCGGGGCTCCTCCAGCCGACACCGGTTTGGCCGACGCCGGTTTGGCCGACGCCGGTTTGGCCGACGCCGGTTTGGCCGACGCCGGTTTGGCCGACGCCGGTTTGGCCGACGCCGATTTGGCCGAGGTAGGTTTGGCCGGCGCCGGTTTTGCCGTCGCCGGATTGGCCGGCGCCTGGGCCCGGCCAGACGGCCCAGGTTTAGGGGCGGCAGCTGCCGTAGCGGCCGCGTATGAGGCCGCCTTCGGCCCCGGGGCCGTCCCGCCCGCCAGAGGGGGGCGCAGGACTATGCCCTCCAGGACGGAGAACCGCGCCTGGAAGGCCGCCAGTTCCTGTCGAACCAGGCTGAGGACCTGGTTCTCTACCGGTACGGGCTGGCACGGCGGCTTCGCCTGCGCGCCCCCGGTGACCCGCAGGCCGGCCAGGTCTGCCCGGAGCCTCCCATTCTCCTTTTGGAGTTGCCCCATGGCAGCAGTCAGGCGGGCGACCTCCGCCCGCAGTTCAGCCACTTCGCCAGCAGAGGGGCCGGTATATTTGGCCGCCTCCGCTGCTGCCATTATGGAGGCCGTCGCCGAGACTACAGCCTTGTTCTTTGAAGCTTGGAGCTTCTTCAAAGCCACGTCTCGGATCGCGGCCTCCACGACCGCCGCAAACCTGCGCTTGCCGTCCACCTCGGGGTCACTAGCCGCACTCTCCTCGTCGCTTGAGGGCCCCGAAGTGACTGCGGTCCCTCCTTCCTTTGGGGGCTCCTCCGCTCTCTCTGCCGCCTCGCGGGCAGTGAGCCCCCTCCCCTTGCCTCGCTCTCTCACCCCACCCCGCCTACTGGTGGGGATTTTTCTGGCCGAGGCCAGCTCTTCGTCGGAGGACAGCCCCTGACCGTCCTCAGACCTTGGCCGCTTGCTGAGCTTCTTCTCAACAGCGGCCACCTCCTTGGCACGGCAGGGGCTCCCTGAGCCTCCCGTGCTCGCGCCTCCTGATGCGACGTCGGACTCCGACCCCGCATCACTCCTCACCTCTTTTCGGTCCCCTAGGGGACAGGAGCCTCCTCGGCTCTTGTTGCCATTGGCAAACGGGTGACAATCGTTGCCCCCCCCAGAATACGAATGGGGGCTTGACGTTCCCGAAGGGAACGTGGCGGATTCTCCGACTGCTGAGCAGCCGGTACCGCCCTGGGGTAGTTTTTTCTCGAGTGTCGCGTCCATTTTTGTGTTCCTTTTAAGGGTGAGGTCCCTTGTTGCGCTAACGACCGGATCCCCTCCGGCCATTCATCCCCTCGGCACGCTAGACCTTAGGATTGGGGTAATTTTTTATAGAGGATTTCTTCCTCGCGGCCCGGGCCTCAGTGGCTCGGACCCCCGGTCCTGAGTTCAGGATTACGGGGTGGCCGACGGTTGGGCAGAACCAACCGCCGCCCCGGCGTCCCCACGCTGCCGCCGGATGCCGGACAGACGCAGCGCGGGCATGGGACACCCTCCAACGCCCACACTCTCGTGGGTACCGCCTCGTGACGGTCTGCGCCCACTCACCTCCCTCTGTAAGCAGAGGGGGAGTAGACGCATGACCGTCTATAGCCCGGTTCCCTTCAGCGACCATTCAGGATGATCGGTGATTGGAACCATGACCTTTCCCCGTGTGTTGAAAATTAGCCGCCAGCCCCAAGAGTCCACCAGAACCAGTGGGCAATTGGTGCTGACGTTGCCCAGGGTGCGCCGCGAGGAGGCTTTCAACATGCACCCCATCAGACGATCACCTAGCTTTAGACTAAAGTCGCTTGTCCCTATTAGATTTATCAGCTTATATGTTCAGCGGGTCACAACAGCCGCATGCACGGTGCCCGCTGGACAACAGTCTTCACACAATGGGTGCCTGCAGATGAACGGCAGTAATTGTCTGTGTGGTGCCGGACTTAAAGAATACCACCACCCCTTACTTCCCGTGGGTGTCGTAAAAGGCGACTAAGGATCGTACCGGAGAATGGGCAGCAGCGTTCTCTATGTATTCCACCATCGTACCATACTGCGATCACCAACCCGCCTGCCAAGCGTGGCGATTATGGCAAACCCTCCCAAAATTGGGGGAGGCCTATGTCCAGCAGTGGACGTCTATCGGCTGAAACGACGACGAGATGAACGGCAGCGCCGAGGTCGGCCCAGAAAGAGGTGGCGAGATGACCTGAACGAGTACCGCGAGGGCTGGTTCGAGGTGGTGTGGGAAAAGAGCTTCTGGAAGAACTTGGGGGAGGATTTGCCGCATAAAAAGTATAAAAAACCGGGCAAGAGCGAGTCGGACTCGCTCACCGAGGATTCCGTAACATCCGGGTTTATGTTTATGAAATGAAATGTTTTTTTTTAATATTTTTTTATATGTATTTGAGTTGGTTGAATAAAAGGTAAAAAAAAACTACTTACTAGATCTCGTTCAAACCAATTTTCGGTGGAAGTTTACATTTTTTGTAGTTTTATCATTCTCTTATTTTAGAAGTTACAGGGGGGGGGGACGACGACACACATTTTACCACTTTGGAAGTGTCTCTCGCGCAAACTATTCAGTTTAGAAAAAAATGATAAGAAACCTCAATATCATTTTTGAAGACCTATCCATAGATACCTCACACGTATGGGTTTGACGAAAAAAAAATTTTTTAGTTTCAGTTCTAAGTATGGGGAACCCCAAAATTTATTGTTTTTTTTTCTATTTTTGTGTGAAAACCTTAATGCGGTTCACAGAATACATCTACTTACCAAGTTTCAACAGTATAGCTCTTATAGTTTCGGAGAAAAGTGGCTGTGACATACGGACGGACAGACAGACAGACATGACGAATCTATAAGGGTTCCGTTTTTTGCCATTTGGCAACGGAACCCTAAAAAGGCATATAAAAAAAAATATTCAAATGCATCTTTAATTAAATATCTAGTTCTAACAATAATCATGTGATTTGATAAATTAAAGGTGATCGTGAAATGATAATTGACATCGCACGTCGTCAAATATGTCTCCTCTACTCCTGCAGTTGTCTTCAAATTAACACCAACACAACTCCCATTCAAAATAGAACAATAATTAACTTAACGACAGACAGGTGAGTCTCTTGAAAAATGTAGGTAACGTCGTCACTTCGATGCAGTTTTAGCCTCCCACCAATTTCCATCAGGTCATAATTTGATAGGTACTAATAACTCGCTTCCTTCCTCCTTTGATGTCCAGTCTGTTTTAAGTTAGTTTGTGATAATTTGATCGGAGCCGAGGTCCTCTCATACGTTGTCGCAGGCCTTTGAAGTTCAACATAAATATCGTTGATACTCCGTTACCGCTTAATCACGTTAGGACTGGTATTTATTATCGTTAAAATAAACCAAACTGCACGATGTAATATTATAAAGGCGAAAGTTCGTGAGTGTGTGTGTTTATATGTTTGTTACTTCTTCACGCTCAAACGGCTGGACCAATTTCGATAAAATTTTGCATGAAGGTAGCTGATACCCTGGATTAACACATAGGCTACGTTTGATCCCGATATTCCCACGGGATCGAGATTTACGCGGGTGATACCGCGGGGCGCAGTTAGTATACTAATAAAAAAGAGGGTCTGTGTGTTTGGACGCGCTAATCTCTGGAACTACAAGTCGGATTTGAAAAATTCTTTTTGCATTTGATAGCCTGATTCTTGGGGAAGGCTGTAGGTTATTTAACATCACGCTACGACGCTAAGGAGCCGAGCAAAAAGAAAAAAGTCAGAAACGCTAAGGGAAAACGAAGTAATAGCGCAAGCAGACGATGCGATGCGACGGGGTCAGGGGTCCGAGAAATTTCATGCGAACGCACTGAAAGAAATAAGCAGTAAATAAAAATGGAAAAACATTGATCTGAACTGCTTTAAACAGTTCCATAAGAGCCTAACGTTCAAAACAGTATTTTTTACTGACCAGAAAACAGTTAAAGCTTGAGGCAAAATGTTGCTGTCGTGACAGTAAGCTTCAATGTTGTAAGTAGCTAAAAGGTCACAAAATTAACTGTTTTATTCATTATGGTGATATCGTGCAAATCATTGAAATTTACTTACATTACAGTAGATAATGGTAGTTTTCTTTTTTTTTTTTGTTGTTTTTTCAGTAAATAGCAGTTCAATTATTAAAAGTAAATGTTTTATCTTTTACGGTTTTACAAACATTTCTTCTTACTGGTCAGTAAGTCTTAATGAAATCCCTTTAATGTGCTGAAGTCGAAAGAAGTGAAGTCGCGGGCAGGAGCTAGTGTAATTGATAAAACTGTCAACTTTGAGTTTGTTGTGGAATGAATCTTCCGGTAAGACAATATTAATAAAATGGATAGTTGACGAGTTAAGTATTAATGAGAAGTGATTTAACGCCATCTTGGATGGTTCTGAATTCATTATGGTGATCTCCTGTTACATCCACGTGTAAGCGATAAATTCGTGGTAAATAAATGAAATATTCATCGTTAGTTAGTATATACTTATTTCTAGTATTGTTTTTAAATGTAAATGAGAAATACAGACTGATTGACAGGATGCAATATGGAATTAGAAGGGAGCACAAACATGCAGTTTGCCTTTGCGAACAGTAACGTAATTGTTATAAGCCTCATAATTATAAAACTTTATGATATCTGTTGCGGCGGCGCTGTAATTAAAACGACATCACCCTACCTCGTTAGAGTTGTCATATCTTTATTAATATAAAAGTGGACACTTATCCGATACGATATGATCAACATACAGACAGACATCTGTATTCCTTACGCACTAACAACGGTTATTGTTATTCCTAATCTGAATAAACAAAACAGTCTCCTTTGCATTTGAATATAGCTTCCTCGATTTACCATTCATGTTGCATGCGCGCGCAGAATCAACTACACAATCGCCCATCGGATAATCGTCAGCATCGATACAAAGACGAGATATCGATCTCGATCGCTCCATTCCGATGCATCGATACGCATTGCGAGTTGACGTTGACAAATTGCATCTTAAAGGACTTTATGGTCGACAAATTGAGGCTACTCGTATTTATTGCGATGAATCCCCGCAGAAGGAGAATTCTCAGGATAAGCTTATCGATTTGTTTTAATCGATTCGATATTGATCTCGGTTTGACCCTTTCGTTTGTGTTGCCGATTCTGGTTGGAGTTTATGGGGCAAGCTGATGTGCGTGTGTCGTAAACCGTCGAGTGTGAACAGATTAATGAAGCAGTTAATTTAACTGATTGGAAACTGGGCTTTTGATTGTTTTGATTGATATTTATGAGGGAGTCGAATTAATGGCGAAGGGTAGTGATTAGTAACGAACTGGCGACGGTAAAATTTATTAGGGTTGGAGTTGGCTGCACTGAGTTTACTCAGGAGTTAGTTGTAATTGGAAATCTGTTTGAATGACTCAAAATATTGGGTTTTTAGTTCGTTAATCACGTAAACCAATGTCAATGTTCAGCCATTTTTACGTGATTGAGTAACAAACATCCAAACATACTCACATTTATACTAATACATTATATAGGATGTGTTCTTGCAAATCAAAGGGCAGAAAACAGTAGCCACTAGCCACTGCCAACTAACAAAAAACTGGCCAAGTGCGAGTCAGACTCGCACACGAAGGGTTCCGTATCACAAGGCAAAAACGCCGAAAAAAACACGTTTCTTGTATGGGAGCCCCCCTTAAATATTCATTTTATTATGTTTTTAGTATTTGTTGTTATAGCGGCAACAGAAATACATAATTTGTGAAAATTTCAACTGTCTAGCTATCGCGGTTCTTGAGATACAGCCTGGTGACAGACAGACGGACAGACGGACGGACAGACAGCTAAGTCTCAGTAATAGGCTCCCGTTTTTACCCTTTGGGTACGGAACCCTAAAAAAACCAGCTACTTACAACTTCAAGGTAAAAAACAACTGCCTGCTATCACACACGATCGGAGTACAGTTGGCCTGGCAAGCTTCTTGCAGTGTCAACGATCTTTACCGTTATATCTATATAACATGACGATGTTTCTGGCACTAGCATGACTGTCTTACGCAAGTACTTACACGTGTTTAGAGTTCTAGGGCTGGTAAGCTTGTAGTTCTGGATATATTAAGGCAGTTTTTTCAGTGTTTTAGGGGCCGTTCATTTATTACGTAAGGCAATTTTGACCACTTTTGGACCCCCCCCTCCTTCGTAAGAAAAAGTAAGACTTTGACGAACCCCCTTTCAATCTTACGTAAGATCAGTCGATATCTACCAAAATTTCAAAGAAAAAGTAGCAAAGATATTTAAAAAGTTGTAATTTTTTTTTGCTCACTTTTGTGATCTTACGTATGATGTGTAGACTCCTCCCCTCACAACCCTTGTGTAAGAAAAAATAAGTCTTGTTTGGACCCCCTCCCCCTTAAATCGTCTTATGTAATAAATGAACAGCCCCCTTACATGGATCGACTGTCTATCTGACATCCACAACTAATATTTAGGTGCATAAGTGCAGTGTGCGCAAATACTGTAGGTGCACTCTGTCTTCCCTCATTCTCATAGTCCAATAGGACGGCACTCTGAGACAACCGGAGAGAGATGACCAACAGCTAAACATGTGAATAGAATCTTAATACTATCTAGTGTCGGTTACACTCACAGACGGTTTCAACAAAGTGGCTGGTGAAATATACTTCAGACAACGTCGCGAAATCTCCAGTTACATTCCAGCCTTTACAATCACTATCAGTCCAACTCAAATCAGCAACATAAACAGTGCCATCCCTGGCCAGTAAATAGGCTTCCATACATCGCGTTAGGCGGACGGTGCGAACATCAGAGGTGCCGCTATCGCGATCAAAGCGACCGCTTGCTTTCGGCACCGCCACACCGACCGCCGCTCGCCGTAAGCCGCGGCTACACTGGGCCTAAGAAATGGCTGGAGAAGCCTGGGAAACAATGTATGGAATCTGGAGAGTAATTGAATGGTTCCTCTTAATGGGGCTATTAGCTATGCTCTTGTTTAGACTATCCGAAAAAGAAATAAAACATTGCCTCTAATATTAGCACTTCTGATGTAGGTTCGGGGCATAATGAAAATATAAGTACTCCCAGTTTTATTATTAGAAGAAGTTTTACTTCTTTTTCA
Source organism: Mesoligia furuncula (assembly GCA_916614155.1). Taxonomy (NCBI): domain Eukaryota; kingdom Metazoa; phylum Arthropoda; class Insecta; order Lepidoptera; family Noctuidae; genus Mesoligia; species Mesoligia furuncula. The sequence goes on from OU744808.1 coordinate 22,711,592, forward strand.
GTAGTAGACTCCGTTGAATGTATTTAATTATTATTCAGCTCTTGTCATATTTCAAAATAATAAAAAATTAAGTGGTTACAGCAATATTCCCCATCAATATCATAGGATCAGCAGGATTAGTCCATTATAGGGCTGTGTCAGTGGGGCAATTTGCATTTTTGAAGAATTTATACCAGGTAGTTCTCTGCACAACCTGCTGTAAGCAGAGCTTTAGGACGTAGGGAGTCGCTAAAGAAGCGGCCATACTCAAGTTACAAAGAGAAAAATGTACGAGCTGCGACATCCAAACTTATTGATAAAATGTGGCAGAGGAATATGTTTTGAAAGTTATATGATCATGTGAAGGAAACCAAATACCTACGGTAAAGAAAGATGCATCTACGAACTATTTATTTTGCGGTGTAGGTAATTCCTTCTTTGCTTATCTAAATAATTTCCTAACTCGTGCGTAGTCAATGATATTATAAAGGAAAGATGCGTATCTTTCCTTTATAATATCATTGACTACGCATCTGTATTTTGTGTTCATAATAAACGACGTTCTGTATTGTTGCGTTGTTATTACAAAGTATTTACATATAGGTGTATAGTTGTTTTCAACTACGACTGCGATAGATAATACGGAACGTATGACACAGAAAGAGATAGCCATCTGTAGTTTCAGCTCGCTGCTATTAGCGGACTAAATGAAACTACAACAATTGTCTGAATTTGTCTGCAACAATTTGCGCGCGCTAGTGCGATATATACTTCTTTAATAGAATAATCATCGTGCGTAGTCTGTGTGGTGCCGGACTTAAAGAATTGCACCACCCCTTACTCCCCGTGGGTGTCGTAAAAGGCGACTAAGGGTCTTACCGGAGAATGGGCAGCAGCGTTCTCTATTTATTCCACCATCATACCATACTGCGATCACCAACCCGCCTACCAAGCGTGGTGATTATGGCAAACCCCCTCCCAAAATTGGGGGAGGCCTATGTCCAGCAGTGGACGTCTATCGGCTGAAACGACGTGCGTAGTAGTTACATGGAAGATGTGACTGCTTATAATGACCGTCCTAAATCAAACTTAAAGGCTCAGAGCTGTCTGTAGTCTATGCTGATGTAGTTAGTGCTTCAACTTGGTCAAGTACCTACCCAATGCAAATCTAAAGACTAACTGGACTGTATTATTGACAAAAATTGTTGTTGTAAATTGCTGTATTGATAGCCTGAATTGGTCCCAATGCAGCATACGCCACTTTCATAATTCAACATTTAGGTCCGATTTCACATTCAGCTCAGTTATATAGGTAGTATGGGTAGTTCAGATAGTGACATAGGAGACACACCACGGCGGAAAAATGTACGAGCTGCAACATCCAAACTTATGGAGAAAATGTTGTGGCAGAGGAATATGTTTTGAAAGTTTTGGGATGCATGAAGAAGCCTCCTCGTGTAGCGCAGTTTGTTCCGCCAGTTTCTCAACTGAACCGAGCGCTCGGCGCATCCTGGACAGTAACACCGAACACCTTATTTGACTGGCCAATTCTTCCCTTGCGGTAGTAGGGCTAACGCCCGCCTAGTTTCCCATCGGAGTCAAGCAGCCTGCCAGTGCCTTAGGCATCTTCTAGGCACGCTTGTTCCATCATAGGCCTCATCCATCGTTTTCCATCAGGCGTGATCGAGTTCAAGAGCGGGCCCATTCAGCATTAAAAAAAAAGTTTTATGATTATCATTCTATAAATATATATATATATATGTATATATATATACATATATGGTACAGTCGCGATTCACATTTAGTTTAATATACAATCTGATACTGATCTGCAAATTGCAGAAAAACCTAAGAAAACTTGAGAAAGATTTTACCTTAATGTGAATGCCTTCCTCAAACGTAGGTAATTAAAGCACAAATAATTTCCATCACCCATATTATCAGCCAATCAGCAATCAAGAAATATGTGAATAGGCCCTTACCTAACCGACCTTGTCTTCCAAGATACAGTTAGTGGCAGCTATAATGTGCAAGCGAAACAGCAATGGCGACCAAATGTTTGTTCATAAAAGTAAATTGCCTATCTACTGGGTAGAGCCAGTGAAATAGAGCAGTTTCTAGAATCTACTGTGGCACTGTCAAATATGCGACGCGTAATAAATTGTAATGTTTCTAAGAATCTGTTGTTGATTGACATTGTGGACGAGGGTACAGTCGAACGAACCTAGACACACTTGTTTTTTTGCATTTAAAAAAACTTTTTACAAAAAAAAAAACAATTGACTTCCAAAAAACACTACAAAGTGACTAATAACTTTAATTTCGGAAGTCGGTGTCGTTGGTTCCGCATTTTCGTTTTTTGACACTGACTAAGTATTTTTTTCACTTTTTTGTTGTACCTACCCCACACAAATTCATATTATAACACTACTTGCTAAGTAAACATCAGTGACAAGAAGTTATTAAAACATCATCAATATAAACTAAGTAGAAAAAAATCGTATTATTGAAGTTACCTTATCCAATAAAAATAATAATTTTGCAAATCGGCTTATACTTAAATAACGGAGTTCTGAGGTAACAAATATAAAAAACAACCGAATTGAGAACCTGCTCCTTTATTTGAAGTCGGATAATTAAGTGACAAACCGTACGCCCGATGGAATGTACAGACGCCAGCACATCAAGCTACCCGAAACTGTCAAATTTTCCCAATAAATTTTGAACCTTATGCTTTAGTGATAAAGTTGATAATCTATCAAAGAAATTTGACAGATCGTAGTGCTGGCGTCTGCACCATCTACGAAAATGACGAACGTCTATATAAACTTTCATCCCCGATTTACCTCCCCTTTAAGAGATGAATTTAAAAATATCCTTCCTGAGTGCTCACCTTCGTTATAAAAGCATCTTTTGTACATAATTTCATGCTTCTAGATCCAGCAGTTTACGCTGAGCGTTGTCTGTCAGTAAATCTAACTAGATTGTTACTTTAATTAGGTCTATAGAGGTATGAGGAACACGGTGTAAAGTTCACTTATACTCTATAGAAAAGAGAGGATTCTCCGACCAGACGGATGTCGTGTCTGGCGGGCAACTGCCCGATGATTCATGTCGGGCCGTTGTATATAAGCTAGTTTCGCGGTAAACTTTGCCTGCGCGATGCAGGATTTCGCGTGACGTCAGTATGACGCGTTATTCTCGTGTGGCGTTGTAGATACCGCTACAGGTCTAGCAAGAGACGAGAGACCTTCCTTTACCTACTTGACTTATAATAATAATATTTGTTTCCATAAGTAGTGTACAGAGTAGGTATGCGCAACATTTACAGCGTAGGACTTACAAGTGCACAGAGATTTGATCAATGACCCCCATGCTAGGTGGAACCTGTGTTACAGGGGTCATCCATCCGTCCATTATATAGATTACAGGTAAGTAAGTAGTACATATTATTTAGGGGAGCAATTATGTGCTTATACCTAGTGTGAAAAACGTGTGGTGAGTGCGAGTGTGAGTGTGTGTGTGTGTCTGTAAGGGTGTGTGTGCGGGGGTGTGTATGTTAGGTTGTGTGTGGGTGTTTGCGTATCGTGTTCATTGTATTGGTCATGTATATTGCGATTTTAATAGGTCTTCTGTTTTACTGTAATCAAGAGTTAAAAGATATTCTTTAATTTTAGATTTACAATGAAATATGTTAAGGGAATGTATATTCAAAATCTGGTTCAATTTGTTATAAGTAAGGGCGCTTAGGAATGGTTATTGACTGCATCTCTCATCTTACAATTCTCTCGCTAACTTTCGGATGCGACTAATGCAACAACGGTGCAAGCACTATAAAATTAACCATTGTTTTAAATTTATAGTTGGAGGTGTGGTTAATAACAGCCGCACGGCTCAGTTTAAACTACGCTTGCCGCGTAGGTAGTTGGTCCGTGGATGGGTGACCATCTTTACATACCGCGCCTCGGAGTGCACGTGTAGCCGTTGGTCCCGCCTGTCATTCGTGGATCCTCGACAGTCGTTACGCGTTGAAACCCGAAAATCTGACACCCAGTCTTACCAAGGGGTATTTTATTGCCCAGTAATTGGATTGTAGAGGTCAGATAGGCATGTCGCTCTATGAAAAATGCTGGTATACAGCAGCATCCGGTTAGACTGGAAGCCGACTCCGACATAGTTGGGAAAAAGCTAGGAAGATACCGAGGTCGTGAATAAATAAAAATTATCATAATTTCAACAAGATCATTTAATCATAGGGTGCTTTTGAATTGCTTAGTTACTTAAAGGATTGTCAACTCTCTATGTAAAAGCATATTGTTCGAATATTTTTCTTTTGTAACTCACTTCCGTTCATGCAGCAAAAGTAAACAATAGTCAGTTATATTCAATGCTGAGTGTACTGTATGTTTAGTGTCGTTTTAATTTGTCGTGTCTATTAATAGGCACAAGTGTGTCTGCAATGTATCATTTTGGTAGCGCATGCAACACTCAGACACAGTATAAGCACTGATCACTCGACGCGAACTTGAGAGAAATATTCTGTTGAAAACTTTTGTGAATTAGTTATTTTTTCAATTCAATAATAGACATTCAAAATCTAAGCTTTAATAAGTTCTTTTCAAGATATTCTACATTGAAATTACCCGCTATTACAATATTGTTATTTAGAAAGGGCTTATTGGACAGTTCTCGTAAAACCATATGTAATTTTACGATGCAAGTATTGAAATTAAGTATTACTATTTGGGACTCAAACAATAACAATCTTGTAGTCAATCAGTTCGATGACGCAAAAATTGCTGAAAATCTAGAAATCTGTTTTAATTCCTTGTACTGTAGTCCGTTTCTAGTGAGAATGCATGCCTCATTTACTTTATTTTTGGTGGTAGATTACGGCCCATTCCCCCCCACGAAGTAAACGTATTTTCTTTCTTTCTTTTTCCTACACTTAAAGGAGGCCTGAATCGCAGCTCGAAAATTATAGGGTGGTTATGATAGTTGTTATTTTGTGAATACACTGTACAAATCCTACTAATCCATACTACTTACTATACTATAACATTATAAATTCGAAAGTAACTCTGTCTGTCTATATGTTACCTTTTCATGCCTAAACCACTGAATGGATTTCGATAAAATTTGGCAGAGAGATAGATTGCATCCCGGGGAAGGACATAGGGTAGTTTTTATCCCGATATTCCCACGGAATCGACACTTATGCGGGTGAATTCGCGGGGTGCTGCTAGCAGCAATTAATTATCAAATACCTACTAACTGATTGATACTCATACCAGACAGACATCTTAGAGCTAAGATAGTTACCGACAGTTTCTGTCTCCACATGATGGCAAATGTCGATGAGGCTTGAAATAGCTGGCTTTGTTGTCATTACGGTCGGTTGCGCTCGCGTCCATGATTATAGGCCTGGATAGAATGTAGCCAGTTTGAGATACAAAGATACAAGGGAATTGGATTATGTTGTTTTAAACTTGATATTGTTTGTTGCAGCTGCTGTATAATGGAATACAAGGGGTAATTGAAATAACTGAAAATGTCGAAACGGGTTATTGTACTCATCATTATGTACAACTTTTTCGCGAAAAAAATATCAGCTGTTCCGTAGTCATGATCGTATAAGTCGACGAAATGTAGGGAACAGACAATTATTTTTTTTCGCGAATTCAGTCTTCGTCCCATAGTAGAAGTTCATAAAGATAAGTTTTTCTGCAATACTTCTTTCCTCCGAGCACGTTTGCTCTTGCGAATCTCCTCTCAAGCCGGCCAACAAAGGCGAGAATGAGGTGGGAGCTCTGTTCCCCGTCATTGTTCACACCAGCCGGCCAATAAAGGCAAGCCAGAGGTGAGGAGCAAGACTTCTTCCGGGAGATAGGGTCCGTGGGGTCGCTACTGCCCAGCAGCTCGCCACATGCTGCCCTGCAGGTTTCTGTATCTCGCTGGTTCTGGTTCCTCACTCTAGACCTGTTCCGGCAAAGTAAACTCTTCCGGCACAGGCTTAGAGTTAGGAGCGTACTCGTATCTCTACGTTGACGTCGTGAAATGCCCCGCCACCGGGGTATTATTATTATTATCAGCCATTTCTGTCCCACTGCAGGACAAAGGCCTGAAGAAAGAAGGAGGGAAGGGATTCCCTCCTTCTAAAAGTAGACAGTGGGAACATTATAGGCTGATTATTCTGGGCCTGCTCTTGACCTCGAAATCGCCTGGTGGAAAGCAAAGGATGAGGTCTAGGATGGAACGAGCGTGACCAGAAGATGCCTGTTCATGAGTTCAGTCTCTTGCTTTGATGGCTGCCAGGTTACAACGTCACTCGCATGACTAAAAGTTTTATCTCATTTTTTTAGCTGATACTTTAATAAAACGTGTATTTTTTATTTTTTTTTATTTGAAATGGGTTTGCTCTTGACTCTAGTCTATAATTCGTTTTTTTTCCCAGAGACTAATCTGACATTTAAGTCTTTTGTGTTTGCGTGTGTTTTTTTTTTGTATATAAGTTTGACATTACACCTGTCAGATTAGTCTCTGGGATTAAAAAACGAACTTTAGGTCAGAGGTGACAGACAGAGACAAAGTCGATTTAAGGTATTTGTTTTTTTTTTCATGTATTTACTGTTTATCGGTGTTTATAGTTAAAAGAGGTTGTATGGTAACAGGTAACAGTACACCACCCCATTACATGTTTTCAGTTATTTAAATTACACCTTGTAAGTACAATAAGATTTTATTATTTTGTTTTTGTCCCATATGTTAGCTAGTTTTACTACTTCACTTCTCTCTAGTAATTTCTAAGAAATTAGTTACCAATTCAATTTCTTTGAGCTCTTAGGTAAAACAGACATTTTAAGACAATAGCTTTTATGTATCTTTTGTGTAAAACTATTTCCGTGATACTGCAAGTAATAAAATATTCTCTTCGGCAATACATAAACCATTGTGTGGAAGTCTGATTCATTGCTGAACAAAAGATCGCTACAGTGGAATAATAATATGACTCACAGACTGTAGAATTTCAGGAAATGTTGGAAAACGTTTCTTTATGCACTATAAATATTAACAGGTAACAGTACACCTATAACACACAATACGGTACGGTACCTATAATATATATAGACTGTGTAGGTACTGTGAATATTCAGATAATTAACTGTTTTTTTTAAATATATCTGAAAAGTAGAATCGGGAATTCGATTGCTTAGTAAAGAAAGTGAAAGAAAAATATATACTTGCGTGCAAAAAAATTGACCCACTCTGTGCTCTCCAGTTGAGAGACAATATTTTAAAAATCGTAATGAATATAATTTATTAATTTATATTATGTGAAGGTAATTTATATTATGAGAGCAGTGGTGGCCAAGTGATGGTAACGGCCGCGACTTACGAGTTGTAGGTCGTAGGTTCGAACCCAGACAGGCGCTTTACTCGGTGTAAATTATTTTATCACCACTGCTCTCAAAACGGTGAAGGAAAACATCGTGAAGAAACCGGCATGTCCTAGAACCAAACATTCAAAGACATGTGACATCTGCCAACCCGCACTGGGCCCGCGTGGTGAATTACGGCCCACTCCCTCTCACCGAGAGGAGGCCTGTGTCCCAGCAGTGGGAACATTATTGGCTGGTTATGGATGTGAAGGTAGGTAAGATCCAGTTTATTTGAACATACACTATATTTTGATAAAAGCAATATTCTTGACCAGTTCGACTCGATTCTTCAGATGTCCTCATCACTAACTTTTGCTTTGAAAGTGAGTGATTTTTTTTGTATCACATTTTAGGTTTATACCTTAGTTTCTATCCGATACGCATAGTCATATTCCCAAGTAAAAATACATAAACAGGATACAAATGACTTCACCTTATATTTATAATTTTATTTGCTCAAGTCGAGATCGATTGGCCATGATATCTACATGTTTTTTACCATCTCCACAAGGTATGGTCAGGTCTGCCTCCCCAGGTTACCTTATATCGCCAGGATATTTTCTAGACTCCATCGATACTGATCAAAGAGATAATTATAATAACTATTGAATATTTAATGGCATTTTAACTATGATCGGTACCCGTGTAGGTGTCCGTTTTATGGAGTATGTCGGTAAAAAGTTAGAGGTACCTACGTGGTCATTTGTGCAAAACTGCAAAGATTAACATTTAAAAATTTTTTACGTCATAGTAATGAGAAACGTTATAAGCAAAGGTTTGTGGCTTATATTATACAGGGTTATTGGTAAAACATTAACAACCTCTTAAGTGGTTATTGTACTCATAATTATGAACAACTTTTGCTTTGGGACCAAACCTGAAATCGCGAAAAAAAAATCAGCTGTTCCCTTTAATTATGTTCGTAGAACTCTTCAAAATCTAATTTCAGCTTTTGTCCCATAGTAAAAGTTGTTCATAATGATGAGAACAATTACCTCTTAAGAGGTTGTTAATGTTTTACCAATAACCCTTTTTTTTTTTTGCGGATGGGAAATCATCAAATGACTCCTCCCGCTCTGGGTGGAGCGGAAGGGAGAGTCAGACTCTTACTAAACTAAAACCCACCCGTGTTCCTTCCTTAGCCCTTTATGTTCCGGGCCAGCGGTAACCCTTTCGGACAATCCCGCTGACCCGGTACCAATAACCCTGTAAATAGGTTTTGCAATAATTGGTTTCAGAAACGAATTTGGTCTTCGCCTGTACCCGTTATTCAAAATGAAAGTCATTTATTCAAACTAGGCTGAGAATCAGCAATTTTCGAACGTCAAAATTACATAGGATAGTCCCTCAAAACGCCCACCCTTCACCACCTCCTAGTGGTTTAGCTGGGGTTCTCCCCAGCGGCAGTGGCGCAACAGACTCCCCAGCAGCACAGCTGTCTGTTCAGTTAGAAGAACTTGATTCTATACTATAGTAAGTACCTTATTAACATTACGAAACACAAGACATTATGAGTAAATTGTTTGCCAAGGGAGCAAACAACTATTTTGAAGGCGAGAGTGTTTTTTTGCATCCAGAGCGGAGCGAGGGATTCTGAGTACGTCACTCGCTTAAAATAGTGTTGCTCCCGAGGTGGACACTCTACTTTTAATTACCTTCTTTGAAAACATAAATAAGTGCAACTTATGAATAAGAATAATAGATAGAATAATAAATCAGAAATTCAATACTAATGAACGGAGTTCGCGTCAGAAAAGTGATTTCTGTGTGGCGTTGATGTGGCGTTGAGTGGTTTGAATCACTTCGACGCCACACAGTTCCGACGCGAACTCCGTTCATTAGTATTGAATTTCTGATTTTGATCATCTACTTTTGCTGTTGACTGTACGTTTATTTATTTACATACAATTACTTGAGGAAGACATACTTGTTTTTTATAAAACTAAGTAAAATCAAATTTGAGTAATTACGAACAAAGGCCGAATGCTTTTCGCGCGTTTTTTATTTTTTCGCAAACTCTAATTTGACTCGCGCGTTTTGCTTTTTCATACAGCCTGTTACTTATTCATACAACGATCGTGATTGGTCATTGGAACTTTTACTAACAATATCCACATTCCAAATTTAAATCACTTTTAGTCCCTAGGGTAAAAGAGCTATTTTACTCCCTGTTTACGAAGAATACACTACCTCTTTTTGAATAGATGTGATTAAAATATATTACTTGCCATTACCAGCTAGCATTTGAGCCCTAAAATTCTATCCTACTTCCTACTAATATATATATAATATTATAAACACGAAAGTTTGTGAGGATGGATAGATGTTTGTTACTCTTCCACGCAAAAACTACTGAACGTATTTTGATGAAACTTTACAGTAATATAGCTTATACTTCAGAATAACACATAGGATACTTTTTAACCCGATATTCCCAAGAGATCGACAGTAATGCGGGTGAAACCGCGGGGCTCTGATAGTAGTTACAAAAAAGGTTTGACCCCTTTTCTACTCCTGACATAACTCTACACCACAGTAAGTTTCACGTGAACTGAATATAATAAGTTATTTTATAGAACACGAAACAAACAAAGGGTACGTAATATTTTCTTTGTTCTACGTAATATTAATATGATAGACCGCTGTGAGTCAGTGCAGTCATGAATCATTGGCTTGTAGCACTCACTGTCATTTATTTTATGCGTAAATGTGACTTGTATAGGTAATAGTTTGATTTGTGATATGCTCTATAGAATAGGTAATCGGCAAGTTATGTATTTTGCTGTTTGTATTTCTGGAAATAATATTCAAGTATGTTTGAAAAATGAAAAATAATTTGTCATTGAATTGTGTTAAATTTACTCATTGGCATCGGCCAAATATGTTGGGGTCGGGTTCCAGTTTAATCGGATGCAGCTGAATACCAGTATTTTGCATAGAGCGACTGCCTATCTGACCCCCACCACCCAGTTACTGGATAATACGGTACCCTGGTAAGACTGGGTGTCAGATTTTCGGGCTTCTGACGACCCGCAACGACTGTTAAAGATCTACGAATGACAGCCGGGACCAACAGCTTACCATGCTTTTCGAGCCACGGATTGGCATGTAGGTAAAGATGGACACCCATCCACGAACCAACCGATCGACCCGTGCGGCTGTTTTTAAAATTCTAAATTTACCATAGTATTTATTTACTTCCCAAAAGTACAGTACCTGTTTGTTCAGGGACAGACTAAACAACTAACTAATTTCGTGGAAAATCGAAAACTTATGGAAAGGTTTGTTTGTTTCCACAACACACCACACCACACATAACCACATCTCCCTCCTTTAACACACATACCTACACTTTAATAGCAGTAGTTCATTATAGGTTCATAATGTTATCATCTAAAAATATAGGATTTTTTGTACACGAAGTTATAGTAGAATATTGACTCCTAAGTCACAGGGTCCCCCAGTCACAGAGTTTTCACTATTTATACAACCTTTGTTTCCCAAAGTTTAATGTTCCTATGTGGATTGTATGAGCTTTGTATATTAAGGTTTTTTGTGTTAATAAACTTATTTTTATTTTATTTACGACAGCAGAATCACAATTTTTTAATTCTTTCAGTTGCATCACATAATGAAGTACCTACTTAAAGATGCCTCTAATCAGTGTCCTTAAAAAAAGCCATTAGTAAATTAGTAGAACATTTTAATAGCTTCATGTGTGTATCCCAGTAGCTTCGAACGAGACGTCATGACCATCAGTCACAGCGCCATATGCCATGATTCCGTTCGTCACAAAATCAGTGTGGGAACGTGTATATGGGACGAGTTAATGACGAAATTAGAAGCATCTTACTTCGTTTCTTACAACATGCTTCGGGAAATGTCTCGGCCCATCAAAGATGACTGGCGACACTACTCAGGGTTGCCAGCTGTGCGTTACTTTGTCATTATTTTTACACGTGCAGGGCAGGGGTGCAGACATGTATGTTTGTCAGTCGACTTACAGCCGATTTCTGAGAGGTCAATCATGACAACAGAGGGGCAATTCTCGTAATTTTAAGAACGCTCACAGTCTGATATCATTCTCAATCTGTCAAAAATATCTCTAATTTCCCGACATTTTGACAAGTTTTTGACATTTGTTTGTCGCTGAGCTGAGACTGAGACTAGATTTTGAACGTTTTAAAATTGGCCTTCTGATTGTCACATTCTTGTTATTGTTTTGGTACATACGACGACATATATATATTTTTTTCTATTTCCAGGTGAGGTGACCTCGCATTGCGGTTGCCTTCTGAACAATGAGAAGTCAGCTTATACTGGAATGGTATAGCTTGATAATTATGTCGCCGTGCGTGCAGCTATGATTAGCAAAGTGGAATAACACATCAGATTGACAATAAGTCAGTGAATTTTTGTGTACAGTCAACATAAGAGATAAGTATGCAGGACCGTCGGATATAGTTGAAGTTTAGTAAGAAACCGATGGATGTTCTCGAATAAAATTTAATTTTATTAATAGAAAACAAACAGCTGATTTATCAAATTAAATTTCAGTCTACAACATCCATCGGTTTCTTACTAAACTTCAACTATATCCGACGATCCTGCATACCTGTCTCTTTTGTTGTACCTAGAGTGTGTTGCTTTCGGACGTTGGTTTGGTATAAATGTTTCATGTATGTATGTTATATGTAAATGGTTCATCACAGACTACTTTCTGCAGATAGGTACTGCTGTAGTTATTGTCTCTCCTCCCTAAATCCATCCAAAGATTGTTTTTATAAAAATAAGACCACCCATTGTGTCACCCTTTGTAAATGTTCTACATTTCTATCGGTATTTTTATGGTGTACATAATAAAGAGTATTCTATTCTGTTCTACGCGAAGCTTGGATGAATAATATTATTTTTTTTGAAAAAAAAAGAAACGACAGTTTTTTTTCAAGCTGTCTTAACAACTAAATTGAAATTCTCTCGTCTGGTCGCAAGCACAAATAACAGACAGACAAGGTGCCGTATTATGACGGTTTATTGCCATCATCATCATCATCTGCCTAGCCTTTTCCCAACTATGTTGGGGTCGGCTTCCAGTCTAACCGGATGCAGCTGAATACCAGTACTTTACATGGAGCGACTGCCTATCTGACCTCCACAACCCAGTTTCTGGGTAATACGATACCCCTTGGTAAGACTGGTTGTCAGACTTTCAGGCTTCTGACTACCCGTAACGACTGTCAAAGATCCACGAATGACAGCCGGGACCAACGGCTTAACGTGCTTTCCGAGGCACGGAGGGGTCTCGGTATGTAAAGATGGTCACCCATCCACAGACCAACCGCGGCAAGCGTAGCTTAACCTGATCGATCGACCTGTGCGGCTGTTATTATTTAGCCACGGGCCCCGGTTTATTACCATCATGATTATTATTATTATTTGGTTAGACACACTAGCAACTAATTAGCTGATGCGTGTGTACCGTATAGCTTGGAGATATTTAACCTTTTGACCGCCACAGTCATGATGTATAAATGACAAACCAAAATGTGCCTAGCACGCCACGGTTCGACTTCGTGACAGACTTTGACGCAGAGGGCACGTTTTTGATTTTTTTTATGTGTGGCGGTCAAAAGGTGAATTCGATTCGATTCTTGAAGCAGTTCAGTGTGGGAGCCGTCACAACAGTAGATGATGATGATGAACATGATTCCAGTGTGAGAGACGGACCTATACATGACGATAGCACCATCCTTTTTACGCATTCGAATCATGATGGCAACTTCGTAAAACGGCCCAAGTACTTCGAAATAAAAAGTACAGAAAATAAATAAATAGTTCTTTATTGACATAAATGTGTACAAACAAATTGTAGCCCTGATTCCTGCGCTAAATAAAACACCTGTGTTACAGGAGCTAGTATCTTCCCCAATCAGTAGTTCTGCATTTTATGCAATACTAGCTGACCCGGCAAACGTTGTTTTGCCATATAAATTATTTCTAGCTGCCCGGTGCTACTTCATTTGCGTGGTGTCCTACCCGTTACCCTACCCCTACCATACTGCTACCCTACTCCTACCCTACTCCTACCCTACTTCTACCATACTACTACACTACTCCTACCCTACTCCTACACTACTCTACCCTACTCCTACCTTACTCCTACCCTACTCCTACATTACTCCTATCCTACTCCTACCCTACTCCTACCCTACTCCTGCCCTACTCCTAACCTACTCCTACACTACTTCTACCCTACTCCTATCCTACTTCTACCCTACTCCCATAGATAAATTAAATTTTTCTCTGCGTAAGAACCATCCTCGTACTTCAAGGAATATTCTAAAAAAAGAACTAGCCAAATCGGTTCAGCTGTTCTCGAGATTTGCGCTTAGCAACACATACAGCGATTCATTTTTATATTATAGAAGATACATCCTCATATTTACGACAAACAACAACAATAGTAAATAAAATAGCAAAATAGTAATAATACTTTCATTGTTAAAGTTAATGATTAAATTTATGATTTAAAAAGTTACCTACTTGAATCGTAAAAAACAAATATAATATACGCATGGCAACCCTACTCGATCATTAGAAGAGTGCGCAGTTAATTTATTTTTATTGTAAGTGTCATGTCGCGAGTGCAGTGGATAATTTTTCTTTGTCTGTACCCGTGTGCGGTGTGTCACTTAGATTGTGACTAGTTGCCCCCAGGCGCTGTTTGTACTCAATTATGTAGAATATGGCGACATATTACAGTTATAAATTATATTTTGTAACAGTAGTTGCAGTTGATTTGTTTTTTAGCCGACTACGGCGAAGCAAAAAGGAGGGTTATGATTTTAACCGCTATGTATGTATGTATGTTCCTCTGTTCCCTCAGAACTTCTAAACTTGTCATAATTAGACAAATGAGGTATCATTGGAAGCGTTTTGATCGTCCGCTGGTTATAGGCTATGTGTCGTCATATGTATATGGCGTCCTCTAGAGGACATAAAGTTATGAGCCAAAAAATTTTTTTTTCAATCTTTCCGTATCAAATGAAAGGGCTTAATTAGCACATTTCAAAAATATAAATTATACTGAAATAAGCCACAAAATATTTAAATAAAAACCATACTACCATAGCTTATAAGTATGTTCGTACAGCGGCATGCGACCACGGGAAGGTACAGACGCCAGCACATCAAGCTACTACAATCTGTCAAATTTCTTTAATAGATTTTCAACTTTATCGCTAAAGTATAAGGTTCAAAGTTGATTGGGAAAATTTGACAGTTTGGGGTAGCTTGATGTGCTGGCGTCTGTACTTTCTTGTTTCATCCTTTTCAGTAGTCGGGTTTTAGTTTTTATTTTGGGTCTGTGTTACGATGTTGCGCACTGGCATACTCATGTGCATAACAAATAATAATAATAAAAAGTTTATTAATCCAAAGATATACATAGTCACAGGTTGTATAGGAGTTATATGCTAAAACTTAATCAACTAACAATGGCCACAAGGGGCACAAATAGGTTGTCTGTTGTTGTTGTTGTTGTTGTGTGTCACCCTTTGTACAGTTTCTATACCTTATGTCTGTAATTAATATGGTGTACATAATAAAGAGTATTCTATTCTATTCTCTAACATAAAAGTTAAACCCTGTCTCCTAAACTAGGGATGACCTGTATCTTAGGAGACAGTGATTCGATCGATCTGGATCATTCCGGTTTGATCCGCTTTTTCTTTTGTTTTTGATCCTGAAGGATCATTTTTTTGAAGTGAAACTTCTTTACGCACGCTTGACGCACATTTTCTTTCTCTCTTCCTCTCATAGCCAAATAAGTTCCGTATAGGTATCTAAAAAGTTTTTTTTTTTTTTTTATCTAAGTTTCACTTCAGTCGTGTGGTCATAAGCACACTCGTTTTTTTTTTCTTTCTTGTGTATGCTGTACCAGTAAAGTACAGCGTCCTAATAATGGTTTATTGCACCGGACGACGTCTAACGTCGGTGCCGGCTGTCGCTGAAAACCAGCGCTGGGGCACTGTCTTGCATAGCGTCGCAGCATAATGAGCTGCACGATTTCTGACAAATGCACTGACTGGACAGGTCCTCTCAATCTCTGTGGTTCTTTCCTCAAAAGACCATCTCAGACATCGATCTACATGGTCTTCATATAACCTGACCAAGATTATGTCTGGACTTTAAAAGAGACTGTGACCTCTGAGTTTGTTTCGGCCTTTCTTCTCAGAGTAGTCAGATAGGAAACGCCGACCTCATCTAGTTTAAAAAAAAACATGATTGACGTGTAAAAGTGTTTGTACAAACCTACTTACAAAAATAAAATCATTTATCATTTATCAATGCTGAGCGATAGCCGTTTTGCGTGGATGTGACGCTTGTTTCCCCCAACCCTTTTTTTTGTGTTTATGTTCTTTATTGCGTCAAGTTTACCGCAAATAAACGTATTTTCTTTCTTTTCTTTCTTTCTTTATTATGCTGTCATCGACTTTATGCAAACCAATAAGCAGAAGCTCGTTCCACTGAACTGTTCGAGGAAAACTCCTCAAAAAGCTACAAAATATAACATAGGTATCCATTACGACGTCCATCGCGCATCGGTCGGTTCTGACTTGCACAACGCATATTATATTATTTATTTCGTTTTAATTAACTATAAATAAATAATTACAGCCAGTAGGAAGTAGAAGTGCCTAATGAGTTGCATGGCCCCTATTGTATACGTACGCGTTCCGAATTATTTCTGAGACAAAACCATCGTTTTGAGTAAAGAATCGCTGTTAAGCGCTAAGGTAGCCCGCGAAATTCAAATTTTCTTACAGTTTTTTGCAATTTGCTGGCCAGTATTAAGTTGTACGTTGATTAAAATATGATTCGCGGTCGTAACAAATATGTATTTACAGAATTATAATCATTACAATCAGTAATACAACTTGTTATGTTAGTATAATCCCCAAATGTCAAGATTTCATGAAATAGTCATTCTTGGGGATTACTTGGTCTTAGAGAGTTGTGTTGATAACTTTAATGATTATTATTCTGTAAGTACATATTTGTTACGGCCGCGATTCATATTTTAATCAACGCGTTGATTAAAATATGAATCGCGGCCGTAACAAATATTGACCAGCAATTAATACTGACCAGCAAATTGCAAAAAACGTAAAAAAAAATTAATTTCGCTGGCAACCCGGCTTTCGACTAGTCCTCATATCCGCGGGCGACTTTTATCCGTCTATCTATCAACTTTTATCGCGCACTAGATTTTTAACTGTTAGTGTTGAGCCGAGCATTGAGAATCCAACAGAGTGCATTCCAGCCTGTCAGTTATTGGATTTTGAATTCTAGGCGCTAAGCGGTGCGTTTAAAATCCAATGCGCAATAAATAATCGCCGCGGGAAAAGTCGCCCGTGGGTACGAAGGCTTAGGACGAGCACGCACTACGACTTTTTATCGTGCTATTATATTGTCGCAGAAATGTAAACGTATTGGTTTATATGGCAGTGTGCATACAAGAGAAAAATGTCAATACGTGGCATTTCTGCGACAAAATAATCGTGCGATCAAAAGCCGTAGTGCGTGGTCGCTCTTAAAGCTTGTCTAGAGACGTAATAATATTTAGCTCGGTATGTTTTATGGTACATTTCCTTCATGGTAACATGTAATGTATTCTTGCTTCCTTTGTGAATGTGGGTCGAAAGAATAGTAGCGAGTTTTCTTGACTATTCTAGAGCTGGACTATCTATGTACTTCTTTATTTTCGAAGTAAAAACTTCTTTAGCCGTGTTGGGCATTTTTTGAGATGGGAAAAAACCATGAACTCGCGCCACTATTACCGTAAGCGACACCGCGCGTGTTTTGTTTATAGGACGATTCAAAAAATACCCGCTTCGGATGTGTTCGTCTGTCCTCGGGATGTACTCGGTTTTAATGTATAAGTATCCGATATGTCAGTGAGTGATGGCAAAGTATTCTGTTTGCATTTTGTTTTCATTTCTGTCGGTACTCCCGGAGTGCCACTGTTTTTAGGGTTCCGTTGCCAAATGGCAAAAAACGGAACCCTTATAGATTCGTCATGTCTGTCTGTCTGTCCGTCCGTATGTCACAGCCACTTTTCTCCGAAACTATAAGAACTATACTGTTGAAACTTGGTAAGTAGATGTATTCTGTGAACCGCATTAAGATTTTCACACAAAAATAGAAAAAAAACACTACATTTTGGGGTTCCCCATACTTAGAACTGAAACTAAAAAAAAATTTTTTCATCAAACCCATACGTGTGGGGTATCTATGGATAGGTCTTTAAAAATGATGTTGAGGTTTCTAATATAATTTTTTTCTAAACTGAATAGTTTGCGCGAGAGACACTTCCAAAGTCGTAAAATGTGTCCCCCCCCCTGTAACTTCTAAAATAAGAGAATGATAAAACTAAAAAAAATATACATATGATGTACATTACCATGTAAACTTCCACCGAAAATTGGTTTGAACGAGATCTAGTAAGTAGTTTTTTTTTAATACGTCATACATCGTAAACCGCAATTTACCATTTATTCAATCAACTCAAATATAAAAAAAAAAACATTTAATTTCATAAACATAAACCTTATTCATAAACCCGGATGTTACGGAACCCTCGGTGCGCGAGTCCGACTCGCTCTTGCCCGTTTTTTTTTATGTATAGTTGTGGTTTGATGAGGATAGCTTCGGGTAGAAAGCTGGTTACACTTTAGGGTTATTTTGAAAATAATAATACGCTGCTGAGGCATAACTTGGCAGAGGCTTAAGTAAACCTAACATAAAGGCTTCCGGAGACAAGCGCGACGAGACAACGCGACTCGTCTCCATTAGACAATATCTATGAAAACTAAAAATCGTTCTAAGTACCAAAATCGCGTCGCAACGTAGCGTTACGCCATTCTGTGGGAGCCTTAACGCCTTATTAACTTAATGTAGCACTCCGACTGCAATTGCATCAATTTAGAATTTTTTGTCGTTAGGTATTACTTACTATTCCTCGCAAATAGACATTGATCTTCATAGTAAGGAAATTATTTCCTTATCCAATGATGAGATTTTTTCTATTCACTTTGTGAATGATCATCAATGATCGTTCAATGTTGTCGACAAAGACTATATAACCCTCTTTGGTTGTCGACCATGCCTTTAAGATCTTCTTCTCGGTCAGCTGACGGTTCTGAAAAAATAGTTTTCTAGTAATTATTAAGTTATATTATTATATTCACATAATTTTCACGAATACAGGGTTATTGGTAAAACATTAACAACATCTTAAGAGGTCATTGTACTCATTATTATGATCAACTTTTACTACGGGACCAAAACTGAAATCGCGAAAAAAAAAAATTAGCTGAATGTAGGGAACAGCTGATTTTTTCGCGTTTTCAGGTTTGATCCCATAGTAAAAGTTGTTCATAATGATGAGTACAATTACCTCTTATGAGGTTTTTAATGTTTTACCAATCGTCGTTCGTTCGTTTCAGCCGATAGACGTCCACTGCTGGACATAGGCCTCCCCCAATTTTGGGAGGGTTTGCCATAATCGCCACGCTTGGCAGGCGGGTTGGCGATCGCAGTATGATATGATGGTGGAATACATAGAGAACGCGGCTGCCCATTCTCCGGTACGATCCTTAGTCGCCTTTTACGACACCCACGGGAAGTAAGGGGTGGTGCTATTCTTTAAGTCCGACACCACACAGACCAATAACCCTGTATAATTAAAATACAGATTCATCTGTTCATCACTAAAATGTCAAAAGTGGTGATATCATAGCCAAACAACCTTTGCTACTTATTTTAAGCTAAAATATTAACAGAAAATATCATACTCCTGAAGTTATAAAACCGTTAGTTAGGTACCTAAGCTTAGCCAATTAACTTTACACAACAATTTATTAGTCTTAAGTCTAATTCGTTGTGGCGCCAAACTAGAATTCCAATAAATATCAAGATACTTAGTTATTAATCATTGTTGTTAAAGTTTAAACGTGATTTACTAATCAACTAGTGACCAGCCCCTGCTTCGCACGGTTTTTACAAATTTATAAAACATTGAGTTTTATAATATGAATATTAAAAATCAAGTATAAAGTAAAGTAGGACAAATAGGATTTACATAAGTTACCATCGACAAAAGTTAAATTCTAACTGTAATGTAGACCTGCCTGATCTAGGTTTATGGAAAACCTGTGCTTCAGGCCATGTCGCAGCCAGCTGGTTAAATAGGCCGTTTAGTTAACCACCTGGCCTTTGGAAGTAGTGCTCCCCTCGCTTCGCTCTCTTTGCTCGCTTGCGGTTGATCACAGTTCTAACCTAACCTAACCCATTTGGTCGGGGTGCCCTGGCTTAGTTACTGCGACCAATTCGGCTCGCGCGTAATTGGTTACGGTTCCAACCTAAACTATAATATTGAAAATCATTCAGGCCGTTAGTTGAACGGCCGCCCGTTTAGTTAAAAGGCGGTTAACTAAACGGCTAATTAAACCAGTTGGCTGCGACATACAACTTACATAATAGTAAGTTTAATAACATTTATGTTACGTTATGTTTATTATTTATTCATTTATCCTTCCAAAGGTTGTCTTTACACGAACATGATCTGACCAAGATTATGTCTGGACTTTAAAACAGACTGTGATCTTGGCCTTTCTTCTCAGAGTAGCCAGATAGGAAACGCCGAGTCTCATCTAGTTTTTAAAATATGATTGACGTGTAAAAGTGTTTGTACAAACCTAGGTACCTACTTACAGAAAATAAATCATTTATTATTCATTTGAAATATCGCTCTTAGCGATACGATCGCCCATTGTGTCACCCTTTGTACAGACGCAGCACATCAAGCTACTACAATCTGTCAAATTTCTTTAATAGATTTTCAACTTTATCTCTAAAGCATAAGGTTCAAAGTTGATTGGGAATATTTGACAGTTTCGGATAGCTTGATGTGCTGGCGTCTGTACAATGTAGTCTATATTTATTATACCTGTAATTTATATGGTTTATGGTGTACATAACAAAGAGTATTCTATTCTATTATTGTTTTATACACATAATCCGTTGGAAGCGGGAAGCACAGAACCGGTAAAAGTGGGGTTGGGGAGGCGTATGTCCAGCAGTGGACGTCTTTCGGCTGAAATGATGATGATGATACACATAAAACCATCCGGAATTAATGATGATCCTCCAAATGATGATGAAAACCGCTTCAAAATCCGTTGCGTAGTTTAGAAGTACAACGCGGACACACATACAGACACGAAAAGGACTTCAATTTATAAAATGTATAGATATCTACCTACTTTGTTAAAGTTTAGCCATGATTATATCTCGATAGATTAATCAATCATACATGATTAATTTATGCTGATAAAATCAATTTGTTTACACATTTTTGGGAAGATTGTAAACCGGCTTAGATATTAGTCGATTCAGGAGAAACACGTACGTTACTTACTTATACACAGTTTCAGAAAGGCTTATCCATTCCCTGTATCTGCGTTGTCAAATCTCAATCATATTACAGTAGGTTGACAGATGACGACTAAAGTGTATTTCAAATAAACTTGCGATAAATGTCATTCAACCACCCTGTACCAAAAAGTCCAAATAACTTACGATAGATATCGTTCGTCATACAAAACTGTCGCTAACATTGCATCGGTTGAGTTTCATAATACCAAACACGGAGTAGGTAAGTCAATGTTTTGATCGTGTTACCGACACTGCCATTTTTTTCGTATGGTTTGGAAATATTGGGATACATTAGTAGAAGGAGGTGAACAAACTTTATCGCAAGTTTATTTGAAATAAGGTATAAAGGTCCATAGCACACGTAGCAAAACGGAAAGGGATCGGCACTGTATCAATTCGAGCCATTCAGTATTCTTTGTATGAAACTCCCTATTGCAACGCACACTAATCGGAATCGTAACGTAATCGCCTCGCCTCGGGACAAGCAAGACACACAAACCGCGGTGCGGTGCGTTACGGCTCGTCCCCGCGCTTACGGCTCGTCGTTCCCGCGCTTACGGCTCATCGTCCCCGCGCTTACGGTTCGTCGTCCCCGCGCTTACGTCTCTCCGTACCCGAGCTTACGTCTCTTCGTCCACCCTTGCCCCTCTCACCCCTCCGGCCTGCCTGCTGCACCATCATTTCGCGGTCGGCGAGTCGTAAGCGCCGTCTCGCCTAGCCGTAGCCGACTCGACATATCGGAGCTTCTGATCCGCTTTGCTTACGTGCTCACGTTAGGTTGACGCCTGTTTGGCGGCGAGGCGAAAGGCGATACGGCGCCGATCCCTTTCCGATTTGATAAGAAGAATTTGTGTATTTTTGAGCTATAGGTATTACATAAACAAAACCTATTGGAAATTGGAAATCTGGAATTCTCGGAAACCTTTACATCCTTTGAATTCCATTTCAATACGGATTTTTAATATCCAGTTATTCATTTCTTTGTAGAAAATGGTTTATGTTTTTGTGTGAATGTTTGTTATTTCGTTTAATTTGACCTGCGATCACTGTATACACATTATTTAAAAAAAAAGGATCCGAAAACTAATATTCCTAACAATTTTAGGTACAGCCGGTCGATTCTGTAAAAATCTGACCGTGAAAATGTGCGTGGAGTGAGCAAACATTACTATTTTAAGGGGTTTAAAATAAAATACCAAAACAGAAACTTAGTCAGAATCTCAATGTTGTTTTTTTCTTTTTTTTTCTAGACTGTGCAGTGATCACCCACACAGACAAAGTGGAATTAAATTCTATGGGCCGTCACAAAAAACATAAATGATCGATAGAATAAGCATACACAATATTATTAAAATCTCGATTATGATTGTAAATGTATGCGTGGTCAATCCCTAGTACGAGTATCAGGCGGGATGACACTGACAGCTCACTCCACGCTCACTTCACCTAAGTTTTTCATGGTGAGATGGTTACAGAATCGCACTGCAGTATCTGGGTGTTTACTCTTGACATTGGAATTGTGACGTTTCGTACTCTTGAGTTCGATGCTAGCGCCAATTGTTTTTTAGATTGGGTGTCCATTTTGGGGAACTAAGTGGAATTGGGAACGGGCTTGGCGTGGGGTAAACGGTACTCTTGAGTGTATTTTGACAGCTGTGTATTGCGTTAATATTGCGTTGGGATAGTTTGTTGATAGTGATTTTTCCAATAACAAAAGTGTAACTTTTTAGAAATTGTTTTGCGTTTTATGTGGTTTTTTGTGGGTTATAAGAGTATAACATGGCACGATAAGCAATAATATATAGTGTTTTACATAATTCCCATAAAAAACAACTGAAACAAAGACGAGATGAGCGTCGGATGATGCGTTATACGGACAAAGCGTTTTCTATGAATGAATACGAATTTAAAGCAAATTACGGAGTGAGCAAAGATTTTACTCCTCTTTCGTATTACATAAGAACATTTTTATCCTATCTTACAATAAAAACTTTCTAGAACATTGAGTTACTAAAATCGGACTTCGGCATGTTTTCATTATACAAAATTCTTTCTATCTCTAAAACCCATAGACCGATTTACATAATTCAAACTAGAATATCAGTTTTAAACATAATCCTCTCATTTGACACTAAAATCTCGCAAATATTCCTATAAACAAAAAACCTCGTTTTCAAGTTACGTAATTATTTCATCATTTTTCTTCGTATGTACATTAAAATTATCAAAAATTCTACGTTAAATATTCATATCAGATTCTAATACGAAAACTACTAATAAACACCAGTTACAAAACTAATTAGAACAATACAAACACTTATAATTTAATTAGAAAACCAAAATTAGCGTTCCATGGATTTCTACCTGCACACACCCTTCCTACCAGAGAAAAGAACTGCTTGGACCATATCATGCTCCGCTGTAAGTCTAAAACCATAACATTTGTTTATGATTCTACGGTGACTGACCATTGCTCATCCTTATTATGTATTAGTAATAATAAACCAACGCAATCCCCCCAGAACACCATTGCTAAGGTAGACTACGTAAACCTTGACATGGCTATGAAAAGCCTAGATCTTTCTTCAATTTTTTGTTTATCAAACCCTAATTCAGCTGCCGATAACCTTGTCAAAATATTGAACACAATTATAAATCAACACACAACAATAACAAAAGTCCCTTCAAGTAAAAAAATACTTAAACCCTGGATCACTCCGGGCTTACTGCGGTGTATACGTAATCGTGATTCTATGCATAGGGAGCTACAACTCACACCTGATAATGAAACCTTATCCATCACCTACAAACGATACAGAAATTTTTGCTCAATAATCCTTAAAAAAGTTAAAAGAAAATATGATTCACAAGAACTAAACAAGGCGACAAACAATACTAAAAAACTATGGGATACTATAAAAGACATAACTAATATGACCAAAACTAAAAATACTTCCACTGATTTAATCTCAAACTCACTCTCACCTACTCAGTCTTGCACTAATGTTAACCAATATTTCGTCAGCGTTGGAAAGAACCTTGCAGACAATATTCCCGGAAACCGAACACAGTTAGGTATGGCAACTACCTGTGACAAGTCATTTGTGCTTGAACAAACAGACCCGGGAGAAGTAGTATCTACTATAAACTCACTGAGAGTCACTGCGGCTACTGGATGGGACGGAATATCTTCTTCGTTTTTGAGAAGATATGCGCAGACTCTTGCCCCTGTGCTTAGTTATTTGTATAACCTTTGCATACAGTCGGCTGTCTTCCCTAACTCATTTAAGACTGCAATAATTCACCCTATCTTTAAGGGCGGGGATGGGGCCGTACCTTGTAACTACCGACCCATAGCTGTTTTAAGTGCACTGTCCAAGGTCCTTGAACGTTTACTGAACAAGAGACTCGTACGCTATCTTGAACATTTTAAGTTATTATCACCACACCAGTTCGGATTTCGCTCAAAAAAATCTACTTGTGACGCAGTTAATAATTTAGTCAATCATATAGTTGGTAGTCTAAACAACCGAAAAAGGGTGCTTACAATTTTCCTCGACCTTAAAAAAGCCTTCGATACGGTCCCCATCCCCACCCTTCTGAACAAATTGGAGAATCTTGGTGTCAGAGGGCTTCCACTTGAACTCTTCAAAAGTTACCTCACTGATCGTAAACAATTCGTTGTTATAGGGAACCACAAAAGCGAGGAACTTCCTATTGAGTATGGCGTCCCACAGGGCAGCATCTTAGGCCCTTCACTTTTCCTAGTTTTTATTAACGATCTCTGCAAACTCGATCTTCCGAACGCAAAAATCCTATGTTTTGCAGATGACACTGCAATAACATTCACTGCGGACTCGTGGTCGGACCTACAAACAATAACACAACATGGTTTTAATTGTACCCTAAACTGGCTCAATTCCCACTCCTTAACTCTCAATACCACAAAAACATGTTTTGTTCACTTTTCTGTGAGCACTGCCTCTCAACCGACAAGTGCCTTTACCATAAAAGCGCACTCTTGTTCTGCGCAAGACCATATGAACTGTCAATGTCCTACTCTCACTCCAGTTGATCAGGTAAAATATCTTGGAGTTGTGTTAGATAAAAATCTCGACTTTAAGTCACATATTAGCGCTCTTTCAGGACGTGTCCGGAAACTGATTTATATTTTTAAAAACTTGCGACACGTAGCTAACCCTTCAGTCATCCGTAATGTATATTTTGCACTATGCCAGTCAATCCTCACCTATTGTATCACCTGCTGGGGAGGCGCTGCAAAAACTATTTTGAAGCCTCTTGAGACCGCTCACAGAGCTATATTAAAGGTTTCTACCTTTCGGCCGATTATTTTTCCAACTAACGAGTTATACAAAGCGTGCAATGTACTTAATGTCCGGCAACAATTTATTCTTCACACTGTCTTACTTCAACATCGTACAACTTCTTATGTAGAAGTGACTAAACGTCGCAAAGACCTAATCTGTACTATTCCATCTGCACGCACCGCTTTTATAAAAAAATTCAACATCTACCTTGGTCCATCTTTGTATAACAATATCAACTCACATTTACCAGTCCACGGCTCGTCTCTTTTCAATTGTAAAAAGTCTGTACGTTCATTCTTAACGAACCTAAACTATGACGAAACCGAAAATTATCTAACTAATTACAACACTCACTAATTACTACCACAGATGCACACACACGCATGGACACGCACACACACGCACGAACATACATACATACACCACACACGCACGCACGAACACACATACATACACCACACACACACGCACGAACACACATACATACACCACACACATACATACACCACACACACACAAACATACACAAAAACGCACCCTCACACACAGACTTGAAACACACACACACACACACACTTAATTGCATGCTACAGTGTTTTATTATTATTTATTTTATTATTAATTATTTACTTATTGTAGATTTTCCTTGATTAGCCGTCTGTTAATTATCACCTTGTCAATCTGCACATGTAACACGTACCAGAGCAAATTTGTATCTAGGGATCGAAACTGTTTCTCCTAAACACAGGCTATTCTGTAGCCTAGCTAGGAGTACAGAGCTTCACCCACCTTATTGTAGACTACAATTCAGTGTTACCTATTATTAATAATGTAAAAGTTGTATATCTACAATTTGTTTATTTGAAATAAATTATTATTATTATATTATTATATTATATTAAAAATCTTACTCAGTAAAACAGTAGTAGCACATATTGACTCCCACGCTAGGTACTTTAGGGTCTTAGCTATCCTATTCTATCACTTTTACATATTCTAACTTATTTATCACTTCACTGGTATATAACTCAGTCATGTTCACTATTCACATAAACACGTTCGGCGTTCGTCACAAAAACATTACTTACGAAGTTGAATATCTATTTACTTGGTACCATTTGTATGAAAACTGTAATACTAATTAGTTATGTAACTTAGCGGACAGTAATTATTTCTTACTCAATATTGTCATCATAAACAAATAAACTTGCAGTTCGAATTCACTTCTAAAACCACTTGACTTTATGTTTGAAATTGGAGAACTTACACGCAGTCTTTTTTTTAGTAAGTAGTGTAGGCAACGATCCTACCCCATAAAGCCAAAGTCGTGGTTAATTTTATGATTTTATTCATTTTCTTACGCTCAAATGAATTTAATACTTTATAATTAATCAATTAAAGAACTATTTATATCATATTTATTTATTAGCCTTGTTATTTAAACGATAAAGCATTTTAAAGCCCTATTACCGGTTTTTCGTAATGAGTTGAACAACACTATTGCAGCCCGTAACATAGCTAACTTCACGTGTAACAAAATAATGGCGGAGCAATGTCAATTTCATTTAAATGGTGACAATATTGTTTTCAAGAGTACCGAATCACGTGACTGTAAAATTAACATTGGAATCGTATTGGCATTTCATTGGAATTAAAATTAGTTTGGAGAGTAAGCCCCCTGAGTATGAGGAAAAACAATAAAAGCCTGAAGTTTTTTTAATCTCACATAAATGTACTATACTACCTACAATTTGTAGTTTACAATATTATAAATACGAAAGTAACTATGTCTGTCTGTTACACTTTCACGCCTAAACCACTAAACCGATCGTTATGAAATTGGACAGGACATAAGTAGCCTGGAACCTGGTGGACATAGGGTTTGGGGGACATAGGACTTTTCATCCTGTATATTTGTATTAAGAAACCTATATACCTACAGCAGCCAGCTTATACTGCCGGGCAGGCAGTAGGTACACACTTTTTTACTTTTCTTTCTTTCTATAATAATAGAAGAAGAAGAAGAAAAATAAGAAGAGAAAATTGAAGATTTTTTTTGGACGTGTTAATTTTTGGAACTACCTGTCCGATTTGAAAAATACTTGGCAATTGATAGCCTAATGCTTGAGGAAGGCAATAGCAAGGCATTAACATGACGCTCGGACCAATAGGAGCCGAGCAAAAAGACAAAAGGGCAGAAAGAACGAGTTATTCCGTTCTGGGGGCCTAAAAAGGCCACTTTGGCAGAATCATATAAGGATAACATTATGAATCATAATGGACAGTTAACTGTTAAGTTAATCGTATCAAATCCCATTCATCATTTCAGCCGAAAGACGTCCACTGCTGGACATAGGCCTCTCCCAAAAGGAGGGGTTTACCATAATCGCCACGCTTGGCAGGCGGGTTGGCGATCGCAGTATGGTATGGTGGTGGAATGCATAGAGAACGCTGCTGCCCATTTTCCGGAACGCCCCTTAGTCGCCTTTTACGACACCCACGGGAAGTATGGGGTGGTGCTATATATTCTTTAAGTCCGGCACCACACAGACAAATCCCATTGGTGAAGGATTTTTCAGTTATTTTTTTTGTCTATGCTAAAATACCAATCAATTCAAACCAAATACAATCCCAATCTCTTTGATTATACTTACGTAGTGCAGCAAAAAAAGAAAAACATGGACTGTCTTCGCCATATTATGTTATCCTTTTATGATTCTGCCAAAGTGCCGTTTTAGGCCTCCTGATCCCTCGATCCCCTGCTAGTTCGTCTTCTGTTTTAATCTCCGTCTTATCCACTATAAAGTTTCTCATTCCGGTTTAAAAAAACGAAGTAATAGGTAAGCGACGGGGAGTTTTATAAAAATGTGGTTGATATTTTAGTATAGGCATTGTTACGACTTCCACTCGAAAGAAGTCGCGGGCAGAAGCTAGTATAGAATAAAAACTACCAACAAATCAATTCCATGACAAATTTGACTGAACGCTAGCACTATATTTATACGCAATGTGTTATTATTGTAATTCCTATTCACGTTATTACTCTAATTGCATTTGATTTGAGTTGGATTACGTGTAGCTAAGCGTTATGTGGCCACACTGAGGTAACGCTACAAAAATATACACATGCTTGTGTTTAAAGTGGTTGGGTTCCGCATAAACTACAAGAGCTACTCAAGACTCAAGGTGGGTTTCACCAATAAAACTGAACGCAGCCGGTCGATTCTGTCAGAATCTCACCGTGACAAGTTAGGTGAAGTGAGCAGTCATAGCACTACAACAGTAAAACTGAACGGGATCTCCGTTCAGTTTTACTGGTGAAGCCCGCCCCGCACATATAAGTCACGTTCAAGACTTGTCATTGTTGTGGAATATTGATACTGACAGCTCTTGAACGCAGTTTAGATGCACTGAGTTTCTTTGGTGAACTTGGCACTTATATACAATAGTGATAGTTTAGTATTTAGATTAGGATTACACTTTTGATATATTGTTGAGTCTTGGGTTGGATCCCTGATCCTAGGTGAGCAGTGTTATTGGGTTGTTCCATTAGAACTTTTTACAGGCGCCTGGATTTATGCGTGGTTAATGTCAAAAGAAAGAAAGAAAGAAAGAAAGAAAATACGTTTATTTACGGTAAACATGACGCAATAAAGAACATAAACTACAAAAAATAAAATAAGAAAGGGTTGGGGGAAACATGCGTCACATCCACGCAAAACGGCTATCGCTCAGCATTATGCTGCGACCCTATGCAAGACAGAGCCCCAGCGCTGGTTTTCAGCGACAGCCGGCGCCGACGTATTAACGTCGCCCGGTGCAGCTAACAAATATTAGGACGCTGTACTGGTACAGCATTCACAAAGAAAATTAATAGTATAATTGAAACAATGTGATAAAAACAGGAAAATAAAAGGAAAAAATAGATATACATACATGCTAAAAAGGCAAAAGGCATAATCTCTATCGTGAAATATTTACTCACTAGGATAGGAATCTACTTATACCTCTGCCTTTAAAAGCGAAAGCCTGCTTTAGGTTATGTTTTTTGTATCAATACGTTTCTATTTTCAAAGATTCTAGATCAAAATCAGTAAATTACTAAAATCGATTTCTTCCATCTACAGCGGAACCCTAAACCCATCAGCTCTATCGTTTCTAAAAATCGAATAACACATGAATTAGCCATGATGCATGTCTAAGCCGATTACACTGTTCTTAACGAAGCTACAGGCGCTTCGATAACATGAAGTATCGATAATATCGATTTAAACGAATAATCGATACCGGTACTTAATTAACTGGCCGCGGGAATATTTTTAATTGAAATTTTTTTTTTGAAGTTTGAATGTCGTTCGAGAATGGAATGGTATTTTTGTCTCTTTGTTTTTAGATAATTCATCGTAACTATGCATTTGATTTCGCTTAGGTGTATTTATAGGAATTTTAAAATCAAGATACTTATCTGTCATTTTAGTCTGATACTTTGAATATTTGAGACGTGATTCTATGAGCAGATCATTTGTGGCAAATATATATATAAATCGCGTTTTCTTTGTTTCTATATAAAAAACAATAAGGGCGAATTCTACTAAACTTTTATCCTAAAACAAGTCCTATCCTGACAATAATTTTTGAACTTTTGACAGTTTTTCCATACGACTTTGGTAAAAATTTTTGTAAAATCGGCCCTCAGTCGTACATAATCATAATTTTTATTTAAGTTTGTTGCTCCAAATCATTTGACAGCAAGCAGTAAAGATCTAAAGAAACATCAAATACGTAAAATATTTAAAATTCTTCTGAACGTCTAAATCAAGGCATAGAATACGACTTCACATAAAAGCAATAATGAAACACCTTGTATAATTCCAACACACTACATGTCAGTCGTAAAATGTTTTATTAGATTTTAAACTGTGCCTAAAATCACGTTTTACAACCAATTTTTACTATTTTAATTGGATACTCTATTAACTGACAATGGCATTTTCTTCAAACCCTTAAGCAATCTAACTTCTTAAATGGATCCCATTATTCTCTGTTTATTTAAAGAACTTTCCTGATGGATTTATTTGTTTAAACTAATAATACTGACATCCATTAATTTAAAAATATAGCAACCGTATACGTAATAAAAATAGTGTCGTTTATAAGAAAATTTAAATTAGTTTTAAGTGAATATAAAAATGGAAATATATAAACGCGCAGGACACTAATGGGTAACAATTCGTTTTCGGGGGAAATGACATAATAAACATCACGGACGCGTTCCGAAAATATCCAGAATTCGAGTTCGCGTTGGCAACACCGTCGTTATTTCTCTAGGGAAATACGCTGAGTGTTGCCACACCCTGGGTGGCGGCAGACCATCGGTAATTTATTAACAGGTTAAATTTCTAATTAAACCCCGCCCATGTTTTAATATCTACGTATGGTTCATTGGGTAATATTTCGCTTTATTACGTCAAGTAGTGTCGGAACGGGTGGCTTGTGACCCCGGCTCTGATCAGGCGCATTGTCTAGCAGGTGTTTTGATTATTTTCATTATAACGTATTGTATTGAGGAAGAAGTACAGGTTTGCGGCACCGTCGAGTCATACCGTTGAATACCATAATTAAAAGTATTATAATTATTTTTAATTTCGTAAAGCCTGCCCGCCTGCCACAATGTGCACAACTAATTGAAGAATTCTACCTCATTTTAAAGTAGGTCGTTTAACATTTACCTTGGGTACAGGAAGTCGTTATTTAAAAACAAACTTCACATTCTCCGTTTAAAATTTTAAAACGGGCATAAATAACTTAATTATTTACGGGTATAATTTGGCTTTATTTTTTTGTAGTCAGTACTTTTAGTGCATGCGAGTTATGAAGTGTTATCAAGCCACTTATCTGGCTAGTGTGTAATTACCTTAAGAGTAGGGTATTGTAGGGCACGGGGAATACTCGGCCCGCGCGAAGCTTCTTAGTAATGTCCGTAGACAGATATTCTTAAACTATAACCGTAGAAATTTTTATTGAAGAAAGTTTTCTCTTAAAGCCAAAAAAGGTATTGGAAATTTCTGTGGAAATGTTGACTTTGTATTAAAAACAAAGGTCCCGGAATAACCCCTCTTAAGGCGATGTTTATTTTCGTTTCTTTACTGACACGTAAGATGAACGACGCACCTTAAAGTCACGGGAAAAAGCTCTTTTGTCACCTTACCTTTTATATACTTCACATCTTCTACCAATAAAGCTGACTTATAATAAAACTGAAGAGTTTGTTTGTTTGATCGCGCTAATCTCTGCAATTATCCGTCGGATTTGAGATTTTTTAATTTTATTTGATAGCCCATTTCTTGAGGAAGGCTATAGGCTATCTAACATCACGCTATGACCCTTAGGAGTCGAGCAAAACCGAAAAAAACAGGAAGAACGCTAAACGAAAACGAAGTAGGTAATAGCCCGGGCAGGTGACGCGATGCAAAGAAAAAAAACACTCAGACGAAGTCGGGGGCAGAGGCTAGTAAAATTATAGACGTCATCAAAAGTTCTATTGAAGGTATATAAATAACATCCGAATTATTCACAAACACTTAATCATTCACACACGAACTTTGTCATTTATAATAGGATTAACATAAGTACCTACATAACTTAGCTGATAACTCAAAAATCATGAAATACTAAAACATTCGTAATCCAACATTTCTTTGTCTCCCTGCCGTGCCCACTAATCAA
Source organism: Mesoligia furuncula (assembly GCA_916614155.1). Lineage (NCBI taxonomy): Eukaryota > Metazoa > Arthropoda > Insecta > Lepidoptera > Noctuidae > Mesoligia > Mesoligia furuncula. The sequence goes on from OU744808.1 coordinate 22,743,564, forward strand.
CAAAGTAGTCATTTCCCCTGGGGCCAGCATAGAATAGGAAAAGAATAGAGGCGAAATTACTGCACGAAACTACCTTTTGTTAAATTCTATTTTATTGAAAATCTTGACGTTCAAAAGTGCCTCTTATGTGCCTATTTGAAATAAATGTTTGGGCTTAGCACCCTAATTGTATTTACACTCGGAATGACAACCCACACATCAACAAAATACATTGCTTCGAAAGTTTGAAAACTTTATCTGACTGACAGCAGTAATGATGCAATGGGTATACTTTTAAGGCGTAAGAAACGTTCAACTCAGTCAGAATTGTATTGTCACCTCTGGGGTAGATACCTAACGCGCTTTGCACTGGATCATCGAGATTCACAGAGGACTCCACCCTGAAGTGTAAATGTGGTGCTGTGATGCTGTCCCACAAGCAATGGAGCACTAAATATCGTCTCCAGCGATGGATGAGGGAGAGAGCCTCCCTTCCCAGCCGCCGCGGGAGACGCTCCGGGCGTCGGGAGCCACGGGACGACTCCCGGCCACCGTAGGCGCGGGCCTGCGGGTGGAGAGTAATGGGTAGCTCACCGTCCGATCAGGACCAGGCCCGTGCCGGACGGCGCGTACGTGTTCCACGCGCGCCTCAAAGAGATGTCAGCAGCAGAGAAGGGGCCCCTTAGGACCGAAGCCTGCCGGGTCAGCGGGATTGTACGAAAGGGTTATCGCTGGCCCGGAACATAAAGAGCTAAGGAAGGAACACGGGTGGGTGTTAGTCAGTAAGAGTCTGAGCCCTTCCGCTCCACCCAGAGCGGGAAGGGTCATTTAATGATTTCCCAAACAAACAAAAAAAAAATCTTCTCCAGTGGGTCCTGCTGTCTGCACGCTACAGGAGTTGATGGACGCTACTGGAGGTGCTAAGCTGGTAGCCAAATTCTGGGCTGACTATATATAGATTTCCATCGACTCGCTTAGAAGAAGATCGAAAATTGACAACCCTGCAGTACTTTGATTGCGTAACACACTCTTAATTTTAGTACACACTCCAGCACATCAAGCTACCCGAAACTGTCAAATTTTCCAAATCAACTTTGAGCCTTATATTATAGCAATAGAGTTAAAAATATATTAAAGTAATTTGACAGATTGTAGAAGCTTGATGTGCTGGCGCCTTCTCAATCCGAATTAATTTGACACCTCAACAACAGTAGGTCTGTGTTTGGGATGAATATCCGAACGATATATTTCGGTCGCATCATCGTAAGCCAATCACAGCACAGCTAAATGACGCGATAGATTGTTGTGATTGGCCCGTTTGTTCCCGTCCCTTTTCCCTCGATCGCTGTATACTTAGATAAATAAATTACATTCGCAAACTACCATCTGTAACAACAACTTGTTTTTTTATTGCAAAATCACCCATTCTAAAAGCCATCAAGTAGTAGCAGAACAAGCAGTCACATCACACTAGAACACATTCAAACATATTTGGACCTTCAGAGCCATATTTCGAGGATTTGAAGCATCAAAACCAAATCGTCGAGTCGAGCGACCTTTGGACTGCCACGCTGCTACGATCACGCAGGCACATAAAGACGAGCGAAATTACACTTAGAAGCGCAAATTCAGCAGCATATTCACGCAAAGGCCTTCAATCTTACTGATGTGAAAGGACAATTGAAGATTTGGAAGAACAAGCGGACATACGGTGCGTTTATCAAGTTCCAGTTTTCAAGACCTGCTGAGTTCATAAGTGTAATACCGTTTTGTGATCTGATTCCAGTGAGGGTGTTGGTGAGGGTTGCCCACTGCGTAGAGCGACACACCGGCTGATCGTGTCACTATTAGCGCCAGCCGTTTTCACACGCAGTCACTTTGCACGTGAGTACTCCACTTTTCACACGCCACCGGGATGCCGTTAATGGCTGATGATGGGAAGGGTCCTAGCAAAAGTCGTGATAGGTCCCCCTATAGAACTATTACTGATGAAAAAACTGAGCAAATCATGCGGGATTTGGTTAGAAAACGTGGTATCGTTAAGGGTCGGTTAACTAAACTTGCTAATTATTTAAATACTATCAGTGTAACAACTATATCTAGTCAGTTAAAAATCGATTTAAAATTACGTGTAAAGGGTGCTGAGATTTTATTTAGTGAATTTAATGAAATACAATCAAAACTTGAAGAACTAGTTTCCGATAGTGACATAGATGATCAGTTAGATCAGCGCCAACAGTTCGAAGACGCCTACTATAATACTATTGCCCGAGCTGAATCCATTCTTAGCGTCAGTGAAGAGGTTACTGATTGTTCCAAACCGTGTCAGCATATAAACAGGCCAGTGTCCGTTAAATTACCAACCATCATGTTGCCTACGTTCGACGGCATGTATGAACACTGGCTCGAATATAGGGACACGTTCATATCTTTAGTGCACAATTCGACTGAGATCAGTGATATTCAAAAATTCCATTATCTAAAATCTTCGCTCAAAGAAAGTGCCGAATCAGTTGTAAACGCGCTAGAGATTTCTGCAGCTAACTACTCTGTGGCATGGGAATTACTTCTAAATAGGTACGATAATGATAGATTATTAGTGAATAGTCACCTTAAAGCATTGTTCTCAATACAACCAGTGAAAGAGTCACCTTCACTAATTAGAAAACTTATAGATACAATTATAAACAATAGCGCATTCGAGGTAAAACATTAACCCCACTCATGGGCAACTTGCCTAAAGAACGGGTAACCGCTAGTTTTCCTTTCATTCGCACAGGTGTAGACTACGCAGGGCCAGTGTTCGTACAAAACCGAAAGGGCAGAGGCGCGAAACTAATCAAATCATACATTTGTCTGTTTATTCACGACGCGCGCAGTTCACTTGGAATTAGTTAGTGACCTCTCTTCTGATGCATATTTACTTGCGCTTAAGCGTTTCATTTCACGGCGCGGGAAACCGTCAGAAATATTTTCGGACAATGGACGCAACTTTGTAGGCTTAAGTAATGATTTTGCTCAGTTTTTATTAAAGTAAAAAAGACATTATTGACTACGCGAGGGGTCAACAAATTCAATTTTCTTTTATTCCCCCATATTCCCCGCATTTCGGTGGCTTGTGGGAAGCTGGGGTCAAATCATGTAAGTACCATCTTCGCCGAGTAGTGGGCAACGCTCACTTAGCCTTCGAGGAACTCACTACAGTGCTATGTCAAATCGACGCGATGTTGAACTCTCGACCAATGACTCCCTTGTCTTCGGATCCTCGAGACTATCTTCCCCTTAGCCCTGGCCACTTTTTGATCGGACGACCACTCACCGCACCAGTCTCTGAAGATGACCTGCGAGACTTACCTGTTCACCGATTGACTCGCTACCAGAGAGTGGAACAGATCCGGCAGCAGTTCTGGTCGCGCTGGGCCAAGGAATACATCTCGGAGCTACAAACCAGAACCAAATGGAGAAAAAACATGGCAGACTTAAAACCTGACACGCTTGTCATTATTAAGGAAATTAACCTTCCGCCGTTGAAATGGCAATTGGGTCGGATCATAAAAACGATACCTGGCAACGATGGTATCTCACGAGTAGCAGACATTCAGACATCATCAGGCATCGTGAGACGGCCATTCACGAAGATCTGCCCTCTGGTCGAAGATGAGTAAACGGAAAGTTCAATTGTAAGCTGAAGCTTTCAAGGCCGCGGGCATGTTTGGGATGAATATCCGAACGATATATTTCGGTCGCATCATCGTAAGCCAATCACAGCACAGCTAAATGACGCGATAGCTTGTTGTGATTGGCCCGTTTGTTCCCGTCCCTTTTCCCTCGATCGCTGTATACTTAGATAAATAAATTACATTCGCAAACTACCATCTGTAACAACAACTTGTTTTTTTATTGCAAAATCACCCATTCTAAAAGCCATCAAGTAGTAGCAGAACAAGCAGTCACATCACACTAGAACACATTCAAACAGTCTGTATACACTGTTGGTGAGCTGATGAATCCTCCAATATATGAAGCAATGGATTTTGTGGTATTGTCGAAATGAATAGGACTAGTAGTAATGACGTTACGAGTAAGTACGCGTGTCACATAATCAGAATAAAATTTAGACTGATTCGCTAAATCCGTCAATGAAGATACGGGCCTGTCAGTAAGTAGCTGATCCCTCAATACAAGTGTCAAATTAAATTTTTCGGACGGGTTAAAACATATCGGGAGTAGAGACAACTGCCAAATCGTGTTATCATTCATTATTAGTTCGGGCCCTAAAACCTTGGGCCGTGGGGTCCGAGTGATCATGGTCTTTTTAAGGAAATCTCAAAACGGCTGGTTGATACTTCCCGGGACCCAAGGGCTGGCTTTTACCTTGGCCAGAGGCTAAGCATTGAGATAAATGTAATGCCGCCAGTCTCTTGGGTACATTACCAGTCGACAGCGATGCGGATGAATTTTTGACGCTATATTTTTTTTTTAGATTGTGACATAATTTTGTTATTTGTATTAGTTAACTAGCTTCCGCCCGCGACTCCGTCCGCGCGGATGTCGGTCTTCGCGTGGATGGTTTATTTCTCCATTTTGAGTAACTCTGACAATGACATCTTATAAATATCTATTGGACCCAAATACGGCTAAGCCTATAATCATTAAGGAGATCCCTCTATTGAGCTACTGCTGTTGAGCTCGCGTTCTGTAGTAAGTATTTTTTTCATAGTAATTCCGACCTTGATAAGTAGCATGTAGCTGTAAATTACTGACAGTGACGAAAAGTTTGCAATAATAAAAAAGTGATCGTGACAATGCGACAGAAAGTTAATTGAAAGCTTCAGCATACACAACATTGTTAGTGAGCTCGTCCGGAATATGAACATGAAGATTTCTTGGACTGCTCACACGGGAAAGAGCTACGTAAAGTTGCCCGTGTGAAAAACAACTCGCGGTAAGATCTACGCCAGCAACTCCTAGGGTCTGACCTTGAGCCATATTTATTGTCATGGCGTAACACAAAGCTGCAGGAAACTGTATTCTCTTAAATTGAAATGGAAAATTATCCACTGCGGGTAATGCAACGTGTGTTCGCGGTTCTACAGAACAACGTCTATGAATAAAACCGAAAAATAAGATTTTTTTTTCTACGTATTTTTCCAGGATAAAAAGTATCCCATTTTATGCCCAGGATAATAAGGTATAATTATACCAAGTTTCATCGAAATCGAACCGTTAGTTTTCACGTGATGCCTGCATATACAGACAGACAGACAGACAGACAGACAGACAGACAGACAAAAATTTTTTTAATCACATATCCGGGTTTGGTATCGATCCAGCAACACCCCCCGCTATTTATTTTTTCAATATTTTCAATGTACAGAATTGACCCTTCTACAGATTTATTATATTAATAGATTAGGTATTATTTGTTATTTACTTATATGATAAAGCGTTCAATAAAAAAGGTACAGTACATCTTATGTCCGTAAGAGGTGCCGAGTAGAAAACCCCCGTCACTTTGGCAGGTCCGAAACACCACTCAAAAATATTAATAATAATGAAATTCAATGAACCTACACAAATTAAGTATCTTGACTTGGCTCGCGAGGTTGTCGACATGTGGGATGTGCCGATAGTCGTGACAGCCAATGGATAGATAGCCAAGAGCCTCGACCAACACCTGAAGAGGCTCTCGTTGGGCAGCTGGATCAAGGGCTTGATTCAGAAAGCAGTAATTCTAATATTTAAAAATGTAATTTATATGTATTTATTGAAATAAAGGAGATAATAATGAAATTCCTTTTTCGACCGGACCGGACGAAACTCAGCGGCCGAAACGCGTGCTTAGACAGTAGACCTTCTGTGTACAAGCTTCACTTCTATACGTATTTATTAGTCTATGGCACAAGTTTGACAAACTCTGTCGCGACAGTCAGAGAAACGTTCACGCGATCGTTATTTATACCGATAAGTACTCGCAGCCAGTCGCAGGTACGACCCGGCGAACAGCTAGTTTAGTAATCATGTCAAATTACTTCAAGGGTAATAGTCATGTGATTATTATTAGTTTACCGGTAATTCAGGTAAACTGTGAGCCTCTCAGGTTCTTTTGAGAAATAAATAAATTGTTGTTACTTTATGGCTTTTAATATCTATTTGTGTTAAAGTATCGTAGATGATGATGATGTTCGAGATTAGGTTTGTTATTTTGTACGCACTTCTATGCGTATGTCTAAATAAAGAGAAGTTTAAAACGTCAAAAAAATGATGGTCAAACAGACGCTAATCATTACTTACCTTTAAGCAACGTTTATAAGGGGTTAAAGTGGTGACATTTGGGGATTGTTCTAAATCTACTGCTAACTATTTCCTTGAAAAGCAAAAGTTTACACAGAACAGTCAGTCAATCAAAAGACACACCACACCACACGGTACACCACAGACTACCTGCAGTATTTGTCTGTCCTTCCCCTTTTTAATCCATCCAAAGGTTGTCTTTAAAAGATCGCTTTTAGCGATAAGACCGCCCATTGTGTCACCCTTTGTACAGTTTCTATTCCTTATGTATGTAATTAATATGGTGTACATAATAAAGAGTATTCTATTCTATTCTATCAAAAGTGTACCTATGTATACATTTGATAAGCAACATTGCACGTTCAAAGGATACCTAAACGTTAATGATAAATGATCATCAGTTCAGCCGAAAGACGTCCAATGCTGAACATAGGCCTCCCCCAAAAGGGGGGGGCGGGTTTGCCATAATCGCCACGCTTGGCAGGCGGGTTGGCGATCGCAGTATGGTATGGTGGTGGAATGCATAGAGAACGCTGCTGCCCATTCTCCGGTACGCCCCTTAGTCGCCTTTTACGACACCCACGGGAAGTATGGGGTGGTGCTATTCTTTAAGTCCCGGCACCACACAGACATGATAATGATAAATGATTTATTTTCTGTAAGTAGGTTTGTACAAACACTTTTACATGTCAATTATATTTTTTTAAACTAGATGATGAGGTCGGCGTTTCCTATCTGACTATTCTGAGAAGAAAGGCCGAAACAAAGTCAGAGGTCCAGTCACTTTTAAAGTCCAGACAAAATCTTGGTCAGATCGTGTGAAGACCATGTACATTGGTGTCTGAAGTGGTCTTTTGAGGAAAAACCACACAGATTGAGCGGACCTGTCCAATCAGTGCACGCATTTGTCAAACATCGTGCAGCTCAACTCAGAAATTGAGGAGCTCAACGTTGTCGTAAAATTATAGGTAACTAGCAGCGCCCCGCGGTTTTACCCGCATAAGTGTTGATCCCGTGGAAATATCGGGATAAAAACTATCCTATGTCCTTTCCTGGGCCTCAAACTATCTCTATACAAAATTTCATCTAAATCGGTTCAGCGGTTTAAGGCGGAGATTCCTTGAAAACGGTCAAAAAGTTGGTTTATCTCTTAAACCGTAAATAATATTGACCAAAAAAAACAAAGATATTTTCAAGTCTTATTTTAATACAGTGAAGGAACTCATATCATAATTAAACATACATTAATGCATCAAAACTTCAAATACACCTCTTGATTGTCTTTAAAAGCAGTTTTTACCTTCATTTACAATTTTAATTATAATTAAAAATATAATATGCCATTAAATTTCTAATGCCAAACTGTATTCAGTGATGGATTATTTATTATTAAATCGTTTTTGTAAATAGAGAATTTCTTCATATTTTACAATAAATTACCAGTTTTGTGTCATCGCGCTTCTCTTTCTTTTCTATACAGTCCGACAGTGACCGCGGTTTAGGTCATGTAAGCCCCTTAAGCGTGAAGAGGTAACAGACAGACAAACTTTCGCATTTATAATATTAGTATGGATTAGGTAATAACACAAAACAAAGAGCAGAGGTGAGTGCGAGAGCAGTGGTGGCCCAGTGGTAACGGCTGCGACTAACGAATCGTCGGTTCGAACCCAGACAGGCGCTTAACTTTGTGTAAATGATTTCATCACCGTTGCTCCCAAAATGGTGATGGAAAACATCATGAGGAAACCGGCATGTCCTAGAACTAAAAATTTCAACAACATCGTTATTTAATTATTACTCACAAAATCCACGGCTCTTTCAAATTTTATCTTAAAATATATAAGCAAGTCTAACAGCCAATTACGGATTTACAATTTAATAGCTATACAATACATGCAGCAGAAACAAAAATACAGAATGAAGTTAACTGTTAGCACCATATAAGCATTGCTAAGTGAGTGCAGTGTGAGTGTGTAGGAGTGTGCATGAGGAGTTGCGAATGGGTGTGTGAGTATGTGATAGTGGTATGTGGTGATTGTCTGTATACCTACCTTCTATTCAATTCAGTTTAATTTAGATTTGATTTTTTATTTCGATCTTTCGAACTTCGAAGTTTAGTATGACAGTCCATTGTGACATTTACCAACCAGCACTAGGGCCGCGTGGTGGATTACAGCCCATTCCCTCTCACCGAGAGGAGGTTTGTGTCGCAGGTGTGGAAACATTACTTATAGGCTCATTATGCTTTACCTGCATTTCACAATCAAAGGATACCTAAACGTTGTTAAGGTCGTAAAATTACAGGTAATTTATTGCCTAATTACCTGTGACAAATCATTAACCTTAATTAAACTCACACAGTTTATAGCCAAATTAACCACAAGGTAATAAGGCCGTACTAATTCTTGAACAACCCAGTTGAGAATGATTTACCTTCTCGACTCGCTACCATGTCACCTACGCAGCGTTTGTGAGAATAAAATTACAGATATCTTACAAAACATTACATGGGTAACTTACATTAGCATTATGAAATCGCACCATAGAATTATGTTAATCTGTAAGGCTGTGTTTACATCGTTTAATCGAAAGTTCGGAAAGTTAGTTCGGCATGTGCCGAATATTCGTTGAGTATTTGTCAGATCCGGCCTTTGAAATAATCGTGGCAGTCGGTCATATTTTCGTTTATACGTTTTTTTGGCATTATCCTACATCAGCCTATAATGTTCCCACTGCTGGGAAACAGGCCTCCTTTCTTTGGTTATTTTTGTTGTACAGACGCCAGCACACTAAGCTACTACAATCTGTCAAATTTCTTTAATAGATTTTCAACTTTATCGCTGAAATATAAGGTTCAAAGTTGATTGGGAAAATTTGACAGTTTCGCAGCGTAGCTTGATGTGCTGGCGTTTGTACCATGTACACTGGTCATTATTCTATTGACTACTATAATGATAAACAGCTAGGAAATTGCATGAAAATCCCTTTCTGAGGGAGTTACTGAATGTATTTGGCTATCCCCATAGGAGTAGTATTGGTCAGGCTGGCGTTTGTCCACGTGCACAGCTCGCCTACACGGAACCTCACTTAAGTATAACTTGACATTTAAGCACAGCAAAGTAATCCAAGTTGTGAACACAGCCTAAGATTTATTCCACACTGCGCCAGTCAAATTAGAGACAATAGTGTTGGCAGTAAATTCGGGATAAGCTATAAATCTTGTGGCGAAATATTCAAACGATTGATATCGACAAAGGTTAGGGAGTGAGTGTCAAATGTAGGATTTATGTTCGGTTGCGATAGCCTGTGTGGGATGTGACGATTGTTTTGAATGGTGTGAACGAGGAGAAGTGTTGTGCCTTGCAGTATCCGAATTTGTCTATGTATCTTACATGTTAGACGATGATAAATGATTCGGTAAAAACCACAGCAGCTCTCATATGTCTGATTGTCAGATAAGTTTTGTCTGAATAATAGATATAATAAAACAACACTGTCAAACGGTCACATTCATTCCTCGGTTAAATTTTACTCGATGATTGAAAAATCAGCTCTAAGTAATGTTAATTAAGGGGGGGGGGGGGTACAGGGGTTTATACCGGAATAACTCATTAATATTGATGAAGGGATATTATTATAACTGAGCAATCAAAATGTTGTATTTTTTCCATCACATTACATTCCTTAGAAGTGGTTTTGTAGATGCACGTTTTTGACTATAAAGTTAACTTTATTCCTTTCTCCTACGGTTGAAATTGGTCAGGAAAAAAACTTGGAGCCTGTCTTACCATTGGGTATCGCATTACCCAGTAATTGGGTTGTGTAGGTCAGATAGGCAGTCGCTCTATGTAAAATATTGGTATTCAGCTGCATCCGGTTAGACTGGAAGCCGACCCCAACATAGTTGGAAAAAGGCTAGGCAGATGATGACAAGTGGTCTTGTTGATGGTAACTGACGGAAGTTACCAATACTTACTTACCATTTTTAATCCTTCCATTGTTTTAGTTGTTAATGATTATAATATTTTTACTTAAGGCGGATTTCTCAACGCGATCAGCACATTTAAATCGCGTTCAAGAGCTGTCATTTTCATCATCTTTGTGAAATATTGACAGTCACTCTTAAACGTAAACGTACGCAGCTTATCAATATTCTGGCAACACTTACACACTTAAACACTTAGCACTTAGTCATGTGGGCGACAGAATGGTAGTTGTAGGTGTCACCTAACTGTTTAAGTATTGATCACGACGCGGGCGCACTCAAGATCTAAGGTGACAATGAGACGATCGGAATTGCCGTGTAGAAGACAATTTGATTACCGGTTTATGGGCATTACGTAGTAGTAATAGGCTTAATGGTTTTGTACCGATGTCATAGTTACAGTAAATGTCGGACTACCATTGTTATCGAAGAAGCATGTCGTCGAAGTCGCATCGTTTCCTAGTTAAGTCATGTCGAAGAAACGCTTTGTCGGAGTACAGTAGTGTCGGACTTAAGAGCGTTTACGATGTACGGCATTTCATACAAACTTTCAAGCCCTTGTTTTTCGAAATTTATGAACGGATTTTAATGAAACTTCCTCAGCATAAGCAGGATACAAAGGTCTAAAAAGTTAGTAGAGAACATTTTCGAAATGTCTTTATAAAAAAAGATAACTGGAAATATCTGTTTCTATGGAAAGTTTAAAATCGGTCTAATTTGGCTGTAACACTTATTTTCGAAAATGTTCTCTACTAACTTTTTAGACCTTTGAATTTTGCTTATACGTACGAAGTTTCATTAAAATCGGTTCATTCACTTCGAAAAAAAAAGGGCTTGAAAGTTTGTATGAAATGCCGTTCGGCGTAAACGCTCTTAAGGTCGTCGTTTCAGCCGATAGACGTCCACTGCTGGACATAGGCCTCCCCCAATTTTGGGAGGGTTTGCCATAATCGCCACGCTTGGCGCCTGCGGGTTGGCGATCGCTCTTAAGGTATTTCGAACTAAAGTATTGTCGAAATGAAGACGTGTCGGAGTTCCATATTGTCGAAATAAAATCTTGTCGTACTACGGTTTGTCGAAATTCAGTTGGTAAGTCTAGACACCCATCATAACATGCTGCTGAGGTTTTATAGAGAAAATGTATGTAGTATCTATGACAGGTAAACTTACCTTAATGGACGCAGGTATTGCAGGTGTCTACATCAAAACCCTGTTTAAGACGTTCATAAGCGTTGACTGATGGCTGGGCCAGACTGGATGCGGAAGGAGGAGGACAGTGTTTTGGCGCAGTCTGGGAGGCGCTTATGTCCAGCAGTGGACTGCGTGTTTTTACTACACGTGTGTTTACTACACGTCATTTTACACGGATAAAACGGCGGTTGACTGATTGATTGATTGAAATACAAAAAAAAAAAAAGATGAAAGATCAAAAAAAGAAACAGAAAAAAGAAGGAAAAAAACTAGCCAAGTGCGGATCGGACTCGCACACAAAGGCTTCCGTACCACAAGGCAAGAACGCCGAAAAGAACACGTTTGTTGTATGGGAGCCCCCCTTAAATATTTATTTTATTCTAGCGGCAACAGAAATACATCATCTGTGAAAATTTCAACTGTCTAGCTATCACGGTTCATGAGATACAGCCTGGTGACAGACGGCCAGACGGACAGTGATGTTTTAGTAATAGGTCCCGTTTTTACCCTTTGGGTAGGTACGGAACCCTAAAAAAAGATGAAATATGAAAAAGAAACAGAAAAAAGAGAAAGAAAAAGATTTAATCGTTCGATGTGGAATAGGTGACGCTGGGAAAGGGTTTTTGAGGTTTTTTATAGACTGTTGATGTTTGTATGCGAATGGCACCGCAACAGCTAGTAAGATGATATAAACAAATGCTTGTGAAATTATCAGTTGGAGGTCGTAATAATGTTATAGCGCGTGTTCCCACGAAACGTTCTGATGGTACCCAGGACATAAAATCGTTGATGGCTGCGTAAAACATCCAGGCAACGTCGAAAGCGTGGCTTGTATGCTAATAATGTGAAGGGAAAACGTAGTTTCTGTTATAAGACAATAATACTATAACGTTCTTGTCCTTTTGTGTTGTAGTTTACCATTAAAAGGGTGAAGGAGAACATCGTGATGAAACCGATAGGTCCTACGACCAATGATTCGATAACATGATGTGAGTGTGTGCATCCAGCACACGCTGAGCCCTCGTAGTGGATTGCGACCCGTAATTGCGTAACAAACTAACAGTAGTAATGGCTTTTACATTTTGACAGTACAACAACATTCATTGCGTAATTTATGTTCTTGAGCAGCCAAATTTTTCGAACTTATGAAGCAATGCATTATCCTTCAAAATCATTCGGATTGTGATTGGAAGTGTGACTTACACAGGGGCCTCCTCTCATAGAGAGGAAGCCCACAGGCTCCTGCAATGTTTCCCACTGCTGGGACACACAACATTGCAGGATCGTTAAGCTATGATATGCTTAATTGCTTATTTATTTATCTATTTATTACAGGCATCAAGGCCCATATAAAACACACACGAATACTAACGAACACGAAGTGTCTGCGTCGTGTTTCGCTGACTGGTGTCATGTATCCGGCCTTTACCCTTTGGCCAGAACTCTTCCTTGTGGAACTTCTCGAGATGATGTGTCGGAACACGCACCATGAACGACTTGAAGTTCGTGCTGTGACGCTACTCCAACTTCTCGACCCTCAAAGTCCAGTTGGTCTTCACACGCATTACCATTAACAGGTCATTCGGAATATCGTTTAAATCAATGCTTGCACCTTGCAAGACTCATCAAAAGAGGAGAGGAGAAGTCACTAGTCGGTGTTGGCAGCAAATTGCTTGTCGAAATAGAAAATGTCGAATAGGTTGACTATCATACAATTGACTACCTAACAACTTAAGCATAAGCATAATCAGCCTATACTGCTGGGACACAGCCGGCCTCCTCTCTTCAAGGGGGAATGGGCTGTAATCTACCACGCGCAGTGCCCTAAGCAGGACATCAAGTAGTCTTAATCCACTCCTGTGGGTTGCTGGAAGGAATACGTCAAATTATAAATCACCCTGTATAATATTGATAATGACATCTCCCGCTGACAAAACACGCGGGTTTTTCAACAGCCTTGCCTTTCATGGGCTAGCAAATGTTTTTTCCATCCACTCCTGTGGGTTGCTGGAAGGAATACGTCAAATTATAAGTCATCATTTCAGCCGAAACACGTCCACTGCTGGACATAGGCCTCCCCCAATTTTGGGGGGGGGTTTGCCATAATCGCCACGCTTGGCAGGCGGGTTGGCGATCGCAGTATGGTATGATGGTGTAATGCATAGAGAACGCTGCTGCCCATTCTCCGGTCTCCCTTAGTCGCCTTTTACGACACCCACGGGAAGAATGGGGTGGTGCTATTCTTTAAGTCCGGCACCACACAGACAAGCAGGGCATCAAGTAGTCTTAATCCACTCCTGTGGGTTGCTGGAAGGGATACGTCAAATTATAAATCACCCTGCATAATATTGATAATGACATCTCCCGCCGAGAAAACACGCGGGTTTTTAAACAGCCTTGCCTTTCATGGGCTAGCAAATGTTTTTTCCATCCACTTCTGTGGGTTGCTGGAAGGAAAACGTCAAATTATAAGTCAATCTGTATAATATTGATAATGAGGTCTCACGCCGACAAAGCACGCGGGTTTTCAAACAGCCTTGTCTTTCATGTGCTAGAAAATGTTTTTTCGGTGCTGTTTATGGTGCCCCTCGAGACATAATGCCCTAAGCAATTGCTTAAGGCGAAAGCTCCAGGGTACCTAGCCCGCGAAATTCATTTTTTTTTACGTTTTTTGCAATTAGCTGGTCAGTATTAAGTTGTACGTTGATTAAAATATGATTCGCGGCTGTAACAAATATGTACCTATTTACAGAATTCGTCATCAACAGAACTCTCTAAGACCAAGTAATCCCCAAGAATGACTATTTCATGAAATCTTGACATTTGGGGATTATACTAACTTAACAAGTTGTATTCCTGATTGTAATGATTATAATTCTATAAATACATATTTGTTACGACCGTAAATCATATTTTAATCAACGTACGACTTAATACTGACCAGCAAATTGCAAAAAACGTAAGAAAATTTGAATTTCGCGGGCTACCTTAGCACTTCCCCCTTAATCTGCTTAGGGGTTAATCCAGAACTGACCACGCGGGCCCAGTGCGGGTTGGTAGATGTCACATGTCTTCGAATCTTTGCATCTAGGAAATGCCGGTTTCCTCACGATGTTTTCCTTCACCGTATTGAGAGCAGTGGTGATGAAATAATTTACACAAAGTAAAGCGCCAACTTAAATTGTCCGTATATTCAAATCACAACATAACAACAAAAACATATAACATCAACACAACAACAACACAATTGACTACTGTCTTGCTTTGACAGTTGTATGAAATAGTTAAAACACGGCAAATTGACTTAAGATTTGCTTAACAATTAATTTTCCCTAACTGGCCCTGCCAGGTTTTGGACCCACCTGATACTTACCACCATAACTGTATCTAGATCACAGATATAGAAAGATATACACCTAGATAATGCAAGAGCAACTACTTCGCGTGCCAAAAATCGCATCAGCTTACGTACAAAAATCGTAAGCCACCACTTTCGCGCTCAGTCCTGAGTACTGCTGGCTGGGTGAGCGTGAGCGCTGGCGCTAGGCCCCGGGGGCGGTAGTGATGGGAAAATCAAATCGATTTGATTTTCTCATCACTAAATAGTGCTTGTGACGTCATAGTAGGTAGTCAAAAAAGGCACGCTTGGTTTTCATACAGATCGTGATACTTGCGTTATCTAGGACTATCTATATCTGTGATCTAGATACAGTATTGTCTAGAAATTACCTACATTGTTTCTATTATCAGTAGATCTTCAATGTATCTTGTCATTTAAGCTGGTGGTAGTTTGGTGGGCATGACCCGATCTCTCGATCGTCATTTGGCTCGACTCGGTAACTTACCTTTCTCCAGTTACCCTTTCTGCGCTATCATTGTTCGTCTAAACTGCCCAATTATCCTCAATTGTTTTATATCTTTGGGAAAGTACTAACATTTTTATTGAGGGTCCTACCAATTGTGGGAAAAGTAAGGGGCATTTAGAGATGACATCGAGAAAGAAGCTTTTGTTGACAATTATCATAGTTTAAATAAAATTTTTATTCGTGTCCATATTAGTTCTCAGAATAAATGTATGAAAGATCCTTACGGAGTAAACTAGACACTGG
Source organism: Mesoligia furuncula (assembly GCA_916614155.1). NCBI lineage: Eukaryota > Metazoa > Arthropoda > Insecta > Lepidoptera > Noctuidae > Mesoligia > Mesoligia furuncula. The sequence continues at coordinate 22,759,122 of OU744808.1, forward strand.
ACTTTTTCTAACTGGGGGAGTATTTTTTGCTGGTGGGATGTAGTACCGAAGTTTGGTGTCACGAGTTAAGTATCCTAATCTAAGAAATATTATCTAAAGTCAGTCAAATCAGTTATATCTGAGCACATTTTTCCACATCCTTCAAAGAATCCAGAGCATCTTAAAGGAACAGATCCTTCTTTACTTCGCCCGGAAGACTCGTAAACCTCAGGTCCTTCCGAAAGTAATGGCTGAGCAATACCGCAGTGTGAGGACCTCCTTAACTTATAGTTGTTGGACACCGAAATCGCTCCGACATGATGCTATCGGCAACACGACGCGACACGCTCATGGGAAAAACACCACTACCATTTGTTACTACGGTCTATGTTGGAAGGTGGGTGAGTTTATGGTGAATAGAAGAAGACCTCAAACCACGTGGATGATGAAGGTTCAAAAGGGCATGGAGGAGATGGGACTTACAGAAGGTGACGCACAAGATCGAAATAAATGGCGTCGAACGATTGGGAATGACGGCCCTGCGTTATAGGGAAAAGGCGAAGACAAAGAAAGAAATATAGATATGATGAAGATTTAATTGCAAAATGTTATCGATTATATGTTAAGGGAAGTGCACCTTAAGGGCTATTTTCCAGTTAATGATTTAAAAGAAGTTTCTTTCCTGTATTTTTTTCCGGTCGGAGGCTCCTCGTCGACCAATATGGAAATCGGCATCCTTCAATTGCCACCAGCGTCAAATTGGAAGGTAACTGTTATTTATTGTCTAAAGTGAAGACAAAATACCAGCTAATGAAAAAGATGAAAAGCCAAAGATGGTCTTATACCATCATATTTACATAATGCGACCCTTGGAAAGTTTTTAGCCATGCACCTGATTAGATTTACTCAAAGCAAAAATGACGAACTTCTATACAAACTTTAATTATTCCCCTTTAGGGAGTGAATTTTCAAAATACCTTCCTTAGTGCTCACTGTCGATATACAGGATATGTACAACATTTTATACTTCAGGACCCAGCGGCATAGGCTGGGTGTACTCTCTCAATGAATTAATAAATTCAAGATTTTGAATAAGTAGAAGATACTTTTATTAATTCTCCTCAGTTAGCGGAAGTTTCACACGGTTTGGTCAATTGAAGACACCAATAAAACCTTCTTTAATTTATTTCTAAAGCTCTATTAACGTATTAACAGTTATTTACTGACTCAAATTCAATAAGTTCACAAATAAATCATGAAAGTCGTGTATCACGAATAAACCTAAATCACTAATGAGGATTGCAGCGATTTCTTTAATTAGTTAGCGCTTCTAATTGCTTGTCGGAAATAAAACATAATGAAATGTTAATTAGGGTTTATGGCAATAATTATTATTGTTGCTAAATTACTTCTAATTAAATGTTTATGTTACATGTTCTTACTGGATAATTAGAGACGTGTATATTGCTCTGTAGTTAAAACTTGTTAGTTGATTAACCATTAGGCTTTTGGTTGTTAAACTGTACAAGATTAGTATTTCAAAATATCTGTCTCAATGGGTCGACGCACTCAATATGTAAAAGTTCATTGTCCAATACTTTTTTTTTTTTTTTAATCTTTTGTTTTAGGGACTTTTGTTCTTGTGAGAACATGTCAGCCCCGGTCCAATACTTTTGTTAAGACGTAACCTGATGTAGAGTAGTTTAGAAAGTAGTAATAAGGTAACTTCTCTTCTTAGTCTGTGGTAGTAATATAAAATTTAACCCCAAGCCTTAGTAAAGACTGCATCATCATCATCATCATTTCAGCCGAAAGACTTCCACTGCTGGACATAGGCCTCTCCCAAGCCAACCTCCACTTCGACTGGTTTTGTGCTTCTCGCATCCAGTGGGTTCCTACGCCCTTCACAAGATCGTCGATCCACCTTGTAGGAGGCCTTCCAACGCTACGTCTTCCGGTACGCGGTCGCCACTCCAGAACGTTTCGGCCCCATCGGCCTTCTGTTCTGCGAGCAATGAGCCCTGCCCACTGCTACTTAAGTTCCGTAATTCTTCGGGCTATGTACCGACATACCCCGAACAATTACCGAACTTAAGTGGCAGTGGGCGGTTACCTTGGTTCTCCTCTTCATTTCTGATTGGATCACGTAGGGAAGCTCCAAGCATAACCCTCTCCATTATCCTTTGGGTGACTTTTAGCCTTCTAATAAGGCCCATTGTGAGCGACCAAGTTTCAGTGTCATATATGTCATCACTGGCAACACGCACTGGTCAAAGACCTTCGTCTTGAGATACTGCGGTATGTGGGATGAGAAGATATTGCGTAGCTTCCCGAACGCTGCCTAGCCGAGTCGGAAAACACTGCATAGCACACAATGTAGAAGCAAAAATTGGAGAGCTCCTGAAATATTTGGTAAACAAACATTTTGAAGTACAGACGACCGCTCGTCAACGTAACGCTTTACCCTTGAGCAAGCCTAACGTTGTACAGAGTTCAATATAGGCCAGTTTATATTGGATTTGTTACGTGGCACCGATGTGCGGCATACTGTACACACGGCTACACATCAAACTATAATTTCCAGTTTTAGCTGACCTCGCAACCTCACCTACGGTGCATATACGTCACATAAATGCAACTTTTGTCAAAATTGATATGAGTATGAGAAAAAGTAGCTAATGTACCCTTTTACCCTGTCATTTGTGTAGTGCGTATACTTTCCACGAGAGGGCAGTTGTGTCGTTATTGTTTAGTCAAGAAGAACTATACATTCTATTAGGATGTAGAATTTTCAAACGCTTCTTCTAAAAAATTACATTATTTGCGTATGTGATGTTTTTGCATCGTAGTTGCGATTATTTAGGTTTTTCGTACAATCAGAAGTCAGCTTATACTGGTTAACCATAGCCATGCATAATTAAATAGCGTACATAATTGGTAAAAATAATTAAACATTGCCCGTAATAATGCAAGGCAAAGACCTATCTATACATATAAGGAACAGGGACAGGGGGGGAATTCACCCATCCTTTATAGAAAAGAGAGGATCCTTCGACCAAATCGGATGTTGTGTGGGCAACTGCCTGACGATTGATGTCGGGACATTGTACAGATCAAGCTACTACAAACTGTCAATTTTTTAAAATAGATTTTCAACTTTATCACTAAAGCATAAGATTCAAAGTTGATTGGGAAAATTTTACGCGGTAAACTCTGCAAGCGCGATGTAGAATTTTTGGGTGACGTCATTATTATGCGTAGTTCACATGAGACCTCTGACTTCTTCTGCGCTGCACTTATCTCTTCTCGTGCTCACAGCATGATCCCAATGTTGGTCCATTGACGACCAAGATTCTTCATACTGTTATCCCCTAGGAAAGTCACGAAATAATACTATAACTAGCTTTCCAGAGTAGAGACAGTTAGTAGGGGTCGCTAGTGGACTTCGCACGATTTGCTGTAGTGGGGTTAACGAGTGGCCCATTGAAGACTTTCGTCAGATGTATTGTGGGCCGTAAGCAGGCGTCGTGACCACTAAACTTAATGCTTACACGCCTTCGGTTAGCGCTGCGACAGATATTGGGCGACCGCGAAGTTGGGGAAAGGTTAGTGCTTGAATAATAATAATAATAATACTTTATTGATGCAAGTCCATACAATTATGCTTAATATCTAGCTAAAGTTCTTAATAATTAAAGGCGCACAAATATTGAAACCCTTACTCCTAAACTAGGAATACCTGCGACTTAGGAGTCAGTGTTCTACTGCCACTTGGACACTAGATCCCTATGGAAATTAAGAGCTGGTAAGCTGATATTACAAAAAAAGAATATACTAATGTTATATGTTGTGATTTAAAGGAAAAAGATTTGGAAAGCAAAATAATACTAAAAAGTTAAATTAAAGTTAAAAGTAAGATTAAAAAGTAAAATGACTGTGTGGTTGATTCTGTGTGTGATTGGGAATCGTGTGTGTTGTTTGCGTTGTGTGAGTGTGTGTGAGACTGGGAAACGTGTGTATTTTGTGTTGGGTTATATACTTAGGCTTCTCATATCATATGAGAGCCCAAGCACACATGTGAATGTGGTGGTGTCGAGTATGTTTGAGTTAGTAGTTTGAGTAGTGTCTTTTGTTGTATTAAAGATGTCGGTGATAGTGTTACATGTTTTCAATGGAATGTTGCGACTTATGTCAGAGTGGTCAGTGGTTCCTCAGTTTGAGCGTAGTCTAGGTTGTACAGCATGTTCTTCAGCTTAGTCTTTGCTTCGTGTTTGCTTAACCTTGCAATCAGTGTGGAATTATTAATGTTTTTGTAAACAGCTGCTTTAGCTGTCTTTTGGCGAAGGTAGTTCTATGACTAGGAGTTGGGCAAATTATTCTTTGGCCACGTTTACTTGAGTCTGGAGGACCACCTCCAGAACCGCTCTCTGGAAGCATAACCAAGTACCAACTTGGTTATGCTTCCAGAGAGCGGTTCTAAGGACAAATAACTGTCTCACAGTTAAAAGTTTGAGCTCGGTGTATAACTGATTAGTCGCGTAGCGAAAGGGTTTTTGCAACATAACCTTAAGTACTGCCCTTTGCGCACGCTCCAATTCGAGGAATTTAGTTTTGGCCGATCCACCCCAAGCTAGAATACAATAACCGATGATGGACTGGCAAAGTGAAGTGTAACCCATTTTAAGGGTCTCTAAGTCCGCAGAATGCCTTAAAGAGGTGAATGGTTTTCCTGACTTTACCAGCAGTAGACTCTATATGCCTGTTCCATTTCAGACCATCATCGATCATCACGCCCAAATATTTGACAGATGTTACTGAGGGGAGCGCCAGGCAAGAGCAGGTCGAGGTGCCCAGGCAGGTGTGAGCTCTAATCGAGTATATGTTTGGAGGTTTCGTACTAGCCTGAATAGAAAATGAGATGTAGTTGGTTTTTTGTAGGTTCAGAGTAAGTAGATTTTTGTGGAGCCATTCCATGACAATTCGCAGGGATTCTTCAGCATTATTTTTCACTTCAGCCCAGTTCTTCCCATGTACTACAATGGCTGTATCATCGGCAAAGGTAAATATATTAGCAGATGACAGAGTAAGGGTGCACAAGTCATTGATGTAGATAAGGAAAAACGTTGGGCCGAGTACACTGCCCTGCGGGACTCTGAATATGGTGAAGTACTTACCCACTCACGCGGCCATAACCACGAGCAGGTATTGAGGAAAATGTTACACGCGCTCGAAAACCAAGATCGGCCATTGAAAAAACTGCGACAGCAAGCATTTTCCACACCGCAGTATTTTATTTTTAGTAATTTTGTCTATGGGAGTATTGCTCACGTTCCAGGTTCTTTAGTCGAGTGGTTAGATGAATTACATTTGTGCCAAAGGCCGTGTGGTTATATCGGCATTACGAAATAAGTTATCTGTAGTTGAAAATCTTTAAATAAACAAACGAGACGGCGATGACGCATGCGTAATTTGATACTCGCGTGATGTTATTGTTATTGTATATCAAAACTTTGGAACAACAATGGTATGTATTATATGTCATTCGATTCAGTATGAATGGGGCTATTTTTTAGGTAAATAAAAAAATAGGGTCATCGCTTTCGATTTTGAAATAATATTATTTTAATTTTTAATTGTCGTAATGTAAACAAACATTAAAAATAAACAATTATTAAAAAAAATCAAAGTCTCTTAATGTTACGGAACAAGTTTTGTTATCTACACTTGTCTATCCACTTGAAGAAACAGCCATTAGTTTAACAGCGGTCCATAGAATTTTTTTCTGTACGAGTCGTGTATAAGTGGCGAGGGCGCTCCGCGGCGCGTCGAAAAAAATGTGCTAAAAACATACTTGCGTATAGGAAGGCGTTACCGCGGGGTACTTGCGCGTGAGTGGTTACCAGATTTCTTGTTATAATTGTGAGGAAATACTTGCTGGCCATTGGAGCAGACAGTTCGATCTTGGGATCGTGCTGCTTGCGCCAATGCTCGGCTTCGCCTCGGCCCACATACGTAAGTCGGAGATCGGCGTAAAAGATCGTTCCTATTTTTTAATTACACGACAGAATTATGAGTTTACTATGTAATTTATTTGGCCGCTAAACCACGACAGATATGGATTTTCATACAACTTTTTCCGGCCGCTGCTCGCATGTATTTGGCCAGTACAGCAATTTGGATTTATCTCGAAGAAGGTTGTCAAAATAATGCTCTTTCCAAGCAAGTTTGAGAAAAGACTTTTATTAACTCCAGGTTTCCTCACGATGTTTGATGAATACTTATTTGTATTTTTCTTGTCCTCCTCTTGACTATAATCCTTAACACATACTTACATGAAATAAATCGTGGTCACTGTCAGACTGCATAGAAAAGAAAGAGAAGCGCGATGACACAACGTTGGTAATTTATTGCAAAATATGAAGCATTTATTTACTTAATAACAACAAATCTATTCTTTGGACTAAAAAACTAAAACACTAGTATTTTAGTATGTTACTTGTAGAATAATCTGACAAAAAAACAGAATGATTGTATGTATATTAGCATGGTTTTTATTGTAAAAAGTACGTTTTTAGAGGTACCTATCTTCATGATTTTTTTCTATCGTATCAAATTTGTTGTATTCTGTTTTTGAACACACTATCTAGGATAGTGATAGATATATAGATGGGATATATGCTAGCATATATCCTAAAGAATATCATACATTTGTCTGATTTTGTTTACTGTAGTCGGTCATATATTTTTATTGTTCCTTGTGACTATGGTTTTCGTTTGTTTCAAATTAGGTAGGAATGTATGTGATTGCAACGTAGACAGCTCTCTCACCTGGCCAGTCACAAGCCATAATAATGCGTGAGCCCGATCCCTAAATCGTTTCGCAATTCTTTCGTACAAGCAATAAACCTTACGACTACCAATAAGCAATAAATAAGCGAACTTTCCCACAACTGCAGCAGATTACAGTAATAAATCTCCACTCATTAACACATTTGCCACTAATTTAATGTAATCCACCACACCTGTCTCACACTACACAATCCGGAATCATTAATACACATACCGACTTCTTTTGAACGGAATACCGAACAAAATAGTTCAAAGAAAATAAAACCGAGGGGAAATCGGGAACAAAGAAAAAAAAAAAAAAGAATGGAAAAAGAAATTTATTCCCACACAAAGGTTTTATAATACTGGATGTAACACCTCATTTCGCTGACCGTCCATCAAGGTATCGTGCCAAATGAAATATCGGAAACAATTTTCGTAGCTCATTATAAAATGCACCTGTCTGGCTGTCAGACCGTACATACGTTTGTGTTACGATTTTTAAATTACTAAAATTGCTCAATTGCAACTGTGGTGGTGCAGATGGGATATTTATGTGTTGTCAATGTCAGTTCTGAAGACCAGCTTGGTAGATTAATGTCTTCGGGGTAAATAACACCTTATACCGAGTTGGTGTCACTATTTTAATTGGTGTAAAAAATGGCGAAGTTGAATTTCAGTTTAGCCAAGCATTTGGTACTATCAACAGACAGACTGCTTAATGCATGAGATAAAAACTTTCTTTGGTTCCGCATTTTCGTTTATTGACACCGACTTCCGAAATTAAAGTTATTTTTCAATTAATCATCAATTTTTAGTAAGTACCTATTATTTTTGGAAGTCGGTTGTTTTGTTTTTTGTAAAAAGTTTTTATTTTTCACTTTTTAGTGGGTCCGTTTGTAATTTATCTAAGTTACAATAGCCTAATGTCAACTGCTCATCACTTGTTACAAAATATTGCTTTTCCCGATGTTGGGACGTTAATTGTTGAGGAGTTCTCCTGGTAAGAACGAGGAGAACTCCTCAACAACCACTCACCATACGCATTGTGACGAGCATAAATTGCTTAGCAACCATATTACAGTAATCGAATTGCAACCCGTTAAATATTTGTCTTTGAGTAGTTCCAATGGCCATCTGTGGTCTTCTTCATCAGCTCCACAAATGATGATTTCCGAGAGCAAATGCTCAAGTTATTTAAAAAAATACCCAAATCGTTATAGCTTTGCCTACAAAATTTGAGGGTTTCCCTCGATTTTCATGGGATCCTCTCATCAGATTCCAACTTGATGATAATAGGACCACCTCGAGAGTATACCCTTTCAAACAAAAAAAGAATTTTGAAAATCGATCCACAATTGGCGGAGTAATCGCGTAACAAACACACAAAAAAAAAACATACCGTCGAATTGAGAACCTCCTCCTTTTTTCAAGTCGGTTAAAAATGATGGGAATAGGTACTGAAATAACAATGGCTAGTTTTGTCGCTCTTGTAGTAAAGCTGAGGCATACCATAATGGTGCCAAATAAGTATAGAAAAATAAGCCTCAATTTTCATATCTGCAACTGATCCATTCTGTAAGAATCTCGTCGTGAAAACTTAGGTGAAGTGAGCTTAAAGTGTGCTGCCATAAGTGTCAATCCATATCATCAAGTGGAATGAGAAAACTTAAGTGAATTGTGCATAAGGGGCTTACAGGACCTAAACGCAAAAAAACGCAAGTTTTAGAAACAATAAAAGTACTTGATCGACTACAGTAAACAAAGTCAGAAAAATATATGATATTCTTCAGGATATATGCTAGGTAGATAGTAAGATAGTGTTGAAAACATAATACAACTAATTTGATACGATACAAAAAAATCATGAAGATACCTCTAAAAACTTTCTATAAACAATAAAAAACCATACTAATATCAATACATACAATCATTTTAATTTTTTGTCGGATTATTCTACAAGCAACATACTAAAGTACCTACCAGTGTTTATTTTTTTAGTCCAAACAATAGGTTTTTTGTAAATAGATAATTGCTTCATATTTTGCAATAAATTACCAGCGTTGTGTCATCGCGCTTCTCTTTCTTTTCTATGCAGTCCGACAAAGACCGCGCTTTAGGTCATTAAATCGCCTTAAAGTAAGCTGTTAATAGTGTCAATTCCTAGAATTCGGTGGAATGACAGCTCACTTTACATAAGTTTTCGTCGTCGTCGACGTCCACTGCTGGACATAGGCCTCCCCCAATTTTGGGAGGGTTTGCCATAATCGCCACGCTTGGCAGGCGGGTTGGCGATCGCAGTATGGTATGATGGTGGAATACATAGAGAACGCTGCTGCCCATTCTCCGGTACGATTCTTAGTCGCCTTTTACGACACCCACGGGAAGTAAGGGGTGGTGGTATTCTTTAAGTCCGGCACCACACAGACTAGTCCGGCACCACACAGACTAGTCCGGCACCACACAGACTAGTCCGGCACCACACAGACTCTAACGGCCTTATTACAAAACAAGATTTATCTTTAGACCCAGGTTTAAACCATCCAGCCATTTTTAAATTTCGAACTATAATCCGACGAAGCTAAAGTTCTTATTACAAAAACTGACGTTAAACCGGAGTCTAAGTTGTCAATTTTGCATTAAGAAATTTACGTTTGTCGGAATAAAGTTCAAAATAGAGTAACTGACTCGAAGCTTTAGGCTAGGTCTAAAATTAGATCTCGTTTTGTAACAAGACGGTATGTTTTCACGGTAAGAGATTTCTTTAGAAATAAGCATCATCTTTGTACGTATTTTTCTGTTCCTTTCTTTTTGTCTGTTTATTTGTGCGTAAATAAACGGTTAAATAAATAAGACTTAATATACATACAGAATGTATCAGCTGTTTCTATGTTTATGCATAACTTGTGGTCTTGCTCTTCACTTCACCTTACGTATCCACCTCTTAACGACGACAGTGATGATCGTCCAATCAACATTGAGTTTTATCTCGTTGATGACATAAGTGTAAATATATACTTATAACATAGATTGAAGGTGTGCATCTTTAAGTACAGCCCACGTCCCGACTATGTATTTATGGTGAACAGTGCTGGTAAATCAAGATGATAACATCAAGTGATTTTACTTTACATAAACTATTGAAGATGAGTTCATCTTTAATTTCCATATACAACTGACTATTTAATAAAATATTATATCAATTTACTATCTATACTTGATTCTTTTCAAGTTATGGAACTATAAACTGAATGTCATACTTGACAAAATTCAAATTCCATTGCAAACAAAAACTTATTAGGACCTTTTTGTTACAAATGGTCACTCAAAAATCAGCTTAGAATACACTTCAATAAAGTAGATAACTGATTAAGTGGCGATGGAATGTAAATTATCTGAGATTATGAACACTGCTATACTAGAATATCTTTAAACTTTAGCAGTCTGTCCCATGTATAATAAACGGACTGGCTGCTAATGCTCATAGAGGTATAGGTTACTCGATTTTGGCGATCGCCATTTTGCTAAGCGTGGTGATAAACGCAGAGTCTTCAAACTTTAACTAACTTACGTCTTCGGACATGATTAAGAAACACGATAGACGATGGGTTATCCTGTCCAGAAGAAACCAACTGTCATAAATCTGAATGTTTTTAGATGTCAACACAAAATACAAAAAAAATCTAATGTAACTTACTAATAAAAAACCCCTTCTTTACAAGATTTTTTTGATACAAGGCACCACTGGTCACTGACCAGAGTGGTTTTGCTCCACAATAAAATCCTAAAGACAATTTTTTTATTTTATTATTTCGAAATCCAAGCAACGCATGGTAGCCTCACTAGTTCGTAGAACGCGATGTAATTGCGATTGCGCACGAGTGGCATCGCCACGCTGTAATTTATAACAATTAAACAATACCCCGAGCACTAATCAGTTCCATTAGTTAGGTGCAGGGTTACCAGACCTCTTGAACAGCTGTTCAACTAAACTAGGGTTAACGAAGACGTTTAAAAAGGTGTTTAATTCGTTGTTCGACGAACATGTTCGGAATGACTAGCAGAGTCGAATTATTGAAAAAAGTAAAAAAAAATATTGACGACACGTCTTTTGCTTCGTAACAAAAGTCTAGAAAGTCAATGGTCAAAATGTTCTACGTTTTTTGGTCTAGCTCTCATTCAACAAGTGTGCACAGCATAACATGCGATAGGTAAGGAAGTTCGTCCAAGAAATAATAGATTGAAATCGTGTGGAAAGTCATTTATCATACTTGTAAAAGATCAAATCCTTGTTTAGCCTAAACAACTGCTAATCACGCGTTTGTGTCATGAGATGACAGAGTTTAAGGATAGAATATTGAAATAATTTTTTACATATTTAGGTATTTACTGTATAGGCCGCACAGGTCGATCGATCAGGTTAAGCTACGCTTGCCGCGGTTGTTCTGTGGATGGGTGACCATCTTTACATAAGTACCGTGACCCCTCCGTGCCTCGGAAAGCACGTTAAGCTGTTGGTCCCGGCTGTCATTTGTGGAGCTTTGACAGTCGTTACGGGTAGTCAGAAGCCCGAAAGTCTTATAACCAGTCTTACCAAGGGGTATCGTATTACCCAGTAAGTGGGTTGTGGAGGTCAGATAGGTAAGCAGTCGCTCCATGTAAAATACTGGTATTCAGCTGCATCCGGTTAGACTGGAAGTCGACCCCAACATAGTTGGGAAAAGGCTAGGCGGATGATGGATGAGGTATTTACTGTATTTTAAATTTCAATATTTTGTTAATTTTCTAATCGGGCAACCCTATTTAGTTGCGCGGGCGCGTCGAAAGACGATAAGTTATTGTTTCGAATATCAATAGTTCACGTTTATAATGCTTTGTATAATTTGCGAGTCGTAATGTTGTAGCCTTAGTTAGATTAGTTTTAGTATTGTTACAGTCACGCTTCGTTATCTTTAATTAAATTAATTTTAGAACGGTGATTCTGCGTAGAACCAGGAAATTTAATTAGAATACTGTGAATTTTGATACTTTAAAACGATTGTTGTATGAATGAGATGGTATCTCGGAGAAAGGCTGACTGACAGGCGTTTATTTATAAACGATGATTAAGGCTGAGGCCAAAGGAGCGTAATTTTTTGACCTGTGAGTCGCGTAAAATGAGTCGCGGAATTTACGCTGCATTCGGTTTCATACTTAAGTCCTGTTTGTACCACACGGCGACGCAAAATGAGTTGTCTGCTGACTCACGCGCGTTATTTCAACCAAATTGCGCTCGGGGTGAGGGAGGGGAGTGAGGCAACCGTCAGTTAAGTTACAGAGTGCGTCTGAAATTACGTCCGTCCGTCTGGCAGTCTAACCGAATTTCAGTTGAACGTAAATTGCGATACTCAAAATGCGCGACTCACAGCTCAAAAAATTACGCTCGTTTGGCCTCAGCCTTAAGTTAAGTGACGTTTAAACGTCAAAAATGTATGGTTAAACAGTCGCTAATCACTACCTAACTTTAAGCAACGTTTATGAATCAAGGGGTTAATGTTTAGAATAAGAAAGATTATAAATAATCAATCTTCGTTTCTTTTGTGGTTTTTACGACTATTCCGTGACAGCACAGACTCGCAGCTCAAAGCTACGCGCATTCACATTATAATTAAGGCTTTTATGCTACAAATTCGACCGAAAGCTAACTCTTCTGCACTAAATTATCAGGTTATGATAATATATCGCTTAAACCGGAAAATTACAGTTTAAATCGTCGACATGGCCAAATCGTCGATTTAGAACCACGATGTGTTTTTGATGCGATGTAAATTATATACCTATCATGTATAATTCATGCCGAGAAATGGGAAGAGGTGGGCCAGATTGAATCTAACTACACTCTAACGGTCGAACAGTCTCGTTAATTAATAAAAAAAAACTGATCGTAATAATAAATATCCCACGCAAAACATGAAATATCTCGACGACGATTTCTATTTGTTATTTATAGACAGGTTTCGAAAAGGTTAAGCTTGTTATTTTAAAGAGTCGACAAAGAAAAACTGCTTTATGAGTACGCTTGTTAATAGCGCAAAAACTGTTGCGGCGACAACTTTAATCTTAGTTTTAAACTCGCTTAAATATCGTGGAAGGTGCGCTTGGCATCCTAGAGTGCGCAGGGCTGGATCAAGGCTGCACAGTATGGTGCAATCGCCCGCCGCGACGCTTTAATTATACTTTTATTCATAAACTTTTTACACCCAGAAAGAAATGTATAATTCTATTTATATCTTCCCGTTTTATTCCAGAATGTGTCCACTCAAAAGGGTAATGACAATAAACGTCGAGAGCTTTGTACCCGTAACATCTCTGACATTGTTGCACCTAATTACATGCTCTGCGTGCCTGTGGTTCTAGTTTCATAGATGTGGTCGCTCTCTGGTCAAGTAAAATGTAATTCACGCTGGGAAATAAGTAGCTTGGAGAATGTAACAATGCAATGACATGTTGTGTTGTTGCTAACCGAGCGAATGTTTGAAAAAATGTTTTCACAGCAGCGTAATAAAGTGTGCCTACTTACTAAGATTTATTAACCGTAACCGTAGTTCATTATAAAAGCTAAGTGAGTACATCCCTGTACACGGAATGTCGGTCGCTATCCTAAAAATGCCGGAGCATCGCCTTCACTGGCGTCTGACGCCGACATCAACTGATTTTATGGACTCTAATTACACGATAAAATTGAATGACGTCCAACAAACTCGGCAGAAAAGGTGTGAGAGCAGCTAATTGCGTATCAGACTGTACATGTAAACACCAATAATGGAAGCACAACTAGTCGAGGAATCACCGAAGAAATATTATTACTTTTTTTAATGAAATGATTAATTTTTATTGACGGAATGCTGAAGCGGTTGAATACCTCCCTGTGCTCATTTTTATGATCCTGTGCGGTACCGTGGCAATTAGTTGGAGTTCACCAATTTGTGTAATTACGAACATCTGAATAATCAAGATTTAATGTGACCGGTCATTTGGCGCGGTAGGGACTTTCTACTGTTCATTAATTTTTATTTCTGTAAAAATATTCAGTTAGTTAAAATAGTTTCGCTTCGAAAATATTCAGTCGGTTAAAAGCCAGGTATTTTAATCGTTACGGGTTCCTCTTTACTAAATATGAAAGTTGAAAACCACCATCCTAAGTGCGATTCAGAATTTAATTTTGAGGTTGACGGCTCGCCAGCATACCGATAAACACTGAGAAGTTTTCGTTGTGTGGCTAAAACCAAAATGTAAAATAGACTAAGTGTTTAGAAATAAATAAATAATAATAATAATGAGATAAGGACATAAAGTGTAATTTTAGCAGATTCTGAATTTAGTGCAATAAAGTATAGAAAAAAGACACTCGTAGTTTACGCCGTACGGCATTTCATACAAACTTTCATACCTACCCTTATTTTTCGAAATTAATGAACCGATTTTAATGAAACTTCTTACGCATAAGTAGGATACAAAGGTTTAAAAAGTTAGTAGAGAACATTTTCTAAAAACAGTGTTACTTACAGCTAAATTAGACCGATTTTAAATTTTCCGTAGAAACAGAGATTTCCAGTTATGTTTTTTAAATAAGACATTTCGAAAATGATCTGTACTAACTTATTAGACCTTTGGCAATTTGGCCTGGTCTTTAGGCAATTGACACATTTCGAATTTTGCAAATTCAAAATGTGCCAATTGCCTAATACATATTTCTAGAGCTGTCGACTCGCCCACAAATAAATTAAATGCGTGCGAGTCACCATAACATTATTTAAAAGGGGCGATTGGGATGTTTTGGGACAGTAGTTTTGTGCGAATCGATTAATAAGCCGAATGTATCAGTTAACTATGACGTTAGTAAAATAGCATCGCTCTTAATGAACAAGAAAACCAGTTCTCAATCAATCAATTTATTTATTTTCCTATCAGGCAAGTATGGTTTAGAATATGACTAAGAATGCACAGGAAGCACAGTTATGCCCTGGAAAAAAGGCTAATTTAAGATCTGACTGGATAAGTGTTGAAAAGGAAATGCTTATCCAGTGAAAAATCTTTCTATAATCTAAATATATAAAACTCAAAGGTGACTGACTGACATAGTGATCTATCAACGCACAGCCCAAACCACTGGAGGGATCGGGCTGAAATTTGGCATGCAGGTAGATGTTATGACATAGGCATCCGCTAAGAAAGGATTTTGATAAATTCTACCCCCAAGGGGATAAAATAGGGGATGAAAGTTTGTATGAAGCTTTGCCAATTTTAAACCGATCGGGCTGAGACTTTGCATGCATATAGCTACTATGACGTAGGCATCCCCTAAGAAAGGATTTTGATAAATTCTACCCCCAAGGGGATAAAATAGGGGATGAAAGTTTATATGGAACTTTGTCAATTTAAAACCGATCGGGCTGAGACTTTGCATGCATATAGCTACTATGACGTAGGCATCCCCTAAGAAAGGATTTTGATAAATTCAACCCCCATGGGGATAAAATAAGGGATGATGGCGGATGTAAATGTATTAGTTTTTTTTAATAATACTTAACGCGAGCGAAGCCGCGGGCAAAAGCTAGTCCACTATAAAATTACAGGTGTGTAAGTAAAAGATGGCTGTAGTAACAGCTAATCTTTATTTCATATTTAAAAAAAGTAGAAATATAATTATAACAGTTTTATTTTATTTTATTTGAAATGGGTTTGCTCTTGACTCTAGTCTAGGTCAGAGGTGACAGAGACAAAGTCGACGATGGAGTGAGCTTACCCAGAAGAAGCTTGTTCACTCTTACTTTGAAGAGATTCGGGTTGTATGCGCTCGGAAACACAGACGCAGGTAAATAGTTCCACTCTTTTGCTGTGCGCATTATAAAAGACATTTGAAAACGCTTAGTGCGAATCGGTGGAATAGCAACTAGGCAGGGATGGTAACTTGCAGTGCGTCTGGATGACCGAAGGTAGAAGGGGGCCGGTGGAATGAGGTCGTGGAGGTTTTGGGCACACTCACCGAAGTACAATCTGTAGAAGACCGACAAGCAGGCAACCTTGCGGCGATGAGCCAAGCTGTGTGTGTGTTTGTATCTAGACTGTTCATCAGTAGACCATTTTCTATTTTATTAAGTACCTGGTACTTGTTGACAGACCTACACTGTCCTCCCGTATCTATTAACACTGTAATTTGAAAACATTGTAAAAGGGTATAGGAGGTATGAGAAAAGTTCACTCAGACATACTCTATAGAGGAGGGAGTTCATGTCAGGCCGTTGTATATATGCTAGTTGCGCGGTAAACTCTGCTTGCGAGATGGAGGATTTTGCGTGACGTCAGTATGACGCGTTGTTCGCATGTGGCGTTGCAGATACCGCTACAAATCCAATTATTTTTTAAAGTGAAGTTAACAGTGGAGTTTCTTGCCAGCCTTTCTTCGGAAACGACCAATTGGAGCCGCGCACGTAGCATCTGACGTTTCATAAGAGCCCATGTAGGTTCATATGAAATAAAATATTTTGATTTTTGTAGAAATATTATGCCAGAAAAGTGACCAAAGAATAAGTGACCAAGCAAAGAATCTTATCGCAAGAATAGAGTTGTAAAATTCCAACTGCAGTTTCTCCGCGTTGATCAAAATCTGACCAAAATGATGCACAACCCAACCATGTTCTATGTGTTACAGCCAATCTATTCTGTCAAAACCTCATGTGATAATTTAGGTGAAGTGAACTTAAAGTGAACAGCCGGCGATTCTGTAAAAATCTCATAGTGAAATCTTAGGTGAACTGAGTTTGTTTTTTTTTTATTGACAGCTCACTCCACGCTCACTTCACCTAAGTTTTCACGGTGAGATTTTTCAGAATAGCACCGCTGTCATCCCACCTGACGATACGGATTGACTTCAACTAAGTTTTCATGCTAAGTATTTTACAGAATAGCACCGCAGGCACAGATATCTGTAATAATAGGTTGGCGGTAACGACTTTCCATCAGTTTGTTTACCAAAGTCACAAAGAAACCAGCACCGTAATTGAGTATAGCTATCAATCTCAATTTTAATTATTTTGTAGGCTTTTATTATTAATCCATTGCTTCATATGTTCGAAAAATGTGTCTGCTCAACAACGTAAATAGCGCAATGAATGTTGTTGAACTGTCAAAATGACATTGCTACTGTGTGTTACGTAATTACCCCACTCTGGTCACAAAAACAGGTGGCGGTAACGACTTTCCGTCAGTTTGCTTAGCTTTTGCAAAGGAATTACTGATCCAAAAGTTCTCAGTAGTTCCTTCAAAGGAACTGCTAAAGGAACTATCTAGTCTCAGTAGTTCCTTTAGCTTTTGCAAAGGAACTACTGATCCGAAAATTCTCAGTAGTTCCTTCAAAGGAACTGCTAAAGAAACTATCTAGTCTCAGTAGTTCCTTTAGCTTTTGCAAAGGAACTACTGATCCGAAAATTCTCAGTAGTTCCTTCCAAGGAACTGCTAAAGGAACTAGTGAGCACAAAGGACTACGAGTAATGTCACAAACCAACTAGTACCAAATACTAGTCACATTGTTACCCATTTTCCATTATAACAATAAAAACAAAGGTCTACAAAACTGTCTGTCTGTACCACACATGTTTGTCGTTTAAACCACAATCAAACAAAGTAAGACTAATGAAGTAATTACATCAATTGTCACGGCCATCAAATTTAATGTCACCAGCCGGCCATGGCGTCTGGCGGAACCGGAAACGAGGCCATCCTTTTTGAATGACCGAAGATGGCCGAAGATGGCCGAACATGATCGTGAGAATGTTTGAATTTATTAGAATCTTTAGATTTATTTTTATTTTTTTGTTGCTCTTTTTCTTCAACGTGTGTGGCCACGATAATTTTGGTAAGTGGGCGGAGAATCGGTGTTGTGTTTTATAATTAATCTTAGGATAAAGGTTATTATGAAGCTTTTGGTCTTTTGTGAAAGGAGAGGCGACTAAAAATAGAGACTTCTGTTTAATCATTCTTCATTACTATACGTCAGACGCAATTCAGAAGCAACCATATAGCTATGTGAAGTTACTCGAGTCGTTCTGGTATAAACGTGTAGTTGATATAACTATTGAATCGTCTTCTACTCGTTTTCGCCAAAAATATCGTTTTTTCAAGTAACTAATTAAGTATTTCAATATATATGTAGTATTATTTAATGTATATGAATGGCTGTAATCTACCACTCGAGCCCAGTGCGCGTTGGTAGATGTCACATGTCTTCGATTTTTTTTTGTTCTAGGACATGCCAGTTTCCCCACGACGTATTCCTTCACCGTTTTGAGAGCAGTGGTGATGAAATTACTTACACAAAGTAAAGCGCCTGCGTGGGTTGGAACCCACGACCTACAACTGGTAAGACCGGGCTGTTACTACTGGGCCACTACTGCATCATCACTGAAATAGGTAGGTACCCGAAACCTTAACTTTTACGAAAATAACCGAACGAACGGTGCTCTACGAGTTTCTCCAACTGCCATAAACAACAAAACAATCGATTTTCGAATACAAATCCCTCAAAATTGCAAGTCATCCGCTGCCCTACTATTTGCGCACAACTCACTGTTGTTTCACCCTCGTGAGTCGTGACCTGTGTTTCTCCGATGAAGTCATAATTTATATAATGCATTGAAAATTGTTTCTCGCGTAAGATAACCGTGGTGCACCTACTAATCGGTTACGGTGCGCCCGGAGCGTCCGTAAAAAGATTTATGGGAACGGGAATCGAGAATCGAGATCTCGTTTGCGCTGAATCGATTTCGTCTTATAATAAGTGTGGAACAGTTGAAAGATGAATGGGGAAGCGAACGGCTCGTGATCGAATCGAGCGAACGCAAGCGAATTGTAAATTAAATATTGATTATTTTTTTATGGAACTGTTTTGCGCCGTGATGTGAATAGGGTTAGACGGAGAAATGTCTGTGTAGTCAGAATTCGATAGTTTAAGTAGGTGTTTTTTACCTAGCATTATGTGAAAGAGGACTTTTCCAACGGTATTGAGTAGGCGATAAGTTTTCTTAGAGTAGGTAAACTCTAACGATTTTTCCACGTCCAAATTCTGAAATGCATGATTCGATTATGCCACTGAATTAAAATGTAGCGATTTTATTCGTTTCCATTTTTAAATTTCCAGTACCTATAACATACACTGCGCGATCCTATAATTATATAAACAAACTCATATTCAATTAAAATAATGTAAGCAACGTGACCCATATCAGTTCCGCGCTAAAATTACCGAACCTCCCAGCAGTCAATTATTTTGTAGTAAATTAACTCCCGAGTGAGGTTATTGATAAACTACGTGAGTTAATTACATATAGATTTTACCATAAAAATGTAATATTTACAAGGAGCGAGCAATCGATCGGAATGAAGCTATAAATTATTGTAATATCTTCGAAAATTATTTTCCGTTCGCCTTTGATTTTTTTTTTTTGATAAAGATCTGACAGGGCCGCACTGCATGTTAAATAGTATTGCAATAAACGCACCGACAGAGTATAATTTACATATTACATTGTGTCTTCATATTTAAATATCAATTACTTTTTTGGAATAATGACGAGTGCAGTTTTTAAGGTAATTTTATTGCTTGTCTCAATTCTCAAATCGTTCTGCTAAATGATTTTCGTATATTATTTTTTCATGCAACGTAGAGTTTGATTGACAGCTGTAAGTGAAACTGCGAGTCATTGTGATTTATGCTAAACATTATGCTTATGAAGTACATTACCATGCTGATATGGAAAGAAAAACATGGAGTATCACTTTGTTGTTTTGTCATGCGAGCGCCTACATGTATCTTTACGATGCATAATTAATTAGACAATTATAAAATAGCTCAATATTTAATTAAATCTTTGTACGGCATGGCATAATAAACCGCACTGTTTTATAATGCTCATTTTTAAAGAACTGTCATAATCAAAATATTCACGACAGCGTCAGCAGATTTTAACGTAATTTAACATAACACCACGCTTGTTATTTTCTGAAGTATTAGGCAGAGATGTACATTAGTATGGACAGTCAAAAAAAGAGATAAGTATGCAGGATCGTCGGATATAGCTGAAGTTTAGTAGGAAACCGATGGATGTTGACGATGAAATTTAATTTGATAAATGAGCTGTTTGTTTTCTATTAATAAGTCTGTGTGGTGCCGGACTTAAAAAATACCACCACCCCTTACTTCCCGTGGGTGTCGTAAAAGGCGACTAAGGATCGTACCGGAGAATGGGCAGCAGCGTTCTCTATGTATTCCACCATCATACCATACTGCGATCGCCAACCCGCCTGCCAAGCGTGGCGATTATGGCAAACCCTCCCAAAATTGGGGGAGGCCTATGTCCAGCAGTGGACGCCGCCGACGACGACGACGAATAAAATAAAATTTCATTCCAGAACATCAATCGGTTTCTTACTAAACTTCAACTATATCCGACGATCCTGCATACTTATCTATTTTGTTGGCTGTACACCCACATTTTGACTAGTTAAAAGGTTTGAATATTAAATTAAGCCTTAAAAACCGACATTTAACCGGAATCCATGCAAAAAGCGTTTTAAGTCCATTCGAAATGAAATTATTCTGGTCTACTCCTTTACTTCAGGTACCAAATCAATAACCTAGCAAAATATAAACATTTAAACACCAACTCCGCCCCTGCCCTCCTTCGTGCTCGCTCCAGGGAGGTCTGCACCTCATGAGAACATCTCGATCGAGCCACACGCTTAATAACTAACAATGTTGCCAACACTAAAATTTTGATTACCCAATGAAAGTGCGATTTCATCGGTGTATTACGCTGGTCTTTTATGAGGGAAATGAAGTCTTAAAAATAAAATATTGAAGTGTGTGGGTGTTGCTTATAAGTTCATGTCATGGTTTTATTGTATCAGTTTTTATGTTGGCACGTGCTTCGTGAGTTAGTGTTATTAAGGGGCTTACATGACCTAAAAGCGCGGACACTGTCGGACTGCATAGAAAAGAAAGAGAAGCGCGATGACACAACGCTGGTAATTTATTGCAAAATATGAAGCAATTATTTAATGACAAAAAAACTATTGTTTGGACCAAAAAATGAAAACACTGGTATTTTAGTATGTTGCTTGTAGAATAATCTGACAAAAAATCAGAATGATTGTATGTATATTAGTATGGTTTTTATTGTAAAAAGAAAGTTTTTAGAGGTATTTTCATGATTTTTTTCTATCGTATAAAATTAGTTGAATTATATTTTCAACACACTATCTACCTAGCATACATCCTGAAGAATATCATATATTTTTGGTTTTTTGTTTACCGTAGTCGATCATATATTTTTTTTGTGTTTAGGTCCTATAAGCCTCTTAAGGTATTTGTAAAGTAGATACTGTCATTTTGTGCTGGTCTTGGTTTCATTACCTACAGCAGAAAAAACAAACCTTATAATGCTGTAGCATCATTTAACAAAGAGCGATTTAGGTCATGTATGAGATGAGAGCAGGGATGGCCCAGTGGTAACTTACGAGTAGGTAGGTCGTAGGTTCGAACCAGATAGGCGCTTTACTTTGTGTAAATTATTTCATCACCACTGTTCTCCAAACGGTTTTGGAAAACATCGTGAGAAAACCGAATGCCATAGACCGAAAATTCGAAGACATGTGACATCTACCAACCAGCATTGGGTGCGCGTGGTGGATTACGGCCCACTCCCTCTCACAGAGAGGAGGCCAATGTCCCAGTAGTGGGAACCATATACGCTGTTTATGTTTGATTAATTATGTATGAGATAGGTGCTATCTATCTCATACATAATAACACATAATCTTGAAGCATAAACAAATACAGCTAAATGATAAATGATTTATTTTCTGTAAGTAGGTTTTTACAAACACTTTTACACGTCATCATATTTTTTAAAACTAGATGTGGTCGGCGTTTCCTATCTGACTACTCTGAGAAGAAAGGCCGAAACAAACTCAGGTCACAGTCTCTTTTAAAGTCCAGACAAAATCTTGGTCAGATCGTGTGAAGACCATGTAGATTGATGTCTGAAATGGTCTTTTGAGGAAAGAACCACACAGATTGAGCGGACCTGTCCAATCAGTGCACGCATTTGTCAAAAATCGTGCAGCTCGACTCAGAAATGAGGAGCTCAACGATTCGACGAACAATACCAAAGAAAGGACATTTGGGTAGGCCGCGTAAATTACTCAAACTGCCAGATCATGATTAAAACTAAGAAGGAACACAGAAAAAAAATGACCCACATAGTCCTCACATTCACAATAATTAAATGAAAAGAAAAAAAAATACTTTACAAAGTAAATATTCATGTCATTGTCTAAATAAAATTCATCAATGTCAATGTGTATATAAAAATCCGGACATAATCTTTGAGGACCATGTAGATTATTGTCTGAAAAGATCTTTTGAGGAAAGAACCACACAGATTGAGTGGACCTGTCCAGTCAGTGCACGCATTTGTCAGTAACCGTGCAGCTCAACTCAGAACTTCAGGAGCTCAACGATTCGACGAACAATACCAAAGTAAGCTGACCTTTAACTTCAAGATAACTTAGTATAAGCTTTAACCTCAATCACACTAATATTATAATAGCGAAAGTATGTGAGTGCGTGTGTGTGTGTGTTTATATGTTTGTTACTTCTTCACGCTCAAACGGCTGAACCAATTTTCATAAAATTTTGTATGGAGGTAGCTGACACCCTGGATTAACATATAGGCTACTTTTTATCTCGATATTCCCACGGGATCGACATTTACGCGGGTGAAGCCGCGAGGCGCAGCTAGTAAATTTATAGCTTTGTGGAGGAGCCACCATGATTACACCAATTTCAAATACTGTGAACGATGACTGTGAATGATAGACCAACAATTGCTGTAGTACAAGTTTCCTCACCACTTCATCATCATCTACTAACCCCTTTCCCAATTATATTGGGGTCGGCTTCCCTTATAAGGTAAGTATGCCAGCACAACCCAGTAACTGGGTAACACGAAACCCCTCGATAGGACTGTTTCCTTAGGTTTGCCTCTTAGGCTGGTTTTAGAGTCGCGCTGACCGCACGCTGACCGTCGGCGCTGACAGCCGAAACGTATGAAACGCACGCGCTGATAGCTACGCGTCATTCTAAAACGCTTCCTAGAAGTTCATACGTTTCAAGCTGTCAGCGCCGACGGTCAGCTTGCGGTCAGCGCGACTCTAAAACCAGCCTTAAATTTTTCTCCTTTTCGTGTCGATGGTACTTTGTTTTTATATATTTAGTTTGAGCCCAGTAACAATGCCAGCTGGGGCAAGGTACAGACAGCCAGCACATCAAGCTACTACAATCTGTCAAAGGAGGTCAGCAAAAGCCCATACAACTTTGCCCAAACATGTACCTCGAGGTACACGTGCACCAAATCGTAGAGAAAAAATAGGGGAATTCGAAAATAATTGTGTTTTTATCCATAAATAATTTAAAACTACTTAATAAATTATTTAAAGTTTTAATAACCTGTAACACAATTAAATCATGTGGCAACTTTGCATGTACGAGTTGACATTAAGAGTATACGTGTTCTGTGGACATCAGATTCATAGACTATATAAACTGAGAATCACATTATTTCGTGGGTAAATGTTATTCCGTTCGTTTCTGCATAGAATAATATATAAATGTTTCTGCGTTACGGGATACTCGTCTGTGTTGTGTATTTTGTTTAATAACTTG
This sequence comes from Mesoligia furuncula, assembly GCA_916614155.1. Classification (NCBI taxonomy): domain Eukaryota; kingdom Metazoa; phylum Arthropoda; class Insecta; order Lepidoptera; family Noctuidae; genus Mesoligia; species Mesoligia furuncula. The sequence goes on from OU744808.1 coordinate 22,782,691, forward strand.
GCTATTCTTTCTGGTATTCCGTTTGTCACCTCACGATTTGGTTCCTGTCCTGACGGATTGGGTATTCTTAATGGACATTACGATTTGGATACCTACTCAGGCTTTTGGTTTGAGCGTCGCGTAAGTATCCTGTTCACGTTTTATCATTATGAAGAGAATAAAATACTTAAGATTTTAACAAATCTATTGCTTTCAGGCTAGTGCTTACAAACATGAGGTGCGTTTCTTGTCAAGGAGTACAGGATGATAACATACAGTCTTACAATATCTCCCATGTAATATATCTAACAAGACCGGCAAGGCACATCACCAAGATAGCCAACATATTGCTGTGATTGAAAGCCAACCATCAAATGAAACATCAAATTGTGTATGGTGTCAACAATCCCTTGCTGATATCCATACGCATTCTTTGCCTCAAGGACCTGAAAGAGATGAAATAGCATTTCTAATATTACATATTAATATGAATAGATGAAGAGCACATTTTCATAGCATTGATGCAGGTGTAATACTTTTGGAAGAGTTCTCGATGATGACAATGTCAGACTTAATTTTGTTTGCACTGGGAACTTTTTTAATTGAAATCTCTGATGCCGAGCAAATCCATATACCAATTAAAAGTGCACAGGAAGTAAAACTAATAAGGGGACGAATAAAATCAAAACATACAGGGTCTAAAATATATTATACCTACATTTTATTAAATATGGCTCATACCAATTGGGAGCACAGAATCCACAGCTACAACTGTAGTTGCATTGTTGGCAAATGAACAGTGGATTGCTGTGCTCACATTATGACAATTATTTGGTATATGGGTTGGGCTCAGCATCAAGAAAATATAACAGCGCCTGCCACTTTCCTTGATAATATTTTAGTGAGAGATGAAACTGAAAATGAAGAACGCTAATAAAAAAACAAAAATATTTATTGTTTTATTCCATACAACTAACTCGATAAGTCTATTTATTCAAATGTTATTGGTAGATATTACTGGAAAGATGACTTCCAGGCTTTAATTGATTCGAGTGCCGCTCGGGCTCCAGGGCCCGATAACAATAGGAAATGCTTTTGAATTCCATGAAGTGGGCTTCTCAGTATCGAATCTCAAATTCAACTTCCACCCCTTATGCACATCACAATAAAAGCAGAGTAAGCATAAAAAGGGTGTTTTATGTAAGTATTCGATGTTTCTTGGCCTAATGTTTTATTTATTTCATCAAGATGAAGTCAATAAAAGGCTTTATTTAAATGCGACTTCTATTCACTGAAACTTGATGATCTGGCTTATGTTAAGCTTGCTTGAAACCCTTGTATGTCGACGCTAAGGAACTTATTTATTTATCGAGTTTGTTAATCGCTCTGATAGACTTCTAACACTGCTTCTAATATTATGTACTGGTCATCAACATTCACAGCTTCTATTCAGCTACTTTTGGGTATAAGCATCCTTTCTTATGTTAGGTAGGTACATAACGCTGCCTAACGATAATCGAATAGACAATGAGAGTTATTATTTAATTTAGATTGAATTATAACATAAAAATATTTGAAATGAAACAAAAACAACAGCAGCTGAAGCCGACAGCAGACAACTGTCAAACTGTCAAGTGTCAACTTCACATAGCACTTTTTGATAGACTGAAACGTCAACTTGACAGTTTTTTCTTTTATTAGGTAAGGTAATGGACCAAGGTAGTATAATTGTGCCTAAAATGACGAGCTTTTTATTACGATAAAAGTTATTTTATTCTCGTCCCCGGGTAACCATAAGAAAAATATATAAATGCAACATTATTCATTGTAATCTAGTGTATTTTATGCCACTAAGTGTACCTCGGTACTTCGTTTGGGCAGATTGTGGTGACATCCTTTCTTTAATAGATTTTGAACTTTGTCGCTAAAGCATAAGGTTCAAAGTTGATTGGGAAAATTTGTCAGTTTCGGTTAGCTTGATGTGCTGGCGTCTGTACAAGCATAATCAGCCTGTAATGTTCCCACTGCTGGGAGTCACTGCTGGGGGCTACAATCCACCACGCGGGCCCAGTGCGGGTTGGTAGATGTCACATGTCTTCGAATTTTTGGTTCTAGGACTTGCCGGTTTCCTCACGATGTATTTCCTTCGCCGTTTTGAGAGCAGTGCTGATGAAATTATTTACACAAAGTAAAGAACTTAAGTGGCAGTGGGCAGCGCACATTGCTCGCAGAACAGATGGCCGATAGGCCTCCTAAAGGTTCTGGAGTGGCGACCGCGTACCGGAAGACTTAGCGTAGGAAGGCCTCCCACAAGGTGGACCGATGACCTCGTGAAGGCCGCAGGAACCCGTGGGATGCGAGAAGCACAGAACCGGTCGAAGTGGAGGTGCTTGGGGGAGGCCTATGTCCAGCAGTGGACGTCTTTCGGCTGAAATGATGATGATGATGAAGCGCTTGCGTGAGTTCGAACCCACACCTACTCATAAGTCGGAGCCATTACCAATGGGCCACCATTGCTCAGGTGGGGCAATAGTAATGTCGTAGTGTGAATTAGCTCCCATTTGGGTGAAAAAAAAAATGTGCTCTGTTTTCACGGAAAGTTTATTTAAAGATACACCAGCCGGTCGATTCTGTAAAAATCTCACCGTGAAAACATAGGTGATGTGAGTTTGTTTTTGCCAGGAATTGACACTATTGACAGTTCACTCCGCGCTGACTTCACCTAAGTTTTCACGGTGAGATGGTTACAGAATCGCACTGCTTAAGTCGAAAAAATGATATCGGTGAAACGATCACCTCCTGAGTTGATGCACATTTGTGCTCGTTTTACGTCATTTTGAATTGTTGCTCGCAAAACATCTTCCAAATTGGTGATTTCTGCTTCAATCTTGACTTTGACGACTTGCAAGGTTTGTGATTTGTTGTGCTAAACGTAAGATTTTAAAAACCCCAAAGACAGAGGTCTGGCGCCGTCAGATCCGGCGATCTGGCAGTTCAAATCGCAAGAACGGGAGATCACACTGCCCCGAAATTAGTGTTTCATAATTTCCATCGTATCATGAGCTGTGTGACTGTGTGTATCTCTCCATTGCATTGTCAACTTTATTCTCTAGCTGTCAACAACATAATTACGTACATTGTTTCGGCTCGCTACGTGTCGCCGCTTGGGCGCACCTTGTGTTGCTCCGCATCGATGTCGCTGCGGTGAAGCTGTCGACAGTCTCGGACACCATGGCCTGTCCTACTGCAGGAGCGCAGGTCTCATAGCACGGCATGCCAGCATCAACGATATTATTCGTCGAGCCCTTGTCACCAGGTTGTTATTGTTATTGTTGTTGATTGCGTACCAGCGGTGTTAGAACCAAACGATTTGGTACGTGACGATGGGAAAAGACCAGACGGCATGACGTTGTTGCCTTGGAAGGTGGGTAGGCCTCTGGTTTGGGACGCAACATGTGTCGACACCTTTGCGCCATCTCACGTTCCTAACACGGCGGGCTGTGCTGGCGCCACTGCTGCGGCTGCTGAGATCCTCAAGCGGCGCAAATACTGTAACCTTATGGGCAACTACAACTTTTAGCCGTTTGGGGTCGAAACGCTTGGGTCATGGGGCCCGAGTGCGCGCCTCCTTTTTAAGGAAATTTCTCGCCGGCTGGTCGACACTTCACGTGACCAGAGGGCTGGGTCGTTCTTTGGCCAAAGAATTAGCATTGCCATTCAACGTGGCAATGCTGCCAGTCTTCTGGGCACGTTTCCGGATGACAGCGATGCGGACGAGTACTTCGACGCCTAAGTGTCCTTTGTTTTTGTATAGTAAGTTAGTTAGTCATTTAATTTAGTATTCTAGTGTAAATAGTTTGTAATAAACTTTGTTCATATTAAATACATTACGTGATACGTAATGTATTTAATCTCAATGATATATAATGCCATTAGCAAAAATGATAGCAAATTCACATTCTGCCCCACCTTGCCCTTGTAGAACATAGTCTTAAATTAATTACCTACATTCCCAACCTAAGACTGGTGTTAAGAATATTGAAAAGCACCTCAAAAGGACCTAAAATAAATAAACTAACACTGATATTTACGATACAAACAGTTATGTTTTCATTAACATAAACATCAGAACACAATCTTCATTCTACCCGTCCGTGATGTATTGGGAGTGGCCACATAGAGGCACCCAGTAATTATAAGCACTCAAATACACAGATCAAACTAGTAATTAAAGCAAATCTTATTTACAATTCAATTAACTGGTAAAGGTGGACTGGTAGGTAATCATTTTTGGATGAATGAAGAGCGTCTGGTCCTCAGGTTAGAAATAGTGCACCTTGCTCTTTTTTTTTGTTGGAAATTTTTTGAGATGGGTAAAAACCATTGAACTCGCGCAATCTGTTACCGTAAGCGACACCGTTCGTGTTTTGTTTATAAGACGATTAAAAAAATACCCGCTTCGGATGTGTTCGGCTGTCCTCGGGATGTACTCGGTTTTAATGTATTATCCGATATGTCAGTGAGTGATGGCAAAGTATTCTGTTTGTGTTTTGTTTTCACTTCTGTCGGCACTCCCGGAGTGCCACTGTTTTTTCTCTCTTTTTTTGCTTTTTCTTTTTTTTTTCTCTTTCGCAGGAACAATCAAAACACAATGTATGAGAACAAAATATCACACATCTGAGAGAAGTAAAAGAATGAAAGAGATATCAAAATTTAAGTTCATTGAATTGAAGTAATAGTGACAATAGGTACCTGCCTTCCTACTACCTTTTCCTACCTATCCGACACGACCGGGGATCATGCGCAGGATTGACGGCTTGACGGGCTCTCCGCAGAATGGAGGGGGAATGCGGTCGGAGAGACTTTTGAAAAAGCCTAAGTAAAAAGTCATAATTCGAGGTTTGGCTCTCGCCTATTTCTTCCTCAAATATTGGACCAATTTAAAAGATATTTCATAAACTGAATAAGAAGGATATAATACTGTGTCCCTATGCTTTTCTTTTTTCATTAATAGTTGTCAAATTTGTACACTAGGCTTCTGTTGACAGCGGTAATTTTGAGCATTTATTGAGGGTTCTAAAAATAATGTATCATCAAAAAGGAAAACATACAACATACAAGTAGTTAATATTTACTATTCTGTAAAAACATTGCTTTATGGTCACTAACCAGAAAGAAAACAGGCGAGGGCGTTTCTAAGGAAAAAAGACCACCCGCATTAATGATGTACCTAACTAATATTTTAGTAATAACATAATTAAAAAGAGTGTACAGACAAAGCTTCTACAATCTGTCAAATTTCTTTAATAGATTTGCAACTTTATCACTACAGCATAAGTTTCAAAGTCGATTGGGAAAATTTTACAGTTTCGGGTAGTTTCTTGCCCCTACTACGCTTTGGAATGGGCAACTAGCTTCATATTTCTAACTGACCGACTCCTTGACAATTCAAAAGTGCCTGCCTGTAAATGGTTTAATTGAAATAAATGCTTTGAGTTTGATATGTTAAGAAAATGGTCATCCATCCATGAACTGACCTCGGCAAGCTTAACTTCCCATCAATCGATCCGCTCGACCGTTCTACAAACAGTACGAGCTCCTCAAAGAGGGGTTTCAGTCTACAAGTACGATATTTATAGCATTCTTTATTTATATTTTTAATAGCATTATTAAAACCTACACGATTCATGTTTTATTACTATTATTAATAGACGACGTCCGCTTGCCTCAACCTTTACAAAGGAATTGATTAAAATTGCGAATAGAATTAATCCGTATGCGCCTGCGCCTGCGTCCATCAGATCGATGATAAGGTTAAGGGCTAGTTAGTCCACTTTCAAATAAAATAAGAGATACACATCTAATAAATGCGATGCTTGAAATTAACATCATAATGCGATATTTATTATTAATAATGAGCACATCAGCTGCTTTCATCTGCCGATCATAGGAAGAAAATGAGGTTATTGTGTGGGCTAATGAATATTAAAATAAATAATAAGAGGGTAATATGTTGTTAGCACCTGCTTTGCGGCTATATACCTGCTCTTAGAGGCCGTTTAGAACCACATTAATGTAAAATCTAAATGCTGAAGAAGGTAATTAGATTTTTTTTTACTTTTTTTTCCCCATCCTATTTTTCCTTTAATACCTTCTAGTGGTTCTGAATATTTTTTACTTGGGGCTCACATCAGAACTTGAAGCCCTAAACTGGAAATCGCTTTCAAAGTGTTTCATATTTCTACAAAGTGTTTCATATTTCTACAAAGTCTTTCAATAAGATTGACATAAGCTTTTCGGTAGCACATATCAATCCTAAACATTTTTGACTTAACATAAGCTACCATCATCATTATCGCTGATAGAATTTAACTCTATGCCCCTTAACTGCATTCCTGTGTCCCCGTAGGCCATGTCCCCGTTAAAGGGGACAAAGGGAATATAGGATATAAACTATAGATACGTTGCCCGCTCTCTGTGAAATACGAGAAATCTTAACTGTCCGTTGTCTCCGTTGCCCATATTATGTACATAAGGGGGACAACAGTAAGGAAATTTTATGACGTTCTGTTGTCCCCGTGACGGGAACACAGATTAAGGGGACAACGGGAATACAGGGAACGTGAAATCTTAACTGTCCGTTGTCCCCGTTGCCCATATGTCATAAGGGGGACAACGGTAAGAACATTTTATGATGTCCCATTGTCCCCGTAACGGGGACACAGATTACGGGGACAACGGGAATACACGAAATAGAGCGGAGAATCTCTGGTTTTTTCGTAATACCCTACTACCCACTACAAACACTAGTGACGCAATAATTCCACTTTAAAACTGACGTGACTAAAAGCAATTTCAGTTTAATATCAGAATAACACTCAATAACTTAATCCGAAAAGGCTAATACCACACCTTCGAAAGTAGGTAGGCACATGCTTTATTGACCAACCTAAAGCTATACAAAATGAAATTGATTCCGTCTGGGAGGCGTGGGAATCGTTTAACGTTGCAGGTGACCTAAAGGAGTGGTCATACCCAATTATAGCAGAACGATATGCTAATGTAAAGATCTGCAAAACTAAGCCATTAGAAAGGCGTATGATAACCCTTACAGATTAGATGTAATTTAATGAGAATGTCGCTTATTACACACATTAATAACGTCACCTTATAATGTTAAACTTAGCCCCTTATAAGATGACTGGAGTTGTAAGGTTAAGTGTATCCGTATAAGTGGAGTTGATGAAGTTGGATGACAAAATGGTTAATTGTTACAATGATCAGGAAGCTTACCTGAGGGGCTCGTGGCTGAATAATTATAGCCGCACGGGTTGGTGGCTTTTATACGCTTGTCGCGGTCGATTAGTGGATGGGTGACATATCGATACCCTTATGTACCACGGAAAGCGTTGGTCTCAGCTGTCATTCGTAGATCATTGACAGTCGTTATGGGTAGTCAGAAGCTCAAAAGTCTGACCAGTCTTACCAAGGGGTATCGTGTTACTTGCAAGCTAGGTTGTGGAGGTCAGACAGGCAGTGGATCCATGTAAAATACTGGTATTCAGCTGCATCTGGTTAGAATGGAAGCCGACCCCAACGTAGTTGGGAAAAGGCTAGGCGGAATGATTTTTGATCAAGAAGCTTAGACGAGTAGAAAGCGCGTGGGCGTTCATTTGTTTCTCGTTTTATCGAAGACCTTGGAAATTACATTTTGATTATGAGGGTTGAATCGAGAGAGGCCTCTCCAATCGCAAGCCATTTAGGCTTACGATTTGAGAGGCCTGTGTTCATCAGTGGACTTTTTCATAAGCTGATGACAATGAAACGTATTTTTTGGTATTTTAAATAATTTTGTTTCACAATTGTATAGTAACACTAGCTGCGCTCCGCGTAAATGTCGATCCCGTGGGAATATCGGGATAAAAAGTAGCCTATATGTTAATCCAGGGTGTCGGCTACCTCCATACAAAATTTTATCAAAATCGGTCCAGCCGTTTGAGCGTGAAGAAGAAACAAACATATGAACACACACACACACTCACAAACTTTCGCCTTTATAATATTAGTGTGATTTTAAACCGGAGAACCAGAGTCATCGACATAGCTTGCCGAGTAAGCAGGTAAGAGGCAGTGGGCTGGCCATGTTGGCCGGTGGAGCAGACGAATCCTGGAGTGGAGACCGCGTCGGCAAGCGTAGTGTGGGACGCCCCCCAACCGATGGACCGACGTCCTTAGAAAGGTGGCAGGGATAGACTGCATGCGGAAGGCGGAGGACAGGGTGGTTGAGAGAGGGGGGGCCTATGTCCAGCTGTGGACTGCGAAAGGCTGAGTTGATAGTGACATTTTACGGGTGAATGTGCTACTGTTTGTTTTCGATCGGAATTTAATTGATATATGTCGCTTACTAGTCGGCTATTAACTTTAAGCAGCTGGACTAAAGAAAAGGATAATAAAGCTAAACAATATCAATAAAATACTTTCTTTACAAAGTAATTTCAACGTCTACACGGCGCAAGATTAAAAGCCTTCGATACGCGTCCTAATTACTGGGACAAAAAACGTTTTACACTTTAAAATAAATTACTGTTTGTCGCTTTTAAAACTTATTAGCAGCCGAAGGTGTTAAATAGTGCATTGTAACCTCGTTTTAGCAACGACTAGCTTTTGACCCGGCTTCACACGCGTGAATGGCGGAAAGTATTCCACGGGATCGTATCACCGGGATTAAAACTACGTAAAAGTAAAAGTAAGTTAGCAGTGTGTTAATCAAATTCAAGGTCGCTCAGCGCGCTATGTTCCGAGTTTCTTTGAAAGATAAAAATCTGAAATGAAATTATCTGGTAAAGAACTGGAGTTACCGACATAGCTTGCAGAGTAAGCAAACTGAAGTGGCTGTGGGCTGGCCGATGGAGCAGACAAGTCCTGGAGTGGAGACAGCGTATCAGCAAGCGTAGCGTAGGACAAAAATCCAAAAAAAACTATATTTTCGGCATCAGACTCGGTTAAACCTAGTAGCAACTACTTTTTTCAAAAATATTCAATGTACAGTTTTTATTTCGTTATTATTTTATTATATGTATGGATGACGTGTAACTATATATCACTATTATTATATATATATATATATATATATATATAATAATAGTGCATGTTTTATAGTGTTAACCTGCTTCGAAATAACATGAGATCGTTAATTTAGTGTGATGTTATTAAAAGCAAGGGGTCTCATTAGTGAGCGTGCGAAAATTATATTCGACACTTTGCGGTTAAAAGAATGTATGCGAAATTTTAGACAAGATTAATATGACTTTTATGGACTGTGCGAAAATGATATTATGGCTAGAGAGGGGGTGACTACCGAGTTGACAAGTAATGGAGAAGTCATTGCCTTATATATTACAAGCGTAGAAGTATGGAAGAAAAATACATATTGCGTCCAAATAAAATGAAAGAAAGAAAGATAGAAAAATATTTTATTTGGGACACAGTAAATACAAAAAGTAAAAAAAGAAGCATTAAAAACTAACAAAGTTACATTACAAACAACAAAAAAAAAAAACCAAACAAAAAGACCTGTGCGAGGCCACAAGGCTCCCATCATAGCATAATGCTGCAAAATTTAAAAAATAAATACCGCGGCGCTGGAATCCTAATAGGGCCCGAGTAGTTGTCTGCGGAGTTTCACTAGTTAATTTAATATGACCCTGCATTAAGTCCGCCTTTGTAGAGTATTTCTTTTACTTGTGCATAAAGTTTCAATAAAAAAAAAAATATATATATATTCAACATATATACAGTATCAACATAGATTGGAAGGTAGTCTAGATATCTCTTTACGGTTCAGCGTGACCGTATCTTGAAGTTTATTACTTTGATCTTTTTATCCAGTAACCACTAGGAACCTTGAGTACCCAACCCATAAATAATCGTTGCATGACCCCATTCTTAGGACCAATAAATTCTGGTCCTATGTCCTATTACCTCCTTATATTTATGACAACCTTTGGTCCTTACACAGCTGTCTTTAGCGTGTTGACTTGGCACATTTATATTACTAACTAGCTGGACCCGCGACTTCGTCTGCGTGAAATTTCTGGCCCGATCCACCGCATCGCATCGTGCATCGTATCGCCCAAATATGGTGTCGCGGACTTTTTGGTAGTATACTAGTATTATTAAAGGTGGACCAAGTTGCCATTCATTGTTTTCAATTATACAACGTGTTTTTTTTTATATCCCATAACCCATAACTCTAGGGGGTCATTTTACTCATCATTATGAACAACTTTTACTATGAGACCAAACATAAAACCTGAAAGCGAAAAAAAAATCAGCTATTCCCTACATTTATGTTCGCATTAATTCGTCAAAATGTAGGGAACAGATGATTTTTCTTTCGCGATTTCAGGTTTGGTCCCATAGTAAAAGTTGTTCATAATGATGAGTACAATGAGCCCCTAGAGTTATGGGATATAAAAACAAAAAACGTTGTATACAACTGTTAAGGCAACGCATGCATCTGTTTTAAGAAATGTTTCTTTTCGACTTGCTAGACAAAAATTGTGATAACTCGGCTAATATGCAATATAATTTATTGCCTATAATAGCACTCAGGAATAATGTTACTTTCTACAAGTAAAAAAAAAATTGAACAAGTTCTTTAATTCCGTAGATTACCACTACATTAACTACATACAAACTTACAAACAAACAAAATTTAGCTCTTTATAATATTAATAATAATTATAGTATAGACAAGTACTATGTTCACTGTTTTGAACGATATATCATTTTGGTCTAAGGTCCGAAGATATTTCTTGGGGATGATAAATGGTCTTTTGAACTTTTTAATTGATTCATTAGTTTGGTATGTATGTTTGAAGGGTAAAGGCGTGTTTGTGTTAATTAATATTACACTGAAGTCCGATGTTTTAATCGAAAGGCACTATCTTGCCAATTTTGATCTTGACCTATATAAGTACCACAATATAGATATAGATACAGTCTGTGTGGTGCCGGACTAGTCTATGTGGTGCCGGACTTAAAGAATACCACCACCCCTTACTTCCCGTGGGTGTCGTAAAAGGCGACTAAGGATCGTACCGGAGAATGGGCAGCAGCGTTCTCTATGTATTCCACCACCATACCATACTGCGATCGCCAACCCGCCTGCCAAGCGTGGCGATTATGGCAAACCCTCCCAAAATTGGGGGAGGCCTGTGTCCAGCAGTGGACGTCTATCGGCTGAAACGACGAGATATAGATAGACCTAGATAACGCAAGCATTACGATCAGTATGAAAACTAAGCGTGCCTTTTTTTACTACCAACTATGACGTCACGTGTAGTTAGTGATGGGAAAATCAAATCGATTCAAAGACACCACCGCGTGTGGTACCCGTCTCGCCCCACCCCCGGGGCCTAGCGTCAGCTCTCACGCTCACCGCTGCCGCACTACACAGGACTGAGAGCGAAAGTGGCGGCTTACGATTTTTGTACGTAAGCTGGTGCGATTTTTGGCACGCGAATTAGTTGCTCTTGCGTTACCTAGGCGTATCTATATCTGTGACAAGTACATTACTAGACATCGTTGTCTTTTCATAGGCATCGATAAGCTAAGATATAACTAAAGTTACTAAACATAATAGGAGCGGCACAGGTCGATCGATCAGGTTAAACTATGCTTGCCGCGGTTGGTCTGTGGATGGGTGACCATCTTTACATACCGTGACCCCTCCGTGCCTTGGAAAGCACGTTAAGCCGTTGGTTCCGGCTGTCATTCGTGGATCTTTGGCAGTCGTTACGGGTAGTCGGAAGCCCGAAAGTCTGACAACCAGTCTTACCAAGGGGTATCGTATTACCCAGAAACGGGGTTGTGGAGGTCAGATACGCAGTCACTCCATGTAAAATACTGGTATTCAGCTGCATCCGGTTAGACTGGAAGCCGACCCCAACATAGTTGGGAAAAGGTTAGGCAGATGATGATGATGACTAACAGAATAACATAACATCACGCCTGTAATCCCAGAAAGGTTGGGCAGAGGTGTACCTATAGTGCCTACAACCACATTATGCCAGTTATGTTTTATGTCCCATGTAAATCGGGGGCGAGCCTATTGCCATCAACCGGGCCCCGACCCAGAGTCCGGGCTGATACTGAGAGATTTCTGATGGAAAACCCAATAATACTTTGTCCGATGTTGGGATCGAACCCAGGATCTCTTGATCAGCAGTCGCGCTTGCGACCACTAGACCAATGAGACATGCTAATAGAATATTCGCTAAAAATATCCACTACCCTCACACGAAACTCGCTAAATATATCTACACTTTTTGCCAGTAATAACTGTATACGGTTTCTGTTTGCAATAAAATATTTCATGCTAAAACGTATCCTATTCAAATATTTAAAGAAACGAACCCGCCGCACGAAAATGTTTTCGTATAAAATGCAACGCAGACAATTGATGTCACAGTGAAATCTCCACCATCAGAGAGAGATAGAAAAAGGAATCCGGCGAGGATGCTAAAGGAGGGAGCGAGACAGCATGCCGTGCAATGTTCATTAAAGAGGGTCAACGTAGGCTTGGGGGTGTAATTTCTCCCTGTCCCCCCTGAGGCGATTTTGTGGTCGTCTTTTTAATTTGCTCTTGGATTTCAGGGATGGCTACGTTTGGAAAATTGGTGCATAAATAAAAGAATCCTTTTGTGCCATTACGAGGAATGTTTTCGGGGTTTCCCTTTGTCGCAGTTTATGATGTCGTTTTTTCGTTACTGTTAGATTTTTGCTTTGAGGTGCACTGAATTCCTGACTGCATTAGCACTGCTACAAGTGACACGGTCTTGCTGGGAGGGCTTATTAGCCTAGCTTTGTTCTAAACAATGCTGAAGCTCACTTTTTGTATGCCTTCTAAAAGTGCTTATACATAGGTAAATTGTATTATTAACTGTTTTCAGAGCGTTATAAATAACCTAAAGAAGCACCTTGGATAGATGATGTGTTAGGTTATTATATACATAAGACATGACCCGATTAACCTCGCATATTCATCCACCTATAGATACCGTAGCCAAGCTTTAACCTCCTCAAGAAGCATACAAACTCCAACATACTCAAATAAAGAAAACTTTTTACCAGAAACAATAATTTTCCGAGAGTTTTCCTCCGTGTAGCAGCCCTGTGCTCTCAAGACAACATCGCTGGGAGGCGCGGCGTCTTATCAACGAATTAATTCTAGACTAACGAAGACCGGGGGTGGCGTCGCGATTAACACAACCGCCCCTTTCACGTAGACCGACGAACTGTTAGATCTGGCTGCGGACTTCGTCTCATTGGTGGAGAAGATGGTGCGACTGCGCATCAAAGGAACACGTTTAGAAAACGTTACGGCGTAAAGGCTGAACATCTATATCTATAGTAGTGGTAATGCTGAAGAATTTGTTTATTTGATACTCGAATAACACACGGGGGGCTGAGGGGCCCGTGGCTAAATAATAACAGCCGCACAGGTCGATCGATCAGGTTAAGCTACGCTTGCCGCGGTTGGTCTGTAGATGGGTGACCATCTTTACATACCGAAACCCCTCCATGCCTCGGAAAGTTAAGCCGTTGGTCCCGGCTGTCATTCGTGGATCTTCGGCAGTCGTTACGGGTAGTCAAAAGCCCGAAAGTCTAACAACCAGTCTTACGAAGGGGTATCGTATTACCCAGTAGCTGGGTTGTGGAGGTCAGATAGGCAGTCGCTCCGTGTAAAATTATGGTATTCAGCCGCATCCGGTTACACTGGAAGCCGAACCCAACATAGTTGGGAAAAGGCTAGGTAGATGATGACTCGTATAACACAAGTTACGCACTCGTAAATTATTGTCTTTTAATTTTAATACTGTGGGTTATGAATAACTTTAAATAAGCTTTATTTTAAAGCTGCCAGCTGAAATTATATAGCTAAGTAATTAAAACTTAGGTTACATAACATACAACGTGAATAATAATAACATATAACGTTCCTACAGCTGGGACACAGGACTCCTCTCGCTGAGAGGGAGTGGGCCGTAATCCACCACGCGGGCCCAGTGCGGGTTGGTGGAAGTCACATGTCTTCGAATTTTTTGGTTGTGGGACATGTCGGTTTCCTTACGATGTTTTTTCACTGTTTTGAGAGCAGTGGTGATGAAATAATTTACACAAAGTAAAGCGCCTGTCTAGGTTCAAACCTACGACCTTCAACTCATAAGTCGCGGCCGTTACCACGGGACTACCACTGCTCAAACTTAGGTTATTAAGATCTAAGTGCATTGCGCAAAATATTATTTTGTTTTTACCCTCTTTCATGTAAAATAACTTAAATTTAAGTGAATGGTAAATGTATGTAAGAAGTTTATGCGGTTTTAAGTTCCATAACTTATTTTATTGCTGAAGTGATGGCTTGAGTAATTGTTAGCATTGTAAACGTGTTGAGTTGCTATGCACCATTTGATTAACCGTTTGACATATTGACTTTTAGTCTGTGTATAATTTGTGTTGATCAAAAGGACTGATGACAAAAAAAATTGGCTGACTAATACAGTTACTTAATCTTGACGCCTGTTTTTAAAATTCTTGATGTTTACCGCAGCTCATAATTATAGCCGTTTTATTTATTTATTTTTCTTCGACCGAGAAAACGAAACTTTACGAAACGGCCTTTAGATTTATTTTTCACTGGCAACGTTACAAGCTTTCACCGCAACCAGTAATGATACATGGGTACAAATATCACTATTAAAATCTGACGATGCAGTCAACAGATTGATCTAACGGTAGATTGTCTCGTGTTTGGCAGACTGTTTAGACATCAGATAGACATACACGAGGTTACAGGTCATATGAGATTGTTGAATACTTCAGTATAATCTCCTGTTTATGTTCGAATATCTTTACCTGATGTGGCTGGTCTTTTAGGACAGATTTACGATATGCACGTGGGATGTACAAAATAAATGCAAATGCACGTCCGTTAGCACTTTTGGGATCAAGGGTTTCAGATATGCAAGTTGTTTTAATGCCTAAAAACAATGAAATAAGTTGTGATGTTGGTCCTTGGAGACATAATTATGTGGATTCCAGAATGGAATATTTGCAGTTACGGTTTGTGATTAGAAATGTCTTGCTCCTAAAGAAAAGTTAACAGAATCTTGGAATTGCTGGTCCTTCATAAAAACTTAACTCAAAACCCAAAGCATTTATATCAATTAAAACAATTACAGGCACCTTTGAATTGTCAAATAGTAGGTCAGTCAGAAAGTTGAATCTGGTTGCCAATTCCAAAGTATATGTAGGTTCCTATGGAGAAAAACGGGAAACTCCATGGACACTCTTTTAAATCAAAGTATTGTTATCATCAATGACAAGAGAGTTAGAGTTGGTGACCGTGTGTCTTTGAAGGGATTTAGAACAAATTCTGCCCATTCTGATAGATTTGGTTTAACAATCTGGGAAGTTGAGGCAAAAAATATGTGTTTTTAAATACGAGTACGTATACGAAAAGTATAAGCGTAAGTAAACCTTTTAAGCAGTTTGACCTTGACAATTATAAATCTAAACATTTCCAATTGGTGTTTCTAATAATTCACCCCAGATTTTAAATAAATCTGGGATAAATTATTTGTGACAATTTTTTCTAAGTGAATTCCACTTAGACTAAGAACATTAGTTTACCTACGCACAACGCATCATATGGTATCTTCGAAGCGACTCCGATCCAAACCGATGCATACCATCACGAGGCCAATGACGCTATAAAATCATCATAAAAATGTCATAAAAGATAATAGCCGTATTAATTGGTGCACAAGACCAATGCAACCGGTTTCCGTTCGAAATCCCTTTTAATTATATCGACTCCTGTATAAAGACCAATCTTGGGACATATTTAAATTACATTGATGGATTAGTTAGTAATTCGATGAACATTTTGTAAACAAAAGGACCAGTGGTTTTGAACTTTTGGATCGAAGGACCACTTTTATGTTTTTTGTGTCTGTCCCTTCTATACGCTTCCTAAGTCGTCACCCCAAGGTCCGAGCGGGTGGCATATTAAGACGAAGTTGGAAGTAAAAAAAAAGGCGAAAAAGAGTTTTATATTCTCTCTCGAATGGGAAGAAATAGGGAAACCTTTCTCATTTAGCTCACCAGTGCAAGTCGGGGTGTCGTGCTGAACACACTGCCTGATTTTAAATCGTTTTAAACTCATTTAAATGTTGTTTTTAATTGATATTCGGAGGTTCTGTGAAGTGGTCCTGATGTGGTCTTTGATGGCAGACACTGGGTGCTACTTTAGTTGTCGATAAACAAATTGTGGTGTGATTGTATATGTGCTTATATACTGTGTTGTGGAGAGAGTTATAATCCAAGCAAAGGTCAATTTTGTTTTGATTTGGGACATGTTTATCTATCTTTGCTGAATGTTGGCCTGGATTGTAATGATGAAGGTGAAGAAAATCTACACTAAGATGCCAAGAGAGTGCCTATGATGGGACGAAAATAGGACGAGAATGCTTTGCCATGCATTTTATCAGATTCTCCCAAAAGGAGAGAAAGATCCCAACATCGGTGAAAGTTTTTCCAATGTCACGCTTATTTTACCATCAAATAAGGTGAGATCTTTGTATAAATTTAGTATAAAGTATGTTTCGTCTGTGTTCCAAACAAAATAACTTTGTCATCTTTTGTAGAAAGCCGTTGCGGCGGCAAATGACAGGCCATGTTATCTCTTCATTTATAACATTAGAAAACAATGACACTTCGTTTTTTACATCTATAAATACTAATATTTTAAAGAGATAAAATTTGTGAGTTTGTATGAAGGAGGTATCTTCGGATCTACTGATCAGATTCCGAAAATTCTTTCACTAATGGGAAGCTACGGTATTGCTGAGTGCCATAAAGTCGTTTATGTTCAGGGGATTAGAGGACCTAAACGCAAAAAACACAAGTTTTAGAAGCAATAAAAGTATATGATCGACTACAGTACACAAAATCAGAAAAATATATGATACTCTTCAGGATATATGCTAGGTAGATAGTTTGTTGAAAACATAATACAAATAGCTTGATATGATAGAAAAAAAATCATGAAGATACCTCCAAAAACTTTCTTTTTACAATAAAAACCATACTAAAATACACACAATCGTTCTGATTTTTTGTCAGAATATTCTACAAGAAACATACTAAAGCACTAGTGTTTTAATTTTTTAGTCCAAACAATAGATTTTTTGCAAATAGATACCTAATTGCTTCATATTCCAGCGTTGTGTCATCGCGCTTCCCTTTCTTTTCTATGCAGTCCGACAGTGACCGCGCTTTAGATCATGTGGTCCCCTTAAAACAAAAAAAATCACGTGTACGAAGTCGCAGGCAGGTTATAATATAATAGTGGACCGGTAACAATATAATTTGTTAAAACGGTGACGAAGATTTAGGTCTAATTTAGGTAACGGACGAGGACAATATCGATATTCCAGTTATTTGTCAGAGCTTACTAAGGAAACAGCTTGTTATGGCGCTTGCAGGCGATACGTTATCGCCTGTCAATAGCTGTGCAGTTATCTGCATAACCATTGACGGTTCTGTATAAGGGATAATGTATTGTTTCAACTCAATCAACAGTACAAGAGTGTTGTTTCTGGTTAGCAATATGTTAGTCATTTAGTTTTACTTTTACACGTTGAGATTATTTTTTTCAAACAATTTTTGGCACACTTCTTTACTGTTTCTTCTTTCCACATGCATAATTGGCCTATAATGTTCCTACTGTTAGGCCAAAGGCCTCCTCTCAGTGAGAGGGAGATTCGAGAATACCATATTATACCTATGTATTTTTGAAAATTTCCCCGATGTTGGCATTTTATTGGCAACATCTGGGAAATTGTCAATCAATAACAATCCGTTACCTAGGCTTTATGACTTTACGCAGATTCATTCATTTATTAATTTCATTTATAAATTTATTAATTTTCATTTATTAATTCAGGCGTGCCTCTAAAGAGGTCAAGCTCACTATATTTAGTACTTACTGTACGTCTTTTTACACTTGCAGTCTGTGGGTTCATTATACTCAAAGATCATACGGCGCCCTTTGCGTCCAATACAATAATGCATTCAGGGTGTTGATGGGGTTGCCCCGGTACTGCAGCGCATCAGGGATGTTCGCTGAAGCTTACGTGGACTGTTTCTACACGGTGATGCGGAAGCGGTGCGCATCCTTGGTCCGTAGGGTGCGGGGCAGCGCCAACAGCATCCTGTCTATGATAGCAAGCAGGTTGATTGTGCGTTTGTGAACCATTGCTGCAAGGTATCGGCTGGGCCTGTCACCTTGCAGCAGTGATGTCACAATCTGTTTTCTGTTTTGTTTTTGTAAGTTTATTATTACTAACACAGTTTGTAAGTACCTATATAGTTACGAACACTATGTGCCTTGTTGCTCTAAATAAAATTATTATTATTATTATTTATGGGGCGCTTAATTGTTGCAAATGAGTCAAACTATCGCCCTGAAAGAAATACGTCAAATTACAAGTAACCCTGTATATTGTCCTCTTCACCGTATACCCGGCGACAGCAACCCAGATAAATTTTCTTTGCTTTCATAAGCTCTGATGTCTAGCAAAACCAAATTTGGTCTTGAAAACCCGGTCACACCACACCGTGTACAGAAGAGCTGGGGGCCTAAAAAGGCCACTTTGGCAGAATCATAAAAGGATAACATTATGAATCATAATATGGCGAAGACAGCCCGTGTTTTTCTTTTTCTCGCTGCACTACGAAGGTATAATCAATGAGATTGGGATTAGATTTGGATTGGATTGATTGGTATTTTAGCACAGACATTATTTTTTTGCTGTCTGTGCTAAAATCCTTCACCAATGGGATTTGATACGATTAACTTAACAGTTAACTGTCTATTATAATTCATAATGTTATCCTTTTATGATTCTGCCAAAGTGGCCTTTTTAGGCCCCCTCATCAGCTTCATTTTATGTATAGGTAAATGAGGGCTTTCTGCGACTTTTGCGTACTTACTTGGCGCTTCTTGTCTGCAAGACAATTTGTTTCAAACCACTCAATTGTCTTTATTACTTCATTATTGCAATGATAATTACATCATATATAATCTGTGAAAATCTAAACTTTGATTGACCATCATTGCCGCCTGTAATAAAATTTGAAATATTCGCGCCAATCATAAACGTAAGTACCACTAAGGAATATTATAGTGAGTTATTAAATCTTATATATAAAGCTAGCATCTTGTCTCTAATTATGGTGGTGATTGCTGGTGGTATAAATCACTATGGCAATGGGTTTATGTAGGGTCAAATCGTAAAATTAAATGAAATCTTATGAGTTTTGTTGAAAGGGTCACCTTTTTATTACGAAGGGGGTAATTCTAATTAAGGCGGAGATTTCTTAAAAACGGTCAAAAAGTTGGTTTTTAAACCGTAAATAATAAAGACCAAAAAAAAATGATATTTTCAAGTCTTATTTTAAAACAGCGATGGAACTCAAATCATAATTAAACATACATTAATGCATCAAAAAAATCATCTTCAAATACACCTCTTAATTTTCTTTAAAAGCCGTTTATCCCTTCATTAACAATTCTAATTATAATTACAAATATACCATTAAATTTCCAATGCCAAACTGCATTCAGTGATGGATTATTTATTATTGAATAGTTATTGTAAATAGATAATTGCTTCATATTTTGCAATAAATTACCAGTGTTGTGTCATCGCACTTCTCTTTCTTTTTAGGGTTCCGTACCAAAATGGTAAAACGGAACCCTTATGGTGAGACTCAGTCTGTCTGTCTGTCTGTCGAAGTCTCTAAATAGCACACTTTTTCAGAAATCATCAACAAAAGTTACATTAGTTCCACTATCGGTTAAGAGATGGCGCTGACATAAAACTGCAATATTCTATACCGCTGTGCACAGTGTCAAAATTCTCTGACGAATTATGCCTCGCCGATGAAAAACATATGAAATTTAAAAACATATGCCTTACTACCACAAAACAGTGTTTATCAGTTGTTTAGGCTAAACACCTTTTAAACACGACATTTTTATATGGATTTTGACGTAACAATGGCATTAGACACACGTTGAACAAGTTTTTAAGTTTATGTGGTTAGACCCATGATGTTACTTGCCCGGTTTTTTTTCTTTAGATCACGTAGTCCCCTTAAGATGTTGGTAAGATAACTATGCAGTTTCCTTAAGTGGAAAATTAATATTACATGACCTAAAGCGCGGTCACTGTCGGACTGCATAGAAAAGAAAGAGAAGAGCGATGACACAACGCTGGTAATTTATTGCAAAATATGAAGCAATTATCTTTTTACAAAAAATCTATTGTTTGAACTAAAAAATTAAAACACTAGTGCTTTAGTATGTTGCTTGTAGAATAATCTGACAAAAAATATGTATGTTAAGTATGGTTTTTATTGTAAAAACAAAGTTTTTAGAGGTATTTTCATGTGTTTTTCTATCGTATAAAATTGGTAGTTTTCAACACACTATCTAACAGCATTTATATACTCAAGAATATCATATTTTTCTCATGTTGTTTACTGTAGTCGATCATATAGTTTTAGGCATTATAAAACACCTTTTTTGCGTTTAGGTCCTGTAGTTCCCCTTAACGTGCTTTCCGAAGCACGGGGTGGACTCGAAATGTAATGGACGGTCACCCATCCATGGACCAACCTCGTCAAGAGTTGCTTAGCCTTCGATCGACCATACTTATGATGTAAAATTAAACTAAACTTCTACCTTTACTATACTTACAACATCTTCCCTATTTAGTTGAACTACTACTTTATAGTCTGTGTGGTGCCGGACTTAAAGAATAGCACCACCCCATACTTCCCGTGGGTGTCGTAAAAGGCGACTAAGGGGCATACCGGAGAATGGGCAGCAGCATTCTCTATGCATTCCACCACCATACCATACTGCGATCGCCAACCCGCCTGCCAAGGGTGGCGATTATGGCAACCTCCCCCCCCCCCCTTTTGAGGGAGGCCTATGTCCAGCAGTGGACGTCTTTCGGCTGAAATGATGATGATGAATTACTACTTTATAACTTATACTTAATTTAGCATAACGATAATGAAGTCTACCGTCTCTCCGATTAAACGCTAGCCAATACTAATATACCTATCTGACATAATATAAATAATATAATACTTATTTATAAGTTTACGTAGACTAATGTAAATCGTTAAAGAGAACGTTAATGCTTATGTTTCTGAACAGATTAGCAGAGATCTTTACCTGAGTATCGTTGAGAAATAGGCTGTAATTAATATTAGTATTAGTAATGGCTATTAATAAGTGTTAGTAAGATATTTCTTGCTTGTACAATAATGGCTGTGATTATTTTAGCGGATTTGCGTATTAATTTTAATAATAAATGCAGGTAGATTATAGCGGTATTGGGTGCCATGCTTTAATCGCGTGGGGCTTGCAGACCCCCCCTCCTCCTTGGTGATACGTCGTGAGGCTTTAGGCTACCCTTCCAACATCACGTGTTTTTTATATTATTTAAAAGATCAGAAGGCCATTATTCTCGTTCTTAAAAAACGTTCAAATTCAAGTCGCTATCTTCAGCGACAATTAATGTCAATACTTGTCAAAAATGTAGGGGAGTTGATTATATTTTTGACAGATGAGACTGAGGTAAGAATGCGAACTTTCTAAACCGGTAATAGAAAATCAATTGTGTCTAATTAGCGGAGCTTAATGAGTTAAAAATACAGGAATTAGGTACCCTCTGATATTTTTAATTAATTATTGGTAAAAAAGACACGTCACACAATAAATTTCATTTTTTCGTCCTACGAAATAAAAAATTACACTTAGGGCTGATTTTTCCATCGCCAGATAATTTTTATTCGAGGAATAAAATTGACGTTTGACAGTTTTTGTATGAAAAAAATGTCAAAATTTCAAAATTATTCCTCGAATAAAGTTATCAGATGATTGAAAAATCAGCCCTTAATTGTCATATTATCTCCCATCGTTATTACTCGTGATTTTTTCTGACCCCCTCTGTCCGAACTTAACGTGATTTTAAAGGACGACCAGTGGTTAACAATACGTTTGTCAAGGAATCTAAATCGTCTTTTATATGAGGAATACTAGCTTCCGCCCGCGGTTTCGCCCGCGAGGTATTTCGAAAAAAATATCCTATGTCCTTCCCATGCAATCTATCTCTCTACCAAATTTTGTCGAAATCCGTTCAGTGGTTTAGGAGTGAAAAGGTAAAATACAGACAGACAGACAGAGTTACTTTCGAATTTATAATATTAGTAGATATGGATTGCCACATTGACCAGATAGGTGTGCTTTCGGACTGAAATCCATCCATCTACAGAAAAAAAAATAAGCTAAAGAGTTTGTTTGTTTGAGCGCGCTAATCTCTGGAACTACCAGTCGGATTTGAAAAATACATTTTGCATTTGATAGCCAAATTCTTGAAGACCGCTATAGCCTATTTAAAATCTCTACTAGTACCAAATAATCTCGCGCAAAGAAAAAAACTTGTTTACAAGATGTAAAACACCGCCGGGTTAATTATTGAAAAATCTATCAAAGTATTCACATGTCGAATTATAATGAAATATTAGTTAGGTTTTCAATAAAAAAGCTCTAAAACCAACATGGTTCCGTATTTAATTTTTTTAAGTCGTTTAGCTTGAGATTGCCAAATCTATACTAATATTATAAAGTGGTAAAGTTTGTAAGGTTGTAATCTTCGGAACTACTGATTCGATTCCGAAAATTCTTTCACTAATGAGAATCTACATTATCCCTGAGTGTCATAGGCTATGTTTTATGTTAAAACGAGAAACTTCACACAAACGAAGTCGGGGGCAGAAGCTAGTAATAAATATTACCTACACCTATTACCTATTATATCACACTAATATTATAAAGGCGAAAGTTTGTGAGTGTGTATGTGAGTGTGTGTGTGAGTGTGTGTGTGTGTGTGTGTGTTTATATGTTTGTTACTTCTTCACGCTCAAACGGCTGGACCAATTTTGATAAAATTTGATATGGAGGTAGCTGACACCCTGGATTAACATATAGGCTACTTTTTATCCCGATATTCCCACGGGATCGACATTTACGCGGGTGAAACCGCGTGGCGCAGCTAGTTATCTATATTTATTACTAGCTTCTGCCCGCAATAATATGTACCTACCAATCCATACTAATATTATAAATTCGAAATAACTCTATCTCTCTCTCTTTGTTACCTTTGCACGCCTAAGTCACCGAACGGAGAGATAGGTTGCATCCTGGGGATGGACATAGTTTTTATCGACATACCTCGCAGGCGAAGCCGCGGGCGGAAGCTAGTATTCTACATATAATATCAGAAGCACTTAAATAGGTGTACATAATTTTTATAGTTCAATAGTAAAATACGGTCCTAGTTGTCTACTGGCTTTTGCTCGCGGCTTCACCCACGTGTGTCATTACTGGTATATAAAGTATCCTACGTGTCAATCCAGGTTATAAACTATCTGTGTGCCAATTTTCATCCAAATCGATGCAGCCCTTTTTGCGTGATAGGTATAATGAGATGTTATTTCTCATATCTTTGTTGGACTTTAGATCTGTAGACCATGTTTTATTTTATTAAGTACCTGGTACTTGTTGACAGGCCTACGCTGTCCTCCCATACCTACTGTAATTTGAAAACATTATAAAAACCAATTATTTTTAATAGAGTTACCGTGGAGTTTCTTGCCGGCTCTTCTCCATAGGAAACGACCAATTGAAACCGTGCATCTTAGCTTCTGACGTTTCATAAGTGCCTAAGGTTTATGTGAAATAGAAAGTTTAATTCTTATCGGTACACATGGTGCACACTCTACATGCGAGTTATGTATTTCAAGGCTTATTAGTCGATTCACACGAATTTACTCGCCCGAAAAGTGCGAATCGTCACTTTGAAATTTCGAAGTTAATTTATTTATAGGCGAGACGACAACTGTCTGTGTGGTGCCGGACTTAAAGAATAGCACCACCCCATACTTCCCGTGGGTGTCGTAAATGGCGACTAAGGGGGCGTACCGGAGAATGGGCAGCAGCGTTCTCTATGCATTCCACCACCATACCATACTGCGATCGCCAACCCGCCTGCCAAGCGTGGCGATTATGGCAAACCTCCCCTTTTGGGGGAGGCCTATGTCCAGCAGTGGACATCTTTCGGCTGAAATGATGATGATGATGAATGATGAGACGACAACAACGTGTACTTTTTTGCTTAACTTCATTGCATAAAATTCTCAGATAACTTAACTTCATGCGAGTCGCCAATAGGAAAAATAATATTATTTAAAAGTGACCATTCGCACGGGCGAGTAAATTCGTGCGAATCGACTAATAAGCCTATTTTAACTTACTGTACAATTTGAACATTTATAACGAACGCCGTACTTATGAAGATTGCTGGATAAATTTAAGTATTTCTAACATTATTTACCTAATTCCTGCTAGGCTTACGATCTCTTAGCGGTGAGTCCCTAGTGTATTTTATAGTATCATTAAAATAAGTGGCGAATGCGGGATCAAAACATCTTAAACGCTTATAAGGAAGTGATAATATCTAATTGCTTTGACCACGCATTAACTGGTTCTACCTCTAATTTAATAGGAGTAAGCCTACATATAATTTGTGGTATGCCATTGCTTGGAATTATTATCCTACCAACATTATAAATGTGAAAATTTGTATGTTTAGATGTTTGTTCTTCTGGTGGTTCTTTCCTCAAAAGACCATTTCAGACACCAATCTACATGGTCTTCACATGATCTGACCAAGATTTTGTCTGGACTTTAAAAGAGACTGTGACCTTTCTTCTCAGAATATTCAGATAGGAAACGCCGACCTCATCTAGTTTAAAAAAATAAATGATTGACGTGTAAAAGTGTTTGTAGAAACAAACCTACTTACAGAAAATAAATCATTTATCATGTATCATTTGGTAATCAAAACTTAAGAAACAATGTGTTTATGTTTGTAACGCCCCAGAGGCAAATATGATATTAATATTTAGATGTAAGCACAAGTGAACTGTTATTTAAGTTCCTATCAAAATCAAAATCAAAATGTTTTATTGTGTCTGCAAATGAGACGCGTGTGGAAACCTCAACTATTTATGACCCATTCCACGCAACATTGATTAAATTTCGCATAAATTCTACTTATAAATAATCGACCGTTTTCCAAACCGTTTTGCGGTATTCCAAATATAGTAGGTTACTTGAAACAATAATCCGGCCGGCCAAACTCGGGAGGGGTCACATTCTTACAAACAAAAGTGTGCAGAACCTTCGTTATCCCAAAAACCCACACTGCGGAAAATTTCATTTCAATAGGTATCCCGATTCCTCATAGCAAATAACTCGGGATCCCGGCTTAATATGCATTAAGGGTATTCCCGAATTTTCTCCAGTAAAAATGTATGGGAACAACCCGCGCGTGACTTATAAGTGGATTACGTGTGCCGTCTCGCTCGCTCGTATAGCTTTGTCCTTTGTTCCAAATCCTGAAATGCTCTGGGTGTCCGAGACCGGAGAGGGCGTTTTCTTTTTGGTAAAAATATTCTGTGATTATAATAATGTATAAAGATATTTTTTATTTTTTCGCTGAGATAATAAATCAGTACTAAAACAGTTAGTAAGTAGTCCAAATAAAATATGTAATTGCAAGTAGGTATAACTACTTATGTAATCAGAGGGGCCCGTGGCTAGATAATAACAGCCGCACAGGTCAATCAATCAGGTTAAGCTACGCTTGCCGCGGTTGGTCTGTGGATGGGTGACATCTTTACAAACCGAGACCCCTCCGTGCCTCCGTTGGTTCCGGCTGTCATTCGTGGATCTTTGACAGTCGTTACGGGTAGTCAGAAGCTCGAAAGTCTGACAACCAGCCTTACCAAGGGGTATCGTATTACCCAGTAACTAGGTTGTGGAGGTCAGATAGGCAGTCGCTCCATGTAAAATACTGGTATTCAGCTGCATCCGGTTAGACTGGAAACCAACACCAACATAGTTGGGAAAAGGCTAGGCAGATGATGATACCTACTTATATAATCAAGAACATCACATCAAAACATTAAACGGTTGTCTGTTTCAATAGAATATTAAGTGGTTAAAGTATCAGCTCAGGAAATGCATCATTTCCTCTTACAAATTGCAGTTTATATATTTTATGTTTTTATTATCTAAGCACTGCAGAAATTACAACATGGGATATAGATACAGTTAACATAAAGAATCATTTAAATATATTTTTGGAGTTCGCTTTAATTAAATCTGTAAATATTTACAATTTCCAAGTTAATTTAAACTGTATTATGGATACAGTGTTAAACCTTTAAAGTTTATTTTATGTGCCAATTTAATTATAATGTCCCGTAATAAAATAAGCAATAAAATTTGCACATAGCTAAGAAATTTTACGATTAAACATAATTATTGAAGATTTAAATCTTGTGCAAGATACTGCAAAACCCACGCAGTAATTAGTTGATAATAATATGTACCTATATAATAGTTTCATAAATGCATGTAGAACATGTAAATGTGAAATAAATGCATTGAAAAAATATTGTGTGCAATCGTAAAATTATAATATTCGCATTAAAATTTATAGTAAAAGCCTTTCGAGAAACATTAGCCGTAATTGCTTTTCTTAGTGATAGTATAATTATTAATTAAAGTAGTGAAGGCATATTTACCTGTAAAGTTAATAACGTGGTAAGTAATTCATATTGTTTTTTTTTTTAATACTTACACACCCTATGGTTTCTCATGCATGGTGTCGGAACTTCAAACTGATGACAAAAGAACTTTAAGTTCCGGAAAATGAATACATTCAAGATTAGTAAAGTTGTCAGAGTCTTAGATTTCTGACGATTGCAATATAATCAAAATGACAAGACAGATCGACAAGATAGACAGACACTCTACGAGTATACTGCGTGATAAGCAAAGCTTGACGTTGCAGATCGATCAGTCTGTGAGAATGGTGGCAACCATTCACATTAATACACTTGACACTGACACTTCACTTTGACACTTCGCGTTAGTATGTTAGTTTTTTTTATTTATTTATGTGTATGTATTTATAGTAGGTATTTTTAAATTATATTAATATTGTATTATATGTGTTTTATATGTGCCTTGATGCCTGAAATAAATGGATAATAATATTTAGTTCTTTCATAGTTCTTGGTAACCAGTCCACTTTAGCCACCCAAACACATAGTTCAACTTTTAATTTTTCCACATCCTGCAATAGTCCTACACCAACCGGGGGGTTATCCTTGGGTGCACTTGCATAGTGCATACAGGGATAATCGTCGGTTGCTGCCGCATTTCATTAAAATTTCCTAAGGGGCCTTTGCGAGTTGGCTTCGGCCCCTCGTACGCCTTCCAAAGGACCGGGACCCCATGGTCCCGAGATACGTAAAATAAAATATAATATAGTAATAATAATTTGCAGCTTTTAGTAAATTAAACTGTTACCGACATACTAACATACCTTTTAATAGAAAATAATAATTATACATTTTATTAACATTTGCACAAAGCGATGATTGTAGTTACTTCAATAAAATCCAGTTTCTATAGTTCTCGTGTTTATTACTTCATAATTTATTTTATTATTGGAGCTTCATTAACTGTTTTGATTAACATAAATATGTAGATGAAAGCCGAGTTGTGCGGAAAGCACTAATTAATGCTTGGTCACAATGCAGCTTTATGAGAATTTATTATTAGTATGTTATATCGTGCCTGGAGAAACTTAGGAAAGAGATGATTTGAGAATTGTTATCTGGTTTTCTCTGAAGAAAGTTAGTATATTTTAATAAAAACTGGCCAAGTGTGAGTCGGACTCGCACACGAAGGGTTCCGTACCAGAAGGAAAAAACGCCGAAAAAGCACGTATGTTGTATGGGAGCCCCCCTTAAATATTTATTTTGTTCTGTTTTTAGTAGTTTTTGTTATAGCGGCATCAGAAGTACATCATCTGTGAAAATTTGAACTGTCTAGCTACCACGGTTCATGAGATTCAGCCTGGTGACAGACAGACAGACGGACAGTGGAGTCTTAGTAATAGGGTCCCGTTTTTACCCTTTGGGTACGGAACCCTAAAAATCATGAATTCAATTCTGAATTGATGTTGTACCTACAGTTGTTGACATGGAAATGTTTTAGGTATCAACTGTATAATAACCATTGTTTATTTATATATACTATATCTACCACAAAAATACATATTAAAAAAATAGATTGAACATTACAAAATATACAATGCCTTATCGCTTTCTGCGATCTCTTTCAGGCAACCTTAGAATGGACAGTGATTTTGCACAACATTGTTGTGCAAAATCACTCAAAAAAAGAAACATTAAACTAGACTTTTTTGTTTATATTTTTCGTAAGTCCTTCTCCACACTATCTTAGCTTTCACATCTCCGCGGTGGAGACAAAGGCTGTGTGATGTAAGCATATTTTTCTGCTAGCAGTTCGTTCAGAAATCAATACCTTTCTGCCAGACGAGCATTTGCACTAGCATCATCATTTTTCATAGAACTGTCTCTGGGAAATAACTTTTGGGATAAACTTGCGGAATAAACTTTCATAGAACTGTCTCGGGGAAATAACGTTTGGGATAAACATTCGGAATAAACTTTCATAGAACTGTCTCTGGGAAATAACGTTTGGAATAAACTTACGGAATAAACCAGCGGGGTAATTGCGTATCACGCTATCAATAGCAATGGCTTTCATTTTGACAGTTCAACAACATTCATTGCGTTATTTACGTTGTTGAGCTGACTTTTTTGCGAACATTATGAAGCAATGGATTAGCAATATCCTTTAGAATGATTCAGATTGTGATTGCTAGTTTGTTACGCAATTAGGGTGCAGGGAAGAGCGTTGCCTGTTTCTTAGGCCGCTCGCCCACGTCCGATAATCGGTGACCGATTTTTTGTAGGAGAAAAATAGAACACACTGATAGCAATAGTGCAACGCACACGTCCTACAAAAAGTAGGTCAGAAATAATGAAGTTAACTAAATCGGCCCGATTATCGGTCCTACAAAAAGTCTGACGTGGGCGGGCAGCCTTAATGGTAGACAATTTTACACTGACGGTCGTATAACGGGAAACGTTATTTTTTAATCAAAATGGTACCTAATCACTGCTATAAGAGCGTTTACGTCGTACGGCATTTCATATAAACTTTCAAGCCCTTGTTTTTCGAAATGAATAAATCGATTTTAACCCTTAGTCTGCCGGAACGTAGATCTACGCGAGACACAATGGCTTTTTAATTGTGTCTGTAATTACGGCACACAAGCGGTTAATGAAACTTCATACGCATAAGCAGGATACAAAGGTCTAAAAAGTTACATAAGCACATTTTACGAAAAATTGTGTTACAGCCAAATTAGACCGATTTTAAATTTTCCTTAGAAAGAGATTTCCAGTAACCTATCTTTTTTTAAATAAAGCATTTCGAAAATGTTCTTTAGTAACTTTTTAGACCTTTGTATCCTGCTTATGCTTGTGGAGTTTCATTAAAATCGGTTCATTCCTTTCGAAAAACAAGGGCTTGAAATTTTGTATGAAATGCCGTACGGCGTAAACGCTCTTAAAATACAAACATACATAACATCACGCCTGCAATCCACGAAGGGTTAGGCAACCTATGTTTAGAGATACAGTCAACAGCAAAAGTAGATGATCAAAATCAGAAATTCAATACTAATAAACGGAGTTCGCGTCAGAACTGTGTGGCGACGAATTGATTCAAACCACTCAACGCCACATCAACGCCACACAGAAATCACTTCGACGCCACACAGTTGTGACGCGAGCTCCGTTCATTAGTATTGAATTTCTGATTTTGATCATCTACTTTTGCTGTTGACTGTACTCCCACAATTCAGCAGTTATGTTTATATCCTTTATTAAGAGCCTTTATCTATCCTTTATTATATATTTATTAAGAGCAAACGTTCCAGCCTGCCCGGTTGAATTTCAATTTACACATATTAACCCCGTAACAGTAATAAAAGCTTTTAAGCAAATTAAGATCAAATTGACCGAAGATCTTTGGGGAATGTCCATTAAAGTCTGTGCCTCCATAATTGAGACTATTGCACCTTATTTAGCCTTAGTATTTAATTCGTGTGTTGATCAAGGAGTCTTCCCCGATTTAATGAAATTCAGTAAGGTAATACCACTTTTCAAATCTGGGGACAGTAAAGACACCAATAATTATAGACCCGTATCCGTGTTGCCGGTTTTCAGTAAGGTGTTTGAAAAGATAATGCTTAATCAAATGCTCAATCATTTTAACGCGAATAAAATCCTTCACGATCAACAATATGGTTTCACCAAAGGACGTTGTACGACCGACGCCGGTGTAACCTTATTAAAACACATTTTTAACGCGTGGGAAGAGGCCCAAGACGCCATAGGAATCTTTTGTGACCTCTCTAAGGCATTTGATTGCGTCGATCACGAAACCTTGCTTTTGAAACTTGAGCATTACGGGCTTGGAAAACTTGCGCTCAGTTTAGTTAGTTCTTATTTAAATGACAGACAACAGCAAGTTCAAATAAATGGTGTCAATTCACATGGTTTAACAGTAAAAATGGGTGTGCCACAAGGCTCGATATTGGGTCCTTTCCTCTTTTTAGTGTATGTTAATGATCTACTCCATTTATTAAAAAATCAACCACAAATGGTGTTATTTGCTGATGACACTTCCTTAATTTTTAAGGTAAATAGACGTGCTACAAATTATGACGACGTAAATAACGCCCTAGTGCAGGTCCAAAGTTGGTTCACTGCTAATAATTTAGTATTAAATGGGAAAAAAACTAAGTGCATAAGATTTTCTTTACCAAATGTAAAGAGTAGTGATTGTGAGATAGTATTGAATCAAGAGAAACTAGAATTCGTCGATAAAACGGTTTTCCTGGGGATCACGCTCGACTCAAGGCTACAATGGGGTCCTCATTTAACATCTCTTGCAGGACGGCTAAGTTCAGCAGCTTATGCTGTCAGAAAAATCCGCCAATTTACTGATGTAGATACCGCGAGACTGGTCTATTTTAGTTACTTTCATAGTATCATGTCTTACGGTATTTTGCTTTGGGGACGGGCTGCAGACATCGATTCTATTTTTATTCTGCAGAAAAGAGCCATCAGAGCCATATATAACCTCTGCAGGCGTGATTCTCTAAGGGAACTGTTTAAGGAAATTAACATCATGACGGTTCCTTGTCAATATATCTACGAAAACATCATGTATGTAAGAAAAAACTTACATCTTTTTGGTAAAAGAGGTGAAAGACATAATTATAGTACTAGGAATAGGGACCTATTAGTTCAACCAGGTTTCAGACTGGCTAAAGTAGACTCATCTTTTATGGGGTACTGTTTAAAATGTTATAATAAAATACCTCCCCACATTCTTCAACTGAATGAGACAAAATTCAAGTCTTGTATAAAACGCACACTATGCAGTCAGGCATACTATAAGTTAGGGGATTACATCGCTGATAAAAATGCCTGGCTCAATGCTGGTCCTGCTCCACAACCACAACTAATTGATTAACACTGGAAAATACTGTTGGAGCTGCTGAAGATTGTAAGATTATCTTTGCATTGTATAAACTCAATTTCCTTTGCATTGTATAACTGCATAGCACAGATGTGAGTTCTATGTAAGTATACCTTCTTTACCATTTACCGGGTAATATGTCTTTCATTGACTTGAATGTGCCATGGCGGCTGATAGTATGTCATGCTCACACAAATGTCTCGCTGACGGTGGCGTGTGTATTGGATCATTTAGCTCCCTTCAAAATGGTTGAGCTGAATGGTGCTGATCTATGCGTCATGTTCGTGAACGGGCGCCGTCAGTTGGGGCTGGTCATCACTCAGCTGCCTCGGCTTATTTTTAATTATTTTATGATTGTTGTCTTCTTACTATTTGCTGTACTCTGGACGCTCTTAACGCGTACGTATTTTTTTTTACATCGTTCTCACATTTACTGGTAAATTCAACATTAATGATGTAACTAATATTTTTGTAAAAATACAATTTAAAAGAGTGTCCATGGAGTTTCTTGCCCGTTCTTCTCCATAGGTACCTACGCTTTGGAATGGGCAACTAGCTTCATATTTTCTGACTGACCGACTTCTTGACAATTCAAAAGTGCCTGTAAATGGTTTAATTGAAATAAATGGTTTGAGTTTGAGTTGAGTTTGAGTTTGATCCCATGTAATAGGCGGCGAACCTATTTGCCATCAACCAGGCATTAATTCCGACACCAGGTTGCTACTGAGAAATTCCGATAGAAAAATGGATGAATATTGGCTTGAGACATTCATCATCTGCCTAGCCTTTTCCCAACTATGTTGGGGTCGGCTTCCAGTCTAACCGGATGCAGCTTAATACCAGTATTTTACATGGAGCGACTGCCTATCGGACCTCCACAACCCAGTTACTGGGTAATACGATACCCCTTAGTAAGACTGGTTGTCAGACTTTCGGGCTTCTGACTATCCGTAACGACTATCAAAGATCCATGAATTACATCCGGGACCAACGGCTTTACGTGCTTTCCGAGGCACGGAGGGGTCTCGGTATGTAAAGATGGTTACCTATCCACAGACTAACCAAAGCAAGCGTCGCTTAACCTGATCGATCGACCTGTGCGGCTGTTATTATTTAGCCACAGACCCCTCATTTGCTTGAAACAAAATTAAATGTAGTCGATCCGTATGTATGACGAAACACTAGATTTTGTGTGTCGAGCGTTTGTCGATACGTATATATTATAATACTAGCTTCTGCCCGCGACTTCGTCCGCGTGAAATTCGTACTTTCCTCTAAAAAATTATTTAGATAAATAAGTATTCGGGCCAATTTTTAAGTTTATAGATCAAAGGGTTTTGTATTTTTCAAATAAACTGTATCCCCGCTTTTCACCCCCACAGGGGTGGAATTTTGAAAAATCGTTTGGGATCTGTTCATAACTTGACTCAAAGATCCATAAGTACCCATTTTCGAGTTAATGGAAGCAAGCAGTAAAATCTAACCCTTAAACTCTATAACCCTTTTCCACCTTGTTAGGAGTCGATTTTTTAAAAACACATATCACACTTTTTTATGTTTAACCGACTTCAAAAAAAGGAGGGGTTTCTCAGTTCGTCGGTGACTTTTTTTTAAAAATTATGTTCCCGATTACTCGAAGACGGCTAGACCGATTTGAAAAATATTTTTTGTTTGAAAGGGTATACTTTCCAGGTGGTCCCATTGTCTTCAGGTCAGGATCTGATGATGGAATCCTGGAGAAATTGAAGGAACTCTTCAAATATTAAAGGCACACCTATAGCGCTTTGGGTGTTTTTTATAGTGACTCGTGCATTTGCTCTTGAAAAGCACTATTTGGTGAAGTGGAACTGATGATGAAGACCACAGATGGCCACCGGAACTACTCAATAATAAGTAGGTATTTCACGGGTTGCGATTCGATTACTTTAACATGGTTGCTAAGCATTTTATGCTCGTCACAATGCGAATAGTGAAAGCTGACGGTGAAATACCAGGAGGAGAACTCCTGAACAATTAATGTCCCTGCATCGGGAAAAGCAATATTTTGGTAAAAACGATGAGCAAGTTGACATTAGGCTATAGTAACTTGGATAAATTATAAACAGACCCACTAAAAAGCGAGAAATAAAGACTTTTTAACAAAAAAAAGAACCGATTTCCAAGAAAAACACTATTAAGTGAAAAATAACTTTAATTTCGGAAGTCGGTGGCAAAAAACTAATCTAGATCCAAAGACATCGACTTCCGAAATTAAAGTTATTTTTCACTTTGTAGGTACTTAGTGTTTTTTTTGGAAGTCTATAAAGTTTATAAACCAAATAAATAAGATTTTTCATATAAACTGTATTCCCTCTTTTTATCCCCCCATAGGGATGGAATTTAGAAAAATTGTCTGGGATGTTTCTATGACTTGACTAAAGGATTATTTATACCAATTTTCCAGTTAATCAAGCCACGTAATAAAATACTCCCCTGTGAAATTGACTACCCCTCTTCACCCCGTTAGGGCTACATTATCGAAAAACACTGATACGTTATTCTTTATTTTTGATCATAAGTATAAATTCTGAGTTAAAATTCTTCCATACAAATTTTGACACCCCTCAATCCCTCTTTAGAGGGTAGTTTAGAAAAACAAAAAATGCGAAACTTCATAACTTACTTAGATAAGTAATCGTGCCAAGTTTCAAGGTTATTAACTCAAGGAATAAGATTTTTCTTACAAACAAAATCCCCCCTTTACACCTCCTTAAAGGTTGAATTTCAAAAACTCCTTCTTAGTGGATACCTACTCTTCACAAAGAACACACCCTCCAAAATTAATGTCTCTAGGACCAGCGGTTCAGGCTGTGTGTTGATAGATTATATAATTAATAACAAAATGTAATCCCCCTTTTCACCCCCTTAAGGGTTGAAATCCTAACAACACCGTTGCGTTGCCTTCCAACCATAAGCCTAGATAATAAATTTAGTGATTTTTACTTCTAAAATTAAGGACTTTCCATACAGAACTTCATCCCCCTTTTTAACCCTTCGGGGGTAGAATAGTCAAAAACACTGAGACACGTATAAATCAATTTTCAATCTTGAGCCTAAACACAAAATTTGAAGATCCTAACTTCAAAACTGACGGACTTTCATATAAACTTCCATCCCCTATTTCACCCCTTTAGGGGTAGAATTTCCAAAAATCCTTTCTTAATGGATACTTACTCTACACAAAGAATACACTTTCCAAGTTTCATGTCTCTAGGACCAGCGGTTTGGGCTGTGTGTTGATATATCAACAATCAGTCAGTTTACCATTATGGTTGTCTAGTTAGGGGCTCTTTGGCAAATAATATATTGTAACCTAGCTGTAGGTATTATTTTTAACCGACTTCAAAGAAGGAGGTTCTTTAAACTCTTCATGCCGTCTCAACTTGGTACCTAATGTTAAGTTGTTAACCTGTGAACCTGCTTACTCTATTACCTGGACAATTTTTTTTTTATGACTCTTGAAGAGTTAATGTTCCAACCATAAGCAGGTACCTATTTATGGTTGGCGTGGTCTATCAACCGGCATGGTCATTGGTCTAGATGACGAAAGCAATATTCAATGACACGTAAACGACATACTAAATACACACAAAGGTTTAGACCTACTGTAACTCATGATGCAAACGCTTTAAAGTGAAAGTCAAATTATTTATTTCGGGTCTACCTTTTATAGCAGAACTTTTTACGTCATAATATTGTTTTGCATAACAACGGATAGCATAAACTTCATTTCGCAGAAAATCATTTCGCATACACTCAGTTGTCATACATTCAAAACTCATAATTTTGTTAGTCAGAATCATCTTTAGGCATAATGTTTATATCCATAATAATTAAAAAGCAGAACCATCATATCGCAGAAAATTCACAGTCAGAATCGTCTTTTGGCATACATTTTATATCGATAGTCATTAAAAACCTACCCTAACCTAAATGCTAATTACAAAAATATTGTCGGCTTGGATGCATGTAGCATGCAAACAGGCATACAACATGCAAGCAGGCATGCAACATGCAGCATGCATGTAGCATGCAAGCAGACATGCAACATGCAGCATGCATGCAGCATGCAAGCAGGCATGCAACATGCAGCAGGCATGCAGCATGCAAGCAGGCAAGCAACATGCAGCAAGCATTGTTTCTGTCACGGCTCCGGCGCTGCGGGGTTTGGGCGGCGCCACGCGAGCTTATCGTCACAGATGGTTTTAACGCTCACCACCGCAGCTTCGGCTTGCTGGCCGGCTTCGCCGGCCAGCCTCAGCCGCGGTGGCGGGCCTTCAAACCACCTGCTCCTCAGCTCGCGGGCCGCCCTACCCCTCCGCGCCTACGCGGGTTTAAATTACACTCTAGGGGTAGGGCAGACAAGACTGCGTAAAGTCGGTTTCGCAGCGATTCGTTTCTGTCACAAAATTTTGCAGCACAACGTATTGACTTTTTATGACACGTATATATTATAAGTTTTTGATGTTTTGAACACTAATTTTTACAAGAAGATACATCTATTTTAATTTTTGATGTTCAAATATGTACCCATACCAAATAATCGTATCTCTAAATAAATGTTATGCTAAACAAAATTATGCATAATATTAATTATGGCAAAGGTAATTATGCGAAACAAAATTCTGCCAAGATAAAAGTATGCCATTGTAAATTCGGACACGTAAATATTCTGCCAAACAAAAGTTATGCTAAATAATTTTTATGCCTTAAAAATATTCGATTAAATAAGATTATGCCATGTGAGTTATGCCAAATAAAAATCGGAGTATCAAGATTCTGCCAAATAGAAGGAACCCATTTATTTCAAATAGGCACATTATAGGCACTTTTTAACGTCAAAAATTACAATAAAATAGAATTGATTCCAGTCGCCCCTTCCAAAAGGTAGTGTACGTGTGGAGAAGAATGGGCAAGAAACTCCACCGTTACTCATTTAAAATGTTTTACAAGGTTTTGTATACATTCATTATACAATTATATCGCACACCTAGATAAAGAGTAGCACAACTCAAAATACCTCTTTTTTCAGGAACAGCAAAAAACGTTTTACTCGTTTTCTATTTGACCGATTTAAATGATTGTTGGATGAGGTTGTATATTATTTTACTAAGATATTAATTTGATCAATTACTTACCTTCAAATACACGTATACATTTTTTGTTATTTTTTTTCGTGTTATATTAGTAATCGTGACTAAATCATTGTTCAATATTTTTATCTAGTTTTTATCTAGTTTTTTAGGAATGAAGTTTGTACACAGGTGTCTTTGGAGTTTATGTAGTTTTCGGCGCTGATTCCGATAATTGCAATAACTCGATTTTGGATTATTTTGAGTTGTGCTACCCTTCATCTAGGTGTGCGATATGTGAAGACGATGCATCTAGAATAAAATTAGTCTACCACAAAAGGTAAAAAGAATTAAAAATGAAGCTATGACAGGTAAAAAGCATACCTAGGTTGTTGTTACACTTAACCATACTTCATTCAAAATTTACAGAAAAAAAACTTCTCACGAGTGGTTTAGATAAGCCCAAGAGCAATAATTTAAAAAACGAACCCGCTACGCCGCAATAATCATAGTACAGCAGTTCCTATATGTCTGGAAATGCCTGCAGAGCGGATCCTGTTTAAATGAAATTTAAATGGAATGAGACAGAAAAAGCTCGGGACTACGAAGCTGTGTACAGTGGCGCACAAATTGCGGCGAATAGTTGACTTTTTATAAAATTACTTGAGCCCGACTGTACCACCGCAATGTCGAAGTATTGACTTTAAATCCAATATGGCGGCTCATAAAATAAATTATCAGCGGCGTGACTGGTTGCTGTGTTTATTTCTGGGTACTTTTTGAAGTAAGATAGAAAATCCGGAGGTTTGTTAGCGGCTAGGTCTGTCAGTAATAAGCTACGGTGGTTCTTGGAGGCATGTCTGTCTTTATAGCAGATACAATGTCGCACCACTCATTTATTATATACACACAACAAAAACCGGAAAGACAGAAATCACAAAATTTGTACATGGGTCAATATTTCTGAATGGGTTAATTATGTAAACAGATAGATAAAGAAATAATTTTTTTTTGTTTATTTGACTTAAGCATGACTCTGAGAAGAACAAAACCGCCCAAGTGCTAGTCGGACTCGCACACGAAGGGTTCCGTACCACAAGGCAAAAACGCCGAAAAAAACACGTTTGTTGTATGGGAGCCCCCTTAAACATTTATTTTATTCTGTTTTTAGTATGTGTTGTTATAGCAGCAACAGAAATACAACATTTGTGAAAATTTCAACTGTCTAGCTATCACGGTTCATGAGACACAGCCTGGTGACAGACGGACAGATGGACAGTGGAGTCTTAGTAATACGGTCCCGTTTTTACCCTTTGGGTACGGAACCCTAAAAAGGAACAAGATACATACGATAAGATAAAAATTACAAAATACGAAATAAAATATATACCTACACAATAACGAATTCTAAATGTTTATAATATTATAAACATAATATTATATCATTAAAAAGATCACTAAAAAGGGACGTAGGTAAGATCACTATAAGTAGGTAAGTTTAAATGTCTTAATCAAGATCATTATTAATTCGTCAATATTCCTAAATTTAATAGGTACTGACAACCAGTCTTACCAAGGGGTATCTACCGTGTTACCCAGTAACTGGGTTGTGGAGGTCAGAGAGGCAGTCGCTCCATGTAAAATTCTGGTATTCAGCTGCATCTGGATAGACTGGAAGCCAAACCCATCCCTGAATTTAATAAAGGATCCAAGGCATATTAATTTTTAAAGAAACTGGTCAATTGCGTGTCGGACTCGCGCACTGAGGGTTCCGTACAAATTTGTAGTTTATCACGGGTTTTTTTTGTAATGTACACATGTAATGTAGGTACTTACATGACATTGCTTCTTGCAAAATGTCATGAATCTAGATCAACGGGAAGTAGGTACCTACCCTATAAATTTTGATTCCCTTGAGAGTGTCGAAATATTATTATACGTTTTTTGCAGCATAAACGGCCGTATCTTATTTTTACGTTAACTTAGAAGTTTGATTTTATCACAGCTTCAAGGGACTGTATAGCTGAGTATAATGGTTTTAATTTTAACTTGGTACCTCTACGCGTTTCTGGGATAAAGG
This sequence comes from Mesoligia furuncula, assembly GCA_916614155.1. Lineage (NCBI taxonomy): Eukaryota > Metazoa > Arthropoda > Insecta > Lepidoptera > Noctuidae > Mesoligia > Mesoligia furuncula. The sequence goes on from OU744808.1 coordinate 22,821,572, forward strand.
GTCTTGACAGACAGACAGACGGACAACAAAGTGATCCTATAAGGGTTCCGTTTTTTCCTTTTTAGTTACGGAATCCTAAAAAATTGACCAAAGAATGAATGCATTTTACAGGTGAAAAATTAACAATTCCCTATAAGTGCAAATCGAACGAGCACGTGACACACACATAATATTGAAGTAAATGATTACCTACCTATCTTGGGTCATAACGTCTTACAAAGTAACAAAAAACCATTAAAAATGCAATTTATTAAAAAAAAAGTAAAGTACTTCTTGTTATAATTTATGCAAATGTTCCTACTGATGTTAAATCCAAGATCATGTTTTCTTACATTGTTCGATGCTGATTGAGTTCATAAATATCTGTAAATTTTATCTTTATGTACTTAGATACATATTTACATCTTGTAAGATAATTTATGAATCACGTTTACTCGAGCTAGGGAATGACTTGTAGATAGTTATTAGATGGTTATCAATTTGATTCCCTGCTTTTAGTACCCTTATGAAGTTTATAGACTTTTTCTTGAGATAGAGGCTTGTAGCAAAATAATAACAGCCGTACGGGTCTATTGATCAGGTTAAGTTACGCTTGCCGTGGTTGGGCCGTGGATCGGTGACCATCTTTACATAACAAGAACTCTCCGTGCCTCGGAAAGCACGTTAAGCCGTTGGTCCCGGCTGTCATTCGTGGATCTTTGACAGTCGTTACGTGTCCTCAGAAGCCCGAAAGTCTAACAACCAGTCTTACCAAGAGGTATCGTACTACCTTATAATAATAATAATTGAAGCAGCTGGATCAAGGGCAATAGCCGTGTCCAGAAGTACCGCTGTCTGGATCAAGTCCAGACAGCGGTACTTCTGGACACGGCCTGCATTGTTAGGAGGTTCCTCTCTCTGGAGCCCTGACCGCCGGTAGCTTGGACCCTGTTCCCGATACCGGTGGGCTCCTATTTTTAAAATTTTTAAATGTTTTTATTTTTATTTTATAGTAATATTTGAAAATATAATTTATATGTATTTAATTAAATAAAGGAAATAATAATTATATAGTATAGTATAATAATAATTATTATATAGCATAGTTGGGAAAAGGGTTTAGTCCCATCTCTTCCCCTATGAGTTTAACCAACAATAAATTCCCTTTGTTGGTATAAAAGCATAGGAGAGGAGATGGGAAGGGGAATAGATGGGACTTAACCGGGAAAAGGCTAGGCAGATGATGAGACTTTCTTGAGGGTTTTCTTGAGGAAATAACCGATTGGCTTATCAAGTTCGTGTCTACGTTAATAGTATACTCAATTACACTATAACTAACTCTATAGTATAGTCAATTTACAATGCAATTTTGAACAAATATTTTGCTCAATAACTGAGATTAAAAAAACTGAAGTGTTAATCGACTTTTGTTGCTGACCGTACCATCACCCTAATTGCGTAGCACACTATCCATCGGAATCTGAATTTTGAAGCAAATTGCTAATCCATTGCTTCATAAGTTCGAAAAAAATTCTGCTCAACAACGTAAATAACGCAATGAATGTTGTTGAACTGTCAAAATGAAATCGATTCTGACTGATAATGTGTTACGCTATTGCCCCGCTATAATGCAATAATAGATTATTGTCCCACAGCTGGGCAAAGGCCTCTTCTTAAACAGAGAAAGCTAGAACGTTGATCACCACGCTTGCTCAAGACGGGTTAGTGATTTCTGTCTTTTTAGGGTTCCGTTGCCAAATAGCAAAAAACGGAACCCTTATAGATTCGTCATGTCTGTCTGTCCGTCCGTATGTCACAGCCACTTTTATCCGAAATTATAAGAACTATACTGTTGAAACTTGGTAAGTAGATGTATTCTGTGAACCGCATTAAGATTTTCACACAAAAATAGAAAAAAAAACAATAAATTTTGGGGGTTCCCCGTACTTAGAACTGAAAATCAAAATTTTTTTTCATCAAACCCATACGTGTGGGGTATCTATGGATAGGTCTTCAAAAATGATATTGAGGTTTCTAATATAATTTTTTTCTAAACTGAACAGTTTGCGCGAGGGACACTTCCAAAGGGGTAAAATGTGTCGTCCCCCCCTGTAACATATGATGTATATATGATGTACATTACCATGTAAACTTCCACCGACAAATGGTTTGAACGAGATCTAGTAAGTAGTTTTTTTTAATACGTCATAAATCGTAAACCGCAATTTACATTTCATTCAATCAACTCAAATATAAAAATAAAACATTTAATTTCATAAACATAAACCTTATGCATAAACCCGGATGTTACGGAACCCTCGGTGCGCGAGTCCGACTCGCTCTTGCCCGGTTTTTATTATGACAAATTGAGGTTTCCTCACGATGTTTTCCTTCGTCGATGTGTGTAAGTATGATATATTAACTTTATTTATATAAAAACTAGCTGACTGAACTTCGTTCGTCTCAGATTTATTTTTTTGTAATTTTTTCCCATGTTTAATAATTAGGAACCCTCACGGGCGTCCCCAGAACACACTACCAAAGTTTCATTACAATCTGACCAATGGTTTCGGAAAGCATAGAGGACAAACATACAAACATTGATTTTTATTTATATAGATAAAAAGTTTAGGTATGGTTAGATTCCGTTTTACACCAGTCAGTATAATTGTCTGGTCACCTAAAAACCCTGTTAGAGCAACTTATTATTCGAAAAAGTTTCTAAACATTAATTTATTTAAACTCTTTTTATTTTTTATTTATCCATCCTAATATTATAAATTCGAAAGTAACTGTCTGTCTGTCTGTATGTTACCTTTTCACGCCTAAACCACTGAACGGATTTCGATAAAATTTGACAGAGAGATAGATTGCATCTCGGAGAAGGACATAGGATAGTTTTTTATCCCGATATTCCCACGGGATCGACACTTATGCGGGTGAAACCGCGGGGCGTTGCTTGTTACCTATAAGGAGAAATTATTTGATTTTTTGTATGTTTGTTTGTTACGCTTTCACGCAAAAATGGCTAAACGGATTTGGATGAAATTTGGCACATGTGTACACTATTGCCTTGGTTAGGACATAGAATACTTTTAATCCCGATATTTTTACGGGATTGAGACTTATGCGGGTAAAAACGCGGGATGCAGCTATTTTATAAAAATTACTCACCCTGAAAACTATTACAAAATTAATTAACAAAAAGCAATAAATAGTAATTAACATTGTTAAACTTTAACCTACAATGTAGTTTCTAAAGTTCTTATCCATACGTAACGTATTCTTACGACCAGCCTGAATTTAAAAGGTCAACGATGCTTAAATGTTAAGCTTATAATATGTAATTATCGGTCAAAAAGTGCTGGAAGTCTTGATATAATCTTTTAACTTGACATTTTGTGTGTATTTCACTTTATTTAAGACTTTATAGTGTTAACTATTTAAATTAGTAATTATACTGGAGAAATAACCTTTTAGTTAGGTTTATTTTAATCTTAAAGTTTCCTTCTTCTTGTCACCTTTTAGCAATATTTTTAGCTTCCATACTAATATTATAAATTCGAAAGGAACTCTGTAGTCTGTGTGGTGCCGGACTTAAAGAATAGCACCACCCCATACATCCCGTGGGTGTCGTAAAAGGCGACTAAGGGTCGTACCGGAGAATGGGCAGCAGCGTTCTCTATGCATTCCACCACCATACCATACTGCGATCGCCAACCCGCCTGCCAAGCGTGGCGATTATGGCAAACCCCCCATTTTGGGGGAGGTCTATGTCCAGCAGTGGACGTCTTTCGGCTGAAATGATGATGATGATGATGAAAGGAACTCTGTCTGTCTGTCTGTATGTTACCTTTTCACGCCTAAACCACTGCACGGAATTTCGATAAAAATTGGCAGAGAGATGGATTGTATCCCGGGGAAGGACATAGGATAGTTTTTATCGACGTACCTTGCGGGCGAAGCCGCGGGTGGAAGCTAGTGCTAAATAATTTGTTCAACCTGATTAATTGTGTTCTGATGTAGTTATGGATTCTCTTTCTTCATACAGGCACAACATTTATTAAAATCTTGAGCTGTCTGTGCCGATTCATTCTTCAGGGGTTTTCAGACTGTATTTTTGAGTAGCTGCACCCCGCGGTTTTACCCGCATAAGTCTCGATCCCTTGGGAATATCGGGATAAAAAAATACAAAAAAAAACCTTCTTATGTCCTAATCCAGACCATGGTCTACCTATGTGCCAAATTTCATTCAAATCCGTTCAGCCGTTTTAGCGTGAAAGTGTAACAAACAAACATATAAAAAAAAAATACCTGTCATCATCCGCCTAGCCTTTTCAAAACTATGTTTAGGTCGGCTTCCAGTCTAACCGGATGCAGCTGAATACCAGTATTTTACATGGAGCGACTACCTATCTGACCTCTACAACTCAGTTACTGGGTAATTCGATACCCATTGGTAAGACTGGTTATCAGACTGAAAAAAAAATACCTGTACTCTTTATAAATATACTATTACGCCTTGAACAAAAACGGGAATGATAAAATCTGTCCTTTCAATCGATTTAGACGATTCAGACACTATCCCTAGAACAAAAAAAAAGTAACCACACTTTGCATACAAAGGCCGTAGGTAAAGAAAACTCGCATCCCCTACTTTATATAATCCCTCAACTCATACGCAACAAACAAAGGTAACTCCAAACTTAAAGAAAAAGATGATTTACCCAACTATAAGACACACACACGGGCCGATAAAACAAAGTTCAACGAATATAACCTCTGCACAAAGTTACAGCTTTTATCGCGAACACAATAAAAATTAAAAGTAACGTAAGTCTTTAAACTTAGTTTTATATTGTGGCGGTACGGTGGAGTTCGTACGTACTTTTTTTTTTTTTTTCTTGGTTGAAAATGGTGGAATTACTCAAACAATTTAGCCGGGGTTTTTGATGTAGAGTTCGCGACAGTTCAGTTCAATTGTTTTATGTCTAAGTCTAGGAATTACTGTGGGATTTTGAACTGGTTTTGTGGTTTTTGAACAACTTTCGTAGGTTTCACTCCATTTATACCTAGCCTAGTTCTTGTTGTTTTTTAGGGTTCCGTACCCAAAGGGTAAAAACGGGACCCTATTACTAAGGCTCACTGTCCGTTTGTCCGTTGAACCGTGATAACTTGACAGTTGAAATTTTCACAGATGATGTATTTCTGTTGCCGCTATAACAACAAATACTAAAAACAGAATAATAAATGTTACAATAATAAAATTAATGTTCGTCAAACCTAGACAGTTGAAATTTTCACAGATGATGTATTTCTATTGCCGCTATAACAACAACTACTAAGAACAGAATAATAAATGTTACAATAATAAAATTAATAGTCGTTTATTAAAGAAACTAGCTGCGCCCCGCGGTTTCACCCGCATAAGTTTCGATCCCGTGGGAATATCGGGATAAAAGTAGCCTATATGTTAATCCAGGTTGTCAGCTACCTCCATACCAAATTTTATCCAAATTGGTCCAGCTGTTTGAGCGTGAAGAAGTAACAAACATATAAACACACACACACACTCACACACACACTCACAAACTTTCGCCTTTATAATATTAGTGTGATATAATGTCAAAAGATGAAAATAATAAAATTAATAGTCACTTTATTACCTACAGAATAGAATCTAAATGATTAACACAATTAAAATAATAATAAAACTCATTATTAGCAAATCACACTAATATTATATAGGTGAAAGTTTGTGAGTGTGTATGTGTTTATATGTTTGTTACTTCTTCACGCTCAAACGGCTGGACCAATTTTGATAAAATTTTGTATGGAGGTAGCTGACACCCTGGATTAACATATAGGCTACTTTTTATCCCGATATACCCACGGGATCGACATTTACGCGGGTGAAACCGCGTGGCGCAGCTAGTATCGCATAAATACATGATTGTCATTTGTCAACTGATGAACTCTTCAATTCTGTAATAGCCTCTTCAATACTCAATTATTTTATTATTTGTTTTGTCAGGCACTTGTCAGTGTCGTATGGAGCACTATAGAAGATTGTTGACGAACACGTTGTTTCTACGGCGCGACTTATGCGCCGCCCGTACCGTAAAGAAACCGTGCCTGACTATTTATTATTTATTTTTAACCGACTTCAAAAAAAGGAGGAGGTTCTCAATTCGGTTGTATGTTTTTAGGGTTCCGTACCCAAAGGGTAAAAACGGGACCCTATTACTAAGACTTCGCTGTCTGTCCGTCTGTCCGTCTGTCCGTCTGTCTGTCTGTCTGTCACCAGGCTGTATCTCAAGAACCGCGATAGCTAGACAGTTGAAATTTTCACACATGATGTATTTCTGTTGCCGCTATAACAACAAATACTAAAAACAAAATAAAATAAATATTTAAGGGGGGCTCCCATAAAACAAACGCGATTTTTTTGCCCTTTTTTGCTCGATATCAAAAATGGCAACAGGTAGGCACTTGAAATATTCACAAAATACTCAGTTGTATTTTAACTTTAATAATAAATAATAAAATTAAAATAAAATAAATATTTAAGGGGGGCTCCCATACAACAAACATGTTTTTTTCGGCGTTTTTGCCTTGTGGTACGGAACCCTTCGTGTGCGAGTCCGACTCGCACTTGTTTTTTTTTTATGATTGTTACCTCAGTACGCCATCATTTATAAGCCGATTTGGAAAATTATTATTTTTTTATTCAATAGGATATACTTCCAGATTGGTCCCATTTTTTTCAAAATCCTGTTCTGATGATGGGATCCATGAGGAATTGAGGGATCTCCTCAAATATTATAGGCACACCTATAGTGATTTGGGTATTTTTTATAGTAACTCGTGCATTTTCTCTCGGAAACCACCATTTGGTGAAGTGGAACTGATGAAGAAGACCACAGATGGCCACCGGAACTACTCAATAAAAATTATTTCACGGGTTGCGATTCGATTACTTTAATAAGGTTGCTAAGCACTTTATGCTAGTCACATTGCGAATGGTGGAATAGAGCTGATGGTGGAATACCAGGAGAACTCCTCAACAATTAACGTCCCTGCATCGGGAAAAGCAATATTTTGTAAAACGCGATGGGCAAGTTGACATTAGGCTATTGCAACTTAGATACATGATAAAAAAAACCCACTAAAAAGCGAGAAATAAAAACATTTTAACAAAAAAAAACCGACTTCCAAATAAAATCACTACAAAGTGAAAAATAACTTTAATTTCGGAAGTCGGTGGCAAAAACTAAAATACAGATCCAAAGACACCGACTTCAGAAATTAAAGTTATTTTTCACTTTGTAGTGTTTTTATTTGGAAGTCGGTTTTTTTATTCTATGGGTTTTATTACGCTTTACATAATGAAAACATATCCTTTACTAGCTTTTAAAACCCGTTTACTGCTTTCGCTTCATCATTTGTTTGTCTAATTTCAAAAGGTTATTTTCAGCCATGAATTTTATAGTACCGTAAATATGTTGTCTTTCTTGCCAGAACACAATATTAAGACCATAAAAAAAACCAAGAGGATACAAACACAAAACTGACCATTCATCATCATCTGCCTAGCCTTTTCCCGACTATGTTGGGGTCGGCTTCCAGTCTACCCGGATGCAGCGAAATACAAAATAAATAAATAAATAAATACAAAACTGACCACTATAAATTCATTTATTTCAGGCAAAGAACACCTATAATCACACGACATAAATTCACAGAAAACATAATAGTTAAATAAATAAAATAAAATTAAATCCAAATTAGAGTACATCAAATAGGTAAAATGAAATCAATATAAATCAAACTAATATAAACAAACGAAATTAACTTAAAATAAATCAAAATAACTCAAATAAAATCAAATCAAATTAAAAAAAAAACTAATAATCAAAACAATAAAAAGTATAAAAATAAAATAAAAATATATACCTAATAAATTAAAAATTTCGGACCCGTACGATGTCCATTTGGTTAGTAGGTACACACACCACTTATGAACTAGTGTTAGTACTTACATCTACCAGAAAAACAACACAAACGTATTATAATAGTATTATCCATTAAACAGGCATTAAAAATGACCAGAAGCTACCATTAAAACGCCATACCCATAACTCTATCGCAAACGACTCCAAAATAGTAACACAAATGATTATTTTCGTTAAAGGAATTAACTCTATAATATTAACACACAATGGGGCATACAAAATGGCAAAGCTGCTATACTAACTGCATAGTAACACATGACCAGTATAACTTGACATTTCGGGGTGGCGCTGCTGGCTAAGGCAAATGTCATCTGTACGTCAAATTCAGTACATATTTTATTTTAGTTCCGTTTTTCGCCGCGGGGCAAGATAGAGTGGAGGCTTTAAACATAGTTCGATTAAAATTTGTCTCGTTTAGTGTATGCAAATCGTTAAAACGAATAGTGAATGATTGAATGAATGGTGTCTGTTAATATGCATAGCGATTTGAGTTAAGCATTGGTTCCGTATGTGTTTTTAATCGGGGTGTGCTCAGATTTCAGATACGTTTTTAAGAATTTAGTGTTGAAAAGTGTGAAACCAGCATGTCTTAGAAACAAAAATTCGAAGACATCGTGAGGGATAGTACCTACACTTTTAAGAACTTTCGCATTCTAATCTAATTCTCTGTATATGAAAAAAAAACCTTTTATTTACCTATACTCTGATTTTAAATTTTATAGACTAAAATGACAGCTGCGATCGACCTTATCTTGTCAACATGACAGCTGGCAGCTGATGTTTAGGCCTAGCAAATAAAAAATCGGAGTTCAGGTACATTTTCACATGTTTTTGACCTGTATTGTAGATGACACGAGATTGCCAATAGAATTTGATTTTTTTTTAAGTAGAGTTAGAGTTGGCTTTTAGGTATAGGTAACGTTCACCAAATCGCGTTGGATACGTTAGACGATGCTGTGTGGGACTACGTACCCACTCTGTGTCTCAACAGTGGGAATATTGTAGACTGATAAGTGAGGGGTCAATTTAATAAATGCTGAATAACAGAAGATAAAGATAAGATAATCTATAAGTTATGGATATGTCTAAGTTAGGATAAGCGCATTTACCGCATTGGGTTATGTCCTGTAATATTTTATTTATTTATATATATGTACTTTATTGTACACCAGAAAATACATAACAAAAAAAAAAACGATTTTTAATACAAAACATACAATGGGCGGCCTTATCGCTTTCTGCGATCTCTTCTAGGTTTATGTAAGTAGATACATAAATAAACATTTTGTACCTACAACAAGCCATGGAGACTCTTGCCAACTCAAAGCAACTGTTTATTACCTAAATAGTATTTTACAAAACTCTCGACGACTTTATTCCGCTATATTGAATCACTAGGACCTAAGAAGTTGGGCAACTAACATAACATAAACGTAAAACATTGACAAATAATCTAACTAACCTTAATAGACGTCGTAATAGCCAAACGGCCATATAATCGGCTAGCAACCGACAGGTCGCGGGTTGAAATCCCACCTAGTTAAACCCGGGTTACTTACCAACTAACGTGTAAATGAGAAATTCAGGAAATTAATTACAGTTTACAACTACCGAAGGCTTGCCGATACTCGTTAAATTATAGAAATACATAAATCCTTTTCTGAATTTTATCTAATAGATACTTAGTGGTACATAACTTAATAAATGTTTCGTAGTAATTCAATCCAAGATTACATTGATAATTAATTTTATATGTTGTATGTAGGTATTGTACAACATGATTAAATTTTGCTAAAATTGTGTTTATTGTGATTCGTTTAATCCAGGAGATAGGCTACTATAATGAAACTCATTGCAAGTTTAATGTTCTGTTTTAATGCTCATCGCGGAATCTGTGTGGTATTTCTATAGATTTCAATCAGCAACGATTTTCTAAGAATACCTACTACAGCGTGAAACAGGATGGTGTGGTAAAGAGTAAAGACCATCCAACTGAACAACTGTCTCTATGGGACCAGCATCGTAATTGCAAAAAAATTATCAGCTGGACGTATTCCACATTGGGCACCCCACAGATATAGATATACCTAGATAACGCAAGTATCACGAACTGTATGAAAACCAAGCGTGCCATATTTTTGACTACCTACTATGACGTCACAAGCTCGCGCTCTCGCTCACACTTACCCAGCCAGCAGTACAAAGGACTGAGCTCGAAAGGGGCGGCTTACGATTTGTAATCATAAGTTGGTGCAATTTTTGGCACGCGAAGTAGTTACTCTTGCGTTATCTAGGTATATCTATATCTGTGGGGCACCCTCTTAAATGGCACCTGAGTGAATGTGCCGCCGTGTGTCAGGTGCATTCACTCAGGTGTAATTTAAGCGGGTGCCCAACGTGGAATACGTCATCAGCTGCCCCATACAAGACTCCAATAAACTTGACCCAAATGTATGTTGTGGGAGTTGAATTTTTTTTCGCGATTACGATGCTGGTCTCATGCAGAAAGTTGTTCAGTATAAAAAAATCTCACATCGGTAAGAAGCTCCACAATTTGAACACATTTTCAGCGAGAAACAATGTTCAAGCGAATTGAAAGGAACCCAAAATAATTTGCAAGCATCACATTTAGAATTCTGTAGTGGCAACAGGAATTTTTGTGCCTAGTTCCACGAAAGTTTGTGACTAGACTAGGCAAAAATAATGCTTAAATGATACATGATACACGACTCCAATTTGAATAGCTTTAAAAAACAATGTTACCTGGAGAATAGTCTGAATTTAAGTGACTAATTGATGAGTATGGAAAGTGGTGATTGTGTTCCCATGCTAATCTTGGTAGCAAAGGTACAGACGCCAGCACATTAAGCTAACCGAAACTGTCAAATTTTCCCAATCAACTTTGAACCTTATGCTTTAGCGATAAAGTTGAAAATCTATTGAAGAAATTTGACAGATTGTAGTAGTTTGATGTGCTGGCGTCTGTACTTATAGGGTTGCTAAGTAATGTGGAAGACGAAAAAATAAAGAAAATATGTTTATTTAGGTTTTGTTTTGTTAATGTTTTGTTTGTTTGGTGGGTCTGCCATGTCCATAGGTACACTTCTGCCAAACTCTCCCGGGAAATCAGGCGTGATGTTGTGTAAAAGGTAACTCAAAAACAAAGCATTTTTTTCAATTAAACCATTTACAGGCACTTTAGAACTGTCCAGGAGTCGGTCAGTCAGAAAATATGAAGCTGGTTGCCCATTCCAAAGTGTGGTAGGTACAGTCAACCAGATAAAAAAGATAAGAGAAAAAAAAGAGATAAGTATGCAGGATCGTCGGATATAGTTTAAGTCTAGCACGAAATCGATGGATGCTACTACTGCTCCTACATGGTAACTTAAAAAGCTTCTAAAAAGGGGGTGATTACTGTAAAAGTAAGGGACCATTTTGTGAGAGACAAAAGAAAATGTGTTTTGGTATGCTCATCTTCGTTATTCGAAACATCAGATCAAGGAGAAAACATCCCCAAACTGGACACAATCCTAGAATATCTACAGACTTTATAAATTATTCTCAATTCTTTATTGCGTACCATAATGTTTATAGTTGGTAGGGAAATAATTATATTAGTCACAATTATGGACCCTGTCGGGCACACCATAGATATTAGGAGAGAGGAGGAAGAACACCTACCGTCTTATTACAAAACGAGATCTAATTTTAGACCTAGCCTAAAGCTTCGAGCCAGTTACTCTATTTTGAACTTTATTCCGACAAACGTAAATTTCTTAATGCAAAACTGACAACTTAGACTCGGGCTTAACGTCAGTTTTTGTAATAAGAACTTTAGCTTCGTCGGATTATAGTTCGAAATTTAAAAATGGCTGGATGGCTTAAACCTGGGTTTAAAGATAAATCATGTTTTGTAATAAGGCCGTGTGTGTTTAGTGATAAATTTTTGTATTGGTTATGTAGTTAGTAAGTTAGACTATTTTATTTACAGAATTGCATTTACGAATTATAATATTGTTTCAATAAATTATACTCATTTAATTAATTAGTAAAAACTTTATAAAAATATTTATTTTTTAATAATTATTTAACCCGTCGTATGGATGATGACCGGCACGTAGATCCACGCAAGACACAATGGCTTTTTAATTGTTTCTATAATTACCGCATTCAATTGGGTATCTAAAGACTGACACAATAGATAAGTTAGGACTTAGTGTATACTCTTTGTGCACTTTACTGCTCATAAACTAGATTTCAGCGTTCAAATATCATTTTTTCTTTTACCAAAAAAAGTGCGTGAACACACCTAAATGCTTCTAGGTTTATTTAACCGTAAAACGTATACAAAATTCATCTGCGCTTCACATTATAAGACCGTCGTATATTTCCCAAGAGTGGTTGTGTCGCGGACTGTAAAGAAATATCACTCGGAGTGCGTTGCTCGTCGCTCCTTTTAAAACTGCGATTGAGACAATTTGATACTTGGAGAAAAAAGGGTGAGAATTTTCGCAAGAACATTTTGTTTACTATTTTTATAGTAATTATAATAAACCATTATTTCAGACTACAGGGAATCCATACAGCACCTAGTGTATTAGGATGCTACTCTGTTTAACTTAAGAAGAAGTTCTGTATAATCTTTTTTTGTGATCTGTTCCTAGGACAATTTAAATAAATACCAATGACCGTTAATAACTTCAAAGATACCGTGATCATGATCGTTTGTTTCTGTAGTGTACAATAAAGTACAATATATATATACATAAAAAATAAGACTATAGTTATAGTTTTAACTCTCATTCGTTTTGCAGAATGCCATAAAAGTTCCATTGTAATAAAACATCCGTATAAACTTCACCAACAAAGCTATTTGCATGTGCATACCAAGACTATTATGAACAACAGAAACCCAATCTAACAGTAACTGACACACATATTCCTGTACTACCTATTTAATAACAAAGAAATTACACACGAGTTTACAACAACCGTATTGAAATAGCGTAAATACAGTCGTAAATCCGCCAATACATTCCCGAAGTTACTTGTAAACAAAAATCGCGATCGTTTCGCCACTCCTAATGGCATTCTGTTGTGGATAAATAGCATTTTGGCATCGCGCCTACACGTGTACAAAGTTTTTGGGCTCGCGTTACAAAACACTATTCGTTTTCAGTTTACTAGGAACGTCGGCCATTGTTTTATTTCAATTGGAAATACGGAGTTTTGACTTTTGTTGCGATTCGTGTGCATTGATTGGCGAGCTTTGACAGTCTGGGTTTTGTTAATTGATGGGTAAAATGTTTGGATGTCGTTTGCGTTCAGTATTGTACTTGTAAAGGATTGAGTATAGTGTTAACAATTTGGCATTACCAGCTAGATTTATACTCTTCTTTATTTCTTTGAAATTAAACATTGTTTATTTATAATATTGCCATCGTACCCATTAACATAATAATTACTATTAAATAGACAAAGTATCAAAACTTGCTAGGTGGCATACATCAGAAAAAATCCATTTCAGCTCAACCAAGAGACGCTATAAGTAGGATTTGGCGCTTGGAAATCCTCGGAAAAGAGAAAACAGATGCGCCAGATAGAGAGGCAAGATATCGAGTAAATGAAACGCAAGTACATAAGCATAGAGGTATATAGATTGATATTGAATACAAGTAGATAACGAATGAGCACGGATTTTGAATACTTAACATAAGCTTAAGGTTGTAATCACACGGAGAGAGAGTTTAAACCAAGAACAAAAGGTACAGCCATTACTAGTTCATTATTTAACAAATGGACGAACAATAATTTTTGCAAAAGTAGTTTTTCAGAGGAAAACGGAAGGAAAAAGATAGGAGAAGGAAAGGAGGGTTGCACAAAGGACTGAAAGATAACAGGAATCGAATTTTGCTGATAGGGAGACTTACATGTTTTGGATAAGGGATCTCTTTGATTTAGATTTTAATATTTACTGACCTACATATTTCTGAAAATGTTAAAGTAATACCACACTATGACACTTTCCGTGACCCAAGGGCTGGCTTTTACCTTGACCAGATATTAGTATAGATCTGCATAGGCATACAACGTGGTAATGCCGCCAGTCTCTCCGGTACATTACCAGTCGACAGCGTTACGGAGCAATTTCTTGACGCCATATTTTAGTTTGTTAATAGTTTTAGTTAGGTTGGGTTTATTATTATTTTAGTAGTATATCACAATTAATTAATTGTCAGTTGAATAGTCGCCCCCCTTAATTGAATTCGGACGGAGATTCAGATTCGGATGTACTTATACCATTGCATCATTAGATAAAATCAAGAACACAGTGACACTAACAGAGCTCATCCCAAATTATCATGAAAGATAGATTATCTTCCTTATTAAGAACAGTCCCAATTCATTTAAATAAAGAAGGAAACACACAGAATATAAATCGACATTGTTTTCATATAAGCAGGGTTGTCTTAGCTAGGGGGGTGAACCTAAACCACCCGGCACAATCCGCTCTAAATATCGAATCTATTTGAGCGAGACGGATGAAAAAGTGGGAGGCGACCGAGGATATACTGTAGTGACGTTATTCCTGAATACAAATGATTTTTTCTTTGCCAATGTCGGTATTGGGTTGTTTATTTAGATTCGTCTAAGTGAATTGAAAGTAGTGGCTGTGGGGTTGAATAAGGTTTTCTTTTTCGTGTGTTTGGTTAAGCTGGAAACGGTGTTGTATTTTATTTAGGACCAGCTTCTGCCCGCGACTTCGTCCGCTTGAAATTTCACCCTCCACCATTCATCCTTCTTAGGGGTGGAATTTCGAAAAATCCTTTCTTAGTGGATACCTACTCTTCACAAACAACAGAAAAAAAAACAGCTGTTTCCTACATTTTGACGAGTTGTACGAACATAAATGTAAGGGAACAGCTGATTTTTTTTTCGCGATTTCAGGTTTGGTCCCATAGTAAAAGTTGTTCATAATGATGAGTACAATGACCTCTTAAGAGGTTATTTTTTTAATGTTTTACTAATAACCCTGTTTAAAGATTTACTTAACTTGGGGTCTCATGTTCTAGCTTTAGATTTGCAGATATTTAAAAAAACTATGGAATCCTAAGACTTTATGTGAATACAGTTTTTTTTGGTAAGCCTATATATTGTGTCCCACTGTTGGGCAAAGATCTCCCCTTTTTCCTTCCAAACCTCCCAGTCTTGTGGAGTGACTGGCCATGTTGACCCTGTCACTCACTGAACAACAGAAGTCCAAACTCAAGATTTGCTAACGGGCATAGGAGCGCAGTATAATACATAGAAGTCAAGCGAACAGACAAGAGTTGAGCAGTGCAGTGGAGTAGTGGTGGCTAAGTGGTAACGGCCGCGACTTTTGAGCTGTAGGTCGTAGGTTCGAGCCAGACAGGCGCTTTACTTTGTGTAAATTATTTCATCACCACTGCTCTCAAAACGGTGAAGGAAAACATCGTGAAGAAACCGGCATGTCCTAGAACCAAAAATTAGTAGACATGTGACATCTGCAAATCCGCACTGGGCCCGAGTGGTGGATTACGGCCCACTCCCTCTCACCGAGAGGAGGTCTGCGTCCCAGCAGTGGGAACATTATAGGCTGATTATGATGAACAAACAGAGTTAGAAACATCATCTTACACTCAATAATTCAAGTAACTCAAGTAAATAATTCAAGTAACTCAAGTAAATAATTAATTGCCGAAAGAAAAACGAAGATGTTTAAGCAATATTTCGGAAAAGGGTTTGTAATTATAACATTTTCCATTCACACAAATATTGCTAACAAATCTGTACCATAGGTAGTACATTAGACCTCTGGTGAAAAAGGAGCGAAGGGTTGCGACTAATGGGCCCAAAATAATATAATAGGCCCGAAAGGGTTGGAAAACGGTGATGAATTCCGAATATACCTAAGTATACTTTATCAATGACCCAGATGTTTACGCAAATGATACTTATATGCTGATTCTCCTGTGTGTAAGAAGGAATACCTTTGCCTTGTATATTTATAAAGTGTGAGTCTTCATAATATGCACATATCGAAATAATGAATGATGAATGATCGTCTTCTCCTATGTCCCACTCACCGCACAGACTTCATTCACTCATCCTTCTTCGTTCAGTCTATCCCTCTGTGGAATACGCTCCCCCAGGAAATCAGGATGGCAACCAACCGATTATCTTTTAAAGTTAAGGCTCGCGAGCACATTCGCAAGAAGCTGGCAGTATCATCACAACGGTAATATTTTCTCATTGTTTGTCTTATTTCTTTTTAGTAGGTATATTCATGTCGTATTTATGTATATTTATTTGTGCTTATATGTAATTAGGTATATATTATATTCATAGTTTTAATAGGTTTATGCGTATCTATAGATTCAAAATATTTATTCTTCAATGTTCATGATTGCACATACCACTGTTTGTCTCTGCATCACCCAAAGGTTGACTGGTAGAAAATGCCTATGGCATTAAGTCCACCTCTGTACATTTATGTGCTTGAAGCATTAAATAAATAAATAAATGAGGGAAACTAAGATTAACTTTATAGACGGAAAAAATCTAGAGGCTAGTTTAATTTAAACCTAGAAATCCACTAATTAGGAATGCAGACTTACTGTAAACCCCAGACTTAAGAAAATACAGCGTCGCATTTCAAATTCAGTTATCAAAAGATAAGAAGCTAGGAGGCAGATAAGCGCTTAATGTTATATTCATAGTTAGATTTATGATGAAGATAGTGATAGCCTCCGAGTGTTGCATGTTTATAGATCTGATTGTGGTGCCTGAATACTTTAGGTACCTACTAGAAAGTCGTCATCGTAAAGTTAAACTTTATTGTACAGACAAACAAGCTATTTGGTTTACAGGCAAAAATGGAGCTGTTTTGCACTAAAACAATTTTGACAAGTGACAGTTGACACTGTTGACAGTTCGCCTTACCAAAGATTCTCGCCTTACACTTATCTCCATTTCATTTCCACAAGAAAGGGATAAAGTATTGAGTTATTATAAGTAACAGAAAAGGATAAAGCTATACTATTTCCGTCTCTCAGTGCGTGCCAGTTTTTTCAAGGCAGCTGTAGCCTATGTTAGTTAAGTTAGTTTTTTGTCTCATGTGTGGCCACGCTACCCGATGCTCTATAGCTTTCTTACTCTAAGATTCTCGCGGACTTGATGAACATTTAAGGTGATTAGTTCTACACTTAGATTAACTTAAAGCAGAAGATACGGTACTTGATAACAGCGCCCGGTCCTACTGAACCAAGTCCAATGGACTCAGTTTGCACTCAGTCACACGCGGACCATCGCATCGTCTAAACAGTGCATGTCGATACAGTTCAATAATTGTAAAACCAAAGAATTAATCGAAGAGATCTCTAGATTTTACAGTTTTAAAGGAAACATAATAGGTATTGATCTTTCCATGTTTCTTTATTAATGTTTACTTTAAGCGATATAATTTTTTTAAGTTTATGGCATACTTAAAGGAGAGATAACTGGTAAAAAAATTGATTACTCAGTTGAAGGTTAGCAGCCTTTATACCCTAATTAGACTATGCTTAATGATCTATTGTATGAATTTTAAGGCGTTAAGGCCCATAAAAACAATCTAACAGCTTCTAGTAGAATAAAAGTGGTGTACTTCTTGAAAAATTGGTCTGTGTGGTGCCGGAGGTCTGTGTGGTGCCGGACTTAAAGAAAGCACCACTCCATACTTCCCGTGGGTGTCGTAAAAGGCGACTAAGGGGCGTACCGGAGAATGGGCAGCAGCGTTCTCTATGCATTCCACCACCATACCATACTGCGATCGCCAACCCGCCTGCCAAGCGTGGCGATTATGGCAAACCCCCCCTTTTGGGGGAGGCCTGTGTCCAGCAGTGGACGTCTTTCGGCTGAAATGATGATGATGATGACTTCTTGAAAATATCGTAGTATTTGGTTAAATCGGAAGTAAACTGTGGTGGAAGAACATACCTACATGACTGGGTGATACAAGACCTACCCTTAACAAAATTGTAAAATATAAGGTTTCTGATGAGTTAATAAACATAATAAGCATTTAGTTTCAAACCGGTGTGTTGTCATTCAAAAGTCAACTATATAATACACGCAAACTATAATAGCTATATTTGAACATGATGAATATTTAAAAAATAATTATGCTGATTTTATAAGTGTGCTAATTAAAGACACCACGTGTTATGTGACGCAAAAATAAAGGGGAAACATATGATTTTTTTTTTATCTTAGTATGTATCCAACTAAGCAAATCACGGGAAAATGCATTTATAAAAAAAAAATCTGACGTAGTTCATTATTCAAGCCTCAAATGGCAGGTAGGCCATGAACAAAAACATTCTGCATAGGAGATTGTGAGCTCAAGCCCTGAGTTATTCCGGTAACATACACTAGGCTCAAATGCTCAATGCTGAAAGCATCTGACCCAATTCCCTGCAAAGCTCCCCTGAATAGACGTTATATAGTAAGCCCCTGCAAACTGGTTTTGAATTTCGCCGCTTGTTAGCCGAAAATTATAACAAGGCGGAATGTTTTAGCTTTAATGCCCTCAGTAATAGTAGCACTTATTATATTTATATTAGGTTTCATTATCGAAAAATACCAGTAATTGTACTTTCTTTTGTTTATAATGACTGCGCGGTAGGTAGACATTTCGTGCGAACGAAACGTTTCGTTAATTATACAAATATAACGATTGTAGTATCGAAACTAAAAAAGCATTTAATAGGGAATTCCTTTTATGAAACAGCAAAGTAATACCAGTAGTATTTTGTGTAGAGGATGGTTCTATAAAGTGTAAAATTTACAACTTTCGTGCGCGGAGAGAGTTAAAAGCAGTGGTATAGAACAAAGCTGACTTGACGGCCATTAATAAAAACTTCCCGCCATGAAACTTTAGCAATATTGCGATAGTCCGACGGAACCTTCATTCATATCAAGTCACGGAACTTCTTAATTTTTTTTTCTTTTTTTTTTGGCGGAGGAATTTCGTAGTTTTCTGAATCGGTGTAATGCCGTGTTTTGCATGCATTTGACTTTTTAAACAGTGCACTTTGCATTCGGAAGTGGGTGTTTAATCCTTGCAGTTTTATCGTTCGGAAGAAATTAAAAAAACTTTGTTTGTGTGCTGTTTTTCTTTGGTTTTGCTGGTATTTTTTTTAAGCAATCAAGGAGGGTGTAATTAAGACTAGGATTTATTTGAAGTGTTGGGGTGTAAATCTTTTTATGTTGGGGTGTGGTGTGAAACGTTCTAAGTGTGTAACGACACGCTCTACTGGGGTTAAGTGTGTTGTGTGTGTATATTATATTAGAACATGAAGGGCAGTAAGATAAGAAGCAGTATTAGGTTCTAACTGGGTACTTCATATTGATTTTTGAGTACCATGGGACATGGGACTTAAACATACCTGGCGAAATGTGGGTGTGTAGGTGCCTTTGTTTAATTCTTCGGGAAGCACAAGCCTGAAGGTCTATGAAGAAGAACGGGCAGGAAACTCCAAGGACACTCTTTGAAATCAAGATATTACAAAATCCTGGGTACATTATTTATGTTTGACATAATTATATGAAAGAGACATTTTTCTGTTATCATCTGCCTAGCCTTTTCCCAACAGCTATGTGGGGGTCGGCAGTCAGCCAGTCTATCCGGATGCAGCTGAATACCAGTGTTTTACATGGAGCGACTGCCTATCTGACGACCTCCACAACATTATCAGTTATAATTTAACAATACTTCAGAAAACAAATCAATACCAAGATTAATACAATGCAACACACATCGCAAGACAACACCCAATAAAAAATAATCTCCAACGTGTAGAACATTACTTCTACACTGTAACTCCACATATCTTACTCACGCTCCTCCCAACTCTTTCGCGCACCGGTCCATTTTACCCCATTTTCCCCATTTTTCCGATAACTGTATTCGCCAATAGTGACTACGTGTGTGGGGGAGGGCGGGGCTACCCGGACTTTATTGCGAATTCTTTCTTTGAGATGTGAAGATTCTTGCGATGTGTAGCGAGCATTTTATTAGCTTGCAGAGTTGTATTTTTTATGTGTATTGTAGCCTTTATAGATGTTCGATGAATGCCGGGAACGTACTTTACTTGTGTGCAGTTCTTTTTGTATTCGTTTTTCTTGTAAGGTATGTTCGTTTTAATGCTTATACGGTTAATAACATCGTAATCAAATACTGATTGGAAATATTTCAGCTAGATAAATGAAAAATTGAAAAAGTTGAATGGTCAATTAATTAAGGAAGAAAAGATTACAAAATAAAGAAAACGACAGAAAGATTACGTGCAATAATCTAGAAAATACTGCCATAATTTTCAATTCAACGTTAATCATCGTTTCAGTTAGGCATCAAACATTTTTATCTAAACCGAATATTTTCTAACACATTTTCATGAATACAACATACAGTGACATATCTCACACACTCACACGGTCGCACCTCACACGTTACATAAGACATACTTTCTCGCAACATAATGCTATTTTGTTTCATGTATGCCCACTACTTCCCCCCTCCCCCCCCCCCTATCCAACTTATGAGAAATTCTTTCTTTGACGGCGGACGCGCCCGCTACGCAAATTGATTTCGACGCGTGAACTTTGCGATGGGGCTATGAAAACGGCGGACTGATCAGTGCAAAGGTTTATTCAAGTTATGACCTATCAATAACACTTAAGTATGAATTTTCTAAACTCATCCCGTCTTATTACAAAACGAGTTCTAACTTTAAACCTAGCCTGAACCTGCGAGACAGTTACTGTATTTTAAACTTTATTCCGACGAATGCAAAGTTCTTAATGCAAAACTGACAACTTAGACTCGGGTTTTAATATCAGTTTTTGTAATAAGAACTTTAACTTTGTCGGGTTATAGTTCGAAATTTAAAAATGGCTCGAAGGTTTAAACCTGGGTCTAGAGATAAACCATGTTTTGTAATCAGGCCGATCATGTTTATTTCGGTTTTGTCCGACTAATTTTTAACTCGAACGGAGCACTTATTCGAGATCAGCAGGTTGCGAAGTTGCGTGTCAAACTCCCTTGTTAGCGTTAGGATATTTCAAAGCATTATTTATGAAAAAGTATGAAAATTATTATCCGTTTTAATGTTGCAAAAGCTTGTCGCTAGTGTGTCCTAATCTCAATTAACACTTTAAAATAGCTAGTAATTAATCTAAACTAATGATCCATTATTTTATAATGGGAATGAATCTTAGATCTCTGCCAGAACAATGACACATCAATCATGTGGTACTTGCTACTATGTAATTTGCACTACGTTGTTGATGTGGAAATGATTATGCAGTGTAAAAACGTAATTTAAAAGACAAAGCGGATTTTCTGTTCAAGAAATTATTTTAACCGAAAAAAGGTTTTTTTTTTGGAAAAATGCCCACAGCATTTTTTTAGTGACATTGAATGCTCTGTACCTACCGACTTACCTTTATCATAGGCATGCATGTCAGAACTTTAATTTTACTATTATATTTAATTATTTTAAATTTATAATATTTTTGTTCTAGCTTCGGCCCGCGGCTTCGCCCGCGTCGTATGTCGATAAAAATGTCCTTCCGCAGGGTTCGAACTATCTCCATACCAAATTACATCAAAATCGGTCTAGCCATTTCGGGGATTAGCCGGAACATACTGGCAGACAAACATTTTAAATATTTTTTTTTTGTTTTATGTACCGTATTTACTTTCGCATGCACATAGTAAAAAGTTGTTGTTTTGACATTACAAACAGACACTTCAATTTAATTTATCTGTATAGATTGTTTTACTTATTATAACTTTGTATGTACATATATTGCTGTTGATAGACTTATAAAAAAATAAATATTTCGGTCGAGAAAATGGGAAGCAGCATATTTTTCTGCGAATATCAAAATTAGCAAACACCTATGTGAACGATAAGTTTTCCGATTAGCATAATTAGCCTTTAATGTTGCCACAGCTGAAACACAGGCCTCCTCTCTGTGAGAGGGAGTGGGCCGTAATCCACCACACAGGCCCAGTGCGGGCTACAGTATCTTTGAATTTTTGATTCTAGGACATACCGGTTTCCTCACGTCATTTTTTTCACCGATTTGAGAGCAGTGGTGATGAATAATTTACAGAAAGTATATCGTTTGTCTCGGTTCGAGCCTACGACCTACAACTCGTAAGTCGCGGCCATTACCACTATATAACGTTAACTATAATCGGTAAACGGGGAAGCAGTGGTGGCCCAGCACCAATGTTCCACCGTTTACCGATTATAGTTAAGCATTTCCCTTAATTGCAGCAAACGTGAGACGAAACATGAAAATTATGCAAAAAAATCACGACTACTCACAAACAAACGCTGCTTTCGTGGCCCAAGTCTCACCGTCTTTAGATATTAGCTGTGAAACTTAATATGTGAGCTACAGGCAAAAATATTTGGCATTTAATTTACGAGAGTTTTCGACAAATTAGTATTTTCGCCTGTTAGACTGCTTACTATGCGTATGTTGGAATTTAATACGACTTGATCCTTTTTACACGGTCGTTCAGAAAAGTTATCGCATTACTTAATAGTTAAGTAATCACTTAATCCTACTTAATGATTTCTTTGATAGTTCGACCTTTGGCTTTCAGTTAATGTTTTCTGTTCTTTTTGATGTCTTTGGGTGTTTCAAATGTGTTAGTTGTAGCGTGTTTAAGATTTAATTTGAAAGGGTTGTTTTATTCTTTGAACCTTTTTGATTGAAAGAGGTTCTTAAGTAGGTATTTGTCTTCGCGAGTACTGAACTGAGATTCCTGAACACTGCTACTCGATACCTCTTGGAGCAAATAAATAAAATAAAATAGTTACTTGTTATTAATTTATTTATTTATTTATTTTTAAATAAATTTTGCATTGGCCCTAGCGGACCCCGTCAGTTTGTGCCGACATCTCTTTGAGGCGTCTTTGGGAGACCTAGAGTCTAAATTTAGTCTAGGCCAGTATTTCACAACTCCAGGCTGATATTACATCACATTGTAAAGATTGCCAACGTGGTACAATTTGATTGAAAGTGATTGTTGGCGTGTGTGTGTGTGTGTTTGAAAATTTTTGTTGGTAAATCCAGGTAACCAACAGTTGAGTTAGTAGATCCGAATTAATGAAACAAGTACATGCACATCTATAGATATATCCATACTAATATTATAAATGCAAAAGTGTATCTGTCTGTCTGTTACCGTTTAAACCGCTAAACCGATTTAGATGAAATTTGGTATAGAGATAGTTTAAGTCCCGGGAAAGGACATAGAACATTTTTATCCCGATATTCGCACGGGATCGACACTTATGCGGGTGAAACCGCGGGGCGCTGCTAGTAATATTATATAAAACAAAGTCGGGTTAGTTACATCATTTACAACTCAAGAACGGCTGGACTGATTTTTATGATGTTTTATTTGTTGGATTTGTCTTCACCCCGAATAGCAGAATAATGATTAAAATATGGGAAAAAATAACAAAAACAAAATCTGAGGACTGCTTCGCAAAAGGAAGTGACTTCGTACCGCAGTCATTTCCTTTTGCGAAGCAGTCCTGCTAGCGAAGAGGGTGGCGGGATGGTTGAGGGAGAGAGCTTTTCGTCCCAGCCGCCGCGGGAGACGCTCCGGGCGTCGGGAGCCACGGCACGACTCCCGGCCACCGTAGGCGCGGGCCTGCGGGCGGAGAGTAATGGGTAGCTCACCGTCCGATCAGGACCAGGCCCGTGCCGGATGGCGCGTACGTGTTCCATGCGCACCTCAAAGAGATGTCAGCATTAAGGTAGGGGCTCCTTAGGGCCGAAGCCTGCCGGGTCAGCGAGATTGTCCGAATGGGTTACCGCTGGCCCGGAACATAAAGGGCTAAGGAAGGAACACGGGTGGGTTTTAGTCAGTAAGGGTCTGACACTCCCTTCCGCTCCGCCCAGAGCGGGAGTGGGTCATTTGATGATTTCCCACACAAAAAAAGGCGGTAAGAAGTTTGCCGAGTCAGCTAGTCTTTTAGCAGTAGGTACCTTTGCTAATAATATGTCAGCCACGAGTTCAAACGCGTGATCTTTAGCAAGCATGTATGTCAAGAAATACACCTTACATTTCATGCAAGCTAGCAATTCTACTAATATGATAATATATCCTACTAATATTATTTAAATGTCTGTATGTTTGTGAGTTTGTGATGTTAGAGGTTGGTTTATTAATGTCACCTCAATGGCTAAACGGATGTCATGGTGTATAGTCACGATCACTAATATGTCAACACTTGGCAATTTTCAATTGCGATTTTTTCGTGAAATAACGATGCAACGTTGAAATACGACACTACATAAACCTATGGGTTCAAAAATACTTTGTTCGTAATAACATAAAACTTCCAATCTATTTTGTAAAGGTCAAAAATCAATATGCCTAGCCTTTTCCCAACCATTTTGGGGTCGGCTTCCAGTCTAACCGGATGCAGCTGAATACTAGTATTTTACATAGAGTGACTGCCTATCACACCTCAAAAAACCCAGCTACTGGGTAATACCCCTTGGTAAGACTGGTTGTTAGATTTTCGGGCTTCTGACGACCCGTAACTACTGTCAAAGATCCACGAATAACAGTCGGGACCAACGGCTTAACTTAGGACTTAGCTCCCCACTTATATAACAAAAATAAATCGTTTTACAACGATTATCATCTAACAACTAAGGCGTGTAAGATTGCTCTGGTTGAATGGCTCCTTAATTTAGATTATAAAGCAACTGAGGATTTACTAACCCATCCAAAATAGTCCAACCCCGTACTTTTCCTACACATATTAGATCACCTTTTTTCGTCGTACTTCTCTTTTTGTTTTATTGTTTTTAATCTGTGTGTTTTCTCATTGGTTTTATGTTATGCCCTGTATCCCTTCACATTTACTACATAAGTAATTATGTTCTCATACCGTGTGGTGGGACCCTGGTGATCCGCTATACAGGTATTCCTAGTGCAGACACCAGTCTCTAAAAATTAGTTTCTAAGCTTGTATTATATGATACCATTGTTTGTGAAGAGAAAATAAAATTATTTGATTTTTCGATTGATGGTCACCCATCCACGGACCAGTGCGGCTGTTATTATATACTTAGCCACGAGATCACCGTGAAAACTATAGGTGAAGTAAACTGTCGATAGCGTCAATCCCTAGCGAATGGTGAAAGGACAGCTCACTTCACCTAAGTTGTCACGGTGTGATCTTTACAGCATAGAACGGCTGGATTTAGGACATAATTATTAAACACTGGCTGCGACCCCCGCGGTTTTACCCGCATAAGTTTCGATCCCGTAGGAATATCGGGATAAAAAGTAGCCTATAGGTTAATCTAGGGTGTCAGCTACGTCCATACAAAATTTTACCAAAATTGGTCCAACCGTTTGACCGTGAAGAAGTAACAAACATATAAACACATCCACACAAACTTTCGCCTTTATAATATTATTAGTGTGATAGTGTGTTTTCATTCCGGTAGTACCTACATTACCGTGGGATAATTTTCGACAGCCACGCGGGCGAAGCCGTGGCCAAAAGCTTGTTCTTAATAAACCTACATTCGAATTCATTTTATTAACCAATTGCCTATTAAGCTTAGTCCGTTCATTAAAACTGCAGGTATTCGAAACGGCATCGTTGTGTACTTGCCGCTTAAGGGGGAAACAGAATTTTAATTGGCTTCACTACTTATTCAAATAACGTACATACTGATGAGGTTTGGCCTTAATTAAAATTAATGTGTTCGTCATAAATATTATATATTTTCAATTAGTTTAATCGTGTCAGCATCCATTGCCACATCTCATCATCTGTCTAGACAGATACCTATAACCGCGAAAAAAAAGCCTGGAAGCCGACCCCAACATAGTTGAGAATAGGCTAGCCTTTTCTCAACTATGTTGGGGTCGGCTTCCAGTCTAACCGGATGCAGCTGAATACCAGTATTTTACATAGAGCGACTGCCTATCTGACCTCCACAACCCAGTTACTGGGTAATACGATACCCTTGGTAAGATTGGTTGTCAGAATTTCGGGCTTCTGACTGCCCGTGACGACTGTCAAAGATCCACGAATGACAGCCGGGACCAACGGCTTAACGTGCTTTCCGAGGCACGGAGGGGTCTCGGTATGTAAAGATGGTCACCCATCCGCAGAACAACCGCTGCAAGCGTAGCTTAACCTGATTGATCGACATGTGCGACTGTTATTTAGCCACGGACCTGTTATTTACTTTGTGTTGTACTGATATGTTGATTTGTGGAATTTTTGGTTGATGCTTGAGTCGGAGCTTAGCTGAGCAAGTACCTACAGCCACGAGCACTAATATATCAACACTTGGCAACTTTCAATTGCAATTTTTTCGTGAAATAACGAATGCAACGTTGAAATACGAAACTTTACACAAACCTATGGGTTCGAAAATACTTTGTTCGTAATAACATAAAATTTCATTTAAAACTGAAGGAGAAAATCGTCTTTGAATAAAGCCAAGTGTATACATACATAATCTCGTGACTGTACGACGAATGGGAATCTTTAAGTAGTTAGTGGGAAAGTTATAGTCTTATTATGTTTATTCTTAATAAATATAATAAGCCTATAACTTTCCAATAAACATAATAAGACTATAACTTTCCCACTGCTGGGTCACAGGCCCCCTCTCAGTGAGAGCGAGTGGGCCGTAATCCAATGTCACATGGCTTCGAATTTTTTGTCCACGTTCTCAGATGTTTTCCTTCACCGTTTTGAGAGCAGTGGAGCTGAAATAATTAACACAAAGTAAAGCGCCTGGGCCAGCGGGATTGTCCGAAAGGGTTACCGCTGGCCCGGAACATAAAGGGCTAAGGAAGGAACACGGGTGGGTTTTAGTCAGTAACAGTCTGACACTCCCTTCCGCTCCACCCAGAGCGGGAGGAACATTTCAGGATTTCCCAACCGCAAAAAAAAAGCGCCTGTCTGGGTTCAAACCTATAACCTCCAACTCGTAAGTAGTGGCTGTTACCACTGAGCCACCGCTGCAAGTACTTAATATGTAAATCTACAATAAGTATTTGGACTCTCATAAAATTCGTATTAGTATTTTGGAGAATATAAAATTATTGATAGGATTTATGAGTCTTTGGTCAACTGGACCCGCGGGTCCAGTTGACGTAATCACATTTTGAATACGTCGACTGGACCCACTGCCCAATTTCATCATTAGTACAGTCACGGAGTAAAGCCGAATCTTTTAGTTCTATTTCTATGACCTAAATTATACCTACTAATACTATCTCTTCAATCATCATCTGCCTAGCCTTTTCCCAACTATGTTGGGGTCGGCTTCCAGTCTAACCGGATGCAGCTGAATACCAGTATTTTACATGGAGCGACTGCCTATCTGACCTCCACAACCCAGTTACTGGGTAATACGATACCCCTTGGTAAAACTGGTTGTCAGACTTTCGGGCTTCTGACTACCCGTAACGACTGTCAAAGATCCACGAATGACAGCCGGGACCAACGGCTTAACGTGCTTTCCGAGGCACGGAGGGGTCTCGGTATGTAAAGATGGTCACCCATCCACAGACCAACCGCGGCAAGCGTAGCTTAACCTGATCGATCGACCTGTGCGGCTGTTATTATTTAGCCACGGGCCCCTCCCTCTATATCTAATACTATCTCATACTATCTAATACTATCTCTTCAATAAACAAGTGAAAATGACGCTGTTGCGAAAGTCATTTTGGTCATATGTTTGGTATGTTAAGACGCTAAACTCAACATATCACAGAATACGGAAATCCGTTTACTTTTTGTTCCGTTAATGCGTTCTTTTAAGTGGTTAGATAGTGCACTATGCCTTAACAGATGCACATTATTGTCTCTAGACCATTCCTAGAGCCACCTAAGTCGGCTCATTACGGAGGAGCCGAGTTTGTTCACGTAAAAGTATTGTAACTACAATCCAATAAGCAATTATCTTTTACTTATATAATAAATGTCTTTGTTTGTACCGTGCCTAACTGTTTCTGCTCTTATTTAACTTTGTGAGGATTCCGTACCCAAAGGGTAAAAACGGGACCCTATTACTAAGACTCCACTGTCCGTCTCTCTGTCTGTTTGTCACCAGGCTGCATCTCATGAATCATGATAGCTAGACATTTGAAATTTTCACAGATGATGTATTCCTGTTGCCGCTATCTATACATATAATAAATCTGTAGAAGGGTCAATTCTGTACATTGAAAATATTGAAAAAAATAAATAGCGGGGGGTGTTGCTCGATCGATACCAAACCCAAATATGTGATTAAAAAAATTTTTGTCTGTCTGTCTGTCTGTCTGTCTGTCTGTCTGTCTGTCTGTATATGCAGGCATCACGTGAAAACTAACGGTTCGATTTCGATGAAACTTGGTATAATTATACCTTATTATCCTGGGCATAAAATAGGATACTTTTTATCCTGTAAAAATACGTAGAAAAAAAAATCTTATTTTTCGGTTTTATTCATAGACGTTGTTCTGTAGAACCGCGAACACACGTTGCATTACCCGTAGTGGATAATTTTCCATTTCAATTTAAGAGAATACAGTTTCCTGTAGCTTTGTGTTACGCCATGACAATAAATAAGGCTCAAGGTCAGACCCTAGGAGTTGCTGGCGTAGATCTTACCGCGAGTTGTTTTTCACACGGGCAACTTTACGTAGCTCTTTCCCGTGTGAGCAGTCCAAGAAATCTTCATGTTCATATTCCGGACGAGCTCACTAACAATGTTGTGTATGCTGAAGCTCTCAATTACCTTTCTGTCGCATTGTCACGATCACTTTTTTATTATTGCAAACTTTTCGTCACTGTCAGTAATTTACTGCTACATGCTACTTATCAAGGTCGGAATTACTATGGAAAAAATACTTACTACAGAACGCGAGCTCAACAGCAGTAGCTCAATAGAGGGATCTCCTTAATTATTATAGGCTTAGCTGTATTTGGGTCCAATAGATATTTATAAGATGTCATTGTCAGAGTTACTCAAAATGGAGAAATAAACCATCCACGCGAAGACCGACATCCGCGCGGACGGAGTCGCGGGCGGAAGCTATAACAAAAAATACTAAAAACAGAATACAATAAATATTTAAGGGGGGCTCCCATACAACAACACAATTTTTTCGGCGTTCTTGCCTTGCCCTTCACCCCACCCTTCGTGTAAGAGACCGACTCGCACTTGGCCAGTATTTTTTGGTTCTTTGGTATATTGGCGTGGCTAGCTGACATAGGTATGGCAAAAAAATAATTTAATGTTCTGTGTCTTGTAATGTTAGAGGGGTCCGTGGCTAAATAATAACAGCCGCACAGGTCGATAGATCAGGTTAAGCTACGCTTGCCGCGGTTGGTCTGTAGATGGGTGACCATCTTTACATACCGTGACCCCTCCGTGCCTCGGAAAGCACGTTAAGCCATTGGTCCCGGTTGTCATTCGTGGATCTTTGACAGTCGTTACGGGTAGTCAGAAACCCGAAAGTCTGACAATGTCTTATCAAGGGTATCGTATTACCCAGTAATTGGGTTGTGGAGGTCAGATAGGCAGTCGCTCCATGTAAAATACTGGTATTCAGCTGCATCCGGTTTGACTGGAAGCCGGCCCCAACATGGTTGGGAAAAGGCTAGGCAGATGATGATGTCTTGTAATGTTAATTACTTTGCGTACCTTCTATATAGAATCAAGTTTTTCTAATCAGAACACATAGATGTGCTGCTGGGGACTTTGTTACGTCACTTCTTCTTCCCAGTGAAGGCAATAGGAAGTGGTAAAGGCCAGGGGGTTTAACAATAAGACAATTTCCTTTCGTCCGTTGCTTATTGGAAAAACATTGTTCAGTCTACCTACTGATTATGTAGATATACGCAAAATAAATTTCGAGTAGAAAATGATGATGATATTGAATATGACAGGCAGGCTCAGGGGTTCACCAACATCACGACACTCAAGGTGTTGTATGACGCACTAGTCAGGAGTCACCTTGAACATAGTGCAGTCATATGGGCTCTTTTCTTGAGGCGAAATATAGTGTCATGTTGGAACGTGTCCAAAATAAGTTCACAAGACACTTGTACTTTAAGCTGTGTGGGGTATATCCACTTTACTCATTGGTGTATCCTACACTATTTGTACTGGGTGTGGTAGGGTAAAACGCGTTAAAGGTGCGACGGGACTTTGTACTCTGGGAGTGCTGCGGCACCTGGAACTTTGCGTGCCAGACCGATACGTATGGAGGCGGAGAAGCCCGCCCCTGCTTGCTGTGCCTGCAGCCAGGACCAACCTACTGGCGAGAACTCCTCTCACTAGAGCTATGCGTGTGGTAAACGAGGTTCACGAGAGGGTTGATGTATTGTGGTGCAACTTGAGTGAATTCGCAAAAGTTACATTATATATATAGGTATACTATGTTATTTAGATGTAGGTTAAGATTTAGGATGTAGTATGTAATTTTATAGGATGTAGATTAAGGATTTAGCATGTAAGGCCACTATCGGATTGGATCTGTAATGGTAGTTGTAGGTAAGATTTGCGTAAATAAACAAATAAATGACACAACAATTTACATTTTACTCTGGATATTTATCCATTTAATTAAGGATGAATATTTGAATGCGATCTCTGTTTGTCTTACAAGATAAATTTAACTTTCTGTCAGTGTTTGGTTACGCAATATTCTGTATGTAATCGATACTGGACCGATGATGGACGGTCGAGTGGACTGTCTGCATCTGACGGTGAATTTAGTCGAGTAGTTTGAGCTGGATTTGATTGTGAGTTTGTGCGTTCGACTGTGTTTTTGGTTAACCCTAGTTGATGGTATGTTAGTAACACATACATACCTTTGTAGACTATTGTCCGACGTGGTCATTACCAAGAACGAGGTGCCCGTGGCTAAATAATAACAGCAACACAGGTCGATCGATCAGGTTAAGCTACGCTTGCCGCGGGTGGTCTGTGGATGGGTGACCATCTTTACATACCGTTACCCGAGGGGTCTCGGTATGTGCCTCAGAAATCACGTTAAGCCCCAACGGCTTAACGTGATTTCCGAGGCTTCGTAAATCTTTGAAAGTCGTTACGGGTAGTCATAAGCCCGAAAGTCTGACAACCAGTCTTACCAAGGGGTATCGTATTACCCAGTAACTAGTTGTGGAGGTCAGATAGGCAGTCGCTCCATGTAAAATACTGGTATTCAGCTGCATCTGGTTGGTCTGGAAGCCGACCCCAATATAGTTGGGAAAAAGGCTAGGCAGATGATGATGATGGTCATTACCAAGAACGCAAGGTATAAGAAATCGACGACATCAAAAAAAATTTGGTATCAGAAAAACAGGAAAAAATTGAGTGCCTGTGTTTCTTTGTTATTTGAAACGTTTATTGATCACTCCTTAGTTTTTATTGACGAATAAAATCAATGTTTTTTTTTACAGCAAATAAATAGTTTAACTCATTTCGGATCAGGTGATTTTGATGTGCAAAGAACACGGAACGGCTTGAATAGGGACTTACAGGACCTAAACACAAAAAACGCAAGTTTTAGAAACAATAAAAGTATATGATCGACTACAGTACACAAAATTAGAAAAATATATGATATTCTTCAGGATATATGCTAGGTAGATAGTGTGTTGAAAACATAATACAACTAATTTGATACGATAGAAAAAAATCATGAAGATACCTCTAAAAACTTTCTTTTTACAATAAAAACCATACTAATATACGTACAATCATTGTTTTTTGTCAGATTATTCTACAAGCAACATACTAAAATATTAGTGTTTTAATTTTTTAGTCCAAACAATATATTTTTTGTAATTAAATAATTGCTTTGTCTGTGTGGTGCCGGACTTAAAGAATTGCACCGCCCCTTACTTCCCGTGGGTGTCGTAAAAGGCGACTAAGGGTCTTACCGGAGAATAGGCAGCAGCGTTCTCTATTTATTCCACCATCACACCATACTGCGATCGCCAATCCGCCTGCCAAGCGTGGCGATTATGGCAAACCCCCCCCCAAATTGGGGGAGGCCTATGTCCAGCAGTGGACGTCTATCGGCTGAAACGACGACGACGAAATAATTGCTTCATATTTTGCAATAAATTACCAGCGTTGTGTCACCGTGCTTCTCTTTCTTTTCTATGCAGTCCGACAGTCACCGCGCTTTGGGTCATGTAAACCGCTACCTTGTCTTTCTTACGCGATTTGTCGCATCTCTCCTGGCCAAATTACACCAAAAATCTTTCAATATCCTTGTAAATATGTTTTGATGGCGTGTGGGCTCTCTCCAAACCGTTCTTATGGGTACATGTGTGCAAACACTAGCGCAGTCATGAGTCATTCTGTGGATTCACATTAACGCTCGACTCGGCCCATTCAGTCTGTATTAGACATAATAATTTGCGTATACCTGTCTGTTTACACGACGGAGAAATTTAAGGTGACAGGTACGGTCTGCAGGGCAGGTAATTGAAGTTGTTTTTCACTCCGATCGACAATGGAAAGATAAAATACGTCAGCCCAGAACTCGACGCCTTAGAGTGAAAAAAAAGTGTAAAAGAAGTAACTTTTCAGGAGGAAGAAAGAACCGCGTGCTGTAAAATTTTTGTACGGCGTTTTTTATGTTTTTTTTTAGCCGACTTCAAAAAAGAAGGTTCTGTATCTGTATTCTTATTAATTAATATGGAAATTTAATCCGCTTTTATATCCAGAACTGTTCGATACTATAAGATTGTTCGAAATGCATAAAATGCTACTTACGAGGTATTGATAAGCCAATACGTATAGATAAGTGAAGAAAAGACTTAGTTTGCATAAAGCCTCAAACTAGACATACTTTTATAAATAAATTTTATGTATTTTTAGGTCCGTTCTTATATAATAAAATCAATAAGTCTCTAAGTATACATAGTGTAAATTGTAAAAAATGTAGTGAAATGTTGAGTGAATACTTAGTGACATTTAAATACTCAGACACTGAAAAATTGCTAGAAGTAATGCAATAAGTTTATTAATGTTAAGTCGAGTTTTATTTTAAAATATAATTATTATGTATCAATGCTAGCTCTATGTTCAGTAACATAATAGTCCACTACAGCACTCAGCGTTGTTAAGTGATGGCCTGAAACACATGTTTGAATAAACCTAAAACATCAGGCAGGTCGCTATTGAATTCAGTAGGCTTTTAACCAATATTGAGCTATACACTAGATTTATTTTAGGCATAGTTTAATATTTTCCTCATAATATTAATTTGTAACTTTGTAATGATGTAACTTCTATGTAATTTATACTTATGTGAACTTATGAATAAAAAAATATATATTATTGCATTCCCGAGGTTTTCCTCTCTTCGACGAACTGCATCCGAAAAAGATATTGCAAGATATTAGCAATATCTTTTGCTTCATACGTTCGAAAAATTTGTCAGCTCAACAAGGCGATTTTCTCCTTTATTTTTGAATTAAATTTAATATTTTTAGGAACATAGTATTTTCGAACTTATAGGTTTATGTAAAGTGTAGTATTTCAACGTTGCATTCGTTATTTCGTGAAAAAAATGCAATTTAAAGTTGACAAGTGTTGACATATTAGTGCTCGTGACTGTACATCACGAGATAACTATGAGTTAATTTTATTTAAGTACGGTGAAGTTTTTTAAATGATTAAAAAGAGAAATGGTTTCGGTAGATTTATCTCAAAATGATCCCTTTGTAAGCACGTTGTTTGATAAGCATGAAACACGAGTGCTCGCTTAATTTTACTTAAAGATATTTCTAAAAGTCTAATGCATATTTATTGTCAATAATAAAATAAAAACAAAACAATATTATACTAACTCGCAGTTTCATTATATGAAAAAAAAAAGGATTAAAAGTACGTCCTAGCAATCTACATAATGCATTACACTTCAATACCAAAATCCATTCACGTCCCTTCAACTGTCAGTCAGTGAATAGAAACCATCATACAACCTCTTTATCAAACCATTTCACTCACCCCCAATGAGAGGTTTTCTTTTTGAGTATTAAAAAAAAACATAGTTTCCAAGAACTCTGCAGATGGCGTTGAACTGACTACGTTACTAGGTGCCAATGCCAAAATGCTTGGAAAAAAAAACATGGCGTCACGTCACATAATTATGCTCGTTGACTGACACTTTCGTTTGCTTTCGTTTTACGATCTCAAAATTACATCCA
Organism: Mesoligia furuncula; assembly: GCA_916614155.1. NCBI lineage: Eukaryota > Metazoa > Arthropoda > Insecta > Lepidoptera > Noctuidae > Mesoligia > Mesoligia furuncula. Next base: position 22,855,869 of record OU744808.1, read on the forward strand.
AGTAAAATAATCAAAAAATGATCGAATGACGTTCCGTTCCTTGCTTACCAAGTTCAGCGCCAAATATCCAGCGACTAGGGAAGAGTTAAAAAAGAAAATCCCTCATTTATAACACCAAACTAAAACTATCAACCAAAAATAGTTTCTGCTGACGCTACCAAACTAAGCAGCGGTGAAGCATCACCCGAGAGTGTATTGACCGTCGGCACAAACGTATATTTGCACACTTAGCTACCGCATTCCGTTGCCAAACAAATATTCTAAGTAGGCTTTGTACCTTTCGTCATACACTCGCTTTTTTGCCAACCGTACACGCTTGGCCGACGAGTGGATCATCCAAGATGATGATGTTAAGTATTATTGCGCTTTGTACTATTCGGTGTAGGCAGCACTTGTGATTTGCATTGTGTAAGGTATTTAGATTTCGAGTAGATATATGAGTTGGTACTTTTGTGAATAGTAGATTTTGTGATGGTCGAGTTGAAATATCCGGGGGAATATTGAAACGTGTAGGTAGTTGTTTGGTTTTAGATATAGTTAGTGTAACAAGATACCCCTTGGTAAGACTGATTGTCAGACTTTTGGATTTTTGACTACCGACTTCCCGTAACAACTGTCAAAGACATACGATCATTCGAGTATGTCACTGACAGTTTGGCAGTCATCAGCCGGGACTTGGCTCGTAATGGCACTTAATTTATTTTTATACGGTAACGCCTAAACGGCAGTTAAGAAGAAGCTACTAAGATTTTGCTGTCCATCTTCTTGACCAGGGGGCCTAAAAAGGCCACTTTGGAGGATCATAAAAGGATAACATTATGAATTATAAAATTGCGAAGACAGTCCGTGTTTTTCTTTTTTTCGCTGCACTACGTAGGTACAATCAAAAAGATTGGAATTGGAATTGGATTTGGATCGGATTGATTGGTATTTTAGCACAGACATAAAAAATAACTGAAAAATGCTTCACCAATGGGATTTGATACGATTAACTTAACAGCTACCTGTCCATTCTGTTAACCTTTAATGATTCTGCCAAAGTGGCCTTTTAGGCCCCCAGGTCTCTTAAAAGCCTTGACCAACAAAGGTTCATCTTCCTGCTGTAATACCAAATCATTTGGGGTATAATTCCATATAAATATCTCTTTCTATTAGCCGCCTTGACCACCGAAGGAATGTATGGAACAAACAATGCAGGAAACAAGTCATTACCGCCATAATAAAAAAAAACAGTGGCACTCCAGGAGTGCCGACAGAAGTGGAAACAAAACACAAACAGAATTTTTGCCATCACTCACTGATATATCGGATATACATTAAAACCCGAGTACATCCCGAGGACAGCCGAACACATCCGAAGCGGGTATTTTTTTAATCGTCTTATAAACAAAACTCGCGCGGTGTCGCTTACAGTAACATTGGCGCGAGTTCAATGATTTTTTCCATCTCAAAAAATGCCCAATCTAAAGAAGTTTTCACTTCAAAAATAATACTACCTACCCTTTCACTGTCCCACTGCTGGGCAAAGACCTCTTCTCATACACAGAAGGCACCAGCATTGAACACCACGCTTGATCAAGACGGGTTGGAGATTCGAGACTTATATTACCACCACAGCTCATATTTATCTTCCATTTTCAAATCTGAAATCAATACAGAAATGGACGGACTTATGAAAATTCCACCTTTTCCTTTGTTCTTAGCAGCCAGTTCGTCCCGACGGCTACGAATTAGTATGCAGCTCCCATAGATACCAGATTGATTTTTTTATTGTCAGATTTAGTGAAGCGGGACTTATTAGGATGGCTTTGGTCTTCAAATAAAATCTGAATTGGTATAATCGATATCTAATCCTTTTTCGCGTAGTGTAGCGTAGTGTGGGACGCCCCCCAGCTAGATGGACGGACACCTATAGAAGGTGGCTGGGGTAGACTGGATGCGGAAGGCGGAGGACATGGTGCTGTGGCCAAGTCTGGGAGAGGCCTATGTCCAGCAGTGGACTGCGATAGGCTGAGTTGATTGATTGATTGAATCCATTTCTCTATAATTTTTCGTCATGTTACTGTACCTGTAAGTTAGAAGCTGAATTAAGTAAGAAAAGGTAATTTTATTTGGCAAAAACAGTGCTTTACATTTCCTTATACTATACATATGTACCTAAATGGCCTATGTCCTATGTCCAGCAGTGGACGTCTTTCGGCTGAAATGATACATATGTACATAAATAACTAGGTTTACATAAAAAAAATAACAAAAATAAGACGCGAAGGAAGCATGCTTGTGAACTCCACACTATGTCGAGCCCATCTGGTTGGAACTTCTTCGTTAACATGGGAAATCTTTAAATTCTTACAAAGCAAATAGCTCCATTGGTCACCTCTAACCCATTCCAACGAATGACCCTTTAAAGCAGTAATATGCAAAAATACAGGAAAACTCACATTTTATAGGTGTATGGCTAGTAAAGTTTTTACAAGCATAATAAACACGGAGATAAAAGCTGAGTCTGAGATACTAAAACAAGCAATACTTACTATTTAAATAGGACCTGATGGACGAGGAAAGATTGTAATGTAACAAGTTGTTCCATCTGTTAACTATCAATTCTTTTATTGACCAATAACGCTAACCTTATCACTAGGTACTTAAAGTGGGACTTTTAATTAGCTGTAGTATAATAAAAATTCTTGCTGTCACTTCGTTAAAAAAAGATACCACTCTACCTCAACTAATGATGTGATTAAAACGCAATGAAACATCCTGTTAGGTCAGGATATTCGAAATTTACCTATTTTGATTTTAACAACCAAAATTTTTTTTTTGTATTGATCGGATAAACACATTATGTTGTAGTTAAATTCTCAGTCTTGATTATTTACTGGTTCAAAACATGATATTTACAGGATCATAAAAAAATTACGAAGATATTTTGATCGTTTTTCTAGTCGTACCTAATAAAATTTTTATCAAATTTTGACTCAAAAATCATGTCGATTGCTTGAATTCTACTTAAACTCAAGTCGAACGCAGTAGTAGATAAAGACAGTGAGTGCGCCTTACCACTCCAGAAATATTGAAACAAGAAAAAAATATTTATGTGTAATTTTTTTTTAATTCTAAAAATCCTGGGGCGATGGGAATGTCTTTGACACCCACCATACTCCCCGAATCTTGCTCCAGCAGATTACCACTTTTTCCGGAATTTGGACAATTTTTGCAAGCAGTCAAACTCAAAACCGCCTTCAAAGATTTTATTAATTCACGCTCCCACAATGTTTACAGCAAAGAACTACCTATAAAATGATGAAAGTGCATAGGATAACAATGGTACATAGATACTTTGATTAAATACAGCATACATAAATAATATTAATAATCATAAATATTAAATAAATCATTTCATTAAACAAAATCATTCTGCTTTTTCATTTATAATGCCAATGTCATAATTATGTAAGGACCATTATTACATAAACTGTCCATTTTTATAAAATCAATAAAACATTGATCGATAACTGAATGTTAATTGGATGAATCGATTCTTTTGTCACATCACTATTTAAATTTCGTTAAAAAGTGGCAACACATAAGCTGTCATTTTACTAAGTCCGAACATCTTAGAAGGCCGTCATTGAAATCAGACATTTTCACCAGTATTTGACATTAAGTTGTCAAGAAACGCTGTATATTTGGACAGTCGTTATTGTGGGACCGTTCAACCCGTTCTTAGGGCACTAAAGTTTTATTACACACCATAGACCATCCTATTCCCATTAATTGCGTAACACACTTTCAATCTGACAGACTGAATCATTTTGAAAGATGCTAATCCATTGCTTCATATGTTCGAAAAAATTGTCAGCTCAACAACGTGAATAACGCAATGAATGTTGTTGAACTGTCAAAATGAAAGCCATCACTCCGTAGCTTTCTCATCCCACCGAGCAAAAACAAAACCGGTCTTCAAATTTAAAAAAAGAACACTCCCACTTAATTCCCATCCCTAATTGCGTAACAAATCACAAAGTAGTATCGATTTTCCGCGACCTACCCTAAAATCGATCGGACAAAAATCTAATTACGGGCAGGCGTAAATTTGGAGCGTCGCCCTATTGATTATAATCGACCTTGGGGAAAAAAATTAAGTCAAAGACTGACCCAATTTGCTCTCCCCTGGCGTTCATTGCCAAGTTTACATTGAAAGAACCGTTCGGCCATTAAGTAGGGTATGATAGCAGACGCTTAGTTGAGAAAAAGCTCTTTAATGAGGAAGATGGGGCGTTTAAGAAATGTGCCGCGGATGTGAGGAGTTGGTGCTTGATGTTTTTTTTTCTGATTAAAATATGTTAATCTTGTTTGAAATGGGGATTATTATTTATTGTAATCTATGTCGGTATGGTTATGATGGAATCTGTCGTTGGTATTCAGAAAGATGTGAGTAAATTGATGTATTTTATACAAACTAAATTCGTGTATAGAAGTACTTAGTTTGTTGTTGTCTGAAATATGCAGGAATTGCTTGATATTTGTATTGCAGTATTTCAGCGTATTCAGACAATATACCGTAACACAAGTACTTCTACATAAAAGTACACGCCCTTTAAAATCAGTTAAGTTTTTGTTCCACATTTATATTCAGTGGAACGCTCAAGACTGCTCAGTCGCAGTATAATTAATAAAAAAGAATTAAAAAGGAGTTCGAATCAACGGTCGCGTGCCCCGGAGGCCAACGTCCTTTAGACAAGATCGCCCCCTCTACCTCCGTCCCTTTCTAATTAACCGTTTAATCCATAAAGCTGTCCCTTTCAGCCCCGGGGATGTTAATATCGTGTTACTTAATATCCCACTGGGACACCGCTCGGATAATAATTTCCAGGATATTATTGCTCCCGTAATACGTCAAAGAATTTTTCTTTTGTTTCCACGAAAATGCTCGACTCCAAATGATTCAAAGGAGCCGTTGACGTGGAAACCGACCGCTATCTTCACTGATTTCAGTACGCTCCGCTAAATACGTAATATATTTTTTATGTACGTCTGAATCGAGTTTCTTTTTTGATATACGACAAACCGTATCCGATATCGGAGCCGTGAGTTAGCAATAAAAGTAAAGCATGTCGAAAAATATCGTTAAGTAGCACACGCCCGCCCCTTAATATCTTCCACGCGGCCGCACCCGGCGCGCCGTATCGGGGAATTTTCATCTGAATATTTTCCTTTCTCATTGTCGTTATCTGAAAAATATGTTTTTCGTACGGTCGCAATCGCCCCGCGCCCCCCTGTCCCCGGCGCCACACTTCCAAAAAGTCGCAACTCCCACACACTGAACACTCCAAATTCGAGTGTGTCTCTCTGAATTCAAAGTTGGCATTCTTTTTCGCACATCCGATGTCACGTTGCTCTTGGATGTAAAAGAAAAATAGTTGGTGCGTCACCTCGAGAATGAAATCCTTTCGCGAAGGTGTTAGAGTAGGTATTTGTTTGGCGTGTGTCGTGCGGACGCGCCGGGTGGTAGGCGGCGGCACCGGAAGCGCGGGGGAGGGCGGGGGGCAAATGGACGGAAGAGAAGCAAGGCAAATAACTTCGCCCTTCTGTACACATGTATAGGAGGCTCGGAGGGCGCACAAAAATGCTCGCAGCGCCGTTTCCAAGTTCCACAATGAAACGTTGAGTATTTTTGTCATTTGTCGTCATAAAATCTCTCGTCTAAAGAAAAATTCGCGTTGAAATGTTTTTGCCGTTCTCAAGTTATGAGATATGTCGGAGTTACTGCATATGAAAGTTTTAATATTGTCGCAGAGAATGGTGCAGATGATAACGCTGGTGCAGTTCTTAAACTATGAGGGAATTAAAAGGTGAAACAAGTAGCAAATAGTAAGGTTTATAAAATTCATCTCAAATTAGTTTGTCATCACTGAGTTGATTTTGTTTTCATAAATCGTCCGTCATTGATCTCTGAATCTATCGTTGGCAGGGGTGACGGGTTCCAGTCGGGGGTGCGGCGAATGTACAAGTATCTCCCGGGCTTCCGACTTATGGTACTAGACTTATGGAACAGTGGGGTTTTAGTCGGTAGGAGTCCGACATATCCCTTTTTCCCAGACGGAGGGCATCCACGAGAATTTCCCCACGAAAAGAAAGGGGTGACGGGTTTAACGAGACAATTTGCAGTTTCTATATATTAATCTTCACAAATCTGACGATATATAGCTCCTAAAAACGAAGCTCTTTTTGTCTTAAATGAGATATTCCTTGTCCAACATATAAACGTTACATCACGCTTGTAATTCCCGAAGCGTTAGACAGAGGAGTACCTTTAGTTCACCCATATTTCGCAAATTATATTTAAGTCCCATATAATGCGTAAAAGGTGCGCTTCCCTGGTGCGCAGGGTGTGGGGCGGCTCCAACAATGTCTTAATAAACATCATGGTTGCGAGTCGCCTTGACTGTGTTTACGTGGGTCACTGTTGTGCCGTCTCTCATGGGATGTCGCATGTCGCAACGGTGATCAACCGTTATTTCTTGTGTTATTGTTTTGTGTCTGTGCTTACTAACATAGTCGTAAGTTTTACTAACAATCTTGTTTGAGTTTGAGTCTTGGTCATTTTAATAAAGAAAAATTCCATTCTATTCTATTCTATAATAGAGGGCGACCTTATTGCCATCAATCCCAATTTTGCCCTGCTACTGAGAAATACCCGTTGTTCTTTTACCTTTGTCTTCTTAGATTGAAAGTTCCTTATGAAAATCAATTTGGAGTCCCCACCATAATCCAAACAACTCAATTGTGACCAAAATCTATGTCCATGCATCCGTCTATACAATTTATAGCTTAATGATCCCGAATCGATTCCATTGTAGCGCCAACCCTATTTAAATAAAGTATTGTATCGCCATTGTTACAGCAATTGAGAGGGCTATTATTATCGCTATTAAATACTTACAAAATAGGTTTGCATGTACTGCAGTAATTTGTTAACGGGTACCGTTTCCTTTCACTGGTTGTTGTTTTGGTGAACATGTTTTCGTTGATTTGAAGGTAGGTTTAGAAACTGTTGATCTACTGGTAAGAAATAATGTCCAGGAAGGACTTTATCATTATGAACATTTGCATTGGTTAATATTTTTTGGTTGATTTGAATGTAGTTTTAAAAACTGTTGATTGACAGGAGAATCTAAAAGACAATGTCTAGGTAGAACATTATCATTATGAAGATAATGAAGCTTGAGTTCTGCTTTGTTATGTAAAAAGGAATGATTCTAATAATGATAATAAATGTGCAATCGTAGTAACTACCTATTTCACTAGAATCGATGAAAGGTGATGAATTTGATTGGACAAGTACTTGGTGCTGCACATTAATATAAATGTTAAGTTATATGATTGAGTTGATCAGTATGAAAAGGTTAGCGAGAGTGCAAGCTAATGCAGAATTTAATATAGGTATTCATAATTTACATTATGATGGAAAAATCATTAGCTGTGTTACGTTTAGACCTTACTAAACAAGAATATTTAGTATAGCTATAGAATATCTAGAAGTCAGATTCTTGAAACAAATTTAAGGCCATAAAAAGTGATTGACCCAGTTAGTACTTGTACTTATTTTCTCAGCGTCTGAGGTAAAACTTACATAAAAAGGAAACAACATTATTGGAACGAGTATTACTGCATTAACTTGAAAATTAAATCCTTGCTTAATATCGCATCGAAATTCCCTTTGTGGTCGCAAAATTCTTTGCCAAGTCGAAAATCAAAGCATCCAAATAGCAAAAGTTGGGTGCCCTTTGAGCAGTCCCGTTATTATTTTCTGAAGAACCTCTTTTATGTAAAAGAACGCTTCAGAAAGCGAGGGTGGTAAAGGGAAAAATATGACGGAGAGTAGTGGTGTTGCCTTCCCTTTCTGACTTAGCGAGCTAGAGTGGGATATAGATGAGTCGAGTGGCTTTCGTGTTAAGAGTCTCCATACACGAGCTCTCGTTACGTCATAGCCCGGGGCCGGAGACGCCGTGTGGGAGGCATTTTGACAAGTATTTTATGAAAAATGTAACCGCCTTTGTGACAATGCTTGAAGCTTTTTAAGCAATGCGCCTGTTGTCAACTCTAATGAGATGAGAGTTGCCACCGGATACAAAACTTGTGGACACAAGACCCTTACAGAAACTTTTGGTACAGACAGCAACATACATTCAGAAAAAGATCAAAAGTGAATGCAAAAAGTAGGGCAAAGTTGTCATTGCAAATGCAAACAAATTAAATGTATCGAAACTGTCCACCTAGTTCAGCAAAGATGATTTTCCCATTAAACAGTGTGCCCTGTTTAATGGGCATAATCACAAATCATCTATCAGCACCATAATCGCGTAACACTCTATCAATCTCAATTATGAATCATTTTAAAGGATTTTGCTAATCTATTGCTTCATATGTTCGAAAAATTTATCAGCTCAACAACGTAAATAACGCAATGAATGTTGCTGAACTGTCAAAATGAAAGTCATTGCTTCTGTTAGTGTGTTACGCAACTACCCCCTGGGCACAAGTTCTCTGCAAATATCAAATCTGCCCGGGCAGCGGTAACTTTGCCCAGCCTGTCTCTAACGCCCGTAACATACTTTGTATGTCATATTTATATCGCTAACTCCACAAGCATATCTAAGCCAGGCAGCTTAAAGACAAATAAGCATGTATTTATGAATACTTCTAAGGATTATGAGTATTTATGAGCCAATTTATAACCCATTGGGAGTATCTGTGGCGTATAAACTGACAATGTTGCAGCGGTAAGTACAATGGTATTGCGTTCGCGTATGCTAAGACATGATTTGGAAGATATTTGCGATCAGTACTGTATTCTACTTGAAGACTGTGTAGTAAATGACGAAGCTCATGCCCCGTTTTGAAAGCCTATTTAATTTTATGCTTAGTCAAGACACGTGTCAGTTTTTTTAATGTTTTTATCGACTCATGAGATTTTGCAGCTGTTTTACTGATCAAAGGGGCAATTCTCGTAATTTTAAGAACGCTCACAGTCTGATCTGAGTCTCAATCTGTCAAAAATACCTCTAAATTCCCTAAATTTTTGACGTGTTTTTGACATTGATGTCGCTTAGATGAGATTGCTACTAGATTTTGAATGTTTTTGATTACGGGCTGAAAACTTAAACCCTGACTCAGTGGTAATAAAGGTGTCTTTTCATTGTTACACATTTTTTATGTTTCTCCTGTCGAAGGTGTGCTGGAATATTTTTTTGTTGCAATAAGCAGTACCGGTAACGGTGAAGGAAAATATCGTGAGGAAACCATGTTGTAGAGCCAAAAATTCGAAGACTTGTGACAGCTGCCAACCCGCACTGGGCCCCGCGTGCTGGTTAATAGCCGATTCCCTCTGAGAGAGGAGAGAGTGCAGTGGGAACATTATAGGCAGATTTATTAAGCAGTACCTTTGTGCTGTTTATGTATTTTTCTCCATTAAATATCATAAGTATTAATTATGATTCTTGATTTTAGATTCACGTTTATTTTCCAACCCGAACGATCCAAAAAAGAAAGTATTACACCACATACTTAATTTTAATCATATTTTGAACGAATGTCTGTAATCATTCACTCCTTTAAGTCAGTTCAATGTTGAAATATCGCCCAATAAACCCTGCAATTGCTTGTTTACGATTAATTTCGTTAATCCAATATATTTGCTGATATTATAAGTATCTATATATAGAGCAAAGAAGTCTGTTGACGTATGGAAGCAATAACAGCGATAATAAACTCCGGAGGAACGAATGTTTTCCTCCGTGGATTGTAGCAGCGTGGACAAGAGTTTATTAAAATATTGTTAGAAAAGATTTCACTTTTCCGAGAAATTAATTCTATGGAAACTCAAAGTTTATTTCAACTATGTTATCTTCCACAGCAATATCTTCGAGGTTTTCTGAAATAAGAGACTTTTAATGTGTATTTTCCCACTACTTTCCCTATCATCATAATTTGATCAGGTATAGTAAAACTATTGGGTAATACAACTTTTTAATATGTATGTATAGATATAGAACCTGGAAATATGGTTTTCTCAATATTAACACAAAACAGATAGTAAAGTTGATAAAAAAAAACTGTAAACAAGTCGAAAAACCTAACAAAAAACCATGTTCCAACACCCGTAGTTTTGGCTAAAGTAAACAACATTCCCTATCCATCCTTACCATATTCAGCGACTTTACTCTCAGAATATTACGCGCGTCTCCCTCATTACCAACCAAATCATTACTGGGTGAAATCGTATGGAATCACAGAGGGATTGTTCACACCCCCATTCGAAAAACAACCCTAACTTCACTAGGTAGAGTTCAATTTTCCATGGCTATGGGACTAAATTATGATCCACGGTGATATGTCATCCGCGCGGTATGAAAAATATGAGATGTATTGAAAATGGAATCTCTTCGATATTCGCTAAGAGGTTTTTAATATCACTTCGGAACATAAAAAGTTTCGTTTGTTATTTATTTTTATTCGAATGCTGGTTCTGATTGAGGGAGGATTGTTAGAGAGGAATGTAAATGGGATTTGTCAGAATGGGTCATTAAGGCGCTGTTATTTCATGGTAGCATGGCACAGTGGTATCGACCCTGACTGACGAGATGAAGGTCGTCAGTCCGAACCCAGCAGGCACTTTGTGTATATTTAATTTTCACCACTGCTCTCAAAACGGTGAAGGAAAACATCGTGAGAAACCATGCATGTCCTCTAACCAAAAATTTTTTATTACACCAACCCGCACTGGGCCCGCGTGGTGGATTATGGCCCACTCCCTCTCACAGAGAGGAGGCCTGTGACCCAGCAATGGGAACATTTATAGGCTGATTATGGTACTCTGTTGCTGCAAGGGCTATCAGTCCCGATGGCTAAGGTCTACGATTCGATGAGGGGTACCTTGTTCATGAAATATGTCATCCTGTAGTGGTAGAACTTCATCACGAAGTACCTAATAGAGAGGACATGAAAGATACGGAGGCTACATATTGTTATAGTGAAGTAGAAGTGAAATATTGGATTGCGATGGATGGATTCAAATGGTTCAATGTGAGTCCAATCTTGCCTGAGGTAGAGGCGAAAAAGCCTGAGGTAGAGGCGAGTCATGTATATTGGCAACTGTATCTATTTGTTAAAGGGTATTTAGTTGATAACGTTCAAGGAAATTTTAGTTCTTTCGTTTTACTAAAGATTTCCATATCTCTATGCAATCTAAGTCTTAAAAATGACTCTAAACATAAATCAAAGCTGAAGATGTGCTTACATTGTATAAAACTATCCTGAAAACACACACGTTCCCTACCCTTACGATCGAAACATATTTATAGCCCCCACCTCCCTACTATAGGTACGTATGTGACCCCATCTACGCCAATAGTAGCAAAGATGAGTAGGTATATCACGATTTTTTCTTAACGTAACCCGCCTACATACGTTACCCCCTCTTTCCTGCCCCCTTTCACACATTCTTGTTAAATATATACCAAAAAACAAAAGGTATAACCACCATTATCTGTTACTCAAAATTGTACTTTGTCTTGTTGCAGCCAAAGTTGTAATTTCAGTGTGTTGTATTGGGTGCTTAAGATATTTTCCCGTGGATATAATTTCGAGAGATCGGCTGTCGATATGCCCAAAGATTTTTACGATTCGTCGTAAATTCTTGTTAGTATCTTATTCCTACGGTCACGTTTGTTTACAACTTGCGTAAGCTTGTGGGATAGGAATGGTGACTTATGGATAAAGAGCCCATTGTAGTTTTTCGAGCGGAGAAAATTAAGCGCTGTGATGTGTTGTGTCCGGATAAGCGCTGTTGTGATCGTTGACGATGGCTCCCCGTGTCATATGTTATGACTTGGGTAATGTTATATGGGGGCCAATGGACGGTAACGGTTACTAGTTTGTCTTTATGGATTCCATATCGTCGCAATACACGTTGCTGTCACTGCTATTTCAGACTGGTTTCAACCTTGTGTTGTCTGGTACTCCAATAACCTGAGGGGCAGTTCTCGTAATTTTAAGAACGTACACCAGTCTGTCTCCCAAAATACCTCTAAGTTATTTCCGACTTGGATTTCTGGTTGGTAGTAATTTTTTTTTTAAATCCAGTTAAGTATGTCATAGATTGGAATCATTTCTATTTTGTCTTCTTTATCTTTCAACAGACAATAGACCTGCAGGGTAATTACGTAATAATGGCTGTCATTTTGACAGTTCAACAACATTATATACGCTGTTGAGCTGGCAAATTTTTTGACCATATGAAGCAATATCCTTCAAAATCATTCAGATTGTGACTGATAGTGTGTTACGCAATTATCATCATCATCAGCGTTTTCCCAACTATGTTGGGGTCGGCTTCCAGTCCAACCGGGTGTAGCTGAATACAAGTATTTTACATGGAGCGACTACCCATCTGACCTCCACAACCCAGTTACGATACCCCTTTTTTTTTTTTTTTTTTTTTTCGGGTGGGAACTCATCAAATGACTCCTCCCGCTCTGGGTGGAGCGGAAGGGAGTGTCAGACTCTTACTGACTAAAACCCACCCGTGTTCCTTCCTTAGCCCTTTATGTTCCGGGCCAGCGGTAACCCTTTCGGACAATCCTGCTGACCCGGCAGGCTTCGGCCCCAAGGGGCCCCTCCTCGATGCTGACATCTCTTTGAGGCGCGCGTGGAACACGTACGCGCCGTCCGGCACGGGCCTGGTCCTGATCGGACGGTGAGCTACCCATTACTCTCCGCCCGCAGGCCGATACCCCTTGGACCGGATAATCTGTCAAAAATACCTCTAATTTCCCTAAATTTTTGACAAGTTTTTAACATTGATTGTCGGTGAGATGAGATTATGACTAGATTTTGAAGGTTTTTAATTACGGGAATTGGCCTCCAGGTGTTCTTCAGGGGTCCTCACCGAACACGGAAGTTTCGGGAGGTTCCTGCACATCATCAGGCGGGAGGAAACGCCCGGCTGTCACCATTGCCAGGATCGTCCAGAGGATATGGTGGACCACACGGTGGAGGTCTGCCCCTGTCCTCGTAGAGGCGATCGGCAGCGGCGGCGACCTCTCGCGTCCAGCCCTGGTGCAAGCCATGGTCGGGGGCGAGAGGGAGTGGGAGGCAGTTACCTCCTTCTGCGAAGCAGTCATGTTAGCGAAGGAGGTGGCGGGACGGTTCAGGTAGAGAACCTCGCGTCTCAGCCGCCGCGGGGGACGCCCCAGGCCTCAGGAGCCGCGTGACGACTCCCGACCACCGTAGGCGCGGGCCTGCGGGCGGAGAGTAATGGGTAGCTCACCGTCCGATCAGGACCAGGCCCGTGCCGGACGGCGCGTACGTGTTCCACGCGCGCCTCAAAGAGATGTCAGCATCGAGGAGGGGACCCTTAGGGCCGAAGCTTGCCGGGCCAGCGGGATTATCCGGAAGGGTTACCGCTGGCCCGGAACGTAAAGGGCTAAGGAAGGAACACGGGTGGGTTTTAGTCAGTAAGAGTCTGACACTCCCTTCCGCTCCACCCAGAGCGGGAGAAGTCATTTGATGATTTCCCATCCGCAAAAAAAAGGTGTTCTTTTACATTTTAGATTTAAAATACCTTTCGCAATAACCTTTCCCTCCAAACATAAACCACCAAATGATACACCGATAATAACCATAAAAATACTTTTTGGACAACGATATCTCAGATCACAAGGCGAAAATTTAAGATGGTGGGCAAAAAAGTTTATTTATAACGGTTAATTGATGTCCGGGATACAAGCTGGCGATAAACTGCCATGTTTTTAACATTATTGATGATCATTAACTCTCAAATTGCTATTTAGCATCGTTAATAAGTATGGCCGACTAAATTAACGCAGTTAAGCGTTCGGTTACTTCTCTTGGGCGGAGAAATTTCACTTTTATTGCAGCTAGCGTCAGCTTGCGGTGGTACCTTCTACGTGTTTGAGTTACGATATTTTGTGCTACATATTTTGTAGAACTCAAAGGTTTATCTGAAAATTAATATTTCATAGAAGAAGATGATCAAGAAGAAAGTCTGCCTAGCCTTTTCCCAACTATGTTGGGGTCGGCTTCCAGTCTAACCAGATGCAGCTGAATACCAGTATTTTACATGGAGCGACTGCCTATCTGACCTCCACAACCCAGTTACTGGGTAATACGATACCCCTTGGTAAGACTGGTTGTCAGACTTTCGGGCTTCTGACTAACTGTAACGACTGTCAAAGATCCACGAATGACATCCGGGACCAACGGCTTAGAGTGCTTTCCGAGGCACGGCGGGGTCACGGTATGTAAAGATAGTCACCCATCCACAGACCAACCGACGCAAGCCGAAACATAAAGATAGGTTATGTTTATATTTAGTTAAGGCGCTTGGGTGTAGGGTTAGGTTTGCTTATAGGCTTACGTTTTCTGTTGTTCTTACCGCCATTTTTTGTTAAACTCGTATGCCCAACTTTCACTTTTATTGGTCCATCGTTACATATTTGGAAATAATTTAAATTCGTTTTTTGCAGTCGATACTACGTTCAGATAGACACTATCTACCAGATAAATTAAAAAATTGAACATATTTTTTATTATATTGTATCTGAGCCATTTAGGATGGAAAAAGAAGTATTTAAGCGGCGCAGAAACAATGTTGTCAGCATTCAAAAATATGGCCAAATTAGCCAGGATTTTGATTCCTACGGTGTTATCACAGCACCGAAGTTACCCTAACGCCAATGTAGGCAGATATGACGAAACAACCATTTTGGTATTCATGCCAGATGTTGTCATGTTGGTTCTCTTAACAAGTTTCGATGAGACTTTAGTTTATTTCGTATCAGCCATCTACTATAATCTACAGGCACTATCACGCGAAAATAACTCCTGTCATATATGGAGCCAAGGACTCAATAATTTACAAAAAGATTATATTTATCGATCATAACTTGTGCGCGTGAGTCGCCCCCGAGGAAGTTATAAATCGAGAAAACGTTCAGAAATGTGGTAAAAGGGCTTTATGGACAAATGGCTGATAACTTAATTAGATGGGTGGATTAATATTAAAATGTAAGGTGTAATCAAGGTTTGAATGGAGAGGACAGATGAAATAAATGATGATGATGATGTTGTAATGGATATGTTGCAAACGTATAAAAATACCAAATCAAAAAGTCACTATTTTTTAATATTTATTTATTTTTATTTATTAATAACCAACTTTTATTTACAGTTTGCGCCACGCATACGAGTTATAGGTCAATACTAGTAATTGCACATACACTCATAAAATTAGATTAAATAACATGAAACCTAGACAAGATAAAATAAAATAAAATTAAATAAAAAAAAAAAGATAAATTTAGACAAAATTAGATAGAATTGTGATAAAATTGGAATATCATTATTAATAACAAGATTCAATTTAAAGTATTTATTCCAAGGAGATTTACAAAAAGTCAAAAGTTTCTATACCTTATGTCTGTAATTAATATGGTGTACATAATAAAGAGTATTCTATTCTATTCTATTTACCAGGAGTGGCAGACTAAACTTTTTATGACTGTGCTTTCATTAGATAACTTGACTTTAAGACTAGTTTAGTACATTTCAGGACATTTATTTCAAGTTGAAAATTATAAAGGTCAAGTTTGAAAATAAGGAAAAGAAAGGAAAGTGTTTGAAAATGTAATTGCCTACAAAAACTGGAGGGGCAAATACTCGTATTTTTAAGAACGTTCACACTCTGGGGGCCTAAAAAGGTCAGGTTTGGCAGAATCATAAAAGGATAACATTATGAATCATAATATGGCGAAGACAGTCCCTGTTTTTCTTTTTTTCGTTGCACTACGTAGGTATAATCAAAGATATTGGGATTGGATTTGGATTGGACTGATTGGTATTTTAGCACAGACAAAAAAAAAATAACTGAAAAATCCTTCACCAATGGAATTTGATACGATTAACTTAAAAGTTAACTGTCCATTATGATTCATAATGTTATCCTTTTATGATTCTACGAAAGTGGCCTTTTTAGGCCACCTGATCTCAGTCTCAATCTGTCAAAAATACCACTAATTTCCCTCCATCTTTGACATTGATTATCGCTGAATGAGATTGAGACTAGATTTTGAACGTTTTTTAATTCCGGGAATTGGCATTTGAAACCATTTTGTGTAGTTCAAACCTAGATAGGTACTACATATCCATAACAGTTGCCATGTTGTTTTATTAAAAACCTCATCATCATCATCATTTCAGTCGAAAGACGTCCACTGGTGGACATAGGCCTCCCCCAAGCACCTCCACTTCGACCGGTCCTGTGCTTCCCGCATCCAACGGGTTCCTGCGGCCTTCACAAGGTCGTCGGTCCAACTTGTGGGAGGCCTTCTAACGCTACGTCTTCCGGTACGCGGTCGCCACTCCAGAACCTTTCGGCCCCATCGGCCATCTGCTCTGCGAGCAATGTGCCCTGCCCACTGCCACTTAAGTTTGGCAATTCTTCGGGCTATGTCGGTTACCTTGGTTCTCCTGCGGATCTCCTCATTCCTGATTCCTTATTAGCAACCTACAACTTTATTATTAAAATTATGTTCGAAAACAAAGACATTCAGTAACTTCTAGAAATAAAACCTCGATTTATCTAAGGGGCTGTCACATCTATAAACTTGAAAAACACTTGAACTTTGAATGCCGCGACCCTATTAGCTTTATAGCTGATACAACAGCTTATTATTCCGTTAAATATTACTAGTCAGTTAAATAAATAGCTAACTTGTATTATGAGTTTGTGAGAAAAGTTTTTGTACACTTCATGTATGAAGCTAAGCGTTTTTGTTGCGATTTATAGCAGTCATCGGCTAATGATTATATTTGTATAAGCTTATAAAGCTCAATATAATAATAACATTACATATAATCACGCCTTGTTACTCCAAAGGATTAGGCAGAGGTGTCTCAAATTTCATCAGTTATCTTTAAGTCCCTTGTAAAAGGGGGCGAAGAATTGCCAAACTTAAGTGGCAGTGGGCAGGGCACATTGCTCGCAGATCAGATGGCAGATGGGGTCGAAAGGTTCTGGAGTGGCGACCGCGTACCGGAAGACGTAGCGTTGGAAGGCTTCCCACAAGGTGGTCCGACGACCTTGTGAAGGCCGCAGGAACCCGTTGGATGCGAGAAGCACAGAACCGGTCGAAGTGGAGGTGCTTGGGGGAGACCTATGTCCAACAGAGGACGTTTTTCTGCTGAAATTATGAATAGGTAGGTGGCGAGCAGCCACAACCGGGCACAAATCCAGACTCCGAGCTGCTACTAAGAAATTCCATGTGGAAAACCTTGGCCGACCTGGGGACCTCATGCTCAGCAGTTCCGCTTGCTACCTAATGGTAGACCAACGAGGTAGTTCAACATAATACTTTGATGGAATAGTTTTCATGTATGTCGGTAAGATTGTAGCGGTATTACAACGCCACATGCGAACAACGCGTCAAAACGACGTCACACAAAATCCTGCGTCTCGCAAGCAGAGTTTACCGCGCAACTAGCATAGATATAACTGCCCGGCATGAATCATCGGGAAGTTGCCCGCGAGATCAACACCCGTCTGGTCGGAGGATCCTCCCTTTTCTATAGAGTATGAGAGAACTTTACACCCTGTGTCTCATACCTCTATAAGATCAATAGAAATACAATATATATGCATGTTTCACCTAGAATCTGACAAGCGTTTAGTGGTAAAACTGCATCGAACACCTTATTAGTCACTGTATACCTGCTAGAGAGAGTCTTTACATATTTACTAAAATATACAATTTAAGAAATGGCAGAAACACCTTTGTTTAAGTTTCCATCGGAGCAGGCGCAATCGTACGACCGTGACTTACGAGTCGTAGGTTTGAACCCAGATAGGCACTTTACTTTGTTTAAATTATTTCATCACCACTACTATCAGAACGGTGAAGGAAAACATGTACATGGAAAGCATGTTCTAGAGAACACAATTTCAATTTCCTTACGATGTTTTCCTTTAACCATAAATTGGAAGACATGTGATATTAGCCAACCCGGATTAGGCCCGCGTAGTAGATTACGGCCCACTCCCTTTTAAAGAGAGAAGGCCTGTGTCCCAGCAGTGGGAACATTATAGGCTGGTTATGCTATGCTTATGCTAAGTTACCATCACATCTCCAAGAAACTTTAAAGGGCTTAAGCACCTAAACACAAAAAAACGCAAGTTTTAGAAACAATAAAAGTATAAGATCGATTACAGTAAACAAAATCAGAAAAATGTATGATATTCTTCAGGATATAAGCTAGGTAGATAGTGTGTTGAAAAGATGATACAACTAATTTGATACGATAGAAATAACCGGCCAAGTGCGTGTCGGGCCACGCACAGTGTAGTAGCCCGTTCCGTATTAGCCCGTTATTACAATTTAGTACGATTCTGTTGTTCTTTATTCTAAATACTTATGGGTAAAACAAACCAAAAAAAAAAACATATTTTTTTTTCATATTTTGTTTTTCAATGCAAGTCTTTTACCCGTTATAAACAAGCAACTACTTCATCTTAGTCACTTTAAAGGATTAATGCTAAGGATTTTGTATTTGGTACAAAATTATCCAACAGCCAAGTTCAACGATTAAACTAATAAAGTTATCTTAACCGCTATAATTTTCCTTTAAAGTTCATGAAATGCACTATCATCGTGAATTTTTCCAGATTTTTCAAGCCAGCAGTTTAGGTTTTAGAGGGGGGGGGGACGCCCTACTGGAACAAAAATTTGCACTTTAAAGTTTAATATTACGTAAATGGAGCATTAAATCGAAAAATAATTTTAGCAACCCTGAAGTCATTTTAGAAGACCTATTCAACGATACCCCACACGATGGGGTAGACGACGAAAATAATATTCATCCCCACTTCACATGTAGGGGAGCTACCCTAAAAAAAATATTTTCCAAAATTTTATTTTACCGCTTTGTCGGCGTGATTGATATACATATTGGTACCAAATTTCAGCTTTCTAGTGCTAACGGTTACAGAGATTAAGCGAGGACGGTCAGACGGACGGACAGACAGACATGGCGAAACTAAAAGGGTTCCTAGTTGACTACGGAACCCTAAAAACCATACTAATATACATACAACCATTATGATTTTTTGTCAGATTATTCTACAAGGAAAATACTAAAGTACTAGTGTTTTAATTTTTTAGTCCAAACAATAGATTTTTTTGTAAATAGATAATTGCTTCATATTTTGCAATAAATTACCTGCGTTTGCTGTTTCTTTTCTATGCAGTTCGACAAAGACCGCGCTTATAGGTCATGAAATCGCCTTAAAGACATAATTATCATCGCCTAACATAGTCTAGCATTTAGTGTAGCAAGCAGCGTTGTGTATTTAGCACCTAAGTTGCACCTACGACTAATAAAAGAGAAACTTTACTTCTAAAATTTGCATTATATCGCCTTCTATGATAATTCTAATGTTTATAAAGGTCAAAAACACGGGTCAGCACATAAAGAAGATTTCCCAGGACCTCTTAGGGCCTCATTGACCCAGGTCAAGTCTTTTTACAAACGTTTTCTATTCATTAAAGTCTATTTATAACCTTGCTCGACATATTCAATGACAGCCGTTTTTTGATCTTAACTTCGAAATGTAAACAGTCGTTTTGATCATTTTCCTACAAGGTCAAATTAGATTAGCTAGCGAAACTTCCCAGACAAGATGAGTATTGATATTTAAACACGATAATTACATATACCTACGGAACTTTAATTTAATAATGATTAATTTAATGGTACATAATTTAATAATAAATAATGAAATAATAATTGATCTAATGATAGATAATATTTTGAATTAACATATTATAAGATAATATTTTGATGAAAATAATATATGATAATAATTTGATGTAAATGATCATCATCATCTGCCTAGCCTTTACCCAACTATGTTGGGGTCGGCTTCCAGTCTAACCGGATGCAGCTGAATACCAGTATTTTACATGGAGCGACTGCCTATCTGACCTCCACAACCCAGTTACTGGGTAATACCTTGATAAGACTGGTTGTCAGACTTTCGGGCTTCTGACTACCCGTAACGACTGTCAAAGATACACGAATGACAGCCGGGACCAACGGCTTAACGAGCTTTCCGAGGCACGGAAGGGTCTCGGTAGTTAAAGATGGTCACCCATCCACAGACCAACCGCGGCAAGCGTAGCTTAACCTGATCGATCGACCTGTGCGGCTGTTATTATTTAGCCACGAGCCCCTCTATATGTAAATGATAATATACAATAATAAGTTGATGGTAACTATTTGCATGTCGAATGGCAAAATATGGCCGATCCTTGTAATGTACTAACACCTATAGATGTATCATCTCTACCCATATTTGCAAAAGTAAAATTATTGAATTCGAAAACAAAAAAAAAGTTATTGATGACTTTTTTTTGTGGGGTTACCGACCGCAGTAAGTGTAGTCACTTGAAACATCAGTTTTTTTTTGTGTAAACTTCACAGAAGTATCTATATCTAAACACGATAGGTAAAACCAAAGCAAACGGATTTTCGCAACTCATACCTACTTAAAGTAACAACACTTGCAGCGGTCGTTGACCCCCATAAAACATAAAATATTTTATATTTTTATTTTATCATATTTAGATATAAATGCCCAGCACGTCTGCAGTTTCGCTAGCTAATTTAATTTGTCCCTATAGATGATACTAGCTTCCGCCCGCGGCTTTGCCCGCGAGGCATGTCGATAAAAACTATCCTATGTCCTTCCCCGGGATGCAATCTATCTCTCTGCCAAATTTCGTCGAAATCCGTTCAGTGGTTTAGGCGTGAAAAGGTTACATACAGACAGACAGACAGACAGACGAAGTTACTTTCGAATTTATAATATTAAGTATGGATTACGTCACAATCAATGATATTATATTAAAGAGGTAGATATCTCACTAGCGCGCGCAAATTGTTGCAGACAAATTCAGACAATTGTTGTAGTTTCATTTAGTCCGCTAATAGCAGCGAGCAACACACTACAGATAGCTATCTCTTTCTGTGTCATACGTTCTGTATTATCTAACGCAGTAAGTACTTTGTAATAACAACGCATCAATACAGAACGTCGTTCAGTATGAACTTACCACCAAACGGGGTGATTAGGGGTGAATTGGGAAAAAACTTTCAAATGGATTTTAGCGTTAAAATAATATAGTTTGTTGCCGAAAAAGACACTTAATCGTTAATTATAATACAATAAACACATTAGACTCCTTTGTGGCAACAAACTATATTATTTCAATGTTAAAATCGCTTTTAAAGTTTCGTCCCGATTCACCCCCCCCCCCCCCCCCTTTTGACGGTAGCGTATCTTTCCTTTATAATAACATTGGCCACAATCATGTTTGTCGTATAAAATTTATAAAAATTCGCTTGTTGCACGTACATATGCTGTCAATTAAAAAGCTTGTTATGACTGTATCCAGTTACTAGCAAGTATTAACAATATTTTTACCTGGACGGACTGTAATAGCCTTTTTGTCGTTGCAACTTAATAAGGGCAAAGAATGATCGTACCTAAATATATGTACGCATAATAAATTGGTATTTAACTCGGTAAAAACTTTGAAGGCTGGGTAATAAATGTGTGTGCGCAGGGTTAAGTTCGCATGCCCCAGGGCGCCGCTCTTTTCTTTGGAGTAAGATATTGACTACACATTTGCGACGGCGATTATATTTTTTAAATTGTAATTGATTGTTAACAACATTGTAAATAACAGTTGCTGTGTTTTTGTGAATTAACTTTTGCGTTCCACGATTTGGTCCTAAGGTTCCTGTTATGGGTAAAAGAAGGCTATTTTTGTTCGCCATAAATATGGTTGAAGATAACTTCGGAATCGGCTCTTTGGACGAGTTAAAATATTTGATACGTAATTGTATGGTTGAACTAGTTGCGTCCCGCGGTTTCACCCGCGTAAATGTCGATCTCGTGGGAATATCGGGATAAAAAGTAGCCAAGTAAATCCAGGGTGTCAGTTACGTCCATACAAAATTTTATCGAAATTGGTCCAGCCGTTTGAGCGTGAAGATGTAACAAACACACACACACATTCACAAACTTTCGCCTTTTTATTATTAGTGTGATAGTTCATAGATAAGTTGGTTCTCCTTTATCTCAGACAGTATACCAACGTAAATCTAAACTAATCCATACTAATATTATAAATGTGAAAGTGTGTCTGTCTGTCTGTCTGTTACCTCTTCACGCTTAAACCGCTGAACCGATTTAGATGAAATTTGGTATAGAGATAGTTTGAGTCCCGGGAAAGGACATAGGATAGTTTTATTCCGATATTCCCAAGAGATCGAAACTTATGCGGGTGAAAGCGCGGGGCGGTGCTAGTACCTACCTATTATTATAAAGAGAAAACATTTGATTTTTTGTATGTTTGTTTGTTACGCTTTCACGCTAAAACGGCTGAACGGATTTGGATGAAATTTGGACCTGGATTAGGACATAGGGTGTTTTTTTAGGTGCGCGGGACGCAGCTAGTAATTATAATTGTGGCTTACATTAGATTAGATTGCCAAAGCTTGTAAAACCTAAATAAAAATCATCATCATCATCATTTCAGCCTCCCCTCCTCCCCAAGCACCTCCACTTCCACCGGTTCTGTGCTTCTCGCATCCAACGGGTCCCAGCAGCCTTCACAAGGTCTTTGGAACACCTTGTGGAGGCCTTCAAAAAATAAAAATATTTATTAAATAAGTATTTATTGTGTTCATGATTGCACCTACCACTGCTTGTCTCTGCATCACCAAAAGGTTGACTGGTAGAAAATGCCTATGGCATTAAAACCGCCTCTGTACATTTATGTTCTAGAAGTATTAAATAAATAAATAAATAAATAAATAATAATTATAAATTAATAATAATAATAAATTTATTTCCAGTAATAGCTTCAACCATTAATCTTACATAGGGGTCTCCTTTTAAGTACATATTTAAATTAGCTTTTTGATTAAAATGGGGTGGAGAACTTTGAGAACATTTTAATGTTATCATGGAGTAGAATGAAACCTAATTAAATATTATCATGGAGTAGAATGAAACCTAATTAATTAATTAATTATTATATTTTTCATGCAATAGTTTGGGAACTCTTTTTGGAGTACTTTGGGAACAACCCTGAGAAATACCTACCTGTGCTAGGAGGCGGAATAAATAAATAACCTCTTTTAAAATTTCCTTAGGTAGGTACACCATATAGGTACATATCACAGGATAGAATAGATAGATACCTACTTATCCGTATATTTCCTTCGAAGGTATTACGTAAGAATAAGAAAAATACCTTGAAGGGTGTGAAGCCCCGCCCTCACGTTACGTTGACATGTGGAGCCACCCTTACTTTCATTCGTGGATTTTTACCAATTTTACCAAAATATTATGGAGAGGCGTGTAAATAGCCTGCACCTTTAATGAGTGTTGTGAGAAAAATTTTAAATAAATAATAAATATATAAAAAATAAAATAATTTCCCTATTGATGAATCCTTTATGAACCAATACCAAAAATTTATAGCAGCAAAATATGCCCACGTACCTTGACAATCCAGAGATCCCACTCAGACCCAGGGTGGTGGGAAGATATCTCGTTCATGAGCGCGTGATGGCCTGTAGGTCTATAGCCGCCGGCCGGCTAGCAAATCTTCTTAAATCGACCGGAGGAATGGTTGAAACTCCAAAAATCAACACTGCACTATAAGTTCTCAACAAAGCACAGATGCAGGTCCGATTATTTTACGAGTATCATCAAGGTTTCACCAAAAAAGGGATATTCAAAAGGCGGACTTATCCATATATTTCCTTCGATGGTATTACGTAAGAATAAGAAAAATACCTTGAAGGGTGTGAAGCCCCGCCCTCACGTTACGTTGTCATGTGGAGCCACCCTTTCTTTCATTCGTGGATTTTTACCAATTTTCCTTTCTTACTCCTTACGTATGTGCCGTGCCTTAAGTGTTCTGAAGGGCGTGGAGACGTTTTGATGGAATTTATTTAAGTACCTACACGTGAGAGAAAGTGATAGGGTTAAAGGGGGTGTGACAAACACGTGGAGTGAAAGATATTGTGTTTCAAGAGTGCTTGTGTTAAAGAAACAAACTGCATGATTTTTTTCCCGAACCTAAGAAATGAACATTGAAGTGTTATATTTAACATTGAATTTAATATGAAATCGATAGGTATTATTTAATTTATGACTTTTTTCACCCATTTAAAACTTAGATATGTTCGTGTCGTGTTTATTCTTTTAAAAACTGACATATCTTTTCAGAACCTGGAAAATGAACATTTAAAGTGTTATTTAATATCGTATTTTAATATGAAATCTACGTTATTTATGACTTTTTTCACTAATTAAAACTTAGATATTCGTATCGTATTTATCCTTTTAAAAACTGACATATTTTGCCTGGGCCAATTTCAATTGATTTTTTTAATGTACCCAAAAGCCACTTAAGGTAGGTACAGTACTTTTTATAAAAAGTAGGTACTGTAGGTACAGTACTTTTTATACGAACAAAAAAAAAATAAGGGGCATTTCCATATTTTTAAGAACACCACCCACTCTTCCTCCCCCCTCCTCCCTCTCCTCCTTCCTCTTTCTTGTTCCTTCTTTCTTCTTGCTTCCTTCTTTTTAGGCTTTCTAGTCCCAGTACTAATCTGTCAAAAATGTTATGAGATTTATGACATTAATTGTCTCTGAGATGAGATTGCCACTAGATTTTGAATGTTTTTGTCGAAGGGTTTTGGGCTTTTGTTGACAAATGGACTAGAAAGTGATCTTTTAAAGGTTCCAAGTTTTTCTTTATAGGTTAGAACCCTTAAAAAGCACGTAAAATCAACTAGGGCACCAATAAAGTCCTAAACTGATTTACCGAAGATGCCATAATGCATTTTATTCGAAATAGAAATCAGTGGCTGCAAGTATTCATTCAATAAACAGTTCCATACCATTTTCTGAACGACGCCATTTTAAATCGATGGAAAAGGCACGTCGTGTCGGAAATTACGTAAACCTTATTTTATGACAAAATGTTCGGTAAAATGTTTATTTTCGATTCGCTGGCAACACTGGGAGGTTTGACGGGTTTCTGTTATTTCTATTTAAAGGCTAGAGTTGTAGTTGTCTGTTCAGCGTTCATTTACTTATCGAATTGAAATTTTGCTATTTAACTGTGATGGGATCGACAGCTTGTGTTAAATTTATATAAAACTAAACTTAATTAAATACTTTAAGGCTTTCATCATCATCATCATCATTTAAGCTGAAAGACGTCCACTGCTGGACACAGGCCTCCCCCAAAAGGGAGGGGGTTTGCCATAATCGCCACGCTTGGCAGGCGGGTTGGCGATCGCAGTATGATATGGTGGTGGAATGCATAGAGAACGCTGCTGCCCATTCTCCGGTACGCCCCTTAGTCGCCTTTTACGACACCCACGGGAAGTATGGGGTGGTGCTATTCTTTAAGTCCGGCACCACACAGACCAAGGCTAAGGCTTTCATTAGCCTTAAATTATTTAGTTATGGATTGCTTCACCTTAGCTGACAATAAATCATAAATTCTGTTAATTTTGTACTTATTTGGTGCCTATCTGGACTCTCTGGACTAGGGTCAAGGGTGGAAAAACTTATGTCTTTTTCTTAAAATGTGTTTATACTGTCACGTTTTGTTTTGTTTCAACTATTAGTGTCGTGTTTGAAATGAGTTTTTTCTGCAAAAACACCTTGATCAATATAATTATGACGAAGAAAGTGACGATGTGAAGTGTTGTTAATTTTCTCTTGTATCACATGACAACGTGTTTTTTTAAATCCCATAACTCTAGGGTTATAATTATTCTATAAGTAAAAATAATACAAAAAGTCCTAGAATATGTGGTCCGAAATGCATAGTTTTGAAGATATATTATCATGTATCTAAC
The DNA here is from genome assembly GCA_916614155.1 of Mesoligia furuncula. Lineage (NCBI taxonomy): Eukaryota > Metazoa > Arthropoda > Insecta > Lepidoptera > Noctuidae > Mesoligia > Mesoligia furuncula. Next base: position 22,881,909 of record OU744808.1, read on the forward strand.
TTACATTGATAAATACGACTTCACTTTCATTCAAACCAATAATTCACGTAAGCCCGTTTTACATTAATAATCGTGACTTTTTCGAATTATTTTGTATGAAAAATGAAAACAAAATAGAATTATATTTGAAAAATAATTCATCAGCCGGTTGATTTTTTCATATGGTCTCATTCCTAGAGTTATGGGATATCAAAAAAACACCTTGTATATAAACGGTCTTTAATTTTTGTAATTGGTTTTAAACAGTTTTAATTAAAGAACCGATACACACACAAATAAATAAATGACAGAGTGATTGATTCTCCTTTGTGCTTGGCCAGACTGGCAGCGCGGTGCGGGGAGCGACGCGGGTGCGGGAACGCGCGCGATCTGCTTATCTACAGTCGAGCGCGACTGCGTTCTGCGTGTTGTCGTGGCCAGTGTTTATCAAAATATAATATGAATGAAGAAGACTCATTTTTAATAGAAAAAAGCTCGAACTAGTTTGAGAACCCCGGTCCCCGCGTGGGCCATTCGCGCAACCACAGCGGCCACTTGTATGATCGAGCAATGGCGTGAGTTGCCCGCGCGCGCCCCGCGCGCTCACTGCGCCGAGCAGCCCGCGCCGCTCACCGCGCCCGCGTGCCCACTGTGGACACTCAAATTAAGTTCTTATGTTTGAGTACGCCGCGCCACGCCCGCCCCGCGCCTGCGCCGCCAGTCTGGCCAAGCAAGGTTTTGTTTCAATAAGTCATCATCATCCTCATTCTCCTGCCCTAATCCCAATTTATTTGAGATCGCAACATGTCTTTTTCTCCCACACTTCTCTATTAGTCGTCATCTCGGTAGTCAACCCCATTCTAACCAAATCATTATTCACGCAGTTCATCTATCTTTTCTTTGGTCTTCGCCTACCAACATTTCGTTTCAATAAGTATCGAGATTTATTTTCTCAATGTCGCAACATGTCGCCTTTATCAAAGGATGGTCGTGGGAATCGATTCTCCTATATCCCTTTAATTGCATTACCAGTTAGCCTCCATTCCAGGTAGGCCTCACAATATAAAGTAACCTTCCAATAAAGACTGTTATACACCGGTAACATCGTGTTTCTTAATGGCTGCGCTTGCACCGCTCCGCTTGACACTATTCCGGCCCACGCGCAACAGATGTACTGCGCCGTGCCCCATTCAAACGACTGGCATAGCAACTCTCTAAAAATAATGTTATTCTAACCTCAAAACTGATGGTTGCTTCGATATTATGGATTGAATACGAAATTTCACATTTGGAATTTGATTTATGAGAAAAATGTGTCGATAAATATTTTGTTTTATTTATTCAATTACAAATACAAGACGGAGACAATATATTGAACTACTGTTGTTTTATTTAAGTTAACTTTTTATAATTTAATGTCGTTCCCAGTCTGCTTATGAAATGCTTATAAAAAATATGAATTTAATCAAATACATCCAATAGTTTAGTCACTATAGCTAATCAAAGATTGGCAAAACCCAAAGTCGATCCATCATTACTAATTAGTTTGTTTGAAAAATTCGCTTTTTATTTCGCGGCTAGGATTTTTGTGAAAGATAGAAAACATAGAGAAATCAGACACAGGTGCACTCAGTCTTCCCTCACTGTCATAGCCCTCGGACGGCAATCCGACTCGACCGGACGGAGATCAGGCGCAGGACCGAGGAAAGGAGGTAACACACCGCCAACTTCAAAATTCCGGCCTGTTACTGAGAACCCAATACAACCCCTTAATGTATCACACCTATGGCTATACAGGCTGTTCAGCGGTTTTGCCAGTGCCTTTACTTACACCTGCGTGTGCATCGCTAGCGCGGCGCGCGAAAAACAAAACCAGTACGCCATTTTCCATAAAAGTTAATAACAATACAAGTTTTTTTCCTCGCAAGTGTGTTGAATAACGTCGTACGAAACGTGTGTACATTGATCATTACATACTCGGTTTCTTAACTTAATTTAAAAGTTAAGTTCAATTATTAAGTAAACTTAATCGAATGAAAGTAAACACTTAGTAGAGCCATCAGACATGACGTGTATCATGTCGTGGTGTGACATGAATTAGTTACAACACTTGCTTCTCAAAACTAAGGGGCTTCTGGCTAAGTAATTATAGCCGCAATTATAGCCGCATTATAGCCGCGGCTGTTATTACTTGGTTAAGCTACGCTTGACGCGGTAGATTCGTGGATGGAAGACCATGTTTACATACGAAGATCCGTTCCGTGCTTTCGAAAGCACGTTAAGCCGTTGGTCCTGGGTGTCATTCGTGGATCTTTGACAATCGTTACGGGTCGTCAGAAAGTCTGACAACCAGTCTAACCAAGGGATATTGTATTGCCCCCTGGTTGTGGAGGTCAGATACGCAGTCGCACCCTGTAAAATGCTGGTATTCATCCAGTTAGACTGGAAGCCGACCCCAACATAGTTAGGAAAAGGCAGATGATGATGACTTGCGTCTCAAAACTATAAAATTAGTCACTGTTTTCTATCTTTTAGTGCTGAACAAGCGTATACTTTGTGACTAAGATAAATCTATGTTTATTTTGAAACTCGTATATCAGCTGGGTTCTAGAAAATATTTAACACATCCATTAAGATGTCACCAGTAGCATAAACATCTCTTCCTTTTAGTAAACGGAATTCTGTAACAACATTATGTGACTTGGACAGGGTTATTTGACAGGTCCTATACTTCATTAGTGTCATTCTGTAAAGGTCCATTGACTTATACTTATGTATTACTTGAAATCACTTCTCTAAAGTGACCGCACACAATTCGTAAACGAACTTACATGTTTACTAAGTAAATCATCGCGCATTACACCTTGATGCTATTCGAATTTAAATTCATGTTAACTGAATAATGTTTCTGGATCTACACGCTGGTATTCTGTAAAATCTTTTCTGTTTTAGAGTGAAAAGACTTGACATGGGCAACCATAGACATCCGTGTTAGCAACTGAAGAGCTCATTCAGAAATGAGACCTTGCAGAATAGTGTATCTATTTTGCACCAGACATAAACTAGAAGAAGAAAAATAGGTATTTAGATTTAAATTAAAAGAGTGTCCATGGAGTTTCTTGCCCGTTCTTCTCCACATGAACCTACTACACTTTGGAACGCCAACTAGCTTCATCCTTCTGACAGACCGACTTCTTGACAATTCAAAAGTGCCTGTAATTTGTTTTACTAATGTATTGTCTTTGAGTTATTTATTATTATTTATTTAATACTTCAAGCACATAAATGTACAGAGGCGGACTTAATGCCATGGCATGTAGGTGTGTGTGTGTGTGTAATCGGTATTTGACTCGTATCGCCTGCTTTTATGTATGTTTGTCTATTTGTCTATATGCGTGCATGTCAATACCTATTATTTCCGCGATCTTTCTAGAAACTTTTGACTTAAATGATTCTATCCTAAACTTAGGTGCAAACGCTCCTCGACAAAACTCAAGTATTTCTAAGCGATTATCACGTACTATGTGGGTGCGACGCGGCTGCCTCCACGGGCTTATCGTAGTGTTGTGACATTCACACTAATGTTGTCAACTATTAGTGTTGTTACACAATACTAAATAAATCTCTTGTCGTTGGGATAATAAATATCTATAGTGTTGTTGAGTTTTAGTCCTTAGATAGATAAGAATCTAACTGTAAGACTTAAGGGGTTCTGTAGACAGTATTTTCAAGTCATATTTTACATGAATGTAAAAGTTGGTGTATGTGTCAACTACAAGTAACTCCCTGTTAAAATTAAAATATTGAGATGTAAAAACAGGTTGAGTTTTTTTAACGATCCGGAGAAGAATGGAGAAATGGGATGAACATGTTGGATAAACTCAAACTCAAAGCATTTATTTCAATTAAACCATTTACAGGCACTTTTGAATTGTCAAGAAGTCGGTCAGCCAGAAAATATGAAGCTAGTTGCCCATTCCAAAGCGTAGGTAGGGAGAAGAACGGGCAAGATAACCTTTCAATCTCAAAAAAATGCCTCTCTGATCATCTCACGTCTGCATACACGGGGTGCTAAGACATTCACTCGATTCAATTGGTTTATACTATACCTATTGATGAATCTTACCCACCACGGACAATTCAAAACACCGGGACACAATTGATTTCCTAACAAGATAAGAAGTACCACTTCACTCTACTTTGAGTACCAGAATCAGATCTAAAAGCCACCTGCGCCCGCGACGACAATGAGGCGGTTTCCAACAACATGTTCATGTTCAACTATTATCGTTATGTGGGTGTGACTGCATCCAACATCAACACGCTTATCTTGTCGCGTTAACACCGACGTTATCTGTTACACAATGTTGATCGTTTTCGTTGGCTTTGTTTGTTGTTATTAGTACGGTACTGCGCTAACACATACCAACTCTAATATATTGTATATACTGACCTTTCACGAAGCCGTCATCTACCTCAAACTAAGTAACTTTGCGCAAAAATAATTGCTGGGAAACGAGTTTTATTTTTTGTGTGAAAATTCGGACGTATTCCACATTGGGCACCTGCTTAAGGGCCTATACTACCTCAAATGGCTTATCATGATCCTTCGTTATGTCGAAAATACTGCAGCATTAATTTAGAAATAAATATATGCTAAAGTTGAGGATTAATGTTAAGTACTATGTTAGACGAAAACACGATTCCATAAAATTTTCTCGATAGTAAAAAATTCCAAAGTTACCTCCAAACCGAACAATAAACCGCTGGTATTAAAAAAATACTTCAAATTAGATCATGAAACTTCGCATACTAACTGAACTAACTATAAAGCAGGTCCGATGTTATTTAGTTTTTTTGAATTACCTTTATTTTCACCGTAAAAAGCAAATACCTAAACTATTGGCGCTGCTTTCCGCCCAGCACCGCACTCTGTCGCGCTCTCACACAGTCCGCTAGCAGTATTGTGCGAGCGAGATAAAGAGTGAATTTTAGCTGAGGCTGAGTATAGGCTCTTAAATGACTCCTGGGTGAATTAAGCAGGCACATTTACCCAGGTGCAATTTAAACGGCTGCCCAACGTGGAATACGTCAAAATTCGGTGCTTGCAGCGGTACTTACAGGGATCGTGGGAAGCATTTGAAGTTAGAAAACTTAAAACTTGTTTTCGTAATAAAAATAATTATCATCTCTGCACTGCTTTCAAAACGGTGAAGGAAAACATCGTAAGGAAACTGGCATGTCCTAGGACCAAAAATTCGAAGACATGTGTCATCTACCAATCCGCTCCGGGCTCGCGTGGTTGATTACGACCCACTCTTTCACCTAGAGAAGGCCTGTAAAAAATAACCTACGAACGAGTTTTCATAGTTATCACGATGATAATCAAGTCACTTAACCTGCGGGCCTAAAAAGGCCACTTTGGCAGAATCATAATAGGATAGCATTATGAATCGTAACATGGCGGAGACCGACCGTGTTTTTCTTTTTAGGGTACCGTACCCAAAGGGTAAAAACGGAACCCTATTACTTGTCTGTCCGTCTGTCCGTCGTTTGTCCCATACAACAAACATGTTTTTTCGGCGTTTTTGCCTTGTGATATGGAACCCTTCGTGTGCGAGTCCGACTCGCACTTGGCCAGTTTTTTCGCTGCACTACCTACGTAGATTGAACCTACGTACAATCAATGAGATTGGGATTGGATTAGGATTGGATTGATTGGTATTTTAGCACAGACAAAAAAAAAATAACTGAAAAATGCTTCACCAATGGGATTTCATACGATTAATTTTACAGTTAACTGTTCATTCTTAACCTTTTATGATTCTGCCAAAATCGCCTTTTTAGGCCCCCAGAACTCTTTACTTACACAGTATTTGTAAACCCATTAACATTTTAAAAGATTTGTTTCCAACCATCTAAATATGGTCTTCGTATAACGGTACAACAGCATTTTGAAACATCAACACTCAAGCATCATCAAGTACATGTTAGCACTTGGTCTAAGAAGATATATATTATTATTTGGTACTTATCGCATCAGACATTGTTGTTAAGGTGCGCACTAACAACCGCTATCTAGCGCGCCAGATTTTCTAACCGCGCCGCGTTTTCGTTGCGTTCTCACGTGCTCGCGTTTTCGTAGCAAAAGTTTGATTGCATGGTCAAAGTTTCTTGATGGATTATTGGTAGAGAAATAAGAATATAATTATAAGATGTGATTAGATTTAATTCTCTCAGAGCAGACACAGGCAGACATTAGTTTTACAAGGAATGACAAGCAAGTCTGACAGGTTTGTTCTTTGACGTCGTTTAGTTTAAACCTACGACACTTCTGATATTTCAACTAAGTTTTATGAAATCAGTTCGTAACGTAGCCTAATTAAAATCGATTTACACATTTCATCACGTCTCTTTTCCTCGAAGGGTTCGGCAGATGTGTATCTAATCATTACCTATACCCACAGCCAGTTATTTTGAAGCCCCATGTAGCAGGGGGCGACCTTATTGCCATCAACCGTGCACAAATCCAGTCTCCGGGCCGGCACTAAGAAATTCTTGATAGAAAAATCCAATAACACTTTGCTCGGCCAGTAGCGCTTGTGAACACAAGACCAACGAGGCAAAAAAAAACATGTAAAGTTTGTTGTGTATCGCTCGCACGCGCGTCTAGAAACTCGCGCGTGCGAGCGCTAGTGAGCAGAAGGCGTTTGGTGCGCGTAATTAGTACCAGCCTTAACTTCGATAATGTATGGATTTATGAGGTGGCATGGCTGACAGCGATTGACAACGCCCAGATAATATCATTTATGAAGAGGAAGAAAACAAACAACAGTAAATGTGTACCTGACGGCCAAAGTAAATATTATTTCATGTTTTATTCGAATAAGGCTCACAGTTTGAGTGCTATGGGAAATTCTCTATTTGATATCTTTAATGTTTTGAAATTCGCAAACAGCGGCAATGTTTACTAATAAATCATCGTTTTTATTGACTGAAGTGCTTATGAAAATTAAGATTAAATATTGGGTTTTTCGATTGAATAAACAGTGTTTAAGAAAAAGTGTGGGTGTTATCAGTTATCTTAATAAAATGAGGTTTTATGTGAATAGAAATAAGCCTTTGTGTGGTAATAAATCTGCAAACAATACTTAGGCAATAAATGGTGTTAAAAGTACCTACTTATGGTTACCTAAGCGTGTCTTTTCAAGGAGGTCATAGGATTGAGCAGATTACTTGCAAAGCGTTTGAAGGGCAGCAACTGCGTGTTGACTTTGTATAGAGCTTCTAGGCATAGTAACAATGCTTACTCTGAATATACTGCAGAATTTGCTTACACTAAGGCCCAATCGCTTAACGCTAATTTTACTCAAAAGATTGTGTCTCTAATATCTTCAAACATCATCTGCCTAGCCTTTGCCCAACTATGTTGGGGTCGGCTTCCAGTCTAACCGAATGCTGAGCGTCTGCCTATATCTAACCCAGTTACTGGGTAACACCATACCCTGAGGTAAGACTGGACAGACTTTCGGGCTTCTGACGACCCGTAACGACTGACAAAGATCCGCGAATGTCAGCCGGTACCAACAGCTTAACGTGCTTTCCGAGGCTCGGTTTTGGTATGTAAAGATGGTCACTCATCCACGGACCAACCGCGGAAAGCGTAGCTTAACCTGATTAATCAACCCGTGCGATTGTTATTACTTAGCTACAGGCCCCTCCCTCTGACATATTCAAACGATTGACAGTAAATAGAACAATGTTATAAATTAGTTTAGCGCTAATGTTTTTAGTGACATGTGTTGCAAGGAGGCCTGAGTATACAGACTGTTAACATTATAAAACGATTCTTAGTTACATTACGGCAACATTTACATAACCCAAAACTGAGTGCTTCGACATTCAAAACCTCATAATAATTCATCTCACGCGCACAAAACTGACACAAACATAATATTTTAATGGTGTTGAAGCACCTAGTGTATTCGGGACACGGTAACGAGTTGCCTACGCCTACGCTTCCCGACGCCTAGCTCCTCCATTCACGATAAATCACATACCTACTGTGAGAAGTACGTGAGAACCGATGGTACCCACCTTAAGATATACTTGAATAATCATTGCCAACTAAAATCAACCTTATTGTTTGCGTAATAAAGTTGTAAGTGATCTATTGTTGGTTCTGTAGTTGTAAAAATATATTTGGTGAATTGATTTCGTCAGAAACCCACATAACTGTTTTTCTAAAATATTAACGTTGTTTTAAAAAATAACCGTTTCATTATAACTCGATAAATTTTGTGGCTAAAGTAATGACGGTAGACTGCAAACTGGTTAGGATTGGTCATTTACCTACAAAGCTTTTTATAAAAATGATCTATTTGATAAACGAAAGACCTATAAGTTAAAACGATTCATAAAGTAATTCCTGCAAGGTTGCTCTAGCTAGAATACCTAAGAATGTATTTCAGAGCAAAATAGCTATACTTAATGTCAAAACCACAAATTTTTTTACTGCTCTTACGATCAATAATTGAACCCATGAGGGGTAACAAAGTACAAAATCAAACCCACAATGATTAGGGTTTCAGACAACACCAACCTATACCTAACATCAAAGCCAAATCTATAAACACCCACATCTATTTTCGAGACTTCAAATTTAAAAGTCCCTCAGCGAAGTCTATCAGTGTCTCCGTCATTCTCAAGAGTTCTCTGATGTTCTTCACATTCTCCAGTACTCTCGGCGGTACTTCGCGGTACTAGGTGGTACTTCAGGTGACGGATGCGGTACTTCGCCTAGAGATCGGATGATAGTGCATGCTCCCAATTTTCTGGGCACACTTGAGCTTGCCGGTGACGTGAAATTTTAAGCATGTTTGGAAGTTAAATTGGATTTTTAGAGTTAGGTGGGAATTGGGAAGTTGTGTGATGGGATAGGCATGTTGGGATAAATACGGATTTTTGACAACATAATATAACGTGATGGAACATTACCTAAAAAAAAACTAAAAAACACGCTTTTATCACGCACTAAACATTATAAAATAATTAAATAAACTATTGAGCGATTTTTTAATTAATTACGAGTATAAGTGCGCTCGTGTACGCGATTTTCATGTTTTTTTTTATATATTTTTATCCTCCAGGCTCCATCATGAGATCAGTTCCAAGATACCAAATTATAGTTTTGTCATCCGAACTACATATTCATACAAAGTTTCATTTCGATACGATAATTAGAAGTAGGTTAAAATTGACTTCTAAGATTTTTTACATTGTTTGTTAGTGTTACAAGCTAATAAAATCGTGTTAAAAAAGGGCACTAGCCTCCTGATCATTATTTTATTTTTATTATTTTTCTTTCTACTAAATAATGAAAACTTTATATGAACACATTCAAGTAAAGTTTCTAATACAAAAATATAATTTTGAACACAATTGCTCGTAAAGTGGTTCTTATTGAACCGTTTTTAGGTCCATAATGCAGTGTATTAAAAACGCGTGCTTTTTCTTTACTTTAATCCACAAGTGCTTTATTTCCACAGATAACTATTTACTAGTCGGAGATGCGCGCTTTTTAAATCTCATCAATTCACATTTTTTTTTAAATAGTCTGTATTGTCCTTGGTCCCAAAATTAACTAATATTTATTTACCTTAAGGTGAATGCGCAAGGACCACAGACAATTTAAGGTGAATGCGCAGTGGTAGTTCACGAAATTCAAATTTTCTTAGGTTTTTTGCAAGTCAGTGTCAGGTTGTGTCTTGATCAAAATATGATTTGCGACTATAACAGGTACGTCTTTACAGAATGATAAACATTCGAATCATTAATACATCTTTCTTATGGAAAAGATCTTAGCGAAAAATCTAACCTGAAAGATTCTATTCTAATGACTATAATTATGTAAATACATATATATTATAGTCGCGAATCATATTTGATGAAGATACAACCTGATACTGACCTGCAAATTACAAAAAAACGTAAGAAAATTTTAATTACAATAATAATAATAATATTCATTTATTTCAGGTCCGAGACCCTAAAACAACGACAGATAAAAAATACAAATATGTACTTGCAAAATCCATACAGTGTTAGTAACAAAATAAAAATAACTTTTGCCTAGTGTTAGTATAAATCAAAATCCGCGCAAAATGTTGAAAAATCGGAGAGCCAAAGCTCTCCGCTACAGTCCTCAGGATGCTTTTATGACTGTCCCTCACTCTCCTCAGTAGCGACTCAGTTTTCTTACGAATAACTGAATAGAAGCCGTCGGTACGGGCTTGCGCAAACATGTGCGACGCGCTACAGTAACGAGGCAACCCCAACAACATCCTGAACGCATTGTTATATTGGACACGCAGGACATCCAGCGATCTCTTAGTATAATCGACCCATAGACTAGCCTACGATTTTAATTATCGACCTTAAATTGTCCGTGGTCCCTTCCGAAACCAAACGGAAAAGACCCTGACTGGCGTTCTATTATTGCAGATTCTCACTGAACTAATGTAATATTTCTCTATGCCAATAGTACTTTCTAATTCCATACTAACTAAACTACAATTTGATATACGACAACACTACGATCAGTCTACACATTATTTTGTGTTTATTATATTTTTTCTGTAGGCTGTTTAGAGGTTTGTCAGTGCCACAAACTAATATATTTAAAATGAGATTCAGTGCTTTTTACGTGGTATGTCTAAGAAGTCTGTGGTGCTTTTATTTACACCTGCGCGCGCATCGCTAGTGCTGGCAAGCACGGCGCGCGGAAAAACAAAACTAGCGCGCCATTTTCCAAACAAGTTAATATTTAACGATACAAGTCTGTTTTTTCCTTGCAAGTGTGTTGAAAAACGTCGTATAAAACGCGTGTGCATTGATCATTAGACTCTCGGCTTTCTTATCGCACTCGCCTGCGGCTCGCGCGAATAATACCGCCTCGAGCATAATGATCAACATAGCACACATGTATCATAATGTACTATTTTTGCATAGTTATGTCCCATAATGTCTAGTAAAACAAACATCAGTAAAGAATTTTATGAATCAATAACAAATTATTATAAGTTTTACGATCCATAATCTTTCAAAAACTTTAAATAAATAATAAAATAATGTTGTAACATTAAGTATTTTATTACAAGAAAACTTTGTCGTCGTGAAAGTTAAACCGTAAAATTGTTTCGAAACGTTACCGTAAAATTACTATGATAAATATGAAACACACTACTTTGTTTAGCATATTCAAAACATATTTTAATTGTGGACTATCACACTAATATTATAAAGGCGAAAGTTTGTGAGTGTTGGGGTTTGTGTGTGTGTGTTTATAATATGTTTGTTACTTCTTCACGCTCAAACGGCTGGACCAATTTTGATAAAATTTTGTATGGAGGTAGCTGACATCCTGGATTAATATATCATAGACAACTTTTTATCCCGATATTTCCACGAGATCGACACTTATGCGGATGAAACCGCGGGGCACAGCTAGTATTTTTTAGAAAATAAAATATAAACATTATCATTATCATCATCATCTGCCTAGCCTTTTCCCAACTATGTTGGAGTCGGCTTCCAGTCTAACCAGATGAAGATGAATACCAGTATTTTACATGGAGCGACTGACTATCTGACCTCCACAACCCAGATACTGGGTAATACGATGCCCCACATGCCCCTTGGTAAGACTGGTTGTCAGATTTTCGGGCTTCTGACGACCTGTAACGATTGCCAAATATCTACTAATGACAGCCCCGAGGCACGGAGGCGACTTGATACGTAAAGATGGTCACCTATCCACGGACAAACCGCGGCAAGCGTAGCTTAACCTGATCGACCGACCTTTGACCTGTTGGTACTTAGCCACAAACCCCTCAAAAAAATATAAACACTATATGGGACTCAAACAACTGGCGAAGTGCGTGTGTACCATAGATATAACTGTTTTTTTTAACTTTTATATGGTGTTTATTATGTTAAGTACACTTCTGCCAAAACCTTCGGAGAAGAAAGGCGTGATGTTACGTAGATAATTTAATTATAACCCTCATTTTTGCTTACCGTAGTCGGGTAAAAAGTAAGTAAACCAAAAACAATCGGCATTATTCGAAATTTAAAATCTGACACTTAAAAATATTGAGGTTTTAATTTTTATATTGGCAACCCTTAGTGAGTCATAGACACCTCCCAAAATTGACAAATTAAGCAATTTAACCCTCGAAAATTAACCACATGTTCTCAAATTCTTTGTTACAAAAATTTTGACGAAAATATTTATGTCGATATATTAAAATTACTTGGGCTCAGCAAACAAGTAGGCTGGAAGCGAGATTGGTCATTCCTCAATGCGGTGTCACGACCGTGCCTGACTCTGCACTTATCGCGAGAACACCCCCCACCGACCCGGGCAGTGAGGGATGAAGGAAATTACGCGGCAAATGGAGTTTTAATTGAGTCTCATGTGAATTATCGAATTATGGTAGTTCCTAGAGCAGTGGTATCAGCCCCGACATAGAAAGAAAGAAAAGAAAGAAAGAAAAGTATTTATTGCGACTCGTACAGGAAGATCACAAACTAAACTAAACAGTAAAATCCAAGTTATAAAAAAATCCAAGTTATACAAAAAAAAGTAACAAAAGGAAAATGAAACAGAAAGTTCTATACGAGGCGAAAAGGCTCATATCTCAGCATGATGCTGCGACATTAAAAAAATAAATGTCACAGCGTTGTTGTTCATAGGAGTTGTAGGCCCAGGGTTCGAACCCAAACAGGCGCTTTACTTTGTGTTAATAATTTCACCACCACTGCTCTCAAAACGGTAAAGGAAAACATGGTGAGGAAACCGGCATGTGCTAGAAAAAAAAAAAAAATTTGAAGACATCTGACATCTATCAACCCGCACTTGGACGCGTGGTAGATTGCAGCCCACTCCCTCTCACAGAGAGGAGGCCCTTGTTCCAGCAGAAGGAACATTATAGGCTGATTATGGTTTATACCGTTAAAGATTATATTGAGGACAAAAAGGCATGGGATTGAGCTGCTTCCAATTTCTGCATTTTGAATGTTTTTTTTAAAATACACATTGACATTAAGAGCGTTTACGCTGTAGGGCATTTCATACAAACTTTCAAGTCCTTGTTTTTGGAAATTAATGAACCGATTTTAATGAAACTTCATATACACATAAGCAGGATACAAAGGTCTAAATAGTTAGTAGAAAACATTTTCGAAATGTCTTATTTAAATAAAGATAACTGGAAATCTCTGTTTCTATGGAAAGTTCAAAGTCGGTCTAATTTGGCTGTAACACTATTTTTCGAAAATGTCCTCTACTAACTTTTTAGACCTTTGTATCCTGCTTATGCGTATGAAGTTCCATTAAAATCGGTTCGATCGCGATCGCAGTATGGTATGATGGTGGAAGTAAGGGGAAGTAAGGGGAAATCGGTTCATTCATTTCGAAAAACAAGGGCTTGAAATTTTGTATGAAATGCCGTACGGCGTAAACGCTTTTAATGATGTTTTTATAAACAATGACATTTGCTTACTTTTTAAAGTATTATGTTATTTATTGTGAATGTGAAGACGATGTGGGTCATTTTATTAATTTTAGAGTTTTTTATTATTCTCTCTGTTCTGTTAGTTTTTTTTTCATGGTCTGGCAGTTTGAGTAATTTATGTGGCCTACCCAAATGTCCTTTCTTTGGTATTGTTCGTCGAATCGTTGAGTTCCTTAAGTCTTGAGTTGAGCTGCACGATATCTGACAAATGCGTGCACTGACTGGACAGGTCCTCTCAATCTGTGTGGTTGTTTCCTCAAAAGACCATCTCAGACATCGATCTACATGGTCTTCATATAACCTGACCAAGATTATGTCTGGACTTTAAAAGAGACTGTGACCTCTGAGTTTGTTTCGGCCTTTCTTCTCAGAGTAGTCAGATAGGAAACGCCGACTTCATCTAGTTTTAAAAAAACTTGATTGACGTGTAAAAGTGTTTGTGCAAACCTACTTACAAAAATAAAATCATTTATCATTTATGCTCTTCTTCGGTGCAAGAGGCTAGATGCGAGAAGCATAGAACCGTTTCATGTGGTGACGCATTGGAGAGGCATATGTCGCGCAGTGGTCGTCTTTCGGATGAAATGATGAAGATGATAGCTCCTTCGCATGCAGTCAGCCTTGCTAGAATCATCTACCTGACACGCAGATATTTTTCCCACGACAGGGCATGAACTATTCCGTTCCTAGTTCTAGATGAAAATACTACTACTACTTATATTGTTTTTGTGACAAATTTTCTTAACTAAAGTGGAAAATAAAGTGTAGAATCTTCAAAGATTTCTTTAGAAAAAAAAAACTTCCTTAACGACTCTACAAATAGAGCCATAATAAGTTGAATATTTAAAAACAAATAATAAAATAATTAGGTACTATGGTTCTACAGCGTCGTACAAACTTCTTGTTACAGAGAAAAGAGAAGTAATGAACGTTACAAGAAAACAATTTCCATAACGCTGCAGTTCATTGTACCCACAATTTTCTCACCGACAAACAACATCAATCATTTCAAAATTCTTACAATGCCGAAATCACATCCAATTCGTTCGTCGTTCGCGACAGATGCCGAAACATCCCCACCTGGGGGTGAACCCCTTTATCCCACCCCCCGTTGTGATGCACGCGAGTACTTGACGATTTTTCTGCTCATCCAGTGAATTTTAGAAGAATCTTACTCCTAATCCGTCTGTTCCGGCCGGATTTGCGGGGGATTTGAAAGGGAATTACTTTTAATGGTGATTTTTGTAGGTGTCATGCAAAGCACTGGAGGTTTTCTTTGAAAATGTATGGTGTACAAGGATTTGTTGTAGTTCTGAAAAAAAGTTATATAAAGATTTTTTTTTATGATAAATGATAAATGATTTTATTTTTGTAAGTAGGTTTGTACAAACCTACTTACAAAAATAAAATCATTTTTATATGGTAAAATCACTACTTTCTATCATGCATTATGGACATGGAAATTGTGACAGCATTCATGATTTCTTGCATGAGTTTCATATAGTTTGCTGAAGCGGAACAGAGTGGGTATATACAGGGTTATTGGAAAAACACCAACAACCTACAACCAGAAATCGCGAAAAAAAATCAGCTGTTCCCTACATTTTGAAGAGTTAACCGAACATAAATTTAGGGAACTGCTGATTTTTTTTCGCGATTTCAGGTTTGGTCCCATTGTAAAAGTTGTTCATAATAATGAGTACAATGACCTCTTAAGAGGTTGTTGGTGTTTTTCCAATAACCCTGTATATTGAAAAGCATCGATGCCGCTTTAGACGTATTATTTAATGATATGGTATGAATGAACTTAATACTGTGTGACCAAACCACTCTCAGATTCACAATGTTTTGACTGACTTACAACATAATACTATAATGTTTCCACTGCTGGGATAAAGGCCTCCTCTCTGTGAGAGGGAGCGGGGCCAGTGTTGGTTGGCCTGAATATGAATAAACTACATATCGCACCCGGAGGTGCGAATAAAACAGGGTTACAACTCGAAAAACTCATTTACAGGAATTTTCAGGTTGCTTTTCAGGAAAATTGAAAAACAACATATGTTATATTTTTTTGTAAGCTTTTCAAGTAGGTATAATTTTGATCACATAATAATTATAGTGTAAGAATAAAGACTGATTAACAAATCCGTGAGTTTATTTTTGCTTTTCTAAAAATCCATGTTTTTCGAGTTGTAACCTTATTTTATCGGAGGTGCGATATGTTTATTACAGAGAACATACCTATATGTGGCGTGCGTCATACACATAAGTACATATAATAAAAGCCTTACCACACAACCAGTCTGTTTGCTCTCAAACGTATCACAGCACAGACTAAACGATTTTTAATGCAAGAGAACCAACATAAAAATCACTAGAAAACTGTTTAGGGCGTTGTGAATTTTTAAAGAGGTGCAAATGAGAGGGTTCGGTTACCGGCCCGACGAGAAAAGCAAGCAATACATCCAACCTTTTGTTTTTGACTACCCTCCAAAATAACCATTCTAACTTGACCCCTCTCTTTTCCGAAAACTGCCGAATTTTTCCGAAGTTCGCTCCGTCTGGCAGGTCATTTAAAATTGGGCACACGGGGAGTGGTATAGAAATAACTTAAAAAGAAAAATTATGCTGCGAAAAAGAAAATGGGAATGTTGAATGAGAAAATGGTGGAAGCCGTGATGCTGGTCCTGGATGGCCACTGAGAGTGTGGACCTTATCTGAGTCTGGCAAAACTGTGAATTCACTCTGATTTTCTTGTATTTACAAGTTTTCAATACTATCCGTGTAATTTTTTAAAGGAATTGGAAAAAAAAACGTAGAAGTTACGCATTCGGCCATTTTTTTGTGCTTGCTAGAGCGTTATTGACATATTGTTAACTAGCTGCGCCCCACGGTTTCACCCGCGAAGGGTCGATTTCGTAGGAATATTGGGATAAAAAGTATCCTATGTGTTAATCCTGGTTATAAACCATCCGTGTGCCAAATTTCATCCAAATCCGTTCAGCCATTTGTGCGTGAAGAAGTAACAAACATACTAACACACTCACAAACTTTCGCCTATATAGTAAAGAAAGGTTATTTGGTGAGGGAGGCAATTTGGTGATAGACTCTTTAAAGTCTTCCAAAACATTACCTATGCACGCAATGTCGCGTAAGTATAATGATACTAGCTGCGCCCCGCTGTTGCACCCGCGTAAATGTCGATCCCGTGGGAATATCGGGATAAAAAGTAGCCTATATGTTAATCCACGGTGTCAGCTACCTCCATACCAAATTTTATCAAAATTGGTCCAGCCGTTTGAGCGTGAAGAAGTAACAAACATATAAACACACACACACACACACTCACAAACTTTCGTCTTTATAATATTAGTGTGATGTCACTACGTCTTGTCCACCTTTCTGGTGAACTGGTTGCATTATTCTGCGTTACTGCGTGCATAGGTAACGTTTTGGAAGACTTTTAAGAGTCTATCACCAAATTGCCTCCCTCACCAAATAACCTTTCTTTACCTATGATATTAGTGTGATGTGAAAGAAACTCTCGTCTGACTGTTAAGTACTTTTCACGCCATAACGGCTGCTCTAATTTCGAGGAAAATTGGCACAATGACCATGACTTGCGGGGTAATTACGTAACACACTATCAGTAGCAATGGGTTTCATTTTGACAGTTCAACAACATTCATTGCGTTATTCGCGTTGTTGAGCAGACACATTTTTCGAACATATGGAGCAATGGATTAGCAATATCCTTCAAAATGATTGAGTTTCTGATTGATAGTGTGTAACTCAATTAGGGTGTTGATTTTTCCGTGAAATAATTTCCGACGTCCGCGCCGGGTAGAAACGTTGGCAAATAATAATAATAATAAATATCTTTATTTCCCAAAAATACAGATAGAAAACATTTACATAAAACACTTGGATGCTGCAGAAATCTGTACACAATAAATTAATCTCTGTCTCTTAAACCTCTGTATCTTAAGAGACAGTGATTCGCAATGAGGTACAGACTCGACGCCAGCACATCAAGCTACCCGAAACTGTCAAATTTTCCTAATTAACTTTGAACCTTATGTTTCAGCGATAAGTTTGATAATCTATTAAAGAAATTTGACAGTGTAGTAGCTTGATGTGCTGGCGTCTGTATCTAAATTCAGTATCTCAGTTGACTTTTACGAATTACTCCACAAGCACCGTCGTAACTCACTAAAATCAATTAGAAACCACTTTTACTTACAACCAACAAAGTACCAAGCAACCGTGCTTTTATTTATAACAATTAAGCAACCGAAGTCGTGAGACACAATTAGTATTTAATACTACAGAAGACAACGCCTGAACATATTTTATTGCCAATAGATCACGACTCCAAATGTAACCGTGCTAAGCCATCTAATTTATTGAATCGAATGTTTATCCAATTATCGATTTAACAACAATGGAATCGATATAATCGCTCGATATAGATCGTTATCGATTATATCTTATAAGGTATGTTCGTGATCGCCCATTGTTTAGTTCTTGGCGATTCCGAGATATAATTGTAACGATAAGTATCAAGCTTATGACAATAGAATAGAAATAGCACTTCGTAAGGCCGTATTTTTGTATTGTTACACTTTTTTTTCCTAGATTGAATGGTTTTCGTGACGCCTTACGCTGATTTAAGGCTCCCCGCAAGCAGTCGCGTCGCGACTCCGATAGAAAAATTTCCGTGAAGTTTTCAGAGAAATTGTTCGACCAGAGTCACGTCGTGGTCGTGGGAGCCTTTACAGGTACATCATTTTGTTCTAAGATATAGAAACACGCTTGCTCATTGTCTTTTAAACAAGGTGATAGTTCTATCTCTTATCTTTTATAAGGTTTGTCGGCCATTTTCAGGGTTTGTTGCTTCATGGCGAGAGATTAACGAACCTTCGAGATAGGTTTTATGAAACCTTCATTTAATGTGCTGACCAGTTGAAAAGTAGTATGATTTGTGAAAGACTATTACGGGTTTTATCGCAATTTGGTGGTTTTTTGTAGCCATCTATGTAAGTATAGCATAATAAAATGGCGTAAAACACAATGTTGTCAGCATTAAAGAAAATTGCCAAGTTAGCCGGGAATTTGATTCGTAGCAGATGTGGAACGCTAGTTCACCGACCCAATCTACAGTTGTGTCTAATTTGTTGCATTTAGTCAATACTGAAAATCAAATATCATTTATCCAATAATTTGACGTTTGGCTGAGGATCAGCAGTTTTTGAACGTCAAAATTACAATGGGAGGTTTTTTTTGAGTATTAAAAAAAGAACGTAGTTTCCAAGAACTCTGTAGATGGCGTTAAACTGACTACGTTACTAGGTGCCTAAGCCAAAACGCTTGGGAAAAAAAACATTGCGTCACGTCACATACGCTCGTTGACTGTTATTTTCGTTTGCTTTCCTTTTACGATCTCAAAATTACATCCAAGTGAAATAATCAAACAATTATGTGACGTTCCGTTCCTTGCAGTAACTTACGTAACTTACTTAAGTTCAGCGCCATCTATCCAGCGACTAGGGAAGAGTTTAAAAAGAAAATCCCTCATTGGGGTAAAGTCCCCCAAAACGCCCACTCTTCACTTTCTGGTGCTTTAGCTGGAAAGAAGGAGGGACGCAACAAACGCCCAACAGTAATATATCCATACGTTCAGATGTGAACGTCTTTTGAGTGATAACTTATGCGTTATCAGCCTAAAATGTTCCCACTGCTGGGACTCAGGCCTTCTCTCTTCCAGAAGGAGTGATCTGTAATCAACCAATTGCGCCCAGTGCGGGTTGGTAGTTGTCACATGTCTTCGAATTTTTGGTTCTAGGACATGCCGGTTTCCTCACGATGTTTTCCTTCACCGTTTTTTGAGATCAGCGGTGATGAAATTATTTGTAAAAAGTAAAGCGCCTGTCTGGGTTCGAACCCACGACCTACAACTTGTGAGTCGGGGCCATTACCTGTGGGCCACCACAGCTCACTGGTAACTTATGACTGACTAGCTGTGCCTCGTGGTTTCACCCGCATAAGTGTCGATCTCGTGAGAACATCGGGTTAAAAACTATCCTATGTCCCTTCCTGGGAGTCAAACTACCTCTGTACCAAATGTCATCCAAATCGGTTCAGCAGTTTAAGCGTGAAGCAGACAGACACACTTTCGCATTTATAATATTATAGTATGGATTTAAAATCCAAAAATCCGTCTTCGTCCAAACTTTTCGTGCTCGTTTTCGCACAGCTTTTTGGCTCAAAAACCGTTGTCTGAGCATGCATCCACTCATGTTGGTACCACGACTGGGTGTCTTGAGGGTAACACTTGTTTTCTTATTTTGCTGCTTCTAAATGGAATGGAACCTTGTGTAGCATGCATGTTGAGGGTTTTGAGTGACGCTTCGTTTTTTTGGAAGTCTGAGGGTTGAAAAACATGTTGGCACCCTTATGTGTTTGAAAGAAAAGCGTGTAGAAACCCTTTTCTCAGGCTGTAGTCAAAAAGTTAAAGTTGTAGCGGGTTTCCAAAATTTGAGACAAATAATCAAATACAACCAAGGTAACCGACATAGCCCGAAGAATTGCCAAACTTAAGTGGCAGTGGGTAGGGCACATTGCTCGCAGAACAGATGGCCGATGGGGCCGAAAGGTTCTGGAGTGGCGACCGCGTACCGGAAGATGTAGCGTTGGAAGGCCTCCCACAAGGTGGTCCGACGACCTTGTGAAGGCCGCAGGAACCCGTTGGATGCGAGAAGCAGAGAACCGGTTGAAGTGTAGGTGCTGGGGGGGAGGCCTATGTCCAGTAGTGGACGTCTTTCAGCTGAAATGATGATGATGATGAATCAGATATATATAATCATGTCTGTATTCCCCAAAGGGCAAGGCAGAGGTGGAAAGCACGTCCACATTTCCCCAGATATTTTGTACCTATATCATTTATGACGTGGACACAATTCAGACTTGAAGCCAGCGAGACAGTACAATAAAGTAGTGAACTAATGAAAGGCTTGTCTTCTATGGCATATTTCCAAGTTTTCAAACTAGATATTTAAGGGGGACGCGCTAAGGTATCTTCCGAAATTTCTTGCCTTTGCAATTTGTAAGTCAATGTTCCTACGGTTGTATGGTGATCAGTGACGTAACTATACCGTTTGGGGCCCGTAGCAAATTCAAGAGATGGGGCCCCCTCCCTTAATGTAAAGAAGCTCAACCAACGTTATAGTTTTTTTTTTTTATTAGCACTTCTCCCGTGACTTCTTCCGCGTACATTTCATATTTCCCCTACAAAATTTAACACCTGATTGCTTCTGTCCTTATGTTAGGATCCTCCTGTGCTCATGGCCCTCTCGGGCCGGGGGCCCTCTGGCTGGGGGCCCGTGGCATTTTGCCCCAATGCTGCCCTATAGTTACGCCACTGATGTTGATTATAACAAATTCAATATAATAATGCGTTCAGGGTGCTGGTGGGGCTCCCACACTGCTGTAGTGCGCCTGCGATGTTTGCGAAAGCTCACATAGACGGTTTTCACACTGTTTTGAGGCGCCGCATCGCTTCGTTGATGTTCCGCACGCGGGAGTGCGCCAACACCATCCTGAACGTGCTCAGCCACAGCTGGACAGCCCCCTTCTGGGGCACTGGGCTTAAGCACAAGTGTGTGTGTCCGGAACCCCAGTGGGCGGTAAATACTTAAATTAATTTTTCTTTTATTCTTATTTTTCTTTTATTTTTTATTTTTAATGTACTTAACATAGTTTATAAGTTGTACCACCTACTAACAATACTATGGGCAAAATTGACTGAATTAAAGAGATTTTATTTTATTTTATTTATTTATTTAAAATAATGATTCACGACCGTATCAAATACATTTTTACAAAATATATCGTTAGAATCATCAATACAACTCTCTGAGTAAATTTTGGCGTCTATATCATTATTTCATGAAATAGTCAATAGGGTAATTTGAACTTAGAGAAATGCATTGACTATTTAAATGATAAGGTATAATTCTGTAATTACAACCTGCAAATTACAAAAAACTGGCCAAGTGCGAGTCGGACACGCACACGAAGGGTGCCGTACGACAAGGCAAAAACGTCGAAAAAAAACGACTGTCATACTGAACTTCGAAGTTCAAAATACCGATGTAGAATGTTCATGATCGCGATGTACGGAACTTCGAAAGTTTGTTATGACGCATTACTTCATTGAGAATGTTCATCATCGCGATGTACGGAACTTCGGAAGCTTGCCATGACGAATTACTCAATTTCGAATGATCATTTTTCAATTTCGTAATTAGACACTATTTTTCTTGTTAGTAATTGATGTGTATTAATAATATGCATAACAAATTTGAATAATGGATTCGAAAAATAAATAATTACGAAATTATAAATAGCTATTGTGCATAAATGCAGTGCCTACATTTTGGTTCTCGATAATGATCATTCGAAATAGAGTAATTCGTCATAGCAAACTTTCGAAGTTCCGTACATCGCGATGATGAACATTGTCAATGAAGTAATTCGTCATAACAAACTTTCGAAGTTCCGTACATCGCGATCATGAACATTCTAAATCAAGTAATTCGTTATAGCGTACCTTCTAACTCACGTAATTCGTAATTTTAAACTTTATGAATACAGTACATCGGTATTTTGAACTTCGAAGCTCAGTATGACAGTAAAAAAAAACACGTCTTTTGTATGGGAGCTCCCTTAAATATTTATTTTATTCTGTTTTTAGTATTTATAGTAATAGCGGCAACAGAAATACATCATCTGTGAAAATTTCAACTGTCTAGTTATCACGGTTCATGAGATACAGCCTGGTGACAGACGGACAGTGGAGTCTTAGTTGGAGTCTTTGGGTACGGGACCCTAAAAACTAAAAGAAATTTTGCGGGCCACCACCGGTTGCTTCCGTCTTAACATTGAAACAAGTATATTTATTAAACATACAAAATGGTATGCTTGAAAATCTAAACTAAACAACATCGGCTATCTCTACCAATTTATCGAAATTTACTTCAACTTTACCTAAGCCCCTATGCTGCCCATCACATTAACTATCCCAGACAAAGGGGCTCCTGCCATTGGGTTCCAGCACTGGACACTTCCTCCATTATTATCGCCAAATAACATTCGAATATCGCATTAAATTCCTTTTAAATCTACTTTATAACGTCCTTATATCACACAATATGACCACATTTCACTCAGGTTAGGTTAAGTTAGGAATAAAGGTTCATGCACATATATCAGTCACGTCACCGATCAACCACTTTAAAAATTTAGTCAAGTGGTAGTCGGAGGGGCTCGTGGCGAAGTGGAGGACTCGTCGTTAAGTAACAGCCTGCGGATTGATCGATCAAAGTTGGTCTGGGCTGACATTTAGATCTTTGGCAGCCTTTACGAATAATCAGAAGTCCGAAAGTCGCACAACCAGGGATTATGTATTACCCAGTAACTGGGTTCTGGAGTTCAGATAAGGAGGATTTAACCGCATCTGGTTAGACTGGAAACCTAACCCCAATATAGTTGGAAAAAGGATAGACAGTTGAATATGCGACATCGTAAGACATCAGTCACCGGCCAAGATGGAACTTGAAACGTGTATTGTTGCGAATTAACTAAACTGACCAGTCTTACGATGTCGCATATTCAACTGTCTATCCTTTGTGTGTTGTTTTAGTGTGTGGTCACACATACAGTACATCACGACCCTAATGTTGACGTGTCTGATCGGCGACTTGACGGTGACGTCAATGATGTGTGTGCATGAAATTTTACTTGGGAAAAATGCCGTGTGAAGTGGACACAGTCGGCACATACTTTCCGAAAGCCTAGAATGAAGCTGACATGCGTAGATAACTATCTCTTTTAAAGCGACAGGTCTAAACAATGTAACTTAAAACGCTGCGGCGAGTTATTTGAAAACAACTTCTGTTTGTAACATACATAGTGTTAAGAAGTTTGTTCAATAGACGCCTAAGCTGAAGACCAACTCTCGTAATTAAAAACGTTAAAAATCTAGCTTGTCAAAAATGTAGGGTAATTATAGGTACTTTTGATAGATTGAGACATGAGATCAGACTGTGAACCTTAGACAAAGAAAAGTATAGACGGCGGGTATCTCCATTTCATTTCCACAAGAAAGGGACAAAGTATTGAGTTATTATAAGTAACAGAAAAGGATAAAGCTATACTATTTCCGTCTCTCAGTGCGTGCCAGTTTTTTCAAGGCAGCTACTCATGTAGCCTATGTTAGTTAAGTTAGTTTTTTGTCTCATGTGTGGCCACGCTACCCGATGCTCTATAGCTTTCTTACTCTAAGCTGTGAACGTTCTTAAAATTATGGGAATTACCCCCCAAATTTTTCTTCATCACCTTTTAGAGTCCATTAACTGGGCAAGAGGCAAAAGCAAAGGAATCACTTCTGACCCATTATTTGGAACGAAGTTCCTTCATTCTCCATAGAAAAGGGAGGATCCTCCGACTAGACGGGTGTAGTACTTTAGTCTGGTGGGCTAGGTACTGCCCAACGATTGGTGGTGCACATTATTTTTAGTATATGCGAAACCCGAAACACGTGTCTAGTATTTTTATGTAAAGAATCTATGTACAAAATTTCAAAACTGTATCATGAAAAATCACAAAGTTATAAGCTTGTTATGTTACCTGTTCGTCCGTACAAAAACATGCTCACCCATGGGATTCAATGGAAATAGCAAATGGGACCCATCGTTAATACAAAAAAATGGGATTCAAAAGTAGGATCCAACGTTAATATCTCGCCGCTCGCGCCGTGCCGCCTGTCTTGCGCTCATTGATAATAGTACCTAGGTACCTAATCTTTCGGCGCGCAGATTGGTGTCGCGCGGGGTCCAACTTTTAACCTTTTTTAAATATTTTTGGGGCAAAATATAACATGGGGTAAAAATTATTGGAATCGATTCAGTTACTTATTCTGAACAAACTATATTAAGGTTTCGCATATACTAAAAATAACGTTGTATATGCTAGTCACGCGGTAAACTCTGCTTGCGCGATGCAGGATTTTGCGTGACGTCAGTATGATATGTAGTTCGCATGTGGCTATGTAGATCACACCTGTTCAAAATTAAACGCCAACTTAGTCCAGTGCAAACTCATCTTAACAAACCGCTTGTGTGCTTAGAATCCACCAGTAAAAGCAATATGTTGTCACGGCTAAAACAGTTGACTGAACAAGGACATAAGGCTGTTGCAAATGGCCACTGTCACTTTGAAAATTTTACTGCTAATACGATGGGCTTACCTGGCCAGGCATGGCGAACATAATTGGCCATACATTTTAGATGAGATATCATAGTTTAGTGACTTTTGTCTTAGACCTGTTTGAATTTAATATAGATAACCCTTCGTCTTATTAACGTGCGTTATGATGAAGAGTTGTCTGTATTTGATAATGTAAGTCAGGCTTCTCAAAATATGACTTATAGAGTACTAGCTGCACCTCGCGATTTTACCCGTATAAGTCTCGATCCGTATACCGGAAATAAAAAGAGTCCTATGTCCACCCATGTGCCAAATTTCATCCAAATCCGTTCAGCCGTTTTAGCGTGAAAGCGTCACAAACAAACGTACAAAAATCAAATCTTTTCTCGCGGCGGTGGACATCCATGAGGATGTACCTCACCGGAAAAAAAAAAGCAAAGATGTAAATTAGCGATGAACTTGGGGTAATAAAATTATATTTACATGTTTGACTGGTTAATGAATTTTCATTATGAGGCTCACCTTTAATAATACAGCCTAGGGGGAAATGTGTGTTTAAAATCTTATTTAATTATTACTAGCTTCGCCCCGCGGTTTTACCCGCGTAAATGTCGGTCCCTTGGGGAATATCGGGATAAAAATGGCCTATATGTTAGTCCAGGGTGTCAGCTACCTCCACACAAAATTTTATCAAAATTGGTTCAGCCGTTTAAGCGTGAAGAAGTAACAAACATAAGTAACACACAAACTTTCGCCTTTATAATATTAGTGTGATTCTCGTCTCTACCTTGTATATACTTCGAACTAACCCTTACAGGTGCTTTCTAAATCTAAAGATACCATTATCGCCACAAAAAGGGTGGAAAATCCAACAAACCCCATTACTGTACACATGTTAAATTCACAAGAGGTTCATTAGCACCACCCGGGAATCGAAGCCGGTACAATGACGCCGCGGGTGTCACGAGAGCCTATTGTGCGACGTACCGTTGGTCTATCGATCTGTTTGTACTTAATGAAGTTCATCTTCAGGCATGTTGGGGTAGGCAGATTTTGAAGTGGAGTCAATAATATGAAATGGCTCATGAAGCTTTAGATAGGATTTCTAGTATATAGGGTCAAATTTAATTAGCTTATTAGAGGGGCTTGTGGCTAAGGTCAACGATCAAGCAACGATCAGGTTAACTACATTTGCCGCGGTTGGTCCGTGGATGGGTGACCATCTTTACATATCAAGAAAATTCAAATTCAAATTCAAAGCATTTATTTCAATTAGACCTTGTACAGGCACTTTTGAATTGTCAAAATTAAATAGTCTGTCAGTTAGTCCGAAAGTTGAAGCTAGTTGCCCATTCCAAAACGTAGATCTCTATGGAGAAGAACGGGCAAGAAACTCCATGGCCACTCTTTTAAATCAAGAAAAGCACGTTAAGCTGTTGGTCCAGGCTTTCAATTGTGGATTGACAGTCGTTACGGGTCGTCAGACACGTCGTTAGTCTGTGTGGTGCCGGACCTAAAGAATACCACCACCCCTTACTTCCCGTGGGTGTCGTAAAAGGCGACTAAGGGCCGTACCGGAGAATGGGCAGCAGCGTTCTCTATGCATTCCACGAAACCGATGAATGTTGTCGACTGAAATTTAATTTGATACATGAGCTGTTTATTTTCTATTAATAAAATAAAATTTAATTCGACAACATCCATCAGTTTCTTACTAAACTTCAACTATATCCGACGACCCTGCATACTTATCTCTTTTGTTGACCTAAGAAGATGCTAGAATGATAACTGGAAGTAGAAACCATTCATAAAGAAGGCCCTGTTATGCAGGGAAATGGCTCGGTATTATGCATCCGAAGCTTGACAGGGCAATGAATGGATGTAGGATATCACAAAGACGTTGCAGGCGCCAATAACAATGATTCAATATCAGGTTACGGAGGCTGATGGAGCTAATTGTTACTAAGATACCTATAATACAGCCGTAGCGTAGTTTGTATTTTGGTCTATACATAGATAACTTGAATACATATTTGTTGATGGCTGATGGTTTTTAGGGTTCCGTACCCAAAGGGTAAAAACGGGACCCTATTACTAAGACTCCACTGTCTGTCTGTTTGTCACCAGGCTGTATCTCATGAATCGTGATAGCTAAACAGTTGAAATTTTCACAAATGATGTATTTCTGTTGCCGCTATAACAACAAATACTAAAAACAGAATAAAATAAATATTTAAGGGGAGCTCCCATACAACAAACGTGTTTATTTCGGCGTTTTTACCTTGTGGTACGGAACCCTTCCTGTGCGAGTCCGACTCGCAGTTGGCCAGTTTTTTTTTATCATGTACTAAGCATATAATTATGTTATGGTATTCATTATGGTGTATCAAAGTTTTGTCTACGATTCATCTTAAAGGTACTTTAAAGGGGGTAGCCCCTTTATTTAATTTTTCTTCCGTTTTTTGCAATTTGCAGGACAGTGTCAGGTGGTATGTTGAACAAAATATGTTCATATAACCCTATTGATTGATATTTCAAGAAATAGTCATTCAATAGAGTTTTATGAACTTCTAAGTTCAACTTATCTTGTTTGGTTCAGTTGTATTGATGATTTTTATGATTATAATTCTGTAAATACATACTTGTTACGATCGCAAATCATATTTTGATCTGATTTATTCCGGTCTGATCCCCTGAACCCGCCCTCCACCTCCCCTCCTCGATCCCATGCTAGTTCGTCTTCTGTTTTAATCTCTGTCTTATTCACTTTATCTAGGTCCACATACAACCTGACACTGCACTACAAATTGCAAGAGTCGTTAGAAAATTTTAATTTCGTGGGTTACCCTGGCCCATTATTAAAGTGCCTAGAAGATGAATATTGTAGTCCATCTCCTTTAAAGTGCCTAGAAGATGAATATTGTGCTCCACCTCCTTTAAAGTGCCTAGAAGATGAATATTGTGGTCCACCTCCTTTAAAGTGCCTAGAAGATGAATATTGTAGTCCATCTCCTTTAAAGTGCCTAGAAGATGAATATTGTGCTCCACCTCCTTTAAAGTGCCTAGAAGATGAATATTGTGCTCCACCTCCTTTAAAGTGCCTAGAAGATGAATATTGTAGTCCATCTCCTTTAAAGTGCCTAGAAGATGAATATTGTGGTCCACCTCCTTTAAAGTGCCTAGAAGATGAATATTGTAGTCCATCTCCTTTAAAGTGCCTAGAAGAAGAATATTGTGGTCCACCTCCTTTAAAGTGCCTAGAAGATGAATATTGTGGTCCACCTCCTTTAAAGTGCCTAGAAGATGAATATTGTGGTCCACCTCCTTTAAAGTGCCTAGAAGATGAATATTGTAGTCCATCTCCTTTAAAGTGCCTAGAAGATGAATATTGTGGTCCACCTCCTTTAAAGTGCCTAGAAGAAGAATATTGTGGTCCACCTCCTTTAAAGTGCCTAGAAGATGAATATTGTAGTCCATCTCCTTTAAAGTGTCTAGGAGATGAATATTGTGGTCCACCTCCTTTAAAGTGCCTAGAAGATGAATATTGTGCTCCACCTCCTTTAAAGTGCCTAGAAGATGAATATTGTAGTCCATCTCCTTTAAAGTGCCTAGAAGATGAATATTGTAGTCTATCTCCTTTAAAGTGCCTAGAAGATGAATATTGTAGTCTATCTCCTTTAAAGTGCCTCGAAGATGAATATTGTAGTCTATCTCCTTTAAAGTGCCTAGAAGATGAATATTGTAGTCCACCTCCTTTAAAGTGCCTAGAAGATGAATATTTTAGTCCACCTCCTTTAAAGTGCCTAGAAGATGAATATTGTGGTCCACCTCCTTTAAAGTGCCTAGAAGATGAATATTGTAGTCCATCTCCTTTAAAGTGCTTAGAAGATGAATATTGTGGTCCATCTCCTTTAAAGTGCCTAGAAGATAAATATTGTAGTCCATCTCCTTTAAAGTGCCTAGAAGATGAATATTGTAGTCTATCTCCTTTAAAGTGCCTAGAAGATGAATATTGTAGTCCATCTCCTTTAAAGTGCCTAGAAGATGAATATTGTGGTCCACCTCCTTTAAAGTGCCTAGAAGATGAATATTGTAGTCCATCTCCTTTAAAGTGCCTAGAAGATGAATATTGTAGTCTATCTCCTTTAAAGTGCCTAGAAGATGAATATTGTAGTCTATCTCCTTTAAAGTGCCTCGAAGATGAATATTGTAGTCTATCTCCTTTAAAGTGCCTAGAAGATGAATATTGTAGTCCATCTCCTTTAAAGTGCCTAGAAGATGAATATTGTGGTCCATCTCCTTTAAAGTGCCTAGAAGATAAATATTGTAGTCCATCTCCTTTAAAGTGCCTAGAAGATGAATATTGTAGTCTATCTCCTTTAAAGTGCCTAGAAGATGAATATTGTAGTCCATCTCCTTGAAAGTGCCTAGAAGATGAATATTGTGGTCCACCTCCTTTAAAGTGCCTAGAAGATGAATATTGTAGTCCATCTCCTTTAAAGTGCCTAGAAGATGAATATTGTGCTCCACCTCCTTTAAAGTGCCTAGAAGATGAATATTGTGCTCCACCTCCTTTAAAGTGCCTAGAAGATGAATATTGTAGTGTGACGTTGCAAAATAGATACGTTTGTTGTCGTTCTGTGCAGGCTCGTGGAGCGTAGTCTCCGCGTCACTAGATGGCGTTAGGGTCGTGGTGTATCATGAACATTTATAGTAAAGTCACAAATCGATAAGATTTATTTAGTCTGTGGAGGAATATTCTGGAGTTCGAACTGACAGATAGGTTTAAAAAGCAAAAGGAGGTTTCCGTTATTTGCGACTCTTTACTCGAGCGAAAAGGCTGATTGAGCCAATTGAGCGGGACTTATTCCTGGTGGAACCTGAACGTTCCCAAATAACCCGATGGGGTTTTGTTAGGAGTGCTTGAAGCTGAATCCTGTGAGTATTCAACCATTTTCTTTGTTCTTGCTGGATAGCCTGTAGCCTAGGTTTTACATGTTGTGTTCTGACACTAGGACGTTGTTACAGGTCTGGCTGTTAAGCTAGCCTCTTAATTTTCCGGTCGGGGCTATGCGCGACTAAGTCGTGAAGCCTTGGAGCAGCCCTGAGATCAGGAGATTGGAAATTGATCCGGGCGCCGGCAACTTTAAGGATGTCCCTTGTGGTGTGGTCCTCTGTTGACGAGGAAGGCCTTACCTAGCCGAATCCAGGCGATGAGGGAAGTTCGCCGCTCCAGGTAACGCAAGCGTCACCATTTATGCCCGTAGGCCACGTTCTACGTGTGTTCGCAGGTTTATCCTGCGAGCGACGCTAAGGGCCGGAAAGCCGTCAACTGAGAGGGTCTGAGAACGTTAACTGACGGTTTTATTTATACCGAGAGAACATTTAGTTGATCTATAGTGTCATAATTTAATCTATGAGAGAGTTAGGCCTTTTGTAGGAACTAGGTGATAAGACCAGTTGTTATAAAGTATTGTGTCTCGGGTTTGCTTTGCCTAATCTTTATTTTCCCTATATGAGCACAATCCAATAGGTTGATACTTGTACGGTTGAGCTAAAGTTATTAAGTGGTTCATCTCACGGACTCGATATAGCGATTCTGAGAATTTGTCATTGTCTCATGCAGGCGTACACTCCGGTACGACCAGGTACGGAGACTGGTTGTATGGAAGTGAATGCCCAGGTGTTTGGGGAAAGATAGTTATTACTTTGGTGGCTCGCCACATACTTTATTTATGTACCTTCATTTGTGTATTGTTACAATAAACTTTGTATTGTGTAATTAGGTACTTGTTTAATTGAATCATCCCCCAACAGATTATTTGTATAAATTTACA
The DNA here is from genome assembly GCA_916614155.1 of Mesoligia furuncula. NCBI lineage: Eukaryota > Metazoa > Arthropoda > Insecta > Lepidoptera > Noctuidae > Mesoligia > Mesoligia furuncula. Next base: position 22,912,570 of record OU744808.1, read on the forward strand.
GGGTTACAGTTGGCGCCCAACGGTGTATAATTATTTAATTGTTTATGGTGTACAGTTCTCGCCCTAATGTATATAATTATTTAATTGTATAAGGTGAACAAATTAATAACCAGTATCTCTCTCTTTCTCTCAGTCCTATCAGTTGGCGGAATTTCGTTTTAGTTTAAGGCTAGTTTTAAGTTTTAAATATAAAGTGGTCAACGAACCACAATCTGACCATTTCTTTTGTTGGACCGGTAAGGTGTAGAGTGTTGATAAAGGTCATTAACCTATTTGAATTTACAACACAAGTTGGAGAATTTGCATTGTGGTAACTGTTTTGAGATTATTATATGTAGGTGCTCAATGTTTGTTTGAAGGTTGGTGACTTAATATATTCTATATTTTAGAAGTTTATGTAACACATTAAGTTGCATTCTTGGTAGTTTAATTATTGCAACACACAGGTTCAAGTAATAAATAATTATTTCAACTGGACAAAAATTGGTAAAGAAGAATAACATAACAGTACATGTTATCTTTGTAGTTGTTTAAGTTCATGATCAAATAAACTGTATTGCATTTATATAGTGAAACAGTGTATTATATTACATTAAACCCAACAGACTTCTGTTAAATTGTTATAAAAGAATTGGGGGTAAACTTGATTTTGTGAACCGTGCAAATGAAAAGTTCTCAGAGGTGATTTAGTAGTCTCTTAATTGTTTTAGAGGTAACATAATATCACTACAGGCAAGTTCACTCATATTCATTGGTTTCAGCAATACAGGTAGCAACAGTTTGGTAAAATTATTGAACAACAATAGTCAACTTCCATTGAAACTGAACACTTGGAATATTTTGTGACAACTGGTCGGTCATTTAGATGTTTAACGATTTAACACTCATAATTGAACCCAGATTGCAAATACAAACGCAGCATTCCATAAAATAGCATTTGTTTAGATAGTTCGACATTCGTTTTCATACATTGGTATTTAACCTATAAACACATTGACAGTTTGACATTGGTGACATTTGACGTTTGAAATATTGTGCGTTCGGAAACGAGATTAAGTTTAGTGATCGATACACGTTTTGCGTTTAGTTAACTGTTATTTCTTTTGCGTTTCACTATGGATTTAGAGACAGTTTATATACATTCCCTTCTACGTGACGAACTGTCATATGAGGTTGCAGTTCGTGCAGAAACACCAGCAGATACAGTTTTTAAGCTTCGGAAACAACTTAAATCACTCTGTTTAGGCTTCAGTCCCTCTGAGTTTGTAGATGAAGAGTCTGACATTAGTAAGGAACTGGATACGATCCAGCTTAAGCTAAAGGAGTTGCAAGCCAAGGTTGATGGTGCCGAAAAGACTCGAGACAGGTACAGTCTTGCTCGTGCTAGGGCTTTGTATTGCCATTTATTCCATCGTCTGCATAGATTAGCTTGTACGGAGGATAAACACAGTGTCGTGCAGGAAAAGCTTAAGGTTATGTTAAGGGGTTATGAAGCTACACTTCACAAATTGTACAGTCGTTCGGAGGTAGGAAGGAAACAGTCTGAGTCCGAAAAGCCAGAGGCTGAGGACAACTTCGATAACAATCAGTATGCAGTAAGTAAAAATATTTGTAAATGGAATGTCACATTTGATGGAAAGTCGTGTCCATTTTTGTTTCTAGATTCAATCGCTGAACGTGCCAAGGCTTTTAGAATAGGGGATGCAGTTTTGTTTGATTCGGCTTTTGCATTTTTTAAGGGTGACGCTTTAATATGGTACAGGAGTGCAAAATGTCAAGTGGCTACTTGGAAGGAGTTAGCAGATCTGCTCCTTAGGGAGTTTCATGCCATTGACTATGAGGACAACTTACTAGATGAGGCCAAGAAACGGATTCAGGGAAATGATGAACCCGTTCATATGTATTTTGCCGTCATGAATGGGTTATTCTCACGTTTGAAGACACCATTAACAGAACCAGAAAAGATAAAATTACTCAAAAAGAACGTCAAACCATCCATATCTAGGGGTTTAGTATTAGTAAAGCCAGATTCAGTGGCAGAACTAAAGGATTTTGCTCGACTTCTGGAGGCTGAAGATATAAAGTCAAAAACCTACACTAAATCCACTTCACAGTCAGAATCAACTGATCATAATAAACAGAAACCAAAAGTAGCCAGCGTAAACCACCATGTCAATAGAAACAGATTTAGGAATAGAGAGAAGCCAAAACCACAATCTTCTCAGAAGGAGATAAAATGTTTTAGATGTGGTAAGTTAGGGTTCACAGTAAAAACTTGTCCAGAATGTAAAAAAGAACCTAAACATGCAAAAAACTAGTATCAACAATCTGTCACCAACCACCGGAACCGGTCGATCCAGGTGAATGGAAATCTTGGTTAGAATTTGTTTCTAATTTTTACAAGTACAATAGATCTGTGTCAGCACTGTTTAAGCCAGACAGGGGAAAAGATATTCGGCCATATTTAAGTGTACATTTATATGATGTAGTATTATACGGTTTATTAGATTCAGGGGCAGATATTTCAATAATAGGCAATGGAGCCCATGAAAAGTTTATTAACTTAGGTTATTCATTAGATACCTCGGTTGAGTTGAAGCAAAAGATTCTCGTTGCAAATGGATCAGAAAGCAGTCCTATAGGTATTTTAAGGTTACCTATTACTTTTAATAGTGTAACTAGGATTATTAATTTTTATGTTATTCCTTCCATAACATCAAATGTAATATTAGGGGTGGATTTTTGGATAGCTTTTAGTTTGATGCCTCAAATGTTTAAACACATTAGTTATATTGAGACACCTAAACAATTTATGCAATTTAATAACAATTCTAGTAAAACAATAGTTAACTCAGTTGAATCATTTGATAATTTGAGCCCGGAACATAAAACAATAGCGGAATTAATAGTCCAACAATTTCATAACATATCGTTTGAGTCAAAAGGTTTGGGTAGAACACATTTGATACAACACGCAATTGACACTGGCGACACATTACCCATAAAGTCCAGACCATATCCAATGTCACCGGAAAAGTTAAAGGAACTTCATAAGGAATTGGACAACATGTTGAAGCTCGATGTGTACCACCACATCGAGCTTCAACATGTTGTCCAATTCCTTATGAAGTTCCTTTAACTTTGTGTGTGACCAAGTGAGAGTCCATGGAACAATCCAGTCCTTATGGTTCCAAAATCAGATGGTACATTGCGGTTCTGTCTGGATTGTAGGAAGCTTAATGCAGTTACAAAAGGGGATGCTTATGCAATACCATACATACCTCAAATCCTAGATAGCCTCAAAAACGCAAAATATATAAGCTCAGTAGATTTCAAATCTAGCTTTTGGCAAATACCGTTAGAGGAAGCCTCACGGGAGAAAACCAGCTTCACTGTTCCAGGTAGAGGACTATTTGAATTTAAAGTAATGCCGTTCGGACTTTGCGGAGCTCCAGCTCGACAGCAAAGATTAATGGATAGGTTGTTTGGGCATCCGTTTTGTAGCGATATAACCAAAGGGTTAATATTCTGTTACGTTGATGACATCTGCGTAGTGTCAGAGGACTTAGACACACATATACTTCTGTTAAAAAATTTAAAAAACCCCCGACACAAAAAAATAATAAAATTAAATGTAAGTAATTGGAAAAGGATCAAATAATTTAAAAACCCCCAACTTAAAGAATCTAGGTAACGAGACTAAAACAGATAAATTCATATGGCAGTCGGGGGACCTCTTAGCATAGACAGTGTTCCACAGAACGGTCCCCCGACTTCCATATGAATTTATCTGTTTTAGTCTCGTTACTTAGATTCTTTAAGTTGGGGGTTTTTAAATTATTTGATCCTTTTCCAATTACTTACATTTAATTTTATTATTTTTTTGTGTCGGGGGTTTTTTAAATTTTAAATTTAATTTTTTATTTCATGCTTTTTGTAGGGACTCCTTAATATTTGTATTTCATTTCTTTTATTTTCTTGCGTTTTAAGATTCAGGTAATTTGGTGTTTAGTCAGGTTTTTTATCCGTCAAAAAATAATTATTAATTTATAGTTGAAGAATAATTTTTAACAAGTATTTCGTAGCGTTAGATATCTTAGGTATTTCAGATCTAGTTTATAAAATGGGACTGCGACACTATCTGATGTAGAAATACCTACGCTTTTTAAGTGGGATTGTTCCATTCGTAATAAAAATAGTCAAACTTAGTGGTCGTAGGTACCAGTCATCACTCCACTTTCCTCATCATTCTAGAGCATTGATCAGACAAAAAAATATTTTGAAGTTTTTAGTTTTCATTTCGTTAGTTAATATTCCTCATTCCCTTTCAATATAGTTTACATTATTCTACTTATTGCAGTCGCTCCATGTAAAATACTGGTACTCAGCCGCATCCGGTTAGACTGGAAGCCGACCCCAACATAGTTGGGAAAAGGCTAGGCAGATGATAATGATTTTATTCTACTAGTCAAGCCCTTGCATTTGATACCTATACATATTAAAGGAGTTGTGAAAAAAGTATATAATTCGCCATTTTGTGGTGGCGGCCATCTTGGATTTGAAATTTGTAATAGCGTATAGTATTGTACTAGTCAAGCCCTTTCATTTGATACCCATATTGAGAGAGTTGTGAAAAAAAAAATGTAATTCGCCACTTTGTGGTGGCGGCCATCTTGGATTTGAAATTTATCATAGTGTATAGTATTCTACTATTCAAGCCCTTTCATTTGATACCCATATTAAGGGATTTGTGAAAAAATATGTATTCCGCCATTTTGTGGCGGCGGCCATCTTGGACCGATTTTCATCAAACATAGCTAAGAACACTCCCGACTAATTCACCTTTCAAACAAAAAAAACAAAATGAAAATCGGTTCATCCGTTCGGGAGCTACGATGCCACAGACAGACACACACACACACACACACACACACACACAGACACGTCAAACTTATAACACCCCGTCGTTTTTGCGTCGGGGGTTAAAAAGGCTACACGAACGGATTCAAAGCGCCAATTTAACAATAAATTTTGGGAAAAGTAAATTCTTTAGAAAATCCTTAAAATACTTGGGCTATGTGGTGGATGAGTGTGGTCTTAGGACTGATCCAGACAAGGTGCGCGCTATTTTAGACTTTCCAGTACCAAAGACTTCGAAGGAGGTAAAAATGTTCTTAGGAACTTGTTCTTGGTACCGTAGGTTCATTAGAAATTTTTCTACCATCGCAGCGCCATTCAATGCACTCACCAGTACTAAGGTTAAATTTAAATGGAATCCAGATGCAGACGATGCCTTCAACTCACTAAAAAATATTTTAGTATCAGCTCCAGTTTTAGCCTGTCCTGATTTTGAAAAACCATTTCCTGTTCACTGCGACGCATCCAGTTATGGCATAGGTGGTATGCTAACCCAGAATATTGACGGGAATGACCATCCTATAGCTTATATTAGTAGATCCCTAAGTAAAACCGAGCGTAATTATAGTGCAACGGAACGTGAAGCATTAGCCGTCATTTATGCGGTTGAAAAGTTTGAACCATATTTAGGTAGCAGACATTTTACAGTCATTACTGACCATGCTTCACTAAAGTGGTTTAAGAATTTGGAAAACCCAACAGGTCGCTTAGCTCGCTGGGGTTGCCGTTTATCTCAGTATAATTATACCATCGAGCATAGGAAGGGTAAAGACAATGTTGTACCAGACGCCTTATCAAGGTTACTCAAAGTGGAGGCTGTAAATACACCTATTACACCTACACCAACAGGGGACGAATGGTATGACAAAATTCTGGCCGGTTGTTCGTCATGTCCGAAAAATTACCCCAACTATCGCGTAGAGAAAGGTACTCTGTATAGGTACAGTAAAGGCAAATATGCGTTGACACAAGAGTTCGACTGGAAAGAAGTAGTACCCAAATCACTGCGTTCACAGGTCATGTCTGAAAACCATGAACCTCCTACTTCAGGTCACCTGGGTGTTTTTAAGACACACCGAAGGTTAAGTTTGAGGTATTTTTGGCCAGGAATGTATCGTGACGTAGTTGAATTCATCAAGGGTTGCAGTAATTGTTTGGCCTATAAACACAAGACTACTCTTACTCCAGGACTCATGGGTCAGCCTAAACAATGTTATAGACCATTTCAAGCTGTATCTATAGATTTAGTTGGACCACTTCCGAAATCACGCTCTGGTTTTGTACATTTACTTGTAGTTTCTTGCTGTTTTTCAAAATACACGTTATTGTTTCCATTACGCCGTGCAACTAGTGCTTTGGTAGCCAAAAACTTTGAGAATTATGTTCTTCTTGCTCACGGGATTCCAGAAACCGTAATTACCGACAATGGGGTTCAATTCACGGGATCGGAATTTTGTAATATTTTACAGAAGTATAACATACCTCGAGTGCATTATGGGCCTAGGTACACCCCACAAATTAACATGGTTGAAAGGTACAATAAAACGGTAATGACAGCAGTTTCTTCTTACGTAAAAGAAGATCATAGGACTTGGGATCTCAATTTAACAAAAATACAATTTGCAATAAATAGCGCAGTGAATGAAACTACGGGATTTACTCCATTTTTCTTGGTCCATGGCCGTGAACCCATTATAAACGGCACATTTTATAAGAACTCAGACGACTGCGATTATGAAGTAGCTATGCCTCGTGAAGAGTATGCAGGAGAGTTAGGAGTTCTAAAAGATATCTTTGATAAGGTGCGCGCCAATATTGTTAAGGCTCATGCCACAAACGCGAAATATTATAACTTGCGTAGGCGTCACGTCACTTTACGTGAAGGCCAGTTGGTTTGGCGTAAAACTTACATTCAAAGTGATGCGGAGAAGTATAAGGCATCTAAGTTGGCTCCAAAATATCAACAGTGCATAGTGAAAAGAAGCTTTCACCCTTAGTTTATGAGCTGGTAGGATTAGATGGGAAACCATTAGGCTCTTGGCAATTAAAAGATATGAAAATCTATTAACATATCCTCAGTTGTTGAAATTCATTTTCAGTCGTCTCAGCCGGGGTTTCATTAGCCGTAGTCCGTGTTATCACGTGTTGTTTGGAGGTACACTCCAACAACGACGACAAGGCGTATGCATGCGATACTTTGATTTTTACCTTGTTTTGATTATTATATTATGAATGTATTTAGGGTTAAGTTCAAAACGTTATACGGTATTATGCCGTTTTGCATGCCTTGTGTTTTTTTTTTATGGCTTTGTCCATGTTTTTTTATGAAGCGGATAGTGACTTCTAAAATAAGCCTTCACGTTGTTTGTAGCCAAGCACGCTTGGACGTTTTTATGAAGCGGATAGTGACTTCTAAAATAAGCCTTCACGTTGTTTATAGCCAAGCTCGCTTGGTTGTTTTTTATGAAGCGGATTGTGACTTCTAAAATATGCCTTCACTAATGTTGTGTTTTGCCGAGATAGCATCGTTGCTTCGGTGAGACTTTAGATAGCACTACTGCTTATCTAGTTAAGAGCGGCCGGTGACTCTTAAAATAAGCCAAGCCACCATTTCGTTTTCAGAGTTTTTATTTCTGGGAACGCTCTATACGTCCAGCCTGGTGAGTTATGCACATTGTTTGCTCAATATATGTATCAGCTCGCTGAACATATTCACCAGGAGGATCGTTTTGATTTATAAAGAACAATGCAGAGTTCCACTGGTATACAGACGGAATTCGGGAGTATGCAAGAGGTGGCCTCCTGCGATTTGAATGCAGGTTGCTACAGAATGGAAGGAGGGAAATTTAGGGATGTATGAAAGATTGGGGGGGTCATGCCCGGACAGTAGGAAGATTTGTTAGTAGAATAGGTTTCCTGGCAGTTGGATTATTTATGGTTGGTTATTTGCTTTCAGTAGGACATAATAAGGAATTTTTTTTTTAAACTATTTCAAACTTCACCCTTTTGTTAGAACCTTCAGTTTTCAAATAGATATGAACTCTTCCACTAGGTTTCTTTGTGAATTTGTATACCCACTCCAGTTCTAACACCGAGGGCGGTGTTGGTTTTTGCGTACACAAAAACCTTTTTGTGGGAAGAGGGGCATTGTGACGTTGCAAAATAGATACGTTTGTTGTCGTTCTGTGCAGGCTCGTGGAGCGTAGTCTCCGCGTCACTAGATGGCGTTAGGGTCGTGGTGTATCATGAACATTTACAGTAAAGTCACAAATCGATAAGATTTATTTAGTCTGTGGAGGAATATTCTGGAGTTCGAACTGACAGATAGGTTTGAAAAGCAAAAGGAGGTTTCCGTTATTTGCGACTCTTTACTCGAGCGAAAAGGCTGATTGAGCCAATTGAGCGGGACTTATTCCTGGTGGAACCTGAACGTTCCCAAATAACCCGATGGGGTTTTGTTAGGAGTGCTTGAAGCTGAATCCTGTGAGTATTCAACCATTTTCTTTGTTCTTGCTGGATAGCCTGTAGCCTAGGTTTTACATGTTGTGTTCTGACACTAGGACGTTGTTACAGGTCTGGCTGTTAAGCTAGCCTCTTAATTTTCCGGTCGGGGCTATGCGCGACTAAGTCGTGAAGCCTTGGAGCAGCCCTGAGATCAGGAGATTGGAAATTGATCCGGGCGCCGGCAACTTTAAGGGTGTCCCTTGTGGTGTGGTCCTCTGTTGACGAGGAAGGCCTTACCTAGCCGAATCCAGGCGATGAGGGAAGTTCGCCGCTCCAGGTAATGCAAGCGTCACCATTTATGCCCGTAGGCCACGTTCTACGTGTGTTCGCAGGTTTATCCTGCGAGCGACGCTAAGGGCCGGAAAGCCGTCAACTGAGAGGGTCTGAGAACGTTAACTGACGGTTTTATTTATACCGAGAGAACATTTAGTTGATCTATAGTGTCATAATTTAATCTATGAGAGAGTTAGGCCTTTTGTAGGAACTAGGTGATAAGACCAGTTGTTATAAAGTATTGTGTCTCGGGTTTGCTTTGCCTAATCTTTATTTTCCCTATATGAGCACAATCCAATAGGTTGATACTTGTACGGTTGAGCTAAAGTTATTAAGTGGTTCATCTCACGGACTCGATATAGCGATTCTGAGAATTTGTCATTGTCTCATGCAGGCGTACACTCCGGTACGACCAGGTACGGAGACTGGTTGTATGGAAGTGAATGCCCAGGTGTTTGGGGAAAGATAGTTATTACTTTGGTGGCTCGCCACATACTTTATTTATGTACCTTCATTTGTGTATTGTTACAATAAACTTTGTATTGTGTAATTAGGTACTTGTTTAATTGAATCCTTCCCTAACCGATTATATACCTTATAAATTTACTGAAGCGTGGCCAGCGCAGTAGGTAGAGCAAAAGCTCTTTCATCCTGTAAAGGTCGGGTTACAGTAGTCCATCTCCTTTAAAGTGCCTAGAAGATGAATATTGTAGTCTATCTCCTTTAAAGTGCCTAGAAGATGAATATTGTAGTCTATCTCCTTTAAAGTGCCTAGAAGATGAATATTGTAGTCTATCTCCTTTAAAGTGCCTAGAAGATGAATGGTATCGTAGTCAAAAGTTTGATAAAATTTTCTCAGAAAAATAAAACATACTGGATGTACATCATAAACGTTGTCACTCATATCAGATAATATTTTGTGGCTCTCGTTAAACTCAATACATTAATTAAGTACCTAACATATTAATTGATATTTATTTAATTGGTCGCCTTTTATTTCATTGTGGTTTCATGCTGTAACGAGAGTAATAAAATATGCTTTTGTTTTCATAAAATTAATTTTATGAATACTCAGAATCACGATGGTTTATCCATACTAATATTATAAATTTGAAAGTAACTCTGTCTGTCTGTATGTTACCTTTTCACGCCTAAACCACTGAACGGATTTCGATAAAATTTGGCAGAGAGATAGACTGCATCCCGTGGAAGGACATAGGATAAATTTTATCAACATATCTACCTCGGGGGTGAAGCAGCAGGCGGAAGCTGGTATACTATATAATAATAATATAATAAAGCTGAAGGGTTTGTTTTTCTGAACACGCCAATCTCTAGAACCACCAGTCGCATTTAAAAAAATCTTTTTGCCTTTGATCTTAGACAAAGAAAAGTATAGACGGCGGCTAGCTCCATTTCATTTTCACAAGAAAGGGATAAAGTATTGAGTTAATAAAAGTAACAGAAAAGGATAAAGCTATACTATTTCCGTCTCTCAGTGCGTGCCAGTTTTTTCAAGGCAGCTACTTATGTAGCCCATGTTAGTTAAGTTAGTTTTTTGTCTCATGTGTGGCCACGCTACCCGATGCTCTATAGCTTTCTTACTCTAAGCTTTTGATAGTCCAATTCTTGAGGAAGGCTATAGGCTAATTAACACCACGCTAGGACCTTTAGGAGCCAGGCACAAAGAAAAAAGTCAGAAAGAACGCTAAGCGAAGTGGTAGCGCGGGCAGGTGATGCGATGTGACAGGATGTGACGGGGGAACAAGAAAATGCACCCGGACGAAGTCGCGGGCAGAAGCTAGTAATTAATAATATCCATCATCGAATTTGTTACTGAGTTATTTTAAAACTGTCACTATTATAAATATAATAATAATACAATATTATTTTTTCCTTTATTTAACTAAATACATATAAATTAATAGATAACTATTAGAATATAAAAAAATATAACACATCTAAAAGTATAAAAAATAGTAGCCCACCGGTATCGGTGTCCAAGCTACCGGCGGCGGCGGTCAGGGCTCCAGAGAGAGGAACCTCCTGACAATGCGGGCCGTGTCCAGAAGTACCGCTTTCTGGATCAAGCCCTTGATCCAGCTGCCCAACGAGAGCCTAACAGTATTATTTTTATTATTATTTGTATAAAGGCTTTGTTTTTTTTTTCTATTTTAGAACTACTGTATGTCTCTTTGTTAGTTTTAATTAGAATGTTCAGACGTCAGCACATCAAGCTAATACAATCTGTCAAGTTTCTTTAATAGATTTTCAACTATATTGCTAAAGCATAAGGTTCACAGTTGATTGGGAAAATTTGATAGTTTGGGGTAGCTTGATGTGCTGGCGTTTGTACAATATTGTGGTTTTATTGGGATTTTGCAATCCTACAAACCCGCGCGGGGCGCTGTTTTTGCAGCCATACAATCCTACAAGCCCGCGCAGGGCTCTGTTTTTGCAGCCATACAATCCCACAAGCCCGCGTGGGGCGCTGTTTTTGCAGCCATACAATCCTATAAGCCCGCGCGGGGCGCTGTTTTTGCAGCCATACAATCCTACAAGCCCGCGCGGGGCGCTGTTTTTGCAGCCATACAATCCTACAAGCCCGCGCGGGGCGCTGTTTTTGCAGCCATACAATCCTACAAGCCCGCGCGGGGCGGTGATTTTCGGGCATTGCTTTTGTAAAGTTGGCGAAATATCCTGTAGTGGCCTGTTTGTTTATGATAGGTTGATATCAAGTTAAAAGATCATAATCGGCCCATAATGTTCCCAGTGCTTGGACACAGACCTCCTCTCTTCGAAAGGGAGTGGGCTGTAATCTACCATGCAGGGCCAGTGCGTGTTGGTAGATGTCACAAGCCTTCCAATTTTTGGTTCTAGCACATGCTGGTTTCCTTCACCGTTTTGAGAGCAGTGGTGATGAAATTATTTACACAGAGTAAAGCGCCTGCTTGGGTTCAAACCCATGACCAAGACCTACTACTCCTAAGCCGGGGTCGTTACCACTGAGCCACCACTGTTCTCTCAGTTCAAAGATAACCAAGTGGTAGCTCATAGTAGTGATTTAATGTTCAGGAGAGTTCCATAGCAAGTGGATACTGTATCTGCATTGGTCAGAAATCACAATGAGAATACTCCTACCATTTTTTTTTCCGTGGTGAATTCCTCATGGATACCCTCCGCAGGTTCCCTTCTGTTCCTTCCAGTACCATGAGTTCGGGGGCCCAGGAGACTACTTGTACATTCGCTGCACCCCCGACTGGTATCAGCCCGCCATGCCTAGCGGACCCCATCACCAAGTGCGGCCGATCCCACGACTTTGCCTCCCTCTTTGAGCCTGACTGCTCGAGCGATGATACGGCCCCAATTTCGCCGCTCGCAGGCACCTACCTACTTGCTTTTCAAACAATTTTTTTATAGTTTTGCTCAAATACTTCTTTGTTTGTTACAGAGTCCAAGAACCGTCATGTCACGAAGACTAAGGAAAGAAGACTAGAAAAAAGGCCCTGTCAGTAATTCCAATTCTCATTACCCTCATTTAGAAGAACATTTACAACGAATAAAATTGTAATCTCATTATAATCATAAACATCATCATCATCTGCCTAGCCTGTTCCCAACTATGTTGGGGTCGGCTTCCGTATTTTATATGGAGCGACTGCCTTTCTGACCTCCACAATCCAGTTACTGGGTAATACATTACCCTTTGGTAAGACTGGTTGTCAGACTTTCGGGCTTCTGACGATCCGTAGCGATTGTCAAATAACTACGAATGAAAGCCGGGACCAACGGCTTAACGTACCGTGCTTTCCGAGGCACGGAGGAGTCTTGGTATGTAAAGACGGTCACCCATCCACTGACCAACCGTGGCAAGCGTAGCTTAACCTGATCGATCGACCAGCCCCAGGCACAGAGGAGTCTTGGTATGTAAAGTTGGTCACCCATCCACGGACCAACCGCGGCAAGCGTACTTAGCCACAATCCCTTCTATGTAGGTATGTAAGTAGGTACCCTATATGCTCATAATATTGGTTTTATTTTAATAAGTGAATTGTTTTTCATTTTATGTACTATTTTATTTTCACCTTTACTCAAAAACGCTGGCTCATGGAAGAGATTTCTTTAGAAATAAGTATCACTTTTGTACTTAATTTTCTGTTCTGCTTTTTCTTGTCTGTCGATATGTATGTGTACAGACACCAGCACATCAATCTACCCGAAACTGTCAAATTTTCCCAATCAACTTTGATCCTTATGCTTCAGCGATAAAGTTGAAAATCTATTAAAGAAATTTGACAGATTGTAGTAGCTTGATGTGCACATAAATGGTTAAATTAATAAGATAATCTTTTAACAAGTCACGTGATGCCCCAATGTTAATCCTGTTTTCACTGCATCGAAATAATAACTTAAGTACCTACACAAACGTAAGCTTGTAAAAGCAATCAAATTGTTAAATAATAACAAATGAATAAAGACATTATTACCAAAGGCTGTAAAACAACATCTGGCCCAGTTATTAATAAATAAAATTAACTGTTAAAATAAAATAATGTTTTCTTTCATAAATGTGTACTTTTATTACCTTTAAATAAACGGTTTGTTGACACCCCAAGGCAAGTCCAAATTGATTGAGTGAAATTATCAAGAACAGAGAAATACAGATATTTCGCGTGATCAATGACAAATAATTGGATAACTACACATGAACATTAATTGTGGGGAAATTGTCTGTTATTGTGGGGTCACTAAATTAGCAGGGAATTCATAAAAGCGGTAAGCGTAAGCGCATTGAATTTGTAAGATGTAAACGAGCGCAGTCAACACACACACACACATCACACAAAGGGCATACACACACGTTAGGGTTGTTTGAATTGATAAACAAGAGGTTTTCAAAGTTTTTTTAAGGCCAGGACTCTCAAAATTGACCTATTTTTGATTCAACATTTAACAATCAAATATTCTTTGTTTTAATCTGAAAAAAATATATGTTGCAGTTCAATTAACACTCTTGATTATTCTACGGTTCAAAACACGATATTTACAACTTCACTCGATCATAAAAAATCGCAAACAAATCGAAAACAAGGAAGTTTTTGATCGTTTTTCAAGTTTTACTTGAAGTAGATCAAACTTTTACTCACAAAAAATATGTCAAAAAATAGGCAATGATGTATAGAAGAAAATTCTACGGCAAATTTTTCTCAAAACTGAATTTTATTGTTTTAACAAGATATAATATAACAAGGCGGCCCGCGCGCATCGCTTCAGTAGCCTGCCAGGCGTCACCGAGGTAGGACCTGTGTCGCTTTTCCTGGCTCGCTGCGTTCCCCCGCTAATCGATCGAAATATACGTTCACAGACTGAAATATAATGCAGTATTGTTATTTACCGTGTTTGTGTATTCGTTTTAAAAATCAGTCTGTAAATATTGTTGTAGGTTCTAGTATTAATAATTAAACTAGATATTAGTTTATATTGTTGAGGGGCCCGTGGCTAAATAATAACAGCCGCACAGGTCGATCGATCAGGTTAAGCTACGCTTGCCGCGGTTGGTCTGTGGATGGGTGACCATCTTTACATACCGAGACCCCTCCGTGCCTCGGAAAGCACGTTAAGCCGTTGGTCCCGGCTGTCTTTGTGGATCTTTGACAGTCGTTACGGGTAGTCAGAAGCCCGAAAGTCTGACAACCAATCTTACCAAGGGGTATCGTATTACCGAGTAACTGGGTTGTGGAGGTCAGATAGGCAGTCGCTCCATGTAAAATACTGGTATTCAGCTGCATCCGGTTAAACTGGAAGCCGACCCCAACATAGTTGGGAAAAGGCTAGGCAGATGATGATTAGTTTATGTTGTAGTAGGTATATTATATAGTGATAATTAAGATTAAATTATGAGGAATAAAAACAGAAGGAAGAAAAAATGTCCAGCATTGAACTGCGGGAGCTTAAAAAAAAAAGTAAGTTTGATTATTATTTTTCTACGTATTTTATGACAACTTACCTATTTGTAAAAGTCGACGGGACAGAACAATATTGTAGTTGTTTATGTAATTAGGTACCTACTTGCTTTCGTCACAGTACTAGCAGTAGCAGGTAGGTACAGACGCCAGCACATCAAGATATCAGAAACTGTCAAATTTTTCCAATCAACTTTGAACCTTATGCTTTTGCGTTAAAGTTGAAAATCTATTAAAGAAATTTGACAGATTGTAGTAGCTTAATGTGCTGGCGTACCATAAATTTACAATAAAATTAAGTATAGTAATATCAAAGTAAATATAAACTAGTTGATATTTTAGTTTTTAATATTTCAGTTTATAGACAAAACAGTAGCACAACTACAACAAAGATAATTTTTGCTAATAAAACTTTTTATATTTGCAGTTCATCGATACCAAATCTAAAGGCGTATTTAAAAAAAAACCGGGCAAGAGCGAGTCGGACTCGCGTACCGAGGGTTCCGTAACATCCGGGTTTATGCGTAAGGTTTATGTTTATGAAATTAAATGTTTTTTTATATTTTTATATTTGAGTTGATTGAATGAAAGGTAAATTGCGGTTTACGATTTATGACGTATTAAAAAAAAAACTACTTAGTAGATCTCGTCAAACCAATTTTCGGTGGAACTTAACATCATATATATTTTTAGTTTTAAGTATTTATGGGGACATTTTACCACTTTGGAAGTGTCTCTCGCGCAAACTATTCAGTTTAGAAAAAAAAATAGGTATTAGAAAACTCAATATCATTTTTGAAGACCTAAAAATTTATTGTTTTTTTTTCTATTTTTGTGTGAAAATCTTAATGCGGTTCACAGAATACATCTACTTACCAAGTTTAAACAGTGTTATGGAAATTACCATATTCATATAGGCGATTTGAAAAAGATGGGTTTTAATTTAAGTGGACTGTTTTTCAAGGATGGCGGTAATCGCCTAGAAAAACTAGATGATGAACAGGCGATCAGTTGTGAGGAATAGGTACTAGGAGAGCACGCCTTACCAAGGTAACGCGCGGTGCAGCGAGGGAAGACCTCCCTCGCTGCACGTGTCCAGGGCAAAATGGCGGCTGGCGAACCTGCTTTGAAGCTGATCACAGGAATCTCACACTGAATCACTCAAACACACCCGCGGGCGGTCGTTATTAGTTCAAACACAGTTTTTTCTTGCGGAAGCGGATAAAGCGAATAAAGCGAGCGGAGCGGTGGCGAGCAGTTCTTACACGGCTACTCGCTATCGCGGTTCACGGTCGAATCCGACGCCAATTAGGCGTGCTTTGGTGGGAAGGGAGAAAGAGATATCGCCTGTTCCGACAATGATGTCAAAAGAACTTACTAGGGCCGATATTAATTTATTATCAAACCCTCAAGAGATGGCGTTACCAAACAGCGTTCAGCGTTCTTATAGTTTCGGAAAAAAGTGGCTATGACATACGGCAACGGAACCCTAAAAATGCACAGGCGAACAGTAACTACATAATCTACAACTCGATTTTTTTAGTTAGAGAATGGGATTTAGAATGACGACCGACGCGACGGCAGTATTTGCTTCTCGCTCAGGCGCAATAGCTACTACTACGTGAGCGACAGACATGTACACACTATTATCTATACAGTATTGTGACTCGGCCCTCTTCTAGAAATAATTACAGACCTACAGCCGCGCATAAACACGCAATAGGGCTGCCCGCCTACAGTATTTTAATTTCATCAACCTGCCAGCTTCTTTCTAGTTTTGTGATTGTATAGGTAAAATAATATATTTTTTATTTAAAAATATGAAATTCGTTGTGAATGAAATAGGGAGAGTTCAAAAACAATACATATTTTTGTTTTTTTTTATTAGTAGATTTAATTTAAAAAAAAACTTATTGACGAATTCAAGCAACCAAAAACAGCACAATATAGTCTATAATTGCTCTTTACCATATTATTAAGTAAGTACTTGTATTAATTATTTCAATGAATATTTGTCACAGATAGCACGCTTACTGCTTATAAAACGATCACACCGTCCGGCGTCCGTTCATCACTGCGGAGCATTCGAGACTGTTTGTTTACCGAGTGTAAACCGGACTCTAGGCGCGTAGGTATAACTCGCGTTCCGACCGTTTGTATGAAGATAGTATACTGTATAGATAATATTACCGTGCCTACTGTATCTATTCTATAAATTATAATAATAATGCAAGGTTGTTGATGTTGTTGATAGTAGAGTGTACGTAGATATTTGTTACCTCCTGATTTAACGACTGACTTACTACTCGACTTACCGATCGACTTACCGACTGACTTACCGAATTACTGACTGACTTCCTGCGGGAAATTGAATTACGCGAGTAAAACAGCGGGGCAAGCTCGTCTAAAATAATTTCGATGTTTCACATCTGCCAGGCCTCTCACGATGGCTCAATTTATAGATGATCTTTTTATTATAATATACATTACATAGGTACCTACCTAATTACTTATAAAACTTAGTAATAGGATAAGCTTGCGAATGCGTCTATAGTAGGTTTTTTTTTAGCATTGATCTATCTTTCAGACACTCTGAAGCAACGGAAAGCACCAGTGGAGATGGAGCTGGAGAACGTGATCCAAAAACTCAATCGCTTATGAGTCGCTGAAGACATACTAGAACGAGTCAACTCCGACCCAACATTCATGAAACGCATTGTTACTGGTGACGAGACGAGTTTGACATGCAAACTAGTCAACAAGCTTCGGAGTGGCGCCTTCCAACTGAACTGAAACCGAAAAAACCACGCCACGGCCAAAGTCGATCAAAAGTCAGTCATGTTGACTGTTTTCTTTGACTATCGCGGTATTGTACACTCGGAATTCATACCGGAAGGTCAAACGTTAAATAAAATATATTATTTGAGCGATATGCGGCTTTTGAGAGAGTAAATTCGAAAAAAAGGCCAGATTTGTGGAAAGAAAACTGTTGGATCTTGCACCACGATATTGCGCCTTCGCACAAGGCCATCACTGTGAACGAATTTTAGCGAACGAAGGAGAACTCGCGGCGTAAACTAAGCTCAATTCCGGAAAAAGCGTTTAAAAAATGTTTTTATGATTTGGTTATTCGTTGGTGTAAGTGTGTCGTTTCTGAAGGATCATACTTTGAAGGGGATAAAATAAATTTGGATGAATACCTAACTAACATTTTGTGTATTATTTGATCTCGGTACGTCTTTGACAGAGCAGTATTTTAGTATTTCTTATTTCTAATAAAGAATTTATTATCCTGTGCATTGTATTGTAATGAGTTTTATCAGAATTTATTTAGTCCAAAGTATATAACTAATAATAAATAACTAGCTTATGCCCGCGACTTCGTGGACTATAAATTAGTTATTAAACATACCCTATGTGATGGATGAAAACCAAAGCTACAGAATATCGAAACTTCCATCAAAATCCCTTCAGTAGTTTATTATCAGACAAAAATTCGACAAAACGGATCATTCATAAGGGTAGTGCGGAAGCGATATAACAGTCATGAAAGAAAAGATTAGGTAGCAATTAAAAAACTGCGCACCGGACTGCGGTTTCGCGCAACGAGGGTTCCGTACCATCATATGTTTTTAAATTTTCATCGACGAGGCCTATATTCAACAGAGAATTTTAACATTGTGCACTGCGGTGTATAATATTGCAGTTTTATGTCAGCACCATCTCTTGACCGATAGTGAAACTAATATAACTTTTATTGATGATTTCTGAACAAGTATGCTATTAAGAGACTCCGTTTTATTTTTCCTGTAATCTTTACATAAACTTCTATCACATAAAATAATTTTCTTTTTTTTCTTTTCTTTTTAAATTTTTCTGTTTGCAAACTTCGGAGATAAGGGCGGGAAAGGTTTTTTTTTTTGCATTTTACATCAAAAGTCGAAAACAATGCGGCCAAAAAAAAAGAATAAATGTTTGAGAATGTGCAAACTGTTTTCTTTCATATGATACCCCACGTGCTCTAGTAGCCCCACTTCGAAATCTTTAGACTTCCTTTCAGGCCCTGTTGCAAAAAACGTACATATATTTTTATTTCTTTCTTATTTGCAAAATAGTTGAGCAAACGTCATCTAAAACTATTCCAAATTTCAAGTTGATGCATTAGTAGTTCTTGACATGTCCAGCTGTGACAGACAGACAGACAGACAGACTGAGTCTCACCATAAGGGTTCCGTTTTACCATTTTGGTACGGAACCCTAAAAAGAAAATTTTTGGTAGGTAATAAAATTAATTATGTTGCTATATTTATATTTCCCTAAAAACTAGACACCAGAAATATTTTAACATAAATTTTATACATAATATTAAAAAAATATAATATTTACAATCACAAAACTAGAAAGAAACTAAAGTAGGATGATGAAATTAAAATACTGTAGGCGAGCAGCCCTATATTTCAAGAATAGGGCCGAGTCACAATACTGTTAGATGAAATTACCGTGGCAGCAGCGGGGTCAGCGAGTTCATTCGAATTGCGCGTTCGCGGAACTTGCCACGCGCGGAGGGAGGTAACGCTAAATGCCTACTGCGCTCGAATATCCTGGCCTTAATGTGGGACGCAACATGTTTCAATACTCTTGCACCGCTGGCTCGGCATGCTGTGCTGCCGCTGTTGCTGCGGCTGCGGAAAACCTCAAGCGGCAAAATATAATCACAATATCGGAAAATATATTTTCGAGCCGTTTGGAGTTGAAACCCTCGGGCCCTGGGGTCCGAGTGCTCATAATCTTTTTAAGGAAATTTCGAAACGGCTGGTTGACACTTCCTGTGACCCGAGGGCTGGCTTTTGCCTTGGCCAGAGGCTAAGCATTGCCATACAACGTGGTAGTGACGCCAGTCTCTTGGGTGCAATACCAGTCGACAGCGATGCGGATGAATTATTCGACGCTATATTTTAGTTAATTAATTATATATTAGTTATTATTGGCTTAGGTACTTATTATTTTAATTTACAACTATAAATTTAAAGAGGTTTTCATGAGTCTTACAAACCCTGAAAAGCTAAAGCTGTAAAGTGTATTCTGTAAAAATCTCACAGTGAAAACTGAGCTGAGTGAGCTGTCACTCAACCTGAAGATAAGGATTGACACCATACCTGACATCAAATCAAAAGAAGTACAATGGATCACACACGCACACTTAAACACACACACCGCACACACATAATAGTACTTTACCTTATTTTACTATAAGCTAGCTATTTGATACTGACCGCAGAGCAAAAGTCGCAATTTAAAAGTATGATTATCATATTTTATAAAGTTGCTTCCACATCAGCGATAATCGCTGATGTAGTGGCCACACTAAAAGGCAATATTGAGACGTAGCTTTAAACATAGGGTGCAATTGGTTACAAAAGGAACCAGTCGCAGGTTCACATATAAACAGCCGATCGTGCACAATTACAACTGAGAATAAAGATAGTTAATCTTTTTGAATGAGTGCGATTGTTAAGACCAGGAGTAGTACAGATTGGAGTGTTAAGAATTGAAGATGCATTTATCAGCCTATAATGTTCCCACTGCTGGGACACAGGCCTCCTCTCTGTGAGAGGGATTTTCATTCATTCATCATTCAGCTGCCTCGGCTTATTTTTAATTATTTTATTTTTGGATTGTTGTTTGCTTTTTATTTGCTGTACCCTGGACGCTTTTAACGCGTACGTCTTTTTTACATGGTTCTCACATATAATTGTAAATTCAACATTAATGATGTAACTAATATTTGTGTAAAAATATAATTTGAAAGAGTGTCCACGGAGTTTCTTGCCCGTTCTTCTCCATAGGTACCTACGCTTTGGACCATTCCAAAGGGTAGGTACCTATGGAGACAGAAAATATGAAGCTCGTTGCATGGGCAACGAGCTTCATATTTCATGAAGCTCGTTGCCCATGCAACGAGCTTCATATTTTCTGACTTACCGAGTTCTTGACAATTCAAAAGTGCCTGTAAATGGTTTAATTGAAATAAATGGTTTGAGTTGATTTTGAATTTTTTTTATTATCATTATTATTTAAGATGCATTTGTTCCTAAATACAATTGCTGGTTTTTATAGACGGAAAAAAGGAAAGGGGGAAGGGAGCCCTTTGCCCTTTACTAAAAAATTGTCAAATTGTGGAAAAAATTGTCTTATAATGACAATAAACAACACTAATTGAGGCTAAATGTTTCGTTGTAGTTTCGTCGCAGTTTTCGTCATGCATTTGGCACTCTATAATCAAAATTTAAAGTCATTTATTCAAACTAGGCTGAGAATCAGCACTTTTCGAATGTCAAAATTACAAAAGTCAGTCCCCCAAAACGCCCGCCCATCACCACTTCTTTGTGCTTTCGCTGGGGAGAAGTGGCGCAACAAACTCCCAAGCAGCGCAGCTGTCTGTTCAGTTAGAAAATACTTGATTGTATACAACTGAGAATGGTAGTGTCCCCAGTTCATTTTGCTCTATTCTCCGTTATACTTTTGACCTGGATACGAGTACCGTCACATATTTATATTATGACATATGTAGTGATGTGGATGAAACATTTTATGATTGCCGTTACGTCATACAGTGATAATGTGTGTCCAGAATACAACAGCCTCGTCAAAGTCAATGTCAAATCATTTATTTCAAATAGGCACATTAAAGGCACTTTTGTACGTCAAACAAAATAGAATTGATTTTAGTCGCCCATTCCAAAAGGTAGTTTTCGTATGGGCAAGAAACTCCACCGTTACTCTTTTAAAATGTTTTACGAGGTTTTGTATACATAATATAATTATATGTGAAGACGATGCACCTAGAATAAAATTAGTCTACCACAAAAGGTAAAAATAATAAAAAATTAAGAATGAAATGCTTCAATATCTTGACACATGTACTCCATTTCTTCCTACTCTGTGACAGTAACACTTATTGGTAAATGGCACTCTCGATCCGTTTTTCTGGATGTTGTTGATGTACAATAATGATAAGAAATTGAAGGTTTTAGTGGGAGGGCGTTATAATTGAAAGGAAGATTGAAAGTGGTGTGCAGACCAGTAACCTTTTCCCACACTCGACTTTATAATAAGTATGTAGCTATAGATTTATTATTGTTTCTGAATATACAGGGTTATTGGTAAAACATTAACAACCTCTTAAGAGGTCATTGTACTCATCATTATGAACAACTTTTACTATGGAACCAAACGCTGAAATCGCGAAAAAAGTCACATGTTCCATACATTTATATTCGTATAACCGTCAAAATGTAAGGAACAGCTGATTTTTTTTCGTGATTTCAGCTTTGGTCCCGTAGTAAAAGTTGTTCATAATGATGAGTACAATGACTTCTTAAGAGGTTGTTAATGTTTTACCAATAACCCTGTATAGGTACCGAGTGAAAGAGGCATTGACGCGCAAACTGTAACCATGTATTCAACACATGGTTCTAGATCCAAAGAGTGTCCATGGAGTTTCTTGCCCGTTCTTCTCCATAGGTACCTACGCTTTGGAATGGGCAACTAGCTTCATCTTTCTGACTGACCGACCCCTTGACAATACAAAAGTGCCTGTAATTGGTTTAATTGAAATAAATGCTTTGAGTTTGAGTTTGAGTTTGTTCCCTAGCGTATAAATTTTTCGTCGGTTATCAAAAACAATCAGCTGTTTCATAGAAAACACGGTAAATTTATTTTTTTAATAACCGGCTCAAACTTTCAGTGGCTTCAAAATAATGTATTGAATCCATGGTGTGGTGCGTCGATATGCCAGTCTGTTTCAAGATCTAAAAGGAGTTGGAGCACTTGAAGAATATAACATGGTGATTTCGTGATTTCATAATTATTGAAAACGCTTACTCTCGTGTTTTTGGGGTCTGACAACGTATTCCTTCACCATAACTCATAACTTTAATTAGTAGACTTGTTTTAGTTTTTAATCATTAACATAACATTTCAATTCTGTAAATAAATATTTTTTACGGCCGCGTATCATATTTAGTTCAACATACTGATACTGAACTGCAAATTGCAAAGAACGTAATTAAAGAATGATGGGCATTTTCGTATGGAGCCTGGCCTGATGACTAATAGAGTTTTAATACATGT
Source organism: Mesoligia furuncula (assembly GCA_916614155.1). NCBI lineage: Eukaryota > Metazoa > Arthropoda > Insecta > Lepidoptera > Noctuidae > Mesoligia > Mesoligia furuncula. The sequence goes on from OU744808.1 coordinate 22,935,360, forward strand.
CTACCTATTGCTTATAACCGGCAATTACTGTAACAAAATATTTTATCTCTGAGGCACGGAGGGTCAAAGTCAAAGTCAAAGTCAAAAGATTTATTTCAAATAGGCACTTAAAGGCACTTTTGAACGTCAAAAATTACAAAAAAATAGAATTGATTCTAGTCGCCCATTTCAAAAGGTAGTTTTCGTATGGAGAAGAATGGGCAAGAAACTCCACCGTTACTCTTTTAAAATGTTTTACAATAGTTTGTATACATTAATTATATAATAATATGTGAAGACGATGAACCTAAAATAAAATAAAATGACTATACCAAAATAAGTAAAAGAATTAAAAATGAAAACATGACATAAATTAATTATCTAATAGATACATGGTGCTCACATATTTACGAACATGGTAAAAATAAAAGATTTTCATTTAAATTAAAAATTACAAGTAATAAGTCAGGGTGTGAGTTTAAGTAATTACAGAATATAAATCAACGTCAAAAAAAAAGAAAAAAGAATCAATTTTACAATTAAATTAGCAACCAGTTTGATTTTGTCTAGAGTCTAGATTGTCCTATGGAGCAGGACCAGCATGTTTCCAAGCGTTCTTATTTTGGATATAATCTTCTAATTTACCGTATGTTTGTTTACAAAGTGTACGTTTAATGTGAGTTTTAAATTTTCTTTCATTTAATTGCAATATATCACAAGGTATTTTATTGTAACATTTAACACATTAAGTACCCCATAAAAGATGTTGTACTTTGGCTAATCTAAAAAATGGTTGATGTATTTTATCTTTATTTCTAGTATTAAGAGGGGTCTTGGTATGTAAAAATGGTCACCCATCCAGGGAGCTACCGCGGCAAGCGCAGCTTAACCTGATCGATCGACCCGTGCGGCTGTCATTACTTAGCCAAAAGCCCTCTCAATGTTATTATTATTAATCAATTTATTTCAGGTAAAATCAATCCATACAATTATAAATACAGAGAAATAAATAAAACACAGAGAATGAGTCAATAACTAATATTATTGAAAACTGCCGTGTACATTAGCGTCATAATTTTTTATTTTATCTAGTACCTGGTACTCGTTGACGGGCCTACGCTGTCCTCCAATACCTACTGTAATTTGGAAACATTGTAAAAGATAATTATTTTTAAAAGGAGTAGCCGTGGAGTTTCTTGCCGGTTCTTCTCCATAGGAAACGACTAATTGGAACCGTGCACCTAGCTTCTGACGTTCATAAGTGCCCAGGTAGGTTTATGTGAAATAAAATATTTTGATTTTGATAAACTAATACGTTTACATGGTACTTGCAGGTCTGATATCTCTTTAACCCAGTATTTCACAGCCATTCGCTCATAATGAATATTGATGCTTATGATATAAACTTTCATTTGATGTATATGTGGTTTTTATTGGGCATACTGGCCAACACGCCCATCATTCTTTGAATTTCGCGGGCTACCTTAGCGTCTCCCCCTTAAGCCACTATGACTAAGCAGAAGTCATTTAAGCATTCCCTTCGTATTTAATATTTATATTAAAGTTCTTGAGTAATTAAAACCAGAACTTGTATTGCATTTTGCATTACCACTGCATATTAAACATAATCTCTTCCAGCAAACGTTTGATATTTTAATTAATTACGACTTCTATGTACCTACGTATTAACACCAACATTTTTCTACATCTAGAGCCAGATAGTTCAGTATATTTTTAACTTTAATACCTACCTATGTAAACTAGTATTCGAATCTCGGTTAGTCCAATAATTGATTAATTATAGTTTTTTGATCCTTTTATGAAACGGGAACTTTGGCATCAAAAAAAGTTTTTGTGGAAATGGTCCTGTGTGTGTGACTGTACATTGTTTTCAAAATCTGAGAATAGGAATCAAAATTAAAAACAAAAGCTTTACCAAAAACAAAAAAAATAGGTCATAAAAAAACAAAACACGAAAAATAACTTTAATTTCGGAAGACGGTGTCGGTGGTTCCGCATTTTGGTTTTTTGACACCGACTTCTATTTTATTTTGGAAGTATGTTGTTTTTGTTTGGAATAGAGTTTTTATTTTTTACTTTTTAGTTGTTTAGTTGTACATACCTACCCCACACAAATTCATTTAACACTTCTGTGACAGGAAGTTATTAAAACATCATCAATATAAACGAAGTGAAAAAAATCGTATTATTGAAGCTAACTCAAAAACTATCCAAGTAAAGTTAATAAAAGTTATATGAGACCACCTCTGAGACATACCTTGTCTATATATTATGACGGAGTTAAGTCCGAACACAGGTACGTAAAATATATCGAGCCTTTACCGCCGTTTTAGCGCAACCGACAAAAAACAAATTTTACAGGAGAAGGTTTTTTTTAAATATTTTTAAAAAGAAATGTGCTAGTAAATTGAAATTTTACATATATAATTATATGTAAATGTCTGAAAATCATTAATATATGTAAAATTTCAATTTACTAGCACATTTCTTTTTAAAAATATTTAAAAAAAACCTTCTCCTGTAAAATTTGTTTTTTGTCGGTTGCGCTAAAACGGCGGTAAAGGCTCGATATATCTATACAAAATACAAAGTTGAGAACCGCCTCCTTTTTTGAAACCGGTAAGTAAAAAAAAAAAACTTTCGAATTGAGAACCTCTTCCTTTTTTGAAGTCGGTTAAAATTTTTTCGGTAACTGCAACGATTATGGTATCTACCTTTACTACTCCTTCTTAAAAATCCACCCTATATACATTATACTATATACTATCGTTTATGTGTGTACAATTCGTTGCACACCTATCTATATCCGTTTTCCAACCAGTCAGTCTGTCAGGTCCGCTTCGCCAAAAGGATCGAGCTCCTTTTGTTGATCCAGATCGGTTGGTAGACTGGTCGAGCGATCTTTAGTAAAATGAACGCCTAGTTTAGTTTTATCCATGATTTTATAGGGAGTGATTGAGTTTACTCGGAGTGACTGGAACCTGACCTCTGTTGTACTCTATGTCATGACGTTGACAGATCCTGTATGTACTGACGCCAGCACATCAAGCTACCCGAAACTGTAAAATTTTCCCAATCAACTTTGAACCTTAAGCTTCAGCGATAAAGTTGCAAATCTATTAAAGAAATTTGACAGATTGTAGTAGGTACCTAGATCCAGTGTCAAAATTGGATGGTTCGGGTTGAATATGGGAACGTGATGTTTTGAAGGTAGTTTTGTTGCTATTTTTGTATTTAATTTTTTACCTGAACACATCTTTTCTTCTGAAGTCAGCTTCGTCTTTTGAAAGTCATTTATAATCTTAGTTTTGTCATTCTACTAATATAATGGTTATGAGCAGAAGAATTTTGGAATAGCGGTACACGATGAGGACGATTTTGCCCAAAGAATCGTTGCTATATCGAGACAACTCTTCTTATGGCTCCTACAAACAGGCGCGACACGCGATATAATCGCGCGCGACACAAAGGCACCGCCCGTTGCGCGACTTGCGGTGCCTTTGTGTCGCGCGCGATTTTATCGCGTGTCGCGCCTGTTTTAAGGAGCCTTTAAATGGTCTTTTGAGGGCGTTTGCAGATGCTGGCAGATCTATGTGTAGTCGCTTCATAACTAAACCCTTATTTTATAACAAAATGCGTAAAAAAAAACCGGCCAAGTGCAAATCGGACCCGCACACGAAGGGTTCCGTACCACAAGGCGTAAAACGCCGAAAAAAACACGTTTTTAGGGTTCCGTAGTCAACTAGGAACCCTTATAGTTTCGCCATGTCTGTCTGTCCGTCCGTCTGTCTGTCCGTCCTCGCTTAATCTCTGTGACCGTTAGCACTAGAAAGCTGAAATTTTGTAGGAGTACGTATATCAGTTACGCCGACAAAGTGATAAAATAATTTTTTTTAAATGTTTTTTTTAGGGTAGCTCCCCTACATGTGAAGTGGGGATGAATATTTTTTTCATCATCTACCCCATCATGTGGGGTATCGTTGAATAGGTCTTCTAAAATGGCTTAGGGGTTGCTAAAATTATTTTTCGATTGAATGCTCCATTTACGAAATATTAAAGTTAAAAGTGCAAATTTTTGTTCCAGTAGGGCGTCCCCCCCCCCCTCCTCTAAAAGCTAAACTACTGGTTTGAAAAATCTGGAAACATTCTCGATGATAGTGCATTTCATGAACTTTAAAGGAAAAGTATAGCGGTTAAGATAACTTTATTAGTTTAGCAGTAATAGTCGTTGAACTTGGGTGTTGGATAATTTTGTACCAAATACAAAATCCTCAGCATTAATCCTTTAAAGTGACTAAGATGAAATAGTTGCTTGTTTATAATGGGTAAAGACTTGCATTGAAAACCAAAATATGTTTTTTTTTTTACCTATTCAGAATAAAGAACAACAGAATCGTACTATATTGTGATAACGGACTACTACGGAACCCTACACTGTGCGTGGCCCGACACGCACTTGGCCGGTTTTTTTTAACTTTATTTTTATTATTTGTTATAGCGACAACAGAAATACATCATCTGCAAAAATTTCAACTGTCTAGCTATCACGGTATATGAGATACAGCCTGGTGACAGACAGACTGACAGGCGGACAGTGGAGTCTTAGTAATAGGGTCCTGTTTTTACCCTTTGGATACGGAACCGTAAAAAGCGAGGCAAGCATCCCTGGAACTAGTAAAATTAATTATAATTACATGCGTACAGGCAACGTATCATACTAGCAGGCATTTATCTCATAAATTGTTTAAATAATGATGTCCGCCATTACATTTTACAACTTACTACTGAACTTAACATTTTTAAAGTTACCTCAAAGTTTGTGGACATTGTAAATTATTAAAATTGGCCCATCAGTACTTGACACGAATGTTTATAACAAACATGTTTTCTCATTAACAAGACCGAATAGACAGGGACAGAAAATCCAATTTAAAAACCGGCGAAGTGCGATTCGGACTCGCACACGAAGGGTTCCGTACCACAAGGTAAAAAACACCGAATAATTCCAGTTTCTTGTATGGAGACCCCCTTTAATTATATTTTTATTATTATTGCAATTAGTTTTATTATTAATTATATTTTTATTTTTACCGCAATTATTTTTATTATTAATTATATTTTTATTGCGAACGAGTACTTCGACACCTAAATATCCTTTTGTATTTGTATTTATTTATAATTTAACTTAGTACCTAGTGTAAATAGATGAGATTATGATTTTTTTATTATTTGTTGTTAAAGCAGCAATAAAAATACACTCTGAAAATTTAACTGTCTACGTATTACGGGTTCATGAGATGCAGCCCGCTGACAGACAGACGGACGGACGGACAGTGGAGGCTTAGTAATAGGGTCCCGTTGGCAAATTTTGGATACGGAACCTTAAAAATGATCTAATATGCTATTATGACCTACTATGCTATTAAGATATTCTCACTTATAATGCCAATGCCTTTCATTTCGACAGTTCAACGACATTTATTGCGTTATTTAAGTTGCTGAGCACATGCATTTCCTTTAAATCTTTCAAATTGTGTGTTACGCAATTAGAGGTACTACTCTATTTTCTAGCTGGGTAGAGATCACTGCAGGCTCACCGCTCGAGAAACATATTTGAAACAAACAAACAAAAATACAAATTTTTCCTCTTTATAATATTAGTGTAGATAAAGGCTCATACAAACAGGCGCGACACGAGATATAATCGCGCGAATTAAGTAAGCGGACAACGGAAGTATTTAAAAAAATAACTTTATTCGGACAGAGTTACAGCTAAACAGAATTATTCATCTAATAAAATATTGATCTTATATACTAACTTTATTGCTAACGTAGTACATGTATGGCGTGATCAGATATGACGCACGTCCTAGATTAATCTGGATGCTGATCAAGCAATGGAATATTTGGAAATAATATGTCTAATAAATACTTATTGGCTGACAAAGCTAATATTGGTAGGTTGGGGTTCCTTAACTCGCGCGACACAATAAGGCACCGCTCGTTGCGCGACTTGCGGTGCCTTTGTGTCGCTCGCGATTTTATCGCGTGTCGCACCTGTTTGAAGGAGCCTTAAAGCTATTACTGCGACCACACTGACTGCACAGGTAAATACCACTGTAATTGTTCCTCATCATCATCATTATCATTTCAGCCGAAAGACGTCCACTGCTGGACATAGGCCTCCCCCAATTTTGGGGGGAGGGGTTTGCCATAATCGCCACGTCATCGTGTAATGCATAAAGAACGCTGCTGCCCATTCTCCGGTCTCCCTTAGTCGCCTTTTACGACACCCACGGGAAGTATGGGGTGGTGCTATTCTTTAAGTCCGGCACCACACAGACAACTGTAATTGTTCAATATTTACTAATAATAAAGCTGAATAGTTTATTTAATACTTCAAGCACATAAATGTACAGATTCAGACTTAATGCCATAGGCATTTTGTACCAGTCAACCTTTGGGTGATGTAGAGATAAACAGTGGTTGGTGCAATCATGAAAATTGAGGAATAAATATTTTAAATATACCTAAAGATACGCTTATACATATTAAAACTATAAATATAATATATACCTAATTAGTAATTTCATATAAATATAAGCACAAATAAATATACATAAATACAAAAAATAAATCGATTTATCGTTTTTTTTTATTTGTATACAATAATGGTTAAATAAATACTTAAACAACCTCTGCAAAGAACTCAACATCTTCCATCTTTATCTCGCGTCGTTTCTACATCTTCTGTACTTATGAAATCATTTTCCTTGTCACCAACCTCTTAAGTACCAGTGAGCTTATTCAGGTTTCACGTTAAAGCCACAGAATTTTGTCCGGAGACATAATTGTGTGGATAATAACGTCACTCGTAGCTCTGATTATTTCTACGAATAGTGGCGGGAGTGCGGGACTGTTCGCAGAAGCTATGTTGTAAGGCTTGGTTCAGACTTGCGCAGTGCTACGATTGCGTTGTGCTTGTGCGCTTAATAGGACTTATAATAAAAATACGATTTATTTCAGGCCACACTAGTCCATTGAAAAAAACCTTAAAGTAAAGATACATATTTATATTTACATATTAAAAATTTGTGAGAAAAAAAGAAAAAAAATAAAACTTAAGACTATGTCAGTAGCTTAGCTTATGTTATGTTAGTAACTTATGACACAACCTTAAATCACTACTTACGTAAGTAGTTTGTAATTTGATTAGCTTTGTGGAGTAAGAGGAAAACACAGTTTTCCTGGAACCTACCTCGTTCCAGCTCCATTATTAGAATGTCGTAAAATATACAGCAGGAAATCCAATTGTACTTACAATTTTTTTTTTGTTAATATATTAATGATAATTATGTGTTTCTAAGACTATTGTTTTTGTTTAGTTTCAATAATCAAAATATATGATTGCTTTGTTTTCGCATTCGCTAGAACTGAAAGTAGTAAACGTTTATTCATTCTATAAAGTTTTTGTAGATTTTAATTCCAAAAAACTGTTTACCTCGTTTTAAAAACTACGTACTTCTAGGTTAAGTTAAGTTTAACTGCCGTTTTCCTATCACTTGTAGTAACAATTAATTAGAAATATCCCTGTCTTTATCCTGTCACTATCCCTGAATTTATCTGCTAAAATTAACCTAAATACAATTCGCAATGAAAAGCTTAGGCTTCATAGATCTTTATCAACATCTAGCGATCACTTATCATCCATAGCTTCACCGCTGATCGCGCTGTAAAAAGCGTGCTGCGGTTACAGTATTCTTATCTCACGACGCGACACGCGCTTTACTTGTGGTAACCATCTGTACAAACACGCTGTGCATGTGTTCGTGAAGGCGAGTAGTGTCAGCACATAACACGCACACGCACAGACATTTTCGACATCGCCATTGTCTCAGACGGTACGGAGAGCTCTTGCGCTTACACACACATTCACAGCGTGTTCGTACACTTGCTAACACAAGTAAAGCGCGCGTCGCTTCGTGCGATAAAAATACTGTAGCGATGACATCTTGTACACTTACCTTAACACTAAGAGATCAACATCTAACGATCACCAATCGTCTGGCTGCACCGCTGATCGCGCACAAGCGTGCTGTGCTTACCGATGACATCGTGTACACTAACCTTAACATTATGAGATCGAGATACGACGCATTAACGTTTTTCACAGAAGTCAGTGTGGCAGAAAAATAAAATGAATGATGGTGAAACTATAATTGTATACTGAGATCGTAAGTGAAATATGTGCGAGCTATATATATCTAGTGCCTTTATTAAAAGCCGTTATTTCTAGCTAAGAAGATTAGTAAATGGGACGATTCTTAGGAATAATGGTACTGTAGTTGGTTCCTTGTCTAAATCTCTTAATGGAACAGGTTTTTGACTAGCAGTTGTCTGACTGTTAGCATTAACAGTTAGGTACTCTTTTTTTGCCATTAAAAATAAAAACTGACCAAGTGCGAGTCAGACTCGCACACGAAGGGTTCCGTACCACAAGGCAAAAACGCCGAAAAAAACACGTTCGTTGTATGGGAGTCCCCTTAAATATTCATTTTATTATGTTTTTAGTATTTGTTGTTTCAACGGCAATAGAAATACATCATCTGTGAAAATTTCAACTGGCTAGCTATCACGGTTCATGAGATACAGCCTGGTGATAGACGGACGTTTTTACCCTTTGGGTACGGAACCATAAAAATGTCTGGTAAACTTTTCTGGTTTATAACATTTAACTGATTCATCAGTTCAGTTGAGGCTGTAGGCTATCTGCCATGAAATTCTTGGTAGGACACAACAGCAAAAAAGCTTACCTAAATAGGTAGGTAGGGTAAGCTTTTAAGAAATGAAAGACTATTCGACTATTAAGACTATTCTAAAGCTATGAAAACTATCAATTGAAATAGAAATAGTGTTTGTTTTAGTTTGAACTTATGTAAGTGCAGTTAGTCAGTGAATATTTGAAATATAATAACGTTGCATGTTATTTCATCACACTAATATTATAAAGGCGAAATTTTGTGAGTGTGTGTGTGACTTCTTCACGCTCAAACGGCTGGACCAATTTTGATAAAATTTTGTATGGAAGTAGCTGACACCCTGGATTAACTTATAGGCTTTTTTATCCCGATATTCCCACGGGATCGACATTTACGCGGGTGAAACCGCGGGGCGCAGCTAGTTATCCATAAAAATGCCTTGCCTTCAGGCAGAATTTTTCGAACATCTGATGAATTATTCATCATCATCATCTGCCTAGCCTTTTCCCAACTATGTTGGGGTCGGCTTTCAGTCTAACTGGATGCAGCTGAATACCAGTATTTACATGGAGTGACTGCCTATCTGACCTCCACAATCCAGTTACTAGGTAATACGATACCCCTTGCTAAGACTGGTTGTCAGACTTTCGGGCTTCTGACTACCCGTAACGACTGTCAAAGATCCACGAATGATAGCCGGGACCATCGGCTTAACGTGCTTTCCGAGGCACGGAGGGGTCTTGGTATGTAAAGATGGTCACCCATCCACAGACCAACCGCGGCAAGCGTAGCTTAACCTGATCGATCGACCTGTGCGGCTGTTATTATTTAGCCACGGGCCCCTCTGGTGAATTATTCATCAACAAAGCCTAACCATAACCAAGCTATTACCCATATCTTGCCTCCCATAACCATACTCGTACCTTCCCACATTCCCATCAGTGTCATCCAATAAAAGTTCACAATAAAACCTTCATTTCCATATACTCAAATGACTTCCGAGATTAATATCGAACATTTCCATTTAAATAGCAATATTGCCCTTAAAACAAATCTTCGTAAACATAAAAGAAACGTCAAAAGAAATTCTGGGCTTGGCACCGTTGCGGTACCTAAAGTGCCACTTGTATTTGCAAGACACTTTCTAATTAACTGTCCAAAGGGCCAGTTATTTGCCAAACGAATTTATCCTTTACCTGTCAAAACTTACAATTGAAAATCGCTTGTGCATTAAATGTCTACATCGTCAGCACAACACTATAGTCTTTTCCCACGACGGTCAACCATGTGTGGCTGTTGTCATCGAAGAATTTCTAATCAATTTTCTATCTTATGCTGCGTTTAACTAAGTTGAAAATTGATTGTGTGCAGGAAAACCCTGAGTCGTTACCACACTGGTCGTTTCCCGAAAGCAGTAGAGAAGTTCTAGGGCCCTTGTATGGATATATGTAATTAATGGTTTGCAGTGTTCTGCTATGGCATTTCATGCTTGGCTTGATGAGAAGTCTTCTATGGAAACTGTCACTTCTCATTACTAAAAAGTTGTTAAGTGCTTTGTTCGTGAACGTGAGCGTTAAGAGCATACTTATTTGTAAACTAGCCGTAAACTTATGGCAAAAGATGGAGTTGTTCTAGGGTTCCGTAGTTCGTTGAATGGGGACCGTTATGATTTACGCCACAGCAATGTGTACACTGTTTTATTTGCTTACTGTAACAGTACGTGTTCTAAAATGGAAAAGTGTGTTTCGCTCACAGATGCTGCCTTTTCACTAAACACAGTACCTACCAAAATTCTGCAGAATCGATGCACAGTATAATCCTCAGTTTGCAGTTATTTTGACGTGTAAAATCAGTAAAATGAATACCAAATTATCAGAAATTTGCCTACAGAGCCTATTTTTAGGGGCTAGAAAGTTGCACGAACCCTAACCATATGTAAACACACACACACTAATCACACTAATAATAAAAAGGCGAAAATTTGTGAGCGTGTGTGTTTATATGTTCTTTACTTCTTCACGCTCAAACGGCTGGACCAATTTTTATAAAATTTCATATGGAGGTAGCTAACACCGTGTATTAACATATAGGCTACTTTGAATCTCGATATTCTCACGGGATCGAGACTTATGCGGGTGAAACCGCGGAGCGCTGCTAGTTATTGTTATAAATGCGAAACTGAATTTGTTTGTTACGCTTTCACGCTAAAACGGCTGAAGGGATTTGAATGAAATTTGGCACATGGGTAGACCATGACCTGGGTTAGGATATGGGCTACTTTTCATCGCAGACGAAGTCGGGAGCAACAGCTAGAAGGCTACGTGAATGAAAAAACTAATTATAGAGGTCCGTTATTACATATTTTCTGGGACTCATCATCAGCCTAGACTTTTCCCTATGTTGGGGTCGGCTTCCAGTCAAACCGGATGCAGCAGAACACCAGTATTTATTATGGCGCAACTGCCTATCTTACCTCCACAACCCAGTCACTGGGTGTCACGATGCCTCTTGGTAAGACTGGTTGTCAGATTTTCGGTTATTATTTCAACTAGCTTCTGCCCGCGGCTTCGCCCGCGAGGTATGTCAATAAAAACTATCCTATGTCTTTCCCCGGAATGCAATCTATTTCTCTGCCAAATTTTATCGAAATCCGTTTAGTGGTTTAGGCGTGAAAATGTAACATACAGACAGACAGACTGTCAGACAGAGTTACTTTCGAATTTATAATATTAGTATAGTAAGTACGGATTGTATTATTATTTTCCGCTGGGCAACAGTCTCCACAGTCTGTGTGGTGCCGGCCTTAAAGAATACCACCACCCCTTACTTTCCGTGGGTGTCGTAAAAGGCGACTAAGGATCGTACCGGAGAATGGGCAGCAGCGTTCTCTATGTATTCCACCATCATACCATACTGCGATCGCCAACCCGCCTGCCAAGCGTGGCGATTATGGCAAACCCTCCCAAAATTGGGGGAGGCCTATGTCCAGCAGTGGACGTCTATCGGCTGAAACGACGAACGACGAACAGTCTCCACGCGGTGGGTGCCTGAGGACGGATGGTGCCGCCGTGGCCGGCCCAGGAAGAGGTGGCGAGAAGACCTTTAAATACCGCAAGGGTCGGATCGAGGTGGCTCTAGAAAACGATGTCTGGAAGGAATTTGGGGAGGCCTTTGCTCAGTAGTGGGATAGCGTACCTTTGACCGCCACAGGTCAAAAAATCAAAAACGTGCCCTCGGTGTCAAAGTCCGTCATGTAGTCGAACCGAGGCGTGCTGGGCACATATTAGTTTGTCATCTATACATGTCTGTGGCGATCAAAAGGTTAAAAAAACTGAGACTACGGAACCGCGTTAAATAAGTATCCAACGAAACGGGAAGGTCATGCACCCGAAGTAGTGACTACAGCCTTGCTATTGATGACAATATAATTAAATCAGATTCTCAAGTCGCCGCGGCCTTTGAAAATTTCTTTGCAGAGATTCCAGTATCAACTACTAAATCTCTTAACTCATCACCCGCTGCCGCAGAGTCTTTACTTAAAGAAAACGTTTCAGTTTGTGATTCTGAATTTCACTTTGAATATGTAACCTGTAACGATATAATTAAAACCTTTCACACGTTAAATGTTAAAAAGACCGCAGATCTATGGGGTAATTCTGTGGATGTTGCTAAGTCGATTATAAACATTGTAGCACCTACTTTAGCTGTTATATTTAATAATTGTATTGACCGTGGTGAGTTTCCTGATCTTATGAAAAACAGTAAAATAATACCGTTGTTTAAATCGGGTAGTACATCAGACCCTACTAATTATCGACCTATTTCAGTACTACCTACCTTTAGTAAAATTTTTGAAAAACTTATTTTGAATCAATTGCAAAGATTTTTTAATAACAATAAATTACTGCATAATAAACAGTTCGGTTTTACAAGGGGTCGTTCGACTACCGATGCAGGAGTTGAACTTTTAGGACATATTTATAATGCATGGGAGGACAAATGCGATGCCTTGGGCGTCTTTTGCGATTTGTCCAAGGCATTCGATTGTGTTCTTCATGACACATTAATCAGGAAACTGCACCACTACGGAATCCGGAACGCCTCTCTGGATCTTCTTACTTCTTACTTGAGTGATAGGATTCAGAGAGTTGATGTTAACGGAAAAAGGTCACCCGGATCTGTAGTAAGAATGGGGGTCCCCCAGGGCTCAATTCTTGGTCCTTTCTTGTTCCTTATTTATATCAATGACTTGCCGTACCTCATAAAGGATAATCATGATATAGTGTTGTTTGCAGATGACACTTCTCTTTTGTTTAAAATCAAACGTCAGCAGCTGGTTACTGACAATGTAAATAACGCCCTTGCAAAAGTAGTTAACTGGTATAATGTCAATAACCTACTTCTTAACGGAAAAAAAACGAAATGTATTAAGTTTACGATACCCCACGTTAGACAAGTAGAAACTAGTGTTCTCATTAAGGATGAAGAGTTAAAACCCGAAGATACCACAGTATTCTTAGGCATAACGTTGGATGCCAAGCTTCAATGGGGCCCCCATATAGATAAATTGTCAAAAAAGCTTAGCTCTGCAGCATACGCCGTTAGGAAAATTCGTGATTTGACTGATTTAGAGACAGCCCGTTTAGTTTACTTTAGTTATTTTCATAGTGTGATGTCGTACGGTATTCTGTTGTGGGGAAATGCCGCCGATATTCAGACAATTTTTATTTTACAAAAAAGGGCAATTCGTTCTATTTATAAATTAAGTCCTAGACACTCCCTCAGAGACAAATTTAAAGAGATTAATATAATGACTGTGCCTTCTCAGTACATTTATGATAATCTTTTGTATGCACATAAAAATATTAATCTGTTTAAAAAATACAGTGATATCCATAACATAAATACTAGGAACAAACACAAATTTGTTGTTCCTACAACAAGGCTCAAGAAAATAGGTGGCTCGTTTAGATGCCAATGTATACATTTTTATAATAAACTTCCTAGCCACATTCAAGAACTAAGCCTAAATAAATTCAAAGCTTTTATAAAGCGAAAACTATGCCAGAAAGCCTATTATACTGTAAAAGACTATATTGAGGACAAAAAGGCTTGGGATTGAGCTGCTCCAATAGGTTTAGACAGTGAATGTTATTTTGCAATTTTTACACTTTAATATTTTCTTTTTTTTTTAAGTATCTATTTACTTACACAATGACATGTACATTTACTGTATAAAGTATTATATTATTTTAATTATTGTGAATGTGAGGACTATGTGGGTCATTGTTTACATTTTAATCGTGGTCTGGCAGTTTGAGTAGTTTATGCGGCCTACCCAAATGTCCTGTCTTTGGTATTGTTCGTCGAATCGTTGAGCTCCTGAAGTTCTGAGTTGAGCTGCACGGTTACTGACAAATGCGTGCACTGACTGGACAGGTCCACTCAATCTGTGTGGTTCTTTCCTCAAAAGATCTTTTCAGACACTAATCTACATGGTCCTCAAAGATTATGTCCGGATTTTTATATACACATTGACATTGATGAATTTTATTTAGACAATGACATGAATATTTACTTTGTAAAGTATTTTTTATTTTTCTTTTCATTTAATTATTGTGAATGTGAGGACTATGTGGGTCATTTTTTTTCTGTTTTCCTTCTTAGTTTTAATCATGATCTGGCAGTTTGAGTAATTTACGCGGCCTACCCAAATGTCCTTTCTTTGGTATTGTTCGTCGAATCGTTGAGCTCCTCATTTCTGAGTCGAGCTGCACGATTTTTGACAAATGCGTGCACTGATTGGACAGGTCCGCTCAATCTGTGTGGTTCTTTCCTCAAAAGACCATTTCAGACATCAATCTACATGGTCTTCACACGATCTGACCAAGATTTTGTCTGGACTTTAAAAGAGACTGTGACCTCTGAGTTTGTTTCGGCCTTTCTTCTCAGAGTAGTCAGATAGGAAACGCCGACCACATCTAGTTTAAAAAATATGATGACGTGTAAAAGTGTTTGTAAAAACCTACTTACAGAAAATAAATCATTTATCATTTATCATTTAACGTGCACTTGCCAAGTTTTTTCTCTCGCAAATGGACTTGCGCATTTAGCAAGACCACCCAGTTATTAATAGGCAAGTAACTAAGTATATAAACGTGGAAAAGGATCGTCTCCATAATAGGACCGCATTTTACTACGTTTGTATTCACTGTGGACGATTTATGAATTAATTTGCGAAGGGAATGTTGGATATTTCTGATGTTGATGTCTGTTCCGTAATGGACTTCAAATATTTTAATCTTTTACCTGTTTTTAGCATTGAACAAATTGACAGAAAAAGGGAATGCCTCAATAGTAGTTCATTAATTAACTGATTTCTGCAAGGAAGATTTCTGTGAGTGATTTCACACACAATGGAGATTTTTACAAATTAAGGAACTATAAGCGAAAATGCCTATTAACAAGCTCATTCATAAACAAAGTGATCATCAGAGTAAGAAAAATAGTGTTAGACCGATTTTAAATTTTCCATAGAAACATATTTCCAGTTATCTTTTTTTTTAAAATAAGACATTTCGAAAATGTTCTCTACTAACTTTTTAGACCGCTGTATCCTGCTTATGCGTATGAAGATTTCATAAAAATCGGTTCATTAATTTCGAAAAATAAGGACTTAAAAGTTTTTATTAAATGCCGTACGGCGTAAACGCCCTTAAACAACTAGTTAAGTAACCCTAAAAATTCCTTAACAAGAACTCTTGTTAGGGAATTTTTAGGGTTCCGTACGTAAAGGATGTCAACGGGACCGTCTGTCCGTCCGCCTGTCTGTCAGAGCAGTATAATATGAACCGTAATAGGTAGAACAAATAATAAAAATAAGTTAAAATTAAAGGGGGTTCTTACAAGAAACGCTTTCGGCCTTGTGGTACGGAACCCTTCGTGTTCGAGTCTGACTCGCACTTGGCCGTTTTTTTTATTTAAGTAAGTATTGTTTAACTGATGGTCAAAATTACTATTTAGTGAAAGTTTAAACCTATCAAACCCACGTAAAATATCTATCTTTGTTCAAATACTTGTGAAAATCGAAAAAAAAACACCTAAAGTGACACAGTCTCATGCAAAATAGCGTATGCGTAGTTACCGTTATCGACATTACAGTAAGTATTTAAAACGGTTCACCAACAAAAAACATTACAAACACCAGCCAAAAAACGGCCCAAATCCGCCAATCAATCAGCTATAAACCCCAGTACACAACAGTTCAATCAATTGATAGTTTAAAACCTATAAGTGTTATTAAATACTTCTTGCGCTGCCCATCCGTCGTGTTCTGACGCAATAATCCTTTGTTATTGAGTGCGCACCCGCCGATACTTTGATTGATAAACAGTGTGTACTAAGGCTTAGGCCAGTTCTTATGGTGTATTAGTGTTGTGCTGAGCTTTTAGATACTTAGTGATGGGCTTGAGATTGGGGTGGAATTCTTTTGTTGACCTTACTTATTTTTATATCGATTTTTGCCGTCATTCTAGTGATGGAAGTTTGTCGATATTCAAAAAAGTAGTTATCTATGTGTAGTGTTCATAGATAACAAACGATAGCCACAATTAAATGATTTGTGTATTTTTATTTGTGTTCTTAATATGATTTTTTATTTTTTTAGAATGGATAATTAATTTTAAATTTAAATGCAATTTTGGTGATTACCTACTTAATTTTCTGTTACTGAATTATTGAGATAATTATTATTATGTATTATTTAAATTGTTCCATTTAGAATGCGTAATGAATTTAAAATATTGAACGTACTTAATGTTTTTTTTTTGTTTGTTATTATTGTTTTGTTTATCATCACTGTAATATTTTCAACACAATGTATTTTGTTATGAAATAAAATATAACTTGTGACTTATCTAAGGGGTTTGTAATTTCCAGAACTACCAGTGAGTGAGCTTTGACGGTCTTTTGTTAATCACACTAATATTATAAAGGCGCAAGTTTGTGTGTGTGTGTGTGTTTATAGGTTTGTAACTTCTTCACGCTCAAACGGCTGGACCAATTTTGATAACATTTTGTATGGAGCTAGCTGACACCCTGGATAAACATATAGGCTACTTTTTATCCCGATCGATATTCCTACGAGATCGACACTTATGCGGGTGAAACCACGGGTGCAGCTAGTATTACATAATTGTTGGGAGCAGAGCGGCCCAGTGGTAGGTATCGGTCCCGGCTTACGACTTGCAGGTCGTGAGTTCGAACCCAGGCAGGCACACTTTGTGTATTTAATTTCATCACGACTGCTCTCATGACAGGGCATGCCGGTTTCGACGAAACGTGCATGTCCTAGAACCAAATAATTCGAAGACATTTGTGACATCCACCAACCCGTGATGGACCCGCGTGGTGGATTATGGCCCACTCCCTCTCGCAGAGAGGAGGCCTGTGTGTCAGCATTGGGAACATGATAGGCTGATTATGTTGTACCTACATAAAACCCATCCTTAAAACCTATCCCTGAAGCAGAAAGATGTGTCATCATCATCATCATCATTTCAGCCGAAAGACGTCCACTGCTGGACATAGGCCTCCCCCAAAAGGGGTGGGTTTGCCATAATCGCCACGCTTGGCAGGCGGGTTGGCGATCACAGTATGGTATGGTGGTGGAATGCATAGAGAACGCTGCTGCCCATTCTCCGGTACGCCCCTTAGTCGCCTTTTACAACACCCTCGGGAAGTATGGGGTGGTGCTATTCTTTAAGTCCGGCACCACACAGACATAAAAAGATGTGTGCGTTTCATTAATTGACTTTACGAAAACCTCATATTTTTTCAAGTAGGTAGGTATAGCAGTGTTCATAATCTCAGATAATTTACATTCCATCGCCACTTAAAATCAGTTATCTACTTTATTCAAATGTATTCTAAGTTGATTTTTGAGTGACCATTTGTAACAAAAAAGGTCCTAATAAGTTTTTGGTTGCAATGGAATTTGAACTTTGTTACATATGACATTCAGTTTGTTGTTCCACAATTTAAAAATTATCTCAAATTCTTAATTCAAATATAGTTTCAATACACAGCCGGAAGACATCGGTCACAAACTCATTCAAATTTGGAACGCCAAGTAAACGTTGCACCTACCTACTATAAAAAAGTACAGTTACAAAGAAAACGTATAACATTTTATATTAAAATATGCAAGTTAATGTAATTCTAATGAAGCGGTCGCATCTATATAACGGCTACACCCGGCTCCGCCCGCTATTTATAAACGTGTTTAGTAATAAAGTGATATGAAATAATCAACGGAATAGTTAGATGCTATCACTTTTGCTACATGCCTTCGGGTACAGTTGCGGATAGAAAGGGACTAGGTACTTTGGACAGAAATGCATTATAATTCCACTGTAACTGAAATGTTGATGAAATCTAATAAAAAAATTGACCAATGCCACAAAATAAAAATAAAATACGCCGAAAAAAACACGTTTCTTGTAATAAAAACAAAATACAGTTAATTGAAATTAAAGGGAGCCTCTTTGATTTTTGTTAACTTTATTTTATTTTTATTATTTGTTGTTATAGCGGCAAAAGAAATACACACACTGTGAAAATTTCAACTGTGAACCTATTACGGTTCATGATATGCAGCACGCTGACAGACGGACGGACGGATGGACATGCGGAGTCTTAGTAATAGGGTTCTGTTGGCACCCTGTGGGTACCCTCAAAATTAAGAATAAAAGCACCTACTACATAAAATAACATTGACTTAATTTTCGGTTAGGGTGAAAAAAAAAAAATATTGCATATCGTGGTCTCTTATGAGTGAAGGAATACACCTACTTACTATCTGTTGTTGCCCTTTATGTATGTCATATATATAGGTACCTATATAAATATCTTTAGTTGGAGATCCTAAATAAATAAACTCAACCACACAATGATTCGGTCAGATTCTTTCGAAAATAGTCTTAAAATCTGCTGAAGAATGAATACATAATCAAATTATAATGTTCACACTGCTGGGACTCAGTCTTTCTCTCTTCGAGACGGAGTGGGCCGCAATCTACCACGCGGGCCCACTGCGGGTTGGTAGATATAACATGTCTTCGAATTTTCGGTTCTGGTACCAACATGCCGGTTTCCTCACGATGTTTTCCTTCACCGTTTTGAGAGCCAGTGGTGATGAAATTATTTTCCCAAATTAAAAGGCGCTCGGGTTTACCTACAACACACAAGTCCCACTGGCCCACCACTCTTCATCAACATCCTACAGGAGTCCACTGCTGGACATAGACCTCTCCTCTTGCGCGCCATTCATCTCGATTTTCGGCAACTCTCATCCAGCTACTACCAGCTATCCAGCGAAAATTCATCAGACCAGTCTTTTATGTTGACGCAGACATGCAGATGGAAACTTTTTTACCAGACTACTGCAAAGAGGGAGAGGTATAGAATCACTTTGCTTTTTGTGCTAATTTTTGATGAATCGATATCTAACCATACTGTTATTTTCAAACGAAACTGCCTGTCTGGGTTCAAACCTATGCAGACCTGCAGCTCATAATTCGAGACCGTTACCAATGGGTTACCACTGCTCTATAGGTACATAAAACATAGGTAAAATGTCAATATTATCAACAGAACTAGAAATCTTATAAAATCGAAGCACATTTCACAAGAGTACTTACCACACCAGATTTATAGTCAACAAATCAATAAATAACTAACAATCCTTCCACTTCTCCACGCACCTGTACCCAAGCAAGGTAGCGGATTTAACGCTAGCCGTCTCACATTCTGAATTTATTAGTGATGTCAAAACATTATGTAGTCAACAATTTATCGACACTTGCCTCAGGGGCGAACACTGAAAAATCGACTACTGCATACGTCCACGAGCATAGGGATTGCGTTTCGAATATAAACAAGTATCGATATTCGATATATTAACGGTGTTTATAGTATTTATGTAATAGTTTAGCACGGAAGTTAGTGATGTACGGTATTGGTTAGAGCTGGTTAGAGGTGAATGTATGGGAGTATCGAGTTTGTTTGTGGGTTGCTAGTGAGGGGAATGAGTTGTGGTCGACGAGTGATGGGACTGTAGCTTGTTAGTACTTGTAGTTAAGTTGTGATTTGTGTTAAGGTGCTCAGAATACTGATTTATCATACACGGAGTCCACCTTAGTTATGTAGTTATTAATCTTGTCAATGTAAAGACAGGGAAATAAATTTACTGTGCCAATGCAAAGGGCCCGTATTTTTAAATGACAGCTGTCATTTTTGGCAGTGGGCTGGCCATGTTTGTCGAAGGACCGATGGCCGGTGGAACAGACGAGTCTTGGAGAGGAGACCGCGTATCGGCAAGCGTAGTGTGAGACTCCCCCCAGCTAGATGGACGGACAACCTAAAGAAAGTGGCTGGGACGGACTGGATGCGGAGGAGGCCTATGTCCAGCAGTGGACTGCAATAGGCTGAGTTGTTGTTGTAATTTTTGACAGTTGTATGAAATGGCTCTAACACAGAAAATTGGGCGTTTGCTTAACAAATAATTTCGCTGACTGTACCTACTCGTACATTGACCTGTGGGATAATTGAGTAACACACAATAGGAATGACTTTAATTTTGACAGTTCAACAATATTCATTGCGGTATTTACGTTGTTGAGACGACAAACTTATCGAACATAGGAAGCAATGGATTAGCAATAGCCTTCAAAATAATTCAGTATGTCATTGACGCAATTACCCGCATCAAATAAAGCCTGCGTTTTCTTACAAAACCCTACAGTTTCCATTTCATTGTTTCACCTATGAACTTTACCTTTGCAGCCATAACATAAAATTTAAACATAAAATCCATAATGAAGCGCAGTCAGTAAATAAATGCACATAAAACGTGGAGATGCCCATTAACCCGAATTCGCTGAGCTGATGAAATCGAGAATAAAAATCGGGACAATGCTCGGTGCAACTGTACAATAATGATGAATGACTCGCTACAGCTACGGGCTGGCTATAGGAGTGGTCATAGTGTGAGCGGGGAGGGTAGAGGAAGCGATTTATCCATGAAAAAGACGGGACGATCGGTACTGTACAATAATAATGAATAACTCGCTACAGCTACGGGCTGGTTATAGGATCGCGGTCACAGTGTGAGCGGGGAGGGTAGAGGAAGCGATTTATTCATGAAAAAATCGGGATAATGACTGGTACTGTACAATAATGACGAATGACTCGCTACAACTAAGAACTGGCTATAGGGACATGGTTCTAGTGTGAGCGGGGGAGGTCGAGCAAGCAATTTACGTGTAGTTCAAATCCGGACAATGCTCGGTGGAGCTGTACAATAATGATGAACGACTCACTACACTACCACAGCTCGACTGGGTGTAGCAGTCACATTGTGAGCGGGAGGGAACTCTCCCCGCTCACACTACCACAGAGGGAGCGATTTTGCATTTTTTATGATGAATGTAGAACAAGATGTTAATAACCTATTGTTATCTGTGGAAAAAGAAAGCACGGAACTGAGGTTATCAGGCCAGCATTAATTGGGTTAAAAACCTTTAATCTCTCAGGATTGTTTACATAAATTCACATTGTAAGAGTTGGTCCAGTGCCTTAAATAGGACCAGAAGAAAAAAAATTGAAAAGATATCAGTTCATGCAGGCAACATAAAAACTGCCAAAATAACCAAATAAAGGTTTCAGCGACCATAGTAACGGCTTTAAAAAATGAGAACCAATCACTTAGAAACTTTTGATTAGGACTGGAACGCTTGCTTTCGATCCCCAAAGGAAAGCAAAAGTGGCTGTACTATGTATATACCTCGGCTTACCCCCTGGAGAATATAGGCGTGATATTGCCTATGAACAATAATTCAGAGCCATATCATAACAAAACTTTTTAACAATAAAATTAAACTGCCGAAAAAACTGAAAAGCAAAAAATAATAAACCATTTTTTATTTAACCTTAATGACTAAGTTCTTAAACTAATGTAAGTATACCTAAGTAATTTTGAGTCTCCTCCGTTTTTTTTCGTCGGTTAAAAAATTTAATCCAATTTAGAACTCGTGTTCAATCATAAATATTCAACGGAATCGCTGCCACTCGCACCTCGCCCACTCCTACGCGAAATAAATGCAACTCAAATGCATTTTCACATTACCGATCTGATATTGTTATCACAGTAGCTGTTTGACTAATGATAGCCTAAAATCTACCATCATATCTTCACGCTGAGCCGAAGTGGGGCAGGCAGGCTTAATTACAAACGGATGTCGTTAGTCAAACGCCGTTGGAGTATTATTGAAAGAAAAAAGTTGCAGAAGGCCCATTGAGAATCCTGCGCACGGGTTGGGGGCGAACTTCACAAAGGAAACAAATAAGTGTAGTTTCGCTGTTAATCTTTGAAGAGATTTTTATGTTAGACTAGTTTTGGCCCGCAGCTTACTAAGAGCGTTTACGCCGTACGGCATTTCATACAAACTTTCAAGCCCTTATTTTTCGAAATGAATGAACCGATTTGATTTTTTTTTTAAATTTTTTTTTCATACGCATAAGCAGGATACAAAGGTCTAAAAAGGTAGTAGAGAACAATTTCCAAAAATAGTGTTGCAGCCAAATTAGACCGATTTTAAATTTTCCATAGAAACAGAGATTCCCAGTTTTCTTTTTTTTAAATAAGACATTTAGGAAATGTTCTCTACTAACTTTTTAGACCTTTGTATCCTGCTTATGCGTATGAAGTTCCATTAAGATCGGTTCATTAATTTCGACAAATAAGGACTTGAAAGTTTGTAGGTATGAAATGCCGTACGGCGTAAACGCTCTTAACCCGCGTGGAGGTAGGAATATATCCCACGGAGACGAAGGAACTATCGGGAAAAAAGTATGTCCTCCTAACCCAGGACGTAGTCTACCTGTGTGCCAAATTTCATCGATATCCGTTCAGCCGTTAAAGCGTAAAAGGGCAACATCCACAGACACAGTAACTTTCGCATTTTTAGATTTCCACAGATTTTAGGGCACCACCGAGAATTAAGTATCGAAAAATAATTTGGTCTCAGAGATGGTCAGAAGAAGAAGCTTGGAAAAACCTGTTATTCAAATAAGTAGTTAACTTCGACTGGTTTCAGTCTAATGATAATCGGTTACTGTTATTACGTTGGTCACCTATTATGATTTTTAAGATGTTAGTTTTGAAGTAAGCAAGTTTCTTACTCAACATGGTCTTCGTCTTGTGGTAGGCACCTCATCATTACTGAGGGTCGACTCGGCTTTCTGATCCTGTCCAGGCAGAATCCTGAACAGTCATTTTCTGATGTTGTAGGTATTAAAACGTTACCCGTCTGAGGTTAAAATTGATTGAAATGAAAACTCCTTTAGGCGTTGGGCATTTTTTGAGATGGGAAAAATCCATTGAACTCGCGACACTGTTACCGTAACCGACACCTCTGTTTTAAGTTTTGGCCATTATAAAGACATCAACGCTTGGTACATTTTTTTTTAGAAGAATGACCTTCAAATATACATATTTATAAAATATGCTTTTTCAAGTCTTCATTTCTGTCGGTACTCTTGGAGTGCTACTGTTTTTTTTTATTGACAAATGTGAAAGCATCTCTTTATTTGTGTTTATTGTACCAAGTGGTCTTACTGAATTAATTTTCCTACAATCTTACAAAGAGTAAGTACACATTTATTACTGAGCTATTCATAATTTGTGGCATTTACTTTATGCTTTCGAACGGGTTATTAATAAAATCGTAATGATGTGTTTATATTTCCTGGCTTTTATGTTAGTGTTTTGTAGAATTAATTGTTCTGTTGCAAGTGGCAAATGGACGGAGTTTTAGCCGGCAATTGTTTTGTGAGGTTCTTTTTGTAAAGTAATTAAACAGTGAATAGGTTTTTTAACGATGTTGCGTTTTACGTAAAGTGGTTAATTTAAATTCTAATTTGGCATTTAAATTAACAACATAACCTTTGTCTTCTAAGTTCAAACTAATGTTTTAGCGTGTTGGCTTCAAGATTTCCTCAACAAAGGTCTCTACTTCATTATAGAAAATCGTTTATTACTCTTTAACAACCACTCTGAAGCATTATTTTATACATAATTTACGCGACGTTTTAATTTCAGCACCGAAATAAAAAAAGCTCGTAGTATTAACTACAGTATCGCATACAAAAGCGAAACTATAAATCTACCAAAATCCACACGACAAACTCTCACAAAATAAATCAGGTCACATTTTTATTCAAAATCAGAACGCATTCGAAATAAAAACTGAAGCTACAAAAAAAAAAAACAATTTTAAAAACTTTTTAAAGCAATGATCATAACTGTACCTATACTGTACAGCCAATTCGAATACGTTCGCATCGGAATCGACTATTTCAAATTCGATTCCTAGTTTGAAAATAGAGCTGTCGCGAATGAATCATCGAATGAAATGAGGGGGTTAAGTAAATAAAAACTCGTTGGTTGTGTGGCAAATAAATGGATAGTGTAATTCGAGACTATGGGACGGTTCTCTAGTTACTTATCGGGACCACAGCCCGGGGGCATGCCTGAATAGGCTTTAGGTTACGAAGTTTTGGTGTTCTTTTGCTTTAAGGTTATTTTAGGGATTTTCCGTGAACGGAATTTGATAGGAGATAGATTTGGACTTTATGAGGCGACAGATGGATTATAACGTTGGACGTGTTCACAGTTTTCGTTTTACTTTTGCTAAGGAAAACATTTGAATGAAAGTTTGAGTACCTAATTGATAACATTTTTAGCTTTTAAAAGTAACTGGATAGGTCATCGTCGTCATTTCAGCCGAAAGACGTCCGCTGCTAGACATAGGCCTCCCCCGAGCACCGCCACTTCGACCGGTTCTGTGCTTACTGAATAGATGTTATCATTTAAATTAGAAGGCAAACTCTTGTACTTAAAAACGTACAATAATCTCATCTCAGCGACAATCAATGTCACAAACTTGAAGGGAAATTAGAGGTATTTTTGACAGATTGAGACTAAGATCAGACTGTAAACGTTCTTAAAATGCCAATTCCTAATTTAAAAGACCACCCAGAGAATACCCCATTCTCATCACAAAAATAGTACAGTCTCATCACAAAAATAGTACAGTATACGCAAAAAACCTTTCGATTAGTACCAGACATGTTAAAGGTCGTTAGTATTTACACCGGCGATAGGGACAGTCATGGCCTGACAGGGGCAGGACCGCACTCGAATTACCTTCGCCAGCGAGTATGATTGAAAAGCGAAAGGTGAGACGCAACGCACAGGGGGATAGAGTTACATTAGTCTGCAGTATATGGTGGGATGTCAGAACTTTTCTTTTGTTACTTCTTTGGTTGAAAACTCGACTGCCTCGTTAGTAGTGTTTGCAAGCGCAACTGCTAAATATGGGGTCCCGGGTTCAACCCCAAGGTTGGGAGAATGCTTATGCGAATCCTGCACCCCCCGGCCATTGGCAGAAGTGGAAGACCAAGGTGGTTTTAGCCGGTAGGACTTCCACCGCGCACCAAAAATAAAAGGGTTTGAACCAAGGTCGGATAATGTTACTGTTCGTTTCCATAAAAAAAAATTAACAGCCGTCTAGGCCGAGGTCTAGATTTATGCTCGATTGATGGCAATCGCCTGTTATTAAATGAAAGCGTCATAACTCATAACAATGGAAAGAAAGAAAGAAAAATATAGTATCTAGTGTATTAGTATGTAGTGTGTGTAGTTGTGTAGACAGTATTATAGTTTTTTTTAATGGGTTTGAGCGAATAGGTGTACTTTTAAACATCTGGCTATGCCTTCAAGGAATACCACCGAGCGGTATTTCTTTTTAGGTTATAAATGGTGAGCTTGGGGTTTGACCCAAACCCAATGTTAGGTTAGGTTAATGAAATTCATGAGTCATTCTGAAAAAATACAAAAGCATTTAAAAGTGTTTTTTTTTAGTCTTGCAGCCAATTGTCTTCCACTCAATCCAATTTTCTTGCATACAATCAAACTACAACTCTCTTGTGTTCAACTAAGTATTGTCCTCGCAAACGTATGGACAGTATTCTCACATCTAAGAAAATGCAGTCTCCTAGTAACATGAAAAACTGCGGTAAACTCTAAGGTTCTTAATGAATTTTTTCTCCAAAACACGGCCATTTTCTTTTTCACCGAAAAATCATCTGATTTCCACACATATACTACATAATCCGAAATAATCCGTCGGGCACGTCGGTGCTTGCACGCTGCCCGCGCTCACTGCACTAATCGATTTTACGTCTATTTCAATTAGCCGCGTTATACTAAGCTGTACAGCCTATTAACTGTAAGTACATCGCACTTAATTATTTTAGCTTACTTAGCATCTATAGGTCTATAATATGCTGTTTAGATTATGTGATGAATAGTCTATGGATGGTTGTGTAATGTGGAATTTAATTTTATAGTATGATGTAAGTTTCGATATGGTTGGATAAGATGGACGGGCTGTGGTTTTCCGATAACTTCACCGAATGTTTTGAGGGAAAGGACCCGCAATTATTGCAGAAAAAGTAGGATAACGTAGACGTAGGTACTATCTAATCTAACTAGCCTGTACTGTCCCACTGCAGAATTCTGCACAATTCTGTCTTTTGCGAGTCCCTACGGTAGGAGTCAAGCACGTCCCGCCATCTTCGTCTCGGCCTGCCGCGATGGCGTCGTGCGTTTAGTGGGATCCAATCGGTGGTTCTCTTAGCCCAAATGTCATCTGACATGCGGCAAACAAGTCCGGCCCACTCCCACTTAAGGTGACTCTAGTCGATATTTTTTCCATACAAATTTCGGGAGTGTATTACTCCACTGTTTGACATTGTGCATCCAAAGTTAAGCATGATATCGTTTTGTCTTATTATTAATGTTGTCTGTACGGAAACAGAATAGTAAAATAAAAAGCCATTAAAAAGTTATGAGCCAACAAAGATTCGTTTTTCTTGCTATTTTTAACGTAACTTTGGGTGTAAATAAGTAATATAAGAACTGTAAAATCTTCAAAACCAAGTCCGTACCGACAAAACTCAGTTATCGAAGAGTTCAATAAACTTTATTTTTAATTGATTTACGCATTATTTTTTTCATAGAACACTTTTTTCCGAAGCACTATTAATTTTTTTTTCCGCGCCTATCAGTTCGGAATGGTATTTCTGTGGGTGAGAACTAGACTTTTTTCATGTAGACTAGCGTCTAACTGCTCATCACTGATACTAGCTCAGTCGGGCACGAAGCCAGATAAGACAACGTGATTTTTGGCCATGACCACCAGTGAGTTCGAGCTCGCGACTAGTTTGCTCTTAAGTTTAGCGGCTGATGGGTAACGTCTGATAGCTTAGTTTTGGCGCGTAGTATTGTGTACCTTATACGGTCAGAAATTCGAACCTCCAGGATACTGCGCTCCATGGCTCGCTGGCAAACCTCGAGTCTGGACCTCTGCTGAAGTGTCAAAGACCAGGTTTGAGCACCATTGTGAGTAAAGTACCTATAGTAAAGTATTAAATGTTGTTCATTTAACTGATGCTTTTCACATAACATCACGACTGTAATCTCCGAAAGGTTAGACAGAGGTTGCTGGCATGCTGCTGCCTCCATCAATCCCGACGACGCAGCTGTACGTGTCCAGACTGCACCACTTCACGAAGATTGAGGAGATTGTGGAGTACTTGCGTGTCAAGACCAACTGGACTTTAAGGGTCGAGAAGTTGGAGTCGCGTCACAACACGAACTTCAAGTTGTTCATGGTTCATGGTGCGTGTTCCGATACATCATCTTGAGAAGTTCCTCAAGGAAGAGTTCTGGCCGAAGCGTGTTGTGTACCGCCGGTTTCGTGGCCGGCTACATGACACCAGTCAGCGAAACACGACGCAGACACTTCGTGTGCGTTAGTTTTTAGTTTTTTAGCGTAAATATAATGTTGTATGTATTTATAGTATTTTTAAGTTATATAGTTATAATATTGTATTGTATGTGTTTATATGGGCCTTGATGCCTCAAATAAATGGATAAATAAATAAATAAATAATAATAGGCTCGCCCCCTATTACCTGGAGAAATGTACCCACATTTATTTATTACACCAGCGCCCAAATTGAGTAACACACTTTAAAATCTAATTGTGCTCGTCGTCGTCGTTTCAGCCGATAGACGTCCACTGCTGGACATAGGCCTCCCCCAATTTTGGGAGGGTTTGCCATAATCGCCACGCTTGGCAGCCGGGTTGGCGATCGCAGTATGGTATGATGGTGGAATTCATAGAGAACGCTGCTGCCCATTCTCCGGTACGATGCCTAGTCGCCTTTTACGACACCCACGGGAAGTAAGGGGTGGTGCTATTCTTTAAGTCCGGCACCACACAGACAGTCATTGTGCTCAACATCGTAAATAACGCAATGAATGTCGCTGAACTGTCAAAATGTAAGCCATTGGTACTGTTCAGTGTGTTACGCAATAAAATAGATATAAATTATATATTATAAGTATATGTTATAGTAAATAGTATGTATGTGTATATAATCTATTTATATATTTGTGTACCTAGTTTTAATAGTTTTTTAAATTTGATCATTGTTCCTCTCAACCAAAGCACCTGCCATCCAATCTCTTCACCACCCTTGGTTGACTGGTAGAGAATGCCTAAGGCATTAAGTCCGCCTTTGTACCTTTTTGTGCGAAAAGTTTAAATAAATAAATAAATAGAATAGAATTTTTCTTTATTATAGTGACCAAGACTCAAACTCAAACAAGATTGTTAGTAAAACTTACGACTATGTTAGTAAGCACAGACACTAAACAAAAAACTCAAGAAATAACGGTTGGTCACCGTTGCGACATCCCATGAGAGACGGCACAACAGTGACCTACGTAAGAACAGTCAAGGCGACTCGCAACGGTCAGCGGGATTGTCCGAAAGGGTTACCGCTGGCCCGAAACATAAAGGGCTAAGGAAGGAACACGGGTGATAACACTGTTAGCAATTAATTCAATGCCAAGAAGCGAATGACCGACCATGAATTCTAGTTCTTGATACACATACAAAACTGTTTTAATTGTAGTAAGTAGGTAAGTAATAACAGCCGCACGGGTCGATCGGTCAGGTTAAGCTACGCTTGCCGCGGTTGGTCCGTGGATGGATGACCATTTTACATAGCAAGACCCCTCTGCGCTTCGAAAAGCACGTTAAGCCGTTGGTCTCGGCTGTCACTCGTGGATCTTTGACAGTCGTTACGGGTCGTCAGAAGCTCGAATGTCTGACAACTAGTCTATCCAAGGGGCCTAGTAAAGGGGTTGTGGAGGTCTGATAGGCAGTCGCCCCATGTAAAATACTGGTATTCAGCTGCATCCGGTTAGACTGGAAGCCGATCCCAACATAGTTGGGAGAAGGCTAGGCAGATGAAGACTAGGTAAACCTTTATTTTAACGTTTTTAGGGTTCCGTACCCAAAGGGTAAAAACGGAACCCTATTACTAAGACTTCGCTGTCTGTCCGTCTGTCCGTCTGTCCGTCTGTCCGTCTGTCTGTCTGTCTGTCACCAGGCTGTATCTCAAGAACCGCGATAGCTAGACAGTTGAAATTTTCACAGATGATGTATTTCTGTTGCCGCTATAACAACAAATACTAAAAACAAAATAAAATAAATATTTAAGGGGGGCTCCCATACAACAAACGCGATTTCTTTGCTCTTTTTTGCTCGATATCAAAAATGGCAACAGGTAGGCACTTGAAATATTCACAAAATACTCAATTGTATTTTAACTTTAATAATAAATAATAAAATTAAAATAAAATAAATATTTAAGGGGGGCTACCATACAACAAACATGTTTTTTTCGGCGTTTTTGCCTTGTGGTACGGAACCCTTCGTGTGCGAGTCCGACTCGCACTTGGCCAGTTTTTACCTACAGTCCGTTCACAGTTATTTTACTTCTGACAGCAGCCATCTAACAGCATACTTATTGTAACGAGAATAAGGATCACAATGATTTTGACAGACTTGTCAGTGACAGCAATACAGCAGCAACCTTATCAGAACGAGAATAAAGATCACTTTGATTTGGACAGTAATGCAAAATTAGTTGTAAAATAACTGCGAAACGACTGTATCATGACGAACATTCAAAATTGATGCATTCTTTACAGAGGTCCAAATTCCAAACTCTAACTAAACAAATCCAAGCCGAAAATTCCAATAACACTTTTCGCAACTTAAGGGGCTTACATGACCTAAAGCGCGGTCACTGTCGGACTGCATAGAAAAGAAAGAGAAGGGCGATGACGCAACCCTGGTAATTTATTGGAAAATATGAAGCAATTATTTAATTACAAAAAATATATTGTTTGAACTAAAAAATTAAAACACTAGTGGTTTAGTATGTTGCTTGTAGAATAATCTGACAAAAAAACAGAATGATTGTATGTATATTAGTAGGTATGGTTTTTATTGTAAAAAGAAAGTTTTTTTATGTATCTTCAACTAGCTTCATCTTTCTGACTGACCGACCCCTTGACAATTCAAAAGTGCCTGTAATTGGTTTAATTGAAATAAATGCTTTGAGTTTGAGTTGAATTTGAGTTATCTTCATGATTTTTTTCTATCGTATGAAATTAGTTGTATTATGTTTTCAAAACACTACTTACCTAGCTTATACTGGACTCGATCATATATTTTTATTGTTTCTAAAACTTGCATTTTTTGCGTTTAGCTCCTGTAAGCCCCTTTAAAACAAACGATTTCCCTTTTAAGTTGTGCCTACGACTGCAACTAGACCAATGAGGTGTGATGACATATGCGATAGTAACTTATCTATGGTAAGATCTAGCTATGCAGCAGTAAAGTGTGTGTACCACGATAGTGTTAAGGTTATCAGGAACAAGAATCTCGGTTTGAACTTTAATAACTTGTGTGTACGGAAAATATGATGCTGTTCAGCAGTGAATTCTGGTAAAGAGGTTCTATTTAAACATCAGGTTAGTTCCATAGTATATGGTATCTGTCAGCAATTGCGAGGGTAGGGTAAAGGTCTTTTCTCACACGTATCTACTGATAAGTGGAGCATTGATCATGGTTGAAGCTTGCATTTACCGTGCTGGTTCCATATTACCTTTGCTTACCCAAAAACTAAATAATCAGTACGGCGGCGGGGTACGTAACACACTAACACTAGTAAAGTTGTCAAAAAATAAGAGGCCCGTTTTGACGTTTTTCATCGCGACGTAACTAGTAAAGTAACCATACGACTCGATACTCACGGTAAATCGATTCAAGTTTGTATGAGTATTTGATCGCTTTGATTATGTATTGTAAAGTAATATTAATCTTTTTTTTCGAGTCACACAAAATAGAAGAGCCAAGGTTAACGTGATAGTAAACAGAAATAGTCCAAAAGCAAAGCCACGCCGCTTGGTCAGAGACAAGCCATTCTACAGAAACCAGTGTCGCCAATTCAAAATTTTATTCACGGCTTTGAGCGCCAAGCTCATTCTTTTCAGTAAAAATCACTGCACAATATTTATTTACTATTAAAATCGAATGAAGCTGGTGAAATTCAGTAATGAATTGGTTGCAACACTAGTATTAAAAAAAAAAGACTGAGAACGTAACTGTTTTTGAGATGTTTCGTAATAATTACCAATTGAGTAAGCGCAAAAAGAATATTCGCAATATATTCATATTATTTATTGCGCCAAAAAATTTATGTATTTTTTTAAAAGACTATAAGTAATTAATTATTATTTAATTGTTTCTTTCAGTTTCGTTCCAAGTTATATTCTAGGGTCTTTCTCAAATGTCAAAACGGGCCTTTTATTTTTGACAACTTTAATGGCTTCCGTTTTGACAGTTCAACAACTTTCATTGCGTTATTTACGTTGTTGAGTAGACAAATTTTTCGAACTTAAGAAGCAATGGATTAGCAATATCCTTCAAAATGATTTAGACTGTGATTGAAAGTGCAACGCGATTACGGGCTGGTCTTTGGACGGAAAGATAACTTCGTCAAACAAAGAAATCTGGTCAATAACGGGCATTTTTATGCTCTCAATGAACTGTTTACTAACTTATTTTTAAATCACATAAAAGAGGGTAGGTTCATTCAAAGGACAAGGACAGCCTTCATTATGCTCCATTGCCCCCTACAGTAGTGCGGTCTCGAAACTTGATAGGTACTGGACACGAGGGAAAAAGGACACTCATTTCTACATTCTTGGTCCTTTGGGTGTGAAGAGTCATTTGGTCCTAAAGGTGTGAACGCCTCGTTGAGGATGCTTTTACACTGGTGTAACGAAATATGTGACATCCATTCAGTTTGTCTTTGTGTGGTTCCAGGTAAATCTTACTACGTTCTCTCTTCTTGTCGTATTTTCCAGAAGTAATAATAGAGCTATCATTTTATTTTTACAAAAAAAAAAACAAAAAATGGCTTCTCCAAAATAATTTTTACACAATTTGTTTGATTTTATGGGTAGATTATAAGAGATTCGATTATATAGTTGTATGGTCTGTAGGTCGTCTTCATTTTGTTATTTTTGTGTTTTCATTTTATATTGTATACACACAGATTATAAATGTATCTTTATGTCCATAGTTAAGTGTTTTGTATTGTTTATTAGAGTGTAAGTAGTATATAAGTTAGGTTTAGCAACCACGTGTACACGTGTAAATATTTGCGGCGGACATATGTCCTGAACTATAATACTAACCAACTTTGTACCATATCCCACGAATAAAATAATATATTTGTACACACATCAAAAGTGTCTAGGGATCAACATATATTTTTGCAATAACTTTTCTCCTGATTGATATTAATTAAAATTTTCTTTAAGGATTCATCAAATAAAGTGTTTTCGTTTGTCACAGTAACGATAAACCAAGTCACCTTTGCATTAATAAAGAAATTTGCCATTTTCCTAATAAAGGGATTTTTGACATTTGAACCACTAACACAAAAGTTCGAAAAAAAGACTGAAATAACAGTTTTCTTTAAAATTTTATTGGGTAACTTAAACAATTAATAATCCGTGTTTCTACCGCGAACACTAACAACACAAGAACATCGGTTTGGCATACTCAAAATGAGTTCATCCAAATCACGCTGTGGAATGGCCGCCCATGTTCGTTGCAACAACAAAAAAAGGTCTTCTTGCGACTGGATACCCTCCACATTCGGCAGAGCTCTTCTCTGTAGCATATCCCATGCATGCTCAATCGGGTTCAAGTCTGGCGACTGAGCAGGCCAGGGCAGGACATTGATGTTAGCTGCGGCGAGAGTCTGTCTTACAACTCTTGCGGTGTGCGGTCGTGCATTATCATGCATTAACTGAAATAAGGGACCGATTTGCACTTGTAGAGGAACGATGACGTCTGATACAATCGTCTCAGCATAAATTTGAGCGTTGAGGTTGCCTCTGATCCAAATCAACTCAGTTCTTCCGCCGATCCAAATACCCGCCCATACCATGATGGTTCCACCACTATAAGGATGGACTTCCTGGCAGGATTTTAATCGCTGTTGGCGTCCAGGGGTTCTCCAGTGTCGTATACGTCTTGTATCCGGTCTCATACCAAAACGAGACTCATCAGAAAAGCACACGAAACGCCATTGTTCTTCTGCCCAATTTCTGTGTTCAAGAGCCCATTGATATCGAATCCTACGATTGTGCATTGCTATAGGTGGTACCCGTAGCGGTCTTCGGGAATGAAGGTTCACTTCATGCAAGCGGTTTCTGACTGTTTGGTCGCTAATTAAGTTCCCTGAAGAGTGATGAAGCCTCACGGCTAACATCATGGCGGTTATTGTTGGAGCTCTTCGAGTTAAGATTTGAATGTATCGGTCTTGTCTCCGTGTGGTGCAGCGATACCGTCCTCCATGGCGCTCAGCCACGGTACCAGTGCTTCGGTAACGTGTCCAAAGTCGACTGATAACACTCTGACTTGTATTCAGAGCTAAAGCCACAGTACGTTGCCGGGAACCAGCTTCTATCATTCCCACGGCTCTGAGCATTTCTTCCCTGCTTAAATGACGTCGCCGCTCCATAATAACGTTGGTTTTAATCAGTAGTAGGGAAACAGTAGCACTAATAATGTCTTCAATGCGTTGTATGTTTTTATAGGGAAAATATTGACAGCCGATTTTCATCTTTTACTCGAATTTGATTCACAGTTCCTGATTCAAATTATGAAATGCACCAAAAAGGATCCATATAAATTTATAAAATCATAAATTTATTACAAAGCCACATCTCAATCTCAAGAAATCCGCATAAAAATGCTTGATCCCTAGACACTTTTGATGTGTGTATTTGTCGATGGTACTCTTAGTCCTTGTTCCTTTTACTGAAATTTAATTTGTTATAATGAGCTGTTTGTTTTCTAATAATAAAATAAAATAATGTTCGAGAACATCCATCGGTTTCTTACTAAACTTCAACTATATCCGACGGTCCTGCATACTTATCTCTTTTGTTGACTGTACCAAACTACCTACCCATATTAAATTCAAGTTCTTTCATGCACCGATGTCATAAACAGATATGACTAAAGTGGTCATGCCATATCAACGGCACGTCACTTCATATTATTATAATTTTATTAAACACTATTCCGATCTTTAGCGTCCATTTGCTAAACAAGGCTTTCTGTTGGTTGGAATTCTGCTCACCTCCGAAGAAAAAGAGCGTGAAGGCGGGAATGAGAACTTTGAAAAAAATTGCCTACATTTACTTATAATTACAACAATTAAAATTGATGGTACTTTCATGGCCATTGGTCTTTAGGACAGCAATTAATTTATGGACAAAAAGTTGCATGGAGGTGTAATGGTCACACGCGTCTTGGTTCCCGTATCTCACCGACCAAGGTGTCAGGTTTTTGTCGCTTCGAGTTATTTTTGTCGTAAGGTATCGGTGTGGCTTGAAGTGTCTCATGATCCATATTTTTATTGTTATAAGACAGCTGTGTCCGGTTCTAGAGTTTTTGTGAATATTCATTTTAAAACTGCATCAAAGTTTTTTACCGATTTCAATCAGTAAAGTTGGAAAATAATTTCTACATAAAAGGAAAAAATATTGGACTCTGGAAGAGAATTTCAAAAAAGGAACTGTAACCGTTTTTTTATATTTCGCTCAAACTCCCCAAAATGGCCGCACCGTTTGGCAGCTGATATACGAATATGTCTTTTAAGAACTTTTTCCAACCACCACAAAAATGTGAAGCCATGTAAAGATTTACAAATTTGTCAAATTAAAGTGTTCGCGGAGATTTCTCGCGGTGTCTTTAGAGGCAGCAAAAACGTCGGGTTGCTCACAGAAATATTTACCAAGAACTTACATTCTGTGCAATTTGTAAGCGGGCAACACTCACGCCGTCGTGGGTAATTTGATGATTTTTTAAGATGTCGGCTAAGTGTGTGTCGCATTTTATGGGAACTTCTAAACATTTAAGCTCTTCTTTGTAGTGTTAAATCATAAAGGTTGAGGTACAATGGGCTTATGTAGATATAATAATTTTACAACTTACTTAATTAGACAGCCATCACTGCCTTGTTGGTCGAGTCATCTAGTGGTTGCAAGCACTACTGCTGAGCATGAAGGGTCCAGGTCCAGGGTTCGATTCCCATGTTAGCCAAGTGTTATTGGGTTTTCACATCAGGAATTTCTCAGAAACAGCCTGGAGTTTGGATCTCATGCCCGGTCGATGGCAGTCGGCTCGCCTACTATCACAAGGAACGTAAACATAATTGGTTATAATTGGGTGTACTACAGGTACACCTATGCCTAAGCCTCCGGAGATTACAGGCGTAATGTAATGTTAAAGAAAGAAAGAAAGAAAGAAAGAAAGAAAGAAAAGAAAGAAAGAAAATAAGTTAGTATAGTATTTGGCCCAGGTTAGGTTATATTATGTTAGACAGGTATCGTGATGTCTGGATGCGTTTCTAATCTGATGAAATGAAGCAGTAAGAGGCCGTCAACTGAAACCATAAATTCATAACAGCGGGGTAATTGCGTAACACACTATCAGTAGCAATGGCTTTTATTTTGACAGTTCAACAACATTCATTGGGTTATTCACGTTGTTGAGCAGACACATTTTTCGAACATATGAAGCAATGGATTAGCAATATCCTTCAAACTGATTCAGTGTGTTACGCCATTTTGAGTGCAGATCAATGTTTAACGTTTACCATTTAACCATGGCCATGCCAAAAAGAAGACGGATACATAATAAAATAATGCCGAAAGATAAACTAACCTTACAGTACCGCATTTATTCTCATACCTAGTAAATCTATGTTCTAGCATTCGCAGAATGCATTCTCCTCAAAATAATATTCCTAAACTTCGTTTCAATGCCAAGAAGCGAATGACCGACCATGAATTCTATTTCTTGATACACAAACAAAACTGTTTTAATTGTAGTCAGTAGGTAAGTAATAACAGCCGCACAGGTCGATCTACCAGATTAAGCTACCCTTGCCGCGATTGGTCTGTGGATGGGTGACCATCTTTACATACCGTGACCCCTCCGTGCCTCGGAAAGCACGTTAAGCCGTTGGTCCCGGCTGTCATTCGTGGAACTTTGACAGTCGTTACGGGTAGTCAGAAGCCCGAAAGTCTGACAACCAGTCTTACCAAGGGGTATTGTCTCACATATATTCACTCACTCACACAAATAGTGTATTTTTATTTTTTATTATTTTTATTGTTATTGTTATCCAAGTAGTATTCGGTGTAGAAGAGCGGTGTCTCCCTATACAGGCATTACTTGCTTAAGGGAGGCTCCAATCACTAATCTGTTTAGCCTAAGTTATGTTGGAGAAATAAATGATTTTTGTTTTGTTTTTTGAGTTACCATATCCTAATTATAAGACCTATTGTATCACCAAAAACCACACTAATAAATACTTTGACTTTGACTTTGTTTTTTTTTTGTCATTGTATTAGCCAGTAACAGGGTTTGGAGGTCAGATAGGCAGTCGCTCCATGTAAAATACTGGTATTCAGCTGCATCCGGTTAGACTGGAAGCCGACCCCATCATAGTTGGGAGAAGACTAGGCAGATGATGAGGTAAGTAATTTTAGGTTCTTCATCATTATATTAGTAGCATTTATCTTCTTCTTTTTCTTTTTACTGCCTCGTTGATCGGTCGGAAGCGCTACTGCTGATTATCCTGGGTTGGATTCCCGAGTCGGGCAAAGTGTTATTGGGTTTTCCATCAGGAATTTCTCAGTCGCAGCCGGGAGTCCGGATTTGTTCCCGGTTCATGGCAATAGACTCGTCCTGCGGTCGTCCCCATTTTTTTTTTGAAGATCGGATATAAACTCTTACTGACTAAAACCCACCCGTGGCCTTCCTTAGCCCTTTATGTTCCGGGCCAGCGGTAACCCTTTCGGACAATCCCCCTGACCCGGCACGACTCGCCTCCTCTTACATGTGACTTAATAACTGTCGTGTCTCATCTCTGTGAGACGGCCCAGTGCGGGTTGTTGGTTATCACATGTTTTCGATTTTTTGTTCTAGAACTTGCTTGCTTGCATCGCACGAGTCGGTCGATGGTTAAGCTACGCTTGCCGAAGCCGGTCTGTGTGTGGGTGACCATCCATTTCATATCGAGATCCCTCCGTGCCTCGGAAAGTACGTTAAACCGTTGGTCCCGGCTGCAGTCGTTACGGCTCGTGTCGTATTACTTAGTAAGTGGGTTGTGGAGGTCAGATAGGCAGGCATCATCATCATCATTTCAGCCGAAAGACGTCCACTGCTGAACATAGGCCTCCCCCATAAGGGGGGGTTTGCCATAATCGCCACGCTTGGCAGGCGGGTTGGCGATCGCAGTATGGTATGGTGGTGGAATGCATAGAGAACGCTGCTGCCCATTCTCCGGTACGCCCCTTAGTCGCCTTTTACGACACCCACGGGAAGTATGGGGTGGTGCTATTCTTTAAGTCCGGCACCACACAGATAATCACTGATAGGCAGTCACTTTATGTAAAATACTGGTATTGAGCTGCACCCGGTTAGACTTTGCTGGGGTCGGTATCCAGGCCGACCCCAGCATAGTTGGGAAAAGGCTAGGCAGATGATGAAAGACGACTAATAGAGAAGTATGGAAGAAAAAGACAGGTTCTTTCGAGCCCAAACAAATTGGGTT
Source organism: Mesoligia furuncula (assembly GCA_916614155.1). Taxonomy (NCBI): domain Eukaryota; kingdom Metazoa; phylum Arthropoda; class Insecta; order Lepidoptera; family Noctuidae; genus Mesoligia; species Mesoligia furuncula. The sequence continues at coordinate 22,973,318 of OU744808.1, forward strand.
GAGGACAGAAGAATAATGATGAAGGATGATGATTCAACATGTACATACCATTTACACATGTGCACTCTTTTCTTCCCCATTTCTTCAGTATTTACAATTCCAAAGTGTTAAAAGTGCAGTTGAGGAATGAAAAAAAGTGAAGGTTTAATTTTCGCCAAATAAGGTCCTCAAAAACAATAAAAATGCCTTTGCACATACTGGGCAAATGTTAACATAATGTCGGAAAAGAAATTACTCTTGTACACAATGTTTACTTAACACCAGAATGCCTATAAATTATGTTTTTTCTTCCTCTGTTATTTCACTTGATATTTTGTAAAACATAATTACTGCACTTTGAAGATTATCTGCAGTAAAAGTTTAGTCTAAAAGCTCGTCTGATTAACTCCCACTGCTGGGACACAGACCTCTTCACTGTGAGAGGGAGTGGGCCGTAATCCACCACGTGGCCCAGTGCGTGTCGGATGTCACATGTCACCGAACTTTTTTTAGTTCTAGGACATGCCGGTTTCCTCATGACGTTTTCCTTCACCGTTTTGAGAGTAATTAATGAGTTCAAACACATTCGTAATGTTATTTGTTTTACCTTGCAGGGATAGGTAGATAGGTACGTATGTGGCTTTTAAAAATACGATCAACTTCTTAATTTCCTGTTTAAAATAATGGTCCTACTAATGGTGAGTTAAGTTCTGAGTTGAGCTGCACGGTTACTGGCAAATGCGTGCACTGACTGGACAGGTCCACTCAATCTGTGTGGTTCTTTCATCAAAAGACCATTTCAGACACTAATCTACATGGTCCGCAAAGATTATGTCCGGATTTTTATATACACATTGACATTGATGAATTTTATTTAAACAATGACATGAATAATTACTTTGTAAAGTATTTTTTTTTTATTTATTTATTGTAAATGTGAGGACTATGTGGGTCATTTTTTTTCTGTTTTCCTTCTTAGTTTTAATCATGATCTGGCAGTTTGAGTAATTTACGCGGCCTACCCAAATGTCCTTTCTTTGGTATTGTTCGTCGAATCGTTGAGCTGCACGATTTTTGACAAATGCGTGCACTGATTGGACAGGTCCGCTGAATCTGTGTGGTTCCTCAAAAGACCATTTCAGACACAAAAAATATGACTGACGTGTAAAAACCTACTTACAAAAAATAAATCATTTATCATTTACGATCTGGTTAGAGGATCATCCTGTGACCAGCGGGGTAGCTGCACCCTGATTGCATAGCGCCCTTTCAATTACTATCCGAGAGTTATGAAGGATATTACTCATCCATTGCTTTATAGGTTTGAAAAATCCGTCTGCTCAACAACGTTAATAACGCAATGGACGTGGGTGAACTGTCAAAGTCAATTGGCATTTGAAGGTTGTACGCAATTACCCCGCTAACCTAATAATTAAAAGCTCACATATGTTAATTGTTAATGTGTTAACCTTTAGTAACAAATCGACCGTTAAATATTTTTGACACGACGAAAATGAGGGCAGTACGCAAAATATATTTTTACACAGTCATCTTTGGATTTATTCCAAGAGCACTTTGCATTTTTATGCCCGTTTTATAGCTATATAATTTATACGAGATTTATTCGAAGTGAATGCACTTAGCGTTTCCACATTGTTGAGTTATTGTGACAAATGTATGAAAAATAAACCATAAAAGTAACCAAAATAACTTAATTTTATTTATTTATTTAGGATCTCTCAAAAAAGATTTATATACATAAAAACTTTTTACAAAAAAAAAACAACCGACTTCCAAAAAAACACTACAAATTGAAAAATAACTTTAATTTCGGAAGTCGGTGTCTTTGGTTCCGCATTTTCGTTTATTGACACCGACTTCCGAAATTAAAGTTATTTTTCAATTTGTAGTGTTTTTTTTGGAAGTCGGTTGTTTTTTTTTTTGTAAAAAGGTTTTGTTTTTCACTTTTTAGTGGGCCATCTGTGGTCTTCTTCATCAGCTCCACTTTACCAAATGATGATTTCCGAGAGCAAATGCTGAAGTTATTTTAAAAAATACCCAAATCGTTATAGCTTTGCCTATAAAATTTGAGGGTTTCCCTCGAATTCCATGGGATCCTCTCATCAGATTCCAATTTGATAATGATTTATGATAATGGGACCACCTCGAGAGTATACCCTTTCAAACAAAAAAAGAATTTTGAAAATCGGTCCACAATTGGCGGAGTAATCGCGTAACAAACACACAAAAAAAAAAAAAAAACATACCGTCGAATTGAGAACCTCCTCCTTTTTGAAGTCGGTTAAAAACGTAACGATTTATACATAAATAATAAGCAACATATAAAGGCCAGTACTCGTAAATAAAAACATTAAATTTTTTATTGTTTTATTGCTGAATGCCCTCTCTTTACCTCGATCACGCCTGATGGAAAGCGATGGATGAGGTCTTTGATGGAACGAGCGTGCCCAGAAGATGTCTAAGGCACTGGAACTCCCACACATTGACGAAACACAACAGGCTGCTTGACGCCGGACTCCGGTGGGAGGGTGGTCGCAAACCAGGCGGGCGTTAGCCCTACCACCGCAAGGGAAAAATTGGAAAATCTAGTTTTAATCTTAACTCAGGGACGATTAATGTTTAAAACTTGTCAAAAATGTAGGGAAATTAGAGGTGTTTTCGACTGAGATCATACTGTGAACGTTCAACGTCAGGTAATAAAGGTGTATTCCTTCGTTTATAGGGAATCACAGTATGCACAAAAAAAATTAACAACTATGATAACAAAGGTAAAATTTTAATAATAGATAAAATGTTTTGTCTTGCCAAGGGGTATCGTATTTCCCAGTAACTGGGTTGTGGAGGTCAGATAGGCTGCATCCGGTTAGACTGGAAGCCGACTTCAATATAGTTGGGGAAAGGCTTGGCAGATGATGGTGAGTTAAAATGTTTAAAGAGATGAGAGAGAAACAAAAAATGGAAAAAGTTAATAAAGCAAATTATTATTCGGGAGGTTAATGTTACCTTGTGATAGCTCATCAAAGGAAGGTTAACCCATTTCACCTGTGGGGTTGTAAAAGGTGACTGGTGCTAAGTTTTTATTTTAAAGTTGACCTATCCACCCACAATCTAATTTTCAACCACCAACTTAACTTTAAGACTTTTTTTAAGGTGCCACTAGTCGATATTTTTCGATACAAATTTCGGGGGAGTATTACTCCACTGTTTGACATTGTGCATAGAAAGTCAAACATGATATCGTTTTGTCTTATTATTAATTTTGTCTGTATGGAAACAGAATAGTAAAATAAAAAGCCATTAAAAAGTTATGAGCCAACAAAGATTCGTGTTTCTTTTTTTTTTCAACGTAACTTTGGGTGTAAATAAGTAAAAAAAGAACTATAAAATCTTCAAATCTGTACCGACAAAGCTCAGTTATCGAAGAGTTCAATAAACTTTATTTGTAATTGATTTATGCAGTAGTTTTTTCATAAAACTCGATTTTCCGGAGCACTTTTTGAATTTTTTTACGCGCCTATCAGTTCGGAACGGTGTTTCTGTGCGTGAGAACTAGACGTTGTTCGTGTAGACTAGCGTCTAACTGCTCATCACTCATACTAGCTCTGTCGAGCACGAAGCCAGGTCAGACAGCGTGCTTTTTGCCCATGACCACCAGTGACTTCGGCCTCGTGACTAGTTAAGAGCCAGAGCACCATTTGTAGAAGATTGAGAATTTATAAAAAATATAATATATATATTACTAGCAGCGCCCCGCGGTTTCACCCGCATAAGTGTCGATCCCGTGAGAATATCGGGATAAAAATTCCAGGGTGTCAGCTATCTCCTCCATACCAAATTTTATCAAAACTGATTCAGCCGTTTGTGCGTGAAGAAGTTACAAACATACAAACACACTCGCAAACTTTTGCCTTTATAATATTAGTGTGAAGAAACGTTGAAAAAATGACATAGATAATTATTATTAAGTACATTAAACTATTTTTCTCAGTTAGTTTTAATGAAAATCTGGCAGTTAGTGTACTTTATGCGGCCTACCAAAATTTCGTTTCGTGACCTCTGAGTCTTTCTTTTGAGAGTAGTCAAACAAGAAACACCGAACTCAACAAATTTTTAAAACATATAGGTACCTAAGTTTTTTTGATGTGTAATAGTGTTTTTTTTTTAACCAATTTACAGAAATATTCAAATACTTTTTATTTAATTGACTTGTAGAATAAGATAGGAAATGTCATGAAATCATAAATGTCCTTTTTTTTCGTTGTTGTCTTTCTTTAGTCCTTTATCAACCGTATCTCTATCTATGAAAAACACTTTAATCCCAATAATTTAACAACACAGGTAAACACTACAAATTAATCTTTATGCATACCTAAACACCGTGGAATTCCATGCAAAGAGTTTTCAGACAGGCAATGATGTATTACATATTTAAATACTGCATAAACATACCCTGCAGGGAACCTAGCAACAAATAAAGACATTAAAACCATGCTAATCGCATTTTAAACACTTTTAAATGGGTTTCATGACCTAAAAGAGCGGCCAAGTGCGAGTCGGACTCGCACCCGAAGGATTCCGTTTCACCGTTTGTTATAGCGGCCAAGTAGTACACACTCCAACCTATTACGATTTAAAAGATACAACCCTCTAACAGACAGACAGCGAAACCTAAAGCCGGATTTACATTACGAAATTAGTTGCATTGAACATTTAAATCTCTGTAAACGTGAAACTATCAATATAGATATATAATTATTATAGTTGTAATGTAAATTCGAGATGTCAGTTAGTTCGAGGTGGCGCGAAAAAAGAGTTCCTGGAAGGATTTGGACGGGATTTGAACAGAATCTATTCTATTCTATTCAGTGGGACAGCATAGGCTAACAAAAAAGAAGGAAATTCGGCTTTAGTAAGTGTGCGAGTAACATGAGCGACATGCGTTGGCGACAACGTATCGCTCATGTATTTTAGTACGGTGCTCAAATACACGAGCTCAAAATATTTTATTTCACATAAGCCCATGTAGATGGGCACATAAGAAACTTCAGAAGCTAGGTGCACGGTTCCAATTTGTCGTTTCCTATGGAGAAGAGCCGGCAAGAAACTCTACGGTTACTCTTTTTAAAAATAATTGGCTTTTATAATGTTTTCAAATTACAGTAGGTATGGGACGACAGCGTAGGCCTGTCAACAAGTACCAGGTACTTGATAAAATAAAAAATGGTCTACAGATCTAAAGTGTACAAGGCCTACAAAGTCCGCACATTTACAAAATGAGAATCTATGAGAAGGATAAATCAAAAATAAAATATAAAAACTTACTTAAACCAAGTGATATGAGCGGCATGTTTTCGACGGTTGCCCTTACACTAATAGGGTCCCGTTGCGATCCTTTGGGTACGGAATCCTAAAAAGGAAGATCAACAACGTATTACTTAAAGAAAATAATCGGCTAGACTACACCATGAGTGGTACCCATCAAAAATCGATTATTTACAACAAATTGCGATTTAACAACCAGTCTGAAGAGTTACGTTTCGACGAAAGTGTTAAGTGTGTGTGCGACTGCGACCGGCGAATATCCTTTGTTGTTGTTTATGACTTTGTGGGCAATTTTCAAAGTAAATCATCAAAATGTGGACTGGATTGTGGGTCTTCCTGCAGGAATTAAGAGATCTTTTTAATGTTTGAGAAGTTGGCTGTTAGTGGCCTTTGCGGTAATTACGTAACACACAGTGGCAATGTCTTTCATTCTGACAGTTCAACAACACACGAGCACACGAATTCTTCAAACATATGAAGCAATGGATTAGGAATTTTTTTTTTGTGTGTTACGCTTACGACTATTAGTGTGCTGGGTCGTTTTGTATACTTTAAGAGATCTTTGACAATTGGAACTTTAGGTTCCATGAATATGATTGACATACTATCCACTTGCACCACAAACCACAAAATGCGTGTCATACTAAACGTCATCTGCTGAGCACCGAGGCAGTAAAAAGAAAAAGATGAAGATAAAATATGCTACTGATATAACGATAAATAATATAGCGATAACCTAAAAGTTACTTACCTACCTCATCAATCTGCCTAGCCTTTTCCAACTATGTTGGGACCGACTTCCAGTCTAACCTGATGCAGCTGAATACCAGTATTTTACAAGGAGCGACTGCCTATCTCAATCTGACCTCCACAACCCAGTTACCTACTGGGTAATACGATACCCCTTGGTAAGACTGGTTGTCCCGTAACAACTGTCAAAGTTCCACGAATGAAAGCTGGGACCAACGGCTTACTTTCCGAGGCACGAAGGGGTCTCTGTATGTAAAGATGGTCACCCATCCAAGGACTAACCGCGGCAAGAGTAGCTTAACCTGATCGATCGACCCGTGCAGCTGTTATTACTTAGCCACAAGCACCTTCATGTCATACTAAACCTACCAAATTCAAACATCGTTCTATTTCTGTCAATCATTTCAAGATATCTGAGACAGAATGTTGTTTTAGATAGGTAGGTACGAGTATGTTTAGTGTTAAATGCATTTGGGATGCAAGATGGGACTGAGAATAAGGAACCATGGTATCTTCGGACTACCTGTGGCTGAAGCTGTTGTGATAATGTCAAGGCAGCAGTACCGCACACAAGGATCAAATTTAATCTATATCCATATCTATACATATAATAAAATTGTAGAAAAGTGGTGTCTGTACAATGGAAATATATTAAAAAAAAGTAGCAGGGGTTGTTATTATATCGATGCCGAACCCGAAATTGTAATTAAATTTTTTTTTGTCTGTTTGTCTGTATGTCTGTTTGTCTGTTTGTCTGCTGTGTTTGTGCACGCTAATATCAGAAACGGCTTATTCGATTTAGATGCGGTTTTCACTAATATATTGTAGTAAGCTTCACTTAACATTTAGTGTTTATTTCATGTCAATCGGTTCATAAATAAAAAAGTTATGTCAATTTAAAGAATCACGGCGAACATTTGTTAAGGTATTCTATCAGAGTACGTAAACGCCTCGCGCCTGCGCGTCCGTGGCTATATATACAAGGTGTAACGGAAAGGGGGTATCAACCCTGAAGGAGGTGAATGAAAATGAAAAAAAAAATTTGGCCCTCCCATAGTAATAGCACATCAATGATTTACTATTACTATGGGAGGTCCAAATTTTTTTTTATATTTCGACCTATGTTCTTTGGGGAAATTAGTTCAGTTTCATGAGCACATTCACCTCCTTCAGGGTTGATACCCCCTTTCCGTTACACCTTGTATAAAGCGCGCTGAGAGCCGCGCCGCTGCCATAATTCCGATCCAGCCTGTCCCTTGCTGCCCTCTCCCAGCGACGCCCTAAGCCGAGGTCCGTACCCCACAGGGGGTGCCCTTAGCGTGTAGTCGCTTAGTTTTTAAGTTTACATTGTGTAGTTAAGTTGTGTATTATGCCCTGGCTGGAGGCCTTAATTTACTGAGGCATCCACAGGAAAGCCAGGTTAAGCAGTCGACAACCCCTCAGGTTGAACTGCGAGATGACCATTTCAAAAGAAAACGCGCCGCTGCCATAAGGATTCAGTTATTCGTAGCGAACGCACGTATCCTGGAGAGTATAGGCGAATAGTTGGATTCGATTATTGCGATTCACTTGAATACTGACTGTTTGCATATTTCATTTATTTATATTTTAGGGTTTGTAGGTTAGGTTCTTTTTCTTAATTTTCTTTAAAATTTTGTAAGTATTTGGTATAGGTTAGGCGGTTCTTTCCTTGATTATTGGGTATTTACTTATCTTAATTTTTATTTAGGGTTTTGTAAATAAATATTGTAAGCATTTATTATTGGTTAGGCATTTCTTTCCCTGATTTTCGGTATACTTATCTTAATTTGTATTCAGGGTTTGTATATAAATATTATAAGTATGTATTTGGTATAGGTTAGGCATTTCTTTTCTTGATTTTCTTTATTAAGTATAAGTTCATTAGCTTAGGTTAGTAATTATTTTTTCTAGCAATTCTTTTGTTTTATAAAGTTAGTACGTTTGTCTGTGTAGAAGAATAGCACCACCACTTACTTCCCGTGGGTGTCGTAAAATGCGACTAAGGGTCTCACCGGAGAATGGGCAGCAGCGTTCTCTATGCATTCCACCACCATACCATACTGCGATCGCCAACCCGCCTGCCAAGCGTGGCGATTATGGCAAACCCCCCCAAAATTGGGGGAGGCCTATGTCCAGCAGTGGACGTCTATCGGCTAAAATGATGATGATAATGACGTTTGGTTTACACGTCTTAACACTTATTACTTAAACTGTGATAATTTTAGACTGTATAATAATCTGTAAGTATTTATAATTTAATTGTTTACGATAGTACGTGTTTACTAAATAACTGTGTGTTAAGTAGTAAGTACTATTTTATTGTAAGAATGCCTCGAAGAAGATCCAACCTCTCCCAATGTAGCAGAAATGCTAAAAGGATGAGATTAGTTCGATCACAGGAATCTGAGGAAGGTCGTGAGGCAAAAGGCTCTCTGCACCAGGCTAGATTTCGTGCTGCAGAAACTTCGACTCAGCGAGAATCTCGACTGAGTTCAAATCGTTCTCGAATGATGACAACTCGAAATAGGGAAAACGGGGAACAACGAAAGGCACGTTTATCTGTCGATCGCGAAGCTCACGCGCTATCGCGTGAGTCTGAGACTTTTGCTGTCAGGGAAATCCGCCTGAGCTCCCAGAGAGTACGGACAACAAATGCTCGATTCCAGGAGACACAGGACGAACGGGAAATACGTCTCACTGCCGATCGTGAAGCTCATACACTATCGCGTGAGTCTGAGACTTTCACTGATAGGGAAATTCGTCTGAGTTCTCAGAGGGTTCGGACAGCAAATGTTCGGTCTCAGGAAACACAGGAAGAACGAGAAATACGTCTCACTGCCGATCGTGAAGCTCAAGCACTAGAGTCTGAGACTTTCACTGAAATTCGCCTGAGTTCTCAGAGGGTTCGGACAGCAAATGCCCGGTCTGTAGACGGTATATGTAATTCAAAATATGCTGCCCGAAAAGTCACTATTCCACGCGGACGAAGTCGCGGGCACAGCTAGTCCATACTATAATATTAAAAATTCGAAAGTAACTCTGTCTGTCTGTGTGTATGTTACCTTTTCACGCTTAAACCATTGAACGTGTACACACTGGGCTTCACAGCTTAGTACGGCCGTTATCCCAATTGTGTACAGTGTGACTAAGTTTGACACAATGGAGCCTGGTACCTATGATTACCAAAAACCCTACTGAATAGCCCTACAGCAACTGCCTAGCACCCTAGTTACCCTAACGCCCTACCCTATCATACAAACCACACCAAACGTGAGTTACGCTGGTTTTACGTGAGGGATGTCTGTTCCCAGGAGACCTACGGAAACAGACGGAATTTGGGTAGGAATAGGGGTTTGTGTACGTCGTGCAATGTACACAGGAAATGGTTTTCTCACTGCCGATCCCACAGACTCATAGGACCGATGATGGCTAAAGGTGTCTTGGCCACAGTGAGAGGAGTTATGGTAGGTGAATCAAACTCGACTCCAGCTTGATGACCAATTTATTACAATAGTTAACTTAATTATATACAATTTTAGTGCTCAATACACATTGATACCTATTTGTATGTGTGTTGTGTGTGTATTGAGCCGATGAAGCGAAGATGTCAGTAGGTCACTTCTTAGCGCTGACGGTGTGCCTGTTTGTGGAATAACTGTTGCTTTGATGCTGACGCTGCTGTGATGCTGGCGCGTGGAACTTTCATGGTTTATGGTTGAACAGAACGGATTTCGATAAAATTTGGCATAGAGATAGATTGCATCCCGGGGAAGGACATAGGATAGTTTTTATCCCGATATTCCCACGGGATCGAGACTTATGCGGGTGAAACCGCGGGGCGGTAAAGTAAGTAAGTAAGTAAGTCTTTATTTTATATATTACTTGCTAGTAATATATAAAATAAAGTCGGGTTAGTTACACCATTTATAACTCAAGAACGGCTGAACCGATTTTAATCATCTTTTATTTTTGGATTGTTCTTCGCCCCGAACAGCAGAATAATTATTAAAACATGGAAAAAATAACAAATAAAAACTTTTTTACAAAAAAAAAACAACCGACTTCCAAAAAACACTATAAAGTGAAAAATAACTTTAATTTCGGAAGTCGGTGTCTTTGGATTTGTATTTTAGTTTTTTTGCCACCGACTTCCGAAATTAAAGTTATTTTTCACTTTATAGTGTTTTTTGGACGTCGGTTGTTTTTTTTTTGTAAAAAAGTTTTTATTTTTCACTTTTTAGTGGGTTAGTTTGTAATTTATCTAAGTTACAATAGCTTAATGTCAACTGCGCTCATCACCTTTTACAAAATATTGCATTTACCCGAAGCCCGAGGGACGTTAATTGTTAAGGAGTTCCCCTAATAAGAACCAGGAGAACTAGAGCTGATTGAGAAGTCACCATCAGCTCCGCATTGTAACGCATTGTAACGAGCATAAATTGCTTAGCAACCATATTAAAGTAATCGAATCGCAATTCCGAGAGCAAATGCTCGAGTTACTTTAAAAAAAATTTTTGAATCGGTTCGTAAATGACGAAGTTTTGCGCGAACAAAAAACGCAATGCAGAGTAAAGGAAAAGATCGTTAATGTAGACAATGAAGATACATTTTTATATTTTTGTTGATTTTTCAAAAACCGCTTGTCTGATTTCGATAAAATTTTCATGGGACCATTTGGGAAGTATACCCTTTCCAACAAAAAAAGAATTTTTCAAATCGGTTGGCAAGCGGCGGAGTTATGCGCGAACAAACATAAAAAAAAAAAAAAATACAAACATCCGAATTGAGAACCTCCTCCTTTTTTAGAAGTCGGTTAAAAAATATCTGAGGCGGTACGAAGTTCGCCCGGTCAGCTAGTTTTTAATAAAATTTTATTGTAATTTCGTATGCCTATTTGATAGAGATCTCTGTACCTATTATATTTTTATACCATCCATTTTTATACCATCCATTTTTACACCTATGTTTAACAAATAAAAAACTTTGACTTTGACCATTTTGAACACGGGATCAGGGGGCCTAATAAGGCCACATTGGAGAATCTTAAAAGGATAACATTATGAATTACAAAATGGCGAAAACAGTCCGTGTTTTTCTTTTTTTCGCTGCACTACGTAGGTACAATCAAAGAGATTGGGATGGATTTGGATTGGATTGATTGGTATTTTAGCATAGACAAAAAAAAAAAAACTGAAAAATACTTGAATTTGATACGATTAACTTAACAGTTAACTGTCTATTCTATTATCCTTTTATGATTCTGCTAAAGTAGCCTTTTCAGGCCCCCAGGACTTAAACACAAAAAACTCAAGTTTTAGAAACAATAAAAGTAGGTATATGATCGACTACAGTAAAAAAAATCAGAAAAATATATGATATTCTTCAGGGTATATGCTAGGTACATGTGTGTTGAAAACATAATGCAACTAATTTTGATACCATAGAAAATAAAATCATGAAGATACCTCTAAAACTTTCTTTTCACAATAAAAACCATACTAATATACATGTTTTTTTAACAGATTATTCTACAAGCAACATACTAAAATACTAGTGTTTTAGTTTTTTAGTCGAAACAATAGATTTTTTGTAATTATATAATTGCTTCATATTTTGCAATAAATTACCAGCGTTGTGTCATCGCGCTTCTCTTTCTTTTCTATGCAGTCCGACAGTGACCGCGCTTTAGGTCCCTAATAAAAAGTTAATAAAGTTATATCTGGGAAATTAACCTAGAACCAAGCAGTACTGTCATATTTTTTTCCTATTTCAACATAATAAAAGACACTTGTCCCCAATAAACCTAGGAAAATCGCCTAATCAGCGTAGGTAGTCTGTGTGGTGCCGGACTTAAAGAATACCGCCACCCCCTACTTCCCGTGGGTGTCGTAAAAGGCGACTAAAGGTCGTACCGGAGAATGGGCAGCAGCGTTCTCTATGCATTCCACCACCATACCATACTGCGATCGCCAACTCGCGTGCCAAGCGTGGCGATTATGGCAAACCCCCCCCCCCCCCCTATTGGGGGAGGCCTATGTCCAGCAGTGGACGTCTTTCGGCTGAAATGATGAGTGAGACGAAAACTCAATTGTGAATTGAAAACTCAAGATGACAACTAGCGCCATTGCTCTGAATTTTGAATCGAACTGAAAAGACTGACTAGTGTATATTTTAATTTTTAATTAAAGTTTTTAATCACTACAACCCGTACAAAAAGACCAAACCCGTATATGTTCTTGGTCCTCTTTAACGAAGGACCACCGTGATTCACCTAATTACGTACAAGCTACTGCAATCTGTCAAACTTTAATAGATTTTCAACTTTATCCCTAAAGCACAAAGTTCAAAGTTGATTGGGAAAATTTGACAGTTTCGGATAGCTTGATGCGCTGGCGTCTGTACTACATAAACTTTTTAAAATTCTCGACAAACCAGTAGGTAAGACACACAAGTCTTATTAGAAATAAAAGCACCATAGAGACGACTTGTCACAACAAGTTTTTGAACAAAAAACGCCCCACATACAAAGTATGAATATTATTTTTAAACATTTTATTTTTATTCCGATTAATCGAATGCTCGTTAATTAACGGGATCGATTACATTTATTCGAAATGTCACCGGTACGACATGGCGATGTAATTAGCGAGACAATTAGTAACAGATGTTTTCTTTGAGAATATTTCAAGTCCTTTGTGTTAATATTCATAGTGGCCTGTAAGAAGTTTTTAATGTAATTTATACGAGGTTAATGTAAGTTTTTGTCGGACATTTTTACAGTTCTATGGATCTTTGATTGTAGTTTTAATTAATGAACCGGTTGACGAATTGGGTATTGTTATTTTAGTGGCTGTAAAAGTTCAGTTTAATTTTGTTAATTAGATTTTTTAGTTACAGCTGCTAAAGCGGTTCCTTACAGAATCGATTTTTAATGTTTATTTTATACTTATTTAATTTTGCCCAGTGTGATTGAAATCTAAAAAGTAGTGCTTTAAAAAAGAAAAACCGGCCAAGTGCGAGTCGGACTCGCACACGAAGGGTTCCGTACCACAAGGCAGAAACACCGAAAAATCTAAAGCCAGTTCTTGAGATACAGCCCGATGACAGACAGACGGACGGACAGACAGCGAAGTCTTAGTAATAGGGTCCCGTTTTTACCCTTTGGGTACGGAACCCTAAAAATGAGTGACTCGGGGGAGACAGCCTTTGGCAATAGGCTTGCCCCCACTGTAATATGGGACTTAATATGAGTAGGTACTAGGTAGTTAGGTACAGACGCCAGCACATCAAGCTACCCGAAACTTTAAATCTTTCCCAGTCAACTTTAAACCTTATGCTTCAGCGATAAAGTTGAAAATCTATTAAAGAAAATTGACAGATTGTAGTAGTTTGATGTGCTGGCATCTGTACATAATTTGAGGACAAAAACATCATTCGAAGAATAAAAAATAGCTCCAAATATGGCTCGCCCCTTATTACATGGGGATTTAATAATAACTAGCGAAATTTTGGTATAAGTAAGTACTAAGGTGCACCTCCGACTATCAATTTGGTGAATACAGGCGTGATGTAACTTAAAAAAAAAAAATAAGTAAGTACTTTTTAGGGTTCCGTACCCCAAAAGGAAAAATGGAACCTTTATAAGATCACTGCGTTGTCCCTGTCTGTCCATCTGTCAAGACCCTTTTTCTCAAGAATGCGTAGAGTTATCAAGTTCAAATTAATATCAAATACTCAGGGCTGCAATTCCTTGAAGCAATGAAAAAATCAAACTTTTAAGTCAACGCAATCAAAAGATACGGGCGTTTATGTTACGTTTATGCCGAATATTTAGACACTCGCAAGCGAATTAAAACCAAGAAGCAATTTCATGGACCACAAGTAAAAGAAAACATCCGAAAGCCGTAAATTAGCTGTATTACATACCTATAAATTTGTACGGAACCCTCGGTGCGCGAGTCCGACTCGCACCTGACCGTATTTTTTTTTTTTTTTAAATAACTCTATGACATAGTAAACTATTCTCGAAAATACAATGAGGAAAAAGAACAAAAAACCATCGCACAATTTTTACCTCCTCCCATTTTCTCGGGTCTCGCAACACTCTATTTTAGATTTTCAACGAAATCATAGTCACATCGCAATGTGCAAGCAATCAAATAGACAGACGTATATTCTGAGAAATCTACTCAATTTCTCTTTGACGTATCAACGAAGGAAATGGATTCTAGGACACAAAATTACGATTTATATATACTACATTATAATACAATAGTAACAAAGAATGTTTGTCCGTTTGTCTGTCTGGGTGTAAGTTTCGGATTGGCGCAAAAACATAAGCCTCTCAAATCGCACAACATTATTTTTCTCTGTTGTTTGGGTTTTCCTAATTTTTTTTTAAACCACCCCAGAATTGAGGCGAACAAAACAAAAAAAAAAAATCAAATCGGTCGAAACATTTTCGATTTTTTGCGAGATAGAATAATCAGAAAACTAATAAAATAATGGTCATAACTTAGGCCTTCGGTACCATCGACTAGCCAGTCATTCTCAAACGGTTGAGGAGCTTTTTTCAATTGCACACATTTTGGATACCAATGATGAAAAATATTTCAGAACACTGAATATAACAACTCGTGGTACAAAATGGCCGATGCTGGCCACACTTCTACCACCACTGACAATTTAACGATGATGGATGAAATACCCACTTTGATAGACGATAGGTACGCAAATGAAGCAAAACACTTTGAAGAGTGGCAACGTCGCTTAGAGCAGATATTTTTATGGCCAACAGCTATTTCTTCCGGCCTGGATGATCGTGCGCGTGATTTGTGCGCAATGACAGCCATGACATAAGAATCTTGATGTGGCGCCATGTTTTTTGCATTTGTTTTTTTTTATTTAAATCTTTGGTCTTGTCATTGACCGAGGGGAGATCTGAAAAAAGGTTGTAACTAGGCTTCTTCAGGATTTCGTTGGTGTGATTACTAAACCGCTAAAACACTAGAATGTGGTGAAGGGCGGGGAAGTGTTTTGTGTAAGTTTGGCGATCAAAAAGGGCTGGTTATCAGCCTAGTTTGAAAACAATTGAAAGTTAAAGTTTACTTTATTTAGGGCTGATTTTAAAATAGTCGCTTATCTTTAATCTGAAGAATAAATATGATAGTTTGACGTAATTTCTATACAAAAACTGTCACACCGCAATATTTATATCGCAGATAAAAACTATTTATCTGACTATTGAAAAATCAGGCCTTAATTAATAGTCAATGTACTGATGATGATAAATTAATTAGTGTTAAAACTATACAATTTTACTTTCTGTTATCTTTTGTTTCCTTTCAATGTCTGAAAATAGTATTCATAATTTGAACCTAAAAACCTGGATAATTTCGTAAAGAATGTATTTTTTTATCTTAAGCGTCTGCTCCCTAATCAACTTTCAAATTTTACACACAATACTAGGAATTACACGATCTGACCAGATGCCTCTAATTCTGACCACGCCATATTTTTACGAGACCCTACTACTCTAAATTTAATTATAATTAGTATAGCAGTGACGTTGGAAGGTCGCGACAATTGCGCCGGCGCCGGCCGGTTGATGTCACTTGGTAATTATGCCACCGAGCCCGACAGATTAATTGTAAGGGGTGACGGACACGGTGCGATGATGCGATGTGTACCTGATGGAGGAATTATGGTGACATGGTGACTCGGTGACGTTCAAATTGGTCTGTTGATCAAGATAGGAGTTAAACTAGTTGATGTGATGAAGGGAATTTATGTGTTTATAGGCGATTTTGTAAGCTCTTGTCTGTTTGAAAATAATGGTGACCAAGATAAATTAATGGTATTTTTTAAATCTTATTTTGTTATCTTTAGTTGTTATCCTCTGTAAATGTTCACTTTCACGATAATCTAGGTGAAAAATAACAAAGAACATAATACTTATCGTTATTTTATCCTTTGTTACTTTGCAGTAAGGGTGCTGGCACGCCAGCATTGACGACATCATCCGTCGTGCTCTTGTCACCGTCGGGGTGCCAGCTGTTTTAGAAACCAACGGCCTGGCACGCGTCGATGGGAAGGGACCATAACCATCTTCCTGGCACGGTGGGCTGAGCCGGGATGGCTGCTGCAGTGCTGTTATATGTTCGAGCCGTTGGGGGCTGAAACACTAGTGCCATGGGGTCCTATTGCCCAGTTGTTTTTTTAAGATATCGCCAAGCTGTTGGTCAACTTTTTACGTAGGTAACCGGAGGAGTGGCCTATTTTTTTGCCAAAAAATCAGCATCGCCATACAACGTGGCAATGGCGCCAGCCCTTTGGGCACTTTTCCTGTTGACAGCGATGCGGACGAATTTTTTGATTTTCTACGCTTTATTTCCCTCCTTTTAATATTACTTTTAGTCTGTTAGCTTATATGTATATTAATATGTATATTATGTAAATATTATGGTCTATATATAACACTTGTAAAAATAATAATTAAAACGAAATAAACTCGGCTGTAATGCTGTGCCACAATATTAAATCTAAAAAACCAATATGCTGTGTTGGTAAGGATTAAAACACCTACCTATAAACGGTTCCATTCTTTCCTTAAGTCATAGACACTCTCAAACGAAAGTCATTGACTAAGTACACTATCTTTTCAGCTTACTAAATATGGACAAAGCAATAACCAACGCTCCTACCGATAAAGTCATCCTCAATCCCTGAAATAAATGACACACTATTATTTACCGTCACACACTCAGTCCACTGAACGTTAGCCCTGAGTTTCTCCGAAGTGAATTGTACTAATCCATCCAGTGTTGATGACCTCGCACAAATTGCACCAAGCTAAATGAGCAGTTGTTACTCAAATACAAACTTAAATCTACCATCCTCAAA
Source organism: Mesoligia furuncula (assembly GCA_916614155.1). Lineage (NCBI taxonomy): Eukaryota > Metazoa > Arthropoda > Insecta > Lepidoptera > Noctuidae > Mesoligia > Mesoligia furuncula. The sequence goes on from OU744808.1 coordinate 22,990,313, forward strand.
CTCTTTACCGCACCAAATTCAACCTTAACAGTCCAACTATAGAGAAGACTGATGAACATTTTAGGGATGTCTGTTGGTAAAGGGAACTTGGTCCTGTTTTACGCGGGGCATGGTGTCAGTAGCACCAAATAGGTTTATGTTGATGCGATGTCAAATGACAGGAGCTGGTATTCAAATGGAAGACTTTGTAATGAGGATGGGAGTTATGGCTATCATCCGGTTTAGCTTAAGGAAAAGAGTTCTCGTAAATATAGAAAACAAGCTAGTGTTGTACTTTAGAGTAATCAACGATCGACGAGGGTAACCCGCGACAGTAAATATTTCTTACGTTTTTTGAAATTTTCAGGGGGCCTAATAAGGCCACTTTGGAGAATCATAAAAGGATAATATTATGAATTATAAAATGGCGAAGACAGTCTGTGTTATTCTTTTTTTCGCTGCACTACGTACGTACAATCAAAGAGATTGGGATTGGATTTGGATTGGATTGATTGTTATTATAACACAGATAAAAAAAGAAATAACTGAAAAATGCTGACCAATGGGATTTGATACGATTAACTTAACAGTTAACTGTCCATTCTGTTATCCTTTTATGATTCTGCCAAAGTGGTCTTAGGCCCCCTGGTCACATGTTGATTTGAATATTAGTCGCGATCGTATAAAATTTTTATTTGTATAATTAATCTTTTTTAAATTATCACTACAAATCTTAGTTCATATTAACTTATTGAATGACTATTTCATGAAATCATGACATTTTAGGCGAAGTCTAACATTTGGCTTAAGTGAATGATTAAAATTCTGCTAAGAGGGTGGTATTGTGATATTAAAAGTGCCTCAAATCTACTTAAGATTTGAGGCACTTTTAATATCACCAACATGAACACCAACATACAACCACAAAGTAAAATTGACATAATTAACTTTGACAGAATATGTTTGTAGTACCTATCTATACTTCTTAAAAATCTATTTAAAATCTCCACAAAAAAAAGTTAAAAAAAGTCGGATTAGTTACACACTCAAGAACGGCTGGACCGATTTTTATGGTCTTCGGTTTGTTGGACTTGTCTCCGCCCGAATAGCAGAATAACAGCTAAAACATAGGAAAAATTGTCAAAAAAATAATAATGAAGATAATTAATTTTCTCATACATTTTATATGGAACGGTTTTTTTTTTTTTGATGATATCTTGAGAACAGATTGACTGATTTTAGCACATAGGCTATTCCCACGGGATCGAGACTTATGCAGGTGAAACCGCGGGGCGCAGCTAGTAATATTATAAGCGAAAGTCGCTTTTCGTGTCTGACTGTGTGACCGCGCTATTTTGTACTACACAAAGTTAAGAAACAGATTTTGATGCGGTTTTCACCACAATTTAGAGAATTTATTCCGGAATATGAAAGTGCATAAAGGCTCTTTCAAACAGGCGCGACACGCGATAAAATCGCGCGCGGCACAAAGGCACCGCAAGTCGCGCAACGAGCGGTGCCTTTGTGTCGCGCGCGATTATATCGCGTGTCGTGCCTGTTTGTTCAGCCTTAATACATATCCATACTAATATTATAAATTCGAAAGTAACTCTGTCTTTCTGTCTGTCTTTATGTTACCATTTTCACGCCTAAACCACTGAACGTATTTCAATAAAATTTGGCAGCGAGATAGATTGCATCCCGGGAAAGGACATAGGATAGTTTTTATCGACATACCTCGCGGGCGAAGCCGCGGGCGGAAGCTAGTATCCAATAAATCTCGATGTTTTGTCAACCGAGCAAAGCTGAGATAGTGACAGGACAGGGAAACTTAACACATGTTGAAACCCAATATTTGTGTTACATTTCAGCAATCTGTACACGGCAAAATTACTATACCTACATAATTCATGTACTAAATCGTATCGTATCGTATCGTTCCTAGTTCGTCTATTGTTGTAACGCGAGCAATTTGTATAACTCCTTTACATTGAAACACATATCTATACTTGCAACAATGGGGCTGTCAGTCATCTCCTTTGAAATAAATATGTTACTGATGAAAGTAGCAAAAAGTTATATTATTAATTCCCTAATAAGACCCAGTTGTCCCATAAAAACATTAAAATTAGTGACTGTGAGTACTATTACTATCAATCGACCATAAATAATAATTAATTGATAAAATTTTTTTTTTTTTGTTTGGGAAATTATCAAATGACTCCTCCCGCTCTGGGTGGAGCGGAAGAGCAGAAGGGAGTGTCAGACTCTTATTGACTACCCACCCGTGTTCCTTCCTTAGCCCTTTATGTTCCGGGGTAGCGGTAACCCTTTCGGACAATCCCGCTGACCCGGTAGGCTTCTGCCCTAAGGGGCCCCTCAATTCATGCTGACATCTCTTTGAGGCACGCGTGGAACACGTACGCGTCCGGCACGGGCCTGGTCCTGATCGGACGGTGAGCTACCCATTACTCTCCATTATTATTTACTGTTGTAACGCAAGCAATTTGTCAAACTCCTTTACATTCAAACACATATCTATACCTACTACAATGGGGCTGTCAGTCATGTTCTTTGAAATAAATATGTTACTGATGTAAGTAGCAAAAAGTTATATTATTTATTCCCTAATAAGTACCCAGTTGTCCCATAATAGCAATCTAACATTAAAATTAGTGACAGTTACTATCAATCGACCATAAATACTTAATTGATCATAAGTGAAAAGTTATCGGCAATTTCAATAGCTTTGTTATTTATTGGCGGGTCTTGTGTTCATCAAGCAAAAAGATGGCTTGAGGCTAACAAATTTTATTCTATGGGTGTTATTTCAAAACTTAATTATCATTTCAATTTATCGATAGCATTTTTAGGGTTCCGTACCCAAAGAAGGATTAACGGGCCCCTACAAGCAACTATGGTCTGTGTGGTGCCGGACTTAAAGAATAGCACCACCCCTTACTTCCCGTGGGTGTCGTAAAAGCCGACTAAGGGTCGTACCGGAGAATGGGCAGCAGCGTTCTCTATGTATTCCACCATCATACCATACTGCGATCGCCAACCCGCCTGCCAAGCGTGGCGATTATGGCAAACCCTCCCAAAATTGGGGGAGGCCTATGTCCAGCAGTGGACGTCTATCGGCTGAAACGACGACAAGCAACTATGCCTACGCTCTTTCTGTCAGTATACGTCCGTCACATTAGATTTATACTGTTAAGTTCTACGAGAAGAGCAGTTGTGGACCATTAATAAAGGTTGCTACTTACGAGTTGTAGGTAGCGAGTACCTGGTTGTAGGTGCTTGTATAGACGCGCATCAAGCTACCCGAAACTGTCAAATTTTCCCAATCAAACTTGAACCTTATGCTGTAGCGATAAAGTTGAAAATCTATTAAAGAAATTTGACACATTGTAGTAGCTTGATGTGCTTGCGTCTGTACCCAAGTAGCAACTTTACTTGATATGCATTATTTTAGCAGACCGTATTTCATAACCCGTAATAGGTAGACAGATGAAATTTTTGCAGAACGTGTATTTCTATTGCCACTACAACAACGAATCGTCGTCGTCGTTTCAGCCGATAGACGTCCACTGCTGGACATAGGCCTCCCCCAATTTTGGGAGGGTTTGCCATAATCGCCACGCTTGGCAGGCGGGTTGGCGATCGCAGTATGGTATGATGGTGGAATACATAGAGAACGCTGCTGCGCATTCTCCGGTACGATCCTTAGTCGCCTTTTACGACACCCACGGGAAGTAAGGGGTGGTGGTATTCTTTAAGTCCGGCACCACACAGACAACGACAGACAACAACGAATAATATAAAGTTAATAAAAATTAAAGGCCACTCAAGAAATGTGTTCTTTTCGGTATTTTTTGCCTTACACGGCAAACTTCAATAAAGGTAAAGGTAAGGTATGTAGCTTCAAGGTAAATTTTCAGTACTACAGTACTGAACCCTTCGTGTGCAATTCTGACTCGAACTTGGCCGGTTTTTTTTACATTCCATATCGGGCCTGAGGCCTCGGTTTCATAACAGTGTGGGTTCGATTCGGGTCTTAGTAATGTGTAGATAATTGACGCCGGTGGTCGGTCATTACAGGCCCATAGAATTGGTGATTGTACACTTGCTCCGTGTAATGAATAGATGCGGCACGGCGCTCCCAGGTTTGACGTGGAGCTGATGTAGAATGGATGAGGTGATTTATGGAGACTACATGACCTAAAGCGCGGCCACTGTCAGACTGCATAGAAAAGAAAGAGAAGCGCGATGACAACCCTGGTAATTTATTGCAAAAGAAGCAAGTATTTTATCTATTCACAAAAAAAATATTGGTTGGATTAAAACATTAAAACAGTAGTGCTTTATGTTGCTTGTAGTATAATCTGCCAAAAAATCATAATGATTGTATGCATATTAGTATGGTTTTTATTGTAAAAAGAAAGTTTTTTAGAGGATATTCATGATTTTCTTCTATCGAATCAAATTAGTTGTATTATATTTTCAACACAGTAATATTCTGAAGAATATCATATATTTTTTCTGATTTTGTTTACTGTAGTCGATCATTATATACTTTTTTTGTTTCTAAAACTTGCGTTTTTTGCGTTTAGGTCCTGTAAGTAATGTTTTTGTACTAGCCCGCGCTAGTAATGTTTTTGTGTCTGTGTGGTGCCGGACTTAAAGAATACCAGCACCCCTTACTTCCCGAGGGTGTCGTAAAAGGCGACTAAGGGTCGTACCGGAGAATGGGCAGCAGCGTTCTCTATGCATTCCACCATCATACCATACTGCGATCGCCAACCCGCCTGCCAAGCGTGGCGATTATGGCAAACCCCCCCAAAATTGGGGGAGGCCTATGTCCAGCAGTGGACGTCTATCGGCTGAAACGACGACGACGACTAGCCCGCGCTGTCCCTTCCCTTAGCAAAAGCCTCCCTACACTCTCTTCTGATATTCAGTAACTTCTTCTTGCGGTCTGACTCGCCCTCATTGGTAATCCTCCTCCGGTGGACAGGTAGCTAGGCATAGTGAAAGGTCTTAAGAGCGTTTACGACGTACGGCATTTCATACAAACCTTCAAGACCTCGTTTTTCGAAATGAATGAACCGATTTTAATGAAACTTCGTACGTCCTTCCTTCGTCCAGGGCTGACCAGCAGTAAGATGACCGGCCGCGAGGAATTTTCCAGACATACAAGGCGCCGCAAAATAAAGGAAACTTTTGTCTCGTATTTGAAAAAGTAATTATTTAAAAAACAACAAAAAACAAAACTGGCAAATTGCACAAGTCGCAGTCTGAGGGTTCTGTACATAGTTTTTTTTTTTTCAGATTCCTAATTTAACACCGCTTAGAGGACACGTCGCGCTATCTTGGCGCACCTCTCTGAGGGAGCCTGAACTAAATTTATTTGTTTAGGAGTTATCTACACAAATGCAATGCCCAATGTAGGTATACTTGAAAACTCAAGGGCTTGTTGTAATTTATTTGTTTACTAGCTGCGCCCTGCGGTTTCACCCGCATACACCCGTAAAAAGTAGCCTATATGTTAATCCAGGGTATCAGCTACTTTTATACAAAATTTCATCAAAATTGGTCCAGCCGTTTGAGCGTCAAGAAGTAACAAACACACACACTCACAAACTTTCGCTTTAATAATATTAGTGTGATTGAGGACTTCTAACAAAATTTATAGAGATTAAATCTTAGTCTAGTGCATTCCTTGAACTCCTTCAATTAATATTTGTCATGACAAAGCCTTGACAAGTATTTATTTCTACGTAAAAAATGCCCAACATATCCAAACATCGCACATCCGCGGTGCGCTTGCGCAGAATCCGTTCATTGCGCAAGTACTTATTTATTACGCGACGTATGACAGCTGGCCACAGAATCCTCACTTAATAACTAGTAACCGGGATCATAATCAATTCGATCCGCCATTTTACAGTGGCTCATAAGTACCTACCGCATTTTATTTATGAGAACAACATAAACGTAACATATAATATCATAACGCTCCAGCGCGATCCTCTCGCGATCATCATCGCGATCTGCTGCGTCCAGCAATCCCGACGACGCAGCTGTACGTGTCCAGACTGCACCACTCCACGAAGGTTGAGGAGATCGTGGAGTACATGCGTGTGAAGACCAACTGGACTTTGAGGGTCGAGAAGTTGGAGTCGCGTCACAACACGAACTTCAAGCTGTTCATGGTGCGTGTTCCGACACATCATCTCGAGAAGTTCCTCAAGGAAGAGTTGTGGCCGAAGGGTGTTGTGTACCGCCGGTTTCGTGGCCGGATACATGACACCAGTCAGCGAAACACGACGCAGACACTTCGTGTTCATTAGTTTGTTAGTTTTTTAGTGTAATAATTATAATGTTGTATGTATTTATAGTATTTTTAAGTTAATAATATTGTATTGTATGTGTTTTATATAGGCCTTGTTGCCTGAAATAAATGGATAAATAACATCACACCTGTTATCTTCAAAAGAGAAGGCAGCGCTGAACTTATAGAACACTCACATTTCACCAGTTACGTTTAAGTCACATGTAACAGCATCCAGGCACAAGTCCCATCTCCCGCCTGCTACTGAGAAATTCCTGATGGATAAACCCAGTACCTCTTGATCAGCAGTAGCACTTACGAAATCCTACCGCCAGTAAAGGCTACATGCTTAGTTATACCTTCAGATCCGTCTGCTGTGACCAAAATCAGTGGAAACAATGGTTTATCACACTAATATTATAAAGGGAAAGTTTGTGAGTTTGTGTGTGTGTTTATATGTTTGTTACTTCTTCACGCTCAAACGGCTGGACCAATTTTGATACAATTTTGTTTTGAGGTAGCTGACACCCTGGATTAACATACAGGCTACTTTTTATCCCGATATTCCCACGCGATCGAAACTTATGCGGGTGAAACCGTGGAGCACAGCTAATTATATATTTCTTGTACTATCTCGCCTTTCTTTCAATCAGAAAAGCGAGGTAGTAGTGTCGTTGCAGGTTCCATGACTGTTGAATCATTTTTTCGGGGGTCGTCAAGCTTCATTACCTCGACGGTTTTCTGGTGGTCGCCATTGTTTATCCTGGCTTTGAAGAGTTGCAGTGGTTGAGTATACCGTAAAAGGAATTGCCAAGGCTGGAGGTATCCACCTACATAGGTATCCAGCTTAGGCCATAATCACATCTCATAGTCAACATTTCATTCATTCTTAGATATCCAAAGTGACACAATGCTATGTTCCTTACATACATTTTATCTCTTAATTACGACACCCTGTAAATGTGACTCAGTAAATTATCTAAATCACAGCCACAGGAGACAACCAGTCAACAAGAATATGCCACAACAAAGCACCCATACAATGAACCCCTTGGGCTAAGAACCTGACAAATAACTCCAACGAAAACATGAAAACAAAATTGCCAATATAAATCAAACGAACGTTTAAGAAACAGTAATTTATTTCTCAATCAAATCCTTGTACTATAGAAGAAAACTCACCAATCACTCGAAAAGCATGCTGCAATAAGTCATAGTAAAAACTGGATAATTCATTTAATAGCTCATGTCTATTCCGAATAATCAGTCAGGTACAATGGACAAAGTTGACGCTTGGGCAATTCATCACTCTTCAGTTTGACAGCTAAATTACTGGGCAAAGTAACGTCAGCAAGAGTTGCCAAGTTTGCCCGGAAAGGCTAAGTTTTTGTGCACTTAGATATTTTAGGTGTTGAATAGCTTGTCTAGTTCTATTCGGATATATTGTGGGAGACTATAACAGGTTGATAATTGCTAATAAATAATACAGAGGTGATATGAAAGTATGGGATACAATGTTGAGTTTTTTTTTTTGAGAATGGCTTTCTATTGTAAGGAGATTCACACCTTTCACTTGGTAACCAAAAAATTATTAAATCTTTTTTGTAAGTTTTGATAGATCGGTTGACCTTTTAGTTCCCATGAATGCGATCAGGGGGCATAAAAAGGCCACTTTAGCAGAATCATAAAAGAATAACATAACGAATCATAATGGTCAGTTTACTGTTAAGTTAATCGTATCAAATCCCATTGGTGAATGATTTGTCAGTTTTTTATCTGTGCTAAAATACCAATCAATCCAATCCAAATCCAATCCCAATCTCGTTGATTATACCTACGTAGTGCAGCGAAAAAAAGAAAAACACGGACTGTCTTCGCCATATTATGATTCATAATGTTATCCTGTTATGATTCTTTTAAAGTGGCCTTTTTAGGCCCCCAGGTCATTTCTTAGGGTTTTCATTTATGAAAAACTAGCGGCAAAAGTCGTCTGAATTTCATACATAATGACAAAACAGTTTATTCTTTGTCTGCAGTTCTCGGCACATACCTAATTATTTAAAAATCCATCTAAAATGAGAATATTCTCCCACGCGCCTTTGTTTGTCAGCTCCGCATGTTTTGCAAAAACAATACAAAGTAATTTACTTTTAAATTTTACACTAATAACCACACGGGTATGTCACTAAATAAAATCAATGTCAATTAAAAATACCTACCAATAATTATTATGCTATCGATGAGCGATATTCGTTCATCTATGTGGAGCCCCTCACACAGCCAGAAGGCGCTTCGGCAGAACCCGTAGAAGTAGAGCTGGAGAAAATAAACGACCAGAGGTCCCCTTTAGCCCTGGATCGAAAAAGCTGGAAGTCATAGAGAGAGGCCTTTGCTCAGCAGTGGGATGATGCAGGCTAAAATAGTAACAGTAACGCTATTCATAAAGAAAAACATTACACTTTATCAAAAATATCACAACCGGAACAACCGTGTACACAATTGATTTGATAGACAATATTAAAGACATGTGACATCTTCCGATCATTGTTTAATAAAGCCATTATCACGTAAGTGCTTACGCTTTACGAAAACAATGTAAGTTTATGTTTAAACAATGACATTTTTATTGTCACGATGACTTGCTTGTGTATTTATGACGCCAGAATATGATAGGGATACCCTTTTAGGAAACCCGTTCTTCGTGACGCTGGCATGACTTTTCTCAGACCTTGTTGGCCCAACATTTCACCACATCCACTCCGTCGTCGGTGGCAGCGCAGAGGTCACTTTGACTACAAATTTTCGGACACAGAGGGCAGGATTAGGAGATGGAGCATAGTTTGAGCTTCTCAGCAATGTATATTTCATTAATTTTGGTGCATTTAGAGGCCATTCCCTACATTAAAAACGTTCGATGTCTATCACTATTCACAATCTCATCTCAGCGACAATCAATGTCCAAAACTTGTTAAAGTATAGGGGAATGAGGGGTATTTTTGACATATTGACTATATATATTTTTTTGGTAGATTAGACTGTGATCGTTTTTAAAATTACGAGAATTGCTCCTCTGATCTCTTAACCATAGAATACATCTTCCTTTTATGTGACAACAACAAGCTGTACTCGAATAGCTTATTCTGTAGGAAATGATTAGCTAGGCGGTCATGATTAGCTAGGCAGTTAGTAGACTTAGAATCAGAGAGACTATTGTTAAGCATATATGTGGAAAGATACGAAAGTCTGAGCCCATTACGTTAGAGACCATAACTGTTATTAGGTGGTAATAGAAAAAGTCAATCAGATTCGTTGACAACCAGCCTTACCAAGGGGTATCTCGGTAGTAAATGGTCAGATAGACAGTCGTTCCATGTAAAATAATGGTACTCAGCTGCATCCAGTTAGACTGGAAGCCGACCCCAACATAGTTGAGAAAATGCTAGCTACACTGCTCTTGTACAAAATCTTACGAGAAAATCAATCCCAATTATAATTGTCACCGCTCATAATATTTGCCGACCCTACTTTAAAACAGAGCAAGATTTATGAAGCCAAATGCTTAAACGAATAAATATTTGCTCAAATTCCTCGCAAAGCATAAAAACTTGGTCTGCACCATATGCGATTTTATTTATTTATTAATGAAGAATATTCAATGAGGTTTAATTTCTTGCAAGCAAGAAAGATCTATAAATTCATATCATGGACGTCAGTCCATGGTAAAACATTTACAGAGTCGGAAGACCAAAGAATGAGGGATCTGTGTGAAAGATGATATGGCTACAAAGGGGTTGAATACCGAGATAACGACTAATAGAGAAGTATGGAAGAAAATACATGTTGCAACGAACCTAAATAAATTGGGATCAGGGTAGGAGAATGATGATTAAAAGCTCCCTCATTTCAAAGTAGTCAGGTGATAAAGAAGCCATTTCCCTAGCAAAAGATTGAGATTTGATTATAGGCTGACGGTCAAAGAAAATAGAAAAACTTTGGTCTAAAATTGCCAGAAGGTACTTTGTGAGCCAGCGTGTTGATTAATCTTCGTTTCTACTCTGTATGAAACGTCTTTGTCAAAAAGCAAGCAAACAATGCTTGCTTTTTTGCTTCTTCATAAAGGTTTATTAGAAAATCAGCGTCAGACAGCATCTGTCTGGCATTAATGCTGAAATGGACCTTATTGGCGCAGCCGTAAGGATCCACTTTTGTTGTTAAATCATTTCGCTTTTTTTTTTCATCAAGTATTCTATGTTTCACGAACTGTTGCCAAATAATGTTATTCTTTCTTTCTAGTTATAAGCTTAAATGTGTCCATAAATTCTTGTAAAAAGAATAGAAAGTTACTCTGCATTCTTCAAGGTGTAAGATTAGAGTCGCAATTGCCAAAGTACCAAATAAAATAACGTTTGGCATTCACATGAAAGATCAAAGTGTTTACAACTGCACTATTTCACGACAAATAGCCATGTCAACAATTCATCATCATCATTTCAGCCGAAAGACGTCCACTACTGGACATAGGCCTCCCCCAAAAGGGGGGGGGGGGTTTGCCATAATCGCCACGCTTGGCAGGCGGGTTGGCGATCGCAGTATGGTATGGTGGTGGAATGCATAGAAAACGCTGCTGCCCATTCTCCGGTACGCCTCTTAGTCGCCTTTTACGACACCCACGGAAAGTATGGGGTGGTGCTATTCTTTAATTCCGGCACCACACAGACATGTCAACAATTATGTCACAAAAAAGCTAAAAAGCACTAATATCTTTAAAGTGCTACAAGGATTGGTGCATTTGGTGACTTTGGCAGGGGCGTTGTTGGAAAACATTTGTGAAATTGTCACAAAAATTCGTAGACAGAGAAATCTATAGACTCATGGTATCCGTGTCACCGAAAGGGACAAAAAAATTCGGCAATCTTTATCATACTATCATTTTTACAGCTTATTACACTGCACCTTACCATTTTCACAGTTGCGCAAATGTAATCTTATTGAATTATGCACGAAAAAGATCTTATTTTCCGTTTAATCGCGGTGTATTATTTTATTTTTCCTTCATAAACGTCAAACTTGTTGTGCACATTAATGTGCTTAGCCGACACGCAATAAGGGACAGAAATATTCTTACTCTGTCTCTTTTATTTGCTAGTGACCTTAATATATTTCTCTTTTTGTTGTGCGAATGAAAAGAAGATATGCAGCACCAGCAGTCTATAGTTTACTCTGTCTACGCAGAAATTGCATTGACCAAACCAAACAAGATGGCAGCGTTAATTCCGATTTTGACCACGCACCAAAAGAACTTTGTAGCGTTATAAATGGTCTGAAGGCCTTAAAAAGGCGGCTGGAACAGACCGGACGCGGAAAACGAAGATTCGGGTGTTGTGAAGCAACAAGGCCACTGTCTACCGCCGGTCATAAGGCAGTCTATCATTATGTCCAGTAGTAGACTGGGATTGGCTGAATACAAGGTCAACCTAAAGGGCTTTGACGGTCCGTGGCATGGGCTAATGGCGGACAGGTAGGTACCTGTCCGCCATTTTGATTTTGTTTGAAATAAATAAAGTACTACTACTACTCTGAAAGTTTAAGCAAGTTCATAAAATATAGTTGTCACGTGATAAACTTTGAACGTTAAATAGAATAAAAACCGGCCAAGTGCGTGTCGGGCCACGCACAGTGTAGGGTTCCGTAGTAGCCCGTTATCACAATGTAGTACGATTCTGTTGTTCTTTATTCTGAATATAAAAAAATAAAATTTTTCATATTTTGTTTTTCAATGCAAGTCTTTACCCGTTATAAACAAGCAACTACTTCATCTTAGTCACTCTAAAGGATTAATGATAAGGATTTTATATTTGGTACAAAATTATCCAACACCCAAGTTCAACGACTATTACCGCTAAACTAATAAAGTTATCTTAACCACTATACTTTTCCTTTAAAGTTCATGAAAGGCACTATCATTGTGAATTTTTCCAGATTTTTCAAGCCAGCAGTTTAGGTTTTAGAGGGGGGACGCCCTACTGGAACAAAAATGTTCACTTTAATGTTTAATATTTCGTAAATGGAGCATTAAATCGAAAAATTATTTGAGAAACCCCCAAGTCATTTTAGAAAACCTATTCAACGATACCCCACACGATGGGATAGACGACGAAAAAAATATTCATCCCCACTTCACATGTAGGGGAGCTACCCTAAAAAAAATATTTTCCAAAATTTTATTTTACTATTTTGTCGGCGTAATTGATATACGCACTCCTACAAAACTACAGCTTTCTAGTACTAACGGTCTCTTAGCAAAACCTCGGACAGACAGACAGACAGACAGACGAACATGACGAAACTATAAGAGTTGCTTGTAGGAACTACGGAACCCTAAAAAACAAAAAAACGCAAAATATAATAATTATTTTGCGTTTGCATTGATGTCAGCTATCGACATAAATAGGTTTCATGAGTGGTCGCCATTTTGAAAAAAATCTTAATGGCGCGACACTGCAGCAGTGCTTATGCCAGGCTCCATGTAAAAATCTTTAATCCCCTTTTGCTAATGTGCATGGAGGTCACCTACCAGCTCTTCTGTTTGTTTTGATAACTGAGTCATGATCGTAACATAACATTATCATTCCTCCACGAATCAGTACCTAATGGAAAAATAATCGACTTTTAAAAGTACCTAATTACTCAACGATTACTGGAATCTCGACTACTGTGTCAATAATTTTTTGATTAGCACCTTTTTATCAATCATGTTTGAATTAAGAAGTGTTCTATTTTCAAAAACACTGAGTGTATTTTCGGATTGTAAGTACGAAGAACGATACTGAATCATTCTGTGATATCCTACAACTGAAAATGCACTTTGGTTGCAAGATATAGAGTTGATTTTCTCTCTTTTCGTTTCTTAGTCTAATTTCTTGGGCGTAGTCTGCAACATTGTTGCAAATTGCAGTTTCAATGACTGTGTTATTAAGCCAATTATACATGAAGTAAAAACTATTGAAAAGTAAAGGTTTATCGTCGGCTGATCCTAAGACACGACGTGTTACAAAGGTATTTCTTTATTTTTTATGTAATTTCACGGTCCGAGCGATAAAGTTTTTATAAAAGTTTTTGTACAGAATTTATTGCGTTGAACTAATATTTTAATACAGTGTGCAACCTACTTTATTTTATACTTCACCGTCTTAGCAATACGATTTGGAAAACGACGAAAATTTTTGTACGAAATGAGGATTGAAATTTTTAACTGGAATCTGGCATACCCTACCTACTGTCCGCCATTTAGATTTTTTTTTCAAAATGGCGGCCACGCGTGACATCTCTATAAATTGATAGCTACCATCAGTGCAAACAGAAAACGGACTATGACCAACCCTCGTAAAGCATCACGTTTCCGATATATCAAAGTTCAAAGATGATCATGATCCATTTTTTTTAAACTTATTAGGTTTCATAAGTTGTAAAAATTTGAAAAAAAAATGACGGTCAGTAGGTGGTCATGGACCTTCAAAGCTCTTTATACTCGGTCAACAAGAACAGACCTTGAACTGAACCTTTCCCGAAAAACTTTTACATAAAATAGAAAGAAAGAAAGAAAGAAAGAAAAAGTATTTATTGCGACTCGTACAGGAAGATCACAAACTAAACTAAAACCAATTAAAATAAAAAATAAAAACCAAGTTATAAAAAAAAATGAAAATGAAACATGAAGTCCTATGCGAGGCCAAAAGGCTCCTATCTCAGCATGATGCTGAAATCAGTCAACCATACATTATACCTAAAGATTTCTCTTCCCGTACCTACTTAATAAACTTTCAGAACTTCCGAACTTCTAAATCCCAGCTCAACAACAATCTATTCCGAACACCACATAATCCAGGATAAACAAAATAACTAATAACAGTATCCACAGAAACAAACATAACTGTAGCAACGACCATCAACACTGCTTGTACCCAATCCGACAGCCGATTTATTTGACCGACATGACAAATGTATCCTTGCTATCCCTGCTAAATTGATCAGTACTTTGTTTCTTTAACAACCAAATTAATTTGCCTTTACATCACTTAGAAAACAAACGAAAACCAACTTTAAAGCTTCTGTCATAAGAGGTGTTAATTATTTTGGGATGTGTCAGGTTAAGTTGGCTGATACAGATCACGATGCATCATATTGCAAGTTTTGGCATGCTTGATTTCTTTGTAATCTATGCCAGAAACAGGTTTGGAATACAGTTAAGTGTGGATAAGTCTGAATTGATTATGTGGATTGTTAAGTAGTCAGTTTTGACAGTTATGTATCATCTGTGGTGTTTATTCCGGTATAATAGAATGGAAGGAGAAGATTACAAGGAACTTTTAGGATTAGAACTTGAAATTTTGGCGTAGAATTAAATACAGAAATAAATACGGAACCAAATTATAGTGAAGAAAAACATCGTGAGGAAACCGTCCTAGTGTAGCGGTATCTACAACGCCACATGCGAACAACGCGTCATACTGACGTCACGCAAGATCCTGCATCTCGCAAGCAGAGTTTACCTTGCAACTAGCATAGATACAACGGCCCGACAGTGCAACACCCGTCTGGTCGGAGGATCCTCCCTTTTCTACAGAGTATGAGTGAACTTTACACCCTGTTCCTCATACCTCTATACTAGAACCAAAAAGACATGTGATATCTACCAATCCGCACTGGGCCCGCGTGGTAAATTACTGCCCATTCCGCGACAGGCTACACCGAGCGGTCTGTGTCCGAGCACTACAGCAGTGGGAACATTATAGGCTGATTATGCTATACAGAACCAAAAGGCAAGGCAGGTAAAGTTAGGCGGTGAACGAGTGGCATCCAAGAACTGGCAAACGAAGTGTCGGTCGTACGGCGGCGAGATGTGCGACAAAAAGATGAGATAAATGATATGAGACAAAAAGAGCAACCGCATCACACGTTAGACAGGACATCTATTGTGGAGAAGAGTTACATTGGATAGTGCTTAACCTTTTGACCGCCACAGCCATGTATAGATGACAAACCAAAATGTGCCCAGAACGCCACGGTTCGACTACATATCAGACTTTGACGCCGAGGGCACGTTTTTGATTTTTTGACGTATGGCGGTCAGAAATTTAATGGAAAACATGGAGAGGTGTGTTAGACCAAAAAAAAACAAGAGTCATTTATTAAAATTTGGTGGAGAATCAGCACTTTTTGAACGTCAAAAACACAAGACTGTCCGCCAAAACGCTCGCCCATCACCACTTCCAAGTGCTTTAGCTGGAAAGATGAAATAGCGCAAGAAACTCCCCTACAGCACAGCTTTCAGTTCAGTTAGAAGACCTTGACAGTCCCATAAAACGTAGAAGGGTGACTTGTTTAGTTGATATTTTCATACCACATCCAAAATCTTTTCTTCTACCTCCCAAACGGAGAGCAAGAAATATTCATGTCACATCTATCCACCATCATAACATACCAAACAGACTAATCAGACAAACTTATTAGCCAGATCATAATTCTAGTCAACTAGCCACTTAAAACGTTCATTATAATTATTTAATCTAGCAACATTGTCGATCCTGGGTTGCCGACAAAAATAGCTGGGAGCAGTGACAAATAACAAGCTATAATTTAAGAGACGCTTGCGCAGTCTGCGTCTAAAACGTAAAAGAAGACTTGACTGCGTTCGCAATTTTGTTTCCAAAAGTGTAAACAGATATGTGTTTTTGGAAAAATAACTGTATTGCCCACACATACAGCACAGTTTGCACTACAACTTTTAACATTTTTATGACTTTTTCAACAGTTCTAGTCATACTGAAATCAACTTAATTTACTCAAGCATAAAGTTGATATTCGTTTAGGTACTTAACTGGAAATAAAATCAATTGAAAACAAGTTGGAAAAATATGGAATTAATTGATGGTTTAATTAACAAGAACGACTTTGTACTACTTACACGTAAATACGTAAACTAGTAAATAAGTAGACATTACGCTTTTAAAGTCCTCGAGCTAAATTATTGTCATTCATTGTGACGAGAATATCAGCCGTCGTATTTATTATTTACTAGCTACGCCTCGCGGTTTCACCCGCGTAAATGTCGATCCCGTGGGAATATCGGGATAAAAGTAGCCTATATATCAATCCAGGGTGTCAGCTACTTCCGTACAAAATTTTATCAAAATTGGTTCAGCCGTTTGAACATGAAGAAGTAACAAACATATAAACACACACACAAACTTTCGCCTTTATAATATTAGTGTGATTAGCTTTTGCGCGCGACTTCGTTCACGCGGAAGTCGTTATACAGCACATTATACTAAACTAACAGTCACATTTGCCGACCGCAATTTTACTTCTTTTTTGCTGGTCGGTCATGATGGTAAAGGTCGTGATGGTAAATAGCCAACGAAATGGTCAAGAATCAGGCTATCAAATGAAAAAAGTTTTCAAAATCGGCTATAGTAGTTCCAGAGATTACATGATCAGCCATACTGTTCCTACTGCTGGAGCACTGGCCTCTCTGTGAGAGGAAGTGGGCCGTAATCCACCATGCGGGCCCAGTGCGGGTTGGTAGATGTCACATGTCTTGTAATTTTTATTTCTAGAACATGCCGGTTTCCCTACGATGTTTTCGTTGAGCAGTGGTGATGAAATAGTTTACACAAAGTTAAGTGCCTGTCTGGGTTCGAACCCACAACGTACAACTCGGAAGTCGGGGCCGTTGCTACTGGGCCACCATTGCTCCCAGTTCCAGAGATTAGCGCCCACATACAAACGAACTCTTCAGCTTTCCACACACACTAATATTATAAAGGCGAAAGTTTGTGTGTGTGTGTGTGTGTTTATATGTTTATTACTTCTTCACGCTCAAACGGCGGGACCAATTTTGATAAAATTTTGTATGTAGGTAGCTGACACCCTGGATTAACATATAGGCAATTTTTGATGCTGATATTCCCTCGGAATTGATATTTACGCAGGTGAAACCGAGGGGCGCAGCTATTAGGTATATATTGATGTCCAGCTAGTGGATATATTATTTTAATGTCTCAATTAATGGCTTTGCTCATTTGTCAAGTAATAATTATATACCTGTACCTATATTTACACTATTAACCTGCATGTAAAAATTTGCATCGACTTGAGAACGTCATATTTTTTTCGCCAGTTAATAATAGAGCATTTAACAAGAGTAAACACAATTTAAATATCAGCTTACTTATATTACTCTTGAAACTTTGAAACCAATATCTATACATATAATAAATCTGTAGAAGGGTCAATTCTGTACATTGAAAATATTGAAAAAATAAATAGCGGGGGGTGTTGCTGGATCGATACCAAACCCAAATATGTGATTAAAAAATTTTTTGTCTGTCTGTCTGTCTGTCTGTCTGTCTGTCTGTATATGCAGGCATCACGTGAAAACTAACGGTTCGATTTCGATGAAACTTGGTATAATTATACCTTATTATCCTGGGCATAAAATGGGATACTTTTTATCCTGAAAAAATACGTAGAAAAAAAAATCTTATTTTTCAGTTTTATTCATAGACGTTGTTCTGTAGAACCGCGAACACACGTTGCATTACCCGCAGTGGATAATTTTCCATTTCAATTTAAGAGAATGCAGTTTCCTGTAGCTTTGTGTTACGCCATGATAATAAATAAGGCTCAAGGTCAGACCCTAGGAGTTGCTGGCGTAGATCTTACCGCGAGTTGTTTTTCACACGGGCAACTTTACGTAGCTCTTTCCCATGTGAGCAGTCCAAGAAATCTTCATGTTCATATTCCGAACGAGCTCACTAACAATGTTGTGTATGCTGAAGCTCTCAATTAACTTTCTGTCGCATTGTCACGATCACTTTTTTATTATTGCGAACTTTTCGTCACTGTCAGTAATTTACTGCTAGGTACATGCTACTTATCAAGGTCGGAATTACTATGAAAAAAATACTTACTACAGAAAGCGAGCTCAACAGCAGTAGCTCAATAGAGGGATCTCCTTAATTATTATAGGCTTAGCCGTATTTGGGTCCAATAGATATTTATAAGATGTCATTGTCAGAGTTACTCAAAATGGAGAAATAAACCATCCACGCGAAGACCGACATCCGCGCGGACGGAGTCGCGGGCGGAAGCTAGTTTATAATAATTCTAGCTGCGCCCCGCTGTTTCACCCGCATAAGTTTTGATCCCGTGGGAATATCGGGATAAAAAGTAGCCTGTATGTTAATCCAGGGTGTCAGCTACCTCCATAACAAATTTTATCAAAATTATTCCAGCCGTTTGAGCGTGAAGAAGTAACAAACATATAAACACACACACTCACAAACTTTCGCCTTTATAATATTATTATATTATATTAGTGTGATAATAATTATATACTTAATATAATTTATTATTAAACAAAACATCAGCTTACAATATTCTTGAAACTTTGAAACCAACCAATTTTTATATGTATATCTATCTGTCTGATTAGAAAGGACATTAGGAAGGATGTTGCTAATCCATTGCTTTTTTTTGTTCGAAAAATTTGTCTGCTCAACAACGTATATACCGCAATGAATGTTGATGAACTGTCAAAACGGAAGCCATTCCTACTGATAGTGTGATACGCAACTACCCCACAGGATCCGAAAATGATTTCACTAATGTGAAGGACATTATACGGGGTTATTGGTAAAAAGTCAAAATGTAGGGAGCAGCTGATTTTTTTTCGCGATTTCAGGTTTGGTCCCATAGTAAAAGTTGTTCATAATGCTGTGTACAATCTCCTCTTAAGAATTTGTTAATGTTTTACCAATAACCCTGTATAATACTAGCTGACACGGCAAATGTTGTTTTGCCATATAAATTATTTCTAGCTGCCCGGTGCTACATCGTTCGCATGGTGTCCTACTCCTAAAAAAAAACCGGATAAAAAGTATCCTATGTCCGTCTCCTGGTTATAAGCTACCTCCCCACTAATTTTCAGCCAAATCGGTTAAGCCGTTCTTGAGTTATAAATGGTGTAACTAACACGATTTTCTTTTATTTAAATAGATGATATATTTTATGTTAAAACAAGAATTTTCATGTGGACGAAGTCGCGGGCAGAAGCTAGTCTTACATAAACCTACCTATCTAACACGTTACGAAGCGTATACTTTAAAGTCTTAAACCAACAGCGCAGTACCCATTTCACCACACGAAAGGCCTTAATAACCCTAAAACTATTACGAAACAACAAAACTTCACGTACAGTCAATTTCCAACAACAAACCTAACAATTGGTTCAATTGACGTAACAGAAAACAGCAGAATTAATTCGTTGGCATCAAAAATAGTGCTAATCAATCTTAATTGAGACAGCCTATCAACAACGCTTAGGTACTTCCTGCAATAAATTGTTTTAGATAAGGCGCACACTATGCGACGTACGACTTTGACAGCTCGGGGACTAGAACCAAAGACAGGCATAATAAGAAAATATCAGGAAGTATACAGAATTACAAGAGAAAATTACTAAAGTTTAGAAAATGAATCAATATAGTCCCAATAGTAATATCAACAACAGGTGTTATCCCGAAACAAACATTCAATAGTTTTAATGCACTAAATCTATCTAAATACACATACATAATACTACAAAAAGCTGCCATATTATACACTGGCCGCATAGTAAGAAAAATTTTACAGCTAGACTTGGATAATAGTTTCACTGCAGTATAGAGCAATTTACCTTCTTAAAATAATAACTAGAATCTTACCTTGGTTCACACCCAAGAGATTCTGAAAATACCAGGTACTAACCTGAGAAAAATAAAAAAAATAATAATAATATGGTATGGTAATATGGTATATGCGTATCTTTGTATTTAAAATATTTATTCCTCAATGTTCTTGATTGCACCTACCACTGTTTGTCTCTGCATCACCCAAAGGTTGACTGGTAGATGGCATTAAGTCCACCTCTTTACATTTATGTGCTTGAAGTATTAAATAAATAAATAAATAATAAAATTCAATTTGAAAACCAAAATAATAAAGCATAATCAGCCTATAGGTAATGTTCCCACTGCTGTGACACGGGCCTTCTCTCGGTGAGAGGTAGTGGGCCGTAATCCACCACGCCAGTCTAGTGCGGGGTAGTAGATGTCACTGTCTTCCAATTTTTGGTTCTAGGACACGCCGGTTTCCTTACGATGTTTTCCTTCACCGTTTTGAGAGCAGTGGTGGTGAAATATTTTTACACAAAGTACAGCGCATGTTTGGGTTCGAAGCAAGTCTACTCTCAAGTCGCGGCCGTTACCACAACACCACCACTGTTGGCGACAGGCTGCAGTCAACAATTTTCATATATTTTGTTTAAAACTCCGCACACTTGGTGGCGAGTTTGCAGAGTCACAATCAGAACGACAGGCTAGGGGTGTCGCACACTCGCTACGTCTTGTCGCGATTAGAAGCACTGTGCTCGCGTATACCCGACGACAGTCAGATTCGCTTCGGCTTCGCATAATAATCACAAAAGCAAGTGCAATTAGAAGCTCAATATTGTATATATACAATATTGAGCTTAATCTATACTCACAAGGTAAACAATGCGACCGTCTCTCTCGAACAATCAAAGAAAATTATCGCTTCCTGCACGAAGTTTGTCATAACGTTGTCGACGCACAGTCTGCGCTGGCACTTAATCTGAAAAAGAACAAGGGCAACGTACTACAGAACAGATAAGGAAACAATGAAAATAATGAGTTTAGATTTCGAGGTTTCACCATTTGACATCGCTGAGGCACCTGTCCCAGAAACGACTAGCTATCAACGATTCCTTCACTCAAGAAACAAACAAAAGATTGTGAGTCCCCTGTAAGTAAAAGAAATACTTAAATTAATAAATAGTTGATCGCTGAACGTTCAGTGACAAGAGCTATCAAAGCGAGCACTCGCTCAGCGCCGCTCGCCTAAGCAACCAGTCTGAAACTATTTTGTGGGATCAATGGGACTCAAAAAAAAATTATGTTTTATTCCCGTTCGTCCCACCAACAATCGTCCCACCAGGGGGATGAAGTCGGTGGGACGAACGGGAATATACGCGCTTGGCGAGCAGAACACTCGCATTGCCAATAAATAATAAAAATAAATAAATCATTATTTATTGTGGACCAAACATTTGTACACATTTCATAAACCTGCCAAACTGCATGACATTTTGTGGACAGGATTTTCGCTCGTCTTAAACATTTGGAATCTAAAATCTGATAAACATCTAAGTAGGTAAATATAGGTACTTTAATGGACAGTAAGGAGCTCATAATTACAGCAGCACAACTAATTATTGTCGCATGTTGCGACAATTTCATTAAGCGGTTTAATTTTAATTTATCTCAACTTGCTTCTCGTTAATCGCCGGCGCGCGGCGTGGGATAGGTGCCTGTAGTAGACCCACCACATACCAAACCACCATACCATACAATACCACACCATATTGACCATAGACCATATTGTTGCAATTTAGAAAGAAAGAACATTTATTGGGACTCGCATAGAGAGATCAGAAACTAAACTAAACACAATCATATTTCATAGACAAAATGACACATTGCCATGCTTAGACATGCGTAGAATGCGTACAAATATTTCTACAATCTGTCATTTTGTCTATTCTTTCGTCGACAAAACCCGTTACTACGGCGGCGTTCATGCTACGCATACTGGTGCAGAACAAATTCAAGATTTAATATAAAGATAGAAAGAAGGGTTATGGCTCAAAATCATAAGTAAGGCATTTGAGACAAAAATAAACAGCACGCAACATACTCACACATCAAGCATATATTAAATAAAACAATTTCGAAAACAATTTCAAAAGTTGTTACATACATACATAGATTTATGTTTTAGAGAGTAAAGTAGCAGAAAAATGGTACTAAAAACTTTTATTAAACCAGGTAATAAAAGCAATAAAATTAGTGAGAATTCATACTGTCTTGGGTACCTATTTTTGCGGTTTTTCGCTACATCGCCAAGCGTTCACGTGACCAGAGGGCTGGCCAAAGAATGAGCATTGCCATACAACGTGGCAATGCTGCCAGCCTTTTAGGCAATTTTCCTTTTGACAGCGAAGCGGACGAATTCTTTGTTGCCCTAAGACTCTCTCCCGTTCCTTTTTATATACATGTACATTTTATTATTTTAACACTGTTAGCTTATATTTTATGCAGCTAACGCAATTTAGCTAGATTCCCTACTATGGTACCTAACACTTTCACCAAGCCAAATCCCATCCATCTTCAAACTTATCTCCCTTGGGTCACAAACAAACGTCGCCACTTTTGGCTCCCCACCAGCACTTAGTACCTTTCTATGCCACTTATCTACGCCCTAAATGGATTTAAGCCGGGGTCAAGTGGACGCAAGCCATTACGACGATTAGGACAAGCAACGACGGGTCAAACTTTATTATAGGGGCCAGGAATTGGCCGTAACAGAGCTGCAAGTGCCCGTATCATTAAAAAAATCACTAAGACCGTCATCTCGTGTTTTATGGCTATATTTAGAAGGCAATGGGAAGTCAAGTTTTGTGATGTTACTCTGATAATTGTGTTGGTTGTTGTTCTGTGTCTTTAGAGGCGGCAGATTGCGCCAGGATCGCAAAAAGTAGGTCTAGGTATGTGACAAAATGTCTTGGATTCAACCTTAAGCATTAATTTGTAATTAAACCATTTACCCGGCAGTTTTTAATTGTCAAAGGTGTCGGTCTAACAGAAATATCAAACTAGTTGCCAATTCTAAAACGTAATAGGCTCCTATAAAACAGAACGGTCAAGAAACTTTATGGACACTCCGTGGAATGGTTTGTCATCCTTAGTATTTAAAATGATGAAAATATTGTAGTTAAATATGTGTCACTGCCATTTTGCTTGATCTTAGTCCTTTGATCTGCCGGACCAAAGGACCAAAAACAAAGCAGTGAGGTTATTCTTAATATTTCTCACTGTTATAAAACCTTGACACACTAGGCTATAGCCTATAGGTATACAAATATTAAGTACTATAGTCCTCGCGAAACTAGTTGGCCGCGCCTTGGGTGGGGACGGGGGTGAGGGCGGCGGGGTTGCCTATTGTTCGCAACGCACGTACTGAGTCATGATCAAGCGCCCCCGCCCCTCCGTCCCACCGCTCACATACCTAAGGCGCGACAAACCAGTTTCGCACGAACTATAGCCCCGTTGCTCTAATGGCCACAAGGTCCTGGGTTTGATTCCTGGGTCGGACAAAGCGTAGTTGAGTTTCCATTAGGAATTTCTCAGTAGCACGCCGGGATTTGGAAGTTGGTGGTGTGAAGCCCCCGTGCCTCGGAAACCACGTAAAGCCGTTGGTCCTGCGCCTGATCTCTCCCCGGTCGTATCGAATTGCCGTCAAATCAGATTTTGAGAGTAAAGAAACAGAAAGTGCACCTGTGTTTACGTATACACTTGTGTACTATAATATTTCCTGCGTACTTGGCTGGCCGAAATCCGGTCGGAAGGATATTATTACTCGTACCTAATTGATTTTAAAACATGCACTTAAGTACCCAAATAATAATGTTAAACCACTACTTAGGTAATAATTGTAAGCGTATGTGCATATAAATAAGCCCTGTTACAGGGTTTTACAAAAAGCAGAGTATAAAATTGAATTTTTCAATTTTGAAACTCAAGAGTATGTAATTACAGTCGTTTAAGGCACATTAAAGTGACTGGTGTTTTATAATTGAATTCTCGTGGTTATCACGTAGGTAAGTAAATTATGGGGTGTCAGGGCAGAAAACCTCCACGTGTGCCCGGGGACTGGGGTTCCTTACTGGATACGTCCGGGGGGAAGACCAGTGTTCGGGCCGGTGCATCCTGGGGTGCGGGCAGCGATTTCCCATTGGGATTATTTCCCAGTGGGATTTCGCTGTCCGCATGCTAATGTTCTGCCAGGAGGATCGCCCCACACAGATCGCTCTGAGTAGCAGAGCGACAATTGTGGGGGGTCATAGTGGGCCCGGTGTGCACTTACCCTGCCGCCGGGCAGGCAGGAGGGGCAACCCTCCTGCCACCGCTAATCTCGTAGCCCTGGAGACAGTTAAGGTCATGTCTCTGGCTGTTGAAGGGGGTCGAGGGTCTTGGCTTAACCGCCCGGACCGCGAGGAAGATTAACCTCTATAAAAAATTCCCCAAATCTCCAAGCGGCGGCGCACCGTGAGGGAGGTTGTAAGCTTGGCTAATGGGTAGCTTGATTTAGTCGCTAGTGCGAACCGATATTTTTTGAGCCAGTACAACATGAAATATACTCGTGGGAACAACTATGGAAATAAATAATCAAACACAAAAACCAACAGAAGAGGTGAGGAGTGATGCGGGGTCGGAGTCCGATGCCGCATCTGGAGGCGCGAGCACGGGAGGCTCAGGGAGCCCCTGTCGTGCCAAGGAGGTGGCCGCTGCGAAGAAGTACAGCAAGCGGCCAAGGTCAGAGGACAGCCACGGGTCGTCCTCCGACGGAGAGCTGGCCTCGGCTCGGAAGATCCCCACCAGTAGGCGGGGTGGAGTCCGAGAGCGAGGCAAGGGGAGGGGGCTCACTGCCCGCGAGGCGGCCGAAAGAGCGGAGGAGCCCACAAAGGAGGGGGGGACCGGTCGCGCGGTCGCTTCGGGGCCCTCTAGCGACGAGGCGGGGGAGGCTAGTGACCCTGAACCCGAGGCGGAAGCGCAGGTTTGCGGCGGTCGTGGAGGCCGCGATCCGAGACGTGGCATTGAAGAAGCTCCAGGCTTCAAAGAACAAGGCCGTAGTCTCGGCGACGGCCTCCATAATGGCGGCAGCGGAGGCGGCCAACTACACCGGCCCCTCGGCCGGCGAGGTGGCTGAACTGCGGGCGGAGGTCGCCCGCCTGACGGCTGCCATGGAGCATCTCCAAAAGGAGAATGGGAGGCTCCGGGCAGACCTGGCCGGCCTGCGGGTCACCGGGGGCGCGCAGGCGAAGACACCGAGCCAGCCCGTCCCGGTAGAGAACCAGGTCCTCAGCCTGGTTCGACAGGAGTTGGCGGCCTTCCAGGCGCGGTTCTCCGTCCTGGAGGGCATAGTCCTGCGCCCCCCTCTGGCGGGCGGGACGGCCACGGGGCCGAAGGCGGCCTCATACGCGGCTGCTACGGCAGCTGCCGCCCCTAAACCCGGGCCGTCTGGCCGGGCCCAGGCGCCGGCGGCCAAAACGGCGCCGACCAAACCGGCGTCGGCCAAACCGGCGTCGGCCAAACCGGCGTCGGCCAAACCGGCGTCGGCCAAACCGGTTTCGGCTGGAGGAGCCTCGGCGCCGGCTGGCGGGGCCCCGGCGTCTACCGGCAACACCCCGGCGCAGGCCCGGAAGAGGGGCAGACCGGCACGGGAGGTGAAGGCCCCAGAGCCAACGCCCCGCCCCCAAAACCCTCCCACTCCTCCCACGACCGACGCCGAATGGCAGGTGGTCGGGGAGAAGAAGAAGGCGGCCAAGGCGGCCAGAAAAAAGGCGCAGAGGCGGCGCCGCAAGGAGAGAGCCGTCGCGGCTAGGCTCCGCGCCCCGAAGACCGCGGCTGTAGTAATAACACTACAGCCGGACGCGGTCAAAAGGGGCGTCACGTACCGTGACGTGCTCTCGAAGGCAAGGGAGACGGTGGACCTCCGGGAGCTGGGGATCACCGGGGGCCTCCGGCACAGGGTGACCGCCACTGGCGCCCGCATGCTGGAGATCCCCGGTGCGACAAGTGGCCCCACCGCTGACGCCCTAGCTGAGAAGTTAAGGGCGTCCCTCGATGCGGACGAGGCTCGGGTCTCCAGGCCCGTCAAGTGCGCGGACATGCGCATCTTGGGCCTGGATGACTCCGTTACGGAGGAAGAGGTGGTGGCCGCCGTCGTCAGGACGGGCGGGTGTCTGGCCGAGCAGGTGAAGGCGGGCACCATACGTCCTGACTTCGCGGGGATGCGAACCGTAACGGTAAGCTGCCCCGTGACGGCGGCCAAAACAATTGTGGAGGGCCGAAGGCTTCTGGTGGGCTGGGTCTCAGCGCAGGTTAAACTGCTGGAACCCAAGCCTCTGAGGTGCTACCGATGCCTTGTGGGACACCACGTTGGCATCCAGTGCACCTCGGAGGTGGACCGCAGCACACTGTGCTTTCGCTGCGGTCAGCCCGGACATAAGGCCGGCTCGTGTAACGCCGCGCCGCACTGCTTCGCATGTGCGGCTGCTGGCAAGCCGGCCGATCACCGGGCGGGGAGCAAGTCCTGCGCTCCACCCGCCGGAACCAGGAGGAAAGGCAGGCCCTCCGCCACCGTCGCCACCACCACCGTCGCCGCCGCCGCTGCCGCCGCCAACAACGCCGCTGCTGCCGCCGCCACCACCGCCGCCGCCGCCGCCGCCGCCACCACCACCGCCGCTGCCGCCGCTGCCGCCGCCGCCATCGTCGAGGGGCCCTCACAAGGGGCCCGGGAGGGGGCTGAAATGGAGGAGTAATGGCTCCCCTACGCCTCCTCCAGGCGAACATCAACCACTGCGCCTGCGCTCAGGACCTGTTGCTCCAGAGCGTGGCGCAGTGGTCGATTAACATCGCCGTGGTCGCTGAGCCGTACTTTGTCCCGCCCAGGGATGACTGGGTGGAGGACCTGAGCGGCTCAGTGGCCATACTTTCGTCGGCCGCCGCCGGCACCCCGTCCCTCGAATGCGTCACGAAGGGACAGGGGTGCGTAGCGGCACGGTTCGGAGAGATAGTAGTAGTGGGGGTGTACTTCTCTCCGAACCGAACTCTCGCCGAGTTCCACAACTCTTTAACAGAGTTGAGTGTCGTCGTCGCCAGAAACCATCCCTTCCCCGTGCTAGTGCTCGGGGACTTCAATGCCAAGAATTTGGCCTGGGGTTCCCGTTACACGGATGTGCGGGGCAGGATGGTGGAGGACTGGGCTCTGGAAACAGGCCTGGTCGTCCTAAATCGGGGTTCTGTTCCCACGTGTGTGCGGATGCGGGGTGAGTCCGTGGTGGACATCTCGTTCGGCAGCCCCGCTCTGTCACAACGCGTCATTGACTGGCGCGTCATGGAGGGGGTGGAGACCTACTCCGATCACCGGTATATCCGGTTCGACGTCTCCGCCCAGACCTCCAGCGCGCTGGTCCAACAGGCCCCGAGTGGTCCGCGGTGGGCGCTGAAGCAGCTGGACCGGGAGCTCCTCCTGGAAGCCTCGATCGTGCAGGCCTGGGTGTCATCACCGGACAGGCCTGCCAACATCGACGATGAGGCGGAGTGGTTCCGGGAGGCCATGTCCGAGATCTGTGACGTGGCAATGCCCCGAGTCCGGCCAGGACGCGCCCGACGTCAGGTGTACTGGTGGTCGCAGGAGGTGGAGACACTACGCAAGGCGTGCGTCGATGCGCGACACCTTTACACCAGGCACCGCAGGCTCCGCATTCGCCCTCCGGACGCGGAAGCCACGGAGGCGGAGCTGTACGAGGGGTACAGAGCGGCGAAGACCGCCCTCCAAGAGGCTGTCCAGCGGGCCAAGGATGTGGCCCGCGAGGAGATGGTGGAGACTCTGAACAGAGATCCGTGGGGGCGCCCTTATAAAATGGTGCGGAATAAACTCCGCACCTGGGCCCCCCCGCTGACGCAGAGTCTCCGCCCCCAGCTGGTGGAGGAGGTGGTGAGCGCTCTGTTCCCTTCACGGGGGGAGCACACTCCCCCGCCCATGGCTCCGCCAATTGCGGTGCCCGAAGCGGACCACGCGGACGACGACGACATCCCTGCTGTGACCGGGGTAGAACTGAGAGCGGCGGTAGGAAGGCTGAAGGCCAAAAATACCGCCCCAGGACCCGACGGCTTGCCAGGTAAAGCCTGGGTCCTGGCCTCGGGGGCTCTCGGGCCTCGACTGGAGGCGTTCTTAAGCGCATGTTTGGAGAGAGGCCAGTTTCCACGCCGTTGGAAGACGGGGAAGCTGGTCCTCATTCGGAAGCCAGGGCGCCCTGCGGACTCTCCGTCCGCATTCCGGCCCATCGTGCTGCTCGACGAGGTCGGCAAGCTCTTTGAGAGAGTGATTGCGGGCCGCCTCGTCGGGCACCTGGTGAGGACGGGGCCGGATCTTGCGGACAGCCAGTTCGGTTTCCGCAAGGGGCGCTCGACGGTGGACGCCATCATGCGCGTGAGAGCCCTCACGACGGGGGACGCGGTGTCCCGGGGTGGGGTCGTCGTGGCGGTGTCACTCGACATCGCCAACGCGTTTAACACCCTGCCCTGGAGCACCATTGTGGAGGCACTCCGGTATCACCGGGTGCCGCCCTACCTCCGTCGAATAGTCGAGGCGTATCTGACGGAAAGAGCCGTCAGCTACCCCGGTCGCGATGGGGAGTGGAACCGGCGAGAGATGTCGTGCGGTGTCCCACAGGGATCGGTCCTGGGGCCGCCTCTGTGGAACATCGGGTACGACTGGGTGCTGCGCGCCGACCTCCCTGATGGCGTCAGCGTGGTTTGCTACGCTGACGACACGCTGGTCCTGGCGCAGGGGAGGTCGCATCAGGCGGCGGCCGACGCGATGACACGCGGGGTTGCGATAGTCGTGGAGAGGATCCGGCAGTTGGGTCTCGAGGTGGCATTGCACAAGTCCGAGGCCATGTCGTTTCATGGGCCCCGGAACGCGCCGCCATCGGGATCCCAACTAACGGTAGGAGGGGTTCACATCGGCGTCGGGATGACGATGAAATACCTGGGTCTCGTCCTCGACAGCCGGTGGAACTTCGTGGAGCATTTCCGACGTTTGGCCCCCAAACTGGAACGGGCCGGGGCCGCCTTCAAGCGGCTCTTGCCCAACCTGGGGGGGCCAAACGCCTCCTGCCGGAGGCTTTACGCTGGGGTCGTGCGGTCCATGGCCATATACGGGGCCCCGGTGTGGGCGCGTTCACTGCGGCGGCGAGCCGCCCACTACCTGAACGCGCCCCAGAAGGTGGTAGCCATAAGGGCTATCCGGGGCTACCGCACGATCTCTGGCGAGGCGGCAAGCCTCCTTGCCGGACTGCCGCCATGGGATCTGGAGGCGATAGTCCTCGCGCGCCTGTATGAGTGGCGCGCGGAGGCACTACGCCGGGGGGAGGATCCGCTTCCGCGGCAAATCGCTGCGGAGCGGACGGATCTCCGGCGCGATCTCATGGCGGCATGGAAAGAGCGACTGTCGCAACCCAGCGCAGGGCACGCCGCGATAGCGGCGATAAGACCCCTCTTTGAGGAGTGGCTACAGAGGCGCCACGGCGCCCTCACCTTTCGCCTGACGCAGGTCCTCACCGGACACGGAAGCTTCGGGAGGTTCCTGCACATCATCAGGCGGGAGGAAACGCCCGGGTGTCACCATTGCCAGGATCGCCCAGAGGACACGGTGGAGCACACGGTGGAGGTCTGCCCCGCTTGGGCGGAGCACCGCCGTGTCCTCGTAGAGGCGATTGGCAGCGACGGCGACCTCTCGCGTCCGGCCCTGGTGCAAGCCATGGTCCGGGGCGAGAGGGAGTGGGAGGCAGTCACCTCCTTCTGCGAAGCAGTCATGCTAGCGAAGGAGGTGGCGGAACGGCTCAGGGAGAGAGCCTCCCGTCCCAGCCGCCGCGGGAGACGCTCCGGGCGTCGGGAGCCGCGTGACGACTCCCGGCCACCGTAGGCGCGGGCCTGCGGGCGGAGAGTAATGGGTAGCTCACCGCCCGATCAGGACCAGGCCCGTGCCGGACGGCGCGTACGTGTTCCACGCGCGCCTCAAAGAGATGTCAGCATCGAGGAGGGGCCCCTTAGGGCCGAAGCCTGCCGGGTCAGCGGGATTGTCCGAAAGGGTTACCGCTGGCCCGGAACATAAAGGGCTAAGGAAGGAACACGGGTGGGTTTTAGTCAGTAAGAGTCTGACACTCCCTTCCGCTCCACCCAGAGCGGGAAGAGTCATTTGATGATTTCCCATCCACAAAAAAAAAAAAAAAAAAAAAAAAAAAAAGGTAAGTAAATTATGTTATTTACATAATTACCACCTAATATTTTGTAATTTTATACCTATATTTTGACTGCATCGTTGGTTATTGGTCGTCTCTTTATTAGTAGTTGTAATAGCAATCATATCACTGGTTTTAATAGGTTTTTATATTTATTTTTTTATTTATCCTTTTGATAGATTCCATATCTAAATAAATGTGAGGATTTTGTAGACCATTTTTATTTTATCAAGTACCTGGTGCTTGTTGACAGGCCTACGCTTTCCTCCCTTACCTACTGTAATTTGAAAACATTGTAAAAGCCAATTATTTTTAAAAAGAGTAACCGTGGAGTTTCTTGCCGGTTCTTCTCCATAGGAAACTACCAATTGGAACCGTGCACGTAGCTTCTGACGTTTCATAAGTACCCATGTATGAAAAAAAATATTTTGATTTTGATAGCGCTACTGCTGAGCACGCGGTCCTCGGTTCGATTCCCAGCTTGGGCGAAGTGTTATTGGCTTTTCTATCTCGAATCTTTCATTAGCAGCCTGGAGTTTGGATTTGACCCGGTTGATGGTGTAGCGGTATCTACAACGCCACATGCGAACTACGCGTCATCTGACGTCACGCAAAATCCTGCATCTTGCAAGCAGAGTTTACCGCGCAACTAGCATAGATACAACGGCCCGATATGAATCATCGGGCAGTTGGCCGCCAGACACAACACCCGTCTGGTTGGAGGATCCTCCATTTGCTATAGAGTATGAGTGAACTTTATACCCTGTTCCTCATAATGGCAATAGGCTTAAATTACATGGTACTTTACCATAACTGGAGAAATTATCAGCTATGTCTAGCCTTTTCCCGACTACATTGGGGTTGGCTGCCAGTCCAACCAGATGCAGCTGAATACTAGTATTTTACATGACGCGACTGCCTATCTGATCTCAACAACCCAGTTCCTGGGTAATACGATACCCCTTGGTAAGACTGGTTGTCAGGGTTGTCAGGCTTTCGGGCTTCTGAATACTGTCAAAGATCCACGAATGACAGCCGGGATCAACGGCTTAACGTGCTTTCCGAGGCACAGAGGGGCGATGCTTTGGGGAGGCCTAAGACTAGTAGTGGACGTCTATCGGATGAAATGATGATGATGATGAGATGAAATGAACCTACCAATAATTATATTACTTGTTTGAAATAAACTTTTCATTATGAAACAAAATAAAATCAAATTGTCAATCAATAAAAGAAATCAATTTATAGGCACCTTACACTACGCGCGGAAATTATTTATTAACAATGAATTCGTAGCGAGATTCAATCCTCTGATTGAAGCCATCGGCCGGCTTCAATCGAAGTACAGAATGTAAAAAAAGAGATTTTTTATTTTATTTCTTGTGGAAATAAAAGAAATTTCTGTGCCATAGACTCCATTCACTTTTTATGCATTGTCCAGACAGTAAAAAAAGTCAGCCGGCTCAGCACTAAATAAAAAAAACACCTAACAGTGTTTCTATTTTAGTATTCACAAATCAATACGTTTTAAGTAGGCGTTACGCCTCATTAATATAAAGCTTTCTAGATTTTCATCAGCTTATTTAATTTATTGTTTAAACACACACTTAATTATCAATGATTTATTAATTAAAACTTAGAAAAATAAAATTGTTTCTTTTAATTGGGATACATACCTACAACTTAGATTTTATCTCGTAGGTACATCTGGATATAATTTATGGATTCGAAATAATAAATTAAACACTTGGAAATTATTAACACTTTTTGAGGTCAACTGATGCATACCTATCTATTATCTAGTAGGTGGAAGGCATAATAAAGTATTTTTTAATACTTATTCTTCATTAAAGAGTGATGAACACAGAGCCTTCCTTGCACCTACACCCGTGATAGAAGTAGAAGATTTGCAGCTTGACCACCGAGGATTCACAAGAATACAGCCGGGATCAATGCAACGGCTTATGAGCGTTAACGCCGTACGGCATTTCATACAAACTTTCAAGCCCTTATTTTTCGAAACGAATGAACCAATTTTAATGAAACTTCATACGTATAAGCAGGATACAAAGGTCTAAAAAGTTACTTAAGAATCTTTTCGAAATTTCTTATTTAAAAATGATAGCTGGCAATCTCTGTTTCTATGGAAAATTTAACATCGGTCTAATTTGGCTGTAACACTATTTTTTCGAAAATGTTCTTAAGTAACTTTTTGGACCTTCGTAATGCGTATGAAGTTTAATTAAAATCATTAATTTCGCAAAACAAGGGCTCGAAAGTTTGTATGAAATGCCGTACGGCGTAAACGCTCTTAACGTGCTTTCCGAGCCACGTAGAAGTCTTGGTATGTAAAGATGGTCACCCATCCACGGGTCAACCGCGACAAGCGTAGCTTAACCTGATTGATCGACACGTGCAGCTGTTATTACTTAGCCACAAGTCCCTCCAAGTGATCGTTATTTATTATTATTTATATATACTTTACTACTTTTTTTTTTTATTGTTCATACCTACTGAATGGAATATCAATGCCCACATCATTATGCTCATCAAAACAATACTGGCTAACGAAGTACTGCCTAGATGAGGTAGGATAGCGTTTAGTAGTCAAGAGTGACCTTTGTAACACATAACTCATGGTGGTCACTGTAATGAGCCTTCGTACGATCGCGATTAGATAAGCAGAGAGGCTTGGTTCGGATGTGTGCTGTAGTGGAAGCTATGCTGAGATATGCCGACTGACTTTTTTACGTTCTGGACAAAAACATCGTATAAAAGGTGAATTGAATAGAAGCATATGGCACAGAAACTTCTTTTTTTCCCTTCACACAAAAATTCAATAAATAAACACTTTTTTTAAATTGAATCCTTTGATTGAAGCCGTCCGATGGGTTCAATCAAAAGATTGAATGTCGATGTCGCTACGAATTCATCGATAATTTCCGTCTTTAAGTTGAATTTTTATATCATTAGTCGATTAAATCGTTTTATTTTTTTGTGAATAATAATAGCATTCTTTACCATCGGAGTCTACTCCGTTCACCTTTTATACCCTGGTTTTTGTCCAGACGGACGGTAAAAAAAGGCAGCCGGGATAGCCGAGGGGTTTTGTTTATTTAATGGCGGAAAAAGGTGGAAAGGAAAACCGGCAATACATAGCAACATAACATCTCGCCTGTACTCCCCGGGTTCGAGCAGTACGGGTTCTGCAGAGGAGTACCTTAGTACACCACATTTTGTCAGTAATATTTCATCATAACTTCAGCCGAAAGACGTCTACTGCTCGACATAGGGCTTCCCCAAGCACCTCCACTTCGACTTCTGTGTTTCTCGCATCCAACGGGTTCCTGCGGACTTCACAAGGTTGCCGGTCCACCTTGTGGAAGGCCTTGCAACGCTACGTCTTTCGGTATGCGGTCGCCACTGCAGAACCTTTCGGCCTCATCGGCTATCTGTTCTGCAGGCAATGTGCCCAGCCCACTGCCACTTAAGTTTGGCAATTCTTCGGGCGGTCGGGTATGTCGGTTACCTTGGTTCTTCTGCGGATCTCTTCATTTCTAATCAGTCATATTTAAGGGCTGCAACTACGAGTGATCCTATTACCATCAACACCACTAGACCAGACTGTTTTCGCAGACAGAGGATTTTCTGTGAAGACCAGCGATATTCACTTTAAAAAAAATGATAGAGAATCGAGTCAGCCACAGACAGGACATGCGATTTCGGCTTTGATAAAGTTTAGAAGTACTTATGATAAAATAAGTATTCTTTATTAAAGGTTGAAGAAAAACCCTTTTCTATTTTTTCCAGTCATCGAAAGTCAAAGGTGCGCAGCAACTTACTTGTAACTACGAAGAAATATCCATTGAAATTAATGTAGACTTAAAAGTCTCAGAAACAATTTAAGTCACACTTTCTATCAAGAACCTATCCCCTTTTCACAGAAACTACAACCATTTTGAAACCCATTTCCAATTTCCATATCCCGCAGTACACATCACACCTAAGGCCTGGTACTCACGTGCGATTAATCATAAAGCCCCGCCCAGACGCGACGACAGCGTCGCGTGACCGCACCGTGCCCACTCCACAATCACCCGGACACTTAGATATCGGACACTTGGTTTTAGCATCTGCTGTCAAACGCCATGTCCAAACCCACCCTTATTCCTTCACACTTAGATTGAAAATTGTTTGTAGTGACTAATTAATGTGTGTTTAATAAATAATTGTTAAGTAAATCTGTTCGGCTAGATAGTTTTGACTTCCGTGAAGATCTAGGTAGAAAGGTAGGTAATACATCAGCTGTCTGCCTAGGCAGGTTGTTAGTACTGAGAAATGAGTTATTCTTGCCTGTAGGTGATTGAGTAACAAATGGTTGTAATTTGTTGTCTTCTGGGAAAAGCTATTGCTTGTGGTTCAATTACCTCGTTGTTTTCTTCTTGGGTTTAATGGAGGTTTAACTCTCACGTAAACTTATTGGTTAATTGAGGTAAGGTCGACTCTTGAATAGCAAAATCAGATAGATAGATAAAACGTTTATTCAGTGCAACAAAAGACACAATACAGGTGTTAAAAAACATCAAAAAAGGTGAAAAAAAAAATAACAGAGATTAAAAAGATAAATTGACCCATAGACACCTAGCTCATATACATCTATAACGGTCGATCGCTACTGGGCGGTGTGTGTCTCATGGTTGCATCAAATGGGAATCCAGCTCAGCATATGCCAGTTACAATACCTGACGCTGGTATTCTGCTGGATACCGTTAGTGACACACGGATGTCGAGAAGACACATCTGAGTTTCAACAAAATGGTACCTACATAGTGTATATTATAAAGGTGTGAAAAAATCAATACTTAAATTAGATTTTAAATTCTTGATACTTGCTTATTTTTCTATTATTCAATATATTAAATTCATTATACTCTTCTCCACAGTGATGCCCTCTCGTTTAGAATCGTGGTTCCCTAGTAAGGTCCGGAAAAGAAACGCGATTTGGGAAATATTGACCTTGATCTCAAGGTCATTGACCTTGGGAGTGACCTGTGGTGGTTTCACATTCCAACATGTCAGGCAGGTTATGATAAACGTCAAAAAATAAATAAGGAAAAAAATCTTAATCATAATCTCGACACTATTTTGCAGGATTTATCGAAGGGCATATTGCAATCACTTGGCTGGTAGATGAGTGATCCCAGTAGATATAAGCATAATCAGCCTATAAGTAATTTTTCACTGCTGGGACACAGTCCTCCTCTCTGTGAGAGGGAGTGGGCCGTAATCCACCACGCGGGCCCGGTACGGGTTGGTAGATGTGACATGTCTTCAAATTTTTGATTTTAGGACATGCCGGTTTCCTCTTTGAGAGTATTAATTGTATTTTACCATTTATGTACACATACAAGGTATAAAGAATAAACGCAAGTCCTGAAAGTAGATTGTTCATAATTGATTACTGAATCAATTTTGGTGACTTTTAAAACAGGTATATTTTTCAAAAATTATATATACTCTGCCATACTGACCGCCGATTGAACCAAAGAAAATTATTTCCTTATTTCAAGGCAATAAGACTCAATTTTAAATGCTTAAAATAATGATAGGGTCAACACAATTTACTTAATAATAATAGTTAGCCTTAAAAAAAATTAGTTTTGATCATTGTATTATGCTTTTAACTCAATACTCTAATTGGGTGTATGAGGTCTTGCGTTAATTATGTTACACATTGTATATAAACACACAAGAAAAAAAACTGAACAGGTAAATAGGTACAAAGAGTAGGTACATAGAGTAGTGGTGATGAAATAATTTACACTAGTATAGGGCCTGTCAGGATTCGAACCTAAGACCGACAACTCTTAAGTCATGGTCGTTACCACTGGGCCCAGTTTGATAGTACTCAAAGATAGGAGGTAGCCTGCTATTAATATCCCAATCACTGATACTCGTATATCCTATCGTTTCCTTTTATCGAAACCCAAAGTTACGACCAACACATTTAATGTAAGTACATGTTTTCTTTTAACGAAGCCCAAACACATTAAATGTACAGACGCCAACACATCAAGCTACTACAATCTGTCAAATATCTTTAATAGATTTCAACTTTATTGCCAAAGCATAAGGTTCAAAGTTGATGGGAGATAAAAGCAAAGAGAAAGGAAAATTTGACAGTTTCGGGTAGCTTGACGTGTCGGCGTCTGCACAATAAGTATAATTTTTAATATTCATTCATCGAAACAAAGCTGTAAAGGGTATGCAGTTAAAAACTCACAATTCGTATGTTTTAATTTCAAAAGTTAGTATAATAATGCGACATGCACGGTGTATTAGTGTTGCGACTGGCGACAAAAAGCGTCAAGAAATTTTATGTCGTGTCGTTAGTGTACATCTGCCCTAATTGTATTTGAGTTTATGCTTTTTAGCATTTAATGAGGCAGGTGTGATTTTTAATACAATTTTTGATTTTCTCTTTGTTCTGGTGAAAGTGAGGAGTTAAATATTTTTTGTTTTCATATTGGTTTTAGAAAACTAAGGGTCCCGTGGCTAAATAACAATAGCCGCATAGGTTGATAGATCAGCTACGCTTGCCGCGGTTGGTCTGTGGATGGGTGACCATCTTTACATAGGTACCGTGACTCCTCCGTGCCTCGGAAAGCACGTTAGGCCGTTGGTCACGGCTGTCATTCATGGATCTTTGACAGTCGTTACGGGTAGTCAGAAATCCGAAAGTCTGACAACCAGACTTATCAAGGGGTATCGTATTACCCAGTAATTGGGTTGTGGAGGTCAGATAGGCAGTCGCTCCTTGTAAAATACTGGTGTTCAGCTGCATCCGGTTAGACTGAAAGCCGACCCCAACATTGTTGGGAAAAGGCTAGGCAGATGATGATGATCGATTTAAGAAAACTGTGCAGCTGTATTTTTTTAACATAACTTAGAAATGGATGAATTCTGACAGAAAATAAATTGATGTAGAATCAATTTTTTTTACTCATTCTATCTGAACACTTACTAAAAAGCTTTTTTTTTAAAGCGTTTTAATTTTTATCAAAACAAATACCTAGCTATATTCTTCGTAAAATAACTTCCGTCTACCAAACGTCACAGAGATGTTTGTAGATAGCGGAATCCACGAAGACGCGTCTCACTCTTCTTCCTAATCGCTTACAGTACAAGTGTGCAAAATACCGCTAGTGTTTTAGTTTTGTCGATACACATTGGCGCCTGTCTGTGTGGTGCCAGACTTAAAGAATAGCACCACCCCATACTTCCCGTGGGTGTCGTAAAAGGCGACTAAGGATCGTACCGGAGAATGGGCAGCAGCGTTCTCTATGCATTCCACCACCATACTATACTGCGATCGCCAACCCGCCTGCCAAGCGTGGCGATTATGGCAAACCCCCCCCTTTTGGGGGAGGCCTAAGTTCAGCAGTGGACGTCTTTCGGCTGAAATGATGATGACGATGACATTGGCGCCGATTCTGTTGTTCACAAACTAAACTAAATATAAGTTCAGGCATCTTTTTCTTTCTATTTCATTAAAAAAAGGACAGAAGATAAATATTAGTTCAGTCCTGTCAAATTAGTCAGCGCCTGACGTAAATTGACGTAATTTTAATAGCCATTTTTTTAATCTCGTCTAAAGTTGTCTATGGAGTATCTTAAGAGCGTTTACGCCGTACGGCATTTCATACAAACTTTCAAGCCCTTGTTTTTCGAAATTAATTAACGGATTTTAATGAAACTTCGTACGTATAAGCAAAATACAGAGGTCTAAAAAGTTAGTAGAGAACATTTTCGAAATGTCTTATATAAAAAAAGATAACTGGAAATATCTGTTTCTATGGAAAATTTAAAATCGGTCTAATTTGGCTGTAACACTATTTTTCGAAAATGTTCTCTACTAACTTTTTATACCTTTGTATTTTGCTTATACGTACGAAGTTTCATTAAAATCGGTTGATTCACTTCGAAAAAAAAGGGCTTGAAAGTTTGTATAAAATGCCGTACGGCGTAAACGCTCTTAATTTGACAGGACTAAACTAATATTTATCTTCTGTCCTTTTCTTAGTGAAATAGAAAGAAAAAGATGCATGAACTTAAATTTAGTTTAGTTTGTCAACAACAGAATCAGCGGCAGTAACTACTTAGGTATTAGTGTGTATAAAGGATAGACAGAGATGGCGAAACATCGTCAGGGAAAAGATGTTTTCAAGGGAGGATCACGACCCTCAGTAGTGAGGAGTACGACTTGAGGAGGAGGAGTGTGTATAAAAAAACTAAAGCGACAACTACTAGCGTTTAGTAAGAAGAGTGGGGCGTGTTTTCCCAACTATGTTGGGGTCAGCTTCCAGTCTAACCGGATGCAGCTGAATATTTTAGATGAAGCGACAGCCTATCTGACCTCCACAACCCACTTACTGGGTAATAAGATACCCCTTGGTAAGACTGGTTGACAGACTTTCGTGCTTCTGACTCCCCGTAACGACTGTCAAAGATCCACGAATGACAGACGGGACCAACGGCTTAACGTGCTTTCCGAGGCACGGAGGGGTCACGGTATGTAAAGATGGTCACCCATCCACAGACCAACCGCTGCAAGCGTAGCTTAACCTGATCGATCGACATGTTCGGCTGTTATTATTTAGCCACAGGCCCCTCCACAACACCCCTGACATATAGGTTAGAAAAACAAAAGAAAAAACCAAATGAACATAATTATTTTCTCTCAGCCAACGCTAGACTAATTCCTAAAGTACCTTTTACTTAAATAAAACACAAAATACACAACAATACACACAATCCATTTAGCCATTTGAATACATCACGCGAGAGTCGGAAAACATGACTATACTCCACAAATTAGAAAACGAAATTAACTACAAATATACCAAAAGACGTACACTTGACATCACCCCTATTATTCAAACCCTAAAGTCTAATATTGTGCAAATAGTGTGCAAAGATAAGTCGGTAAAACCAAGTCATGCATTAGAGTAATTGCATGCGGCTCCCATCGCTATATTATTAAAAAAACATTAGGCTATGTCATATTAATTACTTTATAAGAAACTTCAGTTAAATTACAATTGAAGCGGGTTTTATATACGTTTGTTAAAACTCATAATTGTATTGTTTTTAGATTCAAAAGTAATTAGGCGTTATTAAATTTATTTGATATATGTTTCTTTTGGGTAATGCTGTTATAATTGCGACTTGGGTTTGGTTTAGCCAGGTGCGATGTTTGAGCGTGATTTAGTAGGCACTTTTAAGTACAGACAAGCACATCAAGCTACTACTTACAATCTGTCAAATTTATTTAATACATTTTCAACTTTATCGCTAAAGTATAAGGTTCAAAGTTGATTGGGGAAATTTGACAGTTTCGGGTAGCTTGATGTGCTGGCGTCTGCACATAGGACATAAGTACTCGTATAACTGGCGAAATTGATTCTGAAACAGTTCTCCGACGTACGTTTCACCGAAAGGATGATCCACTTTTTAGAATTTCGTCGATTGAACCTTTCATCGACGAACGATTCGCCGACACAACTGGTAGTCTATCCTCGCGTTTACATCGAGGTACATAAGATTAATGCGGGTTGCAGACCAAGAGCTAAGCTAAGTTAGTCTAGCTTAGCTCGCATAGCTGAGGTAATTTTTCATACTTCTGTTCATAGTTTGCGGTCTCTATACGAAATAAGATATCACATGATAATTATCATCCTGCAAGAAGATGAATAAGATAAACCAAATAAATAGAAAAGGCCGAAAAACTACATTAACTATTCGCATAGCATAAGTAGTTTTTCGGCCTTTTCTAAAGAGGTAAGCTAAGTTAGTCTGGTCTGCAACTCGCATTATGCTACATGTAGTATTGTTTTCGTTTATTATTTCTTCACGCCTCGGAAAGCACGTTAAGCCGTTGGTCTCGGCTGTCATTCGTGGATCTTTGACGACTGTCAAAGATCACAAAAACCCGTAACGACTGTTACAGGTCGTCATGCAGAATCTCGAAAGTCTACAATCAGTCTTACCAAGGG
Source organism: Mesoligia furuncula (assembly GCA_916614155.1). Lineage (NCBI taxonomy): Eukaryota > Metazoa > Arthropoda > Insecta > Lepidoptera > Noctuidae > Mesoligia > Mesoligia furuncula. Next base: position 23,030,670 of record OU744808.1, read on the forward strand.
GTATCGTATTACCCAGTAACTGTATTGTGGAGATCAGATAGGCAGTCGCTCCATGTAAAATACTGGTATTCAGCTGCATCCGGTTAGACTGGAAGCCAATCCCAACAAATTTGGGAAAAGGCTAGACAGATGATGAGTACTGTTTTCGTTTATTGTTTCCACCTAAACCAAGTTGTGAAGACTAGGTAGGTACACCTCCCATACAGGCGTGATGTTATTTGATATGTCTGTGTAAGTGTTCTAATTCCAGTGCTGAGAGCGTTTACGCCGTACGGCATTTCATACAAACTTTCAAGCCCTTAGTTTTCGAAATGAATGAACCGATTTTGATTAAACTTCATACGCATAAGCAGGATACAAAGGTCTAAAAAGTTAGTAGAGAACATTTTCGAAAAATAGTGTTACAGCCAAATTAGACCGATTTAAAATTTTCCATAGAAACAGAGGTTACCAGTTATCTTTTTTTAAAGAAGACATTTTGAAAATGTTCTCTACTAACTTTTTAGACCTTTGTATCCTGCTTATGCATATGAAGTTTCATTAAAATCGGTTCATTAATTTTGAAAAATAAGGGCTTGAAAGTTTGTATGAAATGCCGTACGGCGTAAACGCTCTTAAGGTAGTGTCGGCCTCTGTACCTTCATTTGTGTGCGTATTTAATAAGTATTAAACAAATAGTATCAATAGCATGTCATACAGGGCATTCGCCGTATCCTCGACAAATCTAAAATGATAGAGGTCAAGAGCGGGCCCACTCAGCAGTAAAAAAAAACAATGGCACTCTAGGAGTGCCGACGGAAGTGAAAACTTGAAAAAGCATAGTAGGTAATTTTGTAAATATGTTTTAAGGTCATTCTTCCCAGAGAAAATGTGGTGATGTCTTTATAACGGCCAAAACATAAAACAGAGGTGTCGGTTACGTTAGCAGTGTCGCGAGTTCAATGGTTTTTTCCCATCTCAAAAAATGTCAAACGTGCCTAAAAAGTTTTCACTTCTAAATTGTTCAGGAATCGCTTTGTTGGAAATAATTTATAAAAAAATATATTATTCTACAGTAACTCTAGTGACAAATTCGAGTACTTAACGCAACATATAGAATTCCACGTCCTATTCATGAAAAAAGGTACCATTCCGTACCTACTAAATGATGGGCACTACAAACTAACACAAATAACATAAGTTTCTACAAGTCCGCCCTTAAAATAGTCTCGTCAAATGTTTTAACCTCTAATTATAGAAACAGTGTGCCGGTATTCTTGTCACTGTCGAGTTTACACAGAAGAGTTGCGAGTATTGTGTACAGATGCGATTTCTGTTCTCTGCCATCGTTTTATGCCTACACTTACAACAGGGTGTAAAAATACGGTTAACAGAGCCGTGTCACATATATAAACTCCTCGTCACTGTGATTTTTAGGGTTCCGTTATAGATTCGTCATGTCTGTCTGTCTGTCTGTCCGTCTGTCCGTCCGTATGTCACAGCCACTTATTTCCGTAACTATAAGAACTATACTGTTGAAACTTGGTAAGTGGATGTATTCTGTAAACCGCATTAAGATTTTTACACAAAAATAGAAAAAAAAACAATAAATTTTGGGGTTCCCCATACTTAGAACTGAAACTCAAATTTTTTTTTTCATCAAACTCATACGTGTGGGGTATCTATGGATAGGTCTTCCAAAATTATATTGAGGTTTCTAATATCATTTTTTTCTAAACTGGATAGTTTGGGCGAGAGACACTTTCAAACTGGTGGGTGGTAAAATGTGTCCCCCCCTGTAACTTCTGAAATAAAAGAATGATCAAACTAAAAAAAAACCATGATGCATTACCATGTAAACTTTCACCGAAAATTGGTTTGAACGAGATCTAGTAAGTAGTTTTTTTTTTAATAAGTACGTCATATATCGTAAACCGCAATTTACCTTTCATTCAATCAACTCAAATAAAAAAAAAAACTTTTAATTTCATAAACATAAACCTTATGCATAAACCCGGATGTTACGGAACCCTCGGTGCGCGAGTCCGACTCGCTCTTGCCCGGTTTTTTTTTGTTTGAAGTGAAACCTTCCTTAGGCTCGCTGGGCATTTTTTGAGATGGGAAAAAACCTTTGAACTCGCTCCACTGTTACCGTAAGCGATTAAAAAAAATCCGCTTCAGATTGTGTTCGGCTGTCCTCGGGATGTACTCGGTTTTAGTACGATATGTCAGTGAGTGATGGCAAAGTATTCTATTTGTTTTGTTTTCACTTCTGTCGGCCCGGAGAGCCACTGTTTTTTTTTAGTACGGGACCATAACTAGATAAAGTTCCAACTTTTTTTTAAACAAAAAAAAAGATTATCATCATTTCAGCCGAAAGACGTCCACTGCTGGACATAGGCCTCCCCCAAAAGTGGGGGGGGGGGTTGCCATAATCGCCACGCTAGGCAGGCGGATTGGCGATCGCAGTATGGTATGATGGTGGAATGCATAGAGAACGCTGCTGCCCATTCTCCGGTAGGTGCGCCCCATAGTCGCCTTTTACGACACCCACGGGAAGTATGGGGTGGTGCTATTCTTTAAGTCCGGCACCACACAGACTAGTCCGGCACCACACAGACATGAACGCAGAATTGGCTCGAATATAGGTATTAACGTGGTTTCGAAGTAAGGAATCATTGAGTGGTCATAGTACATTATGGCCCAGTACCGTTACATGCATCCATAAGCACAATGTTTCGCGTGTGTTTCATTGCGAGCTGCCGGTGCGATTTTTCACACCAACGCAACGCGCGCGTTTTTTCCTATCTCAGCATATTTTTTTATTTTCAAAAAAGCTCCTATCTCAGCATAATGCTGCGATATTTAAAAAATATATACCGTAGCGCTGGTATTCTAATAGGGCCCGTTACCTAACTAAATAATAAACATGTTCTGTATGTAGAGGCAGAAACCTCACTCAAAAACTGTCACATCTGCACCGCCACTACTCCCCATACACCACCACTAATTGTTGTTTGATTAATGACTATGAAATTCAGCTTTTTAATTAAAACGGACGCGTGTCAGACAAACTCGAAACACGTCGTTCTGTGTAAATACACCTTTATTTTTGTTATAATTTCAAACACTTGAAATATCACTTTATTTTGAGATGTAGGTAATGTGAGACGGGTCTGTTTTTCGAATTTGAAGCTTTGATGGTTAGTATTTCTTTTGAGGGACTCGTGGCTATATATAAAAACAGCCACACGGTAGATCTAACGTTAAGCTATGCTTACCGCGGTCTCTTCCTGGATAAGTCATTACGAAGAGTCAATTTTTGTAAGAGGTAAGCCGGAGTAGTTATCCATGATATTATTATACAGGGTGTTTGGTGCATCGTTTGCCAAATGGAATTGGCCGAAAGGAGAGGTCATTTTGCTATCTCTTAAGGCCCAGTAACTCATTCCTTGTTACACCAGTTTTTTTATTATGACTTTTTAATTTTTATTTAGAAAAATACAAGAACTCTGCATTTAAGCTTAAATTAAAAAAAAGTTAAGAGTAAGTATAGCCTTCAAATTTCATTTTAATTCTTATGTTTACTCTTGTATGGGTTCTATGAAATTCAAAATTACTTGATAATAACATCTAGTTCCTTTTTAATAACACAAAAAGTTTTTGAAAAAAGGAAAAATACACTTAACATTCAACTTTAAATTGCTGTAAAAAAAAAACTGATACGGATCGGGATCTTCGAATTCTTTTAAAATGTTCTCTAGTTTGTCCCCTTTCCAACGGCGTGCAATATACAAAAAAAAAACTTTTAATAACTTCAGTAATTCGCTAAATGTGTAATCGAGACACATCAGGCTGATATTCGATATTACGGTAAGAACACTAGTTCTTTCTTCTTCATTCTTCAAGTAGGTAGGCGGATAGTTTTATCTCCCTCTTAGGCAGACTCTTATCTCTTTCTAGGGTTCTAACTTTCCTCGAACTTGAAATAAAAAATAAACTTTTATTTAATAAGTACCTGTATTTCGTTATCTAGGTCTATCTATATCTGTGCCCAAAACACTCGCCCTTCACCATTTCCTAGTGCTTTAGGTGCGAAGAATTGGCGCAAATCGAATCTCAAGCAATCACAGAATCACAGGCATCTTCTGGGCACGCTCGTTCCATCATAGACCTCATCTATCGCTTTCCATCAGGCGTGATCGGGATCAAAAGCGGCCCCATTTAGAAAAAAAAAAAATTATAATAATAAAAAAAAATCGACATCAACTCCCCAGCAGCACGGCTGAGTGTTAAGTGAGAAGATGAAAAACAATAGTATGAAGAACTTGCTATTCTTCATAGTATTGTATAGAGTCATATATAGCCATAGCTTTCTCCACTTTACTTTTTTCACAGCTACTTAAAGTATTTATGTCCCAAGCACTCACTAACCACTAGCTACCAGGAAATACCTTTGACACGTCAATAAAATATGAAAATCCCATCAACAAAGTGACCACGAATGGTTGGTGGTCGCGAAATAGCACTTTTCCTACTATAAACATGTTTATTATCATCATAGCTACCAGGTTTACTTGACCTCTCCCTCAGTTCTTATGTTAAGGGATGTAGGTTTAGAATAGGCTGGTCGAATTAAATAATATCGGTGACATATGGGTGGACTTTTTAGTGTGCTGTTTATTGAGTTGGAGTTGTTCCTACTGGAAGGTAGCTAAGATGGGAATGTTATCTACAAAATGTAAAAATGCAGTGAAAAGCAACCCGCTGTGATAGTTCTCGACATAGGATAGTTGATGAAGCAGGCTATGAGGAAAAGTCTTAGAGTGATTAGAGTGGGCGGAATCAGTAGATTGTTTTAGTAGTTTTAGAGCCTACTACCTCAAATGGCTTAGCATGATCCTCCGTTATGTCGAAAATACTGCAGCATTAATTTTGAAATAAATATATGGTAAAGTTGAGGATTATTGGTAAGTACTATGTTTGACGAAAATAGATCAAAATTCCAAAGTTACCACCGAACCGGACAATAAACCGCTGGTATTCAAAAACTACTTCAAATTAGATCACGAAACTTTGCATACCTACCTACTAACTGAACGAATTTTAAAGCAGGTCTTATGATTTTTTTAATTACCATTATTTTCACCGTAAAAAGCAAATTCCTAAATTGTTAGCGCTGCCAGCCGCCCAGTACCGCACTCTGTCTCGCTCTCACTCAGTCCGAGGACAGTATCGTGCGAGCGAGAAAAAGAGTGAATTTTAGCTGAGGTAGTATGGGCTCTTAACTCGTAGAGAAGTCCTTTTTTTTTTTTTTTTTTTTGAGGATGGGAAATCATCATATGACTCCTCCCGCTCTGGGTGGAGCGGAAGGGAGTGTCAGACTCTTACTGACTAAAACCCACCCGTGTTCCTTCCTTAGCCCTTTATGTTCCGGGCCAGCGGTAACCCTTTCGGACAATCCCGCTGACCCGGCAGGCTTCGGCCCTAAGGGGCCCCTCCTCGATGCTGACATCTCTTTGAGGCGCGCGTGGAACACGTACGCGCCGTCCGGCACGGGCCTGGTCCTGATCGGGCGGTGAGCTACCCATTACTCTCCGCCCGCAGGCCCGCGCCTACGGTGGCCGGGAGTCGTCACGCGGCTCCCGACGCCCGGAGCGTCTCCCGCGGCGGCTGGGACGGGAGGCTCTCTCCCTGAGCCGTTCCGCCACCTCCTTCGCTAGCATGACTGCTTCGCAGAAGGAGGTGACTGCCTCCCACTCCCTCTCGCCCCGGACCATGGCTTGCACCAGGGCCGGACGCGAGAGGTCGCCGTCGCTGCCAATCGCCTCTACGAGGACACGGCGGTGCTCCGCCCAAGCGGGGCAGACCTCCACCGTGTGCTCCACCGTGTCCTCTGGGCGATCCTGGCAATGGTGACACCCGGGCGTTTCCTCCCGCCTGATGATGTGCAGGAACCTCCCGAAGCTTCCGTGTCCGGTGAGGACCTGCGTCAGGCGAAAGGTGAGGGCGCCGTGGCGCCTCTCTAGGACTCCTAGAAAAGTCCTAAGTTTGTATTTCAGCCTTAGTCAGTAGTTCAGTACAAATCTTTGACAACAGTTTAAGAAAATATACAAGTTGAGCCTACTTAGCAGGTATACCAACGTTATTTCCAGATTGTAAAGAACTATAATATGGAATAAACGATTTTTACTTTACTTTTTCTGACGACGAAGAATCAAATATGCACACTGAGATCTATGCTCCATCCTCCTCTGTATGAAAAGAAACCTTGCCCTGTTGTCAGAAAATTAAAAGCAGATTTTGTTCCTTTTGTCTATGCTCAGTTTCTTTTATTATTCAATATCTCAGTAGCAAGTTTCTTGACCACCCAAAACTGAAAATTCTAAACAATATTACGAACCGTCACAAAAAAAAACCAGCAGCACATTCTCCAAGTCGTAAAGTTCTGCACTAAATTGTTAATAGTGGTGTAAACGGCTCAGCCGTGATGGCGACTATTGTGCGGTTCGCAGCCGTCGAGAACCGTTAATGACGTATTCAAACACCGGTATTTATGTTAGACCCACAGAATAGAAGAGTGCAGAAGGCCGGCTCCATACAATGAGCGAAAACGCACGCATACGTAGACACGCCTCTACTTAAGGCTGGTTTTAGAGTCGCGCTGACCGCACGCTGACCGTCGGCGCTGACAGCTTGAAACGTATGAACTTCTAGGAAGCGTTTTAGAATAACGCGTAGCTATCAGCGCGTGCGTTTCATACGTTTCGGCTGTCAGCGCCGACGGTCAGCGTGCGGTCAGCGCGACTCTAAAACCAGCCTTAAGGGAAGTAAAGCGCTTTCGTGACTGTCATTTATTTGAGATCGCTGCACGCTGTAGATAGGTAAAGCGATCTTGACAAATGACAGTCGCGCGACAAGTCTTTTATATCTTCGTTAGTTTATTTTTTTTCCCATATCAAGTCAGGACATAATACTGTTTGAAGCTACGGCACTGAGCAGACTATTGCATGGAAAACTATTTTAAAATATGTAGGTACTTACTTGAAAATAAAGATCAAAATAGCATACACCTTTGACCAATATCAAGTTGACGTCAACCTAAAACCTTTAATGGCCTAGCCATTTTATGAAATAAATATAGTTTTTTAATTGTCAGAGCCTATCACGTGTCACATTTTTAATTCGGTCTGACGTTTAAAGAAGATGGCTGAATGTCATTCTACGATATTGAAATTTCCACGAAATATAAAATGCTGAGTCAGAGAAGCAGGTTTTAACGAGCAAAGAGCAGACAAAAATAGGATTTAAGATGACAAACATATTTTAAATGTGGCTGTATCTACGTGTGCGAGCGACTGTTTTCGCTCGAACCTTCTTTATTTATTTATTCTGTGTAACACCGGTGACGGTACCGCACTAGCGTAAATATGGGTGCGTGAATGTGGGCTGTTGTTATGTGAAGTGGAAGTGAGAATGGATTTCGGGTTTATGGTAGAATTATGATTATGAGGACTGAAGTAGGATAGCTGAACATCTTAAGAAACAATCGAGATATGAGTAAATGTCGAAATCTTGGCGAACATTTCGCTTGAAATGTTGATATTTAGTCTGAATAATAGCTGAACTAAAGGAGAGGTTATGACCATGATAGTTTCCTTGTCGATAATGCTTTCAGGTTCTTGCATTAAAGAAAGAAAAAATAACGTATATTTGGCACAGTACCATATTAAAGGAACACCTTACAACCTTGCATGAACACAAGACATCATCATCATTCTCCACCTCTTATCCCAATTTATTTAAGATCGGCACAACCTGTCTTTTTCTTCCATACTTCTCTATTTGTCGTCATCTTGGTAGTCACCCCCTTTCTAACCATATCATCATTCACACATTCCATCCATCGTTTCTTTGCTCTTTCCCTATTCTTATAGCCATCGATATTCATACTCAAAATTTTCCTCACGACATTTTCCTCATTCCTCCATAACACATACCGTGACAACCGATTTCCACGCAACGTTTCAGTTACCGGTGCGACTTTCAGACTTCCTCTTATGTACTCATTTATTATTCTATCCATTCGTGTAACACCACACATTCCTCATAGCATTTTCAGCTGTATGCAATTGCCTTTCATTCATCCCATCCAACAAAAACGTTGCATCGAAAGACTATAACATACTTAAGTTATATTCTTGCTCTAATCAAAATCTAAAAATACTGACTTATGACGACTACATGACCTAAAGCGCGGTCTTTGTCGGACTGAACAGAAAAGAAAGAGAAGCGCGATCATACAACGCTGGTAATTTATTGCAAAATATGAAGCAATTATCTGTTTACAAAAAATCCATTGTTTGGACTAAAAAATTAAAACACTAGTGTTTTGCATGTAGAAAAATAATCTGACAAAAAATCATAATGATTGTAATATGTAGGTGCTCGTATATTACTATGGTTTTCATTGTAAAAAGAATGTTTTTAGAGGTAACTTCATGATTTTTTTCTATCGTATCAAATTAGTTGTACTTATTATGTTTTCAACACGCTATTTATCTAGCATAAGTATATCTTGATGAATATCCTATATATATTCTGATTTTGTTTGCTGTAGTGGATCATATACCTACTTTTCTTATTTCTAAAACTTGCGTTTTTTGCGTTTAAATCCTGTAAGCCCCTTAATAAGTAATGCTCCATACACTGACAACTCGACCATCCCATCATCGACATAACCTCGGAACCTCCCATCATTCCTAAACGAGTGCCCAGTCCTACCATAACGACTTTCACATGGTGCAAACGATCCAATTTGCCAGCAACTAACTTGATGATCAACAGCAGCTGTCACGATGAAGACATTTTGGTCAATGAACAATTGAATCCAAAGACGGTAGGCGTAAGATTGACAGCGCACCGGGACCGGTAGCCAGGGTTGGCAGGACACAAGTTCTGGATTGGTGTCTGAATACAGTGGGGGTATTTATTGTTCTTTTCAGCGTATCAGTGGCAAAAAGTTCAAATATCTTTGACCCAAAATTCAGCAGCGTGAACTCCGCTCACTGACGCAGTCATAAGATCATCAAGTGTACAGGTGATAGGGCATGCGGCGCAGGATGGAGGGAGGGCGATTTTTAATATGAAATAATGGCCAATAGGCCATTGTCCTTGGGGAGGTTTCGCATACGCACTTGAGATCTGAGAGCCTTCCGCTTGAGTACGCGTTACCGTGGCCGACTTGGAAATCTCTAAGTAGACTTCGAACCCAAGTTGGTCGGAGCAAAGTCAATCTCCACAGATGGGGGTTCACGGGCGGCTCACATCTCACGAATTTATATTAGGTATGAGGGTAGAATTGAATATTTGATGAACTGAACAGGTAAGAGGAGCCCATTTCAAATAAAAAAAAAGCGATACTCTTCACTGGACAGCTGGAAACAGCTGAAGATGTAGCTGAATGGCGAGCCGTTAGAGGGCTAGTGTCCAGTAAGGTACTTCTTATAATGGTGATTAGCTGAAAGGGAAATGATATAACGTGATAAAGCGTGATTGTCATGTTATGGGACATAATAATTTTAATATTCCCCCAATAAGGTACTGCAGCAAGCAAACCATGATCAATCTTAAAAAAAAAAACTGTCAATGCAACACCTTTCATTACAGCAATGGATTCCAAGATTCGCAGAATAATCTTCAGTTAGCCACAGACCACACAACGTCTCAAAGCCAACATAATTTTCCAACAGAACTTTGTCAAAGATTCCCACATATGTATACTCCTTCTCCTTAATTTCCACAAACTCATTTGTCGAGAGGCAACCCTACCGCCGCGGGCCAACACGACTCCTTCCATTGTATGCTAATAGAGCTGTGATACGCATGCACATGCGCACACGCATCTAGGATTTTTTTAAGACGTGCTTTCTCAGAATTTTGGGACGTGCACCTTCGTAATGTTTATAGGCAATTCCGTATGAGATGATTAGTTTCTGGAAACGTGAACTTGAGATAGGTAGGTAGGTTTCTTTTGTTTTTTGTAATGGGTATTTTGATGGCGGATATGTGGAGTCGGGTAGTTCAAAGCAGCAGTGCGATTCTGTAACCATCTCACCGTGAAAACTTAGGTGAAGTGAGCGTGGAGTGAGCTGTCAATAGTGTCAATTAGTAGCAAAAACAAACTCACATCACCTAAGTTATCACGGTGAGATTTTTAGAGAATCGACCGGCTGGTCATGCGTTTTGTGGCGTGAGTACCTACTTTGATTTGAAAAACTGAGTTGTATTATTTTCAGTCATTATTTTGGAACGAAATTCCTTACCGCAAATTTTTCTCCGCACCCTTGGCGAATTATAATGTTTTGTAATGTTAATTACTCACTATTGTATAGAATCAAGTTTTATTAACTGTACGGATAGCTGTGCTGCTGGGGAGTTTGGAGCGCCACTTCTTTTTCCCAGCTGAAGCACTTGGAAGTGGTGCAGGGTGGGCGTTTTAGGGGATTTAGGGGACTGTCTTATATAATTATTTAGACGTTCAAAAAGTGCGCGTCACCTCACTCACGGCTGTTTTATTTTTCACAAAATAGTTTTAGGCTGCGCGCCCACGTCAGACTTTTTGTAGGTCCTACAATCGGTCAGATTATTTCGCCCTATATTATTTAGACCGACTTTTTGTAGGACGTGTGCGTTGCACTATTGCCATCAGTACGTTCTATTTTTCTCCTACAAAAAATCGGTCACCGATTATCGGACGTGGGCGGGCAGCCTTATGATGAGACAGTGTTAGGGTGACAAATCAACATCGAGCTATGCTGCGCTGTACTGCGCTGTGCTGTGCTGTGTTTCTTAAGCTACGTTTTTTTAACAATCAACATCAAGCTGTGCTGCGCTTTGCTTAGCTCAGTATTAAAAGTAATCAGTATTAAAAACATAGCACAGTTCGGCAGCGCGGCTCAGCACGGCGGGTAGCGCGCCTCGCTCGAGACTACTGCGTTTTTAAACAGAGCGTAGCCTCACATAGCGCAGCACAGCATGGTTTGTTTGTATCCTCATTAAAATATAAGACGAGCGAGTTGCCCAAACATAGCACAGCGCAGTACAGCGCAGCATAGCTCGATGTTGATTTGTCACCCTTATAGTTGTCCTTTGTGGTACTAATCCATTGATAGATACTAATTTGTTGGCATTAAAGTTTTATTTTATTTTATTTGAAAGGTACACCAATGACATTAATACTAGAAACATTAACATAATAAAAAAATAACATTTGCATTGAGTTATGGTGAATGCAGGCGTACACAGCACTTACATAAAAATAATTTTATAAAATGATAACGATGTTTGTAATTACCTCATTATCAAAATAAGGTATGTTGAAGTCCGCTGTCAGCCTAAAGTTGAAACAGATGCCGCTGAATTTCAAAACACTAATGCAAGTATGGGCAGCTGCATTAATATTGAAGAGATTAAAACAACTTAGAAAATGGGGTAACCCATTAACGCAGCCGTCTATTAATAAAAAGCTGCTTTGTAGATACGATTTTCCAGTACATTTCTTCATCATTTTTTTCATACTATTTTAATTTAATCGCAAGAGCGTTAAAACGAACCACTTTATATGCAACAAAACTAACATCTGCAGGTCTTTAATATTCAAATACAGAGTAACTTGTCACCCGGTTATCTTTTAAACGACATTAGAAATTATTATTAAAACAGATATCCATACACTTATTTTGTATGTCTTTTGTACCTTAATAGGCCTTGCCAGAGATAAGATATCAACGCGGAGAGTACTTAAAGACATCTAGCTGAGATAGAATACGAAAACTGTACAGAAGCGAAACTCATGTAAATTCACGGAAAATGGCTGCCTAGCCATCTTGTAAAATTGACTATAAAGTTAAATTGTGCGTAAATTCTAATCACAAATGACATTCTTTGACGGTCAAATGAAATGGACAGGTATTACACGTCAAATTGACGTAATATGTTGATCTGAAAGCCAATCCCCGTAATCAATGTTCAAAATCTAGTCGCAATCTCATCTCTGCGCCAAACATTGTCAAAAACTTGTCAAAAATGTAGGTATTGGAATTACAAGTATTTTTGGCAGACTGAGACTTAGAGCAGACTGTACACCTTCTTAAAATTACGAGAACTGCCCTCTGTATAACAATTCATCATCTTGCCATAATTCATTATGCCAATTCATCATCATCCTCATCATTTCAGCCGAAAGTCGTCCACTGCTGGACATAGGCCTCCCCCCATTGGGGGGGGGGGGGGGGGGGGGTTGCCATAATCGCCACGCTTGGCAGGCGGGTTCGCGATCGCAGTATGGTATGATGGTGTAATGCATAGAGAACGCTGCTGCCCATTCTCCGGTCTCCCTTAGTCACCCACGGGAAGTATGCCCGGTGCTATTCTTTAAGTACGGCACCACACAGACAATTGCACAACACAAAAAAGGGTTTAGGCGCAGAATGCCCACTTTGCAAAATGGCAACTGAGTCTCTAATGGACTAAGGACTAATTCTCAAAATGGCTAATTCTATAAATTACTGATTCGCGAAACGGCCACTTTTTGAACATATCCTCGCATTCGGCGCAGTAGTGTCCCTTCTATCTATACAATGTTCTTATTCTTTAATACTTAATGACATCTAGCTGATAACATGTACCTCAGGTTCAATTAGCAAGGGCTCGGAGCTAACAAGAGACTGTACAAATTATTACCAGGAGAAACATTGTAGGGAATATGAAGGACCTTTTAGCATGGTGACCATGTTGAGAATTTGGTCGGACATGTTCACTTTAAAGCTTGGTGAACAACCTTGTTAATGCATTTGTTGAAATACTTTTATTTCTACATTCATTATGTCTGTAATTCAACATGGTGTACATATTAAAGAGTATTATTTTCTATAACAATTTATTAAGGTACCCCAAAGCCAGTCTAATACCTACCTATGAAATTCGAATCAGTTTACTGATATTTTCAAGGTTAAGTGTAGTACGGTGCCAAAAACTGACAGCAAAGAGTAGTAGTATTAATTTATAGGTATAGGTCCGTCCATCAAAAAGGGTTTTACACATACACTGTCAACCAACGTTTTATTTCAAAGGAACACAGAACACAAACCCCTAAGTATCTCTAAGATTTCTTTATGGAGGTATGTTCATCAGTAAGTACAAGTAGCTAAACAGAACTTAAATTACTTACGACTTCCATTCCAAACCTATTATAACCAAAGAACATTTTCACCGCTACAACTACAAATATCAGTTAGCGTTACGTGTAAGAGCGCATTGGCCGCTCGTCGGCAACATTTTAAATTCGCTCATTATCATAATACGGCGATCAATATTCGATGTTTGCTTCGCCGAGTGAGAGCCTATCTACATGCTGATTGCATCCCGTCCATCGGTCCGTCCGATGTGTTACACTCTTTATTAGGGTGACCATAAGAACGTTTTTGTATCTAGGCTGTGTGAGTGAGTAGGTGTGCACGTGGGTTCTGTGAGATTTAGGTGATTTGGTCACGTAGATTGATTAGATGGGTGTACCGGTTCGATAAGTGGGAAATAAGATAGTTCGTATGTCACAAACATGGAATGTATAAATGGAAATGCATAAAATGTTTGTGTTTGGAAAAATCGTGTTCGAGTTTGCGTACATACGACTTTTTATTTATTATAGAAAAACAATAGTACATTTATGTACTATTGTTTTTTTTTTATGTGTTTTTTTTCTTCAGAAATCGATGGTCGATGATGTCATCGACCGGCGATTTCTGAAGAAAAATAAATGGAAATTGATCAAGGCCGGCGTGACACGATAAGGGCCCATTACAATAGAAAATCAATTGTGACTCATTAGCGGTAATTAAGCGGTTAAAAGATAAATATGACAATTTAAGAGGTTGACAGCACCTTTGGAAAATAATAGAGTACAAAAAAAACATTTCTTTTCTTCTACACGTGTTATCGTTAGTTATACGTTTGTTGTTTACGGAACCCTAAAAGAGAATCAAGCATAGTGCTGCGCAGCTATTATTTTATACGAACTAAGCCCTTTTTTAGCATAACATAATTAAAACCGCCAATATAAGTTATGGAAGTCAAGTGTTTATATTAAAATCCTGACGTGCGTCTACAATGATGTTGCTTCGACATATTAATTAGTCAATAATTTGCAAAATGCTAATGTTATGGGAATTGGAATTCTCAAAACTTATTAAATATTTATGCCTTGGAAGATGTATGAGCTATTCTTGTATAGAATGACGAGGTGATATTAAGTTATAATTTGTTTTATTTTTAATTTTTAAATGTATAAATTATGGAGAACACGTAACAAAAAGTGGAAAGTTCCTATTTCATTTTGTTGAAGTCAATTTATGGGTGAATAAAATTTTCTACAGTTTAATTTGTTAAAAAATTATCTCGAGAAAGCTGCATGGGTATCGTGTCAACATACCACACCAATGTTTACTCGACTTTTATTACTTACACCAAAAAATTAGCATAAAAATGAGTAGTTAACCTTTGAATTAAATACCAAAAACTTTGTCACAACAGTATGTAGAGTACCTTGTTACATATCTACAGAATAATTTTCTCGTAAAGAATTACAGGTTACCGTTACGCAATTAGCAAACAAGTATCACTGTAATTTATATCACTATCCGCTTCATTTGAACTGGTTAATTACGAATTCTTATTCGGACCTGTCCGTACACTTTTCTGAATCATGGTAGCCCCGAGGCACACTTGTGAATGTCGCATTTGCCTAGTTGCGTTTTATGTGTATCTAAGTACATTTGATATTATTATAAATTGTATTAATAAAACGCAGTACGTTGACCAGATATTGAAGCTTTGTAATTAACACAATATGTATTTTTCTTTTCTTTTCGCTATAATTTTTTATGAAGTTGTTCGTTGAGATTTTTTTCATAAGTGTCTGTAGAATTAAAATTCATTGGATAAGACAGTATTCTTAATACTTAGCTGTTTTTGTTAGCTTGTGTGTTTTTATTATAGGTAGATATACACACATCAAAAGTGTCTAGGGATCAACATATATTTTTGCAATAACTTTTCTCCTGATTGATATTAATTAAAATTTTCTTTAAGGATTCATCAAATAAAGTGTTTTCGTTTGTCACAGTAACGATAAACCAAGTCACCTTTGCATTAATAAAGAAATTTGCCATTTTCCTAATAAAGGGATTTTTGACATTTGAACCACTAACACAAAAGTTCGAAAAAAAGACTGAAATAACAGTTTTCTTTAAAATTTTATTGGGTAACTTAAACAATTAATAATCCGTGTTTCTACCGCGAACACTAACAACACAAGAACATCGGTTTGGCATACTCAAAATGAGTTCATCCAAATCACGCTGTGGAATGGCCGCCCATGTTCGTTGCAACAACAAAAAAAGGTCTTCTTGCGACTGGATACCCTCCATATTCGGCAGAGCTCTTCTCTGTAGCATATCCCATGCATGCTCAATCGGGTTCAAGTCTGGCGACTGAGCAGGCCAGGGCAGGACATTGATGTTAGCTGCGGCGAGAGTCTGTCTTACAACTCTTGCGGTGTGCGGTCGTGCATTATCATGCATTAACTGAAATAAGGGACCGATTTGCACTTGTAGAGGAACGATGACGTCTGATACAATCGTCTCAGCATAAATTTGAGCGTTGAGGTTGCCTCTGATCCAAATCGACTCAGTTCTTCCGCCGATCCAAATACCCGCCCATACCATGATGGTTCCACCACTATAAGGATGGACTTCCTGGCAGGATTTTAATCGCTGTTGGCGTCCAGGGGTTCTCCAGTGTCGTATACGTCTTGTATCCGGTCTCATACCAAAACGAGACTCATCAGAAAAGCACACGAAACGCCATTGTTCTTCTGCCCAATTTCTGTGTTCAAGAGCCCATTGATATCGAATCCTACGATTGTGCATTGCTATAGGTGGTACCCGTAGCGGTCTTCGGGAATGAAGGTTCACTTCATGCAAGCGGTTTCTGACTGTTTGGTCGCTAATTAAGTTCCCTGAAGAGTGATGAAGCCTCACGGCTAACATCATGGCGGTTATTGTTGGAGCTCTTCGAGTTAAGATTTGAATGTATCGGTCTTGTCTCCGTGTGGTGCAGCGATACCGTCCTCCATGGCGCTCAGCCACGGTACCAGTGCTTCGGTAACGTGTCCAAAGTCGACTGATAACACTCTGACTTGTATTCAGAGCTAAAGCCACAGTACGTTGCCGGGAACCAGCTTCTATCATTCCCACGGCTCTGAGCATTTCTTCCCTGCTTAAATGACGTCGCCGCTCCATAATAACGTTGGTTTTAATCAGTA
The DNA here is from genome assembly GCA_916614155.1 of Mesoligia furuncula. Lineage (NCBI taxonomy): Eukaryota > Metazoa > Arthropoda > Insecta > Lepidoptera > Noctuidae > Mesoligia > Mesoligia furuncula. Next base: position 23,047,030 of record OU744808.1, read on the forward strand.
GTAGGGAAACAGTAGCACTAATAATGTCTTCAATGCGTTGTATGTTTTTATAGGGAAAATATTGACAGCTGATTTTCATCTTTTACTCGAATTTGATTCACAGTTCCTGATTCAAATTATGAAATGCACCAAAAAGGATCCATATAAATTTATAAAATCATAAATTTATTACAAAGCCACATCCCAATCTCAAGAAATCCGCATAAAAATGCTTGATCCCTAGACACTTTTGATGTGTGTATATTCAATTTTTTTATTGAATAGTTACTTTTAATACTTAGTGTACTTTTATGGGACACAAAAAAAATGGTTTTGTAGTTAGTTTTTTTATGGTTTTCGGCATCGTGTTTAACAGTTTTGTCTAAATCATTTATTTCTTTGTAATTATAATTTTTTGTAAACAATTTATTTTTAACGATTATGTTTTATTTAATAGCTTTACCTGCCTACACCTTAAGTAAACTATGTTTTTAATATCCCCGTCATCATCAGCCTAGCCTTTTCCCAACTATATTGGAGTTATTCCGGTCTGATCCCCTTTGGGGTCAGCTTCCAGTTAAACCAGATGCAGCTGAATACCAGTATTTTACATCGAGCGACTGCCTATCTCACCTCCACAACCCATTTTCTGGCTAATACGATACCCCTCGGTAAGACTGGTTGTCAGACTTTCGGGCTTCTGACAACCCGTCAATCAACTCAGCCTATCGCAGTCCACTGCTGGACATAGGCCTCTCCCAGACTGCGCCACAGCACCCTGTCCTCCGCCTTCCGCATCCAGTCTACCCCAGCCACCAGGTCGTCCGTCCATCTAGCTGGGGGGCGTCCTACACTACGCTTGCCGATACGCGGTCTCCACTCCAGGACTCGTCTGCTCCACCGGCCATCGGTCCTTCGACAGACATGGCCAGCCCACTGCCACTTCAGTTTGCTTACTCTGCAAGCTATGTCGGTAACTCCGGTTCTTTTCCGGATAATTTCATTCCTGATTTTATCCTTTAAAGAGACTCCGAGCATAGCTGGCTTCATAGCTCGCTGAGCGACCTTGAATTTGTGTACCAGCCCGACCGTCAGTGTCCACGTTTCAGCACCGTATGTCATGACGGGCAGGACGCACTGGTTGAAGACCTTAGTCTTCAAACACTGCGGGATAGGCGACGAGAAGACTTGACGGAGTTTTCCAAATGCTGCCCAACCCAACTGGATCCTTCTGTCGGCCTCTTTCTCAAAGTTGTGTCTACCGAGCTGGATGACTTGCCCTAAGTAGACGTAATCCTTCACAACTTCGAGAAGCGACCCTTCGATGTGGATTGGACTCGGCAAGACGTGCGAATTGTACATGACTTTTGTCTTGTCCAAATTCATGCCGAGGCCAACCCGCCGGGAGGCTCCATTTAGGCTGTGCAACATTTGGTCTAGCTGTTCCAGCGACTCTGCCATTATGACGATGTCATCGGCAAACCGAAGATGTGAGATATACTCGCCGTTCACGTTAATACCCTGTCCAGTCCAGTCCAGCGTCTTGAAGACGTCTTCCAAAGCGTTGGTGAACAATTTAGGGGATATTACATCCCCCTGTCTCACCCCCCTGAGCAGTTGGATGGGTCTGGTTTTTTGAACCTGGATCTGGACAGTCATCGTTGCAGCGTCATACAAACATCTCAACACCTCGATGTAGCGCCAGTCAATTCGACATCGTTGCAGAGAGGCCAGAACTGCCCATATTTCGATGGAGTCGAAGGCTTTCTCGTAGTCCACAAATGCCATACACAGCGGCTGATTGTACTCCTCGGTCTTCTGTACAATTTGTCGAACAGTATGAATGTGGTCTACGGTACTGAAGCCTTTTCGAAAACCGGCTTGTTCTGGCGGCTGGAACTCGTCAAGTCTCCTAGCGAGACGGTTCGTGACGACCCTCGAGAACAGCTTGTATACGTGGCTCAGAAGTGAGATGGGTCTATAGTTCTTCAGCAAGGATTTATCACCTTTTTTGAAGAACAGAACCACCGCACCACTGCTCCACGCCTTGGGCGTTGTACCCTCTTGGATGACGGAATTAAAGAGACTCGCTAGCTCTTTCAGGACTGGAGCCCCGCCTGCTTTAAGGAGCTCTGTCGTTATTCCGTCATCCCCAGGTGCCTTGTTGTTCTTTAGCTGCTCGAGAGCCGCCCTAATCTCGCATTGGTCGATATCCGGGATATCCTCCGTGTAGTGGCGTGTTAATTCGGCTCGATGGTCGTCTGCACTATGCCCCGCTGGTTTCCTCGTCCGTGTTGAGTACAGGTGTCCATAAAAATCCTCGACTTCCTCGAGAATCTCGGACTTCGAAGTCACGATTCTGCCATCCGCAGTTTTTAATTTCGTCAGATGGGACCTCCCTAATTGCTGAGCAAACACTTTCGACCCTCGGTTTTGCTCAATCGCGTCTTTAATGTCGCGGGTGTTGGAGCACCGAAGGTCGCGTCGCATCAGCTTCCTAATTTTTAGGTTTAAGGCCCTCTTATCTGACGAAGACGGCTGCATAGATGGCAACTCTCGCCTTTCCCTCATAAGTCCGAGAGTTTCCGAGGAAAGTTTGGACACCTTACTTTTTCGCCGTGACGGGAAAAGTCTGCGGGACACGTCGCGTAGTGCTTTGACCACCTCGTCAGCTTTCTCGTCAATATTACCTATGGTTTCCAACAGGGTGAATCGATTTTGAAGTTCCAGTTGGAACTTTTCGGATCCTAGAGCGGCTTGGAGCTGCGTAGGTCGGAGTGTAGGCCTCATCATGCGGAGTCTCTCAGCTCTGAAATTGATATTTAAAGCGCCTCGGACAAGTCTGTGATCGCTTCCGGTATTAAACCTACTAATCACGGAGACATCTCTAAATATATGCTTCCTATCCGTCATGATGAAGTCTATCTCGTTCCTTGTCACGCTATCGGGGCTTTGCCAGGTCCACTTCCTTTGGGGTTTCTTTTCGAAAAACGAATTCATTAAGAAGAGCCCCTGCGACTCCAAAAAGTTGACCAGCATTTGCCCCCTGTGATTCCTGTGCCCCAAACCGAACGGTCCGACTTTCGATTCACCGCGTTCTTGTAATCCCACTTTGGCATTGAAGTCCCCCATAACAACGTTGTAGTGGGCCTTTGTCGTACTGTGCATTGCCTTGGCAATATCCTCGTACATGGCCTCGGCTGTCTCGTCAGAGCATGTCGAAGTCGGCGCATATACCTGTATCACTTTCAGGTAGTACCTGTCAGTGAGTTTCAGTACAAGGTACGCTACCCGTGTCGACACACTGCTGATTTCCACAACGTTGCTAGTGAGTTCCTTGTTGACTAGAAAGCCGACCCCGCCTTGGGACAGGCGATCACCTTCGCGGAAGTAGAATAGGTGGCCTGACTCCAGGGTTATCGTGTCCTCCCCCTGTCTTCGGACTTCAGATAACCCCAGTATATGCCAGTTAATGCGGCCTAACTCTACCTCAAGTTCGGCAAGGTGATGGTCCAGCCTCATCGAACGTCCATTATATGTAGCCATATATAGTCGTCGTTGGTAGCCTGCCGTAACCCGGGGATTCTTCGCACCCCCCGTCCCGCCGTTACCGTGACCGCTACCTTGACCAGGAATAGCGGGACCACCGGGAACTGGGGGCCGTTGTTTTGGCACTTTAATCATGTGGGAGGTTTAATGCCCGTAGTCACCACGCTGGGCATGCGGGTTGGTGACCGCAGAGCCAAACCTTTCGCAGCGACGACGCTGCTGCCCGTCATCGTTCTGAAGGATTTAGGTTGGCTTATGGGATGGTTATACCGCCATCGGTCGGTCGCCAGCGCCTCGTCTGTCAGTGGCAGGGTGTACCGCGCGCAGGTGAGGTTGACGTTTGGGGAGTCCGGTTGTTATGTGCTCCCCCTTACACCCCAACAACCCGTAACGACTCTCAAAGTTTCACAAATGACAGCCGGGATCAACTGCTTAACGTGCTTTCCGAAGCACGGAAGTCTTGATATGTATAGATGGTCACCCATTCACGGACCAACCGTGGCAAGCCATCGATCCGTGCGTCTGTTACAACTTGGCTACAGGCCCTTCTCTTTTTAATATCCCCGTTTAAATGTATTGGACGCTGCATTTTTAGTTAAACCTACTAAATTTTTTATTTGTGAATACATCGGCATCCGGATTGCGTAACTCACTGTCAATCACAATTTGAAGGATTTTGATGGAAGTTCCTAATCCATTACTTTATAGGTTTAATCAATTCGCCTGCTTAGCAACGTAAATAACGCAATGGATGTTGTAGAACTGTCAAAATTGACAGTTTCAATATAATGGTGTTACGCAAATACCTACCTTGCGGGAGTAAGAAAAGTAGCATTACAGCCAAATTAGACCGATTTTAAAATTTACCATAGAAACAGAGATTTCCAGTTATCTTTTTTTAAATAAAACATTGCGAAAATGTTCTCTACTAACTTTTTAGACCTTTGTATCCTGCTTATGCGTATGAAGTTTCATTAAAATCGGTTCATTAATTTTGAAAATTAAGGGCTTGAAAGTTTGTATGAAATGCCGTACGGCGTAAACGCTCATAACTTATACTAAATAAGCAAATAACCATTAAAACTACTGATAGGTCTATTTGCAATAGACCACACAAGTAATTTCTATATGGACATCATATCCAGTCCTATTCCTATTACGATCTAGGCATATTTTATATCTAGATTCTAGATATTTGTTTATTCAACGATCTAGACGGGTTTTCTAGCCGTTTTGAGATCTTGTTTATGCGATATCTGGAGTCTGAGTCATCTCTTATTAAGGGGCTTACGGGACCTAAACACAAAAAACGCAAGTATTAGAAACAATAAAAGTATATGAACGACTACAGTAAACAAAATTATATGATATACTTCAGGATATATGCTAGGTAGATAGTGTGTTGAAAACATACTCGTAATACAACTAATTTGATACGATAGAAAAAATCATGAAGTTACCTCTTTAATTTTTTTTTTACAGTAAATCCATACTAATATAAATACATACAATCATTCTAAGTTTTTATCAGATTATTCTACAAGCAAAATACTAAAATACTTTTTTACATTTTTTATTTTAATATACTTACTTACTTATTTTAATTTTTTAGTCCAAACAATAGATTTTTTGTAATTAAATAACTGCATCATATTTTGCAATAAATTACCAGCGTTGTGTCAACGAGCTTCTCTTTCTTTTCTATGCAGTCTGACAGTGACCGCGCTTTAGGTCATGTAAGCCCCTTGTTTAGTAATGTCAACGTCATGTGTCATAGTTGTGAAAATAAATATGGGCTTGACAGTTGGTCGGCTCAGCCTCTTATAGCTCTCACATAATTGAGTGAAATCAAATAGTACAAAAATGCAAAACAGTGTTGTAATTAAATTGTCAAGTGCAAAAGGTGGTTTTCTTCAAGATCCCGAACACCCCTTAAGTACAGTGGTATACTATGTATAGGTATGCTTGTTATATTATTTATATTTTTCTCACTCTACTGGATTTGTTAGTTGGTCGCCATATGCTAAAATGTTGTTTGTAAAAAGTGTAGGTACTGGCAATGTATACTAGGTACTTAGCCTGTGGTAAATAATGTATTTTCTAACGTCTGTCTGTCAATGAAAAAAACGTATCTGTAATGAAAAAATTACAACAATGATATTAATGTCTAATTGGAAAGATTTAGTTTTATCATAACTTGAACAACGCTTTGCTCCCGGCGGTTCTTTAATTTTTATTTTGTTAGATAAGTATAAGTATCAATTTACAAACCTCAAAATCGAACGGTTTATTTTATTTGATTACTGGCTACGCCCCGCGATTTCACCCGCATAAGTGTCGATCCCGTTTTGAATATCGGGATAAAATCTCCCTAAGTCCTTCCCCGGGATGCAATCTATCTCTCTGCTAAATTTTATCGAAATCCGTTCTGTGGTTTAGGCGTGAAAAGGTAACATACAGACAGACAGAGTTACTTTCGAATTTATGGATTACACAAAAACCTAAAACTAGATTACAACTCTGACGCAATACCTATGACGTAAACACTTAATTTAAAGCTCACGTGACCCTAATTTAACGAGCCAACGAGGTCCGTCAAAATTAATAAGGGTAGTTTATATGCGCACTTTGTTAACATGATTTACTCGTTTAATAAACTTAGTAGGTAGTAATTATTAGAGATGCTATGAATATACGGCTACTATTCAGGATTCGGCTTATTCGGCAACTTTTTTATATGTGGTTTTCGGCCGAACCCCGAATGTATAAATACTTTAATCACAATTTTTACATTTAGTTCCTAAAATCTATCAGTCGTAAGTTGTGATGAATGAAAAGAATCTTTTCAGCATTTGTTAATATCAAACGATGGCACTTATATAAATAAACTTTATCTGCTTCTGAAAATAGCCTGTCACGATAAATTACCGCAGAAAGACAATAGAAAAATATTAGCGGATTCTATCAGGGATGGATACTGTTTTGCGTTTTGCTGATCACCACTTGTATGGGTCTGCGCTCCATCTAGACGAGCAGTTTTCAAATAACGCGTGTCGTAAAACGGTCTCCTCGCAAATGAAACAAATAGGCCTGCGAGGTCGCTACCATGCACACCACAATGATACAGGTACCTGCCACCCACAAAATGTACATATTTTGCCTAATATTCGACGCTTCTACCGAGAGCGTGACCGAATATTCGGTATTCGGCAAAATCACTATTCGTGGCATCTCTAGTAATTATCGTGTGTAAGCAGGCTAAATTAAGAGGTTACACGAAGTGAGGTATTATTTTGGAAAATGTCTATTGTTAGTCATTTATCTTTCGGATAGTATTTGGATCCGATAACTATTTAATTATTGGAGGGTAGAGTCTACCCGGTAGACATTGTATTAATTGTTATGGTAATATTTTTATTGTTACATGTGTTGCCGTTGTTTTGTGATGTAAAGGAAGATACGGTTTTAATAAAAAATATTAAAACTAATATAATAATAAATAAGCTGTCTTTTATTTAGATTTATAAATCTTACGAGATCAGGAGATTTTTCATTTCTACTTTTTCGAACCTATTTTCTGATTAAGGCATGTTTATTTTATTTTATTCAGGTTCAAACATACGATTTGTTCCATAGTGATGTTTTCGATCTGAATTTAAAGTATTAATCATTTGAACGCCACTGTCAAATACATTGATGGCATTGAAAGTATCTGTCGCAGCCAACTGGTTTAATTAGCCGTTTAGTTAACCGCCTAGCCTTTTAACTAAACGGCGGCCGTTCAACTAACGGCCTGAATGATATTCAATTATAGTTTAGGTTAGAACTATGACCAACCGTGTGCGAGCCGAGAGAGCGAAGCGAGGTGAGCACTACTTTCAAAGGCCAGGCGGTTAATTAAACGGCTAATTTAACCAGTTGGCTGCGACATATCCATGAGGATTTCTCAAAGAAAGAAAAAGGCTACAACACAGCCCTGGCCTGGCCTTGGCGTCGTCCTGGCCTGGCCCTGACCTGGTCCTGGCCTCGTCCTGACCTGGCCCTGGGCCTTAGCATCACAGTCACCATTAGTTGCCCAGAATAATTACAACACTGCCACGTTGTAAAGCAATGCAAATTCTTTGACCAAAATGTGACAAATTTTGTTTAGAGGTTTTATAGTCTCGTAATTCTAAATATCCGTCCAAAGCCAGCGATGACTAGTCAAACAATATCTGCGATACCGATTTTCTGAGTCATCTCACCTAACTTATGATAATTATGGTGAACTTAGCCTCAGGTGTAGTATTATGCGTGGGAGAGTCTAAAACATAACCGTAAAGTCTTATTTTATTATTTCTTCTGAAGACTTGAAATTATTTTAAATGATCATTTTATGATTATCTGTGAATACGTAGCCTAATCTTTACTGGTTTGTCTGGGTGTGTGTCTGTAATATTATGTATAAGTATAATGCACGATAAGATTAGACGCTTTAAAACAACGTTGCGGGGAGGACAGGATATGGGCTCTGGATTTGAGAAATTTACAAAGTAGACACCTACCTTTTCTGATGTCATCAACTGCTGTAATGAGAAAATGTCCATGTTCAGCAGTACATACATAGACTAAGATAAGCAAGCACATAGAGCAGTGGTGGCCCACGGGAATCCGCTCTGACTTAAGACTCCAACAAACAGGCGCGACACGCGACATAATCGCGCGCGACACAAAGGCACCCCTCGTTGCGCGACTTGTGGTGCCCTTGTGTCGGGCGCGATTTTATCGCGTGTCGCGCCTGTTTAAAGGAGCCTTTAAGAGTGATAGATCTCGAGGCAGGTAATTTACTTTATGTATTTAATTTCATCACCACTGCTCTCAAAACGGTGAAGGAAAACATCGTGAGGAAACCGGCATGTCCTAGAACTAAAATTTTGATGACATGTGACAACTGCCACCCTGCACTGGGCCCGTGTGGTGGATTATGGTCCTCTCACAGAGGGGAGGCCTGTGTCCCAGCAGTGGGAACGTTAAAGGCTAATTACGCTAAGCAGAACTAATTAGTTCTCAGTGGCAAAAAAGTCTTCGGAAACCCGAGTTTGTTCTCAATTTTAGTTCTGAAAAGCACAAAAATATTTAATGATACCGTATTTTACTTGTACTATACCTAATACCACTATATTACGAATCAAACATGAATTCTCTACGCAGGCAGAGCCGCAGGCGAAAACAATACAATATTACATTTACCATTCTTATGACTCAAAGAAATTAATACAAGCAGACAGCTGATCTAATCATTTTTTCATTTCATTTTTTCTTCTGTTTGAATTCAATTAAAATTATAATTATTGACGGCAAAGAGAAGCCGATGCAAGTGCATCGGCTACTCTTTGTATTTGCATTTCACATTCATATTATAATAATAAAAACGTCACATAAAATATACTTAATAACAAATCATTTTTAAGTTTTTAGGAAATGACATTTCGTTAGGTTTAATTTATGTATCCTGAATCAATTTATTTTTAAACGCGCATTATTATGAGTTATCTTTTTCTGTGTGTGAAAGTAACAATTTTATTTTATGATAGACACAGTATACAGATACAAATTAGATTAGCTAGTAACTTTTGAAGTGAAAACTTCTTTAGACACGTTCGGTATTTTTTGAGATTGAAAAAAGCTATTGAACTCGCGCCACTGTTAGGGTAACCGACACCGCTTCGGATGTGCTCGGCTGCCCTCGGGATGAACTCTGTTTTAATGTCTATCCGTTATGTCACTGAGTGATAGCAAAGTATTCTGTTTGTGTTTTGTTTTCACTTCTGTCGGGAATCCTGAAGTGCCATTTTTTTTTTGAAGTCAAAGCTTTCCCTTTCTTTCCGAGTCACGGAGAGGTCCGGATATATAAAGATGGTCACCCATCCACGGACCAACCGCGGCAAGCGTAGCTTAACCTGATCAATCGACCCGTGTGGCTGATAATACCTACTTAGCCGAACACTTATCCATGGTCTGAAAAGGCTTAGTGGAACTGGTGTTACTGGGCTAAGTGGAATCTAAACGCGATCAGGAATGCTGTTTGAGGCAGCACTCAGGCTAGGCCTATGCTGGGATGCAGGTGACGCAGCGCAGCACAGTACAGATTTAGCAGCGCAGGGCAGGCGAGACAGACATAGTTCTCGAGCGTATGCTGTGACGCAGTTAACATACGCACACATTCGCGTTCTAGCTGGTACAAAGAATAGACGTTTCGACTCGCACGCGTCGTCGCGCAGGAATCTGTGCCGGCACTACAACGAGGCGCAGAGCAGGGCAGACCTGGAGGAGTGCCTGCGCCGCAACGTACGCAGCACTCGGTACTTTCATGCATCACAAAATCTGCACTGCCCTGCGCTGCGCGGACCTGCGTCGCCTCGAGCGGTCCACACTACAGAAGACCGCATAACTTGGAGACGCATCGTACTTATGTTTTCGCGACCCTCAGCATTAAGGGAACTATTAAGAAGACGATTATGCTTTTGTCTCTCCTAACAAGATTTGGTCTATCATTTACTTATTCTCTTTTTGACATCAGCCATTGAATTTCACATTTTCTTTAAATACGCCATTTTCAATTCAATAAGTCATTATTGGGAGGCCTTCCAACGCTACGTCTTCCGGTACGCGGTCGCCACAGAAGCACAGAACAGGTCAAAGTGGAGGTGCTTGGGGGAGGCCTATGTCCAGCAGTGGACGTCTTTCGGCTGAAATGATGATAATGATGAATCTTTATTGCTATCGATAATGTACACATAGGTACAGGTGGTAAGTATTAATCAATGGACCCTGTCGGGCACAGCAAAATTTTCTTTCTTATATACATACGTTCTTTCGCTTATCCAACAATCCAAGGCTCTTCAAAGACCAGGGTTGTAGTCAACGACACATGTAGAGAATTGTCCAGTTTCATAATGTTTGAAGAGAATATTTGCGAACGGAGCCGGAAGGGGGGGCGACGACCTTGTGTGTCAACAGACGAACCGTCAACGCGCCGGACAAACAGACATGTTGTGTGGGCCAAGTTATGAGCGGAGCAGGGGTGAAGGTTTGGCACGAAACGGTAAAGACAGTTTGATAGTAGAAGTTATGCGATAGCTGCATGTCCGGTTGCTTGTTTTCAAGTTTATTTGAAGATTAATCGACTGACATATAGAGCATATCGCCAAACCCGAGGGTTCCAACCCCAAACGGCTTGAAAAATTACCGATAAGGTTATTATACTTTCGCTGCTTGAGCTTTTTCGCAGCCACAGCAGCAGTGCCAGCAAAGCACGACGAGCAAGGAAGATTAGACGGCGCAGGAGTATCGACACACGTTGCGTTCCACACTAAAGGCCTACTCACCTTCCATGGAAATAAAGACATGCCGTCTGATAACTTAGTAGGGGAAAAGAAAGCTTATTGAAAGTTAATTGGAATTAATCTAAGAATGGTCAAACAAAAAGGTTCAAACAATTCACTCATCAAGAATCTTGTTGTTTCTTTATATTCTTACAAGAACCATCATTGATAGTTCATTTTATCTTATATGAATTTGACCAACCACACCATATCTTACGCAATATTGCGGTCGATAGGAGTGGAACCTTGTCTAGAAGTTTTCCAACATGGAATCGCTTCAGCCTGTCTCTTAAACCATCACCCATAGCATCTTGTGGACAGTGCCAACACGATGTGTACATGGGTCTAAGACAACACTGACCGTTCTCACGACTTGTTCCGGAACGGGACGGACAATACAAATTAGGGACCAACGTGAACACAACGTGAAATCTTCTTTATCTCGTGTCGGCATGGGAGTGGCTCGTGCTGACCAAAGAAGAGTGAGTTATTGGATAGATTAGTAGCAGTACTAGACATAGTACTTCTGTTGGAGGTATCTGTATTGTGCAACACACTTCATATTCCAAACAATCAAAGATAGGTCGAGCCACTATGTGCCATCATCATCATCATCATCATTTCAGCCGAAAGACGTCCACTGCTGGACACAGGCTTCCCCCAAGCATCTCCACTTCGGCCGGTTCTGTGCTTCTCGCATCCAACGGGTTCCTGCGGCAATCACAAGGTCGTCGGACCACCTTTTGGGAGGCCTTCCAACGCTACGTCTACGTTATCCACCACCATACCATACTGCGATCGCCAATCCGCCTGCCAAGCGTGGCGATTATGGCAAACACCCCCCTCCACCCCAAGTATGACAAGCACTATGTGTATAATACAAAATTTTTAAAGAATTATGTTCATTATTAAATTATCTGAATCTTCAAACTGACAATAAGTAAAACTTACTAACAATTCTTTAAACCTATATTTTGGACTTAATTATTGAAGGATTTAAGCTGTATAGATTTCTTAACAAGAAACTAAAAGCGAATTCTGATCCAGTTATCTATTCCAACTCGACATTATAAAGCTTCACAATTATGATTAAAAAAAAAAGAAAAAAATATTTCAGTTCTTTTATTTCTTTTTTCTATTCATCAAAGGATTTTGCTATTAAATACTTAAAAGCCTAAGTGCAATCAGCTGGAAGGTATGAAGACAGACAGATGTATGGCTGAGTTACTTTTTAAACCTGGTTTTAGGGTTCCTAAGGGTAGAACCTTAATGCTTTTAATATCCTCTTTTGAGCTTTTGGTTAGCATGGCAGCAGGTGATGAGGTTTTGGTAGGTAGGGCTTTTAATTGTTTATCAAATTGTAGACCATCCTAAATTGTACGTATAATATTCAAATCACAACTATTATTGTTTGACAGTTGTATGAAATGGCTATATCACGGCAAATTGGTATTCTTAGAGCAGTTTCGCACTACATCCGATCCGTATCCGAATTAAAGATCCGACTTCAATCCGAATTGGAATGCTCTAAATTAGGACGGATAGAGTTCGGACCTAGTGCGCAACCCCTCATACAATAGGACTACAGTCACTTCGGACCGGCATTTCTCGGATTCGGATCGGATGTAGTGCAAAACCACTCTTAGAGCGGTTTCTCAATACATCAGATCCTAATCCGAATTAAAGATCCGACTTCAATCTGAATTGGAAATGTTTTAAATTCTGACGGATAGAGTTCGGATCTAGTGTGCAACCCCTCATACAAATAGTACTATGGTCACTTCGGACCGGCATTTCTCGGATTCGGATCGGACGTTGTGCGAAACCACTCTTAGTGTGTCAATTAATAAACAATTAATGTCCCTGACTTTACCTACTACCTCTCACAGAGAGAAGGCCTGTGTCCCAGCAGTGGGCCATATTATAGGCTGATGATGCTACGCTATTACCTACTGCCAATGAAAAGCTTCATCCGAAAAATTATTAATGCTTCTGTGGTTCTATGGGAAAACGTATTTAATTGTATCTATGTGATGATGACAGATAATATACGTAAGTCATTATTCTCCTGCCCTTATCCCAATTTATTTGTGTGCATGTCTTTTTCTTCCATACTTCTCTATTCTTCTTCTTCTCTTTTTTTTTCTTTTCTTCTGTACTATACGTAAGTATTTTTTTATTATTTGCTCCACGTAGAAGATATCTCCTGTGAGAGCTAAAGCACTTCAGACCAGAAAACTATGTAAGGAACCATCCCCATTCAAATCTTGCTCGCCATCTTTTTTCTAGATCTCAAGATGAAGCGTCTCAAAGTAAAACTATGCTAAGAGGTCCAATCAAAATAACTATATCGCAGGCGATAATTGCACTTAGCAGGATGGGAATAAGTGCTGATCATCCGTGCTGGCTTAAATGCTGCTCGGCGGCTCCTTTTTTGTTGAGGGTAATCTTCAACGCTGGGCTGTAAATAAAACATAAAATGTGTTAGGTATTTGAGAACTTGGTCTAGAAATAATAGTGGTTTTTTTCTTTCAACTACGGAAGTTTTTAGGTGATTTTAAAATACGAGATTAGGTACTAGCGTTTCAATTCCCCTTTGTCAAAAAACATTAGTTTTAAGGTGAGTGGGTAGTGGTAGACCGCGAAATTTAAATTTTCTTACGTCATTTGCAATTGGCAGGTCAGTGTCAGATTGTATCCTGATCAAAATATGATTCGCGACAATAACAGGTACATATTTAGAGAATTATAATCATTAGAATCATTAATACATCTTTCTAAGTTAGATTTCTACCACTAACACTTTTCCATAAGAGGTTAGTGGTTGGTGGTAGAAATCTAACTTAGAAAGATGTATTAATGATTCTAATGATTATAATTCTCTAAATATGTACCTGTTATTGTCGCGAATCATATTTTGATCAAGATATAACCAGACACTGACCTGCAAATTGCAAAAATCGTAGGAAAATATGAATTTCGCAGTCTCAACTACCCATTCACCTTAAGTTAGCAACATACATAAATTCCAACCATACAGCACTCAAAGTTCAAACCAATAAAACCGTATGGCTAATTATACTTACTAACGAGGTATCATTATCATAGCCATGTAATTTCTAACAAGCTTCTCCTATAAAAATCATTTTATCTGATAAAAATCATGAATGTCCTTTTAAAAACAGATATACTTGCTCAGACACAGATTTGTTAGTAGATGGAGTGTTATGGGCACGCGAACTTCCTACCTATACTATACTCGAATCGCTTTCGCATGGTAATAGCGGTCATTGACCCACTTAAATTTCCTAGCATTCTTTATTTCAAAAACTGAAATTAAGTATCGTGAGATCTTCAACATCTTTCAATAACGAAAAAACATACATAGTTTATTTTTTCCGTTCCAACGGAGCGATATAAAGGAATGGGAAATAACCGCTAAAGTGGTTCGGGTATGGAGTATATAAAGAGGACAAAATCAAGTTGGTTTACTCGTATATTGTTGGTTTTAAAACTGTGACATTCGTTTCCGTTTATATACACTCTATACAATATAATATTATTTGCTGTGACTTTGTTTAAGAAATAATAATCATTACGACTTACTTGTAGATTTCTTTTACTAGCTTCTTTTTGGAGTAAGTTTATATCCAATCCTGATGGAAAAAGTGTTGTCGCAAGAGCCACTTGTTTCGGCCATTTTAATGCGTCTCAGGCGGATCATTATATACTTATCTCTCTCAGAAGACATTATCACGAATCTGTGATGAACGAGTAAACCCAGATGCGCACGGACGATTTTTTTATGCATAGATTTTTTACCGCGCATTGGATTAACTTTCGGTGTTGAGCCGAGCATTAAGAATCCAACAGAGAACAACACAGTGCATCAAAAAAAAATCCACTGTTTTATTTTCAACTCTCGAGGCTAAGTTGAAAATCCAGCGCGTGATAAGAAATCGCCCGTGGGATCACGGACTCCATTTTCTCATTTGTCTGTGGTTCGAAAGTTACGTCAGTATTATACGATTCGGTTATGGTAAGCGAACTATCTTATAAGGCTCTTAAGGACGTTAGCAACAATGTTGTTAACTGCTTCTATCTGTGAGTTCTTAGGAGAGTTGGCAATTAAAACGGGTAAAGTAAATTGTGGTCTTTAGGTGGTCTAGAAAGCGGACTACTTACAGATTAATGAAGTACCTTTTACGAAGCTCAAACAATGAAGTGGTTGTAGACTTAAAATTAATTAATTCTGTCTTTTTTTTTTGGGTGGAAAATCATCAAAATATGACCCCTCCCGCTCTGGGTGGAGCGAAAGGTAATATCAGACTCTTACTGACTAAAACCCACCCGTGTTCCTTCCTTAGCTCTTTACCCGCTGCACCGGCAGGTTCATTCTCAGTCTTCTGGGCACGTTTTTGTATGTATATGCTATGCTTGCTATGTATGTATACGTATATGCTAGTGTAAATAGTTAGTAGTGTAATAATTGTATATAGGTACGCAGTTTTATGTACAGTCAACAAAATATATAAGTATGCAGGATCGTCGGATATAGTTGAAGTTTAGTAAGAAACCGATGGATGTTGTCGACTGAAATTTAATTTCATAAATGAGCTGTTTGTTTTCTATTAATAAAATTAAATTTTATTCGAGAACATACATCGGTTCTTACTAAACTTCAACTATATCCGACGATCCTGCATACTTATATTTGGTTGACTGTACTTCTAAATGAATTATAAGCGGATATATCTGCCAATCCTATTCGTTTATAACTTGTAATTTTTGCTATAGTTGAAAATCGCTTTCAAATGTTTTGTTGGAAATTGTTTTGGATTTAATAACTCGTAACTAGACAAACATGGAATGATGTCAATTTAATGATGTAAGTTTTAGTATTAAGATTCATTCATTAAAACCTATTTACAAGAGCATTATAAAGCAGTAAAAAGTTTAAGTTCAGTTATTAGCAAGAAAGTTAACTTTAATTAGCAGATACTTCGACTTTTCCACATTTAAGTTGCTAACATTGACAGAACCGTTTTTAACACTTTTTTGGATCATAAACACCGAGACGCAATTACAGTAAAACTTCTATTGTGTCTTGATCAGTATCCTTAAACCGAATATCCTTAAACCGATTTGTGAGCAGGTGGCATTGCTCACAACTCGATTCATCATCATCATTTCAGCCGAAAGACGTCCACTGCTGGACATAGGCCTCACCAAGCACCTCCACTTCGACCGGTTCTGTACTTCTCGCATACAGTGGGTTCCTGCGGCCTTCACAAGGTCGTCGGACCACCCTGTGGGAGGCCTTCCAACACTACGTCTTCCGGTACGCGGTCGCCTCTCCAAAACCTTTCGGCCCCATCGGCCATCTGTTCCGCGAGCAACGTGCCCTGCCCACTGCCACTTAAGTTTCACAAATCGATTAAATATCAAGTACAAATACCTCGTATTTGTATCAATTTGGCACAGATTATCTGCCAGATGTCTGTGGTAGGTACAGACGAGACGCTAGCACATCAAGCTACTAAAATCTGTCAAATTTCTTTAATATATTTTCAACTTTATCGCTTAAAGCCTAAGGTTCAAAGTTGATTGGGAAAATTTGACAGTTTCGGGTGGCTTGATGTGCTGGCGTCTGTACCTATTCCCTACAGATTGTAATCAAGCGATGTTTTCCACCCACAGGCCTCAACAATATCATAATGAGTAGAGGTGGGGGAGATTGTTGTTGTCACCGGATTATATGCCCTTCATGACTCTGGTAAGAATTGGTACCTAGTAAGTAGGTGTCACAGAGAAACTGTAGGAGCGTTGACAGACCAATGGGTGGGTAGGTGGTGAGTGGACGTCGTGGACGACCCACAGGAGATCGTGGAGAAGGCTCGTGCCTTCGGCACGAGCTTTCCCAACTATGTTGGGGTCGGCTTCCAGTCTAACCGGATGCAGCTGAATACCAGTGTTTTACATGGAGCGACTGCCTATCTGACCTCCACAACCCAGTTACTGGGTAATACGATACCCCTTGGTAAGACTGGTTGTCAGACTTTCGGGCTTCTGACTACCCGTAACGACTGTCAAAGATCCACGAATGACAGCCGGGACCAACGGCTTAACGTGCTTTCCGAGGCACGGAGGGGTCTCGGTAGGTAAAGATGGTCACCCATCCACAGACCAACCGCGGCAAGCGTAGCTTAACCTGATCGATCGACCTGTGCGGCTGTTATTATTTAGCCACGGACCCCTCTGAAGTTATGCTAGGTGTGTGTAGAAAATAAAATAAATAAATACTCAGAACGACAACTGTTCCCATCACCTTATACCAAATTGGGCCAAATAGCTGAATGAAATCACGTGGGTGTCACCGACTGTTTACAACTTAAATATTGTGTATACATCACTGTGTGACACTAACGAGCGACACAAAAGACACAGGTGACACCCCGACACTACACTTAATTTAGAAAATAGCCAATTTAAGAATGTTCCAATCGAAATGTATAGACTATGAAAGCAATAAATTATAGTAATGGTGAATTTAAATTAATCTAAATATTTTTAAGGAAAGGTATTATTTATCTTTTGACAATGTTTCGTTGAAAACATTTGGATTATCTTGATCTAATCTGTTCAAGTTATGGACTGTTCAAATTATTCTTAATTTTATATTAAGAAAAACAGGTCAAGTGCGAGACGGACTCGCGCATCGAGGTTTCCGTAAAAATTCGTAGGTATGTAAATAGTTTATAACAGTTTTTTTAATGTACTTTACTACAAATTTACGGTTTTCGAATATTTTTTATTTACTTGTACTACATGACATTACTTCTTACCAAATTTCATGATTCTAGGTCAATGGGAAGTACCCTATAGGATTTGATTCCCTTGCGAGTGTCAAAATATGCGGCATAAACGGAACAAAAACGCCCGTATCTTTTGATTGCGTTGACATATAAGTATGATTTTTCATTGCTTCAAGGGATTTCAGCCCTGATGAGTCTTAGATATTAATTTCAACTTGATAACTCCACGGGTTTCTGAGAAAAAGGGTCTTGACAGATGGACAACGAAGTGATTAAGGGTTCCGTTTTTCATTTTGAGATACGAAACCCTAAAAAACAAGTAATTTGACTAAAATATATCTGGTTGACGTATCAACAGGCAGGCCTTTAGGTACCTACTTGTATATTAGAAAGGATTTATGACGTAAGCCTGAATATAAAACGAAATCTTCGCAGATTAAGTTTCAAGCACACTATTATTAAGTTGACACACCTTATGAAGATTTATCATTTGACCGAATATTACGAGAATTAGTGTCCGGTTGATGGCTATAGGCTCTTTCCATATATTACATGGAACTCAAACATACCTAACAGGCGAAATATTGGTAGGTACCTACACCGCTGCATAATAATAATCATTATTATTATCTATTTATTTCAGGCATCAAGGCACATATAAAACACTTACAATACAATATGAATATACCTTAAAATTACTATAAATACATACAACATTATAATCACACTAAAAAACTAACAAACTAAAGCAAACGAAGTGTCTGCGTCGTGTTTCGCTGACTGGTGTCATGTAGCCGGCCACGAAACCGGTGGAACACAACACCCTTCGGCCAGAGCTCTTCCTTGAGGAACTTCTCGACATGATGTGTCGGAACACGTACCACGAACGACATGAAGTTCGTGTTGTGACGCGACTCCAACTTCTCGACCCTCAAAGTCCAGTTGGTCTTCACACGCATTTACTCCACGATCTCCTCAACCTTCGTGGAGTGGTGCAGTCTGGACACGTACAGCTGCGTCGTCGGGATTGCTGGATTGCGCGGGGCCGCCGCACTGGTTCCGACAATGAGGCTTCTTCTTCTTAATGCTTCGGGCAAGTTAGGCCTGAAATTATACATGTTATTAGGTACTACGTCTGATCATAGATGATCACCTTTAACTACTCGCCTCAGCTATGACAAGGTAAATGTTTTTTCTATAATCGACTTTGACTAACCCCCTTACTAATTATATTATATCAGATGAATAGTTACACACCGATTACTCTCTTTCAGTCGTCAGTAATTTGACTGTCGAAAGAAGAAGACAAAACGTTGTGTAACTATATAGTCGCTATACAATGTTTATTAGTAAGGGGGTCGGATCGAAGCGGGGGGGGATTAGTTTATAAATAAACCCTTTAAGGTACAGACGCTAGCACATCAAGCTACTCGAAACTGTAAAATTTTCCCACTCAACTTTGAATCTAATGCTTTAGCGATAAAGTTGAAAATCTATTAAAGAAATTTGACAGATTGTAGTAGCTTGATATGCTGACGTCTGTACTATTCAACAGCATGTCTATGGTAAAAATTTGACAGTGACAGCGCAGTAGCAGTAACACTGGGCGATACAGTCGATATTTAGAACAGTTTTTCAGACATTGCAGCTTTATACCTACTAAGCATTTAGACAAACATAATTATTTTAGGCACAATAATTAATTATGTCACAGCAATGTATCTTTCTTTAACCGACTTCAAAAAAGGAAGCTCTGTATTCGACCTGTACGTATGTATGTCCGCGATTTTCTCAAAAACTAATGAACCAATTCTATTAAAAAGCTTGTATAATATCCTGTTAGGGATATTATACAAGCGAAATCGCGAAAAAAAATCAGCTGTTCCCTACATTTATGTTCGTATTACTCGTCAAAATGTAGGGAACAGATGATTTTTTTTTCGCGATTTCAGGTTTGGTCCCATAGTAAAAGTTGTTCATAATAATGAGTACAATGACTTCTTAAGAGGTTGTTAATGTTTTACCAATAACCCTGTATACCTACTCTAGCTCTCCGACTAATATTTTCATTAAACGGTAGGTATGGATTGAAAACATATAATATAATTGTAATTTATGACCATTTTCAGAAACTTCAAAGCATAGTTTTTAAAAGTAATCTGTCTCTTTTAAATGGCTTGTCAGTGTTAGCCAGCCTACTTGACATGAGAAGGCGTATAGAGAATTGATAATTATCTATTAGTGTTGTACCTCGTTAATTGTAATTTATATGTATTATTTAAATTCTGATTTATTTAAATGGGATAGTGATTAAGATAATGTGTATTAAATGTAAAACTGCATGTTGTCATTTTCTACTGGGGATGCGTGGGCTAATTAATCGGTATCTGAGATATTTTAATGTATGTCCAAAATGCCATATAAGAAAAAAAACTTGAGATTGTTTTACTAAATGTTTAGGAGGTCAAAATTAGGAAATAAATCACATTATTATTATAAAGGCTTAGGTTTGTGACTGTGTGTATTTGTGTGTGTTTATATGTTCGTTACTTCTTCACGCTCAAACGGCTAGGTCAATTTTGATAAAATTTTGTATGGTGGTAGCTGACACCCTGGATTAACATATAGGCTACTTTTTATCCCGATATTCCCACGGGATCGACGTTTACGCGGGTGAAACTGCGGGGCACAGCTAGTACTAACTATAACGCTAAAGAGTTTGTTTATTTGTTTGAATGCGCTAATCTCTGAAACCACCAGCCAGAAAAATGCTTTTTGCATTTGACAGCCCAATTCTTAAGAAAAGCTACTAATAATACATACCTACATTTAGGAATTCCAATGCAGTGTCAGTTTAGTTTTCTATGACATCCGGTCGTTAGAATTATACATAAGGCAATCACATTAAGAGTAAACTAGTCGCGAGCTCGAACTCACTGGTGGTCATGGCCAAAAAGCACGCTGTCTCACCTGGCTTCGTGTCCGACAGAGCTAGTATCAGTGATGAGCAGTTACACGCTAGTCTACACGAATAAAGTCTAGTTCTCACGCACAGAAACACCATTCCGAACTGGTAGGCGCGTAATAAAATTCGAAAAGTGCTTCGGAATATCGAGTTTTATGAAAAAACCACTGCATAAATCAATTCAAAACAAACCTTCAAAACTAAGTCACAAATCTTTAAAACTAAGTCTTAATCTTTAAAAAACTGTAAAATCTTTAAAACTAAGTCGTACCGACAAAGCTCAGTAGCTTTGCCGGTACGACTTAGTTTTAAAGATTTTACAGTTTTTTTTATTACTGATTCACACCCAAAGTTACGATGAAAATAACAAGAAAAACGAATCTTTGTTGGCTCATAACTTTTTAATGGCTTTTTATTTTACTATTCTGTTTCCGTACAGACAACATTAATAATAAGACAAAACGATATTATGTTTAACTTTAGATACACAATGTCAAACAGTGGAGTAATACTCTCCTGAAATTTGTATGGATAAAATGTCGATGCCACTACACCTTAATCTATTGACTTGCAATTGAAGCTCTGTACTACGCTAAGCCAGTTCAAGGTAAAGTATACGCCGAGGATGCAGTTTCTGGAGTCGCACCGGGATGTCAACTTTAGGGCGTTTGTGGTACGTGTATCTAACTGTTGTCTGCCCCTCGTCATGGAAGAAGACTTTTGGCCGCAGGACGTGCTTTTCTGTCGCTTCCGCGGACAAGTGCCACAGGACAGCACAACGTCAAGCCGGGGCAAAATGAAGTGATCTTTTACTAACACAAGTTTTTGCATACAATAAAAATACTGTGTCGCCTGAATTAAGTAAATATAATCATTATTATTTTATTAAAGTGTTACTTTTGTATTGCAGTGTAGGTACTGTCGTTAATATTTCAGACCAAAATGGCAAAACGCATATAAATTATCATTTCTTGTCTAATCAGTTAAAAGCTTATCGAAACATGTGAACTTTGAAACGGGCTGTGGCTAGGACAGTGAAATATTAGCCCCACATAATAATATATCTTTTGTGCCGGTTTATTAGGACAAACTATTTGTAAGGTTCGAACGTTTAAGAGCGTATACGACGTACGGCATTTCATACAAACTTTCAAGCCCTTGTTTTTCGAAACAAATGAACCAATTTTAATGAAACTTCATACGCTTAAGCAGGTCTAAAAAGTAAATAAAGAACATTTTCGAAATGTATTATTTAAAAAAGATAACTGGAAATCACTGTTTCTATGGAAAATTTAAAATCGGTCTAATTTAGCTGTAACACAATTTTTCGAAAACGTTCTTAACTAACTTTTTAGACCTTTGTATCTTGCTGCGTATGAAGTTTCATTGAAACCGGTTCATTCATTTCGAAACACAATGGCTTGAAAGTTTGTATGAAATGCCGTACGGCATAAACGCTCTTAAATGGTTTCGAATTGATCATGGAGTATTTACAACTTTGAATAGTTGTTTTAATCAATTAAAACCAACAGTTTCTGCCACTTATGAGAGGCATTATGAAATATGTAGCATATCTAGGTAGATACAGATAGAATCCACGTCGTTGACATCCGCTGAGCAGAATTTTTCCGAAACTGACCTAGGGTCTAATGAGGTTTCGATTTAACGTCTCGAATATTAAAAGTGCTGTTTTTTCCCTACCAACCCTGGCCCTAGTTTGTCCCACTCCACCGACACAATGAAATCTTGATCCTTACACTGTGATAGACAACTCAATGTGCTGTCTTTTGCATGTCCTACAATGTGAAATCACTTCAACATCGGCCATACACAGAACGGATTGTCTGTCCGCAACTTTGTGTTTATGGTAATGTTTAAGTACAGTCACCAAAACATTTTTGCCAATATAAGAAAACCTAGACACAAAAGCAACCTTCATCGCCTTAAAATAAAGTGACATTGGGCGGAGCACAAAGCTCGCAGAACACATATTATCATGGATGAAGGAGCTGAAAATGTTCTCGAACGATCGCGTATGCAAAGGCTCAATGTGGCTCGAGGTGGACCGATGACCTATGGTTCAGATCTCCAGAATCCGCTTGTTGCGGAGAGCGATGGAATGGTTGTGGCTATGCTTGAGGTAGGCCTATGTCCAGTAGGTAAATCATCATCTGCCTAGCCTTTTCCCAACTATGTTGGGGTCAGCTTCAAGTCTAACCACATGCAGCTGAGTACCAGTATTTTACATGGTGTGACTGCTTATTTGGCCTTCACAACCCAGTTACTGTGTACTACGATACCCCTTGGTAAGACTGGTTGTCAGACTTTTAGGCTTCTGACGACCCGTAACAACTGTCAAAGAACCACAAATGACAGCCGGGACCACCGGCTTAACGTGTTTTCCGAGACACGGAGGGGTCTTGGGATATAAAGGTCACCCATCCACGGACCAACCGTGGCAAGCTTAATCTGATCGATCGACCCGTGCGGCTTATAAAATTTAAATCATTTTTCATCCGAACTTTGCCAAAGCCATTAAACCTACACAGAATAATACCCAGATTAGTCAGTATACTTGTCTTGTTTCTTTTGTTGACTGTACAAGTTTTGTTAGAATATAAATTACTTGAGTACATGCTTAAAGGATTGACGTATTGAATAGCATTCAGAGGCTGTTGGCTTAAATGGTCTGGTTGACGTTATTTGGAAGGTATGCCTCAAAACGGTCGAATGCCTGTTTCGTGACTGATTTGTTAGATATTACCTATGCATATAGTAGGACTTTTAATTAACTGCAGTAAAATGACAGCTTATGTGTTACTTAAATGACTGACATTGGCGTATTTTTATTTTTTCACGGCCATTAACCAAAATTCTTGTACAGAATAGAATAGAATAGAATAGAATACTCTTTATTATGTACACCATATAAATTACAGACATATAAATCTAGAAACTGTACAAAGGGTGACACAATGGGCGGTCTTATCGCTAAAAGCGATCTTTTAAAGACAACCTTTGGATGGATTAAAAAGGGAAAGGACAGACAAATACTGTTGGTAGTCTGTGGTGTACCATTTACATACATAAAGTATATTATACTAATATATATAAATATATACATATAATAATAAACATGAAACATGAGCAAAGAAAATATAATGATGATGTTTAAGGAGATAGGAAGTGCTTTTTAACCATAATTTTAAAAGTGGACAAAGATTGAGCACGCGAATTGCGATTACGCGATTGATTGAGATTGAGAATAGTGTAACGAACGAAACTTATTTGACATGCATATCTCTTAACGCAGTCCGAAATGAGTTATTATGAAGTGTCATTTTACTGCAGCTAATTAAAATTCGGACTATAGTTGTAAGAACCTAGATCCCCAATCACTAGTAGGGATACTAGTCTTAACTTTTCTCTTCTGTTAGAGTGACAAGATATCGTCAAAAGCAAATGGATACTTTATTTAGTACTAGTTTTTGCCCGCGACTTCGTCAGGTGGATGTCCGAAAATCAGTATGAACTTACTGTGCGCTAAATTTTATCCAAATGAGTCCAGCCGTTTTTGCCCCAATCCGGAACCATACTTCAAGACAAATGGACTACTATATTCTATGTTATACCTATAGATCAGATCATTTCCTGCCGCAAAGCCAATTTTGGTGTGTTCCGGTCATAGTCAAAGCATTTATTTCAAATAGACACATAAAAGGCACTTTAGAACGACAAAAATTACAACAAAAAAAATAGAATTGATTCTAGTCGCCCATTCCAAAAGGTAGTTTTCGTATGGAGAAGAATGGGCAAGAAACTCCATCGTTAGGTACTCTGTTAAAATGTTTTACAATATTTTGCATACATTAAATATATAACAATAATATGTGAAGACTAAAACCTTTTTGTGTACCTAAAATAAAATTACTATACCACAATACACACACCGTTAAAGATTATATTGAGGACAAAAAGGCTTGGGATTGAGCTGCTTTAAATTTCTGCATTTTGAATGACTTTTTTTTTATATACACATTGACATTAATGATTTTTTTATAAACAATGACATTTGCTTACTTTGTAAAGTATTATATATTTTTTTTTTTCATTGTGATTTGTGAATGTGAAGACGATGTGGGTCATTTTATTATTTTTTTATGTTTTATTTTTCTCTCTGTTCTATTACTTGTTTTTTTTTTTTTCTCTCATGGTCTGGCAGTTTGAGTAATTTATGTGGCCTACCCAAATGTCCTTTCTTTGGTATTGTTCGTCGAATCGTTGAGCTCCTTAAGTCTTGAGTTGAGCTGCACGATTTCTGACAAATGCGTGCACTGACTGGAGAGGTCCTCTCAATCTGTGTGGTTCTTTCCTCAAAAGACCATCTCAGGCATCGATCTACATGGTCTTCATATAACCTGACCAAGATTATGTCTGGACTTCAAAAGAGACTGTGACCTCTGAGTTTGTTTCGGCCTTTCTTCTCAGAGTAGTCAGATAGGAAACGCCGACCTCATCTAGTTTTAAAAAAAACATGATTGACGTGTAAAAGTTTTTGTACAAACCTACTTACAAAAATAAAATCATTTATCATTTATCAATAGATAAAAGAATTAAAATGAAACCATGACATATAAATTAATTATCTGATAGATCTATACGAGTACATGGTGCTCACATATTTACAAACATGGTAAAAGTACTTAAACGATTTTCATTTAAATAAAAAAAAAATACAATTAATAAGTCAGAGTGTGAGTTAGAGTAATTACAGAATGTAGGTAAATCAATGTCAAGAAAAAATAATAAATTTACAATTAAATTAGCAACCAGTTTGATTTTAGATTGATTTTTCAGTTTGATTTTTTCTAGATTGTCCTATGGAGCAGGACCAGCATTTTTCCAAGCGTTCTTATCTTGGATATAATCATCTTTGTCTCTACAGTCTGAAGATTTTACCAATCAATCGTCAAATCCCTATATATTATAAGTATGCATACAGTTAATCCCCAGGTGTTCCTAGACAGCAGTACCCAATTTCCACCAGGTCAGCCTATTTGTCAACGAAAATATACAAATAAACAGCAGGTAAGTCAACAACTCCTACTCAAAGGTGTGTCTTGCTGAGAGAATACATATAATCAATTCATAGAACGACTGAGTTTCCGTAACATTATCATCATTGCACATTTACCTACTCAAGTAGCCTCATCTAACCTCAAAAGCACGAGTATAGGCCTCAATAGCCTAATGAAACCCACGGGATTCCCGCAGTGTGACCGATCCTTATTGGCAGACCACACGACAACTTCAAGCTATCCCGATCAACGTTCAAACCTTATATTATTAGCCACCAACGCTTTTGTACTAGAATTGCTGAAAGAGCATAAATATTGTCAAGCAAGACAACTGGGGGCCTAAAAAGGTCACTTTGGAGAATTATAAAAGGATAACCTTATGAATCGTAATATGGCGAAGACAGTCCGTGTTTTTCTTTTTTTTTCGCTGCACTACGTTGGTATAATCATAGAGATTGGGTTTGGATTTGGATCGGATTGATTGGTATTTTAGCACAGACAAAAAAAAACTGAAAAATACTTCACCAATGGGATTTGATACGATTAACTTAACGGTTAACTGTCCATTGTGTTATCCTTTTAAGATTCTCCCAAAGTGGCCTTTTTAGGCCCCCAGTAGTGCTATCCTTGAAAAATGTTACCGTGAAAACTTAGGTGAACTGAGTTTGCAGTGAGCTGTTAATCCCTAGATTCCCTAGTGTTAGGTAGGATCACAGTTCACTTCGAGCTCACGGCACCTAAAGGGCTTTCAAGGTCCTCGGCATACCTAACTGGCCACCATTTTGTTTTTTTATCAATAGGGCTGCTACGCATAAAATCTTTATTTTGTAGTCGCCATTTTGAAAAAGAAATCAAATGCCATAATCGCCACGCTTGGCAGGCGGGTTGGCGATCGCAGTATGGTGGTAAAATGCATAGAGAACGCTGCTATAGTGAGGCCCTACACCCGTTTAATTAACTTTTTTGGACGGGTA
The DNA here is from genome assembly GCA_916614155.1 of Mesoligia furuncula. NCBI lineage: Eukaryota > Metazoa > Arthropoda > Insecta > Lepidoptera > Noctuidae > Mesoligia > Mesoligia furuncula. The sequence goes on from OU744808.1 coordinate 23,073,754, forward strand.
AAAATAAATCGAGAGTAGAGACACTGTCACATCGTGTTGTCATTCATTTTTAGTTCGGGCTCCAAACTAATAACATAGGTGATACGGTGTAGGAATCGCCCGTAACTTCCGCCGACTTTCAGTACAAGAATAGCTCATATAGTGGTAACAAGATTAGCCATTCAGTAAGATGAGAGCGAGGTAACCGAGGGTGCGCCGGAGACTATTTCAAGTATTTACTACTCGTGGTGGTTAATAACTATGAATAAGTGCACAGTAACCAAACACTGAAAAGGTTAATGTGCAAAACTGAACTATGCTAAGCTGGATAGGCTACCAATTGCTCAAAGCGTACTTGTAAAATAAAAGTTATTAAGTGGCTATCAGCTCAGGACTATGCACGGACTGAAGGTCTACTGACTCACATACTTTAAGTCTCTCGCAAATACTCACCCAGGTGTAACACATCCCCCTAGCATACGTACAGTCAACAAAGGAGATATGTATACACGAGCGTCGGATATAGTTGAAGTTTACTAAGAAACTGATGGATGTTCCGGACTGAAATTTATTTGAATAAATGAGCTGTTTGTTTTTTATTAATAAAATTAAATTTTATTCGAGAACATCCATCGGTTTCTTAGTAAGTTTCTTTCTTCAACTATATCCGACGATTCTACATACTTATCTCTTTTGTTGTCTGTACATAGAAACTACACTAAACTACACTCTACACAAACCTTATAATTGTAATTTTGCATGTATATTGTTTAGACTCAATAACCAAACGATCACTGAACTACCCGCTAGTGCACTTATCATTCATTAACGTCATTGTCATTAACGCCGTAATAACTAGACCCCACGACACAGAGTAGTGTGGGGTCTAGCGCTACTTTTTTGCAGTATAATAATATCTTTAATTATTTTAGATTTTATCCATACTTACTATAATATTATAAATTCGAAAGTAACATTGTCTGCCTGTATGTTACCTTTTCAGGCCTAAACCATTGAACGGATTTTGACAAAATTTGGCAGATAGATATATTGCATTCCGGGGAAGGACATAGGATAGTTTTTATCGACACACTTCGCGGGCGAAGCCGCGGGCGGAAGCTAATTTTACGATATTTTGTTTGTTGTGCTTAAAATGTATTTAAATAACTTTATTTATTAATTTAAGTTTAGGTTACAGAAAACTTGAGTAAAGACCAAATTAACTAAAATCGAACCTTTAAAAAATATCCAAAAATAGTGGATTGCAAAAGACTCATTTAAAATGTTATAAGTCTAGACTGGTGGCAATAATAATAAGTCTAGACATAGTCGATTATGCAAAACCTTTTACTTCACTTGCAGAGAATCTCTTACGACCTAGTTTGTCCGTCCACACAGCACTATTTATTTCGTAATCAGCAATCGAGCTCACATTTCCACAAATAAGACTTTGTTATCTTCAGCAGCTGTGGCACAAAATACAGAGAGTACAGAAGGCAATCACATGCACTTCACTTTTCATACCTACGCTCGGCGTTTGCGCTATGGTTGTCAACTTTGGCTTATGCACAAAAAACTATCGTGGTAGTGACACTCGTATCTAGTTGTTTGATCTATTGTTGAGCTTATTCTACAATATTAATACAAAACAATAAACATAGTATTACAATACAAAAAGTTTACAGAACAAAAACATATAAAATTTTACATTTGTCAATTTTCACTATCCCCAATTACTTCAAAACGTATTACCCTATATACACAATTTATTTTGTCCTATCCGTTTTAGACCTATACCTATCAAATGACACTAAAAGCAACACAATATCTACACAAACAAAAAATCATGTTTTCAACTTACGTAATAGTTGGTGGCGTGAATTTACCTTACAAAAAAGTTACTTCGTTTATACTGCTTCAAAATAGGAAACTATTATATGAATCGAGCTTAGATAGGCCTTTTTTGTTGCTCCATTTTTGCAGTTCACAGACGCGTGTCCACTCGCCTCACACTAGTCCCAACCAGTCCGAGATAACGTGTCCGTGAGCGGTGTCTATGTGTGCATTGCTCGCGCGCTTTTGTATGTAGATTGCCTTCTGTACTCTCTGCATTTTGTGGTTGTGGTCCGCTCACATTACGGTCGGCTTGTCTAAAATCTTGGAGAATGCCACCGGTATCATAAATTTCTCTATCTAAATGGCTATACACAACGGAATGAGGTGCAGACACACTATTGTCAAAGATACTTTTTTGTTTAGTTGTGAATAAATGTTCTGGATACTTTAACTTATGCAATGAACTGGTAGAATAAAGCTGAAGAGTTTGTTTGTTTTTTGTTTGTTTGAACGCGCTAATCTCTGAAACTACGGACGTAGTTTCAGAGATTAGCGCGTACGTACGTCGGACTCGGAGTCGGAGTCGGACTTTTTAAATTTTCACTGCGGTGTAGAATATTGCAGTTTTATGTCAGCGCCATCTCTTGACCGATAGTGGAACTAGTGTAATTTTGTTGATGATTTCTCAAAAAGTGTGCTATTTAGAGACATCGTTTTATTTTTCCTGCAATCGTTCCATAAACTTCTATCACATAGAATTATTTCAGATTTTTCTCTTTGCAAACTTCGAAGATAAGGGGGGGAACGGTATTTTTTTTTACATTTTTCATCAATAAGTAGTCGAAAACTATGCGGCCTAAAAAAAAAAATGTTTGAGAATGTGCAAACTGCGCTCTTTCACCCCACATGCCCTAGCCCTATATATATATTTTTATTTCTTTCTTATTTGCAAAATAGTTGGGCAAATGTCATCTAAAACAATTCCAAATTTCAAGCTGATAGCATTAGCAGTTCTTGAGGTATCCAGCTGTGACAGACAGACAGACTTAGTCTCACCGTAAGGGTTCCGTTTTACTATTTTGGTACGGAACCCTAAAAATATGTTTGAATTTGATAGTCCAATTCTTGAGACAGTCTATAGGCTATTTTACGTCACGCATGGACCTTCAGGTCAGCGGGATTGTCCGAAAGGGTTACCGCTGGCCCGGAACATAAAGGGCTAAGGAAGGAACACGGGTGGGTTTTAGTCAGTAAGAGTCTGACACTCCCTTCCGCTCCACCCAGAGCGGGAGGAGTCATTTGATGATTTCCCATCCGCAAAAAAAAAAAAAAAGGACCCTCAGGAGCCGAGCAAATAGAAAGCAAAGTATAAGCACGGGCAGGCGATGCGATGCGACGGGGTTGGTCGGGGAAACAAGAAATTTCACGCGGACGAAGTCGCGAGCAGAAGCTAGTGAAATTATATATATTTTGTGTGAATATTTTTGCAACCAAGTAAGCAAAAGTAGTGAAAATCTGACAAAAAAAATGGGTTGCAATTTTTAATTAAATAATGAATAGGAACTGATATATTTTAAACACATTTTTTTTTTGCGAATTAAACAAAATAATTAGAAACAGCATTAAAAAAAAACCGGCCAAATGCGTGTCGGACCACGCACAATGAAGGGTTCCGTAGTTGGAACGAATTTATCCCAAGAACAAACTTAACATTGTAGTTGAAAAACATGTTCTTCCATACATTCCAACTGAAAATGTAAGTTTGTACGCACAATATTAAGAGATTTACCATGTTGTTTTAAAACCACAGAGTTCTTATAGGTTTTCAATCTAGGTATAGGTACAGAACTATTTTCTGTATTTTTTTTTTTTTAATTTTAGGCTCAGTGGTTTCGGAGCTAAGTGGGTTTCGTTTATTTTCTTAAATAACTTTAAGTAATACAATATACTTTAAATTATGAAATATATACAAGTTGTTAGGTTAAACGCTACACACTTTGAGGGGAGTTAGTACTCATGAAAATGTGCAACTTTTACTATGGGGCCGAACCTGAAATCGCAAAAAAAAAAATCAGCTGTTCAGTACATTTTGACGAGCTATGCGAACATAAATAGGAAACGGCTGATTTTTTTTCGCAACATCAGGGTTATTCCCATATTAAAAGTTGTTCATTTTCATGAGTACTAACTCCCCTCAAAGTATGTATGTCCCTCGTTTAACCTAACGCTCTGTATATTTGGGATCCTCACAGTAAGCCCATTCATTTGATATGTCACACGGTAGGTACAGATTGCGAAACTTTTTTTAAAATTTTCTTTTTGCCCCCCAAAATTAACGTTACACATATATGTTTGGGTCATAGAGATTCATATGTGTACCAAATTTCAACTTAATCGTCTATTATATTCGGAGCAAACTGGCTGTGACAGACGGACGGACAGACACACGATCCTATAAGGGTTCCATTTTTCCTTTTCAGTTACGGAACCCTAAAAATAGGGTAAATAAATAGTGTTTGGCAACGAATGCTGCAAAACTAAGTGTTGAGGTTAACTTTGAAGATACTTGTGAAAGCCGATAACTTAAATGAATTAGGTACAGTTCACTGACTGTGTAATAGCATTAAGTAAACTCTATTTGGGAAGACCTCTTTTGTATGAAGTAATGGCCCAGTGAGCACTTTGAGCTATTCTGAACTTAACTTCTATACTGAACTTCAAAGGGCGCGTACACATTGAACGTCCGTTTTTACAGGATCCTTTTTTAAGGATCCTATCTCATCTCTTTTTCTTTTCTGGATCTGGAATACTGTATTGTGTGTGAACTCGCTTATACAACTACATACGCCATCAAATAACGGACCTGTACAACGGATCGCTATGTGTACGCGCCCTAAGAGAAACTTATTCAAATCAAATTATTTATTTATTAAAACTTAATGCTCGAGTAAAAAAAAATACTGTAAAAGGTCACGGTACTTAAAAAAATCATTAAAAGAAATCATTTATTATTTTGCAAACATGGGTATTTATTAAATAGATGTTTGGTTATAAGACTCCTCCATGTTTTACCGACACATGGGCATGCAAATCATATTATTATTTATTTTATAATGAATAACAATTAGGAAATACATAGTACATTATGATACATGTGTGCTATGTTGATCATTATACTCGAGGCGGTATTATTCGCGCGAGCCGCAGGCGAGTGCGATAAGGAAGCCGAGCGTATAATGATCAATGCACACGCGTTTCATACGACGTTTTTCAACACACTTGCGAGGAAAAAAACAGACTTGTATTGTTAAATAAACTTTTATGGAAAATGGCGCGCTGGTTTTGTCTTTCCGCATAGCCAGCACTAGCAATGCGCGCGCAAGTGTAAATAAAAGCACTGACCACAGAGCATGTAGGCACTGACAACAGACGGCTATATAAAAAAAAAAAAACACAACTAGTTTAATAGTGTAGTTAGTATGGAATTAGAAAGTACTATTGGCATAGAGAAATATACATTAGTTCAGTGAGAATCCGCAATAATAGAACGCCAGTCAGTTTTGGTTTCGGAAGGGACCACGGACAATTTAAGGTGGATAATTAAAATTTTCTTACGTTTTTTGTAATTTGCAGGTCAGTATTAGGTTGTATCTTGATCATATCATATGATTCGCGACTATAATATATATGTATTTACAGAATTATAGTCATAAGAATAGAATCTGTAAGTTAGATTTTTTCCCTAAGAACTTTTCCATAAGAAAGATGTATTAATGATTTGAAAGATTATAATTCTCTAAAGCCGTACCTGGTAGAGGTAATCATAATTTATTTTTTTTATTTTTATTTATTTCAAATAATCAGATAACAAAGATCCGTAGTGTTAGTAAAGTACCTTATACCTAGTGTTAGTATAATACATAAATTTAGATAATATGGGTATGTCACTTTGTTAAGAAGACGAAACCAGTTTCTCAACCGGTCATCTTCTCCACAAAATGCCGCATAAAAGGGGAAAACACATTCTCAGTCACTGTTTTTAGAATGCTGTTGCCCCCGGCCCGGGTTCTAGCTGCCACAGACGCTATTTTCTTCCGCACAATTGCGTGGAAGCCATCAGTACGGTTCTGCGTAAACATTTCTGACGCACTACAGAACCGGGGCAGTCTCAAAAGCATTCTAAAAACATTGTTATACTGGACGCGCAGGACATCTAGCGATCTTTTGGTGTAGTTGATCCACAGACCACCCGTGTATAGACCCTGACAATATGCTTTGAAAAGCGTTATTTTGACCTGGTCCGTGCAGCGGGCGAATCTACGGGCCAACATATTCCCGCGGACCGCCAAAGCCCTGCGCTCCCTCTCAATATCCGCATTGTCTTTTATAATCGCAAATCATATTTTGATCAAGATACAACCTGACACTGACCTGGAAATTGCAAAAAATCTAAGGAAATTTGAATTTCGCGGTCTACCACTGCGCATTCACCTTAAGGTAAATAAATATTAGTTCATTGTAGGACCAAGGACAATACAGACTATTAAAAAAAAAGTGAATTGATGCGATTAAAAAAGCGCGCATCTCCGACTAGTAAATAGTTATCTGTGGAAATAAAGCACAAGTGGATTAAAGTAAAGAAAAAGCACGCGTTTTTAATACACTGCGTTATGGACCTAAAAGCGGTTCAATAAGAGCCACTTTACAAGCAAGTGCGTTGAAAATAAAATAAACAAATTAACGTCAAATCGTTTGAATGACAGTGAAAATGTCACAACAATATAAAATTAGCAAATATCAGCACCGTCACCGTAAAAAAAAAATGTCATTCATGACATATTAAAAAAAAAATGTCATGAAATCAAAATGTCATAATAAAAAAATGTCAAATCCATGTTTGTTCGTAATCTGTTACCGTATAATATTATTTATATTTGGTATGCAGTTATGAACAACGATTTATATTTATTAACTCTGTAAAATTAAACTTGTATGCTTGTATTTCATTTCATTTGTAACCTATCATAAATATGTCGTATTAACCTATTTGCAATACAGCAATATTTATCAAACTTTACCTTTAGGTTATCGTATTTTAAGTGCATTTTCTTTATTTATTATCAAATATTTACTTAGATACAGAAATTAAATACAAGTTTATAACATAATTTTGATGTTTAGACGCTTACAAGTTGTATCGTTCGTTTCTTGTGTAATAAATTCCATATTGTAATCTAAGTAAGTTATAATAAATTATGAAATATTACGATTTATTGGAGGTTAAAACAAGTATAATGTGGTTGCCTCTTTAATAACGTGTGCCTACGCAACAAAAGTTCAAATTTATTTATTGAATAGCACGCGACTTCGTCTGCGTGGATTTCAGAATAGGGTCCAGAGAGAAATTAAAAAGTTGTGAATTATTGAGAAATCCAAAAAAAAATACGGGATAAAAAGTATCCTATGTGTTAATCCAGGTTATAAATTACCTGTGTGCAAATTTTTATACAAATCTGTTTAGCCGTTTTTGCGTGATTGAGTAGCAAACATACAAACTTTCACATCTAGATGCGCCCAGCGAGCGGTTTCACCAGCGCGGCAGCGTAAGTTTCGATTCGAAAAAAATCTAGAGAGGGCCACCCTTATCACCTAGAAACAGCCTACGACCTATTCTCAGACCTACCAAAAATTTTAGCCGTTACGGAGGAGTTCGCTATCAAACACTGTGACACGAGATTTTATAAATTTAGATAGATATAGATGAAACTCGAACGATGCTCGTTTTACGCTTACCTATAAGAAAATAGTGAATGGGCCATACGATAGACCACGCCTGCTTGTATGGGTCACCACTGCAACTTTATTTATGTGCCTACTTTTACCCGCGTATATTTTTTTACGTTTAGCTCCTGTAAGCACCTTAAATAAATAAATAATTTATAGAAAGTAAAGTGCCTGCTTAGGTTCGAACCCACGACCTACACACCACTGCTCCCACTAATCTTGCAGCTATGGACAGTAATTGATTTATGACAGCTTCAACACCAACATTTATGATTGATCACTCAAAAACGTTGATCTCAAGATTTATTATATAATTTATAGAAATGTGTAAATCTTTCAACTCCATACCTACGTCAAAAACAATTTAGTGGTAGGTATAATAAATATTTTGTAATTTTTTGTGTGTGGCTGGCTTGAAATTACTAGGCGGATATGAATGGTTCTTTTATGATAATTCTTGGAGATTGTGTTATTTAAACTGCCGTTAGTTTAAATCTTTGGTATTAAGTATACTTGTCAAATTATTTTGGCTAATTATAGTTTTTGGTCAAACTATTACTAAAAGGATTTATTATAAACTAGCTAATGCGTTGCAACCACAGATATAGATATACCTAGATAACGCAAGAGTAACTACTTCGCGTGCCAAAAATTGCACCAACTTATGATTACAAATCATAAGCCGCCCCTTTCGCGCTCAGTCCTTTGTACTGCTGGCTGGGTAAGTGTGAGCGAGAGCGCGAGCTTGTGACGTCATAGTAGGTAGTCAAAAATATGGCACGCTTGGTTTTCATACAGTTCGCGATACTTGCGTTATCTAGGTATATCTATATCTGTGGTTGCAACGCCTTTTTCCTTAGGAACTTTCTCCGGCATACAAAAACTTACCAAAGTTTCACCGGTCGAGCCATTTTCGAGTTTTTGCGAGACAAACAAACGGCAATTGATTTTTATAGGTATATAAAAGATAAACTAATGACTTCTGCCGCTTTTTTTTAGTTGTCAAGGTGTCGGTCAGTCAAAAGTACCTACTTTTTTTTTTGGTCTTAGGCTGAAAGAAGTTTGTTAGGTTCTTATCCATATTTTAATTTCAACCCAGAATCACAGCCGCACAGGTCGATCAATCAGGTTAAGCTACGCTTGCCGCGGTTGGTCTGTGGATGGGGACCATCTTTACATACCGAGACCCCTCCACGCCTCGGAAAGCACGTTAAGCCGTTGGTCCCGGCTGTCATTCGTGGACCTTCGACAGTTGTTACGGGTAGTCAGAAGCCCGAAAGTCTGACAACCAGTCTTACCAAGAGGTATCGTATTACGCAGTAAGTATGGGTTGTGGAGGTCAGATAGGCAGTCGCTCCATGTAAAATACTGGTATTCAGCTGCATCCGGTTAGACTGGAAGCCGACCCCAACATAGTTGGGATAAGGCTTGGCAGATGAATCCCCCACTACTGGGTAAAGGCCATCCCTTTCTCTGCTATACCTACTTCCCGGTTCCGTGCAACAATATCCATATGATAGAGTAGATTCTTCATTAAAGTGATACTACTTTGTTACTAAAGAATTGTTGTTGAACTTACGAATAAAATGAAAAAGCGAATTGAAATGAGGGTGAGAAAAAAACGAAACTTGCTTAGCTTAGGTTTAAACTCATTATAAACTTCGTGTTTTATCCCCAAAACTAACGAGAATGAAACCTTTTAATATCCAAAATACAATTTTAAATAATAGTCTAAACATTCTAACTAATCTCCAGGCAGGGTCCTACCCCACAGGTGCAGGGGTCACATAAATCGCGCAGGTAGAAATACCAACCCTTCCTACGCAGGCAGGGGTCGCAAACGTATGGTGATGCGTGAGCATGTGACCTTGATTCTGTTAAATCCGTATGTCCTTTTTTCAATGATCTGTAGGTAGATATTACAATAAGCCAAAACCTATATTCAATCCTATTTGTTGAATGGTTTTGTAGCGGTATCTACAACGCCACATGAGAACAACGCGTCATACTGACGTCATGCAAAATCTTGCATCTCGCAAGCAGAGTTTACTGCGCAACTAGCATAGATACAACGGCCCGACATGAATCATTGGGCAGTTGCCCGCCAGACACAATACCCGTCTGGTCGGAGGATCCTCGTCCCTTTTCTATGGAAGTTGAATGAACTTTACACACTATTTCTCATACCTCTTTTCTGGTGACCCCGACGTGATCCTCATACCACTATAGTTTATTAACGTAGACATGATATAATTAATTATTTTGATATTGCTGTACAAAAGTCGATGTAATTATAATGGAGAAACGGTCGAATGACGCGTTAAAGAGTCATTAAAGTGTCAGCGTAAGTAAGTGTTTAGATAGCTCATCAAGATATCCGACGACAATGTTGATACTTACGCACGACTCACATCAAGCTATACATAATTTGTATTAAGAGCCTAGACTACCTCAAATGGCTTAGCATGATCCTCCGTTATGTCGAAAATACCGCAGCATTAATTTTGAAAAAAATATAATGCTAAAGTTGAGGATTAATGTTAAGTTCTATGTTGTACAAAAACACGATTCCATAAAATTTTATCGATAGAAAAAAATTCCAAAGTTACCTCCAAACCGAACAATAAACCGCTGGTATTAAAAAAATACTTCAAATTAGATCATGAAACTTTGCATACTAACTGAACTAACTATATAGCAGGTCTTATGTTATTTAATTTTTTTGAATTACCTTTATTTGCACCGTAAAAAGCAAATACCTAAACTATTGGCGCTGCCTTCCGCCAAACACCGCACTCTGTCTCGCTCTGACACAGTCCGCTAGCAATATCGTGCGAGCGAGATAAAGATTGAATTTTAGCTGAGGTAGTATTGGCTCTTAAAAACCTATGCAATTTACAGCTAAAACTGGAAATGTATAGCTTGATGTGTCCCCGTGTGTACAGGAGACGGCATGATGATGGTAACACTTGCACTACAAAAATCACCATTAAAACTACGACATTTAAAGGTGCTGTCAATGTCATTTTCTTACAACTGATGTGCCGTTGACTGTTCCTACCTTCTTCTTGTGTAGAAGTTTAGAAGAGGCGGAAGATAATGTGGAAAATATTTCTTATGGTAGTAATTTTCAAGATTGTACCAAAGGAAAAAAGGACAAATGGAGGTTTGCAACCGTAAAAAGGTTGCGTACCCCTGACTTCAACTTATTGTTAGTAACATTTTTTCTAGCAATATCTTACAAAAACGGTAAAACGGTTAAAAGATGGAGTCGTCGGGGCATCTCACACATATTTTGTAAACATGTTATATCTTCAAATGGGCCTGGAAGTGTCTGTTTTGAAGCAAACAAGAACGACTCACATGATCTGACCAAAATTATGTCTGGACTTTAAAAGAGACTGAACTGTGAGTGTGTTTCGGCCTTTCTTCTCAGAGCAGTCAGACAGAAAACGCCGACTCCATCTAGCTTTTTTTTGTAATAAATGACGTGTAAAAGTGATTCCGTATCCTATTTACAGGATAAACAATTTGATTTCGACTGCTTTTTTTGCCAAACGATAGATGTATAGGTTGGCAAGGTCAGACGATGGGAAAAGAAGACTGGTGAATAATTAGAATTCACAAGTGTAGCACTACTATAATACTTCCTAGTGTATGGAACCTCGTGTGAACCCGATTTAAAATCAAACAAGTGCGAGTCGGACTCGCACACGAAGGGCTCCGTACTACAAGGCATAAAACACTGAATTTTTTTTTACCCGACTGCGTTAGAAGGAGGGTTATGTTTTTCGAGTGTATGTATGTATGTATATTTCTTTGGCACGCTCTGTAGCCTAAACGGCTTGATCGATTTCAGCTTGAGAGGTGCCGTTAGATTTGTCTTAATTGTGATAGTCACACTGGGTATATCAAAATTGAAAAAAAATTAAAATGGCCGATTTTTGGCGCAATATGTCTTCAAAAAAAATTGTTTTTTTCTCGAAACCTATCGAGTGGGGTATCAAAATAAAGGGTTTTAAAAGGTGATTACAAAAATATATATAACTTGTATGGTTAAAAGTAATTCGAAGTGACAAATCGTAAAAACAAGTACCAGAAACTAAATCGTTTGCGAAATCTTTCACATTTGTAAACTAAAAAGCTGGAAATAAAAAAGTAATTTAAAAAATAAAAAAACCCGACTGCGAAACTGAAAAGCTACAAACAAGGCCATTTTAAATTAAATAAAAGTTGGAAGCAGGCGGGACCCATACCATTTTTATCATATTTTCAAATTCAAATGGGTACCGCCTACTTTTAACTTTTATTTAATTTAAAATGGGCTTATTTGTAGCTTTTCAGTTTCGCAGTCGGGTTTTTTTATTTAAATTTTAATTTATTTATTTTACTTTAAATTTTAACTTTATTTTATTTTTATTATTTATTGTTATAGCGGCAACAGAAATACATCATCTGTGAAAAATTCAACTGTCTAGTTACCACGGTTCATGAGATACAGCCTGGTGACAGACAGACAGACAGAGAGACGGACATGGAGTCTTAGTAGTAGCCTTTGGATACGGAACCCTAAAAACACTAAAAGTTAGATAGGTGCATTCAAAATCTAAGAATGACGTTAAACCATTATTAAGTAATTGCTCAAGAAATGGCTCTTCAAAACGTATATTTTAAAACCCAACACGAAGAAAATTCAAGATTACGAAAGCAAACCCAAACCCGTGATCTATCGGGTCAAGAGACAACACTACCCGGTTAATACCCACTATAACTTTACAGGTAAAAGTAACATAATCAACTTTCTAGCAAAGTATGGGTTTTACGACATGTCCCAAAATTCAACGATAAGCCAGCACCGGAGGATAGACCTGCCCATGACTACTCGGGGAAAAAAAGAAAAAAAATATATATCTCTTTTTTTTTGAAGTTATAAAAAAAAAGAAGAAATTCTTAAAAAAGTGAGACCTTTTATGATATTTTTCACTACCATGACCACACTTTTTTAAATATTTCTGTTATTTTTTTTTATAGGCAACCTGAATAGCACTGCTATCTACCACAATTCTTAAAAAATCCAGAATACCTCTAGTTTTTTCACGTAAATTAATGAAACTTAATTTATTCCCTAAATTTTTTGAAGATTTTTACTTTTAATCAACTTTAACTCATCGTGGTGTAAAAAAAAAGTATGAACACTACTATGGCAAGTTTTTTTATAAATTGACGCAACTAATCAAGATTCCAAAATGGTATAATACTCTAGGCAAACAAGTTAAAAAAAAAAATGTTCCTATTATTTCTAAACAGGGGCCAAATGACGGTCTGGTAATAAAAAGTATTAGTTCTTGGAAAATGTTTAATATTTAAATAAATGGTCAAACAATTTCTCATGTAATTTATTAACATTATAACCAATGTTCAAATTGTTTGCCACCAGCAATAATACATGCACGACATCGCCTTAAAAATGACCGTTTTATTTGTCTTGCATATCTTCTGCGATTAATATGATCCGCAGCCTGACTGATATTTCGACGAAGCTCGTCCAATGACGCAATGGGTTTTGAGTAGACCCTGTCTTTAAGACAACCCCAATAGAAGAAGTCCAGGGGGTTCAAATCGGGTGAACGAGGTGGCCATAAGATAGGACCAAGTCGCCCGATCCAACGCCCTGGATACTCTTGATTTAAATATTCTCGCACAGGGCGGGCATAGTGTGCTGGGCAACCATCATTTTGGAGCCACATGTTTTGGAGATCATTTAAGGGCACGTCGTCTAGCAATTCTTGCAAGTCATTTTGTAAAAAGTTTAAATAACTATTGCCATCTAAGTTTCCTTGTAACTCAAAGGGCCCAATTACTTTTCCATTTAATATGCCGGTCCATAAGTTAACCTTGAATTGATATTGGGATCTGTCTTGTCTCATCAAGTGCGGATTTTCATTGCTCCAACTATGTAGGTTGTGTAGATTTAAATATCCATCTTTCTTGCATGTTGTTTCATCCGACCATAGAATTTTGTCCAGGAATTGGGGATCTTCCCTGTGCCTTTGCAGCATCACACGGCAAAATGTGACTCTTAATGGATAGTCCCGCGGTAACAACGTCTGCACACGCCTGTAATGATATGGGTGAAGCTTGTGACGTTGTAAAATTCGATGTGCAGAACTTTTCGGGATTCCTGTAGCTTCTTCTATGGCGCGTACCGAAGTAGTCGAATCATTTTCTATCTCATTGAGAACTTCTTCATCACGATCCGAACTAGGTCTTCCAGCGTTTCTCCTACTGGATGGCATACGACCCTCCGAAAACGCTTGATGCACATTAATAAACACTCGATAATCAGGATATCTTTGAGCATTTGGGTACCTTTCTCGATACAGTCTGCTAGCAGCGTTAGCATTGCATCGGGTTTCTCCATAGATGAGGTGCATATTTGCGTATTCCTGTGGTGTGTATGGTTGCGGCATGTTGATCGTTAAACAGTCCAAAATGCGCCAGAACTCCAAATCACAAAACTCACAATCGTAGTCACAAAACACACAATCGTAGTCCAAGATAATGCCAGGTCAGTTCAGTTTGCAGATCGATTCCAGTCCAAAAAGCCAAGCCAAAAGTCGTTAGTACGTACGAGAGCCACGTCAGTTGAATACGGAACGGTGCGCAGTAAACAAAGGAGCAGAGCGTACTGAACTGACTTGCTCTGAGAATAATAACAGCTTCTCTACCTGCCCTGTTGTTGTCTCTTTTTAACGTAAATATCTCTGTCTATCTATCTCTCTCTAACTTCTAAGGTATGTATGCCCCATTCAAATTCCTAGAAATTGTAACAAGAACCCACTACCTGCCCTGTTGTTGTCTCTTTTTAACGTAAATATCTCTATCTATCTATCTCTCTCTAACTTCTAAGGTATGTATGCCCCACTCAAATTCCTAGAAATTGTAACAAGAACCCATTTTGGGCACGCAGTGAAAGTGATTACTGTCAACTATAATTTAAGGAATTTGGTTCTTGTTTTGAACTAGTATGGATATAATTTTTTTGTGGTTGATTTTCCTAGAGTATTATACCATTTTGGAATCTTGATTAGTTGCGTCAATTTATAAAAAAACTTGCCATAGTAGTGTTCATACTTTTTTTTTACACCACGATGAGTTAAAGTTGATTAAAAGTAAAAATCTTCAAAAAATTTAGGGAATAAATTAAGTTTCATTAATTTACGTGAAAAAACTAGAGGTATTCTGGATTTTTTAAGAATTGTGGTAGATAGCAGTGCTATTCAGGTTGCCTATAAAAAAAAATAACAGAAATATTTAAAAAAGTGTGGTCATGGTAGTGAAAAATATCATAAAAGGTCTCACTTTTTTAAGAATTTCTTCTTTTTTTTTATAACTTCAAAAAAAAAGAGATATATATTTTTTTTCTTTTTTTCCCCGAGTAGTCATGGGCAGGTCTATCCTCCGGTGCTGGCTTATCGTTGAATTTTGGGACATGTTATGTATAGTGTTGACCATAAACATTGTGTTGGACGTTTTTAAAAGCCATTAAAGTCAACGGCACTAGAATACTGGCAGTTTCGATTTATTACGTCATTGATAGGTTCGGGCTTTGAAAATAGCGGGTATTGTTTGAAATAGTTAGTGGACATAGATATGATAGCATCACGCGTGTAGTCCCTGAAGAGTTAGGCAAAGATGCACCTTATAAGTACAGACGGCCGCACATCAAGCTACCCGACACTGTCAAATTTTTCCAATCAACTTTGAACCTTATGCCCTAGCGATCTAATCTAATCTAATCTAACTAGCCTGTACTGTCCCACTGCAGGGCAAAGGCCTCCCTCTCCCTTTTCCTCACAATTCTGTCTTGAGCTAGTGCCGGCCAGTCCTTACGGTAGGAGTCAAGCTCGTCCCGCCATCTTCGTCTTGGCCTGCCACGATGGCAGGAAAAAAACAGGAACGCACGACCTAGCGATAAAGTTGAAAATCTATTAAAGAAATTTGACAGACTGTAGTAGCTTGATGTGCTGGTGTCTGTACATCCAAAATTCGCCAGTTATGTTAAAGAGCGTTTACGCCGTACGGCATTTCATACAAACTTTCAAGCCCTTGTTTTTCAATATGAATGATCCGATTTTAATGAAACTTCATACGCGTGTCTGTGTGGTGCCGGACTTAACAACCCCCCCCCCCTTTTTGGGGGAGGCCTTTATCCAGCAGTGGACGTCTTTCGGCTGAAATGGTATGGTCATACGCATAAACAGGATACAAAAGTCTAAAAAGTTAGTAAAGAACATTTTCTGGCTTGAAAGTTTGTATGAAATGCCGTACGGCGTAAACGCTCATAAGTCCCACACTGAAAAAAAAATTCTTACAGCACATTAATGCGATTTCATTAAGACTTACTGACTTTGTACAGTAAGAAGAAATGTTTGTAAAACAGTAAAAGACAAAACAGTAACTAAAAAAGATTGAACATATCTACTATTTACTCAAAAAAAAAGAAAAGAAAAGGAAAACCACCATTACTTTAATGTAAGTAATTTTCAATGGTTTGAACGATATCACCAAATGAATAAAACAGTTTATTTTGTGACCTTTTAGCTACTTAAAACAAGTTTACGTCATGACGGTAACATTTTGCCTCAAGCTTTAACTGTTTTCGGATCAGTAAAAAATACTGTCTTGAACATTACACTCATAGGTATGGAACTGTTTAAAGCAGTTCAGATTAATGTTTTTCCATATATATTTACTCCTTACTTCTTTCAATTCATGTAATAGTGGGCGAGCCTAATGCCATGAATCGGGGAAACAAATCTACCGGTCTGCTACTGAGAAATTTTTGATGGAAAAAACTGATAACACTGCTCGACCCGGGGATTGAACTCGGGTCCTCCAGTAGCGCACGCTACTACTAGACCAAAGAGACAATAGTTAGTGAAATGCAATTATAAAGAAGACAAATGCATAAACTAATTGATAATCCATTTGCAAAAATTGGTTCAGTAGTTTTTGAGCTACGATCTCACATTCAGACCTACATAGAGTGATTGACTAAAATCTTTTACTCACTTTTACTACACCCTAGTCGAGTAAAAAACATTGTGATGTTGGAACCAAAGGAGTTTTCAATAACAAGTATAGGTAATGTTACGATGGAATCCCTTCTATCAGGATGAGTATTTCAAACCAGAATCTCTACGGTACCTATCTGGTGCTAAATGCGAACGTGCAGTTTTTAAAACAAATAAATTAATTTATTTGGACAATAGCACCACGGGAAGATTCGGATAGTGACCGCCGAAGGGGACGGACGTGTCGGGTCCAGCCTATGTTTATACTTGATGCAACGTGCGTACCACGTGGCTCTAACTGGCGTAACTCTCAGCTTGAAACTCAAATTTGAAATTCGAAACGGTGTATCGCGTGTTGTTTGTGTGGGTGTGTTCCTGGTATACAAGCCAGAAGCTTAAGCCTCCCAACAGAGGAGCTTGGTGACGTCGAGTTTCCTTAGCGGGCCAATTTGGTGAGATCTTTCCGTATATTTCAGGGATCTCCATTAGAAGCTGTATCCGGCTGCGCTTTGTTTTCTTAATTTGGATGTTTAAAGCCACGAGTGAAATTAACATCATTGTAAGCTATAAATAGGCTTTAGGGAAATGTTTTCATATTATATCTAGGAGCGAGGGATACTAAGACACTCTATTACTCTAGCCTATAATACGGTATCGCTCTAGAATTCGCACTCCACGATTTTCTTCATTTAACATTGTACTAAATTACCAAAACTGCCTTGAACAAGCAACTTATTTCATAGCCTGTAAGTCAAGTCTTGTACATAAAGGAGCTGTTTCTCTCGTTTACCCGTATCCCAATTCTGCGCCCACGACCGTATATCTGACACTATGCATGTCAATATGTCTGATCACAATCCATGTACCTGGACTCAAACATGTGCGCAAAATTGGACTCAAATTTAAAAAGGGTTAAGTTAAGAAACAAAAAAGCAAGGCTCATAAATTTGAGGCGTCCCCTGTCAGCTCTATTGTTTCTCAAAAACAAACCCACGCACATGTTTGCTGAGAAGGTCTTGCGATACCATAAAAACAAAAGGCTTTCTCTTTAAAAATGGGCATAAGTTTGCGTATGACAAAAGACGGCAATTGTCTAGTTCGAGCTATAGCTATAGCCCATCAAATAAATAATGTAATGGGTTTGGTTTCTTCATAATATCGCTCTTAAATAATATACAAGAATTTCTCCCTAACAGCAATCTCTCCCAGGAACAAAGGATAACAAATACACAATCACGCAGTATAACAAGACGTTCTGAGGTGGAGAGGATATATTAATCGCCGCGTCCGAGTTCTATCTTGTCAATTTGCACGTGCACACGGATACAAGACACACATTAGTGTATTCACCTACCGGCGAACCAGTACCCAGCAACATGCACATCCTCTACAAGTACCAGCACTATGATAGCTGGGCCATGACCGACGACGACCATTACAACAGCAACCCGATTAATGTAATGAAAAATCAAACAACGTCAAAACAACACAACATAATAAGCCTTTACCAATTAACTAAGATGCGGAACTCTCAATTAGCGGCATTCATACAGCCTGCGTACAAGAAACAGGTAAACACTCAGGAGCTCTACAACCAACACAGAAAAACTGCAAAAAAAAAAAAAAAAAAAGACAAAAGCGAGATCATCATGCAGGATAACATGGTCAAAGGGCACTCAGAAATCTCAATTGGATCAAATTATCGCCACATGCAACAGAAAAACTCTTCGAACTTATTACAGGCGAATGGGCCGCTAGGGGCACATCCGACCATAAAATAATCTGGGGTCTGCTAACAAACAACAAACAAACCGATACAAGAATTTCAATTATAAACAGTGCCATTATGTCACCCTCAATAGTAAATTCACGAATACAAAATACCAAGACTGCATATCAAAAAACTAAAAGATATGTAGGAATCAACTCAACGGACAAAACATCGAAATACCCTGGAATACCATAACGGAAGTATTAGCTGCCCAGGAAACTGATTCTGCAGCCAGTTCTCTCCAGAGATCATCGATTAGCTCTTGCTAAACTACAAAAAGCTAAACTTCTACAGAATAGGCAACTAGATAATCCAAATAGGTACAACCTAGTAAAAGAATGTCAGGCAACTCTTCAAAAGGTTAAATATCAGGAAGAGCAAAAATCATGTAGGGCCTCTCTCAATGAATGGGGGAAACCACCCTGCAAAATGCATGCTGATGCTATACTTTTTTACAGTAGAAACAAACTTAAAACAAAACGTCGAAAAAGATCTACTTAGATACGGATGACCAAATGGGAGCAAATATATAAAAAAATCCGAGGGCCATCTTATACCAACAATTAATACAAACAATCCGATAACCAAAGTACAGTGTGATGGACCCATCGCGGATGACGTGATGGAAATCATTAATAAAATGCGAAACGGGTCAGCTCCCGGAACAGACCAAGTGGTAATCGAGCTTTACAAAACAATTCCAGAAATATTACAAGACGCCGTCACCAAACACATGAACAAAGCTTGGACACAGAACGAAGCACCCGACACGTGGCTGGAGACCGTACAAGTACTAATTCCAAAAAAAAAAAAAAAAACAATAACCCTAAAGGTGCGAATGAATATCGCCACATATCGGTTTGCAACACGGGTCAGAACTTACGCATCCTACGCACTTAAAAAAATAGACGAGATAATAACGGAATTGGACAAATACCAACCGACCTTTTTAAACAATAGATCAACAGACGACCATATATTTACGCTTAAAAGGGTCTTAGACGAAGAACGGCGTGCAGGTAAAAGAATTTATGTACTCGCTCTCGAAAAAAAAAAAAAAAAAAACAGGCCTTTGACAATGTCGACCTCAAGGCACTAAGGGATATATCCAATCACAACGAACAAATAAATCGCTAACCAATAGGACCATCAAGCATGATACATGGCCTAAAAGTATCGGCACTTACTAAAGCTAACAGGTCAAGACTCAGAAGATATGAGCGAGTTATCATTAGAAACTTGATTAACCACTCTACCAAGACAAAAGAAAATGCATGAAATCGTAGACGGAAAAACAGTAACCAAACGCATCAAGAACCACAGGATGTGCTACCTCGCAAATGTCTACGGGCGCCGCAACCACACCTACTGCATGCAGCAATGCAGTACAAGGCCAAATCCAAGAAGGCCGACCTATTTACACATGGAACGACAATCTAAAACAGGACATGAGGTACTTCGACAAGGGAATCAATTTTTGGACGGATACAGCTGGGAAAAGGCTAGGCAGATGATGATGATGCCAGCTGAAGATAGAAGTAAGATCAAGATCGCTGCTAGTGAAACTTACAAAAACCGGAAACGGATAGTAGCGAAACTTCCGACGAAGACATTGAAAACAGCAACATCTGACACAACAAAACAAGCAATTACATACAAAAGAACCGAGAAAGCAGTAGAAACCCGCCAAAAGACGAACCGACGAAGCTCGACCTGAACCAACCTGGCGGCAAGGTCGATAAAAGATGCCCATCCATAGATAATAATTACCCATCTCTCCACTAGTCCAATGCTTACTCTAGGATGCATATCCGGTAGGCTCTTAAATCCTTACCTATCCTACGGGCACGTCTTCCCTACCATTACCGCGCCCCCCGGTCTATTCCTTGATATGCAATGGTCGCTGTAGCACCATGAACATGAGGCTACAGGAGCTAGTGCGAATCTTGGGGTTCATTCGATTAATCGAGTCTGGTTTAACCACGCTGGGATCGGTGCAATTCATTCATTCATTCATTCATTCATACTTATTTGGACAATAGCACCACGGAACATGGGAATCGCGTTTATCATGGTCTCTCCTCTCATGGCCACACCTGTACAAAATGTCGTAACAATGAAATTTCACATTTTCCATAGATGCGAAATTTATATCAACATTAGCAACTTGTTCTTAGATTGTGATGTTAATATAAAATAATTGTAAGTATGTTAATATCGAGAACATTAAGACATTAACATACCTACAAATATTTTAATATCTTATATTATAGGAAGTTTAAAGTCGCATTTATTGCCTATGTTCATGTTTGGACCGGCTCCGAAGTAAAATTCTCACATAGGTGAAAGTTTACTTCGTTGGTCTTTGAAAACTTATTGACCTTCTAATGATGTACACTTTTTAAATTAATGAACATCTAAAAAACTTTTTCAAATTATGATAAAAAAAAAATGTTTTAGGGACCTACCCTAAAACATTTTTTTTTTGTACAGGAGGTCTTTGTACGTGTAAAGTGGGGATGTTTTTTTTTTCTCGTCTACCTCATGATGTGGGGTATCGCAAATATTGCAGATTTGTCAAACCTATTTTTGGATTCAGGGATCCGTTTGTGAAATATGAAGCTTTAAAGTGCCAATTTTTGTTAGAGTCAAGTGTGTCCCCCCTGGCAGCTAAATGGTTTCTTTTGGATATGTTACGAGTAATGGTCGACCAACGTTTGCAGTTGCAACGTATTAGAACATGATTATCAACTACAATGTTAAGATTGTTCTTGGGATAAATTCATTCCAACTACGGATCCCTTCATTGTGCGTGGTCCGACACGCACTTGGCTAGTTTTTTATTAAATAAATGGTCCTGAGATTTAGTATTTTTAAGACCTCAAAATAGGAATTATTTGACAAAACAGGCGATTTATCATCATAATTATCATTGCATTAGAGTGCTCAATTATATTTTTAGGAAAGCGAAATGTTTTTCTTCAGTTCAGTTATGTTTCGCCATTATTATGGCTTTTTGATTTTTCGCTCAGAATAAATCATCATCTGCCTAGCCTTTTCTTTTTTAGGGGTGGGGGGGGGTTTGCCATAATCGCCACGCTTGGCAGGCGGATTGGCGATCGCAGTATGGTATGATGGTGGAATAAATAGAGAACGCTGCTGCCCATTCTCCGGTAAGACCCTTAGTCGTCTTTTACGACACCCACGGGAAGTAAGGGGTGGTGCAATTCTTTAAGTCCGGCACCACACAGACAATGGTTTTTTTCGCTCAGAATAATGAGTACATAAAGTCTGCCGGTGACGACATTTCATTCCGTTTGGCGCACCCTATGCATATTAACCTTGTTGAACACCTAATCTTTTATCACGACAATAGTGCTTGGTAACGCTAAAAAATAATAAGCTCAATTAAAAAGGCAAATCATGATACTGTCGAGCGTGTGGTGAGTGTAGTGCTTCCCTACCCAACCCATCCGTTCCACCTGCTAAAAATCTTTCACTTGCATAACTGTTCACAACCACTCGATACGCTTCCGTACCGTATCGAATATCATCATTTCAGACGAAAGACGTCCACTGCTGGACATAGGCCTCCTCCAAGCACCTCCACTTCGACCGGCTCTGTGCTTCTCGCGTCCGTATCGAACATCAATGAGTGTTATCGTAGGAGTCCTCTGAACGCTGCTCACAGGTCCAAAACCCGAAAATGTTGCCAGAGTCGCGGGCGCATCACGGATTGATTTGTATTGTCAATGTCAATGTCAAATATGTCAATTATTATTGTGTGTTGTCTGTCTGTGGTGCCTGGCTCTGACATCAAGCAATTAACAAAATTGTCAACATTTTTTAAGCTTGAGTACGAGGCTTTTGACTACGTTGTGTGTGTATATTTTGTCTTTTTTATATTTTTTGTTTGCAATGTGCGTTTTGTTCGTGCAGAATAAACAATTTTTCTTTCTTTCTTTTCTTTCTTTCTAGTTTAAATCAAATAGACGACCGCAATGGGTTACATATTGACAGTTCAACAACATTCATTGCGTTATTTACGTTGTTGAGCTGAGACATTTTTCGTACATGTGAAGCAATGGATTAGCAATAAGCTTCAAAATTGATTCAAATTGAGAGTAATAGTGTGTTACACAATTAGGGTGCAGGTTATCGAAATGTGTCATTTTCGATACGATAGCCTGTCGGTCGGTTGTGAATAGCTGTGCTGGACATGAGTTGCCTTGACTTAACTGGAAATATTTAAATAGACTCCGGATTGAAGCAGGCCGAAGCAAAGAAAATATGCTCGGGTGGAGATTCACACATGACTCTGCCCTGGAGTCCTGGATTGTAAATGTAGTGCTGTCCCACACACAATGGGGCACTTACTATCGTGTCCAGCGAGTCCTGTTGTCGACATGCTACAGGAGTTGAGGACGCTACTGAAAGTGCCAAACTAGTTGCCAAATTCTGGGACTCTATATAGATTGCCATCGACATGTCGCAGCCAACCGGTTAAATTATCCGTTTAGTTAACCGCCTGGCCAGTAGGCTATGCTTGGAGTTTCCCTGCGTGATCGAATCAGAAATGAACAGATCCGCAGAAGAACCACGGTAACCGACATAGCCCGAAGAGCTCGCAGAACAGATGGCCGATGGAGCCGAAAGGTTCTGGAGTGGCGACCGCGTACCGGAAGACGTAGCGTTGCAAGGCCTCCCACAAGGTGGACCGACGTCCTTGTCAAGGCCGCAGGAACCCGGTGGATGGGAGAAGCACAAAACCGGATGAAGTGGAGGTGCTTGGGGGAGCCCTATGTCCAGCAGGAGACGTGTTTCGGCTGAAACGATGATGATGAAAGTCAAGCCACCATCATTTTCAAGACAGCCGTCACTGCGGTCGTTTTGTGGTGTCCACCGCTCTTCTATAGGAAATCGTAGCTTTTACTGACGACATAACATCATCACTTTACTCCGCAAGCCCGTTATTAACACATCATTAACAATTTTCTATGAAAACCAATAAAACCCACCGTAAATCCTTTAACATTGTTTACAGAACCAAGTCCGCCATGTCGACTCATACTCTAATTAATTAAAACAATATTAACTGAACACACCATATCTTCTGGCGCCATTTGTAAAAACAGAGGGTCAATGACCGGTTACGTCATCTTCTCACAGAATCTACTAGTTGCTACGGCGTGTGTTTTTTTTTACAACCTTGAAACAACGCATGTGCTAGGGATGTGTTAGGTTTTAATTAAGAAAGAAAGATTTAGTTATTTTTATAGCTGAAACAGAAAAATATACACATAACATCATCATCTCGCGTGTATTCACCGAATGGTATTGGTTAGGCAGAGGTACCTACACTTCGCCAGTTGTGTTTAAGATTAAGAGGAAATGCTGGTCGTTTCTCCATAGAATCGCTTTCGCAAGTTTTCTTTATGGTTAATGACCGTAAAACAATGATTTTTAAAGAATAATAAATAGTAACTACTTATAATTATTATGTCCCTATGTTTTCCTTTTTGATGATACATTATTTTCTAAGCACAAGATCCCTCAAAAATGCCGGTTAAGGCTGCGTTTCCACCAGAGATGTGCGAGGATGCGTAGCGAGGGATGTGTGTGAAACAAACCAATAGCATCATTTTTTAGTTTTAAATACATTCCTCGCTACGCATCATCGCTCATCTCTGGTGGAAACGCAGCCTTAAACTGCTGTCAACAGAGGCCTAGTGTACAAATTTGACAACTATTAATGAAAAAAGAAAAACATAGGAACGATATACATATATCCTTCTTATTCAGTTTATGAAATATCTTTTAGGAAAGATTATAACAGAAGACGATCCAGGAGGGGATCGAGGTGGGGGGTTCAGGGCATCAGACCGGAATAACTCAAATAGGCAAGAGCTAAACCACGATTTACAACTTTTTACTGATTTTTCAAAAGTCTCTTCGACCGCATTTCCTCTTAAGTTCCATGTAATAGTGCGGCCTTTTGCCTGCCACCGGGCACAAATCCTGACCCTGGACTGGTACTGAGGAATTCCAGACAGAAAAACCCAGTAATACTTTGCTTGACCTGGGAAGTGAATTGTGCTTGCGACCATTAGACCAACGAGCCAGGCTAATAAATACTAACTTATTCGTTTTTATAGAAAAAACTTTTTTTGTTTTTATCTCTCTTTGCTACGGCAAAGAAACTGGTGCCGTATTATGACGGTTTAATGCCATCATGATTACAGTGTAAGAGAGGGATGGAGCTATAGATGACCACTAGCACCATCCCTTTTTCACACTGGAATCATGATGGTATTAATACTTACAGCTTCGTATCAGTTTCAGTAAATATCAAGAAATATCCTCATTTCTTTTTTTTTTTTTTGTATAATAAATTACTGCTAAATAAATCATTTTGCTTTAAAAGCCAAAACTCGATAGTAACACGATAATATTCCATGATAGAATTCACACCTCAAAATAAGAAAAAATATGAAGACTTACGACTTAATTTTTTATTAAATTAAATTATAACGGATGTGTTCATTCATAACTCTTAATCTACGGTTAATTAACGAATTTAATTATCTTAAAATATTTACATAATTTAAATGTTAAACGTCTGTACAGGTTTTACGAAACATCACCAAGCGATTGGTCGACTCTTCAGGTGAGTGTATTTTTTTGCCAAAGAATCAGCACTGCTATTCAACGTGGCAATGCTGCCAGCCTTTTGGGCACTTTTTCCTGTTGACAACGATGCCGACGAAATTTTTTGATGCCCTATGATTCTTTCCTATTTATATACCAGGGGCCACTTTGGAGAATCATAAAAGACATTATGAAAAAAAACATTATGAATTATATAATGGCGAAGGCAGTCAGTGTTTTTCTTTTTTTCGCTACACTTCGTAGGTACAATCAGAGAGATTGGGATTGGATTTGGATTGGATTGATTGGTATTTTAGCACAGACAAAAAAAAATAACTGAAAAATGCTTCACCAATGGGATTTGATACGATTAACTTAACAGTTAACTGTCCATTCTGTTATCCTGTTATGATTCTGCCAAAGTGGCCTTTTTAGGCCCCCTGTACTTATTAATATTTTACGTTTGGACAACATTCCCAAACTAGCTAAACTAAAATATTATCACAAAGTTGGTTAGCCACAGTCTTTTTATTTAATCTCTTTTATTCAAAATCGGTGAAAGAGAACATCATGAGGAAACCAGCATGTCCTAAAAAAAATACGAAGACGTGACATCTACCGACTCGCACTGGACCCGCGTGGTGGATTATGGCCCACTCCCTCCTCCTATCGCCCGTGGAGATGGCGCCTAACATACAGTAGCAGCGAAATACTGAACTTGACTGTGCTTCGTTCAAACAGTTGTTTTCCTATCCATCTCGGGTCGCGCCCGTTTGGTAACGCTACCGCTTGGCAACGCTACATAATTATACATACCTATTGCGGTGTATCGCATGCACCAGGTACAGGTACCAGGTACAGTCAGTAAGTCTAATTTATAAGGAATGTTAAAATTTGTTTGAAATGAAATAAGGAATTCAAGATTTTTGTAGGTATAGATACCTATTTAGTATGCTTTAGTAGCATTTATCATGGACATACATCCGCTGGTCCCGGGTATCCTTAGTTGTAGATCTTTGGCAGTCGTTACGGGTTGTCAGAAGCCCAAAAGTCTGTATTATTCAGTAGCTGGGTTGTGAAGATCAGATAGGCAGTCGCTTCATGTAAAGTACTGGTATTAAGCTACATCCAGTTAGACTGGAAGCTGAGCCCAACATAGTTGGGAAAAGGCTAGGCAGATGATGATGGGGTCTATTTAATATCTCACAAATCACAATACGATGCGACATACATAATAGATAAAAAACTGGCCAAGTGCGAGTCGGATTCGCACACGAAGGGTTCCGTACCACAAGGCAAAAACGCCGAAAAAAACATGTTTGTTATATGGTAGCCCTCCTTAAATATTTATTTTATTTTAATTTTATTATTTATTATTAAACTTAAAATACAATTGAGTATTTTGTGAATATTTCAAGTGCCTACCTGTTGCCATTTTTGATATCGAGCAAAAAAGAGCAATATATCATCTGTGAAAATTTCAACTGTCTAGCTATCGCGGTTCTTGAGATACAGCCTGGTGACAGACAGACACACAGACGGACAGACGGACAGACAGCGAAGTCTTAGTAATAGGGTCCCGTTTTTACCCTTTGGGTACGGAACCCTAAAAAGTAGTACTATATACTATAAAAGTAGTAGTATATTTATTACCAAACGGAAGCGACCCCTTTAAACCCAGTGGCGGAATAATAAAAGCTGCATGGGTCGATCGAAGGTTTTTTTTTCACCCTTTATTAAAAAGAACCAGGTTCTTAATAATTAGTTACAATCTAGCCTATAAAACTAATAAGCAATTTTAATCTAAGTTAACTTTTTACGTGATAATTATTTTAAAACTTAGAATAGTGTTGCACTATTCTAAGTTTTAAAATAAGTATCACCGTTCCACTTTCTTAGAGTCATCAGACTTTAAGAAAGTGGGACCGACTTGTGTCCCACTTTCTTAGAGTCTAAACACTTTGATGATGATGATATAACTTATGATTAACTTATGATGATATAAACACTTTGTTCATGTGTTATCGCTCGAAGGTAAAGCTATGGTTGCCGTGGTCGGTGCGTGGACCAGCCTATCGAGAACCCACCATGCCTCGAAAAGTACGTTAAGCCCTTGGTGCCGGCTGTTACCGTAGATTCAACTTTGGCGGTCATTACGGGTTCCTACTCAGAAGCCCAAACGTTTAACAACCAGTCTTACCAAGGGTACAATGCTGTTGGAATGTAGAGGTCAGATAGGCAGTCGCCCCATGTAAAATACTGGTATTCAGTTTTATCCGGTTAGACTGGAAGACGACCCCAAAATAATTGGGAAACGGCAGATGATAAACTATTACACAGAATCGAATGGCTATTTTACTAGCATTTGGAGTAATAAAATGTCCCGTATCAAAATTTTAATCGTGTCAAGTCATTTTACGGTTATTGCGTCGGATGGATAACACTATCCATAACTTAATGATGAAGTGGACATGTCGAAAGGCGTACGCTTCGTAGATAAATAAAAGGGTTTTACTGTGTGAAACAAAAACTACATTGTGTCACCCCAACATAAGAAACGGCTAAGCAGATTGAGATAGGGTAATAAACAGAGACATTATTGCATAATTAACCTATAATGTTCCCACTGCTGGGATACAGGCCTCCTCTCTGGAGAGTGGGCCGTAATCTACCACGCGGGCCCAGTGCTGGTTGGTAGATGTTATATGACATGTCTTCGAATTTTTAGGTTTAGGACATTGCCGGTTTCCTCATCCCTTTTGAAGGCGCGCTAATGAAAATTTTTACACAAAATAAAGTGTCTGCTTTGGTTCGAACTTACGACCTACAACTCCTAAGTCGCGGCCGTTACCACTGGGCCACCACTGAACTCCGCTGAGAAAAAAAACAACATAATTATTATTTAACAGCTACGCCCTGCGGTTTCACCCGCGTAAATGTCGATCCCGTAGGAATATCGGGATAAAAAGTAGCCTATATGTTAATACACGGTGTCAGCTACCTCCATACAACATTTTATCAAAATTGGTCCAACCATTTGAGCGTGAAGAAGTAACAAACACACACACACACTCACAAACTTTCGCATTTATAATATTATAGTGTGATTATTTCGAAAAAAAAACAAAATTTTCTAAATGGCTCAACCCTACATAATTTTGGCCACACTTCTGCCATGAGCCCGTACTCACTCGTTTTTTATGAACATTTGATATGTGTATGTAAATTTTTTTTCTACATATCTTTGCCGACTCTAGTAGTACCAACGTTTGAGTCATTAAACATACTCGTATACGTTTAAAAATACCATGTTTTAAAGTTATGCCTCGTTGGGTTTTTAACAAAATATAATGACTTAAGTTTCACTTTAAAACAGCTTTTCTTTTGATATAAGTATACTTACTTACATCCTAAAAAATCTTTTGATTCTATTTATTTCAAGTTATGCTGTAACCGGCCGCAACATTTTTTTGCAGCCCTTAAATATTTGTTTTATTCTGTTTTCAGTATTTGTTGTTAAAGCGGCAATAGAACATCATCTGTGAAAATTTCAACTGTCTAGCTATCACGGCTCGTGAGATACAGCCTGGTGACAGACAGACAGACAGTGGAGTCTTAGTAATAGGGTCCCGTTTTTACCCTTTGGGTACGGAACCCAAAAAAATTGGCTACTTATTTTGCGTTAAGTGTTCAAATTATTATGAAAAAAACCTTTTTTTTCAGCTTTCGAAGGCCCATAGCGTGTTAGTATTACAAATAACTTAAAAACTGTAAGGAGAACAATGGTGGTGGATTTGGACTTACTTGCAATGGACAAGAGGCCAACCCGACCTCTTACTAATGCACGTATTATATCAGATGAATAGTTAAACACCGACTTCTCTATTTCAGTCGTCAGTAATTTGTGTAAGGGGCCCGTGGCTAAATAATAACAGCCGCACAGGTCGATCGATCAGGGTAAGCTTCGCTTGCCACGGTTGGTCTGTGGATGGGTGACCATCTTAACATACCGTGACCCCCTCCTTGCCTCGGAAAGCACGTTAAGCTGTCCAGGCTGTCATTCGTGGATCTTTGACAGTCGTTACGGGTAGTCAGAAGCCCGAAAGTCTGACAACCAGCCGTGTATTACCCAATAACTGGGTTGTGGAGGTCAGATAGGCAGTCGCTCCATGTAAAGTACTGGTATTCAGCTCCGGTTAGACTGGAAGCCTTTTTTTTTTTTTTTTTTTTTTTTAACGTGGAGAAATGCTCATGCATTCTGCACTACCACGGGGAGATAGTGCAGTTATGTGGGACTCTTACCCACTAAAACTCCACGGTGTCCTCCTCTGCCGCTTACGGCGGGAACACGGGCACGCGTTAGCACTCATCCGTGAACCCGCCGCGGCTGTCCGTTACCGGACCCACCTCTGGGGAGTACTCCCCATCACCGGCGCACCAGAACACATGGCACGCCGTGACCACCCCAGGGACCAAACCAGCACATAGGCGCCAGACGACCCCGTGTCTGGGCACCCTTGGTCCCCCTGCGACGGGTCAGGACATTGGCCCCGCCGCCTGCCAATTTTCGGCCGCAGAGGATAGGGAGAGCGGCCAACGTCATACCGACACTCCTCCTCCCCTGCGGCCCCACCGCGTCCGCCATCGAACGGTGGCGACCCCGTCAAGGCCGCGGAAGGTAGGGAGAGCGGCGCACCGCAATACCAGCACTCCTCTCCCGCCGCGGCCTTCAACCCTCAGCCGCGATGCCTCCGTTACAACGACATCGCGGCCCGCCTCAGTTGCGATGTCGCCGAAGCGGCACCGCAACCTACTCGTTGGCCGCTACGTCGTCGGCTTACAGGCAAAAGCCCTGACGAGCGGCCCCTCCTCGGGTTCCTCTTCGCTTCACCGTGGGTGTCCAAGCCACGGCTACTGAGCCCCCCCGCCTCGACAATGCGGGAACCCACCGGGGGGGTAGACTGGAAGCCTACCCCAACATAGTTGGGAAAAGGCTAGGTAGATGATGAGTCGTCAGTAAATTGACTTTCGCAAGAAGACAAAGCGTTGTGTAACTATACAGACGCTATACAACGTTTACTAAGAAGGGGGTAAAGATATAACTGTACCTCCTAACTCAAAATTACATAAGACAGATAAATATTTCTTCCTAAAATATGTATGAGTAATCTTTATAAGAAAAATGAGCAATACATGTAAATATCTATGTAGGGTGGTGACACTAATGTGGCAATGACATGTGAATCAATAAATCACATGTTTCGTTCCGAAATTATGAAAATAATAAATATTGTAGACATTCTGCGCGTCCGTCCGTCTGTCACAGGACTGTATCTTTTGAACCGTAATAGGTAGTAGACACTTGAAATTTTCACAGTGTGTACTATTTATGGCCGGTATAAGAACAAATAATAATAAAATCATCATCATCATCATCTGCCTAGCCTTTTCCCTACTATGTTAGGGTCGGCTTCCAGTCTAACCGGATGCAGCTTAATACCAGTATTTTACATGGAGCGACTGCCTATCTGTCTTCCACAACCCAGTTTCTGGGTAATACGATACCTCTTAATATGACTGGTTGTTAGACTTTCGGGCTTCTGACTATCCGTAACGACTGTCAAAGATCCACGAATGACAGCCGGGACCAACGGCTTAACGTGCTTTCCGAGGCACGGAGGGGTTACGGTATGTGAAGATGGTCACCCATCCACAGACCAACCGCGGCAAGCGTAGCTTAACCTGATCGATCGACCTGTGCGGCTGTTATTATTTAGTCACGGGCCCCTCTAACAAATAATAATAAAATAAAGTTAAAAATAAAAGAGGGTCATCATACAAGTGTATTTTTTTGTGGGAGTGGGAGCAGTGCAAACGGTCGCGACCGGAGTTGTTGGTCGTAGGTTAGAACCCAGACGGCGCTTTACTTTGTGTAAATTATTTCATCACCAATGCTCTTAAAACGGTGAAAGAAAACATTGTGAGGAAACTGGAGAAAACATCTACCAGCCCGCACTGGGCCCGCGTGGTAGATTACGGCCCACTCCCTGTCCCAGAGAGGAGGCCTGTGTCCCAGCAGTGGGAACATTATTATGCTGATGATGTTATAAAAAAAGATATTAAATATTGTACAGTGGTTCAAAAACTTGGCCGCTTTACCATACTAACTTTTATGGATGTGACATGGTGTCAAACTGTCTACCTGGAAATTACCGTTCAGATCATGGGCCATTATGAATACGATTTTAGCACGGTTATAAAATTTGCTATAGGATTATTAATAATATTAATGAACGTATTATATTATACTAAAACCTATAAAGACCTATCTTTGTTGCATCATTAGACTTCACTGTGGTCTTGTCGTGTAAAATATTCAGCAGTTTCTTGGGCCCATTAAAAAAGATTGACACTTCCCGTGATCCAAAGGCTGGCTTTTACCTTGGCCAGAGGGTAAGCATTGCCATACAATGTGGCAATGCCGCCAGTCTCTTGGGTACATTACCAGTCGACAGCGATGCGGATGAATTTTCCGATGCTATATTTTAGTTTCTGAATAGTTTTAGTTAAGTTAGGATATAATTTTGTTATTTTTATTAATTAATTAGGTATTAAAGTTGTTTTTAAGGGACATATTATTTTGATTCTGAAAATTATCATCAACACAGAACACTGAGGGAGGCCTATGTCCAGCAGTGGACGTATTTTGGCTGAAATGATGATGATGATGATGAAAACAAGCAATGTTAGCGTGAAAATTTATAAATCTATCAAGCTTTTGATATTTATGAATACGATCTGCCTTAAATTAAAATATCTGGAACATGGGGTAAGACCATGGTCTTTATGTGTCACTTGATCTTCAAGTTTTGAATATTAGTGTGCATCACACCAGCGGCAGCATCCACGGCAGAGGCTAATGCGGCCGTCGACACACGTCGACGACCGCCATCGACGGCTGCAATTGCCTCTGCCGTCGAGGAGTGCCGCTCGTGCATATGCACACTTAGGCAGAAATAAAGTTGTAATTGAAGTAACCGAAAACCTGAAAAGGGCTATTGTACTCATAATTATGAGCAACGGAAACAAACCATGAAATCGGGATTGGTCCCTCAATTGAAGTTCTTTATAATCATGAGAACAACGACAGGGGTTTTTCATGATTATAAAGAGCTTCAAGAACATTTTCGAAATTACTTATTTAAAAAAAAGATACTTGGAAATCTCTGTTTCTATGAAAAATTTAAAATCGGTCTAATTTGGCTGTAACACTTGTTATTCGAAAATGTTCCGTTGTAACTTTTTAGACCTTTGTATCCTGCTTATGCGTATGAAGTTTCATTAAAATCGGTTCATTAATTTCGAAAAACAAGGGCTTGAAAGTTTTTATGAAATGCCGTACGGCGTAAACGCTCTTAAGGCAGGAGGCTCTGTTCAGGTACCTCTTTAGAACAACATCGTGATCCTAAGCCTTATCCTAGGTGTAAAAAGCTCGTAATCATTTTAAGTATAGTCTACACTGCAGTATAAAATTCAGTCGTTACAAAGTAAGTACCACAAACTAAAGGTTATTTCTGAACACTCGATTAGGTGACAGGCAATTAAATCTTTGGTTAATTACCTATTAGTTTAAACATATTACTGGCTTGTAAATTCTTTCTTTTAGTGTGTTGTTTCGTCGTAGAATGTTGAAAATTTTAATTATATTCAGACGTTAAATTGCTAGTATTTTTAACCGACTTCAAAAAGAGGAGGAGGTTCTCAATTTTTCAATTCGTCACCGCTGCCCATAGACTTTAGCCATACCAAAGGGCCTAGCAGTCATGCTAGCGCAGGAGGTGGCGGGACGGTTCAGGGAGAGAGCCTCCCGTCTCAGCCGCCGCGTGACGACTCCCGGCCACCGTAGGCGCGGGCCTGCGGGCGGAGAGTAATAGGTAGCTCACCGTCCGATCAGGACCAGGCCCGTGCCGGACGGCGCGTACGTGTTCCACGCGCGCCTCAAAGAGATGTCAGCATCGAGCAGGGGCCCCCTTAGGGCCGAAGCCTGCCGGGTCAGCGGGATTATCCGAAAGGGTTACCGCTGGCCCGGAATATAAAGGGCTAAGGAAGGAACACGGGTGGGTTTTAGTCAGTAAGAGTCTGACACTCTGAGAAATTTGTTGATTTCCCATCCGCAAAAAAAAAAAAAGGCCTAGACAAAGCGACATTAGACTATCAGCGATAACTATGATGGAAATGTCAAAAATCTATTGGATTCACATAAGTTACCGGAAAGCTTACATATGTCAAACTTATTGACAGTCGTTGGAGAAATAAGAAACGCTTTTAAGGTGAATGCTCCAACCAACCCGCGAAATTAAAATTTTCTTACGTTTTTTGCAATTTGCAGGCCAGTGCTAGGTTGTATGTTGATTAAAATATTATTCGCGGCTGTAAGACATATATAGTTACAGAATTATAATCATCAAAATCATCAATAAAACGCTCTAAGTTCATGAAGCTGTAGGAATTACTTTTTATGTTTTTTTTTTTTGTTCTTACACCTTTATGAAGTTGGAGGGTTGTACTTGTGATTTTGATGATTATAATTCTGTAACTACATACGTTTTACAGCCGCGAATAATATTTTAATCAACATACAACCTAGCACTGGCCTGCAAATTGCAAAAACGCAAGAAATTTTGAATTTCGCGGGCTGGTTGGAGCATTCCCGTTAGAGCGATTGCCAGTCGCCACTTATCTAGGGCTTCAGAGACATCGCAGATGCATTGCCTAAACACACAGTTTTAATATCGCAAACTGTAACCATGCCGAGTTTGCCGACGCATTTCAACACTAGTATTGAAATTCGTTCATTCATCCGTAAGGGGCTTTTTTTTTTTTTTTTTGGATGGGAAATCATCAAATGACTCCTCCCGCTCTGGGTGGAGCGGAAGGGAGTGTCAGACTCTTACTGACTAAAACCCACCCGTGTTCCTTCCTTTGCCCTTTATGTTCCGGGCCAGCGGTAACCCTTTCGGACAATCCCGCTAACCCGGCTGGCTTCGGCCCTAAGGGG
Organism: Mesoligia furuncula; assembly: GCA_916614155.1. NCBI lineage: Eukaryota > Metazoa > Arthropoda > Insecta > Lepidoptera > Noctuidae > Mesoligia > Mesoligia furuncula. The sequence continues at coordinate 23,107,907 of OU744808.1, forward strand.
GCCCCTCCTCGATGCTGAATTCCTTAAGGGGCTTACATGACCTAAAGCGCGGTCACTGGCGGACTGCATAGAAAAGAAAGAAAAGCGCGATGACACAACGCTGGTAATTTATTGCAAAATATGAAGCAATTATTTAGGTAATTACAAAAAAACTTTTGTTTGGACTAAAACACTAGTATTTTAGTATGTTGCTTGTAGAGTAATCTGAAAAAAAAAACAGAACGATTGTATGTATATCAGTATGGTTTTTATTGTAAAAAGAAAGTTTTTAGAGGTATCTTCATGATTTTTTTCTATCGTATCAAATTAGTTGTATTATGTTTTCAACACACTATCTACCTAGCATACTTGATTATTAACTATGATTTTGTTAACAGTATCTTAGACTTTTATTGTTTCTAAAACTTGCGTTTTTTGCGTTTAGGTCCTGTAAGCCCTTTAATTGAGTTACCAAAAAAAAAAAAAAAAACAGCTGTCTCATAGATTCAAAATCAAAAAAACTGAAAATGTACCTAAGGAAAAACTTTTTTTTTCGTTAATAACCGACGAAAAATTTTGGCCTGCCTCTTTGGCCTCGCACAGGTCTTTTCTTTTTCTATTTTTTTTTGTTGTTTTTATTGTACAGACGCCAGCACATCAAGCTACCCGAAACTGTAAAATTTTCCCAATCAACTTTGAACCTTAGTAAAGCATAACGTTCAAAGTTGATTGGGAAAATTTTACTTCTACCCGGTTAATGCCCACTATAACTTTACAGGTAAAAGTAACATTATCAGCTTTCTAGCAAAGTATGGGTTTTACGTTTATATGTATAGTGTTGACCATAAACAATGTGTTGGACTTTTTTAAAAGCCATTAAAGTCAACGGCACTAGAATACTGGCCGTTTCGATTTATTACGTCATTGATAGGTTCGGGCTTTGAAAATAGCGGGTATTGTTTGAAATTATAGTTAGTGAACATACATAGCAAAGCACCACGCGTGTAGTCCCTGAAGTGTAAGAGAAAGATGCACCTTATAGTACAGACGCCAGCACATCAACCTACCCGAAACTGTCAAATTTTTCCAATCAACTTTGAACTTTATAATCTAGCGATAAAGTTGAAAATCTATTAAAGAAATTTGAAATTTGTAGTCGCTTGATGTGCTGGCGTCTGCACCTAATTTTTGTTAGTTTTAAATGCTTCTTTTTTACTCTTTGTATTAAATTTATTACCTGTACATGTCCAAAATATTTTTTTTTCTATCGCATGGTGTTTTTGAGGACTGTAACACGACTCTTACGGCCTTATTACAAAACAAGATTTATCTTTAGACCCAGGTTTAAACCCTCCAGTCATTTTTAAATATCGAACTATAATCCGACGAAGCTAAAGCTCTTATTACAAAAACTGACGTCCTGCGGGCGGAGAGTAATGGGTAGCTCACCGTCCGATCAGGACCAGGCCCGTGCCGGACGGCGCGTATGTGTTCCACGCGCGCCTCAAAGAGATGTCAGCATCGAGGAGGGGCCCCTTAGGGCCGAAGCCTGCCGGGTCAGCGGGATTGTCCGAAAGGGTTACCGCAGGCCCGGAACATAAAGGGCTAAGAAAGGAACACGGGTGGGTTTTAGTCAGTAAGAGTCTGACACTCCCTTCCGCTCCACCCAGAGCGGGAGGAGTCATTTGATGATTTCCAATCAATTCCAGAACCAGTCAATTTTGCATTTAGAAATTTACGTTTGTCGGAATAAAGTTCAAAATAGAGTAACTGGTTCGAAGGTTTAGGCTAGGTCTAAAATTAGATCTTGTTTTGTAATAAGACGGTTAGGGTCTAACCACAAAAATTTAAACACTTGTTCAATGTGTGTCTAATGTCAGTGTTACGTCAAAGTCCATATAAATATGTCGTGTTTAAAAGGTGTTTAGCCTAAACAACTGATAAACACTGTTTTGTGGTAGTAAGGTTATACTTTAAGCCAAAAGTCGACATCCCGAATGATCGCTATTCCGAAACACGTCATCCAGCACATGTATGCGTAAAAGAGACAACGCTCTACAAAAAGTATGACAACTTTTTCATTTTTTTTTTCTGGAATTCCGTGTGTCTTATGAACAGCTCTCTTCTTACCTACTGTAGTTAATTACCCAAAGGTACAACTATTACCGGCAGTCCCGTTGAATTCCCACCATTCTCATGTTGTTCGAACGCTAATTGCGTGGTACCAGTACACATGCTGTAGGCACTAAGGTGAAAGATCACAATAATGCATTAGTATTAATAGCATCTGAGCCAATAGATGGGGACCACATTAATCGTTGATTATTACTAATTCAGTTACTAGGTGACAAACTTGGTCAAACTGAAGCACGAACATCATAAATTTAAAACGAGTTTTGACTTGAAAATACATCTATCCGATTGTCATCTTCTGCCTAGCCTTTAGCAATTAGCAATTTTATTGGGGTCGGCTTCTAGTCTAACCGGATGCAGTACCAGTATTTTACATGGAGCGACTGCCTATCTGACCTCCACAACCCAGTTAAGTACTGGATAATATACGAAAGCCCTTGGTGAGACTGGTTGTCAGACTATTAGGCTTCTGACGACCCGTAAAGACTGTCAAAGATCCACGAATGACAGCCGGGCCCAACGGCTGATTATGTATGTACAGATAAAGTTTTAAAACCAAGTAAATATGTGCGTTGTAGTATCGTAGACTTTTATCGTTTTAATTTAAAATAATGCACACTTGCTTTTCCAATTCACTTTTGACATTGGCAGAATAGTCGACATCGGCTTTACTTGCATAATTAAAAATAGAATAGATTAAGTGCGAAAGGATTATTTTCAATTTTAAAATCGTTCGAATTTCCGTTACGTCACTCCTCGCGTTTGTCCTAGGACTACTGTTTTCGCTAATGGGAGCAAGCATGTAGAGAACCACCACTGACCACAAATCAAGGGTTCGGATGAGATAGACCATAGGTAAGCCAAAGATAACAAACTTCTACGGGCCTAAGATTGAAGATTCAAGATTCTTTATTTGTGGAAACACGAGTATACATACAGAGCATGCAAGTTGTCACAATACATTATTAGATCAGTCATGTTTGGCCTTTGTGGCGTACAAATATTTAAATATCAGTAAACAACATAATAATTGGATAAATTAAACCGAAATAGTTAAATGTCAATTTTGAAAACCAAAAAAAAAACAAGGTAGACATAAATACAATTACAATTATAAAAATACAATTTTATTACAATTATAAGCCTCCGGGAATGTCGCATGCTGTTCAAATTTTGTTGCTGTTCATTTTTTGTGGTCGTAATAAGAACGTAACTGCATACACGTGTCGGCCCACCGTTTCGATCGAAATCGAAACAATGACGCCTGAGAAGGTGTCATTGTCCGTCAGAACAGACACATCCGCCTGGCGATCATACAGCTGAAGACTAAGCTCTAGCTAAGGGCAAAGCTTGTTAGACCCGCTGTATCCCACGTAGAAGTCAACGCACGCGCCGCAGCTGCATCTAATATGGCCCAGCCCTAAAAGTTTTATTGCAACAAGAAAGGCTTATTCTAGCTAAACTATAAACACTAAGATGGAGAGCAGTTAGCATTATTTCAACATAAAGCACCCATATCGGCTAATGGCCTGTTGGGATCTAGGAGAGACCACACCACTTTGGAAAAAAAAAATCGAAATCATTCAATGAATTTCGTATGCCTCACGTAATTGGCGATTGGTGGTAAAAAGTGGTCATGGCTATAAGGGGACGTGCACACCCGCCGAACCGGGTCATAAACACGCGACAAAAAAGTCGCGGCGGCGGCCGACATGTGTCCGCGTCGTGCGACAAAAACATGTAAAGCGGGTAAACCACCGCCGCGACCGTTCTACACGACGTCTGAGTTCGCGGCTCTCTGAGGTGAGTTATTGTGCATTATTACAAGATGGAAGAGGTAATGTGAATTGGTAAGCAACGGGTTGTTTATTGGTTCTGAATGCTAGTAGGAATCCATTACAATATGTGTAAATTAACCGTCACATAGTTTCTAATTTATCGCCTGTTTTACAATATCCATTGTAGAACACCACTTGTATTAAAAGATCTCTGAAACTTATGAACTGAAAGTTATGCGTCTAGCTTTAGAACGATAAATATATGTAATAGTTGAAATAACCCCACCGGTAATTGTAACTATTTCTTTACAATTTCAAAAACATCGTTCACTTGAGACCGTACGTAAAAATATCTTAATTAAAGCTCATATAACATTAATTTATGTAATCTACCATAATGTATTCAAAGACGAATTGTGCAGACTAAACTTGTGATGCTGACGTTTGTGATTTTATAGTAGTTAGAGCCTGCCTGACTTTACCTAATACAAATTTATCTATTTTATTTACCTTGCAGTTAAATGTGTTTCGTTTTGGTTTATGCACTAGTATTCGTTTATTTGTTTATGTAGTATTTATTTATTTCGTTTTAATTTTTTTTTTATTTAGTATAATGGATGATGATTTATACAGAAAACGAGCGTAAAATATTAGAAACAGTCCTTTGGACGTATTGGTGTTATGAAACTACTGGATATCATTATCATTTCAGCCGAAAGACGTCCACTGCTGGACATAGGCCTCCCCCAAAAGGGGGGGGGTTTGCCATAATCGCCACGCTTGGCAGGCGGGTTGGCGATCGCAGTATGGTATGGTGGTGGAATGCATAGAGAACGCTGCTGCCCATTCTCCGGTACGCCCCTTAGTCGCCTTTTACGACACCCACGGGAAGTATGGGGACTACTGGATATATTTATTCAAAATTAAGATATTTGAACTCTTGGATAAAATTATCTATCTCTGTACAATAAAAAAGTTGCCATTTTCATACTCCGAGAGTTATTACGCTCAAAAATGCGTTAAAATATGGAAGTTTCGACGCATAACTTTTAAACCAATTTTTTTATTTTTGTTCTGTGTCCGTACAGTACAGGGCTAGGTAATGACGAAACAAATATATACAATTTTTAATTGACACTTTCAAACAGTGGAGAAAACTCAACACAACACAACGTTAGAATTGAAGAATGAATACCTACTGTAACCTGAAGAACAATAATATATGCAACTTTAAAGTGTGTCTACAAGGCTGATTTCAAAGACTCATTATACGTACTCGCAGGTCTATTATAACCTTACACAAAACCCATTTCCAGAAACCCCTTCAACAATAAATCATACAAAGCAGAAAACAATTTATTAAGGGGCTTACATGACCTAAAGCGCGGTCACTGTCGGACTGCACAGAAAAGAAAGAGAAGCGCGATGACACAACGCTGGTAATTTATTGCAAAATATGAAGCAATTATTTAATTACAAAAAATCTATTGTTTGGACTAAAAAATTAAAACAGCATTGTTTTAGTATGTTGCTTGTAGAATAATCTGACAAAAAATCAGAATGATTATTTGTAAGTATACTAGTATGTTTTTTATTGTAAAAAGAAAGTTTTTTTTCTATCGTATCAAATTAGTTGTATTCTGTTTTCAACACACTATCTACCTAGCATATATCCTGAAGAATATCATATATTTTCTGATTTTGTTTACGGTAGTCGATCATATACTTTTATTGTTTCTAAAACTTGCGTTTAGGTCCTGTAAGCCCCTTAAGTTGCGTTCTCTCGTATGTTCATAAATACGGTGACCTAAGACCTGGCTATAAAACTCAGTGCGACAACTCACGGCGATGCGGACTGCAGTGAATAATGTGGCCGCACCGTTATATGCTATGGGAAGCTAAGAAATGTGAATTGATTTACAACTTGGTGTTAGTTGGTGCTAATCGAAGCTGTGGTGAATTAGAAGGTGAATATGGGAATGGGTTGGGAAGATTCAGGAAGGCACTGCAGCCTGTATTAACGGGTAGCATAAACATGATAAGCCTATAACGTTCTCACTGCTGGAACAAAGGCATCTTCTCTGTGACAGGGTGAATCGTTATCCTCGCGGGCCCAGTGCGGGTTGGTGAGTGTCACCACTCTACGATTTTTCTGTTCTAGGACGTGCCGGTTTTCTCACGTTTTTTTCTTCTTCACCGTTTTGAGAGCAGTGGTGATGAAACATGTAAGAAATTAAAATTGCTACCTCACAGACGAAGCTCCTTTTTTGTGCAATATAACCTGCACTATGGTAGACCTGAGGACAAAGTGACATGCCATTTAGTGATAACGATGATGGAAAAGTTAATATTATGTTGGATGGATATAAACTATCGCAAAGCGTTTGTCAATTCCGTTGAAAATTGGTAATACGATATATTTTGAAAGTGATTGCCACTTATACAACATGTCCCAAAATTCAACGATAAGCCAGCACCGGAGGATAGACCTGCCCATGACTACTCGGGGAAAAAAAGAAAAAAAATATATATCTCTTTTTTTTTGAAGTTATAAAAAAAAAGAAGAAATTCTTAAAAAAGTGAGACCTTTTATGATATTTTTCACTACCATGACCACACTTTTTTAAATATTTCTGTTATTTTTTTTTATAGGCAACCTGAATAGCACTGCTATCTACCACAATTCTTAAAAAATCCAGAATACCTCTAGTTTTTTCACGTAAATTAATGAAACTTAATTTATTCCCTAAATTTTTTGAAGATTTTTACTTTTAATCAACTTTAAACTCATCGTGGTGTAAAAAAAAAGTATGAACACTACTATGGCAAGTTTTTTTATAAATTGACGCAACTAATCAAGATTCCAAAATGGTATAATACTCTAGGAAAATCAACCACAAAAAAATTATATCCATACTAGTTCAAAACAAGAACCAAATTCCTTAAATTATAGTTGACAGTAATCACTTTCACTGCGTGCCCAAAATGGGTTCTTGTTACAATTTCTAGGAATTTGAGTGGGGCATACATACCTTAGAAGTTAGAGAGAGATAGATAGATAGAGATATTTACGTTAAAAAGAGACAACAACAGGGCAGGTAGTGGGTTCTTGTTACAATTTCTAGGAATTTGAATGGGGCATACATACCTTAGAAGTTAGAGAGAGATAGATAGACAGAGATATTTACGTTAAAAAGAGACAACAACAGGGCAGGTAGAGAAGCTGTTATTATTCTCAGAGCAAGTCAGTTCAGTACGCTCTGCTCCTTTGTTTACTGCGCACCGTTCCGTATTCAACTGACGTGGCTCTCGTACGTACTAACGACTTTTGGCTTGGCTTTTTGGACTGGAATCGATCTGCAAACTGAACTGACCTGGCATTATCTTGGACTACGATTGTGTGTTTTGTGACTACGATTGTGAGTTTTGTGATTTGGAGTTCTGGCGCATTTTGGACTGTTTAACGATCAACATGCCGCAACCATACACACCACAGGAATACGCAAATATGCACCTCATCTATGGAGAAACCCGATGCAATGCTAACGCTGCTAGCAGACTGTATCGAGAAAGGTACCCAAATGCTCAAAGATATCCTGATTATCGAGTGTTTATTAATGTGCATCAAGCGTTTTCGGAGGGTCGTATGCCATCCAGTAGGAGAAACGCTGGAAGACCTAGTTCGGATCGTGATGAAGAAGTTCTCAATGAGATAGAAAATGATTCGACTACTTCGGTACGCGCCATAGAAGAAGCTACAGGAATCCCGAAAAGTTCTGCACATCGAATTTTACAACGTCACAAGCTTCACCCATATCATTACAGGCGTGTGCAGACGTTGTTACCGCGGGACTATCCATTAAGAGTCACATTTTGCCGTGTGATGCTGCAAAGGCACAGGGAAGATCCCCAATTCCTGGACAAAATTCTATGGTCGGATGAAACAACATGCAAGAAAGATGGATATTTAAATCTACACAACCTACATAGTTGGAGCAATGAAAATCCGCACTTGATGAGACAAGACAGATCCCAATATCAATTCAAGGTTAACTTATGGACCGGCATATTAAATGGAAAAGTAATTGGGCCCTTTGAGTTACAAGGAAACTTAGATGGCAATAGTTATTTAAACTTTTTACAAAATGACTTGCAAGAATTGCTAGACGACGTGCCCTTAAATGATCTCCAAAACATGTGGCTCCAAAATGATGGTTGCCCAGCACACTATGCCCGCCCTGTGCGAGAATATTTAAATCAAGAGTATCCAGGGCGTTGGATCGGGCGACTTGGTCCTATCTTATGGCCACCTCGTTCACCCGATTTGAACCCCCTGGACTTCTTCTATTGGGGTTGTCTTAAAGACAGGGTCTACTCAAAACCCATTGCGTCATTGGACGAGCTTCGTCGAAATATCAGTCAGGCTGCGGATCATATTAATCGCAGAAGATATGCAAGACAAATAAAACGGTCATTTTTAAGGCGATGTCGTGCATGTATTATTGCTGGTGGCAAACAATTTGAACATTGGTTATAATGTTAATAAATTACATGAGAAATTGTTTGACCATTTATTTAAATATTAAACATTTTCCAAGAACTAATACTTTTTATTACCAGACCGTCATTTGGCCCCTGTTTAGAAATAATAGGAACATTTTTTTTTTTAACTTGTTTGCCTAGAGTATTATACCATTTTGGAATCTTGATTAGTTGCGTCAATTTATAAAAAAACTTGCCATAGTAGTGTTCATACTTTTTTTTTACACCACGATGAGTTAAAGTTGATTAAAAGTAAAAATCTTCAAAAAATTTAGGGAATAAATTAAGTTTCATTAATTTACGTGAAAAAACTAGAGGTATTCTGGATTTTTTAAGAATTGTGGTAGATAGCAGTGCTATTCAGGTTGCCTATAAAAAAAAATAACAGAAATATTTAAAAAAGTGTGGTCATGGTAGTGAAAAATATCATAAAAGGTCTCACTTTTTTAAGAATTTCTTCTTTTTTTTTATAACTTCAAAAAAAAAGAGATATATATTTTTTTTCTTTTTTTCCCCGAGTAGTCATGGGCAGGTCTATCCTCCGGTGCTGGCTTATCGTTGAATTTTGGGACATGTTGTATAAACCCTCTTTTTTTTTTTTTTTTTTTTTTTTGTGGATGGGAAATCATCAAATGACTCCTCCCGCTCTGGGTGGAGCGGAAGGGAGTGTCAGACTCTTACTGACTAAAACCCACCCGTGTTCCTTCCTTAGCCCTTTATGTTCCGGGCCAGCGGTAACCCTTTCGGACAATCCCGCTGACCCGGCAGGCTTCGGCCCTAAGGGGCCCCTCCTCGATGCTGACATCTCTTTGAGGCGCGCGTGGAACACGTACGCGCCGTCCGGCACGGGCCTGGTCCTGATCGGGCGGTGAGCTACCCATTACTCTCCGCCCGCAGGCCCGCGCCTACGGTGGCCGGGAGTCGTCACGCGGCTCCCGACGCCCGGAGCGTCTCCCGCGGCGGCTGGGACGGGAGGCTCTCTCCCTGAGCCGTTCCGCCACCTCCTTCGCTAGCATGACTGCTTCGCAGAAGGAGGTGACTGCCCCCCACTCCCTCTCGCCCCGGACCATGGGTTGCGACAGTCGCTCTTTCCATGCCGCCATGAGATCGCGCCGGAGATCCGTCCGCTCCGCAGCGATTTGCCGCGGAAGCGGATCCTCCCCCCGGCGTAGTGCCTCTGCGCGCCACTCATACAGGCGCGCGAGGACTATCGCCTCCAGATCCCATGGCGGCAGTCCGGCAAGGAGGCTTGCCGCCTCGCCAGAGATCGTGCGGTAGCCCCGGATAGCCCTTATGGCTACCACCTTCTGGGGCGCGTTCAGGTAGTGGGCGGCTCGCCGCCGCAGTGAACGCGCCCACACCGGGGCCCCGTATATGGCCATGGACCGCACGACCCCCGCGTAAAGCCTCCGGCAGGAGGCGTTTGGCCCCCCCAGGTTGGGCAAGAGCCGCTTGAAGGCGGCCCCGGCCCGTTCCAGTTTGGAGGCCAAACGTCGGAAATGCTCCACGAAGTTCCACCGGGTGTCGAGGACGAGACCCAGGTATTTCATCGTCATCCCGACGCCGATGTGAACCCCTCCTACCGTTGGTTGGGATCCCGATGGTGGCGCGTTCCGGGGCCCATGAAAGGACATGGCCTCGGACTTGTGCAATGCCACCTCGAGACCCAACTGCCGGATCCTCTCCACGACTATCGCAACCCCGCGTGTCATCGCGTCGGCCGCCGCCTGATGCGACCTCCCCTGCGCCAGGACCAGCGTGTCGTCAGCGTAGCAAACCACGCTGACGCCATCAGGGAGGTCGGCGCGCAGCACCCAGTCGTACCCGATGTTCCACAGAGGCGGCCCCAGGACCGATCCCTGTGGGACACCGCACGACATCTCTCGCCGGTTCCACTCCCCATCGCGACCGGGGTAGCTGACGGCTCTTTCCGTCAGATACGCCTCGACTATTCGACGGAGGTAGGGCGGCACCCGGTGATACCGGAGTGCCTCCACAATGGTGCTCCAGGGCAGGGTGTTAAACGCGTTGGCGATGTCGAGTGACACCGCCACGACGACCCCACCCCGGGACACCGCGTCCCCCGTCGTGAGGGCTCTCACGCGCATGATGGCGTCCACCGTCGAGCGCCCCTTGCGGAAACCGAACTGGCTGTCCGCAAGATCCGGCCCCGTCCTCACCAGGTGCCCGACGAGGCGGCCCGCAATCACTCTCTCAAAGAGCTTGCCGACCTCGTCGAGCAGCACGATGGGCCGGAATGCGGACGGAGAGTCCGCAAGGCGCCCTGGCTTCCGAATGAGGACCAGCTTCCCCGTCTTCCAACGGCGTGGAAACTGGCCTCTCTCCAAACATACGCTTAAGAACGCCTCCAGTCGAGGCCCGAGAGCCCCCGAGGCCAGGACCCAGGCTTTACCTGGCAAGCCGTCGGGTCCTGGGGCGGTATTTTTGGCCTTCAGCCTTCCTACCGCCGCTCTCAGTTCTACCCCGGTCACAGCAGGGATGTCATCGTCGTCCGCGTGGTCCGCTTCGGGCACCGCAATTGGCGGAGCCATGGGCGGGGGAGTGTGCTCCCCCCGTGAAGGGAACAGAGCGCTCACCACATCCTCCACCAGCTGGGGGCGGAGACTCTGCGTCAGCGGGGGGGCCCAGGTGCGGAGTTTATTCCGCACCATTTTATAAGGGCGCCCCCACGGATCTCTGTTCAGAGTCTCCACCATCTCCTCGCGGGCCACATCCTTGGCCCGCTGGACAGCCTCTTGGAGGGCGGTCTTCGCCGCTCTGTACCCCTCGTACAGCTCCGCCTCCGTGGCTTCCGCATCCGGAGGGCGAATGCGGAGCCTGCGGTGCCTGGTGTACAGGTGTCGCGCATCGACGCACGCCTTGCGTAGCGTCTCCAACTCCTGCGACCACCAGTACACCTGACGTCGGGCGCGTCCTGGCCGGACTCGGGGCATTGCCACGTCACAGATCTCGGACATGGCCTCCCGGAACCACTCCGCCTCATCGTCGATGTTGGCAGGCCTGTCCGGTGATGACACCCAGGCCTGCACGATCGAGGCTTCCAGGAGGAGCTCCCGGTCCAGCTGCTTCAGCGCCCACCGCGGACCACTCGGGGCCTGTTGGACCAGCGCGCTAGAGGTCTGGGCGGAGACGTCGAACCGGATAAACCCTCTGTAGGAGACATCATAAATAAACGGCCTTTTCGTGTGAAAAATCTATACGTGCACTTGCCCTGACACTTATACTTATCCGTCGATGTGGCTAAGATTTGATCAAAGTTAAATGATTTTGAACTACTTGTCTAAAATTATAGATTAACAACTTTCTGCAAATCCAAAAAAAAAATCCAACTTTTACAACCATGGGGTAACAGCTCTATATTAGATCTCATGATGTATATTTATTTTGTAAATTGGTTAAAATCATAATATGATATCTTTTTCAGTATAGGTACAGTACAGACGCATTTTGCAAGTTAATAGGGGCGAGCCTATTGACATTGACATTAACCGGACACAAATCAAGACTTCAGGAGCTGCTACTAAGAGATCCCTGATGATGAAACCCAATGACAGTTTGCCCGACCTGAATATCAAACCCAGGATAGTCAGAGGTCGCGGTTCCAACCAGTACTAACGAGGCAGTTAGTCAGTCAAATTTTAATGGTATATGTATAAATAATTTATAAAATCATCGACACGACGAAGAAGATTAAGACCATGTCCTAACGTAGACTATCGTACCTAACGTTCATTTTGTTTGGCGAACCCGAACGCGTCATCTTGTCAACATAGACGTGTCTTCCAACATTTATGCGGCAAGTCAACCAAAATAGAATACAACCATTATACTAACTGTGAACGCCTGTAAGGTAGGACGCCCTCAGGCTAAGTGGAGACGTCGCTCCCTGCGAAGATCGTCATCTTCGCAGGGTGGCTGGTAACAGCTGGATGAGAGTTGCCGAGAATCGAGCTAAATGTCGTGCAATTGGAGAGGCAAAGAGTGCCCAGCAGTGTGCTGCTGCAGGCTGATGATGATGATGAAGATACTAACTATAAAAAGTACGATTACACCATATTGTAATTGTTGACGTGTTAAAATTCTGTAAAAATGATTTGTCATTTCTGTACTTACATTGTTTATTTTTCTAGGTTGTAATAATGTTTTTGCATGCTACATTGTGCACTTGGCTTGTGTTAATCGGAGGAACTGTATAACGGTTGTAGATACACCAATGAATAAATAAAGCTAGTTCGCGTTTTCAGAACAAATGAATGATAAATGAACGCGACTGTCGCGTGTTTGCGCGACGATCGCTTATATTAGGACACGGGGTGAAACGACTCTTTTGACTAGCTCATGCATAGACACGATTTGACGAATACATGACAGACGGTTCTTATAATTAATTAACTACAGTCGTATTTTTTTTATATCTCTGTGAGAAACTTATAATTCAAGGACGCTAAGCTGCATTAGGAGAAATAGTTAGGCAGTCATTTTTTTTATTTCCGATTCTCAGTTAGTGTTGGGTAAATTGAATTTTTAATTATCTATAGCTATTCTTAGCTTCTCCTCGCGACTTTGCCCATGTGCTTGTTTAAACTTAAATTAATTTACGTCATATGACTTTCGGCAACAGTGTAGCTTTGTATCAGTGAAAAAAAATTGTAACCAGATCAGACTTCCTTCTCTTTCAAAGACAATGAACAAAAAATTTAACCTCTTTACAATATTCGTTTAGAATAGGATAGATTTGGATATTTTGTTGCTGAAAAGTACACACGACGGCCTATCATACTATGCATTTCCAGTTTTAGCTGACCTCGCACTGTATGAGACATTTCGTGCAATGAGAAGTCAGCTTATACAACTTATACTGGGAAAATATAGATCTACTGATCCGAAAACAGTTAAAGCTTGAGGCAAAATGTTACCGCCATGACAGAAAACTTTATTAAGTAGCTAAAAGGTCACAAAATTTACTGTTTTATTCATTTGTTGATATCGTACAAGCCATTGAAATTTACTTACATCACAGTAGGTGATGGTGGTTTCCTTTTTTTCGTTGTTTTTTTTCAGTAAATAGTATGTTCAATCATTAAAAGTTACTGTTTTGTCTTTTACTGTTTTACAAACATTTCTTTTTACTGTATAAAGTCAGTAGGTAAGTCTTAATGAAATCGCTTTAATGTGTTGTGAAATTATTTTTGCAGTTCATGCGGTCAAAGATGAATGTTTTCAAAAAATCATGAATGATTACAGTCAAGCCATTCTAACAACGATTGGCTTTATTGTAATTTAACCACTAATCCTTATGTACCTACATCTAAAGCAGTAGATACCAAGGCTGATTGACTGTTTGCCTAAACCACTGAATATAGAAACATGGGAAATAATAATTGTTCTTTAAAGGTTGTAGAGGTGCACTAAGGTCATCATCTGCCTAACCTGTTCCTAACTATGTTGGGGTCGGCTTATAGTCTAACCGGATGCAGCTGAATACGACTATTTTACATGGAGCGACTGCCTATCTGACCTCCACAAGCCAGTTACTGGGTAATAATTTAATAAGACTGGTTGTCAAACTTTCGGGCTTCTGATTACCCGTAACGACTGTCAAAGATCCTCGAATGACAGCCGGGACCAATGGTTTAACGTGCTTTCCGAGGCACTAAGTTACTATGCGAAATAAAATATATTTGTTTAAAAAACAACATTACAAACAATAGCAGGTTAGAGACTAAAACAAACCCTGCACACTTATGGTCATGTCGTAACACAATCCGATGTTTAAAGCACACTATTATTATAGGTACTGTGGTTAAAGTTCCCAATATTACAACAACCTGGCGATTAAACATTGATAAATGCAGAAACATTATACACTTGTAGTGTATCGTTAATTGTAATTAATCTCAGACGGCGATATATTAGCAAAACGCACAATACATGCTAGCCAAGATTATGGGATGGACCTACACAGATATGCTATTACACGGAATCGAATCTGCTGTAATAGTCTCCATGATTCTGGAGTTCGAAGCGAAACAATGTCGCATCGTAACATTCTCTGTACTCGGTACTAATTAAAACAATTTCCAAATATCGATTTCTGAAATTCGACATATTAATTACTCGAATCAATCGAAATAAAAAAAAAATCGTTTGGCATAATTGCTTTCGGACATCAATAAAAAAAATGGTCGGTGAACTCGGCGATTTTGAACACAAATTGAGTAATTGAGTAGTGGTAATAAATACGTGTTATTGGATTTGTAGTTTATAATATTTCAAAACATATTTGTCTCATTTTAAATCATCTGCATACATGCGTGTGTGTGATATTTGTAAACAGTAAAAATGTATACACGAACGGCTTGCGCAAAACTTCGACTTTGGATACCAAAAAACTTCATTACCACTACTTATTTCACTTGAACAATGGATGAATTCGTCAAATAATTAAATGATAATTAAAGAATAATTAAATGACTGTAGTGAAGTGTGTATGTTCGAAATGCTAAATTTTCATCTTTTTAGTCTTGACCACCACTGTCATCAAAATGGAGATTATCGCATAATATAGAATTGAATTTTGTACAAGTAAATTAATAAACTTGTGCGCTAAATATGAAAGATTTAATGGCGTTAACATAATTATGACCTTTTTATTATCCAACTGTCTTAATTAACGCACATTCATAAGATTTGATGGGCATAATAAATATTTCCATAATTAATGGTGTCGACATACGTCAATCGTCGGTCCGATGGGACCCGATACCGAGTCGGCGGAGGTTCGTGTGTTCGGGTCCAATCGGGGGCGCTTCCGAACTATACGGTTAAATGACCAAGAAAGTATCATGAAATAGGCAGCGATATGCTGTATAGGCAATAAATAAATTCAGTCGTGTTCATAATATGGCAGTGAGAAACAAAGCTAAAATAAAAGCAAGCAGAGAAGACGAAGAGGAAGAAGAAAGAGAGGAGGAGAAAAAGGGGGGAGGGGGGAGGGAGGAGGGGGGAGAGGGGGAAGAGGTATTGGCTCAAAGTAAGTTATTTAAAGAATCATAAAATCATCTACTTAGTACTAAAAAGTCATTTTTTGTTGTTGTTTAAATTATTTTCGGGTATAAACAGGGAATTCAGCACATCCTTCTAGATCCCCGAGGTATCCAAAAAAAAAATAATAATTTGCTGTTTCCTACAAAAGTGCAACACCTGCGCGGTCTAAATTTATGGAGTAGCAAATTATTTTTTTTAATAACCTACGAAAAAGTCAGAGGTTTTAGAATCATGTACTGGGGTAACTGTCTGTGTGGTGCCGGACTTAAAGAAATGCACCACCCCTTACTTCCCGTGGGTGTCGTAAAAGGCGACTAAGGGTCTTACCGAAGAATGGGCAGCAGCGTTCTCTATTCATTCCACCATCATATCTTACTGCGATCGCCAACCCGCCTGCCAAGCGTGGCGATTATGGCAAACCCCACCAAAATTGGGGGAGGCCTATGTCCAGCAGTGGACGTCTATCGGCTGAAACGACGACTGGGGTAACAAGTTGCGTGTCGATGTTCTTGTTACCCTGTGTAAGGCTGGCGAAGCTATAAGGATCAACATTCTGATCATACCTACGTAATTGTGTAATACTCTATCAGTAGCAATGGGTTTCATTTTGACAGTTCAACAACATTCATTGCGCTATTTACTTTATGAGCAGACACATTTTTCGAACTTATGAAGCAATGGATTAGCAATTTGCTTCAAAATGATTAAAATTCCGATTCATAGTGTGTTACGCAATTAGGGGTGCAGGATGCTTACTAGGATGCATATCCATCATTCATCATCATCATTTCAGCCGAAAGACGTCCACTGCTGGACATATGCCTCCCCCAAAGCGGGGGGGGGGGGGGGGGGTTTGCCATAATCGCCACACTTGGCAGGCGGGTTGGCCATCGCAGTATAGTATGGTGGTGGAATGCATAGAGAACGCTGCTGCCGATTCTATGGGACGATCCTTAGTCGCCTTTTACGACACCCACGGGAAGAAAGGGAATGCATATCCGGTAGGCTCTTAAATCCTTACCTATTCTACTGGCACGTCTTCCCTACCATTACCGCGCCCCCCGGTCTATTCCTTGATATGCAATGGTCGCTGTAGCACCATGAACATAAGGCTACAGGAGCTAGTGCGAATCTTGGGGTTCATTCGATTAATCGAGTCTGGTTTAACGACGCTGGGATCGGTGCAATTCGTTCATTCATTCAAGTTACCCAATTAGGGGTGCAGGTGCGTTTGCCAAGCCGACATGCCTCATAGATACTCGGATTAGCCGCAAACCGCAGCAGCTAACCCACCGACTGCGTACTTGCCTTATATTACCCTAATTTGTTTCAATCGTCATGAATTCAACATCAATGTGTAAATAACTAGAAGATTGTACTCAATCCCTCGCCTACGGACCCATAGTTATAAGTTACCTGATTTCTCAGTTGAATACAGTAACTTAGTAACTTGCGTAGGTTGGAAAGCAGCTTATGCTACGCTATCCAATGATCCACTCCGTCCAGATAGGTGCACAGCATAATCAGCCTTAATGTTCCCAGAAGAGAGCTGGGACACAGATCTCTTCTCTGTGAGAGGGAGTGGGCCTTAATCCACCAAGCGGGCCCAGTGCGGGTTGGTAGATGTCATATGTCTTCGAATTTTTGGTTATAGGACATACCGGTTTCCCCACCTGTTTTCCTTCACCGTTTTGGAAGCAGCGGTGATGAAACGAATTACACAAAGTAAAGCCTGTCTGGTTTCGAACCTACGACCTACAACTCGTAAGTCGCGGCCACCACTGCTCTCAGGCATAAAAAATGTAATATCAAAACACAAAGGATTGCGGTTTTTTAATCCTACAATCTCAACCCGTTGAAAATTGATTTCATAAAATAGTAAATTAATCGGCGCATCTCACATCGAGAGCCCTCACAATCACCATCGATTATAATAAAAGCGATTTCTGTAATCGATTCAGATTACCAACAAGAAACGTTCGGGCGGCTCGACGCCGTCCAAACGAATTAATAAATACGTCATCTAGTCGACCATCTTCACGGTTCCAAATACGAATTACGAAAATCGAACCGAAAAAACGTCGTTTTAACGGACGTTTTTTGTATAAAAAAAACTCAAGGTGCGGACGTAAGGCTACACCTGCTTGCGCTATTGTGTAGTTACTCACAAATTTATCGAAACAGGTGTTCTTAAAACTGAATTTATTCTAACTGATACCTTTTGACCCTAATTAAAACAGAGATAAAACAACAATTTTTATCAATTGAGCGCTACAGAGGCTTACTTATGATTTTCTGTAGCCATAAAAAACATCGTAACGAATTTCTTCGATGCTTTTTTAACTTTATTATTATCATCGTATTTTGTTAACATAACTGTTATTAATGGTTAGTTGTTAATGTCAAATGTCGTGGTTAAACCCTTATGCTTGACATTCATACTTTTTACAATGTTTTTATAGACATGAGCTAACATCGTTGCGGTTGTTACTGTATAATTTTCTTCTGGTCGTGCGATTACATTAAAATATCTGGAATAACTATTACACAGCTCGTGGCAAAATAATAACAGCAGTACCAGTCGATCGCCTGCCGCAGTCGGTTCGTGGCCATCCACGAACCAACTGATGATGTTGAACCCATGGAACCCATGTTCCTTTCTATTACATATTGAATCCCTCCGTGCCTCGGACAGCACGTCAAACCGTTGGCCCTGGTTGTCATTCTTAGATCTTTGACTTTCGTTACGGATAGTCAGTAGCACCCAAAGTCTGACAACCAGTCTTACCAAGAGGTATCGCGTTACCCAGCGACTGGGTTGTGGATATCAGGTGGGCAGTGATTCCATGTAAAATTTTGGTATTCAGCTGACCCCAACATAGTTGGGAAAAGGCGAGGCAGATGATGAACACAGAGCGAATGGCTATTTTACTAGCATTAGGAGTTATTAATTTCCCGTATCAAGCTTTCAATCGTGTCAAGTCATTATACGGTTATTGCATCGGATGGGTAATGCTATCACTAACAAAGTGGACTAATTGTTGAAAAGCGTGCACTTCGGAGATGACATAACAGGGTTTTACTGCAAGAAACACAAATTAGCAGTTTATCTACTAAGGCGCAGTCATTAAAGTTTTAACACCCCATTATAGGAGAGTTGGTAAAGGTTATATTACGTTGATGTTAGTGGCGGTTACTGTACTAAGTAAAATGCTAGATTATTTAAGTGCTTTGCAGGTAGTGCTTTTTTAGGGTTCCGTACCCAAAGGGTAAAACCGGGACCCTATTACTAAGACTTCGCTGTCTGTCCGTCTGTCTATCCGTCCGTCTGTCCGTCCGTCTGTCCGTCCATCCGTCTGTCTGTCACCAGGCTGTATCTCAAGAACCGCGATAGCTAGACCGTTGAAATTTTCACAAATTATGTATTTCTATTGGCGCTATAAGATCAAATACTAAAAACAGAATAAAATAAATATTTAAGGGGCTCCCATACAACAAACGTGTTTTTTTCGGCGTTTTTGCCTTGTGGTACTCAACCTTCGTGTGGGAGTCCGAGTCGCACTGGGCCAGTTTTCTTTATTTTGTCTTCATAATATCTCTTTCTTAAATAAATATTTGTTACGGCCTCGAATCATATTAAGATTAACATACAACCTGATACCGACCTACAAATTGCAGAAAATTCAAATTCAAATATAAAAAAAACTAATTCGAGCGAAGACTCTTAGAGGGTTAATAACATTGTTTTTATAACTAAGTGTTAGTAAACAACACGATACGATGGCACATGTAACTGACAGCAGTGAATTATATACGGACAGTCCACTCTGTCAGCAATCATTTTCAGAACCCTGTTGAGGCTGGCCATGACTTGAACCACCATCGATGCTGCCGCGTTTGCGCATTATTGTGTAAAAACAGTCTACACGCGCCGCCGCAAACATCCCTGACGCACTGCAACGCCATGGCAACCCCATCAGTTTTCTGAATGCATTATTAAATTGGACACTCTTGGCTCATCGCCGCAAGGTTGCCTGCTTGTCGGTCTTCTACAGATTGTACTTCGGTGAGTGTGCCCAAGAACTCCACGACCTCATTCCACCGGCCCCCTTCTACCTTCGGTCATCCAGACGCACTGCAAGTTACCATCCCTGCCTAGTTGCTATTCCACCAATTCGCACTAAGCGTTTTCAAATGTCTTTTATAATGCGCACAGCAAAAGAGTGGAACTCTTTACCTGCGTCTGTGTTTCCGAGCGCATTCAACCCGAGTCTCTTCAAAGTAAGAGTGAACAGGCTTCTTCTGGGTAAGCTCACTCCATCGTCGACTATGTCTCTGTCACCTCTGACCTAGACTAGAGTCAAGAGCAAACCCATTTCAAATAAAAAATAAAAAAAAAACACGAAGGCTCCATACGATGCCTGCGAATATCCCTCCCACAAACTGCACGTGTAGAAGGTGGGAACAGCATGCTCTAAAGAGCGTCATCTTTACTTTTGCAGTACAACGAGCAAACCTGCGGGCTAAGAAAACGTAAGAGAGTTTTGCGGGTGACGCTGACTGACGCTTTCGCATTCAATTATTTTGGGTTACAATGACTCAGGCTTGATTCATCGGGTATTCTGGGAAAACCTTACCATGAAAAGTTACGTGAAGTGAGCTTTCAATAGTCTCAAACCCTAGCATCAGTATGGTGGAATGACAGCCCACTTCACTGAATCTTTAACAGTGGGATTGTTAAAGAACAAACCGGCTGCAGATTAGACCAATCAATATTTCTACATACTTATTTATTTCTATTGAATATCATTTCATAATAATGTGGATGCAATCACAGTAATTATAATTACCTTCGTTTGGAGTGACAGGACCGCGCCCACGCTTCAACGGTCGCACAATGATTGATAATACTTTATTCGTTTCGTCTGCTTTCATAAAAGCAGAAACAAAATGGACGCCAGCTGTCTAACGGTTAAATGTTTAAAAAAAATTGTTTTAGCGGAGAAAAATAGAAAGTTATGAGAAAAGATTAATTAATTAACAGAGAATGATGTATGCAAGTGTATGTACTAATATAGGCTCGATGATGTCCTTTTTCATACCGGAACCGGAGTTACCGACGTAGCTTGCAGAGTAAGCAAACTATCGTGGCAGCGGTCTGGCCATGTTTGTCGAAGGACCGATGGCTGGTGGAGCAGACGAGTCCTGGAGTGGAGACCGCGTATCGGCAAGCGTAGTGTGGGACGCCCCCTAGCTAGATGGACGGACGACCTAAAGAAGGTGGCTGGGATAGACTGGACGTGGAGAGGACAGAGTGTTGTGGCGTAGCCTGGGAGAGGCCATGTCCAGCAGTGGACTGCAATAGGCTCAGTTGAGTGATGTCCTTTTTTCATAACGTCATATTAATACGGTCTATTGAAAATATTTTAAAAGAGTAACGCTGGAGTTTCTTGCCCATTCTTCTCCATACGAAAATTACGAGTACTTTTTGGAAGGTGCACCTAGAATCAATTAAATTTAATGATAAATTTTGGCGTTCAAAAGTGCCTTTTATGTGCCTATTTGAAATAAATGTTTTGACTTTGGTCTTTCAATTTCCGTACTGTTCTGTATTTTCAGAAGATTTAGGAGATAGCATAAAATTAAACCTTTTTAATTTTTTTAAAATTATTAAACTGACATCCAGTTTCACAAAAACAAAATATAAAGTCTCTGAATAACACAAGCTAGTAATCTCACGTAGATTGCTTTAGCTATTCATCATCTGTATAGCCTTTTCCCAACTATGTTGGGGTTGGCTTCCAGTCTAACCAGATGCAGCTGAATACCAGTATTTTACAAGGAGCGACCGCCTATCTGCTCCACAACCCAGTTACTGGGTAATACGATACCCCTTGGTAAGACTGGTTGTGAGACTTTCGGGCTTCTGACATCTGAATATAAACAACTTTCACTACGGGACCATCTCTGAAATCACGAAAAAAAAATCAGCTGCTACATACAAAACTTCGATACCTACTTGACCAAAATGTATGAAAGAGCGGATTTTTTTTTCGTGATTTCAGAGTTGGTCCCATAGTGAAAGTTGTTTATATTCATCACCATGTAAAAATTAGGATGGTCTTTGAAAAGTAACCCTGTATAGGTAAGAACCGACTTCCTTTCTTGAATGTAAACACAAAACTAAGCATACCATGCATCAAACAACATCACTATCCCTTCAAACGTCCGATCAACTCCTAAGCACATTAGACCGTCGAAACAGGTGCTTCAGAACCCCGGGGCAATTTTTGACACTACGCACCGTGCGTATACGCACACTTTTAGCCAATTTATTACACCTGACGGGTAGACAGCAAATAGATAAACGGAATTTAAAGTGTAATTATGTGTTTGGGGCCATCCCTAAAACATATAATTGGCTGGGCTGTCAATGAGGGAATTTATTGACAGTTTGGAAGTGACAATCGCCTTAGGGCTAATGTGGAGTCGAAAGGTTGTGAAATTATTTTAGCTGTAATTTAATATTGCGATAGCAAAGGTGTGAGAAAATTTAAGACCTTTGACAGTCAAGCCAATCATTCGGGCTTTCTCTAGAAATAATTATAATATTATAACTGTGGTAATGGTATGTACCCTACAGGTACAGACGCCAGCACATCAAGCTACCCAAAAACTGTCAAAATTTTTCAATCACTTTTGAACCTTATGTTATGTCGATAAAGTTAAAAATCTATTAAATCAATTTGACAGATTGTAGTAGCTTGATGTGCTAGCGTCAGTACATAAGTATTTACTTTTTTTATTGAGCATTTAAATACATATAATGTAGCCGCGAAAGAAATAAGTTGCATATTCATATGTTACAATAAGCGAAAGTCCTGCGCAGGTTTTTAAAGTTGACTGTTACCCTCAGTCAACTTTAAAAACCTGCGCACAGCTGTATAAACACATGATATGGAAAAAAAACCGTTTTTGAAGTTGGTTTGAAAAGATTGGGTATAACTTGTAAGTATAAGCTAAGTATGCTAACTCCTGCGCAGGTTTTTAAAGTCGACTGAGGATTAAGCTGTATAAACACATAATTTGGTCAAAAAACCCTTTTATTGAAGTCGGTTAAAAACAATGACTTCATCGTGTAAGTATACCTAAGTTAAGTAAGCTAACTGTTTGCCACTGAAAGCAAAAACAAAAAAAAGGTATTTCCATAACAAAGTTGATTATTCAACAATTTCTAAAACAACACTAACAAATATGTACTTTCTCAAATAAAATAAATCTATAAGTATGGGCTGGTTCGAGGTGGCGCGGGCAAAGAGATCTTGGAAGGACTTGGGGTCTTCGCCCAGCAGTGGGACAGGCTAAACAGGCAAAAATCTGGCCAAGAGCGAGTTGCACTCGCACACAAAAGTAGGTTCACGCCTTCAGTTTAGAAAAAAACTGAAGTGTTAATCGACTTTTGTTGCTGACTGTACCTACTATTCCTAATGCCAACATCAGTTAAACTTTATAATCTTGGAAGATGTCTGAACACAGCCGGACAACAACGCATACAGAAATATTTCATTACTGATGTTGGTACAGTCACGAGCATTAGCGTGTATACACTTGGCTTTATTCAAAGGCGATTTTCTCCTTTATTTTTGAATGAAATTTTATATTATTACGAACATAGTATTTTCGAACCAATAGGTTTATGTAAAGTGTCGTATTTCTAAGTTGCATTCGTTCGATCGTGAAAAAATCGCAATGTAAAGTTGCCAAGTGTTGACATATTATTGCTCGTGACTGTACCTATCATATATTTACGACGGACCTTAAAAAATGTACGCCTATTGGCTAACAATTATTTGGTTATTATACTTAAATGAATCCGGTATGTTGTATGGTATGTGTTGTAAGCAGAAGAGATTTAGAGTTGGGAACAGTTATGCGTGAGCGAAACTGTTCAGCAATTAGCATTGTACAACGTTATTTTTAGTATATGCGAAACCTGAGTTTGTTCAGAATAAGTAAATGAATCGATTCCAATAATTTTTACTTCATGTTACATACCGTCCCAAAAATATTCAAAAAAGGTTAAAAGTTGGACACCGAGCGACACTACGTAGGTTATCCAATATCCGCGCCGATCGGTTAGGTACCTAGGTACTATTATCAATGAGCGCAAGACGACGCGGCGCGGGTGAGCATGTTTTTGAACGGACAAACAGGTAACTTAACAACCCAGTTACTGTTTAATACGATCTTAGTAAGACTGGCTGTCAGACTTTCGGGCTTCTGACTACCCGTAACGACTGTCAAAGATCCATCAATGACAGCCGGGACCAACGGCTTATCGTGTTTTCCTAGGCACGGACGGGTCTTGGTATGTAAAGATGGTCACCCATTCACAGACCAACCGCGACAAGCGTAGCTTATCCTGATCGATCGACCTGTGCAGCTGTTATTACTTAGCCACGGTGCCCTCGATTTTGACATTCATACAAAATTAATTTAATAATTCAATCTTCTACAGACTGTACTTCGGAGATTGTGCGCAGGAGCTCCACGACCTGATCCCACCATCGCCCTTTTACCAACGGACAACCAGACGTACTGCAGCGTACCATCCGCACTTGGTTGACATCCCCACGAGTCGTACTCAGCGCTTCTCCTCCACTTTTATTATGCACACAGCCAAAGTGTAGAACTCTCTGCTTCCCTCTTCATCTGTGTTCCCCCCCACATTTAACCCAACCAACCAAGATTTAACCAAAAATAAATGGTGGCGCCTTACACCAATTACTTGGGCGGAAATATAAAATTGTATGCGTTTATCCCAGACGCAGGGAGCTGGTTCAATTAAATAGTGGACTGTATAATGCGGGGGTGAAAAGTACGTGGGTAGGTCTGACTTTGCAAAATACGACACGAATTAGGACGACGAAAATTGTACATGGACAAAAGGAATTAGATTCACCATCAATCCTCCACGTCGGCCGGCAGAAGGCTCGACCCTGCTGGATCAGGAGCAGCGCACGAGAGGTCGCACAGACGCCTTTCACAGCACAAACACACACTTTTCGTAGTGTTCCAGATGATAGTTCGTAAATGCTTCGCAACAGTTCGCAACCGTAAATTGGCAATTAATTAACAAGGGAGCATGATTGTCACTGCTCTCGCGGCAAGAGCTAACCCGTCTGCCTTCAAAGCAAGAGTGAACAGGCATTTTCTGGGCACGCGCGTTCCATCATAAACCTCATCTATCGCTTTCCATCAGGTGTGATTGGGGTCAAAGGGAGGCCCATTTAGTAATTTAAAGAAAAATGAGGTGAAATAACTGTAAAGGACTGTATACGCATCAGCTTGAAAATCAAACCACAAGTTCGACTAAGACAAGTCAACTAATAACATTTCCCCCCAGCTAGCAACACAGGCGTGTATTATAGTAATGTCTCCACTTAATTACCGCTGTTTATACATGTAATGATGGTATTTATTATCGCATATAATATACGAACGTAAATGAAACGATTAATTGCTTAGTTAAAAGGTAATGTTTGGTTTCAGTTGTGGACGGAAAATGTGTATTTCATATTTTATCTAGCCATTAAGGGGGTTAAAGGACCTAAACGCAAAAAAACGCAAGTTTTTGAAGTAATAAAAGTATATGATCGACTACAGTAAACAAAATCAGTAAAATATAATGATGTTCTTAGGGATTTAAGCTAGGTAGATAGTGTGTTGAAGATATAAAGATACCTCTAAAAACTTTCTTTTTACATTAAAAACCATACTATATATACATAATAATTATTCTGATTTTTTGTCAGATTATTCTACAAGCAACACACTAAAGCACTAGCGTTTTAATTTTTTAGTCCAAACAATAGATTTTTTGTAAATAGATAATGACTTCATATTTTGCAATAAATTACCAGCGTTGTGTCATCGCGCTTCTCTTTCTTATCTGTGCAGTCCGACAGTGACCGCGCTTTAGATTAGCCCCTTAAACTGTGTACATTTTGTAATGATTGCTTTGACACGTAGGGTTCGTGGCTAAATAATAACAGCCGCAAGGGGTCGGCGTCGGAGTCGGGTCGGGGTCAGTCGAAGGTTAAGCTACACCGGCCGCGGTCGGTTCGTGGATGGGTGACCTTTACAAACCGAGATCTCTTCGTGCCTCAGAAAGCATGTTAAGCCGTAAGTCCCGACAGTCATTCGTAGATCTTTGACAGACGTTGCGGGTAGTCTGACAATCAGTCTTACCATGGGTATCGCGTTACCCAGTAACTAGCTAGTGGAGGCTGACCTCCACAACAGTATTTTACATGAAGTGATATATCTGAGATAGGCAGTCACTTCATGTAAAATACTGGTATTCAGCTGCATCGATAAAAAAAACCCAAACATTTTGCTGTACTGTTTTTGTGGGTCCATAAATTGATTCTATTGATTTATAAGCTTACCACTGCAGCGGTATCTACAACGCCACATGCGAACAACGCGTCATACAGACGTCACGCAAATCCTGCATCGCGCAAGCAGAGTTTACCGCGCAACTAGCATAGATACAACGGCCCGACATGAATCATCGGGCAGTTGCCCGCCAGACAAAACACCCGTCTGGTCGGAGGATCCTCCCTTTTCTATAGAGTATGAGTGGACTTTACACCCTGTTCCTCATACCTCTATACTGGTGACCCCGACGTGATGCATGTGTACATAAAGCCGTGTCTCCTGTGTGTTTTTTCGAAACATTACACAAAAAAATTTATACAAAAACATTTGTTTTCATACACAAGCTGTCTCCTTCGTATTAAAATACTTTTAGTTCGCGTGGCGGTTGAAAATGAAACAAACCCTTCTGAATAGGAGAAGAGTTTGTTTAAAAAACAATCAGCTGTTCCCTATATGTTGACGATTTAAGCGAACATAAATGTAGGGAACAGCTGATTTTGTTTTCGCGATTTCAGGCTTGGTCCCATAGTAAAAGTTGTTCAAAATGATGAGTACAGTCTCCCATTTCGATTTGCCGCATGTTTTCAATTTCACCCTGTATCTAATCTAAAATATCCTTATAGGTTACTGAAGCTGACAGACTCCTTCTAATCGACCTTAGTATCTCACGCACAGCAGTAGCGATTGCGACCACCAGAAAAAAAGTTAAGTAAAGTCAAGTACAGATGCCAGCACATCAAGCTACTACTTTCTGTCAAATTTCTTTAATAGATTTTCAACTTTATCGCTAAAGCCTAAGATTCAAAGTTGATTGGGAAAGTTTGACAGTTTCGGGTGGCTTGATGTGCTGGCGTCTGTACATATTATAATAAGTAAACTGATCAGAGCATAATAATAAAAGTTTATGGTTTTTTTTATTATTATTTATTTATTTAATACTTCAAGCACATAAATGTACAGAGGCGGACTTAATGCCATAGGTATTTTCTACCAGTCAACCTTCGGGTGATGCAGAAAATAACACAATTTTTTTTATTTTTTTATTGCAATTTCTGATGGCTCTTAATGGTCGAAATAAGGAAGTGAATACATAAATGTCATATTTTTTATTTATTTATTTATTTAACCATTTATGTACACACATATATAAACAGACAAGAAAAAACAGTACAGAAAAATAGGTACAAAGGTGATGCTTATTTCATACGAAATCTCTTCCAGCATACCTGCGATAGGACAATAAATAGAGAGATGTAGACAGCGTGCGAAAGAGTAAAGGAGACAAAAAAAAAATAACACATAAAATCTAAAAACAATTCACTTAATAAAACTAAACAAGTATTATGAGAATATACTTACATACTTACATACAAATAAACATACATACTTCCAAAATAAATATCACTAGAATTTTATTAATATAATGCAATTAAAATAATAAATACATACACAACTATGATAACGTGGACAGATAGTGTTCCTTAACTTTTCTTTTAAAAACTGCAACAGTTTGGCAGTCCCTAATTTCAGGCGGTAGTGAATTCCACAGCCGCACCGCGTGCACTGTGAAGGAGTAGGAGTAGAAGTCGGTGGAGTGGGGAGGGGACTTTAGAAGGTTTTTAAGATGCGACCTGCAAGGCGCATCTGAAGGACGGGCATAGGAAAAACGCTCCCGCAGATAGGATGGTGTTTTAGGATTGTGAAGGAGATTGAATAGCAAACACAATATCCGAGAGTTCCTGCGAAGTCGAATGGGGAGCCACTTGAGGATCTTGCGAAAGTTGGAGACATGATCATACTTTTTAAGGTTAAAAACAAAACGAATACAGATATTTTGCAAACGCTCAAGTTTATTTAAAAGCTCCTCGGTGGCATCCAAATAACAGGCATCGGCGTAATCAATAATGGGCTGAATGAGGGTTTGAGCAAGAGAGATTTTGGTGTTCAAAGGCAAGAAGCCCTGGAGACATTTCAACGAATGGAACGTGTAGTGCACTTTGCGACTGACTTGTGCAACATGAGCAGTCCACGACAAGTAAGAGTCCATGGTCACCCCCAGGTTTTTAACCGAATGAGCATATTCAATCTGAACTCCATTCAGACAGAGTGGAGACAGCGACGCAACATCGAGCCTATTCCGCATATACCTGCTGCCGATAATTATGGCCTGGGATTTCCTAGGGTTGATTTGCAGTCCAAATGACCGCGACCACTCACTAATCAAATCCAGGTCACTGTTCATGGCAGAAACAGCGGCTTCCGCATCTTCCCTTAAGAAATTATTGTAAAGCTGCAGGTCGTCGGCATAGAGATGGAAGTAGGAAGAGATGACTCGGGTGATAGAGTTAATAAAAATAGAAAAGAGAAGAGGAGAGAGAACGCCACCCTGAGGCACACCCGCAGTAAGAGAGCACCAATCAGAAGACGACTCGTCGAGACGGACCCGCTGTGAGCGGCCTTTCAGATAGGAGTTAAACCAACTAATAGCGGAAGAGGAGAAATTCAGAGATTTAAGGACCCCAAGGAGGATATCGAAATCGACAGAGTTAAAGGCACTGCTAAAGTCGAGAAGAACAAGTAAAGTGAGAGATTTGTGGTCCATTGCCCAGCGGATGTCATCAGTAACTTTCAACAGAGCCGTTACTGTACTATGACCAGGTCGAAAACCAGACTGAAAAGGACTAAGGAGGTCATTCGCAGATAAAAAGACAAAAAGTTGTTGGTGAACAATATGCTCAAGAACTTTAGAGAGAAATGGGAGGATAGAAATGGGACGGAAATCGGTAGGTGAGACCGGCTTAGGAATTTTGGGTAAGGGTATGATATGAGCTTGTTTCCAGACCTCAGGAACAGTACTAGAAAACAAGGAGAAATTAAAAATGTGGGTCAAAACGGGAAGTAGTGTAGGGAGGATAGGAGAAATCATTCTTGAACAAATATTATCATTACCAACCGCAGTAGAGGAGATAGCACAGATAGATTTTTTGACTTCACTTTCACTCACTTGACTCAATTGAAAAGGAGAACACTGCGGCATTGGTAAACCAGAAAGTTTATTTAACGTTGCTGATCTGACGTGCGGATCAATAGAAACAGGGGGATGTGAGAAATGTTTGTTAAGAGCACACACGTCAATGCCATTACTAGAAACGACTGGAGACTTGCCAATGCCGACAGATTTAAGAAACTTCCAGACTTCAGAAGAGTTACGATTGTCGAGAGAATTATGGAAGTAGCGTCTCTTTGCATCTCTACACATACGCCTGCAGCGATTACGCAGCACCTTGTACGCATTCAAGTTGCGCTCGGAAGGACAGCGTTTTAACCTTCTTTTGGCTCTGTCCCTACTTGCCATCGCATCCTTAATGGTAGGAGTAAGCCAAGGAGCCGGAACATGTTTTATTTTGACTCGACGGATAGGGGCATGCCGGTCAAATAAACTGAGTAATTTGCTGTTAAAAATGTGAACCATATTGTCGATACATGAGCTCTCTAAGACGTCCGTCCAATCGATGCTACCGGCATCACGCAGCAATGCCTCCAGGCATAAGCCTTTGTAGTTCCGAAGGAACATATAATGCGGCTTACGCTTAGGAGGGCGAATCCTGTAAGACATGAAGATGAGGTCGTGGTAAGAAAAACAAGCAGTGAGCTGACCGTGAACAGATACATTATTAGAATTAGAGACAATCATCAGGTCCAACAGAGAAGGGGTGCAATTAGGAGAATGATGAGTAGCAGAAAGAGGCAGTATACTAAGGTTATAAGAAGATAAGATAGATTGAAGTTTGTGAGTACGACTGTCGTTTTTAAGAAGACAAGTATTGAAATCGCCCATCAAGACTACGTGGTCATAAGAGGGACAGAGAACATCTAAAAGCGAATCAAAAGACTCAAAGTAATTAATAGTGAGGTTAGGACTGTAGACGACTCCGAGAAGCATTTTAGCGTGATGCAAAGAAATTTCAAGAAAAAGATGCTCCGCTGACCCCGAGTAGGAAGATGGTGATGTGCTGATAATCTTGTAGGGAATATCAGTACGTAAGTAAATGGCAACACCACCACCCCCTTTCCCAGTTCTATCGTTACGGATAAGGACAAAGCCAGGAAGGGCATAATTAACAGATAAGAGAGAGGGTTTAAGAAAGGACTCGGAGATGAGCAAAGCATCTATATGTGCACTGTTAAAGGAAGCCAGAAGATCTGAGTAATGAGCAGGAACACTCTGGGAATTGATGTGAGCTATGTTGAGATTGTTGGGGAGGTGGGAAAATAAAGAGGTAATCTGATCGCTGAGAGTGAGAGGAGAGGAAGAACCACTCGCTGCACTAAGAAAACTACTTGAAGAGGACGAACAAGAGAAAAAATCATCGTTAAGGTCGACACCGATCATAGTTTGCAAAATTTGTAATATGTATAGTTATGTATGTATAAAAAATAAAACCAAAAAAACAAAACAGATACTAACAATATTAAAACTAGGTACTTAATGTGCATACAACACAATAATAATAATAATTTAAAACGCTCAAATAATATAACACCTAATCGCTGGTGTTGGTAGAGGTTTTAACACAACATTTAAAAACAGGGTATGTAAAAAGTGTAAAAAAGAAAAATTAAGGCATGAATTATGTTAACAGAGGACATTAAGAAATAAAATTAATTAAAAACACAATAAATTAACTAACGTTAATGTCGGCCACAACATTCGCAAACAGCCTATAACAGACGCAAGTGTAACGAAACGTAACGTCAATAAAAAGCAGCAGAAATGACAATCGACACTGACATGACTGACAGACGTCACTGTACTACAGAAAAATAATAAAAACATCTACCGGCCAGCTTAACGTTGTGAAGAAAAATTAACTATAAGTACATGCTTTGGGTAGATTAACAAAAGGAAAATATAAATTAAAAGTGTACCGACATTATACGAAAGTGTTACAAAATGCTGAACGAAAAACATGCAAGGGGACGTCTAAATCGGCCAACTCAGCGACGAGCCTTCCTCACAACCTTACTTTTGGGGGTTGCGGCTACTGACGATGTAGATGCGACTGGTGGCGAGGTAGAAGCGGCCGACACGGGAACATTGGGCGCGGCAGCACTGGCCGGAGCGGGGAATAACGCGATTAAAGTTTCAAGCTCACCCATGGATGCAATCTTCCGGCGTGTCTTGTCCGGCGTTAAAACAATAACCTTGCCCTCTGCAGACCAGCAGCTATTGATGCTAAAATGCTTGCGGGCAGCAATAAAAACCTGGTGCCGTGTCTTGGTCAGGAACTCTGAAATGGTGATGCCGCTGCCTTTGAGTGTAGTTTTACCGTCCCAAACTAACCGACGATGCTCCATGCCATTAAAACGCACCAACACCGGTCTTGTTTTGCCCTGGGAGGCTCCCAGTCTGTGGCATACGTCCAAGTGATCCAATTTAATGTCATCGATCAAAAGCTGTTTTGATATAATATGGAGAACCGCATCACACAGCTTTTCATTAGGCTTCTCTGGAATACCGTGAAATAGCAGGATCTTACTTCGCATTGCAGTCTCATGTCTGTCCAGGCTCAAAGATAGGAGTTCTATCTGAGTTTTGAAGTGAGCAAACGTTTTGCAAACGAAGGATTTAAACTCTGTGAAGTCCAGCGAAAGAGCAGCAAGGTCCGAGTGTGCAGGGTCCGTTCCAGCAGTAGCTCTCAGTAGCTTGTCCTCATACTCGCGCATGCGAGAGCTGAACAGCTTCTCCAGTTCTTCCATACTGTGCACAAGTTTGCTGTCCATGGTTGGTTGGAGTATCTCAAGTGTTGTGGTTGTAGAAAAGTAAAAGTGAAAGGAAATTCCAAGCGAAGGTGGGTTTACTGGTTAATTAGCACATAAATATATTGAAAAAGAAATAATTAACTATTTTAAAATAAATATTAAATAAGAGAGCAAAAAATAACGTATATATGTCAAGTCTACCCACGTGGGAAAAAACATACATTTTACATTAACCCTAGGTTTGTGTCCAGTGTCAACTTTAACCGGCCACTCGTGCTTGGCCAGACTGGCAGCGCGGGCGCGGGGCGGGTGTGGCGCAACGTACACAAACATAAGAACTTCATTTGAGTGTCTATAGTGTGCCGGCGGGTGCGGTGAGCGGCGAGGGCTGCTTGGCGCGGGGATCGCGCGGGAAACTCACGTCATAGCTCGTTCATACAAGTGGCCGAAGTAGGCGCGCGGGCGGCCCACGCGGGGACCGGGGTTCTCAAACTAGTTCGAGCTTTTTTCTAGTAAAACAAGCCTTCTTCATCCATATTATATTTTGACAAACACTGGACACGACAACACGCAGAACGCAGTCGCTCTCGACTGCGGACAGGCAGAACGCGCGCGTTCCCGCACCCGCGCCGCTCCCCGCCCCGCCATGCCAGTCTGGCCAAGCACTCAGCAATAGCCAGTTACTACCTCGTTAACATTAATGGATGTAACGATGGTTCATCTATGAATACGAATGTACGATATTCTCTTGGACATTGCGGTATTTAAATTAATGTACATTTATTGCTTTTTATACATTAAAGTGGGATTATGATACCTAGGAATGAGGAAAACAGTTATTTCCCAGGTTTAATTGACTTCACAGTTGGCATAACTGCAGGTCAAAAGGTTAACAAAATAATAGTAAATAATTTTACTACTTGACTACCTAACTGACTGACGTTATGTCTGGCAGTGCTTGGGTTAAATAGTTTCTGCGGAATATTCATTTGATTTGAAAAATCTATAAAAAGGTGTTTCAAATTTATTTAATAATTTATTTTTTCTGAAATTCAGATGAATTGGTACCTGTAAAATGTAAACTAGGTGCTCAAAACTCTGAAGCAAAACATCGTGAGGAAACCGGCATGTCCTAGAACCAAAAATTTGAAGATATGTGACATCCACCATCCCGCACTGGGCCCGCGTGGTGATTACGGCCCACTCCCTCTCATCTAGAGGAGGCCTGTGTCCCAGCAGTGATAATATAACGTTATATTATATTATATTATATTATATTATATTATATTATATTATATTATATTATATTATATTATATTATATTATATTATATTATATTATATTATATTATATTATATTATATTATATTATATTATATTATATTATATTATATTATATTATATTATATTATATTATATTATATTATATTATATTATATTATATTATATTATATTATTATAGGCTGATTATATAACTTATGTAAAGAAGTTGAGGTTTTTGCTATCACATTTTGTTGCTTCACATGGTCTGGGGTTTTTGACTAAAAATGTTATAAACAAGCAAAAATCTAAAGGAAAACTGAAAGAGAGAAAGAAAAATGCGTTTTCTGGCATAACAGCAAAATATATATACCATAAAACAATAAAAACAGAAAACAAACATTATAATGCCAAAAGGGCCTTATTTTTTTTTATTTTCTTTCAGTTCTGCCTATAGTCAGATGACAACACAAGGTGTACCACCTGATGCTGATTTTCAGCTGCAGCCGACGAGTGCCATTCGCTTGAATAACAAAGACATAGGGAAGTGTGTGTCCGTTATAATAAATTAAGAGAATTAATTAAATGTGATAATAGAGATAACCTTATACAAAATGAAATTTAATGTTGTGACATACGTGTGTGTGTGTATGTTGTATTATACTACTGTACTCTCCATTCTATTCTCCAAAGTACACAGCGCAAAACATAACGGTACCTCCCCATCAAGCAAGCAGCAGAAATTATAAGTTACCGGTAGCACTACCATTTAATTTTACAACCTTTTTAACGTCACGAAATAATACAAAGCAATTATCATATTTCATTAACAGCAAAACATAAATTTGCCACATTGCCCGTTAAAATGTACAGTGGTCATTGATGACAGTTAGTGCTTATTGTTCCAAGTCGCCAGTCGTTTGGTGTAAGAGAGAGGCGTGTTGCCACAAAATACAGATAGTACAGAAGGCAATCACATGTACAAGTATGTACTTCACTTTTCATACGGCGGTCGCGCTAGGGTTGTTAACTTTGGCCTATGCACAAAAAACTATCGTGGTAGTGGCACTCGTACCTAGTTGTTTGATTTATGGTTGAGCTTATTCTACAATAGTAAAACAAGACAATAAACATAGTATTACAATACAAAAAGTTTACAGAACAAAAACATATAAAATTTTACATTTAACAATTTACACTACGTATCGAAAATCCCTAATAACTTCAAAACGGATTACCCTATTTACACAATTTATTTTGACCCATCCGTTTTAGATCTAAACCTATTAAATGACACTAAAAATAACACAAACAAAAAATCATGTTTTCAACTTACGTAAAAGTTGGTGGCGTGAATTAACCTTACAAAAAGTTACTTCATGTATACTGATTCAAAATAGGAAACTATTATATAAATCGAGCTTAGAGAGGCATTTTTTTGTTGCTCCATTTTTGTACTTCATAGACGCGTGTCTCAAGCGGATCGCATCCTCGCTCGCACTACTCCCAACCCGTCCGAGATAACGTGTCCGTTGCTCGAGCGCGCTTTGTATGTAGATTGCCTTCTGTACTATCTGTATTTTGTGGTATTGCTCTGTCCGTTTGTTTTACGCACTTGTTTAAGTGTTTATTGTGTGTTTATAGTGCATTTAAGGGTTACAAGGTTTTATGAGGATTGGCTGAAATGTAATAAAGATTATAGGGTTGATGAAACGTTCTTAATATGTATGGGTATGCGAAAATGTGTAAGTAAGAAAGTGAGTCGTTCTTTTTGCGATGCAGCGATGTCTAAAAAGGAGGGTCATATTTTAGTTTACAAAGATTACAGATATACTACGAATGTAAGATTTTTTTTTTTACAAAACAGCATAATTGATACCTTATAATTATTATCATTCATTGGGGGGCCCGTGGCTTAGTTAAAACAGCCTCACGGGTCGATCGATCAGGTTAAGCTACGCTTGCCGCAGTTGGCCCGTGGATGGGTGACCATCTTCACATACAGAGATCCCTCCGTGCCTCGGAATGCACGTTAAGCCATTGGTCCCGAAAACATAGCGAGGAAACTCAGGAAACCGGCATATCGTAGAACCAAAACTTCGAAGACCTGTGTCATCAACTAATCACTTGGTGGATTACGGCTCACTCTCAGAGAGGAGGCCTGTGTTCCAGCAGTGGAAACAATATACGGGCTATTCCGCTATTGGTAAGACATTAACAACCTCTTAAGAGGTCACTGTACTCATCATTATGAACAACTTTTACTATGGGACCAAACGTGAAATCGCGAAAAAAAATCAGCCGTTCCCTACATTTTGACGAGTTACATGAACATAAATGTAGGGAACAGCTGATTTTTTTTTTATAAAAGCTGATTATGATGAACAGATTTTGGAAAATTATCGTCCTCTATAAACGATGTAGGGTTGAGGGGCCCGTGGCTAAATAATAACAGCCGCACAGGTCGATCGATCAGGTTAAGCTACGCTTGCCAAGGTTGGTCTGTGGATGGGTGACCATCTTTACATACCGTGACCCCTCCGTGCCTCGGAAAGCACGTTAAGCCGTTGGTCCCGGCTGTCATTCGTGGATCTTTGACAGTTGTTACGGGTAGTCAGAAGCCCGAAAGTCTGACAGCCAGTCTTACCAAGGGGTATCGTATTACCCAGTAACTGGGTTGTGGAGGTCAGATAGGCAGTCGTTCCATCTAAAATACTGGTATTCTTCTGCATCCGGTTAGACTGGAAGCCGACCCCAACATGGTTGGGAAAAGGCTAGGCAGATGATGATATAAAATATGTAGGGTTCTTATTATATATACCTGCCAGAAAGATAAACAAGTGGGCAGACCCAAGGACTAAGCTAGTTTTTATAAGGCATCACAATAATAGAGATAAAATCTCGGTGACAAGCATTTTATTGATTCACACTTCGACGTCCTTATAAGTCGATTGTAATTGACAAAAAAATAGTTTTTCTCTTCGTATCCTTGAGATCTTTACCAAAGACTTTATAAGGAGTGTGAAGGTGATAATACATTAATTAGTTTTAATGAATTTACACAGTTTGTATGATACGGATTCCTTTTACAGACTTGGGAGATTTTTTTTTTTTTTGAAATGGGTTTGGTCTTGATTCTAGTCTAGGTCAGAGGTGACAGAGACAAAGTCGACGATGGAGTGAGCTTACCCAGAAGAAGCCTTACTCTTACTTTGAAGAGATGAAGGATGTTTTTTTTTTTTTTTTTCTTGTTTCGCGGTTAAGGATCGTAAATGTAATATGTATCGATACCTAGTTCCTTGATTGAGTTCTAAGATTACACGTGCCATTCATTATCATCATCATCACCGTTTCAGCCGAAAGACGTCCACTGCTGGACATACGCCTCCCCAAAGCACCCACTTCGACTGGTACTCTAATTGCTTAACATATAAATCTCAATCTGAATCATTTAGAAAAATATTGCTAAACCATCACACTAATATTATAAAGGCGAAAGTTTGTAAGTGTGTGGGGGTGTGTGTGTGTGTGTGTTTATAAGTTTGTTACTTCTTCACGCTCAAACGGCAGGACCAATTTTGATAAAACTTTGTATGGAGGTAGCTGACATCCTGGATTAACATATAGGCAATTTTTTAGCCCGATATTCCCAAGGGATCGACATTTACACGGGTAAAACCCCAGGGCGCAGCTGGTTGCTTCATAAGTTCGAAAAATGTGTCTGCTCAACAACGTAAATAACGCAATGAATGTTGTTGAATTGTCAAAATGAAGCCCATTGCTACTGATAGTGTGTACGCAACTACCCCGCAGTTCTATGCTTCCCGCATCTAGCGGATTCCTGCGGCCTTCACAAAGTCATAGATCGGTCACGTGCTATTATGTAATTCCACTAATATTAATAAATTCGTCGTTCCAGCCGATAGACGTCCACTGCTGGACATAGGCCTCCCCCAATTTTGGGAGGGTTTGCCATAATCGCCACGCTTGGCAGGCGGGTTGGCGATCGCAGTATGGTATGATGGTGGAAGACATAGAGAACGCTGCTGCTCATTCTCCGGTACGATCCTTAATAAATTAATAGCTTAATATTAATAAATTAATAGTTTAAAAACACTGGAAAAACACGCGTACAAGACTTTTCTAAGAAATCCAAAACAGCTATGATACGAATTTCCATAATGAAATTCCAGTTCATATCTTCCGGCTCCATCATCAGATCAGTTCGACAGTACCATATTATTGTATTGTCATCAGAACTACATACAGCTGCCAATTTTCATTACGCTACGAGCCTTGGAAGACGGTTAAATTAGCTACCTTAGATTCCATTACATAGTTAGTTACATACAGGTCGACCTAATAAAAACTATAATTGTTAATAATTGTTAACTATAATTGTTACTTCTTCACGCTCAGACGGCTGGACCAATTTAGATAAAATTTTGTATGGAGGTAGCTGACATCCTGGATTAACATGAGGCTACTTTTTATTCCGATATTCCCACGGGATCGACACTTATGTGGGTGAAACCTAAACTACACAACTAGCTGCTCCATACGATTTCGCCCACATAAGTTTCGATCCTGTGGATATATCGGGATAAAAAGTAGCCTAGGTATATGTTAATTCAGGGTGTCAGCTACCTCCATACCAAATTTTATCAAAATTGGTCGAGCCGTTTGAGCGTGAAGAAGTAACAAACATACTCACAAACTCTCTAAATGTAAATTATTGTAAAAAGTAGGAAGTAGGATTCTTGGAAATTTAAAAAAAATACATGAAATTGGGTTTCCTCGAATTCCATGAATTTTCGCCTAAGCTTTAAGTTAAGGGGTGCTTATTATAGCAAATGGGTCACACCGCACACGGTCCTGGAAGGAATACGTCTTTAACTAAGTCATATTTTTCTAATACCTAAACAACAATATTATTCAGGCCAATTGCTACTCGAAAGTTACTCACTTCTCTTTATCTTCAACTTTCAAAGTGGACGTGAAGATAATGATGAATCTCTCACCACAAACCGTTCACAAGGCACTTCTCATTAGTAGCGCATGTCTTACGGCCGCTCCCTACATATTTGAATACGCCCACTATGCACTGAAACCGTTAAATAAGTGTAAAATTTCATTTGCGTATGTTAAACTTACTTAAGCATCACTTGATGATTCTAAACACGACTTGTTTAGTGAGCAAATAGTTTGTTGAAACTTTTTTATGATGAGTAAATTGGCAGACGTAATTAGGTAAGTACCTAGTTAGTACCGGTAGGTATGCGTCCGGTTCGCCCACATGTTTTCGCACGAATTTTTGGGAGGAAAAACTATACCTGGACCGGAACCTGTCGTGCCCATCCCCTTCAACCAACTACGCAGGTGGTTACAGGGGCACACTAGAACACAAGCAGGAAGCTGGTGGACGTCGTCACCAGGCTGCAGGCAATCCAAGGAAGCTATGCCATTATTGGATGACAAGCTAACCAGGCGTTTGTTACGACTGGACCTAGTAACGGGACACTGCTCGCTGAACAAACACTTCCACACAATAGGCATAACGGACAGTCCCCTGTGCAAGGCTTGCATGGAGGCTGATGAAACCATTGCGCATGTGCTCTTTGAGTGCACAGGCGTCACCCAGATTAGGTCAGAAACCCTCGGGACACCCAAATCGTACACAGATGTTCTCAACAGACCAGGAGGCTTAATCAGCTTCTGGAGAGAGGTGGTGGCTGGAATAACCACCGACAGCCGCCATGGCCCACGCACAATGGTCCATTTGAAGGACTAAGTGCAGAAACCAAACCCATAGCATAGAACATAGAACAACCTCTATGAAATAGGTAATTTCAAATCTTTCACGCTATGTTTACGTCATCATCTACATAATTATGTAGATTATTATTATTGGCTGATTAGCCTATAATGTTCCCACTGCTGGGATACAGACCTCCTCTTGGTGAGAGGAACGTCATCATCTGTCTAGCCTTTCCTCAAGTATGTTGGGATCGGCTTCCAGTCTAACCAGATGCAGCTAAATACCAGTATTTTGTGTGGAGCGACTGCCTATCTGACCTCAACAACCTAGTTACTGGGTCGATACCGCTTGGTTACCGCTTGGTATAATACTGGTTGTCAGACTTTCGGGATTCCGACGAGCTGTAACGATTGTCAAAGATCCTGAGTTTGTGTAGTTTATAGCTGGGTCTTCTCTAGAGATGGGCCTAAACGTTAAAAATAATAACACTGCTAAATGCTAATGCTAAAACTAATTAACACTTAAAATTATCAGTTATATTTAGCAACTGTTAATTTAATCACCGACAGATTGCTAATAAAATTAATTCTCATTTCCTTCATGCCTGACTTAACAATGAACACAAAATAAACAGTTCACAGTTGCTAAATTGCTAAATGCTAAGTTGAAAACATTTCAATAGAGACGGAACAACATTTTGTATCCTTTCCTTTCTTTTGTACAAAGCCGTCTGCCTGCGGCCTGCAGTGCAGTGGGTTAGAGCGAGACAAATATATATCAATCTGTGTGTGGACTGTGTGGTGCGGGTTAGTAGTAGTCTAGTCTAATAGGCCTTTTAGTAGTACGCAGAGTACCTGACGCCGCGCCGCTGCCATTATTATTAATTTGTTATCTGTGTTAATTTCTTAATTTCGTTACCTAGTAGGCTAAAATAGTGTTTACATGTGAGATGTGACTGCTATATTTAACAGCTATTTTAAAATTTATTTAACAGGTGTTGACACTAAATAAATATAGCAGTGTTAATTTAGCAGCTTATTAATTTTAGACCCATCTCTAGTCTTCTCCATGAAAACTTGCACCTAACTTCTGACGTTTTATGACGTGCATTCCCGTTGTTCCCGTAATCTGTGTTCCCGTTATGGGGACAACGAAACGTCATAATTATACTTCCTTACCGTTGTCCCCTTATGACGTATGGGCAACGGCGACAACGGACAATTAAGATTTCACGTTCCTTATATAAGTGCTCATGTAGGTTTATGTGAAGAAAAATTTTGTTTTTGATTTTATTAAAAATCAATTTGCAACTGTCATTCTTCTGAAAGTTGTATAACAAGGCTTTGTAACACGACAAATTGACGTAGGCACGTAGGGTACCAATTTGCTAAACAATTATTTTACCCAAACTGTAGTATTAACTAAATCAATGTTTTAAATTGGAAAGTTGTGTGTACAAATTGTTTTTTGTTTGTTTTTACAAACTTAAGTATCTACAATAACTTCATTTATAATTTTATGGTACTAAGGTCTGATTTTTCCATCGCCAGATAACTTTTATTCGAAGAATAAAATTGACGTTTGACAGTTTTTGTATGAAATAACTGTCAAAATTTCAAAATTATTCCGCCGATAAAGTTATCTGGCGTTGAAAAAATCAGCCCTTATTATAATTAAATTTCAATTACACGTGCATTCTTGTTCGACTCGACGATTTCTTTGCATAAACTGTCTTTCTTTACATAAAATAATATAATCTTGCAATATTATTGTTATTCATAGTCTCACTATTAACCGCTCGTGTAATTACAGACACAATTAAAAAGCATTTAGTCTCGCGTAGATCTACGTTCCGGCAGACTTAGGGTTAAAAATGATTAGTAGGTAAAGTCCTCCAGACCTGATTTCGGCCATGGTAACCTCAGCGGAGACTAGCCATCGTCGCGGGAGATATATAGTGCACGAGTGTGTGCGTAGACACAGGCGCACTCTCTCTGCCCTCACTCTCATAGTCCGATGGGACGGCAATCCGACAACCCGCAGAGAGATCAGGCGCAGGTCCAACGGCTTAACGTGCTTTCCGAGCCACGGGGGTATCACACCGCCGACTTCCAAACTCCGAGCTGTTACTAAGAAATTCCCAATGGAAAACCCAATAACACTTTGCCCGAAACGGGAGTCGAACCCAGAACCCCACACGTAGAAATCCTCATACGTAGAGTCCCAAGCAATAATGCCTTTACATAAGTCCGTTAGGTCATATGTTTCAAACAATATCTGTGACCTTAGCACTTTGCACCCATGTACCGACTTTCAAGCATCTTATTCATATTTTATGAGTGAAGAAGATCCACACTTTAGATATATTACTTGGAACCAGTTTCCATAAAACATTGTGTGTATGTGTTACTGTTAATGAGCGAACACTGGAATGTTCGGAAATTTTCCGGAATAGACACCTAATTACACAGTGTTAAAATAGTTCCCTAAACCAAACCAAATACGAAAAAGATAAAAAATCCGATTATTTTATTTCATATAAACTTACTTATGAAACGTCAGAAGCTAGATGCATGGTGCAAAGAAAAGTGTTGTGCGCTAATTTTAGGGATTCATGAAGAAGCCTCCTCGTGTAGAGCAGTTTGTTTTGCCAGTTACTCAACTGAACCGAGTGCTCGACGCATCCTGGACAGTCACATCCAACACCTTATTTGACTGGCCAATTCTTCTTTTGCGGTGGTAGGGCTAACGCTCGCCTGGTTTGCGACCACCCTCCCACCGGAGTCCGGCGTCAAGCAGCCTGCTATGTTTCGTCGATGCGGGGGAGTTCCAGTGCCTTAGGCATCTTCTGGGCACGCTCGTTCCATCATAGACCTCATCTATCGCTTTCCATCAGGCGTGATCGAGGTCAAGACCGAAGCCCATTCAGCAATAAAAACAAGTATATAATAGTATCATGAGGAAGCTTATGTGCAAATATTCATTTGGGACTTTTTTAACCGACTTCATCGCTTGAGATGACACGAGCTGTACTGACAAACACATTCCTGCTGTTGGGAAAATGGTTAGTAAGTCAGCTAAGTTGATAGCGGGACATGACTGCATAAGATACGCTGAATATTTTTTCCATTGTCATGTTTCTTTAGCTATTTATTCATGTTTTTTTAGCTAATTTACGAAATAATTTCTGGAAGAAGAGTCACAACAACTTACATTAATCATTATTTCTCTACCTATTATATATCTACTACAGAAGGCCAAACATTGACCAACATCCAAACTTGAACAGCAAAACACATACACCGTAGTACACTGCACTTATTTGGCGCAGCCTTGGGACCCACAATATTGTTTTAAGTTGTATTTTCTTATGTATTTGAAGTGAAAACTTCATAGGCGCGTTGGGCATTTTTGAGATAGGAAAAAACCATTGAACTCGAAACACTGTTACCGACACCGCGCTACATTCGGATGTGTTCGGCTGTCCTCGGGATGTACTCGGTTTTATGTCAGTGAGTGATTGCAAAGTATTCTGTTTGTGTTTTGTTCTCACTTCTGTCGGCACCGAGTGCCACTGTTTTTATTTTTGTGTGAATATTGTGTGCCTTACTTAACCTGGGTCACATAAACTTATTTCCTTTCTTTCTTTACAAATTTTCTTTAAAAAAAAATGTCTCTGACGCTATTAAGAGCGTTTACGCCGAACGGCAATTCATACAAACTTTCAAGCCCTTTTTTTCGAAGTGAATGAACTGATTTTAATGAAACTTCGTACGTATAAGCAAAATACAAAGGTCTAAAAAGTTAGTAGAGAACATTTTCGAAAAATAGTGTTACAGCCAAATTAGACCGATTTTAAACTTTCCATAGAAACAGATATTTCCAGTTATCTTTTTTTATATTTAACATTTCGAAAATGTTCTCTACTAACTTTTTAGACCTTTGTATCCTGCTTATGCTTAGGAAGTTTCATTAAAATCCGTTCATTAATTTCGAAAAACAAGGGCTTGAAAGTTTGTATGAAATGCCGTACGGGGTAAACGCTCTTGAGGACTGTTTTCTATTAGTATATTTATCTAGTAAGATCATACATTGACTATTCTTCCAACTGTTACCGCAACACATACACCGTAGTGCATGTTGTCGTGTGAAAACAATTTCCCTTACGCTATTGAGCGCTGTTTTCAATGGCTGCTGTGACGTCGACAACATTGTATTCAATAACCTATATTGTCGGACTAAACTAAGTGCCTGTGCGCAGATAGGTGGAGCGCACACTGAGAATAGAGTTTCTAATTTTTTTTTAATTTAATCTTGAAAATTATTACCCATCAAAATCTGGGGAGGCTTTGTGACATATCATAGGCAAAGCAGAAGTTTGGCCCAGTGGTAACGGCTGCGACTTACGAGTTGTAGGTCGTAGGTTCGAACCCAGACAGGCGCTTTACTTTTTGTAAATTATTTTATCACTACTGCTCTCAAAACGGTGAAGGAAAACATCGTGAGGAAACCGGGCATGTTCTAAAACCAAAAATTCGACGGCATGTCACATCTACCAACCCGCACTGGGCCCGCGTGGTGGATTATGCCCACTCCCTCTCACAGGGAGAAGGCCTATGTCCCAGCAGTGGGAACATTATTATGTTGATTATAGAACTGTTCAAGTCAAGTTTAACTCATCGAATTTATTATTATTTATTTTAATTAGTGACACAATAGAAAGACAATTGCTTATGTCGAACTTTGTAACTTAAGAGCGTTTACGCCGAACGGCATTTCATACAAACTTTAAAGCCCTTATTTTTTTAAATGAATTAACCGATTTTAATGAAACTTCAAACGCATAAGCAGGAGACAAGGGTCTAAAAAGTTAATAGAAGACATTTTCGAAAAATAGTGTTACAGCCAAATTAGACCGATTTTAAATTTTCCATAGAAACAGAGATTTCCAGTTATCTGTTTTTAAATAAGACATTTCGAAAATGTTTTCTACTAACTTTTTAGACCTTTGTATCCTGCTTATGCGTGTGAAGTTTTATTAAAATCGGTTCATTCATTTCGAAAAATAAGGGCTTGAAAGTTTGTATGAAATGCCATACGGCAAACGTAAACGCTCTTAAGATATTCAAAAGATTAATAACAAACTTGTAATTTTTCTCTTTTATTTTCCACAGACGCAGTTCATCCCACTGTGCGCTGCGCCTATAGCGGAAGCAGCGCGTGCGTCGATTAATACACGTAGCTGTCGCGGTAACAAATTGTGCGCCAAATGAATGCCGATTGAAACCACCGACGAATGGATTACTTTCCAATGGGATTCAGGAAGCATTATCAAGCTTTATAATTTACTTTAATATGGAAGAAAATAACTCAGTTAGGAATGGTTACGATGTCTTAGAACTCAAGCAAAAACACTATTTTGTTGATTAGGAAGTTTCTGTGCACTTTTATAATTTGTATCATGAAGATATTAGCATGGACGTCCGCGTCCACGTCACGGTATCATTATAAAGGTACGAGTTCGTAGCCGACCGCAGACAGCAGCAGCAGATGACGTGTCGCCTCGACACTACTCGTTTGTATGTATTTCTATGGAATACCTTCCGCAGCAGCTAGCGACACGTCCCACGACCGCAGGCGTCGTGTCGCCCGACCGCAGATCAGTAGTGCCACCAACGCTGGAGCGACAGCACGTTGATGTTTCTCAAAAAATTAGTTTTCCGATTCCGAGGAAAAAAAACTGATAAACCAGGTGGCCCAATATCCAGTGCCGGATTAGCCCATAAGCAAATTAACCAATTGCTTAGGGCATGACGTCTCAGGTGGCACCATAAGGCAGAAACAGCACCGAAACAGTATTTGCTAGCACATGAAGGCAAGGCTGTTTATCAGCAAGATATTACAAGACCCAAAAGTCACTCTAGCTAGAGATGTGTGCCAATCGTGTTTTGACAAAATAC
Source organism: Mesoligia furuncula (assembly GCA_916614155.1). Lineage (NCBI taxonomy): Eukaryota > Metazoa > Arthropoda > Insecta > Lepidoptera > Noctuidae > Mesoligia > Mesoligia furuncula. The sequence goes on from OU744808.1 coordinate 23,152,590, forward strand.
GAGGTGAGACTAGTGGATAGGAGGGCCTACAGGCGTGGATTGCTTAGGGCATCAAGTACTCTTAATCCTGCACTGTACGATGCATTTCACAAAAACTATATATCTCTATATTTGTATAATAAAGACAAGTCATCGTTGTCTTCTTCCTCTTCTAAGAAAAGATACAAAACTGAATCGCGATTGCTAATGCCAAACAGGTCAGACGTCTTGTCTCACGGAACATTCAGAACTAACTGGAATACTGCGCTGCCGTCTGCTGCTGCAGCCATCTGCAGTTGGGTCCGGAATCATGACTGCACCGACATGACGCTGCGACGTGTCGCTACGACATGTCGCAACGTCACGTCGTATGCTGCTGCCATCTGGAAGTTAAATGTATGGAAATATAATATGACGACGCTTTTAAATTTCCGTCCACGATAATTTTATAACGTGCTCGTATCTTACACTTTATGCACGTGGACGTTCACGAGAATATCACCACGGAAAAAATATAAATGCGCACCTTGGGTATCGATTCTCGACTAAGTTTTTGGCAGCTCTAAAACTGGAACTCTACAGATCTGTTGTTCCTTCATGATCATTATCGTTTGTATAGAATTAAAAGTATTCGAATATTTCTTTTGTTTTTTCTTATATTAAGTTGAAAGCTGAGTTGAGAGTTGTCTGTGTGGTGCCGGACTTAAAGAATTGCACCACCCCTTACTTGCCGTGGGTGTCGTAAAAGGCGACTAAGGGTCTTACCGGAGAATGGGCAGCAGCGTTCTCTATTTATTCCACCATCATACCATACTGCGATCGCCAACCCGCCTGCCAAGCGTGGCGATTATGGCAACCCCCCCCCCAACATTGGGGGAGGCCTATGTCCAGCAGTGGACGTCTATCGGCTGAAACGACGAGTTGAAAGCTTACCTGCCTCTACAAACGTTTTGTTAATTAAACAATCATGTTAATGAACTAAATAATTTATTACAAATAGAAATATGAAGACACTTTAGACAGAGTTGATCATATTTTTTTTTTAAAACGTTATCCTCCTTTCGGCAGTCGGGCAACACATACTATTTTACTAGAAATGCTTCTAAATAAAATAAAACATACCTTAGAAAACGGTTTGAAATATGTTAGGTACTATGCGCAACGTCTGTAGCGGAAGCTGCGCAACTCGCGCAGGAGTCGATTAATACACGTAGCCGTCGCAGTAACAAATTGCGCGCCAAATGAATGCCGATTGAAACACACGGCACTTTCCACTGGATTGAGGAAGCTGAACTACTATTGTGAATCTAATTGATTTATTGGAGGTGTAGAAATGCATTACTTTATTACTGTTTTATTTTACTAACAGTTGAAAACAGTATCTGAGCAATTTATCAAGGTAGAATTACCTACACTGAAGCGACTATTACAAAACAATTTACTATCCACCTTTTCAGGGTTCCGTAGCCAAATGGCAAAAACGGAACCCTTATAGATTCGTCATGTCTGTCTGTCCGTCCGTATGTGACAGCCACTTTTCTCCGAAACTATAAGATCTATACTGTTGAAACTTGGTAAGTAGATGTATTCTGTGAACCGCATTAAGATTTTCACACAAAAATAGAAAAAAAAACAAAAAAATTTAGGGTTCCTCATACTTAGAACCGAAACCCAAAATTTTTTTTTTTCATCAAACCCATACGTGTGGGGTATCTATGGGGAGGGTGTTCAAAAATGATATTGAGGTTTCTAATATCATTTTTTTCTAAACTGAATAGTTTGCGCGAGAGACACTTCCAAAGTGGTAAAATGTGTGTCCCCCCCCTGTAACTTCTAAAATAAGAGAATGATAAAACTAAAAAAAAATATATGATGTACATTACCATGTAAACTACCACCGAAAATTGGTTTGAACGAGATCTAGTAAGTAGATTTTTTTTAATACGTCATAAATCGTAAAAACAATTTACCATTCATTCAATCAACTCAAAAATAAAATAAACATTTAATTTCATAAACATAAACCTTATGCATAAACCCGGATGTTACGGAACCCTCGGTGCGCGAGTCCGACTCGCTCTTGCCCGGTTTTTTTGTTATTGTGAAATTGCTTAGGTACCAGAGGGGAAATTCTCGAAAAATACCTCTAATTTCCCTAGATTTTTGACAACTTTTTGACATTAATTGTCGCTGAGATGAGATAGCGACTAGATTTTAGCGTTTTTTGAGATATTGGTGTGTAACCTAACTTACCTAACTATTCATCTGGTATAATACGTTTATTAGTAAGGGTTAGCCGGTAACTTTCTAGCAGTAATCAAACGCTTTTATATATAGGACAGATTTGAGAGGGATTTACACGTCTCCATAGACGATATTATTTTTTAATTATTAAGAAAAAAGAAGGGACCTGTCTGGAATTTTCCACAACTACTTTAACAATTACTAATCAAACAAATTAACAGATAAACAAAGCAACGCAAAAGGAAACATAAGAAACTCAAAAGAAATTTATAGAAAAAAGATGGCGATATTTCATTATCTGTAACTAGCGACTCGCCCTTACTTCGCACGGTTTTTACGACTTGACAAAGCATCGGGATTTCTTTATGATACTTATGTAAGTTTAATATTATCGTGTTATACACCTTCCGGAGTAAATTCCAGAAATGACGATGAGAACCGCGTCAAAATTCATTGCGTAGTTTAGAAGAACAACGCGGTCTCACAGACAGAGACGAAAAGTGACTTTATGAACTGTACAACTTTTACTATGGGATCAAACCCGAAATCGCGAAAAATAACCATCTGTTCCCTACTTTTTGACGAGTTATACGAACATGTTCCGTACATTTATTTTGCACAGCTGATTTTTTTTCGCGTTTTCAGGATTGCTCCCATAGTAAAAGTTGTTCATAATGATGAGTACAATGACCTGTTAAGAGGTTGTATATGTTTTACCAATAACCCTGTATACAGGATGAAATTTAGTAGGTGCGACAAATTAAAATTCTAATTCAACGTGTTGTACAGTAAATTTAGAGCATGTCAATAAGGAAAGCAATGCACGTATGTGCTCCTAGGCAAGCGATTTGGCAACGACGTTGCGCGCCCTTTTTTTTTCTTTATATAGGAACGGTCAAAATTAGGTAAATACTGTTAGTTCAACGCGTTGCCAACTTGCTTCATGTTGTGAACTCTGCGATGAATAGTTTGCTTATCGGGCGAAAATTTGTACTATAATTTTCTTATTTGATTTGATAATATTGAAAAAAAAATTTTTTACTGAAATAACGATAAATTCGTGTCTACTTGAAGGCAATAACTTAGTTTGTATCTAAGACGATAATTACACGCTTTTTTCCAAGAATTTATATTAGGGAAATGACAATTTCTAATGAGTATGTAACATTTACTGCATCTCCTAAACAAAATAATGTAAGACCGTGTTTAAGACGAGCGCTAATTCTGTCGACAAACTGTCTCGCAGTTTATGATTTATGTGTACAAACAAGTGTTTGGTCCAAAATAAATTATTTATTTATTATTATTATAATTCATATTTCGATTTGTCGCACGTTTTCCATTTCATCCAGTATAGTTACAGAAGAAGAACTGAAAACAATAGTTTCATTAATTGGTAAAGTATTAAAATCGTTCGCGCTAATCAAGTTGTGAGTAAAACATTTAGTCATGGCGCTGAGTAAGTAAGTTGGAGTGACTGTGCTTGTTAGTTATATTGTTTTATTTGTCCTTCCTTCCTCAGTTCAGCCGATGTTTACAAGCTATAATTATTGTACTTCCTCCTTGCTGAGCAAAATGCCTATAAATGGTACAGTTTCAACGAAAAGTAAATTATGTTGTTAGGGCTAATAAAACTGCAAAATAAAACCATTAGTCAAGGAAATAGGTGATCCCTTTCTAGACATGTAGTCACAGAACCAGATAATGATGTAAATGCCAATGATGATGGTCATGACTATAAAACGGAATTTAAATGAATTGCTGCTTTAATAAAACAATAAGTGTATAAACATTTTTTTATTTTTTGAAGTGAAAACTTCTTTAGCGGCGTTGTACACTTTTCTTTGTAATGGGTAAAAAATGTAAGATTCGTAAGATGACACGTGCTATAGATGGGTAATCCACCGGGTTTAAACCCGGTGCTTTTGATAAACACCCGATAAACACCCGTAAACACCCATAAACACCCACAAAATTGGGTGTTTATCAAAGCACCAGGTTTAAACCCGGGTGGATTGCCCATCTATAGACGTGACCCTGATCGTAAGATGACACGTGACCCTGATCAAAACTTCGTAAGATTCCAAAATATAAAAAATTTAAAACAAGTATACAGGATCAAATTACAGACAGACAGACAGACAGTTACAGACGGTTACAGTCAGTTACAGACAGTTACAGACAGATACAGACAGTTACAGACAGATACAGACAGTTACGGTTGCGGTTACGGTTACGGTTACAGTTACGGTTACAGTTACAGTAAATAACGTTAATATTCAAGTTTTCACTTCTACCGGCACTCCCGGAGTGCAAACCGTCGTTTTGTTTTTTTTTGTTGTTAAACTGGCCTGCTTTTTACCTCGATCACGCCTGATGGAAGCGATGGATGAGGTCTATGATGGAACGAGCGTGCCCAGAAGATGTCTGTTCACTCTTGCTTTGAATGCAGACGGGTTAAATGTGGAAGGGAAAACAGACGCCGGCAGAGAGGCTCTTCTTCTTCTTCTTCCATCCCATAATCCTAGTTCTATCTGGGGTCGGGTCTTCTCGTACAGCGGCGCCAGGACGATCTGTCCTGGGTTGTCATAGGAGTTAAGTTTTGTACTTTAATCTCACTCTATATACTGGACCACTGGCGTTTCTTAGGCATATACAAGACCGTTTTACTAAGGGGTATCGTATTACCCAGTAACTGGGCTGTGGAGGTCAGATAGGCAGTCGCTCCATGTAATATATTGGTATTAAGCTGCATCCGGTTAGACTGGAACCCGACCCTAACATAGTTAGGAAAAGGCAAGGCAGATGATGGATGATGATCCAAGACTGTTTTTACTCAGAAGTTATCATCTCTTCTGGTTACGTGGCTAAACCACCTAAACCTGCGTATGTCACATCTGCCTAGCCTTTGCCAAACTATGTTGGGGTCGGCTTCCAGTCTAACCGGATGCACCTGAATTCCAGTATTTCACATGAAGCTACTGCCTATCTGATCTCCACACACAACCTAGTTACTTAATACGATACCCCTTAGCAATACTTGTTGTCAGACTATCGGGTTTCTGAGTACCCTTAACGACTTTCAAAGATCCACGAATGACAGCCGGGACCGACCGCTAAACGTGCTTTCCGAGGCACGGAGGGGTCTCTAGATGTAAATGGTCACCCATCCACCCAACCGCAGCAAGCGTAGCTTAACCTGATCGATCGGCCTGTGCGGCTGTTATTATTTAGCCAAGGCCCCCTCTCACTAAACTTGTGTATGTATAAACATTTAAGACAAACTGCAATTTTGACAAAAGACTAGGCAACTCATATAGACTTTGCACTCTAACTAAAAGAGTAACTTCATTGTTAGACTACAAAGTGGTTAATTTCAGCCAATTCCTTCTCACAAACACATCATTAAATTCTTTGAAACCCACTTGGTAAATATGAGTTTGTTGATATGTAACCATACAAACAGACACGGGAATAAATTCTGATAAAGCCGGGTAAAGATTAGTGAATGTTACACGAACTGTTACACAAATGAGCCGCCTGTGCAATGCAACATGTAATGTAACACAAGAACTAGGTGAATTTGTTTGAACGTGTGTTTCATTTCATGTACCTAACGTTTCACCAATCTTTTTTAGTCAATGGTAAAACTTTGACCTTGCGCTGGTTTAGAGTAGTACGGAGTTTCAATAGAATATGATGCTGACGTGCGGTCTACTGTACCACTTACTGTTACTGTTCGCTTATATCATCCCACTGCAGGGCAAAGGCTTGGACCCCGTGATAGCACTTTCGATCCAGGGCTAAAAACCGCGTATCGTTTGTTGCATCTTTTCCATCTTTTGCCGCAACGCCTCTTGGCTGTGTCAGGGCTCCACGTAGAGGATATTGACTTGTGTTGCGGTTGGGACTTCTTTGGACGAATGTTAAATGAGCATTCGATTGAATAGTCGAGAGAGAAATGCAATCGATGTTGATTGTATCTGCATACAACTCGTAATACATTGTTAAAATTCTAGCAAAATCATCACACACTTGTTAAAATTCTAGGAAAATCATCTACTTTTACAATATTTATAAATAATTTGTAAATATGTGAGCACCATGTATCTATCACATAATTGATTTACCTGTCATTGAATTCTTTTTACCTTTTGTGGTAGACTTTTTAATTCTTTTTACCTTTTGTGGTAGACTAATTTTATTCTAGGTGCATCGTCTTCACATATAAAATTATATAATGTATACAAAACCTTGTAAAACATTTTAAAAGAGCAACGGTAGAGTTTCTTGCCCATTCTTCTCCATTCAAAACCTACCTTTTGGAATGGGCGACTAGAATCAATTCTATTTTGTTGTAATTTTTGACGTTCAAAAGTGCCTTTAATGTGCCTATTTGAAATAAATGATTTGACTTTGGCTTTGATACACTTTTCAAAATTGAACTGATACGATACCGTATTGGGCGTATCGGCAAACATGGCTAGCCCAGTCCCACTTCAGCTTAGCGGATTTTTGAGCAACGTCAGTAATCTGTGTTTTGCAGCGCAGTACTTGTACCAGTATAAGAACAAAATATGTTGCAAGACTATCTAGTAAGTAACTATTGTAAATTGTTTCTATCATTGAAAAAAATATGAAGTGTTTTGCAATTGCACAATCACAGCTATCATGTTTCAACAAAAACAATTATTGTCTTGTCTTTTTCTAATCAAATCAAGTTCCTCGTGAGAATTGCGTTGCGTGTCATCTATAAAAGGTCTCACTGTTGAGTAATTGTTGATTGTAATCGTATCTGTAAGTGCAACTCCACAAATATCTCTTGATTTTCTATTGTAGTTTTTATAACTGGATAGAGCTTTGGTGTGTAATGTTAAGGTCATAAAGGCGAAATTGCCAGCTGCAACGTCCTCATTTTCATTAATATTTTTGTCCAGGATCATTATCGGGATCTGCATTCATTAAAATGGCAGGACAAAATGGACATATCAAAGCAATCATTTTATACTAATATTATAAAGAGGTTAGTTTGTATATAGGGTTATTGCCTTTTGTCATGGCTTATATTTTATCTCCAAAACTTTTTTTACGAAATTTTACAAAAACAAAAAAACTACTTCCAAAAAAACTACAAATTTAATTTATTTATATGGGACCACCCCTGAGGCATACCTTATCCATTAAAAAAAGGATTTTGCATACATAAAAATATATAGATATATGTCATCCAATTTAAGGACCTCCTCCTTTTTTGAAGTCGGTTAAAAACGACGAAATCTCATACAGAAGCTAGTAAAAAAAAAAAAATTCAAGTCATTCAAATTTAATCCTGAATGTCCTACTTCAGAGATCGCCGGTGAACTGGACTATTGTTCTCAGGTGCCAGTTCTTTAGGAGACTAAAGAATTAGGTCCAGACTAGTGTCCAAGCTTCCTGGAAAGAGGGCAGAAACACTGCAAAGATATTTGACGTGTAAGACTGTTTGTAGAAATCTACTTACAAATAGAATTATAATTGCCTGCATTATTTAAATTGAAAGGCTGTCATTAGTGGATTTTTGACAGTCGTTACGGGTCGTCAGCAGCCCGAAAGTGTGACAACCAGTCTTACCAAGGGGTATCGTATTACCCAGTTATTGGGTTACGGAGGTCAGATAGGCAGTCGCTCCATGTAAAATACTGGTATTCAGCTGCATCCGGTTAGACTGGAAGCCGACTCCAACATAGTTGGGAAAATGCTAGGCAGATGGCAGATGATTTAAAATGAAGGGTCAGTAGCATAATCAGCCTATACCTAATATTCTCACTGCTGGGACACAGGCCTCCTGTCATCGAGAGGGAGTGGGCCAATAATCTTCCACGCGGGCCCAGTGCGGGTTGGTAGAAGTCCTATGTCTGGTTCAAGGAAATGCTGGTTCCTCACGATGCTTTCCTTCACCGTTTTGAGAGCAGTCGTAATGAAATTAGTTACTCAGAGTAAAGTGTCCGTCTGGGTTCGAACCCACGAACTACAAGTCGTAAGCCGGGGCCGTTGCTACTGGCCCACCACTGCTCACAAGGATAAAGGGTCAGTGGGACGAAATAATTATGTCTAAGAAAATAAGTCAAGTGGACCCGCGGGTCAAAAAACGAGCGGGTCCAGCTGACCGAAAACTCAACCATTCGCCAAGTTCTGATTTATTTATTCTAATATTTTTCTTCTAAATTAATTGTATTTTCTATCCAGTGATCTATGATTTTCAATTAAGCTTCGATTGGATAGATTGCATTGAAGAATAGCTTAACCAACTCAAGTGATGAGATGAATAATAATCAAGTTTTTCTTAAGGAAAAAAATCAAACTAATGTAGTAAATGCCTATAGAGGAAAAAGACCACTGGGTTTTTTAAACAAACATGATTTAATTTAATGACAGCACATTAACCAGAACAAGAATTCAAAGTGTTAATCAAAATAAATTGGCTTCTATAAATAGTTAGGTTTATGATGCAAATTACTTTAGTTAAATTAATTGTAGTTATAAACTAGTTGGGGTTATTATAAAGCTGAATTATCTTTATCAATCAACGGCTGTAGAGGTGGCCTGCAGGTTTACGTTTCCATTGCTTGAGTACCAATTTGTAGGTTCTAAAACTGACATGTGTTAATGGAACCTTTTTATGGCTACTTTCTAACGTAATCTAGGATCCGACTAGCTATAAAGGAATAATTAAAACCAGCCTATTACCGACCTGCAGGGCAAAAGCCTCTTCTATTACAGAGAGTAATTATTACCAGGCTTGATCAAGATGGGTTGGCGATTTTAGAATTATATTTACTACTAGCTGCGCTCCACTGCTTTACCCGCTTAAGTTAAAATATCAGGATAAAAATTCGTATATGGCAATTAATATTCCAGCTGAAAAAATACTTATCTATCCCTTTGTTGTTGTGTCGTTTTGTAATAATTTTTAATTTATGATAATTTTTATAATTTTTGATCTTTTTTAATTTTTGACATATAATTTTTGATATTTGTACTTTGTATTCTGGTTAAATTTTATATGGGTGTATACCTAAAATAAAAGATTTGAAACATGCTATATCCTAACACAGGCCATGGTCTAGACATGTGTCAAATTTTATCCAAATTTGTTCAACCACTTTAACGTGAACGCGAATAAAAAAAATCAAAACTCTTTTCTATATGATATTCGTTTAGATAAATACAGTCTCCTAGCTATGAATGAAATAAAACGTGCCTTCGGCGTCAAAGTCTGTCATGTAGTCGAACTGTGGCGTGCTGGGCACATTTTGGTTTGTCATCTATATATGACTTTGGTGGTCAAAAGGTTAAGGAAACTGCACCCTAATTGTATATGTATATAACACACTATCAATCGGAATCTCAATAATTTTGAAGCAAATTGCTAATCCATTGCTTCATAAGTTCGAAAAATTTGTCTGCTCAACACGTAAATAACGCAATGAATGTTGTTGAACTGTCAAAATGAAACCGATTCCGATTGATAATGTGTTACGCAATTTCCCCGCTGATATAAGCAATGGTGAACGCAATGAACAAACATGAGTTGGCAGGATTTATTAAGTAACATCACGACTCTTTTGCCCGAATGATATACGAGCCTGCCACAAGGTGGACCGATGACCTTGTGAAGGCCGCAGGAACCCGTTGGATGCGGGAAGCACAGGACCGGTCGAAGTGGAGGTGCTTGGGGGAGGCCTATGTCCAGCAGTGGACGTCTTTCGGCTGAAATGATGATGATGATACGAGTATACACAGTACACCTACATTTCTCCAGTTACGTTAAAGGCCTACGCAGACCGGGACGGCATGGCAAGGGATTTTGTCGGTCAGCGCACACTAGCCGCTTAGATACCGCTGCATTCCAGCGGCTTCCCCGCTTCTCTACCCCACGCGTCTCTCCGCGGTGTGTCCTTGGCATACCGTTGCCTTCCGCAGGAAGCCACGGCATCCCGCCGCGGGAGCCCGTGGCGCGTCTTTCAATGCCTTGCAATGAAATCCCTTTCGATGCCACGTCATAATTTTAAAGCATAGCAATGTATGTCGTGTTTCTATATTAATACGTTTGAATGTCCATTAGTAAAAATTTAAATCCCGTGCCATGCCGTCCCTTTCTGCGTAGGCCTTAAGTCCCATGAGAGGGCGAGCCTATTGCCTTCAACAGGACGCAAATCCAGACGCCAGGCTGCTTCTTAAAAAATCAAAGTCAAAGACAAATCATTTATTTCAAATAGGCACATTAATGGCACTTTTGAACGTCAACAATTACAGTATAATTGAATTGATTAGTTAGATTAGTCTGTGTGGTGTCGGACTTAAAGAATAGCATCACCCCATACTTCCCGTGGGTGTCGTAAAAGGCGACTAAGGGTCGTACTGGAGAATGGGCAGCCGCGTTCTCTATGCATTTCACCAGCATACTATACTGCGATCGCCAACCCGCCTGCCAAGCGTGGCGATTATGGCAAACCCCCCCCTTTTGGGGAGGCCTATGTCCAGCAGTGGACGTCTTTCGGCTGAAATGATGATGATGATGAATTGATTCTAGTCGCCCCTTCCAAAAGGTAGTATTCGTATGAAGAAGAATGGGCAAGAAACTCCACCGTTACTCTTTTAAAATATTTTACAAAGTTTTGTATACATAATATAATTATATGTGAAGACGATGCACCTAGAAAAAAATTAAAAATGAAGCAATGACAGATAAATCAATTATATGATAGATACATGATGAATCCAGATGGAAAAATACAATAACACTTTGCCCGACCCGTGAACCGAAACCAGGACCTCATGCTGAACAGTAGCGCTTGCACCAACGAGGCAGCAATTAAAATAACATCGTGAAACAAGATTTGGTACTTTATTCTCGTTAGTTCATGCTTTAGAATACCGTTACATCATCTGCCTAGTCTTTTCCCAACTATGTCGGGGTCGGCTTCCAGCCTTACCTTAATGCCGTATTTTTCATGGAGCAACTACCTATCTGACCTCCAGAACCCAGTTTCTAGGTAACGCGATACCCCTTGGTCAGACTGGTAGTCATACTTTTGGGCTTTAAAATGCCGTTACAATGTCCTTCAAAACCCTTACAACAGTCACCCTAAATATTTAATATTGCAAGATTGACCTTGAATAAGTTTTGCGACCTTGTTCGATCGCGACCTGACCCTACGACCCGGAGACATGTTCCCGCTTCAATTGTGAACTAGTTGCAGCTTTGGCTCGTTAGTTTTAGTTGAAAAACAAGTTGGAGAGACCAGTTTAATACGGGCAAATATGGGGTAAATACTAGCCCCGAGTTTGGCCACGAATTTGTTTTAGCGAGTATTTGAAATTAGTCTAACTGATGTGACCCTCGCAAGCATTTTAACAAACAAAGTGAAGGCATTGTTCAAGATGATGAGCAGAAGCAGGCCTCCTTGGAATCAATAACAAATAAAACACTGTCATCATAATTCTTTTGTTTTTAGCTCTTTGTACCAAAGCACGCAGGATCCTTCGGCATCAAACTACCGTATTTATCAACCTATGGCTTTTGTAGTAATGTTATAACTAACCTATCCAATGGAGCTACAGCAGTAGCCCTTTTCAAATCTAATGATTATCACTAACCCTGATACAACACAGCTAATTCACAATTTGCCATACACTCCATATCCCATCTTATCTAGTTGTCAGCAAAAGGATTATCTACCCACATAAGATGAATGGTCAGCAACTTTTGTACAACACAGTCTACCCAGGGTTACGGAGAGGTCAGATGTCTAAGCTGTCACATGATTGTCGTTTAGCGTGAATGTGCGCGAAGAAACTGGTCAAGCGGTTACTAATGAGCGAACCATAGACGAGGACAAGCAGTCAAATTGTGAGTAATAGAGAAGATTAATTGATTTGAATAACATGTTTATCGTTATCAACAGACGAATCATAGATTATAGAAAGATTATAGATGATAGATGCTAAGAAGGGTGAAGATAGGTAATTCTTCTTAAAATTTCCAGAAATTATATTATTGCGCTTGTGTTTGAAACACTATGCACTTGATAATAGACGCATATTAATAATCAGCAGAATAATTGCGTAACACAACAGTAGCAGTGACATTCATTTTGACCGTTCAACAATATTCATTGCGTTATTTACGCAGACCAATTTTTCGAACAATGGAAGCAATGGATTAGCAATACCCTTTTTTTTGTGGATGGGAAATCATCAAATGACTCCTCCCGCTTTGGGTGGAGCGGAAGGGAGTGTCAGACTCTTACTGACTAAAACCCACCCGTGTTCCTTCTTTAGCCCTTTATGTTCCGGGCGGCGGTAACCCTTTCGGACAATCCCGCTGACCTGGCAGGCTTCGGCCCTAAGGGCGCGCGTGGAACACGTAAGCGCCGTCCGGCACGGGCCTGGTCCTCATCGGACGGTGCGCTAGCCATTACTCTTCGCCCGCAGGCCCGCACCTACGGTGGCCGGGAGTCGTCACACGGCTCCAACGCGGCCCGGAGCGCCCGGAGCCCCTTCAAAATTATTCAGATTATGTTTGATAGTGTCTAATTAGGGTGTTGATCATATGCTTAGCTGTAGCTTAGGATCAGGGGGCCTAAAAAGGCCACTTTGGAGAATCATAAAAGGATAACATCATGAATCGTAATATGGCAAAGACAGTCCGTGTTTTTTTCGCTGCACTACGTAGGTATAATCAAAGAGATTGGGATTGGATTTGGAATGATTGGTATTTTAGCACAGACAAAAAAAAAAATAACTGAAAAATGCTTCACCAATGGGATTTGATACGATTAACTTAACAGTTAACTGTCCACTAGGTTATCCTTTTATGATTCTGCCAAGGTGGCCTTTTTAGGCCCCAGTTTATTTGCATAAACACTGGCGTTATCAGACTACCGATGAAGACTACTAAAGACGACGCCATAACTGTTCGACGAGTCAAAAACATCAATAAAGACTATTCCAAACACACAGTTATTTGTGTTCAACAAACACTAAAATATCTTGCCGACAAAAATCTCGTGGAACCGCCAATTATTGAATTATTATTCGTGTCACTTTCAAAGCGGCCCGCGAAGAATGCAGTGGGTAGGCAGGCGATATAAAATTAGTTTTAACATCACGGCTAGGCCTGGTGAGCATACGAATTACTAGTTAAAAACACTTATTTTACAAAACAGTTAGCGGCGAGTTGTTCTACGGTGTTGACGCACGGGACCCCAAATTAGGCAGCATAAGCATATAGTTGTCATTAAATTTAATTGGATTTTTGATTTACATTTCGTGACGTTCGTTTTGGTTAGTTTGGATTGGTTTTACTGTCTAAGAAACACACTATGTCAAAAGTACGCGACAAAAGTTCGGCAAGATTACGCCTGCAATGCTATTTCAATTACTGACGATACATTATGCCGAAATTACGTTGCGTTAAATAGCTGCAGGTGTAACCATGCCCAACTTCGGTCGCGTACATTCGGCGTAGTGTGTTTACTGTGGCGAGACAGTACCCTTACAGTGACCTTACCCAAACCGTTCGTCCCACCTGCTGAAGACCTGGACATGGACCTTGGGTAATCTGGAAGTCTTTAAACAGACTCCGGACCCAGGTTGGCCGAAGCAAAGAAAACCTGTTCAGGTGGAGATTCATAGACGACTCCGCCTTGGAGTGTAAATGTGGTGCTGTTCCACAAACGATGGGACACTTAATATCATGTCCTGCGTGTCCTGTCAGCTGCACGTTACAGGAACTGATGGACGGTGGTGAAGGCGGCAAACAAGTAGCCGAATTCTGGGCTGAGTACATTTAGGTTGCTATCGACACGCTAAGAAGAAGAAGCACTTAGAGCTTCTAAAATTGTTGTGGAAATAGGAAATAGATAGAGAAAGGTTTTATACTTTCCAACTAGCTTTTGCCCGCGGCTCCGCCCGCGTGGAGGTCAGAAATTATTCACACAAAATTCAACCCCCTATTTCACCCTCTTAGGGGTGGAATTTCGAAAAACCCTTTCTTAGTGGACCTACTCTTCACAAAGTGTGTTCTTTCCCTCTAAATTTCATGTCTCTAGGACCAGCCGTTTAGGCTGTGCCTTGGTATATCAGTCAGGACTTTGAATTTTATATACCTACATAACTAGCTGCGCCCCGCTGTTTCACCCGCGTAAATGTCGATCCCGTAAGAATATCGGGATAAAAAGTAGCCTATATGTTAATCCAGGGTGTCAGCTACCTTCATACAAAATTTTGTCAAAATTGGTCCAGCCGTTTGAGCGTGAAGAAGTAACAAACATATAAGTACACACACTCACAAACTTTCGCCTTTAGAATATAAGAGTGTTTAGTGTGATATTGTTAAATAAACAAATTTCGAGAGAAATGGTTTTTACTGGTAGTAATTTTGGAATGTTTGTTTAACTTGCCACGATTGTTTTGCCTGCTGTTGGGTAACGTGAAACAAATCATTGTACATAATCATACAAACTTTCAAGCCCTTATTTTTCGGAATTAAATCAACCGATTTTAATGACACTTCATACGCATAAGCAGGATAAAAAGTTCTAAAAGTTAGTGGAGAACATTTTTGAAAAATAGTGTTACAGCCAAATTAGACCGATTTTAAATTTTCCATAGAAACAGAGATTTACAGTTTTTTTTTAAGACATTTCGAAAATGTTCTTAAGTAACTTTTTAGATCTTTGTATCCTTCTTATTTATAAGAAGTTTCATTAAAATCGGTTAATTCATTTAGAAAAAATAAGGGCTTGAAAGTTTGTATGAAATGCCGTACGGCGTAAACGCTCTTAAAACCCTCTTTAAATAAATAAAGAAAATATATATATATATTATCAATATTGTAACGTTAACAAGCAGGCGACATCTTGGCAGGTCCAGACGGAGATGGCGGGCTGATACAGACTCCTTCAACAAAGACTGGTTCTTAGTCGCCTTACATCCAGAGATGATGAAAGAGAGTAGAGAAGCTTTTACTCTGCAGTGGGACAAAACGGGATCTAATAATAACCTGGGGGCAGATACCCGTCTGCCCCTGGTTAGAGCAGCGGTGTGACTTACGATTTGTAGGTTGTACTCGTAAGTTCGAACCTAAAGAAGCGCTTACATTGTATAAATTATTTTATTACCGAAACGGTGAAGGAAAACATCGTGAGGGAACCGGCATGTCCTAGAATCAAAAAATTCGAAGACATGTGACATCTACCAACCCTCACTGGGCGGCGTGGTGCATTACGGCCCACTCCCTCTCGAAGAGAGGAGGCCTGTGTCCCAGCAGTAGTAAAATTTTAGGCTGATAATGAGACGGGTAGATTTTTAATTTTAATTGAACATGAACTGGTATTAAACGTTCTTCTAGAACTTCTTAGAACTAGAAGAATTGTTTTTTTTTTTGTCGATTTATTTATAATTTTAGGGCTGATTTCTCCATCGCCAGATAACTTTTATTCGAGGAATAAATTTGACGTTTGACAGTTTTTGTATGAAATAACTGTCAAAATTTCAAAATTATTCCTCGAATAAAGTTATCAGACTATTGAAAAATCAGCCCTTAATCAAATAAACCTGTTGCATTGTTCAGAGTGACAATTCCTATAGTTTTAAGAATGTTCGCGTTACAATATCAGTCTCAATCTATCATAAGCGGTGTTTTGACAGATTTACAGATATGATTGCCGCTAAGATGAGATTGGGACTTGAATTTCAACGTTTCCGAAGTAAGAGATTTGGGTTTCTGTTTAAACTTTAAACAAGGAACTCCGAACTGTATTCCGAACCAACAAATTCTTAAGAGTTCAAGCCGTGATGTGCTCTCCATCCAATCCTTCCGTATGTTCACATAGAAAGCTCGAACAAGCGTGTTGGTAAACATGGCGATTTGAAACCGTTGAATGGTGCCGCATTTAAACTATATAGTGTGGCCCCAGCTTAGTATGTGAGTGTCGTGTGGGTTAGCCCCTTGCGCTAACACTTCCAGGCTTAGAAGAATAACAAGTTGGAGTGGCTGTTTAAGTAGTTTTGTAGCAACCTTCCATGTTTTTATAATTTTATGTTTAACTTTGAAAGATTCTAAGATATGGTCTCTAGTTTTTGCATATTATGTAAAACGCTTCGACAAACGCCAGTCCGCTTTGAGCAAGCATGGTGATTATTTCCCTGTCAGAGAAAAGCTCCTGGCTTCTACGAATGACAGAGGCACTGAACGTTCTTCCGGCATGCCATGAGCAGATGTGCCACCAATTTGCTGGCTGGCTAATGTATAAGTGTCTAAACACACTATGCCGAAAGTGCGCGACCGAAGTTCGGCATGATTACGCCTGCAATGCTATTTGAATTACTGACGACACATTATGCCGAAATTGCGTTGCGTTATAGCGTACAGCTGAACTTCGGTCGGGCGTAAGTTCCACGAAAATTCGGCGGCAACGTATTCTGTAGAGCACACATTATACGCGACCGAAGTTCGGTTCGATGGCCGAAGAAGATCCGGGGCGGGAAGCAGCGGGAGGCAGGCATGCTCGCGCCCCGCGTGTCCGCAACTGAATTTCTGCCACGTAAGTTCGGCACTTATGGTGTGTCATATCAGCCGAATACGTCGGAACGTAAAATCAGCCGCGGAACAACGGTCGCGTAACTTCGGCATAGTGTGTTTGGACACTTACACAGAATTCTTGTAATGCTGAAGAAGAAAGAAGAGATTGATGGAAAGGCTTCCCCTGGATGATCTAAGGAATTTACAGGCTGGCAAGGCCATCGATGCGCAACATTTAAGTACCATGGATCCATTACATGATTCTAGAACAACGTCGAAAGTTTTCGCCGTTTATATAAAAAAAAAAATATAGCTGTTTCATACATTTTGACCGCGTAGGTATTAATTACACTTTCGTATGAAACAGCAGGTTTTTTTTTATAACCGACGAAATTTTCTACGCTAGGGTGTTTAGAATCATGTGCTGACTCATGGTTTCAGTTTGCGAGTCAAGGTCACCCTGTATACGCTTTTTTTTTTTTTTTTGCGGATGGGAAATCATCAAATGACTCCTCCCGCTCTGGGTGGAGCGGAAGGGAGTGTCAGACTCTTACTGACTAAAACCCACCCGTGTTCCTTCCTTAGCCCTTTATGTTCCGGGCCAGCGGTAACCCTTTCGGACAATCCCGCTGACCCGGCAGGCTTCGGCCCTAAGGGGCCCCTTCCTCGATGCTGACATCTCTGCGAGGCGCGCGTGGAACACGTACGCGCCGTCCGGCACCCTGTATACGCTTAACTAAAGTCCTCCAGACCGTATTTCGGCCACGGCGGCCAATCTCAACGGGGATTACCCTTCGGCGCGGGAGATATTATGGTGCACAAGTGTGCGCGCAGACATAGGTGCACTCCCTCTTCCCTCACTCTCATAGTCCGATGGGACGGCAATCCGACACGACCGGAGAGAGATCAGGCGCAGGACCAACGGCTTAACGTGCCCGCAACACGCGCGCGTGTAGTAACAGCCCGGAGTTTGGAAGTTGGCCGTTTGATACCCCCGTGCCTCGGAAAGCAACTTTAAAAAAAAAAGGTGTAGTTACACGTTTGGTGATCGGAAAATATGCAAATGCTGCTGAACTTAAAATTAGAAATTTCAAGAGAAATTTCTAATTTAAAAAGAAAAGAAAGAATGAAAAAGGATATGTCTCTCGTTTTAGAACAACCCACCTTAACCCTTACGTTAGAGTCAACATTTTAAATGGAAACTAACTCCAAACTACCAGCTTCCATAACCGAAAGCCTATGTTCAGCAGTAGACATTTATCTATCAGATAAACCAATCAGATCTTATCAGATAGCGATAATCAAAAGCTGGAAAATGCCGCTAAAGTTGCCTCGCAACTTATAATCGTGCTAATCACACCTCTTTTATGACGGATATCCACAATTTATAGACTTCTATTCACAGATGGTAAATGGTCAATAAAATAGAAACTTTACAACGTTTTCTATCAAGTGTCATTTTTGATACTTTCCTCTTATATCGTTTGTGGGATTATGGAATAGATAATGTAGGAGTGACAAGGTGTTTTGTGACTTATTCTTGATATATTAACCATTTATCGCCGGCTGGTCGACACTTCACGTGACCAGAGGGCTGGGTCGTTCTTTGGCCAAAGAATTAGCATTGCCATTCAACGTGGCAATGCTGGCAGTCTTCTGGGCACGTTTCCGGATGACAGCGATGCGGACGAGTACTAGGCTTCGACGCCTAAGTGTCCTTTGTTTTTGTATTTATTTGTATAGTAAGTTATTTAGTCATTTAATTTAGTATTCTAGTGTAAATAGTTTGTAATAAACTTGATAAAAAAACAGTTCATCATCATCTGCCTAGCCTTTTCCCAACTATGTTAGGGTCGGATTCCAGTCTAACATCCGGTTAGACTGGAAGCAGATGGTCTTATACTAAAATATATGCAAAAAATTCGTCATTTCATTTCATTTCCTGAAATCTAGGATTGGGAACGAAGCTTATTATTTTTCATCTTCGTTTTTAGTGGTCGAGAGGGTATTGATCATAATCGTAATATATTTTGAAACGAGTATTAAAAAATTATGTTTTTATCAAAATCCAATACGTTGTTATTTCTTTGAAATTCAACACATGAAGCCACCTCTTTCTTGCACTTCTAACATTACCACGTTCAGACTCCATTTTTTACTCAAAAATCAATTAAAATTACTCAACAACCAATAAAACTGAAATGTTACGCCAATTAAACATCTGTACCAAAAACAGGCAGTTAACATACACCAGATGATCAATTAGTCTCCAAAAAAGTCTATTCGCGTTGGAAACAAGGCCCAACAACTTTGTACGTCTAATTTGCGACGGAAAAAATCGGAAAACCATTAAACATGTTTTACGAAATCGTTTTTCGAAATCACACAACCAAAAAAAGGCTTTATTCAAGATCTATTAAAGCCCTAAATAGTGTGAAAGGCAATTTGGATGTACTTAAACTCAAATTGTTGTCGTTCGGCGCTGCCATCGCTTAAAGGCTCCCTCAGACAGGCACGATGCGACAGCGCGACGCGACTCTAGTAGAACAATTTCTATGAAAACTTCATGGAAATTGTTCTTCAGAATTCACTTCACACCAATCTGCGGGAGCTTTACAGTCGATCGTCCACTGCTATATAGGATGTGTACGGAGAGGTTTGCCATGTTAGCTGCGCGGTTCATTGGTTTGCCAGCGTAGTGTGGCCGTGAGTCGCTGTAGTGCAATTTCATACAAAGCTTTACTAAAATCAAATCTAAATAAATAAATAATAAACCATTTATTTTCAGGTAACAAAGACCCATAGATACATACCTTAACCTAAGCATACATAATAATATAGTAAGAATTTTGTTAGTAAATAAAACTTAGTAAAAATAACTATGTTAGCATCGCTTAGTTGCACTAAGTCTTTGTGCGTTCCGGTGGCACTTGTTCGCGAAAGCGGCGGAATACTACATCCTGCTGCCAAAAGATTTCTTCCATCACCAGGTGTTGTTGGTATGCGCACCACAAACGCCTTAAAGTTGACGTTGCGATGCGACTCCAGCAGCTGTACTCTCGGCGCGTACCAACCTTTGGCGCAAGTACGTCACGACGATTCTTCCGCGTCAGTGGTGTAGTGGATGCGGTAAATATTTCTGATCGGAGTATTTCTGCTTCGCAGCACGCAGTTTTTCGATATAAAGTCCTTCAGACCGAAATTCGGCCATGGCGAGCAATCTCAGATCACAGCTGGTGCACTCTCTCTGCCCATTGTCCGATGGGACGGCAATCCCACACGACCTGAGAGAGATCAGGCGCAGGACGTGCTTTTCGAGGCACGGGGGTATCATACCGCCTACTTCCAAACTCCGGGGTGTTACTGAGAAATTCCTAATGGAAAAACCCAATAATTTGCCCGACCCAGGAATCGAAGGACCCCACGCTCAGCAGTCGCGCTTACAACTTTGAGCCCAACGGGGCTGTCATATCAAATCTAGTGTGTTTGTGTGTGAGGTGTTGTGTAAGGGCGCTGCGTTATCGAAGCAGTGCGTTTGTTGTATTGCGCATGGACGATCGTTTGTTTTCATACAAAGCGCGCGGTGCGGGTTGTCGAGCGTTCGCGGTACCGACGCCGCACTTTTGCCGCACCTCGCGCTTTGTATGAAAACAAACGACCGTCCGTGCGCAATACAACAAACGCACCGCTTCGGCAGCGAAGCGGTCCGACACGAAACGTCTAAATTGAAAGCGCCCTAAGGGTGTGTGTGTAAGGGGACGTCGTTTCATGGGCCCCGGAACCCGCCACCATCGGGATCCCAACTAACGGTAGGAGGGGTTCATATCGGCGTCGAGATGATGATGAAATACCTGGGTCTCGTCCTCGACAGCCGGTGGAACTTCGTGGAGCATTTCCGACGTTTGGCCCCCAATCTGGAACGGGCCGGGGCCGCCTTCAAGCGGCTCTTGCCCAACCTGAGGGGGCCAAACGCCTCCTGCCGGAGGCTTTACGCGGGGATCGTGCGGTCTATGGCCCTATACGCCTATACGGGGCCCCGGTGTAGGCGCGTTCACTGCGGTGGCGAGCCGCCCACTACCTGAACGCGCCCCAGAAGGTGGTAGCCATAAGGCTTATCCGGGGCTACCGCACGATCTCGGGCGGCAAGCCTCCTTGCCGGACTGCCGCCATGGGATCTGGAGGCGATAGTCCTCGCGCGCCTATATGAGTTCCGCTCCACCCAGAGCGGGAGGAGTCATTTGATGATATACCATCCAAAAAAAAAAAAACAGGTGTGTGTGTGTGAAGTACATGTGCGTAGCTTAGCCGTGAGCCGCTGTGGAGCGGTGCCTTTACGGTGCGCGTAGGCACGAGAGCTATCAAAGTATGACCCCAAAGTTCCGTTAGACGTTCGATCTCAACTTTATAGTAAAACCGTTGTAATCTAAGATTGAATTTATAAATAATTCAGATAGATTTTCTTAGATAACGTGCGTCGTTTAGATACTATAATGTCTTGCGGTGTAAAGCCCATATGGGGAAGTACAGTCATCATCATCATCTCATTTATCTGCCTAGTCTTTTACTATGTAGGGGTCGGCTTCCAGTCACATCGCATGCAGTTTAATACCAGTATTTTACATGAAGCGACTGCCTATTTGACCTCCACGACTCACTTATTGAGTAATACGATACCCCTTGGTGAGACTGGTTGTTAGACTTTCGGGCTTCTGACGACCCGTAACGACTGTCAAAGATCCCCGAATGACAAGTTAGGACCAACCGAGACACGGAGGAGTCTTGACATGTAAAGGTCGTCACCCGTCCACGAACCAATCGCGGCAAGCGAGGTTTAACCTAATTGTTCGAACCGCGCGGATGTTATTACGTAGCCACGTGCATAAATACTTTACTGTTACAGAAAATTCAAAAGCGTTTTTCTTGTGAAATAAAACCTCAATCAACTCAGCCTATCGCAGTCCACTGCTGGACATAGGCCTCTCCCAGACTGCGCCACAGAACCCTGTCCTCGGCCTTCCGCATCCAGTCTACCCCAGCCACCTTCTTTAGGTCGTCCGTCCATCTAACTGGGGGCTGTCCCACACTACGCTTGCCGATATGCGGTCTCCACTCCAGGACTCCTCGAAATAAAACCTACAACAATGAAAAAAAAAATCCAATTCAGTCTAAAAACGAATTTATAATAGTATTGTTTCATTAACCGCTTGTATGTCGTAATTACAGACACAATTAAAAAGCCATTGTGTCTCGCGTAGATCTACGTTTATATTAACAACGCTCACGGCTTGTAACACCTTAAAATATTTAATAATATTTAAGGAGAAAATTGGTTTGGAATCTTACGTACAGTGGGTTTCCAAAATTTAGTTGACATTTTTCCACTTTATCTTTGACACACCACATTATTATTTAAAATTATAGTGATCCAAATGTTTGAAGTGCTTTCAATAAACGTATAAAACGCTAAAAACTGCTATAACATTTTTATTGCCTAATTCAACTACCATTGACTTATCATAAAAAAACCGACTAAGTGCTTGTCAGATCACACACAATGAAGGGTTCCGTAGTGGAATGAATTTATCCCAAGAACAAACTTAACATTGTAGTTGAAAATCATGTTCTACCATACATTGCAATTGCAAATTTAAGTTTGTCGACTATTACTCGTAAACTTGTATAGTCTACTTAGCTGTGATAGTTTTCCTTTATTTCGATATACTACTGCCGTGAATTTTTTCACATATCTATATATATTTGAGCTGGCAGGTGGGGGACACTTGACTCTAACAAAAAATTACAATTTAAAGCTTAATATTTCACAAACGGATCCCTGAATTGAAAAATGGCGTTTACAAACCCGCAATATTTTTGATAGACCTATCTAACGATACCCCACACTATGGGACAGACGAGAAAAACAAATCCCTACTTTACGTCTACAGGAGGTACCCTAAATTTTTTTTTTCTTGATTTTATTTTACCACTTTGTCGGCGTGATTAATATGTATATCCATGCCAAATTATAGCTTTCTAGTACTAAGAGTTTCTGAGCTAAGCTGCAGACGGACGGACGGACAGACAGACGTAGCGAAACTATAAGGGTTCCTTGTTAACTACGGAACCCCAAAAATGATCAAGTAATCCCACATGAATACCTGAATATTTTTATTTTATTTTACATCATAATGTGGAATCACAGCATATGTGGAAAAATGTCAACTAATCTTTGGATTCCAGTGTAAGTATCAGATATTTGTGTTGGTGACTGTACCTATTGCAATGTACCTATGACTCGCCTTTTATTATTTGTTATCAGTTGTGTGAGACGATTAAGGTCGTAGAACAGGGTGTGAACCTGGAATTGCGGAGTGGAGATCGTATATTGAACCTAGACCTAGAATCCTATATTGGAGAGAAACTGAAAGTCTTATCTAATCTATTTTATCTACTTAGATTGTGTGAAGTAGGCGAAGCGGTTGTCAAGATTGTAAAGTTGAAAAGGCCGCTGAGTGTACCAGTCTCCAGTACCTATGACTAAGAGGGGACTGATTTCAAATATTTGACCATTCTAGGTTCTAAACAACTTTTGTACACTAGGACTATGTTGCCCATTGATTTTTTGTCTTTGTAACATTTAGTATCCGGCCGTCTTCTAAAACAGCGTCGTAGGTTCGATTCCCGGGTCGGCCAAAGTGTTACTGGGTTTTTGCATTAGGAATTTCTAAAAAGCGGCTTGTCGTGTAAATTTTGAAGACATGCAAAAGTGAAAATGTTAACGAACTTTTGTTGCTAACCGTACCAAATTAAAATAATATTATTTGTAATATGATTGATTATTTCACGATTGACGAAGACCACAATCAATTGACGCACGTAGCTCAAAATATTAGTAACTCAAGATCATCAGCGCTTACAACATTGTTCTACACATAAGCTTATCCCATTGTTTTCCTTATAAGTACCAATCGAGTAGTATCATCCCAAATAATGATCTGCCAAAAGAAGGAGTCGGTTACATCGACGCATCTTCATATTCAAATTATTTCATACCGATATTCAAATCATTTAGTAGGTATTTCATATACACGTTATCGCGTCATCGCACCTTACTGTATCTGAGGAGGTAGAGACTCCATATTTTTTATATTGATTAGGAATTTTGGAATAGTTAAAACAAAGAGAAAGAACCGGACTTACCAACATAGCTTGCAATGTAAGCAAGCTGAAGTGGCAGTGAACTGGCCATGGTTGAGGGTGGGAAATCATCAAATAAGGGGTCATTTTAAGGTCATTGGTCCATCTATATGGCTGCGGAATGTCTCACTCTATGCTTGCCGATATGCGGTCTCCACTTCAGTACTCGCCTGCTGCCTGCGGACGGAGAGTAGGTAATGCGTAGCTCACCGTCCGATTAGGACCAGGCCCATGCCGGACGGCGCGTACGTGTTCCACGCGCGCCTCAAAGAGATGTCAGCGCCAATGAAGGGGCCTTTTAGGGCCGAAGCCTGCTGGGTCAGCGGGATTGTCCAGAAGGGTTACCGCTGCCCCGGAACATAAAGGGCTACGGAAGGGACACGGGTGGGTCTTAGTCAGTAAGAGTCTCACACTCCCTTCCGCTCCACCCTGAGCGGGAGGAGTCATTTGATGATTTCCCATCCGCAAAAAAAAGAGGATATTAAAGATTCCTTCTCATCCAAAATCCTTAATCCAAACATCGTGTAGTCATTCTACTTTAAATGAAGAGGAAAGCATACAAAGTATCCCTAGTGTTAGAATATAAAACGATTCTAATAGATTATCTTTTTTTTCAATTTTTATAGACCATTGTAGTCTGGAGGGCCAGCCTATCATTTCGGCCACTGCCTACGCGCAAAGAATTCTTAATCGTTATTCTGAAGTTTGTAAAACCCTCGTATGTACAGACTGCACATTAAGCTACTACAATCTGTCAAATATCTTTAATAGATTTTCAACTTTATCGCTAAATCATAAGGTTCAAAGGAGAGGTCAAAAATGGTACAATATTCTGAAGATTTTTAAACGGTAATGTGATGTACCTTATTAGAAAGTTTATTTATTTAGCGATTATAGTTAATTATGATTTTTTCAGGCGCCTGTTTTTGTAAAAAAGTGAAAAATGTTTCAGTACAAACAAAACGCACATAGCCTGTAGTTATTCATTTCTATGCAATATAATTATTTTAAATGTGGCTAAAGTTTCCGATTCTATTAAATACTTTAATATTTTATTGTATCTTTAGCTGCAGCTCTATAAAATTGAGACAAAAAACATTGATTATGATGACAATGCAATAACAAAACGTTTCGAAAAAATTACGTTTAAATAAAAAAAAACACCGTCCAATCCGCGAATAGGTAATAGGTACTACGGGCTGGTGTCCGCAACTCCACGTCAATGCGCGTATTTTGCGTATGGGTGGGAAAATCGACTATTCGATCCACCCCAGCTCCTCAAAGAAGGCCAGCAACGCCTTGATGTTACTGACCGTCTCACGTAGGGTACCTGGGTTACCGAAGTACTTTGCCCTGTACGTGGCGATCACCGGGCAGTTTAGAAGCACATGTGCCGCTGTCTCGTCGTCCTCCATGCAGGCCCTGCACAACGGACTGTCCGTTACTCCTACGACAAAGAGGTGTTTATTGAATGACCCGTGGCCAGTTAAAGCTGCGGTAACTATACGCAGCTTTTGTTTTGTTAGACGGAGAACCTGTTTCGTGAGGCGGCCATCCAATGTGGGAAGTGCTTCCCTCGCCTGCCTGCATTCACCTTGGTCCGTCCATAGTTTATTGTGTTGCTCTCTTGTGCGTTTCCTTACCAGAGTGCGTATGTACCCGAAGGGGAGTGGCACGATGGGCTCGGGTCCCACGGGTGCCATACTCGACCCTCTTCTGGCAAGTTCGTCGGCTGCATCGTTGCCTAGCGAACCGCTGTGTCCTTTGATCCATTGAATGGTTATATTATTGAGGTTACCCACCTGGTTGAGGCGCTGGTGACACTCGTATACTAGCCCAGAGTCAGCTGTGTAACTGTTCAGCGCTTGCAGAACAGTCATGCTGTCTGAGAGTATGCGGATCCAATCCGCGAAGCGATGTCATTGTCATTGTCACGTCATTAGCCACAGGGCTGCCAATCCTAAAATAAAAATAATGTTTGTAGTTGAGAGATGCAAGCATTTTATATTTCAACACTTGTTTAATAAAAACGGGCGGCTGTGAAAATTCCCGAAAACATCAAAATAATTACCCTCTTTCAGCCCATATAGCTAGAAGGCTGTTTAAATTTTCAATTACACACATCAAAAGTGTCTAGGGATCAAGCATTTTTATGCGGATTTCTTGAGATTGAGATGTGGCTTTGTAATAAATTTATGATTTTATAAATTTATATGGATCCTTTTTGGTGCATTTCATAATTTGAATCAGGAACTGTGAATCAAATTCGAGTAAAAGATGAAAATCAGCTGTCAATATTTTCCCTATAAAAACATACAACGCATTGAAGACATTATTAGTGCTACTGTTTCCCTACTACTGATTAAAACCAACGTTATTATGGAGCGGCGACGTCATTTAAGCAGGGAAGAAATGCTCAGAGCCGTGGGAATGATAGAAGCTGGTTCCCGGCAACGTACTGTGGCTTTAGCTCTGAATACAAGTCAGAGTGTTATCAGTAAACTTTGGACACGTTACCGAAGCACTGGTACCGTGGCTGAGCGCCATGGAGGACGGTATCGCTGCACCACACGGAAACAAGACCGATACATTCAAATCTTAACTCGAAGAGCTCCAACAATAACCGCCATGATGTTAGCCGTGAGGCTTCATCACTCTTCAGGGAACTTAATTAGCGACCAAACAGTCAGAAACCGCTTGCATGAAGTGAACCTTCATTCCCGAAGACCGCTACGGGTACCACCTATAGCAATGCACAATCGTAGGATTCGATATCAATGGGCTCTTGAACACAGAAATTGGGCAGAAGAACAATGGCGTTTCGTGTGCTTTTCTGATGAGTCTCGTTTAGGTATGAGACCGGATACAAGACGTATACGACACTGGAGAACCCCTGGACGCCAACAGCGATTAAAATCCTGCCAGGAAGTCCATCCTTATAGTGGTGGAACCATCATGGTATGGGCGGGTATTTGGATCGGCGGAAGAACTGAGTTGATTTGGATCAGAGGCAACCTCAACGCTCAAATTTATGCTGAGACGATTGTATCAGACGTCATCGTTCCTCTACAAGTGCAAATCGGTCCCTTATTTCAGTTAATGCATGATAATGCACGACCGCACACCGCAAGAGTTGTAAGACAGACTCTCGCCGCAGCTAACATCAATGTCCTGCCCTGGCCTGCTCAGTCGCCAGACTTGAACCCGATTGAGCATGCATGGTATATGCTACAGAGAAGAGCTCTGCCGAATATGGAGGGTATCCAGTCGCAAGAAGACCTTTTTTTGTTGTTGCAACGAACATGGGCGACCATTCCACAGCGTGATTTGGATGAACTCATTTTGAGTATGCCAAACCGATGTTCTTGTGTTGTTAGTGTTCGCGGTAGAAACACGGATTATTAATTGTTTAAGTTACCCAATAAAATTTTAAAGAAAACTGTTATTTCAGTCTTTTTTTCGAACTTTTGTGTTAGTGGTTCAAATGTCAAAAATCCCTTTATTAGGAAAATGCCAAATTTCTTTATTAATGCAAAGGTGACTTGGTTTATCGTTACTGTGACAAACGAAAACACTTTATTTGATGAATCCTTAAAGAAAATTTTAATTAATATCAATCAGGAGAAAAGTTATTGCAAAAATATATGTTGATCCCTAGACACTTTTGATGTGTGTATTTTAGTACCAAGCCCCATACATTTATTGAACGTCTCCTTTGATTGGGAAAATTTGACAGTTTTGGATAGTTTGATGTGCTGGCGTCTGTACTTTACCAACTTATTTTTGACCCACCAACTACACACACCTTATCCAAACCGACGCGGCGACGTTATGGTGAAAATCGTGTAGCTAAAAGTTTGTTACCAGCAAAATGCTGTGTGGTCCACCTCTCGAACTGACCAAGACGAAATCTGTAATCGGAATCGACTTAATTTATGTGTGAAGATAAAAATATATAAGTATTAAGTTACAACACTGAAAATATTTAAATTATTCAATATGTCACACAAAAAAAAGAAATTTAGGTTGATATGAAAGACATCACGTCAACCTGATAACTTTTCGTATTAAAAACCGGTTAAACAACACTATTTATTATGTAGATAGAATATATTATGTAAATATTCTTTCTGTAGGCACATACTCAACTAAAATAGAAATTCTTTTAATAGTATAGGCATACTTAGTTCAATCTACCTTATTGATTTATCGTAGGTGGATAATTATTTCTGTTATCTTATAATTATTTGACTGGTTTTTCCAGTTGGCAACTAAAAAGATGAAGATATTTTAAATCTAAATCAGTCTTTATAATAATGTCAAACAACGATAGAAAAACTCGAGCTAACTGAAAGCAAAGCTATGATGAATTAATTAATGTTTTAATTAAAAATTGCGAGACGGACTCGCACGCAAAGGGGTTAAAGGCGAAAACGCCAGGGTAGCCCGCGAAATTCATTTTTTTTTACGTTTTTTGCAGTCTGCTGGTCAGTATTAAGTTGTACGTTGTCGGTTGTACGTTGATTAAAATATGAGTCGCGACCGTATCAAATAATATGTATTTACAGAAATAAAATCGTTAAAGTCATCAACATAATTGCAAATTGCAAAAAACTTAAGAAAATTTGAATTTCGCGGGGTACCTTAGCGCTTTCTCCTTAAGAACCACCGTACAATACTAAAAATCTTTAAGAGCGTTTAAGCCGTACGCGTACGCTTACGGCCTACGCCGTACTAAAAATAAGAGCTTGAAAGTTTGTATGAAATGCTACAAACTTTCAAGCTCTTATTTTTCGAAATGAATGAACCGATTTTAATGAAACTTCACTTGCATAAGCAGGATACAAAGGTCTAAAAAGTTAGTAGAGAACATTTTCGAAAATAAGGGCGTGAAAGCTTGTATGAAATGTCGTAAGTAACCTTTATTATTTTGTTAAAGTGGCCATATTAGTCCGGCAGTTGAGAGACTGCGTTCATGACACTTGTCAGTTTCATACAAACGAATAGTTGTTTTGCGAATTTGATCTTTATTAGTTACTAGAATTACTGTCACACTATTGAGAGAAACGCATTCTCTCGACCGTCGCGACGGTTGGTAGTACACAATCTGTGCACATTTCATTTCTATTACGGTTCAAAAGATACAGCCCTGTGAGACGGACGAACAACGGTGCCTTAATTTTGGGTGCGGAAACCAAAAAATCATAGAAAAAATTGGGTATAAATCATTACTACACTACGAGCCACAAAAATCAACCCAGCCATCAAAACTACCGGAAAAATAATTTCCGAATGAGCAACCACTAAACAATGTAAAAGTGTCCCACAAAAATTACACCGACAATACAAAGTTAATTAAAAACAGCATAACAGACTGTACCGGAAAGGGCAGCGGCGAAACCTCAGTAATAAGTAGGTAGGGTAGCTATAGAAGAGGTAAACAATAATTTTGTTAATAGCATTATCCAAGACAATAGCGCTTGTGTGGAACTGTTTGGAGTGACTATGAGGTTGTAAAAAAAAAGATAATAATATTATAACCGCGAAATTCTCTCTAAAAGGGGCTCATGGCTAAGTATACAGACGCACGGCTCGACCAATCAGATTAAGCTACGCTCGTCGAGTTGGGTCCGTGGATGGGTGACCATCTTTACGTACCGAGACTCCTCTGTGCCTCGGAAAGTACGTTAATTCGTGGATCTTTGATAGTAGTTAAGGGTCGCCAGAAGCTCGGAAGTCTGACAATCAGTAACTGGGTTGTGGAGATCAGATAGGCAGTCGCTCCATGTAAAATACTGATATTCGGCTGCATCCCGTTAGCCTGGAAGCCGACCCTAAAAATAGTTGGGAAAACGCTAAGCAGATGGTGATTCAAAATTCATAAATCATTATCACACTAATATTATAAAAGCGTAAGTTTGTGAGTGTGTTTGTATGTTTTTTTTTTTGTTTTTTTGGCTGAATGGAATTGGATGAAATTTGGCAAACCGATAGTTAATAACCAGGATTAACACATAGAATACTTTTTATCCCGATATTCCCACGGGATCGACACTTATGCGGGTGAAACCACCGGGCGCTGCTAGTTCACAATAAAAGTCTTTATCGTTTGTTTCATGGAGTTTTTTTAACCTATTAGGTAACTAGCTTTGCTAATAAGTATACAGAGTTTCTCAAATTAAAGTAAAGACTGACTTTTCGCCATGAAAATGCACATTTGACAAGGCTAAACGGCTAACGGCTAAAGGTAATCTACCTAAACGTGTGCCACGACGGTTATTACCGGAAAAACCCAATACATGGGTTGTCACTGTGATCATTATTAGACCTCCACATGAGTTCGTGTGCCCCTAGATAGCCACAGACCTTTAAAGAACATTAATTATAACAGAAATACACTTTGTTTTAAGTGACAGAATTCCTTGTAGTAGAAAATAATTTATCAAACTTTTTTACGAAGTACAGTACGCCTCAAAAGTGCTTAGGCGCGCTATGGTTGAAATTTCTGTGAACATGCTTCGCGCCGTCCCCGCGCCCGCGCCGCAGGCCCGTATTTACATCTGTGTGTGTACACTTGCTAACGTCAAACGAAACAAAACATATCGTCATTGCTTTTTCACACGCGCGGCGTAATTACGTATGACCTTGGTTGGTTCATACCACTGCTAAAATTCACAACTTCATAACAAGTGCTGCTAGCGGATAACGTAGCGTATAGGATTAGTAAACACGTAGGCCTGGGTTCGAATCTCGAGATGGAACTTTGAATTATCTTTTCAACAATAATCTTAACTTTTTTTATTATTCGATAAATTAATACACGAGAATAATAATGTAATATTTGTTTTATTTGTATTATTATATTGTTATTGAAATATGCGGGGTAAAAATAAAAAATAAATTAAGTGATTTCAAAAATTTTATTCGTTATAATTTGATAAATAAACTTTTAAAACAGTTTATTTTCTCATAAAGAACAATTTATTGAAGTAAAGCAGGTAATCGGTGAGCTACGACCATTAGACTTAAAATATTGTAAAGTAACTATCTTAGTAATAAAATAATATTGTGCTTTAATTGCGGATATAGCTTAAGTATTCATTTTCAAAATTCATTTTGAAAAGAAGATTGAAACTATAAACCTCAAAATAATCCTTATTACGGATATGACACAATAATATTTTATTTAATATTACTAAAATCAATTTGTAATTTATAACTTAATACGTTGTATAACCCCCATTATTATCCATGCTATCAAGTAAACGCTGGCGTATGGATCCTGTAATGTTTAAACATATATCTTCATATTTCCTTGCAATGCAACTTCATCTGGTAGGTCACTGGTTGGTTAAAACCACTTGTTTCTTATTCACTGACTGTACTCTTCCTTATATCTTTTGACCCTCCGACTCACAGTAGGTAATTTCTCTAAAACAAAAAAGGAATATTGTAAGGCTACTAGCAAAATTATAAAATATTAAGTAGATACCTACTTATTACTTTTTTAAACAAAATTATTTTGAAAATAGTTCAAATGTTACAAAATAATTATATTATAATTTATACATAATGCTATATTTATCATTCGAAAAGTAAATAAATAAACTCTTGGAAATATTATTTTTTTCTTCTATTTAGACCCTATGGTAAATACAAAACGTTTAATAAAATAACTACAAGGATCAGCAGTTAAACTTTAATTAGCTAAATGTTAGATAAAATAATTAAATCATAATACTCACAGTCAGTCCGGTTTCATCAATTATTTGTGATATAATAATATATTATATTAAAACCACTTTTACGCTGCGCGATAATATCCGCTTTCATCTCAAAGCTTACATTTCAAAATGAACTATTACACAGCTATTATAATAGATTAAACACACGTCACTAACCCACAATATCAAAAACCAATCAAGAACGAGCAACATTCTATTAGGCGCGGTGAATGAGCCGTAAGTTACCTGCATCTGTCTACCATACCTAATTTATTTATTTAGATTTCTGTGGGTATACTCAAAAGTTTTACGAATTATGTGAACAAGACGAACATGACACGGAACTATATTCAAAAGCGTGATTATTCGAGTAATATGCGGGTGTGTGTGTCAAATTACTCATTAAAAGAAGGTCGTAAGTCAAACTAAACGTTAAGCAATTAGTTTTGAAGTTGCGTATGGACTTTTGGCGTGGATAGTACATTACTATCGAAAAACTGTATTTATAAGCAGAAAACTTCATCATAATCAGCCTAACATGTTCACACTGACACGGACACAGGCCTCCTCTCCTTGGAGGCAGTGGGCCGTAATCCACCACGCGGGCCCAGTGCGGGTTGATAGATGTCACATGTCTTCGAATTTTTGGTTCTAGGACATGCCGGTTTCATCACGATGTTTTCCTCCACCGTTTTGAGAGCAGTGGTGATGAAATAATTTACACAAAGTAACCACTCACGCGCCAATCGCCTGTCTAGGTTCGAACCTACGACCTACAACTCGTAAGTCACGGCCGTTACCATTAGGCCATCACTGCTCTAGCAGAAAACTTAGGACCAAAAAACTTTTTCACCTTATCCGAGGACAAACTAAAAACCATAGCCACACTATAAAAGCAAAAGCTTTTTGTATGACAATGCGCACAGTGACCGCCCACGACACATCCGGTATTTTGTTACCGTTTCACTTCCCGGGACTCGAACCCGCTTTGGACAATAACTCATAATATTACTCGGGAAAAAACAATAGTGGTAGACGAACATGGTCATTTTCGCGAGAACGCAAAATCAGCGTTGAGTTCGTTCTAAGAAACGTTCTAATGGAACACTGTTAGTACCAATTACTGTCTACCGGTAAATGTGAATCTAATAATTCTGAGATAAAATAAAGTGCGGGTGAAAATAATGCAAGGATGTGTAGTTAATTACTGGAAGTTTTAGTTTATTCTTCGGAATAATCAATATTTGCTTTTGTCTTTGAGGCTATGTAGCATGACCAGCAGTATTCATTAGATTACGGACAACAATGGTGCAATCTCTGGTTCATTTGCCAACATTTGCGATGACTTCAAGACAATATATAAGAGATACGTCAAGCATAGATATCATCATCATCTCAGAGTCCACTGCTAGACTTTGATCTCGCCCAAATATCCCCACAACGACCGGTCTTGCGTTGCCCGTATCCAGCAGATTCCTTTGGATATTGTTCTCACATGATTATAGAAGCAACAAGATTAGTATACCTAAGATTTTGTATTATCTTGTTTTAAAAGAGTATTCTTGGAGTTTCTTGCCCGTTCTTCTCCATAGAGATCTATGTACTTGGAATGGGTAACTATAGC
Source organism: Mesoligia furuncula (assembly GCA_916614155.1). Classification (NCBI taxonomy): domain Eukaryota; kingdom Metazoa; phylum Arthropoda; class Insecta; order Lepidoptera; family Noctuidae; genus Mesoligia; species Mesoligia furuncula. The sequence goes on from OU744808.1 coordinate 23,185,927, forward strand.
TTCAACTTTCTGACTAACTAACCGACTCCTTGACAATTCAAAAGTGCCTGAAAATGGTTTAATTGTAATAAATGCTTTGAATACAAATACAAATCATTTATTTGTTTGAATACTCAAACATGAGGTGGTATAAAATTAAAGAGTTGTTCTTTGGACCATACCCTACCATTAGAGGTGTACAAATATTACTACTACATTAAAAAAATAAAAAAAGTTACTTTTTATAAAATATATAAATTTACATGCAGTTCCTTATTACAAATTAATATTATGAACAATTCAAACACACATAATTTTGATTAAACCATTATTGAATTACATATTTAATTACATTTTTCATTCAAATAATCTTTAATTGAATAATAAGCTTTACTTATGAGATACACTCTTAATTTGTTTTTAAATGTAATTAGATTATTGGTATCTTATTATATATTCTGGGGCCCATACAAAATGCACTCTTGTCGAACATAATTGTTTTGTGGCTCATTGCACAAAGTGTACTGGCATGTCTAGTACTTTTTAGTGTTCTATATTTATGCAAATTATTTCTTACGTCTAAAGCCAATTCAAATATATACAATGATGGGAATGTCAATATTTTTAAATTAATAAAATGTGGTTTACAGTTTGAGTTTGAGCTTCACACTCTTCACAGTTGTCGGTTCAACCTTTGGGGGGGCTTACCCACGCTAAGCCTTTGCATATCGCTTCGGTATGCATTAGTCTAACCTATCAAAAAATTACCCAAAACAACAAAATTCCGAACATACCTACCTAAGGGCCGTTTCAAGAAATAAGAGTCAAACTGTCCATAATTACATGTGTGTAAGTACGATGATCGAAATCACACAAAGAATGATTATGCACTTATGTGGGTAGTTGTTAAGAGATAAAAATCATCGCTTCTGTGCGTTTATTTAATTATGGATTGTGTGGTTCGATTGGGAGCGGATAAAAGAGTTAATACGGATGACAAAGGTGAAACAACGGGTATTATTTTTGAACAAGTGTCCAGCAAGATTATTGACTTCTAGTTGTATATTTTACATACGCGCGCGACGCAAAGGCACGCGGTTGCGCGGTTGCGCGGTTGCGCGGTTGCGCGGTTGTGCGCGTGTCGCGCCTGTTTGTAGGAACCTTTACACAGAGCTATATTATACACAGACCTTGGCTATTATTTCTTTACCAGACTTTTTATAAGTTTGTGTTTTCATGATTTACAATTGGCTAAAAATAATTATTCTACATGGTTTCATTCTTTGTTCCGTTGAACAGCTTCAGCAGGCGATAAATTGGTGTAATGTAGGTACACTTACGTCTAACCCTTTGAGGATTACAGGTGGTGTCTATGATGTATTGTGTGTATACTGTATATATGTGTTTCAGCAGGTTTTATTCTCAAACATCTCGACTTATCGTATACCACTGGTGGATATATGGTTCTCCCAAGTTTCACATCAACACACGGTTCTCAGCCTTCCGTATCTGATACACACTAACAGAAAAGAAAAAGCGGATCAAACCAGAATGAGAAATTTGATAGTGGATAAGACCTCTGTCTTAAAATTAAATTAAAACAGAAGAAGAACTAGCAGAGGATCGAGGATGGGGGTCCAGGGGATCAGACCGGAATAACTCGTAGGAATGGCTTTGATTTTGACAGTTCAACAACATTCAATGCGTTATTTACGTTGTTCAGCAAACTAATTTTTCGAACATATGAAGCAATGGATTCCTCCCTCCTTCAAAATGATTCAGATTGTGATTGATAGTGTGCTACGCAATTAGGGTGCAGGTCTTCTATATAATGAATATACCTAATCACCTCCACCACTCTTCAATTTCACCACCACGTGACAACTACGGTATGGAACCTAAGATAGACCACGCTTGTACGATTACATACAGAAACCAAAGCTCATAGAAATCTCTATTCCTAGACAGCACGTTTCGTCGAAAACTTTGTTGATAGAAAACATTGTTTGTAGATATCTCGGTCTATAGACCGCTATGCTTCCTATGGGAAGCACTGTTGACAGAGATTTAAGGTTCATAGATAGCACTTCTTGCCGTAAACTTTGTTCATAGAAACCACTGTTTCCAGATATCTTGGTTAGAGATTTCTATGAGCTTTGCTTTATGTATGTAGTCGTATCGTACAAGCGTGTTTCTATCTTAGGTTCTATACTCCAACAACTAATAGAAAAAACGCTACCCGCCATAACTCCCACCTCTATGCGTGCTCAAACGTGCCCTGTTACAATAACTTTATCTGGTGCTCCCTCAACGATGACCACACCAATTTCGTAACACAGAACCGTTACGTGTTTCCACTCATTTACATTTTCTAGTTTGGTTCATCTAATTATGTTTACATAATTTGAGATTAATTATTCGAGTTCTTTATCGGCTGCGTGGTTTTTTTAATGCATTTTTATGCGTAGATTACGTGGAGTTATTTTTAGTTTGGATTTTATTTGAACATTTTTTTCCATATGAGCGATGGAAACTAGCTCATGATAGGCCGTTACTGCCTCTGGTTAGTGTTTTTGTCAACCAGAATACAGGTAGGAAAAGGAGTACCTATGTAAAGATAAAGTAGGTGGCGTTATATAGTTTCTGCTTACCCCCATGGGAGAAAGGTGTGAGATTATATAAGTAATACCATTCCGAAGGTCACGTTGACGTAACATATGTCGTAAGTCCATTGCACGAAAGCCAAAATCACCGCCCCATCGGAGACAAAGTTGATAAGTAAGTTATGCCTTTATTTTAAAGATCAAAGGCAATGGCTGAACGGATTGGGATTACATTTGACTCATGGACCATTTTATTTTTTTTGGTAGGAAATTATCAAATAACTTATCCCGCTCTGGGCGGAGCAGGAGGGCGTGTCAGACTTTTACTGACTAAAACCCACCCATGTTCTTTCAATTGCCTGTGCCAGGGCCACGGTAACTCTTTCGAACAACCCGCGACCCTGGCAGGCATCGGACCTAGCGGACCCCATCAATCAGTGGTCTTTGAGGAACGCGTGGAACAAAACTTTTTACAAAAAAAAAAACAACCGACTTCCAAAAATAATACTAAAAATTGAAAAATAACTTTAATTTCGGAAGTCGGTGTCTTTGGTTCCGCATTTTCGTTTATTGACACCGACTTCCGAAATTAAAGTTATTTTTCAATTTTTAGTATTATTTTTGGAAGTCGGTTGTTTTTTTTTTGTAAAAAGTTTTTATTTTTCACTTTTTAGTGGGTCCGTTTGTAATTTATCTAAGTTACAATAGCCTAATGTCAACTGCTCATCACTTGTTACAAAATATTGTTTTTCCCGATGCTGGGACGTTAATTGTTGAGGAGTTCTCCCGGTAAGAACCAGGAGATCCTCAACAATCACTCGCAATACGCATTGTGACGAGCATAAATTGCTTAGCAACCATATTAAAGTAATCGAATCGCAACCCGTGAAATATTTGTCATTGAGTAGTTCCAAAGGCCATCTGTGGTCTTCTTCATCAGCTCCACTTTACCAAATGATGATTTCCGAGAGCAAATGCTCAAGTTATTTAAAAAAATACCCAAATCGTTATAGCTTTGCCGATAAAATTTGAGGGTTTCCCTCGATTTCCATGGGATCCTCTTATCAGATTTCAACTTCATGATAACGGGACCACCTCGAGAGTATACCCTTTCAAACAAAAAAATAATTTTGAAAATCGGTCCACAATTGGCGGAGTAATCGCGTAACAAACACACAAAAAAAAAAAAAAAAAACATACCGTCGAATTGAGAACCTCCTCCTTTTTTGAAGTCGGTTAAAAATGCGCTGTCGACCCGAGCTACCGGACGGCGAGCTATCCATTGCTCGCCGTTCGCAAGCCCGCGTCTACGGTGGCCGGGAATCGGCTCTCGATTCCTGACGCCCAGGGTGTCTCCTGCGGCGACCAGGGCCGTAAGGGCGCAAATATTTGCTCTCCCTCACGCGATTCGCCTCTTCCTAAGCGAGCGTTACTCCTTAGCAGAATGAGGCGACGGCGTTACAAGCACTCTCGCTCGCGTTCGCTCCTGGTCCAGGGCCGGACGCGAGAGATCGCTGCCGCCGATCGCCGCCGTGAGGACACGGCGGCGGTCCGCCCAAGCTAAGTAGCTCTCCACCTCATCTCATGGATAGACCATGGCCTGCAGATGCAGTTGCGAACAATAACTATATACTGTTTCATTTAAAGTGAGGGGTAAATTTTAAGGGAATAATTAGTTACAGAAAAACATTTGTAATAATAAATACAATCCCATGACAATTCCCAATATATCCTTGTCATCAGACACTTTCCAACAGAGTTATCCGTTGGGTTTCCGCCCGAAGCTAATCTAGCGCTTACCGTGTTTTTGTGCGCAAACGCATCAATCTCGTTCCTCACAATAAGTAGATCACTTCATTGTTACCATCGGTTCATTAAGTTGGCAAATTATGGACTTAAATAACTCGGCAGTGTATGATTTATACTTTTCTATTGTCTCAGTGTTAATTAGGGTATTTTCAGCCTCATTCTGGAAGTGAATTGGGTTTTTCCATCAGGAAATTCTCAGTAACAACAGTGGCAGTAGACTCGCTCGGTCGTTCTCTTTTACGTGGGACTAATAATGACTGACGAAATGTTAGTGAAAACCAGCGTCAGACAACTCAGACAGCATCTGTCGAACCTTTATGGCGCAGCAGTGAGGCACACACTATTGTTGTTAGAAACATTATTTTTATATTTTGTGTTTCACGACGATTTAGAAAATGAATGGGACATCTATTTATGTTTATTGACGCTGTAAAGACGAAAGTTTTATTTCTGTACCTAAGTAAGCTACTGTGTGGCTACTTTTGTAACGAAATTAGATACTTACTTCGCAGACATAAAACAAATACCAGTCCGTATTCCTAGTATGGAAACTAATTATTTTCGTAATGGGTCTTGGCAATTTCCGCTTTGTCCGTGCCATAACCCCATGGTGAACAATAAACAAAACTAAATAAAAAACATTAAGCTTAACTGTAAAAACAAACCTAAATAATAATGTTTAATTAATATTTGCCTTTACAGTGTAAGGTGAACGCGCAGTTGTAGCCAGCGAAATTCAATTTTTCTTACGTTTTTTGAAATTTTCAGGTCAGTGTCAGGATCAAAATATGATTCGCGACTTTATCAGGTACGCACTTTCCATAAGAGATTTGTTCATATGGAACAAATCTAACTTGGAAAGATGTATTAATAATTCCAATGACTATAAATCTGTATATATATAGGTATCTATTTTAGTCGCGAATCCAAAACACAAAACACAACAAAAACGAAAAACATGAAAAAGCTGCGTACATTTCCGCAGCTTATTCATGTTTTCGTAAGAAAAAAGAAATTTTAAGATTTTGTGAAAATTTTGGCACCTCTCAAAATACACACATTTTCATCATTTTCCTGAGATACTTCAGTCCGAGTGGAACATGCGATACCACTATTACTTGAGAACAGTTTTACATAGAGCTTGACTGAACTATGGCTAGGTACTAATCAAATTCTGTTTCTTCGTGTCTCTCGGACTTTTCTCGGATCTTGTTGGCACGGCATCGTCGGTGTTAACGCAGAGGTCACTTTGACTGTAAGTTTTGAGACATAGAGGGCAGGATGCAAAGTGGAGCATAGTTTGCGACATAGTTCCACATTCATACCTTTTTTTTTTTGAGAGTGGGAAATCATCAAATGACCCCTCCCGCTCTGGGTGGAGCGGTAGGGAGTGTCAGACTCTTACTGACTAAAATCCACCCGTGTTCCTTCCTTAGCCTTTTATGTTCCGGGGCAGCGGTAGCTGACCCCTTTCGGACAATCCCGCTGACCAGGCTTCGGCCCTAACGGGCCCCTTCACTGATGCTGACATCTCTCTGAGGCGCGCGTGGAACACGTACGCGTCGTCCGGCAATGGCTTGGTCCTAATCGGATGGTGAGCTACCCTTTACTCTCCGTCTGCAGGCCCGCGCTTACGGTGGCCGGGAGTCGTCCCGCGGCTCCCGACGCCGGAGCATCTCCCGCGGCGGCTGGGACGTGAGGCTCTGTCCCTCAGCCATCCTACCACCTCCTTCGCTACCATGACTGCTGCGCAGAAGGAGGTGACTGCCTCCTACTCCCTCTCGCTCCGGACATGGCTTTAAGGCTTTAACCAGGGTCGAACGCGAGAGGTCGCCGCAGCTGCCGATCGCGTCTACGAGGACACGGCGGTGCTCTGCCCACGCGGGGCAGACCTCCACCGTATGCTCCACCGTGTCCTCTGGGCGATCCTCACACATCCACACCCTGCTACCGTTCCATCGAGGTAGCTCAGCTTTACCAGGTGAAGTTACATCTACTACTACCACCCGCATGAGTTAACTTGAGACCCGAGCGCCCTTCCCGACCCAGCGCTGTTACTCTTCTCGGTATCGACGCCTCAGTACCACGCTCTTATGTCTTCCCAACGAACTCTTAAGTTAACTCTTGCGGATTGTAATACCATTACCATTTTAGGGGCTTTCCATGATCTAAAGCGAGGTCACTGTTGGACTGCAAAGAAAAGAAAGAGAAGCGCGATGACACAACGCTGGTAATTTATTGCAAAATATGAAGTAATTTTTTAATTAAGTACATAAAAGTTTATTGTTTGGACTAAAAAATTAATACACTAGTGTTTTAGTATGTTGCCTGTAGAATAATCAGACAGCAAATCAGAATGATTGTATGTATATTAGTATGGTTTTTACTGTAAAAAGAAAGTTTTTAGAGGTATCATCATGATTTTTTTCTATCGTATTAAATTAGTTGTATTATGTTTTCAACACATGCATATATCCTAAAGAATATCATATATTTTTCTGATTTTGTTTACAGTAGTCGATCATATATTTTTATTGTTTCTACATCTTGCGTTTTTTTGCGTTTAGGTCCTGCAAGCCCCTTAATCAAGAATTGTTATCCAACCTGCAGCTACTATATAATCTTCAATCAAATATTCCGTTACCATATAATTAATCCCTCGTGCTAATGGAGGCTTAAATTTTTTTACCGTACTTTTTAATTAAACTCACTAACGCCTGATAGATAGTTAACGAAAGGTTAACGATATTATAATTAGATGCTAACTAAGCAGGATGTTTCATGGTATCACAGTTAACTGATAAGATCTCAGTGTGAATAACACATTGGCCAATAAAATTGGACAAAGGCTGCGTGTGCGCATAGCAAAGGAAAGGGTAGAAAAAAGGGTAGCGGTTCGAAAATGTTGAAGTGTAATGTACAGACGCCAGCACATCAAGCTACTTCTCTCAAAATTCTTTAATAGATTTTCAACTTTATCGCTAAAGCTTAAGGTTCAAAGTTGATTGGGCAAATTTGACAGTTTCGGTAACTTAGCTTGATGTGTTAGCGTCTGTACTTAGTTTTATTCATTTGGAGGTGCAATCAAGATGTTAATTTATTTTTATTTTTATTGCTGAATACTCTTGACCTCGATCACGGCTAATTTATTGGATACTAGCTGTTGCCCGCAACATCGTCTGCGATCCAGGATGGAAAGAAATGTTCTTCTCAGATCCCAGGCTACGTATCTGTCAAATTTCATAACTATCCGTTCAGCCGTTTTCGCAAGTGAAGTCATGTTCTATTATGAATTTGTGAGAGAGGATTATCTTGAATTGAGTCAAAACTACCAATTTGGTTTGGTAAAGCTGTAGACTTTTCGAACGTAGACTAATCGTAATTTTGAAAAAATAACCAGATATTAGATTCGACTTTTTTTTCGCCTTTTTTTTATTTATTTTTTTTAATTAACACTGTTTTCTTCTTCATAAACATGTAGGTTACCTATTCCCTTGCTTCCTGGTTTTATGCGGTCAGTACACCAGACCCTAATATTCAAAAATAAAGGGCGATACAAAGGCGTAACGCACCACGAACCACGCACACAAAGCGTTACATTTTGGACATTAGAATGCCTTACCTACTGTTTTGGACCAATTTATATGGATTGTTTACATTTAGGTGAAATTTTTAGGGAGTAATGTAGTGGAGAATGAGGTGGCCTGAGACAATGAGTCACTTTGAATTCAGTTATATTGGGATTCTCTGGAACAGTCACGAGCATAAGTATGTTTACACTTGGCTTTATTCAAAGGCGATTTTCTCCTGTATTTTTAATGAAATTGTATTTTTATAACTTTGTATTCGTTATTTCGTGAAAAAATCGCAATTAAAAGTTGCCAAGTATTAACATATTAGTGCTCGTGACTGTAGGTACACAATAGAACTTGGAGCCATACAAATACCTCAAGTATTTTACATGGAGCGACTGTCTAACTGACCTCCACAACCCAGTTACTGGGTAATATGATACCCCTTAGTAAGACTATAATACAAATACATACCTATGACATTATAGCAGAGGCCCAAAGGTCCGACGATAGGTTTAACATACCGCAAGATTGAAAAGCCGTTAAAAGTCCATGAATTAAAGTCAGCGCATACCATTAGCAACCCAAAAGTATCTAACCGAACCTATTTTAGGCTCTCATTCAAGTGCTCTTTACTTTACATAGGAAAAAATGTGCGGAGGTTGTGGCTGTTGCGGTGGCTGCTGCGGTGGTTGTTGCTGCCCTTGCATCACGATCTACACGTGCTGTACGAAGATTTGCTAGTGGCATAGAGTAACGCCACTTCGCGCAGACAAGCCATGGAGTCTACGTCGAAGAGGCGCACCGACGCCTCCGATGTTCGTTTTGCGGAAATAAACTACTATAAATAAACTGCTATCTAGGGCTCTTCTTACACAGAGAAGTCACGATAGTTGATCACCACGCTTTCTCTAGGTGTGTTGGCGACTTCAGACTTATATTAACTACCAGCTGGCAGCTGCGCCCCGCGGATTCACCCGCATAAGTTCCGATCCCGTGAGAATATTGAGACAAAAAGTAGCCTATATGTTAATGCAGTGTGACAGCTACCTGCATACCAAATTTAATCAAAATTTGTCGAGCCGTTTGAGCGTGAAGAAGTAACAAACATATAAACACACCCTCACACAGTCACAAACTTTCGCCTTTATAATATTAGTGTGATAGTGTGATGAGTTCAGGTTTCTACAGAACAACCGCAGCAAGTGAAGCTTAACCTGGGGGCTTAAAAAAGGCGTCTTTGGCAGAATCATAAAAGGATAACATTATGAATCATAATATGGCGAAAACAGTCCGTGTTTTTCTTTTTTCGCTGCACTACGTAGGTATAATCAAAGAGATTGGGATTGGATTTGGATTGGATTGATTGGTATTGTAGCACAGACAAAAAAAAATAACTGAAAAATCCTTCACCAATGGGATTTGATACGATTAACAGTTAACTGTCCATTATAATATTAATAATTTTATTTATTTATCAGACAACAATGGTCCACTGTGTTAGTAACAATATTATTTAGCCTATGTTACTACTTAATAACTAAAACGAGAAATTAACAAAATAAATAATGGATCAGGACCGCACCACTCGCACATGTAGCTTTGCCCAATGCTCCATGAACGAGAAAAACACTCAACTCAAAAGACAGCTTGTAGAACTTCACACCGAGCACATAGAAATACTTGACCAGCATCACCATCTCCGTCAACTAGTGTCAGACTTTCAAACTTGCAGTGACACTCATGACCAGGCACTGAAACGCATATCAGGCCTTGAAGCAGAATTATGCGAAGCACACAACACCATTTCCACCATCAACTCTCTAAAAGCCAGCGAACAGGTTGCCAACACCAATAACCTTTTCAACGAGCTGGTTGTTAGTGTACCGGGACTGGAGTATGAGAAACCCACCATCACCATAGACCTGACTGGGAACGATACCTTAACTAGATGTCCAACTCCAACTAGTCATAATAAAATTAAGAAATATATTAAAATTAGTAAAAACATTAAAAGATACAAGAAACTCTTGAAGACACAAAATGTTCACAAGTTTAACATTATTCTTAGGAAACAACGTATTAACTTACAAAGCCAACTAAATGTATGTAATAATAAGTTGGAAAATAGCAGACAAATGTATTATGTCGACATACAAAACCTTCAAAAGGAATTACTGAGCAGGGAAAATGCACTTAAGGAAATATCCTGTAAGTATGAGTCTAGTCAACTTATGCTGAGCGAGCGCTTGCAAGAGGCCTGTGAGTTGGTGGACCTAGTCAAGTACAATGCAGAGAGGTATGTATGAGTCACTGACCAACAATCTTACCTGTAGTTGTGCTCCCACTCACACTAACACCACACCACCCGATTCACCTCAGATGTTACAGCATGTTGTACCTGCTACTACACCCACTTCAACTCATACTATAGAACCTATCTATCCCACTCAAAGTAATGTTTTGGTATTTTCTGATAGATTAGGATCAGGTTTTGGATCATTATTAAATAACCGCTCTAAGCATACTATAGTTAATTGTTGTTATCATAACCTGCATTTTAATGAGCTTGTTCATAAAATAAAACATACACAAATGAATGAGCAGACTACTGTAGTTCTTTTAATTGGAAACAGTCTGAGCGTAACAAAAAGGGACATAGTTAATGGTATTGACACCCTACTTAAATTAAAACTAGGTAAATTAATATTATGTGCATTGCCATATTCTGATAATTTGTATGATGCAGAAAACAATTACATTTATAGTTTAAACAACTTAATGCATATTTTGACATGTCGTCATAGTGACCGTTTATTGTATTTTGATACAAACTATTTTGTTAGGGATTTTGTATTAGTTCAGGAACATAATATGTTTCTTCCCAAGAAAAGTCAGCATGTACTGGCTACTTTGTTAGCTTACAATATACACGCAGTTATTGATAATTTAACTGAGACTAGGTTAAGTGACGAAACAGTATTATCTAGTACTTCTAATAATACTGTAATTAATTCTTTAAACTTTTAGACTCGACAAAAGAGAAGCATAATAAGAATATTTTACTATATCACCAAAATATAAATCGCTTTTCTGGCAAAATCCTAGACGTGGAAATGTTAATAGATAAATATCATATGGATATCTTATGTTTTTGTGAAACCTGGTTAAAACCGGATAGAATGTTGTTTAATGTCAATAATTTTTCAGTTGCCAGTGCGCACAACAGGTCCTCAATAGGGGGTGGTACTTTGATATTATGTAATAGTTCTTTTAGGTATAAAGAAAGAAAGGATATCACTGCTTGCTCTGTTGATCGCTTATGTGAGGTAGCACGTGCAGAAGTTGAAGGCCATACTTTCTTATGTGTTTATAGACCACCAGCCTCAAATTTGTCATCATTTTTGATCATAATGGAAGAAATACTTAGTAAACTTTTTAAAGATAGTAAATTTGTTTTTGTTTGTGGTGACCTAAATATTGATCTATTAGTTAATTCACCAGAAAAATGTAAGCTAATATCATTGTTTAAATCATTTAATTTAAAATGTATATTTAATGAAGCGACTAGAATAACAGCAACTTCAGCTTCATCCATCGACAATGTATTTACTAACTGTAAAATAAAAGACTCGTCCTTAATTACTGGCGTCAGGTCTGACCATACTGGTCAACTTGTATCATTTGACTTAGGTAAAAGATTACACATAGATAAATCCATTCAATTAAGACCTCTAACTAAAAATAAATTGAAAATGTTTAATAATAATGTTCTTAGCAATCTTTCCACAGCTAGTTTTGATTCACAAGACCCCAACATAAACTATGGTACATTATTTTCTACAGTATGCCAAGAATTCAATAAAGCATGTCCTGTAAAAAAAGTTACTATAAATACTAAACCAAAATTTAGTGAATGGGCCACTGCTGGCATTAGAAAAAGCAGAGATATTTTATATAATCTGTATCACGAGAAATCATTAACTTCTGATCAAGCCCTTCATAATTATGTAAGGAACTATTCTAAAATATTCAAAAGAGTCTGCGCTGAGGCTAAATCTAAATTAATTAGTAACAAAATTAGTATGTCTAATAATAAAATAAAAGCTGTGTGGCAGGTAATAAACAAAGAAACTGGAAACACAAAACAGCGAGATCAGAATGAGTTGTCCCTAAAAATTGATAATGAAACCATTTCAGATAAGTTAAAAGTTGCTGAGACACTAGAAAATTTCTTTACCAATATCCCAATAGAGGTTACAAAGTCTCTCCCCTCATCACCTATATTAGCTGAAGCCCTTCTTAAGGAAAATTTTAATAGGGAAATTCCAAGCTTTGAATTCAAGCCCATTTCTGTTGACACAATTAAAAAAGCATTTAAAAGTCTTAACATAAAAAACACTGAAGACTTATGGGGGATTTCTGTTAAGGTTCTTGGAGATATTATTGACACAATTGCCCCTGCCCTAACGCTAATCAATGTTTAGACAGCGGTACGTTTCCTGACTTAATGAAACATAGTAAAGTAGTACCGATATTCAAATCGGGTAGTAAGTTGGATCCCTCCAATTATAGACCTATATCTGTGCTACCAGCATTGAGCAAAATCTATGAAAAAATCATGCTGGACCAGATGTTGTCACATTTTAATTCAAATGGGATTTTACATAGTCGCCAGTTTGGTTTCACGAAAGGTAGGTCGACGACAGACGCGGGAGTAAAACTCATCAGTCACATTTTGGAATCCTGGGAGAAGTCCCAGGATGCAATTGGCATTTTCTGTGACCTCTCAAAAGCGTTTGACTGCGTTGACCATAATACACTGATCTGTAAATTATACCACTACGGAATTCGTGGACAAGCTGCTGATCTTGTTCTTTCCTATCTGTCAAAGCGCCAGCAAAAAGTAAACGTTAACGGGGCGACGTCTTCGGGGTCTCTAGTTAAGATGGGCGTGCCTCAAGGCTCAATTCTTGGCCCTTTCCTATTTCTAGTTTATATTAATGACCTTCCTTACATGATGGCTAACTTGTCGGATATCATTTTGTTCGCTGATGACACTTCCCTTATTTTTAAAATAGATAGAAAAGATACGGATGTCTTACATGTTAACGATAGTCTGGCTGTTCTCTCGAAATGGTTTGCAGCTAATAATCTTTTACTTAATGCGAACAAAACTAAATGTCTTAAGTTTTCATTACCAAATGTACCTCAAGTGGGTCTGAATTTAGAACTTGATGGCAAAAGACTAGATGCTGTTACGGAAACTGTATTTCTAGGAATTACTTTAGATTCAAAATTACAATGGGGCGCACACATTAGAGCTCTCTCAAGTAGATTAAGTTCAGCTGCATATGCAGTAAGAAAAATAAGGCAGTTGACAGATATAGCCACAGCTAGGTTAGTATACTTTGCTTATTTCCACAGTATTATGTCTTATGGTGTTCTGCTGTGGGGATCGGCAGCTGACGTAGATTCAATTTTCATTTTAAAGAAGAGGGCAATCCGCGCAATCTATAAAATGGGTCCTCGCGAGTCTCTTAGAAACAAATTCAAAGAAATTGATATACTAACTCTGCCTTCTCTTTATATTTTAGAAAGTATTTTGTATGTTCGCAAAAACTTAGGACTCTTCAAAATAAGAAGCGATTTCCATAATATAAATACACGTAGTAAAAATGAAATTGTGTTACCTAAATTTAGATTAACTAAAACTAGCAAGTCATTTCTTGTAAACAGCATCCGTTTTTATAACAAGTTGCCAAAACCGGTTACAGAACTTAGCGATGGAAAGTTCAAAACCCTCATCAAACGTGTCCTTATCAAAAAAGCATATTATAAGATTAACCCTAGAAAGATAACCAACGCCTCAGAGGCGCCCGCGTTGGTTTGAAATCGCTGTCTCTTTCTAATAAGCGCGCGTATCTACCTGTCCTTCTAAGTTAGCTCAGTGGACAGTGCACATCGTCGCGGGACGGCCGTTTTTACGCGGTAAGTACCATAGTTTTGCAGTTACGACTAAGTGTTGCGCTCCAAAGGCGCATGGTTATCTTTTGTGTGACATTTAGTGAAAGTAAGGATTTTTTTATACTTACATAAAATGTTTATAATAACTGTTTATTTCTCTTTTTTAGCATGAAATCTTTTCGCCTTCATCATGACGAGCCGGAGAACACTAACTGATGATGCAATATCTAGGTTGATCGCTGGAGAGGAAGAGAACGAGCATGAAGGAGAACAAGAAAGTGACAGTGAGATAGAAGATCATTTGAGTGACGATGACATACAGAGTGATTTCGAAGACGAGTTTATCGATGATGAGGTGCCACAACAATTGAATGATACACAAAATGAAGATGATATAAGTCCTGGAACTTCGGAATCATCCCGGCGTGACCACCGCATAATTGTTCCTGATCGCCGTGTGCTTAGGGGTAAGAACCAACATTGCTGGTCGACAATAAAAGGAGAAAGTCGCGGAAGGACAGCCGCCATAAACATTATTCGTACAAGTAGAGGTCCAACGCGTATGTGTCGAAATATATGTGACCCAATCTTATGTTTTAGTTTGTTTGTTACCGACGAACTAGTGAATGAGATCGTCCATTGGACGAATGTTGAGATCTCTGTGAAACGTCGAGATAACATGACCAAAGCCACGATACTGATAATGATGAAGAACCTCCTGCCAAGAAAAGACGGTACTGCACCTTTTGCACTAATAAAAAAAAAAGAATGTCTAAGATGACTTGCGCCAAATGCAAGAAAACAGTTTGCGGCGAACATAAAAATGATGTTTGTTTTGAATGCCTATCAAACCAAATTTGAACTAAATGATTATAGTTTTGACTGATTTTTTTTTTAGTTGATTAGTTAGTAAGAAATAATATAATTAGTTTTATGAAAAAAGATATTATTTTTTGATACTATGTTCCTGTAAACTGAAGACTGCCAATTTTGTTGATTTTTTTCTAGAGGTTTTTTGATTTAAGTTTAATGATTAAAATATATAAAATATTTAACTAAAAAAAGTTTTTTATTATTAGTTCATTAACCACATATTAAAACAATTAAGTAAAAAAAAACAATAAATAGGTATTTCATTAAAAAAAAAAACAATAATATATCGTGCGCCTCCGAAGCGCATGGTTATCTTTTGTGGCCGTCAAAATATGGTTATCTTTCTAGGGTTAAAGACTACGTTGAAGACAAGCTAGTCTGGCAATAATTCCTTCTGCACATGTGGCTTCCCTGGCTTCTCATTAACGGCATAACTATGTAAATGTCTATTAACTGCTCTCAAATTACGATGTTTAATTTTATTTAATTATTATTAATTTTTTTTACATACTTTTTGACATAATTTCTTTATTATTTGACATTATATACTTTTTGACATAATTTCTTTATTAATTGACATTATATACAGACTCTTGAAATTTTTCACCTCTTTATTAGTGGTTTTAATGAGAATCATAACACTTGGTTTTAGTAGGTTTTTATTATTATTTTTCTTTTTTTATTATCTATCCTTTTGATAGATTCTTATTTTGTAAATGTGAGGACTTTGTAGGCCTTATAGACTTTAGATCTGTAGACCATCTTCTATTTTATCAAGTACTTGGTACTTGTTGACAGGCCTGCGCTGTCCTCCCATACCTACTGTAATCTGGAAACATTGTAAAAGCCAATTATTTTTAAAAAGAGTAACCATGGAGTTTCTTGCCGGTTCTTCTCCATAGGAAACGACCAATTGGAACCGTGCACCTAGCTTCTGACGTTTCATAAGTGCCCATGTAGGTTTATGTGAAATAAAACATTTTGATTTTGATTTTGATTTTGAACGAGCAATCCACATCCATTCTCCCTGCAAGAAGCATTATGCTCCCTGCATTATGATTCATAATGTTATCCTTTTATGATTTTGCAAAAGTGACTTTTTTAGGCCCCCTTTTTTTTTTTTTTTTTGTGGATGGGAAATCATCAAATGACTCTTCCCGCTCTGGGTGGAGCGGAAGGGAGTGTCAGACTCTTACTGACTAAAACCCACCCGTGTTCCTTCCTTAGCCCTTTATGTTCCGGGCCAGCGGTAACCCTTTCGGACAATCCCGCTGACCCGGCAGGCTTCGGCCCTAAGGGGCCCCTCCTCGATGCTGACATCTCTTTGAGGCGCGCGTGGAACACGTACGCGCCGTCCGGCACGGGCCTGGTCCTGATCGGGCGGTGAGCTACCCATTACTCTCCGCCCGCAGGCCCGCGCCTACGGTGGCCGGGAGTCGTCACGCGGCTCCCGACGCCCGGAGCGTCTCCCGCGGCGGCTGGGACGGGAGGCTCTCTCCCTGAGCCGTTCCGCCACCTCCTTCGCTAGCATGACTGCTTCGCAGAAGGAGGTGACTGCCTCCCACTCCCTCTCGCCCCGGACCATGGCTTGCACCAGGGCCGGACGCGAGAGGTCGCCGTCGCTGCCAATCGCCTCTACGAGGACACGGCGGTGCTCCGCCCAAGCGGGGCAGACCTCCACCGTGTGCTCCACCGTGTCCTCTGGGCGATCCTGGCAATGGTGACACCCGGGCGTTTCCTCCCGCCTGATGATGTGCAGGAACCTCCCGAAGCTTCCGTGTCCGGTGAGGACCTGCGTCAGGCGAAAGGTGAGGGCGCCGTGGCGCCTCTGTAGCCACTCCTCAAAGAGGGGTCTTATCGCCGCTATCGCGGCGTGCCCTGCGCTGGGTTGCGACAGTCGCTCTTTCCATGCCGCCATGAGATCGCGCCGGAGATCCGTCCGCTCCGCAGCGATTTGCCGCGGTTTTTTTAGGCCCCCTGACCGATCGATCCATGCAGCTGTTATTACTTAGCTACAAGCCCCATAACAACACTACCTTAACTATGATAATGAAATATTCGCAATCGCATAAACTGCACACATCGTTGCTTTGAAATCACTAACACCATTCATATCCACCATATACAAACATTTCACTTTAACCCATATTATCACCACAATTTCACTTAATTTATGCCGTGTTTGTTACATATCACCCTGACAGCTGCAACAATAACTTTGTCACAGTTATAGGATGAAATTAGACGGAATTAGGCATCGCTTCTACCAGCCACATCCTCGTTTGCTCTGTTGCTATCGCGCAGTATATGTAAATGATTCAGATAAAAAAAAAATGTGAATTATGATTTATGTCTTAGGGCTGATTTTTCAATAACTTGATTTGAGGAATAATTTTGAAATTTTGACAGTTATTGCATACAAAAACTGTCAAATGTAAATTTTATTCCTCAAATAAAAGTTATCTGGCGATGGAAAAATCAGCCTGTAGTAAGATAAAATAATTCCATTACGCATTGTTGGTTAATAAATGATTTAGAATAGTTATTATTATAAGCATTGCTTTTTTACCGAATATAGAATCTTGTTGTAAATAGGATAAATACAGTACACACAATACAGTATTTTTTTACTTGTGCATAAAGTTTTAATAAATAAATTAATAAATCCATAGAAATCCAACCGTTTATTTTACATATTTCATAATATTAAAGTACAGACGCCAGCACATCAAGCTACCCGAAACTGTCAAATTTTCCCAATCAACTTTGAACCTAATGTTTTAGCGATAAAGTTGAAAATCTTTAAAGAAATTTGACACATTGTAGTAGCTTAATGTGCTGGCGTCTACGTCTGTACATTATTCACACAACTACCTATAACTAAAAGTGAGTGTAGAAAAAAAAACAGTCCTTCGATTGCAAATATCTACTACAACTACAAGCAAGAATTACGAGTAACAGGACCACAGGAAGTCCTACTGTATTTAATCAAAGATAAGGCAATCGTAACATTAATTAATCTAAGATTCTATAAATAACACTACTACAGTAGATTACCTACTACTGTATCAATAAAAACTGGCTGGATAAATAGATAGCAGTTATTCTAAGATATATGACACGCAATCTGGTTAACATATTATCTTTAACTAGATTATAAAGACTACCACCAGGTTTGAGGGCTAGGATCCTGCCACAGGTTCCACATCAACCTACTACAATCTGTCAAATTTCTTTAATAGATTTTCAACTTTATTGCTAAAGCCTAAGGTTCAAAGTTGATTGGGAAAATTTTATAGTTTCGGGTAGCTTGATGTGCTGGCGTCCTACCTATCATGACCAGCGGGATATTTGCGTAACCAATACTTACTTACTAAATAATAACAGCCGCATTGGTCGATCGAAGGTTAAGCTACCCTTGCTGAGGTCGGTTCATGGATGGGTGACCATCCATTCCATTTCGAAATCCCTCTGTGACTCGGAAAGCCGTTGGTCCCGGCTGTAATTTTTTAAACCTTTGACAGTCGTTACGGGTAGTCAGACGCCCGAAAGTCTGACAACTAGACTTTTATTTATTTTATTTAGTTCTCGTTTGAAAATAGACTTTGGAATTTCTAAGTACAGTCGAAAACCACAGAATAGTTTTTCTAAATCGGAGTAAAACCACTCACTGTCCATTCCAAGGTTGCCTGGAAGAGATGGCAGAAAGCGATAAGGCCGCCCATTGTATATTTTGTAGTGTTTGATGTATTTTTCTCATGTTATGCATTTTTGTGGTGTACAATAATGTATCTTATAAATAAGTAAATAAAACCAGGTGTGATCACATGTCAACAGTTATATAATTTACTGATGTCATGTCGTTACTAAAACGTTTCTGTCATAAAAACCAATGATTGGAAGAAAACTAATAAAATCTAATTAATAGATTCCCTAATTTGGCTTGCGTATAACCATTAAATCATCTGCTTATGCTAAGCAACAAGATGGCATCGACGATAAAGCACACTTTCATAAAAATATAAATTAACTCGCGACCAAAAATCATAAACTACCTTTCAAAAGAACGTTGTTCCCACTTACATTGCCATAATAAAAGTGGTATAAAAATAATAATATTACCTGCGAACACATTAACTTTATATACCTAATAAAGATGTCAAAACTTTCGATATACTGACATGGAACATTGTATTGCGACATCAAAATCAGGAAATGACTCCATCGCGGGTCGCTGCCTCTACTATAACCATGTTGTAGGGTTACTAGATGAGTCTTTGTTATTTTATTGGCTTATTTTTCCTTAATCCTTTATCATTAATTATTCTATTACATACTAAGACTATCAATGTGAAATATTTAAAACTGATTATCTGACATTCAGCTTGTCCGATGAGCTGCGAGCTGAAAGAACCACTGATGTAACTTTAAATGCTAGACGACATCGCGGCAGACCAAGGTGAAAATGGAGGGAAGAATTTGGCTCTAATCGAAAGGACTGGCCCGCAATAGCAGTGTACAGACGTGTGTGGAAAATAATTATTTGAACATACAATTTGTAATTAAAGTAAGTACAGTCACGAGCACTAATATGTCAACACTTGGCAACTTTCAATTGCGATTTTGCAATTGCAATTGAAATGACGAATGCAAAGTTGAAATACGACACTTTACATAAACCTATGGGTTCGAAAATACTATGTTCGTAATAACATAAAATGTCATTAAAAATTAAAGGGGAAAATTGCCTTTGAATAAAGCCAAGTGTATACATACTTATGCTCGTGACTGTACCTATTTGGACCCTGGCTTTGAAATTACATTATAAGGTTACGCATTTTATTTGCTTACGCTTAAGTCTCTTTGAATTGTAGCAATTTATTAACGCATTAACTCGATTTCCTTCTTCGCCCAACATTCAACTTTACACCCAACCACGCTTAAATACACTCCAGCTCCATCCAGCCCATCTCTAGATCCCTGTAAGCCACAGAACATTACACGCAGTGACGAACATACCAATCCTCGAATGTTTACACATTAGCATCCATCGTATATCGTATTCAAGTACGTCACGATATAAATTAGATTATACCTTATGAAAGGAAACCAAGTGTATTGTGTGGCGAAATCGGCTGATTTGGGTAGATCAAACTGTTTTGATAAGAGTTTAACTAGCATTTGGAGCGCTATGGAGCGGACTTGGTGGCCCAGCAGTTACGGCCCGACTTACGAGTTGTACGTCAGGAGTTCGAACCCAGGCAGGCATTTTCCTTTGTGATTTCATCACCACTGTTCTAAAAATGGTGAAGGAAAACATCGTGAGGAAACCGGCATGTCCTAGAACCAAAAATTCGGAGACATGTGACATCTACCAAACTGCACTGGGCCTGCGTGGTGGATTACGGCCCATGCCCTCTCACAGAGAGGAGGCCTGAGAACCAGTAGTGGGACTGTTATAGGCTGATTAAGCTGGAGTGGGCTAAGTTCGAATTTCTTTGAAGGATAAAATCAGAAACGAAGTTATCTGAAAAGAACCGGAGTTACCGACATAGCTTGCAGAGGAAGCAAGCTGAAGTGGCAGTCGGCTGGCCCCGTTTGTCAAAGGACCGATGGTTGGTGGAGCAGACGAGTCCTGGAGTGGAAACTGCGTATCGGTAAGCATAGTGTGGGACACCCCCCAGCTAGATGCACCGACGACCTTAAGAGGCTTACATGACCTAAAGCGCGGTCACTGTCGGACTGCATAGAAAAGAAAGAGAAGCGCGATGACACAACGCTGGTAATTTATTGCAAAATATGAAGCAATTATTTAATTACAAAAAATCTATTGTTTGGACTAAAAAATTAAAACACTAGTATTTTAGTATGTTGCTTGTAGAATAATCTGACAAAAAATCAGAATGATTGTATGTATATTAGTATGGTTTTTTATTGTAAAAATAATTTTTTTAGAGGTGTCATCATGATTTTTTTCTATCGTGTCAAATTAGTTGTATTGTGTTTTCAACACACTATCTACCTAGCATATATCCTGAAGAATATTATATATTTTTCTGATTTTGTTTACTGTAGTCGATCATATACTTTTATTGTTTCTAAAACTTGCGTTACTTACGTTTAGGTCCTCTAAGCCCCTTAAGAAGGTGGCTGGGACGGTTTGGATACGAATGTCGGAGGACAGGGTCTTGTAGCGCAGCCTCATCATCATCAACATTTCAGCCGAAAGACGTCCACTGTTGGACATAGGCCTCCCCCAAAAGGGGGGGGTTTGGCATAATCGCCACGCTTGGCAGGCGGGTTGGCGATCGCAGTGTGGTATGGTGGTGGAATGCATAGAGAACGCTGCTGCCCATTCTCCGGTACGCCCCTTAGTCGCTTTTTACGACACCCACGGGAAGTATGGGGTGGTGCTATTCTTTAAGTCCGGCACCACACGGACAGTGGCGCAGCCTGGGAGAGGCATATGTCCAGCAGTGGAATGCGATAGGCTCAGTTGATTGTCTATTTGGAAGGTAACATTAGAGATGCTTACTTAATGGCGATGCTTGGGCCTATGCTCAACAGAGGACATCTTTCTGTTGAAATGATGATGATGATGATTTATATGTATAATTCCCAGCCTATCAAGTTTTAGAAAAACGTTCGACTTGGAGATTGTGATTTCTTCCTCTCATTGGTACCATATGAAAGTATTTTTCTAAAGATCGATGGGTCAACGGATCAGTCGGAGGATCCTCCCTTTTCTAAGGAGGATGAGCGAACTTTTCACACTGTTCCTCATCATTATACTGACGACTCCGACGTGATCGCTCTGTTTCCGATAGCATAACAGACACATTCGTGAAAGTCGCCCGTCTGCACCTCCCCCGCGATTGGTTTCAACGAATAGATCATCGCCATCCCTACATGTAACTGGGCACAACTCCAGGCAACTGGTATACTTTATTAAAAAAACAATAACCTTGCTTCCGAGGGTCTGGACAAGTGACAATCGTTTTCAAAGCGTTTCGTATTTCTACAGCACTCGTCAACGGGATTGAGATAAGCTTTTCGGTAGCAGACATGAGTATTTGCTTAACGAAGTACAGACGGTACATCAAGTTACTACAGTCTGTCAAATTTCTTTAATAGATTTTTAACTTCATCACCAAATCATAAGGTTCAAAGTTGATTGGGAAAATTTGACAGTTTCAGGTAGCTTGATGTACCTACCTATACCTCGTCACACACAGTAAAATAATATACTTTTATTAAAATATTGCCTACAACACAATTACAAGTTGTAATTCAAGGTTATAAAGTACTATAAGTTTGCAACTTGATGATCTGAGAATATCATGCAAACAAAAGGTTCAATATTTCCACGCTGTTGTAAAAGTTAAGTCAAATAAATTAAGTTGATCTTAAGTCACAGTTAACCTAACCCGGAAAGTTACTTACCCATGCAGTAACTTAGCAGATTAATAACTAAGGAACGGGGTAATTTTGACGATCCGTACTAATATTATAAATTCGAAAGTAACTCTGTCTGTCTGTCTGTATGTTACCTTTTCACACCTTAACCACTGAACGGATTTCGCTAAAATTTGGCAAAGAGACAGATTGCATCCCGGGGAAGGACATAGGATAGTTTTTATCGACATACCTCGCGGGCGAAGCCGCGGGCGGAAGCTAGTAATTAAATATCAAAAAGATGTAATGTATTCTACGTGGATGGTTTAAAAAAGAAGAGTTCCTGACCCCTATCTATAAAAATATGGATGGCAATACGAGAAGGGGAAGACGAAGAAACGATGGATGGACTGTATGAAAGATAAAATGGCTAGAAAGGGAGTGATTACCGAGATGAACACTAAAAGAGAAGTATGAAAGGTGGTTGCACTGACCCCAAATAAATTGGGATAAGGCAGTAGTATACTTCCCGTGGGTGTCGTAAAAGGCGACTAAGGGTCGTACCGGAGAATGGGCAGCAGCGTTCTCTATGCATACCACCACCATAATACTGCGATCGCCAACCCGCCTGCCAAGCGTGGCGATTATGGCAAACCCCCCCTTTTGGGGGAGGCCTATGTCCAGCAGTGGACGTTTTTCGGCTGAAATGATGATGATGATGATGAAGGCCTCCTGCCTTCATCATCATCATCATATGATGATGTCCATAAAAAGGGTGAAAAAAAAACAGTGGCACTCCGGTAGTGCCGACAGAGTGAAAACAAAACACAAACAGAATACTCTGCCATCACTCACTGTGTCACATATCGGATATACATTAAAACTGAGTAGGTACATCCCGAGGACAGCCGAACACAGCCGAAGCGGGTATTTTTTTAATCGTCTTATAAACAAAACACGCGCGGTGTCGCTTACGGTAACAGTGGCGCGAGTCCAATAGTTATTTCCCATCTCAAAAAATGCCCAACGCGCCTACTGAAGATGATGATAATAATTTATTTATTTATTTTATTTTATTCTATTCGGGAAACTTACAGCTAAAATAAACAGTGCTCTTACACAATATGCATTTGGAGGCCATTTAAAAAGTTTCCACTGATAAACACTTGAAACAAAAAAGACAACAAAAAGGTCGGTACAAAATACCTATACTTAACATAAATTAGGAAACAAAATAACACGATCGATTAATACAAACTAAAAATCATTCAGACGCAAACGATTATTTTTCCGTACAAAAGCTTTTCACCAAGAAATCAATCTTTTATCGTAGATAATCTTTAAGTTTACGTTATCTAGACTATCCGTGTCCTTACTAACTCCATCAGTTACCCTTTGACCGGCCCCCCTCCCCCGATCAGTTACCCTTTGACTGAACAGATCGTTATGAAAGACAGTTAGGTAGCCTGGAGAAAGAAATAGGCAAATTTTCATCCAAACTCAAACCATTTATTTCAATCAAACCATTTACAGGCACTTTTGAATTGTCAAGAATCCTGAATATACTGTGTGCCAGGGTAATCGTGCAACCTGTAAGCATGACTTCAGCACATGATTCTAGACAAAAAAACCGTAGATTTTTTTAAGTATTTAAAAAAAATCTGTTCCATACATTTCGACCGCAATCGCATTTTTCTATGAAACAGCAGTTTTTTTAATAACCACCGAAAAATTTCTATAATTTTTTTTATCAAATACGAAATACACGCAGACGAAGTCGCGGGGATGAGCTAGTCAAATTTAAAAAATACTTCTGCACCAAAATCAAACAGATACAAAACCGTATGTGCACATAAAAACTATAATCCCATCTTGTATAGTGCGCAATAAATCAACAAAAGCAACAACTGTAACACCAACTATAAAATCTGTATGACCAGCTACTCTAAGCCAAAACCATAAAATCTTAAAACGTCAAATAATATTTAATTTTATCGTCCACCCCGACCTCACAAAATGGTGAATGAATAAAAAAACGACATGAAACTGTATTTTCATGTAAATCACTTTTTGTACAAGTAATTTTATGTCTTCTCACTACCTACGCTGATTAGGCGATTTTTCTAGGTTTATTGGGGCCAGGTGTCTTTTATATCTTGAAATAGGAAAAAAATATGGCAGTAGGTACTGCTTGGTTCTACGGTAATTTCCCAGGTCAAACAAGTATAACTTTATTAACTTTTTAACAAGCTACATGACCTAAAGCGCGGTCACTGGTAGGACTGCATAGAAAAGAAAGAGAAGCGCGATGACACAACTCTGGTAATTTATTGCAAAATATGAAGCTATTTACAAAAATACTATTGTTTGGACTAAAAAATTAAAACACTAGTGCTTTAGTATGTTGCTTGTAGAATAATCTGACAAACAATCAGAGTAATTGTATGTAAGTATATTATAGTATGGTCTTTATTGTGAAAAGAAAGTTTTTAGAGGTATCTTCATGATTTTTTCAATCGTATCAAATTAGTTGTATTATGTTTTCAACACACTATTTCTAGCATATTTTTTATAATACCTAATAATAATAAGTATTTATTTTCTCACCACAATAAACATTACAGACATTGTTACACATGATAGTTTAGATTATATAGGTATCCTGAAGAATATCAAACATTTTTTGATTTTGTTATATGTAGTCAATCATATACTTTTCTGTGTGGTGCCGGACTTAAAGAATTGCACCACCCCTTACTCCCCGTGGGTGTCGTAAAAGGCGACTAAGGGTCTTACCGGAGAATGGGCAGCAGCGTTCTCTATTTATTCCACCATCATACCGTGCTTCGATCGCCAGCCCGCCTGCCAAGCGTGGCGATTATGGCAAACCCCCCCCCCCAAAATTGGGGGAGGCCTATGTCCAGCAGTGGACGTCTATCGGCTGAAACGACGATATACTTTTAGGCATTATAAATTCAAATTCAAAATTCAAATTTATTTATTTTGGGACAACTAGATCTACCGGTTACTATACAAAAACCTAGAAAAAAAAAACGCAAAGTTTTTAGCGTTTAAGTCCCGTAGACCCCTTAATTTATAGTCCTACACTATGCCTAACTATAATTCAATATAGACAAAAATACACCTCAATTAATAGGTGGCCTTCAAATGTATAATAAACACAAATGTACTAGGTATTTCAATCATTAATAGCTTGTAAAAAAGAAAAGTGTTGTATCTTTGACAAAACACTTATTTAGACCCCCAGAGCCTATACTTAGGACCTATATTAAACATCAGAAAAGGGGCATGTCGCAATTAATTATTACCTACCGTCAATTATATAGGTGGCCGATAATGGGCCCAATCTAAGCCTAAAAGGTCACGCCGTTCGTGTCTTACATATCATTATATACGGCAATTTATCAAAACAATTGCAGACAAACATTAGCCTACACCCACGAGCTAATGTTACAATAACAACGATAAATATGCAAGCAATTACCTCCCCTAGATACGTATGCAACAATGTTAATAATCGTGTGCACGATTTTGACAGTTATGGTCAGTGAATGTGATGGTGGTGGTAGGGTTGGCGAATTAGAGCTTTCGTCAGTACCTACTTAAATGAAAACTGAAATTGACATAATTTTTTCAATCTTTTCTTGCAGTGAACAAAGAATTTAAGAGCATCATGGGGCCTAAAAAGGGCACTTTGGAGAATCATAAAAGGATAACATTATGAATCGTAATATGGCGAGACAGTGCGTGTTTTCTTTTTTTCGCTGCACTAAGTAGGTATAATCAAAGAGATTGGGGTTGGATTTGGATCGGATTGATTGGTATTTTAGCACAGACAAAAAAAAATAACTGAAAATTGCTTCACCAATGGGATTTGATACGATTAACTTGACCGTTAACTGTCCATTATGTTATCCTTTTATGATTCTGCCGAAGTGGCCTTTTTAGGCCCCCAGGAGTTAGGGCGGAATCGCCCAATAAGCTACTTAGTCTATTTTTATATGAATTGCATTGTTACAAATAAAGGAACAACCATGATAAATGAAAGTTTTCCTTCACAAACCAGTGCAAAAATCATCGCCAAAATTCAACCGTAAGATTCTGTTGCCCAGACGCCAGCACATCAAGCTACCCGAAACTAAAATTTTCCCAATCAACTTTGAACCTTATGCTTCAGCGTTAAAGTTGAAGATCTATTAAAGAAATTTGACAGATTGTAGTAGCTTGATGCCTGTACTTCTGACCAAGCATTGGCACAACGACCATTCCAGTACCTTCCGCATTTAGAGCATTACTGACCCTTTCAACACATCCTGGACCTTTCTTCAGTTAAGAAAGCATCATTGAATAATAATACAGGGTGGCATCACATCGACGCGCAAATTCTAGCCTCATGATTATAGACACCCTTTTTCTTTTTTTTTGTTGTTGTCGGGGGAAACCTTCAAAAGGCACCCAACCTCTGGGGATGAGGTCGGGGAGTGTGGGATTTTTACCACACTAAAACCACCCCGGTGACCACCATCAGCACATAAGGGTGGTCCCGGGTCCTCTTAAAATACCAATTCCGGAACCCCCCCGCTCTGGGCGGAGCGAAAGGGAGTGTCGGACTCTCACTGACTAAAACCCACCCGTGTTCCTTCCTTAGCCCTTTATGTTCCGGGCCAGCGGTAACCCTTTCGGACAATCCCGCTGACCCGGCCGGCAGGCTTCGGTAATAACGGGCCCCTTCATATGATGCTGACATCTCTTTAAGGCGCGCGTGAAACACATACGCGCCGTCTGGCACGGGCCTGGTGCTGATCGGACGGTGAGCTACCCATTACTCTCCGTCCGTAGGCCCGCGCATTCTAGACCCCCTAGCGTAGGCATTTCTCATCGGTTACCAAAAAAAAAACAGCTGTTTCATAGAAAAGTGTGATACATACATACTAGGACAAAATGTATGACACAGCTATTTTTTTTCAATAAACGAATTTAAGCGCAGGGTGCTTCAGAATCATCATCTGCCTAGCCTTACTGTTATTATTTAGGGGGATTTAGAATCATGCACTGAACTCCTGGTAACAGGTCGCGCATCGATGTTCCCTGCCACCTTGGAGAAAGAAAAACTAAACCTCCAGTACATCTACTTGCTAACCCTAATCCACGCGTACAATCGTAACGCCGAAACGGGTGCGCACGAAGCTGACCGAACAGGCGCGTAATGACACGAGCCGTCACGAGCGCGTCCGATTGCACCCGAACACGACGCGGTCGTGCCGCGTGCGCACAATACGGTTATCAAGGTGTCATAGGGAACATTGATTTTCAGGTCGAAAATGAGAGCATACACAGGCACAAAAGAGAATGACCAAAAGTCGTACTAAAAAGTGTCATGCATCAAGACCAAAATATTGTAGTAATTATTTTAATAATTTTTTACGACCTTACGCGTCGGGGATTTTATTTTTGAACAGGGAATTTAATTAATATTAAAAAAGTGTTGATATTGAAGTGTTGTTAAAGAATTTTTAAAGTGCTATGATATCTTTCAAAAAACGTAAAAAATTATACTTTGTCGTCGTCGTCGTTTCAGCCGATAGACGTCCACTGCTGGACATAGGCCTCCCCCAATTTTGGGAGGGTTTGCCATAATCGCCACGCTTGGCGGGCGGGTTGGCGATCGCAGTATGGTATGGTGGTGGAATACATAGAGAACGCTGCTGCCCATTCTCCGGTACGATCCTTAGTCGCCTTTTACGACACCCACGGGAAGTAAGGGGAAGTATACTTTGTCGATTCTACATTAATTAAAAATAACTAGAATAGAATAGGCTGTTTTTGAGCAATAACGGCAGTTCGTGTCAAACAAAATAAAGTACCTAGTTTTTAGGTCATTTCGTTTTTTTTTTTAATCGTCTCTTCGGGTTTTGTTTACAAAAAGAACTTTTGTAGGAGTTAATATGATAAGTGTAATCCATAAAAAAAACAAAGTTTAAATTTGATGCAGCATGGTACGGGGTTCCATACATTCATGAGCATTAATCCTTTAGACTGAGTCGTATCTGAGTTGTGCTGAAGATAATGATATCTTTCTTCGTATTTTAGTAGACCAACAGGCTATTGCTGACCACAGATAAAATTAAAGATAAAGTAATAGCACATTTGAGACCTGCGGTGCTATTCTGTAAAAATCTCAACGTGAAAACTTAGGTGAAGTGAGCGTGGAGTGAGCTGTCAATAGTGTCAATTCCTAGCAAAAACAAATTCACTTCACCTGAGTTTTCACGGTGAGATTTTTACAGAATCGACCGGCTGTTATACTTTACTTAGTAGTGCCCAGTGGCAATGGCCCCGGCTTACGAGTTACGGTCGTGGGTTCGAAACCAGGCAGGCACTTTGTGCGAATTATTTCATCACTTCTCTCAAAACGGTAAAGTAATCATCGCATCGTGAGGAAACCGGCATGTCCTAGAACTAAAAATTCGAAGACATGACATGTGACATCTGCGGATTGGGAGATGTCACACACACACAGAGCCCGCGTGGTAGATTACAGCCCACTCCCTCTCACAGAGAGGAGGCCTGTGTCCCAGCAGTGGGAATATTATAGGCTAATGATGCTATAAAAAAAAGATGTTAAATATTGTTCAGTGGTTCGAAAACTTGGCCGCTTTAGATACTAACTTTTATGGATTTGACATGGAGTCAAACTGTCCACCTGGAAATGATTAAGATTATAGCAGTAGCCCTAACAGTGGCCATATTGGCCACTCCCTCTTGAAGTCAGATGGCCTGTGTCCTAACAGTGTGGGAATAATATAGGCTGATTATGTAACATTACTTATATGGTATTGGTTACCCTTTATTAAAGTCAATAGACCTATAACTAATGCAAAAGACCGTAAATTTTCACTACTTATTGGTCCACCGCAGAAAGGTGCAAACAACGTTTAAAATACGGCCACAAAAGCTATATTTGAACATGTACAAATAAACACATCGGACCGCATTTAAACGACGTGCATTAAAGGAACAAAACACAATAAACTCTTACAAATAATGCATCCTTTGGCAGCAAAAAAGACGGTACGAGTATCATAGTCAACACGGGGAAATAAGGCCGAATAAAGACATGCAACAGAGTAATGCCATCGCTTGCGGCACCTGTCAAACGAATTGCTTCGGAAATTATCCGAGTACTCGATACCCGAGGCACATCCACGATTTACGATACCGAATTCCATAATCGAATGCATCAGCTGAGTAAAATCGAATGGAAATCGTCCCGTTTTAGGTAACCGACGATTTATGATGCGAATTCGAAAGTCGGTTACAAATCGAATTTGGAATTTCTTTTCAATTACTTACGGCTTTTATCGTTGACGCCATCAGTACATTAATAAGGTTAGCGTGCATTCTGGTGTAAATGTCAAAAAGAGCTTGATATTCCGAAATTTGTGAGATTTTATCGTTTAGGAATAAGTTTATTTTTTCCGAAATGACTCTGCCAGGAAATTTTTCCCGTATCATTCTCACGATCATGAATTCATGACTTGCAGACTCCTTTTTTGGTTTGTATAACTTAACAGTAAACTAAAGTCTAGAATCAAAATCTTTGAAATCCGTGAAAGCCTACATACATATAAAACGGAATTATCACACAGTAAAACGTATGCATTGCATTCACATACTGCCATTTAGTACACAATAAACTTTATTACACACAGCACTTCACTTTCACCTACTTAACATAACCAAATACGCTGCAACGTCTGTTAGGGCCGTGCTCGGTCGTAAAACGGCCCTAAAATCTATTTTCTATTTAAATCTTTTATTACTTACCACGGCTCTAAAGTTGGACAATAATATAAGAAGCGAGACCAAATTAGATTTACCACCAAACTCTTTAGACCCCTGCCGATGTATTCAGTCAAAACTTAGGTGAAATTTGTTTGAAGGGAGCTGTCATTCCACCAGAACAAAGTGCCAAAGTGGCCTTTTTAGGCCCCCCCTAAAAGGAATCAGAATCATAAAAGGATAATATAATGGACAGTTAACTGGTGAAGCATTTTTTCAGTTTTTTTTGTCTGTGCTAAAATACTAATCAATCCAATCCCAAACTCTTTGATTCTACCTACGTAGTGCAGCGAAAAAAAAAACACGTACTGTCTTCGCCATATTTTGATTCATAATGTTATCCGTTTATGGTTCTGCCAAAGTAGCCTTTTTAGGACCCCTGGTCTTAAAAACATTTTGACAGGATAAAATGTTTGTGATCTATGAAGGCAGGGAAGGTCAACGTAAAGTGGATGATTGAGTTTTAATGAGAGAGAAATACATGTTCATAAAATTGTCAGTAGATTTTTGGAGGACAGTAAATTATGCAGCAATGTGGACTAGATAGTTTTTATTACTTGTTTATTACAAACTTTTAGCGAGTTTTTCATCTATTAACAGAATCAGATAACAGTTTATGGTTTCAATGATTTATGTGGATTTAAATATTGTCTTTGAAGATGAGAAAATAGCTTTGTTGGCAGGTGCACCACTAGCAAATCTAAGAAGTTTTACTACTCCCATCAAGAAATGAATGTCACAAATCACATTACTTTTGGCGCTAACCATATTTAAAATATTTAAATATAATTCTGCAGCTGCAGTGGTATCCAGTAGACAGTATCGGCCAGGTATCGGCCTAAAAACAGGCACTTTACTTTGTGTATATTATTTCATCACCACTGCTCTCAAACTCATCAGCCTAGCCTTTTCCCCTATGTTGGGGTCGGCTTCCAGTCTAACCGGATGCAGCTGAACACCAGTATTTTACATGGAGCGACTGCCTATCTGACCTCCACAACCCAGTTACTGGGTAATTTTTCAAACTCAAACTCAAAGCATTTATTTCAATTAAACCTTGTACAGGCACTTTTGAATTGTCAAAATTAAATAGTCTGTCAGTTAGTCAGAAAGTTGAAGCTAGTTGCCCATTCCAAAACGTAGATCTCTATGGAGAAGAACGGGCAAGAAACTCCATGGACACTCTTTTAAATCAAGTTATTACAAAATCCTGGGTACATTATTCTTGTTGCTTCTATAATTATGTGAGAACAATGTAAAAAAAGGACAAATGAAGAAACAATTCAAAATATAAGATTAAAAATAATAATACGATACCTCTTGGTAAGACTGGTTGTCAAACATTCGGGCTTCTGGCTACCCGTAACGACTGTCAAAATTCCACGAATGACAGCCGGGACCAACAGCTTAACGTGCTTTCCGAGGCACGGAGGGGTAACGGTATGTAAAGATGGTCACCCATCCACAGACAAACCGCGGCAAGCGTAGCTTAACCTGATCGATCGACCTGTGCGGCTGTTATTATTTAGCCACGGGCTCAAACTGTGAAGGAAAAACATCGTGAGGAAACCGGCATGTCCTAGAACTGAACATTCGAAGACAGGTGACGTGACATCTGCCAACCCGTACTGGGCCCGCGTGGTGGTTTACGGCCCGCTCCTTCTCACCGAGAGGAGGCCAGCAGTGGGAACATAACGTACCTATAACGTTATTTTAGTTTGTTTAGAATAAGTAACTGAATCGATTCCACTAATTTTTACCCCATGTTACATATATTTTGTCCCAAAAATATTTAAAAAAGGTTAAAAGTTGGACACCGAGCGACACTAAGTAGGTTATACAATCTCCGCGCCGAACGGTTAGGTACCTAGGTACAATGGTACCTAGGTACAATAGTACCTAGGTACCTAACCGTTCGGCGCTCATTGATAATAATCAATGAGCGCAGGACGGCGCTGCGCGGGTGATACAGTTTTGAAATTTTGTACATAGATTCTTTACATAAAAATACTAGACACGTGTTTCGGGTTTCGCGTTTACTAAAAATCATGTTGTATAGACTGACTATGAATATGAAATATGAAGTATTATTCTGTATCTATCCATACTGACATTATAAATTCGAAAGTAACCCTGTCTGTATGTTACCTTTTCACGCCTAAACCACTGAACGGATTTCGATAAAATTTGGCAGAGAGATAGATTGCATCCCGGGGAAGGACATAGGACAGTTTTTATCCCGATAACTCCACGGGATCAACACTTATGCGGGTGAAACCGCGAGGCGCTGCTAGTCATCTATAAACCCTTGACGAAAACAGTACTATGTTTTAAATTAATTTAGCGCTAAAAATAATTATTGATTTTTTGGTGCTAGAGGGCCTTTTTAAACATGCAAGGTGGACACGACAAAACGACAGTAAACTAAACCTTATCCCTTCCTTCTATCCTTATACCTTCTATATCTTATGACGTTCCCAGTCTGCAAATGAAAATTCTGTCAAATATAAAATATATCCAGTAAATGATAAATGATTTATTTGCTGTAAGTAGGTTTGTAGAAACACTTTTACACGTCAATTATATTTTTTTTTAAACTAGATGAGGTCGGACATGTTTGCCGCATGGCAGATGACAATTGGGCTAAGAGAACCACCGTTTGGGTCCCACTAAACGCACGACGCCATCTTGGCAGGCCTCGGAAAGCACGTTAAGATGGCGGGACGAGCTTGACTCCTACCGTAGGGACTGGCAAAAGGCAGAATTGTGTGGAAAAGGGAGAGCGAGGCCTTTGTCCTGCAGTGGGACAGTACAGGCTAGTTAGATTAGATTAGATGAGGTCGGCGTTTCCTAACTGACTATCCTGAGAAGAAAGTCCGAAACAAACTCAGAGGTCACAGTCTCTTTTAAAGTCCAGACAAAATCGTGTGAAGACCATGTAAATTGGTATCTGAAATAGTCTTTTGAGGAAAGAACCACATAGATTGAGGGGACCTGTCCAATCAGTGCACGCATTTGTCAAAAACCGTGCAGCTTAACTCAGAAGTTGAGGTAGTTTAGTCGCTATAGCTAGCCAAAGATCGGCAAAATCCATATTCGGACCATCACTACTAAATAGCAGTCATGAAGGAAGTAATTTCACTTCTTTAATTTCGATGTTTGGATTTATTTGTAAGTTTCAAAATACTCTTAGGCATTAGTATTGCCAGTGTTTTAAATTATTGTCGTATTATTGTATACCGAGTGGCCGGATGGTAGGTTTAATGCTATGGCTACATTGTCGCGATTAAGCGAACTACGCCTAAACCACACACGCATACAATACACTACACACGTTTAAATGTAATACACCTAAGTTAACTAGGTACATGTTTAGATGAATTTATTTGTTTCGAAGAACATTAGATTTTTGTCGCCTCAGAAATCTTACCAATCGATGTTATATATGAGCCTACCTACTATGTACCTAATAATCTTCTAAGACGAAGGAGACTAGTCCCCACGACACAGGGAATCCTAGTGTGGTCTATACTAGTATAGACACCAGCACATTAAGCTACTACAATCTGTCAAATTTCTTTAATAGATTTTCAACTTTAGCGCTAAAGCATAAGGTTCAAAGTTGATTGGGAAAATCTAACAGTTTCGGGTAGCTTGATGTGCTGGCGACTGTACAATTTGAATATTGTAATGTTTTTCCTGAACAATGAAGTTTTTGTTAATTATTATTACTTCGCGCGCTCTCTTTTGCACAGTGATACGTCTAGCGGTGTGCGAGAGAGAGCACGCGAAGTATAGTTCGCCTTGTCGCAATAATGTGGCCACCACATTATAGGTACCCATGTTAAAGCCGTGGTGAAAGGATTACCCGCCTTTTAACATCGCACGCTACATTTTTAGTAAAAATCGTGCCGATACGAGATTACAAGACCTCAACGAAACGCCATAGGACACCTTCGCACAAAAAATCAAGAATTCCGTAGTGTGGCTATGGGCATCGCAGTTACGAAGATCAACCGGTCGATTCTGTAAAAATCTCACCGTGAAAACTTAGGTGAAGTGAGTTTGTTTTTGCTAGAAATTGACAGTTCACTCCACGCTCACTTCACCTAAGTTTTCACGGTGAGATTTTTACAGAATAGTACATTTCGTCGCCTTTGCAGGTACTTACTAATGTTTATTAATTTCAAGCTTGTTTTTTTTAATCAAACAACATGTTTTTTTAATCAAAATTGGTACCTAAATATTACTCAGGTAATGTATATCTAAAAATTTAAAGTCCTGACTGACTGATATATCAACGCACAGCCTAAACCGCTGTTCCTAAAGACGTGAAATTTGGAGAGTGTGTTCTTTGTAAAGACTAGGTATCCACTAAGAAAGGGTTTTTCGAAATTCCATCCATAAGAGGGTGAAATTTCACGCGGACGAAGTCGCGGACAGAAGCTAGTAGGATACAAAATAGTCGCTTTTTGTCCCCATCTTGTTATCCAACGGATTTTGATGTATTTTTCACCATCATTTACACAATTCCGGAAGGTTTATGTGTAGGAATAATACATAAATATTAATCTACTTTAAGTAATACTATAAAAAATCTCTATGTTTTGTCAAGTCGTAAAAACGCTAGTAATACATAAAAACACATTTCCAAATCAACTCAGAATGTCAAATAAATTAATACCAAAAAAAAATGACATGGCACTGGCAGGTACTAAAAATCCTAAAATATCAGAAAAGGTGAGATGATCAGATACTCCCGCGTTTTGATGGGATGTCGTAAATGTCTACAACAATTTAATAGTTTCCTGTGGTTGTTCAGAATTGTGGAGATATTAATGGCTATTTATTATTCAATTTGGAGGGTTTTTGTGGCTAAACGGCTTCTGCATAGATCTATTGGTGTCAAGCCTTTCTTGACGTGATGTGTTTGAGAGTTTGTTCTTTCTATTCATCATTTTTGGTCAAAAAAAAAGAAGTAAGAAAATACTTTCATTTGCGCTAAATATGACGCAGAGAAACAACACAGACACAAAAAATCAAGTTGGGGAAAAGTATGCGTCACCACCACGCAAAATAGCCATCACTCAGCAGCGTGTCCAGACTGCACCACTCCACGAAGGTTGAGGAGATCGTGGAGTACATGCGTGTGAAGACCAACTGGACTTTGAGGGTCGAGAAGTTGGAGTCGCGTCACAACACGAACTTCAAGTCGTTCGTGGTGCGTGTTCCGACACAGCATCTCGAGAAATTCCTCAAGGAAGAGTTCTGGCCGAAGGGTGTTATGTACCACCGGTTTCGTGGCCGGTTACATGACACCAGTCAGCGAAACACGACGCAGACACTTCGTGTGCGTTAGTTTTTAGTTGTTAGTGTAATTAAAATGCATGTATTTATAGTATTTTTAAGTCATATTAATATTCTATTGTATGTGTTTATATGGGCCTTGATGCCTGAAATAAATGGATAAATAAATAAATAATGCTACGACCCTATGCGACCTGTACCATTGTTCTAGAGTAGTCCTTTAGACACCATGACAGTCATCTAGAAGGCAAGAGCATTGATTTCTACACTTTCACCCTGCGTGTTGGCGCTTTCAAAGGACTGTTAGAGAATGCCTTGTGGCATTAAGTTCGCCTATGTGCCACTTCAGTCAAAATCATCTCAGCCCACTGCTGGATATAGGACTCTTCATTGCTGCGCCACCACACCCTATCCACCGCCTCCCGCATCCAGCCTGTCCCAGCCAGATTTTTGAGGTAGCGCGCCCATCTATGTAGCTGGGGGCGTCCAACACTGCGCTTCTTCTTCGCTTCTGCTGCACCGATCCGATGACCGGTCCACAGCCACTACTACTTCAGCACATGAATTTATATCTATATATCTAAAAGGAAATCGTGTTAGTTACACTATTTATAACTCAAGAACGGCTGAACCGATTTGGCTGAAAATTGATGGGGAGGTAGCTTAGAACCAGGAGACGAACATAGGATACTTTTTATCCGGTTTTTTTTCTTATAGGAGTAGGGTAGGAGTATTGTAGGAGTAGGTTAGGAGTCAGGTAGGAGTCAGGTAGGAGTAGGGTAGAAGTAGGGTAGGAGTATGGTACGGGTAGGGTAGGGTAAGGGGTAGAATACCACGCGAACGAAGTAGCGCCGGGCAGCTAGAAATACTTTATATGGCAAAACAACGTTTGCCGTGTCAGCTAGTAAATAAATACATTCTTTTAGATGTTTCCGTACTGCAAGTTAATTAATGGGTGCATTGAACTGCCTCCTTTCTTCAAGACACGAGTATCTTTACAAAACACAACATAGGTATGCAAGGTTTTAACGTGACATTGTTAAAGGTTCTGTTAACTAGCATCCTAATTGCGTAATACACTATGAATCTAAATCTGAATAATTCTGAAGGAAAGGCTAATCCATTGCTTCATATGTTCCAAAAATTTGTCTGCTCAACAACGTAAATAACGCAATGAACTGTCAAAGTGAAAGTGAAAGACATTGCTACTGTTAATGTGTTACGTATTCCCGCAGATATCAGTCGCTCTTGCTGAAGAGAAGAAAAAGAAAAAAACTTTTTACAAACAAAAACAACCGACTTCCAAAAATAATACTAAAAATTGAAAAATAACTTTAATTTCGGAAGTCGGTGTCTTTGGTTCCGCATTTTCGTTTATTGACACCGACTTCCGAAATTAAAGTTATTTTTCAATTTTTAGTATTATTTTTGGAAGTCGGTTGTTTTTTTTTTTTGTAAAAAGTTTTTATTTTTCACTTTTTAGTGGGTCCGTTTGTAATATATCTAAGTTACAATAGCCAAATGTCAACTGCTCATCACTTGTTACAAAATATTGCTTTTCCCGATGTTGGGACGTTAATTGTTGAGGAGTTCTCCTGGTAAGAACCAGGAGAACTCCTCAACAACCACTCACCATACGCATTGTGACGAGCATAAATTGCTTAGCAACCATATTAAAGTAATCGAATCGCAACCCGTGAAATATTTGTCATTGAGTAGTTCCAATGGCTATCTGTGGTCTTCTTCATCAGCTCCACTTTACCAATTGATGATTTCCAAGAGCAAATGCTCAAGTTATTTAAAAAAATACCCAAATCGAGCTTTGCCTATAAAATTTGAGGGTTTCCCTCGATTTCCATGGGATCCTCTCATCAGATTCCAACTTCATGATAATGGAACCACCTCGAGAGTATACCCTTTCAAACAAAAAAATAATTTTGAAAATCGGTCCACAATTGGCGGAGTAATCGCGTAACAAACACACAAAAAAAAAAAAAACATACCGTTGAATTGAGAACCTCCTCCTTTTTTGAAGTCGGTTAAAAAGTAGAATCTGAGATTCTAGATTAAGGACATTGAAGAAGTAAAATTGGTTTGCAAAAACGGTACCTATGGCAAACTCGACATTTTAATAGGTAGTAATAGTAATGTACTCGTACGTCCTAAAAAAAGTGATTATACACCTACTTTTACTGCTTTTTAAAAAGTAATTTCTATTCCCGTCATGCTGTTCTTCAGACTGGCTGTAACGTATCGCTACAATATCTCCAAGTTCTAACCAACTTTGATGCTCGATAGACCAATCGAGAGACTCGACTCGGAAAACGATTTAAATCGAATAAATGCGAGGAGCATAGACAATCGGATTGTACTAGGATATAGGATAGAGTGGTGTCTATTTGAAGATCGAAGTTTTCTTGCAAACCAAGATCAAATCATACTTGCTATTTGCCCACCATTCTTCGAGGCGTATATTCCGCTTGTATGGTGTGAACTGTGATCACAAAGTGTGGAATTTAAATATACGTTTTCTGCAAAGAGCCGTGGTGGCCCAGTGTGGGCCCTAGGTTCGAACCCAATTTACTTTGTGTAAATTATTTCATCACCACTGCTCTCAAAACGGTGAAGGAAAACATCGTGAGGAAACCGGCATGTCCTAGCACCAAAAATTCGAAGATATGTGACATCTACCAACCCGCACTGGGCTCGCGTGGTGGATTCTGGCCCTCTCTCTCGCACTGAGCAAATTCAGGAGCAAAACAATAGCTAAGAGCACCTCTGTATGGCCTACTTTAATCTTTTAACTGCTTAAACTGGATTGATTGACTTAAGTGGTCGCAAGTGCGACTGAATGTAGAAAGCGAAGTGTATTTCGGAATTTTTCAATAGCAGCCTGCGGTGCTATTCAGTAAAAATCCCACCGTGAAAACTTAGGTGAAGTGAGCGCGGAGTGAGCTGTCAGTAGTTTCAATTCGTAGCAAAAACAAACTCACTTCACCTTATAAGCTTTCACGGTGAAATTTTTACAGAATCGACCGGCTGGAGTCTATACGTGAATGATCTAAGTTACCTATATGTTCAAGTTTTCCTTTGCTTTATAACAAAGTAGGTAGGTACTTTTTAATCTCCAGATTCCGTTATTCACAAGTCATCGCCAGATGAGGCTCTAATATTCCAATGCCACCAGGAAGGAGTTCTTACAATACATACATATTATGTAGGTATATACATATACTTAGAGATTCACACCACGTCCCATAAAGCGTCAGTACATACCACGGAGTGTCTCAACACCCATAAAATCGTTGACATTTTAGACTATCACGATTAGAGTCAGGTATGTGGACCAGTTGTCGTCCCACCATTTTATATTTATTTACACACGTTTCGCCTTACGTGTTGGTGTAATGGTATCAAAAACTGCTGGATTGTGTAGTAAGTAATAGTTTAAATTCATAGCACATAGAGTGAGGCGCCAGTAATAGCGAAGAAAGCGTCAAACGCTATAAAGACCACGTATATGTGTTATACGTTTAGATCGTTGCGATTGAAGGAAGGTGGAAGGACATGTTGTCGGTAACGTCAAACGTGATTTGCTTAAAGTTTATTTATTTCCTTGGGCATGTTATATTGGAATCGGAAGTTTAATAGGAGTAGTAGAATGCAGTGTCAGAAGCCCGAAAGTCTGACAACCATTCTTACCAAGGGTTTATCATATTACCCAGTAACTGGGTTGTGGATGTCAGATAGGCAGTCGCTATATGTAAAATAGTGGTATTCAGCTGCATCCGGTTAGACTGGAAGCCGACCTAAACACAGTTGGGAAAAGGCTAGGCAGATGATGAGTAGAATGCAGTATTTTTACTACTTACATTTATTTTTCTGAAAACTGACAGTTTATCAAAGTAAACGACAACAGTCAACAGTCAGTCAGTTTATGACAGTCGACGGCCTTGCCAAAATGTAATGGCCATTATTATGCTACGAGTCCACAAGAAAAAAAAATCATCTTCATAGTCAAAAGAATTCACCACATAATCTTTGACACTTCTGAGAATGACAGTGACAGCACTTTTACATCATCCTACAGTCATTCACTCATTCAACTGAACTATTCTTTTTTCAAATAGCACGGTGTACGGCAGTACTGCCCACCGCGTCAATCACGGACAGTTGAACATGGGATACGTCAATCATTGAGCGGAGTGAACGCTTTGATTGGCATTCGATTACCTACGTATTTTGCTTACACTGTAATCGAGATGGGTGAAGTGTTTTCGTTCATTCTATTATTTAGATAGGGAAAATGATTCATCATCAGCCTACGGCGGTTCACTGTAAGACATAGGCCTTTCCATTTAACTCAATTCTCGACTATTCTCAACCAGCCACCCTGCGAAGATCGTGGCTCCACCTAGTCTGAGAGCGTCCTTCCTTACCTTTGCCGATGCGCAGTCTCCACTTAAGGGGCTTACAGGACCTAAACACAAAAAACGCAAGTTTTAGAAACAATAAAAGTATATAATCGACTACAGTAAACAAAATCAGAAAAATATATGATATTCTTCCGGATATATGCTAGGTAGATAGTGTGTTGAAAACATAACACAACTAATTTGATACGACAGAAAAAAATCTTGAATGAGGGGTCCATGGCTAAATAATAACAGCCGCACATGTCGATCGATCAAGTTAAGCTACGCTTGCCGCAGTTGGTCTGTGGATGGGACCATCTTTACATGACAATGCTGCCAATACGGCCTACTTTAATCTTTTAACTGCTTAAACTGGATTGATTGACTTAAGTGTTTAGACCCCTCCGTGCCTCGGAAAGCACGTTAAGCCGTTGGTCCCGGCTGTCATTCGTGGATCTTTGACAGTCGTTACGGGTAGTCAGAAGCCCGAAAATCTGACAACCAGTCTTACCAAAGGGTATCGTATTACCCAGTAACTGGGTTGTGGAGGTCAGATAGGCAGTCACTCTATGTAAAATACTGGTATTCAGCTGCATCCGGCTAGACTGGAAGCCAACCCCAACATAATTGGGAAAAGGCTAGGCAGATGATGATGATGAGAAAAAAATCATGGATATACCTCTAAAAACTTTTTTTTTACAATAAAAACCACACTAATATCAATCAATACAAACACTCTGATTTTTAACCGACTTCTAAAAAAGGAGGAGGTTCTCAATTAGGATGTTTGTATTTTTTTTTTGTCAGATAATTCTACAAGCAATAACATACTAAAATACTAGTGTTTTAATTTTTTAGTCCAAACAATATCATCTGCCTGGCCTTTTCCCAACTATGTTGGGGTCGGCTTCCAGTCTAACCGGATGCAGCTGAATACCAGTATTTTACATGGAGTGACTGCCTATCTGACCTCCATAACCCAGTTAATGGGTAATACGATACCCCTTGGTAAGACTGGTTGTCAGACTTTCGGGCTTCTGACTACCCGTAACGACTGTCA
Organism: Mesoligia furuncula; assembly: GCA_916614155.1. Lineage (NCBI taxonomy): Eukaryota > Metazoa > Arthropoda > Insecta > Lepidoptera > Noctuidae > Mesoligia > Mesoligia furuncula. Next base: position 23,226,770 of record OU744808.1, read on the forward strand.
AAGATCCACGAATGACAGCCGGGACCAACGGCTTAACGTGCTTTCCGAGGCACGGAGGGGTCTCGGTATGTAAAGATGGTCACCCATCCACAGACCAACCGCGGCAAGCGTAGCTTAACCTGATCGATCGATTTAGTCCAAACAATAGATTTTCGTAATTATTCTCGTTCTTTTCTATGCAGTCCGACAGTGACCGCGCTTTAGGTCATGTAAGCCCCTTAAGAAAACGTCTATCCCGACGGTCATCGGTTCTACGGCTAATATGGCCGGCCCATTGCCACTTCAGCTTCTTTATTCTGTGAGCTATATCGACAACTTTGATTCCCTGCCGGATCGCCTCGTCCCGGATTTGATCACTCAGAGAGATTCCAAGCATAGCCATAGAAATGATTGACTTTTACTAAAATAAACTATGTTGGATACTAGATTTTTCATTTTTGACAAGTAATATCACATATAATTATATCATTATATTTTTCTTGTCACGATTGTACACGTGTCTTGCTTTCCTAGCAATATGGACTTGTGTAAGTATCTAATTATGACCTACCTAATTGGGTGTGTGGGTGTGTCGCCTTATTGAGGTAAAATATGTTAGGTAGGTATATTCTGAACAAATTTATCCTCGGCAATAAACATAGCTATTAATTCCAAACAATTATAGTAAGGTTGAAACATTAGGTCCATGGGGTCCGACTGCCTACTTAGTTTTTCAAGACATCGCCAAGCGGTTGGTCGACTCATCGCGTGACCAGAGGGCTGGCCTATTTTTTGGCAAAAGAATCAGCATTGTGGCAATTCTGCCAGCCTTTTGGGCACTTTTTCTATTGACGATTTATAGCGATGCGGGCAGTTTTTTGATGCCCTTTGATTATTACCTTTCCCTATTATTATTTTAAGACTGTTAACTTTTAAATATCATTATAATATTTTGAATCAAGGTTCAGTACAAGATAAATAAACGGAATACTTACATAGGCGTCGAAAATTATAGTTATGTACATTAATTTTCCTCTCCACCCTGCATTAGAGTGGTACCGTTTCACATCCGATGACAGTTTGTCGACAAAAATGTCATAAAGTAGTAAATAAATGTTCTTGACGTTTTTATTACCAATCTAACGCCGCTCTAGTGTTTTATGTAAAATAGACTAGATAAATATTTTGTCAATGGAAATACATATAATTATGTAGATAAGTAGGTATACAGTTTATGGACGTGTTATTTTTGTGTCGCAGTGTGGTCTTGGCTTTTAAAATAGCTATAAGTTCCTACATAAAAATATATGTAATATTGTCGTAAGTTACCAAGTTAAGTTAAGTTATGAGGGGCTCGTGGCTAAATAAGCCGCACGAGGTCGATCGATCAGGTTAAGCTACGTTTGCCGCGGTTGGTCTGTGGATGGGTGACCATCTTTACATACCGTGACCCCTCCGTGCCTCGGAAAGCACGTTAAGCCGTTGGTCCCTGCTGTCATTCGCGGATCTTTGACAGTCGTTACGGGTAGTCAGAAGCCCGAAAGTCTGACAACCAATCTTACCAAATGTATCGTATTACCCAGTAACTGGGTTGTGGAGGTCAGTTAGGCAGTCGCTCCATGTAAAGTACTGGTATTCAGCTGCATCCAGTTAGACTGGAAGCCGATCCCAACATAGTTGGGAAAAGGCCAGGCAGATGATGATTGTCGTAAGTTACCACGAAAAAAGAATGGGGAGACCCTAACTGTGGGACAACATAGGTTACTGTTACTGTTAGCCTGCATCATCCCAATGCTGGGCGTTGGCCCATGACTTCCAGCGCTTTCGATCCAGGGCTAAAGTGGACCGTTGGTCGCATGTTTTCTCCAATTCGTCCCGCCATCTTCTACGAGGTCTGTTGCGACGCCTGCTGGCCGTGTCAGGGCTCCATGTAGTGGTTATTTTGGCCCACAGCTCATTAGGCATACCGCAGACAAGGCCAGCCCAGTTCCACTTCAGCTCTGCGGCTTTTTGAGCAACGTCAGTAATCCGTTTTGGAGCGCAATGTGGTGGATGACATAGGTAAACTCAAAAAAAAAAACACTTCGGCAGAAGTGAAAACAAAACACAAACAGAATACTTTGCCATCACTCACTGACATATCGGATATACATTAAAACCGAGTACATCCCGAGGACAGCCGAACACATCCGAAGTGGGTATTTTTTTGGATCGGCTTATAAACAAAACACGCGCGGTGCCGTTTACGGTAACAGTGCAGTGGCGCGAGTTCAATGGTTTTTTTCCCATCTCAAAACATGCCCAATGCGGCTAAAGAAGTTTTCACTTAAAAAAAAATAATTAAAAAAATAAAAAAACCCGACTGCGAAACTGAAAAGCTACAAACAAGCCCATTTTAAATTAAATAAAAGTTGGAAGCAGGCTATTTTTATCATATTTTCAAATTCAAATGGGTCCCCATTTGAATTTGAAAATATGATAAAAATGGTATGGGTCCCGCCTGCTTCCAACTTTTATTTAATTTAAAATGGGCTTGTTTGTAGCTTTTCAGTTTCGCAGTCGGGTTTTTTTATTTTTTTAATTATTTTTTTTTCTTTCCAGCTTTTTAGTTTACAAATGTGAAAGATTTCGCAAACGATTAAGTTCTTGGTACTTACTTGTTTTTTACGTTTTGTCACTTCGAATTACTTTTAACCATATAAGTTATATATATTTTTGTAATCACCTTTTAAAACCCTTTATTTTGATACCCCACTCGATAGGTTTCGAGAAAAAAAAAAATTTTTTTTTGAAGACATATTGCGCCATAAATCGGCCATTTTATTTTTTTTTTCAATTTTGATATACCCAGTGTCACTCTCACAATTAAGACGAATCTAACGGCACCGCTCAAGCTGAAATCGATCAAGCCGTTTAGGCTACAGAGCGTGCCAAAGAAATATACATACATACATACATATACTCGAAAAACATAACCCTCCTTCTGACGCAGTCGGGTAAAAAAAGTTTTCACAAGTTTTTAACCTCGTTGGACCAGTTGTTTAGTGGTCGCGAACGCATCTGCTTAGCTCGCAAATTTAATATTGCTTGGATTGTAAAATAAAAGCGACTGACGTTAGGTTATAGACGCTAGAAGGACAATTTCTGAAAAATCTGAGCAAAACCGAATTAGTTTCACCAAGATTTCACCACCAAACTCTTTAGACCCCTGTCGACCTGTTAAAATATAATCGTGAAAACTTGAGTGAAGTGTGAACTGATATTTTACCTATGTACCATAATCCATAATCAGCCTATAATTGGGAACATTATAATTGGGAACACTGCTGGGACACAGGCCTCCTCTCTGTGAGAGGGAGAGGGCAGTAATCCACCACGCGGGCCCAGTGCGGATTGGCAGATGTCACATGTCTTGGAATTTTTGGTTCTAGGACATGCCGGTTTCCTCACGATGTTTTCCTTCACCGTTTTGAGAGCAGTGGTGATGAAATAATTTACACAAAGTAAAGCGCCTGTCTGGGTTCGAACCTACGACCTACAACTCGTAAGTTGCGGCCGTTACCACGTGCCACCACTGCTCTTATGACATTTTACCTGATGCAAGGGAATAACACCGTTAACAGCTCACTTTAAGCTCACTTTCCCTAAGTTTTCAAGGTGAAATTTTTCAATAACTGACCGAGATGTTTTGGGTAATTTGAGGACTTTTGAGAAGAATTACTGATATAGTCAAAATCAAATCATTTATTTCAAATAGGCACATAAAAGGCACTATTGAACGTCAAAATTTACTAAAAAAATAAAAAAAAACAACCGACTTAAAAAAAAAATACTGTGAAGTAATAAATAACTTTAATTTCGGAAATTGGTGTCGTTGGTTCCGCATTTTCGTTTTTTGACACCGGCTTCTGAAATTAAAGTTATTTATAACTTTGTAGTGTTTTTTATTGAAGCCGGTTGTTTGTATTGTAAAAAAGTTTTTATTTTTCACTTTTTAGTTGTACCTACCCCACACAAATTCAATTTACACTCGTGCATTGAAGAGTTGAAGACAACGACTAGAAGAATCATCAAAATTCGCATAGAAATGCCGGAGATGCAGTACATTTATGCACATAACTTCGTACATAAGAATAATTATCTAATGTATTGTATACCTTCCTGAAAGTGTGTAGATCACATTAATGAAAGAATAATCAAAATTTCTTAATTAGTTTTTGAGAATACATACGGGTATGTATACGGGTCGAATACAGAACCTCCTTTTATGAAGTTGGTTAAAAATAGAATTGACTCTAGTCGCCCCTTCCAAAAGGTACTTTCGTATGGAGAATAAAAACTTTTTACAAAAAAAAAAACAACCGACTTCCAAAAATAACACTACAAATTGAAAAATAACTAATTTCGGAAGTCGGTGTCTTTGGTTCCGCATTTTCGTTTATTGACACCGACTTCCGAACTTGTTACAAAATGTTGCTTTTCCCGATGTTGGGACGTTAATTGTTGAGGAGTTCTCCTGGTAAGAGCCAGGAGAACTCCTTAACAACCACTCACCATACGCATTGTAACGAGCATAAATTGCTTAGCAACCATTAAAGTAATCGAATCGCAACCCGTGAAATATTTGTCATTGAGTAGTTCCAATGGCCATTTTTGGTCTTCTTCATCAGCTCCACTTTGCCAAATGATGATTTCCGAGAGCAAATGCTCAAGTTATTTAAAAAAATACCCAAATCGTTATAGCTTTGCCTATAAAATTTGAGGGTTTCCCTCGATTTCCATGGGATCCTCTCATCAGATTCCAACTTGATGATAATAGAACCACCTCGAGAGTATACCCTTTCAAACAAAAAAAGAATTTTGAAAATCGGTCCACAATTGGCGGAGTAATCGCGTAACAAACACACACACTCCTCCTTTTTTGAAGTCGGTTAAAAATGGGCAAGAAACTCCACCGTTACTCTTTTAAAATGTTTTATTTATAAGGTTTTGTATACATTCAGTACATAATTGTAAGTAAATACAATGACGACAACAAAAGCTAAAAAGAATTAAAAATAAAGCAATGTCGTCGAACAAACTAATCATTCAAACATTAAAAAGCAATTAGTTTTGTCGTAAGTAAAAAGTATGGTTTTAATTAAAGCGATTTGCATTTTGAATGAGCCACAATTAGAACGGCCGACACACCAAAAAGGTAAGTAATAAAATAATCTTGATTTCAATCACTCCATTAAAACAAACCGGTTTCAGAGTTGATTGACATTGTTTTGATCACGTTCTGAAGGTCCTAATTAAACTCATTAGTTAATATTCTTATTGGATCAAATCAGAATCATCAGATTTTCAAACAAGCCGCCATTACCACCCAAACAAGACTTTTTTTACCAGAAGTAAAGCGCGGGTCGCTTTGTGAGATAAAAATATTGTAACTGGTATAACAAGGCTCGCAATGCGGTTTCCGACTGCCAGTGAGTCCAGGTACGATTCCAGTGTTACGAAAATTCTTATAAGAATATATGTATCAGTGTTCTATACCTGCTCTTCCGCCTAATGTTTTCGGACGTAAAGGCACGATATACCATCCAGCAGCATGACTGGTGAGGTCATGGATGCTATAGTGTACTCCAGGATAGGCAGGCCGACAGCTTCACCGCAATAGAAGCGATGCGGAGTCCCCCAAGGAGCACCCAGACAAGTAGCGAGCCAGAAGGTGGTGTCACTCAACATAGTGTTTATGTCGGGTGACGGTAGTGCCTGAAGCTAGAGGCCCGACTCACACAACCAGCAGGCGGGCACGCTCAGCGACGAATTCCACATGGCACCTGAGTGAATGCACCTGACACACAGCGGCACATTCACTCAGGTGCCATTTAAGCCCAATGTGGAATACGTCCGCTCAACACTATTGGTGGACGTATTAGTAACATTATTGTATGTGTTTGTAACCTATATCAGACATATTACCTATACCACAGATATAGATATACCTAGATAACGCAAGAGTAACTACTTCGCGTGCCAAAAATTGCACCAACTTATGATTACAAATCGTAAGCCGCCCCTTTGGGTCAAATCACACCGAGATGGCAGCGAAGCGGCGAGCAGTTTCAGTGTCATATAATTTTAAACTTTATATTCATTACTATAATACATAGTATCACTTGAGAAACTTGAGTCGTCGGAGTGCTCGCGGCGCCGCGGGCGGCCGCGCGACCTTTCAAGTTTCTCAAGCGATACTATGTGTTATAGTAATGACGATAAAGTTTAAAATTATATGACACTGAAACTGCTCGCCGCTTCGCTGCCATCTCGGTGTGATTTGACCCTTTCGCGCTCAGTCCTTTGTACTGCTGGCTGGGTAAGTGTGAGCGAGAGCGCGAGCTTGTGACGTCATAGTAGGTAGTCAAAAAATGGCACGCTTGATTTTCATATAGTTCGTGATACTTGCGTTATCTAGGTATATCTATATCTGTGACCTATACTAATCTATATCTATAGATACTTACGAATAATGAATCTGAAGAGTTTTTTTTTTTGTTTCGTTCAACGCTCAAATCTCTGGAACTACCAGTCGGATTTGAAAAATCTTTTAGCATTAGAAAGCCCAATTCTCGAGGAAGAGTACAGGCTTTTTAACATCACGCTACGACCTTCAGAACCAGAGAGAAAAAATAAAAAAATAATACCAATAAAAACACGTTTGGTGTGGAGCGTCCCTTAAATATTTATTTTATTCTGTTTTTAGTACCTATTTGTTGTTATAGCGGCAAAAGAAATACATCATCTGTGAAAATTTCAACTGTCTAGCTATCACGGTTCATGAGATACAGCCTGGTTACAGACAGACAGACGGACAGTGGAGTCTTAGTTACCTATTACTAAGACTCCACGGGACCCTAGTCCCGTTTTTACCCTTTGAGTACGCAACCCTAAAAAGAACATGATGGGTCTTGGGGGGACAAGGAATTTTATGCGGACCAAGTCGCGGACAGAAGCTAGTGCTTAATATCACAAAGAAGCAACTGATTTCTAGAATACTAGCCACCTAATTAGAAATTAATAGTTCAATTAGAAATTCAGTAAATTAACTGTCCCCATTCTAATAAAACGAACAATAAGAGCAAGATTCACAGACTACACTTTGTCTTTACATTGTACTTAAGTAGGTAGGTAAAGTAAGCGTGGCATACGAATTTCAGCATTATTTGCATACCATTAATGTTTATATTCGAATGAAAGGCTTTAACACAACACATTCGTTTATCTCTATACGAATGCGATCATTATTCGTATTGAAATAAGATTCATATTCAAATGAAATGCTTACTTAGCAAAATAAAATAAAGGACGATCTGTGAATCTTGCTATAAGTATTTTATCAAACGTTCCTCGGCACTTCAGAAACCATTTATATTTAGCTCAACACTTTACGACATAGTCCCGATGCCCCCTATTGCGTTAGAGATATGATATTAATAATATATTTCATATTTACAACCCACTTTTAAGTAATTTACGACTCCCTTATCAGTAAAATGATAATATGCAACCGCACTGTTCACTAAGTGAACGGGTATTTCGTTAACAATACTCAAGTTTCCGTAGTGTAGCGGTTATCACGTGTGCTTCACACGCACAAGGCCCCCGGTTCGATCCCGGGCGGAAACAGTTGCTTTTTGCGTGTTATTTATCTTTTTTTTTATTCTAGCATTAGTTTATTGAGTGGGTAAGTAGGAACAATGCCAAGGTACGTATTATAAAAGATTCTTAAGGAGACTTCATGACCTAAAGCGCGGTCACTGTCGGACTGCATAGAAAAGAAAGAGAAGCGCGATGACACAACGCTGGTAATTTATTGCAAAATATTACGAAGCAATGATTTATCTATTTACAAAAAATCTATTGTTTGGCCTAATACATTAAAATTCGTGCTTTAGTATGTTGCTTGTAGAATAATCTGATAAAAAATCAGAATGATTGTATTGTATGTATATTATTATGATTTTTATTGTAAAAAGAAAATGTTTAGACGTATCTTCATGAATTATTATTTTTCTATCGTATCAAATTAGTTGTATTATGTTTTCAACAAACTGTCTATCTAGCATATATCCTGAAGAAATATCATATATTTTTTTGATTTTGTTTACTGTCGTTCGTCGTTTCAGCCTTTAGACGTCCACGGCTGGACATAGGCCTCCCCCAATTTTGGGGGGGGGGGGGGGTTGCCATAATCGCCACGCTTGGCAGGCGGGTTGGCGATCGTAGTATGGTATGATGGTGGAATAAATAAAGAACGCTGCTGCCCATTCTCCGGTAAGACCCTAAGTCGCCTTTTACGACACCCACGGGAAGTAAGGGGTGGTGCAATTCTTTAAGTCCGGAACCACACAGACAACTGTTGTTTACTGTACTCGATCACATATATGTATACCTACTTTTAGGTATTATAAAACTTGCACTTTTTGCGTTTAGGTCCTGCCGGTCGATTCTTAGGTGAAGTGAGTTTGTTTTTGCTAGGAATTGACACTATTGACAGCTCACTCCACGCTCACTTCACCTAAGTTTTCACGGTGAGATTTTTACAGAATAGCACCTTATTTCATTTAGACAGACACTACAGTCACTTTGTTTTCCTTTATTTCATTATATACACATAAATTATATTTTTAAATAGGTAATAAGATACTTATAAAATATAAAAACATTGAAAAATACGAAAAATAGTAGCCCACCGGTATCGCTATTCAAAATGTATTTAGGTTGAGTGATCCCGTGGGTCCAGTTGCCAAAGACTCCAGGGTCCAAACTACCGGCGGTCAGGGCTCCAGACAGAGGAACCTCCTAACAATGCGGGCCGAGTCCAGAAGTACCGCTCTCTAGATCAAGCCCTTGATCCAGCTGCCCAACGAGAACCTCCTTAGGCGTTGGTCGAGGCTCTTGGCTATTAACCGATTATTATTATCATCACTAAGAAACTCCCAGCTCATAAATCTTCAATTCATATTTAAAATGGAATTTTGAGCATACGACAAATAAAGCCGTTAAACAATTTAAAAAACACATCACGAATTCGAAAGGCAAGTCCACACGTGCATCGCCCGCATGAATAAAACAAAAAAAATAATAATAATTCGTACAAAATTGATTTGCATAAAAGAGTCCTTTTTATAATACTACACGGGGCGCCCGAACAATCAGTCTATTGTTCTTAGTAACTCAAAAAATAATTAAAACAATGCACTCGCAGTGTGCACTACGCTTTAGAGCCGTTTTAAATGCGGGCTCTTTTAACCAATTTTGACGAAAGGGGTGTAATTGGATCTAGTGATGTCGGATAAAGATGTAGAACGAATACTTTTTGTAGTTTCATTAAAAATACAGAAGACTTTAGAAGTAGTAGTCTGATCGATCGATCAGGTTAAGCTACGCTTTCCGTTGCAGGTACGTGGATGGGTGACCATCTTTACATACCAAGAACTTTCCGTCCCTCGGAAAGCACGTTAAGTCGTTGGTCCCGACTATCATTCGTGGATCTTTGACAGAAGCCCGAAAGTCTGACAACCAGTCTTACCAAGGGGTATCGTATTACATAGTATCTGGGTTGTGGAGGTCATATAGTCGCTCCATGTAAAAAACTGGTATTCAGCTGCATCCGGTAAGACTGGAAGCCGACCCCAACATAGTTGGGAAAAGGCTAGGCAGATGAATTATGATACAGAAGAAGATGGCGGGACAAGCTTGGCGCCTACAGACAGGATTGGTCCATACTCGCTCCAGACAGAGAGGAGAGGAAAAGAGAACGGAATGCCTTTGTCCTGAACTGGGACAACGTAGGCTATACAATATAATAAAATGAACACTTAATTAAATTAATGATGCAGATGAAGCAGTTGGCAACGACTAACTTAATTTTAAAAAAAAAACGTAATCCATTTCAAGAAATATTATTGAAATTAGCGACTTTTGGACATTCACTAATTAAGTCCAAATCAATAGATTCTTCAATTTTATACGAAAATTCTCTAGTTTGACGTTTATTATATTTATATCGGCGCCAATGAGTGGGTAAAGACCTCAATAAATTAAGTTTTAAATTAGTCTTAAGTAACACATTAAGTTTCATAGATGCTCTGATTGAAAAACCGGTGATGATCCAAGAGAGAATGTCCATAAATTTTAGTTTATGGATTTTTTAGTTTATTTCTAGCTAACATAGTAAAATATCTGACTTTGAATGTGCTATGGATCATTAGGTAGACTTCTTAATTATTTTTGTCAATCAAACCACCATAAAAAATCTCAAAGCATTTATTTCAATTAAATCAATTACAAACACTTGAATTTTCAAAGGGACGTCTGTCACAAAAATGGCGCTAGTTGCCCATTCTAAAGCGTAGTACGTATGGCTTAGACAAAGAAAAGTATAGACGGCGGGTTATTATAAGTAACAGAAAAGGATAAAGCTATACTATTTCCGTCTCTCAGTGCGTGCCAGTTTTTTCAAGGCAGCTACTCATGTAGCCTATGTTAGTTAAGTTACTTTTTTGTCTCATGTGTGGCCACGCTACTCGATGCTCTATAGCTTTCTTACCCTAAGACGTATGGAGAACGGGCAAGAAAGCCCACGGACACTCTTGTAAATCAGAATATTGTTACAAAAATATTGGTTACATCATTCATGTTGAAATTACTTATGTGAGAACAATGTAGATTTTTGCACACAGCAAAGGTATCATACGTTTTAACACTCAAAATGCTAGATCTTCAAGATTAAAATATAATTTCGCAAAGACCTGAAGAGTTACACGAATTTACGGGTATCTAAACATAACTATTCAAGTATGACAAAACTTAGTATTATCATCTCACTCTACTGTAGCTTTTTGTTTTGCACATCTCACCAGAATCATAAAAGGATAACATAATGGACAGTTAATTGTTAAGTTAATCGTATCAATTATATTTTCAGTATTTTTTTTTTGTCTGTGCTAAAATACCAAGCAATCCAATCTAAATCCAATCCCAATCTCTTTGATTGTACCTACGTAGTACAGTGAAAAAAAGAAAAACACGGACTGTCTACACCATATTATAATTCATAATATTATCCTTTTATGATTCACCAAAGAGCCCTTTTTAGGCCCCCTGATAAGTTTCTACTAAGCGAATAATAGCATCATTATACTCTACCATTATCCTAATTTAGGTACTGTCCAACGCAGACGGGCTATTCCGAAAGTTGTAGAGCCGTCAAAACAAGTGACAAATGATTTTTTTACAAAAACACATCGGTTTTAGGGACTCGTGTTGTCGTTCATTCTTAGTTCGGGCCCCGAACTAATCTTATGTTCGTAAGTAATGGGAATTTTTAAACTCCCGCAATTTCGGCCGAAACTACGGATTTCGCGCTTGGGAGTAGACCTCCTGACACGATTCTCAGCCGTCATAATATCCGAGCTCACTATTTCTTATATTTTATTGTCATTGTCTTTCATCTTTCTAGCGTCTCCTAGTATTTTTATTGTCTCAAAGAGTCTCTGCAGCATCATCCACTTAGCCTTTTCCCAACTATGTTGGAGTCCGCTTCAGACGACCCGTGACGACTGTTAAAGATCCACGAATGACAGCCTGTGAGAGTCAGGACCCCTCTCGGTATGTAAAGATCTGTCTAATTTCTGCACCCTGTGACCTCATTTATATAACTCCATCTGTTGATTCACAGTCTTCAACTAAAGAGTCTTCCGTTTCAAAAGCCATCAGACCTTTAACAGACATTTCAAAATTTCTTCCATTTATCTCTTCAACCTCTATGTTAGGAAAGCACTAAAGTTTTTGTTTCCGACATAGCTTTTGAAAGTTAGCAACAAAAACCCTGCTTTCAATAATCTCATTGAATATCTTAATAACGTAATGACACCATAACGACATAAAAGGCTAGTAAAGGCAAAAACATACAAATGTAACCAGGCAATAAAGATAAAATTTCACTCGGTACACCTTTAGCCATTGCAGCGTCAATAAGAAAATTGAATGGCTCACATACCGATTTTATGAGTCAACTCTGTTCAACGCTTTTAGAGTGCAGTAATGGAGTACCGAGTAGCAATCAAGTGTCTTTTGTGAATGTCAATCATCTAGATTATGAAATCCCTCGTTAAATCACCGTTTGAAATCTGAAGACCAGTTGGAATGGTAATTGGTATATGATATTGTGTAAACACTGCTGCTTATACCCCCTTAGTTGCCTTTTACGACACCAATAAAATATACAAACGAAGGAATTCTCTCTTGGTGGTCTCAACTCTTCTGCCAATTTTATGGAAGACCTAAAAAATTAGAACAAGTACAAATAAGTACAAGAGTGTGCGCAGATACAGGTGCACCGTTTCTTCCCTAACTCTTATTGTCCGATGTGACACGACCGGAGAGAGATCAGGCGCAGGACCAACGGCTTAAGAGGGAACAGGACGTGCGATTCTCCGTATAAACGTACATATTCCACTTTTTTCTTCCTGAATATGCCTCTAGAGCAATTTTTTTTTTCATAATATCAAGGTCTGCTGTAAACACGTCCCTGTCATTTTATTTTTTTCAGCAACTAATTAATAAAGAACATATGACCCTCTAAAAATAAAAAATAAATGCCCTATTTTTACCGCCGTGATTAGAGGACTACCAGATAAATTAGAAAAGTTTTTAACATAAAAAAATTATAGGAACCTAAAAATACTCTTTTTAAAAATGTTAATGTAAGAAATAATTGAATCGGCTCAGTTTTCGAGGAGAAAAAATGGGAATACGAAACGTCGATCTCGTCAAAATTTTTGTGATAATTTCGGTCTGAGCTGTAGCTGTCCATATCACACACTACTGGGACAGAGTTGAGGTAAGGCGACGGCAATAGTTTCTTCAAATAACTATTTTTCAAATTCCTCGCAGGCCCGGTCCCCTCTTAACGTGCTTTCCAAGGCACGGGGGTATCGCACCGCCAACTTCCGAACTCCAGCTAACACTTATTTAGGTACTTATTCGCTTGGTTCTTATCAATTTCAATCTGAATCATTTTGAAGAATATTGCCAATCCATTGCTTCATATGTTCGAAAAATGTGTCTGCTGCGCAACGTAATTAACGCAATGAATGTTGCTCAACTGTCAAAATGAAACCCATTGCTACTGATAGTGTGTTGCCATCTGACTGTTGATTTGCCAGCGCTCCTCCTACCATCCATTCATCCCATCTTTTGATTCTAAAAAGTAGTTTATTGAAACAAAGTTACCGAGTGTTATATCAACTAACTGAATCCCACACTTTCTTCTGTCTTATATGCTTATCCGCTACATACCGTGATTCAGCATTGTCAATAACAATTTCAGCCGAACCCATTAGAAACCTAACGTAAGATATTTTCCTTATATCGTAACGCGTTCTTTGGAGTTCCGTTCACAGTTAATAGAGGTAAATTATAGTATTACGATGAAGACTGACTCACTTGGCAAGTTAGCATGATGAAATGTTGCTTGAAGATTCGTCATTATTCGACACAGACACGCAGTTTTAAGTTACTGGCGACTAAGTATCTAATAAGTATCTGTACACTATTTGTTATATTAATTTATATTAAAACAAGATAATATTTACATGAATATAAAAAGGAGGAACGCGGGATGGATTCATAAGACATAAAAAATTCTTCCGCATTGCTGTCAACAGGGAAATTGCCCAAAAGACTATCAGCATTGCCAAGTTGTATGATAATGCTGATTCTTTGGCCAAAATATAATAATAGTGGCGATTGAAAGTCGGCTGTTACGCTCTTATAAGTACGAGCAAGCCACATAACCACTATGAACAACATCACCACTAAGATAAGTTTATTATGTTTGTATGTTTTTTTTTTCTGATTTCCTCTGCAGATTGTTTTTACTACATGTTCATTGTATAATTTCCTGCGTGAGCCCAAAATACATTGATTCTTTGCTTCCTTCTTTAATTTTAACCAATAAGAAATCGTTTTAGTTACAGATCAAACATACGAAACATTTGATTAACAAAAATTATGTCTTCATAAATAATCATCAGCCTATAACGTTCCCACTACTGGGACACAGGCCTCCTCTCTGTAAGAGGGTTTTCGAATTTTTAATTCTAGGACATGCCAGGTTCCTCACGATATTTTCTTTCACCTGTTTGAGAGCAGTAATGATGATTGTCTTCATACTTGATACCAACTTCCAGTCTAACAGCTGTTGCTACCAGGGCTCCAGACTCATCAGGGTCTAAATCAGTACCTGTACCATTGCACTTCAATCCACAAGCCGTCATGATGAAATCCTTTGAAAAAAATACCAGTAATCCTATTAGAAAAACGTCACCGATATTACTTGCTTTATCTTTGATCATTGGTCCCCCTTCCCACAGGCCGGTGGGTGCATTATTATGCACTGATCTTTGACGGATGCTTACCCCGTAATGGAAGTGTGTGTGCTGCGTATGGTTATGCAGAAGATCGCTTTTTTTTTTGGTGTCTGTTTCACTGTTGAGTAGAATTCATAAACAGAAGACCTTTTTAGATTTAGCAAGGATTGGTTCCTACTTAAATTTAAAATTGTAATGAGTTCTGCGACAAATTACAGTTCAAACTCAAACAGAAAATCTCAAAGCATTTATTTTGAATAAACCAATTATAGGCACTTTTGAATTGTCAAGGGTTCGGTCAGTCAGGAAGATAAAGCTAGTTGCCTATTCCATAGCGAAATAGGTGAAAGAACTAGGCTATGGAAAAGAACTGGCAAGAAACTCCACGGACAATCATCAAAACAATATGGCTACAAAATATTTGGCTACATTAATTCATGTTGAAATTATGCATCTAAACACGATGCAGAACTTTAAAAGCGTCGGTAATGAAAAGATAAAAGGAAAATTTAATATTAAATTAAATTAAAATAAGCCGTGGCACAGTGTTTAAATGACCTAATGGGAATATTAAAGCAACGTGCTTAGTATCTGAATGATAAAACTTCTTACCAGAAAGCTGACCATCTCAAAACTTGTTTGATAATCTAATGAAAAGCTTTGAAAAGTAATGATGGTGTCTTTTAAGCACATTTAATTTCCAAATAACAATACAATGCAAGAACTATTATTACGTTGTTAAAGCCAGTATAGATTTTTTATTTAAAACAGCAAAAAAACTCATCCGCATACCGCATCCTTCGGACCCCAAAGTTTTAACCCTTTCAATTGTTTGCAGTTGTTTTTAATACCATATTTCGTGCACGAATTCTCCGCTCCTTATTTGCATATGCGTTTGTTAATATGACCCTACGATTTTTTCTAGACACTCTAGGTTCGTTAAGAAAAAATGGCAGTGTAGGGTAACGGTTTTTTTCTTAAAAAAAATGTCATTGTAGTGAAAAAGTTAAAAAAAAGTTAAGTTTTTTATTGTTTCAAGCACATCTGCTCTTTTTTTCGTGATTTTTATAGGTATGTCATTATATTTGGAGAGTGTTTTGTATTGCATATATTCCAATTTGCATATTAGCAAGCGCATTGTTGTAATTGTTTAATTTTAATACATCTGCGATGGGATGAAAGTTTTCTACGGCCTTTGAGTAGTTGCTTCGTGATTATTTTTCTGATTTATAAAGTGTTAAGAATAATGTAGCCAGTTTTTATGCACTGTAACGGGATTTTTTGTTAGTTATTTAGCTAACTATAGTCGCAATTTATTATGATCAATCATAAATTACTTTGTCATCCCATGATAGAAGTATCTTATTAAAAGAATTAAAAACTTTTGCATCTTCTAGAAAGTATCTCTGATTTTGATCGATTATCTAGTACACTTCGTATGATTTATGACTAAAAACATTGGATAGTTAAATTGAATGAGTTTTATCTGAAATTATGTAGGTACCCAATCGTACTATAGATGTTTTTAATATTGTGATACTGACTAAATGTTAAATTGAAAACATTATTACTTAGTTACAATAGGTTTGTAAAAAACGAAAATTTAGTTATTTTTTATTTCGTAATGTTTTTTTTTGAAAGTTAGTTATTTTTTTATCACTTTTTATTTGGCTTACTTTACCCCACACAAATTCGTATAG
This sequence comes from Mesoligia furuncula, assembly GCA_916614155.1. NCBI lineage: Eukaryota > Metazoa > Arthropoda > Insecta > Lepidoptera > Noctuidae > Mesoligia > Mesoligia furuncula. Next base: position 23,242,872 of record OU744808.1, read on the forward strand.
CACAACTTGCTAATCCCTTCAACTGTAGAAAAATCAAAATTTGATTTATCAATAGAAAAGAAAGAATGAGATTCATTCTTTCTTTTCTATTGCCACTGAACAATGTTTTACCATACTTAATCAAATGTAGGGGAGAGTAGCCCAAAACGGGTAAGCTAAGGTTGATGTTAAAAAAAAACAACTTATAGATACAAATTGAACATTTATTTGTATATTTTGAAATGTTTAGTTATCAAGGACTATAAAATAAATGACATATTTAGTAGTTTTGTACATTAAGAATAAAAAAATAACAAGAATCTTTACCATTCGAATCACCCGTTTTGCCCGTAGGGGGGGCCTAAAGCAGGTAGGGCTTTTGGGCAAAGCAGGTAGGGACTGAATTACATGAGATTAACGTCAATCAATGACTAAAACCGTTTCATAACAATCATAACTCAGATGGAGTTCCACCAGGATCATCAGCTAGGTACTTGCAGTGACAATGCTTGGATCAATGGACCAATATTCTTGGAATGGTTGCAGCACTTTGTAGACAACGTAATGGGTTGGCAACGTAAACAGATTGTCCATGTGAAATAGATACTCAACTAGCTCTAATTCTTGAGCTGCTGTAAAAACTGTTTGTGAATCTTGCTAGTTTTTTTGTGACATCCTTTCTTTACATGTATCTGTAAAGTCGAAAGGTTGATGCCATATTTTTTTGCTGCACCATTGACGGAAGTTTTGAGAGCTTCTTCTATCGCAAGCTTCATAACTCCCTCATCCCACGATGCATTTGCAGTCTGTCTTTAGTATTTATTAACCATCTGCAAACATAAAAGGACTAATAAGCAGTCAATGAAATTATACAGGGCAAATCAGGTATGGGCAAAACGGGCACCCGCTTTACCCCTACCCTTTTTGCCCAGAAGCATGTATTTTTTTCATTCGACTCATATCCTTAAAACCGAAATAATAAACGCCAACCTATTACACAAATAAAACGTATATTTATGGCAAAATCATTACACAAAACTAGTAAGAACATATTGTAAACCATTTTCGAGAATTCAAAAGTAATGTAACTCAATTTTTTTTAGTGGAAATAGCAAAAAACTTCTTTCTTATCTTACCGTGTACTCGTGTCCGCCAGAGAAGCGCGCCGACTCCCTGTGATTGGCGAGCGGCAGGCGCCGCGCACTGCACGCACACATTCTTATTAGCAATAACGGTGCGTAATTTAAAAAGCATACCCGTTTTAGGCGGGCTACCCGTTTTAGGCTTACCTCCCCTATTTGGGATAACCGCGAAAAAAAATCGGTCCACAAAAAAAAAAAAATTATAAATATACATACAGACTATGTATTTTTTTAAGTATGTTCATCGATATTTTAGTCAGCTAAAATATCGATGAACATACTTAAAAAAATACATAGTCTGTATGTATATTTATAAAAATTTAGAAAATAGAACCTCTTCAATTTAAGTCGCTTAAAAATCATCTCTGGCATACAATAAAACAAAAACTAAGTGCCTAACAAATAGTGTAACAAAACACATGTAGGTACGCCGTGTTTCACAACACATGTTACTGCCATAAAATTATGTAAATACAAAATTACTTTACCAACAACAAGCATTGTAGAAAATCTGTAACAGGCTTCATTAAACCTCTATAACAACGCTAAGACAGGCCTGATTACCATCTATTACTCTGCCGTACTTATAAAGGTATAAGCTATTACAATACCGGATAACCGGTTCGGACCGGTTCTAGCTAGTTTTACTGGCCATCAACTTTTACAAATTTTAAATTTTGAACATTGAGTTTAAAATTATTGACCATTGGGACCGGTCGCGCAGCAAACGGGTTAGTTAGCGGGAAGATAGGCACTGTTAGCTATTGAATAGTTCCAGTTTTACTCAATGGTGGTTTATAAAAAGTAATCAAGTTAAATGGTGTATCTTCTGAATGGGAGCATTTGGAAAAGATGGCACTATTTAAGAGGTTTAGCTATTGCATTGAGATGGAAATCATTAATTTGTAAATAGATATTCAGATATACTACAGAAGGCAATGCTTTTTAATAGCAGTTTTATTAAATCGCATGGAAATGAAGAATGATTAACTGGCCTTTTCTGTAAATAAATTACTATTCAAAATCAAAGTCAAATCATTTATTTCCAATAGGCACATAAAAGGCGTTTTTGAACGAAACATTTTACAAAAAATAGAATGGATTCTAGTCGCCCCTTCCAAAAGGTAGTTTCGTATGGAGAAGATTAGGCAAGAAACTCCATTTAGATATTTACTGTGCATTACCTACGTTAGTTTCTCAGTAGCAGCCTGGAGTCTTGATTTGTGTCCGGTTGATGGCAATAGGCTCGCCCCCCATTGAATTTAAAAACGTAGGTGTATAATAGATAGGCTGAAAGTCACCCAAAGGGCAATGGAGAGGGGTATGCTTGGAGTTTCCCTGCGTGATCGAATCAGAAATGAAGAGATCCGCAGGAGAACCAAGGTAACCGACATAGCCCCAAGAATTGCCTAACTGAAGTGGCAGTGGGCAGGGCACATTGCTCGCAGAACCTATAGGCGATGGGGCTGAAAGGTTCTGGAGTGGCGACCGCGTACCGGAAGACGTAGCGTTGGAAGGCCTCCCACAAGGTGGACCAACGACCTTTTGAAGGCCGCAAGAACTCGTTGGATGTGAGATGCACAAAACCGGTCGAAGTGGAGGTGCTTGGGGGAGGCCTGTCCAGCTGCAGTGGACGTCTTTCGGCTGAAATGATGATGATGAAGTGGGGACGACCAAAGAAACGATGGAGGGAGTGGTGTGAATGATGATATGGTTAGAAAGGGGGTGACTACCGAGATGACGCTTCGCGACGCGCTTGTGCCCTCCCTGCCCACTGCCACAATTCTACGAGCTAAATGTTGATAATAATTTATTTCATCGTATCTTATAAGTTTCTTATAGCGATTATAACTCGCATACATTGGGACCTGTCCTTACAGCTAGGTTGACAAGATTTACTATGACCGATGAAGAAACTTCATGTTTAGAACATTTAATTTATATTTACGAGCCAGCATTATTTTTTAAAAACAATTTATTGTTATTGGGAAGCATTGCTTTTGGCTGGGAGGCTCATTTAAAACTTTTTTTTTGTTTATGCAAATAATTTGAATTCAATTTTGTGATTCGAGGAGAAAAATATTTCTAAAGAAGTGTATTGTGGAGTATTATTAACTTAATAATACTTGTCTTGGACAATAAGTTGCGTAAGATTGAACCGTTACCAGAAAACTACGACCAGTTTGTAAAAACGGTCTGGTCAGTTTCACGCCGACATATTCCAAGAGGCTGCCGTTCTTATTACGTTCCTGGATTTGATTCAGACTCAGCGAGGTTTCTGGAGGCCTACGAATCTTTATATGCTAATGACGCCTTCTCTAAGGAAACCATCAAAGCTGGCGAGGTGCTATTTACAAACATGAACAGTCGAAAATATGGACATGACGAAGAAGAACACTTGTCCTAGGAGTTCAACATCAACTTATAGCAGTCCAAGCCAGCAGCAGTCCCTTCAATTGCACACCATCCAACTCGATTCTCGGCAACTCTCATCCAGCTGCTACCAGCCAGCCTGCGAAGATCGCCGCTCCACCTAGCCTGAAGATGACCTTCCGCGTTTGCCGATTCGCAGTCATCGGACTTAGATGTTATACGTTGGCAAACCGAACATGAGTTTAATGAGGGAAACTAAGCAAAAGAATTGAATGTCAAACGAGAAGCCAATAAGGACTAGGTATTCTAGGTTTAGCAAAACTCATAATTATATTCCTCTGGGCACAGGCCACGCTAAAATCACTACGATTGCTGAAGATGGGTTGGCGATTTAGACTGTACGCCGGTACAGTCTAAATCCCTATCATATAATCACCCTAAGTGCGTAACACACATTATCAATCTCAATTTGAATAATGTTGAAGGATCATCATCATCATTTCAGCCGAAGGACGTCCACTGCTGGACATAGGCCTCCCCCAAGCACCTCCATTTCGACCGGTTCTGTGCTTCTCGCAGCCAACGGTTCCTGCGGCCTTCACAAGGTTGTCGGACCACCCTGAGGGAGGCCTTCCAACGCTACGTCTTCCGGTACGCGGTCGCCACTGCAGAACCTTTCGGCCCCATCGGCCATCTGTTCTGTGAGCAAAGTGCCCTGCCCACTGCCATTTAAGTTTGGCAATTCTTCGGGCTATGTCGGTTACCTTGGTTCTCCTGCGGATCTCCTCATTCCTGATTAGATCACGCAGGGAAACTCCAAGCATAGCCCTCTCCATTGCCCTTTGGGTGACTTTTAGCCTTCTTATAAGGCCCATTGTGAGCGACCACGTTCCAGTGCCATAAGTCATCACTGGCAATGCTCACTGGTCAAAGACATTCTATTCTATTCTATTCTTTTAAGGTTCTGGCTCCATCGGTAACGTTCGATGATTTTGCCAATGTCAAGGTATGAGAAGATATTTAATGAACGTAAACTGTTACACAACTATTGATTAGTGTTTGTAGCGGTGGCAACCATGGATCCCCATGCTAAAAAAGGACAAAACATTTTTGATTAGTATATGTAAAACGTCACAAAATAACTGTTAGAACATTCAGTAAATAAATAAGTACTTAAATAGATACATCAACTATAATTGGATTTTATTAATGCTAATGAATTTATAAAGGATTTTAACTGCAGGGGAATGGGCCAAAGATACTTAATAGGAAAGGAATGTTAATTGGGCGGGGAACATCAGAAGGGAGTATGTCGTAGAGAGGAGTGGTTAAACGAGGACAGGAGAAAAACAAGTGCTCCAATGTACCCTCCTCCAGACCGCATTCACACAAAGAAGAGTCCCTCACCCGGATTTTGGCCAAAAAAACTGGTGTGTAAACAAACCCAAGTCGGAGCCTAATTATGACAGAGGTGGCTATTTTGCTAGAAAATTTTAGTTTGCTGAACCAACATTTGGGTGGGATGGATGGTTGTATAGAGCCATAAAATCTACCCTTCAATAATCGAGTTTTTTGCCAATGCTCATTCCAATCCCTCATCATCTCGGGTTTAACAAGACAGCGCAGATCTCGGGGATAGCAAGACGGATGAGATTCGATCCCATTCCGAGTAGCCAGCTTGGCAATCGAATCCGCAAACTCATTATCAGCAATTCCAGAGTGACTGGGGATCCAAGCCAGTACAATCTCTATGCCTAAGCAGTGGCATCTATACAGGAGTTGTTTTATCTTCAGGGTAAGGGGGGAATTGTCACGAGAGCGAAAAGGCGATTTTACTAAATCCTGTAGACAGCTAAGAGAATCCGAGAGAATAAGGCTTTTGTTGAGACCATGTGATTCAATGTAGGAGACTGCCTCCAAAAGAGCTATTGCTTCCCCTGTGAATATCGAGCCAAAAGCAGAACTACGAAAATTAAGAATAATTTTGTATTTTGGTATCCACACAGCTGATCCGACACTACTGTTATCAGACAACTTAGAAGCATCTGTAAATAATGTCAGCCAATCGTGCCAGTCCTCTGCCAGTATCCTATTGAATTTGACATTACCAGCAGGGTCATGTTGGATATACCAAAGTTAAAAATAATTTTTGGTTGGAAGAGCAAGGAATCAAAATTTACTTCAAATAAGGGGTTTTTATCTAACTGGACTAAAGAAATGTGCAAATTATTGAATTTACTGAAGCTGTTAACGAGAAGTGGAGGATTTTTATGAGACCAATAGCGAGATGATGGAATTAACTGAGAGAGTGTACGAAGACGAGGGAGTAGAGGATGACATTTATTCTGGATGACTTTATAAAAAAATCTGTCACAGAGATATTGTCTACGTAAGTGTAGAGGCGGCTCTAAACATTCTACCTGAAGGGCATTAATAGGTGAGCATTTCATAGCACCAGTGATAATACGCAAGCATTTGGATTGAATCCTTTCCAGTTTGGCCAGGGCTATTTTGTTGCATGGTTCCAACAGAAAGATTCCGTAGTCAAAGTGACTACGAACTATAGCGTTATATAAAATTTTCTGAGAAGTTGGATGAGCTCCCCAGCGAACTCCAGAAAGGGCGCGTAAGACATTAACGCCTCTTTCGCATTTTTTTAAGATGTAATCCAGATGATAGAGACCAGATAATTTTGAGTCAAGAATGAGGCCAAGAAGTTTTACTTTGTCACAGATCAAAATAGGTTCATTTTCTACATACAGATTAATAAGGGGAATATTACGCTTGCGAGAAAAGACAACTGCACTGCATTTGGAGACTGACAAACTTAAGCCGTGATCGATCAGCCACTGGTTTAAGTAGTAAAGGGCAGAGTTTAAGCGAGATGAGGCATCTGAAAAGGAAGCTGAATTAAAGTAGAGAGCAATGTCGTCGGCATATTGTAGGATTTTGCAGAAACAACTCACTGAAGACTCCAAATCATGTGTGTATATATTATAAAGGATGGGGCTTAAAACCGACCCCTGGGGAAGACCCTTCCACACTAGACGGGATGGCGAGAGATAGTTTTGATGACGGACAGAGATAGAACGGGACATAAGGAGACTACAAATGATGTTGACCATCCTCACAGGGATACTCAGCTGTAGCAACTTTTGCCTGAGTATTGGAAGTTGGACATTATCATAGGCTGAAGCTATGTCTAGGAAAACACCGAGGACACTTTCATTATTGGAAAAGGCAATGCGGACATCAGACATGAAGACACTTAGGCTATCTAAAGTTCCCATACCTCTTCGAAAACCGAACTGAGAACTGGATAAGAAGCCTTTAGTCTCTAAGATCCACTCAAGTCGGTTCTTGATGAGATTCTCCATAATTTTAGCCAAGACTGAAGATAAGGCGATAGGGCGGTAGGAAGTAGAATCTTTTGGGTCTTTCCCAGGTTTCAAAATTGGGATGATTATTTGGGTTTTCCAAGACTGGAACTTGGCCAGAAACGAAAAAGGAATTGATTTGGTTCAGAAAGATAAGTTTACAGTTGGAAGAAGATTTAGAAATAAAGGAGTAGGGAATACCATCGACCCCTGGAGCAGAATCCCGGAGATGATCCAAGGCACAAATGAGTTCCGAATAAGAGAAAATGTCATCAAATCTATCAGAGGGAGTAGAAGGAGGAGGATCTATATTGGAAAGGCAATCGGAGCTAGGAACAAAGGGGGGGGGCTAATTTGGATATAAAGTCTTCCAACCAGGTACTGTGGTCATTGGTAGAAACATCGGGAGAGTGGCTGTCACAAGCTCTGCGGTAGATTTTAATTTTTTTTCCATATAAGGGAAACTGGAGTGCGTGGAGACAGTGACTCGCAAAACTTGAGCCAGCCACATCTTTTCTTTCTTGCCAATAACCTACAAGTAGTTGCAGAAGTCTTTTTAAAATTTAAAAAGTCGGGCATATTTATACTAGAGGAAAAGGTGTTTTCGGCTTCTTTACGTTTACGGACGCCCTCAGTGCATTCAGCATCCCACCAAGGTGGAGAAGGTATTAGGTGACGAGCAGAGTTTTTTAATGGGATTGAGGAATTGGCCGCTCTCAACAGACACTCAACAAAATCACTGTATAGAATTAAAGAATTGGATGAATTTATTTGGGGAAAATTTTGAAGTTCTGCGTCCAAATTGGACGAGAACTTAGTCCAGTCAGCTTGGCGAAGGCGATATTTTTGTAGGGGTTGGGTGGGAGGAGAACGCGGGTGAGTACTTGGAAAAGAGATTAGGATAGGAAAATGATCACTCCCATATGAGTTAGGGAGAACAGACCAGGACAGAGTTGATACTAAGGATGGGGAAGAAAAAGTAAGGTCAGGGACACTAATATTTTGGTTAGGGGAAACCCGGCGGGTAGCAGATCCATCATTAAGAACACAAAGGTTGCGATCATCTAAAAGGTCTAGCAAAAAGCTGGATGAAGGGTCATTACAGTGAGAGCCCCAAAGGGTGTGACGGCAATTAAAATCACCTAACACAATCAAAGGGCCAGGAATAGAAGAAAGGATAGAGTTAAATTCAGACAAAATATTAGCATTGGGATGGGGAATGTAGGCAGATACATAGGATATATCCATGGCTCTAATGGCCACAACTTGTAGACCAGGGTCATGATGGGGAAGAGGAATCTGGGAAAAAGTGAAAGATCTGTTAACCAAAAGGGCGCAACCCGCCCATCCGTCATCTCTATCGTCCCGAAGATATGAATAACCAGGAACCCTAAAGAGAGAACCAGGCCTGAGCCATGTCTCCGACACAGCAAAGACAACGGGTTTATATTTATTTATAAGATAGATTATGTCGTGTTTTTTCATGCGAATGGATCTACAGTTCCACTGAAGGATTTTTTCCGTTTTGGCGAATCCAAATTTCGAGGAGTTGTTGAACTAAAATAATGACATTGTTCGGTATTGCATCACTAAATTTAGACAATATGTTTATAAGGGAGCAAGTCAGAAGCTCTATCAAATTGTCATTAGGTGTGAGAAGGGGAGTGGAATCAACGAGAGGGGGATTCAGAGCACAGCCATTAGGCTGAGAAAAATTAGGGGTATAAACTATTGAGTTATGGGCTTGAGTGTCATATGACTTGCCTAATTCTGGCCTAGGTCTTGGGGAACGATAAACCGTCTTGGTATAGGAGGTTTTAACAGGGGATGCATATGGAGAAGAAGAAGGAGTGTTAAGAGGAGACGAGAAAAGAACGGGTTCAGAAGGGTAACCTTGAGGGAGTTTAGATTGGGAGGGACCTGCAGTAACATTGGAGTATGGCAATTTACGGGGACGGGGAAACCTAGCTGATGCCTCACGGTAACTTAAATTTTCTTGAGACATTACCATTTTAATTGATTTCTGTCTTGAGTGTTCAGGGCATTTGGTATCAGTGGCCTTATGGCTTCCGCCATCACACAAAAGACATGAGACCTGTGAGTCGGGAACATTACAGCTATCTCCAGGATGAGGTTGAGCGCAACGGTAACAACGTGGATTAGATCTGCACTGAGTGCTTATATGGCCAAATCGTAAGCAGTTGCGGCATTGGATAGTGGGGAGTTGATAGGTAGAGACAGGGAGAGAAACATTGTAACAAAACACTTTCTCTGGGAGGATTTGGCCAGAGAAAGTGAGAACCACAGTCGAAGATGGGGACCAAGTAACAGAGTCCTCCTTTTTGTTTTTAAAATTGAGCCTTCTAGCCCTAACTACTTCTCCACAATTGCGAGGGGTTTCTATCCCGAGGGGTGGATAGAAACCCCTCGCAATTGTGGAGAAGTAGTTAGGGCTAGAAGGCTCAATTTTACCGAGGACTAGCTCCTCTAGAGTCCAGTCCGTAGGAATATCCCTAATAACTCCCATGCGACTCACATGAAAGCGAGGGATAGATGCTGTGTAATTAAATTCGGTTAAGGTTGGATTGCTGACAAAGTTGTTGGCATCACTTAAAGAAATAAAGTCAACAGACATCCTGTTACGGCCCAAAGACCTGACACTGCCTTGGACAACACCTTTAAAACCTTTATTAAAAATAAATTGGGCAAACTTAAGAGCGTTCAAAGTTAGGCCTTGCTTAGGGTCTGTTTCCACCCTTGAGACAAAAACCGTGAAGGGGGCTCTGTCACTCTCACTATATAGCATTTTAGAGTCATTCTCAAAACCTGGCTTAATGAATACCGACTGAATAGAGTCAGATGGCGGTTTATTTCTTTTCGCGTCACTAGCAGAAAGATCAGGACCTCCGGGGCGCTTTCGAACATCTGGTCTCACGCGAACAGTGTTTTGGGAACACTCCACAACCTCCATAATATCTGGAGGAATCCCTCCACCCCCATCAGGGGGTTCCTCGGCACTCATTTCCTTAGGAAATGAGTGCCAAAAAGCTTAAAATACCTACCTTATACCCAAACCAGACCACACAGAACAATCACAACACTATAAACAAATTTCAAACAGATTTTGTTATCAAAATAAAGTATGAGGTTAAGAAACGCGTGCTTAATCTCACCAAGACAATAGCAAAATCCGTCAAAGACATTCGTCTTGAGACATTTCATTTTGAAGGATATTTCTAATCCATTGCTTCATAATATGTTAGGAAAAAATGTCTGCCCAACCATGTAAATAACGCAATGAATAATGTTGAACTGTCAAAATCAAAGCTATTGCTACTATTAGTATGTTACGCAATTACCCGCAGGTTTCAATCTCGCAATACTTATAAGAAATATTAAAATCAATAAAGAAATATTAAAATTAATAATGAAATATTAAAATTAATAATGAAATATTAAAATTAATAAAGAACTACTCACAACAACAAGATGACAAGCCTCAAAAATATTCCAAATTATTACATTCAATCACTGTCTAATAATAGGTAGTAATTAGCGCTCGTTAGAACGGTATATTTTATATCTAGCAACTTAATGAGTAACACAATTGGAATTCCAAATTTTTTATCCAATGTCTTAGTCAAAGCCTTTTATAAAATGCCTTGTATGATTGATTAATTATTATTATTCTAGATAAAAAAACAACGTATTCATTTTAACACGGTTATAAATTATAATTTAGGAGAAACAAAACGCGTGAGTGGGTTTATATGTTTATAATGTCAAAAGCTTGATTTTCTATGGTCTGGATTGAATGTGGAACATTAGCGGTTTATGTTATAAGTAATGTATGTTATTAATTTGTTGGATTATTTATTTTTTACCAAAGCTGTAAGAATTGTTGCATTTTATTGAAAAGTTTTTTTATCGTTGTTGCTTACAATAGGTAAGTAAGAAGGTACCTGGTTTTATAATATGATTTTTTTAAGTAAATAAGTTATACCTACTTCCTCCTGTACCTACCTATTCAGCGGTGCTATTCTGTTAAAATCTTACCGTGAAATCTTAGGTGAAGTGAGTTTGTTTTTGCTAGGAATTGACACTATTGACAGCTCACTCCACACTCACTTCACCTAAGTTTACACGGTGAGGTTTTTACAGGAACCACGAAATATAAGTATCGCCAAAATTTAATGGATTTGGTAACATTTTTTACTCAAGTTTCCCAATGAAAAACTTAATGTCAAAGGATTCCCAGTAGCAAAGCTCAACAAAAGAAATTCAAATCAGCCAGCAACAAAAACTATCAATCCTCCTCACCTTACTTCGGGAAATAATAAAATCGTTTTTGCATTTTTCTCAAATTCAATATGACTTTCAATGTTGCCAATTTCGGGAATGTTGCGATAGGTACGATATTTTAAATACCTAGGTATATGTACCTATATGTTGTAAAAACAATAACTTAGTTTTATACTTTCTCAAACGACAAATAAACCACGCCAAAACGAAATAGCTGACCTAACATTTTTTATTGACGTTTCTCAAGGAAGCATCTCATCTCAAAGGATTCCCAGTAGGATTAAACAAAAGAAATTCAAATCAGCCAGCATCAAAAACTATAAACCCTCACCTCACATCGAAATTTGAATATTCTCGGTCTCACACAATTAGCATTTATGCCACGCCAGTGACGCAAACGTGAGAACTGTAACACAATAAGCCCTGCATCGAGCTCCGATTGATTACTCGAATATTTAAATATTTATGCAAAACAGTAATACATTTTAATTTTAAATTTAATATATTCTTGGAATGTCTTGCGACTTTCTATATAATATTACAAACTACTTATTACTTAGAAGGGTTATGTTAATTTTGTACAGATAAATTCAGGTAGCGGTCGATACAATAAATCTAATCGGCAATGTGTTTTGGTGTTTTTAAATCAGTGCCAGTGAAAATATTTAAATTTTTGGTCATCATTGAATTTTGGTCCCACGAGAATTTTGTAAGAAGGTACCTACTGCGCGGATAATTGTAATCTATATAAGTACCTATATAAAACAGAGTCGGGTTTCTTACACCACTTATAACTCAAGAACGGCTGGACCGATTTTTATGATTTTTTATTTGTTGAATTTGTTTTCGCCCCGAATAGCAGAATAATAATTAAAACATGGGAAAAAATAACAAAAAAATCTACGAAGGCGGAGGCGGTACGAAGTTTTCCGGATCAACTAGTTTAGAATAAAGAAGACCCAAATACATTATTATTATCAGTTACTATAATATAATTCTTAAATTTTACTGATAGGATATCATTCAAGCATAAAACTAGTCAATACAATTTCTTTATAATCTTGTTTCGGTCTGTGTTAGTCTCGAGAGGGAGGGGGCTTAAGCTACGCTTGCAGCGGTTAGTCTGTGGATGGGTGACCATCTTTACATACCGAGACCACTCCGTGCCTCGGAAAGCACGTTAAGCCGTAGATCCCGGCTGACATTCGTGGATCTTTGAAAGTTGTTACGGGTCAGAAGCCCGAAAGTCTGGCAACCATATCTATGACAGCAAAGATCCACGAATGACAGCCGGGATAAAGTGAAAATTGGTCACCCATCCACGGACCAACAGCGGCAAGCGTAGCTTACATATAACACCTGTTTATAGAAATACACCCATAAACCTCTTGAAAGCTTTACTTCAGTTTATGGCCAAATAAGGTTTTATAGCGTAACGGTAGCTACATGTGAGCGCTTGTAGTATTTGTCTGTGCCCTTATTACCCGGTTACTTTTATTACCATAAAATCATTAAATTTATATTTACGACTCGACTTCGATCGATTGGCTGTTTTCTTTATTACGTGTTTCAATATAAGGCCTTTGGTTTTGTGAATTTGATTTTATAGGGCCCGTAGGAATTTTCGAAAATTTTGATTTTCGGGTACCCGAATGGTGTCAACGGAACCATATTACAAAGCCTCCGCTAACCGTCCGTCCGTTCGTTTTACTGTCAGCGGGCTGTATCTCAGGAACCGTAATAGGTATTAGACAGTTTAAATTTTCACAGAGTGTATTTCTATTGCTCATTAATTATAACAACAAGAAATAAAAATAAAGTAAAAAAATTAAAAGGGGGGTTCCATACAACACACGGATTTCTACGGAGTCTTTTGCCTCGTGGAACCCTTCATGTGCGTGTACATTTTTTTAAAATCTAAATGTACATAATATAAATGATTGGTCCACACAGACCAATCATTTATATTATGTACACTGAGTTGTTCTTCTATTCTAAATTCCCCGACAGAATTTGATGCGGTTTTCACAGTAATTTAGAGATTTTTTTTTGCCGAAAGTTAAATGTGTGTATAAGTATACCTAATACACAATAATAGTTGTCTGTGTGGTGCCGGACTTAAAGAATAGCACCACCCCATACTTCCCGTGGGTGTCGTAAAAGGCGACTAAGGGGCGTACCGGAGAATGGGCAGCAGCGTTCTCTATGCATTCCACCACCATACCATACTGCGATCGCCAACCCGCCTGCCAAGCGTGGCGATTATGGCAAACCCCCCCCCTTTTGGGGGAGGCCTATTTCCAGCAGTGGACGTCTTTCGGCTGAAATGATGATGATGATGATGAATACACAATAATATCTTTATTATTAAACTTACATTTAAGTAATAAAGAAACCTTGATGATTACTCAAGTCGTAAAAAGCGTACGAAGCAGTCTAGTTTAAATATAAATATTTTCAGTGTTTTGAAGTGGGTTTGATTTTTTTTTAATACTAGCGAGCCTTCCCTCTCTGACGCTTCGTACCGCTTTCAGATTCTTTATCGAAATCAGTCAATCCGTTCTCGAGATATCATCAAAAAAGCCGGTACCTTAATTTTTTTCGTGTTTTTTATTAATAAAAATTAATTGTTTCTTTTTTTGTTTTAGTAGTTTTAATAGTTATTCTGCTATTCGGGGCGGAGACAAAACAGACAAAATTAAATCAAAGATCATAAAAAGCGGTCCAGCCGTTCTTGAGCTATAAATGGTGTTAGTAACCCGACGTTGTTTTATTTATAAGGCTTTGAAAACAAAATTTTTTATCGTTTTTAATGTTTTTTTTTGTCGGTGATAAGATATATTTTTTTTTATTAATGATTTTTTAAAACTATTTTCTATTAATCTACTCTATATAATAGCCTTGTGCATTTAAATTAGTGTTTATTTAAAATCGAGTCGACGTCGAATGATAATAAAATCACAATTTCTTATTCGAAATTACATTTTTATGTGATGCGTCTGCGGCGACACTATCAAGTCTAGACAACCAGAGAACTATATATTTTTTATCCACTTTTTATGTATAGCGCCTAAGCATAGATAAAATAAAAAACTGGCCAAATGCGAGTCGGACTCGCACACGTAGGGCTCGCACGCCGAAAAAAAACCCGTTTGTTGTATGGGAGCCCCCTTAAATATTTATTTTATTCTGTTTTTAGTATTTGTTGTTATAGCGGCAACAGAAATACATCATCTGTGAAAATTTCAACTGTCTAGCTATCACGGTACATGAGATACTGCCTGGTGACAGACGGACAGTGGAGCCTTAGTAATAGGGTTCCGTTTATACCCTTTGGGTACGGAACTCTAAAAAGAAGTCAATATTTTTATTCAATATAAGTATCCTCGGTCGTTTACACCAATAAATATTATTTAATATAATTACCGGCCTATTTATAATTGCACCACACAGTACCTAAAAGACTTTTCTCATTATCAGAAGAAACGAAAACCACAATTTTGAATGGTGTAACTAACCCGACTTTGTTTTATTTATATAATACTAGCAGCGCCCCGCGGTTTCACCCGCATAAGTTTCGATTCCGTGGAAATATCGGGATAAAAAGTATCCTATGTGTTAATCCTGGTTATAAACTATCCGTGTGCCAAATTTCATTCAATTCCGTTCAGTAGTTTTTGCGTGAAAGAGTAACAAACATTCATCCATTAATCCTCACCAACTTTTGCGTTTACTTATAACTAGCTGCGCCCCGCGGTTTCACCGCATAAGACGTCAATCCCGTGGGAAAAAAAAACCTATGTGTTAATCCAGGGTGTCTGCTACCTTCATATAAAATTTTATCAAAATTGGTCCAGCCGTTTGCGCGTGAAGAAGTAACAAACATACAAACACACTCGCAAACTTTTGCCTTTATAATATTAGTGTGATATTACTTACTTAGAGTTAGTAGGATTTTGTTTGGAACAGTCTTAAGACAAATGGAATTGTCTACTTCACCTAATCACTACCGGCACTGACAAAGGTAACCGTGTATAATTTTAATATTTTTAATTAATAATTTATACAATTACCACCTTACCATACAAATCTTTTAACATCTTAGTTACTCGTTTATGTAAATCTCTCCACTAAATATGGCGGATTGTCTTATTATTAAAATAACACTTATAATAAACAGCAGTAATAGTTTCTTTATTTAAAGTGTTTAATTTATTTATTTTAATGTAGGTAATTAATACGTAGATCATAAGAGTCAAATAGGATAATTATGATAATTGATAATTTATACGCCGAATTTTTAATTTTTTTTCTCCAAACTTTAGTGTTCATTCAACCGTTTTTTTTATTTTAGCATTTACATTGACTAAAATTGCGCAAAAAAGGCATAACAATTTATTGGGTATTTCATTTTCACTAAGCTGTCTTGATAAACTTCTAATACCTACTAAATAAACTAACAAATTATTGAAATTAAATTAAGTATAATATCCTAACCTAACAAAAATGATTAACAATTATCAACAAAATTATAATATGGCGTCGATTATTCCTCCACATCGCGGTTGACTAGTAATTTAGGTACCTACCCAAAAAACTGGCGGCATTGCCACGTTGTATGGCAATACGTGGCAATACTTAGCCTCTAGCCAAGGTAAAAGCCAGTTCTTGGGTTTTTTATAGGTTTTTATCCTAAGAAGTGAATGATTATATTGTACTAAAGCTGTTAACGTCAGTAAATAAAACAGGCCAAGTGCGACTCGGACTCGCACACGAAGGGTTCCGTACCTAAAGGCATAAACGCGGAAAAAACAACTTTTGTTGTATGGGAGCCCCCCTTAAATATTTATTTTATTTTAATTTTATTATTTATTATTAAAGTAAAAATAAAACTGAGTATTTTGTGAATATTTCAAGCGCCTACCTGTTGCCATTTTTGATATCGAGCAAAAAAGGGCGACAAAATTCGCGTTTGTTGTATGGGAGCCCCCCTTAAATATTTATTTTATTTTGTTTTTAGTACATATTTGTTGTCATAGCTATCGCGGTTCTTGAGATACAGCCTGGTGACAGACAGACGGACGGACGGACGGGCGGACGGACGGACGGACAGACAGCGAAGTCTTAGTAATAGGGTTCCGTTTTTACCCTTTGGGTACGGAACCCTAAAAATGATGTTTGAATAAAATATTACTCATACACACCTAAAATCTGACATTTTAGGTCCAACAAATGTCACTCACAATAATTTATTCTCAATCACAGTACTCAAAAACCAATAATTTTCCGTGTCACAAATATTTCTTTGCACAGCAGTAACAAGTTGTCATGCAATAAAAATATTTACCTACACACAACTGCGGGTACCTCCCACATGTGGCGAAAAACATCAGAGCGCGCCCCCACACTGGGGAGCTTTGCCAAATCGCCCTTTGCCAATCAATCGAGACATCGACTCACGATTGGTTACCCCACACATCCCCTACGCTACAAACTACGCTACCTACACCCCTAAATCACAAGCACTCTCATACAAATCCCACACAAAGCTTAGGGTGCCACGGATCAACGAAAACTGGCACGCCACACGTATGATGCAATAAAAAATTATTTTCCACGATTTCCCCCGTTTCGGGGATCCTCGGCAATACTCGTGGGGATTCGACCAATGAAATTAAATTCGCGATTGACGTTCCATCGCTTGAATTTCTAACTCCACATTTAAACGTCAGCAAATTTAAATATTTGTATTTGTTCGTTGGGTTTTTGTAAAATGAAATTTTAATACGAGAAAAAATAAAGTAGGTACCTACTTATAAATTTAGAAATGAATTAAATGGATCGCTTTTGAAGTTAGTCTAGTTTTTTTTTGTGGGGATTTATCATGGTATTTGGCGCCAAATAGGTTATTAAGACAACTTTATTTCGGAGGTGTGTCTTAGCTAATAGCCTATGAATATATTAGAAGCCTGATATATGCCTTCCTATCTATATTATTACTTCCTGTACCTAGTAAGTAACTGACCGATGTGATGTCAACAGCATTTTAAACGCAGATCAACTCATAAAAGTTTAACATTAACATTTTTGCAAAGTCACAGCACACAGGACATCTTTATAGCTTACGAAAAAAAAAAACATTTTAGGCTCAAATTACAGTTAAATTTATCGTGTTTTTATATCGAAAAATTTGAATGAATTTTTTTTTGTTAAATGTACGAAACACGTCATATTGATTCTTTAGTTAGGTACAAAAAAATATTTAAATAAGTAAACCATCGGATACGATAATTTATTAATGTCGTATATTGAGGAAATAACATTGATAACACAGCACTCTAATTTGGGATAAAAATCTAACGATACGTTTTTTTTTTATAAAATTTTAGCACGCTGTATTTATAACTCCGCGGCAACAATACATTGTATACACCTTAAATGTATTAGAATAAAGTTCAAAATGCCATTTCACGAAGATTTTTAAAGAAAATCGAGGGCTGTCAGAGTATTTATTTGGGAGGACAACGGACTTCGTTGCGGGGGAGTGAAGACAAAAACACGTTGTTTGTATGGAAGCTGGCATAGTTTTTCATAATAATATTAGTTTTAATGCACACGTGTGTTCCGCGCTTTTAACTTGTAGTACGTTGTGGAGGGTTAGTTACGGATGGTGATATGAAATCCCGGGAATAGTTTGGGTGGAACTACTAACATACACTTAGTACTTGATACAAAGATTTAAATCGTAAGATTTGCCCTCATCATAATTAGTCGCATGTTGCTCAAAAAGTGTCAGTAAATGAGGTGAGTGAGAAATGCCATATACAGGATGTGTGAGACGTTTCGATGGCAAGGCAACATGCGACATTGTGTGTATCAGAGGTGTCAAAACGAAACAGAAATGCGATCAACTTTTCAGCCGGTAGAGCGAATCTAACGATTAAAATCTTTGATGCGGTAATGAAAATACTGGTTTCGTAATTTCGTTCCTAATGACGCAGAATTCAAACCTAGAACGCATCGCTGGTTCTCATTAGGTACAGTTTTTTTAGGTACGTAGGTACTGCTAAATGTCAGAGTGAAATGAATGGAACGGAAAATCCTGATGCCTACCTGCATAAAACCCAAGTGGTTTTATTTAGTTATCAGGCGTTCAATTTTCCTTCCTGTCCGGTCTCTCTGGTCCTGGGTAGGCAGAACCATCTATAGACAGGTACGGTCATACGAACTTTAGAGGTACGAAACGCCCCCATTAAATTTTGTATGGAGCTAGCTGACACCCTGGATAAACAATAGGCTACTTTTTATCCCGATATTCTCACGGGATCGAAACTTAAGCGGGTGAAACCGCGGGGCGCCGCTAGTATTGGTATAAATGAGAGATTTTCATGACGGCAGTTATAATATGAGGGAATCAGTCTTCTAGGCAACCGAAGTTACCACTGCTACGACTTATTGGTGCTGTCAATTTCAAATTTCTACCAACCCACACTGGATCCGGGCGGTAGACTACTCTCTCTCGAAGAGTGGAGGCCTGTGTCCCATGTCCCAGCAGTGGGAACATCATAGGGTGATTATACTGACTGTACAATCATCGATTTCATGCCTATTTTTACTAAAACCTCGAAACACAATTACATGGAAAAATTAAATTAAAAATTCTATTACAATAATAACGTACGTGAATCCCATGATTGGAAATAAAAGCAATCGTGTATCCTTATAACGTTGTACCATAATAATTGTTTCATCTCACACACTGCCCCAAAACTTGATAGCCGAACCTTCCATTTTTTATTTAGTCACTAAAAAAAAAAGAAAAAATCTATAATGTATAAACTTATAGCGGCGATGGTTGTTCGACGATTGCTGTATGTGACTTTGAAGGCGTTGTTAGAATTTAGAACAATTATGATTTAGAAAGCATGGCAAAGAAAGAAAATAGGTACTTTTATTTGCGGTAAACATGCCGCACAAAAGAACAAAAACACAAAAAAAATAAGAAAAGGTTGAGGGAAACATGTGTCACATCCACGCATAACGGCTATCACTCAGCATTATGCTGCGACCAATTATATTATAAAGGAAAGATACGCTACGTCCATGCTGAGCGACGTTCTGTATTGTTGCGTTGTTATTTGTTATTACAAAGTACTTACATATAGGTGTATAGTAGTTTTCAACTACGACTGCGATAGATAATACGGAACGTATGATACAGAAAGAGATAGCTAACTGTAGTGTGTTGCTCGCTGCTATTAGCGGACTAAATGAAACTACAACAATTGTCTGCAACAATTTGCGCAAAGTGCGATATCTACCGCTTTAATATTGGCTGCGACCCTATGCAAGACAGAGTCCCAGCGCTAGTTTTCAGCGACAGCCGGCACCGACGTAATGACGTCGTCGCCGAGTCGTGTTCGATAAAAATTATGACCCTGAGAAGGACTCTAAAGGGAACCGTAGCCGATCTGGCATCAGTTAAGTCCAGCACAGTCAATATTTTGGCAATCTGATTGAGATATAGAGGTATGAGGAACAGCATGTAAAATTCACTCATACTCTATAGAAAAGGGAAGATCCTCCGACCAGACGGGTGTTGTGTCTGGCGGGCCCTACCCTATGATTCATGTCAGGCCGTAGTATCTATGTTAGTTGCGCGGTAAACTCTGCATGCGAGATGCAGGATTTTGCGTGACCTCAGTATGACGCGTTGTTCTCTTGTGGCGTTGTAGATACCACTACAGAGACAATCAAAATGTATGGATATTTTGCGTTAAACTAGCATTACTCGATCAATCTAGCCAAGATCACAGATTGAACTGATGCCAGATTTTTTTTCTAAGGGCAAGGTCTGCGCCAAAGGGTTAGGCAGACCAGTCTACCTAAAAAATTAAAGTCTGTTTTTACACCCAGATAGTAATTTGACAGCTAAATGTCAAATTCCTATACTAAGAGCTGATTTTTCCAACGCCAGATAAATTTATCCGAGGAATAGTTTTGAACTTTTGACAGTTCCTCCATCAATTTTAATCCACGAATAAAAATTTGAAAAATCAGCCCTAAAAAGCAAACTCACAAAAACCTAAAATGTCAGAATACTATCTGGGTTTAAAAAACAAACTTTAGAACAGATCAGACTATTGTCTTCCTATAATAGGTATCATTACCATGCAGGGTAATTCAAACAATCAAAAATATTTCCAATGTAACCAAAACAATAATGAACATCCTCTGCTCTTCCATTCCAGTCCAAAAAAAACATCGCATCAACAACGCATCAAACGCCACAATTTTATTCAAATTTGATCCCGGCAACCGGTCGCAGTTGCCTATTAAACAATAAAGCAGCCGTCGTTAGATCACCTATGATTACGTAGGGCCGCACCCCTATTATACCGGCTAACCCTTTCGATTCATTACGGGTACCCGGGTACCTACGTGCTCCGGCATTCAGCCAGCCTGCATGATTCTTTATTCAAATCCTTTTATTTTATAGTGTGACGTCACGTATAGTGCGACTGTGCAGTCTTGATTGTTTATAGAAAAAATAATGAGGTCTTGTGAGAATCATAATAGAATAATTCTTACGCTGAAATAATGCGATTTGTTATGTCATATTGTCATGGTTCTTTCAGAATCAAATTGATAGGTAAACTCTGAAATATGTGGTCCTTATTGTGTTTGAAACAAGAGGAAGTTATTGTGGTTTCTATTTTTGTCTGCATGTGGTTTGTTCACTGAATATTATGGTTTTACCTCGACCATAAATACTGACACCAAATCAATATTGCTCCTCTAAAATAAAATTAATTAATTTTCTGAATGGCATACCTAACTGGTAATATCTTTACCTACTCACCATCAAAATATGATTTAAACTTGTCTAAGCCAAAAAAATGCTTAGCATCATCTCCTACCAGGTGTTCTTTGTTCTCGACGACGACGCCTGTGTTTTGGCTTGGAGATATTTCTAGGAGATTAGCCGGAGAAAGCAAAACACAGGGAAGAGTGGAAAGCTGTGGGGAACCCAGGTACATGGTGTTAACTCGATCTGTGTCTAAGAACAAAGCTTCTTTGGAGAAAATAACTACCAATTCTCCTTCCTACTTTATTATTAACTAGCTGGCCCGGCGAACTTCATACCGCTTCAGAATATGAACTATGGTAATTTTTTTTTTCGTACATTTTTCCCATGTTTTAATAGTTATTCTGCTATTCTGGGCGGAGACAAATCCAAAATCATAAAAATCGGTCCAGCCGTTCTTGAGTTATAAATGGTGTAACTAACCCGACTTTGTTTTATATAAATAGATAGAAAATAGATATTATAAGCGCGAAAATTTGTGAAGATGGATGTATGTTTGTAACTCTTTCACGCGAAAACTACTGTACGGACTTTGATGGAGCTTATACATCAGAATAACACATAGTCTAGGCTACAATTTAGAAAAGGCACAAACAAGTATCAAAACTATCACCTCGCACTAAAAAAGCAGTTGTTTCGTGCAACGTAACTATGAACTATGACGTATCACCTTCGTTAATACACCATTTAATACCATACAACATTGAGTTCTTTGTTTTAGCCCCTGTGGGCTGTTCCACACAAAAAATACCGTTTTTTTTTACAGAAACAATGTGAGGAATCCCTTTGAGGACGTTATGTTTGGTGAATGTTTTGGTGACGTAATTAAAATCCGTTCGGCGTTTTGTCGAGAACTTTGTGATAGTTGAGAATGTTTGTGTAAGCGGAATTGAATGGTTGGTTTAGTATAAAAAATCTGATTAGGATACCATCTATCTTATTGCCAAATTTTATCGAAATCCGTTCAGTGGTTTAGGTGTGAAAAGGTAACATGCAGACAGAGTATATCCCGAATGTATAATATTAGTGTAGATTTTTATAATAATAGTTGCTTTTCTTTCTAACGTATCTCAATTTTCTAGCCTTTCCCCGACTAGGTATGTTAGTGTCGACTTCCCGTCTAATCGGATGCAGCTGAATACGAGTATTTCATACCATGGAGCGACTGATCTGACCTCTACAACCCAGTTACTAGGTAACACAATACCCGTCAGACTTATGGGCTTCTGACAACCCGTAACGACACTCAAAGATCTACGAATGACAGGCAACGGGGGCCAACGGCTTAACGTGCTTTATAAAAGGTTCGTTTATGTTAAAATTAGGTACAAATGTAGCAATTGTTTGTAGGATTTGGATTTTATCATCTGGTGATAGGTACTTCACCGCAATAAGGATTCGTCATCATCATCATCGGCAACCTTGTTCCACTTACTGCTGAGTACAGACCTCTCTCTTCATTGTTACACTCACATGAATTCCTAGAATAGAATATTCATTTATTTGCTCAGAATGTAGGTATTTACAATAGTATTAAAGAATCCTTGTACAAACGTCGGCACATCAAGCTACTACAATCTGTCAAATTTCTTTAATAGATTTTCAACTTTATCGCTACAACATAAGGTTCAAAGTTGATTGGGAAAATTTGACAGTTTCGGGTAGCTTGATGTGGTGGCGTCTGTACATTGTACCATTTTGGCATGCAAACATTGATGCAGTTCATCATCAAACATACAAACATTGATAAATAACATTTATACAGGGTTATTGGTAAACAACCTTATTAACAACTTATTGTTAATGGTCCCATAGTAAAAGTTGTTCATAATGATGTTCACAAAGACCTCTTAGGAGGTTGTTAATGTTTTACCAATAACCCTGTATAATAGAAGTACAGTTAGTTTCTTTTTGAAAGTTGTTAAAAAATGGTATAATATTGTTTGGACTTCTAGTTTGTATCGGCATTTCTTCTCAGGGTACAGTCATCTAGCAAATGCCGGCGCCGTCCATTTTTAAAATATTGATTAACAAAACATTTTTACAAAAAAAAACAACCGACTTCCAAAAAAAACACTACAAATTGAAAAATAACTTTAATTTCGGAAGTCGGTGTCTTCAGTTCCGCGTTTTCGTTTATTGACACCGACTTCCGAAATTAAAGTTATTTTTCAATTTGTAGTGTTTTTTTTGGAAGTCGGTTGTTTTGTTTTGTAAAAATGTTTTTATTTTTCACTTTTTAGTGGGTCGGTTTGTAATTTATTTAAGTTACAATAGCCTAATGCCAACTGTTCATCACCTTTTACAAAATTTTGCTTTTCCCGATGCTGGGACGTTAATTGTTGAGGAGTTCTTCCGGTAAGAACCAGAAGATCCTCAACAATCACTCGCAATACGCATTGTGACGAGCATAAATTGCTTAGCAACCATATTAAAGTAATCGAATCGCAACCCGTGAAATATTTGTCAGTGAGTAGTTCCGATGGCCATCTGTGATCTTCATCATCAGCTCCACTTGATGATTTCCGAGAGCAAATGCTCAAGTTACTTTAAACAAGTGCGAGTCGGACTCGCACACGAAGGGTTCCGTACTACAAGGCAAAAACGCCGAAAAAAACATGTTTGTTGTATGGGAGCCCCCCTTAAATATTTATTTTATTTTAATTTAATTATTTACTATTAAAGTTAAAATACAACTGAGTATTTTGTGAATATTTCAAGTGCCTACCTGTTGCCATTTTTGATATCGAGCAAAAAAAGGCAAAAAAATCGCGTTTGTTGTATGGGAGCCCCCCTTAAATATTAATTTTATTTTGTTTTTAGTATTTGTTGTTATAGCGGCAACAGAAATACATAACTTGTGAAAATTTCAACTGTCTAGCTATCGCGGTTCTTGAGATACAGCCTGGTGACAGACAGACAGACAGACGGACAGACGGACAGACGGACAGACGGACAGACGGACAGACAGCGAAGTCTTAGTAATAGGGTTCCGTTTTTACCCTTTAGGTACGGAACCCTAAAAATATCTAAATCGCTGTAGCCTTGCCTATAAAATTTGAGGGTTTCCCTCGATTTCCATGGAATCCTCTCATCAGATTCCAACTTGATGATAATGGGACCACCTCGAGAGTATACCCTTTCAAATAAAAAAAGAACTTTTGGAATCGGTCTAGCCGTCTTCGAGTAATTGGTGAACATACACAAGGTAGCTACTGTAAACTGTTGAGGAATTCCCTTAACTGTCCTTCGTCTTCATCATCAGACCCCTAATGACAGTCGCAACCCATCTAGGTGTAAAGTTCACATCAATACAAATTAATCAAGCCCAAGCACAAGGTAACTGCTGTAAATCGTAGAGGTAATCGACTGTCTTTCGGCTCCATCATCAGATCGACTCCAGGCCTTCATCAAATTGTAGTGCTTTAAAATACTTAATGAAAAAATTAACAAACGCACTAGTCGCTCCTACGATTTTCGAAAGATCTCCTCGATTTCACTGGGATGCCATCATCAGATCCTGGTTTCCTTATCATGGGACCACTCTTGGCATATATCCTTTCCAACAAAAAAAGGATAATCAAAATCGGTTCATAAACGACGAAGTTATCCGCGAACACACATAAAAAAAAAAAAATATATATATACGGTCGAATTGAGAAACCTCCTCCTTTTTTTGAAGTCGGTTAAAAAACATTGACGTGTAAAAGCGTATTAAAAGATATATTTTTCTCATCTTTTATGCCGTGCTTCTCCTGGGCTGTGCGAGGCTCAACTAATAAAGAATAGTTATTTTTTCAATAAAATAAGTCTTATACATATATACAATCATAACTAAATAAATAAAGCCGGCTTTAGAAAAGGTTTTATTTCCTTTATTTCCACCAAAGAAGTTTGTAACGTAACCAATAAGTATTCATAACTGACAGAATTTAGCAGAAAAATAATATTGACAAGTTCAAGTACTTCAATCAAACTTCAGTTTGATAAATAAACTTTGACTGACTTTATCAGTGTAAAATAATCCAAAAAAAAGTAACTTAACAATTTTATTATGAGGTAGATCATTGTACACGTGGAAAGTGAATAGAAATGTGAATGTCTCGACAAATAATCAAAAACAAGAGCAATGTACATGGTGCCGGACGATTATCTACGGACCTACGATCCTAATGCAATGGAGATTCACTCAGACAGCTCCGACTTTGAAGGCACACACTCCTCACTAGTCACGCTTACGAAGTTTCGACGCAAATTCTCCATGAATAAACTTTTCCCATATAGCAAGAGAGATTCCAAGTTTCAGACATGCAACAGTCAAATACACCCAGCCTCTGAAAATAGCTCCCAAGAAACGTGGGGGTCGGTAACCACATCTATCAGTCAAAATGGATTAACTATAGGTATACAAGTACAAAAAACCTACAAGAACAAAAAGTATCAAATACTAGACGACGGAGATAAAGTCGAAACAATCGAATCAAAACGTTCAGTGATACGACATAAAGTAAGACCTTGCCTTTCTAGCTTATTCGGATGCTCGAGTAATAATGTTAAACAAATGTCAATTATAAAGGAAAACCCAGCTGAAAACGTATACATTGATAACGGTTGTCAGGATAGCGGCGTCAACCGTGAACACAAAATAAGGAAATTTAATAGAAGACGGCAATGCTACGCAGCCCAACCTGTTTATGACGTTGACGGAAGCATTCATGACAAACCGCCTCCGTATCAATACGCAAAAATTGTCCGAGAACCGTTATCGACCTGCAAAGCGGTTGGAAACGGGAGTTCTGAAAACATCTACAGTTTGACATCGTCTTCCGAGGAAGTCGAAACTCATGGGTTTTTTAAAAGGAAAAAAGGGAAGTGGAATAAACCTAAACATATCGTCGAGTCTGGCATAGGGAAAGAATTTTTTCAACGTTATGAAGGACGGGGCTTTAATAATATAGAGCAACAGTGCCCTTCAAAGAAGGGTTCAATATCTCCGTTCCAAATACACACAACTTCTTATCAAAACCAAACCCAGTTCAAGAACACGGGCTGTTCACCAATGACTGCAAGTTTAAACAGAAACGGATTGGAAATAGGTACTGCGTGCTCCGGGTTTTGGGAATATATCGTGAATAAACTTAACACGAAAACGCAACCGGTAACTCAACCGAATTCCAAGAAACCCGACGGAGCTACCAATACACTACCATTCAAGCCATGCGTCGGTTGTACTGACCCTTCCAGCGCTTCCTATTGTGTTTGTCCAGATGATAGTGACAATACACCAAAGGGAGGAAACACAAAAGGTCCTCCACCGCCAAAACCTGAGCGCAAACTAGAGGCAGATAAATGCTCCTGTTGTTCATCATCAGTTCCATGTTCATCTTCCGGCAAAAATAAGTCAGCTAAAAAAAATAAGAAACTCAAGTGTCCTCCAAAGAAAGACACGAAATCCGGTCAAGACCCTAAACATGTACCTGCATTTCCCCGGGCCCCCGAGGCACCTCATCCATGTCAACTCGAGCATGGCGACATCACGAAGTTATTATCTAATAAGTACAATGGTGAAATACTCTGCATTCATAACCCTCCATGTATTTTGATAAACGGATGCCTCAACCTACCACCTCCTAAAGGCGAAGAGTCTATGGACTTGTATTCAGTGACCACCGATATCAAGAGCAAGAAGTGCTGTTACCAGGACACGAATACGAAACGGGCGACAAAGCAAAAAAGTGTTCAGTACCGTCCTCCGTCACTTGAGATGCAACGACGCCAGAATGCGGATGCAGGCTGTCAGTACCTTCCACCGACGAATGAAATTAAGTCAGGAATGAACAATATGAAGACTGTAAGTTGTCAGTATCAAATGCCATATATAATGAAAAAATTAGTGCCGTATTACGGTATTCTTTACCGCTCTTCACCATATGATGCGCGAAAACAGCAGACTACCGATTTCGACAGTTGTGAGCATTTGGAATCGTACACTGACATACAGAAACACCAGGCAACAGCTGTAAAGAGTTATAAGTATTGGTTGGCACCAGAAGAAATAAAAGAGCAGATGGCTTCTCCTGAAAGCTATCAGTATCAAATGTCGCCCATAGAAGTCCAAAATCAGCCGTTCACTTCTGAAGATAGCCATGAAAAACTAGAACCAGTCATGGATGTGAAGCAAATCAAGAAGCAACGATCAAAAAAAGAGAAACTTATACAAAGTATCTGTAACCACAAACCTCCTTGTGAAGTCGTGAGGACTTGCTGTAAGACAATATTTAATCCAAAGCTTCAGAGCTCTTGTGTGCATGTGCCCATGTGTGAGAATGTACCTTTGTGTTTAATGGAACTGAAGAATCAGAATCCGAATCTCCCATCTTATAAATGTCCTCATAAACCCAAATGTACTGAAGTACCAGTCTGTACAAGGAACTACATAGTACTGACAGCAAAAGAGGAGGTGGCTACTCAGGTGCGGCCTAAGACTAAGATGGTATGTAGGCATGAGCCGCCGTGCATAATGATCCCGACGTGCTTGGGCCCCGTGTGTGACAGTTACGTACCCTACGATTCCATTCCCGACTGTGTACACCAGCCGACGTGCGAGATGATACCCGCCTGCTGCAGGAAGTCAGCCAAAGACATGGTGTCTGTTCGTTCGCAATACCCAAGTCAGTGTTGTATAGTTTAGGAGATAAGGTTCAATTCCCTCTGCACGTTAGAGTGATTATTTTAACTTGTGGCGTGTTGGTGCTAACTCAGCTAAATTGCTAGACAAATATAGTGTTTTACTGATTACATACGAGCGTCGTATACACGCTATGTTGTACTGAATTTTTTATGGTATTACAAATGACGATCGCCTCTGGTCACAGACGTTATCAAATATTTTCGTTCCAATTAGAGTATTTCTGACTTCCCGTTGGGTGTGAGAGTATGATTGTATGTTTAGATTCTACGTTCCACGAGTTACTGTGTCTTCTCATGATACATTAAGCTAATTACACAATAATTAAGTCTTTGTCCATCAAAATTTACATTTGACTAACAAGCCTGTATCCGTTTGTGCAATGCGTTGACGCCAACACAAGCCTACGCGCTCTTCACTTGCATTGCAAGTGGGTGGCGCGTATTAATTGAACCCTGTCTCCTACATACGGGAAGAAAAGTAGCTAGAGAAACTCCGCAGACGTGACGTTAACTTCGATATCTACACATGATAAAATGATGAAAAAAAAAACTAGCCAAGTGCGAGTCGGACTAACACACGAAGGGTTCCGTACCACAAGGCATAAAACGCCGAAAAAAAACGTTTCTTTTATACCCCTTTAAATTTTAACTTTATTTTATTTTTATTATTTGTTGATAAAGCGGCAACAGAAATACATCTGTGAAAAATGTTAACAGTTAAAAAAAATATGGAACAGCAGATTTTTTTTTTCATAAAACAAAAAGAAAACTGATTTTCTAAACTCAGACTTCAAGTAACGACAATAAGTGCGAGCGTCGACACCAAAAAAAAAAAAACATATTTTTTCCGTTTCACCATGCTTAGAATATCGATAATGTCTGCGGAGTTTCCCTATCTAATGTAATTTGACCTTGTAGAGTACTCCTTCTTTGGGAAATGGCGCGGCCACTAATACGTCACAAGTGCCAGTGTATCACCAAAGTAACATGTTCAAGAAGATGAAGTTGAGACGTTCCTAGATAAAGTATTAGTGTGAAGTGATAAACAATAAAGTCATGTCAATTAATATAATGAAGTTTTTTTTTTACGTTGTTTCAAGTTAAGAGCGTTTACGCCGTACGGCATTTCATACAAACTTTCAAGCCCTTATTTTTCGAAATTAATAAACTGATTTTAATGAAACTTTACAGATAAGCAGGATACGAAGATCTAAAAAGTTAGTAGAGAACATTTTCGAAATATCTTATTTAAAAAAAGATAACTGGAAATCTCTGTTTTTATGGAGAATTTAAAATCGGTCTAATTTGGCTGTAAAAGTTAAAACTTCATACGCATAAGCAGGATACAAAGGTCTAAAAAGCTAGTAGAGAACATTTTCGAAAAATAGTGTTACACCCAAATTGGACCGATTTTAAATTTTCCATAGAAAGAGATTTCCAGTTATCTCTTTTTAAATAAGACATTTCGAAAATATTCTCTACTAACTTTTTAGACCTTTGTATCCTGAATATGCGTAAGTATGAAGTTTCATTAAAATCAGTTCATTCATTTCGAAAAATACGGCCTTGAAAGTTTGTATGAAATGCCGTACGGCGTAAACGCTCTTTGTGTGGTGCCGGACTTAAAGAATAGCACCACCCCATACTTCCCGTGGGTGTCGTAAAAGGCGACTAAGGATCGTACCGGAGAATGGGAGACGTTTAAACGTCAAAAATTTATATTTAATCAAGTACTTAACTATAAGCTATGTTTATAAATAAAGGGGGGCGTCTCCATGAAGTCATGTTCAAAATAAGCTGAGAGTCAGCACTTTTCGAACGTCAAAATCATATAAGACAGTCCCCCAGCCACGTCTTCTCACATGTACGTAGAATTCAGCTTATAGACTGATTTGTAGCCGTGTCTACACATCAAGCTATAAGCTGACTTCTGATTGTACGAAAAATCTATACAATTCGAAGCATGCTCAAACTGGAAATGTTAGCTTAAAACTCGCGCGCAACACAAAGGCACCGCATGTCGAGCAACGGGCGGTGCCTTTGTTTCGCGCGCGATTATATCGCGTGTCGTGCCTGTTTGTAGGAGCCTTGATGTGTAGCCTAGTGCGTACAACAGCTGGACGTGACGTCGCTTGCTCCCGCGTCATCAGTCCTGGCTCTCCTCATATTTTGCCTGCTGAGACCAAAACTACAAAGGTAGTAATCAGGAATGTTTTATAAAAAAAATGAGCTGTTATTTTAGAATCTATATATTGTGGTGTCTTAAAGCCTACGCAGACCGGGACGGCATGGCAAGGGATTTAAATTTTTACTAATGGACATTCAAACGTATCGATATAGAAATACGACATAAATTGCTATGCTTTAAAATGATGTCGTGGTTCCGAAAGGGATTTCATTGCACGGCATTAAAAGACGCGCCACGGGCTCCCGCGGCGGGATGCCGTAGCGTCCTGCGCTAGGCAACGGCATGCCAAGCACACCGGCGCTCGTTGTGACATACCGCGGGGTGAGGCGGCGGGGGTAGAGAAGCGGGGAAGCCGCTGGAATGCCGCGGTATCTAAGCGGCTAGTGTGCGTTGCTTGACGGCAAAATCCCTTGCCATGCCGTCCCGGTCTGCGTAGGCCTTTACGACTTCCACGCGAACGAAGTCGCGGGCAGTAGCTAGTATCTAATAAAACGAGTCTGCTACATAACTCTGATTTCAAATCTGAAATCATCAGTCAATCATCATCAGTTATGTTAATGTAGCACTCATTTTATTAGATACTAGCTGACCCGGCGAACTACGTACCGCCCTGCCCGGCTTTTTAAATCTCTGATATCTTCTAAGATATTCATTTTAATGATATGCTGCACAGGGCAATTTTGATCTCCATGAAATGCACAACGTATTCAACGTATTTAATTGGATAAGGAATAATACTGTATTGATTAAAATAGCTTGGTAAATAACCCTTTTATGTAAAATATAAAAATGGTTACTGTGGGTTATCCTTAGGAGATAAACATATGCCATGGCGGACTTTTTATCCGACTGCGTCAGAAGGAGGGTTATGTTTTTCGAGTGTATGTATGTATGTATGTATGTATGTATGTATGTATATTTCTTTGGCACGCTCTGTAGCCTAAACGGCTTGAACGATTTCAGCTTGAGAGGTGCCGTTAGATTCGTCTAAATTTTGAGAGTGACACTGGGTTT
The DNA here is from genome assembly GCA_916614155.1 of Mesoligia furuncula. NCBI lineage: Eukaryota > Metazoa > Arthropoda > Insecta > Lepidoptera > Noctuidae > Mesoligia > Mesoligia furuncula. The sequence goes on from OU744808.1 coordinate 23,273,805, forward strand.
TTGAAAAAAAAAAAAATGGCCGATTTGTGGCGCAATACGTCTTCAAAAAAAAAATTTTTTTCTCGAAACCTATCGAGTGGGGTATCAAAATAAAGGGTTTTAAAAGGTGATTACAAAAATATATATAACTTATATGGTTAAAAGTAATTGGATGTGACAAATCGTAAAAAACACGTACCAAGAACTAAATCTTTTGCGAAATCTTTCACATTTGTAAACTAAAAAGCTGGAAATAAAAAAAGTAATTTGAATTTGAAAATATAATAAAATGGTATGGGTCCCGCCTGCTTCCAACTTTTATTTAATTTAAAATAGGCTTGTTTGTAGCTTTTCAGTTTCGCAGTCGGGTTTTTTTATTTTTTAAATTACTTTTTTTATTTATCGATACTTTTAAGATATACAATTCCGTAGTACATTAATTTGATCTATCTTATGTTTGTTACGACACATCACATTCCAAATCTTTGAATTTCTCGGCTTTTCTTTACTACAATATGAATGTATTATAACTTAAAAACCTTCCTCTTAAATCGCTCTATCTGTTACTGAAAACTGCATTAAAATCCGTTGCGAAGTTTAAAAGATCTAAGTTAACAGGGAGCGGGAGCAACTTTGTTTTATACTATGTAAAGACTAGAAAAAGCAATTAATTAATTGCTTTGCATTAACTTAACGTATAACCTTGCCGCATTTATTTCATCCAAGCATATAGTTTACATATTCCACCATACTGTTGTACCGTTTAGTTATGTACAGACGCCAGCACATCAAGCTACCCGAAACTGTCAAATTTTCCCAATCAACTTTGAACCCTTAGACAAAGAAAAGTATAGACAGCGGGTAGCTCCATTTCATTTCCACAAGAAAGGGATAAAGTATTGAGTTATTATAAGTAACAGAAAAGGATAAAGCTATACTATTTCCGTCTCTCACTGCGTGCCAGTTTTTTCAAGGCAGCTACTTATGTAGCCAATGTTACTTAAATTAGTTTTTTGTCTCATGTGTGGCCACGCTACCCGATGCTCTATAGCTTTTTTACTCTAAGTTTGAACCTTATACTTTAGCGATAAGGTTGAAAATCTATTAAAGATATTTGACAGATTGTAGCAGAGTATTTAAAGTACCTTTTAAATACATATTGCCATTAGATTTTCCTCAGTCCTTCTCATGATTGAGTATTCATTATTCAATCAGCGAACCATCCCGTGGTTCTGTGTAATGCATTTAGATGATTAGTGGAATACATTATGGTTAGTCACTTCCTTTATTTAAAGGTGCCTTTATTATCACTGGTAAACAAAATTGAACTTTTTTTTTTTGTTTTATGAAATTCGTAAACTGTTTCTTAGTCATTTGAGTTCGCTGATTTCATATCTACCCTCAGTTTTTTTCTAGCAGCTCTATATTTTGCGGTACAGGTACTTCTTAAAATTTCGTTACGTTGCTTACTAATATTTTATTTTTGAGCAAAAAATTATTAAATTCCATAAATAAATCGATATGTCTGCATTGAGAAGAACTTGCTTAAACGATCCAAATAGTTTTTGTGTTGTTTGTGGTGTATATATGTTTCGAGAATGTCGTTTAAGTGGGTCTGACTTTTATTAAAATAGCTTCTGCCTGCGACTTTGTTCGCGTGGAAATCGTAAGATATAAGTACTACAAAAACAGCCATATTTGTATAAAACTCCCCGTTGTCATTTGTGTTTTCGCTTAGCGTTCTTTCTAACTATTTTTTTCTTTGTGCTCGGCTGGCCTTAGCGTGATGTTATATAGCTTATAGCCTCCCTCCTGAACTAGGCTACCAAATGCAAATATAATTTTTCAAATCTGAGCGGTAGTTCCAGAGATTAGATTCGCGTTCAGACAAACTCTTCAGCTTAATTATTAGTATAGATAGATATTCTCTATCCTCAACACTGTTTTTGAAAGCTTTTATCGAATTTAGTCAATGTTAAACCATAGTGTCAATAATTTTGCTTTGGGCTCGTGACTACGTAGTAACAGCCACACGGATCGACCGATCCTGGTCGATACATCCACGGACCAACGACGGTGGATGTAGAGATGGTCATCCATCTTTACATACCCTTCAGAATCTCGGAAAGCACATTAAACCATTGGTCCCGGTGTCATTCGTGAATTTTTGACAGTCGCTACGGGTCATCAGAAGCCCGAAAGTCTAACAATCAGTCTTACCAAGGAGTATCGTGTTACCCATTAACTGGTTTGTGGAGGTCAGATAGGCAGTCGCTCCATGTAAAATAATGGTATATAGCTGCATCCGGTTAGATTGGAAGCCGATCCCAAAAATGTTTGGGAAAAGGCTAGGTAGATGACGACTGTGAATATCTAATTTTGTATAGGACTATCTTCTGCCCGCATCTTCGTCAGCGTGAAATTTCACCCTCCCCACACTCACTCTCATAAGGGTGGAATTTCGAAAAACCCTTTCTTAGTACCTACTCTTCACAAAGAGCACACCCTCTGAATTTCATGTCCCTAGGACCAGCGGTTTAGGCTGTGCGTTGATATATCAGTCAGTCAGGACTTTGAATTTTGCATATATAGATTTCGACGAAAAGTTTTGTATGTATAGGTAATAAGTACAAAGTATTTGTAATCCATGTGATGGTGTCAAAATTACATAACCATGTTAGTTAGATGTACAGGGAGCAGTGGTACCCCAGTGGTGTCGGGCCCGACTGACGAGTTATCGGTCGTGAGTTCGAACCCAGACAGACACTTAACTTTGTGTATTTAATTTCATCACTAATGCTCTGAGGGCTCATGAGGAAACCGGCATGTCCTAGAACCAAAGAATTGGAAGATATGTGACATCTACCAACCCGCACTGGGCCGGCGTGGTGTATTACGACCCAGTTCCTCCCACAGAGGAGGTCTGCGTCCCAGCAGTGGGATCACTATTTGCTGATTATGCTTCAGGTAGGTACTTGTATTACTTCGGAAAATGCCAAAAAAAAAAATACAAAAAATCTCTGGTTGTTATTTTGGTAGGTAGCAATTTGTCAGTTGCCCCATGAGTCATCGCAAAAGGTTTCTCTAAACACAAACAAAGACTATCGTAAATTGCCAAACTCAATTGTTTTCACTGTAGAATATTTAATTCAAAATCAATTCAATGCAAATCGGAGCGAAGCCGACATTCTTCCACGGAGCCATACGACTCAAGAATACTGACTATTTAAACATTCAAACGAAATTATCTAAAAAAAACCTGCTCAGAGCCGTCCCTATAAACATATCTGACTTATAGTTGAGAATTTCCTAATCTATAGGTGCTCAAAAGAGGAATTTTATCATTTCGAGCATCCAAAAGTAAAAAACCAGTTGTGTACCAAGTTATAAAAAAAATCTTCGGTGATTCGACCATTCGAAAATCTTCTTTAGCACTTTCATTACAAAGTTGAATTTTGTTGGGAGCATATGTGGGACATATTGACGTTAAGTTGTTTATGAGGGTGTGATCAAAAACTAATGAGTAGAGACCGTTGAACTTGCCCGGTTTTGGTCACCACGTATATGTAGAGTTCCGTAGACGCGATACTAAAGCTTCAGTATGTTAAATGACTATTCTATGAGATTTTCATGTTTATTGTAATTTAATTGTTTTTTTTATGTCTTTGAAATGAGGATCTATATTTTGTGATGGTTTTACTGTTTCTTGGAAGCGGAGTTTTCAAGGTGTGAGAAACTTTTATCATGACATAAAAAAACACAAGATTAGGTATACATGGTCTATAAATAATTCAAAGGTTTTTCGACGTCCAAAAAGTTTAGATTCCTGCCTGGTCTTCTTGATCTTTGTGTATATTATTTCATCACCACTGCTCTCAAAGTGCCGAAGGTAAACATTGTGAGGATACCGGCATATCCTAGAACCAAAAATTTGAAGACATATGACATCTATCAACCCGCACTGGGCCCGCGTGGTGGATCACGGCCCACTCATTTTCACAGAGAGGAGGCCTGTGTCCCAGAAGTGGGTACAATATAGGCTGATTATATGCTTTGCTTCTCGATCTCCTAGATTTTGTCTACGTCTGCTACTAAGACATGTTTCTTCTAAATCTCCTACATTTAGGCTACGTCTGCTACTAACACATGTATCTTCTACATTTTGGCTACGTCTGCTACTAAGACATGTTTCTTCTAAATATCCTACATTTTGGCTACGTCTGCTACTAATGTTTCTTCTAAATCTCCTAGTTTTAGGCTACGTCTGATACTAAGACATATTTCTTCTAAATCTCCTAGAATTTGGCTACGTCTGCTACTAGGCCATGTTTCTTCTAAATCTTCTACATTTTGGCTACGTCTGCTACTAACACATGTTTCATCTAAATCTCCTAGATTTAGGCTACGTCTGCTACTAAGACATATTTCTTCTAAATCTCCTAGATTTTGGCTACATCTGCTACTAAGACATGTTTCTTCTAAATCTTCTACATTTTGGCTACGTCTGCTACTAATACATGTTTCATCTAAATCTCCTATATTTTGGCTACATGTGCTACTAACACATGTTTCTTTTAAAGTTTGCGACACTAGTAGAATCATGGATATGAAATTCCATTTATTGCGTGTGGGCCTAAGAGCATGAAGATTTCTAAGAATGAAAGATATTTTTTTTAATTCCGTTTTGCATTTGTGATACAAAATCACTAAAATCGTCCCAAATTAAGTTCCTCATGTCAAACAATAATGCCTCTAACAAAAATGTCTTAACAAAACCACACAAAATAAGCTATAATTACGTCAAAAAAATAATCACCTAATTGCCACAACGGTGGGCGTTCGACGAACATTTACATAATTACCAAAAACAAAATAGAAAACGAATCTAACCATATACCATAGCCTGACCAATCGTCGTTCACACAATATAATTGACACGACGACATACCAAGCTATTCATTTCCAGTTTTATCTGGCCTCGCATTGATATAGCTTTTCGTACAATCAGAAGTCAACTTATACTGGTTCTGTGTAGCTTTATGTGTAGCCGTTCATACGCATTCCTGCTACAATACATTTCGTGATGAAAACCTATAACTAACGGCACAATGTACCTAATGGAAAAAAAAACAGTAAAATCGTTTTTTTTTCACCTTTCTTAGAACATGAGATTGCTTGAAAAAGTGAATTCTTGTGTAAAGATAAGACGGCATTTACTATACTAGCTTCTGACCGTGACTTCGTCCGCGTGAAATTTCCACTGCATCGCATCGCATCGCCCGCCCGCGCTATCACTTCAGTTTTCACTTAGCATTCTTTCTGACCAAAGTGAACATAATATAATAGATATGTTTCCCTCCCTTTGGTTGTCAGTTAACATAAAATAATAGATATGTTCCCCTCCCTTTGGTTGTCGTTATAATTTTTGAACATAGAACGTTGAAATTCAAGGAACGGTTTTATGGTTGGGCCACACAAAATATTCTGAATGGCCAGTTTCTGTTTGTAGCATATTAGCTGCGCGCGACTTCGTCTGCGTGTATTTTGTAACTTCATGATTTTTAATAGGATTCAGGATGAAAGTACCCTAGGTTCTTCTCCAGGTCCCAGGTTACCTATCTGTCTAATTTTATAACGATCAGCGGTGCAATTCTGTAAAAATCTCACCGTGAAAACTTAGGTGAAGGGAGCGTGGAGTGAGCTGTCAATAGTGTCAATTCCTAGCAAAAACAAACTCACTTCACCTAAGTTTTCACGGTGAGAATTTTACAGAATCGACCGGCAGTTCAGTTGTTTAGGCGTGAAAAGATAACGGACAGACGAAGACAAAGATTCAAAGTTTCGAACCAGCCGGTCGATTCTGTAAAAACCTCACCGTGAAAACTTAGGTGAAGTGAGTTTGTTTTTGCTAGGAATTGACACTATTGACAGCGCACTCCACGCTAACTTCACCTAAGTTTTCATATAACACTAATATTTAATTTACTTGTAATAAAGAAATCTCAATATTTTCTCAACAGTAAAAACCTTGTGAAGCAGGAGCGGATCGCTAATTATTAATATTAAACTTAGGTCTACCTACCTGTGGGGTAATTATATATACACTATCAGTAGCAATGGGTTTCATTTTAACAGTTCAACAACAACCATTGCGTTTTTTACGTTGTTGATCAGACAAATTTCTCGAACATATGAAGCAATGGATTAGCAATATCCTTCAAATTAATTCAAATTGAGATCGATAGTGTGTTACGCAACTAGGGTGCTGGTTGCACCTATAGATATGTGAAATCATCCATATGACATCGAAGAAGGAGCAAGATTTGTGGCCGTAGTTGTCGAGATACACTCGACAGACTTTTAAACCCAATTATCCTGCCGTGGTATTTAGCAGTTCCTCTCATTTTAACAGTCCAACAATATTCGTTGTGATAATTACGTTGTTGTGCAGACGAATTTCTCCAAACATATGAAGCAATTGATCAGCAATTTTCTTCGAAATCTTTCGGAATGTGATTGACATTGTTACAGTCAGGGGTATGTTCAACAATACTACCATTGATGCTCCTATCCGGGTTAAGGATAGGAGCATCAATAGTACAGCAATTAGTGGTGGAGCTATTTCTCAAGCAGTTCTTTACGTGAACTCTTATCTAACCCCGAACTGGCTAGGTGGTTAAACCGGATTGCTAAATCTTTTTGTACATCTCTTCCACAAGATTCAGGGATTGAGGGCTCTACGCCCAGTTTCTCTAAAGCAACTTCGTCTAACTCGGCGACAGTTGTTGCTTATGTTTTAACCAAATTCAAGGTATCGACTTATCGCATCACTGAAACCCACTGAACGATAGCGCAATAAATAAGCCCCTCCACATACCCAATTTTATCTACACTAGACACAAATGTATGTAAACTACCTTCGGACGCTATAAATTTATCGGCTCCTTCGAAAGAGACGTCAACTTTGGGTACCTATCCATTATATTTTATTGAAAATACATTGTATTATGTATTTATGAAAAGTTATTGAAAATTGTATGTATGTGGGTATGTTTTATTGCTATTGCTGTAAAAACGTAGACGATGTAAAAATGGTTTAAATAGTCAGGTGCAGCCACACCTTCCACTACAATGATCCACACGATTGTGGTGGCAGCTCCACAATCGCAGAAAGACAAGAGGTGGGACGTTTGAAGTGCAGCAGACCTCAAATGTACCACTTTCTGTCATGTTCTCTGTGCCACAACATCTGCACTATGATAGTGCAGGTGTTGCTGGTGTGGGTGGTGCTTAGGTCTTCCTAAGCGAGGCCAATGCTAATGCTGTCGACGTTGCAGAATTCTGTGGGGTAATTGCGCATGTTTGGCAAGCCACACTACTGGTAGTGCGGCTGGTAGTGCCAGCCGCACTACCAGTAGTGTCGTTTACAATTAACGACACTACCAAGCCTGTTTTGGATTAAATTGTACAGTCAACACAGCAAGTAAACAAGTGAGTAATAATGGCTTTAATTTTGACAGTTCAACAACATTCATTGCGTAATTTACGTTGTTGAGCAGACAAATTTTTCGAACGTATGAAGCAATGGATTAGCAGCTTGCTTCAAAATGATTCAGATTGTGATTGACAGAGTGCTGGTTGAACCTATAAATATGTGAAATCATCCATATGACATAGAAGGAGCAAGATTTGTAACCGTAGCACTCATATTACTTACGTAGTGGCCTGTTTCTATCAATAAGCATAGTTTTTTACTCTGCAGATAGGCCTATTTTTTTTCTGTGTATGATTGTTGCCTAACATAATGTTTCGAGAAAAACTGTATCAGCTTGGGCATATACTTACGCATACTTAAGATATTGGCTTTCAGTAGGACCTTCAAGATGACGGACATGTGGCAAAGCGTTTATTCTTGCAGAGGTCAATGCAGAAGTATCCCGCGGAAGGTTACCTTTCTCTTTCTGTCTAGCCTTTATCCCATAACATTTAATTTTGGGGTCGGCTCTTTTCGTAATTCTTCGCCAGACGCACGTTAGAACACCTTTAATTATTTTATCGCGGGCATGTCTAATAAGTTTGCCGCCCATCTGATGGTCAGTAGTCACCACCGACCATGAATATCTGCAATACCACAGTCATCATAGATGCGTAGCCAGCTACAAGTCATAAGTCATTACAGAGCCAGAACTGGTGCCTTATTACGATAGTTTAATTTGTTTTTGTTTCTAAATATTATACAAACATAGTTTATAAGATAATTTTAGTCACTAACACAATGTAGTGTGTAGTATGTAGTCTGTTAATTTTTTTTTTTATGCCATCATGATTTCAGTGTAAAAGAGAGACTGAGCTATACATGACCAATAGCATCATCCCTTTTTAGTAATATGGCCCCTGAATAGTCTTCTAATCATCATCATCAAAATCAGCATATAATGCTCCCACTGCTGGGACACTGGCGTCCTCTTAGAGAGAGGGAGTGGGCCGTAATCCACCACGCGGGCCCAGTGCGGGTTGTCTTAATTTTAGAAAAACTATCAGCATTTATATTCTCACTAGCTTTTGCCCACGACTTCACCCCCGTGATGGTCATGGATTTTCAACTTTATCGCTAAAGCATAAGGTTTAAAGTTGATTGGGAAAATTTGACATTTTTGGGTAGCGTGATATGCTGGCGTCTGTACTAATCCAGGTCATGATATACACGTGTGCCTTTCATCCAAAACTGTTCAGTCGTTATGGCGTGAAAAGGTAACAGACAGAAAGACAGGAGTTTTAAAGCCTCATTACACTATGCGATATTCAGGGACTCTTTTCCTAAATCGGGATGGTGTAATAAGATAAAGGGAGGAAGAGTCCCTATTAAAAAAACACATCACCTAAATATCGGGCCCTAAATATCGTGTAGTGTAATACAGGTTTTACTTTCGCATTTATAATATTAGTATGTCGTATATGTTGAAGTTCCTATACACCCATTTCGCCAATTAACCGATCATGTATTCAGTAGTATATACTAAAGTACTTATATGGAGACAAGTACATGATCACATTAAATGAAAGCCAATTATGTCGCCAAAGCTGTTGACATGGTACTGACACCACCTAGTTATATCAATAACCTGTTAGTAAGTACTTCGAAGATTTAACGGTGTCGGCATTTCAATCAGTAATTTTTTTATCTTTTTTTTCTGAGTTGAGCTGCACGGTTACTGACAAATGCGTGCACTGACTGGACAGGTCCACTCAAACTGTGTGGTTCTTTCCTCAAAAGATCATTTCAGACACCAATCTACATGGTCCTCAAAGATTATGTCCGGATTTTTATATACACATTGACATTGATGAATTTTATATAATACAATAACATGAATATTTACTTTGTAAAGGATTGTTTTTTTAATTTAATTATTGTTAATGTGAGGACTATGTGAGTCATTTCTTTTTTCTGTTTTTCTTCTTAGTTAGTTTTAATCATGATCTGGCCGTTTAAGTAATTTACGCGGTCTACCCAAATGTCCTTTCTTTGGTAATGTTCGTCGAATCGTTGAGCTCCTCAAGTTCTGAGTTGAGCTGCACGATTTTTGACAAATGCGTGCACTGATTAGACAGGTCCGCTCAATCTGTGTAGTTTTTCCTCAAAAGACCATTTCAGACACCAATCTACATGGTCTTCACACGATCTGACAAAGATTTTGTCTGGACTTTAAAAGAGACTGTGACCTCTGAGTTTGTTTCGGCCTTTCTTCTCAGAATAGTCAGATAAGAAACGCCGACTTCATCTAGTTTAAAAAAAATATTATTGACGTGTAAGAGTGTTTGTACAAACCTATACTTACCGAAAATAAATCATTTATCATTTACTTTTTAACTTAAGTAATGACAGGTCTGTACAGTCATGTGCATAAAACCGTACAGTTACGCAGCAAAATTCAAAAGAGATATTCTCGTCAAAGAACTATTGTAACTTTGAGAAAAGACCTATTTCATAATATGTAGTGTGTATGTATGATTTCATGTGTTGGTTCTGCACTCTAATTGCGTAACACCTTTCAATCATAATCTGGATCATTTCGAGGGATATTGCTAATACATGATCGAAAAATGTGTCAACAACGTCAACCACGTAAATAACGCAATAGATGTTGAACTGTCAAAATGAAAGCAGGAACCGGAAGACGTATCGTTGGAAGGACGCACAAGGTGGACCGATGACCCAGATCATCGGTCGCAGCTCACATCCGCCGCATCCAGCGGAATCCTGCGGCCTTCAACAGTGAAGGCGTCATTCGTGGATGTTTGACAGTCGTTACTTGTAGTCAGAAGCCCGAAACTTTGACAACCAGTCTTACCAAAGGGCATTGTATTACCAAATAACTGATCCGGTTATGAAGGCCAGATAGGCAGTTGCTCCGTGTAAAATATTCCGTCCCTAACATAGTAGGGAAAGGCTTCTAAGCAGATATGACTTCAGAAGAAAATCGTATTTGAATCTTGTGTAAGTGTAAGGTAGGTGTGTTTATATGCTCGGGACTGTATCTCGTATGATAATCCTAATCTAATGACATGTAGCTGTTATTATCGACTATTTTTATCGATGATCTCACACACAGCATCATTGCTTCTCTCACACTGTAACGGATGCTATAAGATTTGGGAAGTCATTAAAAGCTTTCACATGCAACAGGATTGGTGTGCTTCTTTATTCCGACAAACGAAAATCAAAATAATATTTTACTCCACATAAACCTACATGGGCACTTATGAAACGTCAGAAGCTAGGTGCACGGTTCCAATTGGTCGTTTCCTATGAAGAAGAGCCGTCAAGAAACTCCACGGTTAATCCATTAAAAATAATTGGCTTTTACAATGTTTTCAAATTACGGTCAAGTAAATCTCATATGAACCAATGCTTGTTCATATGAAAAATACACTCGAAACGACAATAAATAATCGTGAAAACAGTTGAGCGCTAAATATGCAAACGGCTTCTAGTAGGCAATCGTTTGTCGGGATTCAGTTCAAGAAGTCTTAGTTAGGATTCAGTAGAAGTTGCGAGCTGAGGCTACTGACAATCAGGTCCATTGGAGTCTTGCCAGTTTTCAGGTTTTCACAGGGACATGGACGTGCAAATTGTAAGCATAGAATAGAATAGATTTTATTTTCTTACCACAAATTACAGCTTAAAGTTAAATTAGTCTACTGATACAATTTTGTACTTAATTTGTGGAAGACATGGCTCCTAAACTAAGTTTTTTACAAAACCTGTAACTCAGGTCACCAAGCCCCCTTAACAGTTTATATATTTCAAGTATTGTACTAAACACGTTTGTTTGAAATCACAGTAGTATTAATTCATTTTTTATTATGTCATCAATTAAACATTATTTAATTTATTAAAATTATTTAGTTTACTAATAGAAATATTGCAAATAAGGTTTTATTTATTTTTTATCTAGGAAACATGCAAAGGATGTATGAGAGTGTAGGGTGTGTGTATGTGTAAGTGGGAGTGAGAGTGGGTGTATGAGTATGTGGAAGTAGGGTGTTGCGTGCGTTATTTTGGGAGCACTAAATCTAGGATATGGTAGTGAAAAGATATTCAGTTTGGGCGAAACTAAAGAAAGAAGCCATTAAGTCAATGCTCTTTTATTTAAACTTTGTTTTGCTTAGGATAAGTGTTACTATGAATTCAGCTCATGACTCTAGATCCCTAGCGTCTAAATTTTCTGTCTAAAATAGTGCGGGCAGGCGATGCGATGTGACGGGGTAAGTCAACAAGAACAAGAAATGTTACGCGGACCAAGTCGGGGGCAGAAGCTAGTTAGTGATAAATGCAGCCCGTATGGCGTTTAGAATTCAGATATAATAATGATTGTCATTTTATCTAGTGATGAACTTAATAATACTCAAATACGTCCGGCGTACTTGTTTCAGCACCGCTTCTTCCTTGATGACTGGCTCCTCCTCCTCCTCAAGTCATACTCCTCATTACGAGGGTCGTGATCCTCCCTGGAAAACATCTTTTCCCTGACAATGTTTCGCCATCTCTGTCTATCCTTGGCCAGGTGAAGCGCATCATGAAATGCTGACTGGCTCTTTATTTACCAAAGTTTTCTTCTATGTCGTGTCGATGTCACGACATGGCGACAGTGAATCAGATTTTGCTGGCCCAAAACTTTGCCACCTCCACGGCTTCGTCGGAAATTGCGCAGAGGTCACTATGGCTGCATTTTTTAGGCCTCAGAGGTCAGGATAAGAGGTGTACAATGTACATGGTTTGCGCCACAGCTTCACAAAGTATGAACTACTTTCGTAGTTCACACCGATCTTCTTATTCTGTGCTCCTGCTTCTGATTCCTACTCATTTAAGTTCTGTAGCGTATGCGGGGCGGAATAGCCTCAACCCTACTCTACCATGTGACATGTCATTTATCTACAATCAAATGTAAAATATATATCGCATAGCTTGGAGAGTAAGCAAACTGAAGTGGCAGTGGGCTGCCCATGTCTGTCGAAGGACCGATAGCCGGTGGAGCAGACGAGTTCTGTAGTGGAGACCGCTTATCGGCAAGCGTAGTGTGGGACGCCCCTCAGCTAGATGGACGGACGACCTAAAGAACGTGGCTGGGGTAGACTGGATGCGGAAGGCGGAGACAGGGTGCTGTGGCGCAGTCTGGGAGAGGCCTATGACCAGCAGCGGACTGCGATAGACTGAGTTGATTGATTGAATGCAAAAGGGGAGGGGAAGAGCTAAGGATATTATTCGCCTAAGTTGATGATGATATACAAAATATGTATGGTTGTATATAAACCAAAACAGGTAAATGCACGAGTAAAATGATGGCATTTACAAGACTAACAAGAGAACAAAATGAAACACGTCACCAATAACGATTATATATTTATTCCCACATATTATATTAATAATATTATTATACCAACTCGTGTTATATCGACACCGAATCTATAATTACATGAATTTACGATAATTACATTTATTTCATGTCACAGATAAGAGTCGGCAATAAACTGATAATGGGGCAAGACTTGACAGTTAAATAACTATAATATTGTTGTTATTGATAATGTTGTCCGTTTGATAGGGAAAATGTTTGGCAAAATATGTATTTCATACCCACCTACTGATGGCTTGTCGCTATGTAATAACTAACAGCGGCACGGTTTGATAGCTACGCTTGCCGCGGTTACTCTGTGGATGGATGACCATCTTTACATACCAAGACCGTTCGAAGCACGTTAAGCTGTTGGTACCGGCTATCATTCGTGGGTCTTTGATAGTCACAGTTTCTCGATAGCAAGTTAATAGCAACAGTAAAACAGTTAAAAGTAGCAAGCTATCAATATTTTTATTTGTTAATGTTTTTAAAATGATAATATACTTAGATAGATAGAATACTCTTCATTATATACAACATAAAGAATACAGACAAAAATGTAGAAACTTTTGCAAGGGGTAACACAATGGGCGGTCTTATCGCTAAAAGCAATCTTTTAAAATCTATTGTTGGCGGACACCATGTGACCACGGTGGCAGTCAACAAGTTAAAGACAACCTTTGGATGGATCACGAGCTATTACGCCGTACGGCATTTCATACAAATTTTCAAGCCCTTGGTTTTCGAAATGAATGAACCGATTTTAATGAAACTTCATACGCATGAGCACGATACAAGGTCTAAAAAGTGACTTAAGAACATTTTCGAAAAATAGTGTAACAGCCAAATTAGATAGATTTCAAATTTTCCATAGGAACAGAGATATCCAGTTATCTTTTTATTAAATAAGACATGTCGAAAATGTTCTTTACTTCCTTTTTAGACCTTTGTATCCTGCTTATGCGTATGAAGTTTCATTAAAATCGGTTCATTAATTTCGAAAATAAGGGCTTGAAAGTTTGTATGAAATGCCGTACGGCGCGGCGCGCGTAGGCGTAAACGCTCTTAAGGGAAAAGAAGAGATACTACTAAACAAATGATAGTGGTTGCTTTGCACTTGCTGCGGTTTCTTCTGCCTCTTACAAGCAATAGTATTCCTTGTAGGTTACGTCCTGGGGGCCTAAAAAGGCCACTTTGGCAGAATCATAAAATGATAACATTATGAATCATAATGTGGCGAACACAGTCCGTATTTTTCTTTTTTTCGCTGCACTAAGTTGGTATAATCAAAGAGATTGGGATTGGATTTGGATTGGATTGATTGGTATTTTAGCACAGACAAAAACAAAAAAAATACTGATAAATCCGTCACCAATGGGGTTTGATACGATTAACAGTTAACTGTCCATTAAGATTTATAATGTTATCCTTTTATGATTCTGCCGTAAAGTGGCATTTTTAGGCCCCCTGTAAGGTTGTCTAATAAAATGTCAACCTACGACAGCGCATCACGAGGCTTTCTTGTTCAACAAAATCAACGTATTCTTAATTGGGCACCCGCTTAAATGGCACCTGAGTGAATATGCCGCGGTGTGTCTGATACCCAGGGCCTCAAGTCTGCTATTACAATAGTATCAGAATGGTCTATCATTGATTTCATAATTGTTGATTTTGACAAGTTTGGTAATCTACTAACATAATGGCGTCGTTATGACTTTACAATGGTCAACCACTGACACTCCATTGAAAGAAATGGCAAAGAATGGTAATCTCGTACATAATGAAAAACGAATTACTGACTTATGCGGTAATCTGCTAAAATTTTGACAGTTCCTTTGATCAGTGACCTACCATTAGAACGTCATTGTGCAGTCATTACTTTTAATTCGTTACGAGTATCGTATAATTTCTGTGCCATTGACCGACCAATGATCAACCATTATGAATTTAGCAGATTACGAACTTTTAGCAAAATGACAATGGGATGGTGGTGGGATCGTGTTGGAATGACGAATTTATAAAAATAGCAGACTAAGGCCCCAGGTGCCATTTAAGCGGGTGCCCAATGTGGAATACGTCACAAAATGTGCTCGGCTTACATAGTCAGCCTATAATGTTCCCACTGATGGGACAAAGGCCTCCTTTTTGAGCGGGCTCAGCCTATTGGCGGGAAATTTAGCGTGGTCAGCTCACAATATAGTCTAGTTTAAGTAGAGAGGTACTTACTGTAAATTGGAGCAAGTAATTAATTCGTTGTCCTGCTAGGTATATATTCACTTTTAGAAAATAAGCATTTGGTTTTTCCCAAATAATGATCAAAATAATGTTGAATACGAGGAAACAAACATCAAATGAATAACAATGATGTGCTATTTGTAAACCTACAGGAAATTAGGTACAGGACAATGTCCATGGATGCAGGTTTTAACAATAATAATGTGACACGTTTAGAAGACATACAAGTTGGTACATATTTATAATAATAGGTACAGTCCCGGCTGTTAATAATAAATGGCGGATCGAATTTTATAAAATAATTCGACTCTGTAACAGCCGCACAGGTCTATCGATCAAGTTAAGCTACATTTGCCACGGTTGGTCTGTGGATGGGTGATCATCTTTACATACCGTGACCCCATCCCAGCCGTTGGTCCCGGCTGCCATTCGTGGATCTTTGACAGTCGTTACGGGTAGTCAGAAGCCCGAAAGTCTGACAACCAGTCTTACCAAGGGGTATCGTATTACTTAGTAACTGGGTTGTAGAGGTCAGATAGGCAGTCGCTCCATGTAAAATACTGGTATTCAGCTGCATCCGGTTAGACTGGAAGCCGACCCCAATATAGTTGGGAAAAGGCTAGGCAGATGATGATGTCTCTGACTATCATCCCTAGAGTTAAGTGACACTTGACAGCATTGTTCTAAATCTCAATGTTTCATTTGATTAACGTCCTAATGTACTAATAGTAAAGCTGAAGAGTTTGTTTGTTAGTTTGAACGCATTAATCTCTGGTACCACCAGCCGGATTTGATATTTTTTTGTATCGTCGTTTCAGCCGATAGACGTCCACTGCTGGACATAGGCCTCCCCCAATTTTGGGGGGGGTTTGCCATAATCGCCACGCTTGGCAGGCGGGTTGGCGATTGCAGTATGGTATGATGGTGGAATAAATAGAGAACACTGCTGCCTATTCTCCGGTAAGACCGGTTTTTTTTGTATCTGTCAGCCTAATTCTTGAGGAAGACTATATTATGCTACTTGGCATCACGCTAAGACCCTTCGGAGCCGAGCAAAAAGAAAACAACTCAGAAAGAACGCTAAGCGAAAACGAAGTAATATTGTGGAATGGCGATGCGATGCGACGGGGTAGGTCGGGGGAATAAGAAATTTCATGCAGACGAAGTAGCAGGCACAAGCTAGTTAGAAAGAAAGAAAAAAGAAAGTACGTTTATTTGCGGCAAACATGACGCATAAAAATAAAGACACAAACAAAAAATAATACAAAATAACAATTTGGGAGAAAGTATGCGTCACATCTACGCAAAACGGCCATCGCTCAGCATAATGCTAAGACGCTATACGAGACAGAGCCCCAGCGCTGGTTTTCAGCGACAGCCGGCAGCCTGATCTGCGTCGTACCGTAAGCCACACGTCAGGGGTAACCGAAGCAGTAAAAGCTTAGCCTCTTAATCTGTTTAAACTCTGTACTACGCTAGGCCAGGCCAGTTAAGGGGACTACAGGACCTTAACGCAAAAAACGCAAGTGATGGCCAGGCCAGGTGATTAAGTGTTACCACAGACGTGCTGTCGACGGTGATGGCCAATTTGCGCTACTCAAACGCAAATCCCAAGTCTTTATCTTTATTTTTGTCTTCTGTAGGTACATAAATATTTGATTATTTTTCTCTTTTCTTGTCTAGGTACGTCGTGAACAGCCGGTCAATTCTGTAAAAATCTCACCGTGAAAACTTAGGTGAAGTGAGTTTGTTTTTGCTAGGAATTGACACTATTGACAGCTCATTCCACGCTCACTTCGTCTAAGTTTTCACGGTGAGATTTTTACAGAATAGCACCGCAGCATGTGTAGCGTGACGACGAAACGGCAGAAACGAAAGACAAAATGACAGGTTGTAGAAAGATTTCTACGGCACGATGTCAAAAATGAAGAAAAAAAATTGTCTTCGTCCAGTAGAGCTTTGTAAGAGTGGTCATGCGTGGTAATAACGCTTGTCCTACTTTTTCTTAATTTCGATTTAATGGTACTTTTCAAATTAATTGAGCCCAGCAGCCCAGTAGGTGGTGGCGACGAAAGGCACGTGTATAACGGAATGAGAAACGTAGCAATGGTGGACGCTTGCTTCGGTTACGACTTCGGTTAGCACGTGTTGGGCAATACTTCCGTCGGATATTAAGGGGTTTACTATAGACACCTTATCTATACGTAGGTATCACAAATCTCTGAAACAATACACCGAATAAATTTGGCCTTAAATCACAGATAACACAGTTCGCAAGGCACACAAAAAATAAAAATAAATGCTTATGCAACAATATCGCTTTAGTTTAAGAGATAAAAACGCAAATATCTTCCAAAAGTCTTCTGCTTCAGTAGTCTTGAACGATGACGTAGCTTCTTTCTTGACTGATGATGAAGAACGGCGAATCGGAGAAGATTGGCGTACCCAAGAGCACGGTATGAAGTTCCTACAGTGTTAGAATACGTAGGAACTCTATACCTCGCTAGTGGCAATCACCATTTTGAAGATAATCTACTGAAGTCTTCTTCATGTACTTGTAAGCTTCTTCAATATTGTTCTTTCTTGCAAAATGTCGTCATGCTAAAAAAAAGGCATGCTGATTTTATATAAAAATTATAATAATTACGACTTCTAAAAGTGTTTTACATAAATAAAATGGCCGTAGCAAGAAATTAAATAAAAATACCTTCAATAAATTCTGCCGTATCATCTCACATATTAACATTTTCCATTTAATTTAAATCACAAGAGGACATAATTGTAATTAAATTCAATCCGCCACGCCATGAGGTCCAAAAATGTATCAAATAAACTGCCAAATCTGGGCTCCCAAGGCTACCCACCTGATTCGGTAGCCATCTTGAATTAACATTCGAATAAAAAAAACAGCAGCTGTCAAATCTCGCATAATTACTTAAGGTATTTACAGATTTGCATATTTTGTGCGAAGTTCTTAGGGATGCCAACCCTTTAGGTATGCAAATTTTTCAGCCCGTGGGAAGTCGGTCATTTGCATAAGAAATTCATCTTATTTGAAGGTTACCGTTTCTTGTTTTTTATTCGAACCAGGAAGTTTTGTGGGAACTCGCAGGACCAGTTTTTCGGATTAGGGAAGATGGATAAAATGGTAATAATTTAATGTAATAATAGTTTTTGTGATTTGCAAGTGAATCGTTTGGTTGCAGTTGTAAGTAACAGTTTTTTTCTGTATGGTATGTTTTTTCCCATAATTTTGTATGCTTGTAGAATTAGGATCAAGGATGAAGGGGCATTGAAAGAGATCTGTTGTAAAGCAGCTTGTAGTAACGGTTATGTTTACATTATTAGAAGTATGTATATAGAAAAAAATCTTTGAAACAGATGCAATAAACAAGTAGATAATAATTATACCAACTTTAGAAGAACACTCATAATTTCTTCACACAAAATAAATTAAACCGTTGCGAAAACGAGGTTTAACTGCGCTAAAAGGACGAGCCCCACATAAAACATGGCTTACTAGGCTAGTACCCTAAGGCGACGTACACATGTACTTTAAAGTTCATTTTTAATGAGCCATAACACAAACTGTCCGCACCCTACTTTATAATTAGGAGAACAAAGGGTGGGTCCACACCCAGCTTAACTTGACCTTTTGTTTTGATCCATTTTGTTTGATAGACGGTTCTTTTTATATTGGTGAACGATTCAAAGATGGTATCTTTGAACTGTCTTATTTATTGTGATTATTAAGTTACAAAGCCTTTAGCCAGTGGTGATTCGATCGACACATGGTATGGCTAATGTAGGGTGCTTTTTATTATTAACACTTTGTGCCAGTCCTACTGTAAATGAGCTTCTTCGACATTTTTTCTTGTGATCATAAAAGTTTTAGAGTTATTAATGATTTGCGACTGATTAACCATTAATTTTTGACGTTTAAACGTCCTTTAACTTCACGCAACATTTACAAAAAAGAGGTTAATATTTAATAACTGATCTAAAGCTAAAGTAATTATTAATTAAAACCTTTCTACACTGAGTTTTTGTCCAAGAAAATAGTCCCTGCAGAAAACTGGTAAGCCATAATTGTACCCATGTCTTTTGGATTTCGTTTTCGCTTGTTCCAAATAGAAATAACTCCTCATTCATAAAATAAAAGTACCTAATTAAATAAAATGTCGTTTGCCTACTAAGGATACTCCTTTAATAAAGGTTTATCCTTGCCAGCTCTGGAAGAGGACAGTAGAAAGGCCTTTGCCCAGCAATGGGACAATTATGGCTATAAAAAAGTAATTAAATAACATCTTTTAAACATTAGGCCACATAACATCACGATTTTCAAAAGAGAAGAGAAAATTTAAAACATCTATTGACGACTAACACATAAGGCTAAAATAACTAGGTACTAAAGACTAAAACAGTTACTTAGTAACAGAAGATTTTGGTTCTAGATCCATAATAACTAGTTAATAGGGACACTTAGGCAACACAGTTCTACTTAAAATGTATGTAAACAGTCTTTGTTTTTAACAAAAATGTTGATACTGCAAACAATTAGAAAGACAGACATAGTAATATTTGAGTATTAGTGTAAATTGTTTGAAGTAAAACGTCTCAATTTATGAATGCCTTTTATAAGATTAAAATAACCGTTTTTCGTTAATTGTTTTGTGAGACGGTTTTCGATTAAAATGCTAAGCTAGGACTAAACTATTGTTTGAAACAAAAAATAAGGGACTACACTATTGTATGATATAATTATTTTGTAGCTACATATATTGACCTACTCTTTCGAGGATACATTAATAACATAAACATATATTACTACAATAAAATAAAATACGTTCGAAGTCGGAAAAGCGTATTAAAATATATTTTTTAATAAATAGTTACACATTTTAAACAATCAAATCGCGTAACTACCCGCCCATATTTTTTCCATTAAAACGTAGGATTGGAAAAGTGTGCATTCGTTAGTTCAATGAAAAAAAAAAAAAACATTTTTCCGTCTATTTAACGACATGTCAACATATTTTCTCGAAATATAATAGCTATTTTTACACCACTCATTTTCCTAACCCTACTTCAACTCAAGACACGCAATTTTCCCCACAATAAAAACCGAAACAATAAGCCAGGGCCATAGCTCCAGCTATTTTTCCGTATGTCTCATCTACATCTGGAACAGGGGGTGAGTAAGCCCGAGATTTGCAAACTAATTTCAACTGCAAATCCTTAAAATGAGAGGGCTTTAGAGGACGTAGCTACACCTTTATGAATGTTCCCGTAATGTTATCACGGATTGTGTGCACGGGACTTTATGTGGTGTTTAGGTACTCGAACCTTATGGTTGTGGTATAGTTTGTGGGTGGGTTTTTTATAAGGTTTTTTTTTAAGGTAATATTTATATTCATTTTGAATTTATATATAGGGCGACTATGAAATCATTCGCAATTTTTCAATATGTGAAAGTCATCATCATATGCCGAGCCTTTTCCCAACTATGTTGGGGTCGGCTTCCAGACTAACCGGATGCAGCTGAATACCAGTATTTTACATGGAGCGACTGCCTAACTGACCTCCACAACACAGTTATTAGGTAATACGATACCCCTTGGTAAGACTGGTTAACAGACTTTCGGGCTTCAGACTACCCGTAACGACTGTCAAAGATCCACGAATGACAGCCGGGACCAACAGCTTACCGTGCTTTCCGAGGCACGGAAGGGTCTCGGTATGTAAAGATGGTCACCCATCTACAGACCAACCGCGGCAAGCGTAGCTTTAACCTGATCGATGGACCTGTGCGGCTGTTATCATTTGGCCACGGGCCCCTCAGTATGTGAAAGTATGCAAGGATTTATACAATTTTTACTATTGGACCAAGTGGGCCAACTCTGAAACATCTAATAAACGCATAGATTTTTTTTTATTTTAGCACCTATTGCATTTTTGAATGAAACTGCCTGGCAGTCATTTTTCCTATATTTTTCAGTTGATTCAGCTAAAAGTACCTACTCTACATGAAGAAATACATACTGTCTTACTGCTTTATAACAAGTATTTAAATTACATAACTTTATCGGTCTATTTCTGTAATTTTAAACTTCTTATCAGACACCGAAAATATTATCTCAATGATAAGTGAGAGAGATTGCACATCTATGTAGATACGTAATATAGTGCCTAAGATATTATGCTATCTTGGCATTGTTTGAAATATAATTCAGTTTTTATTTCTTTTTATGAATAACTAGCTTCCGCCCGCAACTTCGCCCGCGAGGTATGTCGATAAAACTATCCTATGTCCTTCCCCGGGATGCAATCTATCTCTCTGCCAAATTTTACCGAAATCCGTAAAGTGGTTTAGGCGTGAAAAGGTAACACACAGGCAGACAGAGTTACTTTCGAATTTATAATATTAGTATGGATATTCTAAAATATATTGTCGACCGAAATAATTCCTTACATCTAAATTACACAACAAATATTTTTTAATCCACAAAAAAATAACTGTGCTGATAAATTAATTACGTAAATAAGCAAAAGAAAAAAATTTAAATGGCAAAAAATGTACAGCTCACCGATTACATACAATCCACCAGTAAAAGCACAAAACACACGCGTCAAGTTAATGTTTACGTAAAATGTACGTGAAAGTTACGTTTTATCGGCATTTAATCCGATTCGACGAAATGAATGCCGACTAAATATGTATGAACGGCTCAATTGTTACTCCACGCGACGCACATAAGTGCCCCTACACACGACAACGCAGTATAAGTCAAGTAGCGAGCGGAATCCGGCGAAACTTGATACAAAGTACTTAATGCTCGCGTGTCAGTTGGCAGTTTAACTCCGTATCTTCTTCGCCTAACGCAGCGCTGCGAATGTCCAATAAATACGCGTTTGACGCCCGTTGCGTACACAATAACCAACCTAAAATGATCCCTCGAGCCGGATAACGGCACACTACGTCTAACTCACATCACTAATACGGCCGACTGTGAATGGTTCTCGGCAATCTGGTCGCCGAACGCACGGCACGACGGTGCTGCCAACACAGACGTACCAACCAGCAGGCCTTATGTCGCATCTGAATTGATATTAACGCAAATAAATAATTCAAAACGTGTAACGCAAGAAACCAAACATAATGAATAGATAGTGTTGTGACTCTGTGAAAATAATTGCCCGAATAAGGTTTATTGCCTTGAATGGTTCCTTATTGTGCTCGGAAACGGTTTTGTAAAAAGTAGCTCCTTGCCAAAAGACGATGCATGCATGCGTGCGTTTATGGCGGGGACATTTCCCTTAGAGGCGATTAAAATGAGAATTTTATTTTTGCATTCTGAACTTAGGCACCGTTTTAATCAACATTGTATGAATTCCTAGAGGCTCTAAATAACGTTTTTATCTTCAGTCAGACAGAACAGTCGATAAATTCTTATAGGATTCACTATAGCCTACCATTTTCGCAGACAATTTTTTTTCTCTCTCTCTCTATACTATTTTTGCAGACAATAATGTTATTTGCACACTTGGCAAGTCGCATTTTATTGCGTTTGCCACAGACGCTGCTAACCCTAAACAGTTTACAAGGACGTCGTATACATCAGGGTAATTACTTGTGAACGCGCATTTTAGTGTTTCGTGCCTCCCTACGTGGTATATTTGAATATGGTTTCCTAATGGAACCACTCGTTTAATTTTTATGGATAGAAATGTAATGTAGAGAATTTTTGAAATGGTACATATTTTGTGATGGTTATAGGGTTTACTTAGAGATGGGCAATTAACCGGGTATAACCCAGTAATCGGGTTTATACCCGGTTATTTGCGCATCTATAAAATTAACACTTTTAAATTAGTAAAAAAAAATCTGATTTACAAAATTAGTAAGCTTACAAAGTCTCAATTTATACATTTAAGTACATCAAATAAATACAAAACCGCCTGCATTAACGATCAAACAAACAAACGTTTCACATTTTAAAAACACTTTTTGTGTATTATAAACTGCCATATGAAATGCATTCACCCGGGCCGCTAAAATGCAAACACTCGTTTTCGGGTTATTTCAGGGAGGCGTTTAATGGTTGCATTTTAACGGCCATTTTGTAAGTTATATGTTACTTTTATGGCAGCCAATAAAAACGTAAAAATGTTACAAAATGATATTTTTGTACAATGTGCTGTTGAACTGTGAAGTTATAATGTTTATTACGGGTAGTAAAAAGTAAATATGCTGATTATTTTATAAGTACCTAAAACTATATAGATTTTCACTTTTAGAGCCAAACGAATGATCAAACTGAAAAAGAGGATTTTTTATTTTTTCATGCAACTACCGAATAAATTGTTTAAAGTGCGTGCAATGCAAAATTTCACATTACGAGAACTGTGTGGGGTAGGCAGGAAATACGCTATTATCATACCCTCCTTCACACATAAACACACATCACTACATAGGGTGTTTACCCCTCGGGGGTAATTTTTACCCCATCAACGAACGTCGCCACCCACTCTACTCATCATTCGTTATTTGAATTACTAGTGAGCAATTTCGTTAAAGTTTTTTGGTCGTTCTTTATTCGGATACTGCGGTTTTTCGAATAATTCGCATAAACTTCTTATAAAATTAGACAAATGCTAGAATTCTAACGATACGAATTAGTATAATCATGTGTTTTTTATTCATAATATTATTTAAATAAAATCAACTCATTTGACCAGCCATCTTGTGAAACAATACAGCTATCTGATCATGTTCGCAAACGTGAAATTTATTCTATTTAAGCGGCAAATTATAGCGGCTAACGTAATTATTATCAGACATTTACAATTTCAAACGTTTATCGATGTAATTGCACCCGATAACGATTATTACGTGTTCAAATCGATTATTCGATATATCAAATGCGTTGGTCGAATTTTTAGGGGTGCGTGGCGCAATGATTTGTGGTGGAACTTTCATTAAGTTGAAGATTTGAAGCAATTTATATAACTGTTCTTGTGGGAATTATAACAAATGTGCTGCTCGACCGAATAATTTTCTTTTTAGGAATTCTTTGGACGTGATACGTGAAATTACGTGTTTTTTATGGTGGGTGATGCCATAACAATGAAATACCTACACATTTGTTTTGTTATTAAACTAGTTACTTAGTAGCTAATGTTTGCGCAAAAACAAGTCTTCTACTCGAACAAATATGTGAATAGAGAAGGAAGATTATTCAATTGATAGCCTTTTAGATTTTATTCGAATATCTGACATAGACAACATTACTGTCATCAATAAAAATGTTTTCTACTCATTTAACATTTAAAATCCTATTCTAAATTCTCGTTATATTATAACACACAAATATAAAATAAAACAACTTAAAACTCCTTATTCATATCCCACACATCGATAAACGCCAAAAGGGGAAAACTGGTGATAAATTGTATTCAATATTCATAAATATTTCGTCCTTTTCCCACCTACGAGATGGGAGCGAGATAAAATAGTGCTCGTTCCTACATACACAAGTATACCGCTAATTTGTTTTGACATATCTAAACGAACGACCACTTTTCCCGCCTACTAGTTGCCTACTCCAAAGGGGATAGATTTCGAATAATCGAATAAAAAAAATGTGTTTCGTATTTCAGGGGCATAGGGGTCGGAATCGTTTGACCGATTTACGAACTTAGATCATTGGATTTTATTGTTAGAAGCGAGCGCGATTGAGTTTTCGCATATCTATTATACTGGACGGACCCCCTTTCTGCATTTTTTGCCCTTCACAACGTTAGGGTGACCCCCCAAACGCGTGCCGTGTGAGATATTGCGTTACGTATCACACAAAAACTTATTCCGCGGTCGATCAATAAGTATTGACGCAACTAGATCTTTATTAAAATTTAGAAAGTAGACGCACGAGTAATTATAATCTGTGAGTCAAATAGAAGTCGACTAATTATTACAAAATACGTAACATCAGGGTCCCCCGGGGCACAATGCACAAAGACATCTATTGTGTAACCCAACAATGGCGTGACTCACTCCTGACGGACAGAAAGACAATGAGACGACCGACACTCTTCTAGGGCCCGTATAAGGCCGATATGCATAACGGATATCGGGGGCGTCGTATAAAGTGGAATTTCTTTCTCCACATCTTCGTATAAAAAGCAAATTTTAAAATTGCCTTGTTTTTCTCACAGCCGCACAAGGGATCTGGCGTGTGGCCAGATAATTTATGCATTTTTGTTATAAGCAAACCTTAAAAATAACTCACAATTTAAGAGTCGTTACACCCGCATTTAAACGTGCGGCCCTGCAACAAAAAAGAATTAAGAATAAAATAACAATTGAATATAATTTTAAAGGACTTCTTAAATGAGAATGCAGCGTGAATGGAACACCCGAAAAAAAAAACATTCGAATCAATCGCGTGCCGTGAAAAGAAATCCCATCAATCAGCCGAGCCGAATGCAATATTCAAATGTGGAATATTTTTTTTGTTTCAAGTTCAAAATCCCCGCGACCTTGCCACGGTCAACTTGTGACTGTTTATCCTAGTCGATATTTGACGGCGCTACTTTTTGCTTGCTACACTTTTTGCGAACGCCTATTGTTGGTAATCATAGCATTATTTGCATAGCTAAGGTCTTTACACGCTGCTAAGACTTTTAAGTTTTTAAAGGCAACTTTTCCTGAAGAACGCCATGTAGAAAACTGTGCCTATTCGTAAAAAATAATTCCTAATTTAAAAACCGTTCTTTATCTATTTCCCCAAGGTGGACCTTTTACCGCGCATGCTTATGCCACCTCATCACTATCCATCGACGAAGGTGCAAATTATACAATTTATTTAGTTTTCGGTCGACGTTAATGGCCTCAGTGTCACATTCAATGCTCGGTCGCCGCACGAGACACGAATAGTGACAAATGACAGCTAATCATTGTATCCAAACGACCGACATACTTGTTAGTGGCGGACAACAAATTTCCTTTATGAGTCGTTCCGTAAAGGTATAAAAATATGAGTCACGGATACGTGTTTTTGCACTGGCGATGATTTTGCGGTATTTTTTACAGCCGTGCAACGCCCGCCGCGACCTGCATGACCTAACTCTTTGTTAGGCCATGTCCTTTATAATTTTTTTGCGTGTACAGAATCGTTGGTGAGTAGGTACCCGAAGTTCCGAGCACAGGACGATTAACTCGATAGTGTCTAAAATCGTCCACATGTTGCTCGAGTCGAGAGTGATGGGAGTAAAAAAACAAAAACTGGTTCCGATGCCGGCTAGCGAGAACGGAAAAAATATTCGATATTTGAAAATTTGAATATGGCGGTCGCGGGCGTGGCCGTCGCTACCAAATGTCCACGAACCGGTTGCGATCAAAACTGAATGATTTAACCAGTGGAATAAGTATTTTATAGTTCAATTAAAAATTAATTAATTTTAACAGTTCCCTTGGAAGGTTTGGAAGTTTCCAAATAGACATTTTTATCTGAAACATGCGGCTAATGGGACCGCAGAGCAGCATATAGATAAACAAATGGGGGAAGCAGTTGGGCGATAATTATAGGTATATTTTTATCAGCTTATATCTAAATAGGCACCATTACTTGTAGGTATCTGGCGGGTCAGTAAGGGCCGTCAACGCTGTGACCATATAAAGACTGTTTGAAACAATTTGCGCAATAGATACTGATCTTTATTTGCATACTATGTAACTTAAACCGCCATTAAGAATGGGGATATCGCAATAAATTAAATTAACACCTAGAAAACTAAATTAAATTACTGCTGTGGCTTTTAATTGCACTTTAACAGGAGATTAGTCATCGAAATATAATCTTAATAACTTACACACTATAAAATTAGAATAGATTTTATGCATGAAATGTTTTATTCTGAATCATGTTACAAAACATACAGCGTAAGTAAGTAATTTTTTTGAGTACATGATTTATTTATAGATAAAACCAAGTGCGTTTTATCAATACTTTAATCATAAATTCAAAAAAATAACTTCATTAAAATATTTTTTTCTAAAAAACATTTTTTTTAACAACACGTGAACCAAACTTTTGATTCAACATAACCATAGTGAAACATTATTTTTCGATCCACAGAGTTGTTAAACATTTTGTCATCGCCAAGTGTCGGAATATAAACACGAAACTGTAAACACAGCGAGGTCCCACGGTCGGGCATTTTAAAAATTGTTGTTTTTAAAATGAAAAAGATTATTTTTTACCTCTATTCCAACCGGTCTCGCGAGCAGGTGCCGTGATGTTTCTATGTCAGATAGAACTATGAAGGTTTGAAATAGTGATTTATTTTTTAGCTAAATAATAAGTAATGAACAATGTGAGTAGCCAGTCTCTTTTATCTTTTTTTTTTTAATTTCCCATATCTTATCTGACATCGCAGAATAATAAGTATTTAATTGTGTGCCTACATAAATATGTGGCCATTCTCCTTTATTATAATGTCGAGGTACTTATTGATAATATTTTAACCGTTATA
The DNA here is from genome assembly GCA_916614155.1 of Mesoligia furuncula. Taxonomy (NCBI): domain Eukaryota; kingdom Metazoa; phylum Arthropoda; class Insecta; order Lepidoptera; family Noctuidae; genus Mesoligia; species Mesoligia furuncula. Next base: position 23,301,452 of record OU744808.1, read on the forward strand.
GGATAGGTATGTACAACTGACATAACTTTGAGAAACCGTCACAAAGACATCACCCCCATCATAATGATATTTGTAATAATTCTATGCGTCATTAATTTTTATAAAACTTCTTTCTGCGACTTTTCTAAACTATATTCTAATAATTTATTGGAATAATTTGTTCTTAGTTCTTTTTTTGTTACAAGATATTGTAACAATAGTTACCGTTATATTAATTTGTGGATACCTCAGCGTCCCTTCAAACAAGCATCGGACAACAAGCATCATCTATCAGATATTATGTAGGTATGTGTATTTTCAAAGCGTTAAGAGAATATTAAAGTTGAATAAGATATAAAAGTGCAACAGTGTTGCATACAGCCTTCCACACATCTCAACTCACAGCAGGTAGAGCATTCACATGTATTTCTTTGAAACATTGATCGCCCAGTAAACAGTTCAAGCGAAAACCTACTCCATATACTTCAAAAATAAGACACAAACTCCAATGGATCGACACAATGAATGGATAGCAAAATAGCCCTGCTGTAACAGCACTATATAATTTAAAACATATCAACAGGTCCCGTGATTGTCTGTCCGTCCGTAAGTTTGTAGTGACAAAAAGTAATCAAATTAACAATGATTGAGGTTGTTTCAAGAAAAATACGCATTTTATTTTTATGAAATGTTAATGTTTATAAAATTGCAAGTGACACAGTAAAACAGGGTTGGATCAGATTTTTAAATATGAACCATAATTTGGAATTCGCGCGAATCCGGGGTCTTGACCGTTTTAATGGCTATAAAGACAGAATGATTCATTTAATTGTTGGAGGATGAGCCTTTATAATGTAGGTATGAAAGGGATATGTATGACGCATTTATTTTTTTGTATGGGCCTAACAAAATATTTAAAGGCTGACATTTGCGCATAAAAACGTCTTAACCAAAGATTTATCAAAGTAAAAGCTACCAGAAACAGTTATTACACATAATACACACCACACATTAAACGAACAACAACTGTCTGTGTAAAAAAACACAAGTGTATTAATTCCGTGTAATAAATATCCAAAAAAACGTTAACCCTTCACGAGCCGAGTCAAATTAACTTCTATCCTAACCCCAATTTCGAAAGTAAAATAAATAGGTTATAATAACTATTTCCGAAGGCACTCGAAAAAAATAAAATAAAACGTTCTACGATACCTGCACTTAACCTCAACTGGAGTGGTCCTGTCCGTTCAGATACGTGGTAAGGACTGAGGCACAACTATAGAAAGACTATTAAAATAATTATTTTTCGTCGATATAGATTATAATGCACTTGTGACTAATGTTTGAGGCCCAGTTAAAAGAACTTCATTTTTATTGGATAGTTATTCATTAATTTGATAGTTATTCATGGAGATATAAGTAAAATTCAACCTTAGATTTTAATTATAAATTTCAAATTCGTAAAAAACATTGAATAAGACCCAGGAAATGAGGTTATTGCCTATGCTAAGAATGAATCCGATTTTCACGTTTTAATTTTTGTTTTATTCACGTTACAGATAATTTTATTAATTAAAAAAAAATCTATACCGATTATACAAGGCATAAAGATCAAAAATTCTCAAAATAACGTGACTTTGTTTTTCACTTCTTCGGTTATCTTTTATCATTTAATTAGCAGATAACGAGATTAAATGATAGTGCAATGTGACACTCTGGCGATAATTTAGTATAGTATGATAAGTTCATTGATAAATTGTTTTATGAGTGTAGGTATAATAATAACGTAGCGAAATCTTGGAGAAAAAACTTATTAGCGACATTTAAAAACTGTCGTTGACTACAGATTTTTTTGTCTTTTACTTTTTAATCCGATACCTACATAGATACCTATTCGATTGCTTAGTTTTATAGTTACTTAGCAGTTTCAGTTATAATTAAATTACCTACTTATTAGCTAATAGGCAAGATCGTAATGCGAATAAAGTATCATCAACTGTGATACTTTAAAAGTTTAAATATAAAATATTAGGTAAGTATTTAAGGGATTAAAATTAGAAGCTAATATTAACATACACAGGTAATGTGAATATTCTCTTTATCTAATCCTGCTCATACGTAAAGTTTTGTCAAATATCAAGTAAAAGTTCAATAATTTTAATCCAAACCAACCCTTGAATCTCTCAGTGCACCACAATCTTCAACCCACTCAAATCTCGTTTTCAAAGGATCGCATTATTTACATTTTTTTTTCTCCTTTTTTTACTAAAAAAAAGTGGAACAGAAAAGGATAAAGAATAATATGGAGCGCTCACCAAATGTCCCCGAGCATACAACAGGTTGGCCGCGGTGGTATTCAAGTTTTTTTTCTTCTTTTTTCCCCTTTTTGTTGATCTCGTGTTTCCGACACATCTGAAATGTAAGAAGGTTTTGGTTAATCGATATGATTTTGTAACGACCGTGGAGGTTTAAGTGTTTTTTTTTTTTACTTTAGATATAAAATTGACTTTTTTTTTTTTTTTGACCTAAAATAACAGTTTTTTTTTTTACTTTTGACATAAAATCAACGTGTTTTTTATGAATGTTTTTTTCATCGAAATTATAAACTACAAACTATTGTATTTAGTACATTGTCACTAACAATTCAAGTTAAATGTTCGCTCACTCATTATCTGTACACAAGAAAAACATGTATCAGCATTCTGGAAATACAGCGAGTAAACAAGTAATTTATTTATAATTATTATAAATAGAATAACAACGTCTGTTTCTAATTATAATCAATTAGTAAACAATAATCCAGTTATAACTTGACGTTTCGCTTAACCTTTTGTTAAAATTTAAAACCTTTAAATTGCATGCTATGATAAATATTTTTTAAATATCTTTAGTGTTTTCATACTCGTGTTTTTTCGACAATGAACACGCTAATACCATTAAAATGTTCAAGTTACTGAAAAAAAACCCACAATACACGTGTTCCAGTTAATTAATTGCTGTTGAAATTAATATAATTAGTTTCACGTGTTCATGTCATATTAATTTTATATCAAGTACTCTTAATAGTTTTATAAATACCCATCTATGTAAATAATTGTCTTAACTATTAATAAAATACTTTGTAACAGATACAAAATAAACGTTTCTAAGTATTCGTAAGAATAAACTCCGCTGTATAGCTGTCAAAGATGTGAAGAAAAAAACGTATTACTGGACAAAATTGGTTACACAACATCGCAATTTCGTTTCGTCCACATTTTTGACCTCACAGCGTACTTACAAAAAGAACTTATTGTTGCACGTGAAAACACGGTAACTGACAAAGTGGCGATGCCGCCTCGTGATAGGCTCTTGCACGCTCCACATTTATATACAGGTTTTATCGTGGCGTATCGTGAAAATAACGCGAGAAAAAACGTTGAAAACGAACCTTTGGAAAGCCGACCGTCAAGTAAGAAGGCAATCTGATTTCGAGATCAAAATCTAGGCTTCTAGAGCTTTAGGAAATTGGGTCTTATTTTACCTGAATTAATTACTTTTTTGTTTGACGGTACTCATCATGAAACCTCTTGAGCTTGTTAACCTCTAATCAGCTAACCACAGTTACAGTTTCGGTGCAAGCTGATCGACTGCCATTGCTAAAGAGAAATTATAACCATTGTTTCACTAATAACAATCAACTATACATCGGTAATTGTGAGAAAATGCAACAGCTCTTATTATAAAAAAAAACTTCATCAGCATAAAACCACAAAAGAATTAACATAGAAATTGAAATAATATTTAAAATTGTATTAAATAATTCACGCAAGTGATCCATTACACCAAACAAGGCAGAATGCGCTAGCGCTCAGTACAAATGAAAAAGGAATTTTTAAAAATGGAAAAGAAAGATGGCGGCTGCTCTACAGCGGGGGCGATTAGTCCGATAGCCACGCCTGCGCAATGACTGATCACAGGGGTAGGTATAGCCACCATATTTTAATAATTCTTAACATTATTTTGCGGAGGGGTAATGCTCAATGGGCATGAAGGATTGCGGATTATTTTTATTTCATGTTGTTATTTGTATGACGTTTCGGAATTATCGTACAAAAACCGGCTTTATTTTTTAAATGAGGATGTTTTAGAGTCTTAGGGTGACTGTAATTTAAGATATCAGAGAGACTTTATCATGGACTACATTATTAAATCCATTTCCCAATGTTATCATCAGACAGAAAATTCAGAAGATCAGAAAGAAAAAACCTTTTTTTTCCACCCTTAGTGTCGTGTAATCTATACTTCTAGCGTCAAATTGAGCTCTTTCAATTTCAATGTCATCTTGATTAATAGATGACAGAAAATCCAAATTCCTGTTTTAAAAACAGTGTTTTTATACATTCATTTGTCATGTAATCCATCTTTCAAGCCTTAACAACTGTAACAATCTAAACATTGCCAGCAAGAACGTTTCCCTTATCACAAAGACCATATTTTTCCTAACTCGAAGCACAAATAGTTTGTCAAGGATATATTCGAGCTCCGTTCCCAACAGTAGTTACTTCATTAAGTTAATAAAGTACAATGACCTAATATTATTTATGAGCTGTCAACAACACTTGGGTACTTTGTATTACATCACGGCATGACGTGGTTTTTAGGTACTGCCCTAGTTTCACTGGCCCTTCCCCTTTGTTTATGATTGTTCTATAAATTCTGACAGGACTTTTTTCCACCATAAAATAATACTGTACCTACAAACTCTTCATCATCAGTTTCTGCCCAACTATGTTGGGGTCGGCTTCCAGTCTAACCGGATGCAGCTGAATACGCACAGATTTATATGGAGCGACTGCCTATCTGACCTCCACACCGTCACTAGGTAACAAAATACCCCTTCGTAAGACTGGTGGTCAGAGTTTTGGGCTTCTGACTATCCGTAGCGACTATCAAAGATGCACGAATGACAGCCGAGACCAACTGCTTAAAGCGCTTCCATCTTAAATACCATTGTTTATTTATAAATATAAAATAATAATATGTACAAGTATAGCAAAAAAGGAGGGGACATAATCAAAGGGCATCAAAAAATTCATCCGCATCGATGTAAACAGGAAACGTGTTCAAAAGGTTGGCAGCATTGCCACGTTGCATGGCAATGCTGATTCTTTGGTCAAGAAACAGTCCAGCCCTCTAGTCACGTGAAGAGTCGACCAACCGCTTGGCGATGTCTCGAGATACTAAGTGGGTACTCGGGCTCCATGGCATTAAATTAGTCAGCGCCTGACGTAAATTTACCATTTTTAATACTTAATTTTTTAATCACGTCTAAAGTTGTTTAGGGAGTTGTTTGGGGTTTTGACACGACGAAACTAATATTTATCTTGTGTCCTTTTCTTAATGAAATAGAAGGAAAAAGATGCACTGAGTTTAAATTTAGTTTAGTTTGTGAACAACAGAATCGGCGTCATTGTCTATTAAAATAGAAACTCGTATATTATTATCCTCATAGTTTCAACAAACCATAAAATGAAACGGTTGTCTACAATATCTATTTTTCCTGCTAAACCCATAGCAACAATGTCTAAAATAAAACTAATCATTGTACAAACCGCCAACGTACCGTCGCTGTTACTATCAGTTGTTTTCGCAAACAAACAGACAGACAGACAGACAAGATTAAGTTCACGTTTTAAGATAGTACACACGTCCTAGACAACATTTGAAGATAAACACTTTGATTTTATGCTAGACTTGGTTTCCCTGTTCTATGTGGAGAAACAATTTTCGCCTTGCACAATATTTCTTGCATCTTTGTTAAGAAAATTATCCTACCTACTACGAGTATATCCTTCTAACACTATAATTGTAGCAGTTTTGTATGTTTGGTACTCAATCACGCAAAAACGGCTAAACGGATTTGAATGAAACTTGGCATACGGGTATACCATGACCTGGTTTAGGACCTGGGATATTTTTTATCCCAGTAGTACGTTCCCGTGGGATAATTTCCGACTTCCACACAGGCGAAGCCGCAGGCTAGTTATTTTATGAGGTGAAAAAAAAAACATGTTGCACATCTAAATTGTGTTCAACTTGAAACTTAGCAGGAATTATACCTAATTAATTAATGCATGTCATGGATGGTTCTCCATAACCATAATTATACCTATTAACATAATTATGTATTTCGGAGCAAAAAGAGTTATCTAATAATCGCAACACCCTGTAGGTATACAATTACATGTAATTTTCAAAAAACTAAAGTCACGTTCGTTTAATGGTTAACTCAAAGAATTTTAAATAATGCCGACGATATAAGATACCGATCTCCAATTAAATGAAACGATACGAAATGTTAATTAAAATCTTTGACATAATTGAACCGAGATATTTTTAAATACGAATAATTTTGATCGAGTCGAAGTGATTGGGAAGGCTTTACTTGTGATATTATAAATAAAAATTGATTAAAAGGATTATTGCTTTTGCTAACGAAGGCATAAAAAAGTTTTTTTTCATAAAAAAAATAACCCTGAATAATTTGTGAGATACTTTTCTATAAAATAAACTGGGCCTATAAAATCTACGTGTATAAAGAATAACATTTAAAAAGCATAACAACCAATCTGATAAAAGCATAACATGCACATGAACATTAAAAAAGCTAAAAAACCATCCTTGTAACTACACAAAAATAATTATCTACGTAAAAAATCAAGCAATTTCTTCAACTGCTACTATTAAAGAGTTTTATGTATTGCATCTTACATCCGTCAGGTGTAACAAGGCTCATTTTCGCAAAAAAAAACCAACTCAAGGATGGAAAAAGTCATTTTGTAAAACAAAAGTGAGAAACGTTCGCTTATCACGTTCTTGTGGTCCCCTTAGCCCCATTAATTAACGCCTATAAAACTTTATTGAGGAAGCCACCAAATTAAATGACACAACACATGAAGCAGGCATTTTATACGACAGGACACATGTATTGAACTCTGCACATTACAGAGACATTTAAAAAAATACACGTTTTTTTGTAACACCCCCTTAAATTCTTAACTTTATTTTATTTTTATAATTTGATATTATAGTGGCCATAGTAGTACACACTATGTGAAAATTTCAAGTATCTACCTGTTACGGTTCAAAGACCTGTGACAGGCGGACGGACTTCGGAGTAATAATTTAAAGAATTCCAATATACCTACACAGTGGCATAATAAAATAATAATAATATAATGTTACACGTGTCAAAAAATATTCGCCTAAAAATATCACTGAAAACATTGAAAATAATCAATTTCACTTAAAAAAGTTGATGGGTTTCCATTCTAGTCATTTTAATTTAAATAAAGACGAATATAATGTTAATAAACTCGTTTTCTGACATCAAACAATTTATTGTTCGCATTTCAAATAAATGAAAACTATAAATTATAAGATTTATAGTGTGACATTCATTGAAATTTAAAGAAATTATTTAAAAAAAATGTTGATATGAATTAATTTGCAATTTCAAATATTCAGAACCTTATAACGTTCAGAAATTCACGTATCACGGTTGCTAATTAACTGGCTAGAATTCTTGTATTGTAATCTAAAATAGTTTTAAGTAAAAAAAAACTTAAATAATTAAAGAATTTAAGACTAATTAAGATAATAATGCGTCAGTGCAACCATTTGGTTCTTTGTATTTTAATTTTAATGGGTACTTTGCCCAAGATTTTTTTTTCTTAGCTTACAAAAATAAACGTTTAAACATAAACCACACAGGTTGTTATTCTTAAACGATTTTTTTTTTTTGGCAACAGCAAATAGTTATTTTGTATAATTTCACACTCAAGTTATTTATTCTTAAAAACTAAACCAATTTCGACTCGAGAATAACAGCTAGTCAAATCTAAAAATACACGCACATGATAATTGCGCAACAAATACTGGTCACACGACGTTTTTTTTGTATTGTTTTCCTTATGGCCCAGCCAATGAACCTAGGTGGCAACACGGAAAGAACATACATAGATAAACACTTTGGCAGGAAAAGCAGTTTGTAAAAAAAAAACGTGGGTTGGTCTTTGGTTCATTGGAAAAGATTTCTTTACAAAAAGGTATGGTTCAATTGTTGACAATCGTTTCTATTTTTGATGATGATGATTAGAGGCTCCGAGCATTTGGCAAATCCTACTTATATTATAAATGTGAAAGTTGAATGTATTTTGTTACTCAATAACGCAAAAAAGGCCGAACGGATTTACGAACGTGTATTAACACATAGGACATTTTTGATCCGGTAATGCATTCCCGTGGGATAATTTCTGACGTCCACGCAAACGAAACCGTGCACAAAAGCTAGGCATTTGTTCAAAAGAGTTTCGGTAATGAAGACTGCCCGTCACTGTAAACTATGAACAGTCGTAAATTATTTATGACGGCCATAAAACCCAATGTTTCTTCGCTCAAGTATTTGTTAAAGTTAACTCTATGTGAGTTGCGTCATGTATAATTAATAATGTATTTAAAATAATGGCGTTTAAAAGGATTAGGTACATGACGTACGGTTGGGCTTACATTGCTTCAATTTTTTGTGAGTTTTTTTTAAGTGAAACTCCTAAAGCGGCGATTCGATTAATATCAGACGTGAATTGAGAATGGAATTTTAAGGATGCGTCACGTTTAGGCACATTTCGTTACGTGAGAGAGAATAATGATATAATTCTCTCTCTGTCTCTCACACTAAATCTCTCATATTCTTTAAGAAGACACACTTCTGTCACGTATGCGGTGTTTTTTCTAATATAGATTTGTTTAGAAGTGTTTTAAGTACTTATGTTATTTGATTAAATATGTTATAGGTAGGTACTGCACAACGTCGTATTATTAAAGTATCAATATTTAATCAATGTTTACCAGAACCCAAAAAAAGCATCTCATGTTTCGCATATGTATTGTTCATACCTACTAAAACGCCTTAATTCAGAAATACAATAAAAAAACTAACTTATCTTATTTTTGTAAGCACTTACAAAAATATGTATAAAATTATTTATATTACCCTCTTCAAAACAAAGTGCATTTAATGATACCTAACTTATTATTTCAATTGAAATAACTTAAAATACAATTTATGGACTTGAATAAACTTTGGCGCCTAAATTCAAGGTGAGCAACACTCACCGATTCCATTTTATCTGCATTTTTTTTAGTCTATTATTTAATGGCAAAGGTCATTGAGTACATACAGCCAGCAGGCAGCAGTATATTTTCGAACACATGCATATTTATAGGTATCCGTGTCAAAAAAAGAACAGTTTTACATACCATCTCTTCCACGTGTCCTTAGTACAGTACAGACTACTGGTTATTTCTAGTACAACGGATAAAACGAAACACTACTTTGCATAAGAATAGTATAGGAACAGCTGTGTTCGTCGGCCATATGTGTAAGGCGGGTTATTAACATACGTTTTGTGTACTCGTGAAAGAGTTCGAAGTTTAAATTTAAACGAACAGTGACGTGTTCGAGAATTAGAATCTTTGATTTTGGAATTATTAGAGAACTGTGTTCTAGAAATAGAATGTTTATTTAAATTAAAAAAAACTACAGTTATTTGTAAACAGTATTATTTAAATAACAGTCGAACAAAGTTTAAAGTTTTATGTTGCAAAATTACTTACAGCGACGCATTTAATTTAATATTGTTTAAAATACTTTTAATGTACTGTTATAAACTAATAATAGTCACCACATCCTTCCTACCGACTGTTGTTATTACAATATGCTATAAAAATGGCAAAAATAACCTATGACTCATTAGAATAATGTATTATCAAAAATCGAGCATTCTCTCTTTCGAGCAATTTAGAGCAATGGTGGCCCAGTCAGTCGTAATGGCCGCGACTTACGAGTTGTAGGTCGTAGGTTTGAACCCAGACAGGCGCTTTACTTTGTGTAAATTATTTCATCAACACTGCTCTCAAAACGTTGAAGGAAGACATCATGAGGAAATTGGCATGTCCTAGAACAAAAAATTCGAAGACATGTGACATTTACCAACCCGCACTGGGCCCTCGTGGTCGTGGTAGATTACGGCTCTGCCCTCTCACAGAAAGAAGAAACATTATAAGCTGATAATGTATAATCAAAATTCCAGATTTTTTTAAGTGAAAACTTCTTTAGAAGCGTTGGGCACTTTTTGAGCTGGGAATAAAACATTGAACTCTTAAACTACTAACTCTCAAAAAACCAATTAACTGTTACCGTAAGCGACACCGCGCATGTTTTTTTTTAATAAGAATATTAAAAAAATACCCGCTTCGGATGTGTTCGGCTGTCCTCGGGATGTAGATACTCGGTTTTAATGTATATCCGTTCAAGTCAGTGAGTGATGGCAAACTATTCTGTTTGTGTTTTGTTTTCACTTCTCTCGGCACTCCCGGTGTACCACTGTTTTTTTTTTTGCTTTGATAGCTGTTATTATATGAAGCGAAACAACAACCATTTTGGTTCTTGCTCTTTTTAGAATAATTTTAAAACTTAAGTAATATCATCATCATCATTTCAGCCGAAAGACGTCCACTGCTGGACATAGGCCTCCCCCAAAAGGGGGGGATTTGCCATAATCGCCACGCTTGGCAGGCGGGTTGGCGATCACAGTATGGTATGTTGGTGGAATGTATAGAGAACGCTGCTGCCCATTCTCCGGTACGACCCTTAGTCGCCTTTTACGACACCCACGGGAAGTATGGGGTGGTGCTATTGTTTAAGTCCAGCACCACACGGACTAAGTAATATTGTATTGTAAAATTTTATTATAAAAATTATCAACATTTTAAGTAGAACTTTTTTGTTATATATACAAGGTGTAAAGTTAAATGAGCAAAACCTCTTAAAGGGTCATTGTACTCATCATTATGAACAACTTTTACAATGGGACCCAAGCTGAAATCACGAAAAAAAAATCAGTTGTACTCGTCAAAACGTACTAAACAGTTGATTTTTTTTTTGCGATTTTAAGTTTGGTCCCATACTAAAAGTTATTCATAATGATGACGATGATGATGACAATAACCTCTTAAGAGGTTACACGTTGTTTATTTAGAATAAGAGGTATTCTTTCTTACTCTGGTTATAGGTGGACAGAATTATTATAATCTTCTCAAAAAAATAAAGCATTACCTAATAATAGTAGATCAAATCTTCAGTTAGATATAGCTAAGATTTAAGAACGTTCAAGAGTAAAAAAAAACCGGCCAAGTGCGAGTCAGACTCGCACAGGAAGGGTTCCGTACCACAAGGCATAAAACGCTTAAAAAAAACGTTTCTTTTAAAAATCTGTGAAAATTTCAACTGTCTAGCTATCACGGTTCATGAGACGCAGCCTGGTGACAGACAGACAGACAGACGGACAGTGGAGTCTTAGTAATAAGCAATAGTACTGGAACTTCTTGTTTTCGAAACAGCGTGCATCAAAAATAAGTGCAAAACTGTGGTAACCGCGACTCGTCGACGTAAAACTGTAATTTCGACTTTTCTTTTTTACCCCAATTATATAATTGAACACATGGAATTGAACGGAGGAAACAGCACCAATTACAGATCGACAGGTATTTCTGGTGAACTCTACAATATTATGGGGAATCATTTGTTTTGTTTATGTCAAGCGTATTTTAAAGCTACTATTCTGCCGTCTGTGTGGTGTCGGACTTAAAGAATAGCACCACCCCATACTTCCCGTGGGTGTCGTAAAAGGCGAGTAAGGGGCGTACCGGAGAATGGGCAGCAGCGTTCTCTATGCATTCCACCACCATACCATACTGCGCTCGCCAACCCGCCTGCCAAGCGTGGCGATTATGGCAAACCCCCCCCTTTTGGGGGAGGCCTATATCCAGCAGTGGACGTTTTTCGGCTGAAATGATGATTCTGCCGGTCGATTCTGTAAAAATCTCACCGTGAAAACTTAGTTGAAGTGAGTTTGTTCTTGCTAGGAATTGACACTATTGACAGCTCACTCCACGCTCACTTCACTTAAGTTTTCACGGTGAGATTTTTACAGAACTGCACGGCAGTATCATGGCGGAATCAGCTGGACACCTTCAGCAACAACTGGACCTTAGCAGCTTAAATAGAGACTCGTGGAAAGAGTAGGAAGCCCTTTGTCCTGCAGTGGGACATGACTGGCTTTTGATTATAAATTTTAATAACAAAGAATTATAGGCGAAAAAAAATCAAATCTACCATGAAGTCCGGTAACAGAATTTATATACTTAAAGTCTATTCAAGCTTGTTTCAAATTAATATTATTTCTAGTCAAACAAATATCAACTTTATTTTAATGGTAATTAAGTTGATTTGACTAGAACTATTGAAACAGTTATAAAAATGTTTGAAGTTGTACCGTAAACTGAACTTTATTGTGTGGGATTTAAAGTTATTTTTCCATAAACTCATATTAGTTTACATTATTGGCAAATAAATCGCGAATGTAGATTACATTATTATACTTAATATAAAATTATCTCTTAGCCAGATAAATTAAATTAAACCCAGGATGCATTAAAATGATAAAGATAACTGTTGAGAGGAAACACAATTCATACAAAAAATTGGAACACACTTCGTCTAACTTATAAAAACCCATTTCCAGATTTTTATTCCCTTTGTCTAGTCTATCTCAGTAATCACACAAATATTATAAAGGCGAAACTTTGTGAGTGCGCGTGTGTTTGTGTGTTTATATGTTTGTTACTTCTTCACGCTCAAACGGCTGGACCAATTTTGATAAAATTTTGTATGGTGGTAGCCGACACCCTAGATTAACATATAGACAATTTTTTATCCTGATATTCCCACGGGATCGACATTTACGCGGGTGAAACCGCGGAACGCAGCTAGTATAATATAATTGACAAAAGTATACTAATAGCCGATTCCTATAATTTACGGACCGTTATTGGTTAAAATTAAGACTCCTGTATCTTTACCAATAATATAGAAAATACCTCATAGCTTTGCATAGTAGACCCTTCCATATGGAAGTACTCGTAGCTGTCACAGGTAACATTATCATACGAATATATTTCTATGCCCAGTTTGGCAATAAAAAAGAAAGAAAGAAAATTCGATTATTTGCGGCAAACATGACGTTTATAAATAAAAAAAACACAAACAAAAAAAAAAAACAAAATAACAATTTGGGAGAAAGTATGCGTCACATCTACGCAAAAAAAAAATGCTACCATTGGTAAGCAAAACGATTCGTTTTTGTTTATAGGAACCGAGCATAAGTGATCTAGTTCGGTGCACCCTTATGGCCGGTCTTATACGACATATGGGCGTTATTAATAATACCCATTGATTAAATATTTGTGTTGAAACATTATGTAAATATGGCAGTACGATGTCCTGCTGCGTTCTTAATTAATTTCAATAAAGGCTAGAACTTATTGTTAATAATGATAGAGAGCAATAATAGTATTTTCTCTGTTATTGCAACTGACTGTAAGTGACATAATAATGCTAGTAAAATAAAAAGTGGCACTCCGGGAGTGAAAACAAAACACAAACAGATTACTTTGCCATCACTCACTGACATATCGGATATACATTAAAACCGAGTACATCCCGAGGACATCCGAAGCGCTGTCGGTTACGGTAACAGTGGCGCGAGTTCAATAGTTTTTTTCCCATCTCAAAAAAAGCCATCGTGTCTAAAGAAGTTTTCACTACAAAAATAACCACCACAATAGCACACTTAAGGTGACTGACATATTATAACGTAAAGCATAAGCCAGTGAAGATATAAACATTCTATTTAGATCTTTAAAAGATATAACAGGCGTACTAACAATAGATTTTCATAAAAAAAAAACATATATACGGTCGAATTGAGAAACCTCCTCCTTTTTTGAAGTCGGTTAAAAATCATTCCATACTTAAGGCGTGCAACATTTAGGACAGGAAAACCATATCCGAAATTACAAGCACAAAGCCAGAGGCAGAAGCAAATTGGACATAAGAACAAAAGTAAACAACAAACAAAGTTAATAAATAAACGGTTGTAATAACAATTACCACAATATCTGATTACAGAAATTACACAGATTTACCGCGGAGACGACAGTAAACAGATAATTGTTTAATTTTCCATTTCAACTCGTTATTTTTTTTTCTGCGGCATCGCCTCGCTGACTGCGGAAATCGTCATAAGTCCTATTACGGCTTTTCGGAAAAGGCTTATTTTAATAGAGGACTATTATTTTTATTAAAATGAGATTAGTATTATTATTTTTAGACAGATTTTTTAAAAGATCGGTTTAATAAAAAATGGAAATGGAATATCGTATTAACAACATATTATGCAAAAGCATAGCAATAAAATCTAGATTAAAACTCAAACACGTGTATTTATGACCCAATATTTAAATACCAGTAGTAATCCTTTAACAAAAATATGTGATTCAACCATCATAAATCATAGGATCCATTCACAAATAACGCTAATCCATAAAATAATGACCAATGAACCGTCTTGAATCTATTCAAAAGCTAGGAAGCGTGTGCATTAGAATACGGACAAAAATATATCACTAACGTTTCTCACATAAATTCTATGCACTATGCATGGGAATAAGACGGTAGACAATAGAACAAAATCTTAATAAATGATTAAACACGTAGGGTCGTTTCAACCCTTTAAACGCGACACCTGGTCTCAAAGACCGAAGTCAAAAAATTTCTTTATCGTATTAGCATAATATTTATAATATGCACAATAGGATGCTTTATTCAAAGTAGCTACGATTTTTAAATATACGGTAGTTCATTGTTAGAGATAAGGGATGGGAGAATGGTGCACTTTGTGGTGGTTTGTAAGATGATGTTGGAAGGGTTACGGTGAAAAGTTAACGAGCCAGTAACAATGCTGTTAAATTCAATAATATTTTATGTCTTCGTTTTGTTATTCATGTTATCGGTCATAAATTTTTGGTTTACTGCAAATAAGATGTGGTTTGAAATAGCACATGTTTACATATAATTGAAATGACAATGTATGCAGTTTCTAATGATAAAATTATGGCTCCTTTACGAACTTACTGACGTTAAATCCGCGTTTAATTTCATTTAATACTTACATGTCATATCTACAATAGTTCTAAACAAAAAACAACGCAAAGAGAAAACACCTACTAACCCATTTAAACAAACGACTAAACAAAAAACCCAAAAATATCATTTACATTCATAAAATAAAAACCGAAAGTAATATCCATTCATGCTGAGCAAACTATCAGTTGCATCTTCCGATCCAATTTCGAAGACAGCAAAAAAAAATCCTTTTAACCCGACAATAGACAGTGGGCTTTTGTCTAGACACCGTCAAATGATACGCATTAGGTTTTTTATGCGATATGAATACATTTAAAACAGGAAGGATGTGAAAGTCGGGGTATTGAAGACACCGTATGGCGATAAAGGGTTAGGGACGTCAGGGGTCGTTTAGAACGGCTGTGTCACAAAGAAATAGGGATAATAGGTGAAACATTGTATTAACGAATGAATTATTACCGGCATTTTGTTGTGGTTTTTTGAATATTATGTGAGCATAATTTAAAAAAAAAATACAAAAAAAAAATATGAATAAGTTGCGTTGGCGATCATAAAAGACTCAAATCCAAATACCTACTGTCATACAAAAAAAGAACAACGAACCGAAAACAACATTACAATCAATTTTACTAGGGGCAATTCATCATTGTTAAACCGCTACTGTTTTTTGATACCTTATAAAAATGACAACGCAAAAACTGTAACAAAAACACCTAGTTTCAGACTAAAAGTCATAGCAATGTAACCTTACAATGTCGTAGTCGAACTAACATGAAACTCTTTCGATACTGTATCTAATCGAATTCGATAAACATAAGGACCTTGTTTTTACCTTTCGATCAATCAATTTTTTTATCAAACTTTCTCCTAGAAGGTTATTTATTGATTATAGATAACACGTGTAGGTAAGTCGTATAACTTGATATGTTATAAGAAAAAGGGAATAACCAACCGACGATTAATGGAAAAAGGATAGTGCTAAGTGACAACTGTATTACCAAAACCTTAATAGTCGTTTTACGAAAATGATGTTTTATTTTTAGGGTATTTACTTTTCGATTCAAATATTTTAAAAACTGGCCAAGTGCGAGTCAGACTCGCACACGAAGGGTCCCGTACCACAAGGCAAAAACGCCGAAAAAAACACGTTTATTGTATGGGAGCCCCCTTAAATATTTATTTTATTTTGTTTTTAGTATTTGTTGTTATAGCGGCAACAGAAATACATACCTCAAAATAGAGTTTATTGAACACGTCAATAATTGAGCTTAGTCGGTACGAACTTTGTTTTAAAGATTTACAGAATTACACTTCTTATATTACTTATTTACATCCCAAGTTACGTTCAAATTTGTGAAAATTTCAACTGTCTAGCTGTCGCGGTTCTTGAGATACAGCCTGGTGACAGACAGACGGTCGGACAGACAGCGAAGTCTTAGTAATAGGGTCCCGTTTTTACCCTTTGGGTACGGAACCCTAAAAATGTAGGCCCCTTCGGTGATACGTTGAAGATATATGTTATCTAAACCGCGACCGTGTCGGGAACATTTTATATCGGCCTTGATTTGACTATCATATTGTATGGAACAACATGTAGCTTCGATAAGGCCCAAAAACTGCAAGCATTTAGTGGGGATCGAGCCTGCGACGCGGCGTTCACATCGGATAAAGTAGCGTTCGTAACCGCTGCGCTAATGCGGACAGTCCAATTTGAGCTGAAAATTGAAGGCATATTCTCTGTGCCAAATGACGACTACAAAGATTATTTTTAGAAGGGTAAAAACGGAACCCTATTACTAAGACTTCGCTGTCTGTCCGTCCGTCCGTCTGACTGTCACCAGGCTGTATTTCAAGAACCGCGATAGTTAGACAGTTGAAATTTCATAAATTATGTATTTCTGTTGCCGCTAAAACAATAAATACTAAAAACAAAACAAAATAAATATTTACGGGGGGCTCCCATACAACAAACGTGTTTTTTTCGGCGTTTTTGCCTTGTGGTACGGAACCCGTCGTGTGCGAGTCCCACCCGCACTTGGCCAATTTTTAATCCTATGATTTCCAAAGTTATTGTGTCGAAGATTTTAGGTCAAAAGTAATTCTGAATAGATGCAAAATTAACTAAAATATGTTCAAATATCATTAAAATTCCTATGACAGTTTTTTTAATATTTTGTATAAAAAGTCAAAATTACCTATGAGTGTCCTTCAGCTCAATAAAATATCCGAGTCAAATCTGAAACAAAACAAACAACTTCATTAGTATTATTGACAAGTGCTGCCAAGATATTTATAGCCAAAGTAATCCAAGTCCTGTGGCACTTGACTTAACCTTATGTAAAATAAACATCGACTTAGAAGGCTTTATCTAAATCCAATTTTTTAATAAAATTGTAAATGCTAAGCTCCATAAATTATGTAGAGCGATACCAAGTCAGCAATCAACTATTTCAAGTATTACCTAGATCGTGAAACGTGTCCAATCGTGTGACTATCTATTTCTAGTATCTACTGTAAGCGGAAAATAAATGGAAAAAAATTAAATGCTAAACAATTTTATTTTCCATTATTCAAAAGACCGGCAGGTATCGTGACCAGATCACTTTAAAAAGACATTAAACAGTTAGCGGCGCAGCCTAACTTCATTGCCATTTAATTGTTGTCAGCCTCAAGTATGGATAAACCATTCGTTTTAATGAGATTTTATTTTTATTTGACGTTTTATGTCCACCAGCAATTACGAAACGCATAGGAATTGAATTATTCAACAACAAATTTATCCGTAGCCGCCTCAGCAGCACGTGTATATCAAACAAGGTCGGAATGAGCCATAAAATAGGGTTTGATTACTAAGGGCTGTAAAACGTGATTTCGATGATTTCTCTTGCAGCCATAAACAGACAATCGAGTTGAATATTCTCGTACTACCGATACCGAGGTCCAATTACGCGCGTATAAATATATCCGAACGGGACAGATGATTTATTAAAAATGTTATCGCGCAGAGGTGTCAACAAATCTTATTTGACCATCCATCTTTGTCTAACTCGAGTTATCGTTCGCTGATATCTATGTACGGCACATACATTAAGTATTTATTTTATTTATGCGCGAATTTGCATCGACTTTTGAAGGGTTAACCCGTTGCGATGTTCGCGCGTCGTAATCGCGTTGCATGCGAAAACAGTCGCAGAATATCATTAATTTTGCACATTTTTTAGTTTAGCATTTTGATATTTACAAATAGGCACCAACTTGTCAGTGAATTTAATGTCAGATTGCAAATTGAAACATAAGTAGGCAATTCTTTTTTTTTTATTCAGCTACCGTTCCGTTCGTTCTAGTGAAAAATGTATTTTATCGTGAGAAAATAAAATACGTTACATTACTATTGAACACGATATAAATAACGTGTATTAAAGTTATTCATTTATAAAACCTTTAAGTATCACATAAACTTAGGAACGAGAAATACCAACTTTAATAAAAACATACTTAGGTATTTTATGTTTTGCAAACAAATCCTACCATAAAAAACGTTTGGTATGAAATTTGATGCCGTTTCTCTTGAACTTACAGGGCAACATTGTATCTCAAAACTTTGATAAAATATCAAGTTGCTAAAGTTGACTTCGTAGAAAGGCCCACAATATGGCTATATAACAGCGTTGCTTGTAAAATGAGTATTAGAACAGAGAAAAACGAAGAACAAACTTGCGTTATAGAATCTACACTTGTACAGGGTTACAATCAGAAAAAAAAAACCCGCAAACGTCATTCATAGAAAACCTTATTCGAAAAACATTAACATTTAAGAAACGTCTCAATAACATTTGAAAAAAGGAACAGTATGAAAAAGTTCACAATAAAACCACAGATTAATAAAAAAAAAAGAACACTCGAAGACGCAACTCAAGTAGGAAATTATTTCACAATAGTTTACAACTTTTGTGTTTGTAATAAAAAAGGTAAGTAGGTACTTAATGTGATTGTAAAGCCGTGGGCTATGGATTTCTTTTCTATTGTGTGTCGAAGACAGTAATGAATTGCTTGTTACTTTATGTCACACTTGTTTTAACAGCCAACATAATATTTAAGCTTGAATGCTTATTCGAACAAACAGGCACAAGAATTGCGTTTACTCTGCCTATGAATAAAAGTTTTTAATGAAGTGCACTTGTCATAACCGTTAAGTTTTATTTGATCGTTAATGACACGTTATTATTCATTGAAATTAATTTATATTTCTTTAGCTGATGATTGTGTATTCCAATTAAACGTTAGCGTTAAGTACACACACATCATTGAATTGAATGCCTTACGCATATAAACTCAAATGAATTTTATTGTAATTGAATTACCTGATTATTTGGTTGATTGTTTTAAGTACTCCTGCTTGAAGAGGAATTTTATTTCTGTAATTAAACTGAGATGATACAACAAAATAACAAATCAAAAGTTCAAAAATGTAATTACAAAACATTGACGGATAGCTCATAGCGATAATGAAAAGGCCAAAAAACATTAAAGTATCATTTGTTAAGTTGGTGTCATGCAACGCCCTTGCTAGTTCTCAAGGCAATAAATTATTTCGAAAAAGAAGACTGTTCCGACAATACACTTGAGATATTTCCCTGTCTGTTTAATTGCCTGTCAGAATCTAACATTTAACCTTTTACAAGTGGGCGAATAAAAATGGGCATAGACAACAGAAGAGTCTCAAGAATGAGGTCATATTATTTTTAATTTTCAAACTTTTGATAGAAACTTTTTTGTATTTTTTGCGGTCGCATTCCGTATCTATGGGTTGATCGATTTGCTTTTTTTGGGTTGTCTATTGATTGTGATGTTTTTATTGCTTAGGTATATTGGGAAAGGGAGTTTTATTTTGTTTTAATTAAGTAATGGACGATAGAATGAATATTACTTGAGTTACGTGCAAAACCGCTTTCTTATTTAGTTATCAGTTTTTTTTTTACCTATATTGTGTCCCAGTGCTGGGAAAAGGACTCCGTTGTTTCCTCCAGACAACCTTCGTCAAGGCCAAGGTAGACAACGGTGGAGGTGTGACGATGTGATAAGTGTGATAACATAACGTTTGCAGGGCCAACGTGGCCAGATATCGCACAAGTTATCAGCTATATTCTAATTTTTATTCTACAATTTTTAATAGGGCAGAATTCGGAGCATGTGCTTCATAATCATAATAATGACGTAACTATGTACAGTGATAAGAATCTTATTAATGTACCCAATTATTTGGTACGAGCCAGTAATTGTGTTACCTGAACTGTACAGAAACTAGTAGTTAAGCAAGCCTGCCATACTAACATTGTTCTTGTCAGTCTAATTGCAATTTATTACCAGTTTACGTCAATTACAGAATTTAAAGATCTTTGTTAGGGTTAGTAGCACCGACAATCGAAATTTTCCCCCTAAATTCGAAGTAAGAAGTTCCCCCTTTGGGAATACATTTTGATTGGGAGAACGGATTTCGGAATCATTTTCTCTAAAATAATCTTGGTAGGTATAATTTGTCTATGGTTGAATATTTTCGCTTGCACAACCCTAACCTAATCTTTACATAGCCTATAAATACTAAGGTTAATTAACGAATTATATTCACATTGTAACCTGAATTACATACTTAGTTCAATTACCGTTTTTATAAGCAATTTTGACATGCAGATTAAAAATAAACTGCCACCTCTATTAGACCTAATTTGTTCTACCTAAGAACAACGGCCATCGCGTGTGCCAGCGCAAATTTTTGCTCATTTATATCAATCTCGTTCGTTCTCACTCACTACAGTCATTCGTTCACTTCGTGCCGGTTTCAAATGAATTTTCAAACGTTATTTCCTGTTATTATCAAGCTATTATTACTAACCAGTGTCATAATAATATGAATAAACTTATTTAAAATTTAAATCGGTTTGGATTGACAGTTGACTCATCAACAGTAGGTGTTGGATTATTGAAGTGTTTTAAAAATTCAAGAATTATTATTATAGTTTACTTATTTATAAATGTGAGTGATTGATCAAAAAGGGACCTCATGGGAAAATAAATTGATTTCGAGTAAATCGCACTTGAAGTATCGTGTTGAAACAAGTTTCGAGTCGTGCTCGGCTCACAAAAAAAATCATAAAAAAAAACTACGGCACCTAAAAATATTCTGGTTAGACCAAAACAAAGCTAAAAGACCACAGATTCAAAAATTCAAAAAAAATATAACGGTTTCCAATCCCTCCAGGTCCCTTTTTGGTCAACCACTCACAAATTTAATTGGCTTTTTCAAAATGAGTAAGTACACTGGTACTTTATAATTATTTGTACATTGCAAACTTAAGTCTAAGCGCCTCATCACTTACAGAAAAGCACAGCATGCACTACTGTTAAGCGCAGATAATAACACAATTGAAATAAAACAATTACATAATTCATATTCATGAACTTAGTTCGAAAAAAAAATCGGTTAAAGCTAAATTGATTTTAATGAATCAAATAACATAGATTAAATGAAATATAATAGATTCTTTTTTTTAATTTTTTTATAAGATTAGGTAAATATTTATTTTTAAACTAGAGAAACCCAATAAATGGCAAGTGCGACTTTTTAGGGCAGGTACGTTCTTTATCAGTGATCGATGACAGGTACTTACTGATGAGTGAAAGAGGTCAATGTCCTCTTCGTGCTCTTTGTATGCAGCATACATTCTAGACAGTGGACAGTATTGCCTTAAGATGATTTTTTTTTTTTTATGTATAAGAAATTGTGACTTTATGTAAAATAAATAATACTAAGTCTAAGAACTGCCGGTCGATTCTGTAAAAATCTCACCGTGAAAACTTAGGTGAAGTGAGTTTGTTTTTGCTAGGAATTGTCACTACTGAGTCAGCTCACTCCACGCTCACTTCACCTAAGTTTTCACGGTGAGATTTTTACAGAATAGCACCGCTGTTACTTTGTTGTAGTCGACAGAACTCTTTTCTGGAGAAAAGAAACACAGTTCTAAGAGAACTATATAAATATATAAGAACACTTTGAGATGGAAGTTTTTTTTTTACATAACACAACGTGACGCCTTTATTTCCCCGAAAAATTAGGCAGAGGTTCAAGAGATAGAAGATATCTTTCTTTATTTTTTTTTTCTTTTGAAAAATAAAATTTATAAGTTTAAAACGTATTTTTCAGATACGTTCCTTTTCGCCTTTTTTCCGGTCATAACAGTTCAAAAATTACGTAATACATTTTATGTGTTGTGTGAGTCCATGTCATTTTATTCTATTCTCGGCAATGACCACATATGAGTCACAGGCAGGCAACATGTTTTCATATAACGTTGGGCAAACGTTGGCATATTGGCGAATTAAACAGTGTTGCGATGATTAATGTGTGTTAAAAAATTTGGCAAACATTTTTAACGAAATGTTTGCTTGATACGAATGTGCCTTTGTAAATGTCTCGAATTATTCGGCGTGAAGTTGGGCAAATATTATTTTTATATTTAGGTGCGTTCGTTCGGTACAGATTCGGAAGTCAAATTTTAAAAACTCCTTGTTTTTTAATTATATTTTTGTAAAGTTGCAGAATAGCTGAGGAAATGAAAATATATATAGACTAATAGGTATAGAGCAGTTTAAGAAATTGGAATTAATTTTATTTTCATATCAACAACTTATTTCCTTTTCATAAATCTGTAGAAAATAAAACTGGCCAAGTGCAAGCCGGACTCGCATACAAAAAAAAACACGTTTCTTGTACTTTTAGTCCCCCTTAAATATTTATTTTATTCTGTTTTTAGTATTTGTTGTTATAGCGGCAACAGAAATACAAATCATCTGTGAAAATTTCAACTGCCTAGCTCTCACGGTTCATGAGATACAGCCTGGTGACAGTCAGACAGACGGACAGTGGAGTCTTAGTAAGAGGGTCCCGTTTTTACCCTTTGGGTACGGAACCCTAAAAAAATACATTTTACAGAAAACCTACCGCTAATAGCAAATACTGGGAAAAGTCCCATAATAAAATAATTAAAACTTATAGGAAATTGCGAGTTGCGTGAATTAGTACCTACCTACATGAAAGGTAAGTACTAGAAATCTGTAATGAGTTTTTAATTTCTATCCATTATTTATAATTTCATAATTTCCCGTTAATTCAGCTGAACTGTAAAATGCAATAACTTATAGCTTGGTTTAATTATTGGTTTTGAGATTGAAAATAAATTTAAAATGAGATTGAGCTGTATTCCAACTACTAGTTGTTGCCCGGACTAATTTATTTTAATTAAAAAGTAATTCATAATTGCTTCTTTCTAATTCCCGCCATTACATTATCAAACGTCAGTCAATTTAAAATTCACTCCAAATTCGCGCGTAAAATTAGTAAGGTAAGGAATTTAAAAAAATAAGGTAGGTATAACAAGACAACTCACACAAGTCACATATTACTCACCAAAACGACCTTGGCAACGTCAGTATGAAATACCTACCTACTCTACGACAAAATACCAAGTGCTTGACGATCAACAGGAATTACTGTAGACGGTAGCAAGTAACCACCGCCCGCATGCCGTAATATCATAGACTAGCGTATTATTACAGAGTTATTGGTCATCACAAACCGATATTTTGTGGTCATTTGACGTCGTTGAACGCGATTGCAATACTGTTGTGGACTTATAGCAATTTCGCGATCGTTCTGGGAAATTCGAATTAAGAATGTTTTATTCTTTGTGGAAACTTTTAAATGGTCGGTGTGATTGGCTGTCGATTAAAGTGGGCTATCCACGAATGAAACCGTTTTTTTTTTTTACAGGTTCATTCTATTTACTTTTTTATCTTCTGTCATATTTTCTCTAGAATTTTATTAAAATTTTCTTTGTGTGCCATGTATAGTTATTTGAGTAAGTCTTCTAACGCTAATTGATCTTTGTATAAATTCCTAAGGTGTGGGTTTCAATGCACATGTATTAGAACGGGTTTTGCTCGACTCCTAAACGGAATAATCATGACAATATATCTAAGTGACTGGACATGCAGAAAATATATTATTTGCCTCCTTAAGTTTACAATTAGGTATTTTCCTACTTACATACTAAGGTAGGTATAGGTAACCAGGAAAATACTTAACAACAACCTAACTTTAAATAAAACTGAAAAATATCAGGAAACATTCAAATCGATATTAATAAAATGTAGTAGGTATTTACCTTTTTTAAATATTTATTTAAACATGAATAATTCTGCGCGCACTAGCGATTTTATGTTGACCGATAGTTTGATAGGTCAGAGGATCAGTATAGAGTTATACGTCTTACAAACCATTGAATAACACACATGATTTATCTTATTTAATCATTTGAAATAGTAGTGATATTATCATATCTACGCATGTTACATTATACAACTTTCATGATTTACGATTTTCTTTAAAAATAGAATCATTCTATATGCTAATGCTACTTATTAATGTTCACTGGAGAATAAAACTAAAATTTGAAATTGTATTAAAAATAAATCGTAGTTTTTTTACTTAACTTTATGTTTTTTGACAGTTTACAGCTCATTTACTGGTAAATTTATTCAAGCTAAGGTGGATGAAAGATTTTATTTTACATAAAATATTAGTTTTCTATTACAAAAGTTAGTAAAACTTTTCTTAGTCGTCATTAGGTCGTTTATTTAAAAAAAAAATACACTGGCTGATGAATGTAACATTAATTGATTTTGTTTCAACAAGTATTGGAAACCAATTTTTGAAAGAAATATAATTTTTATTTCAATTTAAACAAATATAATTTTTATTTCAATCAAGTAATTAAAAATACTTAATCATCCTATAAAGTTCCCACTGCAGGACAAAGACATCCTCTCAGTGAGAGAGAGTGGGTTATTAAAACTACAGTTTTTATTATTTGCTTTATCCATAATGGTTTGTTTAGACTAACCGAACAAGAAACTATTTCACATTCCATTCCATTGTCCATTCTGTAAAAATCCATAGTGTAAAATCATGCATCAGGTGAAATGACAGCCTACTTCACCTATGTTTTCATGGTAAGATTTTTACAGAATAGACCGGAAGATCTTCATTTTATTAAGTATATCAAAATGAAATCATCAGATTGATGCAAATCTCAATTATTAAATAAAATACATATACAGAATGATATTTTTTTTATTACTACCCAAATTTTTCATAGGTGTTCTTTCTACCCATGAATATGAACAACTTTCACTATGGGACCAACTCTGAAATCACGAAAAAAAATCTTGTGTTTCTTACAAAAGTTCAGTACATAACAACCTACTCGACCAAAATGATCAACCAGCAGCTTTTTTCCGTGATTTCAAAGTTGGTCCCATAGTAAAAGTTGTTCGTATTCATGGGTAGAACACCCTGTGAAAAGGGTATTGATAAAAAAATTGCCCTGTATAGTGTTAAGAATGAAATTAACACTTAAATATTAATGCAATATATTTTGCGACGGAAACGTTCGTGCCTCAATCCAATAGATCAGGGAATACACGCAACAGCTTATGCCTCTATCCACCTCTCATTCTATCATGAAAATGATTGTTAATGAGCCATCATTAAGATAAGTAGCTTAATTATAATTATTATTGTATTTAATTGCATTATTTATAAAACACTTACAGCCGCACTTTGAAACGCTACTCAATTTTTTAGTCTCTGTTAGTCTCATGCTATCTCTGTCACTGTGAGGTGTATTTTAGCGAAAAAAATAAGGAAATATACATACATACCTAACAATTTTTACCTAATTAATTTTATTAGTGAAATATTATCCATATAGGTACTAATATTATAAATTTGAAAGTAACTCTGTCTGTTTGTATGTTACCTTTTCACGCCTAAACCACTGTACGGATTTCGATAAAAGGCAGAGAGATAGGTTGCATCCCGGGGAAGGACATAGGTTAATTTTTATCCCGATATTCCCAAGGGACCGACACTTAGGTATGCGGGTAAAACCGCCGGGCGCTGCTAGTCCTAAATAAAACTATTTTGTAGATTTCATTGAACAGACCATGTCTTTTAGTCTTAAAGAATGTCTTAAAACTAAGTGGCGTTTGAGTATTCGGAGGTAAGAGAGAATTTTAAATTGAATTGTTTTAGCACCCAAGTGCCTTAACCTATTTATGAATCTAGAATTCTGATTGATATCTCAATGATTGGTATTGTGATTGATAGCCCTATTAAATATAATAGGTATAATACATCGCATGTGCACCCAGAAATCAACCAACTAGATAAATATAATTGGGATTTTTTGTTAGGTGATATAATATTTTTTTGTTATATGATATAATAATTGTAGTGACATGTGGATTGAAAATTGGACGGAAATTGGTTGAAATAAGTAGGTATATACGAGTATATATTAATAGACTAATTTATTTATTATAGCTGTATAATGTTGTGAAATTTTACTTCTTGAATGATTATGAGTTCATTAAACACCAGTTTGCACAAAATAATATAAAGAAAACAAAGTAATCATAAAGTAAAAATTTCGACGTTTTTGAATATCTGAGAATTGACGTGACGCTGAATGGTATTATAACAAAAAAAGAAATACAATCGACAGTATAAGTTTACATCGTTTAAAAATATATCAATCGATTATTCTGGTCGTTAGGTTAAGCAATATTTTATACAGCATGCCTATGAATGGCTGATTTTATTACATTCATTTCAGTAATCCTAAGATTTATGTCTAAAATCCACCTTTGAAAAAAAAAATCCGCCAAAAAGTTCAACGAAAAAAAATGGCTGCCAAAAATGGAGGCATGTATTGCTTTCAAGTTGTTTATCGAGTATTTTGACTCGGTGTAAGACAAAATACAAGAATCAAATAATACGTAACACATGTGTTGTATATTATTTGGAGACGATGTAATGCAACTCGTAAAATAAACATATTGCGACCACATGAACTCGGGTTGTCATTTTTGAACGTTTATTTAGGTGTATGTGGGCGGGAAACAGTGTTGTACCCATCTGTAACTATACGACATTCATTTTGAAATGACAGTCATTAAAATCGACTCAAATAAAATTATGCAGGTAAGTAAATAGGAAATAACTGTGCAGTCGCATTTTACGTATTTTTCACTGAGCTGAATAAATATAAATACTTACTTAATTTGTTTTGGAGAATTCGTCACAATTAAAATGATAGGATCTTACCAATCAAGAAAATTACATATTTGGGTATTTTCCATTTTTTATGAAATAATTATTTCAATTATCTGCGGTTGATTTTAGGTATTTTTTAAATTAAAATCGTATAGTAAATTACAATAAAATCAAAGGTTTCTTAAAATTGCACTGATCAGACCTTTTTATAAAAGTGCTTTTGAATGTCAAAAGTTTTTTGTTTTCAATACAAAATTGGCTTGTAGGTGTGAACTTTGTTTTTAATAAAAACCGGTTTTTAAATTAAGGACTTATAAAATGGATAACTTATCACTTCTTTATCCTTAGGCTTGGGTTCGATTGAAATTCAAGCTTTTGTACGAATGAACGAGTAAAAATAAGTAAATATTTTGTACGAATTTTATTTCTTTTGAAGGAACAGACGTTTGCTTGCTACAAACAATATAACCCTTCTATTTGGCTCAGCCGTAATCAGGTAAAAATTTGGGTGAAGTTTAGGTAGTTTTGGAATTTTTCGGCCATATAGCGAGATAAGATAGTAACAACCTTGAACAACTAATGGTTACCGGCAAAGTGGATGGTAGACGACCAAGAGGTCGCAGCCCTCTGCGATGGCCCGACCAGATAAGCTCTTCTCTTGACACGAAATTTCATGATGCGCTTCATGGCCAAGGATAGACAGAGATGGCGTAACATCGTCAGGGAAAAGATGTTTTCAAGGTAGGATCACGACCCTCAGTAATGAAGAGTACGACTTGAGGAGGGGGGAGGACCCAATATAGTAATTATGTACTAAAAGTAGAAAACATGCCTCCACCTACACGTGTTTCATAGTTAGCACAAAAAAACTGCTACATCATTGTTCAAATCGAAAGATAAAAATCATTCTTGAACGCTACATTAAATGTGACAAATTAATGACATAAACACTTATACTTACTCTACTTAGTACGTAAGTAATTGCGACGAAAACAATTATAAATAAACATACGAACACACAAACATGACTTAAATGAAGTGAATTACTTTTAATTGCAAAGAAAATGGCGGCTCGCCAAACTATTTACAACTAGCTTCTGCCAGCGGCTTCGTTCGTGAAATTTATTGTTTTAAGAGCGTTTACGCCGTACGGCATTTCATACAAACTTTCAAGCCCTTATTTTTCGAAATTAATGAACCGATTTTAATTAAACTTCATATGCATAAGCAGGATACAAAGGTCTAAAAAGTTAGTAGAGAACATTTTCGAAATGTCTTATTTAAAAAACAAATCGGAAATCGGTTCATTAATTTCGAAAAATAAGGCCTTGAAAATTTGTATAAAATGCCGTACGGCGTAAACGCTGTTAACATAAGATATGTCCCCGGACCCATCTCGTCGCATCGCATCGTCCGCCGGCGCTATTACTTGGTTTTTGCTTAGAGTTCTTTCTAACTTTTTTTCTTTTTTTCTAAGGGTCGTAGCGTAGCCTAAAAACCTTCCTCAAGAATTAAGCTATCATTTGCATAAATAATTTTTCAAAGTTGCTCCAGGGTATAGCCCTTTAGCTTTATTATTAACTAGCAGTGCCCCGCGGTTTCACCAGCATAAGTGTCGATTCCTTGGGAATATCGGGATAAAAACTATCCTAAGTCCTTTCCCGGGACTCAAACTATCTCTATACCAAATTTCATCTAAACCGCCTCAGCGATTTAAGCGTGAAGAGGTAACAGATAGACAGACACACTTTCGCATTTATAATATTAGTATGGATTTAGTAGTACAGATTTTACGTCGAATAAAGTTGTTTGTAAGTGAAATTGATGTGCCCAGTTGATAATTTATTTAATTTACAAAGTGACTGAGATCATGCGTTATTAAGAAAAGAAAGAAATAAAGAAAATACATTTATTTAGCACAGATTATTATTATTTATTCAGCCAACGAGTTGTGAACCTTACAATGAGGGAATAAAGATAATTATTATGCTGCACTAAAAGTAAAATTCATTTTATACATTTCCATTTTTGGGTTAATTAAATGTAAAATTAAATGTAATTTTAAGCTGCTCACACAGTACAGGCTAGTTGAAATAATAATTAAGGCGCTACCTCGAAAATAAATCGTAGCGACTGATCTACTAAGTGAGCGAAAGTGATGCAATTACTTTTGAAACGCAAAAGAAGAGTGATGGCTTTAATGTGCGCTCGGAATAAAACGACGTATGTGCCAAAACGGATTTAACAAAATAGGTAAATGAATTTTTAAAACTACTTTAAGTAAACTTTAATATGATAACTCTCTATGTTTTAAAGTAAATTACATTGAATAACTCAATATGCGTTACGCCGTGATGTCGAAAAAAGTAAAAACAATTATATGTATATCTTTGCATTTTTTTTTGTTTTGAAAAAAAATCATTGGATCGTGTATTCCTTTTACATGATACTAGACCAAAGAGTCAAAAAACATATACCAAAATGTTAAATCCCTATTCCACATACTTAACAAGTTATACACGAAATAGAAAAACCACATTTTTTTCAATATGTCACAAGCCGATTTCGAAGGTTATGCTGGTGTGTAACTACACAACTGTAACCACGTTTTGGGCAACAACAGGGGGTGGGTTGCCATGGTTGGTGGTTCTAAACTTCTAACAAATGTACCTAGGCTATTTTGGACACCTTTCCAGTATCTGTTACAATTTTTTTTTATACCTAGTGCATCTGTGGCAAATTGATTAAGATGGCTCTTTGTTCAGCCACTAGCCCTGTATTCAAAATTCACTACTGTATTATTAGCCAAAGCTAAAATTCATCCAACAAAGATGTTGCTTGAAAGATTCATCCCTCCTAAACACGGATGAATTTTTCAAGCAATAGATTTTACACCTACCTACTACATCTACTTACACCTTATTTTTGTTATCTTGTAATAATACTATAGGTACACTGCATTATCTGTTAGGGTTAAAGGGGGACACAAAGGAAAGTCCGTTCTAAAGATTTCAATAATTATCCTTTTATTTATACAGAGCGTTAGGTTAAACGAGGGACATACTTTGAGGGGCATACTCATGAAAATGAGCAACTTTTACTATGGGGCCGAATCTGAAATCGCAAAAAAAAATCAGCTGTTCAGTACATTTTGACGAGCTATGCGAACATAAATGTAGGAAACGGCTGATTTTTTTTCGCGATTTCAGGGTTATTCCCATATTAAAAGTTGTTAATTTTCATGAGTACTAACTCCCCTCAAAGTATGTCCCTCGTATAACCTAACCTATATTTCACTAATATTACGTAAGACGTGTGATCCTATAATATGTATGTATACATGTAAGTTTACATCGTTTAAAATATAAATCAATTATTCTGGTCGTTACGACAAGCAATATTTATTTTTATTTTTATATAGCATGTCTATGAATGGCCGATTTTATTACATTCAATTCAGTAATCCTAAGCTTTATGTATACAATCCAACTTTTTTTATTACTTATGCAATTTATAATACTTATAATTAAAAACTTCAGCTAGGTATATGTTTATTTAAATTTCGGACATCTGTTAATTTTTATTAGTGCTATTCTTCAATCTGCCAAAATATTATGTAGACAAGTCATAAGATTCAATCTCAGTAATCAATTTTAAAGAGTGACTAAAAATGTATTTACTAATAGAATTATCGCTGATAGGAATCTGTTTGTCAAAAATGTTATTGAGAGAGATTTTTAAATGAGATTTTTATGAGATTAAAATAACAGAACATCACGCCTGTAATTCCCGAAGGATAAGGCAGAAGTGCAGGTACCTACTAGTACACTTTTTTTTTCTTTTTTTTAATTCACGCCTGCTTCAATTAGTCGTAAGCAAGTCGAAGAAACTTCAACATTCCGCAACACTTCCTAGCGGCCGCTGGCTAAAGATAAGAGTTGCTCATAAATAATAATTAGCAGCCGGGAATCGAACCTGGGCTGCACTTTGTGACTAACGATCTTGGCTGTCGCCCGAGGCGTACAGATATTAATAACAACCAACGACCATCTGATTTATATCTTCATACGGACGACTATACTTGGTAATCATTTAAACTTGATTCGATTTAACGTAAGTACACCAATTACAACGTCCGACTTAAGATAAATTGTCTAATTAACGATTGTAAAAGTGCGCAAAAAATACGCGTTTCGGCTGTGTTCAACACAACGTTTCATAAGTCTAGCAATGCCGTATTTACGAGTGTGTTACCGTACGGAAAGTCTGGCCATTAGCGTGCCAACATCAATCATTTACCGTTTTTAATTCGAAATAAGAACTAAAATCGATTGTGTTTAAAAAACGCCTCGAGATAAGGACCAAGACTGTCCAAGGCGGAGTCACGATAAGCCTTAAGGCCGAATTTGTAAATAAAAAAGGTTGCCCACGGCCAAACTAAATTAATAATTCCGCGTTTACAATCTTATAATAACCGCTATTTTTCGTGCAACACACCCAAATTATTTTGAGATAAAAACTTATAGGTAGGTAAGTACGTGTGGGCGTACGATTGCATATCTCGGAGCAGTAGGTACTGGTGACCACGAATATGTAAAAAAATAACCCGAACGACTATTACATTTCGTATTTCGAAATGTTTTACTGGAACCAAAACAGATGTTAACTCATTGCACCAGTCATTATACGTTTTCGGTTGGTGAAAGTGTTGAAGACCGTTAACTTTTAAATGCGTGAAGAAAAATATTTTTAGAGCGCACGTATTCAACTTGACATGTTGTTTTGGACTATTCTAATAACTGTTACTTGTCACTGTTCATTTAGTATATTTTCAGAATAATAGGTAGGTATTTGAGTTGCTTTTTTTTGTTTGCATATTTTTAACATTTTAAGAAATAATATTTTTAGAGGTTATTCAACTTTCTATTAACCACTTAGTCAGTTTTTTGGACGGTTTTTAAGTTTTACATTAAATTCGTTTTAAATGCTTTAACCAATTGGATTTAGGTATTTCTTTTTAATTTTTAAGAGTCTTTTCATTCACAAGTTTTCTATTTACACTTCTGACATTGGCAGAATTGTCGACTTCGGCACCATTGCCGTAGAGAAAAATAGAATAGAATATAATAACGATACCTTAATTCGCAAACCAGCCAACTCCACATTTCGTCAAAAATATTTTTGAATATTTTTTAGTTAAATAGGCAATAATTGCCTATTTAACTAAACAAAAAAAATATTTATGACGAAATGTGGAGTTGGCTGGTTTGCGAATTAAGGTATCGATAAGTGTTTTTTACTGTTCATATAATAAGTACAGGTTATAAATACTTGTTATCTATCATCGAAGTATTAGCTTCATTATTGATGACCGTTAATAACAGGTTGAAACAAAGTGTAATAAGTAGTGTCAGCATATGTAACTGATGAGTGTATTTTACTATCTAAATAAAATAACTTTTTCATGGCTTTTAATGAAAAATATTGCCTCAGCAAAAAAATATGTGTATAAATACGAGCATATAATCACACTAATATTATAAAGGCGAAAGTTTGTGACTGTGTGGGTGTTTATATGTTTGTTACGTCTTCACGCTCAAACGGCTGGACCAATTTTGATAAAATGTTGTATGGAGGTAGCTGACACCCTGGATTAACATATAGGCTATTTTTAATCCCGATATTCCCACGGGATCGATATTTACGCGCGGGGGAAACAAAGTCGGGTTAGTTACACCATTTATAACTCAAAAACAGCTAGGCCGATTTTTATGATTTTTGATTTGTTAGATTTTTTTTCGCCCCGAATAGCAGAATAACTATTAAAAATTCGGAAAATTTGTTTCGCCCCGAATAGCAGAATAACTATTAAAATTTGGGAAAAAATAACGAAATTTTTTTTTTTCTCTTAGATTCGTTCATATTGATTCTGAGGCGTTAAGAAGTTCGCTGGGTCAGCAAGTTTCAAATAAACCATGACAGGCACTTTTGAATTTTCAAGGGGTCAGTCTGTCAGAGACATGAAGCTAGTTGCCCATTCCAAGGCGCAATAGGTTCCTATGGAGAAGGACGGGCAAAAAAATGATCATGTTGTTATGTGCATCAGAACGGTTAAAATGTGGTACTAATAGTATTTTTTAGGTGGTCACACCAACCTGCCATAGCAACACAGATAGGCCTTACAATGTTTTGTAACTTGTAACTATCTAAGTCTAACTAACAAAATACTTTGTATCCGTAACTGATGTATGATCGGTTAAAATTAACATGTACATCATCCATTATAGCCTCTATGTATAGAACTTTATGTACAAGAACATGAAAAATCACCTTTTGGCGAAAACATGTAGATAAGTTGAAAGGTGAAGGAGATATCATAAGGGGCAGAAGATTACGTAAGACCACGCGATAATTTGATAAAATATTAGGTATGTTTTTGTTTTTTTGTTATGTAAGATAATGTAGTACATTAATAGCACAGCTTAGCAACAGTACAGGACAAAAATATATATTTTTCTCTATATGTATAACAACCGCGTTTAAAAATAAATTTTAGTGATATTATTTGTCCTTTATTTGAACTCGATAAGGAACCAGTAGGTATGTTAAATCGTCGTTGTGTGATAAAAACATGTGACTACTCTTTATCATGAACATGTTGCTAAGCGGATTGATAAGTGCCAACAGTTTTTTTTTTGCAAACTATTTTGACGAATAAAACCATAGTGTAAAATAAAAGAAGTTATTTATTTCAATAAAATATTTTGAAGGTTTTTTTTTTGTAGTTCAGTTCGGCAACAAATTAAATAAAAATAATAGCAAAAAGGCAACAAGTACAAGTATTTTTTTTGTTTTTGACTAACTAACCTGTTGATAAAATTGTTGGCAGGCTAACAATTTAACTATTCGATAACTGTTTTTTTTTACGGTCGATGTAATTCATTTACAAAAACATCGGCCCATTTTTTGTTTGTTAAACTTTGGGCAGCAAAAAGTTTACACAAAAAAGACTGCGTGCGGTGACGATTAAAGTGAACTTCTTTTTATTACTTAGGTCACTTTTTTTTAGCGTAAACTTTTGAGTTCCATTGAAAGTTGTAAATTCCAGATACCTAAACACTTTGTTAATTTATGAAGAAAAATTTAAATTATTTGTGTAAAAATGTTAAGTTCATTTTAAATTATCCGTCGGGAATGTTTCATGAAAATATACACATGCCTAAAACAATTTCAATGTTAAAATAAAAAGGACCAAAAAAATACTCACCAATAGTGTTGCCGTTGAAAAAATCTAAATTTTATTTTTATTTTTGTCGTTGGCACTACTTTTTGCGCCTGATGTTCCATTGACACTGTACCACTAATCGTCACTTTGTAATTTATTACTATCACAACATTTACAGTTCTTTAGTATCCTACTATATTTTCCAAAAAAAAGAAAACTCCAGATTTTAAATTCCATTTTTAAATGAAATGTTGCCTTTCTTCAATATTCCAATCACTATGGTAGCCGCACTCAAATATTTGAAGCTCAAAATCATTAATTGTTGTTAGCTTTTTTATGATAATATTGGAACTTGAATTCTTATAAGAAGTTCCAAAACCGCTTAGGGAGCGCTGAACTCGTATGAGTTTCAAGATGTTATAAAAAAAACAATTGACGATACGTGTTCGCGCGTCGATTGTCGTCACAAGAAGAAGCCACGCATCCAACGCGAGTGTCGCCCGCGCTCCGAACCAACGGATTGTGTAAACGCGCGCCACTCGCTCGGCTGGCGTCGCAAGCGGGGGCGGAGGCGCGGGGGAGGGTCGCTGGCTCTCTCGCACGCACACATCCACCCCACCGTACACCACTCCATTACTAACGTTCCTATTTTGAATACGCGACGCGCCAATCTAGCTCCTATGCGATAGCTATAGGAGCCGAGGGATGTGATGACCGAACCGCGACGTGCGACCGACATCAGATCGTGCGTGTAGACAGAGAGCACGCTACGGTTACCACGCGACTGATAGAGACGGAAGATCATCGGTAGTTGAGCCGCGTAACGCATGTGTGTCTTTAAACGCGGGGCGATGCAATAGTGGCATAAGTGGCATAGTGTCAGACTTTGTAAGTACACGTAGCTAAGAAGAGCAGTCTTGAAAATTTAATAAAGAAGGCTCTGTTTCATTCTCGTTAACTTCAGTTAAACGCCATGCCACGCCGTGTGGCATTCAAACGCCCCAACTATTCTGACATTGAAAATTATTAATTGACGCGTAGGTACTCACGGATCAGTGAATATTGCTCGGTTTAATTTACTCGACATCGAAGCTCACATTTCTACCTGAGATGTTAATGAAGATTACTGTATTGTCAGTGTTTAATTAATATTTATCATTTAGTTTTCAGTTGAGCTATTCAGCGTGTTGTGGAAAAATGAACATGAGGAATGATTTTTGACCAAGTCCTTGACTTTACATACAGCAATCTTAAATTGATCACCATCTGAGTGTCAATGGTGATTATAATAAAGTTCTGAGCTGAATAAAATTGGTTTGCAACAGCACAATCTTGGTACAGAATCAAAAAAAAGATTTCGATATGAAATCTCCAGAAATGAATAAACATGCAAAAATTGCCCTCCCAAATACTTAATCCCAATAAAATTTTACAAGCATATTTTTGTAAATCAAGATCAAGGAGTTGGTACTATAAAAGTATTAAAACTTCGAGTTTAAAAATCTTGGTCGCATTACCTCCTCGATATTGATATGACGAATAAAATTTGATTATCACAAATCGAGAGAGAAAATCGTTTACACAGTTGGTATATGAGTACAAACACCCACACGCGAGCCCACGTTCGCAATTCAAAATTCAAATTTACGAATTTCTATTGGTTAGAGGGCATTCTGCGTGTAGTTGTGTCCAACCAGCCAGCTTTATCATTTATGTTTATTCGACTGGTTTTATATTGGTGATTTTAAAAACTTGATTTTGGGGTTATAGGAAATGTATAATGATTTAATGCATTGCGTTGTATATGGACGCAGGTGTTTCGGCTAATTTATTATACAGTTTTGGTATTTCTGGCCAGGTCAAGTCCCCTACGGTATATAAGTAATAAACTTTACTATAGTTAAATATATATCTTTTGAAAGTGGACTAAACAGGCCCATTATTCCATCTGTTTAAATTTGATTTTATAACCCAACATGTGCACGGTGGTCTGGTTGGCGTAGACGAAGTTTGTGCCTTCAACCAGGAAAATATTTAAGAGTCAAACAAAGATTATGATATCGCTAACACTGTCCTCCTATTCCAATAAAGAATTCCAATAAAGTGCATTCCTAATAAATGGTCTTGTTAATAACAAAACAGGTTGGAATAAGGAAATGGCTAAGCACAAAGAGAAAAACTGGTCGATCTTCTTGATTTTTTTACATGTTCATAATTATACTGCATACCTTTACACTGAATGACGTTACATATAAAATGAAATGATAAAATGCATTAACTCATCTATTTTGTATGCACATAATCTGATATGCTCTGCTGGCAATAACAGGAAAATAGTAATCTAATCTCGAATTGTGTCTTAAATGATTTTGAACTTAGTTCATTTACAAAAATATTTGATGATATATCTGTAGAAAGAAATATGGATGTCGCACAGCATGGTATGTCATGACCTCGTCGTTTTACGGTGGATGCAAATGTAATTTTCCTAACGTCATTTGTTATGCTCATCGCAGAATTAAAGAGACTAGACAGTAACCAATTTTTAAAATGCTTTCTTGCTCAATGTAGCAATAAATTTGTTTTATTCTGCGTTTTCAGAAAAAATGGGACTCTCACGTGCACTAGGCTTGATTATCCCATTAAAATCCTATTACAGTCGTATAAAAGTGTTTTGCACGACAATATCACCAACCTTTTAATGCCAGGAAGTATTAAAACAAACCTTTTTAGAAAATTAAGATTACTTTACCAGTAGACTATCAGTCTACTACAAAAATTTGCCGCAACAAGATGTCACCTTGTTTGCATCGATTTTTTTACGAAGATCAAACTGTGTTGTTAGAATATAGGACTGGTGT
Organism: Mesoligia furuncula; assembly: GCA_916614155.1. Lineage (NCBI taxonomy): Eukaryota > Metazoa > Arthropoda > Insecta > Lepidoptera > Noctuidae > Mesoligia > Mesoligia furuncula. The sequence goes on from OU744808.1 coordinate 23,338,777, forward strand.
ATTTATATTGCACAAAGAAGTTATTAAAATACATGAATTTATCACTTCTCATCTGTCACAATATCAATAAGATATGACACGACACTGGCATTCGTGATAAACATTATTTTGTTTTTCTCTTTTACCTACACGCCTACAATGTCACACTTGTGATAAAATTGGCTTTCTATTCACCCATCTGTGGAATAATATCTGTGATGCACTAAAATAACAGTTATTTATAACAGTTACTTTTAGTTCAGAAAATAAAATAACATTTTTTTATGGATTTTTTTAGGAAAAAATATGTATGCTCTTTTAGTTTTTGTTATGATAGTTTTAATTTTTTTCTAAGTGCTTTGCCTACAAAATATCTTACGCTACGCTAAGTGCATGTGTAGTAGGTAAGTAATGATATTTATTTTAGCGTCACCTTAAGAAAATACAACACTCAAGAGATAACGTTTTTCGCTATCAAAGAGTATTTACTTAAGCGTTTTCTAATTTAGGTGCATGTAAATAAAATGTAGGTGTACTGAAATTCAGTAAATTGTCTAGTTTATCTAGACGACATTATCATGTTTGCTTGCATATACTTCGGCATTTAGGACATTATGTTAAAATGTATAAGTCGTCAAATATTCTTGCTATGTGATAATTGTATATTTTATTACAATAATTATTTACTTTTAGAAACCCTTGCTCGTCCTGATGTATCATTTCGTGTTTTTGCCTGTATTATTAGCTCGTTTTTGAGAGTAGATATTCCTCTTTTCACCATTATTACAATTGCCTTTACAACTTTTGCGTCAACAGTTCTCACAGTTAGTCGAACGTTTACCAATTTTCACTGTTCAACTTGAACGGGCACACGAAAAAAAGCGCGGTTTCGAATATTCGATTTATTACCAGTTTTAGCGGGAAAACGGCACAGTCATCGCGCTGCAGTCGATATCGAACAAACAACACGACATCGCCACAAATCGCCCTCACTCGAAATTCGAGGTTATTTTCGAAGTGTCAGTTCGAGTATTTACCTTTAGAAACATTTTTTTAACTTAGAACGAACACAACAGCACACGTTTGGGAACCGTTTCGTTACGATGGGACATCACTAGTGGGGCCAGTGCACCCGAACCGTATTCGCTTATTAATCGCAATAATTAGCGGTTGTTGTTTTTGTTGGTACGCGCCGGTGGCGACCGCTCGCGGCGCGCGTCACCACTGCAACTCCTCACATAATGCTACTAACAACGTCTCTTTCCCCCTTTACTTCCGCACCGGCCTTTTACCGAGGGCGCAGGCGCCCCTGACATTTTTTAAACCGCGCCCATGTTTCTGTAATTTCTATCGCGGCGCGCACCTTTAATGAAAACAGCTTTTTTCGGACATTTTTTTCGCGACGTCTCTGTCTAACGGGCTCGTTCGCCAACTAGCCATCCCCCTCCTTCTAACGGTCGTCGGTAGGCACTGCTCCGACGCGACGCTAGCTACGTTATATCCTCTCTTTCTAGTGACGCCGCGACGCCGGTGACGCCAATTATTTTGCCACATTCTAGAGTCCAAACGCAATTTCAACAAAGCTCATATTTGATTTTCGACCTTACCTACCTCACATAAAGTTCAAGCTCTACCGCGTCTAATGCAGTTGCGACTTTATGGTCTAACGCGAAAAGTGTAAAGTTCCGGCCATTTTTGCGATAAAAAAAATGCTTGCATGCACGTAACCACGCCTTTGTATACACACATATTGCTGTCTATTTTACTCCTTTTTTATTTTTCACTCGCGGTCTCGCTCTGTCACGCACACATGCACACGATGTGATGCGAATGCTTCGGGACGCACCGTGTCGCTGCCACCTAGCGGGCAATAGCGGAACTTTTACGATGGAAATGCGTTCGTAAACTTTCACCTTAGGGGTGGCAGCACTGAGTGAAAGGGGTTGCTTTCCCAGTTTAGTTCGTCTATTCGCCGCAGCGCCGCGCTGTTCGTTGGCTCAAATACGACTTGGGGTTTTCCATTTCATTAAACGGCTTGCGTGTTGTTTTACTAATTAAATCGTTTATTAATGCGACCAAGAATCGATTACAGAACCGGCCCTAAGCCGTTAAGGAAAAAATCTGTCTTGTCTACTTTAAATTTAATCAAAACAGATTTTACTTGGCGAATTAGCATTTTATTTGCGCATGTAGCCGCGATTCCCGGCAGGGGGCGCTGGGAGCCGGTCCACCAACTGGATTAACTAGAGCCGTAGGAAGAAAAATTGCCTCCAAGTTAGTCAATAATGTCATTTTGTCCATGGACAAGCTTGTTAATTTCTCGTGTTCCGTTGTCGTTAGGTCGGTGTCCATTATCATTTTATTGGATTCGGTAGGCAGGTAAATTAGGACCAATTTTGTTTTTTTTAATGGTCTTTAGTTAAACAGTTTAATTTGAAATGTCATTTATATCATGATCAAGGTGATTAGGTTCCGCGCCCTTCATGTAAATGGGCTCAGCGTGGTACCATGTTTCTTACTAACTTTTTCCTGCTGTTCTACCCGCGCTTTTGTTTGCACTCTTAAATTAATGTAGGTACTTATTTACTCTTTTTTAGTTTATTTTTCATCCGCTTAGGTTTTTAGTAAAAGGTTTAATCCTGGAACTTAATTAATAAACAAATTACAATGAATGCCTTGTTGGCTACAAGGCAAGGTTTTCAAATCCTTCGAAAGATCTTATCGTCCGAGACATTAAGTTATTAGAAAACACAGAATTCATTACTAGGAACCCTAACAAAACAATCTACCACAACAAGAGACTGCATCAAACCATTAAAATATTCATAGCAATGAAATCAAATAGTTAATTGTACAAGAAATAATAGAATAGTGATTAACGTGAACCAGTACAGGCGCCAGATGCTGATAAATATTGAACGTTGTGTACTATTGTTAGATAAAACGAACAAATTGTTACATAAATTGTTGCTACGGAACCCACACGGGCCGCACGACCTATTAAGAATAATGAATCTGAAGTAGTTGACGAAAATGGAGTCAAGTTTGATAAGGAATTTTAAGAATTTAGTAATAGGAGCACAAACTTGGGAGAAGATGTGGACAAGTGACAAGAAAACTTGGCTATAAGAAAACAGGCGGACCAGAGAAAAGACGGATGGATTGTGAAAGTTGATAATGCTACAAAGAGGATAGAGGAGGACTTTGGGATAGAGATGTATGAAAGAAATAGACCAGCTGTACTGACTCCTAATTAATTGGGATGAAGGCCAATGGATGTTTGGTGACGTATTGCCAAAAAAAGAATGCAACACTTTCGTCTTGTTGTCAAAATGCTTATTGATGAGAATTTCTTTAATTATTTATTAGAAGATCCAAGACTTACAGAAAACCCATTTGTAAGGCACATAGTATAACGTCTGTGGAAACGTCGGAAATAGCTTTCAAACGATGTCCTTCAAAAAGGTCAGGTGCTTAATATCCGCACGTGTATGGCTAGAATCCTAGAATGAGAACGTAGACGAAGCAACATGAACGTAATATACTCGTAAGTCGTCATCTTCCTGCCCTTATCCCATATTACTTGGGATCGGCGCAACACGTTTTCTTCTTCCATTCTCCTCTGTCAACCGTCACGCTATCATGCACTCTCTTCTCTTTCATATCATTCCTCACACAATCCATCCATCTTTTCCCTTCCTCTCCCTCTCCATCCATCAACATGTATTTAGATTCATCACTTATATACTCTTGTCTATTCATACTCGTAAGTATCACATGAAAATTATTTATCATCCTTATTTATGTAATGGTCACCACATATCACTTAAATTGGAGTTTGGGTTTCACGGGCTTTTCCTTCAACTACGTTATAACGGAGATGAAGGAAAAGCCAGTGTAATTTAGCATATATGCTAAATTACATTGCATATATGCTAAATTACCGTTATACACGCTATACTAATAATAAAGCTGAAGATGAGTTTGTTCGTTTGAACGCACTAATCTTACCAGTCGGATTTGAAAAACTCTTTTTGCATTTGATAGCCCGATTCTTGAGGAAGGCTATTTAACAACACACACGAAAACGAATTAATAGCGCGGGCAGGCGATGCGATGCGACGGGGTGAATCGGGGGAACAAGAAATTTCTCACGGACGAAATTGCGGGCAGAACCTTTGAGTATTAAACCAACCGGAGACGCCACGAGTACTAATATCTATGCAAATAAGTCTGTCACTTTCATCGCGGGGGACGAGGGAACGCAATAATACACTAACGCAATTCGATCGCGTTGTTACGCACGCACACAAAACAAAAAACAAACACAAGCATAAACTATACGCACACATGTATATAACCGCTATGACCGGCGGTCTCGTACCTTTGGCAGCGGGGATCGCCTGACAATGGCGCCTCCAGTTGGTTTAATACTCAAAGGGCAGAACCTAATAACTAAGTGTATAAACTGCAACTTCATCTCTACAAACTTTACCTACAGAATCCAAGTCTCCACAATATGGCCCTGATTATGAAGCAGCTAATAATATATACCGTCAGTCATCATTTTATGACGCCCACGATGTCTATGCGAGTTGAAACATAGGTACTACATAAAACATACCTTTTGATTATTACACAGCAATCTCTGTGAGTCACAATTAATTACCTATTTCATACAGTCATAATGTATCTAGATATTAGTTATTACCTAGATGTAGGTACAGTAATACTCGGAGGAAAACGTCTCGTGTTTATAATGGTAACTAGTCAGTTTGTGGGACCGGCAATTTGAGTAGTTGATTGCCCGAAAGTTATAGAAGGTACAGAAGATAAACTATGGGTTTTATGGCATTGATTTACATTCTGTGATTACTTTAACTCACACACTGACTTAATATTTTTTTGGGAAAATCGTATACTTTTATAATGTTTGTATATAATATGTATCTATCACATAATTAATTTATCTGTCATTTGCTTCATTTCGTGTGGTCTAAGTAAACGAATGCATAGTGAAGACTATGCATTCGTTTACTTAGACATGTGAAGACGTAATATAAATGATATCCATACTTAGGGTTGATTTTTCCAACGCCAGATAACTTTATCGGAGGAATAATTTTGAATTTCTGACAGTTCTTCCATACAAAAACTGTCAGACGTCAATTTTATTGCACGAATAAAAAATTTCGGGCGATTTTAAAATCAGCCCTAAATATTATAAATGCAAAAGTATGTCTGTCTGTTACCTCTTCACGCTTAAACCGCTGAACCGATTTAGATAAAATTTGGTATAGAGATAGTTTGACTTATGCGGGTGAAGTCGCGGGGTGCTGTTAGTAATTAATATACACAAAATATATATAAACATTTTAAAAGAGTAAGAATCAGTTTTATTTTACTGTAAATTTGACGTTCAAAAGTGCCTTTGAAGTGCTTATTTAAATTAAATGCTTTGACTTTGCAATCAAAGAAGGAGAAGAAGTGCATTTAGAAATAAAAGTAAAAGAAAAATTTCTGTCTATGATGCCGTAGAAGTTTTAACTCTAAACGAATACAATATTGAGATTAGGACCATGCTCAATTTAAATACAACAAATCGGGTTGATACAATACAGGCCAGTATCTTATAGGAACCCAACATAAGTTATACAATAACATTGCCAACAGAACGCCTTGATGCCGTTAACTTTGCAAGGCTGAATGAAAGTCAAGTCAAATAGTTGACTAAATCACTAGTTACTTTATGTACTTCATTACGTTTTGTTAAAGCTTAGACTGGTGTAATTAATTCTCTTAATAGATTGGCATACCACTGTAATATAAATGTTGTTTCGATAATTCTTAGAGACTTCGGCTATCGTAATTGTTACATATAAATTTTAATTAAGGGTTTTACACATAGTTATCGTCTTATCGTTGATTTTATTACTGTATTTATTCGGTTGCAGTATTTACTTAGACAGTACTGAGAACGACCCACTGATAAAGTTAAGCAAAATATGTTTGAAGACTTAAGTTCTAAGCGTGTCAATATTCTGGGAGCCTAAAAAGGGCACTTTGGCAGAACCATAAAAGGATAACATTATGAATCATAATAAAGCGAAGACAGTCCGTGTTTTTCTTTTTTTCGCTGCACTACGTAGGTATAATCAAAGAGATTGGGATTGGATTGATTGGTATTTCAGCACAGACAAAAAAAATAACTGAAAAATCCTTCACTAATGGGATTTGATACTATTAACTTAACAGTTAGGATTATGATATACATATATATAAATTAATATATGTTGATATGACGATAGATTACACACCATTATGATTCATAATGTTATTCTTTCATGATTATGCCAAAGTGGCCTTTCTAGGCCCTCTGATCGTGTTGAAGGCACTCTTACTAATTGTTTTTTTTTATACAATTTGAGCCCAGTAGGTGGCCAAGTTGATTGCGGCATCATGGCGGCATCAGTGGAATTCTTTAGGTCATTCTAATGATGGGATTGAGTGACGATAAAATATTACAATACGATATTGAACAGAGCATTTTGTCGACTTATTTTGAGTCCTAAGAGTCAGTCAACGTTTTCGTAGAGCCATAAATCCTAATAAACATACTGCAATTTGGGGATTCATTCAAAATTTATTTATGCGAAGTAACTTTTTGACCAGCACCTAAAAGGACCCCTTTCACCACTCAAACTCAAACTCAACTCAAAGCATTTATTTCAATTAAACCAATTACAGGCACTTTTTGAATTGTCAAGGGGTCGGTCAGTCAGAAAGATGAAGCTAGTTGCCCCTTCTTAGTGTTTGAGCTGGGATGAAGAAAAAATAACATAACATCACGCCTTGTTTGCTCGAAGGGTTGGGCAGAAGTTTACCTATAGTACAGCCACATTCGCAATAGTTGGCCAGGCTATTGCCATTCACATTGCAAGAAGAATTGCTATAATTTAAACATCTCAATGACATATATAAGTTCAAACAAAGCATGCCAAGATCTAGGCTATTGTAGTTCCAGTCTATGCAACTCCCAAAGAACCAAAACAGCTTACCGCAAAACTTGAACAACGGCTTATCGTTAGCGGAACCCTGGATTGTCGATAGTTTACCTGATTGGTAACACAACAACAATCAGGTAAGTATCGACAATCCGCGATTGTTGCCGATATGATCGTAACTCGTAAGGGTAAAGCCAGATTGGTACAGTAAGCTTTAAGCCTCGTATCCACTAGGCAACTATTGAAGCGCAACACGTGACGGTCAACATGTTCGGTAGCGTTGCACAACAGCGCGTGACGTTGCCAGCTGGAGCGTAATATGACGCGCGGCTTGTTGTTTGTTTCCGTGCAACAAGCAGTTGAGCATCAAATGTTGCCGAGTGGGGACGTGACGTATGTTGTAACGAACGTGCTCATTCGGGTAAAATTCGTAAAAGATCCATCAACCACACGGAGATCACTGAATACATTTTCTTTATTTTGTTAGTAATTTCTAATCCACCAACGTGTTTTTTTTCTTATTGATGCATTTTTCGATAAAATTATAACCATCGCTGCTGAAATCAACACTAGTAGGTACCTCTGGCGACATGTTGTCGACAACTGATCATGCGTAGACAGACAATGTTGCTAAACAAAAGACCGCGCTAATTTTCAACATGTTGAGCAACATGTTGTGCAACATGTCCCTCGCCAAATGTCACCTAGTGGATACGAGGCTTTACGTAGACCTGTATAGATACAGGTAAAGGGAATGGAATTTAAGGAGATATAAAGTAGGACGACAATGAAAGACTGTCTATTATTTGGTCCCGGTGGTTGCAAGCGCGACGGTAGAGCGTTATTAATTGAAGCGAGGATTCTTTCACCAACTTACTATGATGATACTGAAACAGTAGAATAAAATGGAAAATAGTGGTTTGCTATTCCAGATCATAGATCACTTCTTACGTACATAGCCCAAAGAATTGCCAAACTTAAGTAGCAGTAGGCAGGGCACATTGCTCGCAGAACAGGTCGCTGATGGGGCCGAAAGGTGCTGGAATGGCAACCGCGTCCCGGAAGACGTAGCGTTGGAAGCCCTCCCACAAGGTGGTCCGACGTCCTTGTGAAGGCCGCAGGAACCCGTTGGATGCGAGAAGCACAGAACCGGTCGAAGTGGAGGTGAGGTGGAGTGGAGGAGGCCTATGTCCAGCAGTGGACGTCTTTCGGCTGAAATGATGACCACTTCTGACCCTACTAAAAATAAATATTCAGTACCAGGATCCAGGATAAAGGAAGGACACCGATATCAAAAGGATGTGCTATAACGTATAGTTATATAGTATATAGTAGAGTTTTGAGGTTTGGTTGACTTTTTTGTAGTGTCTGTGGTTTTGATCTGATATGTTGCTAATTTCGTCTCCAATACCTAGATACCCTTTGCTTGTTTCAATCAAAGGCAAGGTGTCCACAATCAACTATTGTAAGTCAATACTATCGTTACGTTAAGTCTGTGTGGTGCCGGACTTAAAGAATACCACCACCCCTTACTTCCCGTGGGTGTCGTAAAAGGCGACTAAGGATCGTACCGGAGAATGGGCAGCAGCGTTCTCTATGTATTCCACCACCATACCATACTGCGATCGCCAACCCGCCTGCCAAGCGTGGCGATTATGGCAAACCCTCCCAAAATTGGGGGAGGCCTGTGTCCAGCAGTGGACGTCTATCGGCTGAAACGACGACTATCGTTACGACACTACCAGACTGTCGTTACGTTCTACGATAACATTGATCGCTGATAAAGAGAAGTTTACTCTAATGGCCGAACCCAATTACCTATCTATCACCAGATTTGGTATACCTCTAGTAGAAAAACCTGTCTATCTTTGGTTTTAGCGTCCCAATTCCATCAAAGGAATGCAATGCCTGGAAGTCTTTAAACAGACTCCGGACCCAGGTTGGCCGAAGCAAGGAAAACCTGTTCAGGTGGAGATTCATAGACTCCTCCTCCTTGGAGTGTAAATGTGGTGCTGTTCCACAAACGATGAGACACTTAATAACGTGTCCTGCATGTCCTGTTAGCTACACGTTACAGGAACTGGTGGACGCTGGTGAAGGTTCCAAACAAGTAGTCGAATTCTGGGCCGAGTCCATTTAGATTGCTATCGACACGCTAAGAAGAAGAAGACGTCCCAATTATCTATATTAGTAGCGATCTGTATGATTATAATATTATACTAGCAGTTATGATTATACTGGCTACCATCATTAGCGATCTGTTTTTAACTGAAAATAGGTTATTGGGTTTGGGAGGGGCCCGTGACTAAATAATAACAGCCGCACAGGTCGATCGATCAGGTTAAGCTATGCTTGCCGCTTTTGGTCTGTACATGGTGACCATCTTTACATACCGAGACCCCTCCGTGTCTCAGAAAGCACGCTAAGCCGTTGATCCCGGCTGTCATTGGTGGATCTTTGACAGTCGTTACGGGTAGTCAGAAGCCCAAAAGTCTGACAACCAGTCTTACCAAGGGGTATCATAATTACCCAGTAACTGGGTTGTGCAGGTCAGATAGGCAGTCGTTCCATGTAAAATACTGGTATTCATCTGCATCCGGTTAGACAGGCAGCCGACCCCAACATATTTGGGTAAAGGCTAAGCTGATGATGATGAGGTTATTGGGTTTAGCCGTAAAACAACTGTTGTTTTCATCACGAAGTCTCGTTTTATGAGGATCTCAATGCTGCAAGTGGTTATCCCTATGATTTTGGTTCCCTGTTTGGAAAACCTGCTGCTAATAACCACACAGACTTACGTGTCGGTCGTGGGTTCGCACTGTATGTAATGTATTTCATCACCACTGCTCTCAAAATGATGAAGGAAAACATTGTGACGAAACTGGCATATCCTAAAACCAAAAATTTTAAGACATGTGACATCTACCACCCACTTGAACTGTCCGCGTGGTGGGTTACTGTGCTGCCCGTGCCCACTCCCTCTCATAGAGAGGCGGCCTGTATCCCAGGAGTGGAAAAGTGGAATCAGGTATTAAACGTAAAATTATGACGTCTCCAGAACGCATGTGGATACTGCATATGTACTGAATCCATGCTAAATTAACTAATAATTAACGGAATTTCCACTTTATTTTCTAATTGCGACGTTGCGTTAGATGATAGCTGCATCTAACACAACCTCCACCTAATCAAGCGGCAAAGCCTCCACAATCTATTATTGTAGCTGCAGATAAAATCGTAAGGGTAGTGTCTGACTGCCGCGGTAACATTCCGTCGCCGCTCGCGAGTCATCATAACTCAATCGAACAGGGATCTTGATTGCGCTGCTGGCCATGGAGGCGGTAGGGTTAGCAGAGAAATCGAGATGACGGTTTACCAGAAAATTGTGAAGAAGAAAATGTGAAAGATAGTGCAATCTGTTGATATTGATAAGGCATCGAAGTCCAGAAAACACTGAGTGAGTCTATTGTCCAATTACCAGACCCAAATACAGACAGCTGCTACTGAGAATCCCGATGGAACATTCCGATAAGTAGCACTGACCTGAGGGGCTACAAAGTGACATTCTATCAGCGAAAACGATGATGGCTAAGTCAAAAATGTATGAACTGACATTAGCTACCGAAAAGCTAATGTCAATCCTATTGAAAGTCGATGTAGAAATACTAAACGCTTTGAAAGCAATTGCCACTTGTCTAGGTCCTCTGGATCTGGGGATGGAACCCAGTACTCCAAGGTCAGCAGTCGTGCTTTCGAGCACTAAATCACCGAGGCAGTATTTTTGTTATGTTTGAGTCAATAAAATATTTACCCTTTTCTTTACCTCAATAAAAAACAGTTATTTATTTCACAATAACATAAAAACTTGTTTGCCAACCATACACAGTAAACTAAACGAGTCGCATGCCTTTCCGGATTCTATCTGTGAGTCTGTGAGCGCAAATCTCGGAAACTGAGTTAGCTAGAACAAATTTCAATGCTACTTAGTAATTGTCGGTGGACTTGCATTTTGTTGACTAGTTGAATATCGTGGGTTTGTTTGAAGTTTGAACTTTAGAGTTGGAGATAAGCTATTTTATTTAGAAATATTTACAAGATGGGACTTCGGGTATAAAACCCAAATTGTGATTTAAAATAGAGCAAAGTGATTATGATGATGAGATAAATCTCAGAAGTTTAGCCAGAGACCAAAACCAAAGTTTGTTGCAAAACTTGGGTTAACTTGATATTGGATTGGATATTTAAACTGAGGTTTACATAGGAATAATGGTTTGAGTACTTATTAAAATTACTGTCATAATTCATGGCAAAACAGCTACAAAAATCTGATTTTTACATCATCACCACTAAGATAAAATTTTGTGACAGACGAACAGACATCGTACGTAGATTTAGATTCGCATAGAGATTGCAACTTTTGTAATATGCTAGAAGTGAGTGGTCAAGTGCCTAAGTCGGGAGCCGCGTGACGACTCCCGGTCACCGTAGGCGCGGGCCTGCGGGCGGAGAATAATGGGTAGCTCACCGTCCGATCAGGACCAGGCCCGTGCCGGACGACGCGTACGTGTTCCACGCGCGCCTCAAAGAGATGTCAGCAATAGAGAAGGGCAGCGGGATTGTCCGAAAGGGTTACCGCTGGCCCGGAACATAAAGGGCTAAGGAAGGAACACGGGTGGGTTTTAGTCAGTAAGAGTCTGACACTCCGTTCCGCTCCACCCAGAGCGGGAGGAGTCATTTGATGATTTCCCATCCGCAAAAAAAAAAAGTGCATATGAAATATAGTGACGTCAATGACACAAACAGACAAACAGACACCAAACAAAGCATCCCTAAGTGTGACATTATGCCTATAAATGTCCATCTTTGGCACATCCGCGATGCACACGCCAATGTAAATGATTTCTTGGACAAGACATGGACGGACTGGACATCACTTGTCCAATGTCCATTAATAGAGATTGAGGCACAAGGCATAAATATTGATGGCATTAACTTATGCAGACCTAATGAGATTGAAAACAATGAATTTAATTAGATGGTTATTGTCCTTTGACGGTTATTGTGTTGCATGTGATCAAAGGATCATCGGACAAAGTGTTATTGGGTTTTCCATTACGAATTTCTTAGTATACAGTCCGGAGTTTGGAAGTTGGTGGTGTGATACCCCCGTGCCTCGGAAAGCACGTAAAGCCGTTGGTCCTGCGCCTGATCTCTCTTCGGTCGTGTCGGATTGCCGTCCTATCGGACATTGAGAGTAAGGGAAGAGAGAGAGAGTGCACCTGTATCTGAATTTTTTTGTGTAGGAGTCCTGTATAAGTGTTCTGGAACATTCGAGACGACATCACGGGGGAAGGCGGGTCATGTGAGTGGATAAAATCTCTTACGCCGAAGGCTGATCTCCGTTGAGATTGGTCACCATAGCCGAAATTTGGTCTGGAGGCCATTATTTATTGTCCTTTGTGATAGGCTGCCATTCGAAGATCTTGGACAGTCTTTACGGGAAGTCAGGAAGCCCGAAAGTCTGACAACCAGTCTTACCACGGGGTATCATGTTGCGCAGTAACTGGGTTGTGGAGGTCAGAAAGGCAGTTGCTCTATGTAAAATACTGGTATTCATCTGCATCCGGTTAGACAGGCAGCCGACCCCAACATATTTGGGGTCTTACTTGTATTCCTACATCCAGTTAGACTGGAAGCCGACTCTAACATCGTTGAGAACAGGTCAGTGTGATGAAAAAACACTTAAGATTTTTAACTTGGCACGTTGTAACTCAATGTCATATGCGATTTTGGTACATAATTCGTCTCTCCTCTCAGACAGTAACAATAAAAGTGATTATAAAAGTTGTCTCAAGGAAGTATTCATCAACATCCTAACTAGTTTTTTTATTACAAAATAATCTGCAACCACCAAAATTATTCAACTTGTCACATATTTTAAGTTTGCGGCATTTTTCAACAACTGCATGCTAGGAACCTTTTCATCAATACTGTTATTGGTTCCATCGCTAGATTTCGTGCTGTACTTATGCAGGTACTACAAAATTGCACAAGAAATTGTTGAACAGTAATTGTTAAAGTTTAGTGGAGTATTAAAATCCACTAAACTTCATTCAGGGTCATTAACGTTAAAGAACATCTGTGGGTATAATAAGGCCGATCTTACATTGGAAGCGGAGTCGATCTGGCCACCAGACCCGACCCGGCCAGACCAGACCAGCCGAAACTCTAGCTAGTTTTCAGCCAGGAGCGGAAGAACCAGTACTGTGCCAACTCTCGATGAGGATAGATGTCTATTACAGTAGAAAAATGGACGACGAACTAATTGATTTCATGTTACCTATTGGACAGGAATATATTATTAAACTCGCATAAGGCATAAAAGAAAATGGGTGAATGAGTATGTATGTGAAATTAATATAAAATAAATTCCGCACACCAGAACTTTTTACTCTGACTGTATTTTAAGGTGTGTGTTAGGTAGCGTTACCAAACGGGAGCGTTCCCAAACGGGAGTAACCCGTATTCAAACCTATTTATGTACCTATTTGTGTACCTAGTTTTAATAGTTTTTTTTATCAATTTTCCTCTCAACCAAAGCACCTGCCATCCAATCTCTTCACCACCCTTAGTTGACTGGTAGAGAATGCCTAAGGCATTAAGTCCGCTTTTGTACCTTTTTGTGCGAATAGTTTAAATAAATAAATGGGTTCATGAGTCCAATGAAGACCACCGTCGAAGTGAATTTTACACAACCTGCGTACCTATGCGTAGTCACCCTGATGAATTAAAAAAATATCATAGAATGATGTTAAAACGCAACACCTCGACCAAAGCTTCCATGCAAATGAAAGGAAAAACAAACCTTTTTGATTGTTGTCAGACTAGTTCAGACCCGACTCCCCTCACGGAACAAGCACTGGCTCCAGTGTAGGAGGGGGGACGGTGCGTCATGTGTTTGTTTTGTTCAGACCCGACCCAGACCGTCTGGTCGGGAGAAATTCCGCTTCCAATGTAAGACCGGCCTAAGGCTAAAATAAAATCACATAACCACCGACCATATGAAGCAATTACCGAGATCGAAAATGCCGTTAATTCTTACAGCTGAGCTCATGATAAGAAATGGTAATCATATAAATTCTCAACAAGGCCTTTCAATAGCTGTTAATAACACTAATTATTGTTAATAAAGCTGCCAGTTTGTTAAGTTACTAATTAATCCGGAATAAACAATAGACCATTAGCGAATCTTCACGTAAAACTATAATTAAGGGCCAGACAGGGTAATTGAAGTCCTTTTTTAGGGTTCCGTACCTCAACAAGAAAAACGGAACCCTTATAAGATCACTTCGTTGTCCGTCTGTCTCTCCGTCGGTCGCGACCCTCTCAGGAACGCGAGGAGTTACCAAGTTGAAATTAATATCAAATACTCAGGGCTGCAAACCTTTGAAGCAGTGAAAATATCAAACTTCTAAGTTAACGCAATCAAAAGATGCGAGCGTTTATGTTCCGGAATCAAAACCTATAGGGTACTTCCCGTTGACCTAGAATCATGAAATTTGGCAAGAAGCAATGTCATATAGTACAAGTAAACGAAAAATTCCGAAAACCGTAATTTTGTAGTAACAAAAAATCCCGTGATAAACTATTTACATACCTACAAATTTGTACGGAACCTTCGGTGCGCAATTCTGCCTCGCACTTGACCGGTTTTTTTGTCACTCTGGATGGGATAATTCTGTTTTTATCACGTTTCATCGGACAATCAGTTTTATGATAATTTATTATTTTATTTATTGCATATAATTATTATACCTACTGGTGTTGAGATAAGAAGCTCCGGCTATTGAGTTAGCAGTTCCCTTAATCAGGGATTCAAGATCAAGGCTTTTGGTTAATAGCGTTTACGCCGTACGGCATTTCAAACCAACTTTCAAGCCCTTATTTTTCGAAATGTATGAACTGATTTTAATGAAACTTCATACGAATAAGCAGGATACAAAGGTCTAAAAATTAATTTAAAAAATAAAAAAACCCTACTGCGAAACTGAAAAGCTACAACAAGCCCATTTTAAATTAAATAAAAGTTGGAAGCAGGCGGGACCCATTTGAATTTGAAAATACAATAAAAATGATGTGGGTCCCGCCTGCTTCCAACTTTTATTTAATTTAAAATGGGCTTGTTTGTAGCTTTTCAGTTTCGCAGTCGGGTTTTTTTATTTTTTTAATTAATTTTTTTATTTCCAGCTTTTTAGTTTACAAATGTGAAAGATTTCGCAAACGATTTAGTTCTTTGTACTTGTTTTTTTACGTTTTGTCACTTCGAATTACTTTTAACCATATAAGTTATATATATTTTTGTAATCACCTTTTAAAACCCTTTATTTTGATACCTCACTCGATAGGTTTCGAGAAAAAAAAAATTTTTTGAAGACATATTGCGCCATAAATCGGCCATTTTATTTTTTTTTTTCAATTTTTATATACCCAGTGTCACTCTCACAATTAAGACGAATCTAACGGCACCTCTCAAGCTGAAATCGATCAAGCCGTTTAGGCTACAGAGCGTGCCAAAGAAATATACATACATACATACATACATACACTCGAAAAACATAACCCTCCTTCTGACGCAGTCGGGTAAAAAGTTAGTTGAGAACATTTTCGGAAAATAGTGTTACAGCCAAATTAGACCGATTTGAAATTTTCCATAGAAACAGAGACTTCCAGTTATCTTTTTTTAAATAAGACATGTCGAAAATGTTCTCTACTTACTTTTTAGACCTTTGTATCCTGCTTATGCGTATGAAGTTTCATTAAAATCGGTGTATTCAAGGGCTTGAAAGTTTGTATGAAATGTCGTACGGCGTAAATGCTCTTAAAACATTTCCGTGATAGTCCAGAACATTTTTAATACCTGGCAAACTGTTGAATTGTGTGAAAGTGGTAATTTAGCAGTTTATTCTATTTTTAACCGACTTCAAAAAAGGAGGGAGGTTTCTCAATTCGACCGTATATACAATGTGTCCGGTCATGGACTAGCGATATTCTAGGTACTTATATAGCAACTATTCTAGTACACAAATTCACTACACACTAGGGTCCAATCTGCTTCCCCGATATTTGGCAGTCGTTTTGTTGAGATATTCTCTACGTGTGTACAAAGAAAACATATCTCTCAAAGTTTTGGTCCTACTGATATAAAAGTAGGCTTATTCGGAGGATAACAATACTGCCTATCGTTTCCATTACGATCCAATGGGTTCACATTTTCGTAAATTAAAAAAAAAAAACTCCAAAAAAAATTTTCAAAAAATTATGCCAATCAACAATTATTGTAAATTACTGCAAAAACAACCCCTATCACCCTTTTTATTTTTTTCCTAGATCGACAGATTTTGAGCTAAGTTACAATACAACATTAAATTAACATTAATATTTTAGTGAATTGGACCCTAGTGTATAGTGTATTTGTGTACTAGAATAGTTGTTATATAAGTACCTAGAATATCGCTAGTCCATGACCGGACACATTGTATATATTTTTTTTTTATGTTTTTTCGCGGATAACTTCGTCGTTTATGAACCGATTTTGATTATTCTTTTTTTGTTGGAAAGGGGATATGCCAAGGGTGGTCCCATGATAAGGAAATCAGGATCTGATGATGGCATCCCAGTGAAATCGAGGGGAGTTTTCGAAAATCGTAGGAGCGACTAGTGTGTTTGTTAATTTTTTCATTAAGTATTTTAAAGCACTACAATTTGATGAAGGCCTGGAGTCGATCTGATGATGGAGCCGAAAGACAGTCGAGGGGACTCCTCAACGATTTACAGCAGTTACCTTGTGTTTGGGCTTGATTAATTTGTATTGATGTGAACTTTACACCTAGATGGGTTGCGACTGTCATTAGGGGTCTGATGATGAAGACGAAGGACAATTAAGGGAACTCCTCAACAGTTTACAGTAGCTACCTTGTGTATGTTCACCGATTACTCGAAGACGGCTGGACCGATTCCAAAAGTTCTTTTTTTATTTGAAAGGGTATACTCTCGAGGTGGTCCCATTATCGTCAAGTTGGAATCTGATGAGAGGATTCTATGGAAATCGAGGGAAACCCTCAAATTTTGTAGGGAAAGCTACAGCAATTTGGATATTTTTTAAAGTAACTTGAGCATTTGCTCTCGAAAATCATCACTTGGTAAAGTGGAGCTGATGATGAAGATCACAGATGGCCATCGGAACTACTCACCGACAAATATTTCACGGGTTGCGATTCGATTACTTTAATATGGTTGTTAAGCAATTTATGCTCGTCACAATGCGTATTGCGAGTGATTGTTGAGGATCTCCTGGTTCTTACCGGGAGAACTCCTCGACAATTAACGTCCCAGCATCGGGAAAAGCAATATTTTGTAAAAGGTGATGAACAGTTGGCATTAGGCTTTTGTAACTTAGATAAACTACAAACTGACCCACTAAAAAGTGAAAAATAAAAACATTTTTACAAAAAAAAACAACCGACTTCCAAAAAAACACTACAAATTGAAAAATAACTTTAATTTCGGAAGTCGGTGTCAATAAACGAAAACGCGGAACAAAAGACACCGACTTCCGAAATTAAAGTTATTTTTCAATTTGTAGTGTTTTTTTGGAAGTCGGTTGTTTTTTTGTTTTGTAAAAAAGTTTTTCTTTCTACACCTCTAACGAGGTAGGTTGTTGGTTTTCTTTTAGATATAATGTACTGTAGCTGCGCCCCGCGGTATCACACGCATAAGTGTCGCTCCCATGGAAATATCGGGATAAAAACTAACCTATGTCCTTCCCCGGGATGCAAACCATCTCTCTGCCAAATTTTGTCGAAATAAGTGTCGCTCCCATGGAAATATCGGGATAAAAACTAACCTATGTCCTTCCCCGGGATGCAAACCATCTCTCTGCCAAATTTTGTCGAAATCCGTTCAGTGGTTTAGGCGTGAAAAGATAACATACAGACAGACAGAGTTACTTTTGAATTTATAATATTAGTATGGATGTCTTACCTCTCGTACTCTCCTCATCCCAAGATTATGTTGTAATTAGGTTCTGTACCTGAAAGAAGAAAAACACAGGAATTAATATTGAGAACTGCCGGTCTATAATTTTGTTTATCATATGTATCGTTGAGAGTAGGTACTTAAAACGTTACTCAAAATAACGTTACGCATAGTTCCTGTACCGGTAATTTATACCGTTCCACCAGGATCGTCACAAAATTAATTCCTTGGCTATTAACGATGACAAACGGAACGAAATCTTAAACTGT
The DNA here is from genome assembly GCA_916614155.1 of Mesoligia furuncula. Taxonomy (NCBI): domain Eukaryota; kingdom Metazoa; phylum Arthropoda; class Insecta; order Lepidoptera; family Noctuidae; genus Mesoligia; species Mesoligia furuncula. The sequence goes on from OU744808.1 coordinate 23,357,063, forward strand.
TCACTAACAATATTATCAATATATCGTTATTAGTATAACGATAATAATAACGTTATTCATTTCGACTTACAAGATGACGAAAATGACGAAAAAGCAAAAAGCATAAGCTTAAAGTTACTGATACCTATAACGTTACTTTTAATTTTTTTTTTTTGTAACATTATTGATATTTTTATTAGGTATAAGTATCGTTACAAATTTTGGAACGATATACGATAACATTAGTGGTAACGGAACGAAATTAATTTCATTTTCAGGTCCCTGGCTTAGAGCATTGGTGGCCCAGTGAGAGCACGCGTTGATGTCTTTATAACGGCCAAAACTTCAAACAGAGGCGTCGGTTACGGTAACAGTGTCGCGAGTTCAATGGTTTTTTCCCATCTCAAAAAATTCCCAACGCGCCTAAAGAAGTTTTCACTTTAAAAAATCTGTGGTAATCTCTTATATATACATTTCGATGGGTATTCTGTTATACAACGATACACTGGGGCAAAAAAAATCAAGTATCGGATACCACTATTGCCTCGTGTACGAGAGACTTTATTTTTATGCAACAATAAATAAATAATCTAACAAGTTAATATACATAAAACAAGAGCTGTGCACTTAGTGCAGTGATTAACCAGTTTAAACAACAACAGTAGGTATTAAAATAAACCATGTTATTGATAACGTCGGGTTAATTAAGTTGTTTCGTTAAGACGATATTTTATTTTAACTTGAATAGATTTATTGATCAATACTTTAATCCTAACTAATATTATAAATGCGAAAGTAAGTTTGTTTGTTACCTTTTCACGCCTAAACCACTGAACCGATCATCCTGAAATTTTGCATATACGTTTTCAGGTGTATAGTAACGGACATAGGGTATCTTTCATCCCGAAAAAACGTGCTGTTCCCGAGGAAAACAACAATAACGTTATTATGATGATAGATACCGCCACGTGTCTTTCGAATTAAAAACAGGACAACGTCGCGTCTGTCGGGTCAGCTAGTAATATTATAAATGTGAAAGTGAGTCTGTCTGTCACCTCTTCACGCTTAAACCGCTAAACCGATTTAGATGAAATTTGGTATAGTGATAGTTTGAGTTCCGGGAAAGGACATACATAGTTTTTATCCCGATATTCTCACGGAATCGACACATAATGCGGGTGAAATCGCGTGGAGCTGCCAGTTGGTTATAAAACATAGTAATCCACTGGACTTCTTATAAATTTGACATTTATTTTAATTGAATTATGTTTTCGTTGGTGTAGTAGTCGAAAGCTTTCTGTTGAGCATGAGTTTACTGTTGAGGGTTCGATTCCCAGATCGGCCAAAGTGTTATTGGGTTTTTGTATGGAAATTCTCAGTAGCAGCCGGGAGGCTGGATTTGTGCCTGGTATGGCAATAGGCTCGCCCTCTAATACATGGGGCTTAAACAGCGAAATGTGGGATTAGATACATCTCTGACTGACCCTTCGGGGATTACGGGCGTGATGTCAAAGTCAAAGTCAAATAATTTATTTAAAATAGGCACATCAAAGGCACTTTTGAACGTCAAAAATTACAACTAAATAGAATTGATTCTAGTCGCCCATTCCAAAAGGTAGTTTTCGTATGGAGGAGAATGGGCAAGAAACTCCACCGTTACTCTTTTAAAATGTTTTACAAGGTTTGTATACCTAATGTGGAGGAATAATATTAATCTACCACAAAAGGTAAAAAGAATAATTAACAATGAAGCAATGACAGGTAAATCAAATAAGTGATAGATACATGGTGCTCACATGTTTACAAATTATTTACAAATATTGTGAAAGTAGATGATTTTCCTTGAATTTTAACAAGTGTGTGAGTCACTGTAGAGTCAGATTGTAAAAATCCATCTCATAAAATTTAAAAATATAAATTAAATTAAGAACCAGTTTGATGTATGTGGAAGGCTCCAACACTTCCAACAGCTTTATGTTAAAAAGCCTTATTTTTTGCCCAACATAGCACTTTTGAAAGACAAAATTTTGGTTTTGCTTTTTTGGCACTTAGCCCATTTGTAAATACCACGCCTCAAATAATCAAAGTAATTGACAATAGACAAATAATTACTTGTTGAGTAGCTTAACTCTAATCTAAATTTGATAAATATTTAACGTACATAGGTACGTACATATGTGAAATTTATACCTATACGTATTATTACTTACTTTAACACAGTAAATTCTCTGTTTCTTCGTAAGACATACTTTGGAAAGCATCCTTGAGGATTATCTTACAATTTGTAGGTATAGTTCAGAGAATAAATCAAACTATTATCATACTATTATCTCATGTAAACTATGCTCCATGCAAAATACTGGTATTCAGCTGCATACGGATAGACGGGAAGCCGACCCCAACATAATTGGGAAAAAGCCAGGCAGATGATGATCATACTATTATCTCACTATTCGCTATTGGCCATGCCAGTTATATTTTCTTTTAGCGCCTTTTCCCAACTATATTGGTGTCGGCTTCCAGTCTAACCGGATGCAATTGAATACCAGTATTTTACATCGAGCGACTGCCTATCTGACCTCCAAAACCCAGTTACTGGGTAATACTTATATCCTTGGAAAGAGTAGTTGTCGGAGATTAGGGCTTCTGACGACCCGTAACGACTATTAAAGATTCACGAATGACAGCCGGGACCAACAGCTTAATGTGCTTTCCGAGGCACGGAGAGAACTCGGGGAAAAGGGCTATCGTCCCCTTGGTAAGACTGGTTGTCAGACTTTCGGTCTTGTTGCTTTCTGTCTATCCATTGTTAAAAACAAAATTCAGGTTTTATTCCCTCATAATTATGATGATAATTAAGTGCAATGTCATCACAATTAATATCATATACTTCCACTAAACAATTGGTGCCAGATCACATTTGTTACAACCAGCTGGAGGAATGTTCTTGCACGAATTGTCTTAATGCTGAAGCTGTTCCTAATAATAAATAGTAAAGTATATAATAATAAGATAATATGTCAAAACATAAAAACAAATAATAATACCACTGATCTTGGTAACCAATCCACTTTAGCCACCCAAACCAATAGTCCAACTTTTTATTTTTCTCCTGCAATAGGTGTGTTCGGCTGTCCTCGGATTGTACTCGGTTTTAATGTATATCCGATATATCACTGAGTGATGGCAAAGTATTCTGTTTGTGTTTTGTTTTCACTTCTGTCGGCACTCCTGGATTGCCACTATTTTTTTTTTTACTAACAATCAAGTTCCCACTGCTGGGCAAAGGCCTCCCTAATCTCTTTCCACTTCTATCTGACCCGAGCTGCCAAGGACCAATCTTTATTAAAAGAGTCCTGGGGGCCTAAAAAGGCCACTTTGGCAGAATCATGAAACGGTAACATAATGAATCATAGTATAGCAAAGACAGTCCGTGTTTTACTTTTTTTCGCTGCACTACGTATAATCGAAGAGATTAGGATTGGATTGATTGGTATTTTAGCACAGACAAAAAAAAATAACTGAAAAATCCTTCACCAATGGGACTTGATACGATTAATGTAACAGTGAACTGTCCATTATGATTCAAAATGTTATCCTTTTATGATTCTGCCAAAGTGGCCTTTTTAGGCCCTCTGCTCTTACCGCCATCTCTTGGCTTGCCATGTCGCGTGCCGCGTCTGGGCTTGCCGTGATGTCTTTTACATCAGCTATTTAGTGCGTTGGCCATACGACTACCTGTACGACAGTTTCGTTCAAAAACTCGACATGCCATAGTAATGCTCGTGTAACATCGTACGTACCAACAACCATGACAATTTCCTAATGAATTCTAACAATTAGTCAGCACGAACTGCATTTGATCGCGATGACCCTAATGCTTAACAAACTGTTTATTTTGAGTCCCTAGCTCAATGGATGTGACCTCAATTAACACTATGCTGTAATTATAACGATATGTTAGCTACTGGAGAGTTTTACTGTAGTATAATTATGGAGAACAAGGTTTTTTTGTTTGTTAGTGTGACTATGCTCTATAGAGAGAGCGTAGTAGCTCCTAGGTCAGCGGGGTAATTGCGTACAGTCAACAGCAAAAGTAGATGATCAAAATCAGAAATTCAATACTAATGAACGGAGTTCGCGTCAGAACTGTGTGGCGTCGAAGTGATTCAAACCACTCAACCCCACATCAACGCCACACAGAAATCACTTCGACGCCACACAGTTCTGACGCGAACTCCGTTCATTACCTACTATTGAATTTCTGATTTTGATTATCTACTTTTGCTGTTGACCTGGCTTTCATTTTGACAGTTCATTGTGTTATTTACATTGTTGAGCAGACAAATTTTTCGAACATATAAAGCAATAGATTAAATAATAATTAAAATATAAACCAATATGCTTCAAAATGATGCTCATTGAAGTTTGTTTTGTGTTACGCAATTAGGGTCCAGTCGTCAGTTTCATGTTCAAAAATAGATTTCGTAAACGAAACGGTTTTTTTTCTGTGTATGTCGGTACACTTTGACAGCTGTCATGATTAACGAGGACAAAAAGAACCTAATTGCCTTATTCTGTACCTAGGTACCTCCTTACTAAATCTTATTAAAATAAAATAGAAAACGCACACTTCCTAACTGCTGTTTTTCTAATGTTTCAATTATTCTATCTTTTTGAAATCGTCTGTCAAACTGTATCAGAATCAATCACTCTATCTGTAATCTTTCAAAACTCCCAAAATAGACTCAAAGTAATAAATTAATTTACGTAAGTATCGCCCTTACGTTCTACATCAAGAACATTTAAATACATTTCAGTACAAAGAGCTCATTCAGTACTGCTTTTAATAAACTCTTAGTCCAGATCAAGTTACGTTTATTTTAGCCTTAATAGGGCTGGCACTGTCTTGAGATCATCAATTTTGAGAAAATAAATAAAACGATATAAGTATTCCAAAACAGCACCATAGTTGCGTTATATACTTCCTATCACAATCCGAGGGCTTTGAAGGATATTGCTAATCCATTGCTTCATAAGTTTGAAATATTCGACTGCTCAACAACGTAAATAATGCAATGAACGTGGCTAAACTGTCAAAATGAAACCCCTTGCGATCAATTGTCATTTTTATGTGTTAATAACGCCTCAGATTACATAACACGGTAATCGTTGATATTCACTATGCAAATGACTATAGAACCTAATAGGCAAAGCAAAGACGAGCCCCCTAAATCCTTAAAAACCTAAAAATAGAAAGGAAAGGCAAATGCGGTTCATGGGATATAGCCCGCTGACAGACAGACGCACGAACAGCGGAGGAAAAATATGGAGATGGGTTGGGAATCCGATAATATAACAGTAATTTTAAAAAATCTTTTAGAGGAAGTTTGGCAGCCCTAAATGGCAAAAGTACTTCTCATTAAAATCTAATAACTGTAGACATGATCGTCTTTATATAAAGTGAAATATCTGAGAGGAGCGAAGTTGCAATGAAGGCAAATTGACGGCTGATGAAAACATGCAACGTTCACAACTACATTGGTCTTAATTATTTAAATTATGGAAGTACTAGTTCTTAGAAATTACGTGTGGTCTTAAGACTATAGCAGAATTTATCATAAGATGACTGGGCGACCAGTGTTTCTTGGCTCGTGGTGAAATGTGCAACAAAATTGACTTGCACTGAATGATAAAGGAAAAATGTTAGAAACTACACCGGCGCGGTGCAGTGCTGGGAAACTAGCAGTGGCGAACGCAGAACAACCATGAGCTCTACGAGATTTACGACGAGCCTAATTTTATTAAAACCAATAACGATGATGACGACGACGACGACGACGACGACGACGTTGATGACGATGTCTTCAATGGGCAGGACATGTCGCAACAATGGACGAGGCCAGAGCACCCAAATGTTTACTATCAAGTAAGTAAACGAAATGGCCCGAGAAGGTGGATGGCGCTGGAGACCAAGATTTAAGAATTTATAAACTTTAAATAAAGTGACCTAAAAAATTCTCACGCTCATGTTGGAGAAATATACTTGACCAGTCTAATACCAGCGGCTGCAAAGCCTTAGATGATGATGATTAATATTATAGTAGACAGTATATTAGTGGTACCAAATTTGACATTGACAGCATCTTTATGTTGTAACAGTAGCGATGATTTTCGTAGAGCAAGTGTTACTTTGTAGTTGTTGTGTTTTTGTAGTTGTTTTTACAATTTCTCAGGCATTCCCAACCAGCGCCACCTATAGGTCAAGTTTTACTGGTCGCACAGTAAGGAATTATGTCAGGATCATGACTTATTTGACTGCCTGACATCAGTGATGGTGTCAACTTATTGTGTCAGACACGAGATAATAATAGAGTTTTGTCATTGTGATGGGAAACTGCATTAACAGTCTGTCTTTAAAAGTTAATTACCACTTATGTTATAAAATTAATAAATCTGTCATCATTCGCCATAACTTATGGCCAATGATGACAGATATATTAATTTGCCCATTATGGCCCATAAGACATATATTGCTGTAGATGACACAACTGAGAATTGATAAATGATAAATGATTTTATTTTTGTAAGTAGGTTTGTACAAACACTTTTACACGTCAATCATGTTTTTTTTTAAACTAGATGAAGTCGGCATTTTTTATCTAACTACTCTGAGAAGAAACGCCGAAACAAACTCAGAGGTCACAGTCTCTTTTAAAGTCCAGACATAATCTTGGTCAGGTTATATGAAGACCATGTAGATCGAAGTCTGAGATGGTCTTTTGAGGAAAGAACCACACAGATTGAGAGGACCTGTCCAGTCAGTGCACGCATTTGGCAGAAATCGTGCAGCTCAACTCAAAACCTAAGGAGCTCAACGATTCGACGAACAATACCAAAGAAAGGACATTTGGGTAGGCCACATAAATTACTCAAACTGCCAGACAAGGAAGATGAAGATAGTTTGTTACGCAGTTGGGGTGCAGTATGAAGATTTTTCAATCAACCCCTTAACGCCACGGTGACTAAATTTAACCAGTATTTATTTAATTATTTTGAGGAAGAATGTCTTATAATATCAAATTACTAAGAATTTTGCAAGTTCATGATACCTTTTGAATTCTCTGAAAACGACTAATTAATTCCTTTCAGATAAACGGTCCATCCTTTGTGCATTAAGGGCAATGAATCATAAAATATGATGTCAAGTTTCACCAGAATATGATTCAGTGTCCGCATGATAGTAAGCCAGGTATTCCTTTGTCATGAGTTAGTAGTAACACTATTGTCCTTCACTACTAGCTTCTGCCCGCGACTTCGTCCGCGGGAAATTACTTATCACACTAATATTATAAAGGCGAAAGTTTGTGAGTGTGTGTGTGAGTGTGTGTGTGTGTTTATATGTTTGTTACTCCTTCACGCTCAAACGGCTGGACCAATTTTGATAAAATTTTGTATGGAGGTAGCTGACACCCTGGATTAACATATAGGCTACTTTTTATCCCGATATTCCCACGGGATCGACAATTACGCGGGTGAAACCGCGGGGCGCAGCTAGTAATATTATAAAGGCGAAAGTTTGTGAGATGTTTGTTACTTCTTCACGCTCAAATGGCTAGACCAATTTCGATAAAATTTTGTATGGAGGTAGCTGTCATCCTGGATTAACATATAGGCTACCTTTTATCCCAATATTCCCACGGGATCGACATTCACGCGGGTGAAACCACGGGGCGCAGCTAGTCACACTAATATTATAAAGGCGAAAGTTTGTGAGTGTGTGTGTATTTATATGTTTGTTACTTCTTCATGCTTAAACGGCTAGACCAATTTTGATAAAATTTTCTATGGAGGTAGCTGACACCCTGGATTAACATATAGGCTACTTTTTATCCCGATATTGCCACGGAACGACATTTACGCGGGTGACACCGTGGGGCGCAGCTAGGTTTAACATAAAATATATCCTAAAGTATCCGTCACGAGAAGCTATACATTTTGTAAACACACATTCAGGGCTTCACAACCTTTGGACCAAATAAAAAAAAAACAGTTTTGTAATCTCTCTGGAAGATCTCACTGCCTCATTACTTCGTTTTCGCTTAGCGTTCTTTCTGACTGTTTTTTATTTTTCCTCCTTTTTACCTTCCTCAAGAATTAGGCTATCACGTATACAAAAAGAATTAAAAAAAAAAAATTCAAAACGACTCCAGTTTCAGAGATTAACGCAATCAAACAAACAAACATTTGTTTTAGCTTTATCATTAGTATACTAGCTTCTGCCCGTGGCTTCACTTGCGTGGGTGTTGAAATTTATCACACAGGAACTTGCTACCGGGATAAAAGTGTCTTTGTCTTTCCCCAGGATGCCATCTGTCTTCTTGTCAAATTTTATCGAAATCCTTTCAGTGGCTTAGGCGTGAAAAGGTAACATATAGACAGAGTTACCTACTTTCCAATTTATAATTACTTAGCTGCGCCCCACAGTTTCATCTGCGTAAGTTTCGATCCCTTGGGAATATCGGGATATTCCCTATCTATTCGGGATTATCCTATGTCCTTTCCCGGGACTCAAACTATTTTCATCTAAATCGGTTCAGCGGTTTAAGCGTGAAGAGGTAACAGACAGACACACTTTCGCATTTATAATATTAGTTTGGATGGATACAGAAGATATAGTATAGATACTAAGCTAAGAGAACAAAAAGATAATTGTATCACTTAGACACACACACACACAAACCACAATAGAACTAATAACTAATGCTAGATGACAGGTAGACTAGATGCGGGAGGCGAAAAAAAACTAAGCCATTAAAACGCACTTTAGATTGTCACCATTTACAAGAAAATAGAATTGGTTATATTTCCTGCTCCGTCTCCAAAGTGTAGATTTGTATGGAGAAGAAAGAGCCCAACTCTTTTGTTACGTACTCTTCTAAAAATCTGCATTTTGCTCTTAAAGACTCAAAAATGATTTCTTCCCTTCTCTTTCGCCCCAAAACACGTGATTTCCTCTCCATCCGAACCATTAAGTACAGAACACGAGTTTAAAACCGTCACCTCTCAGCTGCATACGCATTCATTGCACGACAATGTAATACCTCGATCACGACAACTGATTTGCACTATTATAACATTACCAACTTAAACCTTCAATTACAAAGCCCACAACCACTCCATTCTAAACCCTAACACCTTCAAGTTAAGGTGTGGTGAGTTGGCAGGAGATGGTAAAATAAGGTTGTTCCACTATATTATGACATTCCAGCGTTGAGGACTCCCTCACTTTTGAAGGTTATGGAATATGGCACGAGAATACTTAGCTTTTAATTGAATAGGTTATGTTAGAAAGAGGCAGTTTCCGTGGTTAGAGATAAAGGCAAAAGTGGCTACTTTTAACACGTGAACGCCAGACAGCAGACACAATAGAAAATCTATTGTTCGCGGTCACCGCTGACCGCGTTGGCAGTCAAAGCCTTAAATACCTAGAGGATGGATGGACTGTGTGAAAGATAATATGGCTAGAAAGGGAGTGACGACTAATAGAGAAGTCATCATCTGCCTAGCCTTTTCCCAGCTATGTTGGGGTCGGCTTCCAGTCTAACCGGATGCAGCTGAATACCAGTATTTTACATTGAGCGACTGCCTATCTGACCTCCACAACCCAGTTACTGGGTAATACGATACCCCTTGGTAAGACTGGTTGTCAGACTTTCGGGCTTCTGACTACCCGTAACGACTGTCAAAGATCCACGAATGACAGCCGGGACCAACGGCTTAACGTGCTTTCCGAGGCACGGAGGGGTCACGGTATGTAAAGATGGTCACCCATCCACAGACCAACCGCGGCAAGCGTAGCTTAACCTGATCGATCGACCTGTGCGGCTGTTATTATTTAGCCACGGGCCCCTCTAATAGAGAAGTATGGAACAAAAAACATGTTGCGCTGGCATGGGAAAAGGGATGAAAGATGATGACAGGAAACGTTCATGCTATTATGAATGGTATATACTGGAAGGTGCTGTGGGTAGGACTCCCATAAGGTGGATTGATGACCTGGTGAAGGTCGCGGAAATCCGCTGGATGGTCTGGTCATAGTGGAAATGCTTTGAGGAGGTCTGTGCCAACAGTGGACATCTATCAGCTGATGATGATGGCACGCTTAGTGAGTTTACAAGATTGATAAGGCTGAGCGCCCAGGGTTTGCCGAGTAAAAGGAGCCTTCTTCAGCCTCGGAATCGAACCTAGTACCTCATCGTTCAGCAGCCTCACTTCTACCCACCGATCCACCGATGTCATTTACAGCATCACTACAATTTTATTTAACAACATTATACAACAAAAACCAGTTCCTCTAGCGTTTCCTTCAAGGGTAAAACATAATTAAAATCAGCCCACATCGCCGGCACGTTTGAGCTTACCGACCAATCTGTTTACTGATTAGTTATGGCTATAGGACCTAACCACCTACATAAGTATTGCAAGTAGTTAGGTACCTACTTAGGGTTCTGTCAAGGTCCTAAGTGATTTACGTGAGACTGACGTTTTGTGGGTGGTTTTGCTTGCGTGATTATGATTCATTTTGTGGTAGCTGTCATATTATTATAATGCTGGATTGTTCTAGATGCAAAAGTAGAGACTTTGTCTCTACTTTGTTCGAGTAAAGAGTAGACACTCTTTAACAAGATATGTATATCACCATTCTTGCATACTACATCTTAATCGACTCCATTTCCTGGGACACAAGCATCCTCTTGCCCCTCTTTTGAGTATTCGTCATAGTATCACTTTTATTTCGATGTCTTTTTCATCTTGTTTTTATATCGGCACCTTGTTTTTTTATATTAAAACCATGTGGGTAATTTGGTTATCATCTTATATTGTACTTTTGTGTGTTGTACTGTCTTTTTGTGTGCGCCAAATAAATAGTTTTGCTTGGTGAGAAGGAGTGGGCCGTAATCCACCACGCGGGTCCAGTGCAGGTTGGTAGATGTAACATGTCTTCGAATTTTTGGTTCTAGGACATTCCGGTTTCCTCATGTTGTCCTTCATGGTTTTAAGAGCAGTGCAAATTTGTGTAAATTTTTTATGCTATCGGGTATTTTATTATAAATTTTCGGAGTCATGCCAAAAAAGCTCTTTTTCATTACAGCGGTTCTGCATTTTCTGTCGCACATTAAGTTTATTCATATATTGAGAACGCATTGGATTCTTTTTTTTTTCATTCGGTCAATCATTTAATACTAGGTGGGCCGAACAAACGCTACTTTTTAAATGTTAAATAAAGGTAAAACACTTTTCTTCTAAAAAGTACACATGTTGTTATAACATGGTATTCAATGGAAATAGCAAATAGGACCCATCGTTAATACCTAAAAAATGGAATTCAAAAGTGGAATCCAACGAAAATAAGTCCGTCGTGCTTGCACACTACGAGGTGGCGGCTTGTCACTGTTTGGTGTGGATTAAAATAAAAACAAAAGAGATTTATTTCAATTAGGCTGAGAATCAGTAACTTTTGAACGTAAAAAATGCATAAGACAGTCCCCCAAAACCCTTTACCACTTCCCAGTGCTTTAGTTGGGAAAAAGAAATGGCGCAACTAACTCCCCAGCAGCAACAGATTGCAATGTCAAGTTCAATAAAATATGTAGGTCATCATCTACCTGCCTTTTCCCAACTACGTGGGGTCGGCTTCCAGTCTAACCAGATGCAGCTGAATACCAGTATTTTACATGGAGCGACTGCCTACCTGACCTCCACGACCCAGTTACTGGGTAATACGATACCCCTTGGTAAGACTGGTTGTCAGACTTTCGGGCTTCTGACAACCCGTAACGACTGTCAAAGATCCACGGATGACAGCCGGGTAACAAAATATGTCGGTAATATACCTAATATTACTATGACGATAATAAGTAATTATGAGATTGTTAATGTCGACAACTAACTATTATTACTTTGTACATATATACTGCAACAATGTTGTCAAAATTACCACTCCTATTAAAAAATAGACAAACGAATAGGTTGTCGTCATAATTGTAGTTTGATACAGCATCCAAATCAACGTATCTTTCTTTCTTTCTCTTCTTACATCCCAATGATTCCAAGTTCCCAAGACCTTTTTGACAGTCGCCTTTTACCAACCTAGATCAATCCATCAACTCAGGTTATCGCAGTCCACAGCTGGACATTAGGCCTCACCCAGACTGCGCCACAACAGCCTGTCCTCCGCCTTCCGCATTCAGTTTGTCCGAGCCACAATCTTAAGGTCGTAGGTCCGTCTGGCTGAGGGGCGTCCCACACTATGCTTGCCTATACCAACTAGATACAAGAAGAATACCAAAAGTCTATTCTTAAAGAATATAAATAATAGCCTCTCCGACCGTTTTCGGCCAAGGTGGCCAATCTCAATGGAGATTAGCCAGGTACGCAGGAGATATTATAGAGCACGAGTGTGTGCGCAAAAACAGGTGCACTCTCTGTTCCTTTACTCTCATAGGTAGTCCGATGGGACGGCAATCCGACACGACCGGGGAGAGTTCAGGCGCAGGACCAACGGCTTTACGTGCTTTCCGAGGCACGGGGGTATCAAACCGCCAACTTTCAAACTCCAGACTGTTACTAAGAAATTCTTAATGGAAAACCCAATAACACTTTGTCCGACCCGGGGATCGAATCCAGGACTTCACGCTCAGCAGTCGCGCTTGCAACCACGTGACCAACAGGGCAGTCAGTCTTAAAGAATATAAATACATTTAGCACATCTACAAAACCTAACATATATCTCACTCTTAACCTACAGAACCATCACGCGATATATATTTCATTATTACACCACGCTCTATATAATCGGCGATCATAAAGCTCGGAGCACATGATAAGATCTAAAACACATCCCGCTAAATGAGTTCGTGTGTACAATCTTTAGCCCTTATAAGATTTTTTCCATGTTATTCTGTTCTTGTCAAGGGAATATCGTGACTTTCTGAAGGGTCTGCTTTGAGCCAAATGTTTTTGTCTTGTATTATGTGTAACGTTTAAACATCGTTTTAATAGGTTTGGCCCGGGGTTGCGGCTAAGCCTTTCAATAGGCAAACAAGTGGGGTAATTGCATATCACATTTGCAATGTCAATTTTGACACTTGAACAATCTTCCTTGCGTTATTTACGTTGTTGAGCAGATTTTTTTTCCAACATATGAAGCAATAGATTAGCAATATCCATTGCTTCATGTGTTCGATAAATGCATTTAAAACCAGAACGCAACAACGCTGTTTGGCAGCAAAAGGTACAGAAATAAGTTGAGCTTTCCCGTTAAACTATGTTGTTGGTCCTGTCAGCTGCAGATATCGTGGTCACCACGGGTAAAACCCCGGTTTTACTAGTCTCAACTGGTTGAATTAAGTGATTGTAATGACCACGGTATTAATTAGTTCCTCAAACCCTGCCTAATAGGCCAGGAAATTCATATAATTAAGAGGAATTCTTGGGACTACTACATATATAGTTAGAGAAATATACACTACTTACTTTATAATGGTCAGACATCTTGAATTCTTAACTACAGCTCGTGACTGATTACAAGACAGACACATCTATCAGTGCGGTAATTCCGTAACACACTATGGCTTTCATTGTGGCAACTCAACATAACATTCATTGCGTTGTCGAGAGCGTTTACGCCGTACGGCATTTCATACAAACATTCAAGCCCTTATTTTTCGAAACAAATGAACCGATTGTAATGAAACTTCATACGCATAAGCAGGATACAAAGGTCGAAAAAGTTAGTAGAGAATATTTTTTTATATTGTACCTCCTCCTTTTTGTGAAGTCGGTAAAAATAGTGTTACAGCCAAATTACCGATATTAAATTTTCCATAGAAACAGAGATTTCCGGTTATCTTTTTTTAAATAAGACACTTCGAAAATATTCTCTACTAACTTTTTAGACCTTTGTATCCTGCACATGCGTATGAAGTTTCATTAAAATCGGTTCATTAATTTCGAAAAATAAGGACTTATAATAATAATAATCTTTATTGTTCAGAAAAAAAAAAATACATAATTTTATCAGATAAATCACTGGTCTCCACACTAGGATTCCCTGTGTCGTGGAGGCCAGTCTCTTTCATCGTGGTTCAAAAAATACAGTATAACATAATATAAGATAATAAAGAAGAGTAAAACAAAAACAATAGTTATAACTACATGGCGGCTTTTGCAGTAAGAGTGTACAAAGGTGAGAGTTGTGTGGTGTTGGTGCAGGTATGTATGTGTGAAACTTGAAAGTTTGTATGAAGGGCCGCACGGCCTAAGCGCTCATAAGCAGACAAATTTTTCGAACATATGAAGGAATGGATTGGCAATATCCTTCCAAACGAGATTGATAGAGTGTTACCCAAATAAGGTGTAGATACGCTGGTCAATTTTGCGTGGTTCTTTACTCAAAAAACCCTGTCAGACACTAATCTGAATGGACCTCTTATGGCCTGACCAAGATTATGTCTGGACTTTAAATGAGACTGTGACCTCTGAATTTTTTTTTGGTGTTTGTTTGGATCTGGAAACACGGAAAAGTCTGGAAACAGTCATCATCTTGTTTTAAAAGTAGAGAACAGCAGATTTTTTTTTTGTGATTTCGGGTTTGGTCCCATAGTAAAAGTTGTTCATATTTATTTAAGACATAATATTTTGATAATTTTTCTGTTGTTTTTGGTTACTTTTAAATTATTTTGAATTTGTTTAAAATTAATTCGTATTATTTTGATTTTCGTGTGGTTTATTTTGATTTATTTTAATGTTTTCGTCCTTGACAAACTTGTTGTAACTTGTATCTAGATATTATGACTGATGAGGTCCCTAATTATTAATTGAAGCGCATAGGTATTTGTATTTGTTCCTGGTTATGCTAACGTGCATGTAATTGAGAAATAAAATAAATAGAACATAATTAATTTTTGACATTTAAAAGTGTTTTTTAAAACTTATTTCGTCGTTTCAGCCGATAGACGTCCACTGCTGGACATAGGCCTCCCCCAATTTTGGGAGGGTTTGCCATAATCGCCACGCTTGGCAGGCGGGTTGGCAATCGCAGTATGGTATGGTGGTGGAATACATAGAGAACGCTGCTGCCCATTCTCCGATACGATCCTTAGTAGCCTTTTACGACACCCACGGGAAGTAAGGGGTGGAGGTATTCTTTAAGTCCGGCACCACACAGACTAAAAAACTTATTTACATAAATAAAATTTATTTTATCAATTAATTAAAGTTCATCTTAGCGTGTCAGTGGCAAACATTTAATTAGATACCGCGTGACAGGGCGTCATGTGAGGACCTTATAATGTTTTCGTCAAATGGTGTTAACGTTGCCGAGTTCTGGGCCAAACAAGAAATTTAACTGAACATTGAAGTTATGTCTTTGACATAATATCGGGACCCTGGGGTCCCGGACCTTTGGGAGGCTTTCGCGAGGCCGAAGCCAACTCGCCGAGGTTAATTAGGTGCTCCCAATGAAATTAAGCTCAAACTTCTATTATTATTTTTAGGCATTTATGTCCCACTACTGGGCAAAGGCCTCCTTACTCTCTGTCCAGAGTTGCTGAGAGCCAATCTTTATTAAAGGAGTAAAGTTCATCCCTCCAACTCCATCTAATTAAAGTTATAGATTGATTATTTTTTAACCGACTTCAAAAAAGGAGGAGGGTCTCAATTTGGATGCTTACATTTTTGGGTTTAGTCCTATCTCTTCCCCTATGCTTTTATACCAACAAAGGGAAATTTTTGTAGGTTAAACTCATAGGGGAAGAGGGGAAGGGGAACAGATGCGACTAAACCCATTTTTGTGACGTTTCATAATGTGACAAAAAGAGTTTTTTTCTTTCTTCAAACTTCCAATATTTTCGTTAATCTATTCGGCAATGTCAGTAGACCCAGGAGCCAATCAAGCTCCACGAAATCACTCCTTATGTCCATCTGATTCATACAAAGTGCATTACGGCCTATATCTATGCAAACGGCCGCATGCGGAACCCTGGGTTACAAATATGCACAGTGTTACCTCGTAATAGGACCACTGTGCATACTAAATGGCCCCTTTAAGGGATCGGTGTGTTTCCACTTCCTAAGTAAGTATAATTATGAGATTCAAGTTTTACTACGTCATAGAGTAAATAAGTACCGTGGTTAAATAATAAAAACCGCACAGGTCGATCGATCAGGTTAAGCTACACTTGCCGCGGTTGGTCTGTGGATGGGTGACCATCTTTAATACCGTGACCCCTCCGTGCCTCGGAAAGCACGTTAAGCCGTTGGTCCCGGCTGTCATTCGTGGAACTTTGACAGTCGTTACGGGTAGTCAGAAGCCCGAAAGTCTGACAACCACTCTCTCAAGGGGTATCGTATTACTCAGTAACTGAGTTGTGGAGGTCAGATAGGCAGTAGCTCCATGTAAAATACTGGTATTCCGCTGCATCCGGTTAGACTTAAGAAATAAGTACTGATTCTAATTGGAATTATGAAGTAATGTAACAGCACGCCTATTTTTTATCTAATTTTTTGATCTTCCCCTACTCATAAAGACGTCGGTCTTTATGAGTAGGGGAAGATGAATGAATGGGGGGAAAGTGGAATGAATGTCGATTCATTCCACTTTTCTCACGAAATGTTCCTCATTCTTCCATATCACATGACCATACCATGACAACCGATTTCTACTCAACTTTTCAGTAATCGGTGCCACTTTCAGACCTCCTCTTACGTACACATTTCTTATTCTATCCATTCGTGTAACACCACACATCTCTCTTAGCATTCTTAGGTTATTACATACCTAAAATATTATCTATACATAGGTAATAAGTGTCGAGCCTATAGTAATACTAGGTAGACATCTAGAACTCTAAACTGCTTAGTGCCTTATAGTAAAACCAAATACTTAACATTTTAAAGGCTCTCGTAGACAGGAGCGACGCAACAGCGCGACACGACTTTTGTAGAAAAATTCCCATGAAGTTTTCACAGACATTGTTCTACTAGAGTCGCGTTGTTTCCTGTTGGCTCGAGCCTGCTGTCTTGCTTGTGAAGAAGCGGTCACGTATCCATGCCCTGACGTCGCACAGCTTAAAATCCCTTTAGTATCAATATGTTCTGTCTGTGTGGTGCCGGACTTAAAGAATTGCACCACCCCTTACTTCCCGTGGGTGTCGTAAAAGGTGACTAAGGGTCGTACCGGAGAATGGGCAGCAGCGTTCTCTATTTATTCCACCATCATACCATACTGCGATCGCCAACCCGCCTGCCAAGCGTGGCGATTATGGCAAACCCCCCCCAAAGACGTCTGTCGGCTGAAACGACGAGTATCAATATGTTAATGACTTAGTCACGAGCCACACAAACCTAATAAAATAACAATTAATTATACTTAACCTAACCCGTTAAACAATGCACACACCCCCATCAAGTGCCGACCGCACTAAAATTTAAATTCGCGCTAACTGTCACCGCGATTGTCATTCTACTACAGTGCGTCTTATACCAACGATATTTTATTAACTGCCGACCTTGTCTGCTGAATACCTAATGTGCTGTAGCTGGTGACACTGCCAACCTAGTGTCAGTCGGACCAGGTGCAGTTGGGAAGGAGTTCTTGGGATTTCTAGTGGGTTTATGTACCTTGGGCCTTATTAGGTGCACTTGAATGACATAAAAACTGGCCAAGTGCGAGTCGGACTCGCACACGAAGGGTTCCGTACCACAAGGCAAAAACGCCGCAAAAAACATGTTTGTTGTATGGGAGCCCCCCTTAAATATTTATTTTATTTTTTTTATTATTTATTATTAAAGTTAAAATACAACTGAGTATTTTGTGAATATTTCAAGTGCCTACCTGTTGCCATTTTTGATATCGAGCAAAAAAGGAAAAAAAAATCGCGTTTGTTGTATGGGAGCCCCCCTTAAATATTTATTTTATTTTGTTTTTAGTATTTGTTATTATAGCGGCAACAGAAATACATAATTTGTGAAAATTTCAACTCTCTAGCTATCGCGGTTCTTGAGATACAGCCTGGTGAAAGACAGACAGACGGACAGACAGCGAAGTCTTAGTAATAGGGTTCCGTTTTTACCCTTTAGGTACGGAACCCTAAAAAGTAATTTAAAACATTTAAACCGACTTCAAAAAGAAATTAACTCAAAATTATGAAATACTTAACTTTAATTTCGGAAGTCGGTGTCTTGGGTTTTGTATTTTAGTTTTAGTTTTTGGCCACCGACTTCCGATACCTTCCTGACGTGCTCGACATAGCGCTGCTCAAGAATGTAAACCTCCGTTTGCAATCTATTGAGACGCATCAAGAGCTCAACTCTGACCACCGCCCAGTCATTATTCACCTAGCCCCCTATTCGGGCCCCCGTGATCCCAACCAGCCCCCTCAGACCAAAGTAGTGACTGACTGGAGGAAAGTAAGCGAAAGCCTACAATCCACCACGTCACCTCACTTAGATTCCATTCCCGATCATATTGTCTCAGTCGCTGACACGACGGGAGCGATCGCCTCGTTTACAGAGCACGTCCAATCCGTATTGACGGATTGTTCACGGGAAGTTCCAGTGATGGAAGACCATCGCTGGAAATTACCGGCTGACGTACGTGATCTGATAACCGAGAAGAACGCGTCCATTCGTGCCTACGACTCCTTTCCCTGCGATGCGAACAAAGCCCATATGCGCCATTTACAGCGTGCTGTAAAGAAACGCATATGGGAATTGCGCTCTGAGGAATGGAGCAAGATGATCGGTGAACTAGAGCCCAATCACCATGCCTTCTGGCAGCTTCAGAGGAAGCTTCGCTCCCCCGAAGAGGCCTCTATGCCTCCTCTCGTACGCCCTGATAAGACCATAGCCTTTGACAACATCGAAAAGGCCGAATGCCTCGCCGCCAGCTTAGAGTCCCAATGCTCTCCCAGCTCTCAACCAGTAGATCAAGCGCACCTCGACAAGGTGAACGCTGAGGTCGAACGTAGAGCCTCCCTCCCACCAGTCGAAGACCCTGATGATCCTCTGCCTCCGGTCACTCCTGACGAAGTGCAAGACATCATAAAAGGGCTCCAACCCCGCAAAGCCCCCGGTTCGGACGGTATCACCAATAAGGTGTACCAACTCCTCCCCGCCCCCCTCATTTTGCTCATGACCGCTATCTTCAATGGCGCTCTGAGTAACAACATCTTCCCCCAAGCGTGGAAAGAAGCCACGGTCATAGGTATCCCCAAGCCTGGCAAACCCAAGTCTGAGCCCTCCAGTTACCGACCCATCAGCTTGCTCAATGTTTTTGGCAAAATCTATGAGAGACTTATTTATAAGCGTCTCAGGGATTTTGCCGAATCAAAGAGCCTCATCCCCAACGAGCAGTTTGGTTTTCGAGCTAAACACTCGTGCGTCCATCAGGTCCACCGCATCGTTGAGCACATTAGCGCTGGCTTCCAGCGCGGTGCGCCAACAGGTGCTCTATTCTTCGACATTGCGAAAGCATTCGACAAGGTCTGGCATAATGGCTTATTATATAAGCTCTACCAGCTAGGTGTGCCAGACCGTCTCGTGCTCATCTTACGAGACTATCTGTCGGATCGTACCTTCCGCTATCGCATAGACGGCGCACTCTCTCCCCCCCACCCGGTCCGTGCCGGAGTCCCCCAGGGTGGCGTTCTATCCCCCCTCATATTCACCCTGTTCACCAGTGACATTCCCAAAAGTAAATCGGCTCAGTTGGCTCTTTTCGCCGACGACACCGCTATTTACTATACGGGTCACAGTCAGGTCTCTATCGCTCGCACTCTCCAAAAATCCGCAAAAGCCTTAGGCGATTGGTTCCGGAAATGGAGAATCGAGGTCAACCCCGATAAGAGTCAGGCGGTTCTCTTCAGGAAACCGCGAATTCTCCTCCCCCCCCTCCCCAGCCCGATCACTATGTATGGCAAGCCGATCCCTTGGGACAAGCAAGCCAAATACTTAGGGGTCATTCTCGATGACCGACTTAGTTTCGGAGTGCACATAAGGACGGCGCGTTCGCGCGCCGCCTTCGCTCTCGGCAGGCTCCACTCCCTACTGACCTCCCGCAGCAAATTGTCACTCAAGTGCAAATTGCGCCTCTACACCGCAGTCATCCGCCCCATCATGACGTACGCTTGCGTAGTCTTCGCACACGCTAAGCCCCATCACCTGCATAAAATGCAGACCCTTCAAAACCGTTTCCTCAGAAAGATCACGGGAGCCCCCTTCTATGTCCGAAACGTGAACCTTCACGTAGATCTCAGACTTCCCACCGTCCAGCAGTTCATGAAACGCCTCTCAAAGCGTTTCTTTGATACTGCCATTAAGCATCCCAATCCCCTGATTGCGGCGGCCTCCCGATACACTCCCTCCCGCATAAGTAAGATTCGCCGACCAAGGCATACCCTCACCGTCCCCGATGACGCCACTACCCTCCGTCAGGAAAGTAGAAAGAGCACAAGCACACTGAGAAGACACATATCCCGTCGTCCGTCATTCCGCCCTCGCCGTCGAGGCCCGTCGCGACACCCCGTACCATGTCCGCCCCGTCCCTTGCTCGATGTAGTGCCAGCCCGCGCCGCAGCTGAGCCTGTAAATTTAAATTCCCGACTGTGACCTCTGAGTTTGTTTCGGCTTTTCTTCTCAGAGCAGTCTGCTAGGAAAAGCCGGTCTCATCATTCGTTAAATAATATTAACCTGATCCAGCCTGTCCCTCTTGCTGCCCTCTCCCAGCGACGCCCTAAGCCGAGGTCCGTACCCCACAGGGGGTGCCCTTAGCGTGTAGTCGCTTAGTTTTTAAGTTTATTTATGCCCTGGCTGGAGGCCTTAATTTATTGAGGCATCCACAGGATCGCCCGGTTAAGCAGTCGACAACCCCTCAGGTTGAACTGCGAGATGCCATTTTCAAAAAAAAAAAAAAAAAAAAAAAACCACCGACTTCCGAAATTAAAGTTATTTCATAATTTTGAGTTAATTTCTTTTTGGAGTCGGTTTAATTTTTTTAACGCGCTTTCCGAGGCACGGAGGGGTCTTGGTATGTGAAGATGGTAACCCATCTACAGACCAACCGTGGCAAGCGTAGCTTAACCTTATCGATCGACCTGTGCGGCTGTTATTATTTAGCCACGGGCCCCTAGTAGGCTGGGATATGGCTAGAAATAAAAGTAAACTGAGAGGATGACTAAAAGATAATGTATGGAAGAAAAAGATGAAATTAAAATATGGGCAGAATAATGATGATTTGGCTATGTTAGTGAATGCCAAAAAATATTATCAACTAGCTGCACCACGCGGTTTCACCCGCGTATCCCGTGGGAATATCAGGATAAAAAATAGCCTATATGTTAATCCAGGGTGTCAGCTACCTCCATACAAAATTTTATCAAAATTGGTCCAGCCGTTTGAGCGTGAAGAAGTAACAAACATATAAACACACCCCCACACACACACACACTCACAAACTTTCGCCTTTATAATATTAGTGTGATTAGGTCAGTGCCTTGATAATAAAATCTGATTTACGGCTCGTTCAGTTTGATATTTCAGAAGTAACTTTATTTAAAATGGTAACTATTCTTATAAGTGTAGATCATCATCAGCCTAGCCTTTTCCCAACTATGTTGGAGTCGGCTTCCAGTCTAACCGGATGCAGCCGAATACCAGTATTTTGCATAGCGTGCAAGCGACTGCCTATCTGACCTCGACAACCCAGTTACTGGGTTATATGATACCCCTTGGTAAGACTGGTTATCAGACTTTCGGGTTTCTGACGACGCGTAACTCAAACTCAAAACATTTATTTCAATTAAAACAATTACAGGCACTTTTGAATTGTCAAGAAGTCGGTCAGTCAGAAAATATGAAGCTAATTGCCCATTCCAAAGCGTAGGTACCTATGGAGAAGAACTGGCAAGAAACTCAATGGACACTCTTTTAAATTATATTTTTACAAAAATATTAGTTACATCATTCATGTTGAATTTATAATTATATGTGAGAACGATGTGAAAAAGACGTAGGTACGCTTTAAACGCGTCCAGAGTAACAATCCAAAAATAAAATAATTAAAAATAAGCCGAGGCAACTAAGTGATGACCAGCCCCAACTGACGGCGCTCGTTCACGAACACGACGCATAGATCAGCACCATTCAGCTCAACCAACGACTGTCAAAGAGATCCACGAATGACAGCCGGGACCTACTCCTTAACGTGCTTTCCGAGGCACGGAGGGGTCTTGGTATGTGAAGATGGTCACCCACCCACGGACAAGCCGCGACAAGCATAGCTTAACCTGATCGATCGTCCCGTGCAGCTGTTATTACTTAGCCATGAGTCCCTCTTATAAGAGGCTTATCTACGCTTATAAGCGTAGATATAACACTAACAACAGTGAATAGATTATCAATAAAATTCCAATAATTAATAAATTGCTTACTGGAATCATCATAGATTATATTATAATGTTCATTTCCTTTTAACGTTTTATTGAGAGACAATGATGTTATCTATCTATCAACAAGTAACTACAATATTATACCTACAAAAAAAAATATATACGCAGCGTTACTTTTCAAAGACCATCCAAATTTTTACATGGTGTTCTACCCATGAATATAAACAACTTTCACTATGGGACCAAGTCTGAAATTACGAAAAAAAAAAATCAAAACTGCAATACCTACTTGACCAAAATATATGAAACAGCTGATTTTTTTTCGTGATTTCAGAATTGGTCCCATAGTGAAAGTTGTTTATGTTCATGGGTAGAACACCATGTAAAAATTTGGATGGTCTTTGAAAAGTAACCCTGTATGTAAATGTTGAAGGAAGATGGGGCATTAACATAGCTCAACATAACATAACGCCTATATTCTCCAAAGGAGTAGACAGACCACATTCAAACTCAAACTCAAAACTCGCATTTATTTCAAACTAACTACGCCCCGCGGTTTCACCCGCATAAGTGTCGAGCATGTGGGAATATCGGGATAAAAACTACCCTATGTCCTTTCTCGGGACTCAAACTATATCTGTACCAAATTTCATCTGAATCGGTTCAGCGGTTTTAGCGTGAAGAGGTAACTAACAGATAGACAGATAGACATACTTTCACATTTATAATATTAGTATGGATTAGTATGGATGTTGTGGTCTCCTATAAGTGAAGGAGTGGACCTACTTTATACCTGATGTTTCCCTTTATGTCATGAGCCATGTGTGTACATATTTTGTTGGAGATCCTAAATAAATTAATAAAATAAAACACGGCCCTTTCGGACTGAGGGTCACAGGATCATGAGCACTACCGCTTGCGACGTAGACTACACAAACCAGGTGGAAGACTGTACCAATTCCCATGAAAATAATGGGCGAACACACATGGTAGGTAAAACAACATTTCCCACAGGTAAATCCACATTCCCTAACTAGTTAAGAGCGTTTACGCCGTACGGCATTTCATACATACTTTCAAGTCCTTGTTTTTCGAAATTAATGAACCGGTTTTAATGAAACTTCATACGCATAAGCAGGATACAAAAGTCTAAAAAGTTAGTAGAAAACATTTTCGAAATGTCTTATGAAAATAAATATAACTGGAAATCTCTGTTTCTATGGAAAGTTTAAAATCGGTCTAATTTGGCTGTAACACTATTTTTCGAAAATGTTCTCTACTAACTTTTTAGACCTTTGTATCCTGCTTATGCGTATGAAGTTTCATTAAAATCGGTTTATTCACTTCGAAAAACCAGGGCTTGAAAGTTTGTATCAAATGCCGTTCGGCGTTAACGCTCTTAAATGTAACTGTGCTGCCAAAAGCCCACAACAGTATGGTTTTCCGTTTATTAGCATTATAACTATCAGTGGACCCAAATATGGCCCAAGACCAACTAGATGCCTAATCGACTGGTTACAGTAGCCATTGTAAAATGCAGTGTACGGTACTGGTGGGGTGGCCAGCTTCGCAGGGTTACCGGGACATTCCTGGCAGTTGTTGTCATGAAACAAATCGTCTTGAGGACTTAGACAAGAAGCGCCAATTACTTTTGTCCACGGTGTGACCGGGTTTTCAAATCTAAATTAATTTATGCAGTGGTTTTTTCATAAAACTCGATTTTCCGAAGCACTTTTCGAATTTTTTTACACGCCCATCAGTTCGGAATGTGTGTTTCTGTGGAACTAGACGTTGTGCGTGTAGACTTAGCGTCTAACTGCTCATCACTGATACTAGCTCTGTCGGACACGAAGCCAGGTGAGACAGCGTGCTTTTTGGCTAGGACCACCAGTGAGTTCGAGCTCGCGACTAGTTACTCTTAACCCCTCACACGTCTGGCCACCCGCCTGTCGAAACGCCCCAAGTGTCAGCGTAGTTGAACGTACTTTTAGATTTTTGGGTAGGACTTCAGAAAAACTGAGAAATCGGCAATTTATAGCCATTATCATGGTATATATTATACCTGCATGGCTTCGTTATGAGTTTATCTAACTATTTATACCATTCTTATGTACATACGCTGTACTGTTGAAACTTGATGGGTTAATAAGACAGAGGAAAAGAGTTCAACGAGGAAAGTTCTGATTTATTCTGTAAAATTATCAAAATCAATCGAATATTATGGGTACCTTTAAAAACGAGTATAGGATCGTAGCAGATGGCGTTCCGTAGTTTCTGCCTATCCCCATGAGAAGAAGGTGTGAGTTTATATGTATGTAGCTTTAAAATAATTGATTAGCGAATTATTTCAATAAGATGACGATAGACATAAACTATGTAGATATGCATGCTTAGCGGTGTTGTTCGTTAATGATAAATGATTTTATTCTTGTAAGTAGGTTTGCACAAACACTTTTACACGTCAATCATATTTTTTTTAAACTAGATGAGGTCGGCATTTCTTATCTGACTACTCTGAGAAGAAAGGCCGAAACAAACTCAGATGTCAGAGTCTCTTTTAAAGTCCAGACATAATCTTGGTCAGGTTATAATATGAAGACCATATAGATTGATGTCTGAGATGGTCTTTTGAGGAAAGAACCACACAGATTGAGAGGCCCTGTCCAGTCAGTGCACGCATTTGTCAGAAATCGTGCAACTCAACTCAAGACTTAAGGAGCTCAACGATTCGACGGACAATACCAAAGAAAGGACATTTGGGTAGGCCACATAAATTACTCAAACTGCCAGACCATGAAAAGAACTAACAGAACAGAGATATAATAATAATAAAAAAAAAATTACCCATATTGTCTTCACATTCACAATACACAAGTTTAACCTTCATTTAAAATATTGTACGTATAGTCAGATACAAACTTTATGGCGACTCTGAAGTGCGCTTCTTGCTGCGCATTCCACCCCTCACCCCCACTGACACGTGAATTTGTTAATGCGCAACGACCAGCCTCATGTTGAGGGGCCCGTGGCTAAATAATAACAGCCGCACAGGTCGATCGATCAGGTTAAACTACGCTTGCCGCGGTTGGTCTGTGGATGGGCGACCATCTTTACATACCGTGACCCCTCCGTGCCTCGGAAAGTAGCCGTTGGTCCCGGCTGTCATCCGTGGATCTTTGACAGTCGTTACGGGTAGTCAGAAGCCCGAAAGTTTGACAACCAGTCTTACGGGTATCGTATTACCCAGTAACTGGGTTGTGGAGGTGAGATAGGCAGTCGCTCCATGTAAAATACTGGTATTCAGCTGCATCCGGTTAGACTGGAAACCGACCCCAACATAGTTGGGAAATGGCTAGGCAGATGATGATGACTCGCCTCATGTTATACACCGCCATAAAGTCTGCATCGGGATGTAGCTTTAGTGTCTTTTTTAGGGTTCCGTAGTTCCTACTAGGAACCCTTATAGTTTCGTCATGTCCGTCTGTCTGTCTGTCCGAGGTTTTGCTAAGAGACCGTTAGTGCTACAATGCTGTAATTTTGTAGGAGTATGTATATCAATTACGCCAACTAAGTGATAAAATAAAATTTTGTAAAATATTTTTTTTAGGGTAGCTCCCCTACATGTGAAGTGGGGATGAATATTTTTTTCATGATCTACTTGGGGGTTGCTAAAATTATTTTTCGATTTAATGCTCCATTTACGAAATATTAAACTTATTTTTGTTCCAGTAGGGCGTCCCCCCCCCCCCCTCTAAAAGCTAAATTACGGGCTTAAAAAATGTGGAAAAATTCACGATGATAGTGCAATTCATGAACTTTAAAGGAAAGGTATAGCGGTTTAGATAACTTTATTAGTTTAGCAGTAATAGTCGTTGAACTTGGGTGTTAGATAATTTTGTACCAAATACAAAATCCTAAGGATTTCGTATTTGGTACATTATTTATTTAAAGTGACTAAGATGAAGTAGTTGCTTGTATAAAACGGGTATAGACTTACATTGAAAAACATTTTTTTTTTGTATTTAGAATAAAGGACAACAGAATCGTACTACATTGTGATAACGGGCTACTACGGAACCCTACACTGTGCGTTTTTATTTATTTATTTCATGTATGACGTGCAGTTTTGATCTTGTTTTAAAAGGCATCTGCATGTCCTGTCAGCATTTAAATAAAAAAACTAGACATAAATTCCTTATTAAAACTATGCTACCCTACAAACAAGGTACTCCATGTACCGAAGAAATTGACCATAAATATTTATTGTTACCGAAATGGCTAAAACTATCATTACTCTTGCTACTATACAAGGTAGGCGGAGATATCGGTGGTTCAGGATTAAGTATTGTAGGGCCAGGAGTAATTGAGTAGTCCCCGGTTCGAATAAACTATGGAATGTCGTAAGATCTAGGGGCAATAAAACTTTATTTTAGTGTAGAGGATTGTTAATGCAAATTAAAAAAGTTTCAGTTAAGAAAAAAGTTAAAATTAAAAAAAAAAGTTTAAAAGTTTAAGTAAAATCTGCTGCGAACAAACAAAATGAAAAAGAAATCCTTAAAATATCATAAATATAAATTAACAAAGCGAGTTAAGAAGAATTATTATAACAATAATATGATGACTTCACATTTCCATTAACTTATACCTAATGCCAATAGAATATACATAGTTACGTGCGCGAAGACGCGGAAACAGTTAGTATAATATAAACTAGTAAACTACATAGAACCTACCAATGGTTCTGAACTTACCACTTTGAAGTTTGCTAAAAATAAATGCATCTATCAAACTTGGTGGTAAGTATCTACGTATTGTTAAGTCTAAATGTAACAATTTGACAGTCTCGCAGCTGTTTAAACATGTCCAACTCTTCAACTACCAAACCAGGATACTCAACAAAGTGTTACAAATAAACAACAATTGTTACATTTCTGTAGATTTCTATAAAATTATCCTCGGATATAAATCATATTTGCCGTTGCAGCTATGAGTCAGGCCAACAATCGCCAATGAAATCCAATCTGATTTCTATCAGACAACTAACTCTCAAAGGAGATATACGAGACCAACCTATGTTGGTCTCCCTCTCCCCGCGTAATCCTGGAAATTTCGAAGAAATCGAGGTCACACTATCGCCGTCCGCGGATCAAACTTAACTGGCTGCGTTAACTGATTTTCTGTCAAGCATAATCAAGTTATTTCTGCTAAAGTTGTTTGCGACAAGACCTTAACGGGTTCTATTCCCGTTTCGGTTATAACCGAATCCCACTTGTTTAGATAAAACTATTTATAGGAATGTTAGAGATAGCCATATACTGTGGAGTTAAATCCAATAATTAGTTTCTATTATTGATTTATAGGACTCTGAGAGCTAATTATAAATGATTTATGATACTTATAGTCAGTTGGTAATTGGTAATAAATAATGTTATCGGATTTCTAATTATTGTAATATACGGTAAAGATGCTTCTTTAATACAAAATTTTAATATTCATGCATGATTAATTCATCGACTTCTTAAAATATTTGTTGATTTATTAGTATCTGATATGTCACGGCAGCTTTGGTAATCAACTTGTTTTCTTTCCCTCTGTTGGTAACAAAATCTTGTCAGAATTGCATTGAAACCGGTCCTTCAATATTTTCTTCATCATCATCATAATTTCAGCCAAAAATGGTCCACTGATGGACATAGGCCTCCCCTAAGCACCGCCACATCATCCGGTTCTGTGCTACTCACATATATTCTTATACCTTAGCAAAAATTATGAAGAAGCAACTATAATCTAGCAAGTATTAATATCTTCATAAATCTAATTAAGATCCAATAAGAACCTTTCAACAGTTCCTTGCATTTGGTTAAAAAGGTCGCTCAAAGCTAAATATATACTTACTTAATTCTGACAGGCTAAAAATAATCTATAGGTACCATTGATATTATAAATTCAAATGTAACTGTCTATATGTTACCTTTTCACGGCTAAACCACTGAACGGATTTCGATAAAAATTGGCAAGAAGACAGATGGTATCCTAGGGAAAAACAAATCCTACTTTTTGGCCCAGTAGCACGTACCTATGGGATAGTTTCCAACATCTAGCGGGCGAAGCCAAGGGCATAAGATAGTAATAAATATATTTTCACCTCAAGCTACTCACCATGTTCTGTAAATGTCGCGGACTTAGAAAAATTATTCCTAATGTCCGTTACAAGAGGACACGGTGGAGCACACGGTGGAGGTCTGCCCCGCTTGGGCGGAGCACCGCCGTGTCCTCGTAGAGGCGATTGGCAGCGACGGCGACCTCTCGCGTCCGGCCCTGGTGCAAGCCATGGTCCGGGGCGAGAGGGAGTGGGAGGCAGTCACCTCCTTCTGCGAAGCAGTCATGCTAGCGAAGGAGGTGGCGGGACGGTTCAGGGAGAGAGCCTCCCGTCTCAGCCGCCGCGGGGGACGCCCCAGGCGTCGGGAGCCGCGTGACGACTCCCGGCCACCGTAGGCGCGGGCCTGCGGGCGGAGAGTAATGGGTAGCTCACCGTCCGATCAGGACCAGGCCCGTGCCGGACGGCGCGTACGTGTTCCACGCGCGCCTCAAAGAGATGTCAGCATCGAGGAGGGGCCCCTTAGGGCCGAAGCCTGCCGGGTCAGCGGGATTGTCCGAAAGGGTTACCGCTGGCCCGGAACATAAAGAGCTAAGGAAGGAACACGGGTGGGAATTAGTCAGTAAGAGTCTGACACTCCCTTCCGCTCCACCCAGAGCGGGAGGAGTCATTTGATGATTTCAAAAAAAAAAAAAAAATGTCCGTTACAAGCGATAAAATACTATTAAGTATCATGCGAAAAAAAATTAAGAATAAACTTCAACCGAAACCAACTTGTATGGCTTCAAGCAATTTTGATGCACATGTCGTTAACTGTGTGAACGTCAACGAAGCAAATGGAGGATATGTTAGGATCGTCGCAGGTGGTGTAGTTTCAGCCTACCCCCATGCCAGTAACGTGTGAGTTTATGTTTTATGTGCCGTTAATAATAGTTCTGCTGACCATACAAGGGAAAAACGGCATGAATATATAAAATGTAACACCATATCAATGAATTTTCAATCAGTCAGCTTGAATTTAATCAGTCGCCTTTGGCTGGACGGAGAACGTGTCTAAATTGACGAATCATCGTGTGTGCTAGCCAGCGGATCCAGGAGAAGATTAGGCTAGCCACACGCGCGTTCTATGCCTTCGGTTTTCTTGAAGGGCTGATGAATATTTAAACAAAAATATTTGGGAACAGTAATTATTTAAGATCTAATCAGATAAAGAGAAATTCTCTGTATATATTCCAATTGTCCAATTGGAAAGTCCCTATTAAGCAAAAAGTGTCGTAAAATGAGTAAGTCTATTTATACTCAAAAGAAAGGACATAAGGTCAGCAACTTGTGCCTCCACTATTTGTAACCAAAATGTAGGTCAGAAAATCTACAGTACCAGTTTTGTAGCAGTTCGTATGAGATTTTTATTAGCATTGGTTAATCCAAAAGATCCAATTGAAGAAGAATTGCACCACCCCTTACTTCCCGTGGGTGTCGTAAAAGGCGACTAAGGGTCTTACCGGAGAATGGGCAGCAGCGTTCTCTATTTATTCCACCATCATACCATACTGCGATCGCCAACCCGCCTGCCAAGCGTGGCGATTATGGCAAACCCCCCCCCCCCCCCCCCAAAATTGGGGGAGGCCTATGTCCAGCAGTGGACGTCTATCGGCTGAAACGACGAATCCAAAAGATCAGGTGAATCATAAAGCCTAGATTCACGTAAAGCCAGCTCCGCGTGATGACATGTTATATTTAAACACAATCAATTTATTTATTTCTAACTGTTATCAACTGATAGTGTGCAAGCAGCCTATCTCAACACAAACGCATGTAGCAGAGCTCAAGAAACGCAGCTGACAGCTTGATCGATCGTGAGCTCAGCTCTTTGCTCAGACGCTGCATTGGAGATACTGTCATATGCTGGCTTGTTAAAATTATAATACAATCTTTGTTTATTAATTTTGTGATATCTAGATATAATGGGTGTTCAGAAGCTGAGTGCAAAGCATTAAAGGTTATAGTTATAGTTGATTTTTTTACACATTTTGAGCCACACATGTCTTAGACGAAGTATGTTGTTTTAAATTTTTAACTGCAAACTTTTAGTCAAAAATAACATACCAACGTTAACTGGGAAAAAAAAACATAGTTCGTCTATGACATCATCATCATTATCATCATTTCAGCCAAAAGATGTCCACTGCTGAACATAGGCCTCCCCCAAGCACCTCCACTTCGACCGTTTCTGTGCTTCTTGCATCCAACGGGTTCCTGCGGCCTTCACAAGGTCGTCGGACCACCTTATGGGAGGCCTTCCAACGCTACGTCTTCCGGTACGCGGTCGCCACTCCAGAACCTTTCGGCCCCATCGGTCATCTGTTCTGCGAGCTATGTGCCCTGCCCACTGCCACTTAAGTTTGGCAATTCTTCGGGCTATGTCGGTTACCTTGGTTCTCCTGTTAATCTCCTCATTCCTGATTCGATCCCGCAGGGTAACTCCAAGCATAGCCCTCTCCATTGCCCATTGGGTGACTTTTAGCCTTCTTTTAAGGCCCATTGTGAGCGACCACGTTTCAGTGCGATAAGTCATCGCTGGCAACACGCACTGGTCAAAGACTTTCGTCTTGGGACACTGCGGTATGTGGGACGAGAAGATATTGCGTAGCTTCCCGAACGCGGGCAGCGTTCAAGAGTCAGCGCAGCCGAGTCGGATTCGACGATTGACCTCATTCTCGAAGTTAGATCTACCTAACTGGACAGTTTGTCCTAGGTAAACATACTCGTCCACGACTTCGAGTGTAGCGTCTCCGATCTTTATGAGAGCGGATGTTACATGGGCATTTGATATGAACTTCGTTTTGTACATGTTCATTTTAAGACCCACTCTTTCGGAGGCTCTACTGAGATCATCGAGCATTGTATTGAGGTCCTCCTTGTCTCAGCCATGACTAGGATATCGTAGGCAAACCGAAGGTGAGTTATGTCTAAGACATGTATGGCTCAGAATGTTCTACATGGTGTCAACTATCACCCCTTTAAGGCTTTGCATCCATCTACCAAACACTAAAGTTTTTTCTAAAAGATCAAGTGACAATGAGCAAGTAGTAGAAAAGTTTTCATATTAAAAGCTTTACGCATATATCCAGAAGGGTTAGGCAGTGGTGCACGTAGTACACCCACAATTCACCAGTTATGTTCAAGTCCCATATAATAGGGGGCGAGTCTATAGCCAGGCACAAATTCACACTCCGGGCTGCTGCTGAGAAGTTCTAGATGGGAAAACCCAATAACCCATTGCCCTTCATAATAAGAGCTTAGCTTAGCTTTTCATATTCATCGTCATCGTCATCATCATCATCATTTCAGCCGAAAGACGTCCACTGCTGGACATAGGCCTTCCCCAAGCACCTCCACTTCGACCGATTCTGTGCTTCTCGCATCCAACGGGTTCCTGCGGCCTTCACAAGATCGTCGGACCACCTTGTGGGAGGCCTCTCAACGCCCTTTTCATATTATATCCATTTAATACTTGACCGTGCTTTAAATTTTAAGGGTCATATACCTACTTTAATCTTGAGAGTAGATATGGAAACGATGCCTCATCTCTTGTAGCGCTCACTTTGACAAACTTTGAAAGACCTCTGCGAGAACAATGCTAGTACTGGCGACGTAGCCGAATTCTGGTCGAAACTTATATAAAACTAGCTGCGCCCCGTGGTTTCACCCGCATAAGTGTCGACCCCTGGGAATATCGGGATTTGGTCCAGCCGTTTGAGCGTGAAGAAGTAACAAACATATAAACACACACACATACACATACATACAAACTTTTGCCTTTATAATATTAGTGTGATGTGGAAATTGAATCATTTATACGACGAAGAGAGAAAGAAGAGGAGAAGAAGAATGTGGAAGAGCAAGAGAAGGACAAAGAAATAAATGGATTGTGCAGATGTTATCACTAGAAAGGGTGTGAATACTGGCGATGAAAGACGACCAGATGCAGGAATGGACAAAGGCCAAATTTTTGGATAAAAGCAGGACGATGATGGTTATCATCTGACGGACAATTCTCGTAATTTTAAGAACGTTCACAGTCTGATCTCAGTCTCAATCTGTCAAAAATACCTCTGATTTCCTTACATTTTTGACAAGTTTTTGATATTCATTGTCGCTGAGATGAGATTGCGAATAGATCTTGAATGTTTTTAAATTAAGGTAATTGCCTTTAGGTGTATTTACAAATTGTTAACAAATTTTAGTATAAACTAATTTTACTGCTTTAACTATAATATGTGTAGTTAAAACTCTCGTAAATAATTCAAAATGGCAATAAAATCCGACATCCAACATCTGTCCGAAGAACGTAACTATGAATTAATATATTACTAACTATCTTCCGCCCGCGACTTCGTCTGTATGAAAATAATCGTCCGACCGCGCTATTGCTTCGTTTTCGCTTAGCGTTATTTTTTACTTTTGTGTTTTTGTTTGGCTCCTGAGGGTCGTAGCGTGGTGGTCCCTTCCTCAAGAATGGGTCTATCAAATGCAATTTGTAGTTTTTCAAATCTGACTGGTAGTTCCAGAGATTAGCGCTTCCAAACAAACAAACTCTTCAGCTTTATCATTAGTAGGTATATATTGCAATTCAAATGTTTAATAGCTTATAATAAAAACACGTGTCTTAATCAAGTGGAATTAATACCTACAGTTATAACACAGTAAAATGAAATTAATTATATGTGCGTGTGTGTGCGTGCGTTTGTGTGTTTGTTTTATATGTGTGTATTTAAATGGTAAAATAAATAAAATTTCAATATATTATTAGATACAAATTAAAATATAACTTGTTCTGAAGATCATAGAAATCTCAAAACTATCTAATAAAGCAGTGGAAAGAAATATATGAAATATTAAAACTATAATTAGGTACTACTAGAGGCTAGATTATCATTTATTTAATTATTTACACGTAAATTATTTTATTAAATATTAGAATATATAAAAACATTTTAAAATATGAAAAAACAGTAGCCCACCAGTACCAGGAACAGGGTCCAAACTCCCTGGGGTCAGGGCTCCTAACAATGCGGGCCGTATCCAGAAGTACCGCTTTCTGAATCAAGCTTGATCCAGCTGCCCAATGAGAGCC
The DNA here is from genome assembly GCA_916614155.1 of Mesoligia furuncula. Classification (NCBI taxonomy): domain Eukaryota; kingdom Metazoa; phylum Arthropoda; class Insecta; order Lepidoptera; family Noctuidae; genus Mesoligia; species Mesoligia furuncula. Next base: position 23,390,727 of record OU744808.1, read on the forward strand.
TCGTCATGTGTTAATCGAGGCTCTTGGCTATTAACTCATTGGCTGTCACGACTATCGGCCGAATGATCGCTGAGTCCACATCTCACATGTTGACAGCCTCACGAGCCAAGACAAGATACTTGATTTGTTTATCTTTCTCGGCTTTCACAAGGTTCTCATCATGCGGGACGGTTATGTTAACAATCATTGGGCACCGCTCCAATCGATCCACCACAACTATATCAGGCTTATTGGCATCAATAGCTAGACTATTATTATTAGACTGTTACTGAGTTTTATCATCTGGAATTTCTCAGTAATAGCCCATAGTCTGGATTTGTGCCCAGTTGATTCCAATAGGCTTGCCCCCTGTTACTTAGGACTAAAACATACCTAACTGGCGAAATGTGGTTGTACTGGTACACCTCTGCAGGAAATAATGGCGTGATGTTTTTTAAATAATATTTATACTACTATTACAAAGTAGCTAGCGTAGACTAGAAACATAAAACATTGAACTAAATATAATAACATAGGACTTAGGACAGGCGTATGTTCAGCAGTGGAGTGCAAGTATTATAAGATGAAATTTTATAAAAAAAATCCGCATCAAAATTATTTATAGATGTTGTGATTTGGGAGAATATTCTATAAAAATCTCAATGTGAAAACATAGGTGAAGTGAGATGTCAATAGTGTCAATCCCTAGCATCTGGTACAGCTAATTCATACTTTTTAAAAGAAAACAATTACACGCAGTTCTGATTTGTACCAATCACTATTCAACATTTAAAATGCTAATGAGACTGATCTTGTATGCGACGCGAACACTTTTGCAAATCATGGTGCATGCTACATCGAGAAATCGATTCATTTGTTAATAATGATTGAGAATTACTTGCAGATTATTAACCCTTTAGCAGACTGGTGGTGAAGAAATTAAAAAAAAAAACTATCAAGTAACTAAATAAATACCATTCAAGAAATGAATTGGTTAAGAGTTGTTGGTAGAAAGTACTTAATCAGTTTTAGGACTTCAAGTTAAAAAAAATATGCGCATTAAATCAACAAGAGATCTACTATTCTCTATACTTATGTTGGTGGCATAGTTTTATAATTTAGTTCTTTTTAAGCGGCTCAACCTGAAGTCTTACAAAAGTGAGTTTTAAAATTATAAGCGTGATGATATTTCGTGAAGTCTTAGACAAACTTTACAAGAGAAGTATATTTTCTTTAAACCGACATGAATATATTATTCTATCTAAAATGGGATGTCTTGAAAGCGAACATGAAATAAAAGGAACAGAATAATGAAATTCATGATATTGCACATTTTGACCCAAGCATTTACTTGATGAACCATTTGATTAATTAACAGCAATATGTCTGGTGGTTATATTATTTATGGGATTATAAACTTCATAAACGTCGATCATTCAGTTTATTTATTTACAAGTTAATGTTATTTTGTGCGATGTTAATATGCAAATTAGTGTCGTGTAACCATATTTTAATAATCATGTTTATGATAGACTTTTATTGCTATCCTAATGATATTTATCCAGTGCTGTTTGTGTAATTGTGTCATTTTGTAAATGTCATCATGTTTTATCTAGGTCTGTTTATCGCAAATATTAGGATCGTAGTCTATATTACTTGAATCATTTGACAAATTGCGAACTACAAAATTTATTTAGTAAATCTAATTGCCAGTAGATACTTCGACAGAACTCTTAGTAGGTAAGTATGCCTTTTGACAAAATTATTATACTTGCGAAATAGTAAATAGTTAGCTACTATTTTATATAAGTATAACTACAATAAACTACTGGTGATAATAATCTTAGTTTTGTCAGCTTATGATAAAATATGATCTAACTGTTTGTACAGAGGTTGTTCTTACGATTTCCTAAAATACCAACGCAAACAATTTATATTTTATAATTAAACACAGTTTACTATTGAAAACTGATTGGACACAATCGATTCATACATTGATTTATTTATAACGGACGTGACTAATGTATTTCATAAAGGGCTATAATGTCAGCAATTAGTCATAATGAAAAAAAAATGTGGTCCAATAACCGCTCCTTAGGAGACTCCGTCCACGAAGCAAGTTTCTGACGCAAAACAACGAAGTATTGATACCAGCCTTATATACCTACACTATACACGTGCCGATTTAATCTGTTACGTAGAATATCCGACAAGGTACGCAAGCAACATTGTTTGTTGCACATTCAACTGTGTCAAAGGCTTCTATTAGATTTATAGTTTTATAGCGTGAGACAATGGATTGCAAAATAATTGTTTTTCATTAGCTAAGTTGGCGTGACTGAACCAGATTCTAGGGAATTCTGTTGCCGTTTCTAAAAACTAGATCTGCCAGACGACTCGCGGCGAACAATTGAGTCTAGATCGACGGAAAATGGAAGCTGGTTTTTTTCCTAGTTACGTCAATATGTGACATTTTTATCGTTTTTGCAATTACGGAAAGTGGTGCCATTGAAATTTAATGTCGTCATTATTATTATATTTTTATTGGCAGTTGTTTGTTGTCAGTACTATAATGGTAAATAAAAACTTAGAAGTTTAATACATCTGGTCATTATTTGACATCACAAGAATTTATGTAACTGTTTTAATTGAAAACCTTGCAATTTTATAATCCAATTATACCCTTGAATGGACCAGACTAATTCTTGATAGCTGACAGATAAATAGTCTTTATGGGAAAGGTGTTCCTAAGTCATTAGTCGAACAATGAAAACAATAAATAGATTGATAGCAATAAACACTTCATTGTGAATATTATATTACTGCGGAATGGCTATATGTAGCGAGGAATATAATATAATATTTTAGCAGTTGATCAAGTAATAAAAGTCGATAATAAATTGCATTGTCTTGTTTAATACCCCATTCATTGTGGTGCTGTAGATAGTCATATTTTTTGCTCAATCGTAAAAAGGTAGGCGTGTGCTGACTGCAATAATAAAAGATCGATTGTAAAGTTTTTCGTAGCAAATTATCTCCTAAACAATGGATGAGAAAAACGTATAAATCTATAAATAATTGAATCAGAATGTTAAGCTAGCGGTATACTGAGGTTTTAGATTCATTGTTCCGTAAAGTTTAACAGTTTTGATTTAAAGTTTTGTTAGTCTTCCGTAGTCACAACAGGGTGCCGTTGTCAATTTACAAATAAGGAAATAACAAAAAATGTAGGTAAAGGAAATGTAATTAACATTGTAAATCATTTAATTGTTCTGCCATCAATCGTTTTTTCATATCACCATTATCTGTTTATATCCCCATCGTCATATTTTTTATATCTCCATCATTTACATAATCGTTGATGTGTACATGTTTTTCACCTAAATCAAAATAATTATAAATCATCACACAAAAAATTGATCACCATTTTCAATTTAACTCCTTTTTTTGAAATACATATTTCGTAATTTTTGAACAACTTTGTTCTGAAGACTCTTAACTTCATACAACTTGGCTACATCAACGCCGCGTGTACGATCAGAACAACTTGTGCAAAAAAAGCTTCTAAAATACGCTTACAGATGTCGCTAGTATTGCAAAAGGAACGCGCCGCAACCGAACTTGTAAGGACATTGCAAAAGGGTTCAAGAGTGTCAAATTGAAACTCACCGGGAGGGCGATAGATGGCGTTGCCGAATCTGAAAGTCAGATCTGCAATAAGAAAAAAGATAACGATTTATTTCTTGTAGGAATAATGGATTAACTATTAGAAAAACGATTGCAGAAACGATATTTTGGTAACTAAATGGTAATAGGTCGAAAATAAAACGATTTTACTAAAATTTAAAATCAAACAAAATTGTATGTAATTTTTTGATATTTTCGTTCGTATTTTAACATAATTGACTAAACAATAATTACATCGACTTTTAAATGACCATTCTTTTAAGAAATGGCCTAGAAAACAATATTTATGGCAATCAAGAAAATTACAGGCAATACGCATGATGACTATATTTTCTGCAAATACTAGGTTAGTAGGTAGGTACTTACAGCAATTATTTCTGCAGACATAATTATTACGTAAAGCCATTGTCTACATACACACATAGACATGAACTTTTACATATATATAATTACTGGTAAAAATAGGTGCCTTTGTCTTTGGAAGTTGGACACTTTTTTTTTTTTTGCGGATGGGAAATCATCAAATGACTCCTCCCGCTCTGGGTGGAGCGGAAGGGAGTGTCAGACTCTTACTGACTAAAACCCACCCGTGTTCCTTCCTTAGCCCTTTATGTTCCGGGCCAGCGGTAACCCTTTCGGACAATCCCGCTGACCCGGCAGGCTTGGACACTTTCAACATGACGTCTTTATGGGGTTAAGTTATTGTGTAACTAAGTGGAAAGTTGAAGCGACTAAAAAGTTCCGGAAAATAGTATCTTAGTATACTAAGACGATCTCAATAGAAGCTAGAGACGTCAATGAACGAGCAAAAACTATTTTTGGGGTATTTTAGCTGGTTTGATGATTTTTTTATGGACTGATATGTAGAAAAACGCAACGCGTTAACAAAACATAATTATTTTATTTTTAATCCGTTTCCGCAACACATAGAAAAAATCACACAAGACACAACCGACATGCAAAACACATCTAAAAAAAAATTGAATTACAAACTAAACAAACGTAACGGTCGAATTAGAAAAAAAAAAGAAAAAAACTCAACCGGAACAAAAACTTCTATTTTATTTTCTAATAAAAAAAATCTTATAAGAAACCGACAGCTGTTGGAACTATCGGGGGCTGTTCGGTCCCCACTATATGAAAAATCAATGGGCGTCACCATAGGACAGGGGTGGTTACCCTCGGTCATTCATGGCGTTCGGATCACGCGACGCAATTTTAAATTATGGGTGGCCGAGTAAAGTGAGTTTTTCATTTTTTTTTTCTCGTTACAATATGTTTTTTTCTGGTTAGTAACAATTATTTAATTTTTTTTTTGGGTAAGTAAACTGTTTTTTGGACGTAGCTTTTTTCTTCTTTGTGGTTTGCGGCTTTTGGTAGGTTATTATGAGTTAATTATGTTTTTTTTTTGTTCATCACAAGCTGTTGACAATATTGAATTAATGAACTTGAAACTTTTTGGACATATTATTTATGCTCTGAAAGTATGAAGAGTTAAAAAAATATGAAAATTTCATAAGCTAACGTTGGCACTTAGATGGATTAGCCAGCCGATGAGTTTTATTTTTATTTCATCAGCTCGTTTCTGTATAATTTTATGCCTTACCGCAATTTTTCAAGAACAACTCTAACCTACAGTTTAATCCATATTTTTTAACACTAGTCTCTTTTATTAAGCACCTCTTTGTTCCTATACACTTAATATTATTATGTAGTGGCTATCTTGTTGGTAGCTAAAACTGTCGGGTATTATAAGTAAATTATGACATCATGTTATAATACGCATTCGCTATGCGTCTAACGGTAGATGTGTATGCAACATCCTTTTAAATGGATATTGTGTACTGATGAGCTATGAGCTATGTTGCATTATTATTTATTATTATTATAAGAATGAACAAATCATTCGCAGTTCAAAAGTAAGCTAACTCCCCCCCCCCCCCCCCTACCCCCTCCCCTTCCCTCCTCTTTTTTTATCTGATGTATATTATATTGTGTGCCATTTAGTCTTTAGTGCTAAATAAATTCTTTCTTTTCTTTCCTAATGACTTAAAAAAAAAGGAATATGTTTTTCAAACGTCCCATATTAGGTAGGTATATACGTTACTGCGGGTAACGCAACCACTTTCTGAATTAGCCGTAAGTACAAAATTAATTGATAATATTTATTTAGAAAATATTTAAAACTGAAAGTTTTCTTTTCCAAGATTGGTCACTTACCAATTGCAATTGTTAGTCTCTTCATTTTGATTAGACCAGAAACAAAAAAATTGACAGAAAAATCAGCTTATAAAAAAATATTAATATTATACTATGTAAGATTGTGAAGCACATCACTACGCTACATTATGCTCCGCCCGTTGTCTGTCTGAGCCCACGTGGAATTTATAATAAATATTTATAATTTGTAATAAACCCATGAATGATACCTCATATTTTGTGGGTGTTTCTATGCATCAATAATTTTATTGTGGCTTTATTTATACTCCGCTCGTGGAAAGGATTAACTTATTATTATAATAACGCTATTGTTGAATTTACTTTATTGTGAAAATTGTTAGTAGGTGTATCTCGTGTCATATTTTTTGGAGTGAAAACTTCTTTGTGTGTTGAGCGATTTTTCGTAGGGGATAATCATAAGGGTTTGCGTCACCGTCATACTAAATAAAATTAACTTAGCTATGAGTAAGTATGTCGTGTTGCGCTTGACCAGCAGTTGAAGTAACACTTATATCTTTGTTCCCACTTCTGGGAAGGCCTCCAGGCCAGGCCTCCTCCCTTGTGCCATTTCTAAAATTCGATATTGTTCTTGACCCCTTTGTTACTTGCTTGGTTTGGGGGCGTCATCAGTTAAATCAACAAAGCGGTTATCTCGCTTTAAAAGATGAATACGTTTTTCGCTACTCGATACAAAAATTATATAGTTAATAATATAGGTAATTGCGTAACTAATAGTAGCAATGACTTTCATTTTGACAGTTTAACAACATTCATTGCGTAATTTATGTTGTTGAGCAGACAAATTTTTCAAACATATGAAGCAATGGATTAGCAATATCCTTCAAATTTATTCAGATTCATTGTGATTGAAATTATGTTAGGTGCTGTACTTACTAGCTTGGTAAACATAGTTTTCGAACGAAACCATTAAAATTTCGAAACATAGGACGTTAAAACCAAAATTCCTGGTTTATCCAAGTAAAATACATTTGTTTTAATTGAATGAATTCATAATATACCAGGGCTGAGAGACGTTCAATTAGTAAATTCTGAGAATCTCTACGAATGTTTAGCCAAGTTACTCGTGCCCAACATGTTCTGTTTACTTGTTTGTCAAGGATTGAAGGAGAATTTATTAATATGTAGGTGCGCAGAGCAATTATTGACTTAGAGATCGTCTACGCTCATGTCAATAGTAGCCACATGTGTCACCAGCTTATGTAGAGACGACTGTACGTCCGTGGTAATACTTTGACCCTACTGGCCTAGCCTAGTACGGAGTTTCAATTGAATGAGAGGCCAGCATATACTGGTTTTGTTAACACTGAAAATAGGAAAGATAAAAAGATTTAGGAAATATGTGCTCTTTCTAAGTTAATTGGAATTTTAAATGTCTAGATAACTAACGGAGATGGCGGGTTGAGCTGGACTGGAGTCCTGTAATAAAGATTGCTCCTTGACAGCTCTGGACAAAGAGAGGTGGAAAGAGAGTAGGAAGGCCTTTGCCCAGAAGGGGGACATTAATGGCTAGTAAAAAAAAATTACAAAACAAAATAACTCAAGAACGGCTGGACCGATTTTTATGAACTTTGATTTGTTCGATTTGTCTCCGACCGAATAGCTGAATAACTATTAAATTATGGGGAAAATTCACGAAAAAAAAAAAGATAATTTTTGTTTCTCATATATTTAGTATGGAGCGGCTTTTTGATAAATAAGTTGACTCAGCATTTATTGATTCTGAAGCGGTATGAAGTCCGCCGGGTCTGCTAGTATATTAATAATATAATAACAAATCAAATCGATCTTCGATCTTCAATCTTCTACATGTAATTCATATGGTGTACATAATAAAAAGTATTCTATTCTATTCTAAAACTTGTAAAAGTTAACTCCCCAAGTTATCCACAAAGATAAACGCATTATTAATAAACTATTGATTTATGTTGTTCATAAAAAGAAAACGACCAAATTCTAAACTTATTCCAACTTTTTTTACTACCGAATTGTAATGGCAATCATACATATTTCCAAAATTGCATGCAATAGCCAATCGTCCCCTCTATAAGGGTGAATAACAAAGGAGGTGGGCAGGGACGCGAGTTTTGGGGCAAAAACTACCAAATGTGGGGGCCGGTCAACCGGAAAATTGACTTTTTTGTACCTACATGTTTATTATCATGAGGAAGTTTGTGATTAGCTGTTTTGTTAGGTGTATATTGTGGCGTGTTTTTGGGTATTGTAAGTGGGTATGGATTGTGTGAGGAAATAAATGAAAGAGAAGGGAGTGTATGATAGCGTGACGGTTGACAGGGGAAAATGGAAGAAGAAAACTTTGCGCAGATCCCAAGTAACATGGAACAAGACCAAGAAGATGATGATGTTGAAGTGGGTATGTTTGGTGGTGAAGGTGAAATGTATGTAGGAATGTTCAAAGTAAAAGCCTTTCACTTGAGTCACTATACATCTTCGTTTTTATTCATTTTAGTCTGTGAGTGCCTTGTGGAAGCTGATTACCATGCTTGCCTAGTTTATTTTCATATACAGGACGCTATTGCTCAGTCTTTGATGCTGCCGATGCCAATTCGTTTTTTAAGAATTGTTATAGGTAGTTATAGCAATAATTGTTATAGCAATTTGTCTAAAGATTCATTGGGTAGCACATGGTACGTTAGGCTGCACGTCCGTGGTAATAATTTGTCATTGACAGTTCTTTTATATCGTAGATATAAGGGCGATTTTCGTAGTGCTAGTGTTACTACGGTTGTGAATAGGTACCTTCATTATTCCAGTGCACCACCCAGTCTTGCTAATTTTCTAACTTACCATGACATGACATACTTTCCCGAAAGCCCGAAAGTCTGACAACCAGTTTTACCAAGGGGTATCGTATTACCCAGTAACTGGGTTGTGGAGGTCAGCTAGGCAGTCGCTCCACGTAAAATACTGGTATTCGGCTTCATCCGGTTAGACTGGAAGCCCACCTAACATAGTTGGGAAAAGGCTAGGCAGATGATGATGATGATGACATACCTACTTTCCTACAATTGTGGTAATTTTCAGTCTTACATTATGACACCACTAGTAATATAGTGAAGGGAATCATGAGCTAGGAAGCCTTTATTACCAGCATCTAGAATATTTAGTTACCCAATGCAAATATAATTAATTTGAACCTCCGTTATTCCGTTTATTTCAGTATCAGCTTTCATCTCAATCGTTAGACTGAATATTATATTAATAATCAGGTAAGCTTAGCCACTGAATTGGCTATTAATATCAATTTCAATACCGTAGTTATTGAAATCATTATTGTGAATTTAATATGATATTCTGTTGACATGGATATTTTATTGGTTAGCCGTGTTAGGAGTTTTTATTGTTGTGTTTTATGTAGGCGGGTTTCTAATGAGGTAGTTTTAGCGCCCACATGACTTGACATTTCTGAGTGTATGCTATTTTTGTGTAAAGACTTCTTAGCCTATACAATACCTACAATGCCTTAGCGAAATTTTGCCCTGTTTTAATCTTTAAAAGCTGAGCAAAAACAGGGCACAATTTTGCTCATGTTTTTCTACTCCATATATAGAAGAAACTTATAAAATAATGTTTAACCTTCGGCCCGTCGCGCATCTTTTAATAACGCGGTTAGTCGCGTGGGGTCCCTCAAAACCTCAAGAATAAAACGCCTATAAAACCCCTTAAAATGTGTATCTTTCCAACTATTTTAGCAGTTTCTTTTTTATTTATTTAATGAAAATAACATTACAAAAAAAATATCAAAAATATTCATTTATTTATTGTTTAAATTTCCAATCTTAAATTAGGAACATAAATTTCTCTCTTTGAGATCACATCACAGAAAAAATATTTTTATTCTAACTAAATCAATGAACTTTAATTTATATTATACCTATATGAGATCACATAAGAACAATCAACATTGTAACATAAAATTTGGCTCGCACCAACAAAAAAAAAAACACAACTTTTATCAAACTAAATCAGACTAATTTCCGTTTGTTCACAGTCTCGTTCTCTCTCGTAATTTGTCTGCATAGATGTTATTTTTATATTAGTGCAATCCACAACATGCTGTAACATATGTACGTCCAAAAATAGGAGCCATGACACTGAAGGACAACTCTGACCTCCCGTGCTGCTGCACCCTGTGGACCTGGTTGCTCCGTAACTATATTTTGTCGCCTTGTTCTGACACCTTGTGGATAAGGTGTCTTCCTCCATTTGGAAATAATTTTATAGGTGCCATTTCTCTCTCTCTTTTTGACAATATAAAAGTTCTGTGACAATATATTTATCAAGCTCATCATCATCATCACTATACGAACTTTCCAATTCCATGTGCTGTTCATCAAACGATTCTAAAACCTGATCCGGTTCCTACAAAGGTACCTCATGTTGTTATGTAGGCACCAAATCTTCACATTCTTGCTCCGAATTCGTGTTATGCTCACTTCTTTCATCCAGACATGTAGCGACTTCATCTTCTTCCTCCTCGCCACCGCAAACATCTTCAGATTCATCTTCTAACCAACTCAATATACGTCGTTGTTGTTCTTCACACATTTTAGAAGTCAATTATAATTTAATTATAATCTAAAACAATAAAAAGATAAATAAAACACATGTTACAAAAGAAATCAAACAACATTCAAACAATTCAATTTTACTTACGGGGTTCGTCGCGTGGGGTCTTCTACGGCCCTCGCGCCAAAAACACGTCTGTATCTCACTGCGCTGGCGCGCGAACCGAAGTTAGCGGCGATGCGCGCTAACTATAATCTAATTTCGGAGGATACCTGAAGTACTAAAACTCCTGGATAGTTTTAAATGTGTTAATTTTACGTTTTTCTAACACCTAGGCTTTCAAAGACCCCATGCGACGGGCCAAAGGTTAAAAAATCGTAAAATATAACAAGGTAATGAGTAAGTCATACCTGATAGTAATAATATATGGCGGGACGAACTTGGCGCCTTTAAGAGGAGTTGGTACAAATTATAAAATTTATTTTCCGGAAATATAGAATTTAGTGTTTGCAAACGACGATTCGAAATATAGAGCACTCGAATCGTTGCTTTCGAAGCACAATCTTCTAAGTAATATTGACAAGAGTGCATAATCATTCCTAACAATTGACACACGTACTACCAACTGTCACTTGAACTTCTACAAACCCTTTAACAGTATCAGACCGTGAACATAAAATAACAAGTAACAAACTGCATAAGCCAATAAATCACTCCAGTGATCAATAAGCGTATTGATCCGATCCAAAAAGATCCCTCTTCTATGGATCTGAAGCCAAAATCGTTAGAATATTCTTTGAAAAGAGAAAATTTGCATAGCAATGGGCAAACCCATTTGCATATTGGGTTACCGAAATAATTTTGCATATAAAAAGGTAAGGACTATTGTTTGGAAATGTACCTGGGTCGACATGTGCAAGCTAAGTTTGGTAATAATAATTTTGTATCACCCCTTTTGCTAAAATCTGGGGTGGGAGATGTGTACAGCATCCAGCTTCCAGAGATTTCGATGTCACTTGGGCGTAGTATGGCCTTGGCTTGATGAGTTGACGGTTTACCAGAGCTTATAGTATATCAGCCTGTTAATTGTATCACTGCAGCGCAAACGCTTCTTCTCATAGAAAGAAGGGACGAGCATTGATCACAACGCCTGCTCAATAAGTACGTATTAAACAATTAAGATTTCTTATTACTTCTAAGGGTTTCTTGTTCTTTGTTCTGGCTCTGATGCAATCACTGTAAGTCAGTATACAGGGTGAATTTTCCAGTGGGCGTGGATAGCGAAATCCAAAACTATGAGCAATAGCAATTATGAGGAATAGCGAAAAGTACTGTTTGAGTACTTTTCGCTATTCCTCATAATTTCGAAGAAGCAGTTTATCCAACATTTTCCTTCAGTTTCCCGTATGTCATTATTTCCCAGAATTCGATCCTTATCAGCGACGCTATCGAATGGTGTAATAATACAGTGTTTTTTTTTCCAAATCAATGGGTTCGATTCTTGGCTAGAAATATTGATTTTTCAAAAATTCAATGATGCAGTTTTAGTTTTCAACAAAATCGAGCTCGCGACTCCTTTGAGTACTTTTCGCTATTCCTCATAGTTTCGGATTTGGCCATCCACTCCCACTTGGAAAATTCACCCTGTATATAAGTATTCATATTCATATATTTATTTGCATTCCATAATGTTGTAGGGGTGTTACAATGGCTTAAAACTAAGGTACGATTATAGACCCTTTAGGGCACAGCAAAAAATATAAATTTAATTCTTAAAATAAAAATAAATTTAGGACACAAATTAACAATAAGCAATGTTTTAAATATGTTATTAACATTTAATAAGTAAATATAACATTTTATTTTATTGAGATATCAGCTTGTCATAGGTTGTGAATTATTTGGTAAAGTTAATTAAGTAAATATATGTCTATCTCAGTATAATATTTATCTATGTATGTATGGTACTAAATAAAATACTACAGCAATACCTATTTTTTTAAATTCACATTGCAACCTCGTTTTTTCGCCAACTTGCATGAAAAAACACTATTATAATACAATCATATTAAAAACATCAGTTTTATACATGCCATGCAAATTCACGAACACCCATTTCAGCAATCTTTTTTTAAACTTCTCTAAATGAGGAACGATTCTTAATAAACTTACCTAACTAAAAATCACAATCGAGGAATTTCAATTAATATTTCATCGCATTCTTTATACTACGTACATCCCTATCCCAAAAAGATTTTATTAAAATTCTATAACCCTCCAACTGCCGACGGCCTTGCCGACAGTCTACGAGTATCTACCATTCGATTTCTTCCCGAACCGTAGACGTTAACGAACTCATACAAAACCGTATGCAAATATAAATCATGTAGTCACCAAATACAATGCCGCATTCAAATACTCAGGTGCCAAAATGTCACAATGGCTTGCAATAAAAAATCATTCACATTATTGTTGCTGGAGGGTTTAGACGGTTTATTTAATATGCGTGTGAACTGCGAATGTTTTCTTATTAAACAAGATGTATTTAAAATTTACTCGCTTTTTATTCCACTCTTGTATTATTGATTCTTCTGAAAATCCCGCTGGTTTTACCTTTTTGCGGTAAGTCTGCGTGTAAATGAATATCATTTCCATTTACTAGTGATATTTTTAGAATGACCGCGTTTACAATTATGCCAGTGTAAAATTTGCATCGCTACCGGAACATTAAAAACTTAATTAATATTCTTTTAACTGTTGTGTTGCGACCACATGTGGATTTGTTAGAAAATATTGCGAATACTCGAGGAATAATACGTTTTTGCTCTACAAGGAACTAAAAACATGAGTCAATTATTTTCGTAACCCAAACCTTGAGGGCAAAGATTCCCAATATCAATTTCACACGACGTAATTGTCTTCGATCAATAAACTAAATAAATCATCCAACAGTTTTTTTGTACCCACGGATTCACTTTCTACGCAGGTGTCCCGAAGACTTCCTGCCCCAAAATTAAAGGGTTAAAACAGACAATTGTCGACAAGAAAAGGGTCTAAACATCCCTTTGTTAGAAATCTCAGGTGGCGCAAACCGATGTTAGTTTTTTTCTTTATTAATGCAGGTTGAGTGAAAGTGAATCTTCGGATCCTGTTGCGTTTGAGGGTTAAATATAATGGAACATGGCATTCGTGACTTTGAGGTATACATTATTATGATTTGTTTTATTTTTTTGTTTTGTATGAAAGGCCGTGTTTTTCGTTAGTTGTGTGTGATGACTTTCTTTCTTTTGATTATTTTAATAATTATGCTTTAAGTAAATTAACCAATTAATACCAGTGTTTTTAAAAGTTTCTAGTTTTAAGAGAGAAGCGCCAGTAAAATTCAAATCTTCTTATCGTTTTTTGCAATTTGCATGTCATTGTCAGGTTGTATAACTATGATTGGTTGTTGATTACATGAACTTGGGTTGTATTGATGATTTTAATGATTATAATTCTGTAATACAAACTTGTTACGGTCGCGAATCAAATTTTGTTCATCATACAACCTGACGCGACCTGAAAATTGCAAAAACGTAAGAAAATTTGAATTTTGCGGGCTACCCTGGCGCTTTCCCCTTAAGAGCGTTTACTCCGTACGGCATTTCATACAAACTTTCAAGCCCTTGTTTTTCGAAATGAATGAACCGATATTAATGAAACTTCATACGCATAAGCAGGATACAAAGGTCTAAAAAGTTAGTAGAGAACATTTACGAAAAATAGTGTACCAGCCAAATTAGACCGATTTTAAATTTTCCATAGAAACAGAGATTTCCAGTTATCTTTTTTTAAATAATTCTGAAATGTTCTGTACTAACTTTTTATTTGACCTTTGTACTCGTATTCTGCATAAGCGTATAGTTTCATTAAAATCGGTACATTAATTTCGAAAAATAAGGGCTTGAAAGTTTGTATGAAATGCCGTACGGCGTAAACGCTCTTAGGTGGGTTTATTCTCTTTAAAAAAAAACAAAGTTCTAAATGTTTATTTATTAAGTAGTAGATATACTAGATACTGTCGACAGTTGCCATACCCCTATCCTAACCAACGTAAAAGTACTTGCAATTTAACACCCGTTTATAAACAGCTGATTCTTTTTATATAACATTGAACAAAAACCCGACGTCCCATACAATTTTATTTTACACATTAAGAACCTTCTTTGAAGACCAAATTAAATGTTCCTTCTCGTAATTGGTAATTAAATTAATTCGACACTTAGTACTGAGCCTTGTTAATTCCATATCATCACTTTTTAGAACCTTAAAAATTGTTATTTAGTGTTAGGGTTGCCAGAGTTAGAAATAAAGCAAAAATATTGGCCCAATTTTGTCGGTAGTGATTTCGGACGACTATCTTTTTTCTGAATTGAACATTATAACACTAGTTTAGAATCTTTAGCTATGAGCCTTCCGGACCCTGGCCGAAGCAAGACAAACCTGTTCAAGTGAAGATTCATAAATGACTCCATCCTTTTTTTTTTTTGCGGATGGTAAATCATCAAATGACTCCTCCCGCTCCCGCTGGGTGGAGCGGAAGGGAGTGTCAGACTCTTACTGACTAAAACCCATCCGTGTTCCTTCCTTAGCCCTTTATGTTCCGGGCCAGCGGTAACCCTTTCGGACAATCCCGCTGACCCGGCAGGCTTCGGCCCTAAGGGGCCCCTCCTCGATGCTGACATCTCTTCGAGGCGCGCGTGGAACACGTACACGCCGTCCGGCATGGGCCTGGTCCTGATCGGACGGTGAGCTACCCATTACTCTCCGCCCGCAGGCCCGCGCCTACGGTGGCCGGGAGTCGTCACGCGGCTCCCGACGCCCGGAGCGTCTCCCGCGGCGGCTGGGACGGGAGGCTCTCTCCATGAGCCGTCCCGCCACCTCCTTCGCTAGCATGACTGCTTCGCAGAAGGAGGTGACTGCCTCCCACTCCCTCTCGCCCCGGACCATGGCTTGCACCAGGGCCGGACGCGAGAGGTCGCCGCCGCTGCCGATCGTCTCTACGAGGACACGGCGGTGCTCTGCCCATGCGGGGCAGACCTCCACCGTATGCTCCACCGTGTCCTCTGGGCGATCCTGGCAATGGTGACACCCGGGCGTCCTGACTCCGTCCTGGAGTGTAAATGTGATGCTGTTCCATAAACGATTGGACTCTTAATACCGTGCCCAGCATGTCCTGTCGTCGTCACGTTACAGGAACTGATAGCGCCAAACACGTTGCCGAATTCTGGGCCGACTCAATTTAGATTGCCACCAACACGCTAAGAGGATGATAAGCCGCTGGACTTCGGAAAGTTTATAGACTTCTTACAGTTAGAACCGTGACATTGTATAAGCCAGTACCTAAGTACTCCATATTATTACCGAATACTTTAGAAGCCATGACTTTCTGGCAACCCTATGTGAGCTACTTTACAAATAAGCTAAAAAGTAACGAAGTTTTATTTATTACTAGGTCTTGTTGGAACCATGTTACTAATTAATTGCCTTCAGTAATTAACCGCTGAGGCTGATCACCACACAGCAATGAAAGGGTTATAAAACGGTAGTAGTAATTAATTGTATATGTTCATTACGATAATGTGGGTAGATGAAGATAGATACAATGCCTAAGCTATTAAAAGCTAACTTGTATTCGGTGAAACAGTTCCACCTTCAAGCAAAAGTAACATAAGCATAATCAGCCCTGCTGGGACACAGACCTTCTTTCTTCAAGAGGGAGTGGGCCGTATTCCACACGGGCCTAGGTCGGGTTGGTAGTTGTCACATGTCTTCGAATTTTTGGTTCTAGGACATGTCGGTTTCCTCACGACGTTTTTCTTTACCGTTTTGAGAGCAGTGGTGATATAATTATGTACCACAAAGCAAATCGCCTGGCTGGGTTCGAACCCACGACCCACGACGACGACTCGTAAGTCGCGACCGTTATCGCTGGGCCACCACTGCGCTTAAATAGCCATTCTTATGTTATGATTATCATTTAAAAGGTTAAATCTTTAGGTTGCTTAACAAATATATTCCTTGACTGTACCTAAGTGTTGAGTTTACATATTGAGACCCCCCCGTGCCTCGGAGAGCACGGTCCCGGCTGTCATTCGTAGATCTTTGGCAGTCGTTACGGGTCGTCAGAAGCCCAAAAGTCTGACAACCAGTCTTACCAAGGGGTATCGCATTACCCAGTAACTGGGTTGTGGAGGTCAGACAGGCAGTCGCTTCGTGCAAAATACTGATATTCAGCTGCACCCGGTCAGACTGGAAGCGGACCGCAACATAGTTGGGAAAAGCCTAGGCAGTTGATGACAATGTTGAGCGAATTTTGAGTTTCGACTTTAAAATACTTAAAGACAAATACGTACAATTACATGGTCATCATGTATAATTGCATGCCAAGTATGAACCAGCAATCAGCCGATTCTAATTATAGCTCAACAAGCGTGAATTTCGTAATTAGCGCACTCAATAAACTTCGAAACGGAGCTCCAATTACGGGCTTATAAACAGTTATTAAGAGGTAATTCGACAATTTTGTCGCATGCGCGTGCGACTAATGTCAGCTGCTGCAAGTGTATCACATTATTAGCCAGGTTTTTTATTCGTGTTATAAATAAAGTAACTGTGGAAACGAAGATGTAGAGCTTTTAGATGGAAGTAGCTAAAGTGGAAAATAATTTACACCTGGATTTTTTTTGGTCCTGGAAATTACTTTTCCGCTGTAACTTCAAGATATGTTGCTATTTACCCGACTACGGCGAAGCAAAAAGGAGGGTTATGATTTTGACATCTGTTCCCTCATAACTTCAAAAGTACTTATAATAATTTGACAAAAATGAGGTATTATTAGAAGCGTCTTGACCGTCAGCTGGTTAGCTTTGTGACGTCACACTAAATTCAATATGGCGCCCTCTAGAGGACACAAAGTAATGAATTTAAAAGTAAATATTTTGGGATGATGCCTTGTGGGGTATCAAATGAAAAGGCTTAATAAGCACATTTCAAAAATATAAATATTACTGAAATAAGCACAAATTAATTAAATAAAAAAAAGATTAAATACTAAAACCCGCTGAAAAGGATGAAAAAAGAAAGTACCTTCCCGTGGTCGCATGCTACCATAGCTTATAAGTATGTTAGTACAGCGGCATGCGACCACGGGAAGGTACTTTCTTTTTTCATCCTTTTCAGTAGTCGGGTTTGAGTTTTTGAACTTTTTTTTCATTTACTTTAATAGTGGATGGACACTAGTGAAATTATAGAACACACTAGGTTTTCCAATTTTGTTCCGAGGTGATGAGTGCACTCATCACACATAACAATCAAACTAGGCTGAGAATCAGCAATGTAACAGAACTTAACTTAAACACCGGTCATTCGAGTCCACCGCTCGACCAAGGGTCCGATCAATCAACTCAGACTATTGCAGTCCACTGATGGACATAGGTGGAGGTGTTGTGGAGTAGCCTGAGAGAGCTCAGGCTACGCCACAACACCCTGTCCTCCGCCTTCCGCATCCACCCAGCCACCATCTTTAGGTCCGTCCACAGATATAGATATACCTAGATAACGCAAGAGTAACTACTTCGCGTGCCAAAAATTGCACCAACTTATGATTACAAATCATAAGCCGCCCCTTTCGCGCTCAGTCCTTTGTACTGCTGGCTGGGTAAGTGTGAGCGAGAGCGCGAGCTTGTGACGTCATAGTAGGTAGTCAAAAAAATGGCACGCTTGGTTTTCATACAGTTCGTGATACTTGCGTTATCTAGGTATATCTATATCTGTGGGTCCGTCCATCTGACCTGAGGGGCGTCTCACACTACGCTTACCGATACACGGTCTCCACTCCAGGACTCGTCTGCTTCACAGGCCATCGGTCCTTCGACAAACATGGCCAGCCCATTGCCACTTCAGTTTGCTTACTCTGCAAGCTATGTCGGTAACTCTGGTTCTTTTCCGGACAATCCAAGGGTTAGTTTAGGTTTTCATATAAATCTTCCCACATTTGGTCCCCTATTTATTTCTTCTGACCATTTTTCTGATACCTGCAAAGTGCTCAGATTCCCTCGGACTGCCAAAAATAGTGACCGTGACTGTCATATATAGATGACCAAAGAAAATGTGCTCAGCACGCCACAGTTCGACTACATGACAGACTTTGACGTGGAGGGCACGTTTTTGATTTTTAGGGTTCCGTAGCCAAATGGCAAAACCGGAACCCTTATAGATTCGTCATGTCTGTCTGTCCGTCTGTCTGTCTGTCTGTCCGTCCGTATGTCACAGCCACTTTTCTCCGAAACTATAAGAACTATACTGTTGAAACTTGGTAAGTAGATGTATTCTGTGAACCGCATTAAGATTTTCTCAAAAAAATAGGAAAAAATCAATAAATTTTAGGGTTCCCCATACTTAGAAACGAAACTCTTTTTTTTTTCATCAAACCCATACGTGTGGGGTATCTATGGGTAGGTCTTCAAAAATGATATTGAGGTTTCTAATATCATTTTTTTTCTAAACTGAATAGTTTGCGCGAGAGACACTTCCAAAGTGATAAGATGTGTGTGTCCCCCCCTGTAACTTCTAAACTAAGAGAATAATAAAACAAAAAAAAATACGTGATGTACATTACCATGTAAACTACCACCGAAAATTGGTTTGAACGAGATCTAGTAAGTAGTTTTTTTTAATACGTCATAAATCGTAAACCGCAATTTACCATTCATTCAATCAACTATCAAAAATAAAAAAAACATTTAATTTCATAATCATAAACCTTATGCATAAAACCGGATGTTACGGAACCCTCGGTGCGCGAGTCCGACTCGCTCTTGCCCGGTTTTTTTTGACGTATGGCGGTCAAAAGGTTATAGATTAAAAGTGCACCTACCACTTCTAGCGATTCTCTACAAAACCCACAATGTTCTCTTTTTACGAACAACCATAAGAGTTGATTAAATGTTCATATAAGGTTCATTTACAGTAACCGTGACGTCACTGGACCGGCGCAACATTACGTTCGTTACGCAAAACGTCCAGCTAATGTGTATAACATGCAAATAGTGGGTAAAATTAGATATAATGTGCTTGAATATGTATGTAGACGCAGACTGGATAGTTTTTCATGTAAAGCGAGTTAAAGTTAGAAGTTAATTGAACAAAAAGTTGCTTCTGTAAGTACGAGTATAAATACCGTATGTTTTACAGGTGAGAAGCTACGCAGGTTAAACCGGTTAAGCTACGCTTGCCGCGGTTGGTCTGTGGATGGGTGACCATCTTTACATACTGAGTCCCCTCCGTGCCTCGGAAAGCACGCTCAGCCGTTGGTCTCGGCTGTCATTCGTGGATCTTTGACAGTCGTTACGGGTAGTCAGAAGCCCGAAAGTCTGACAACCAGTCTTACCAAGAGGTATCGTATTACCCAGTAACTGGGTTGTGGAGGTCAGATAGGCAGTCGCTCCATGTAAAATACTGGTATTCAGCTACATCCGGTTAGAATGGAAGCCGACCCCAACATAGTTGGGAAAAGACTGGGCAGATGATGATGTTTTACAGGTGAGAAAAGAAGATCTTTGTTTCTTTAATTCAATTTAATTCATTCAGGGGATGGCCCAAGGGAGATGTAGTTCGAAGACGGCTGAAGATTCGGAAAAAGTGGATTTATAAGTTTTAGAGGATTTTATGAAGTTTCATTTGGTATAAGATTTTTTTCCCCTACGACGCACCGCTTTTAAGATATATGTGAAATACCCAAAAGTAGGAACTTTGTGCCCTTCCCCCCACTCCGGCTCACCTCCTAGACGTCGGGACTTTCAGTATGTTCACTTTCTAAGCATCCTGAACAAGTTTCTGAAGGAATCGTTTAGGTCCCTGCTCACTCACTCTACAACTCGACGTATTCCACATTGGGCACCAGCTTAAATGGCACCTGAGTGAATATGCCGCTGTGTGTCTGGTGCATTCACTCAGGTGCCATTTAAACGAGTGCCCAATGTGGAATACGTCTACAACTCCTTTATTGACTGGACTTATTGTTTTGTTCAAAAATGGCCACTTAAGGTAGGTAATTAACTTACAAATAACACAACTGGGCAGGTAAATACGTAGGCCAGCCTACCTACAACCTTTATTGCGTAATCAATCTCAATCTGAATCATTTTAAAGGATATTGCAAATCCATTGCTTCATATGTTTGAAAAATGTGTCTGCTCAACAACTTCTGTTGAACTGTCAAAATGAAAGCGATTGCTATTGATAGTGTGTTACGCAATTACCCCGCTGGTTGGTTTAAGTTTTTATTAAAAGTCAAGAACGGTACAGACGCCAGTACACTTTCAACTTTATCGCTAAAGTATTAGGTTCAAAGTTGATTGGGAAAATTTGACAGTTTCGGGTAGCTTGATTTGCTAGCGACTGTACACCTACATTTTGAAAAATAGTTTTGAATTGAGTAAAATGGGGGCAACTCTATATTTTTAGGGTTCCATACCCAAAGGGTAAAACGGGACACTATTGCTAAGACTCCTCCTCTGTCCGTCTGTCTGTCACCAGGCTGTACCTATCTCAAGAACCGTGATAGCTAGACATTTTAAATTTTTACAGACGATGTATTTCTGTTGCCAACAAATACTAAAAACAGAAGAAAATAAATATTTAAGGGCCCCTTAAATATTATACAACAAACGTGTTTTTTTCGGCATTTTTGCTTTGAGGACTCGCACTTGGCCAGTTTTTTTATTAAGTCCGCGCCTTAAAGGCACATTTTACCATTTGCTTGTTCAACCTGAGGTGATGAATAGGATCCCCACAAAAGCAATTTATCGTACTTACATTGTATTTTAAGACACATTAATACATTTATTAAAAGTCCTCTACAGGTCCAAATTAAATTAGCTAGCGAAACTCCGCAAACGTGATGGTGTCGATGTATAAACACGATAATTTTTTTTTGGGTTCAACGACCAGTGAGTGTTGTTACTTAACATACATAATCAGCCTAATCCTAATGTTCCCAGTGCTGGGACACGGCCCTCCTCTTTGTGAGAGGGAGTGGGCCGTAATCCACCACGCGGGCCAAGTGCGGGTTGGTAGATGTCACATGTCTTCGAATTTTTGGTTCTAGGACATGCCGGTTTCCTCACGATGTTTTCCTTCACCGTTTTGAGAGTGTTGTCATGTATTGAGAAAAACTGTTTTCTTTTGTTTTATCGTATTAAGAGATACTCATCATTGTCTGTGAAGTTTAGACACAAAAAACAAACTTTTCAAACTGATATTTCGAGTACTACATACACAATGACCCCACAAAAAATCAATTTTTTTTTTCTTTTTGTAGGTATCGATACGGGCTACGTCTGTGAAGTATCACTAGCTAATTCAATTTTACCTTTTATATCCCACTATGTTAATAAAACACTTACAATATAATGAACTTTCTATGTATCCGAAGTCTGCGTGACAAATTAACAATGGCCGATGACAAAGTTTGCAGTGTTTAGTGCACTTTAGCACGAGAATAACAACCTAGATCGATTGCGCTCCCTTAATGACACCTTTCAAGCCATTATTAAGGCTAAAACTATATTTAAAAACTGTGTTTAAAAACTGTGTTTAAAAACTGTTGGATAACATGAGAAAAAATATGTCGCAGAAGGTCCAATGCTCACGCACCTTGTGCAATACAATTCCTCTCTTAGATATAGCTGCTTGTATTCAACTTTTCAGGTCTTCTCTTCTTGTATCAGCAAGACATAGTACAACATGGAATCGCTCATGCTGCAGTTTAAATAATGACCAGGGGGCCTAAGAAGGCCACTTTGGCAGAATCATAAAAGGATAACATAAGGGACAGTTAACCGTTCGTATCGCATCAAATCCCATTAGTGAAGCAATTTTCAGTTTTTTTTTGTTTGTGCTAAAATACGAATCAATCCAAATCAAATCCTAATCTCTTTGATTGTACCTACGTAGTGCAGCGAGAAAAAGAAAAACACGGACTGTCTTCGATGTTTCTCCAAAGTGGCCTTTTTAGGCCCAGTAGTTCCATTAGTCAACCATCCATTCCATCCAATCACAGCAATTTACGCAAGCTTGACAGCGCGAGTTGGTAGATCATGTCTTAGAATTTTTGGTTCTAGGACATACCGTTTTCCTCACAATGTTTTCCTTCACCGTTTTGAGATTTCAGAGCAGTAGTCATCGTCTACTTAACCTTATTCCAATTATGTATTTTTATATTCTCAGCTTTACAGTTTTGCATTTGCATGTCCATGACTGTTGGCTATAGGCTTGTGTAAACTGGTCCTTCTGTGTCCAGCTTTTTGTGTAAAAACTTTATTAAAAACTGAATAATAAAGTGCTAATAACATTGTATAATTCTTTCATATAACATGTGACAATGATATGACGTAATTATTTTACCGCAGGCGACCAATGAGCAACTTTTTTTTTAATACCGGTTTGGCCGCATTTATTTATAAAGTGCAGTTTTGGCATTATTAATAATTTATTGTTTATACAATGTTTTTCAATAAAAACTTTCGTGGATGGCAAAGTGTTATTTTTTAAACATTTTTCCAAAATTAATGTAGCTGTCTTTGTCATTTTAAATAAATTGAGTACACCATGTTATGTTGTAAGTACTTAGTTCCTTATGACAATGCCACTACCAATTTCGGTTTTATCAGCTTAAACAAGCAATATGCTATCTATAGTCACTATAAAAATGTATTTATTTCTTATGTAAATATTTTTTGGACAGTGGCTTTAAGGGGCTTACAGGACCTAAACGCAAAAATCGCAAGTTTTAGAAACAATAAAAGTATATGATCAACTACAGTAAACAAAATCAGAAATATATAATATGATATTCTTCAGGAATGCTAGGCATATACTGTGTTGAAAATATAATACAACTAATTTGATACGATAGAAAAAAATCATGAAGATACCTCTAAAAACTTTATTTTAACAATAAAACCACACTAATGTACATACGATCATTCTGATTTGTTGTCAGATTATTCTACAAGCAACATACTAGAACACTACTGTTTTCATTTTTTGGTCCAAATAATAGATTTTTTGTAATTAAATAAATGCTTCATATTTTGCAATAAATTACCAGCGTTGTGTCATCGCGCGTCTCTTTCTTTTCTATGCAGTCCGACAGTGATCGCGATTTAGGTCATAGTTCCTTGGCAGCTCTGGACAGACTAAGAAGACTTTTTCTGACTTTGCGTTTAGGTCCTGTAAGACCCTTAAAGCAGTTCAGCTCGTCCCGCCATCTCCGTCGAAACCATATAAAGTCGCTGTCGATCATAATCATGAAACCAGTGCCTCAGTTACCGTCATAATTATAAATAGCGAACAGTTACCCCAGGTCTTTGACTCCAACGATATCTAAAGTTCTACGATCATTAATTATAAAAACCTCCTTACTCAACTTCCAAGTTTCCACACTCCGTAACAGTACTAATCCGTTCACAAATAATTTGTTAACTTTACAATAACCAAATTAAACGCAACTATTATAATTTCCTAAGACTTCCATCCACCGCCTTAGGGTGGCGGCACCAATTATGGACGCAGTGCATTTACCCAAAGAATACAGCGCACTGTGTGGCCGTTTTTGCCATTGTGCTGATAATTTATAAACGCATTGGTTTTATTGTTTATTTACTGTTGCGTTCTCGCGGCTACATTGCGGGATTCCTTGTTAGGAACTAATGAATCTACGGCATGCGAAATATCCGATAAGTCTTTACTATGCAGCAATTGTTGTAATAAAAAAACAGGCTTAAAATAACAAGACCTTATTTGCGTAAGTACGTCTCTAACATCAAACTGTTTTAATGGTAATTGCGCTTAGAAATCGATATATCTCTATTGCTGTCTGTCTGTCTATAGTGTTGTAGTGGAAATGTGCACGCCAAACAGCGAGTTGCAACAAATTTATAAACATTTATAGCTTTTGTATCCGTAAATAATAAAATACAATAGTATTAAATGTCAGCTAGGTGCACTTGTAACTTCACCAGTGACTTTTTAGATAGACAGAAGGCCCTTAAAGTGGATAGATAGATGGACATATTGTGTGGTAGTTTGAATGGAAATTGCGATACAATTAATGTGCAACTTGTGCCTCAGGGCGCTAGTGACAGGTGCACCCGCCATATTACTTTTGTACAATGAAGTACGTAACAAACTTGATTTCATAGATAACGCGTACATGTTCATTTAGTTTAGAATCTTAATACAATTAAGTAATTTAAAAGCAGTGTCATGGCGTAAAAATGGGTGTTGATTGGTGGACGAGTGTATCGTTAAAAAGATCGTAAGTTAGGCGTGTAATTAAACTTTACGGTAGTTTTGAAGATATAATTTGATGATTGTAAAAGGAACGTGGTAAAAAATGATTAGCTAGTGCTTATAGAACAAAAAATTGAGCCAGTAGCTGAGAATAAAACGTGAATCAAGTGTTCCTCTTAACATAAATTAATAAGACAGACGTTATTTATTTAACCATTTATATACACACATTGTATAAACAGACAAGAAGAAAAGAACAGAAAAATACATACAAATGTGATGTTTATTTCTAAAGAAATCTCTTCCAGCACACGTGCGTTTTTGGACGATTTCCTAATTTTATAGTTACTTATAGTAGGTAAGTAAAATAAAATCGTTTATTTCAACATTTAAAATTACAGGAGGTATTGTTAGTTTCAAACTCGGCGCTGACTGTATCTTGGCACCAATAAATTAGTACCTACAACATATTGGTAATGACACTAATATTATAAAGGCAAAAGTTTGTGAGTGTGTGTGTGTGTTTATATTTTTGTTACTTCTTCACGCTCAAACGGCTAGACCAATTTTGATAAAATTTTGTATGAAGGTAGCTGACACCCTGGATTAACATATAGGCTACTTTTTATCCCGATATTCCCACGGGATCGACATTTACGCGAGTGAAACCGCGGGGCGCAGCTAGTTATTAAATAAAATAAAATTAAGGTTCAAGTTCAATTGCCACATTACAGCTAAGCTAAGTCTATTCTATAAACTTGTGATTCAAAATAATATTATTTGAAGTTAAACAAACGTCAACTTTATTTTCATGGTTATTAAGTAGATTTCAGAGTGAGTAGTAGCACTATTGAAAAAGTTATAAAAATGTTTGAAGTTGTAGCCTAAAATGAACTTTATGATCTAGGATTTAAAGTTATTTTTCCATTAACTCATATTTGTTTATATTTTTGGCAAATAAACCGCGAATGCAGATTAGTTGGCCTCATCCAAACTACAAAACTAAATATACTTAGCAGTTTAGGTTAAAGAAAGAAAGAAAGAAAAAGTATTTATTGCGACTCGTACAGGAAGATCACAAACTAAACTAAACACAGTAAAATAAAAATCCAAGTTAAATAAAATAAAAAAGTAACAAAAGGAAAATGAAACTGAAAGTCCTATACGAGGCAAAAAGGCTGCTATCTCAGCATGATGCTGCGACATTTAAAAAATAAATGTCACAGCGCTGGTATTCTGATAGGGCCCGCTGTGCACAGCTTGGTTAGATTAAGTATAATATTTAATTAACTTATTAGCTAATTGGCTAGATTGTAATGTGAATAAAGAAAAAAGGAAAAAAAAGTAAACTACTAGGTACAGTCAACAAAAGAGATAAGTATGCAGGATCGTCGGATATAGTTGAATTTTATTAAGAAACCGATGGATGTTCTCGAATAAAATTTTATTTTATTAATAGAAAACAAACAGATAATTTATCAAATTAAATTTCAGTCGACAATGGCGCCGATTCCCTTGTTCAAAAACTAAACTAAATTTAAGTTCAGTGCATCTTTTTCTTTCTATTTCATTCAAGAAAAGGACAGAAGATAAATATTAGTTTAGTCCTGTCAAATTAAGATATCCCATAGACAAAAATTGGCTACTAAAAATACGTCAATTTACGTCAGGCGCTGACTAATTTGACAGGGCTAAACTAATATTTATCTTCTGTCCTTTTCTTATTGAAATAGAAAGAAAAAGAGGCACTGAACTTAAATTTAGTTTAGTTTGTGAACAAGGGAATCGGCGCCAATATCCATCGGTTTCTTACTAAACTTCAACTATATCCGACGATCCTGCATACTTATCTCTTTTGTTGACTGTACATACTATCCGTGTGTTGGACTATCAGCCTGTTTCCCAACCAATCACAAAGTGAAAAACTACGAAACTATGACGTCACACTAATGGAACATGAAAACTAATGTAGCAACACCTTCCATAAAGAAACACCACCCCCATGTCCCCCACCCCCCCAATTTATAGCCCCCAGAACAGAAAGCTCAAAAGATCCCATTACCAAATTGGAAACTATCATTTTCGCAAGCTCGTATTTTTCGCAGGCCCATATTTCGCAGTCGCAGACGGTACGATTCGCAATCGTATCGTATCCGTGCCGTGCCAAAATCGTAAATATGTCCGAATGAAATACTCGTTAACGTTCGGTATTACGAATATTGCCGAAAACTTACGAGCTTGGCAAAGTTGCAGTACAAATGTTGCTATTTGTTTATTAGTATTTTTATGGGTGTTGTGTTGATAAAGAAGGTTGCTTCTACAGTTGCCGCATTAAACGTGGCAATAGCGTTAATACCTACCTACATTTTTTATCTAAAAACCTGAAATAAAGTCCGGCAACGTCCTGAATCAATATCTATCGTGATATTCAACATATTTCAATAATAAAGACCATACATAGGTTTGGGTTCTTATGGAGAGATTTTAAGGAAAGGGCAATGACCGATATTGCGATATTGATAACGCGACAACTAGCTATTTCTACCCTACAAAAGTGTAGCGGTGGTAATGTTTGTAGATTTACTTCGTCTAGTGGACGAAGAATTCCTGTCATTATTTCCTAAAATAATTAAATTGAGAGAAGTGCGTGGCTTTGCACAGCTCAATCGAATTGGGTGAACGTATGAATAGTCATCATCTCATTATCTGCCTAGACTTTTCCCAACTATTTTGGGGTCGGCTTCCAGTCTAACCGGATGCAGCTGAATACCAGTATTTTACATGGAGCGACTGCCTATCTGACCTCCACAACCCTACTGGGTAATACGATACCCCTTGGTAAGTGGTTGTCAGACTTTCGGGCTGCTGACTACCCGTAACGACTGTCAAAGATCCACGAATGACAGCCGGGACCAACGGCTTACGACTTTCCCAGACACGGAGAGGTCTTGATATGTAAAGATGGTCACCCATCCACGGACAAAACCGCGGCAAGCGTAGATTAACCTGATTAACCGACCCTGCTGGATTTGGTGAAGTATTCAGCATAATAATATATCAGAAAGATGTGGTCATATTCAAGAGTGTGTGGTACTGACAAAATTTATCAGCTGTCCCATACATTCGAGTATAGATTTGTATGGGATAGTTAGGATTTTTTTCGCGATTACTATGTTGATCCTATGGAGAAGTGGTTCAGTTTGATGGTCTGTATCGCACCCTTAAATATGAGCAGACCTTTATGATGCACACTGTATTATTCCAACACAAGCTGTGCGCCGAATGGGATTAGGTAGGTACATATCGGCAAAAATTATGAACTTCCATACAGACTTTCATCCCCTATTTAACCCCTTTATTATAAAAAGGAAAGATTGTGGAAAATTTCTGTGTTTTGGCTGTACGTTTTCTGTACGTCGTGTGTGTTGATTTTTCAAACGACAGATAATTTTCATTCGTGGAATAATATTGACTGTCAAAAATTCAAAATTATTCCTCCGATAAATGTTTATATGGAGTTGCAAAAATTTGCCCTTAGGGCTGATTTTTCAATCATCTGATAACTATATTCGAGGAATAATTTTGAAATTTTGACAGTTATTTCAAACTGTCAAACATTAATTTTATTCATCGAATAAAAGTTACATGGCGATAGAAAAATCAGCCCATAATATCATAAATGTTACACCTTCTAAGTAAATAAGCTTACCGTGAAAACAGAGGCCATTTTTAGGGTTCCGTTGCCAAATGGCAAAAAAAGGAACCCTTATAGATTCGTCATGTCTGTCTGTCTGTCAGTCTGTCCGTCTGTCTGTCCGTCCGTATGTCACAGCCACTTTTCTCCGAAACTATAAGAACTATACTGTTGAAACTTGGTAAGTAGATGTATTCTGTGAACCGCATTAAGATTTTCACACAAAAATAGAAAAAAAACAATAAATTTTGGGGTTCCCCATACTTAGAACTGAAACTAAAAAATGTTTTTTTCGTCAAACCCATACGTGTGAGGTATCTATGGATAGGTCTTCAAAAATGATATTGAGGTTTCTTATATGATTTTTTTCTAAACTGAATAGTTTGCGCGAGAGACACTTCCAAAGTTGTAAAATGTGTGTCCCCCCCCCCCCGTAACTTCTAAAATAAGAGAATGATAAAACTAAAAAAAATATATGATGTACAATATAAACTTCCACCGAAAATTGGTTTGAAAGAGATTTAATACGTCATAAATCGTAAACCGCAATTTACCTTTTATTCAACCAACTCAAATATAAAAACATTTAATTTCAGAAACATAAACCTTATGCATAAACCCGGATGTTACGGAACCCTCGGTGAGCGAGTCCGACTCGCTCATGCCCGGTTTTTTTTAAATTATTTTTATCATTATTTTCAAGCAAGTACTTGCAGGATTAGTTACGGTGATGAGCTGAAGTATGTTTTAAATATCGCTTTATTATTATTTTATGCAAATTACGAATAGTGCTAAAATTATTTATGTAGTTAAGCGTCGCTTTGTATGTATATTTTTGAAGTTTTATACCTTTTTGCACACGAATTATAGCAAGAAACATGACGTGTCGGGGATTTTATTCAATCATTAATTCACACACAACACACAGACAACACTCACACACACACAACGTACAGACAACGTACAGCCAAAAAACATAATTTTTTATAAGTATTATTAGAAATTTTTATAATTTTAATAAAAATCATAAATTTACATACAACAGACAAGGTACAGACAAAAACAGAATTTTTTATAATATTAGATATTTTATAATTTTAATAAAAATCATAAATTCACACACAACAAGAAGTTCAAAAAATTATATCGGCTAAACGACCACCACCTGAGTTCAACATCAACTTTAATTTTGACAAAACTTTTAATAGTTTTTAAATATTATATCATTCGCTAGCAAAAAGTAACATTTTACGGTTAAATCGTCGTGTTCCGGTGCTGTGTTGCAGTGTTCTTTTTTTGCAAAGATAATTAAAGTTATCTTGATAGTTTTTTCGGTTTTTAGCACCACATAAAAATTATAATTGTAAACTTGTGAAGTAACTATTTTCTTGTTTTTATAACAAAGTAACTCTTTGCATGGACAATAAATTCCGGTCTTTTAATGCGTAGAAACTACTTTTAAATACATTTAGTAAAATGTTAACTTTTGGTAACATAAAAGAATGAAATGGAATTTCTCAGGTTGGTTTTGGTTGATGGCAATAGGCTTCCCATGTATTACATGGGACTTAAACATAACTGGGGAAATGTGGGTGTAAAGAAAGAAAGAATGAATGAAAGAAAGAAAGGTTTACATTTGCACAGACTAAAAGAAACACAATACACTAGATACATCAGAAAAAAAAAACAAAAAATAAAGACCAAATAAAAAGTGTAAAGTCCGATGAAAGAAATTAGCAGGAAAGTGTGCCTCACGGCTGCGCCAAAAAGCCCAGTACTATAAAGTACACAGAGACCACACACACAGTACACAGTAGTATGGATGAGATACATAAGTATCTCATTCATTCATTCATATCCGAATAGGGCTGATGATGAAGGGTTCGTGATGGTGCAAAGGAGAAAGCGCCGATCGCGACCGAACAAGAACCGCTGCGGCAAAGTTCCTACGGAGCCCGAAGTCAGCTTGCGTGCCGCAAAGCCGAACACACCGGTGTACATCTCCCGCCTACACTACACCACTAAGGCGGAGAACATTGTGGAGTACGTGCGCCAGAAGACGAGGTACACACCGAGGGTGCAATTACTGGAGTCGCACCGCAACGTCAACTTCAAGGCGTTCGTGGTGCGCATACCAACATGCTACCTGCACCTGGTGATGGAAGAAAGCTTTCGCGGACAAGTGCCACCAGAACGCACAAAGACTTAGTGCAACTAAGTGATACTAAAATAGTTATTAAGTTTTATTTACTAACAAAATTGTTACTATATTATTATGTATACTTAGGTTAAGGTATGTATCTATGGGTCTTTGTTACCTGATAATAAATGGTTTATTATTATCATTAGTACTATAAAGTACACGGAGACCACACACACACACAGTACACAGTAGTATGAGTAAGATACATACGTATCTCATTAATTCATTCATTTCAGCGGAAATACGTCCACTGCTGGACATAGGCCTCATAGACTTCGACCGGTGGTGTGCATCCCGCATTCAGCGGATTCCTGCGGCCTTCACAAGGTACCTCGTCTCTGCCTAATTCTTTAGAAAATACAGGCGCGATGATATGTGTGTTATATAATTTGATTTGGACAAAAAGGTGAGGCGCAAAATGAGTCACAGAATGAGTCATAACATAAGGCCTCAGACAAAAAAAACAACATGACGTGTTTATTTTGTCATGCGATAGCATTCCATTCACGCAACCCTAATCCCCGGTCGAACAAAACCTAAGCTAAAACAAAAAGATTAGACCAAACATTTAGGCACCCTAACAGCTATATACTCGTATGTACCCGTGAAAGGCACCATCGGAAATCCTGGCCAGACGATGAAAGATACAGTCTTCAAACGCAGTGTATTTGAAAATTTCGACACTAGATAGACTTGAGCACTAAGTTTTAGGCTTTAGACCCTCGTTTAGGTTTTGTTTTCACTTAGGAAATGCCTGACAATGGTGTTTCTGATACGATAGCTCGTTTTGAACTGAAAATTATCTGTTATAATTATTATGTATACTTACTTACCTAAATAAAAATGAATTGCTGACTGATTTGTCAATTTTTTTTTGTTTTTACCCGACAGCGGTGAAGCCCAAAAGGAGGGTTATGTGTTGGACCTGTATATATGTCCGTTTCGTTGTTCCCTCGTAACTCCTAAACGAATAAACGGATTTAGATAAATATTACATCTTTACATTTGTCTTGGTAGCGCGAGTGTCACTGGCTACATTCAAATAAAAAACAAAGTAAAATGGTGGATTTGGGGTGCCATGTTGTGGAGTTCGAAACCTTTTTTCTTCTAATACCATCGAGTGGGATATCAAAATGAAGGGTTTTAAAAGATAATTACAAAAATATAAACAACTTATATGGTTAAAAGTAATTCGAAATAACAAATCGTAAAAAACACGTACATACATTTAAATAAAAAATATGTATAATAAAATAGAAGTAGGCATTATTTCTTGTTCCCTGTCGTATAATATTATTGAATGACTATGACAAAAAAGCTGGAAATAAAAAAAGTAATTAAAAAAACTAAAAAACCCGGGACCCATTTGAGTTTGAAAATATAATAAAAATGGAATGGGTCCCGCCTGCTTCCAACTTTTATTTAATTTAAAATGGGCTGTTTTAGCATTTCAGTTTTTTTTTACCGCAGTCAGGATTTTTAGTTTTTTTTAATTACTTTTTTTTCTAAGGGACCTTTCTATGAACTCTAGACCAACTATTGAAATGTTGACAAGATAATATCTGTCGGGTCAGCTCGTTTCAAATGAAAATGATGTAATTTTTGTAAAGTGACATGACATGACGTGACAGTGACATGTCGACTTGACGTTTTTTGGTTAGCAAACTGGTGAATACCGAACTGAGTTTTGTCTGCTTAGAAAATTAACTTCTAGTTTTTTACAACATTTGAGGACACTCGGAGGAGTTCGGGAGGAGGAGAGTTGGAGTTTGAGTCACTGGCATGAGAAGAAGGAGAATGACAGTTGGAACACAGGCTAAGCATACCCTACTACTACTTAAGGGGCTTACATAACCTAAAGCGCGGTCACTGTCAGACTGCATAGAAAAGAAAGAGAGGCGCGATAACAAAACGCTGGTAATTTATTGCAAAAATATGAAGCAATTATTTAATTACAAAAAATCTTTTGTTTGGACTAAAAAATTAAAACTCTAGTGTTTTAGTATGCTGCTTGTAGAATAATCTGACAAAAATCAGAATTATTGTATGTATTAGTATGGTTTTTATTGTAAAAATAAAGTTTTTAGAGGTATCTTCATGATTTTTTTCTATCGTATCAAATTAGTTGTATTATGTTTTCAACGCGCTATCTACCTACCATATATCCTGAAGAATATCATATATTTTTCTGATTTTGTTTACTATAGTCGATCATATACTTTTATTGTTTCTAAAACTTGCATTTTTTGCGTTTAGGTCCTGTAAGCCCCTTAACTAGGTACCTACTCGTACTCTACGAAGAACAGAGCGTACCACTCTATGTCATCAAATTCTCGATAAATTTTGGCAAGCTCTGCTGTCTTCATTTCATATGTATATGTTTTGGTGAAAAATCGTGGTATCACCAAATTTTTCCACAATGTAATTTTCCACTTTATTATTCGTCATAAACTAGTTGTATGTATTAGCTAATAAACATGGCCACTATACACGATGTCACAAATCTCAGTGGGCGCACAAATCATCGTATAATACGGCTGATTTACATATCACATGTACGCTTACGATTCATACGCAGCAAATGTAGCTATGACACGACAGCACTATATCGTGGTGCGTTTGGATAAGGAAGTTAGCTTTCTATTTTGGGCAAGTGTATAGTTACTCGCCCGGCGGCGCACGAAAGTGCGGTTTTCCTTCTTCTTAGCGTATCGAAAGTTCAAATATGTTTTGACCGTATATGTAATTTTCCTGTGAAAACTGATTTTAGAGTCATTGTTACATTAGCATTCTGAGTCGAAAATTTGTGTGCAAAAGAATATTTAATTATTAATCACTGTTTAGTGCTGTGGACCAAAATGATTGTCCTTTTTTTTTTTGCGGGTGTGAAGGGAGTGTCAGACTCTTACTGACTAAAACCCACCCGTGTTCCTTCCTTAGCCCTTTATGTTCCGGGCCAGCGGTAACCCTTTCGGACAATCCCGCTGGCCCGGCAGGCTTCGGCCCTAAAGGGCCCCTCCTCGATGCTGACATCTCTTTGAAGCGCGCGTAGAACACGTACGCGCCGTCCAGCACGGGCCTGGTCCTGATCGGACGGTGAGCTACCCATTACTCTCCGCCCGCAGGCCCGCGCCTACGGCGGTGGCCGGGACTCGTCACGCGGCTGCCGACGCCTGGGGCATCCCCCGCGGCGGCGGCTGAGACGGGAAGCTCTCTCCCTGAACCTTCCCAAATGATTGTCCTTGATTATTGATTTTTATTGGTTGCCCTTACTATAATTAGGTATAAAACGTAGTATAACAAGTTAATACAGTTATAAAGTCATTTGACAAAGTATTTACTCCACTCGACTTGCCTAAACCACTCTTCTCGCCTTCCCATCCAAACGCCACACGTAAACGAACGCGATACTCAAACGCGAACGTTAACGTTTAACCAGTGGGTTCCGTTCCGTGCGGAGCGAACATAAAAAGCTATTACCGGCCATAGTACGTAGGTATGTGTTTTATGGTACGCATGTGGAGTAGGTATTAAGGAATTATTATGGGGTTGTGATTTTTACGAGTTGAATTGATGTTCTCGACTGAAAGTTACATGTTGAACGGAAATTTGAAAAAAAATCTAGAGTGTTCAGGTAATAAAATGGTCGTCGTATATAGTTAAAGTTTAGTAAGAAACCGATGGATGTGGTGGACTGAAATTTAATTTGATAAATGAGCTATGTGCTATGTCTGTGTGGTGCCGGACTTAAAGAATAGCACCACCCCATACTTCCCGTGGGTGTCGTAAAAGGCGACTAAGGGAGACTGGAGAATGGGTAGCAGCGTTTTCTATTCATGACACCATCATACCAAACTGCGATCGCCAACCCGCCTGCCAAGCGTGGCGATTATGGCAAACCCCCCCCCACCCCCCAAATTGAGGGAGGCCTATGTCCAGCACTGGACGTCTTTCGGCTGAAATGATGATGCTCTTGAAATGAAATGACTCTTTTGTTGACTGTACGTACGTACAGTCATGAGGTGTAACGGAAGTATTATTTCATGTAAGTGGACAACAGTAGCATTTATGTACTAATTGCGTATCACACTATAAATGTCAATCTAAATCTTTTTGAAGGATATTGCTAATCCATTGCTTCATATGTTCGAATAATTGGTCTGCTCAACAACGTAAATATCGCAATGAATGTTGTTGAACTGTCAACGTGAAAGCCATTGCTACTGTTAGAGTGTTAGGCTGCAGGTAACAGATAGTTATGGTAGTGTGGAGGTATGAGGAACAGGGTGTAAAGTTCATTCATACTCTAGAAAAGGGAGGATCCTCCGACCAGACGGATGTTGTGTCTGGCGGGCAACTGCCCCACGCTTTTTTTTTTTTGCGGATGGGTAATCATCAAATGACTTCTCCCGCTCGAGGGAGTGTCAGACTCTTACTGACTAAAACCCACCCGTGTTTCTTCCTTAGCCCTTTATGTTCCGGGCCAACGGTAACCCTTTAGGACAATCCCGCTGACCCGGCAACTGCCCCACGCTTCATGTCGGGCCGTTGTATATATGCTAGTTGCGCGGTAAACTCTGCTTGCGAGATGCAAGACTTTGCGTGACGTCAGAATGACGCGTTGTTCTCATGTGGCGTTGTAGATACCGCTACAGTAGATTTAGAGGTCAGAGAACAATCAATAGTCTTGTCAAAACAGCACCTTAATTGCTTAGCACACTAACAATCGGAATCTGAATAATTTTGAAGCAAATTCCTAATCCATTGCTTCTTATGTTCGAAAAATTTGTGTACTCATCTACTAAATAACGCAATGAATGTTGTTGAACTGTCAAAATTAAACTGACTCCGATTGATAATGTGTTACGCAATTACCCCGCAGGTCAAAACAGGTTTGAACAGGTTCATCATAAATTTCAATCCATACTAATAATAAAGCTGAAGAGTATGTTTGTTTGAACGCGCTAATCTCTGAAACTACTGGTCGGATATGAAAAATTATTTTTGCATCTGATAGCCCAATTCCTGAGGAAGGTGATAGACTATTTAACATCACGCTACCACACTTAGGAGTCGAGCAAAAAGAAAAAGAGAGAACGGTAAGCGAAGTAACAGCGCGGGTGGGCACTGGGATGCGACCGAAATTTCCCGCGGACGAAGTCGCGGGCAGAAGCTAGTATTAAATAGACGGCTAGAAACAT
The DNA here is from genome assembly GCA_916614155.1 of Mesoligia furuncula. Lineage (NCBI taxonomy): Eukaryota > Metazoa > Arthropoda > Insecta > Lepidoptera > Noctuidae > Mesoligia > Mesoligia furuncula. Next base: position 23,426,596 of record OU744808.1, read on the forward strand.
ATCAATTTTGTGTCGGAAAAACTAAACGCTAAGTAAAGACAATCTGTTCAAACATAATTAGGTACACTTGCATCAGCTTGACAATATTTGCACTCAAATAGTAGAGACAAAGAAAATCTCTGAAAAGGGCCGTTACTATAGGCGGCTACATGACCTAAAGCGCTGTCTTTGTCGGACTGCATAGATAAGAAAGAGAAACGCGATGACACAACGCTGGTCATTTATTGCAAAATATGAAGCAATTATCTATTTATAAAAAATCTATTGTTTGGACTAAAAAATTAAAACACTAGTTCTTTAGTATGTTGCTCGTAGAATAATCTAACAAAAAATCTAAATTATTGTAAGTATATTAGTATGGTTTTTATTGTAAAAAGAAAGTTTTTCGAGGTATGTTCATGATTTTTTTGTATCGTATCAAATTAGTTGTATTATGTTTTCAACACACTACCTACCGAGCATATGTCCTAAAAAATATCACATATTTTTCTGATTTTGTTTACTGGAGTCGATCTTAGACTTTTATTGTTTCTAAAAGTTGCGTTTTTTGCGTTTAGGTTCTGTAAGCCCCTTAAGCTGCTAAGCGAAAATGTTGATTGATTTTGTTTAATTATTTTATCCCCTGATTGAATTTGATATTATCTATTTGCATAGTATATAATTACTTTTAATGTAGGACCAGTTAGTATCGTAAGCCACACCTAAAGATGCAAGTGTGAAGATTCTCGTTATATACGAAAATCTTTCCAAAAGAAGCGATACTCAAAACGCTTACTAAAAATGATTGACTTTTTATTTACAAGCTTTTATTTAACTTCTTTCTGACTCTCCGTGCCTCGGAAAGCACCTTAAGCCATTGATCCCGGTTGTCTTTCGTGGACCTTTAACAGTCGTTACGGGTCGTCAGAAGCCCAAAAGTCTGACAACCAGTCTTAACAAGGGATATCGTTATTACCTAGTAATTGGGTTGTGGAGGTCAGATAGGCAGTCGCTCCATGTAAAATACCAATACAGCAGCAGCACCAGCAGCAGCTGAATACCAATTCAGCTGCTTCCGGTTAGACTGGAAGCCGACCCCAACATAGTTGGGAAAAAGGCTAGGCTTGATGATCATGATTTAACTTGCAATGTATGTATATATGTAACTATGCCTAGCTTCAACTTTCTGACTAACTGACAGACTATTTAATTTTGACAATTCAAAAGTGCCTGTACAAGGTTTAATTGAAATAAATGTTTTGAGTTTGAGTTACATTTGTTCTGGTGGAATCTTGCAACTCAATTTTGAAGCAGTTATATCTTCAACCTATTGAGCTGAAATTTTGTATACACGTTTAGTTTTTTTACTTTAATTTGAAAACTAATTCATCCCTTCAGTTCAAACTGCTAAGGTGCTAATACAGACTCACACAGAATATCATAAAACTTTCCAAAACTGAATCTGAGAAATGGCGAATTGTGGGTGTACCTACTACTATAGGTGCACTTTTGCCTAACCAATCAAGCAATCTAATCAAACTAAGTTGGGGTCGGCTTCCAGTCTAACCGGATTCAGCTGAATACCTGTATGTTACATGGAGCGACTGCCTATCTGACTTCCACAACCCAGTTACTGGGTAATACGATATCCCTTAGTAAGACTAGTTGTCAGACTTTCGCGCTTCTGCCTAACCCTATATCGGGGCTTAATGTTATGTGGTTTTTAATTGAAGATTGTTCAACTAGGTCAAAGTCAAAGTCAAATCATTTATTTTAAAATAGGCACATTAGAGGCACTATTGAAAGTCAAAAATTACAGTAAAATTGAATTGATTCTAGTCGCCCAGTTACTGGATAATACGATATCCCTTAGTAAGACTAGTTGTCAGAATTTCGGGCTTCTGCCTAACCCTTTGGGGCATATCGGGGCTTGATGTTGTTTGTTTTTAATTGACGATTGTTCAACTAGGTCAAAGTCAAATCATTTATTTCAAATAGGCACATTAGAGGCACTTTTGAACGTCAAAAATTACAGTAAAATTGAATTGATTCTAGTCGCCCAGTTACTGGATAATACGATATCCCTTAGTAAGACTAGTTGTCAGACTTTCGGGCTTCTGCCTAACCCTTTGGGGCATATCGGGGCTTGATGTTACGTTTGTTTTTAATTGAAGATTGTTCAACTAAGTCAAAGTCAAATCATTTATTTGAAATAGGCACATTAAAGGCACTTTTGAACGTCAACAATTACAGTAAAATTGAAGTGATTCCAGTCGACCAGTTACTGGGTAATACGTTATACCTTTGTAAGACGTGTTGCCAAACTTTCGGGCTTCTGCCTAACCCTTTGGGGCATATCGGGGCTTGATGTTGTTTGTTTTTAATTGACGATTGTTCAACTAGGTCAAAGTCAAATCATTTATTTCAAATAGGCACATTAGAGGCACTTTTGAACGTCAAAAATTACAGTAAAATTGAATTGATTCTAGCCGCCCCTTCCAAAAGTTAGTGTTCGTATGGAGAAGAATGAGTAAGAAACTCCACCTTTACACTTTTTAGGTTAAACCTAATCCTTCTCGTACCACAATTCTGCGTCACCAAAGCAATCTACCGCAGCCTCACTTTTAATACAGCGTAAGTAACAATGATATTTCAAATGCAAGAAAAATAAATAAAATATTCGAGTCCCAAGGGTACTATATCGCGAAAATCACTCACACAGCGACAACCAAACAAGATTGCCACGTATACGTACAGTTGGGTGCAGAAGTATGGGTGATCTAAGCCTTTACTTCTGCCAGTGTGCGTCATTTCTTTACGGTTGATCTGAGTTTTCGCATGTGCTCGCTGTATTTAGGCGCACACAAGCGTAACCCTTTAGTTAAGGGAACGTTCGTGGTGTGTGGTGATGTTTTGTGGAGATATTGTTGGAGGAATTGATGTAGAGAATAATAAAATTGTGATTGGAATACGTAGGGGGCCTAAAAAGGCTACTTTGGCAGAATCATAAAAGGATAACATTATGAATCATAATATTATTTTTTCTTTTTTTCGCTGCTCTACGTAAATTTTTAAAGAATAGAAAGCTTTTGTTTCAGACAGGAGTCCATAGGATTGGTAACAATTTTACTTAACTTCTAGTGTTAATGTGTTATAGACACAGATTAAAATATACAATTAAACATCAGCGTGCTGCTTCTACCTCCGCAACATCGGTATAATATTATTCATTTCATTCATCGGATAATGTTCTTAAGTAACTTTTTAGACCTTTGTATCCTGCTTATGCATATGAAGTTTCACTAAAATTGGTTCATTCATTTCGAAAAACAAAGGCTTGAAAGTTTGTATGAAATGCCGTACTGTGTAAACGCTCTCAAATTAGAAAAACTTGATGATTTCTTTGTTGTTCTTCACTTCTTACATTGACATGTTTTTACATTGACTGAAACTATACGCTTGGTAACGATTAATACAGCAGTTAACGTCAAAAGTCAAAATGGATATCGAATTCACGATCTTTAACAGACTTTATTGATCAAAACAGTAACGAGACACAAACATTTGGCTAAAAACATGACAACTTAAGTATAACTGATTTGATAAAAGCGTATAAACAGACCCCTCTAATAATGAGGGATAGTTGTGGATATAGAGATTATAATAATATCTAATAATTGTTTCTTTTGTCAAGTAGTGACGTCACTTAACAGGTTCCAAAAAGCCTATTTCCCCAAAAACCGATTACTAGATTGAGTCGCAAGTCTAAACCCCGTATTCCCCTTAACAAGGCGTATAGTACATCGACACTAGTGTGCGTAAAGGTAACTCGTAGTAGTGTGACTTCTATTCAATCTTCTTACGTTCCATTTCGCAGGGACATTTGATTCTGTCTCCTTCCAACTTCAGCACCACACGTATCACCATCTCTCTCTATTCCTAACGGGCTTAGGAGCGTGTGATATATTGTATTGGATGGATTTTTCGTTTGTGGAAATGGAATTTCTTTTTTGACTCGGTACCTGACACGGCGGGGATGTTCGATCAAACCACTGTTTCCTTATTCTATTTTATATGGAATAAGTTAAATTTGACGTCGGTCTGATGGTTAAGGATATTGTTACGAGCTTCGGGTTCGTGACAATAAAAACTGCCGATTTAATAACCAAAAAAAAATGACACTTTAATAATCAACACTAATTACAAGTCAAACACACTAATTACAAAACACAATTGCACTACTGATCGCTTTAAGTCGCACTTGAATATCGCTTCGATGCTTTCACTTCGATCGCTTTATCCAAACTGTGTCGGTCGTGGCGCGTCTCGGCCTTATATAGCGCCAAAGAGAGTTCTAGAACCTTCCATTGTAGAAACATCTAGAATGTTCGAGTACATACAGGCCCCGATCGACCAGATGTCGAAAGTTCGGGAATGTTCTAGAAAGTTCTCGCATCGAAATTTCTAGAAGGGTCTTCACTACTAGTTCCGCTACTCGATACTAGATGGCGCTAGTGGTAACTACTGTTACCATGTACCAGGCATTAATTGTGGCGCGCAACACTGCCCCCCTCCTAAGACATGCTCGTCCCGAGCATTATCGGCCCCATAATAACGCGCCAGTCGATCCACGTGGACGATCTTAGGAGTACCTCTTGCACCTTTCTGTATCCGGTAGGTTACGTCATTGATCTTTGTCACAATCCGGTACGGTCCGTCCCATTTAGCTTGAAGCTTAGGAGATTTCCCTTTGCTGCGGACTGGATTGTGCAACCACACTAGTGAACCTTCGTCGAACCCTTTATTGTTCATTTTACGGTCATAACGGGTTTTCATCTTTTCAGACATTTGCTGGCCCGATTGTCTGACGTGCTCATAAATGTCATTCATTTTGTTCCGCAAGTCATTCGCATACTCGGTTATACTGCGTGGGGCATCAGGTGGTATTCCGGTGATCAGGTCTGCAGGCAGCCGTAATTCTCTTCCAAAGTTTGCGAAAGCTGGTGTCACCGATGTACTTTCGTGAACAGCGCTTCGATATGACAACAAAAACGGTTGAATGTGCTTGTCCCAATCTCGTTGCCGATTTTCCACAACTTTGGCTAGGTATCTCTCCAGTGTCTGATTAAATCGTTCCACCATTCCATCCGATTGTGGGTGGTAAGAAGTTGTTCTCGTTTTATGAGTACCCATTACTCGGCAAGTTTCCTGAAATATTTGGGACTCAAAATTCCTTCCCTGATCACTGTGAATCTCCAAGGGTACTCCAAAACGGCAGAAGACTTCATGAACCAGTTTATCTGCAACTGTTGAAGCTTCTTGGTTTGGAATGGCGAAGACTTCCGGCCACTTAGTGAAGTAATCCATCACAACCATGAAATACTTGTTACCGCTTTCACTTACCGGAAACGGCCCCGCAACGTCAAGGGCTATCCTCTCCCATGGTGCACCAACATTGTACAATTTCAATGCACCTCTACTACGAGTCTGAGGCCCCTTTACAGCTGCACAACTTGTACATTTGCGACACCAGTCCTCGACATCGTCCCGACAGTGGACCCAGTAAAACCGTTCTCGTATCTTCAGTAGAGTCCGTTTTACTCCCAGATGACCTCCTGAACAACCATCATGGTACAGCTGTAGAACATCCGGTACTTGAGCTTTAGGGACAACCATTTGCAAATGACAGCTGTCTCCTCGAGCGTTTTCCCATTTACGGCACAGGACTCCATCCTGAATCACCAAGCTGTCCCATTGGGCCCAATAGCTTTTTGTGGTCGAACTCATTGCTGAGACGTCGCTCCACCTGGGCTTAGGAGCTCTGGCCTTCATCCACTCCAGAATCGGCTTGATGTCCGAATCTTCCTGCTGTGCACGTTGTAGGCTTTCCTTCCACTCGTTGCTGAGGTCTGTCTTGAGCATCCTCACAGGTACGACTTCTTTACTTTCTTGCCTTGTACAATGCTTGCAGTCTTCAGGACAAGGTCTTCTTGACAATGCATCTGCGTTGCCATGAGATTTCCCGCTGCGATGTTCGACCTCGAAGTCGTATTCCTGCAGTAGTTCAATCCATCTCGCAACTTGTCCTTCTGGATTTTTGAACTGCAATAGCCATTTCAGTGCAGCGTGGTCAGTTCGTAGGTGGAATTTCCGCCCCAGAAGATATTTGCTAAAGTGCTGCAATGACTTTACCACAGCAAGCAGTTCTCGTCTCGTAACACAATAGTTCCTTTCAGGTTTTGACAATGACTTGCTGAAGTACGCTATTACAACCTCTTGATCACCATTACGTTGAGACAACACACCGCCAAGTCCTATGTCACTCGCGTCTGTGTCAACTATAAATTCCTTGCTCGCATCAGGGTACCCCAAAATAGGTGTTTTGCACAGACGGTCTTTTAGCTCCTGGAATGCGATGTCGCAACTTTCGTCCCAGCAGAAATGTCGCTTCTCCTCGGTCAGCTTATGCAGGGGTTTGGCTATATCTGCAAAGTTCTTGACAAATCGCCGATAATAGGAGCACAAACCCAGAAATGCTCTGACCTGCGTCTTGTCTTTTGGAACTGGCCAATCCTTGACAGCGGCGATTTTCTCTGGATCCGTGCGAATACCTTCTTCAGACACTACATATCCCAAAAAGCTAACTTGTCGTTTGAATAGTGAGCACTTCTTCGGACTTAACTTGAGGTTGGCACTCTGGATCTTCAAGAGCACGCGTTCCAGGTTTTGAAGATGTTCTTCAAACGTCCGGCCTACGATGATGATGTCATCCAAGTAGACCAGGCAGGCATCGCCAATTAGTCCGGTAAGTACAAGTTCCATTAACCTCTCAAATGTTGCCGGAGCATTGCACAATCCAAACGGCATAACTTTAAATTGCCACAGACCCTTTCCTGTCGAGAATGCAGTTTTCTCTTTGTCCTTAGGATCAATTTCAACTTGCCAGTAGCCACTTTTCAGATCCAGCGTGCTAAACCACTTTACTCCAGTAAGCATGTCCAGCGTGTCATCAATTCTTGGCAAAGGATAGCTGTCCTTCTTTGTAACGTCGTTCAGACGACGATAGTCAACACAAAACCGCATGCTGCCGTCCTTCTTTCTTACCAGCACTACAGGTGAACACCATGGACTAGATGAAGGTTCAATAACACCATCCTTCACCATTCCTTCAATCATGGTTTCCACTTCCTTTTCACGTGCTACCGGCAATCTCCTTGGCCGCTGACGGATAGGCAGTTCTTCTCCTGTGTTTATTTTGTGTTGAACTAAGCCAGTCTTCCCGATGTCAGCCTCGTTGGACGAGAAAACATCGGCGTACTTGAGTAACATCTTCTTCGCCTTGACCATTTCATTTTGGGACAAAGCGCTGCGGCAGTCTTCTAAGAGTGTGTTCACTTTTGTTTGTGCGTCCTTGCTGAGGGTCCCAGTCGATAGATGTTGGCATCGACGCAACCAATCCACTTCCTCGCAAGTACCAACAAGTGTGCCTTTTTCTATTATCTGTTCCTGATCACAAAGGTTCAGCACACGTACCCCTGAGATGTCAGTGGCTCTGACCAAAGTCCGTGCCACTTTCCATGGAAGGTCATTGTCTACCCTTTCCACGAGTACACAACGATGAGTTTGCCCAGGATTCCGAGGAAGACTAACCGGCACAATCGTTTCCGATCTCGGCGGAAGAATAATCTTCTTAAGGCTGTACACATTCCCAGGCAACGCCCCTTCCATGAAAAGTTCCTCTTCTCCACATTTCAAAACACCTTGCTTGACGTCAATCTCGCAACAATTCTTCCTCATAAAGTCTAGGCCCAGGATGCAATCGTCCATTATATCAGCCACGATGACATTATGCAGGTAGATTCTGTTGCCTAGCGTCAATTCCATTTTCTTCTCTCCATAGACGGGTATGCGCTGACCGGTGGCTGTTACCAGATTAATGCGTTCCCGGTTGTATGCGGAGTCCCCAAGGGACCGACTTGTAAGTTGGGAACTGACAACCGTGCGAGAAGCTCCAGTGTCTATGGTCAGCTTACACGGCGTTCCGTTGACCTCGCCCTTGATGATTAGGCTGTTCCCGTCATGGGTTTGTGTGATCGAAACCCTTGGGGCTCTTTGAACATCAGCCAGCACCCGCCCCGCAGTCCTGGCTATTACTCGTTTCCCTGCTGCTGGTGCTGCGTGGTGCTGTTAGCCGCACTGCCCTCTGGAGATCGGTCGACTTCTCTTTCTACAGTTCGCTTAGGGCAACTGGATCGAAGGTGGCCCTTTTCCCCACAGCCGTAGCACCTAGGGCTGTATCCTTTATTGCGTTCGCGAACTGTAGCTGCTGCAACCTCCCTGACGCGATGGGAACGATGATCCTGTCGCACAGCTTCCACCTCCAGTGCATGGGCCAAGGCGTCCTTAAGCGTCCCGTGGTGCCCGAGCCTCACAGCAGCTCTCACTTCAAGGTCGCGGATGCCGTCGATGAATGCCTGCATCAGGTTTCCATCAATAAGCGCAGGTACGGACTGGTAAGCTTTACGAACCAGCTTCTCCACTTCAAGGGCCCACTGCTGCAGGTTTTCGTTACTGCGTTGCACGCGATCCTTGAGCTGCGCACGAAATACGTGTTCCAGGTGAGCGTCGCCATACCGAGCCTCCAATGCCTCGAGGAGCTGCTCGTAAGTCACTTCCTTACCGAGAGCTTCCAGGACAGTTAAGGCCTGGTCGCGCAGGCCTAGGGTGAGAGCAGTCATGGCCTGGCTTTTATTCCACCCGTTAGCCTTCATGACAGCCTCAAATTGGATTTTGTAGGCCGACCAGGAAGAAGTCCCGTCGAACGGTGGCACTTTGAATCCACGTAGCGAAGGTGTTGTAGCTACGGGAGCTGCGATTCTATCCTCAAGTTTAAGGTAATCCAGCGTTTTCTTCACGTCAGCCATCACGGTTAGCTTCACGTCAGCCATCACGTTGTCAACCCGATTATTTACTTGGTCGATTCGGGTTTCAGCTTCCGACAGGCGGTTGTCATGTTGAGCAACCTTATCCTTCACCTCCTTCATGTCTTTCCCGAAGGTAGCGTGAAGGTCCTTCATAAGGAGCATCTGCTCTTCCTGTCGGCGCGCCTGCTCCTCCTTATCACGTTGGAGCTGTTCTTCCAGCCGACGAGCCTGTTCCTCCTGTCGATGGGCCTGTTCCTCCTGTCGACGGGCCTGTTCCTCCTTGTCCCGCTGGAGCTGTTCCTCCAACCGACGAGCCTGTTCCTCCTGTCGGCGAGCCTGTTCCTCCTGTCGGCGGGCCTGCTCCTCCTGTCGGCGGGCCTGCTCCTCCTGTCGGCGGGCCTGTTCCTCCTTATCACGCTGGAGCTGTTCTTCCAGCCGACGAGCCTGTTCCTCCTGTCGGCGGGACTGCTCCTGCAGCATCATCATCAGGGCAGCCAAATCTGGTGCTGCTGATGCTGGAGCTGCTGAGGACGGGCCGGCCTCCATGGTCGGTAGCTGGCCTTCCGACCTCTGTGGCGTAGCTCCACCAAATCGCCTCTGGTCCGTCTCTTGCTGGCGTTGACTCCGGGTACGGATACCCTCCGCGTCGTCTTTGGGTAAAACCGGCATGATTTTAATCCCCTCTTCTGACACCAATTGTTACGAGCTTCGGGTTCGTGACAATAAAAACTGCCGATTTAATAACCAAAAAAAAATGACACTTTAATAATCAACACTAATTACAAGTCAAACACACTAATTACAAAACACAATTGCACTACTGATCGCTTTAAGTCGCACTTGAATATCGCTTCGATGCTTTCACTTCGATCGCTTTATCCAAACTGTGTCGGTCGTGGCGCGTCTCGGCCTTATATAGCGCCAAAGAGAGTTCTAGAACCTTCCATTGTAGAAACATCTAGAATGTTCGAGTACATACAGGCCCCGATCGACCAGATGTCGAAAGTTCGGGAATGTTCTAGAAAGTTCTCGCATCGAAATTTCTAGAAGGGTCTTCACTACTAGTTCCGCTACTCGATACTAGATGGCGCTAGTGGTAACTACTGTTACCATGTACCAGGCATTAATTGTGGCGCGCAACAATATTATTCATTAGTACTAATGTAAACCTTTAAAGATTGAAGAGTCGTTCAGGTTGATCGATTTTTTTAATAAAATTATATGTTGCGTAAGTGTAAAGGGTCGTAAAATCGTTCCCTGATGTCTGAATTTTTGGAAAGAAGACACACATACTTGAACCCACAGATCATATTTATATGATCATATTATTTATATGATCTGTGCTTGAACCTATAAATCTGTGTCTAGGAAAAGCGAATGACAAATCTTACTTTAATGAAGTACCTACATACTTAAAAAGACAAGATTTTTTTTTTTTAGGGTTCCGTAGTTCCTACAAGGAACCCTTATAGTTTCGTCAAGTCCGTCTGTTTTTGTTTAATTAGGGACTTTTATGACCGCAATGCGTCTGATAGTCCCATCGTACCCGTCGTAGGTATAAACCTGAACAGACTCTTCGCGTCACCACCATTTGGTTGCGACAGAATAAGTACAGACGCCAGCACAGTGAGCTACCCGAAAAAGTCAAATTTTCCCAATCAACATTGAACCTTATTCTTCAGCGATAAAGTTGAAAATCTTTTAAAGAAATTTGACAGATTGTAATAGCTTGATGTGCTGGCGTCTGTAATGGAATGTGCCCAAATCAAGTCGGTTCAACCTCAATCCATGAGACTCTTACCGAACAGTCTATCAATAACACTTCACACTAATATTATAAAGGCGAAAGTTTGTGAGTGTGTTTGTTACTTCTTCACGCACAAACGGCTGGACCAATTTTGATAAATATTGGTATGGAGGTACCTAGCTGACAACCTGGATTAACACATTGGCTACGTTTTATTCCGATACCGCAACGGGATCGAAACTTATGAGGGCAAACCGCGGGGCGCTGCTTGTAAAATACAAATTTTAATGTAAAAAACAGATACTAATAATTGTCTAGTTAGTTAACTTATGAATATTTTAACAGTGCCCTATATTATGTAGCACTTAAAGATGTTTGTGTCAACTTCGCTCATAGCTAAAGGATTCAAACTAAAACACGAAGCATACAAGAAATATTAATATAAAAAAATAGATGGTAATAATATTGTCCTGAGAGTGCCCTGTATCGCGTAGGAGCTATGTCTGTGTCAACTTCCTACGTAGCACATATCTAAAGGAATCAAACTAACAGAGAAAGCATACAATATCCAAATAACATCATTAAACACGACACGAAAATAACAAACGCCGCATCTCTCAGACACAGGATGATCAAACAAATTCTAGTTCACAATAAAACAACAGAACCGAGGTTATAATTTCAACACAAACATGTATTTTATTATGTTTTCATTCAGATCGTTATAACGGAGTAATTTTTCAAAGACATCACATGGCACAACAAACTCCTTTCCCGTGTCTACTGCCGAAAAAAAGGAATAATCTAAACAAACGGGTACCCTTCGGGTATTCAAGAAAATTGGAGCCTCCAAAGAATATATTTTGAATTTTTATTATGTACTATTTTCTATTCCATTCCCAAGGTAACCCTTCCTTCTACAAAGGGGTTTCATGCGGAGACATTCTATAGACGAGGGTGGGGCCCCCCCCCCTAAGGGGCTGATGCCACCCCGTCCCATCTCGTTTTACTCTGAAGGATTTACCAAGTAGCATGTGTATTATATGTGTATATAAACATATGTATGTTTGAATTATTCCTGTATGTCGCTTTAATAAGGTCATTGTTTGGCTACAGAGGTTCTGTTCGGGATTATTCCGTGTCAATTTTAAAGGGATGTTCTACATGGTATTATCTCGGTCGTTTGAAGTTTGTTTCTTGAGGAAGTTGGTTTTCAAAAGAGTGTTTATGGAGTTATTTTTGTATTTCTAGAGTCTACTGATAATTTTATCGCTGAAGAAAGAACTTAGCTACTCGATTGATATGTTATGTCAGCTGCTGTTGTCATGGGTTTGACTTTACGGTGTCAAAAACGCCGTCTAGGAAAACACTGCAACTTACTTTAATGAATAACGTTTCAGTGACGTCATTCGCCGCTAAATTGCGGACGCAGTGTGGCGGCTATCGCACTTCTTGGAAACCGTAGCTTAAGAACTAAAAGTTGCCAGTTCTAAGATTCTCTGTGATTTCTTTAGAAAATATTGAAACAAAATTTGGAGTCTCGTGATTTTCCTTCTTTATAATAATTATATCTTTCAACAGTTCTTTGTATTTGAAGAGTGTATAAAGGGTCAAATTGCGAAACTAGCGAAACTTTGAAGGCATGTTAGGTATCGATATCTAACCGTAAACTGGACTTTATTGTGTAGGAATTAAAGTTAATTTTCCATAAACTCATATTTGTTTACATTTTTGGCAAATGAATCGCGAATGCATATTACATATACGCACGCGTTCTTCCCATGGGGGTAGGTAGAAACTTCAGAATGCAAACTTGGAACGATCCTTACATACTCTTCTTTTGCTTTGTCTTATCTAATGTTTTACTTTCACCCGTACTTTTTCGTAAATTTTCATCAAAATAAATCTGCACCCTAATTACGTAACAATCTCAATCTGAATAATTTTGACGGATATTACTAGTCCATTGCTTCATATGTTCGAAAAATATGTCTGCTCAACAACATAAATAACGCAATGAATGTTGTTGAACTGTCAAAATGAAAGACATTGCTACTGTTAGTGTGTTACGCAATATGCTGCAAAATTACTTCCAAGTAGTATTTAAGTATAGATCATAACATAACAGAACATAATTTTAAGACCTTTATTACTAACAACTATGGACATGTAAATTAGTCTGCAATAAATGGAATTATCCATACTAATATTATAAAGGGGTAAAGTTTGTAAGTTTGTATGTAGGGGGTAATCTCTGGAACTACCAGTCGGATTTGAAAAAATCTTTTTGTATTTGATAGCCCAATTCTTGAGGAAGGCTATAGGCTATTTAACATCACGCTATGACCCTTAGGAGCCGAGCAAAAAGAAAAAAGACAGAAAGAACGCCAAGTGAAAACGAAGTAATGGCGCGGGCAGGCGATGAGATGGGTCGGGGAACAGGAAATTTCACGCGGACGAAGTCGCGGGCAGAAGCTAGTTATATACATAATAATCAATGAGAGGGTGTTGGTTTTAGGTTATAAGGATAACCAAGACTAAGTTAAAAAACCTTCGTCTTAAAAACCCTTAGATACAACTTCGTGACCAACGCAATAAAAGCAACAAACAAATATCAGTGACAGCACATTATTGGTACGGACCATAGAGAATATATTATAGTCTTTGGTACGAACCATTATTGGTACAAATAATTATTGGTTCAAACCGTTATTGGTACAAATACCAATAACTGTAATATTGTGCTATTGGCTTGTAATACCGTATCATTTCCGTAATAACAGATAATGGCGTGGCGGCCCAATGAAAAGGATTGGTTTTTATTGTAATATTGTTTTCTGCGGGTTTTATAATTTAAATTGGTTTTGTTATTTGCTAATGGGTTCAACTTTAATATATTATCGTGACCTAATATTTCTAAAATATATCTTAGGTTTTATTTTTACTGACTGCCTCGTTGGTATAATGGTTGCAAGTAATACTGCTGAGCTTGAGGTCCAGGGTTCGATTCCTAGGTCGGACAAAGTGTTGGGCCGTCTGTTGGGGCTGGTCATCACTTAGCTGCCTCAGCTTATTTTTAATTATTTTATTTTTCTTTTGTTTCTATTTGCTGTACTCTGGACGCTTTAACGCGTACGTCTTTTTAGGGTTCCGTATAAAAACGGAACCCTATTACTAAGACTTCGCTGTCTGTCCGTCTGTCCGTCTGTCCGTCTGTCCGTCTGTCCGTCTGTCTGTCTGTCTGTCACCAGGCTGTATCTCAAGAACCGCGATAGCTAGACAGTTGAAATTTTCACAAATTATGTATTTCTGTTGCCGCTATAACAACAAATACTAAAAACAAAATAAAATTAATATTTAAGGGGGGCTCCCATACAACAAACGCGATTTTTTTGCCCTTTTTTGCTCGATATCTAAAATGGCAACAGGTAGGCACTTGAAATATTCACGAAATACTCAGTTGTATTTGAACTTTAATAATAAATAATAAAATTAAAATAAAATAAATATTTAAGGGGGGCTCCCATACAACAAACATGTTTTTTTCGGCGTTTTCGCCTTGTGGTACGGAACCCTTCGTAGTAGCCTTTTTTTTTCAGGTTAGGAAATCATCAAATGACCCCTCCCGCTCTGGGTGGAGCGGAAGGGAGTGTCAGACTCTTACTGACTAAAACCGACACGTGTTCCTCCCTTAGCCCTTTATGTTCCGGGCCAGCAGTAACCCTTTCGGACAATCCCGCTGACCCGGCAGGCTTCGGCCCTTCCTTGATACTGACATCTCTTTGAGGCGCGCGTGGAACACGTACGCGCCATCCGGCACGGGCCTGGTCCAGCCGGTCGATTCTGTAAAAATCTCACCGTGAAAACGTAGGTGAAGTGAGTTTGTTTTTGCTAGGAATCGACACTATTGACAGCTCACTCCGCGCTCACTTCACCCAAGTTTTCACGGTGAGATTTTTACAGAATACCACCGCTGATCGGACGGTGAGCTCTCAGTAGCCTGGAGTGTGGATTTTGTGCCCGGTTGATGGCAATAGGGTCGCCCCTAATATCGGGGCCTTAAACTTAGCTGGTGAAATGTGGGGGGTAGGTACTATAGGTCTTCTACCAAACCTTTCGGGGTAACAAAGCGTGGTGTTACCTATGTCTTTTATTAATTTGAAAAATAACTTAAGGGGTCTACATGTTCTTAAGCGCGGTCACTGTCGGACTGCATAGAAAAGAAAGAGAAGCGCGATGACACAACGCTGGTAATTTATTGCAACAAAATATGAAGCAATTATCTATTTACAAAAAATCTATTGTTTAGACTAAAAAATTAAAACACTAGTGCTTTAATATGGTGGTTATAGAATGATCTGACAAAAAATTAGAATGATTGTATGTAAGTATATTAGTATGGTTTTTATTGCGAAAAGAAAGTTTTTAGAGGTATCTTTATGATTTTTTATCGTGTCGAATTAGTTGTAGGTATTATGTTTTCATTACACTATCTAACTAGCAATCTAGCTAGCCTGAAGAATATCATATATTTTTCTGATTTTGTTTACTGTAGTCGATCATATACTTTGAAGCATTATAACGCTTGTGTTTTTTCTACTTCGAGCGGTAGAGTGGGTTCTAAAGTTGCTATAAACAAATTGATTGGAAAACGCTTTTCTTTTTAAATGTCAACTTATGGCATGTCTGTAAATGGACACAACAATTTTCTTGATACCATCTTTTTGTGCTCTGTAATAATGATATGGGTGCATAGGTACCTGCATCCGAATATCCGATCACTGATCTCGACTGTGTAAGTACGCACGACGACATACCAAGCTCGACATTTCCAGTATGAGCTGATTTCTCACTGTAGAAAAAGCCAAGAATAAGTAAATGCGATGTCAGCTAAAAGTAGAAATGTTGGTAGAGCTTTATATATCACTAGCTTCCGCCCGCGACTCCGTCCGCGCGGATGTCGGACTTCGCGTGGATGGTTTAGAAAAATAAGATTTTTTTTCTACGTATTTTTCCAGGATAAAAAGTATCCCATTTTATGCCCAGGATAATAAGGTATAATTATACCAAGTTTCATCGAAATCGAACCGTTAGTTTTCACGTGATGCCTGCATATACAGACAGACAGACAGACAGACAGACAAAAATTTTTTTAATCACATATTTGGGTTTGGTATCGATCCAGCAACACCCCCCGCTATTTATTTTTTCAATATTTTCAATGTACAGAATTGACCCTTCTACAGATTTATTATATGTATAGATTGTGTGTACTATCATTGTGTGTTGTGTGGCTTTACCTGTAACATGTGGTACGTCCCCAAGAATTAACCCTGAAAGCTTCCTCTTCATCATCTGCCTAGCCTTTTCCCAATTGTGTTGGGGTCGGCTTCCGGTCTAACCGGATGCAGTTGAATACCAGTATTTTACATGGAGCAACTGGGTCCGTGGCTTAGGCCCCCAGTGGTCGACGCACCTGTGGCCGACGCGGCGACGCCCCCGATTCGATTAATTTAATTCAAAGTAATTTTTGATCAAATGTACTGTCAGGCACAAAAATTGTTTTACAAAAATATTAAATGTACTTAATATTGATTATATCTCTGCTATTTGATAGATAACTTTTGTTTAGCAAGGAAAAATACTTTATTAATAGGGTGAAACACTTTTCTCATTTACTGTACCTACTAAGTGAAAAAGCACAAAAAAAAAAGATATTAAATTAATCGTATCGGGGGCGTCGGCCACAGGTGCGTCGACCACTGGGGGCCTAAGCCACGGACCAACTGCCTGTCTGACCTCCACTACCCACTTACTGGGTAATACGTAACCCCCCCGAAAGTTTACTACCACTCCAAAAACATAAAATAAAATAAAAAAATAAAAAAAAATAAACAGCATTATCGACCGCAATCTGACTGACACACTTAAAGCACACACACAAGGAAACAATCGAACACACACAAACGCAAATTAATTCTACGCGACGTTCAATCAACAAGTGACACAATAACCCTCAAGTGCTCGCCTAATTCAATCCCCGACTCATTACGTCGTAACCCGGACCTGCTCAACATTCGAAGTTTAAATTAAACAGGATACGGAAAACAAGGAGGGGTAGGTATAAATGAGAATTTGAGAGCCTCCGGCGTCCGCCATATTTAAAAAGTCGGCAGACGAAAGACGCGAGTCGTATTGGTTGGTGTTATGTGTCTTTCATAATTTTGTTTTTGTGAAAGAAAAATAATTTTATGGAAAATTATTTTACAAATTTCTTATTGTTTTTTTTTTATTCCCTCTGCTGATAGAAGTTACAATAGGTAGTTTGCTTTTTGTATAGGTAGGTGATATAATTGAATCCATACTAATATTATAAATTCGAAAGTAACTATGTCTATCTGTCTGTCTGTCTGTATGTTACCTTTTCACGCCTAAACCACTGAACGGATTTCGATAAAGTTTGGCAAAGAGATAGATTGCATCCCGGGGAAGGACATAGGATTGTTCTTATCCCGATATTCCCACGGGATCGACACTTATGCGGGTGAAACCGTGGGGCGCTGCTAGTTTGTTATAAATCCATACTGAAAGCCAATTGCTGTAATTAAAAACGTTCAATATCTAGTCGACAATCTCATCTCAGCGACAATCAATGTCAAAAATGTAGGGAAATTAGAGGTACTTTGACAGATTGAGACTGAGATCAGACATTAAGCGTTCTTAAAATTACGAGAATTGCCTCTCTGTTATTGAAGTGCGTTAACAGTTTTATCTGCATTTCTGGATCGTATCGTTAAAACTAATAAAAACAACGGTATCCAGCAAAGTGTGTACCCTCATCCACAAAACAACAACAAAACAACTCTTAAACTATCATACAAACAAACAACCGAACTCCACGAACACTGCCACAGTCCCAACACTTTCCCTGGAAAGTCCAATCAAACTTTACCACTTTCACTATCGCATAAAGCCATCCCAAGGCGGTATAATTAAACGTTTCATGAATGGGAGGGAGTGAAACAGCACGATAAAGAAAGAGACGGAATCGTCTGCTGTTGTACGCGTAATCAGTTTTACGGTAAGCGCAAATTACGCGGGGATGGGGTGAATTAACGCTTTTACAAGGTCACCAGTTTAAATTGCGAACGCTTTCGACAATCAGCTGACGTCGGTCGATTCGAAATTTGAATTCAAATGGAATTCAGGTTTGTGGTTCGGATTGGGTTGTTGCGTTGATTATGTAATTGGTTTTAAATAAAGACATCTATTTAACGATGTAATAATATTTATGGAAAATAAGTTTATACGCTACGTAAATAATTATTTATCAACAGGAAGAAATTTTGCAATAATAATCAATACTATTTTATTGACCATCAATAATTTGTCACCAGACTTATTAATCAATAGTTGGACCGTTACCGTTATAGGAAATGATCGCGATTGGCTTTCTCCAAATGGAATTAGCAGATTTATCAGTAATGCCAACGCCAGGAGTAATAAAAGTAATTCTTGTGTAATTGAATGTGTCCTTAAATAGTAGGTAATAATAAATAAACGATAAAGCCGGCTATTGCCTACGGATACTGTTAACAAACTGTCAGATTATGCTTACGATTTAGGACTAGACATAGTTATGTAAGTACTTTCGAAATAAACTTTACCTAATTTTGTATATTAGGTATACAAAATTAGGTAGAGTTTATTTCGAAAGTACTACTCTACTAGGGGAGAGGGGGGCAAGATGGGGTACTTAACGTTTGAAACTCAATAAAACTAACATTTTCGTGTTTATATTATCATTTTTAGTTTAATAATCATCTTTGGTAATCACTCTTCCATGATTCAATGTAATTAGGAACATATGATATGTAATTAAATAGAAAATCCTCAAAAAGTAGAAAAAGTCAGATTTCCCCATCTTGCCCCCTCCCTCGGGTAAGATGGGGTACCTTAAGTTGCAAGATTTGGTTTGCAAAAATCATTTTATTTTTGCTGACAGAATTCGCAAGTAAACGTCCCATCTTCATCTTCATCATCTATACAAGCACAGGTGCAGTGAGCCTATTTGCCATATCCAGCACATGCAACCCATTTTGCATATTAGAGAGATTTTTTATTTCTGCAGGGACTGAAAGGTGTTCCTAAAGAAGTGGGGCTACTAGGGCATGTGGGGTATCATATGAAAGAGCGCTGTTTGCATCATTTTTCTTTTTTTAGGCCGCATAGTTTTTGACTTTTGATGAAAATTGTAAAACAAAATACCGTCCCCCCCCCCCTTATATCCGAAGTTTGCATAGAGAAAAATCTAAAATTAAACTATATGATAGAAGTTTATGTAAAGATTACAGGAAAAATAAAATAGTGTCTCTAAATAGCACGATTTTAATCTTAAATCCACAGATTTTCTTTCAGTTTTCTAAGTTTTTTTATCGTATCTTCTAATTCTCTTTTATGTGGCGATGAAGTTTTAATTGCAGTTTTTCCTCGTTTTCTAATAACGCGAGAAGCTTTTCGTGGTACTGGAAAGGGCATGATTTGCTGGGGAATAGCCACAATAAATCAATTTATTTATTTATTTAAATTATATAAATAATTATTGGCACTTTTACAGAGGTAGCAAAATAAACTTTTAAACTATTTTAATGTGGGCAAGATGGGGTACCCCAAACCCCGTCTTGCCCTCTCATGCCGAAATAAATTTAAAAATTGATCTCTAAAAACAACGTTTCCGCACAAAAATAAACAAGTGCTTTCCTGCAAGTGTGATTGTTGACGCATGTGAATAACCTTGTTTGTATTTTGAAATGTTATTTTAAACAATACAATCGCGTTCCAACCAAAGTGAAAAAACTACAAGCAAATCACCAAAAACTGTTTTTTTCAATTTTAGAATAATTTACGTGGTGCTGTCGCCCTGTGACATTTCTGGCTAACAACTGGCATGGCGGCGGTGTGTTATGAGCAAAAATAATCGTGATTGGTCAATTGGTTTCTGAGGTAAGGCAGGTACCCTGTCTTACCCGCTACCCCATCTTGCCCCCTCTTCCCCTACTACTCAGTATTTTGAACATGCTGTACGTGGTTCTTCATGAATACATTCCTATTTACAATTTGCATATTCTACGTCTTTCAAATGACAAATTGTAGGCCAACAACGAAATGACACACACCGTTGGAATATCAAAACGTCTACACTCTATAATAAAAACCAATAGAAAAAAAAAACTTGCCAAAAGACATTTACGCTGACTGAACGCAGTTTTTACAACGAAAGAGCAAACCGACAAATTACAAATGGAAACAAAAAAGGAACGTCTCGCGACAAAGGAAAAAATCGAACGCCGTGAAAATTTGAATAAGGAATCATTTCTTTTTTTCCTATCTTTTTTTATTCTTTTTTTTTTCGCTCGCTGTCAATCATTTGTCTAAGGCAAGGAGGTTCGCTATTTTCTTTGTTGATGGATGGGATATTTTCTTAGGGTGTGTAGTGTATTCTCCCAAGTTAATATTTCATTATTTTTATCTCGCGTGTGTTCGAGTTTGGATTTGAAAGCGTGTTTTGTTTACCCAACTGTTTATATTTTCTTATAAGGTTTACGTTTGACATTGCAAGTCGGGTTATGACACTGTTTTTATGACGAAATGTACGTAAACATGTTTTATGTGAAAAATATCATGGTTGGTAGTGAAGAGTCGTTCACGCACAGTAATTCTCATGTTTGCGTGATGTTTAATGAATTTTAAAAGAACCAACTCCTTTGGCAGACCTTATATCTTATCGTTAAAGTAACTTGGATGCCTTTGTTAAATTAAATTAGTGGCATGGCTGCAATACTGGAGATCGATCACATAAAGAAGCAATAAGAATAGTGTACCCAGGATTTTGTAATATCTGATTTAAAAGAGTGTCTTTGGAGTTTTTTGTCCGATCTTCTCCATAGAGATCTACGTTTTGGAATGGGCAACTAGCTTCAACTTTCTGACTAACTGACTCTTCGACAATTCAAAAGTGCCTGTAAACGGTTTAATTGAAATAAATGCTTTGAGTTTGATAACTTTTTCAGATTATGAAAAAGACCCTGTGTCCGATATAGGCCACAAAGGTGAAGTCAGTACCTATACTCGGACTTTTAATTACCTGCAGTAAAATGACA
This sequence comes from Mesoligia furuncula, assembly GCA_916614155.1. Lineage (NCBI taxonomy): Eukaryota > Metazoa > Arthropoda > Insecta > Lepidoptera > Noctuidae > Mesoligia > Mesoligia furuncula. The sequence goes on from OU744808.1 coordinate 23,447,406, forward strand.
GCTTATGTGCTACTTAAATGACTGAAATTGGCGTCTTTTTGTTTTTTCGCGGCCATCAACCAAATCTTGTTTTTCTAGTACAAACGAAACTTATTTGACATGCATATCTCTAAACTCAGTCCGAAACGATGAATGTCGTTCTCCAATGGAATGGATAGTGAATTTTGGCTTTTTCTTTTTCGTTGCTGATGGGAAATCATCCTCCCTCCCGCTCTGGGTGGAACGGAAGGGAGTGTCTCTTACTGACTAAAACCCACCCGTGTTCCTTCCTTAGCCCTTTATGTTCCGGGCCAGCGGTAACCCTTTCGGACAATCCCGCTGACTAGTGAATTTTGGCTCAAGTTGGCTTCCTTACACAACATAGTCGAAAAATATAAATTTCCAGTAACTTTATGAACGGTTCCTTACCAATCACAGTCAGGACCTAAACCATCAATTTCCACAACTCGCTCGTTCAACAAAATTCGTTCCGCATACTACATTTATTTACAAATCCAAGCTTTCTGTATCACGTACTTGTAATCAGAACTGGTACATGAGCAATACCTACATCCCTGTTATCCCATCTTATTGGGTAAATATGAATGCCGCCCATCATGCAGATTGGCATTCGAACCTCATGGTAATTCCATGTTTCTTTACCAGATACATTACTGATTTTGTCGATGGCTTTTATATTTGGTTTCCCGATTTGCATGATACTGTTGTTAGGAGTGTTATATGCTTCGAGATAAAATTTTACACAATTCTTAGAAGCCACGGTTTCTGTTATCGGAGTCTATCTTGTCGATAGTGTGCTATTGGTTTGATATCTTGACACATTTTGTTTCTGATTATCGTTAGGTATAAGATGAACTTTTTTGAAAAAGGTACTGTTGAGTCCATATCTTTTGGGAGGGTTTTCTGAGAACTTCCGAAACCCGTTAAGAAACTAGACGTAATGAATTACCTAATCTATACAAATAAATAAAATTGAAATGTCTGTTTGTAATGTCAAATATGTCTGTCTGTTTGTTCCGGGTAATCTCCAAAAGGGCTGAACCGATTTTGACTTCCAATGTTATAAGGAGTAAAAAAAGGGGGTAAAAATCAAAATCCGTGAAATCAAATTTGTTTTTTAGTCTGTCACATGATTGATAGATCAAAAATAATACATCAGGTATTTAATTTTTAATACCAATAACCTTAGGTTAGATGTAAAGGAAGCCTTCTGAAGTTCTTTTTAGAATTCATTCACGGAGGATACGCATATTTTATAATTAACCAATCATCGGCTAACTGATGAAGGTGAGACTGGATAGAAACACAGAAGCAACTAAAGATTGCAGTTTAGTTAGATATTCTCTCGAAAGGAGTCGTAAACCTTTTTACAGTTGCAACATGCGGTGTGAATGTTCAAGACCCTTAAGCAGGTGTTAACAACCTTAAACGAACATTAAATAATAAAAATCAGCTCTCAAGTATTCCTTGCTGACTCTCCTTAGAATACCATCATCCAGCTGTCCCATGAAATTATCACTTTTATTACTAAGAGCATAGTGTCTATTATCGCTTACAGTGATATGATAAGCCGTCAGCTTTACTGTATTGAATATAAATTGTGGCCGATACATTATCTATAAATAACGCCTATCTACAATTATATTATGATATTACATCACCGCTCAGTGTTGTTTTATGAATCATGCATAGAATCAGATAGGATACACACGGACGATTGTTGTTGGAAAACGACTGTTGCAGGCATGCAAGCTTGAAATCAATATAAAAGGGAATCAGGTTTATTAACAGTGAAAGAGATGATGATGATAGTAATATCGGTGTCATAATTCTAGCAAATGATCCGTTAAATTCAAGAAATTGTAAATCATTCATCATCATCATTTTAGCCAAAAGACGTCCACTACTGGACATAGGCCTCCCCCAAGCACCTTCACTTCGACCGGTTCTGTGCTTCTCGCATCCAACGGGTTCCTGCGGCCTTCACAAGGTCGTCGGACCACCTTGTGGGAGGCCTTCCAGCGCTACCTCTTCCGGTACGCGGTCGCCACTCCAGAAACTTTAGGCCCCATCGGCCACTGCCACTTAAGCTTGGCAATTCTTCGGGCTATGTCGATTACCTTGGTTTTCCTGCGGATCTCCTCATTTCTGATTCGATCACGCAGGGAAACTCCGAGCATAGCCCTCTCCTTTGCTCTTTGGGTGACTTTTAGCCTTCTTATAAGGCCGATTGTGAGCGACCACGTTTCAGTGCCATAAGTTATCACTGGCAACACGGACTGGTCAAAGACTTTCGTCTTGAGACACTGCGGTATGTGAGACGAGAAGATATTGCGTAGCTTTCTTTAAATTGTACGCTTGGAAATTTGGAACCCCACAATAAAATAAGCTAATGTTTCGCCAAACAACCATGCAAGTATGAAGAGATGCCAGAAATTTTCCGATATAGAGAGCTGCTGTTATAGAAGACACTTTTAAACCAAGAGCTATCGAAGAAGTGCTAGATGTTGATGGCTTGAGCGATGTGCGAAATTGACGATATACTCGATAGACGGATAGACGAAAGAGGCGGGTCTCTTATCAGTAAAATAGACTGCAAAACTAACTAATAAACTGCTGCTGACTCGTATCTCATGTTTTAAGAGTTTCTGGTCCTCTTAAATCTTTCTATCTCCGATTGACGTTGATTGTTCTGCATGACCTTCCACATCGGTTCTGATTTGACCATCTCTCTATTTGTGATTTGGACTCATAACTGGAATCCGTCTTTCGTTTGAAGTAATTATCAAAGTGTCTTCTACTACTGCCCTAAAATATACTGCCCCTCTTAAATATTATCCATTTTCGACAGACGTTCATTGTTCTGTATGGCCTTCATTCTGACTTGATCGACATTGATTCTGATTTGACGATTTCTTTATTAGCGATCTGGCAATAGCTGGAACCAGTTGACTTCTCAAAGTAGTCTCGAACATTCTGCCTCTCTTTTCTTCCTTCTATTTTGTTTCTGGATTAGACACCTCCCTACTTTGTGATCTGGCATAGTTGGAATCAGTCTATTGTAAGCCTAGTCAGAAATAACCCGCCCGTCTGCACAGTCATCTGATAACCAACGCAAGGCGCGTAACCCAACGTGCTTACAAAGCTAAACTCTTAGTTACTGGGCACGTCACACAGACTCAAACCACGTTAACTCTATAATAGTACTAGCTGTCTACGCTAGATGGCAGATGCACGTACTACGCCACCGCTGAATAACGTGATCGGAATCTCAAATACCGAATCGATGGTTTTTAAAGCTCTCTTGGAATCGCAAGGCTCTTCAGCAAATATAACCGAATTGTGACTGGAATAAGCGCCAATTGTTGGTGGTGGGTGCAGCGGAATATGGAATTTTGTTCGTCCTCGTAATGTATTTTTTCGAGTTCGAAATTCGTGGAATAATATTTTTTGGTAGGTAGCGGTGTTCTCTGTTTGGGGGTGTGACGTGCGGATGAATGGAGCACCCTATATGTTACGTGATTGATGGAGTATGCAAACATGGATAGTACCCTCCAAAGATCTGTCAAAGATGGTATTTGATGAACGTTTCTGGATGTAGACTAACAAATCTATAATTTAAGTATTTCAGAAAAGCTCGTCATTTCAGTAACCAAGAAAATGCTCAGTCCAATTAAGCACACATCAATAAGGAATAAAGAACTTACGGCCGAAACAAAATTAGGATTATGTTTTTGCATTCCCTAAAGAATTCAATTTAATTGAAACGTCAAAAATAAGAAAACAATTAAGTATTCAACTATTCATTTAATCATAGCGCACGTTCTAAACACTAATATCTCGAAGTTGCACCGAAAACAGACACAGAAATAACCATTCCAGAGTATGAAATAAAGATGACGAAGCAATAGATAAAGTAGAACAAATGCCAACAGTGCAGATAAAAGCTAGAGATGTTACAAGATGGCGGCAATTTAACAGCAACATAGATATAACCTTAATAGTAGATATCGATGACCTTTAGCCTTGGACTCCTGTCCGGACTTAAAGGTCATCTTTCAGCAAACAGATAGAAAAGACAGTAGGTAATCAGACGGAAGTAAATATGAGGATATTCTAAAATATACTAAAGACGAATTAACAGAGTAAAGGCGAATTTCACGAAACTTTTATACCTAGAAGAAGTGATAGGTACTGAGAATCAATTTTTAATTTTTTACAGTTTCTTCATACTATAACTGTCAGACGTAAATTTATAGAAGATATGACTTTGGTAAAATCAGCCCTAAGTTGAATAAAATGTCAGGAATTATATAAAATATACTTTTAGAAACCCACAAAGCACAAACGATGCATCGTGGCTATAATTCGATTTGGTAGGTTGGTTAAACTTGAATAGTTTCCTAATTTTGGGACTAATATGATTGATATGACTCTTTTACCGCTCTAACTAGATAATGACACAAAATTATGGTGATGTTACTAAAAACGTGTCATCGTCTGCTTGAAAAAGCTTTTGATTTATTCCAATTATTCCTAGAGCCACAATCCATAGCTCCCAAAGGCACCATAGTTCAGCACCACCATATGCTAATTCACCCCAATCCGAATTTCATAACATCACCGCAGCAAAAAAAAAAAAATAGAAACAAGTAAAAAATCATAACACGCCTGAGTACGCGATACATTTCTTCATATCCGCCGTATTCCAATGAAAAATGCTCAAAGAGTTAACTCCTCCAGCCCACTGGGGGGAACTACAAATCCGATAGAATGAGACGGAGGAACAAGTTAGAGAGAGACGCGAAGCTAAACCCGAAAAGATGGATGGTACACAATGTCACTGAAGATGCTGAAATTGTATATTTTATATTCGGTATAAAAAAGTCCCAACATACGATATTAAAAAGACGGGACATTTTCTGCGTAGTAGTTATATTGTAAGGAATTTAATCTTGCGGCGACATACGATGCTCTAAAGTAAAGGATTATTGGAATGTTTTCGGTATTTCATATATTCTGTTAATATTTTGACGTTGGGAGTGTATTTTTGTGTACAATGTTGATATTTAATAAGGAGAGAGGACACTTTTGGATGAAATTGTGTTGCTAGCTCGCGGGAAACTGAAATATCTATATTTACTCTAGGAAAATTTTAACTGATCATCTAAAAACTTACTTCCTTTCATTAAAAGGCGGCTACGGGCGGGAAGCTTTCATCATTAGATGAAAGCTTTTAAAAATTAAGTAACGCGAAAAGAGGCGCATTCATTAATTAGAGGGTCAATAATATTTTTAAGATAGCAACATGGGAATTTTAAGAGGTTCGATTAAACACATGCCATATACTTACTATGGATATTCACAAAAATATAAGTTTAGAAGATTCTAGACAGCTGTGTTTCAAAATGTCAGAATAGAAAAGAGTTTGGTGTGCTATGCTATCGAAAACTGTACCACACATTTTCAACCAAGATTCCACGACATATATTTCAGAAAACTGTTAACCTTAACAACCAACCCCGCTTAATCCACCCTTCACTCACCTCGAGGGCAAAAACTCATCCGCACCAAATCATTTTCCCCTGTCGAATCTAACCCGCTGATTTTCCCTTGTCGAATCTATACTCGACTCTAAACCCAATCTACGCACATCCACACACTTCCTGGCATCTACCGCTGCTCATAACCCTATCAGCCGCCATTTTTAGGAAATAGCTCTATAACGGCTTATCGCCGGGGTACTTAGTACCCCGTGTTTATGTGTTAACATATCTAAAGCGATAGACGCGATTTTAAAGGGTTAGCTACAGATTTTTTAAAGACTCGTTGAGGTCTTGTGATAGGTACACTGACATTTAGCCGCTTCTGCCGCCATTTGTAGTTCGATTCTATAAGGTGCCGTAAGTTTTAAATGACTTCGTTTTGTTTCATTGACGATATTTGATAGGTTGTATTTTTATTTGATTTCAAATTTAAATTGTGAATGGTCGACAACGGTTCTATTTCCAGCGAGAAAAATAGAATATAATTTAAATTGTCAACATTCCATACGAATTACAAGTCAGTGCAGAATTATGAGTAAGTATTTTTTTTCACGGCCATTTTTTCCATGATTTTTTTTTCAGTAAATTTAAAAGTGTAGAAAGGTAAAAGAAGGTATAGAATGATTAATATATGGAATCTCTAGAACAGTCGATGGGTCAAAAGAATCCATGTTCAACGATCGCAATAGGTAAATTATTTTCATTGTTTATTTATATCGCACCTACGGTGCAAAAACGTCACTTATGCAAATGATATAATTAATAATAATAATAATTAATAATAATTGTTTATTTATAAAATGGGGATACATTTACAATGAATAGCTTAACAAATAAAATAGCGCACAGTTGCTAATTTGCCTGAACTAGGTTGAACCTGTGCTTCAGGCTAGAAAGTGCATATAAGTATTTAATGTAATAAATTAACAATCATGTATAACGTAAAAACTAAATTAAAACATAGGTAAATAAAAGTAAAATAGCATGTTAGCAGTTCTATTTGCAGACAATAAGTAGGTCCTCTGTTTGTGCATAGTCGATGGTTAATAAATATTTAAGTATAATTTGTTTACAGCTATAGTAATTAAGTTTATAAATACTTAGTTTTCTATTTAATCTATTGTACAGGAATGGGCCTAAGAAAGTTATAAACCTTTCTACAAAGACATGTTTTGAGGTAGCATTAGATATGCATACTAAATCATTCCGTCTCTTGTTAGTATTGTCGACATTGTAGGCAAGCATGGTGTGCTGTTTTAATACTAAGTGCATAATGAAAAGCTGGCGAACAGTTAGTACATTGCAGGATTTATATAGCAGATCTGTGGGAAAAAAGAAGGGATGGAAGTTTGCTACCTTTAAAATTGCTCTCTGAGCTCTTTCAAGAGGAAGCAAGTTAGTTTTTGGTGCGCCACCCCAAGAAGTGATACAATATTGAATTATAGATTGACATAGGGCCAAATAAACTTGTGTGATTACTTTTGAATCTGCTAATGTTCGCAATTTTTTAAAAACATATATTAGTTTGCGCACTCTTTTAACTAGGCTTTCAATATGTTTTTTAAAAGAGAGTGTGTCGTCCATTATTACCCCCAGGTATTTTATGTTGCTCGTTTTGTGGATAAAAGGACAATTACACATGGTGATTGTACGGTTTCCACATTGATGTGCGTATAGATAAGGGTTAGTTATATTAAGTTGAGGCTTGCGCATGGAAAAGTGAATATATTTTGTTTTGTCAGCATTTAATGTTAGTAAATTGCTATGAAGCCAATTAGTCACAGTATTAAAACCTAGTTGAGCGATTTCGAACAGTTCGCTACTGGTTTTGGCGCTAAATATTAACGCCGTGTCGTCGGCATATGATATTATTTTGCCGTCTTTAATATTTAGATTACACAAGTCGTTAATATAAATAAGAAAGAGGGTGGGGCCCAGAATACTCCCCTGAGGAACACCAAAACCAGTATTTTTCTGCTCATCGCTCGTAATATTATCTATTCTAACACATTGGTACCGGTTGTCTAGATAGTCAGTAAAAAGTTTCAGCGGCGTTCCCCTTATTCCTAAGATCTCTAATTTGTTCAGAAGAACAGAAATAGACACCGTGTCGAAGGCCTTGGCTAAATCGAGAAAGACTCCCAAGGTCTGGTATCCTTTGCCGAGTTCTTCTGAGATATAATCAGTCAGGCTATGCACCGCATCTGCCGTCTGGCTCTAAAACCAAATTGCGCAGGGGATAGGATGTTGTTTTTTTCTAGGTAATTAACAAGTCTACTGTTTATAATTTTCTCTAGAATTTTTGAAATTGAGGGGAGTAATGATATTGGCCTATAATTATTGACTACGTCCTTGCTTCCAGATTTAAAGATAGGGATTACAACGGCCTTTTTCAGACATCTGGGGAAAATTCCTTCCGAAAGACAGATTCGAAATATATGCGTTAAGGGAGGTACCAAAATTTGCTTAAAGAGTTTAAGGATCTTATTGCTTATGTTATCCCATCCAACTGCGCAGTCGTCTTTTAGCCCAGAAATGATTCGGGTTATTTCATCTTCATCGGTATCCAATATAGCAAACGATTTCAGGTTACAGCTATTGCTAGATTTTTGGAAAGATGGTTGGTCGCAATATCTCGGAATCTGATCGGCAAGAGTTTTCCCAACATTTACAAAGAAGTTATTTACATTGTTAGCTGATAAGAGTGGTGAAGTATTAGTCAGCAATAAACTCGAATTTGATTCACGCTGTTTAGACATATTAGTGACGTTTTTAATATGTTTCCAAAGTTGCTTGGTATTTTTACCTGCTTTATTTAATTCAGTTTTATCGTGATTATTTTTTAAATTCTTTAGGAGATTGTTGCAGAAATTCCTGTATCTTTTATAGGTGGTTTGAATTATTAGATTATCAGGGTGTCTTTTAGTTTTCTGATGAAGTTTATCTCTGTGTCTTATACACCGAATTAGTCCTGGAGTAATCCATGGTTTAATATTATAAAATTTCTTATTTACTGTAGAAACTGTCGTGTTACGTAATATTGCTTGTTGAACATGTGTTATTAAGTACGATAAAGCCAGATTAGCGTCAGCAGTATTGTAAACTAGGCTAAAGTCAATGTTGCACAAATCATATTCGAGTTTGTTTGTATTTAATTTGCTAATAGTCCGAGGACGATTTAGCTTAGGCAGCGTTAAATTTACGTTGAGTAAAACTGCGTGATGGTCCGTAATTGTTGAGTTAGTAACAAGCGTAATGTATGATAGGCTGGTTTTGATCATCATATGATCGAGGCAGGAACCGCTCTGATGAGTAGGCAATGTGTGAGCGGGGAGAAAACCATGGTATAAGCAAATATTAAGGTAATCTTGGGTCCCTGCATCGCAGTTTTCGGAGCCAATATTTATATTTAAATCACCTGTTAGTATAACATTCTTAAATGGGCTTAGTGCTTGAAAGATCTGGTTTAAGGAATTGTTAAAAGGATCTAAGTTTCTAGAGGATGGGGATCTATACATAGCGATTATCGCTGTGGTTGTACCAATTTTGATGACTAAACAATTACTCATACAGTCTTGTAGGGTGTGTTCCTCGACTGTTACCTTTAATGATTCCTTAGCATAGACTACCACACCATCATTTTGATTGTAGTTTATTTTGGTATGTAATAAGTTGTACCCCGGTATTAATGGGAGGCTATCGTGGCGATTAGAAAGCCAGCACTCGGTAAGTACCATTATATCACAATCAAAGTTAAGTCTATGAAGAAAAATATTAAAGCTATCTATGTTCTTATAAATACTACGAATGTTTTGGGTTAGTACGGTTAGCGAATTTTGATAGTCGGAAAGATATTGTCTGCAGTCCTCAACGTCACATGTCTTTGATCTAGTTAAAAATGTGTTATCTATATCGGTAATTAAGTTATCATCCATATTAAAATAAAATAAAACAATAAATTAAGTCTAAAATATAAACTAGTATGTGGCGCTCTTAGGCGCCTTCATAATCTATCGAATTAATGTACCTGTATTCGGCAGCTTTTTTAGCAGGGCAATCTGTATCTCCCGTCTTGTGGTTGGCTTGTTTTTTAAAGCGCAAACATGTAGCACATTTTGGCGGATTGGCCTTCTTTGCGCAGTCTTGCATTGAGTGCCCTTCTTCACCGCAATGGCCGCATGTGGGGGCAGCAATTTTGCACGTTTTGGCTGCATGACCATACTGCTGGCACTTGTAACATCTAGATACCAATGTAAAGTCTCGTACCGGACAGGACGTCCAATTTATAAACAATCTGTCCTGTGTAACGAGGGCCTTGCGAATGATGGCTGGAACTTCTATAATATAGTTGCAATTCTCAGCATCCTTCCTGCCAGATTTGTGGCTCAGTTTTATTGAGGTCAAAAATGTATCTAGGGACATAGTCGGCAGTTTGTCGGTCAAGTTCTGTTCATAGATACACTTATAAACCTCATTTTCGGACATGGATGTGGGAACTCCTATAACTATAATGCGAGGTTTGCGTTTTTGAGGTTCGTCGACGGTAAGCCCTGACGAAGCGAGTTGGACTGTGTGCTTGAGCTTATCTAGGTCATCTTTGGTCTCAGTGCTGATTATTAATCCTCCTTTTCCTATTTTGCGTACGCCTCGTACTTTCAGCTTCATTTCTCCAGGGCATATGATTTTTTGGACCATGGTCTTGGTTTCGTCACTGGTCTTTGAATTATCACAAGGATAAATCGCCACGGAACTAAAAGTATTAGGACGAACAAAGCTGTTGGACCCCTTCTTCACCATATCTGCAAAAGATGTGCCCGCACCCTGCTTCGTACAGGACTCCTGAATCGTCCGGTTCATCTCCGTTAGACAGTCGGACAGGTCTCGAGCTTCGGTCATGGATTTAAGAGTGGTATGGGTTTGAATGGCTTTTTGCTTTAGAGACTGGTACTGAACAGCCATTTGCGAAACTCCATGACCAACTTTTCGGCAAAGATTATTTATTTTTAATTTCTGCTCAGTGTTGAGCTTACCATCAGAAGCAGTAGCACATACCTCATTCAGGCATTGCTCGATTGATGTCATCCAGTTCTGGATCTCTGGAGTGGTCACTACTTCAATTTTATCGTCTTGGTCCTGTCTTGGTTGTCGCGGCGGTGTCGGTGCCGGTGTCGGTACCGGCGTCGTCGGTACCGGGGTTGGTACCGGGGTCGGTGTCGGTGGAGGGCTGTGTCGTATCATCGCGCTCCGATTATTGGGGCTGCCTTCCATATAACAAGAGTATTTCAGAATAATCCAGTCAGTTCATTATTTAAACTTGTCACTTAAAATGTTTGTCACGCTAATACACTAAAACTAGGTCACTATTTATGCAAACGTTAATTTATTTTATTTTTAAAAATGCATTGATGAGCACGTCTGTATGCTTTGAATGTCCGAGTAAAGTCAGTCAATTGTTCAGGGGAAGCGTTTGAAAATTCGACATCCTAATAAAATGTATAGTTCTTCTTGACTAAACACTGCCCTCTCGCGGAAAGTATACGCACTACACAAATGACAATTACTCACCAGGTAAAGGGGTACATAAGCTACTTTTTCTCATACTCAGATCAATTTTGAGAAAAATTGCATAAGTGACGTTTTTGCACCGTAGGTGCGATATGGGGATTCGGAATGTCACAATGCACCAATAGGTCAGGAACTCAGTATAAGGCAGAGATAACGAACGAATAACCAAAGGTTCATATTGTAACTCATTAGATAGAAAACAATTTGAAATTTTCTAACATTACTTACCATAAAACTCTGCACTGACATTTCCTAATTACTTTTAGCCTTTAATTTACTTTATTAACGTTCTTATAAATTATGAAACAATTTGTACCAAGCACACTTTTTACTGCTTTCTCACAACGCACTTTACAAATTTTATTTGTTTTATTTCTTTGTTATTTGTAACTAGCTGTGCCCCGCGGTTTCACCCGCATAAGTGTCGATCTCGTGGAAATAACGGGATAAAAAAATATCCTATATATTAATCAAGGATGTCAGCTACCTCCATACAAAATGTTATCAAAATTGGTCCAGCCGTTTGAGCGTGATGAAGTAACAAACATATAAACACACACACACCCCCTCACACACACTCACAAACTTTCGCCTTTATAATATTAGTGTGATATAATATTATGTTGTGAATAAATGTTTTTTTTTGGTTTCGCACGGTCTGTGCATTTTGCCAATGTCACGTTTAGAATAAATAATTTTATTATGTATTTTCTTTCTTTCTCTTTCAAGCATTTCCCAACTTTACACTTGAAGCCACAAAAAACAACCCAGCAACTTTCCAAATGATGTACTCTACTAAACCCAAACCAGTACCAAACATGATAAGTGTTTAGAAATCACGAACGGTGACGTATTTGAATATTAAAACCGTGTATTGTTAGGCAAATTAACCAGCAGATGTGTGTGTATATCCGGGGACGGTGGCTCTGAGCACGGCTAATTGGGACAGATTTGCATCATAATGGTGGAGCAGTAATAGTACCAGTGCTTGGTTCAGAAGTTTCGAGCTCGGCACGACAAATTCTGTGTTCGGAAAAATAAATACGGGTTGCACGATTGGAGAGTTGTTAGAGTTTGGTTCCGTAGTACTTAGTACAGCAGCGGTTATTTTAAATCAAATCTCGTATCTAACAATATAAGCTTGATTTTAGAACTGCCCGTGTATTCTGTAAAATTCTCACCGTGATAATTTAGGTGAAGTGAGCACTTCAAGTGCGTAACACACTTTAAATCGCAATCTGCGTCATTTTGAAAGATATAGCTAATCCATTGCTTCATATGTTCGAAAAATTTGTCTGCTGAACAACGTAAATAACGCAATGAATGATGTTGAACTGTCAAAATGCTACTGTTAGTGTGTTACGCATTTACCCCGCATTCTACCTGATGCTAAGTATCGCTAGGGATTGACAACTCACTTCACCTAAGTTTTCACTGTGAGATTTTTGCAGAATAGTACTTCTGGAGTAGAGGGGCCCGTGGATAAATAATAAGAGTCGCACAGGTGGATCGATCAGGTTAAGCTACGCTTGCCGCGGTTGGTCTGTGGATGGGAGACCATCTTTACATACCATGACCCCTCTGTGCCTCGGAAAGCACGTTAAGCCGTTGGTCCCGGCTGTCATTCATGAATCTTTGACAGTCGTTACGGGTAGCCAGAAGCCCGAAAGTCTGACAACCAGTCTTACCAAGGGGTATTAGTCTTATCGGATTACCCAGTAACTGGTTTGTGGAGGTCAGATAGGCAGTCACTCCATGTAAAATACTGGTATTCAGCTTCATCCAGTTAGACTGGAAGCCGACCCCAACATAGTTGGGAAAAGGATAGGCAGATGAGTACCTACTACAGGAGTAGGTTCTAAGCCTACATTTCTTTATCTCTTACTGGCTTTAGCAAAAAGAATCGATTTAGAATTCGGCAAAGAAATCAACTAAGTACAAAAAAAAAAGTAATCACGACTAAGCATAAAAACATAACTATACAAAAATTAGTTGTGTATATAATATATACACAACTAATTTTTGTATAGAAATCTAGGAAATATTATTTCCTAGATTTCTATTAAAAATCATAGCACTATACTTTTAATTTATTATCCTTCCGGAACCAAAAAAAAATTGTCTGCTCAACAACGTAAGTAAATCAACTAAATACAAAAAAAAATAATGTAATTCACGACTAAGCATAAAACTTACATAAAAATAACTACACAAAAATAAGTTGTAAGTACATATTTCCTAGATTTCTATTAAAAATCATAGCACTATACTTTTAATATAATATCCTTCCGCAACCAAGCAGGCCATGCTTTACGTTTTTTTCTTCAAACTGTACAGGGGAACGTTCATAAATCCTTTAGCCCGCCTGTCAACCGCATGCCTAGTGGGTAGTCGTATATTACGGAAAGTAACGGATTTTTTTTTTAAGCTTGGAAAAATTACTATATTTTGAGGTTAGAGAACATTTTGAGGTTATGTACCAAAAAGTATCACTCGTTTTTTTATTTCTGTAAGTAGGTTTGTAAAAAGACGCTTGTACACGTCAATCGTATTTAAAAACTTAATGAGACTCAGAGGTCACAGTCTCTTTTAAAGTTCAGACATAATCTTTGTAGATCATGAGAAGGCCATGTAGATTGGTATCTGCAATGGTCTTTTGAGGAAAGAACCACAAAGATTTTAGTGATCCTATCCAGTCAGTGCACGCATTTTTCAGTAATCGTGCAGCTCAACTCAGAACTTGAGGTTTTAAGTTAAAGATTGATGTCATCTGTTTGTTATATTGTGCCAAGTTTAATTTAGCTATAGTAAAATTGGTGTAATCAACATTAAAGACTATGCCAAGATAAATTAGCTAGCAACTGCTGAAACCAATTACATTTTTGGCACAAACAACCAATTATCATGACAGTAATAAAATTATAGTTCGGAAGCTTATGTTACAACAATAAATATGTTTTTACGAGTTAATGAATACTAAAGTTGTGGAAACGGCTTAGGTTTCATTGTCCAATTTTTTTTGGCTTGAATTGTAAGCTTAGGTACTTTGAAAATAGAGGTAAGAAAATATTGAACAAGTCAAAGTATTTATTTCAAATCATCATCATCATCATTTCAGCCGACAGACGTCCACTACCTACTGGACACAGGCCTCCCCCAATTTTGGTGGGGGGGGTTTGCCATAATCGCCACGCTTGGCAGGCGGGTTGGCGATCGCAGTATGGTATGATGGTGGAATGTATAGAGAACGCTGCTGCCCATTCTCCGGTAAGACACTTAGTCGCCTTTTACGACACCCACGGGAAGTATGGGGTGGTGCTATTCTTTAAGTCCGGCACCACACAGACCCCTTATTTCAAACAGGTACATAAAATACTCTTTTGACCATCAAAATTTACAATAAAATTAAATTGATCCTAGTCACCACTTCCAAAAGGTAGTTATATGGAGGAGAACAAGCAAAAAACACTGTTACTCTTTTAAAATGTTTTACAGTGTTTTGTCTATATTAAATAAATGTGAAGATGATCACTTAGAATAAAATTACTATAACACAATAGGTAAAAGAATTAAAAATGAAGCCATTACAGATAAATTCATTATTTGATAAATAGACATGGTGCTCACGTACGTACAAACATGGCAAAGTAGACGATTTTCATAAAAAAATAAACAGGTAATATCTAAATCAGACAAGATATCAGTCAAGCTCACCACCAACCACTCTAGTGTTTTCAGAAATTGTCCAAATCGACAAGACAGTTCACCAACCAAAACTAAGTAGGATATTCCTTCGCATAACAATCATAGATACTCGCATCTCGCTTCTAGAATTGGACGTCCATAAACCACTTTTGAATTCCAAACACACATTCGGCTTCATCTTGAACTATGACGGCACATAAAAATTCACACCGTCATTATCGCGCGATTCTGTATTCAAATAAAAACGGAAACGCCACATTTTCTACACCGCACGGCGGGGTTCGCTGGCAGTCCTCCAGTGAGAGAGAGATAGGACGATAGTTTGGCGCATAAAATAATGATCAATCAGAGCGGGATGACAAGCCGTTTATTGGTTCCACCGAGTAGTTTGTGGCTATCGCGCGCGGCCAACTTCGATGTTATTTTCTTGGCACGATGTGTAAATTTTTAAAGAATTATTTTACGCCGTTTTGTGTAAGTTATGTGTGATGTTCGTAGAGTACACATAGTAAAGCCTTTTACATAGATATACAATTTTTTTAGTTGTACTTATTTCCTGTTTCAGAAAAAAAAAACAGTCTTATGAGCCCTGCGTCTGACTTCCCTAATGAAAACTTCCCTAACTTATTTATACAGGTATTAATCTTTTAATTAGTTTGTCTTTTAACATAGCAACATTGCTAGCACAGAAACAGTTGAACCTAGCAAAGGCAATAGCCTCCATTTTCCTTTGCTACGCTCAACTGTTTTGGCTTATCTAAAGTACTTACGTATAATGTATGTTAAATTACAAGCAAAATTAACCCGTTACATTTGAAGAAGCTCTTATTGGCTGTTAGAGATATACATTGTTGTGTCTCGTACACACTATCTTACAGAAAGTCGGCACTAGATCAATACTTCGCTTTATGCCGCACATGTGTCATATGGCGCTGTGAGAGAACTGAAAATCTTTGGAGTCGCCAGGGGGAATATTTTTTTTTTTTATTATAGTTTGCAATTTAAAAAATTATTGAAAGGAAGCTAAAGATTAAAGTTAATATAACTAGTAATAGTATAGTTGTTATATATTCTTTTGGGAGTGAAACATAAATAAATATAGAGAATAAAGGTCTTTTTTTTAAAGTTTGTTTTTCCTTCAAGTACTGCTATTAAGTATTCGAGAAGCCAATAATTATAAACTTAAGGCTGCCATATATTACAGAAGTTTTAAGCAACTTGACAAATGCAGCTTCAAATGCCAGCAGAGATACTCTAACATAAAAATTACCATCTCATTATGTGCATGTCGCAACCACTAGTTTAGTTAGCCGTTTAGTTAACCGACTAGCTTTTTAACTAAACGGCGGCCGTTCAACTAACGGCCTCAATGATAATTAATATTATAGTTTAGGTTGGAACTGTTACCAATCATGCGAGAGCAGAATTGGTCGCAGTAACTAAGCCAGGGCACCCCAACCAAATGGGTTAGGGTAGATTAGAACTGTGATCAACCGCGTGCGAGCAAAGAGAGCGAAGCGAGGCGAGCACTACTTCTAAAGGCCAGCCGTTTAACTAAACGGCTAATAATAACCAATTGGCTGCGACATACACACGACGACATATAAATTAAAACTGGAAATGTATAGCTATTTATAGTACAGCATATACAATTATAGGCTTTTCGGTCAATCTTTTTCTTTGTGTCGCTACATATACAGGGTTATTGGTAAAACATTAACAACCTCTTAAGAGGTCATTGTACTCATCAATATGAACAACTTTTATTATGGGACCAAACCTGAAATCGCGAAAAAAAATCAGCTATTCCCTACATTTTGACGAGTTGTACGAACATAAATGTAGGGAACAGCAGATTTTTTTCGCGATTTCAGGTTTGGTCCCATAGTAAAAGTTGTTCATAATGATGAGTACAATGACCTCTTAAGAGGTTGTTAATGTTTTACCAATAACCCTGTATATAGCAATAATAAGAAGTCAGCTTATACTGGAAATGTATAGCTTGATATGTCGCCGTGCGTACTCCAATTAAGACTAATCAACAATATCAGAAAAGAACCTCTTGGCTACTACCAAAAAACAACCCAACCTAATCAACGTTAAAAAAAATAAACACAACAAAAAAATGTAGCAACAACATCGACTCCACAGCACACAGGCTTATTCCGTGATAGATAATGTGTTACTCGCATATGCCAGGGGAGGCAGGGGGATGTTTTGTCAAACGCCACCCAAAGAAACGTAGGGAAACAGTCGATTCCTCACACACTTTTATTTCCAAGACTATTTTCCTTAGGTATGAAGGTTTCATTTTTTTCCTATCCACCTCCTTCCAGAATATTATTTTGTTTCGTAATATTGGATGACGGTACGCAAAGTACTTTTGTGATGTACAAAATTGTTTAAAGCGAATGTGTTCGTGTCATTCTATTGTATTAAGTTGGTTAGATGGGTTTGTTGAAATGTCTGTTGAGAAAGGAGATATTCTTGTTTCTGGGTGTTAGTTTTTTGTCTTCCAGGTTAAGCAACACTTGCCGAGGTCTGTCCGTGGATGGGTGACCATCCATTACATACCGAGACCCCTCTAAGTCTCGGAAGCTGTCGGTCCCGGCGGTCGGTTAAGGGTAGTCAGAAGCCCGAAAGTCTGGCAATGCAACCAGTCTTACCATGCTAACTATAGCTTCATATTTTCTGACTGACCGACTTCTTGACAATTCAAAAGTGCCTGTTAATGGTTTAATTGAAATAAATGCTTTGACTTTGACTTTTGAAATTGGGGATCGTATTACCCAAGCAACTGTGTTGTTGAGGTCAGATAGGCAGCCGCTCCATGTAAAATACTGGTATTCATCTGCATCCGATTAGACTGGTCGCCGACCTCATCATATTTTGGAAAAGGATAGGCAGAAGATTCATTACTTTTTGCCTGCCAGCAATGGTGGCACGCGCAATAAAATTATGCTCTTAGCACTGCGGCACTTAGGGCCAGTTTCTCGAACGAAAATTATCGTGAAACGAATGTGACAAATTGTCAAGCGCACGCAAACCGCTGTGGTTGTCTAAATGATTTGTCAACAGACAATCGAGCACTTGATGATTTGTCACATCCATTTTGCGATAATTTTCGTGCGAGAAACTGGCCGTTAATTTAGATAGTATGAGTGAATATCCTTTACTCGTTTCTGAGTTTTTGCGTTGCTGGTTTCAATACTGTATAATAATTTTCTTGAAACTTACCGACCTTTTGTTGTCTCGTAGCGTTTACCGCACCCATAAGGTTCCTAGAAACAGGCGCGACACGCAAAAAAATCGCGCACGACACAAAGGCACCGCAAGTCGCGCAACGAGCGGTGCCTTTTTGTCGCGCGCGATTTGCGTCACGCGTCGAGCCTGTTTGCAGGAGCCTTTATTGCGTAGTCATGCTATTAATCTCAATCCGAATCATTTTGAAGAACATTGCTAATCCATTGCTTTATATGTTTGAAAAATTAGTCTGCTCAACAACGTAAAAAACGCAATGGATGTTAATCAACTGTCAAAATGGAAGCCATTACTACTGTTAGTGTGTTTCTCAAGTACCCCGGTTGTCATACACACGTGCCGTGCGTGTGAGTACATCACCAATAAGGATATCTCATTGATAAATATAAATAGTGCTTTATTTATTCATTGGTTGGCAATAACAGTTGCAAAGGTCAATTGATCAGGTTAAGCTACGCTTGCCGCAGTTAGTCTGTGGATGGGTGACCATCTTTACATACCGTGACCCCTCCGTGCCTCGGAAAGCACGTTAAGCAGTTGGTCCCGGTTGTCATTCGTGGATCTTTGGCAGTCCTTACAGTCAGAAGCCCGAAAGTCTGACAACCAATCTTACCAAAGGGGTATCGTATTACCCAGTAACTGGGTTCTGGAGGTCAGATATGCAGTCGCTCCATGTAAAATACTGGTATTCAGCTGCATCCGGTTAGACTGAAAGCCGACCCCAACATAGTTGGGAAAAGGCTAGGCAGATGATGATGATAAAGATTCTCAGCATAACAACAAGAACGGTAATAGATGCACAAAACGTTCACACATTTCAAGTATAAAAATCACCGAAGTAGGTACCTCTTCCTACACGAAAATGATTTTACTCAAAGTCAAAAAATCTCGAAACTTCTAAAATGGGGCAACTTTTGCAGAACTCGTGAGATATTATTATATTTTAAGTTTACTCACAAGAATGTTTGCGAGAAGTGGCGGAGGAGGCAAGTCCGGTGTCTGTCTGTTTGCCTTTATAGAAACTTTTGTGGTCTGAGACGAGCGGAGAGGTAGCGGGAGCGGGTACGTTGAAATTATTGTTCTATATTTTGAAAAGTTAGATACATACGTTGAAAGCGTTTACTTGTTTGGTATTAAAATAGTTTGGTATATTTTGGTCTTTAACGATATGTCTAGTTTGCCAGTAAGACTGGATCTCGATTCGATATCTAATTTAAGTGACATTCATTTATTAAGATACTAGAGAACTTAAATATTACATAGAATTTTTATCTCTGCATACAGTAGGCTCTCAACTGAAAAATTTACTACAAAAGCGTCAGTAGAACGTTATTCTTTAAAAACTTAGTAAAGAATATGCTTCTTTAGACTTTCTAAACACTATTTGCTCTGAGCTTCATACTAATACTAGCTATCGCCTGCGGGTTCGTCTGCGTGTATTTTGTATTTCATCATTTATAATATAAATATCGAATATAAAAAGTACCCTTTGCCTTTCTCCAGGTTCTAGGCTATCAATCTGCCATTTATAACTATCGGTTTAGTGGTTTAGGCGAGAAAAGGTAACGGACAGACAGAGTTACTTTAGTTTTTGTATTAAGTATATATGTATGGATTCGTAGCGGTATCTACAACGCCACATGCGGACAACGCGTCATACTGACGTCACGCAAAATCCTACATCTCGCAGTCAGAGTTTACCGCGCAACTAGCATAGATACAACGGCCCGACATGAATCATAGGGCAGTTCCCCGCCAGACACGACACGACACGGTCGGAGGATCCTCTCTAATCTATGGAGAATGAGTGAACTTTACACCTCATACATCTATAGATTTTCTATACTTCTTCGCTAAACCCTTTACCCGCTCTGCTTATCAACACAACCTCTTCACAATCGACATATGGGTGGCGGGCAGACAAATATATTGTTGGTAAAACTCCAAGCCGACTCCTAGAGTGGTTTCCCAACTTTTGAAGCCGTAAGTTGCGCATCCGACGCTCGTGAATACGGTATTTTATTTATAACATACTTCTCAAAGTTTTCGGTTCGGTTCCTTTGGTTATCGGCTATTTTACGAGTCGTGTGTTGGTATTTTTTATGATTTTGTTAAGAAAAGTTGTTTTTTGTTGGCTGTTTGGCCCCAAAAGGAGTTTTATCTGAAGAGCCGCCATTTTATTCGTCGTTTTACCTGTATAAGGTATAAACTTACAATTTTTCATAATTTATCTGTAAAATTACTTCACCCCCATAAGTTTCTATCCCGTGGGAATATCGGGATAAAAAGTAGCCAGGGTGTCGGCTACCTTCACACCAAAATTTTATTTAAATTGGTCCAGCCGTTGCAGCGTGAAGAAGTAACAAACATATAAACACACACACACACACTCACAAACTTTCGCCTTTATAATATTAGTGTGATACCTACACACAATTTCTAGATCTGCGGGGTAGTTGCGTAACATACTAACAGTAGCAATAGCTTTCATTTCGACAGTTCAACAACATTCATTGCGGTTTTTACGTTGTTGAGCAGACAAATTTTTCGAACATATGAAGCAATGGATTAGCAATATCCTTCAAAATGATTTAGATTGTGATTGATAGTGTGTTACGTAGTGTGCTGGCTTAGATTAGGACACCGTGTTCTCTTCCTAGGTTGCAATTAAGCTCCCCAGGGATGTCCCTTTGCCGGGTCAGCGGGATTGTCCGAAAGGTTACCGCTGGCCCGGAACATAAAGGGCTAAGGAAGGAACACGGGTGGGTTTTAGTCAGTAAGAGTCTGACACTCCCTTCCGCTCCACCCAGAGCGGGAGGAATCATTTGATGATTTCCCATCCGCAAAAAAAAAAAAAAAAAAAGGATGTCCCTTACAGAGGTTGCACGGGGGGTTCCGGAACTGGTCTTTTAAGAGGAACCGGGACCACCCCTATGTGCCGATGGTAATCACCGGGGTGGTTTTAGTGAGGTAAAAATCCCACACTCCCCGACCTCCCTCGCCGCAGGTCGGGTGATTTTTGAAGGTTTAGACAGAAAAAAAAAGGTTGCAAGCTCCATGTTAAATAGCAATAACCAATGATTCCGTGTCCTTATATTGATACTAACTGCGCCCCGCGGTTTCACCCGCATTAGTGTCGATCCCGTGGGAATATCGGGATAAAAACTATCGTATGTCCTTTCCGGGGATGCAATCTATCTCTCTGCCAAATTTTATCGAAATCCGTTCAGTGGTGCAAGCGTGAAAAGGTCACATACAGACAGAGATACTTTTGAATTTACAATATTAGTCCATACTAATATTGTAAATTCAAAAGTATCTCTGTGTATATATGTGCATATATATACACAGAGAGATATAGATATAGAGAGTATATATGTGCACAGTTCCTTTGTGATTGCGAATGTCATGGATGAAAGGACAGTTTGTGCGTATGGTACTGAATGCACCAATGGTTTCTTTGAGACTGTAAACACAAACATGGCTCAAAGGAAATGGAACCTCGACAACGTTCATTCACTTAATAGGTACCTTCAGGTCATGTATGCAACGTATTCTATACCTATAGGGAAGAGTAAAGTAGGTTTTAGGTTCTTGAATAACCTATTTTAACCTATTTTATAGGCTATACTACCTATACAACCATTACAGTGTAGACCATATTTGTACACATAGAGATACAACTTTTATCTTATTTTTTATCATCATGTACCATTTACGTGAGTCAGAAATAAATATTTTTTTATTTGAATTTAAGAGCGTTTACGCCGTACGGCATTTCATACAAACTTTCAAGTCCTTATTTTTCGAAATGAATGAACCGATTTCAATGAAACTTCATACATATAAGCAGGATACATAGTTCTAAAAAGTTACTTAAAAAGCTTTTCGAAATGTCTTATTTAAAAAAAGATAACGGGAAATTTCTGTTTCTATGGAAAATTTAAAATCGGTCTAATTTGTATATGCGTGTGAAGTTTCATTAAAATCGGTTCATTCATTTCGAAAAACAAGGACTTGAAAATTTGTATGAAATACCGTACGACGTAAACGCTCTTAAAAAACCTACTTTACAACCATCAAAAAGTCAAATAGTTAAAATATGACCCATTGAACTCCAAAAAATGTAGAACATCCCGTACCTTTGTACGGTGACAATAAATTATAAGGACACAATGAGGACAACGGTAGCATCCCTTCAAAGCGAGTGGCACTCAAAGGATTACGTTCGTTCGGTCGATATTCAAAAATCATTACAATTGATTGGTTTATTTAAATAGGACTTTATTGAGTGTGCATGATACGGCTAATGTCCTGTGATTTTGCGTTTTATTGTCACAGTACTTCGTGGCACATATTTTAAAGTACCTACTAATAAAATGGTAGACAGATTTACTTACGCTCTTTAGGGCGAATTTCAACAAACTTTTATACCTAGATTAAGTCTTATTCTGAGAAGAAATTTGAGTTTTTGACAGTTTTTTTTCATAGTAGAACTGTCAAACGTCAAATTTATTACACGTAAAGTTGTCTGACTTTGGTAAAATCAGCCCTAATTCGTATTACCTTAGTATGTACGATACAACATCTGCAATTACTTTGAATTTCGTTTCTGTATGAAAAATAGATATTACGGAGGACTAAAAAAGATATAAAAAGATACCTACACCGTCTTAAAAAGTGAAGCGTTAAACGTTTAAACTTATTGACGTCACTCCACAAAGTAAAGGCGAATTTCACGAACGCGTCAAAAGGAAAACTTAATAAAAAAAAAACACGTACTCTTGCAACTCTTAAAAGAAGTATAAAAGCACCTCTTCGGGGAAAGTGCATTAAAAATGAGTGCGCTAGAGAGGGACGGCGCGCTATTGACACCGTCTATCCGTCCCTATCGCACGCTTCTAAGAAAATGGTTTTATGAATGAAAATTACTTTTTTCTCACGCCATTTACTCAGTTCAGGGACGTTAGTTTTGTAGCTCGTTTTCCTACACGGGGAATAGGTGAAAGTTGTCCGGGATTGCCTTGGAAAGTAGGGCATTGCCTTTTTAAACGTACCGCTTTTTTTTTTCTTGCAAGTTATCCCTCTGTTTCTTCAAGGGTGTACGGAATTTTAAGTTTTTTGTTATGTGTACGTTTTTCTTGTATTTTTTTTTTGTTGATGTTTTATTGATTTATTTGCTCTCTCACATTTTATAGAATAATTACTATCGGTTTTTAACATGAACCCTGTCAGGGCGCTGCAAAATAATGTTGGTTTGCTGCTGAGTTTGTGGTCATAATAACATAAATTGAGTAATTAACATAAATTCATCTGCCTAGCCTTTTCCCAACTATGTCAGCGTCAGCTTCCAGTCTAACCGGATGCAGCTGAATACCAGTATTTTACATGAAGAGACTGCCTGTCTTCCACAACCCAGTTACTGGGTATTACGTTTCCCCTTGGTAAGACAATTTCCAATTTGGGAAGAGTTGTCGAAAATTACCGGAAAAAATTATGAATGGAAAACATCATGACTTGATTTACATCGAAACCGCAATATACAATGACATGAATATTTACTTTGTAAACTAGATATCATATTATTTTAATAATTGCAAATGTCAAGACTATATCGGTATTTTTTTTATTGTTTTTTTTCTCCGTTAATTTTAATCATGGTCTGGCAAGTTGGCAACCCAAATGTCCTTTCTCTCGTATTGTTCGTCGAATCGTTGAGCTCCTTAAGTTTTGAGTTGAGCTGCATGAATAGTGACAATTAATGCGTGCACTGACTGGACAGGTTCACTCAATCTGTGTGATTCTTCAAAATACCATTTCACAGTGAAGACCATAATTATTATGGTCTTCACTGAGATTTATCAATAAATGCATCTTTAAACCAATGTGACAAAAGTGATATTTTTTATTTTCTCGCTAGAAAGGCAATAAAGAAAGAATAAGTTATTCGTAGCAGACCAATGTTACCCCAATAATTTAAATTATTAAAATTGTTACACGCTGTAGGTACTTCGCTACGGGGTGTTGACAAAAACAATTTAATGGCACTTATATTTCAAACTTTTGACAACAAAAACTGTGTCCCCATGTTTTTATTTTTTATTAAATGTTTTTTTGTAGAATTATTTTTTTTTGGGATATTAGGCAGTTTTTAGCTAATAAGCAATATTTTATCTAATTTAGTCTTGAATTCATTAGTTTACGGTCTTGAGATATTGATATTATCCCTCGGGGTTATGACAGAAATGTGATACTTCCATAAATATGTCAAATAAATTAATTCGGATAAGTATCTTTGTCCAGTAATTTTAATGACTCCTAGTCATTCTACTTCCGCTATTGTTTGACAAGTAAAACCCGTTAAATGATAAATACAACATTTGAAGACTCACTGTCGTTGTCATAGATCTTAACACATGCGTATGCACCCCTGTTTAACAAAAAAAAAAAAACACCTTTGTTATGCCACAGATAAAATATAACTACCATTTTTTACAAGGAATAATACGCATAAATTTATCTATACATACATTAACAGAAAGGGTTTAATAGCCTATAAATCAGTATTTTAAACAAAGGCTAGTCAAATTCGGTACAATAGGCCCCTTGTGCATAGACAAGACTTTTTTTTTGTTACCACAGACCCGTGAAATGTTTGTTTTGTTGGTACCGCGTGTAGTGGCTTTTTGCAAACTTTTTTTTCTATAATCGATACTTCGATGATTGCCTATAATAGCGTGCATTGTGTGTTTTTTTTTAATTCGGTAAATATTTGAGGAGAACTTGTTGGAACTGTGGGTTTTTGAAACGCGTGTAAGTGAGACGTGTTTCTGTTAATAATTGAGTGTTTACGCTTAAATTATTAAAATGTATTCTTTAATAGCCCATAGTTGTAGCGTAATAGGTAAAAAAATATAAAAAAAACAACAAATCGGCACGATTTTTAGTACCTATTTAAAAATATTAGCCACTTCAAAGTTCAATTAAAAAGCGCAATCACCTTTTCATTGAACCGATTTTCCAATATCAACCCTCAAATGCGATAGCCAAAAGTCTCAAGATCCTATTATTTCTCACAGATACTCCCATAGATACCCAAATAACAGACGATAGGGGTCAAAATGAATAGACAAGGACCCTAACATCGGCATCCAAGATATCGCTTCACCGGAAGGGTTTGGGCGTCTGTTACAAAAGATTCTACTTCCGGTTGATGGCACGCATTGTGGTTGATATTAATATAACAGATAATAAGAAATGTGATCGTATCAGTTTTATTATTAACATTATTAATAGTGGGTTTGATGTTATAAGAATAATGTTAGACAAAGGAACGGGTTTTTTTCTCTAGTACTTCTTTTTTAATTAAGTAAGGGTAGTATGACGATGACGATATTTTTTGCTGTTGTTTTGACCTTTATACTAAACCATTTGGTTATCAATATCTCTATCTGGTTAGCTATACTCAATGCAAATATTTTTTTTTCAATAGTATTTTATAATTACTTATAAATCTATACATATAAAATTCAAAGTCCTGACTGACTGCCTGATTATCAACGCACAGCCTAAACCGCTGGTCCTAGAGACATGAAATTTGGAGGGTGTGTTCTTCGTGAAGAGTAGGTATCCACTAAGAAAGGGTTTTTCGAAATTCCACCCCTAAGAGGGTGAATGTGGGAAGGGTGAAATTTACGCGGACGAAGTCGCGGGCAGAAGCTAGTTGACCATATAATAACAATGCCAAAATCTGGTCAAGAAATGAAACTATTTTCATTCATCATATACTTGGTTAACAAAAACGCATGTAGACGACAGCCCATCAAGCTACTACACTTTATCGCTAAAGCATAAGGTTCAAAGTTGATTGGGAAAATTTGACAGTACTTAGGTACAAAGGGACTGGACAGCAAGTATTGATAATCTTACTGGCTTAAGAAAAGATCTACAAAACACTCCAATACCGGTCAGTCAGGATAAGATCTGAATGTTAAATATTCTTTAACTAAAGAACAATTCGTGAAACTTATGAAATCAGAATCTGATCTGTAGCAAAGATTCCGTGAGAGATTTGCGTATATGCAAAAAAAAATAACGACAAACTTGTATCAGAAACACAAATGACAATCAAACCGGTGCTCCTGCGCATCCCAAACTGAACACGACAAACCTATATAATCCATATTAATACTACCAATTCATCAACCCCTGAAAAACGTTACACAATGCCCCCTTACATCCTTTCAAACATAAATAATAAACTAAAAATTATATGCAAATTCACGAGCCATAAGTTTCTATAGAACTTAACCCTTTCGCTGCAGAGGGGACAAAAATGGGTTATAATTTATTCACGTGAGATAAAAGGTCAGGAATGAGGTCGCATTCAAAATTGTGCTACAACTGTGTTCAGACGTGTTCCTAAGTCCGTATTTTAGTAATTAAATGTCAGATTTCTAAGTGACGTGTTGTGCGCATGCGTGACTAAAATGGCGGCTCAAGAAAGTGAATTTTGAGCCGAGATTTTTTGTGTTTTGAGGGTGCAAAGGTAAATGATTTGTATTTTTTGTTTATCGAAATGTGTATGTATTTAATTACAATTTTTTTACGGTTTTTTCATCGTTTTTCTTAGATGTCATATTGCACAGATTTTAAATTTAAGTTAAACCCCTATTACACTATACGCTATTTAGGTGATGTGTTTTTTTTAATATGGGCTCTTCCTCCCTTTCTCTTATTTCACCATCCTGATTTAGGGAAAGGGTCCCTGAATATCGTGTAGTGCAATAAGGCTTTTAGGTGGTCAATTATATTCTAACTTTACTTGAAACAACTGTGTTTCAAGTTTATAGGTACTCACTGGAGTACTTATATTATTCAATGCATTCAACTAATTGCCATTAACCATTATTGTTTACTATGGTATATTGCATAGTTTATTTCTACAGCTCCTTACAAAACAGACCATTATTTATGATCCTACTAATGTATTCTATTTTAAAAGCCTATCTCTTTCTATCTGTCCATCTAAAAAGCCGTTTTAAAAACTTTACAGCGCCTGATTGTTTTATGTGCATCGGAAGTCGGTTAAAATGTAAAATAAGCAGCGCAAGAGCGTTACTTCGTTAAAATAAGACGATGGTTTAATTAATAAAGTAAAGAGAAATTTATTACTAGATATTCGATGGCTATCGTGAAATTCTGTATATTTTTATCGATAGTATCTATTAAAAAGTATCGCCTTTTTATGTGGTGTAAATAATGGCAGCGCTAACTAAGTTGTTGTGACCGCGAAAATATTTATTGAGCGGAAAGCGGTGTCTTAATTTATAGGGTTAAGTTTTTGTTCGTTTTTGAGCTAGTTAGGGTTCCGTTGCCAAATGGCAAAAAACGGAACCCTTATAGATTCGTCATGTCTGTCTGTCCGTCTGTCTGTCCGTCCGTATGTCACAGCCACTTTTCTCCGAAACTATAAGAACTATACTGTTGAAACTTGGTAAGTAGATGTATTCTGTGAACCGCATTAAGATTTACACATAAAAATAGAAAAAAACAATAAATTTTGGGGTTTTCCATATTTAGAACTGAAACTAAAAAAAATTTTTTTCGTGAAACCCATACGTGTGGGGTATCTATGGACAGGTCTTCAAAAATGATATTGAGGTTTCTAATATTATTTTTTTCCAAACTGAATAGTTTGCGCGAGAGACACTTCCAAAGTGGTAAAATGTGTGTCCCCCCCCCCGTAACTTCTAAAATAAGAGAATGATAAAACTAAAAAAAAATATATATATGTACAATACCATGTAAACTTCCACTGAAAATTGGTTTGAACGAGATCTAGTAAGTAGTTTTTTTTTAATACGTCATAAATCGTAAACCGCAATTTACATTGTATTCAATCAACTCAAATATAAAAATAATAAAAAAAACATTTAATTTCATAAACATAAACCTTATTCATAAACCCGGATGTTACGGAACCCTCGGTGCGCGAGTCCGACCCACTCTTGCCCGGTTTTTTTTTCTTTTGATTTCGGTTGTGTTGGTGGTCGGTGTTTTAATTTTGCGTGGAGCTACTTAGATAGTAGTACCTCCTACAATCCTACATAGTTTGTTTTTCGATGAAACATCTTTCGATTATGTTGTTACAGTTTTGGCTTCACTAAACTCAGAATTGGTGTGTTCAATTCATATTTTCTTACTTTATATAGGTACTAGGATTGGTTAACAAACATGTTCGGAAGAATCGATTCTAATAAGAATATCTGATCGAAACAGACTTAAGATAGTTCATTCACAAGTTAACAGAAAAATAAGCTGAGGCAAAAAAATATTGAAAAATTATTTTTTATTTGTATTATATTTTATTTGTATTGTATTATTTGTGTATTTCCTATTTAAAAACCTTAAATAATCACATGGGATTATAAACTATTGTTAATAAATAGCCACGTTTAACGGAGGGTTAAGTCTACCTAACCCTGTATACAGACTATGGACATAACTCAAACCGCTCTGAATCGAGACAGCTCGAGTACTTCCATAAATTGATATAAACAATATCCTAATGGAAACTGTAACTCGATATATTTGTCAATACATTTACCATAGCTCCTATGATTCCTATGTATAAGAGAAATATGTCCAAATTGCAAACCCGAGGCATTGGGCATGGCAAATTCATCACTCAAAAGTGAACCATGTTGCTTTTTAATTTTGGGTGTGTTTTTCTTTGGTCGTTGTTGGAGACTTGGGCTGTTTTGCCAAATTGTAAGTCTATACTGTTTGCACATGTTTGATCGATTGACAACATGGGGGTGGGGTCTGGTATTAATGTTACCCCCGAATCCTATAGGTACCTACTTCCGTATTTTAGTTTTCTTTGTCCGGGAATTTGAAGAACTAAAACATTTCCCTCATCAAATCCATCTTCTTTTGTAAAGTTTTATTCGGACTGAAACCTCTTTTAAATTTTAAAGTCAAGTTACTTCCAATACATATGAACGCAGGAAAACTGGGTTTACTTTTTGAAACTAGTGTCATGAATCAGTAGCCTGGCTGTTCAGTCTGTTTCGTGCTATAGCTAAACACCCGGTCGAGTTGTGTTGTCACCTGACAACATACTGAGCTGATGACCTTTTGGCCTTAAAAGCGTTATTTTCTGTTATCTATAATGCTATTCTGTAAAAATCTTGCCGTGAAAACTTAGGTGAAGTGAGTTTGTTTTTGGTAGGAATTGACACTATTGACAGCTCACTCCGCGCTCACTTCACCTAAGTTTTCACGGTGAGGTGGTGACAGAATCGCACTGCTGGTAGAATGACAGCTCACTATAAACTTACTTAACCTAAGTTATCACGGTGATGTTTTCACAGTATAGCACCGCTGTTATAAATTTAAGGTGTTTTTTTTTGCTGCAATGCCACTAACAGCATTTTTCTTTTCTTTTTGTTTTTCTTTAATTTTTGAAAAGCTGTTAATTCTAAGTAACTCGCTGTCATATCTCATGGTAACTGTTCAGATTAGTTGGCTGAAATAATTGTTATTATTTCTCTACGTGTCACAGTGTTAGTTGAATTTATCAGCTGCAACAGTCAAGCTACTCTTTCACGACACTAGTTTCATTATAAAACCCACTTTAGTATGAGTATATTTCTTAAAATCGACACAGTATCGTTAAAAGAACAAGAATCAACAAATGTACCGTTATGAAATATAAAAATACTAAGTAACCATTATGCCATCAATTAAATTAAATCGTAAATAACAATTAACGGCTACAAAACACATTACAAGGAAGACACCAATAAAATCAAACGATCACGTTACGATATGGCGCGGCGTGTCATAGACAATTTAGTTTTAACAGCCATAGACATCTAGCGTGATGAACATCTATAGATAAATTATAAATTTTAACTTTCGAATTTTTTTGAAGTTTTTGATAATCGTCGGTAGCGATCATACTCGATTAAGCAACTTCTTTATTAGGCATCTCTTAAATACAAACAACAAAATAAAATTTTATGATCCTACCACTTCACCGTTAAATAAATAGCTACGCGTTCGATTCCCCGTTTGGTCATGCTATAAATTAACCGAGACGTGTAAAAAATATTGACGCTGACTGGTTTTAAAATAATTAAATACTCCTGTACTGTGTTCTCAGACTAGTAGGTAGTACAGCGAGCATTTTGATATACACTTTTAAGTAATTGGCTGCGACAAATAAATGTCGAGAAAAAGGTCATAGGATTCACAGAAAACTGATTAAAAATTCGTTGCACAATTTCACAGTGAATCGTAAATCGTGAATCGTGTGTACTCGTAAGTTAATAATATAATTATATAATTTCGCCAATTACGTTTTACTCTTTAAAAAAATCTAGAAACGTTTTCTATTAACGCACGTATTACTTTACACAATTTAAAATTAAATCGTCCTAGGTAAATGGAAGTTGAACATTATTTCCGATTATTATCGTATTTTATTACAACAAAAAGTCGTTTCAACTTTGCGTTGTCATCGGACCGGACAGCCACCGGACAGCTTATTAGTCGGCTCGCACGAATTTACTCGCCCGAAAAGTGCGAATTGTAACTTTTGAATAATTTTTTTTTTTTCTATAGGCCACTCGCATGAAGTTTAAGTATTTATTTATAGGCGAGACGGCAACAACGCGTACTTTTTTCTTAACTTCATTGCATAAAATTCACAAATAAATTAACTTCGCGCGAGTCGCCTATAAAAAGTGTTATGTTATATAAAGTGACGATTCGCCCGTTTCGGGCGAGTAAATTCGTGCGACTAGACTAACAAGCACATCTGACGGGTTACTATTGCTCGATCACTGTTAAGATAATTTTAACATCGAAAATAACTCGAGTGTTTAATTTTCGGTTGATTGCAATAAATAATAATGTAGTAAGTATAAAAAAATAGTGATAATGATGATTACCGCTTAATCAGAAGTACATAAGTGTGCATATAATTATTATTATACGATGTTAAGTCTGTCTGTTAAAGGAAGATGCCCTTTTATTCTCTTGGAATAACGTACTTAAATTTAAGCTAATGAAGGCGTAATAAAATATAATTAAGTTTCATGTTGCTTTAAAGTTGGCGGTAGAATTTCTTGTCTTGTTGTTTGAACTTTAGGGAAAAACGAAATGATATATTCAGTACTTAGGTCTAACTTAAGCTAGTTGTTTTAATTAAGGTTTTACTACTTCATTATAGAGCGATACATGCAAATTAATATCATAAATAATTTATTTTTTACCTGGATCATAATTCCACTCACTGACGCTATTAAAAAGTAGAACACGGTAATCACAAACAACAATTTCGAACATCGAATTCGGAATTCGGAAAAAAAATTGACAGTTCAAAAATCGTGCAAAGCCGTTGGTTTACAAAGGAGTTAGCCCTATCGATTTTGTCCTCAACCCTACTCACATGTATATATTATGTATATACATGCGTCGGAGGGTCGCAAGGTACGGGGGTGGAACCAACTATCGACTATACGTAATACGGGTAGGTATA
The DNA here is from genome assembly GCA_916614155.1 of Mesoligia furuncula. NCBI lineage: Eukaryota > Metazoa > Arthropoda > Insecta > Lepidoptera > Noctuidae > Mesoligia > Mesoligia furuncula. The sequence continues at coordinate 23,479,035 of OU744808.1, forward strand.
TAAATTATATGTCGTTCACCCCATCAATAGTATAATGTATGGAGATTCGATATTATTTTGTGATAGGTTTTCCGTTCAATTTTACTTTATAAGTAGCTGGTTTAGATGGAAATAAAGTTGCACAGTTTTATTTAGGAATAGAGTAAACTCTGTCTTATCTTGTGATTTATTATGCCAGCCAGCGGTTATGATTTATAGAATAATTTAAATTCGAGATTGGAACATGTTTTCGAACAGTCCTGAACATCTTGTGTCGTCTGAGGGACCATTCTTGTAATTTTAAGAACGTTCACAGTCTGATCTCAGCACCAATCTGTCAAAAATATTCCTAATATTTATGAAATTTTTTTTTTCGAACAATGCTGATCATCTTGTGTCATCTGAGGGACAATTCTTGTAATTTTAAGAACGTTCACGGTCTGATCTCAGTATCAATCTGTCAAAAATACCCCTAACATTTATGACATTTTTTTTTTCGAACAATCCTGAACATCTTGTGTCATCTGAGGGACCATTCTTGTAATTCTAAGAACGTTGACGGTCTGATCTCAGTATCAATCTGTCAAAAATACCCCTAATATTTATGACATTTTTTTTTCGAAAAATCTTGATCATATTGTGTCATCTGAGGGACAATTGAACGTTCACGGTCTGATCTCAGTATCAATCTGTCAAAAATATTCCTAATATTTATGACAAATTTTTTTTTCGAACAATCCTTAACATCTTGTGTCATCTGAGGGACAATTCTTATCATTTTAAGAACGTTCACAGTCTGATCTTAGTATCAATCTGTCGGTATTTATAAAAAAATTTTTTAGAACAATCCTGAACATCTTGTGTTATCTGAGGGATCATTCTTGTAATATTAAGAACGTTCACAGTCTGATCTCAGCATCAATCTTTCAAAAATATTCCTAATATTTATGACAAATTTTTTTTCGAACAATCCTGAACATCTTGTGTCATCTGAGGGACCATTCTTGTAATTTTAAGAACTTTCACAGTCTGATCTCAGTAATCTGTCTAAAACACCCCTAATATTTATAACAATTTTTTTTTCTAACAATCCTGAACATCTTGTGTCATCTGAGGGGCAATTCTCGTAATTTTAAGAACGTTCACAGTCTGATCTCAGTATCAATCTGTCAAAAATATTCCTAATATTTATGAAAATTTTTTTTCGAACAATCCTGAACAACTTGTGTCATCTGAGGGACCATTCTTGTAATATTAAGAACGTTCACAGTCTGATCTCAGCATCAATCTGTCAAAAATATTCCTAATATTTATGACAAATATTGACATTGATTGAAATGAGATTGCGTCTAGATTTTGAACGTTTCTTCTAATTACGGGAATTGACCTTCTGTTTAAATTTTCTGTCCGTCATATTTTTTTCTAAAGTTATTTCACCTTACGAACATGTTAATTACATTGATTTATTTCGAACTTAATTGCCAACAGAGTTGCGCTTACAACTCACAATTTAACCAAATTAAGTCATTAAAACTTGACGTTTTAAATATACGGAGTTCTTTCTCGTCTTCTGAGAGGTAGATACCGGTTTGTTTAAACAAATGTTGTTGAAACATAATAAATGTTACTTACCTACTCGTTCAATGAAATATATATAAAATTATAAATAACCTCCTTTTTTTTGAAGTCGGTAATTAAAGGTCGCTTTTCGTATCTGTCTGTGTGTCCGCGTAGTTCTTCTAAGCTACGCAACAGATTTTGATGCGGTTTTGACTTTTATTTTAAGTAAGTACGTAGGTAAAAATATGTTAGAAACTAGAATATAAAAAAAACTGGCCAAGTGCGAGTCGGACTCGCACACCAAGGGTTCCGTACCACAAGGCAAAAACGCCGAAATAAACACGTTTGTTGTATGGGAACCCCCCTTAAATATTTATTTTATTCTGTTCTTAGTATTTGTTGTTATAGCGGCAACAGAAATACATCATCTGTGAAAATTTCAACTGTCTAGCTATCACAGATCATGAGATGCAGCTTGGTGACAGACAGACAGACGGACAGTAGAGTCTTAGTAATAGGGACCCGTTTTTATCCTTTGGGTAAGGAAACCTATACAACCTAGAGCCGACTGACCGTCCAATGCTACTAATTACTATTAGTTTTTCTGTGCCAATACATGGAACAGTTTTTTTTTTCGATTTACTTATAAGAAAAATCTTCCGTAAGGAGAGCTTAAATAAAAGTCCACTAAATCGGATATCTGTCAGTGGCAAATTACCCCCGAGCAAAGCCGGGACGCGATCGTAGTTAATATTTATACGTGATTATCGCAGCATGCGTTTTTGTATTGTTTTTTAAACTAGCAGGGTGGGTAAAACGTTGTGCTAAATTGGCAGGAGTTTGGGTGTTATTTAGAAGGATATAAGGAAATTGTAACTTGTAGAAGAACCCTATTGTTTTGTTTGATGTATTACTAGCTTCTTCCCGCAACTTCTCGTCCGCGTGACACGACGCAGACACATCGCGTGCGTTCGTTTGTTAGGTTTTTAGTGTAATTATAATGTTGTATGTATTTATAGTATTTTTAAGTTATATTAATATTGTATTGTATGTGTTTTATATGGGCCTTGATGCCTGAAATAAATGGATATTAATAATAATAAAAATAAAATGTCTTGTTTTAAAATAAAATATTATAGGTACCTACTTACAGGAAGATTTTTTTATCACCATCCAAATTTTTACAGGTTGTTCTACCCATGAATACGAACAACTCTCACTATGGGACCAACTCTGAAATCGCGAAAAAAAAAATCGGCTGTTTCATACATTTTGGTCAAGTACGTATTGAACTTTTGTATTAAACAGCTGTTTTTTTTTTCGAGAATTCAGAGTTGGCCCCGTAGTGAAAATTGTTCATATTGATGGGTAGAACACCCTGTAAAAATTTGGATGGTAATAAAAAAAATCTTCCTGTATTTTAAGACACTCGGCAATATTGTAGCTTCTCATTAGTGAAATAATTTTTGGAATCGGATCAGTAATTCCGAAGATTACCCCTACATACAAACTCTCAAATGTTACCTCTTTGTTATAAAAGAGAGATATAACTAAGTTAGCGAATGAAGCCAATTTAAGGCGACTACATGACCTAAACTGTACCATAAACCGTGTTTTTAAAGCGCGGTCTTTGTCGGACTGTGTAGAAAAGAAAGAGCAGCGCGATGCCACAACGCTGGTAATGTATTACAAAATATGAAGCAATTATCTATTTACAAAAATCTATTGTCTGGACTAAAAAAATAAAACACTAATTCTTTAGTATGTTGCTTATAGAATAATCTGAAAATCATAATGATTGTATTGTATGTATATTAGTATGGTTTTTACTGTAAAAAGAAAGCTTTTAGAGGTATCTTCATGATTTTTTTCTATCGTATCAAATTAGTTGTATTATGTTTTCAACACACTATCTACCTAGCATAAATCCTGAAGAGTATCATATATTTTTCTAATTTTGTTTACTGGGGTCGATCATTTACTTTTATTGTTTCTAAAACTTGCGTTCAAGTCTAGGAGGTTTCAGCAGGTTTAGGTTTTGCCAGACTTTGTCTCAATAAAATTGTTTCAGTGCCCTTATTTCAGCTCTATAGTCGATCTTAGGAACGCCAATGATGCTGTCTCTTAATGCGACCAAACTATGTAAGTTATTGATACAGTCGATGAAAGAAAAACGGATCGAGACCTGACCAATGTTACAAGATAATAATTTATAACATTGGCCGTGTTTTTCTCAATATTTCAACCCCTTTTCTTTAAATGATTCTAATACTCAGTTTTTCCCCAAAATGTGGAAGACCCAGGAACTTCATATCTACTGTACACGGATTTATATTTCATTTTCTAACTTTTAAGCGGAAGAGTTTTTTTTCTATATTAAACTAGCTGACCCGACAGACATTGTCCTGTCCTTTCAATAGTTGATACAAAATTCCCATAGAAGAAAAAGACCTTCAGTTTTATCAGAATTTGGTCAATTTCGGGCAACTTCAACAGCTGAAACCTCAATTCGGATTATTACAAACATTTTGAAACAAAAAATAGCGCATACATGCGCTTACCAACGAAGAGCTTTTCATTTTTATTTATTTAGATTTCGATGGACGCCTACGCAACGAGAATAGGCAATAAAAAACAAAATAATTAAGTCATTCCGAATTACAACAACTCAATCTTTAGAATACGGTACCTGACAACTCGCGGCCAAATGTCACTTGTTTTAAATGACATTCGGTACAAGTCCCGCCTACTGGTTGTCCATTGATGTCATTTCGTCATTCGGCCGTCATTTGTGACAAGAGTCACGCCTCTCTGTCATTTTGAATGCTCAATTAGTTGCAATTATTGTCTATTATAGATACTGTTAGTCTATGAGCGGGCTGTGCTGTGATTAAATTAAAGAGGCAATTTGATTTGAATAAAAATGTAGGTTTTAGGCTGTTTACGAAAAAGAAATAGACGACGATAAACTATTTCATATTAAAAGTTACTGTCGCGATATTTTTGTGGTGGCTTAAACGTACCACAAAAAAACTGTAAAAAAAAACCGATTCAATTTTGTCAATTAGAGTGAAAATTCCTTATAATAAATCAATTAGTTTTATCAATAACTACGCTAACTTTTACATGTCGGTGTCCAAACTTTGAAACGTACGGTATGTTATAAGACGGTTATCAGAATATTTAGCTCATTGTCATTTAATTTTCACTGAATAAAATGTAGAACAAATCATACATATTTCCGTTATCTAAAAGTCGAAGCAAAGGCAGGTACTTTCTTTTTTCTAAATCAATTTCTTATTAAATCAATGAGAGAAACTCATCAAAAAGGTTGGAAATTAAATTTTTACTTCGCCAAAATAATAATTTTCACTAAGATTTCCCGATTTCTAAAAAGTTTATATTCAGAATTACGAGGTTTTAAAGTTGCCGGCAAAACTTTACAACCAATATAAAAACCGAAATATTTATTCTAGTTTCCAAAAAATATATAAAATTTCATTCTTGAAAACAGGTTACGTCATTAAAATATTCCGAAAATATTATAACTCGATCGTAAACAATTGTTTCATACTGGCTGAAAATATTCTTACCTTTATGGCGACACGAAGCAAAGTTTTCAAGTCAAAATTTTACCGCGGCGCGAATTTTAAAATATATTTTGGCACTGGAAATTAAAATAAAAGAATGAATGAGGAATACAGAAATTAAAAAAAAATAACGCGTCACTCAAATACCGAACACCAGAAAAAGAAAAAAATATGCAAAGACAAATTTGGAGGCAACGCGTCCCGAAGGAAATTCGAGAAAATCGTCGTCTCTATGCGGCGAACGGTGAGCGAATGTTCCGTTCAAACTACGCTACAATTTCCTCGGCGAAAACCGAATCGACTGCGCTGTGTAAGTATAGGGAAGGGTGGTTTTTCCTTCGAATTTCATAAGTATCTACCTTTCTTTATATCTAAGCGCAAGAACTACGCTCACCCCTTGAGAATACCTCGTGAGACTCGATCGCGGGCTCACTTTGGCTTCACACTAACCGAACGTGATGCTGCCGTTGTAATTTCAAATGTGTTCCAACTAGAATAAGACTTTAATTGGACTGCAACTTCAATAGTGATGTGACCTTACAACATAATTGGAAATTCTAGTAAGGCAACGGTAACATAGATAAAATGTATTGGGTGGTGAATAGAAATATATTTATGTATGTAGATTCGTGTGTTCGAGAGTAAGATATGGTGTGGGCTTCGTTTCACGTATGAATGTGGATCTATACGTGTAGGTAGACGCTTGGTTGAAATGTGAATTTTGATATATGGATACGTCTCGCAATTTGTCACAATATGAGATATCGTATCGAGTAAGCAATATCGTTTAGACGATTTCCTTTTGTATATCAATTCTTTTGTCTGATAGGTATTTCACGAAGAAATAAATGAGGTCGCTTTTATTATTTTTGTTATGATAAAAATATAAAGGTAACATCACAGAAGAGGTTCAATAGAACTAATGAGCGGAAAATTATTAACCATCGAACGTGTTAATTTTTACGCCCAAAGGGTAACCTCTCATGCATAAAATTATACGCTAAAATAAGTTTTACGGTTAAATGATAATGAGGGATACGAAAATTCGGTTCAAAGTGACACCATCGGTTTATCAAATCGAGTAGCAATCGATTTTCGGGTCCGACGCTCGCGAGATTCAACCCGATGCAATGACACACATTTTAAAAGTCTTAAATAAATGCGAAATGATTCGGCAAGCAACAAGTTTCATTCATTCACGGGAAAGGGAGAAGGCAATCCAATTAGAAAGGGAAAGAGAGGAATTTAAAAAGTGAACGCCCGGAAAGTTAGGCGGGAAAGCTCCGTGCTAATAACCTGTTGCTTCCGCCGCTAAATTAAATATCAGAGCGGTCCGCGCCTCATAAAAACATCGACTATCGATACATTTTTCGCAACACAATTACATGTCCCTACTATGAAACCTCACCTAGATGACACAAAACCACCCTTCCTATCGATTTTCCGTACCTTATTCGTTTTTAGATACAGCAGTTCATACTGTGAAATTGCTTACATTTATCATTTTACTATTCATAAACCACCCCGTCGCCGTTTGAGTATTATCTTGAAAATATCGATAAAGCTCACTTGATGCGACTGACACCCCTACTCTTGCTTGACATGGGGCGAAAAAGAGACAACATGATTCAAAACCCGTAGCTAGAAAAAGAAAGAAGATAGTACCGCGACGAGATAAGTGTTCTAATTTATACTCAAATTGCGAACGTCGTCACAAGAACCACGTGCTAAATAACTTATTTAAATTCAGAATGTCTTAAGTGCTTTTATTTTTGGCATTGATATTGAACTTTAGTGTAAGACATCAAGGTTGAAATTAAGAATTGATATCAATTTAAGAAATGTTATGTTAGAATTTTTCATTTTTGAGAAACGAATCTCTGTCTTTGGTCGTTGGAGGCTGGATTTTCATTCTTAGGGTTGGGAAAATTAAGTTGTTTTTCCTTTGTTAGAAAAGTTTGCAAATTAATACGTAAGATTTTAAAAGAAAGACTGTGCATACTAACTAGGGTTGTGTCAAGGTCAAATTTGTGTTTTATTAGTAAGTCGGTTAGTGGGTTAACTGGTACATTTAGGGGTGATTTCGGAGTTACGATGCCGCGATTACGTAATTTACGTTTTGTGTTTGATTAATTTTATCGTTTCTTATAGCTTTATGATTAGTTTAGGTACGTTTGTTGGGTAATAAAATGGCGGATGGGGCGAATGACTGTTGTTCATGCAATTTTCTAGATAATGCGATGTTTTGTTATGATTAATTGGTAATGAACAAAGATAATTATTTTTGTGATTTCATGGATACGCATTCTTTAGTAATGTTACCTTAGTTTTGTGTGTTGTAGATTTTCACCCCTCCCGCTCTGGGCGGAGCGGAAGGGAGTGTCAGACTCTTACTGACTAAAACCCACCCGTGTTCCTTCAGTTGCCTGTGCCAGGGGCCACGGTATCTCTTTCGAACAACCCGCGACCCTGGCGGGCATCGGCCCTAGCGGACCCCGTCAGTTGGTGCTGACATCTCCTTGAGGCGCGCGTGGAACACAACGCGCCGTCAACCCGGGCCTGGTCCTTACCGGACTGCGAGCTGCCCATTGCTCGCCGTCCGCAAGCCCGCGCCTAGCCGGGAATCGGCTATCGATTCCCGATGCCCTACCTACCTACCTACGTAGCTACGTAGCTTACCTACTAAACAAAAAAAATGCTTCTTCTTCCTTAACCTTTTGACCGTCACACGTCAAAAAATCAAAAACGTGCCCTCGGCGTCAAAGTCTGTCATGTAGTTGAACCGTGGCGTGCTGGGCACATTGGTTTGTCATCTATACAAGATTGTGGCGGTCAAAAGGTTAAAACAGTTCAATCAACTCAGCCTACTCAGCAGTCCTCTTACTTAAATGGCAGTGGGCAGCGCATTGCTCGCAGAACAGATGGCCGATGGGGCCGAAAGGTTCTATAGTGGCGACCGCATACCGGAAGACGTAGCGTTGGAAGACCTCCCACAAGGGGGTCGTTGGATGCGAGAACCACAGAACCGGTCGAAGTGGAGGTGATTGGGGGAAACCTATGTCCAGCAGTGGACGTCTTTCGGCTGAAATGATGATGATGATGATGATTGCAGTCCTCTACTGGATGCAGGACTCTCCCAGGCTGCGCAACAACACCCTGTCCTCCGCCTCCAGCATCCAGCCTGCCCCCGCCGTCTTGACGTCGGTCCATCTAGCTTAAAACAGTTAGTCTTACTAAAATTCAGTCGTTCGCTTTCGAGTATCTTGTACACAAAATAGACCGAAATTCGGACGATCTCAACGAAGACTAGCTATATATCTTCTTCTTAGCGTGTCGATAGCAATCTAAATGGACTTGGCCCAGAATTTGGCTACCTGTTTGGCGCCATCGCCAGCGTCCATAGGACACGATATTAAGTGTCCCATCGTTTGTGGAACAGCACCACAATTACTTTCTTGAGTCTTCTTTGAATCTCCTCCTGAACAGGTGGGAGGATGATATTGTAGTGCATAAGCGTGTGCACAGGCACAGGTGCTCTCACTTTTCCCTCACTCTCATAGTCCGACGGGACGAAAACATCAGGTACGGAAGCAGTGGCTTAACGTACTTTCTGAGGCACAGGGGTATCAAACCGCTGACTACCAAACTCCGGGCTGTTACTGAGAAATTCCCAATAACACTGTGCTCGACCTGGGAATGGAACCCAGGACCCCACGCTACACATACAAACACAACGAATAGGTACACGAGCAGAATACCGTCACGCCTGAGGTTCGTGGCCGTTTTTGTAGTATACTTTTGACACTTCTCATGTCTCCCGCATCACAATGAGATGGGGTTCACCCCCAACCCCTCGCAACCCTATACCTCTGCCTTCCTTTATATTTTCACAGCGTTATATTTTATGGTGTCTGAGTCGACAGAATTTTTCGATGAAAATTTTTGAGTCGAAAATGTTTTCGTGAATTCAATTTTGTTAGGTAGTTTTGTGAATTTTTCTTGTTGGAATGGGAAATATTTCCCCTTCTATTCATCAAGGTTGCTTTGTAAAGCTTTTAAGCCTTCATTAGTGGAAACTTACAGCTGCCTTTTATACATTAGGAATAGTCTCATAAATTGTGGGTGAACTTATTATCTATACAAATAATTACAATGGAAGTGTCTGTTTTTAATGTCAAAATAACAGCTTTTACTAAATGCATAATTATGAAATTATAATTATATGTATATACATAAAGCAAAAAAAAACTATTTTTAAGATTTTTGTCTGTCTGCTTGTTCTGGCTAATCTCCGAAACGACGGGACCGATTTTGACGGGACTTTCACTGGCAGATAGCTGATGTTATAACGAGTAACTTAGGCTTACTTTTAGTTTAGAAAAAAAAATAGAGACCTGCGCAAAAAAAAAAAAAACCTAAAAGAAAAAAAAACTTTCTTTTTAGTGGAAGAGTGGTACCTACACCTTTTCTAAGCGACAAATATTGATACCTGACCTTCACAGCTAGTCATCAATAAATGAGGTGCGGTCGGAGACTAAGGGGCGTACCGGAGAATGGGCAGCAGCGTTCTCTATGCATTCCACCACCATACCATACTGCGATCGCCAACCCGCCTGCCAAGCGTGGCCATTATGGCAACCCCCCCCCCCCTTTTGGGGGAGTCCTATGTCCTCTTAAGAGGTCTTACTTTTACTTACTTTTATTATGGGACCAAACCCGAAATCGCGAAAAAAAATCAGCTTTTCCCTACATTTATGTTCGCATAACTCGTCAAAATGTAGGGAACAGCTGATTTTTTTTCCCGATTTCATGTCTGGTCCCGTAGTAAAAGTTGTTCAAGTAAAAGTTGTTCAAGTAAAAGTTGTTCATAATGATGAGTACAATGACCTCTTAAGAGGTTGTTAATGTTTTACCAATAACCCTGTATAGTCTCTACATCCCATACGTGGGACTTAAAACTGGCGAAATGTGGAAGGACAGAACAGCAGCCTAATTGCGTAACATTCAATCACAATCTGAATCATTTTGAAAAATATTGCTAATCCATTGCTGCTTATGTTTGAAAAATTTGTCTGCTCAATAACGTGAATGACGCAATGAATGTTGTTGTACTGTCAAAATGAAATCCATTGCTACTGATAGTTTGTTACGCAATTAAGGCTTGTTTGCTGATATCTAAATACATTAGCCATCTCCTTAATATCTACACAACATTACGGCACTAGCAAAACATATCGATATATTCTCAACTCTAGCTCGTTAGTGCAGTCCCAGCCACAATGCTCCTTAACTAGAGAGGCCCGTAATCGTTTAAGCATATAGTAAATAATAATTCGGTAGCCACAGAACTGCATATTGTCGTCTAACAAGCAACCCTCGAGAGGTCGTTGGGGAGTCGTGTGGTTACGGGCTCCGAGTTAAGAGGGGTGGCTGAAAATTTTGGAGAAAAACTCTCGTTAGTTCTACTGCGTGTGGTATCACCGTAAACAAGAGATGGCATGAGATGTTTTTTTTCTTTGTAAAGTATGCATAAATATGTTGATACTTTGTTTACATTACAAACTAGCTTCTTAGCTAATAAGTAACTTAATCATAACTTAAACTGCTAAGTATGGAACAATAAAATAAAGAAATCGTCCCATATTTCTTATCCACTGTATCAGTTAAAGGAAAGATTGATTCACTTGTTCTTTAACTCAGATCGTAGTAGGTCAACTGTAGCTAATGAGACACAATTGAATTTCTATTGTTATAAATCAAATTTTGATTTTTCAATAGTTGAGAGTGCAATTATAAGATGATAGAAACCTATAGTTTTTTTTTTTTGTACCGATATTCCTGTTGGGAAGTGTGCCTACGATATAGGCCTCAATTAGTTTCTGTCAGTCTCCATTGTTTTTTACGACTTTCTTCCAGGTTTTTCTACCACTTTAAAGAAAGAAAGAAAAAGTATTTATTGCGACTCGTACAGGAAGATCACAAACTAAACTAAACACAGTAAAATAAATAACCAAGTTATATAAAAAAAGTAACAAAGGGAAAATGAAACAGAAAGTCCTAAAAAAGGCTAAAAGGCTCTTCACAATATCCTACTATTTAAAATATTTATTGTTTTTCTCTTATAATGTCGGTACCTATAGGTTATCCTAGAAATATCAACATTTACTTCATCATCATTCGAAGTCACGTCAGCAGTGCGTGCCGTGTCAGAGTTCAAATACTTAGATGAAGCGAAGTATTTGTAATCAATTAATGTAGGTATATGTTTATTACTCTAATAAATTAATTTTAATTAAATAATGGAATTTAACTATTAATGTGTTAAATAGCTGTTTTATTGAGGATTCCACTTGACTATTAATTGGACTTAGGTAACAATATTTTATGGTATTCTTCAACAAATGACGCAACATAGGCTCTACCCGAAACCCACAATCACACTAATATTATAAATGCGAAAGTTTGTTAGTGTGTGAGTGAGTGTGTGTGTGTGTGTTTATATGTTTGTTACTTCTTCACGATCAAACGGCTGCACCAATTTTGATGAAATCCTGTATGGAGGTAGCTGACACCCTGAATTAACATATACGCTACTTTTTATCCCGATATTCCCACGGGATCAAAACTTATGCGGGTGAAACCGCGGGGCGCAGCTAGTAAAAACATAATTATACCAGCTTATTCGTTCCAATAAAGGGCAAAGACCTCTTCTCTACAGAGAAGGCACAAGCAAGACGGGTTGGCAAAAAAAACCAACAAAAAAAAAAACAGTGGCACTCCGGGAGTGCCGACAAAAGTGAAAACAAAACACAAACGGAATACTTTGCCATCACTCACTGACATATCGGATATACATTGAAACCGAGTACATCCCGAGGACGGTACAGTAACAATGGCGCGAGTTTAATGTTTTTTCCCATTTAAAAAAATTCGCAACGCGCCTAAAAAAGTTTTCACTTCAAAAATCTTAGCAATTGCACTTCCTCCCCGATTCTTATTCCCTGTACGCCTGTCAAAACGAATGGGAAATATGCGAGAAAGAGTGACTGGATAACAAGCACACACACACACATACAGTGCATATGGGGACCGGCCGCCATCTTGGAACCATTCACTATCGGAAAATTTAGTTTACGTCAAGGAATTGGACGCGGTAGGAATGGAACGAGGGTAGGTAGGGGCTCGTGTGTTGGTCTCAGTTTTGGGGAGGAGAGGCTCTTGAGATCCGTTTCGAGATAACAAGGGCAAAAAAAAAAGGAATTTGATTCCTTATTGCACAAATCAAATCACATAATGGCTTCGATTCCCTTGTTCACAAACTAAACTAAATTTAAGTACAGTACATCTTTTTCTTTCTATTTCATTAAGAAAAGGACAGAAGATAAATATTAGTTTAGTCCTGTCAAATTAGACAGCGCCTAACGTAAATTGACGTATTTTTAGTAGCCATGTTTTTAATCACGTCTAAACTTGCTATGGAGTATCTTAATTTGACAAGACTAAACTAATATGTATCTTCTGAAACCTTTTCTTAATGAAATAGAAAGAAAAAGATGCACTGAACATAAATACATAGTTTAGTTTGTGAACAAGGGAAACGGCGCCAATATTAATTTAAGTTAACTAAGACGAATAATGATCACTTTATGAAAGTCTATAATGAAAAGACAGCCTTATAATAAATCTATCAAACTATCTAATTATGTAACACACTATCAGTCTCAATGATGAACACTTAATAATACGGGGAAAAAATGAGTCAATCAAAATGAGTCAAGACTCGTCGTCGTCTGCCTAGCCTTTTTCCAACTATGTCGGGGTCGGCTTCCAGTCTAACCGGATGCAGCTGAATACCAGTATTTTACAAGGTGCGACTGCCTATCTGACCTCCACAACCCAGTTACTGGGTAATACGATACCCCTTGGTAAGAGTGGTTGTCAGACTTTCGGGCTTCTGACTACCCGTAACGACTGTCAAAGATCCACGAATGACAGCCGGGACCAACGACTTAACGTGCTTTCCGAAGCACGGAGGGGTCACGGTATGTAAAGATGGTCACCCATCCACAGTCAAATGAGTCAAATCAGTCAAAATGAGTCAAGATTCGGTTTCCATTATCCAAAGCAAAACGAACCTATCAAGTTCCGCCAAGTAGGTATAGTGCCCGTTCTCACTAACACTAGGAAACACCTAAACGAGCCCGCCGTAAAAACCTAACATAAGGTCTTTTAAACGGTCCGGGCCAGCGGGATTGTCCGAAAGGGTTACCGCTGCCCCGGAACATAAAGGGCTAAGGAAGGAACACGGGTGGGTTTTAGTCAGTAAGAGTCTGACACTCCCTTCAGCTCCACCCAGAACGGGAGGGGTCATTTGATGATTTCCCATCCTGAAAAAAAAAGTCCCTTTAATTAATATTAAGTGGACTTTTTTTTTTTTTTTTTGAAAGCGCACATACTTAATAGTTATATAGAGGGTCAAATTAAATTTGACTAAAACCCACCCGTGTGAGACGTGATGAGTCCATATCTAAACATGACAAAACCAACTACTACTACTTAATTTAAAATATTCAGTGAACCTTTAACCTTATACTAACAGCTTAATCCTTGTCCCTAAATTAAAAATATCAAATATCTTCATTTACCCACATTTATCATTAGGTAATCACGCGATTTACTAATGTACCCTTCTAACAGACCCAATGTAATAGGGAAAGTAATTTGTTCGTCGATTTAACACCGAGGCGCTTATTTTTCGGTACCCCACTAGAAGGAGTGAAATCGGGTAGCTGCTGAAACAAATGTCTTGTATCCGTTCTTGTCGTAGGGATGGGAAACGACGTACGAAAAATGTCGATATTTTTTTTCGAAAATGAAAAAAATATATTTAAGTCTAAAGAATAGGGATTAATACTAATTGCATTAGTCTTACGAAGGGGTATCGTATTACACAGTAACTGGCTTGTGGAGGTCAGATATAGGCAGTCGCTCGATGTAAAATTCTGGGATTCAGCTGCATTAGACTGGAAGGCGACCCTAACATAATTGGGAAAAGGCTAAATTAAAATTTATTATATAATTTTTATAACCTATCTTTGTAGGATTATTGATTATTGTAATTAATATCTTTGGTGCAAGTAATCGGCAACTTAATCAAAATATATGCAACATTTTTTTTCGATTTGCTAGATGAACAAATATTGAGTATCAAGAGCCATATCCTATACTAGGTACTTAAAAATATATTAGACAGAATGAAGCAACATTGCAACACGCATCAGCTGATAACTAGGTCGTACATCCTATTGCTAAATCTAGTCAAGTATTGTGTGAGTATAGCCTAGATGTCCTAAAGACAAGTATTTGTGCATGCCTGCATATTTGTGCATGAATGATACTTGACTGTCAATTCAAGTGCAGTCTGAATGTCCACATAGCAAAATTGTGCTTGAAATAAACCAAATTTCGCAATTAATTTTTGATGTAACTTGTCGCTAACCTCTGAGTTTGTTTCGGCCTTTCTTCTCAGAGTAGTCAGATAGGAAACGACGACCTCATCTAGTTTTAAAAAAATATGATTGACGTGTAAAAGTGTTTGTGCAAACCTACTTACAAAATAAAATCACTTATCATTTAACAATGTGATATTTGTGACTTCAGTGATATTTTTATAATAAACGGCATATAAAATTAAATAAACTTACCATTTTAAATAAGGTTTCCTAAAACTACCGCCATATAGCGCCTGCAATTTACCGTCCACAATTGATGTTTTTTATAAGTTAATGTATTCCCCTAGAAAGCTTTTTTGACACCTGGAAGTCATGTTCATGGCGAACGATATATGGCTATAAAACAGACATTAATAAGAATAATAATTATGTACTTGATCAGATAAAGCACAATGGGCGGTATAATATCATAAATTTTGCTTTAATTATGCAATTTTATTTTATTATGCTTAACACGCAACAAAGAATACTTAACATAATATCTAGAATTTTCTCAGATGATTGACTCCTACGTTGCACATAATATCGTTTCCAACCTGCATGCAATAATCTTTGTGTACCTACTTATTATACAATGTGTTTTTTTTGATATCCCATAACTCTAGGGTTATAATTAAATGTAGGTATTATATCAGATGAATAGTTACACACCGATGTCTCTCTTTCAGTCGTCAGTAATTTTGACTTTTTAAAGGAGAAGACAAAGCGTTGTGTAACTATACAGACGATATACAAAGTTTATTAGAAGGGGGTAAAAGTAAAAATAATACAGAAAATCCCACAATAATATGTGGACCAATATGCATAGTTAGATAAATAAATGTGTAATTTACATCGAAAAAAATAAGTGTGAGTACAGTAGCCGTAGAAATAAGTACATCATATTAAAATACGTCATTTCTTACACCAAGGCAAAGTCCCTGAATATTAGCGATATATCAAGGTACATTTTTTGTATATTTTTGAATGTTATACCGTAATGGCGTCAACAGAAGTAGGTACGCGAGAATGTTTTATTTTCCACATAGAAAATCTACACGAGTTTTAAAACTATGCAAGTATGCAACTATGCATATTGTTTTCCTTATCGGGTTAATACGCCTTTTAATAACCATTATTGCATATACTGTATGCAAATATAGCAAAAAAACTGGTTGGATAGAAAAGATATCCAACTAACAACGCCTCGCGGTTTCACCCGCACCCAAGTCTCGATCATGTAAATATATCGAGACAAAAAGTATCCTATGTGTTACTCAAGGTAATAAACTATACATGTGCAAAAATTCATCAAAATCCGTTCGTTTTTATGTGATTAAGTAACAAACATTCAAACATATAAACTTTCACATTTATAATTTTATAGTAGAATAAATTAGTTATACATCGCTATACTTTGATGTGGTAATTAATACAAAGATTGAATTGGTGTTGTTTATAGGTGAATTCATTTGTAAAACGATTGTACGAATGATAAAATGATTAGTTGGAATGGCTTATGATTTTAATTACTAAGTATGGATGCGGCGTCTGTCGGTATTATTTTATGTATTATCTTAAAGCGGCATCTACCGTTAGCTTTATCTTTCTTGTTGAATAGGCCGTAGAGTGCATAACAACGAGAATAACTACTTTTTTTTTGTACCAACCTAATCGTACTCTCAAAGAATACCTACCCATTGTATATACAGACGCCAACACATAAAGCTACTACAATCTGTCAATTTTCTTCAATAGATTTTCAACTTTATCGCTAAAGCCTAAGGTTCAAAGTGGATTGGGAAACTTTGACAAATTTGGGTAGGATGTGCACTTTGCAGATAATGATAAGATACGCAAATGACATTTAAATACAGCACCCCATTAAATACGGCTTTGTATAGCATTGCCATACAAAGTGGCAATTATGCCAGCCTTTCGGGCACTTTTCCACAGCGATGAGGACGAATTTTTTGATGCCCTTTGATTATTTGCCCCTCCTTTTTATATTCTTGCACATATTATTATTACTATTTTAAGACGTTTTAGCTTTTTAAAATATCTACTTATCTGAAAAAAATACAACATTTCGAAAACAAAAGTCCAAACTCATTTTGTTTATCGATATAATAATTTGCAACCTTCCCCATCCCTAGCCCACACGGAAACGCGCCGCGCTGGGGCGTACAATTTCAGGGCCACTACAAATGTGCACAGTTTTGTTTCTGACATTCCACCATCAATAACGTTTTTCGTAACGCAACAACAGTCGGTTCGTTTTATTTATTGAGCGTTCAGAACCGAGTTTTACTTACTCAGTTAATGCGTCAATCGGTTGTATGTGATCGATAGTTGTATTATAGTAAGGAGCACCCCTATCGATAAAAGTTTTGGAACTCATCAATGAGTCATGCGGTTTCAGGTTTAAAAGTTGTAGGTAACTGACTTTTGAAAATGTTTGTGTAAATATTGTAAATTACTATCAATGACCTGTCAAAAAAAACAAATAATAAATAATAATAATAATAATTTTTGAATAAATTTATTATTATTATTAAAACTGACGATAAGAGTGGCAATTCTCTAATATAATTTTAAGAGTTACTTAGTATTAGGTATTAATGTACCAATGTGCTTTTTCTCAGAATTTTTAATTCATTATTTTTATATTAGTTTTATTTAAAAATTACCGCTCCAATTTGATTGAAATGTAAAAGGATGGCCTGAAACACAGGTTTGAATAAACCTAGTTCGGGCAGGTCGCTACCTAACACTCTAATTCCGAACTACTTGCACATGTAATAAAAAAAGTTATTTAAAAAAATAAAAAAAACCCGACTGCGGTAAAAAAAACTGAAAAGCTAAAAACAAGCCCATTTTAAATTAAATAAAAGTTGGAAGCAGGCGGGACCCATTTGAATTTGAAAATATAATAAAAATGATATGGGTCCCGCCTGCTTCCAACTTTTATTTAATTTAAAATGGGCTTGTTTTTAGCTTTTCAGTTTTTTTTACCGCAGTCGGGTTTTTTTTATTTTTTTAAATAACTTTTTTTATTTCCAGCTTTTTAGTTGACAAAATAAATGTGAAAAATTTCGCAGACGATTTAGCTCTTGGTACGTGTTTTTTACGATTTGTCACTTCGAATTACTTTTAACCATATAAGTTGTATATATTTTTGTAATCACCTTTAAAAACCCTTTATTTTGATACCCCACTCGAAAGGTTTCGAGAAAAATATTTTTTTTTGAAGACATAATATTGCGCCAAAAATCGGCCATTTTATATTTTTTCAATTTTGATATACCCAGTGACACTCGCGCTACCAAGACAAATATAAAGACGTATAATTTATCAAAATCCGTTCATTCGTTTAGAAGTTACGAAGGAACAAAGAAACGGACATACATACATACATACATACATACAGGTCAAACACATAACCCTCCTTTTGGGCTTCGCCGCAGTCGGGTAAAAAAGAAATATTTTAGTTTTACTTTATTTTTAGGCACCATAATTCTATGGAAAATTTTCTACTCTTGGCTGTACGGTACACCTTTTGTAAACGTTTTTATTAAATAAATTATTATTATTTTCATTTATTAATTTCATTGCTTTTTGACAAGTTTTCGACATTGATTGTCGCTGAGATGAGATTGCTATAAGATTTTGAACATTTTTAATCACGAGAATTGGCCTTCTGATATAGATCGCTGGTATCCACAGGATATGAGTTACGCAGGATTTTCTTGTTGCGGCAATCATCGGAGGAGGTTGTCCACTTGCACAATGTCCAGGCTTTCTGCGTCTGGAATGATGATTTAATAGTGATGATACAATGCTTAGCAGAACGATTAGTGACCGCCGTTTAACGTAGGTATTTGATGGAGGAATATTATTGGGAACTAATTTTTTGAGCTGTTATTTAAATATTCGAGATGTTATTATGATCAGTTGAAAAACATATTGAGCAGTTATTTAATTTAATGGCGGTTGATTAATTATTGCGACAGTAAAACATGGACAGTAATAAAAGATCAATTAGACTGTTATTTTATCATACAATGTCAATTCTAAAAATAATTGAGCAGTCCAATAACTAAATGAGCGGTAAAAATGATGGAATGGGCGGTTCGCTAAATAGTTCGGCAGATCATAGCGGATGCAAGAGCGAGCGAAGCGAGCTCGGGACTTGGGGCACCCCGACTCGGACAGGTTAGGTTCGAAGGGGATGACGGGGGCTCGAGTGAGCGAGCAAAGCGAGCGAACGAGCCCCCGTCAGGTTCCTTTAAACCCTGTAGACCTGTTACCTGTTAGGTTCCTTTAAACCCTGTAGACAGAAATAGGGGCCCCGCGAAGCGGGGCTCCGTCGACTACACACCCAAAACTACTTTACCACCTCATTGTTTATAGAATTGCTTAGAATGAGATTTATTACCGACAAATTCCGATTTATTACTGCCCACACGTAACCGCTCGTTCAATAATTTTTACCGCCCATTTAATTATTTTCCCACTCAATTATATATTCACTGATCCATTTCATTATTTTTTATTACTCATTTTTGTTTACTTTACTGCTTAGTTTTAACTGCTGAACAAGTTATTAAACGTGCCATTTATAATTTTTAACTTACCAAAACCGCTATTTACAACTGCCTCTTTAAATCAGTGCCAATATTATTGATTAAGAGGCTTACGGGACCTAAACGCAAAAACGCAAGTTTTAAAAACAATAAAAGCATATGATTGACTACAGTGAACATAATCAGAAAAACATATGATATTCTTCAGGATATATGCTAGGTTGATAGTGTGTTGAAAACATCATACAACTAATTTGATTTGATAGAAAAAAATCATGAAGAGACCTCTAAAAACTTTCTTTTTACAATAAAAACCATACTAATATACATACAATCTTTTTGATTTTTTGGCACATTATTTTACAAGCAACATACTAAAATAATAAATTTTTATTTTTTATTCCAAACAATAGATTTTTTGTAATTAAATAATTGCTTCATATTTTGCAATAAATTACCAGCGTTGTGTCATCGCGCTTCTCTTTCTTTTCTATGCAGTCCGCCAGTGACCGCGCTTTAGGCATGTAAGCCCCTTAAATACCTTGCACCAGCCCAACGATGGCTGGACTGTGTGAATGATGATATGGTTAGAAAGGGGGTGACTACCGAGATGGCGACTAATAGAGAAGTATGGGAGACAAAGACAGGTTGCGCCGACCCAAAATTAATTGGGATATAGAGCAGGAGAACGGGTGTCTAACAGAGGCATCATCATCTGCCTAGCCTTTTCCCAACTATGTTGGGGTCGGCTTCCAGTCTAACCAGATGCAGCTGAATACCAGTATTTTACATGGAACGACTGCCTCTCTGACCTCCACAACCCAGTTACCGGGTAATACTATACCCCTTGGTAAGACTGGTTGTCAGGCTTTCGTGCTACTACCCGTAACGACTGTCAAAGATCCACGAATGACAGCCGCGACCAACTTCTTAACGTGCTTTCCGAGGCACGGTGGGGTCACGGTATGTAAAGATGTTCCCCCATCCACAGACCAACTGCGGCAAGCGTAGCTTAACCTGATCGATCGACCTGTGCGGCTGTAATTATTTAGCCACGGGCCCGTGAAAATTCTGAAGTAATGTCAGCCACTCCTTCAAAACCAGTACCCTAAAATACATTTTCAATGACAATCCTTATAGATTTTCAAGGTAATTGCTAAATCCATTGCTTCATATGTTCGTAAAATTTGTCTGCTAAGCAACGTAAATAACGCAATGAATATCGTTGAACTGTTAATAAGTACACCAGAAGAATTCTTACTCTTGCCCAATTACTAGATAACCATAACGAT
The DNA here is from genome assembly GCA_916614155.1 of Mesoligia furuncula. Lineage (NCBI taxonomy): Eukaryota > Metazoa > Arthropoda > Insecta > Lepidoptera > Noctuidae > Mesoligia > Mesoligia furuncula. The sequence continues at coordinate 23,499,533 of OU744808.1, forward strand.
CAAATAAACAATAGATAGATAGATAAAACGTTTATTCAGTGCAACAAAAGACACAATACAGGTATTAAAAAACATTAAAAACAGGTGAAAGAAAAAAAAAACAAAGATTAAAAAGATAAATTAACCCATAGACACCTAGCTCATGTTGTACATCTATAACGGTCGATCACTACTGGGCGGTGTGTGTCTCATGGTTGCACCAAATGGAAGTCCAGCTCAGCATATGCCAGGTACAATACCTGTCACTGGTATTCTGCTGCATCCCGTTAGTGTCACACGGATGTCGAGAAGACACATCTGAGTTTCAACAAAATGGTACATACATAGTGCGACAACGTAACAATATCAAATAAAAACCACTATAAATTCTCTAACACTGCCAAAACAAAACGACATATTACTTAACATAATACCCATTTATATTGATAAGGAACCTATCTGCATAAAATTACACGATACATAAACCAGAAGACATCTCATATGTAATTGATACAATGATAAAATGGATCCACTTATTATAATAGTATACTTATATACAATATACGTTTATATTGGTTTACATGCTGAGAATTTCATAGAATTCCAACATTCGCTGACATGGAAAAATGAATATTATTAAAATACGACAGCACACAGTCGCAGTTGAGGATAGTGATGTGCCTGTAGCGTTTGCGGATGAGATTCGGATATTTATTTAGGATGTTATTAATTCAAGCTAGCGTGAAACAATTTCCAAGCTTCCGGTCTTTAAAAAAGTGACAACTGTTTTAAACCAGGTTAATTTCCATTATTAAAAAACTTATTGTTATTTTTTTAAATATTGTAACTAATAATAAAATTGATCCAGGGTCGAGGTACGCAAAAGTAAGGTCATCATGAAATGCTTATTACAAAAATCAACGAAAATTAATCTCTGAGCAAGATTAAATGCTATCAGGTACTATTAATATTTCGTAAAACAAAAAAAATTCAATAACAATCTCAGCTTTACGTAACAATCTATCTGCCTAGCCTTTTCCTAACTAGGCTCGGGTTGGCATCCAATCTAAGCGGATGCAACTGAATACCAATATTTTACCCGGAGCGAATACCAATACTTTACATGGAGTTTTACGTTTGCTAGGGTAATTCCAAATATCCGAAAAACATTTTCGAGCACGAATTTCACTCACCCCTAAACACAACACACCGCACACACACATCAATGTATGCTTATTCCGCCGAATGTCACATTCATAGGTAAAAATTCAACATCGAGATATGACGTTACCCTTTCTTTATCAAAAACTAACACACGTGCGGATATAACAAGGTTTCCTCATGTCGATATACGACACGCACACTTCCACATCACTAGAGCGAAAGAGAATATTCAACTTTATTACGTTACCGTAAGCTCGAGTCTTGAAAAACGATAAACAATTTTCTTCTAACAATGGCTCCGAAGAAAAATATATCATAATCTCTAGCAATAAAGTTCGTTATTTAATAATGTCACTGTATAACTTAAGCCTTTTCGTTTCGTACACATCTAAAAATATCCAAGCAGGCAATAATGCGAAAATATACTCTAATACTGAACCCCTACGGTTGATTCTCGTGTGAAGAAATCCCGAATTGAAAATATCGCGTGGGTGAATTCACGAGGCAACAATAGTGTCCGAATGGGGTTGTTAGTTTTCGTCCGACTGCGCAACAGTTTCGCGCATTCCAAAGATGGCGGACACTGAAACGAGCGTCGCGCCATTTTGGCCACGTTACTCATTTTCGCCTCGGAAATAATATAAATAACTCCGGTTTCTGTAAAATTACGTGATGCTTTGTCAATTTTTGATGGGAAAAGGTGTTTTTGATCCGTTTTGTGATAATGTAAGGTGTATATGCCTGAATAAATGGTTCGTTGGGTTACAACACACGAGTTTCCAGTCATTGATTTTTACGTGACAGCAATGTGACAAAGTAGGTACCTACTCTGGAGTTAGGTTAAACTTTTACATTTTCACCACAAAACTTCAACAAAATAGGAACTTGTGCAATTGTCTAGTTATTTTATTAAACTTTAGCGAGTTTTTTTTGGTCAACACGATAAGATTTTGTCTTTTTTTAATTAATACTTAATTTTTTTTTCACTTTTTTTCTAGATACTGTCCATCAACACTGCATCATTCTACGAAGCCATCCGTGGACCCTTGGGGCTCTTCAATTCAATCGTAAGTATCACCATGAATCTGACTTTTTCTTGTTAATTTAGGGCCATAAGAAGATAGTAATGGCCTACATGAAGTTTAGATGGTGCACAAGTTTGCTCAACTTACACAAATAATGAAGGTTATGCAATGTCGAGTAGAGATCTCGAGTGGTAAGTTAGGTGTCGAGATTGTCCATTCGAGATCTCGCCCGCCAATGACAAATGATTTCATTTCTGAAAGTAGGTTTGCACAAACACGTCAATCATATTTTAAAAACAAAATTAGGTCAGCGTCCTATCCGACTACTTTGAGAAGAATGGCCAAAAAAAAAATTCAGTGGTCATAATATCGTTTAAAATCCAGACATAATCGTGGTCAGATCATGTGAGAACTTTGTAGATTAGTGTCTGAAATAATCCCGTCCGTCAGCAGTGCACGAATTTGTCACGCTAGATCTCGTTTACGAGATTTTCGAGACCGGTTTTTTGGCCTAAACGTTTGATTAAAATGTATTTCAAAAAGAAATAAAAACTGAAATGAAAACAGCGCCTACTTAGTGTAGTCGTTAAATTATGTAAATAAAACAAACATTAATCCAATCTCGAAACAACAAAATCAACGTTTATTTAATTAATAATCACCTACACTATATGCATACATAATGCAATAAATCAACATACACACATCACGCACACTATAAATTCCACTAATTATATAGAAAATGGCTTCTCCATAAACATAGTGTGCTGATTTTACTGATTAAACGAGATTCAATGTAGAAACAAGGCTCTTATCTCACGAGATTAGAGATCTCGTGGCATTCGAGATCTCGCGGCATCGAGATTGCATTCCCTATTAATAAGTTTGATTGTATATTCTACCTTGTCATTGCTTTTCCACCTTAAGGTTGAATGTCGTTTGTTATCGCTTGCTATTGCAAGTCTATTTTTACTATAGGACCAATGTGACAGTGTCAACCTTAGTGCAGTTCCAATGTAATCTGAGACTTTTTGTCAAAAGTGATTAAGCAATTACGAGGGCAACTATACAGCACTCGCCCCCAAATAATGCATTTTGAACGTTGGTAACGTCGCAAATATTTCGCTGTCAGTGCCCAACAGAGTGCTATTTATTGACAAAGTAATCAAAACAGCGAGATATTTGTCAGCTGTTTGCGACGTTGCCAACTTTCTGAATCTTTAAAACTGTGTTATTCAAACCATGTATTTTCTCCCTTAGTTGGCGATTCCACTCGGCTTTTTACGTCTTAAAGGCGTAAACGAGCAAAAATGAACGACTGGACATCTGAAAGGCATCTGCAGAAAGAGCAAGAAGAGCAGCATCCCTTGGGATATCTCTACAATTACTTTTGATTTCCCGTTACTTACCAAGCCTGGTCCAGTGGCAAGGGTGCTCGCCGGGCCAGTAACCAGGCACTGAGTGGTTACTAAGAGCAGGTGACAACTATGGACACATATCCAGGAACACACTGAAGAAGAAACCCTAAGAATGCGTCCACAAGCATTTTTGATGTATTTCGCTGTTTACGCTGACATGGGAGCCTAAAAAGGACACTTTGGCAGAATCATAAAAGGATAACATAATGGACACCGTTAAGTTAATCGTATCAAATCCCATTGGTGAAGCATTTTTCAGTTATTTTTTTTTGGCTGTGCTAATATACCTACCAATCAATCCGATCCAAATCCAATCCCAATCTCTTTGATTATACCTATGTAGTGCAGCGAAAAAAAGAAAAACACGGACTGTCTTCGCCATATTACGATTTATAATGTTATCCTTTTATGATTCTACAAAGTGGCCTTTTTAGGCCCCCAGGTGAGGCTGTGAACGTAGAATTAATAATTATTATTCACCGAATCACAACTGCTGGACATAAGCCTCCAGCCTAGTCTGAATAAGAGTCTTATGATCTTATTTGATTGAACCATTTACTCTAGGATGCATATCCAGTAGGCTCTTAAATCCTTACCTATCCTACGGTCACGTCTTCCCTACCATTACCACGCCCCCCGGTTTTTTTTTTTTGATATGCAATGGTCGCTATAGCACAATGAACATGAGGCTACAGGAGCTAGTTCGAATCTTGGGGTTCATTCGATTAATCGAGTCTGGTTTAACCACGCTGGGATCGGTGAAATTCATTCATTTAATCTTATTTGATTGGACCAGTTCTGTGATTCTGGCATACATCAAATTCCCGCATTATTTGTAAGCAGCAAAATAAACAATAAAATACCAGTTACATACAATTTATTTCACACCTTACCTTCCTTAATAAAGAATACCATATGAAAACAGTAACAAGGAATAAAAATGTAAAGAAGTTGTTAAAAATTATTAAATTACACCCTTCCATTGTAGGTAAATTTGAATAAATTATAATCACAATACATATTCAAATTGGTTCCCAGGGTCTTTTGGAGTCATCTTTTATAATAATGCCTGGGCTTAAACCCTTTCTATGCCGTGTGCAGTTGTTTGATATTTAGATTTGGATTATTATTATTAAAGAGGCTCGAATGATTTTCATTTGTTAGTTAAGGCAAAAAACGCAAGTTTTAGAAACAATAAAAGTATATGATCGACTACAGTAAACAAAATCAGAAAAATATATGATATTCTTCAGGATATATTGTAACCCGACCTTTACAGGATGAAAGAGCTTTAGCTCTACCTACTGCGCTGGCCACGCTTCAGTAAATTTATAAGGTATATAATCGGTTAGGGGAAGATTCAATTAAACAAGTACCTAATTACACAATACAAAGTTTATTGTAACAATACACAAATGAAGGTACATAATTACAAAAATGTGGCGAGCCACCAAAGTAATAACTATCTTTCCCCAAACACCTGGGCATTCACTCCCATACAACCAGTCTCCGTTCCTGGTCGTACCGGAGTGTACGCCTGCATGAGACAATGACAAATTCTCAGAATCGCTATATCGAGTCCGTGAGATGAACCACTTAATAACTTTAGCTCAACCGTACAAGTATCAACCTATTGGATTGTGCTCATATAGGGAAAATAAAGATTATGCAAAGCAAACCCGAGACACAATACTTTATAACAACTGGTCTTATCACCTAGTTCCTACAAAAGGCCTAACTCTCTCATAGATTAAATTATGACACTATCGATCAACTAAATGTTCTCTCAGTAAAAATAAAACCGTCAGTTAACGCTCTCAGACCTTATCAGTTGACGGCTTTCCGGCCCTTAGCGTCGCTCGCAGGATAAACCTGCGAACACACGTAGAACGTGGCCTACGGGCATAAATGGTGACGCTTGCGTTACCTGGAGCGGCGAACTTCCCTCTTCGCCTGGATTCGGCTAGGTAAGGCCTTCCTCGTCAACAGAGGACCACACCACAAGGGACACCCTTAAAGTTGCCGGCGCCCGGATCAATTCCAATCTCCTGATCTCAGGGCTGCTCCAAGGCTTCACGACTTAGTCGCGCATAGCCCCGACCGGAAAATTAAAAGGCTAGCTTAACAGCCAGACCTGTAACAACGTCCTAGTGTCAGAACACAACATATAAAACCTAGGCTACAGGCTATCCAGCAAGAACAAAGAAAATGGTTGAATACTCACAGGATTCAGCTTCAAGCACTCCTAACAAAACCCCATCGGGTTATTTGGGAACGTTCAGGTTCCACCAGGAATAAGTCCCGCTCAATTTGCTCAATCAGCCTTTTCGCTCGAGTAAAGAGTCGCAAATAACGGAAACCTCCTTTTGCTTTTCAAACCTATCTGTCAGTTCGAACTCCAGAATATTCCTCCACAGACTAAATAAATCTTATCGATTTGTGACTTTACTATAAATGTTCATGATACACCACGACCCTAACGCCATCTAGTGACGCGAAGACTACGCTCCACGAGCCTGCACAGAACGACAACAAACGTATCTATTTTGCAACGTCACAATATGCCAGGTAGATAGTGTGTTGAAAACATAATACAACTAATTTGATACGATAGAAAAAAAAACATGAATATACCTCTAAAAACTTTCTTTTTACAATAAAAACCACACTAATATACAAACAATCATTCTGATTTTTTGTCAGATTATTCTACAAGCAACATACTAAAATACTAGTGTTTTAATTTTTTCGTCTAAACAATAGATTTTTTGTAATTAAATAATTGCATCATATTTTGCAATAAATTACCAGCATTGTGTCATCGCGCTTCTTTTTCTTTTCTATGCAGCCCGACAGTGACCGCGCTTTAGGTCACGTAAGCCCCTTAAGCTTTGAGGAGTAATGGTTACTTGGTTATTTGTAGAAAAAGGCCTATTTGCGTTATGTGTTTCTAAGATTTGTATCGTGAAGCTGTTTTTGCAAAATCTGTACTTGTCTTTTGTAGTACGAATCATCAGTATAGTAATTTGAATAAAAGTTTATTTATGTTTTAGGGCAAATTTTTTCAATGCCAGATCTTTATCCCAGGAATAATTTTGAATTTTGGACAGTTTTCTACTACGCAGGCCCAGTAAAAATAATTAATATTTTATTCTCATGTAAATCAAGTTTCCATTTCCTCTGTAAACGGCAAATTAGTTAACAACAGGATATTTCTACAAAGGCTCCAGTAAAATTGTTAGTGCACTTACAACTTACCTGATGTTTAAGCGAATAAATAAAACTGTATGCTTAAACAGAAACTCACTAGCTCTACGGAACAGTGTTGACTATTTTTTTCTATTTTTATTAATAATTTAACCCTCCACTTTCGATCTCTAGCCGTTTTTTCCGACTTCCGGAACCTACAGATGTGTGAGGCGACAAAAAATGACATAAACTACACAAAGCATATATTATTCTAATTACGCAAAGACCGACAACGTACTCTGACATGAAAAAAATTATAAAAAGGTCGATAAAGGGTTAACTTTTTGCTTTACGATTGAAAGCGAACACTTTTATATTATGCAAATGAAGGCGACATTAGCATACAGTTTTTTACTAAAGAAAAATCACGCACATCTGTCATTCTTCCGTTTCCTACTTTAGTTAACGATTGTAATAGATAACCGGTTTGCTGGGTTAATGTCAACCATTTTTTATCTGTATGTATAACTATATATATTTGCATTATTTTTATCTGTGGTCGCGCTTTGTTCATATTTTTATTTGCACCTGTCGAAAACATGAAAACATAATTGTAACACTTAACGCAAAAGAAAGATAGAACTTAATTTATTTTAATAATTAGAGACAGACAAATTAACCGCAGGCAATTAAAATTAAAAACTTTACGACATCTATATATATAAAATTCAAAGTCCTGACTGACTGATTGACTGACTGATATATCAACGCACAGCCCAAACCGCTGGACCTAGAGACTTGAAACTTAGAAGGTGTGTTCTTTGTGAAGAGTAAGTATCCACTAAGAAAGGATTTTTGGGAATTCAACCCCTAAAGCGTTAAAATAGGGGATGGAAGTTTATAGGAAAGTCCGACAGTTTTGAAGTTAGGATCTTCTAATTTTGTATTTAGGCTGACAATTTAAAATTAATTTATACGTGTCTGAGCGTTTTTGATAATTCCACCCCCGAAGGGTTAAAAAGTGGGATGAAGTTGTGTATAGAAAGTCATTAATTTTCGACGTAAAAATCACAAAATTTATTATCTAGGCTTATGATTGGAAGCTAACACAACGGTGTTGTTAGAATTTCATCCATTAAGGGGGTGAAAAGTGGGATGAAATTTTGTCCTGACTGACTGATATATCAACGCACAGCCTAAAACGCTGGTCGGTACCGCTGGGTAGAGAAATTAATTTTGGAGGGTGTGTTCTTTGTGAAGAGTAGATATCCACTAAGAAGGGGTTTTTGGAAATTTAACCTTTAAGGGGTGAAAAGAGGGGATTTTGTTTGTATGAAAAATCTTATTCCTTGAGTTAATAACCGCATGAAACTTGGCACGAATACTTATCTAAATAAATTATGAAGTTTGGCTTTTTTCTAAACTACCCCCTGAAGGGGGATTGGGAGGTATCAAAGTTTGTATGGAAGAATTTTAACGCGTGGTCTGATTAACTCGAAACTCAGTATTTATACTTAAGATCGAAAATAAAGAACGTCGTATCATCGTTTTTCGAAAATTTACCCCTAACGGGGTGAAAAGTTAGTTTTATAGGGGAAGTCTTTACTGCGTGGCTTGATTAACTCGAAAATTGGTATAAACAATCTTTGAGTCGAGTAATGAACAATAATGCTAATGGAGTGAAGAGGGGTAGGTTTAAAAAATCCCTCACAGAGGATTTGGGGGGTGACAAAGTTGATGGATTAGAAAAATATTTAACCCGCTGTCGGATTAACTCGAAACTCGGTACTACTAAAACAAAAAATACTTTAAAAAAGTGATCTGGGGTTTGGGTCAAAAATTTACTCCTACGAAGGTGGAAAATTCTACTGCTTGCTTCCATTAACTCGAAAATATATGGGTCTTTGAGTCAAGTTATGAACACATCCCAAAACATTTTTCAAAATTACTCTCCTGGGGGGGTAAAAAGCTGGGATACAGTTTATTTGAAAAATCTGATCCCTTTGAGCTATAAACTAAAAAATTGGCCCGAATACTTATTTATATCTAAATAAAGGATAAAAATCATAAACATACATTTTCGAAATTATAAGAGGAAAGTATGAATTTCACGCGGACGAAGTCGCGGGCAGAAGCTAGTATGTTAATACAGTAAGAATAGGTTTGGAAAAAATACGACAGAAGATAATTAGAAAAATGTCGTAAAATGTTAGATGTGTATCTTACATTCGCGGCTACACGATGCCAACAAGATGGGCAGATAAACATAATATATCATTATAGACAATTATACTGTCGCTGGCTGTATTACGGAAGTCGGAAATATACGAGGCGCGCATTCAAAGGGTTAGAACATTCAAACTTACAACATGGAAAACCCAAGTCTATCATTTGCCACTAAGTTTTAATTTTGTTTGCTGGCAAAACCAGTTGCGACGTTTCTCTCCTAATGCTTTTTTCTAAGACCGTAGGCGATCTAACCCTTTCTTTACTGGTATCGTGTCAGCTTTTTCCTGTTATCTGTTTTATTGCTTGGTGTATTATTATAGACGGAAATAGCTAGGGGGTCTTAACGACCGTAGTAAGCGCTGCAAGTGTTAAATGCCCAGTATTTTGTTTACCGGCGATTATTATTCTGCGATTATTATTTTCTTAATAATACGTTGTATGTTTTAATGTAGTTTTATTTCTTGTATTTATGGGGATATAAAAGGTTTTTACCAAGAATATGAATTTTTATAATGAAGAATAATGGAATTAAATTATACATCATAAAAACATACCTCTAGTTGTTGTAATTAGTAAGTTCTACTTTGCATTTATCAATAAAATAAATATGAAATAATGTTGTTAGCCCTGAAATTATGAACCATAAAAAATGGTTTATTTTGTCTGGTGTTATTTGTTATTAGTTCATACTTTATTTTTTGTTTAGGTGTTTGAAACAACAGAATTATGTATAAATTATTATAGAAAAAGTGAATATAGAGGGTTATTGGTAATACATTAACAACCTCTTAAGAGGTCATTGTACTTACACATCATTATGAACAACTTTTACTATGGGACCAAAAGAAATCGCGAAAAAAAAAATCAGCTGTTTCCCTACAGATTAAAGTGTGTACATTGGATAAACTACTACTAAATACTTAGGTAATGATTTTTGGAAGCTACTATCGCAAATTCGGATACTCTGGAAATCTTCAAAAGGACCTTGCCCAGCAGGCTGTGGGATGTTACAGTTCAGTAAGTAAAAAGGCTAAAGCTAGATGGACAGATGACCCAAAAAGGTGGCCAGGATAGACTGGATGCGGAAGGCGGAGGACAGTGTTGTGGCGCATCATAGGAGAGAGAGACCTATGTCCAGCAGTGGACTGCGATAAGCTGAGTTGATTAATAAACTAACTAAAAAGGATGAAGAATTTATGACTTTTATGAGCAATGACATCTTCATGACTTCCCATGGGTGTCGTAAAAGGCGAATAAGGATCGTACCGGAGAATGGGCAGCAGCGTTCTTTATGTATTCCACCATCATACCCTACTGCGATCGCCAACCCGCCTGCCAAGCGTGGCGGTTATGACAAACCCTCCCAAAATTGGGGGAGGCCTATGTCCAGCAGTGGATGTCTATCGGCTGAACGACGATGAGCAATGACATGTTTATAGAGGTATGAGGAACAGGGTGTAAAGTTCACTCATCCTCCATAGAAAAGGGAGGATGCTCCGACCAGACGGGTGTTGTGTCTGGTGGGCAACTGCCCGATGATTCATGTCGGGCCGTTGTATCTATACTAGTTGCGCGGTAAACTCTGCTTGTGAGATGCAGGATTTTGCGTGACATCAGTATGACGCGTTGTTCGCATGTGGCATTGGCACCGCTACAACATGTTCATTAAAAAAATAAAGAAATAAAAAAATAATAATAGTGAGAAATTATTTAACTAACTGTGGTTTTATTGTACAGATCCCAGCACATCAAGCTACCCGAAACTGTCAAATTTTCCCAATCAACTTTAAACCTAATACTTTGGCAATAAAGTTGAAAATCTATTAAAGAAATTTGACAGATTGTAGTAGCTTGATGTGCTGGCGTCTGTACCAATATCGTTTAATTACTTACCTAATCCTGCTACCTTCCTTAAGCATCGTCTGTCCTTGTTAACTCCCTTTTACATAGAAGAAACCAGCCCTCTAATTGCTAACACACTATCATTCTCAATCTGAATCATTTTTAAGGATATTCCCAATCCATTGCTTCATATTTCGAAAAAAATTGTTTGCTCCAAAACGTAAATAACGCAATGAATGTTGTTGAACTGTCAAAATGAAAGCCATTGCTACTGATAGTGTGTTACGCAATTACCCCGTTGAGCCCTGCTAAAAAGCCATTGTGTTCCAAACCAACCAACCAACGACTTTTGAGTGTTACAGTAGATCAATGTTTGGGCAGTGAAGACAGAGGGGCAGACAGGGCTTCTTCAATAACCTGCGGCTGGTCTTCCAGGTCTCCTCAACGTACTTCTACATTGAAGTTCCACTCGCTTCCTCACTTCTTCGACCCGGCAAGTTATTTCAATCCGGCTCGAAGGACCAAAGTCTACACTATATCTACTTAGTTGCTAACAACTAAGTAGATATAGTGTAGACTTTGGTCCTTAGGAATAAATTACAGATGATTATCAATTTTCCTTGTGCATAAAATGCAGTAACCATTAAAGACATTCATTCTTTCATTCATCCCTACTAAATAACTAATTATTTAGTGATCGCTGCAGTATCTTTGTTAATAACCAGAGGATATAGCCACCCATCCTCGTAATAAAAACTCTTAGTCACACATGGCACGTGCAATTTTAAAGGCTTAAATATTTTTTAAGTTTATATAAGGTTAAACTTATGCATTTCATACCTACTTATATGGTTCACCCAAAAGGAATGGAGTCAAAAAAAAATTGAAAGTTACCTAGCTTAAAAATATTTATAAATGTAATAGTTTGAAGAAATTAAAATGATACCAACTATATTTAGGTAGGGTTTTGGTTTTGAATGACCTTGACCTTACTTACTTACCAAAATGTACAGACACCAGCACATCAAGCTACCCGAAACTGTCAAATTTACCCAATCAACTTTGAACCTTATGCTTTAGCGATAAAGATGAAAATCTATTAAAGAAATTTGACAAATTGTAGTAGCTTGATGTGCTGGCGTCTGTACTTACAGAATTAAAAAAAATATTGACATGAAGTTAAAATTACGAATAAGCACAGTTTACTACAGAAAACAAAAACTATACAAACCTACACGTACTAAGATTCAATCATCAATCAATCATTTCAGCCGAAAGACGTCCACTGCTGGACATAGGCCTCCCCCAAAAGGGGAGGTTTGCCATAATCGCCACGCTTGGCAGGCGGGTTGGCGATCGCAGTATGGTATGGTGGTGGAATGCATAGAGAACGCTGCTGCCCATTCTCCGGTCTCCCTTAGTTGCCTTTTACGACACCCACGGGAAGTATGGGTTGGTGCTATTCTTTAAGTCCGGCACCTCACAGACATACTAAGATTATAAAGGAATAATTAGAAAAAAGCAAACGTATAGCAAAGTGGCCAAAGGTACTATAAGCTTCCACGAATGACCTCCGCGGTGACACGACAGAAGCACTGGTGAGGAGCATGCGGAAACCACCAACTCGTAAGTATCAAAATATACCTAATAAGTAAGGGTTAAAAGAAATAAAAGTATATCCATACATGTATACACCGTGTTCCGGACGATATACATAAACTTCGACCAGATGTTCAGACCATGGAAATAAGCATTTTTCATTATGGACACATTATTGAATTCTTATTTTTAATTTTTTGTTAATTTTCATACAAATTAAATACATTGACGTAAATCACCCGATAGGCATGCCTCTTTATCCGAATTGGCAACGACGTGTTTTCATTCATAAGATTTGGCGGGCCGAAACTTGTCAAAAATAACTTAAGACCCTTTTTTACTGCATAGCTCAATTAAATTTCATTAAATGAAATTACAAAATATCTTTGTAATCCTTTGTTTGATTTAATTTCTAAAAGCTATAGAAGCGTTTGACAAAGTTTATGAATAACATGAAGAACGCGGTGTATTAGTGCAGTCACGATCACTAATACACTCGAGAGCAATGAATCCGGGTCACTTAAAGAATCCTAAAAATCTCGGAAACTAAAAATGCTAGGTTAATGCAATAAATTGTATTTAATAGACAATGTAATACTCCTTAAATGAAGGTATTAAAACTTCTTAGTTATTGTAAAGTTATATCATAAAAAAATCAAATTTGAAAAAGGGCCACTTTCGAAGATGGAACTACGAAATTACAGCATTTGGTTTTGCTTTTGTTTGTAATCTGTCATTTATGTGGGTACATAAACCATGTTGATAGTGCTCTATGTTCATTATTCAAGCTGAAATTATGTCGCTTACGCCTGAAGAATGCACCAGAATACTTACAATGCTGGAAACCGGCCGGAGTCAGCGCGATACAGCCAGGACTGTCGGTGTGTCGCTGTCAACAGTACAAAGAGTTCTCCGACGTTACGAAGAAACTGGTTCTAACCTACGCAGACCAGGAAAGGGCAGAACCAGGTGTACCACAGCACGAGAAGACCGATACTTGGTGAACACCATGCTTCGAAATCGCTTTCTCACAGGAACTGAACTCACAAATCAGTTTCGACGCCTCGGAGGAAGTAACCCAAGTGCATGGACATAAGACGTCGGCTTGCTGAATCTAACTTAAAACCCCTTAGACCTGCAAACGGCCCTAAACTGGAGCGTGGGCATCGTATTTCAAGACTAAGATATGCCCAGAGCCACGTAAATTGGAGTATTGAAGATTGGTCAAAAGTTATGTTCTCCGACGAATCAAAATTTATGCTCTACAAGCACGATGGAAGACACAGAGTGTATCGAAGACCAGGGGAAAGATTCAAGCAAGCATGCATCGAAGAAAAAGTAGCCTACGGTGGTGGGTCTGTACTTGTGTGGGCCGGAATTTCTTCTGAAAGTCGCACAGAGCTGGTGATCATAGAAAACGGCTCTTTAACTAGCGTAAGATATGTGGAAGAAATCCTCAATGATCACGTTGGTCCATTTATGGTCAATTTAGGTGAGGATGCTATATTTATGCATGACAATGCCCGACCTCATACAGGTAGGATTGTGAATGACTACCTTCAAGAGATGAACATTACTCGTATGGAGTGGCCAGCGCGCAGCCCGGATATCAACCCGATCGAGCATGCTTGGGACGAGCTAGGCAGATGCGTAAAACAACGAAACCCTCCCCCAATCACGCTTCGTGAGCTCAAAATTGCTCTCTCAGAGGAATGGGAGAATATTCCCCAAAATCGTATAAGGAACTTGGTGTACAGCATGCCAAACCACGTAAACGCAGTAATGGAAGCACGAAGAGGCAATACGAAGTATTAAAATTCAAGAAAATCGTAATAAAGTTCAAAAATTTCATGTTTCCTATTTTTGTTTTAAGGAGAGATCAGCAGTTTTTTTCTTTATGTAATTTTGTGTTAATAAAATGTATGGTGACTCATATTTTTTTTACTTTCATTTAAGGAGTATTACATTGTCTATTAAATACAATTTATTGCATTAACCTATCATTTTTAGTTTCCGAGATTTTTAACATTCTTTAAGTGACCCGGATTCATTGCTCTCGAGTGTATGTATACACTAAGCATAATTCAAAACCGATTTTCTCCTGAAATAACTATTAAAACTTCGAGATAAAAACTTTGTAATAAAAGTATGGGTTCCAAAATACTTTGTTCGTAACTACATACAATTACAATCAATGCCGTAAGAAAAGCAAATCACTGTTAATAAGTAGTTGCTAAGTGTATAGGTAGGATCAAATTAAATTAGATACCGAAGCTCAGCAGTATCATCATCATCATCATTTCAGCCGAAAGTCAGCAGTGGACACTGCTGGACATAGGCCTCCCCCAATTTTGGGGGAGGCCTATGTCCAGCAGCAGGGGGGGGGTTTGCCATAATCGCCACGCTTGGCAGGCGGGTTGGCGATCGTAGTATGGTATGATGTTGTAATGCATAGAGTACGCTGCTGCCCATTCTCCGGTCTCCCTTAGTCGCCTTTTACGACACCCACGAAAGTATGGGGTGGTGCTATTCTTTAAGTCCGGCACCACATAGACACTCAGCAGTCAATCTAAACAAAAAAGTTTTCACTTCAAAAAAACAGTGGCACTCCGGAGTGGCGACAGAAGTGAAAACAAAACACAAACAGAATACTTTGCCATCATTCACTGACATATCGTATTGTATACATTAAAACCGAGTACATCCCGAGGACAGCCGAACACATCCGAAGCGTGTATTTTTTTATTCGTCATATAAACAAAACACGCGCGGTGTCGCTTACGGTGACAGTGGCGCAAGTTCAATCGATTTTTCCCATCTCAAAAAATGCCCAACAGGCCTGAAGAAGTTTTCACATAAAACAAAACAGATTTTCTCAAATCATACTTCATGTAAGTAACAACACTACCAGCGGTCGTTGATAGAGGTCATTGTACAGTCGGTGACCAACATTGTCTGACCCACCCAACATCGCCTGACCCACTAAAAGTTAAAAAATAAGCTGTTCCTTACATTTTGACGAGTTAAGCGAACATAAATGTAGGGAACAGCTGATTCTTTTTTCGCTATTTCAGGTTTTGTCCCATAGTAAAAGTTGCTCATAATGATGAGTACAATGACCTCTTAAGAGGTTGTTAATGTTTTACCAATAGTCCTGTATAAGTGTTCATGACTGTAGGTACGTGTCTAAGTATAACAGAACATGGTATTCCAATATGGCCCGACCTGAGACAACTGAGAATCAAAAGAGATCTTGTCATAATCACTATCTACGCTAGACGGACAATTATTGGTTTTGCATTATGCTGCAATTAGCAAAAAAGAGGGCGCAGCGTCTCGACATAGGCGAATCCTTAGGTAATATTTGACAATTACGACACCTAGTGCTTACACCAGCACATCAAGACTAACAAATTTTCCCAATCAAAATAAACTTTAGCGATAAAGTTGAAAATCTAATAAAGAAACTTGACAGATTGTAGTAGCTTGATATGTACATAGACTGAGAGAGGATGGCTAATATATATGTCTCTTGTTACCTCGGTACCAAAGGCCAGCTTTTACGGGACGTCTTCAGTGGCATGCGGCCTACTGTACAAGGACACGATGTTTGAAAATTCAATGTCAACAATCATTGTAGAAATTCATCTGTCGAGCGAGCAGCTTATATGAATTTGAATTTCTACACCTTTCACTATATGAGTCGCATTGGAAAAAAAAATTCTACTAAGACCAAAGAAACGTACTGGGGGTCTAAAAAGGACACTTTGACAGAATAATAAAAGGATTACATTATGAATCATAATATGGCGAATACAGTCCATGTTTTTCTTTTTTTCGCTGCATACGTAGGTATAATCAAAGACAATTGGGATTGGATTGATTGGTATTTTAGCACAGACAAAAAAAATTACTGAATAACCCTTCACCAATTGGATTTGATACGATTAACTTAACAGTTAACTGTCCGTTATGATTCATAATGTTATCCTTTTATGATTCTGCCAAAGTGGTCTTTTTAGGCCCCCTGGAACGTGAAAGATGACGACTAATAGAGATGTATGGTGGAAAAAGACACGTTGACCCCAAATGAGTTGTTATAAGGCCGTTGTTATAAGGTTAATGATGAGGTCATTAGTTTTACTACTAACCTTTCCCTAATAACTATCTAGTAAAAACTTTGCAACTGAAACAGTTAACTCTGTAACTAAGTGTACCGTTCATATTATGTTAATGTAAGAATAAAGAGGACCTACAGGCTGTGATTAAACATGCATGACGCTCAACTACTTACCTTCATTGTTTTATGCATGTATGTCAATAAAAACATCGCGCTTCTACCTTTTGACGGGGGAAGTCAGACGTGCAGGTCATCATCTGCCGAGCCTTTTCCCAACTATGTTGGGGTCGGCTTCCAGTCTAACTAGATGCAGCTGAATACCAGTATTTTACATGGAGCGACTGCCTATCTGACCTCCACAACCCAGTTACTGGGTAATACGATACCCCTTGGTAAGACCGGTTGTCAGACTTTCGGGCTTCTGACTACCCGTAACGACTGTCAAAGACCCACGAATGACAGCCGAGACCAACGGCTAGCAATATTTGGAGAGAGGAGAGCAGAAGAAGACAAGAGGCTCCATAGATGGGGGTTCATAGTCAACTCAGCGGGGATACACACTTAAACAGTTCAAAACAACATTCATTGCGTTATTCACGTTGAGGAGACAAATTTTTCAAACATATGAAGCAATGGATTAGCAATATCTTTCAAAATGTTTCAGATTCTGATTGGTAGATAGTGTTTTGAGCAATTAGGGTACAGATTTCAAGTCTTGTGCGTATGCCTCGTCTCTCCACGTACAATAGCGGGCACCTTCTATCTGGCGCCGCATGCTCTATCACCTGTGCACTTGGTGATCTTATGTCTGCGCCAGTGAGCAGAGTTCACGCCCTCTGAATTTTGGGCTAAAGATAATTGAGCTCGCTGTCATCGATACGATAAAACAAGTTTAACAAGTCTGCAAAGTAAATTCACAGTCATATCCTAAGCAAGTATTTGTGGCGGCTTTGAAGTGAGCTACTCGCAGGACCTCACCCCTCACGCCGCTTTTTTTTTGCGGATGGGAAATCATCAAATGGGAGGCTCCCGCTCTGGGCGGAAGGGAGTGTCAGACTCTTACTGACTAAAACCCACCCGTGTTCCTTCCTTAGCCCCTTATGTTCCTCACCAGCGGTAACCCTTTCGGACAATCCCGCTAACCCGGCAGGCTTCGGCCCTAAGGGCCTTCTATGATGCTGACATCTGCTGTGGAACACTTACGCGCCGTCCGGCATGGGCCTGGTCCTGATCGGACGGTGAGCTACCCATTACTCCCCCCCTCAGCCCCCTCCCCTGCTGACCCTTGAGTTGGTTACTGCGCAGCGATTCAAAAATGATCTTTATTGGAAAACTGGAACCAATAGAACCAACTAGACCAATAGGAAAACAATATTTGTTTTTCATATTAGGTTGGAATCGTTCTTGTATATTGGTGCCCAATACACAATACACATCTGACCAATGTTGATGGACCAAATAAAATAACTTCTTGAATATTAATTTGTTACAGAAGTACCTACAGCTTCGTTGGACTATTAGTCGCAACTGCTACTGCTGAGCATTGTTTCTGGGTTCGATTCCCCGGCAAAGTGTAATTGGGTTTTTCCTGGTTGTGCCCGGTTGATGGCTATTGCCATCAACCGGGCTGGCCCCCTGTGGGACTTAAACATAACAGACTGGCGAGGTGTGTGTACTTTAGGTTACACCTCTGCCTAACCCTTTGGAGAATGCAGGTGTGATATAATGTTAAGTATTATTGCATAAGTAGATATTTTGTTCCTGATTTATAACAGGGTAAAACTATCTAAGATTCAAAGCAAAGATTATTTTTAAACTCGAACTTCTCACTATAATTTTACAGAAACTTTAACTTTGTACTAGCGACATCTTTGTTCTAAAAAATACAGCAAAGTTTGCAACCACCCTTGAAAAGATGCGGACACGTAGCGCCATCTATTGAGGGGTGAGTAAATTCAAAATTTTAAGTTGGTATTGTCCTATTAGAAAATAGAAACAAAAAAGATTTTTGGATAAATACAAAAGTAAATAAATAATCCGTAACTACTTGCCTACTTATAAAATATATTTATTTCTGGTATCTACAATGACTGAGCAGGACCTGCACATTCCAAATCATACACAAAAGGATCAAGGATCATAGTTAAATGATTTGATTACAACTTTCATAAAAATATCTCATAAAAAAAATCGTAAAGTCATGCTTGCTTTTTCTATTAGGTAATAATAGTCTCTAATGAGGTAACAGTATGTGATTTTTAGAATATTAAAAATCTAATTGGAAAATATGAAAAAACTTATTCGAAACTTTCTAGTCAGAACAACTAGCGACATCTATTATCGAATAGAATAACAAATAGACATGTAGGTAAAACAGTACGCAAAATGCTTCGGGACGTGAAGTCAAAATAATATAAATTACGTTTAAAAGTAGATGACTGTTCTTTGAAACTTTTTTTTTATTATTTTCGTCTGTGGATTATTTAATAATTAAGCAGATTATTAAAAAAACTAACTGAATTGACTCTTAGAAATTCTTTTCTCTTTGTCGTGTCAATTCGGTTGTTTTGTTAGTTTTGCTTGTAGCTAATATTTTTTGTATTGTTTTCTGGTTTCGGAAGAAAACTTATAATATTATGGTAGGAACTTATTATGGATTAAGTGTGATTTGTTGATCTAATCAGGAATAGTCAATTTGATATAGGTCTAAACTCATGGCAAAAAAATTGTGATTTTCTTATGATTGCCATATGAAAATCACAATTTTTTGTTTTTTTGCCATTAGATTCTGGTAGACTTATACTAGGAAAGCTAGGTATCTACTATCGACTACCAACTTGACAGCATTAATTTTGTTGTCATACCTACGCTTTAATAAATAGGTAACAAAATCGGTTAGCAAAAAGTGATATACCTAGATAAGAGTTAGGATAATTATGTAGGTACATTATCTAAGTTGTTAGTTGATTTGGTCCTGACTCACCTAAAGTTAGTTTTTTAAACCCAGAGACTAAACTGACAGGTGTAAAGTCAAACGTCTATACTAAAAAAACGCAAAGACTAAATGTCAGATTAGTCTCCGGGATAAAAAAAACAAACTATAGCTTTATAATCAGGTAATGAAACTATTGTCATAAGTGATATCTAATCCTGAAGCTAATCTAACTTATAATTTTTGGAACGAAGTTCATTATCGCACGACATACGCGACACACTTGGCGAATGAGTGCTGTGCTGAGACCGAAAAAGTTGTAACATTTTGACCATCACAAAAGTGACGTCGTGAAAGTTAAGACGAACTTCGTTCCAACCGGGTGTCCCACGACACCTCTGGAATGTGTTTTTTTCATATTCCGATATATAAACATTATTGGTAAAGCTGGGTTTTCTACTTAACAACTAACAAAACCTGCTGTTGAATGGTGATCATTCTTAAAATAAAAAAAATAAAGAAAAGAAGAAAAAAAAAGAGAGAAAAAGCAAAGAGGAAAGAGTTCCTGGAAGGATTTGGGGGAGGCCTTTGCCTGTGGGACAGCATAACCTAGCAAAAAAAAAATATTATTCATATTCTTACCTGGCAAATTATTTGGTGATAGCAGCTGGTATTGCAGGTTGGCCCAGATTCCTATTTTGTTTTTTAAAGTCATCATCAGCCTATCCTTTTCTCAACTTTGCTGGGGTCGGATTCCAGTCTTACTGGCTGCACCTGAATAGCAGTATTTTACATGCCGCGATTGCCTATCTGACCTTCATAACCCAGTGACTGGGTAAAACGACACCCCTTGGTAAGACTGCTTGTCAGAATTCTTTGGCTTCTGACTACACTTAATTACTGTTAAAGATCTATATATGACGGCTGGGCCCTACGGCTTAACGTGCTTTCCGATTTTGTTTTTTAAATAATCTTGTTATATGGCTCTCCTTTGCTATTTATTAATATAGTGTTTTACGTTGTTATAGGCTCTTCTATACCTCTATCTCCTGATGAAGAGCTAGGACGCGGTCGACGCGACGATGGTGCTTTCTTGCACAGAGAGTTGATAATACCTACTCTGGCACAGACATCCACTCCTTAGTGTTACCTAGGTACAGTCAACAAAAGAGATAAGTAAGCAGGATCTTCGGATATAGTTGAGGTTTAGTAAGAAACTGATGGATGTTGTTGACTGAAATTTAATAAGTACGCTGTTTGTTTTCTATTAATAAAATTAAATTTTATTCGAGAACATCCATCGGTTTCTTACTAAACTTCAATTTTATTCGACGATCCTGCATACATATCGCTTTTGTTAACTGTACTTACACTATTGGGCCTAGACATATGGCAATAGCTTTGATAGCTTACGCTTAGCTGTTTGATAGCTTACGTCAGTCCTGTACATTATTGACAACGCCATTATCGTTATCACACACAAACTATGTTGCACTTTTTTATTTATTATAAATAAAAAATAATAAACTTGTTGCATTTAGATGCAATAAGTGTGTTCTGCTCTCAAAACGGTGAAGGAAGACATCGTGAGGAAACCGGCATTTCCTAGAACCTACAATTCGAAGACATCTGACATCTGCCAACCCCCGCACTGGGCCCGCGTGGTGGATTACGGCTCACTCCCTCTCACCGAGACGAGGCCTGTGTCCCAGCAGTGGGAACATAGGCTGATTATAAAGTGTTTTCATGTAGTGACACTTATTGCATCTAAATGATGCAATAAGTGTCACTACACGAATTCTGGCTTCCGAATTACAGGGACCTGAGGCATTTATGCCATGAGACATGACATATATCTGAGGAATGGTAATGCACCATACTATAACCTCTGTGATTGCAGATGTCAATAGACGGTGGCTACTAATCATAAAATGGGCAGCCTCTATACCTGATGATTACTACCAAAGTATAGTACCAGCCTATAATGTTCCCACTGAATGACAAGAGCACAGATATCCTCTCTTCAAGAGGCAGTGGGCTGTAATCCACCACGCGGGCCCAGTGCTGGTTGCTAGATGTCACAAGTCGTCGTGTTGTGATTCTAGGACAAGCCGATTTCCTCGCGATGTTTTCCTTCACCGTTTTGAGAGCAGCGGTAATGAAATTATTTACTCAAAGTAAAACGCCTGGATGTCTTCGAACCCACGACCTACATCTCGTATGTCGGGGCTGTTACCTCTGGGCCACCTACTCAATATTGATTACCACCGAATTCGTACTGATATTATAAACTCGAAAGTAACTCTGTCTGTCAGTGTCAGTATGTTACCTTTTCACGCCTAAACCGCTGAACGGATTTCGATAAAATTTGGCAGAGAGATAGATTGCATCCCGGGGAATTTCACAGGATAGTTTATATCGACATATCTCCTATATATATATATCGGGCAAAGCCGCGAGCGGAAGCTAGTATCATATAAAGTTGACATCGATTTATGTAATACTGGGACTTGTAAATTGAAAATGACTCTGCAATATATATATATTTTTACTCATTTTTCATAAGCAACTGATGTATCTACAGTGTAACCTACCTACTGTTAGAATATTGTTATTAAACTAAATTATAAGTGGAAACTTGCCTTTGCCTTAATTCTACTAAAAACTGTAACCATTCGTCGTTATTAGCTGTAAGTTTTCAGAATAAAATAATCACATTAAATAATATTATAAAGGCGAAAGTTTGTGAGTGTGTGCGTTTATATGTTTGTTACTTCTTCACGCTCAAACGGCGAGATCAATTTTAATAAAATTTTGTACGGAGGTAGCTGACACCCTGAATTAACATATAGGCTACTTTTTATCCCAATATTCCCACGGGAACGACACTTATGCGGGTAAAACTGCAGGGCGCAGCTAGTATGCAATAAAATACACTGATGACCCAACCTATCGAGATAATTGCGTAACACACTAACAGTAGCAATAGCTTTCATTTTGACAGTTCAACAACATCCATAGCGTTATTTACATTGTTGAGCAGACACATTTTTCGAACATATGAAGCAATGGATTAGCAATATCCTTCAAAATGATTTAGAATGTGATTGATAGTGTGTTGTTACGCAATTAAGTGCAGGTGTCATTTAAGCGTCTTTTTTAAACTCAAACTCGTCTAGCAAATAAATGACCATTAATCATACCTTTAATCCTTATACCACTTAATTTAAGTCAATACATACAAAAAAAAAACTTAGGCAACGGAACACCAACGAACTGTCAAAAAAAAAGTTAAAAGAAAAAAGTCATCAAAATTAAAATATTAAGATACCAAAATGAGTTAATGATAGCTACAAAATTATAGGCCCCCACAAATTATGGGCTCTATGACAGCCTACCGTAATTATTAGGAACCTTTGACGTTTTAACTTTAAAGTTAACTTGTCAACGCAGGCAGTGAGTTTTTGAACACAGCTGACTTTTTTTAGAACGTGAAAATGTCTCAAAAGCTTTAGGTGTAAGGCTGCGTTTCTACCAGAAATGAGCGAGGTTGTGTAGCGAGGGATGCGCGTAAAACCAATGATATTGTATTAAAGAAGTAGATATCGTTTAGTCTACTAATAGCAGCGAGCAACACACTACACATAGCTATCTCTTTCTGTGTCATACGTTACGTATTGTCGATATCAGTCTGAGTTGAAAACTACTATACACCTATAAGTAAGTACTTTGTAATAACAACGCAACAATACACAACGTCGCTCAGTATGAACGTATTCCTTTATAATATCATTGCGTAAAACTAACCAAGAACAACACTTGCTTAGCTCAAGCTATGAAAATGAACCTCGCCACGAATTCTCGCTCATTTCTGTTGGAAACGGAGTTTTGGTAAAAATTACTTTTGACGTCCAATACCATTACGCATGTAGCCCCCGAAGGATTATGCAGAGATGTAGGTACCTATAGTACAGACGCCAGCACATCAAGCTACTACAATCTGTCAAATTTCTTTAATAGATTTTCAACTTTATCCCTAAAGCATAAAGTTCAAAGTAGATTGGGATAATTTGACAGTTTCGGGTAGCTTGATGTGCTGGCGCCTGTACACCTACATTTCGTCAGATAAGTTTAAGTCTTATGTAATGGGGCGAGTCTATTGCCATCAACCGGACACAAATCCAGACATGCACCGGTCTGCTTCTGAGAAATTCCAGATAGAAAAATAGGATAGTACTTTATCCGACCTGGGAATCGAACCTAGGACCTTAGCTCAGTAGTAGCGCTACCAGACCTGAGACCAGAGCGCTACAAGTGGCTTTTGATTCGCTGAAAATGTCATTTCCTGAAGTTCATTTTGAATAAAGATCTGGAGGCCTAAAAAGGCCACTTTGGAGAATCATAAAAGGATAACATTATGAATCGTAATATGACGAAAACAGACCGTGGTTTTCTTTTTTCGCTGCACTACGTAGGTATAATCAAAAAGATTGGGATTGGATTTGGATCGGATTGTTTGGTATTTTAGCACAGACAAAAAAAAACTGAAAAATGCTTCACCAATGGGATTTGATACGATTAACTTAACGGTTAACTGTCCATTATGTTATCCTTTTATGATTCTGCCAAAGTGGTCTTTTTAGGCCCCCTGTACTTTGCTTTGTTTCAGCCTACCTGTTTCATCACCCAAAGTTTTACTGGCAGAAAATATTGTCAAGGGACTGTAAGTCCACCTCCTCTATTAAGTATTTCTATCGATGATGCATTTATAAAAATACTACTATATACTATTTACCATACTATTTATTCTGTGCCGTGAATTCGTCTGCGTGCTTGTTGGACAACAAATTGGATTTCATGAGTTTTCATTTTTTTTTGCACGGACCTTATTTCTTTTAAAATAGAAATTAGTTTCGTGTTTTAACGTAAAATCCTATGACACTGGGCAATAGTTTAGCTTCTCATTAGAGAAATCAAAAAGTTTTCGGAATCGGATGAGAAGTGACGAAGATTACCCCTTACATACAAACTCATAAAGGAAATTTAAAATAAATATAAAGGTTGCTTTAATATTTTTCAAAAATTTAACTACATGGTAATTCAGGCGCAGAATGCCTAGTTTTCAAAAAGGCAACTGAGTCTTTAATGAACGAATTCTATAAATGACTAATTCCTAAAATTCTATGTATTTTTAAAGCGGCTACTTTTTTTTCTTCAGTTCCCTATGCATGCAAGATTATTTATTAAATGAGGTATCAGTTTGCGATTATAGTATAATAATTCACAAATCATTATGATAAATATATTTTATCAAATACATTTTTGATCTAGGTTGAACTTTTTCAAAGTGTCACTTAGAAATGAAGGTATGAAATGAAATAGAAAGTACCACATTTTAAAGAATTTTATTTCCATTTGTCATTCCAAGAAACAATTTCAACAGGTTCCAGCTAAATTCTTAAACATAACATCGGATAGTATCATTTTATTAGGAGGGGCCCGTGGCTAAATAATAACAGCCGCGCAGGTCGATCGATCAGGTCATGCTAAGCTTGCCGCGGTTGGTCTGTGGATGGGTGACCATCTTTACATAACGTGACCCCTCCGTGCCTCGGAAAGCACGTTAAGCCGTTGGTCCCGGCTGTCATTCGTGGATCTTTGACAGTCGTTAGTCAGAAGCCGGAAAGTCTGACAACCAGTCTCCAAGGGGTATCGTATTACCCAGTAACTGGGTTGTGGAGGTCAGATAGGCAGTCGCTCCATGTAAAATACTGGTATTCAACTGCATCCGGTTAGACTGGAAGCCGACCCCAACATAGTTCGGAAAAGGCTAGGCAGATGATGAGTATCATTTATCACTGGAGTCATCATTACCATTATCATTTATCGTTGGGTTGGTATCTTTATATTTATATTTTTTAACTACTAGCTAACCCAGCAAACTTTGTACCTACCGCCTCAAAATAATAAGAACAAATGTATGATAAAATGAATTATCTTCATTATAAATTTATTCGTGGATTTTTCCCATGTTTTAATAGTTATTCTGCTATTCGGGGCGGAGACAAATCCAAAAAATCAAAGATCCTATAAATCGGTCCAGCCGTTTTTTAGTTATAAATGATGTAACTAACCCGACTTTGTTTTATGTATATATATAGATGTATGTACAGTCAACAAAAGAGATAAGTATGCAAGATCGTCGGATATAGTTGAAGTTTCGTAAGAAACCGATGGATGTTGTCGACTGAAACTTAATTTGATAAATGAGCTGTTTGTTTTCTATTAATAAAATTAAATTGTATTCGAGAATATCCATCGGTTTCGTTGTTATCTCTTTTGTTGACTGTACATACATATAATCAGACAAGAAAAAATAACAGGAAAAAAGTTGATGCTTATTTCTAAAGAGATCTCTTCCAGTACACCTGCGATAGGGAAAAGATAAAGAGATGTAGACAGCGTGTGTAAGAGCAAAAGAGAAAATAAAATACATAAATTTTATAGCATCATAATTTTTTTAGGGTTCCATACCTCAAAAAGAAAAACCGGAACCCTTATACGATCATTTTGTCGTCCGTCTGTCTGTCAAGACCCTTTATCTCGGAAACGCGTAAAGGTATCGAGTTGAAATTAAAACCATATACTCAAGTCTAATGTCACTTGAAGATGTGAAAAAATCAAACTTCTAAGTTAACGTAAAAAAAAGGTACGGCCGTTTATGCCGCAAAAAACGTATAGGTATTTCGACACTCTCAATGGAATCAAAATTTATAGGGTACTTCCCGTTGACCTAGAATCATGAAATTTGGCAAGAAGCAAGGTCATGTAGCACAAGTTAAGGAAATAATCCGAAAACCGTAAACTTGTAGCTACATTTAAAAAAAATCCCGTTCTAAACTATTTACATACCTGCAAATTTGTACGGAACCCTCGGTGTGCGAGTCCGACTCGCACTTGACCGGTTTTTACATACAATTTTCAATACATAATTCTGCCATGGGAAGAAGGGGTGAGTTTATGTGTATCTTTATCTTTATTAGCCGTATTTCATTCATACAACTCATTATTATTTTCTTCGGTTTCCCTCCGTCTATTTTCTTTACTTACCTAAACTTAAATTAATTTAATATAAATATTAAGTATCACGTATTTTAATTATTTCGAACCAACACTTTATAAAAATTAATGATAATGTTTCATTAGAGTAAGACCTACTTGATATCTTTATAGTAAGTAATAGTATACAATAAGTAAAAATCATAATACCTTTAGGAGCGTTTACGCCGAACGGCATTTCATACAAACTTTCAAGCCCTTGTTTTTCGAAGTGAATGGACCGATTTTATTGAAACTTCATACGCATAAGCAGGATACAAAGGTCTAAAAAGTTAGTAGAGAACATTTCCGAAAAATAATGTTACAGCCAAATTAGACCGATTTTAAACTTTCTATAGAAACAGAAATTTCCATTTATCTTTGTTTAAATAAGACATTTCGAAAATGTTTTCTACTAACTTTTTAGACCTTTGTATCCTGCTTATGCGTAGGAAGTTTCATTAAAATCGGTTCATTAATTTCGAAAAACAAGGGCTTGAAAGTTTGTATGAAATGCCGTACGGCGTAAACGCTCTTAAGCAAGTTCTTAAAGCCCTATGGCAGTAACGAAATTTGTAAACTGATTTTTAATTTGCTAGACTAAAATGACAGCTGCGATCGACCTTTTTTGTCAATATAACATTATTTACTATTTAGCTGTAATTTTGGTCTAGCTAATCCTACTTAATATGTGAAAGTTTGTGAAGATGTTTGGATGTTTGTTACTCAATCACGCGTAAACCGTTAAACAGATTTGGATGAAAATTAGAACATAGATAGACCATTTCCTGGATTAACACATAGGATACTTTTTATCCCGATATTCTCACGGGATCGATACTTACGCGGGTAAAACCGCGGGTTGCTGCTAGTTAAAAATAAGAGTTTAGTTGACTAGTCAAATCTATTTAAGGTCGATTTTTTTATTTATAGAATCGACTATAAAATCGATCGTGTCAGGTACTGTACAAATTTGGGTTAATCAAAAAAGTTAAAATAATAGCTGGTACTTAACATTTTTTTTTTTGCGGATGGGAAATCATCAAATGACCCCTCCCGCTTCGGGTGGAGCGGTAGGGAGTGTCAGACTCTTACTGACTAAAACCCACCCGTGTTCATTCCTTAGCCCTTTATGTTCCGGGCCAGCGGTAACCCTTTCGGACAATCCCGCTGCGAAGAGTTCATTGTTTCGCATCGCATCACCGAACGTCGTCATACTCATACCGGCAGTTTGAGGAACTAGCCAGCGAGCCCATGTAGTAGGTACCATTACTTTAGCTTTTAACTGTAACAGTACGTAATAGTAACAAAATACTCGTCAATGCAGCAACTTACATGTTTATTTTAATAAAGTAAAAACAGCAGTTCAGTTCAAGCACAACAGTACGTTTCCTAGCACAGTGCCAGTAAATCAACTTAGTTTATTGCTGTAATACACATTAACGTCTAAATATGGTGACTTGCACTGAAATATTAAACTTAAGTCAACTAACATGTAAAAAAATATGTCGTAATAAAACTCTTAACTAAAGTATTAGTTAAGACTTTTATTACGACATATATTTTTAATGTTTTATTATGAATTTTTGTTTAATTGAAAGACATAAATAATATCAAGTGGAATAAAGGTGTTACAAACAAACTGCGTTATGTCTTTATAAAACTTGTAATAAAAATATTAGGTAGGCATAACCATGTAGCCATGTAGGCATGCTCAGCAAGGTTGTAGCGAGGTTGAGCCCAAGGTGTGTAGAAAATGTAATAATTTCCGCACATGAAGTTTGTCTATATAAATTTAAAAAAAGTTGGGTTGGGTTATTTACATTATTTTCAACACACTTGCTCGTAAAGTGGCTCTTATTGAACCGCTTCTAGGTCCATAATGCAGTGTATTAAAAACGCGTGCTTTTTCTTTGCTTTAATCCACTAGAGCTTTATTTCCACAGATAACTATTTACTAGTCGGAGATTCGCGCTTTTTAATCTCATCAATTCATTTTTTTTTAAATAGTCTGTATTGTCCTTGGTCCCAAAATGAACTAATATTTTATTTAACTTAAGGTGAATGCGCAGGGTCTACGGACAATTTAAGGTGAATGCGCAGTGGTAGACCGCGAAATTCAAATTTTTTTTTGCAATTTTCAGATCAGTGTCAGGTTGTATCTTGATCAAAATATGATTTGCGACTATAACAGGTACTTCTTTACAGAATTATAATCATTCGAAACATTAATACTTACATCTTTCTTATGGAAAATTTCTTAGGGAAAAAATCTAACTTAAAGATTCTATTCTAATGACTATAATTCTGTAAATACATGTATGTATATTATAGTCGCGAATCATATTTAATCAAGATACAACCTGACACTGACCTGCAAATTACAAAAAACGTAAGAAAATTTTAATTATCCACCTTAAATAAAAAAATTGTCCGTGGTCCTTTCCGAAACTAAACTATAGTACTATTATAACTCAAGAACGGCGGGACCGTTTTTTATGAACTTTGATTTGTGGGATTTGTCTTTACCCCGAATTGCAGAATAACTATTAAATCGGCCTTCACTTTTAATTTTTTTTTTCTACAGGCAGCTCGCACGAATTGGCACATTTTAAATTTTATGCAATACTGTTTACTGGTAAAGTTGAGGAAAATAGGTAGCTCCATTTCAAGTAATGATCAAAGTCACCAAGGTTTTCAAAGTCATCTCGTTTTACCGGTACACAATATACGTACATATATAAATTGACGATTTTGCACTAACAGTATCTACAAATAAACACCTCCCAATTTTTATAGCACAGCGGAAAAACCACAACGGTATTTTAATACCGAAATAAAGATGGAAACCAAAAAAATAGTTTCGCTGCCATCCACCCCGATACGAATATCCCACCCCCAACATTCGCATACCACATTGCGTGTCCCACCACTTTGATTAAACAAGAAAAAAAAAATGGAGTTTCGTCACGATGAAAATGAAAAAATACCCACCCCATGGGGTGCCACCCCGCATTAAATTTTAGGGCTAAAGCAAATCGAAGATTTATAAAAAAAAACTTTATGTAATTGTGCTGAGGTTTGTGGAAAAATTGGCATAGATAATCGTGTTGATTTCTGACGTTTAAATAGTTTGGTGTATAGGTTTTTGTTAATCGTTGTTTAACTTCCGTTCAACACAATTTCTAAACGTTGACAATTATTATGGAGTTTCAATCGTAGCGGTTTCATGTATTTGTAAAAAACAGGACCTTATTCCCCTAAATAATCTACGTACAATTTTTCCTTCTGATAATGTTCTTTGTGTTTATTGTGTACTAGCTGCGTCCCGCGGTTTCACCCGCATAAGTTTCGATTCCGTGGAAATATCCGGATAAAAAGTATCCTATATGTTAATCCAGGGTGTCAGCTACCTCCATACACAATTTTCTCAAAATTGGTCCAGCCGTTTGAGCGTGAAGAAGTAACAAACATATGAACACACACAAACACACACTCACAAACTTTCGCTTTTATAATATTAGTGTGATCAGATAAAAGGTTACTGCCGCCCATCTTCGTGACGAAAAGCTTGTGGCCTTTTTTATACGCCTACACTGTCCAACTACTGAGCAAAGGTTTTGGGGGAGGCCCAAAACCTTCCAGTCTTCCTTTTCTAGAGCCTCCTCGATCCAACCCTTGCGGTACGCGTCTGCTGCGGCGCCGTGTATCCTCAGGCACCTTTTTTTGTTTTGGAGGATGGGACATCATCAAATTAATGTCCCCCCCACTCTGGGTGGAGCGGAATCCGAGTGTCAGACTCTTACTGACTAAAACCCACCCGTGTTCCTTCCTTAGCCCTTTATGTTCCGGGGCAGCGGTAACCCTTTCGGACAATCCCGCTGAATTCTCAGGTACCTACTATGTGGAAACTGTTGCCCAGCAGACACCATGCATGCGGCTGATGATACCCGTGACCATAGTGTCATAATCCTCTTGTCCTTAATCCGATCTATGTAGGTTCGATGCAGCGTGTATTCTTCGTATATTCAGCTCTTATACATCACACTACACCATACAAACATCAATACAACATCTTTCTTTTAAACAATTTTTTTGTCTAAATATTTTGCTTATACTTAATGTTTTCTAATTTTACCCATCTTACGATCTAGCCACTTACGATTTGTAGTAATGATAGCAATGTAATAATTATTACCGAACTACCTGCTAAACATCTTAAAATAAATTTACTAGTTAATTAATTAGTTAGTTCACTGATTAAGTGTATGATTGTTGGAGAATGAGGAAGTCTGACCTAACGTGATACAGTTTTTAGGGTTCCGTACCCATAGTATACAAAACGGAACCCTATTACTAAGACTTCGCTGTCTGTCCGTCTGTCCGTCTGTCTGTCTGTCACCAGGCTGTATCTCAAGAACCGCGATAGCTAGACATTTGAAATTTTCACAGATGATGTATTTCTGTTGCCGCTATAACATCAAATACTAAAAACAAAATAAAATAAATATTTAAGGGGGGCTCCCATACAACAAACGCGATTTTTTTGCCCTTTTTTGCTCGATATCAAAAATGGCAACAGGTGGGCACTTGAAATATTCACAAAATACTCAGTTGTATTTTAACTTTAATAATAAATAAAAAAATTAAAATAAAATAAATATTTAAGGGGGGTGTTCACAAGTGAACCATAGCACCACGGAACCCTAATCCAAACATTGCAATACAGCTAATTTCATCTTAATCGCTAAATCAACGGATCACAACATTTATTGTACAAAGTTCGGATCAGCATCAGCACTTTGTCTGACCGAGTTACGAGAGATAGCTGCATCAACAACATCACACATGGATGACGGAAGGCACACACACTAAACAAGCATCTATGTGTATTTAGTTTATAATTAGTATATAAGATGTAAACTTTGTAAATAAAATTAGTCATCAAGCTGGAGTCGTGTTTGATTCCTCTCCGTCGAGTTACCCCTCACTGTGGCCAAGACACCTTTAGCCATCAGTACGATCGATCCTGTGAGTCTGTGGGATCGGCAGTGAGATATCCACCTCCTGTGTACATTGCACCTGGTACACTTACCTTGCCTTCCTACCCGCTCCGGTCTGTTGCCTTAGGTCGCTGGTAACAGGCTTTCCTGCCCACACAACAGTACTAGTACGTTGTGTTATGGTTTGTACGTTAGGGCTAGGGCGTTAGGGCTGATAGGGTACTAGGGCTAGTCAGACAGGTAGGCATTGAATTGTAAGAGCTAGGTTGTAGGCGTTAGGGGCTTAGGGGTAGGAACTTAGGTCGTTATTGCCTCTATCTAGCCACTCTGTGTTCATAGGGAGCGGCAGTTGTAGCACACTCAATAAACAACTAGCAGCTGTCTGTGTGCACAGGGGGCTCCCATACAACAAACATGTTTTTTCGGCGTTTTTGCCTTGTGGTACGGAACCCTTCGTGTGCGAGTCCGACTCGCACTTGGCCAGTTTTTACTAGTGCGGAGGTCAGTGTGAATTACTCTCTAACAATCCGTCATTTATGTTATTTTTATTTTTTGATTTGTTTAATTTTATATATACGTATTATATCTTCCTAAGGTTGTTATTGTGCAGCTAGAAATAATAGACACGTTCTTCCTTCCTCCATTTCTCCTTCTTCCCCATAGGAACCCTGACAACCGATTCCCACCCACATAATTTTTCGGTCAAACGGCGCAATTTCCTGACGCAATCCTTTAGTCAATTTTCATTTTCAAAGGCTTCCTTCAGAAATCTAAGATTACGCAAAATGTAAAATGTAATGAAGCGAGTTCTACCAATCATCGTTTACCTGTTAGGGGTTGTAACCGCTGCGACCCCCGGGGGGTGCAATTTTTGCGACCCTCACTGGCACGGAACTAATGCTTGATAATTATCAATTAGCTGGCTCGATTTTGTCTTTCTTTCATGATTTTATTTCTCTAGAGATGTTGTAACACGTGATTCAGTTGGTTAAAAAAGAAATTAGCATTTTAACCTAAGTTCTATTCAAATTTATGTGTCCAATTGATGTTATTTTAAGTTAAACAAATATCAACTTTTTTTAGTGGTAATTAAGTTGTTTACAAGGTGGTATATTTTTCCGAAGAAACTCATTATGTAAGAGTCAAATATATCCTCTCCGCTACTGAAATCTGAAACAAAAATAAACATATTACCTACTTAATATTGCATCTAACCAGAAAACTTTGGTGTCGTATACAACGTTATTTTTAGTATAATTATGCGAAACCTGAATATAGTTTGTTCAGAATAAGTAATTAAATCGATTCCAATAATTTTTACCCCATGTTATATTTTGTCCCAAAAATATTTAAAAAAGCTTAAAAGTTGGGCACCGACACTACGTAGGTTATCCAATCTCCGCGCTGAACGGTTAGGGACCTAGGTACTATTATCAATGAGCGCAAGACAGCGCGGAGCGGGTGAGCATGTTTTTGTACGGACAAACAGGTAACTTAACAAGCTTATAACTTTGTGCTTTTTCATGATACAGTTTTGAAATTTTGTACATAGATTCTTTACATAAAAATACTAGACACGTGTTTCTGGTTTCGCATATACTAAAACTAATGTTGTTTAAATGCTGGTAGAAAATCGGTCATTAAAAAAACAAACCAGCACGCTGATTGCGTAACACACTATCAAACAGAATCTGAATCAGTTAGAAGAATATCGCTAATCCATTGCGTCATATGTTCGAAAAAACTGTTTGTCAACAAGATAAAAAACGCAATGAATGTTGTTGAACTGTCAGAATGAAGGCCATTGCTACTGTTAGTGTTTTACGCAATTACCTTGCTGATATAGTAAAGCTAGGTAATACTGGAACATCGTCACCAGTTAGAAAAAAAACTATCCCGTATAGACGTCAAACTCTTTCACGGCATCCTTTTTCTGGACCTGTTGCACGAGATTGAAATTGAATTTTGACTGACATGTCAACGCCTAGTTTTACTATTTTTAGTCAACCCTGAATGTTGACACAGTTGGATTTTAATATCGATATATCCTGGTATACTCGACATGGAATAGGGTTGGCAGATGTCACATCGTGTCATCATGTCATGTCATGGCATAAGTTATTTAAGATGGTGAAATACTTAAACACATGAGGCGTATAGTTGAAAACCTCGCTAAAACTTTTTTTTCACAGAATGTTCACAAACAAAAAAAAAACGCTTTAAGAATTTATACTTCACACAACGGTTTACAAACAGATGTATTATTGTGAACAATTGACTGATTATGTAATTTAATTAATAATATGGGCATAGTGAGGTCTCTAAAGCAGAATAAAATCTGTTATAGAGGGATTTGCCAGTGACACTCATTTTTGGCGGGAATTGCGAGTGAAATGTCGGTTTATATCGGGTTTTGCTATTGACCTGTCAAATTATGTCGGGTTTTGACATTTCGTATGACACAATGTGATACGAATGCTGTGCTGTGATTGGACGATTTCATTATATCGGCTTTTGCAATTCACACGAGTGATATGTCGGGTTCTGCTGCGAATATTGCATTTAAATTGTCGCTTTCGTAAGGTTTTAGTGGGTTTAGCTCAAAAACGAGCCTTGTAACTGTAAGAGATTTTTTTTTTCATATTGCATTGTTAACTCATTTTCATCCGACCCCAACATAGTTCAGCCGAAAGACGTTCACTGCTGGACATAGGCCTCCCCCAAGTTGGGGGGGGGTTTGCCATAGTTGGGAAAAACTAGGCAGATGATGATTGTTAACTCATTTTCAACCAAAACCGTTTTAGCGTGGTTTACAACTAGACGTCTCACATGTCTTCGATTTTTTGTTCTAGGACATGCCGGTTTCCTCGCGATGTTTTTCTTCACCGTTTTGAGAGCTGTGGTGACGAAATTATTTATTTTGTGATCATATTAATAGATACAAAAAAAAACAGAATCTATCGATAAAAAAAATTAATTAACAGCTCTATACAATTCCATCAGCAGTGAGCGATCAGTTTGATTAACGCCAATCTTTGCTGCGATTGAGATGTTTTTAAAGGAATTTTATATTAAACGGCTTGTTAACGAATTGTTTAAATTTAACCGTTCGTGCGTTAACCGTTCAAAGCACTGTATTGTTTATTTTGTAGATAAAAGTAAAAAGGATGTGTTATTTTGTCTCTGGTATTATTTAAAAGTGATAAAGAAAGGGCAGAGTTCTTTGTATTTTTTTATTACAATTGACCAATGATTGAGGTATTTTATGTATCAAATTGAAAATGTCAGTACAAATATTGTCATTTAGATGCAATAATTGAACCTGACAATTAGTTTAATGTGTAGCTTATTTACTACTATTTGTCGTGACTTTTCTTGTATGAGAGGAGGTTCTGTTTTGCTTGCCCTACAGGCGCGAGGCGGGCCAATGGACGCTGGTGTAAGTCACCCATGTTTTCCATTCCATGTACACACCTATATCCTGTCAAAAAATAAATAAAATTGAAATGTCTGCTTATGACCTTCTAAACACCATAACAGAAAAGGTGGAGTGTCCGATTGTGAGGCACTGGAATAAGGTGCATAGTTCTGGTGTTATCCTATTTAATGTTAGATAGATAAATGAAGATCAAACAAATAAATTAATTAATAAGTAGTTTTAAGGTACGGTACTAACATAGTTTTTAAGCCTTTACTAATAATTGTATATGGAATTATGTTCTGAAATAAATTATTATTATTTTAATGTCAAAATAACAAACTGCTTTTTACAAAATGCATATTTTAAAAAAAATGTCTGTCTGTATGTTTGTCCGGCTAATCTCCTAAACGGGACTTTCACTGGCGGATAGCTGATGTTACAAAGAGTAATATATGCTACTTTTATTTTAGAAAACTAATTAGTTTAGAGACACATTATTGTTTTCCGATATCCAAACGGTCGAGGTCACGGGCACAGCTAGAGTAAAATATTCATCTTACCTGCCTAGCCTTTTCCCAACTATGTTGGGGTTGGCAGAATCAGAAACACGATGAAAATAAGGAATAAAATGTGGAGCGAAGAAGAAATGTCAAATGTGGGACGAACTTTGTGAGGTCTAAAAAGTTATACTTAAGAACATTTTCAAAATGTCATAGTTAAAAAAAGATAACTGGAAATCTCTGTTTCTATTGAATATTTAAAATCGGTCTAATTTGGCTGTAACACTATTTTTCGAAAATGTTCTTATGTAAGTTTTTAGACATGAAACGAATAAAATGAATGAATGAAGGAATGTTCGAAAAACAAGGGCTTGAAAGTTTGTATGAAATGCCGTACGGCGTAAACGCTCTTAAGGACAGGTTGTTGTGCCGCAGCCTGGGAGAGGCCTATCAAGGTCATAAGCAAGCCCATTCAGCAATAAAAAAATAAAATGAGAAAAGAGGTTTTTCTCCTGCAGTAAATTAAACTTTCCATACCAAAAATCACCATTATCGTAATCTTTGTAAGTAGATTACCTACCCAATTCTCTGAATAGGAACCACAGGCCAATGAAAAATTAATGAAAGGCGCATCACAGTCGAACTTATGCTAAGTACTCGATAAATCTCCCCCCCAAGGCGGTTTCCTCCCAATTTATTCTT
This sequence comes from Mesoligia furuncula, assembly GCA_916614155.1. Taxonomy (NCBI): domain Eukaryota; kingdom Metazoa; phylum Arthropoda; class Insecta; order Lepidoptera; family Noctuidae; genus Mesoligia; species Mesoligia furuncula. The sequence continues at coordinate 23,535,754 of OU744808.1, forward strand.
TCTGCTCGGCCCCTTAATCCTGTTATTAATGGTATTTTGCCTCCCCCACAGATGTGTGCAGGAACTGTCTATGGGATGAGATAAGTAGCTTTTTAGTATCGGGAATCATCTGCAATAGGGTAGAGCAAAAAATATCCACAAGCTGTACCCAATAGTAATCGTCGTCGTCGTTTCAGCCGATAGACGTCCACTGCTGGACATAGGCCTCCCCCAATTTTGGGAGGGTTTGCCGTAATCGCCACGCTTGGCAGGCGGGTTGGCGATCGCAGTATGGTGTGATGGTGGAATACATAGAGAACGCTGCTGCCCATTCTCCGGTACGACCCTTAGTCGCCTTTTACGACACCCACGGGAAGTAAGGGGTGGTGGTATTCTTTAAGTCCGGCACCACACAGACTATGCCAATAGTAATAATTATATTGAAAATAAAACATTTATTTCAGGTTAGAATGGCCTAATGACTAACTGCTTTACTAACAAATATAAAGTATAAAACAAAACTTGTGTAAATGAATATACTTAGCTTAAAACTATGTTAGTAGCACTTCTCTAGCTTATTCAATATTTTTTTTAAAGATTTTGAAAAGAATTTAAAAAATAATATCTTAAACTATAAGTAGATTTTGGTATAAATCATACCTATAACACATAAAAAATAATTAAATTATAAGTTATAATAAATTAATTAGCTGTCCGGTTTCTGCTTATTATTTTTCTGTGTCCAAAAATAATAATGATTTTTGTTTTCCATTCGTGATCTTTGTCAATGATGAAAAGACTGAAGGTCTACACGAAAACACCTCAAAATCGTGAAATGGATTCCTAAGTCAAGCTTAGCCAAAAATCAAAATCGAAATATTTTACTAACAACTTTTATTTTCAGATATTCGAGGAATAAAAATGACGTTTGACAGATTTTGTATTAAATAACTGTCAAAATTTCAAAAATATTCCTCGAATAAAGTTATCAGATGAAGCTATCAGGTGATCATGATGAAAAATCAGCTCATAAACCTACATGGGCACTTGAAACGTCAGAAGCTAGGTGCACGGTTCCAATTGCTCGTTTCCTATGAAGAAGAGCCGGCAATAAACTTCACGATTATACTTTTAAAAATAATTGGCTGTTACAATGTTTCCAAATTACATTGTTAACGGGTAGAGGAGGAAAGTGTAGCCTACGTCACGCTACGCTTCGCTACGAAAGTACTACGCAAATGATATCATTATATTGGTAGGACATCGCTATGAAACCAGGCATATTGTTGTTTTTATTTTATTTAGGGAATTTAGTGCAGTACAACTAGTTTTTACGTTAGTCATTGTTTTTACGTTAGTCATAGTTTTAAATTGTAAGTTAAGTTAATTTTATGACCACGCTATCGCATTTCGCTCTGTTGTATACAAGCCGAATGCTGCTAAAAGGCGTAGATACTACGAAGTATGTTCAACTCGCGGATGTAGAACGGCCCTTGCTCAGCGTCATTATGATGTTATATCTAGCCATTTATATAATAAATTAAATAAACTATGCACCATTGCTCCCATGTGCCTAAATGAATGTAAGACCAAGGTCTCAAGGTGGCTATTGACACTGAGTTATGATGGGACTGAAGACCTACTACAAGTCTAAATCGCATGCCTAATATAGTTAATAAAGTCATATATTTATATTTATACAAGATTGTATAAACGCAGGTTTGTACTATTGTATATTTTATGTCTGTCTAAATACATACATACACATAGGTACTTTAATAGCAACATCTATGCATTTACGATTAGGTAGTTATCGTAATAATAATTTACTGTGCTCGTCCTACAACTACCGTTAAAGTATGTTCAATTATAGGCGAGGACGCTGGCACCCTAAACACAAGTTAAATCATACTTTGGGTGCCAGAGTTCATCGAAATCTCTCTATCCCTTAGTTGTAACGTTGCATAGTGTTTAGATAAGTGTTTTTGTACAACGGAAGTTAATAAAGAAACTTTTTTTTTTTTATTAGGTATGCACCTGTAATGATAGTGGTAGGGAGATTTTAATAAATAAATAAATATTATTATAACATATATACATACAACATAAAATGACATCACGCCTAGAGAGAGATCCGTGGCTAAATAATAACAGCCGCACAGGTCGATCGATCAGGGTAAGCTACGCTTGCCGCGGTTGGTCTGTGGTGCCTCGGAAAGCACGTTAAGCCGTTGGTCCCGCTGTCATTCGTGGACCTTTGACAGTCGTTACGGGTAGTCAGAAGCCCGAAAGTCTGACAACCGTCTTACCAATGGGTATCGTATTACCCAGTAACTGACTTGTGGAGGTCAGTTAGGCAGTCGCTCCATGTAAAATACTGGTATTCAGCTGCATCCGGTCAGACTGGAAGCTGAACCCAACATAGTTGGGAAAAGGCTAGGCAGATGATGAACATAAGATCACGCCTGTACGACACAAAGGGCTGGTGGTGGTGGAGGTGTATACTACACCCACTTTTCAGTTACAGCTTCATCATAAGAGCTAGTTCTCAATTTAGGATTAAAAACTACTATAGAAAGTGCAATCATTACAATTATTATAACCATTGTCTAACGAGACTGAAAAAGTATCTACTGAACATTAAATTGAACAAAAATATTCCTTAAACGATAATACGAAATTTTTTACAAAAAAAAAAATAACACAACGGGTCGAAAATGAGACAGAAGCACTCTCGCAAACGAAGGGAACAGTACCTAGAACATCTCATATAAAATTTATTTCAAATAACAACCAATTTCGCTTTTGACCCACCCTGGCGCGTTATTAGGAAAATGTATAATACAATTGTCGTACAAAACATTTCAAGGGATAAACACCCTTATGAACAAGCAATAAAGAGGAAAATCGTGGAAAAAAAAGTCAAGGTGGAAAAAACAAAAATATTTCCGACTGACTACTTATCAACATTGCGTTTATTGAAATGAAATATAAAGCGAAAAACAGAATACTGAAATTGGTCTAAAGGTGACGTGTTACAGTGTCGGACAAAAAAATATACCATCCTTAGCTGTACTACGTATGTCCTATGTACCATAAATAACGTCAAGCTAAAGAGCCAAGAACACATCGTGAGGAAACCAGCATGTCCTCGAGTAATTGATTCAAAGACATGTGACTTCTCCTAAACCGCACTCGGCCCGCGTGGTGCATTACGGCCCACTCCCTCTCACCGAAAGGAGGCCTGTGTCCCATCGGTGCTTTGCAATCTTCAAAACAGGGCAACTTACTAATTATCTGGCCACTGTGTTAACAAAGCTATATCTCGTCTCTTCAAAGGGACTCCAATGCAAAATTATAATGAGCTCTTAAATGTCTTAATAACAATAATAATCCATTTATTTCAGGCAACGCAGGCCCATAGATAAATACCTCAACCTAAAAATACATATTTTAATTATAAAAACTAACTATTGTGCACGAAGTGATGACTGTGTCGGCGTCGTGTAATTCCTATTGATGTGACCATGATAATGCGCTCTTTATTATTGAATAGATAAAAAGCTACACTTATTTTACAGCGCTTTTTATTCGTAATTTTAGAATAAAATAAAATATTGATGGCAGTTTAACAAAATAAAAAACATAAAGTCGGTACATGCTTTAAAATCTTTACAACAACTGTGTTTTAAAAGTATACAATTACCATCGGCCGCCACTGTAAACCGAAGAAAGCAACACGAATTGGCCCTAGGCTGAATTTTAATAAGATGTCACTGCCATAACAAGGGCCTAAGGGAAGCGAAATTTTATTACAACACAAAAACTTTATCAGAGGACAATAACACGCGAAATTACGTTTACATTTAATTGGATCTAATCGACTGGGCTATACGATGATAGGGCGAAAAATTATACCAGAGGGTATTTTTAATTTGACAGCTCGGTTCCTTAAGAGTGTATTAATGTTGAGCCAATTAAGAGTTTTTAGATTTTTTGAGGTGGGCCGTTTTTTTTGTCCTGCAGTGTAATATTAATTATAGATAAATGGCGTTTGGAGTGACGAAACGATGACTTAATAGGTTTTAATTACAGTGTTATTAAAGCTTTAATTGTTACGTAATTGGTGTTTAATTTAATTTTAATGGCGTTAATATTGATAGTCTAAGAAACTGTTTTTTTCAATTTTATACTGACATGGGTTTTTAATAATATTGTAGTTGCAGTATTCGTTTTAAAATAGAGTAATTTCGGAGTACTTTTGACCCTTCTTTTAGATTAGGAGAGCCAATTTAAGAACTTATGTTGCTTGCCTGTCGGTCAGAAGACCGACAGGCAAGTCTGTAGAAACAGACTGTACTTCGGAGAGTGTGCTTCAAGCTTCAAGACCTGATCCCACCATCGCCCTTTTACCATCGGGACAACCAGACGTACTGCAGCGTACCATCCGCACACACGAGTCGTACTCAGCGCTTCTCCTCCACTTTTATTATGCGGACAGCCAAAGTGTGGAACTCTCTGCCGGCCGATCTGTGTTCCCTCCGACATTTAATCCGTCTGCCTTCAAAGCAAGAGTGAACAGGCATCTTCTGGGCACGCTCGTTCCATCATAGACCTCATCTATCGCTTTCCATCAGGCGTGATCGGGGTCGAGAGCGGGCCCATTTAGTAATAAAAAAATAAAAAACTTTATGGTTGACTCTAGATTTTTGTCGGGGTGCATAGAACATTTTACGAAGGCTTGCTGTTTTAGATTTTCGCAAAGAAAACATTACTTTCTCACCTCATACCAATACATATACCTAACTACCTACCACATAAATAAAAAGGTGAAGTGTGCCTCACAGTCCCACATCACCCTAATATTTATGATTTCGCGTGAATATCGATCACAGAGGAGGCAGGGGCACAGCTAACAAGTTACGGCAAGAAGAGTAAAAATAATTTCTGCTTCTACCTACCCCCGTGTTAGCAGTTAGCACGCATCCAATACTTAGAGCGACTTCACTTTTGTAGTATATGTATAAAAGTTAGATAAAAAATCGGATGGTTGGATTATATATTTTTCTGGATCAATCTGGTTCATAGTAAATTGATTAAAACGTAAGTGCATATATTATTTTTTTAATAAAAATTGCGGAAATATAAATAAATAAATGTTTAATCTATGATTTATAACCTTTTACCTATTTTAAATCAAGGTACATAGCTTCGGCTGACATTTAGGCCCTTCTAGATATAATAGTGATGTGAAATTCTGGCTACTCATTGGAGATATGAGTCAAATTATTATCTGGAGGTGCTTCGTGGACTGAGCCTTACAAAAAAAGTTGTTTAGCTACGGTTTCCTAGACAAGCGGTAACCGCCACATGCGGCTGTAATTTCCAAATACAGAGTGTTTTTTACACCTTAATGTCAAATACTGGTAAAATTTACATACTTTTCATGGCGTCCATTATAAATATGATGGAAACGCTCTTCTAGTTGTATTTTAGAACAACAGAATGCATTTGTTTCTTTGTTTTCAAATTATGATTGCTACATTCATAGATACAAACGCTATAAATATTGGTAAAATTCAACCTGTTTCGCTATTACTAATACGTTTGTAAGGAATTACATTAAAAACTTATATAACCGCTCTCTAAATAAAAACCAAAGGGCCTGACTGAAACATCTGGAATTTTCACATATACTACGGCCGCTAACGCGACTTTACCACCAAACGGGGGTAGGGAGGGACAAAATGGATTCTCGCGACATTCGGCAGCCATTACTCCGACCCTCTGTGCCACTCGCGCCCTCTCTCCCCTCGCGAGGCGTGTTTACTAAAAATGCGTTCAATTTTATATGCGGGCTTTATATACGAGGTAGAATGTGCTTTGTACAGGCTCCTTAGTCAAACAGAATAACGAGACGTTTTTATTTGAACGGTGGAAAAAACGCCTCACGGGTCGGCCGAAGGTAAAGCTACGCTTGCCGAGGTCAGTTCGTGGATGGGTTCGACCATCCATTACAGATTGCGAGACCCTTCCGTGCCTCGGAAAGAACGTTAAGCCGTTACTCCCGGCTGTCATTCGTGGATCTTTAACAATCTTTACGGGTCGTCAGAAGCCCGAAAATCTGACAATAGGTCTTAGCAAGGGGTATCATGTTGCCCAGTAACTAGGTTGTGGAGGTCAGATAGGCAGTCGCTCCATGTAAAATATTGGCTGCACCCGGTAGACTGGCAGCCGACCCCAACATAGTTGGGAAAAGGCTAGGCAGATGATGAATGCTTTCTATAGGTTTAATTTGACAATTTTATATATTTTTATTTTTTATTCGATTCTGACATTTTTATAATTTTTATTTTTTTGACAAACTTAATTACTTATTATTTTTAATTGATCACAAACTTATTTTGGGTTTCTATCAGTTTTGAATACAATATTATATTTTATAAGTAATTTTAATGTATGAGTTTGAAACTATGGACTAGAATTATGTCTGAAATAAATAAATTACTATAGGCTTTTAGTCAAACAGAATAACGAGACAGTTATTTGAACGGTAAAAAAAACGCGTGGCTAGGTAAATAATAACAGCCGGGTCGAGCGTTTTAAAGAAATGGCACTATTTGTATTCAAAACCTAGCGATTAATCCAACTTCACGACCAGCGGCGTAATTCCGTAACACACGTAACAGTAGGAATAACTTTAATTTTTTCGACTCCTAAGATACAGGTCTGCGTACCTAGTTTAGGAGCCCGGAAAACTGACAAAAAATTTAAACTTGGTAGTACAACCCACTGTTTCCATACGCTATGTATACTGTGTTGTTATTATTTTTTATTAAATAATCTAATCGGACGAATGGATGGCCCCTATAACACAGGATTTTCCTAGCATCGGGGTCATTATTCACAAAAATTGAGCACAAATGTATTAACAAAATAATGTAACATGCATTGTATTTCTTCTTTTTGCTAAATAAATTATTATTATTATTTATTATGTACTAATAAACTTATTATTATTATTATTTTGTCAGTTCAACAACATTTATTACGACATTTACGTTGTAGCATAATCAGTCTCTATCAGTCTATATGATGTTCCCACTGCTGGGACACAGGCCTCCTCTCTGTAAGAGGGAGTGGACCATAAACCACCACGCGGGCCCAGTGCGGGTTGGTAGATGTCACATCACATGTCTTCGAATTTTTGGTTCTAACCAAAGTCATTTTGAGTCAGCGGCGCCAAACAAGCAAATTAATTAATTACGTAAAGCGCGATGGGCGGCGGCGGCGCCGACCCAAAATTACTTAAGTAGGTATACTTACTTTAGTTTAAGAACTTAGTTATTAAGGTTAAATAAAAAAAGATTATTATTATTTTGCTTTTCAGTTTTTTCGGCGGTTTATTTTTTTTTTATTACCTTTCATTTCCAATTTTTATCACTTTACATGATATTCACTAGACAATTTCACTCACCGATCTTAAAACTTAGGTGACTTCTTAGAAATTGGATCTCACGAAAAATTTTTTTTGTGTGATGAGTCCACATAAAAAAATCTTTCATGAGATCTAATTTCTAAAACGAATAATTAATACACAGACACGTCTTCCACAAATCACTATCAAACACTCAATGAGGTTGACATTTAACCCTTTCGATGCGGACCCAACTATTTTATCCCAGTTTTTTTTTTTATTCCAACCACAATGAATTCCAGTTTTTATGCGTTTACCTTTAGTCGGGACAAATTGCAGACGGTTCGTCTTATAAATATTCTAGCGGTTAAATAAAGGGTAGGGACTGCGCTTCCGAAACTTTTTCGCTCCAAACTTTATTAAGACCTTTTGTTTTCTGTTATGAAAATGTACTTTATAAAGAATGACGCTTTAAGGATTACAGGAGTGCAACCTACTTTTTGGTTTGTTTTTAGGTGAAGTAATAAGTTTAATTTATGACGTCTGTTGGGAAGCGTGCATTTTTTGCGCTGTTATATTTGTTTGACTTGTCTCTCTCTTCACAAAAATTAATTTGTAATATTAAATAGCTGTGTGGATTGTGTTGCTTTTATGCAATTTATTCTTGGATATGCGAAAGCGACAGAGTTTCTCTTACAACTTGTATAATTCGAATAATATTAAAAAGTTGTTTAGAAATAAATGTATATCTGAAAATAATCCCTGCAATTCGTTATGTTATTTTATATATCTCGCGTATTGTTTTATTTAAACGTTTCTGAATGTTTGGAAACGATGACCGTACTTTTATTAATGGGAATGAAATCTCAAGCAATGAATGAATGGAACTTAAATTGAAACCTGTTCTTTGAAAAGATGAATTGATGTGAGTTCTCTCTGTAGTAGTTCATTACTATCGTCATTCGTAGTAATTTTATTTTTACTCAACCGATCAATAAAACTCGAATCCACTCCGAATTAATTTAATCCTCAAATTCTGGGTAAATATCTGAAGACTAGTTTGTTATTATTTTCTACTCTGTGTCTAATAGAATTTAAAAAATACGTTTCTTGCCCCGACTAAGGGCTAATACCTACTTAAATGATTAATAAAAAGTAAAAAACTATGATATTAAAAAGAAAAAACTGTCACTTCTCTTTCATTACAAGTGATGAACATTGGACATAATTGTTGCAATTACCACGCCTCTAAACTGTCCACTATCTCATAATCTAGTATTATTTTCGCTAAAATGCCATTAATTCACTTACAAAATGCATAATTCAGACGGATGAAGTTATAAAAATTTTAAAAATACGGTTTTATCACCTGCAAAATCGCTCATGCGCACCTCGCATTTAGTTGTTATTATAGCTTGATGTTCTTAAGCTGACTTTTTTCTACTTTACTATAATAAAAATAAAGTTCGTATTCACACATGTTATTGAAAATTGACTAGTTTTTGCGCATTTATTGATGGTTTTTTATGGTTAATTTAGCAATTTATTTAACACAAATGGTAGGTAGTATTGAATTAATTGTATTAATATTGACGAGGAGGCTTCAGGTATCACTGTGAGTGTTAATATTGCAGACATATTAAAGACATTTTGCTTATAACAAACAATTAAGAGCGTTTACGCCGTGCGCCATTTCATACAAACTTTCAAACCCTTATTTTTCGAAACGAATTAACCGATTTTGATGAAACTTCATACGCATAAGCAGGATACAAAGGTCTAAAAAGTTAGTAGAGAACATTTTCGAAAAATAGTGTTACAGCTAAATTAGACCGATTTTAAATTTTACATAGAAACAGCTATTTCTAGTTATCTTTTTTTAAATAAGACATTTCGAAAATGTTCTCTACTAGACCTTTGGATCCTGCATATGCGTATGAAGTTTCATTAAAATCGGTTCATTAATTTCGAGAACCACGGGCTTGAAAGTTTGTATGAAATGCCGTACGGCGTAAACGCTCTTAAGTTCTACTTTCTGAGTGCTTTTCCGTTTGTTTTCTATGTACAATAGTTATTTTAACAAGAATTTAAGTGTAACACAATCCACTATTCATGTTAATTCATTCTAAATCTCACACTTTTAATGACATGATAGCTATCAAGAACACCTTGTTAAAATGAAGTAAAACGTATAAAATTGAGATGATTACCTACCCACAATCTCTGTAGTAACAATAGTAACATAAATTTTACCGTATTAAAACGTCGTGGGTCCACATGAACAAAAACCAAAATAAATTCATTGTGCCAAAAACATCTGTTACGATGGCAACATTGCTTTACGGATTTAAATAAAAGGCACAAATGCTTCGAACAAAAAACTTATTAACATGTGAACGCGTAACTGTTATAATTTCGCATTGTACTCGCATAAAATAATCACAGGAGGCTCTTAAAGGAAAAAAATCGTTTAAGAAAAAAATATGCAAATTACGGCAGCATCATAAGGGTTAGCCGGCGACCGTGTCGAAATGTGTTGTTATTTCGAATAATTATTTTCATATTTACACTTTTGTGTCGTTTTGGGGTATTCGTTTTTGGTTTTACGTGTTTTTTAGGGTTCCGTACCTAAAAAGGAAAAAAACGGAACCCATATAAGATCACTGCCTTCGTTGGCAGTCTGTCTGTCCGTCGGTCAAGACACTTTTTCTCTGGAACGCGTGAAGTAATCAAGTTGAAATTATTACCAAAAACTCAAGGGTGTAGTCTCTTGAAGCAGTGCAAAAGTCAAACTTCTAAGTCAACACAATCAATACGGGCGTTTATGTTCCGGAATCAAAACCTATAGGGTACTTCCCGTTGACCTAGAATCATGAAATTTGGCGAGAAGCAATGTCATTTAGCACTAGTAAAGGGAAAATTCCGAAAACCGTAAATTTGTAGATACATTAAAATTTGAAAAATTCCGTGTTAAACTATTTACATACCTACAAATTTGTACGGCACCCTCAGGGCGCGAGTCCGACTAGCACTTGACCGGTTTTTTGTTATAAAAACATTCTAAACACCTATTTGTATTTTTTGTGATATTGACCATGGGATTTTGGCATTGCATTTTAAGAGGACTACATGATTTAAACGCGGTCACTGTCGGACTGCATAGAAAAGAAAGAGAAGCGCGATGACACAATGCCGGTAATTTATTGCAAAATATGAAGCAATTACCTATTTACAAAAACTATCCATCACTGAATGCAGTTTGGCATTAGAAATTTAGTGGTATATTTTTAATTATAATTAAAATTATTAATGAAGGGATAAACTGCTTTTAAAGACAATTAAGAGGTTGTATTTGAAGATTTTTTTGATGCATTAATGTATGTTTAATTATGATTTGAGTTCCATCACTATATTAAAATAAGACTTGAAAATATACATTTCTTTTTGGCCAAATTATATAAGCTTTTAGAGTACACAGCTTTTAAAAAAACAAGTTTTTGACCGTTCTCAAGAAATCTCCGGCTTAAGAACCATCCTCCAATTTTGCTGTGCCCGAGCCGACATGGTCGACAATGATCATGGCTTTGTTCCTCTCCTACTTTGGGCCCAACAGCATCCTCAATGATCATGGTTCTGTAAACCCAAAACCGAAGTTCACAATGTAGAATGCAATAAATATATTGATTAAGTTTTTTTTTTTCAGATGGGAAATCATTAAATGATCCCTCCCGCTCTGGGTGGAGCGGAAGGGAGTGTCAGACTCTTACTGACTAAAACCCACCCAAGTTCCTTCCTTAGCCCTTTATATTCCGGGCCAGCGGTAACCCTTTCGGACAATCCCGCTGACCCGGCAGGCCTCGGCCCTAAGGGGACCCTTCTCTGCTGCTGACATCTCTTTGAGGCGGGCGTGGAACACGTACGCGCCGTCCGGCACGGCTGATCGGACGGTGAGCTACCCATTACTCTCCGCCAGCAGGCCCGCGCCTACGGTGGCCGGGAGTCGTCCCGTGGCTATTGATTAAGTATTGAGAACCGATGGTGATTGGCATAAGTACCTACTTATAATTTTATATAATTTACCTTTCGGAGCAGTGGTAGTCCAGTTGTAGCGGTCGCGACTTAGGTACGAGTTGTAGGTCGTAGGTTCGAACCCAGACAGGCGCTTTACTTTGTGTAAATCATCCATCACCACTGCTCTCAAAACGATAAAGAAAAACATCGTAAGGAAACCGGCATGTCCTAGAACCAATAATTCGAAGACATGTGACATCTACCTACCCGCACTGGGCCCGCGTGGTGGATTACGGCCCACTCCCTCTCACTGAGAGGAGGCATGTATCCCAGCAGTGAGCAGCAGTCAAGCTATCTTTCCGATTTAAGATTCACACTATGATGAACATGTAGATAATCTGGCAGACTCCAGGGGATCAGCAGAGAGTGTGCTATCTATATAATTATATTGAAATAATTATTAACGGCTGAATATAATTTAGTTACTAGACTTAGACTCCTAGTGAAAGGGCTCGTCCAGGAGAATATTTCAATTACCATTAAATTAAAATAATTAAGTAATATTATACTAAAATATATTGCAAAAAGTCACGCACTGCTGTGACTCATGTAACTCAAGGTTAAAAACTCCAGTTCGCATAATTATACATAGACTAGCTTCTGTCCGCGACTTTGTCCGCATGAAATTTCTTGTTCCGCCATCCCACCGCGTCACATCGCATCGCCCGCACTTTTATTGCACTATTATTGCGTTTTCACTTAGCGTTCTTTCTGAGTTTTTTCTTTTTTGCTCGACTCCATAAGGGGCTTACAGGACCTAAACGCACGTAAGTTTTAGAAAAAATAAAAAATATAATTATGATCGACTGCAGTAAACAAAATCAGAAAAATATATGATATTTTTCAGGATAGGTAGATAGTGTGTTGAAAATATAATACAACTAATTTGATACGATAGAAGAAAAAACATGTAGGTAGATACCTCTAAAAACTTTCTTTTTACAATAAAAACCATACTAATATACATACAATAATTATGATTTTTTGTCTGATTATTCTACAAGCAACATACAAAAAAAACTAGTGATTTAATTGTTTTGTCCAAACAATAGATTTTTTGTAAATAGATAATTGCTTAATATTTTGCAAAAATTACCAGCGTTGTGTCATCGCGCTTCTCTTTATTTTCTATGCAGTCCGACAAAGACCGCGCTTTAGGTCATGAAGTCGCCTTAAGGGTTCTTCAGCTCTATAGCTTTCCCCGAGAATTGAGCTATCGAATACAAATATAATTTTTCAAATCCGACTCCGTCTGTTCCAGAGAATAGCGCGTTGAAACAAACAACCAAAAAAACAATCATCCTGCTTTATTTCTTAGTATAGAGTATCTAATACATATAACTTTACTTTCATTCAGTCAGTCAGTCAGTTTCTTCTTATATTTATACATTACTTTAGCTTCCGCCCACGGGTTCGCCCGCGAGCTATGTCGATAAAAACTAACCTATGTCCTTCCCCGGGATGCAATCTATCTCTCTGCCAAATTTTATCGAAATCCGTTCAGTGGTTTAGGCGTGAAAAGGTAACATACTGACAGACACAGAAAAGGTTACTTACTTTCGAATTTATAATATTAGTATGGACTAGTGTAGATTGTTTCACAAATAGGTCCTTTTTTTATGTGCGTGTGGTGTGAGGGCCACTTTGTTAAAACTCCTTGAAAATGTGCTTAGGATTTAGTGAACATTCCCAAAGAATTGTGAAAGTTGGAATCAGATTTTGTGAAAGTCTAATAACCGAGTTATAGACTGTAAAGTTGGGCCCTCAGTTCTCACATAGAGGATTGAGGGCCCACCTGAAACTGATAAACTATGGACACTACAGAAAAAGTCTTTATGCCAAAATCTGAGCTAATGCCAAACAAAATTTGTGAAAACAAGATATTATCTCAAAACACTGTCCTACTTTGTATATCTTCGTACAAATTGGGCCCTCAATTCTCATACACGTAAAAGTTTATTACGCAAATAAAATGAAATCATTAACTTACAGCTACTGTTTGAAATTCTATATGCTACTAAATAAATTGTGAAAATTTATGAAAGCAAGAACAGGTCACCACTTTTTGTTGTTTGAAAGTTATCCCTCAGTCCTCCATTTCTTTTGTTTTCGATCTAATACGCTTATCGTATGAAAGATAAGACAAATACAAAATTGTCTCTGTATGTGAAAAAAATTGTGCAACAAATGCGATACCAGAAAGAAATTAAAAGACCCTGGCCTTTATTGTATAAGAAAATCGAGTTTTATTTTTATTCTCTGAATTAGCAAATAGGGTGACCACAATTTCTTTTACATTGCAGTAAAGATTAGTAAATATAGAGTATAGGTTTTAATAAACTTTCTTAGATTGTTCGCTTATTATCGTCATAGCATTTGTACTCGAGTTTCGTGATAAAAAAAAATATCATTTCGGAATTCGAATGGTCACAAAAAAAAATACTGTTACCCAAATCATTTTTGCTTCAAATATCGTTCGTTCTGAAATAACTAATGACAATAATCAAATAATTTATTTATTATTTTTATAAAGGCTTTTGCCCAGCCATGGGACAATGTAGGCTAAATATAATCCTAACTAATATTATAAATGTATTATATAATTGTTGTTTACATAATATGTACAATATTATAGTTGTAATATTTAGTGTAATTACTAAACAATATCTTATGATAGTGCAGCGGAAGTTGTAGGTAATATAAAGCATTTAGGCGAGTTTTATGAAACAGTTGTAGTGAAGAATAAACATAATAATATTTTTTTAATACGCAAATACATCTTCGGTCTAGACACTCGATCGTCTTCGGTCAAGATATCCAACATTCAAGGTAAGTTTGTTTTGATATATAGCTAAATAGTACTTAGATAGTCAGTCTAAGAATTGTTTAATTCAATTTCACCTATTTATAAATTGTAAAGTTTTTAAAATAAAATATAATTATTTCATACTCCAGAAAACATCTTTGTTATAGTGCAAGTACCTACCTAGAATTAAAAAAATCATCCAGGAACGCACTCCTTTATTAGGTACTAGCTTCTGCCCGCGACTTCGTCCGCGTGAAATTCGAAAGTCACATGGCTCCATCTATTATCATAATAACGTTATTGTTGTTTTCCTCGGGAACAGCACTTTTTTTCGGGATGAAAGGTTCAGTGGTTTAGGCGTGAAAGCTAGCAAACAAACTTACTTTCGCATTTATAATATTAGTTAGGATTATATTTAGCCTACATTGTCCCATTGCTGGGCACGAGCCTTTATAAAAATAATAAATAAATTATTTGACTATTGTCATTAGTTTTCTCGGAACGAACGATATTTCAAGCAAAAATGATATGGGTTACAGTATTTTTCTATTTGATCATTTGATTTCCAAAATTATTATTTTTTTATCACTTAACTTAAGTACAAATGCTATGACGATAATAAGCGAAAAATCGAAGAAAGTTTATTAAAACCCATGACTCTACATTTACTAATCTTTACTGCTATCTAAAACAAATTGTGGTCACCCTAATTCCTAATTCATAGAATAAAAATAAAACTCGATTTTCTTATACAATAATGGGTATTTTAATTTCTTTCTGGTATCGCATTTGTTGCACAATTTTTTTCACAAAAAGAGACAATTTTGTATTTGTCTTACCTTTCATACGATAAGCGTAATAAATCGAAAACAAAAGAAATGGAGGACTGAGGGCCCGAACTTTATCAAGGTCCTAACTTTCAAACAACAAAAAGTGGTGACCTGTTCTTGCTTTCATAAATTTTCACAATTTATTTAGTAGCATATAGGATTTCAAACAGTAGCTGTAAGTTAATGATTTCATTTTATTTGCGTAATAAACTTTTACGTGTATGAGAATTGAGGGCCCAATTTGTACGAAGATATACAAAGTAGGACAGTGTTTTGAGATAATATCTTGTTTTCACAAATTTTGTTTGGCATTAGCTTAGATTTTGGCATAAAGACTTTTTCTGTAATGTCCATAGTTTATCAGTTTCAGGTGGGCCCTCAATCCTCTATGTGAGAACTGAGGGCCCAACTTTACAGTCTATAACTCGGTTATTAGACATTCACAAAATCTGATTCCAACTTTCACAATTCTTTGGGAATGTTCACTAAATCCTAAGCACATTTTCAAAGAGTTTTAACAAAGTGGCCCTCACACCACACGCACATCTTTTTTTTTCGACTGCACCTTTAAAGTACTTGTTTGGGACGAAACCCAACATTAATAGTGATATGGGACAAACTAAGAATTAATTGGAATGTGGGACAAAACTTCGGAAGCAACGAAGAATAAATCATGTATTACAGTCTACTTCTGGCTCAGAAGGCACATTAAGCCGTTGGGCCCGGCTTTCATTCGTAGATCTTTGATGGTCATTACGGGTCGTCAGAAGCCGAAAAGTCTGACAGACCCAGTCTTACCAAGGGGATCGTGCAACCCAGTAACTGGGTTGAGGAGGTCAAATAAAAAAAAAAAATGTAAAATACTTTTACTCTCCATGTAAAATACTGGTATTCACCTCTCCTCTCCCGTTCCCTACAAATTAGCAATATTGGAAAATACTGGAAATAATTGCATTTTTCTCTCTATTAATACTAACCTACTTATCTACATAATACTATGTAAAGTATTACATAGTATTATGTAGATAAGTAGGTAGGTACCTGAGCCACGAGCAATTTTTTTTTATAAATAGTATTTCCCTTTTATGGTACTTACAAGTACCTATATATTTAAGAAGAGTCTTTAAGTTTATGAATAAAACATTCTGGGCTTATAAATACACACCATGTATCCTACATGGTGTGTTATTTAAGTTTTTTACTATGTGTCGACATTGTAAAAATTAATTAATTACTGCGTAAAAATGAATCACCTTATGAAGATATTTTTCTTTGCGTTTTGCTTTTTGGTTTAAACTAGCTTTGGCCCCGGCTTCGCCCGCGTGGAGGTCGGAAACTTTTCCTCGGGATAAATATCATATGTCCTCAGGTTTACCTGTGTGCCAAATTTCTCCTAAATCCGTGCAGCCGTTAAGGCGTGAAATGGTAACAGACAAACAGTTACTTTCGCATTTATAATATTGATATAAAATATTAATATATAATTTCTAAATAAAAGTTATAAAACAAAGTTGTATGATTTATCCAATGTTCACAGGTTGTACGTATACAATAACATAACACTTTAAAACCCCAAAGAAAACGCTGTGTTGGTGGAAATGATTCCATAATTTTTCAATTTATATAATAACTCTGATAAAATAAGCCTTGAAATGAATTGCCACATTTTGTTATGAAAACTTAATATAGTCGACAATGGACACAACTTGGTATATTTTTCGATGCGAAACTAAAGATTGCAAACAAACTAACTTCCTTCCTCAAAAACCACTTACGCAAGTAACTCAACCCGTCCACACCTTTTAGCATAAATTAACATCACCTTCCCAAGGGTTGTAATCATTAAAATAACTCTACAGTCAAAAAAATATTATCTCTCGATAGACATTAGATGTTGTGATTCAAATGAGTTCTGTAACCGATATCCCTGGGACCATATTCAAAACGAGTAGCGTCGCCATATTGTTTTTTTTTTGTCTTTTCAAAGTGGGCCACGCATATCATTAAATTGGCCTTTTTAAGTTTTTTTTTTTTTCTAAAAAACCGGTAACGCTATGAATAATACTTAATCATTAGCTCTATTTTCAAATTGGTGCAGCTGTGCGTTGTTTTTTTTTCGCGACATTGTTTTTTTTTTGTTTTGTACTACGTATTTAAAATTGTTTGGTTTGTGATTTGAACTTTGACTGTAGAGTCAAAAACATAAAGCTGGTACAGAATTTATAGTATTTTTTTGCTGCACATTTTATTGTTATTTTTAGTCATACCTGGTTGTGTTATAAAAACTCGGTGACGAAAAAGATCGGAATTGCAAAGGGTGCAAAAAATAAGCTATATGTAACTTCGGTTAGTATAATTCTTCTAATTAATTCTAATATATACAAGTAAAGTTATATCTATAACAGCAATTTTAGCAATCCTCAATTTCCATTAAAACTTTTTTTATAAAAACTTTTAAGCTCTCTTCACACGCAGGTTGATTTCGCCCACCACCGCAGAATACCAATGAGTTAACATTTTAATATTCTAGCAAAATATCTATGAAACAACCTCATTATAGTATTATGTTTAGTGCTACCTTAATGAGAAGCTAAAAATGATAGGAGTAAAAAAAGTATCAGTATGTCTAACACGTTTATCTAGGAGCCCATAAAACATTGTGGCATAAAATTAACTATTAAACGAGGCATTACAGACGGAAGGCACCCTATTTTCCCACACCAGAACCAGTAGCTAAATAAATTTTCAACAGACATCTGCTTGCTAATTGTCTAACGAGCGGTGTGCATAAATTGCACAAAATTATTATACATTACACAAAAAAAAACGGTCACATTGCGACAAGTCTTTATTTTTAAAAGCAATCGTCTTTAAACCTGTCGTTTCCCCAAGCTCAAGGTGTGAAATTTGCAAAATTAAAAGAATTTTTATATTTAGGAACGCACCTTTAAAATTATTCGAAATTCAACTTACGTTCGTTGGCTTTTATGCCAGTTTTGCATACAATCCCTATGCGTACTTCTTACACTTTGCATTGGCGGGTTAATATGCAAATTGACTAACCCATTTCTTACTAACCCTATAATTACAGTATTTGCATATTATTTGATGAATAAATATTTATAAGGAAGTGAAATTGAAGAACTTTTTCATTATAAACTAGTTCTTAATAAAGTGTTCGTTATTTTTTATTTTTATTTTGTAGTGGTGTAGTTTATGCAAATATTTTTGGGTTTAATAAATTTCGTGTGAAGATACGCCTGGGAACTTCTTCTGATGAAGATATTTTTAAATTGACATTAATTTAAACGCATATATTATTTGTAATTTGTCATTGCAATTTTGCCTCGATTTAAATACTTAATTATGATTAATTTGCAAAATGTGGTCTTGCATGTTTTTGAGAGAATATCTTCGAGATTTGGCGAATCTTTGGCCGATTAATAATGTGTTGTTTTACAAGCATTTATAAATTGTTTCGGTAAAAAGGTATTTATTTAGAACTAGCTGCGCCCCGTGGTTTCACCCGCGTAAATGTCGATCCCGTGGGAATATCGGGATAAAAAGTAGCTATATGTTAATCCAGGGTGTCAACTACCTCCATACAAAATTTTATCAAAATTGGTCCAGCCGTTTGAGCGTGAAGAAGTAACAAACACACACACACACTCACAAACTATTATAATATTAGTGTGATAAGCACACCAACAGCACTGTCACTTACCAAGAATTCAAATTAACTAACATTTAAGCTTAGGATCATTATCTTCTCATACCTTGACATTGGCCATTAACCCCCCCAAAATTGGGGGAGGCCTATGTCCAGCAGTGGACTTCTATCGGCTGAAATGATGATGACGGAGCCAGACCCTCAAAAAAATAGAATAGGTAGAACTACCAACTAAAAATTGGCATTTCAGTAATGGTTACTGAAATGCCAATTTTTAGTTGGTAGTTCTACCTATTCTATGTTTTATTTAACATTATAACAATTATCGTAATTTTATGAACGTTCACAGTCTGATCTAAGTCTTAATCGTTCAAAAATATCTCTAATTTCCCTACATTTTTGACATTGATTGACTAGATTTTACGAACGATTTTAATACGAGAATTGGCCTTCTGATATGCATGACATTGACATATTATGAAAACTAGAATCAAAGAAGAAAAAAAATAAAGTATGTCCAGCGGTGCTATTCTGTAAAAATCTCACCGCGAAAACATAGGTGAAGTGAGCGTGGAGTGAGCTGTCAATAGTGTCAATTCCTAGCAAAAGCAAACGCACTTCACCTAAGTTTTCACAATGCGATTTTTTACAAAATCGACCCGCTGTAGACCTAAATCTAGAACACTACAGAACAAACCAATTTGAGGTATAGTCGGGCGCACATCAAGCTGCTACAATCTGTCAAATTTCTGTAATAGATTTTCAACTTTATCGCTAAAGCATTAGATTCAAAGTTGATTGGGAAAAATTGCCAGTTTCGGGTAGCTTGATGTGCTGGCGTCTGTACATAGACGTGCATTAAGCGAAAGCGTATGTATTAGACATAGAATATTAATAATATTTTCTTCAACACCTTATCTAAATTCCAAGATAAACTCTTATTGTTGAGAGTTGTAATAATAATTAATGTTTATGAGGAACTTTAGCCAAAGTTCCTTGAGCAAAAGATACTTGTACAGACGCACATCAAGCTACTACAATCGGCAAATTGCTTTATTAGCTTTCAACTTTGTCACTAAAGCATAAGGCTCAAAGTTGATTGGGAAAATTTGACAATTTCTGGTAGCTTGACGTGCTAGCGTCTGTACCTATCTCAGGAGCCCCTGAGTTAAGTAAATTAAATGACTAACTATACAAATAACACAAAAATAAAAGAACACTTAGGCCTCGAAGTCCTCGTCCGCATCGCTGTCATCCGGAAACGTTGGTATTTTTTTTACCTCAAGGCAGTCACAAAATTATCGATTATTAAAAAAATAATAAAATTAATAAAATAATATAAATTAATAAACTACTTTAATTTATCAATTTGAGACATAATAAATAACCATACTTTTATATTTATTTAACACACATTTTTCTCTCCAAAAGTTAACAAGGAGGCGTGAACCTTATAACTGCACAATAGCTAAATACCCAAATCATATATTGACATCCCTAATGCCAATCGACAAAAGATCGATCCTAATATCGAATGAATGGAAACCACTTGACTCGTGTTAAAAATCGATTCAATTGTGAGCGCCCTAGTCGATTGTATTGTGTGGAATCGATTTATTCAGGGAACAATTCAGCTTATTGTAAAGCGATCTTTTCAATTCGGATGTGTTTTTGTAATATTTTGACGTCGCTTTGTTGCACTTGTCGATATTGTATGTGAATAACAAGCACGAGCTATTTTTATAGATGGGTGCTGTAAATTGCTGTAGTGACTGTCATGGCGGATTTTATTAAAAAAATGGAAATACCAAACTGATTTTTTAGAGAACCGGTTATTTATTTCCCGTTTTTTCTTATTTTTTAATCTTATTGGCGTTTAAATGATGGACGCTTTTTTATATTAATGAATCTCTAAAAACGTTTTGCGCTTCTAACGGTGCAAACTTTTTTTAATAACCTCCCGATTGAACCTGCTTAGATTTTCGCAGTAACTTAGCTAGGGTATAGGTTAGGTTAGAAGTATGACCAACTGTGTACATTCATTCACTTGGCTATTTATTAACTTTATTATGTACCCCAAAATAGGAAATATTTGAGGTTAATAAAAAGAGGCGCAAACTTTATATAGGGTGTTTGGAAGCTGGATACAAAGCCTTAAGGGGGTGATAGTTGACACCATTTAAAGCATTTTGAGCCATACATGTAAAATGGAATAGACCCTTTTCTTGCTAATACTTTTTTAATCGCACAACTGTACTCTTTCACAATCCAACAACGACTAACTTTGCACTACATTTTACCAGTTTAAAACGACATTTGCCCCACCCAGAAATAACGCTCAGTAATATCATCGCCGTTATTTTCAAATGTTGCCAAAGTAAAATAATACATTTAGTTGCCATAGTGGAAATACATTTTAAAAGTTTGTTACAATATTAATAATTTGTACTTTGATAGTGTTGCCACAGTGGATATTATAATGCGGTATTAAAATAATGCATGTTTTTTTTTAAATTAAATCAATGAAATCACGACACATGTCTTAGACGAAGTATGTTTTTTTTTATTTTTTTCTCAGTGAAAGTTGTTATTATTTTTGACTAATAGTTTAGTTAAAAATTTTATTAATGAACATACTTCGTCTAAGACATGTATGGCTCAAAATGCTGTTAATGGTTTCAACTATCACTCCCTTAAATCTTTGCACTCAGCTTCCAAACATCCTGTATTAGTGTTCATTCATATTTTTAGGAGCGCCAAATGGGAATTACTTGAGGCACAGAATAACTAATAGTACTTAGTCTTAAGGTTCAATTAAATACATGCTTAAAAATGATATCCAAATGTTTATGTTTTTTAAAAAAAAGGTGTATAATTTAGGTTTTCTGATAGATGGATAGCATTCTCATCTATCATCAGAGATAAGTAAGTGGAGCAAATAAAAATAAATTCATGTTTAAATTGTCCAATAATTAAGTTTACAAACCTGTTATTTTTAATTATGGCAGGAAAACATAAATTAAAATGCTGTAGGTAAACGTGTTTAACATTTTAATTACGAAATGACATCGTGTAATAAAAAAGCTGGTACACTTCACTCATAAAAAACATGTTTATACAAAATAAAACACAACGTTTTTTTTTTTTGCTTTATTAAATTATAATTTTACCAAAATCCATTTAAGGGTTGCACCTGCTAAAACGACACTGCGACATATTTTTTTTTTTAATATAACAATAGCTCATTTTAAAGGCAATATCAGCTTTTAATTTTATTACTTCGTGACCGGTGTCGATGCAAATGCGTATTTAATGGGCCATCCTTAATATATGGTTTGGGGTGAAAGAACGCAGCCTTAAGTGGACACAATATAGTCGTGGTGATTAAATTATGTCTTTTAACTTGTGACGTGCCCCCGCGATTCCGATGATCATTCTTTTCATGACCGTTGGAAGTATAGACTTTTTTCTTTATAGCTAGGTACCTCCTACCTAAGTGAAAGTCAAATTATTAAATTTTTCAAATAAACACACAAAAGACACTTTTGAATGTCAAAATTTACACAAAAAATAGAATTTATTCTAGTCACCTCTTTCAAAAGATAGTTTTATATGGAGAGAAGAATGGGCCAGAAACTCCATACCTACTCTTTTAAAAATGTTTAACGGAGGTTTTTACGCTACAATTATTTATCATAGAGTATTGTGGTTCAGTTGTGTTGTGCTGCCAATATTGTTAATATTTGTACATCGTTAAAAAAACTTTTAAAAAAATAAAAGTATGTAAATATTTTTATTTTAGGTAACAGCGCAAAAAAAAGGTAGGTACATTCGCCCTCCGGATGCGGAAGCCACGGAGGCGGAGCTGTACGAGGGGTACAGAGCGGCGAAGACCGCCCTCCAAGAGGCTGTCCAGCGGGCCAAGGATGTGGCCCGCGAGGAGATGGTGGAGACTCTGAACAGAGATCCGTGGGGGCGCCCTTATAAAATGGTGCGGAATAAACTCCGCACCTGGGCCCCCCCGCTGACGCAGAGTCTCCGCCCCCAGCTGGTGGAGGAGGTGGTGAGCGCTCTGTTCCCTTCACGGGGGGAGCACACTCCCCCGCCCATGGCTCCGCCAATTGCGGTGCCCGAAGCGGACCACGCGGACGACGACGACATCCCTGCAGTGACCGGGGTAGAACTGAGAGCGGCGGTAGGTAGGCTGAAGGCCAAAAATACCGCCCCAGGACCCGACGGCTTGCCAGGTAAAGCCTGGGTCCTGGCCTCGAGGGCTCTCGGGCCTCGACTGGAGGCGTTCTTAAGCGCATGTTTGGAGAGAGGCCAGTTTCCACTCCGTTGGAAGACGGGGAAGCTGGTCCTCATTCGGAAGCCAGGGCGCCCTGCGGACTCTCCGTCCGCATACCGGCCCATCGTGCTGCTCGACGAGGTCGGCAAGCTCTTTGAGAGAGTGATTGCGGGCCGCCTCGTCGGGCACCTGGTGAGGACGGGGCCGGATCTTGCGGACAGCCAGTTCGGTTTCCGCAAGGGGCGCTCGACGGTGGACGCCATCATGCGCGTGAGAGCCCTCACGACGGGGGACGCGGTGTCCCGGGGTGGGGTCGTCGTGGCGGTGTCACTCGACATCGCCAACGCGTTTAACACCCTGCCCTGGAGCACCATTGTGGAGGCACTCCGGTATCACCGGGTGCCGCCCTACCTCCGTCGAATAGTCGAGGCGTATCTGACGGAAAGAGCCGTCAGCTACCCCGGTCGCGATGGGGAGTGGAACCGGCGAGAGATGTCGTGCGGTGTCCCACAGGGATCGGTCCTGGGGCCGCCTCTGTGGAACATCGGGTACGACTGGGTGCTGCGCGCCGACCTCCCTGATGGCGTCAGCGTGGTTTGCTACGCTGACGACACGCTGGTCCTGGCGCAGGGGAGGTCGCATCAGGCGGCGGCCGACGCGATGACACGCGGGGTTGCGATAGTCGTGGAGAGGATCCGGCAGTTGGGTCTCGAGGTGGCATTGCACAAGTCCGAGGTCATGTCGTTTCATGGGCCCCGGAACGCGCCGCCATCGGGATCCCAACTAACGGTAGGAGGGGTTCACATCGGCGTCGGGATGACGATGAAATACCTGGGTCTCGTCCTCGACAGCCGGTGGAACTTCGTGGAGCATTTCCGACGTTTGGCCCCCAAACTGGAACGGGCCGGGGCCGCCTTCAAGCGGCTCTTGCCCAACCTGGGGGGGCCAAACGCCTCCTGCCGGAGGCTTTACGCGGGGGTCGTGCGGTCCATGGCCATATACGGGGCCCCGGTGTGGGCGCGTTCACTGCGGCGGCGAGCCGCCCACTACCTGAACGCGCCCCAGAAGGTGGTAGCCATAAGGGCTATCCGGGGCTACCGCACGATCTCTGGCGAGGCGGCAAGCCTCCTTGCCGGACTGCCGCCATGGGATCTGGAGGCGATAGTCCTCGCGCGCCTGTATGAGTGGCGCGCGGAGGCACTACGCCGGGGGGAGGATCCGCTTCCGCGGCAAATCGCTGCGGAGCGGACGGATCTCCGGCGCGATCTCATGGCGGCATGGAAAGAGCGACTGTCGCAACCCAGCGCAGGGCACGCCGCGATAGCGGCGATAAGACCCCTCTTTGAGGAGTGGCTAGAGAGGCGCCACGGCGCCCTCACCTTTCGCCTGACGCAGGTCCTCACCGGACACGGAAGCTTCGGGAGGTTCCTGCACATCATCAGGCGGGAGGAAACGCCCGGGTGTCACCATTGCCAGGATCGCCCAGAGGACACGGTGGAGCACACGGTGGAGGTCTGCCCCGCTTGGGCGGAGCACCGCCGTGTCCTCGTAGAGGCGATTGGCAGCGACGGCGACCTCTCGCGTCCGGCCCTGGTGCAAGCCATGGTCCGGGGCGAGAGGGAGTGGGAGGCAGTCACCTCCTTCTGCGAAGCAGTCATGCTAGCGAAGGAGGTGGCGGAACGGCTCAGGGAGAGAGCCTCCCGTCCCAGCCGCCGCGGGAGACGCTCCGGGCGTCGGGAGCCGCGTGACGACTCCCGGCCACCGTAGGCGCGGGCCTGCGGGCGGAGAGTAATGGGTAGCTCACCGCCCGATCAGGACCAGGCCCGTGCCGGACGGCGCGTACGTGTTCCACGCGCGCCTCAAAGAGATGTCAGCATCGAGGAGGGGCCCCTTAGGGCCGAAGCCTGCCGGGTCAGCGGGATTGTCCGAAAGGGTTACCGCTGGCCCGGAACATAAAGGGCTAAGGAAGGAACACGGGTGGGTTTTAGTCAGTAAGAGTCTGACACTCCCTTCCGCTCCACCCAGAGCGGGAGGAGTCATTTGATGATTTCCCATCCACAAAAAAAAAAAAAAAAAAAAAAAAAAAAAAGGTACTCGTCGAATCCTCCTTTATTAGAACTGAGAGTACTCCTTTATTGCGTACTAGCAGCGCCCCGCGGTTTCACCCGCGTAAGTTTCGATCCCGTGGGAATATCGGGATAAAAAGTATCCTATGTGTTAATCCAGGAAATAGTCTATCTTTGTGCCAATTTCCATCCAAATCTGTTCAACGGTTTACTCGTGATTGAGTAACAAACATCCAAACATCTTCACAAACTTTCACATTTATAATATTAGTAGGATTAGTAGGATAGGATGCTTTGCGTTGCTTTGTTATTTACTAATAAAAAGGATTTTCTTAATCACAAATTTTATCGGTCTGAAATTTTCCTAGGGCTCCAAGTCATCATCTGCCTAGCCTTTTCCCAACCATATTGGGGTCGGTTTCCAGTCTAACCGGATGCAGCTGAATAGCAGTATTTTACATGGAGCGACTGCCTATCTGACCTCCACAACCCAGTTACTGGGTAATACGATACCCCTTGGTAAGACTGGTTGTCAGACTGTCGGGCTTCTGACTACCCGTAAAGACTGTCAAAGATTCACGAATGACAGCCGAGACCAACGGCTTAGCGTGCTTTCCGAGGCACGGAGG
This sequence comes from Mesoligia furuncula, assembly GCA_916614155.1. NCBI lineage: Eukaryota > Metazoa > Arthropoda > Insecta > Lepidoptera > Noctuidae > Mesoligia > Mesoligia furuncula. The sequence goes on from OU744808.1 coordinate 23,561,510, forward strand.
GGTCTCGGTATGTAGAGATGGTCACCCATCCACAGACCAACCGCGGCTAGCGTAGCTTAACCTGATCGACCGACCTGTGCGGTTTTTGTTATTTAGCCACGGGCCCCTCCGTAATTAATTTAATTATGAAGAACGGTATGTGCAGAGCTCAGGTTTGATTTATTATGATTATTTAGTTTAATTTTCATATCAACTTTAAATGAAACTGATCAGGCCAGAATTAGGTTAAAGTAACAACAGACTTGGTTCCGAACAACAGACGACGCGGTAGACCCAGAAGGGGATGGCGGGACAAGTGAGCCCATAATGTTCCCACTGCTGGGATAAAGGCCTCCTCTATGATAAAGGGAGTGGGATGTAATCCACAACGCCACGGTCTTCAAAATTTTGATTCTAGGACATGTTGCATTCCTCACGATGTTTCTTCACAGTTTTGAGAGCAGTGGTGGAGTAATTATTTACACAAAGTAAAGCGTCTGCCTGGGTTCGACACCTAGGTACAGTCAACAAAAGACATAAGTACGCAGGATCGACGGATATAGTTGAAGTTTAGTAAGAAACCGATGGATGTTCTCGAATAAAAAAAAAATTATTATTAGAAAACAAACAACTCTTTCATCAAATTAAATTTCAGTCGACAACATCCATCGGTTTCTTACTAAACTTCAACTATAATAATATTTTATTTCGAGCAACAAGACTCACAGTGTTAGTAACAATATACTTACAAACTATGTTAGTAATACACTTACAAAGACAAATTCAGATTGTGACATCACTGCTGCACGGTGACAGGCCCAGCCGAAACCTTGCAGCAATGGTTCACAAACGCACAATCAAGCCTTCTTGCTATTATAGACAACTAAGTAGTAAGTCGGGGCCGTCACATCTGGGCCACTGCTCACTGGACAAGGTTGGACTTCTGCCTAAAGGAGTCTTTAATTGCAATAGAGAGGGAACAATGGAAAGGCGGAAGGGGGCATTTACCCTGAAGTGGAACACAAGGGGCTCTGAATAATGACAATAACCAACTTTATTTATTTTAATAACGTTGTGTAATGAAGGAAAATTGTAAAATGCATGCAGCGTTTGACTCAGTGACTATTATTGCTTTCAATTTCTTAGAGAAATTAGAATTTTTCATTTGCATTAATTAAGACAGCCTTTCAGCAATTTCCTGTGCTTGAAAACAGGAAGCAATTTAATAAATAATTACGTTAGACCGTTATTGAAGAGTTCCATTTGTAAACTCAACTCAACTCAAAGCATTTATTTCAATTAAACCATTTACAAGCACTTTTGAATTTTCGAGAAGTCGGTCACTCAGAAAATATGAAACTAGTTGCCATTCCAAAGCGTAGGTACCTATGGAGAAGAACGGGCAAGAAACTCCATGGACACTCTTTTAAATTATATTTTTACAAAAATATTAGTTACATCATTAATGTAATTATTGTGGAGAGGCCAGACTGCCCTTTTCTGATGCACTGGTCCCGTAGATATAGCTGCGGGCCTGGTGCTGACGAACGATATTTAAATTAATATTTTAATATAACATTAATATTTTATGTATACTTAATAGGTACCGGACATGTTTTAGTTTACTTTTGATTTAATTTTATTATAATTTGATTTTGATTTAATTGTAATTTGAATTTTTGATTTAATTGATTTGATTTTTATTTAATAGCAGTAATTTTTTAATTTGTACTTAACTTTTATTGTAACTTTGGTTGTAATTTTGATTTTGATTTTAATATTTATTTTAACTTTGTTTTAATGCGCAAGATAAATTTAATTTAATTTTTCGTTCAATTTTAATTTAATTTTGATATATTACGTGTACTAACATAGTTTTAAAATATTGTATCTAGGTAGATACAATATATGGGTTATTGTCCGAAATAAACGTTTTGATTGATTTGATTGATTAATGTTGAATTCATAAATAAACGTTAGAACGACGTAAAAGAGACTTATGCGTCATACTGCAATATATACATAGGACAAATTAATTTTGCTGGCGATATTTCACAGAGGAGACGAAACATACTTAATTAGCCTTTAATGTTTCCACTGCTGGGACACAGGCATCCTCTCTGTGAGAAGGAGTGGGCCATAATCTACCACGAGGGCCCAGTGCGGGTTGGTGGATGTCACATGTCTTCCCTCGATTTTTTGGTGCTAGGACATGCTGGTGCTGAGGAGACGAAAGTAAAGAAAGAAAATAGGTTTATTTGTCGCAGAAACAAGTACATTCAAAAAAATAAAATAAATAAAAAAATGTACAAAACAGATCTACAGAGTACAGGGGGCCTAAAAAGGCCACTTTGGATAACCATAAAAGTAAAACATCATGAATCGTAATATGGCGAAGACAGTCCGTGTTTTTCTTTTTTTCGTTGCACTACGTAGGTAGGTATAATCAAAGAGATTGGGATTGGATTTGGATCGGATTGATTGTTATACAGACAAAAAAAAATTACTGAAAAATGCTTCACCAATGGGATTTGATACGATTAACTTAACGGTTAACTGTCCAATATGTTATCATTTTATGATTCTGTAAAAGTGGCCTTTTTAGGCCCCTTCAACAGAAACAGTCCGCAGCTGCACGACATGAGAGGAGGTGATTTGACCCTGGATTGTGACGATATAATTGAAGAAAAATTAAAAAAAAAAAGAGAAAGGTAGCACAACCTTATGGAAAATCCATTTGCTACGACGATGTTTAGATAAACCAGATCTTGTTTAGAAAAAAAACACTCCTTTTTTGTGGGTAAATTCAACGAAGTTTATTTTTTTATAGGACTCTAGGACAGTCCCATACTACAAACAACCTCCATTTATCAAATTCTAATTATCATATTATAGAATTCGTGTTCATATTTTTTGTATTTTATTTTCATTTTGTAAATTAAAAAAAATGTGTGTAGCCAGCCAGAAAGAGCTGAATAAAAATTAAAACTGCAAAGGTGGAAAATAGTTTTAGAAAAAATTTTTGCTTCACAGGAATAAAATATCTATTCCGCAAAATGTATAGTGTCGCAAACAATGAAAAGTATCATGTCTAAACTACTCCGCATCGAAATACTTATCCAGATAAGTACGTTATTTCTTTTTTTTTTTCAAATTCATACATCATCATCTGCCTAGCCTTCTCCTAACTATGTTGGGGTCGGCTTCCAGTCTTACCGGATGCAGCTGAATACCGGTATTTTACATGAAGCGACTGCCTATCTGTTACTCAACCCAATTACTAGGTACGATACCTTCTTAGTAAGACTGGTTGTCAGTCTTTCAGGCTTCTGACGACCCGTAACGACTGCCACGAATGACAGCCTCCCGGGACCACTTCGGGCCGTGCCGTGTCTTGATATGTAAAGATTGTCATCTCATCACTCACTGTACACAATTATTAAAAAACCATAACATAACAATTTATTATTATAAACCAACATGTACGTCTTTGTGGTGCCGGACTTAAAGAATAGCATCACCCCATACTTCCCGTGGGTGTCGTAAAAGGCGACTAAGGGTCTAACCGGAGAATGGGCAGCAGCGTTCTCTATGCATTCCACCACCATACCATACTGCGATCGCCAACCCGCCTGCCAAGCGTGGCGATTATGGCAAACCCTCCCCCTTTTGGGAGAGGCCTATGTCCAGCAGTGGACGTCTTTCGGCTGAAATGATGAAACCAACATGTAAACTCATACACATACACGCTTAAAAACATAAACTAGTCATTCATTACATAACATATTATTACCTACACTATGATAATCAAGTAATCCAGTAGACACTACACAAATATTTAATAAATTTAAAATTTCAAAATCTTTCTTTCTGTCGATTTTAAAAGCAAGTCTACTGTGGGTACTTACCACCTTTATAATATACGCGCCGCACTATGCAGGTACCATTTTGTTGAAACTCAGATGTGTCTTCTCGACATCCGTATGTCACTAACGGGATGCAGCAGAATACCAGCGTCAGGTATTGTACCTGGCATATGCTGAGCTGGACTCCCATTTGGTGCAACCATGAGACACACACCGCCCAGTAGTGATCGACCGCTATAGATGTACAACATGAGCTAGGTGTCTAAGGATCAATTTATCTTTTTAAACTTTGTTTTTTTTTTCATCTGTTTTTAATGTTTTTAGGGTTCCGTAGCCAAATGGCAAAAACGGAACCCTTATAGATTCGTCATGTCTGTCTGTCTGTCTGTCTGTCTGTCTGTCCGTCTGTCTGTCTGTCCGTCCGTATGTCACAGCCACTTTTCTCCGAAACTATAAGAACTATACTGTTGAAACTTGGTAAGTAGATGTATTCTGTGAACCGCATTAGGATTTTCACACAAAAATAGAAAAAAAACAATAAATTTTAGGGGTCCCCATACTTGTAACTGAAACTCGAAAATTTTTTTTTTCATCAAACCCATACGTGTGGGGTATCTATGTATAGGTCTTCAAAAATGGTATTGAGGTTTCTAATATCATTTTATTCTAAACTGAATAGTTTGCGCGAGAGACACTTCCAAAGTGGTAAAATGTGTGTCCCCCCCCGTAACTTCTAAAATAAGAGAATGATAAAACTAAAAAAAATATATGATGTACATTACCATGTAAACTACCACCGAAAATTGGTTTGAACGAGATCTAGTAAGTAGTTTTTTTTTAATACGACATAAATCGTAAACTGCATTTTACCATTCATTCAATCAACTCAAAAATAAAAAAAAAACATTTAATTTCATAAACATAAACCTTATGCATAAACCCGGATGTTACGGAACCCTCGGTGCGCGAGTCCGACTCGCTCTTGCCCGGTTTTTTAATACCTGTATTGTGTCTTTTGTTGCACTGAATAAACGTTTGGTTATAGAATTAAGATTGAATTTTATGACTTTTCCACAAGAATTAATTTAGCTTACTGTAATTTTAATTTTGTTAAAATCATATTGGCTGATTGTCTACATTTTCTTTGCCTGTCACGTGACAACGTGTATTTCAAGGAGGTTGAGAACATTGCGGCTCGGTGGCATTCGAGCACGGACCACCGAGAGAACCAGTCAATTATTATACTCCTAGAGTTTTACAGGTATCAAGTAGAGGACCTACTGTAAGTCAACCTGATTTAATAACTATTCTTTAAATATCATGCTAAGTTATAAAAAACTGTGACCGTTATTTTGTTTTACGTGTTGGATTCTATTGTGTAACTATTGCTAGATTGTGGAATTTATGTAGCAAGTATGTAAAGTGTTCTATACTCCATAATTACTGAGTGTTATGTGTAAACGATGTAAAAAGGTTATGAGAAATCATGTTATTTAATAAATGTGTGATTTGAATATTAGCCTACCTGCAATACGTTTTATTTACTTTGTTTCCTCAGTCCTACAGTAGTATGAACAGATAAAATAATACAATAAATACTATCTATTTAAAGCCTAACTTCTGATTTATCTAATAGTTTTATCTATCTATCTATCTATCATCCACGGACCAACCAAGCCAAGAGTAGCTTAATCTGATCGATCGACCCATGCGGTTATTACCTAGTCACAAACCCCTCTAATTATGCTGAGCTGAGTAAACTATAATTTTACGTACAGTCGAGGCCGAATATCTCGATATATTCCGGTCTGATCCCCTGAACCCCCTTCCACACCCCCTCCTCGATCCCGTGCTCGAGCTCGTCTTCTGTTCTATCTGTCTTATCCACTTTACCTAGGATAACTCTTTTTGGCAGGTAAGTACAGTCAAGAGAAAATAAACGTTTCATGATTTACAAAATTTAATAAATAAACTTTTTTTTAAATGTCTCATGCGTGCTCGATTTTACAAAAAGGGTTTATTCGCAAAGGTGATGTTAACGTTGTGTGTATCCATGTGTCTATAGCTATTGTCTATGCTTATGCCGCGAGAACTAACCCAGTGACCGCTCGGGGAGTCCGGGTTCTTTGTTGCGGTTAGTGGGGGAGTTTGGTCAGCAGTCGACGGGTCGGTTACAGGTTGTTCTGATTGATTAATACCGAGGGACATAACGTAAAGATAAGACACAAAATGTGCCATGAGAAACGGTGTTTTATTTAAAGATACGTTTTTCTGACTACTTATTAAAAAAAAATATGTTTAAAAGTTTTATAAAGCATCTGATTTATTGTGCTTATCACGTAGGTACTTTTTTGAATGCTTAAAGGCTTCCTACAAATGTTTAACCACGTTATTCGCGTTTCTATGATCCAAACTTTGGAGTTTGGAATCGTCATCATTTCAGCCGAAAGACGTCCACTGCTGGACATAGGTCTCCCCCAAGCACCTCCACTTCCAGTGCTGGGAAGACAACACTCTAATTTTGTAACACATTGGCGCCGATTCCCTTATTCACAAACTGAACTAAATTTAAGTTCAGTGCATCTTTTTCTTTCTATTTTATTAAGAAAAGGACAGGAGATAAATATTAGTTTAGTCCTGTCAAATTAGTCCGCGCCTGACGTAAATTGACGTATTTTTAGTAGCCAATTTTTTATCACGTCTAAACTTGTCTATGGAGTATCTTAATTTGACAGGACTAAACTAATAATTACCTATCTTCTGTCCTTTTCTTAATGAAATAGAAAGAAAAAGATCTACTGAACTTAAATTTAGATTAGTTTGTGAACAAGGGAATCGGCGCCATTAGTATCAATCTCAATCGGAATTATTTGAAGGATATTACTTCCATTACTTCATTTCTCTGAAAAAATTGTCAACGTAAATAACGCAATGAATTCTCAAGTCAAAATGAAAGAAATTGCTACTGTTAATGTGTTACGTAATTAATACCCCGCAATTTTCCCTATGGTATAATTGTGCATCACGTTGCCACGTATTAAAATAGTCATCACTCTGCTTCCAACCCATAATTTTATTCATCAAAGGAATTACATGACAAGACGGGTCTCCAAATTATTTCAAACATGGTAATTGTAAATATCTCGAACGCAAGACATCAAACAAATACAGATCAAACAATTTTAATCAGAAACCATTCATATTTTTAATGAATCCCGTCTTTGCGAGCCAAACCGAGCATGTGAACATCTCAGATCCAAAGACCGACCAACATTAGATACAGGACTGTTCACCTTTTAAAAACACAAACGAATTAGGAACCGCCCGCACAATTATTTCGAGGAGACGTAACAAAAGAAATGCGAAAATACGAATGAAAAAAAATATAAGCTTTGTTATCGAAATTGGAAACGAAATGAATATCCGTAGGTAGGTACCTAGAAGAAGTTCGGCTTCTGTTGGGGTGCACTTTTTTTTCAATCCAAACGTGTATAAAAAACACCCCTCCGTGTATGAAACATTACCCCTACGTCCAATGGAGCCGTGCCCCAAACACATCTACGCTCTCATTTTTATAAACAGATTTTTTTCTTTGCAACAGAACGAGACAGATAATCGCCTGTCACATTTGGACGGTGTGCCGCCACATGTGCGAAAGAGACGGAACGAAATAAAAAGTTCGGTCTACGGATAAAGAAAGCTCAGGTATGGATAAGGGTGTGGAGGGAAGAAAAAAGGGATACGACGTGGGGTGGCGACCACCCCTCGGTATAGTGGGGGCTGTTGTTGAAGTTCCCGCCACCGCCGCTAGATGGGGGTGTTGGAGGAAAGTTTTTTTTTATTGAATTTCGGCGAGTTTTGGCATAATGATGATGGATTGTGCCGTGGCTTTCGACTGATAAGTTTTGGCGGATTTTCCGCGGCGTATAATGTGTTTTGCGGGTTTTTTTTGTAAATTAGGCACAAGTACCTACGTGGATGCTGTCAGATGACTATAAGTTAGGGGTGAAGATGTATTGGTTTCTTTTTCACAATATTAATTGAGTTAACTTTTCATTTCCCTTAAAAACTTCAAGCAGATGACAGTATCTGCAGAGGAGTTTGAAGAACCATACAAAAAAAAATTGGAAATTAGATAAACCTAAAAACTTTTGTTGCCACCCTTTATTCTTATTAGGGCGAATTTCATCAAACCTTTATATTTAGAATAAGTCTTATCCTGAGAATAAATTTTGAATTTTTGACAGTTTGCCCATATTAGAACTGTCATACGTCAATTTTATAGGACCACAGATAAAAGATATCTGACTTTGGTAAATAAATAAGCCAGTCCCAATAAATATATCAGTAATAGATAAAGTATGTACCTACAAACATCTTATAAGAATCCCGTCACACCTCTGCTTGGCACAAAAAACTTGAAACATTTGTAATTAAAATTCTAATTAAACAAAATTCTTACAGGATTGCTGCACGATTCACATTTTAAAGCAGCGTTCTATTGTTTCGCCTCAAAATCACTACATTTTTTTGCGACTTTTTGTCGTGCGACTATTATGCGCACTTGCATCGAAATCTTTTAATTAGCGAGGTGACGAGAGTGTACTCTCAGCCGCTAATGAGACAAGTCCTTATGTCTGTCTGTGGTTTCGTTTCCCAAATTATGGTGTGATGTTTGTGGTGCGATTTTTAGTTGGTTTTTTTAGTTTGGGTGAAGTTTTTGAGGATCTTTTCGCGTTGTCGGCTAATTGCTGGGTGACAAAATTTTAAATTTGAAGTTCTTACATTCCTCGTGTAGTTTCCACATGACGTGATTTGATTTTATACATGTTATACTTAATTACAACATGATGGAGTTGTAAGGTAGGTAGGTATTAATAAATCTACGAACAAATTATTTTAATACACCAAATAAACCCAACCACATTACGGACTCAATACCAATAATCAAATACAAATGCAGGCTCCGAAAAAAAAAGTACAGAAAAGTAAAAAAAAAACTAATATTTTCTATCGGCGAACGACTCAACCTTTCACAAATATCCAATTTGGGCTTCGTATAAGCAATAAATAAGAGGAAAAGCCTTTCCAGACGGTGCCTGGGAGGAAAAAAAGAGAGAAAAAAAGTAAAAAAGGCATCGGATCGAAGTCTTTCGTCCGTCGGATCCAATAATCCGGCCGTCTGTCCGCCCGCCTAATGTGATCGTAGCCTAATGAAAAACGCTCGGCCCGTATCTGTAGTCGGGGCAATAAAAAACAATGTTTGTCTGTTTTTTCATCAAATCATGTACAGGCGCCAACACATTAAGTTACCACAATCTGTCAAATATGTCTTTAATAGATTTTCAACTTTATTGTAGTTGATTGGGAAAATTTGACAGTTTCGGATAGCTTGATGTGCTAGCGTCATGTACCATACTTTTGTATAGAATCAAGTTCTTTTAACTGAACAGACAGCTGTGCTGTAGGGGAGTGTGTTGCGCCACTTCTTAACAGCAAAAGCACTAGGAAGTGGTGAAGGGTTTTCGTTTTGGGGGACTGTCATATGTAATTTTAACGTCAAAATAGTGCTGATCCTCAGCTTAGTTTGAACAAATGACTTCTGACTAAAATAATTTTTGTACTTGACATCAATTAAATTAGTTACGTTTGCAAAAAAAATAAAGTGTCATTGTTAGGATAATTCATTTAATTTAGGCACTTTCCTGTTGACAGCGATGCGGATGAATTTTTTTAACATACATATTATCATTATTATTTTAAGACTATTGGTTAAAATACTATGTAAATATTGAGTACCTCGTTTGATTATCTTAATGGCCCAGTAGTTAAGGTACTTTCATGCACGAGGTTTGTGGGTTCAATTCCGAACAAAGTAACAATGTGACTTTTTTCAATTCACTAGCCAGTTGTTCTTGTTTTTTTTTCAGAATACTTGTTACAGAAAACTATGACCGGTATCTGGGCAAATAAGATACATAAATATCTTTGTTACGCTTGTGCTGTGGCACGGCACCCTTAATAAGCGATAAGCGCGCGACTTCGACTTATAATTGGCCAGTATTAAATGAATTTTCCGCAAATGTAAAACAAACGCCTCAATTTATTTGTTTATTTATATATACTTTATTGTACACCACAAAAATACATAACATGAAAAAGATACATCAAACACTACAAAATATACAATGGGTGGCCTTATCGCTTTCTACGATCTCTTCCAGGCAACTCATATGAATTATATAATACTTCTGGCAATTTGTTGTTCCTCTAGCAATAATTAAAATGACTCTCACTGTTTGTGATCCTTTGCACAAGTCACAAGTCTTTCTTCAGTCACAAGTTTTTGACTACATACTTTGAAACCCCACAAAAATGCGACGTCGCCATTCTAATTTAACCCTTCCCATATTGCTGAAACTGTCCCTTTTTATTGCATTCATATTAGAATTAAAATCCAATTACTTTCTGTTTATTCAACTTTCCGTTCCCAGATTTCAAATAAGACCAAAGACCACCTAGCAACAACTGCCAGACTATGCATACGGCCCCCAGCTACACGAATGTTAAAAAGAAATCGTGAAATGGGTTTGCGTTGGTAACGAAATCAACATAAATTTAGAAGAAAATTCGAAAAAAAGATACGTTGTGTACCCAGACTGTAATTATATCGATAATTCAACGCGGTTTTTGAAGCAAAAACTTCTTAGGCGCGTAGGGCATCTTTTGAGATGGGAAACAACCATTGAACTCGCGCCACTGTTACCGTAAGCGACACCGCGCGTCTTTTGTTTATAAGACGATAAAAAAAAACCCGCTGCGGATGTGTTCGGCTGTCCTCGGGATATACTCCCGATATGTCAGTGAGTGATAGCAAAGTATTCTGTTTGTGTTTTGTTTTCACTTCTGTCGGTACTCCCGGAGTGCCACTGTTTTTTTTTTTTATATTTACTTTGTAATATTGATAAATAGTAAGATAGTAAGTAAGTACATAAAGAAATGTATGTAATTCTTGAAAGTTTTCTAAGACATCTTTATAACCTAATCGTCTCCCATAAAGAGTAGATTTATAAACTACTAGCTGCACCCCGCGGTTTCACCCGCATAAGTTTTGATCCCGTGGGAATATCGGGATAAAAAGTAGCCTATATGTTAATCCAGGGTGTCAGCTACCTCCACACAAAATTTCATCAAAATTGGTGCAGCCGTTTGATTGTGAAGAAGTAACAAACATATAAACACACACACACACCCCCTCACACACTCACAAACTTTCGCATTTATAATATTAGTGTGATAAATATTTGAAAGAAACAGAGTTAGACTTATAGAACACATCATCATCATCTGCCTAGCCTTTTCCCAAGTATGTTGGGGTCGGCTTCCAGTCTTACCAGATGCAGCTGAATACCAGTATCATATTATACATAATCAACCTATAATGTTCCCACTGCTGGGAACATTACCATTTTTCCTGGGCTGTAATCCACCACGAAGGCACAGTGCGGGTTGAGGAGATGTCACATGCAGTGCCGGATTAGCCCATAAGCAAATTAAGCAATTGCTTAGGGCATCACGTCTCGGGGGGCACCATAAGGCAGAAACAGCACCGAAACAGCATTTGCTAGCACATGAAAGGCAAGGCTGTTTATCAGCAAGACATTACAAGACCCAAAAGTCACTCTAGCTCTCTAGCTAGAGTGACAAATCGCCAATCTTTGCGTGCGCCAATCTTCACAAATCGCTCGTCGTTGTTTTGGAAATACGAGGATAGGATAGGTGGAGGATGGGATAGGAGGACAGGATAGGAGGATAGGAGGGCTCACAGGCTTGGATATCTTAGGGCATCAAGTAGTCTTGATTCGGCACTGGTCACATGTCTTTGAATATTTGGTACTAGAATATTTGGTTCCACACGATGTTTTCACCGTTTTGAGAGCAGGGGTGATGAAATTGTTTACACAAAATAAATCGCGTGCCTGGGTTCAAACCCACGACTCGTAAGTCGGTGCCGTTACTACTGGGCCACCACTACTCCTTATATTATAATAAACAGGGTTATTGTTAAAACATTAACAACATCTTAAGAGGTCATTGTACTCATCATTTTGAACAACTTTTACTATGGTACCAAACCAGAAATCGCGAAAACAATCTGCTGTTCCCTACATTTATGTTCGTATAACACGTCAAAATGTAGGGAACAGCTGATTTTACTTTCGCGATTTCAGGTTTGGTTCCATAATAAAAGTTGTTCATAATGATGAGTACAATGACCCCTTATGAGGTTGTTAATGTTTTACCAATAACCCTGTAAACAGAATACAATTACAAAGAAAACTTCTGAAAACATAAAGTAGGTACACTATCGACACTATGATCTCAAGTTCCCAACCTGTTTTAAGAACTATGTTACAAAATCACGAATCCTACCCATATTCGTCTCCCTAGAGTTTCAGACTCTCTCTTAACAAAGTCAACAAGGCTTAAAGCAACTAAAAGTCTTTCACAAAAAACTTCACTTAGCCAAGACTTCCAACTACCCTTTTAAAAGAAAAAGATCGTAAAAGGAAACCAACTTTTTCCTCAAAGACGATTCACCTTGAAATCTTCGCAGAGTATTTAAAACTGAACTTTCATTGACACATCTTCATTTCGATTTCATTAGAAGAAAGAGGAATACTTAAGAAAATCTATTCATTCAAGCTCAGTGGGTGTTTGCATCTCTCTCTTCCTTCTTAATTGGAGGACCTTCTGTCTCGTTCGGTGCGATATTCAAGAAGTAGTGACGTCATAACGAGGTCGTCTCTCCGATTCACTCATTAAATAAACAAGGGAAGTGTGCGTTATGTTGGCGGGACCACTTGGAGTTTTAAAAATTTTATCTGTCTGTTTTTTGCTATTCGAGGGGCAATTTGTAGTTTCACGTATGTAATGAATAGTCAGTATTGTGCTTAACATATATTATACACGATTCTTTTTATTAAGACGACTAACATTAAACAGTGTTGCTTTTCGTTTACTAAAAGCTACAAAATGTTTACTAGAATTTTCACTATGTAGCAACATCCAATAAACTTTTGTTTCTAATATGAATTTTTTTTTGTTACATGTACATTCTTATTATAAAACAAAGTCACTTTTCATGTCTGTCTGCGTGGCCGCATTGTTCTTTTAAACTACGCAATGGATTTTGATGCAGTTTACACTATTATTAAAAGAATTTATTCCAAAAGGTTTGTATATAATTCATTTACATTAAGCTAACATATAGAAAAGAGACGTTGATGTTTTATCAAATGCACAGCTGGGGCGGATCGCTAGTACTAACTAAATAAATCAAATAGATACGTTGAAAACCCTTTAGTTAAAACACAAATAACGAACGACCAGTTTCTGAACTGAACAGTTGTAAAGTTCGTGAAGTTCGGAGGTGGTTCCTCCACTGTGGTGCACGTTTCTCGTTTTAATTCGACGCTCGACCCCGCTGTTCTTCATTATCTTATTACTTAGCCAACTTTGTACACTGCGACCGTTCAGTTTTGATACTGGGGACTAATTGTGAAAAATGCGAAAATTAGCCTGTTTTGGTTTCAATGTTGAAAATGTAGTAATTTACTCTGCGGGCTAATTACGTAACACACTGTCAGTACCAATGGGTTTCATTTTGACAGTTCAACAACATTCATTGCGTTATTTACATCGTTGAGCATTTTTTTTTTCAACATTTGAAGCAATGGATTAGCAACATAATATGTACTTCAAAATGCAATTAAGGTACTGTTGTATACCTTGGGTTTGTATACTTTTTTCTATGGTGTAAATAATAGCAGAAATGATTTTCAAAATTTTACATTAGATTTCATGGTGCTAATGATAATGTAAAAATATGACAGCTAATTGAAAATGGCTAATTAATTAAAGCAACTGCTAAAGTTTTAATTTGAAAAGCAGGTTACCTACTGATTTAGAATTTTATTATCTGAATAATTATGTTTAATATATTTATTTAACAAAATTAATTAGCTACATATTATAATTTTACCATATATTAAGAAAATTGCATTTTATTATCACTTTCAACATATCATTTATTACCAAATCAGATTATTTCAGGCATCTAAACATATAATATTCACCACAATACTGATCCTTACATTATTATGAAAAGCATTGTCTGTCTGTCCGTCTTTTTAATGCGCTTATAAATCGAGAACCACTTATCTGATGTATGTTTTCTTATAATTTGTTACCTTAGGCCTACTAGGTAACTAATAAAATCTAAACCTTTTTTATTGTTATTCTTTTCCCACTGCTGGGCATAAGCCAACCTTTCCTTCCAAAACCGTCACTTGCGACAATTTCTGGTTCCATCCACCCCGCAAACCTATCCAGATCAATTTTAATCAAAAATTAATTATCCAAGTATCAAGACTGCTGGATCCTGCTACAAATCTTAAGGCGGTGCTGCCAAGAGAGTTGTTCTAAGTGCAGACGTTAATGGGCGCCTGCTTCACCTTGACCAAGGCTGAACTTTCACCCCAGTTCACCAGAACTGGGTCGGAGGAGATAGGGTTGAGAGAAAAGACAAAAGGATTTTTTTTTAAATTATATTTTATTGTTGGTAGAGACAAGTTTTGGTCGCTTGTTTGAAAGAGTTTTTTGGGAACGAGGGTTGTGTTAGTTCCTTTTCTAATTGAGTATGAAGTTAGGAACTATTTACCAAAAAAGGTGCTATTAAAATCATCACACACACATCATAAAACAAAAAGTATTTTGTTACTGCTGTTAAAAATGTTTATTCCCTTTCTCAAAAATAAAATATCTATGAAGAAATGTGGTATAACTTAGTTGTCCAAAGGGTAACTATGTAAAGTCTTAATATATTGCATTTCAGAAGGGTTATTTTTAATTATCAGTGTTGTTGCAATTTTTATAAAAAACTAAAACTGGATAACTTTACTTTAACTGCGTTTTTTCGAAATGAAGGCTAATTATAAAGACAAATATCATTATTTCTACTATTAAATAAATCACAAAAATAGCACAGCTCCCCATTTTATAAATAAAAATAATTGTGTGTGAAGAAAATAGCATATAACCATGCAACGCGGTACATCAAAGACGCTTTGCCGACGGGCGCGAGATCAAAGCTCCGCCGTCGGGTGTTATCTCTTTGAACTTGCCGACGGTAATGTGCATTCGGATACTTTACCTTAAGTTTTCGTCTTTTTCTTGTATTTTCTATTTTTATTTATTTTAGTAAATGGTTTCAAGTGCGTAAATAAGTTTTTAAAGAATAGTTGTTTGTGGAATGTTATTTTTTGTAGCTGCACCTTTTGCCTGTGACAAATTTTAATTAAATTTATTTGCAAAGCAATAGGGGTCCGTGACTAAATAATAACAGCCGCATAGGTCGATCGATCAGGATAAGCTACGCTTGCCGCGGTTGGTCTGTGGATGGGTGACCATCTTTACATACCGTGACCCCTCCGTGCCTCCGAAAGCACTCCCGGCTGTCATTTGTGGACCTTTGACAGTCGTTACGGGTAGTCAGAAGTCCGAAAGTCTGACAACCAGTCTTACCAAGGGGTATCGTATTACCCAGTAACTAGCCTTTTCCCAACTATGTTGGAGTCGGCTTCCAGTCTAACCGGATGCAGCTGAATACCAGTATGGAGCGACTACCTATCGGACCTCCACAACCCAGTTACTGGATAATACGATACCCCTTGGTGAGCCTGATTGTCAGACTTTCGGGCTTCTGACTACCCGTAACGACTGTCGAATATCCACGAATGACAGCCGGGACCAACGGCTTAACGTGCTTTCCGATGTAGACAACGTGTGAGTGTTTTATTCTGAAATCACCACACTAATTATAATGTCTGGACAAAAAAAGTGCCAAGTGACCTTCTAGTCATCGCTATGAAGATGTGTCTTAAGTGTAAGCCCGCCACCGCTTCGTAAACAGATTGATGAACACAGTTTATTGTTATCAGAAAATCAGGGGATCATTGCTACCTATCTCCATAAAGGTACTGACACACATGCTCATTACTAACATGCTTAAACCAATCGGAGCACGCGAAAATCAAAGTCACGTGAGTTTCGCGTGCTTCGATTGGTTTGAGCATGCTAGTAATGAGCATGTGTGTCAGTGTCACAGATATAGATATACCTAGATAACGCAAGAGCAACTACTTCGCGTGCCAAAAATTGCACCAGCTTACGATTACAAATCGTAAGCCGCCCCTTTCGCGCTCAGTCCTGTGTACTGCTGGCTGGGTAAGTGTGAGCGAGAGCGCGAGCTTGTGACGTCATAGTAGGTAGTCAAAAAAATGGCACGCTTGGTTTCCATACAGTTCGTGATACTTGCTTAATCGAGGTAGGTATATCTATACTGTGGAAGCAGCGTGGTAATTTTGTAACACACTAACAGTAGCAATGGCGTTCATTTTGACAGTTCATCAACATTCATTGCGTTATTTACGTAGTTGAGTAGACAAATTTTTCGAACATATGAAGCAATGGATTAGCAATGTCCTTTAAAATGATTCAGATTGTGATTGAAAGGGTGTTTTGCAATTAGGGTGCTATTTTCTATGTGCCAGTGGTGAGGAAGATATAGATAGTGCCATTCACGAAGGCGCGTCCCACTCTTCTTCCTAATCGCTTACAGTACAAGTGTGCGACATTCCCCTAGTGTTTTAGTTTTGTCGATACACAGTAATTACTGAAAGTCAAAGTCAAAGTATTTATTAGTGCGAATTTTGGTGATATAACAGGTCTTATATAGAAACTCAAAAATCTACCCTTCATACATTATTAATTTAACAATCATCATCATCATCATTTTAGCCGAAAGACGTCCACTGCTGGACATAGGCCTCCCCCGGAGGGTTTGCCATAATCGCCACGCTTGGCAGGCGGGTTGGCGATCGCAGTATAGTATGGTGGTGGAATGCATAGAGAACGCTGCTGCCCATTCTCCGGTACGACCCTTAGACGCCTTTTACGACACCCACAAATTTAACAATATTAGAAATTAATTAAAACATTATATAAGTACGATACAATACTAACAAAATTAAAAGTCTGATAGGAATATTGGGTACATCATAAATCATAAATACAGGATCAGTCACAAGAAATTTTGTCAGCAAGAAATTCGTCAATGGTATAGTAGCATTTGTCTATTAAAAATTTGTTTAGGCTGCGTTTAAATTGAGTCAAGTTTAAAGCTTTTATGTCATTTGGTAGCTTATTAAAAATTTTCTTTCTTATTACTTGGTAATTACTTGTCTGTGTGGTGCCGGACTTGTCTGTGTGGTGCCGGACTTAAAGAATAGCACCACCCCATACTTCCCGTGGGTGTCGTAAAAGGCGACTAAGGGGCGTACCGGAGAATGGGCAGCAGCGTTCTCTATGCATTCCACCACCATACTATATTGCGATCGCCAACCCGCCTGCCAAGCGTGGCGATTATGGCAAACCCTCCCTTTTGGGGGAGGCCTATGTCCAGCAGTGGACGTCTTTCGGCTGAAATGATGAATGATGACTTGTCTGTGTGGTGCCGGACTTAAAGAATAGCACCACCCCATACTTCCCGTGGGTGTCGTAAAAGGCGACTAAGGGGCGTACCGGAGAATGGGCAGCAGCGTTCTCTATGCATTCCACCACCATATCATACTGCGATCGCCAACCTGCCTGCCAAGCGGGGTGATTATGGCAAACCCCCCCCCTTTTGGGGGAGGCCTATGTCCAGCAGTGGAGGTCTTTCGGCTGGAATGATGATAATGATGATGACTTGGTAATTAGTGTGTATCTAAAAAAACTGGCCAAGTGCGAGTCGGACTCGCACACGAAGGGTTCCGTACCACAAGGCAAAAACGCCGAAAAAAACATGTTTGTTGTATGGGAGCCCCCCTTAAATATTTATTTTATTTTAATTTTATTATTTATTATTAAAGTTAAAATACAACTGAATATTTTGTGAATATTTCAAGTGCCTACCTGTTGCCATTTTTGATATCGAGCAAAAAAGGGCAAAAAAATGGCGTTTGTTGTATGGGAGCCCCCCTTAAATATTTAATTTATTTTGTTTTTAGTATTTGTTGTTATAGCGGCAACAGAAATACATAATTTATGAAAATTTCAACTGTCTAGCTATCGCGGTTCTTGAGATACAGCCTGGTGACAGACAGACAGACAGACGGACAGACGGACAGACGGACAGACGGACAGACGGACAGACGGACAGACGGACAGACAGCGAAGTCTTAGTAATAGGGTTCCGTTTTTATACGGAACCCTAGCACCACCCCATACTTCCCGTGGGTGTCGTAAAAGGCGACTAAGGGGCGTACCGGAGAATGGGCAGCAGCGTTCTCTATGCATTCCACCACCATATCATACTCCGGTGCAAGACAAAATAATCTTACCTAGATACAGATACTCGTAGTTCCATCCATGAAGACGCGCCCGCGCCGCGAGTGCTTTAGTTTTTAGGGTTCCGTTTTTATACGGAAACCTAAAAACTAAAACACTAACGGAATTGACTAGCGATAACCACTAGCGATTAGGAAAACGAGTGGGGCGCGTCTTCATGGATGGAACTACGAGTATCTGTATCTAGGTAAGATTATTTTGTCTTGAATTAAAAACTTGGGCATATATTGCGGATGGAATACTGAAAATGTTATGAAGAAAGTTTTAAGTATGAATAACGATGTTTATACGAGAAAGGGAAGACTAAAGAAACGATGTATGGAATGTGTGAAAGATGATAATTATGGCTGAAAAGAAATGGAATGGAATTCTCCAGAGATAAAAATCTTATCAAACAGAACCTCACACACAACATTTTTCTCAACCAACAACAAGATTAGATTACAGAAGCAGCTGATTAAATTCCTGAAGAAGAAAAAAAAACCCACAAAAGAAAACTACAACAAAAAGTTCCTCCACCTTGAAGTTTAATGCTTAACGTATCTACCCTTAACAAAAACGCGTTATTCCTTTACTGGAGGAAGCTCACCCGGTATTAAAAAGGGACGCGCTCATGTGTGAACGGCAGTGTATCTTCTGCCGAGAACAAAGGACGGGGAAAACATTCGCTTTTTAGGGTGTTTTGTATACTTAAAGATGTGCTATTGGAAGCTTAGTAGATATGAGAATTTTATCAGAATAGGTGCTTGATTGTGTTCAGGTTTTATAAAGCTTTCAAAAGTGGCAACATTTTATGTGTTTTGATTTTTTTATTTTGGCAACATTGTGTTCGCTGTCAATGTCATAGTGACGTTATGACTAGTTTACAGTTTATCTGTGGAGACGTGTGTGTGGAGACTTTCCCGCCAATACCCGGTTAAAAAGCTTTGCAAACTCGGTCCTCGTAAAATAAAAAAAATATTATAATACTGCAATTTCTGGGTTTTATTTACACCAGCAGTATATCCTCAAAGATATTACAGATTATTTCTTACGACTGCGTCCAAAGTGGTGGACGCTTTTCCTTGTATAAATTCTTCATCACTACTGCTCTCGAACAAAACATTGTAAGAAAATCGACATGTCCATAGACACAAACATCGAAGACACGACGTGACATCCACAAGCTCGTACTGGGCCCGCGTGGTGGATTACGGCTCTCTCTCTCTCACAAAGAAGAGAACTGTGTTTGTCCCAGCAGTGGGAATATTATTAGCTGATTACGATGCTACATGTCAAAATACTTTACCCTTACCCTTACCCTTACCCATACCCTTACCCTTACCCTTACCCTTTACTTTACCCCTTTTCATGCGTCACATATTGCGTGGTAATCGAACACATCACACTAATATTATAAAGGCGAAAGTTTGTGAGTGTGTGAGTGAGTGTGTGTGTGTGTGTTCATATGTTTGTTACTTCTTCACGCTCAAACGGCTGGACCAATTTCGTCAAAATTTTGTACGGAGGTACTCGTAGCTGACACCTTGGATTAACATATAGGCTACTTTTTATCCCGATTTTCCCACGGGATCGACATTTACGCGGGTGAAACCGCAGGGCGCAACTACTTTTGAGAATAAAACGAAATCCATTGCTAATAATGTTTGAAAATTAGATACAGATAAATACTCGTAGGTGACTGTCTCTTTGGTTTACACTGAGTGTCCAGTACCTACTCTAAATGCGAAACACACCATCAATCTCAATCTAAATAATTTTGAATGTTATTGCTACTCCATTGCCTCATATGTTCGAAAAAAATCTGCTCAACAGCGTTAAATAACGCAATGAATGTTGTTAAACTGTCAAAATGAAAGTCATTCCTACTGTTAGTGGTTATGCAATTATACCGCCGGTCGGCTTGATCCTCGAACCCAACGATTTGGAGTATCAGCCCCAACTTTGGATTTGTCTCCTGCCGGTCATGAGTCTCTCCAATCGCACGCCATTCATCTCGTTTCTCTGCCACAAGAAAGACGAAAAGCCAAAAATACAGGGTTATTGGTAAAACATTAACAACCTCTTAAGAGGTCATTGTACTCATCATTATGAACAACTTTTACTATGGGACCAAACCTGAAATCGCGAAAAAAAATCAGCTGTTCCCTACATTTATGTTCGTATTCGTCAAAATGTAGGAAACAGCTGATTTTTTTTCGCGATTTCAGGTTTGGTCCCATAGTAAAAGTTGTTCATAATGATGAGTACAATGAACTCTTAAGAGGTTGTTAATGTTTTACCAATAACCCTGTATAGCCAGTATGTAGGTATATCTTGTAGTGTGCATCAACCCTTCTCCACCGAGTATCAGCAGACACAGATATCTCGAGCAGCACCCTCCTTATACCGACATTGAGACGTCTTCCACATTAATACCAATACTGTATCCTTTCCTCGATGTTTTCTTTCGTTACGCTTTCTTTCTTTTATTTCTAGTGTTTTTTCAGCGAGTAGGTAGTCTGTTTTTCTTTGATGAAGCTTGGTTTGAGCAGTAGAGTTAGCTCTTTCTTACACTTACTAACGTAAGTAAATGCGGTCTACCAGTGGCGAAGACTCCATACAAATCGATTCCTACCGGCTTCTCTTTGGAAAATTCACAGTCTGTATTCTATAGACAAATAATACCCATAGTCATATTAAAGATATCTACTCTCCGGCCTACTTCTTACAAAAATGTAGCCTTACGCTACTGCGGTCTAGTATATCTACTTGAGGGGTTTTAATTAGAGCAGAAATTAAAAATAGGTTTAACTTCATGGAATTTAAGATGTTGTAGTTAATTTAGATAGTTAGTTAATTTAGTTTTTTTGTTGTTTTGTAATTCTTTTAATAAAAAATATAAGACAATTTTATTTATACAATACCAGCAGCACCCCGCAGTTTTACCCGCATAAGTGTCGATCCCGTGGGAATATCGGGATAAAAACCATCCTCTGTCCTTCGCGGGATGCAGTCTATCTCTCTGCCAAATTTTATCGAAATCAGTTCAGTAGTTTAGGCGTGAAAACGTAACACACAGACAGACAGATTTACTTTCGAATTTATAATATTAAGTATGGATATTCTACTTACTTCTTCTACACTCTGGCAGGAACTGAAGATACCTACATAAGAATTGATCAGGTAAAAATATAAACCAGTTAACCGAGGTGCGCGGGGCTGACTTTTCAGCAATATAAAAATTTATCTAAATTGATTTTTCAAATTACTCGAGAATCGGCACTTTGTAAACGTCAAAAATGACATTATATAGCCTCTAAAATGACGCCATGTTACATGGTATAATATGACCTCTGACGAAATATATATTAACCTGGAAATTTTTAGACAGACTCCGGACCCAGGTTGAAGATTCATAGACGACTCCACCTTGGAGTGTAAATGTGGTGCTGCTTCACAAACGATGGGACACATAATATCGTGTCCTGCGTGTCCTGTCAGCTGCACGTTACAGGAACTGGTGGACGCTGGTGATGGCGCCAAACAAGTAGGCGAATTCTGGGCTGAGTTCATTTACATTGCTATCTACACGCTAAGAAGACCTAAATCCACATACACACAATAACCAGAAATGTTTTAAGTCCCAGTGTGAGATAGCCACAAGCTTCTTATCAGCCCCTAAAGTAAACTCCAGGCTCTTCTGGGAATTTCGTAATTTCAATACCCAGTAACACTGGCTGACCTCGGAATCGAACCAGAACTCAGCAGTCAGAAAAACAGAAAAAATTAAAATTGTTGTAAGTAGAAACAACAATTTTAATTTTTTCTGTTTTTCTGACTGCAAAGTTGTGATGCAGACGCATAGGGGTCAATAAACGTTTATTTTCAAAACAAAATGTGTCTTAAGAGTCGCGCAACATATTTATATTTGCACAGCAGGGGGTGAAAACTTAAGGGGTAGAAGCCCCCATCATTTCTTAGAAGCGATAAATTCTACGAATGCGTACCATAAATTTTATCAACCGCCTTCTAATGCAGCGTTATGTTAAATCGTAATGGTAGCGATTTTATTCTGAAAAAGTGGAAAAAGAAAAATATTGTTGTGTTTTCTTTCAGTTGGATCTTTGTTATATATTTGTGTAGAGAACACCTCCCTTATGTATGTGTTTAATACTAGCTGCACCCCCCGGTTTCACCCGCGTAAGTGTCGATCCCGTGGGAACATCGGGATAAAAACTATCCTATATATTAATTCAGGGTGTTAGCTACCTCCTTTCAAAATTTTATCAAAATTAGTCCAGCCGTTTGATCGTGAAGAAGTAACAAACATATAAACACACACACACAAACTTTCGCCTTTATAATATTAATGTGACTTAAGACAGCTTAGCTCGTGCAAATTGAATTCGTAGTTTACTATGTTATTTAAGCTACCAAGTTAGTCTGTACAGCCGCAATGACGCAAATCTTCATTCAGTATTTTTATCTCAGGAAGCGGCGCGCGCTTTACTTATATTAACCAAGTGTACACGCTGTGAAAGTTTGAGTGAAGACGAGTAGCGACAGCACATAACACACACACATTCCGACTTCCCGATTGCCTCGGCCGACACCTTAAGCTTCTGAAAGAAAGAAGAAAGAAAGAAGAAGAAAAACTGTTTATTCTGTATACTCACACAATGTAGTCAAAAGCCTTCTGCGTTTTCATACACATTAACAGCGTGTTTATACACTTCGTCACCAGAAGTAAAGCGCGCGTCGCTACGTGAGATAAAAATCCTATTGCAGTACAATGCTCGACATAGGTCTTCCCAACCAGACTACATTTTACTCGATCCGCAGCTTCGCTGCTACCAGCCATCCTGCGAAGACTCCTCATCGTCGTTCGATTCACTGAACAAATTCCTAAACTAAAATCAAACAGTTTCTGAAGCCACTTAGATGGCCAGGCAGTCGTATGTAACATTTCCGTGTACAGCCACGAGCTTAAGTATGTATACACTTGGCTTTATTCAAAGGCGATTTTCTCCTTTATTATTGAATGAAATTGTATATTATTACGACATAGTATTTTCGAAGCCATAGGTTTATGTAAAGTCTCGTATTTCAACTTTTATTTCATGAAAAAATCGCAATTGAAAGTTGCCAAGTGTTGACATATTAGTGCTCGTGACTGTACAGACGCCAGCACATCAAGCTACCCGAAACTGTAAATTTTTCCCAATCAACTTTGAATCTTATGCCTTAGCGACAAAGATGAAAATCGATTAATGAAATTTGACAGAATGTAGTAGCTTGATGTGCTGGCGTCTGTATGTTACCCCAGGAGAAATTAACAGCCACCCATTTTTGCTTATGTTATGAAGAGACAAAATATGTTCAGGGCTGCATGTTTAACAAGCAATGAGCAGCTTTCAATTTAAAAAAAAATACTTAAGGAAAGGCCACGTGAGAAAAAATAGTCAGGACTTTAAAAAAAAAACACTTATTCCAATATCTTATCAGGGTCATAAGTTTTTCACAAATAAATAAAACAACCGCGAAATGTACGTACATAATATATATTTTCTCTTTTACATAAAAACCTTCTTTTCCCTTCAGAGGAAAACGGCGGAAACACGGAACCGGAAGTTGCGCCGACCGCTACCGGAAACGACTTGGCCTGTGAACGTTAAGACCATGTCACATAAATCACTTTTATTATAGCTCTGAGAAGGGTGCAGGCTGTATATAACAGGTATATACTAAGTGGTAAACGGTATATAACCAAATGGTTCTGTATCGGGTTCAGTGTCAAAGAAATGTTTCTTGATGAGATCAAAAGAAATGTACAGTCAACAAAAGAGATATGTGTGCAGGATCGTCGGTTATAGTTGAAGTTTAATAAGAAACCGATGGATGTACTCGAATAAAATTAGATTTTATTAATAGAAAACAAACAGCTCATTTATCAAATTAAATTGCAGTCGACAACATCCATCGGTTTCTTACTAAACTTCAACTGTATCCGACGAAACTGCATACTTATCTCTTTTTTTGACTGTACCTATAACACAATACACAGCATATTTCGCCAGTTAAGTGACTTTTCATTAAATCTTCTATTGCACAGAGACTGGAAACCGACATGTCCTAGAACCAAAAATTCGAAGACATGTGACATCCACCAACCCGCACTGGGCCCGCGTGGTGGATTACGGCCCACCCTCACAGATAGGAGACATGTGTCCCAAAAGTGGGAACATTTAGGCTGCTTATGACAGAGACTGACGTATCTAAGGGGTAATTCTCGTAATTTTAACCGTTCACAGTCAGGGTAAAAAGGTCACTTTGGCAGTATCATAAAAGGATAACATTATGAATTATAATATGGCGAAGACAGTCCGTGTTTTTATTTTTTTCGCTGCACTACGTAGGTATAATCAACGAGATTGGGATTGGATTTGGATTGGATTGAATTGATTGGTATTTTAGCACAGACAAAAAAAAATAACTGAAAAATCCTTCACCAATGGGATTTGATACGATTAACTTAACAGTTAACTGTCAATTATGATTCATAATGTTATCCTTTTATAATTCTGCCAAAGTGGCCTTTTTAGGCCTTCAGATCTGTCACAATCTGTCAAAAAAAAAAGACATAAATGAAGAAACAATTCAAAATATAAGATTAAAAATAAGCCTTGGCAGTCAAGAGATGACGAGTCTCAACCGTCGGCGCCCGTTCACGAACGCGTGGATCAGCACCATCCAGCTCAACCATTTTGTAGGGAACCAATCTACACACATCCCAAAACGGTCTACACACATCCCTCATCCCATAAAGTTCTATAAAGTCAAAATACTGAAGTCCCGAAAAACACAATCCGATAATTTGTTTTGTTAATATACTTTGGAAATCCTGCACATTTTTATAATTTGTTTTTAGAAGCTATACTTTCGATTATGATCTCATTTCTATGTATATTATTTACTTAGTCTTAGAAGTAAGTGGGCAAAATTGCAATGTTGTTCGTCTTTTTATTTTACTGTTTGTTATTAATCTTAAGTTTAAGAAGTATCTTGCCATAATTTTTTTAAGTTTTAGCCTTCAGATTATCAATCAAATCAGCCTATCGCAGTCCACTGCTGGACATAGGCCTCTCCCAGACTGCGTCGCAGCACCCTGTCCTCCGCCTTGCGCATCCAGTCTACCCCAGCCACCTTCTTTAGGTCGTCCGTCCATCTAGCTGGGGGGCGTCCCACGCGGTCTCCACTCCAGGACTCTTCTGCTCCACCGGCCATCGGTCCTTCGACAGACATGGCCAGCCCACTGCCACTTCAGTTTGCTTACTCTGCAAGCAGCCTTCAGTTGTCATTATTATGTGTGATCACTTATTTCTGAGATTGCTGGTAAACCTGTAATTGGCGACTGTGTAAGACCGAGATTTTTGTGATGTTATAGTACTTAAGATACTTAGAAGCTGTCGGTGTACCTTAATACATAAATAAATAAAACAAACTCAAAGCAGCTACCTGTTTCAAATCAAAGAAAGGCGTCAGCTTCCACGACATCCAATAATACAGAACACAAATTGTTTCAAATTATCGCCGCCTGCCCAACGAGACAAACGCCACCATTAGCGGTAATCAGGAACAGACTAATCATTAATTACAGGAGGGAATGCAATCTTTAAGTAAATTGAGACAAAAAGAAACTTTGGGGTGTTTCAATCTGGTTAGGATGTCAGAAGGGATGGAGGTGGCAATTGTTTTGCAGGTTTTTCAATGTTTATTGCAGCGAAGAAGAAAAGAATATGATATGAGTTTTAAGAGTAAAGCAGTCGCGAGCTCGAACTCACTGGTGGTCATGGCCAAAAATCACGCTGTCTCATGCACAGAAACACCGTTCCGAACTGAAAGGCGGGTAAAAAAAATTCGAAAAGTGCTTTGGAAAATCGAATTTTATGAAAAAACCACTGCATAAATCAATAAAAAATAAAGTTTATTCAACTCTTCGATAACTGAGCTTAGTCGGTACGGATTTTGTTTTGAAGATTTTACAGTTCTTTTATTACTTATTCACACCCAAAGTTACGTTACAAATTGCAAAACTGTTGGCTCATAACTTTTTAATGACTTTTATTTTACTATTCTGTTTCCGTACAGACAACATTAATAATAAGTCAAAACGATATCATGGTTAATTTTGGATGCACAATGTCAAACAGTGGAGTAGTATTCTCCCGAATGGCATCGTAAGTGTCTACTTACGATGACAATTGTAGGTACAATCGCAGATCCTGGAGAATTCGAAGACATGTGACATGTGACAACCCGCACTGGACCCGCGTGGTGAATTACTGCCCACTCTCTCTCCTGTCTCCCAGCAGTGGGAACATCAGAGGCTGATTATGATGCAAATTCGTGATATTCGATGAAGAAATCGCGAAAACTGATTGTTCGGGTTAGTAGATGGGTTAGTGATGTCTTCGAATTTTTAGTTCTAAGACATGCCAGTGTCCTCACGAAGTTTTCTTGCACCGTTTCGAGAGCAGTGGTGATGAAATAATTTGCACAAAGAAAAGCGCCTGGACGCGACGAGCTGGATAGGTTCCTTCAAACAAAGGTGGACGTGTGGGCAGCGTAGACTAGTAAAAAAAAGCGCCTGTCTGGGTTCGAACCTACAACCTACAACTCGTAAGTCGCAGCCGTTACCACTCCACCACTGCTCTTAATCGCTTTATGCACGAATTACATAATGATGCCATATCCAAACTTCAGAGCTCACTTAACAAAATCGTTAAAACTCTCCGGACGAGTAGAAATGGAATTATTAAAGACGCCTGAAGTCGTAACTGAGTTATCTTCGCCACCTGTTGATGCGCTAATCAATTCGATTTTCCAAGCACCTTCATGTTTTAGAGTTCCCTAAAGAATCTTTTGGGAAAATGAAAATTTTTCGCGTAAGTTTATCTTTATTTGGGATGTGGGCAGGTTGGGGTTCGGACAAATAAGGGTTGATTTTCTTAAATTATTATATTCCTAATTAATTATTTTTAGAATTTAATTAATTGTTAACGACCAAAACGATCTAAAAGGGAAACACTTTAGTTTGATTTACTACCATTAAATCAAGGGGTTCACCCGAAAACAGTCTAAAATAATGCTTAATTTTAACTAACTTTCACAAACGCTTTCTGTATAATAAATGTACGAAACGAAGTCTCGGGGACAAATTCGTGCAGGTGGTTTAAAGTCATTAAAAACAGTTTATTGCGAACATCGGCTATCGCGGCCATCTTGAGCGCCATATTGTTTTTAAATTTATTACTGTAATTACGTCACGTCACTCGCCGCAATTGATATAACAATGTTGCTGGCCTGAAATAAAAAGGAAAAAAAATATACTTTTTTCTTTTCGTCACATTTTAAGAAAAGGGTTGAACTTGAAAATAATTAGCGCGGTAATTTCTTATTTTTAAATTGTTTGTCAGTTGACATTTGTGATTACTGTCTTGTGTAGGTAATTTAATTGATCTCGTTAAGTTCATTGGTGTGACTTTATAATTAGTGCAGATTTAGATTTTCAAAATTTTTAAAATTATCTAAAGAAATTGTCTGCGACTCTTAAACCGTCATGGTTACTAAAATATAATAAAAATACTTAAACTAAATCCCCAATTAGATGGACGGACGACCTAAAGAAGGTGGCTGGGAGGGACTGGATGCGGAAGGCGGAGGACAGGGTGCTGTGGCGCAGCCTGGGGGGGGGCCTATGTCCAGCAGTGGACTGCAATAGGCTGAGTTGATTGAAATTAAATCCAAGACGAAAATATGGAAGTATTCATCAGTTTTCAGGTATGGGTTCATTTTTTCAGAAATGACTTTCATAACGGATATAATTGCAGTCTTACATAATGTTTAGCTCGAATATTTTTTTCCATTTTGAGGTACTTATTGTCATTAAATATTTTCATGATGATTAGTCAATGATTATGTTTTAAAGTATTTTAGTCAAACTTAAGTTGGTGCAACAATGATGTATCTATAATTAGTTAGTTTTTTTACTGACACTTAACCGTTGACCTTTCCTACCAAGAAAATGAAATAAAAGCCAGAATTAACACTCTCTAAAACAAAACTCCAGCATTCTTAAATTCACATACCTACAAATTTTTCAACGTTCTTTCGTTAATTTTTGGTCGTCAAACAAACGCCGGTGTGTTTAAGCCCTTAGTGACATTTCGCCAACAATTACTGTGTCACATTACGCTGTCAGGTTGTCAACCGTCATGCCGTCATTAGCACTATGTTTTGTCATGTCCCCACTTATCTATATAACCCTAATTGTGCGCCATTTTCAAAAAGGTTATTTTCGTTCCGAGTGTAAATTAAAATTTAGATTTTTTTAAGCCAACTGCAGAGAAGGGTTAAGTTTTGTAATTGAGCTCAATTGATTTAAATGTTTTTTCGTAATAAAATGAAATTGTTTTAGAAAAACCTTGGTATTGTAATTATTTAAATGGTTAGTGCGAAGATATGCGCGTGATATTCCAATAAAAAGTGTGAATGTTAATGTTTCTTTGTGTATCCAACACCTTTCAATTCACTTTAAATAAAATATTGGTGTATTTCTAACCACAAAAGAAGGTTTAAAACGATTATTTCTATTCGAAGCGATCTAATAAACTAAAGGGTCGGTGTTGCAACTGCCGTTCGCATAACAGCTTAGGCCTTAGTGACTCAAGAATTTAAAGTAGGCATTTGTAAACTACCCTTTTTCTTTCTACAATCATCGGACAACTCCTTTCTGATAAGCGTATGATAAAATATAAAAACGTGAAATTCCATTTTGTCATACTTTAGGATGTAGAGGTATGAGGGTGTAAAGTTCACTCATACATACTCTATAGAAAAGGGAGGATCCTCCGACCAGACGGGTGTTGTGTCTGGCGGGCAACTGCCCGATGATTCAAGCCGACGTATCTATGCTAGTTGCGCGGTAAATTCTGCTTGCGCGATGCAGGATTTTGCGTGACGTCAGTATGATGCATTGTTCGCATGTGGCGGAGTATATACCGCTATTTACTAGGATAAACAAAGGTATAAAAAATACACAATTTTACACAAGACTCTTATCAAAATCATTCTAGATAGCGGTTTGCTAGAAAACTGACCATAAATAGGACAAACAAAGGTCCTCGAGCGATTATTTTTCGAGCACTGGATTTACAACTTACTGCTTAGCGGCGAGAGTTGAAAATCCAACAGTGCGTTTTTGGCGCGAGATGCGCGCTGTTCGATTCAGAATGCTCGGCACACTACCAAGAGTTGGAAATCCAGTGCGCGAAAAAAATCGCCCGAGCGAACCGGGCTACAAGATGTTTGTTTATCTTTATTGGCAGTTTTCTAGCTAACTGCTGAAATGATTTTGATAAGATTCTGGAAGTTATATTATATATTATAGTTTAGTAGGTAGTTATAAGTTATATTCTATATTACTAGTAGCGCCCCGCGGTTTCATCCGCATAAGTGTCGATCCCGTGGGAATATCGGGTTAAAAACTATCCTATGTCCTTTCCCGGGACTCAAACTATCTCTATCCAAATTTCATCTAAATCGGTTCAGTGATTTAAGCGTGAAGAGGGAACAGACAAACACACTTTCGCATTTATAATATTAGTATGGATAGTGGACCACTTAATCGGTTATCTACTTTAGAGAAATGTATTCTACGTTGATTTTTGAGTGACCATTTGTAACAAAAAGGTCGTTATAAGTTTTTGGTTACAATGGAATTGGAACTTTGTTAAATATGACATTTAGTTTGTTGTTCCACTTGAAAATTATCTCCTAACCTTAACTCAAAAATAAAAATAAAAGTAAATATAGGTAGATCAAAATTACTCACACCACAACACATATCTCCTTCCTTCTTATCTTCCTGTACGAGTCGCAATAAATACTTTTTCTTTCTTTCTTTCTTTATATGTCTTTGTTTATGGCCAAAAAAGTTTTTATTACTATCATAACATAATTATCTTTAAGTCTAATGAATTTACTTTTTATCTGGACACCAACTATAATAGTTATCGGGGATACGTCACAAAAAACTAGATGAATAATACAACACATTAAAGTATATTTAAGTACCCGAAAATTACCAGCGGGTTCCTTACATTTAATTAAAGGTAATTATGACCTGATATGCATTTTTGAGTGGTCGTTAAAGGTTGTAATTTTGTGAACAATAAAATTATGCAAGTAGTAGGTATAGAATGATCACTAAACTTATTAATGTAGCAGATAACATTCGCTGTGAATTTGGTTGTGGATTCTGTATTACTGAGTTTCCGTTTTTGACATTTCAAACTGTCAATGGCAATTTGAACTATGTTTCAAAAACACTACCTGACCACCAGTCCCTTCCAGACCCAGATCAGACCCACAGTCCCAGACCTACAGTCTCTTCTCTGGCTAAGCTGCGGGGTAATTGCGTAACACACTAACAGTACCAATGGCTTTCATTTTGACAGTTCAACAACATTCATTGCGTTATTCACGTTGTTGAGCAGAAGAATTTTTCGAACACAGGAAGCAATGGATTAGCTATAACATTCAAAATTATTCAGATTGTGATTTATAGTATGTTACGCAATTAGGCCACTAGACTAGTTTGGATTTTATGAATTTTAACACAACATTTATTTATTTATTTAATAGTTTAAGAACAAAAAAATGTACAGAGGCGAACTTTTTTAAAGCCATAGGCATTCATTCTACATTCCGTTATTTTTTACAATCCATTTCCTTGCCCATTCCTAATTACCCAAGTAACATTTTTTGATTGACGTTGTCACAACAAACGGCGCACTCAAAA
Organism: Mesoligia furuncula; assembly: GCA_916614155.1. NCBI lineage: Eukaryota > Metazoa > Arthropoda > Insecta > Lepidoptera > Noctuidae > Mesoligia > Mesoligia furuncula. Next base: position 23,592,650 of record OU744808.1, read on the forward strand.
CTACTTAATTTAAATTCACATTTCATTATCCTCCCCACGGTACCCCAAAAGATCATCGATTAACAGATAAACATCGCAAGTAATTCCGTACATTTTAACCCAAAAACAGGATTGCAGTGACCATTAATTACATAGTTCTTTGTGTATAAATATTTATACCCACTTATTATGTTAATATATGTACAGTGAAAGCGCTAACTCGATGGGTTTTCGGACCCTTAAATATTCCATTTTGGTAACGACCATCGGTGACTGCCCACCTGATGTTAAGCGGGTATAATGCTTGATAATGTTTTATTTACGATGAAAGCTATTATAATATTTTAATTAGTGATTAAAACAATTTTGTGTCACTGAGCTTTTTATCGTTTCCGGAGTTGGTTGTGTCAATGAGACGGTGCTTCCTGGATGCAAGGGTATTTGTCGCTTTGAATGTTGATATTCAGCAGTGTCCGTGATCTGTTGTTGCCAAATACGCTAAATACGTGTTCTGTTGTTGTGGTTTTTTATAGGTGAAGGCGTATACCTTACATTAATTCTGATACTTTGAGTTAATCTAGTCCTAACCTTGCCTTTTATCCTCCAGAATCCTTCTATCTTATCCTAACAACCTTATCTTATTAATCCTTTTATCTTCCTGTAAAAAAAAAATTTTTGAGAATGTGCAAACTGCGCTCTTTCATATGATACCCCACATGCCCTAGTAGCCCCACTTCGAATTTTGCAGACCCCCTTTCAGTCCCTGCAAAAAAATATACATATATTTTTATTTCTTTCTTATTTGCAAAATAGTTGGGCAAATGTCATCTAAAACTATTCCAAACTTCAAGTTGATAGCATTAGGAATTCTTGAGATATCCAGCTGTGACAGACAGACAGACAGACTTAGTCTCACCATAAGGGTTCCGTTTTTACCATTTTGGTACGGAACCCTAATGAGTACATGACTACTATTCCTCGGTGAAGAAAAGGCATGCCAGACGATGTTCATTCAGAACACATCGATTGCCTCAAAAAACTTTTTGGTAACTTTTTCGAACCAAAATATTGTGTCAAAATTGAATTTCAAAATCGTCCTCAAAATTTACTCTCCTTAAATTAAGGGTCGATAGCAGACAACCCTATTAACAGTTAGTTAAGACAACGACTTGCCAGACGACGTTCATTCAGAACACATCGATTGCCTCAAAAAATTTTTGGTAACTTTTTTGAACCAAAATATTGTGTCAAAATTGAATTTGAAAATCGTCCTTCAAATTTTTTACTCTCCTTAAATTAAGGGTCGATAGCAGACAACCCTATTAACAGTTAGTTAAGACAACGAGTTTGAATTAGGGGTTACCGCGTTAATAACACGATTAACACTCACAAGCATCTCGTTAATTTGCATATACTATGTGTTTTTAATTTTATATTTTGGGCAAAGTGAGTGGAATTTTGTTGGTATGCTGCTAGCGTAATTGTTTTGGAATTAATTATATTTAAGTCAGATTAATTTATTGTAATTAATTTGTAACACCCACTTTGTGGTAGTTAAGTTTTTAATTTTAATTAAAGTTCTTGTGTTTAAGCTCTGTCAGCCAAAGATGGATCGTCAAAATTTTATATTAGTTGAATTTTTGGCGCGTCGGGCATTTTTTGAGATGGAAAAAAACCTTTGAACTTGCGACACTATTACCAACACCGCGCTACATTCGGATGTGTTCGGCTATCCTCGGGATGTACTCGGTTTTAAATCCGATATGTCAGTGAGTGATAGCAAAGTATTCTGTTTGTGTTTTGTTTTCACTTCTGTAGGCACTCCACTCCACTGTTTTTTTGCTCCCTCGTTCTCGTCTTCCTGCCTCGTTGGTATAGTAGTAGCAAGCACCACTGTTGAGCATGAGGTACTGTATTTGACTCCCGGGCCGGGCAAAGTGTTATTGAGTCAGGATTTGTGCCCGGTTAATGGCAATAGGCTCGCCCTTTATTACATGAAGAAAAAAAAAAAAACTAGCGAAATGTGGGGTTTCTATAGTTACACCTCTGCCTAACCCTTCAGGGATTACAAGCGTGATGTTACCATAATATGTTGTCTTAATGTTATCATATCGAATCGTTGAGCTCCTTAAGTTTTGAGTTGAGCTGCACGATTTCTGACAAATGCGTGCATTGACTGGACAGGTTCTCTGTGTGGTTCTTTCCTCAAAAGACCATCTCAGACATCGATCTACTTACATGGTCTTCATATAACCTGACCAAGATTATGTTTGGACTTTAAAAGAGACTGTGACCTCTGAGTTTGTTTCGGCCTTTCTTCTCACTATTCAGATAGGAAATGCCGAACTCATCTAGTTTAAAAAAATATTATTGACTTGTAAAAGTGTTTGTGCAACTTACAAAAATAAAATAATTTATGTTTATGTTATTTTTTTTTTTACTTAAAAAGAATGAGAATTATATTGAGGGCGGTAAGGAAGGAGATAGTCAATATATTTTATGCAGCTATACTTTTACGTCCTATGATATATTTTAATTACCACTCGTGCTTTTAGTAGGCAAACTACCCTTAATGAACATTAACGATACAATTATTTACAACCAGTAGCCGTTGCGCTTCCCCAATAAAAACGATAATTAAACTTTTTTTTTCGAGCAACAATTATGCAGAAATTATGCACTCGCTTCTGCCAACGACTTGAAATTTCGGTCCCACCGCATCGCAAGAACTGCCCGCGTTTTCGCTAAACGATCTTTCTGGCTTTTTGTCTTTTTGCTCGGCTCCTAAGAGCCGTAGCGTAATGTTTAATAGCCGATAGCCTTCCCCAAGAATTGGGCTATTAAATGCAAAAGGAATTTTCCAAATCCGACTGGTAATTCCAGAGATTATCGCGTTCAAACAAACAAACTTTTCAGCTTTATTATTACGTATATAAGACTAAGTTTAGATATACTGCAATTACAATAGCCATAACTATAAATTAAACTAACAATATATTATAATATATTGACCTTATTTGCCATAAAATTCACCATAAAAATGTGTTTTATTAGACCAGGAAAGTGACCCCAATTAATTATGTACATAGATACAAATCAGACGGAGGAAGACTTCTTAATAGTAATTTTAACTGTAATGAGATACACAATCACAATATATTACAATGGTTGTATAAATGACATAATTATTTAATTTTATGTCTTTTTTACGACACGCTCATTTAATATTCAAATTTTCTTGTTAGTTTTTTTTTCGTTGATCGAAAAAACGTTGGAACGCCGTTGCCTGGGGGTTTAAACGGACCTCCTCCTGGCGTTAGTGCTTTGTTTTTTCTTGGTTCGGGGTTTTCATGAAGAAGGTATCGCTGTATCCTGAAACAATACAAAACATGATTTAAAATAATTTAAAATGTTTATCTCACTTAAGGCTGATTTTTCAATCAACAGATAATTTTTATTCGTGGAATAAAATTGACGTCTGACTGTTTTTGTATGGAAGAAATTGTCAAAAATTCAAAATTATTCCTGCGACAAAATTATCTGGCGTTTGAAAAATCGTGTCTTAATATATAAAGGCGAGTTTGTGAGTGTGTTTGTATGTTTGTTACTTCTTCACGCACAAACGGCTGAACGGATTTGGATGAAATTTGGCACACTTTTTATCCCGATATTTCCACGGGATCGACACTTATGCGGGTGAAACCGCGGGAACCAGCTATACATATAATTCATAAAGGTGTACGGTGTGTTCTGCTGCTCAGCGGGGTAAATGCGTAACACTATAATTAACAGTAGCAATGGCTTTCATTTTGACAGTTAAACAACATTCATTCATTGTTGTTGAGCAGACCATTTTTTCATACATATGAAGCAATGGATTAGCAATATCCTTCAAAGTGATTCAGATGGCGGTTGATAGTGTGTTACGCAATTAGAATCCTAGATAGGCTGAAATAAAGTAGGTAAGTAATAGTATAATTGCATATATGTAATACCTTTGCATACGTACAGACGCCAGCACATCTTACAAGTTACTACTCTCTGTCAAATTTCTTTAATAGATTTTGAACTTTATCGCTAAAGCATAAGGTTCAAAGTTGATTGGGAAAATGTGACAGTTTCGGGTAGCTTGATGTGCTGGCGTGTGTACCTAAATTATGTTCGCCACTATGAATCGTCGCCGTCATGAAAATCTGTATTTTTCACCAGTATTTGACATTATGGTGTCAAAAAACGGACTTGGACACCCATTATTGTGTGACCAATGTCCGCTTTCATAGGAAACCAAAAGTTTAGTCCTAACAAGTTTACATTGTCTCAACAAAGTTGAGCGTCCTAAGTTTTATATCAACAGCGTAAAGGCTCCCGCAGAGGCGACGATGCAACGCGATTCTGGTAGAACAATTTTCAAGAAGTTTTCATAGAAATTGTTCTACTAGAGACACGTTTTGCGCTGTCGCGACGCGCCTGTCTACGTGAGCCTTAATTCAAATAATCATGAAATGTGCAAAAAATTATTAAGTCTTTTTTTCAAATAATTTTCTTTTTTTAATCACTTTTTGTCAACATGCTCCCCACCTTTTAAAACAAATACAGCCAGCTACTTATTAAACATATCATTATAATTTCAAAAAAAGAACGAACCAACCACACATCACCTATCAAAATAAGTAATTTTGTTATTAAGGTCGCTTCACACGGAACGACTGACGCCCACAAAAGTGCGTTCACTCGAACACACTTTTTTTCGACCGTTTAATTTGCATTCATTCGGTTATCTGTACGATCTGAATGGTTAATTGTGAACCTGGTTGATGTTAACCGTTGGAACTTATCTGATAGCTAACTGTATTAACACGCAATGGTTTAGGATGTGGTTACACGAGCTTGGTTGAACAATGGTTTAAGGTTTTTTTATTGTTTTGTTGTACGTTGGTACTTTTGTTTTGTAATTTAGCGAGAAGTTAGCTGAGTTTAGTGATTGATGGCAATTATTACTTTGGTTAATAAGTAGGTAATCATTAGACACTCTGTGATAAAATTGTTATGTTACCTCTTAGTTCAACTATTTAATACATAGGTACCGTTATCAATGTAAATAATATTTGCTTTTTTCTTAGATACTCGTAAGAATCAGAAGGTAATTCCCGATTTTTAAGAACGTTCGCAATCTAATCTGTTTCCATCTGTCAAAAATACCAATATTTTAAATACATTTTTGAAAAGTTTATGACATTGATTGTCACAGATTTGAGATTGCGATTAGATTTTGAACATGTTTTATTAAGTAATAAGTAATAGTAAGAAGTTTTATTTATCAAAAAGTAAAAATACAATGTGACGGATTCGGTGAGCCACAAACTAATCATTTTAGCCTGCTGCGGTATAAAATATGCTCTCTCTATCTCTTCTCTTTACTATTTTAGTGTTTGACAGTTTAGTTTTAAATAAATTATGTTCTCCTGCCTGTATTTTTTTACATCAGTTGATTTATTCTGTAAAAAAAGCGCTCATTTAAAACTCAGGTGAAGTGAGCTCAGAACTTATATGTCAATAGTGCGAATCCATAGTATCAGAACACATGCGCTTTACTTTGTGTTAATTATTTAATAACCACTGCTCTCAAAACTGTGCAGGAAAACATCGTGAGGAAACCAATATGTACCCTAGAACCGAAAATTCGAAGACATGTGACATCTACCAACCCGCACTGGGCCCGCGTAGTGGATTATGGCCAACTCCCTCTCACCGGGAGGAGGTCTGTGTACCAGCAGTGGGAACATTATAGGCTGTTTATACTTATGCTATGCATGCATCAGGTATGTTGATTTCCATCATCATCTACCTAGCCTTCTCTTAACTATGTTGGGGTCGGCTTCCAGTCTAACCGGATGCAGCTGAATACCAGTATTTTACATGGAGCGACTGCCTATCTGACCTCCACAACCCAGTTACTGGGTAATACGATACCCCTTGGTAAGACTGGTTGTCAGACTTTCGGGCTTCTAACTACCCGTAACGACTGTCAAAGATCTACGAATGACAGCTGGGACCAACGGCTTAACGTGCTTTCCGAGGCACGGAGGAGTCACGGTAAGTAAAGATGGTCACCCATCCACAGATCAACCGCGGCAAGCACCTGATCGATCGACCTGTGCGGCTGTTATTATTTAGCCACGGGCCCCTCCTTTATTGATTTCCATGGTGAAATATTTACAGAATAGACCGATTGTAGGTGCCGTGTGTGGACGCCTTAATACAACTCAGTTTAAGTTTTTTCTAAGCCTCAGTTATTTTGTTATCGCGATTGTAGTGATTACTATCACAACACTAAGTAACTATATGTATAGTATACGTTTTACACTGGCTCACCGCTACAGCCAGCTCCGAGCGCAGGCGCACGTCCAACCTGCACCGCGTCTAACGCCAGTTGTCAGATTGACAGCTACCCCCTCTGCTGGTGTACATGAGACAATGTATTATATCTATTGCATAGATACAAACACTACATCCCTTCCTTTTTAACAAATTTTATTGTTTATAAATGTTTATCATACATCCTCTTAAATAATCGAACTTAATCATTTTTGGTATTTTACTTATACAATAATCAACTTTGACCGTGACATTAAATTTTAATTTATACAGATTTGTTTTCTTCGATTGTCTGATTCTCATTTCCCTTGGCGTCTCCTTCTACTGATTTCCATTGTCCTTCAACACGCTTAAGATGAATTACATTCCTTCGTAGTCTTTGTCCAGTTTCTTCATTCCTTATTGTAATATCCCCTCCTACTGATTGTTCCACTACATGTGGTGTAGGGTTGAAAGTAGTTGAGAGCTTATTGGTCTTTTCCATTTCTTTTACGTACACCTTCTCACCTTCCGTCAATTCTGGGTTTTCCGCTCTTCTTTTCCGATCTCCATACTCCTTTCCTTTTTCCTTTTGCACTTTGTCTCGGTCTCTAACTTCAGTGTCATCCGCATCGTTTAAATATTTCAACATGGGAATTTTATCCCTGTTCATTCGTTTGAAAAAAAGTTCTGACGGCGTCTTTCCCGTGACTGAATGAGGAGTGGAGTTGTACATCATTAAGTATTCATATAATGTGTCTCTCATATCGCGTTTTTCACTAGAACTTATTTTGAGTCGTTTGACTATGTCTTTGTTCTGGCGTTCCACTTCTCCGTTCATTTGCGGCCAATAGGGCACCGTATTAAAAAGCGTAATATTACAACTATAGCAAAAATCCTTAAACTCTTCACTAACAAATTGTCGGCCGTTGTCAGCAGTGATCGATAGTGGATAACCGAGTCGACTAAAAAGTTCTTTAAGGATTTTAATAATTTGCGAGCTCGTTATGGTCCTGGTTATCTTGATCTCTTTATAGCGACTGTAGTAGTCAATAATTACTAGTAAATAGTCGTTATTAGGCAATGGCCCCAATAGGTCCATTGCAATATCGACCCACGGTTCGGATGGAAGTTCACGACGTTTCATTGGTGCTGGAGGATTTGGTAAGCTAACCAAGGTGCATCCTTTGCAGCTCTTTACCATCAACTCGACGTCCTTGTCTATTCTAGGCCACCAAACCTTAGAACGAAGCCGACTCTTCATAGCAACAATTCCTGGATGGCCCTCATGGGCTGCCAGTAAAACCTGGGTCCTTAGATTCTGTGGAATAACTATCCTGTTACCTCTCAAAAGGATATTCTCATAAAAACACAACTCATCCGCAAATATTTTGTATGTCTTCACAGACTCATCCCATTTGTGACTATAAATCCCTTTCTTAACACTGTTGATTTCCTGATCGCTTTCTGATTGCTTTATTATCTGTTGCATTGAGATTGCACAAGGTCTAGCGAGCTCGACTATCTGATGAACATAATTCTCTTCTATAGACTGAATTGACCGATCCGAGTATTTACATAGCCGCGATAGTGGGTCCGCAATATTGGTCTTACCCGGTTTATATTTTACGTTATAACGATACGCCTGAAGTCGCAAAACCCATCTTTCGACACGGGCGCATGGTTTTGATTTCAAACTAAACAGAAATTCCAATGGCTTGTGATCCGTTATCAAATCAAATTCTTTACCAAAAAGAAAGGTATTAAAATGCTCGATGGCCCATACCAGAGCAAGGGCCTCTTTTTCTGTTTGGCTATATTTTCTTTCACATTGACTGAGTGTCCTATTTCCATATGCAATAATTCTTGGTCCTTTACAATCAATCTGCACTAAGACTGCTCCTAGTCCTACAGGACTTGCGTCAGCTATCACTTGCGTTTTGTCTTTAATGTCGTAATATCCCAACGTTTTTATGTTAGATAACATTTCTTTTAACTTTTCAAATGCTTTATTGTGATCGTCTTTCCAGTATTCTTCTATATTTGCTTTCTTCCCTAGTTTCTGTCTTAATATTTGTTTTAGGGGTTCTGTTGTCGTAGCCAAATTTGGAATCCATTTGTTAATGTAATTTACTAAACCTAAAAAGCTTTGTAATTCTTCTATGGTTTTTGGCACTCTAAAGTCAGTTATGCTCTTCATGTATTTAGCTAGCGGTTTTACACCTTCCGGTTTTAATTCATGGCCCAAAAAGTGTATTGTCTGTACTTTGTAAATACATTTCTCTTGGTTTAACAAAACATTGTTGTGCTGCAATACCTCCATCACCTTGGAAAGTCGCAAGTCGTGTTCTCTCTCGTTGCTCCCCCAAATTAATATGTCATCGATAAAATTTGTAGCTCCTTCGCACTTTATTAACATTTTCTCCATGATTTTTTGAAAAAGTTCTGGAGCACATGTAACTCCGAACATAAGTCTTTTATATCTGTAGAGGCCGTTAGATGATATAAAAGTCGTCAAATATCTTGAATCCGGGTGTAGTTCTATTTGATGGAATGCGTTTTTTACATCGAGTTTAGAGAAGTATTGTGCCTTCTTGATTTTTGGTAATAAGTTTTCCATACAAGGTAATGGGTGGTTTTCTCTTAAAATGGCTGCGTTGGCGCGCCGCATATCTACGCATAAGCGTACATCACCATCATCCTTAAGAATTGGGACTATCGGAGAAACCCAAGATGAAGGTTCATGTACCTCTTCTATTATATCTAAATCAAGTAATTCTTTGATTTTCTTATTTATTTTTTCTTCTAATGGTATTGGTATTCTCCGGTGGGGTTGCATAACTGGTTTTACTGATGAATCAATAGGAATCTCAATTAAAATATCTTTAAATTTCGGAAAAGGTTTTCTTGATTCCAGTTCGATTTGATTTACTTCCACACCTAATCTAAGAACACCCAATCGCAAAGCAGTGTCTTTCCCAAGTAGGTTCCGAGATCCATCTTCAACAACGTAAATAGTGGCGCGTTCCATTTTTCCGTTTACTTTTATTTGTGCTTCAAAAGAACCTTTGATTTGTAAAGGTGTCTTACTTCCATAAGGTAGTAATATTTTATTAGGTTCTTTTACTTGTTTGTCACAAATTATCTCGTTTTTCTTTAAATATTCCCAGGTTTTATAAGATATTAAATTTAATTTGCATCCCGAATCGATCAACATTTCCAAATTTACTCCTCCTATCTCGCATTTGATTGTTGCGTCGTCATTCAAATTAAATATATATTGTGCTTCATTTTCCAAAGAATTTACTGTAGTTTCCTTCCGTGGTCGCTTGTTATTATTATTTTCTCTTTCTTGATTATGTACGAGTTTACGTTTCTTTTGAATTAACTTAGATTTGCAACATCTTTGGTAATGGCCTAATTTTCCACAGCCATTACATTTCTTGTCTTTCGCTGGGCAAGGAACACTTTGAGAAATGTGGCCAGATAATCCACATCTAGTACAAATTGACATCTTTTTCTCTTCATTCGACTCTTTTTCTTGTTTAGTCCATCTTGAATTATCTTGGTATCTACTTTTTACTGCATTAACTTCATTTGTCTTATTCTTTTCTTTTTGTTCATAACTGTTCAGTTGGTAGTTCACAATTTCTAGGGTATTGGCCATAGTAATCACCTTATCTAATGTAATTTCATCACCCATTGTTAACATTTTTTTTCTTAGTTCTGATGACAAGGATTTTTCAAGTATTTGGTCAATTATGTGGTCATCAACTTTTTCGAACTTGCATTTCGATGCCTGGTCTCTTAGCTTGATGAGAAATTTTTCAAAACTTTCCCCTTCATCTTGCTTAAGAAGACGAAAGATGTGCCGTTCAAAAGTCTTGTTTTGTTTGGGCAGGAAGTAGTCGTCTAACTTGCTAATAGCTACTTCGAAGATATCAACATTCTCCCCAGGTTCCGCATTTGCTCCAGGCAAATTGTAAAATATTTCCTGCAGTGCACCACCCCCTAGAACTAGCAACGTAGCTCTCTTTTTAGCTGGAATCGTAATATCAGCGGCTTCAAGATAGATTCGAAGGGATCGTTTCCATTTCTCCCATCTCAAACCGACCGATGTACTGTCACCCTCGATATCCAGTTTTTCCGATGGCGGTAGCTGGTTTGCCATGGTTGATAGTATTTAGGCGACCTGAAAATACATCCAATGTAATGGACGTCCGAAGACCATACATCCAATTTAATGGTTGTCCGAAGATCATACATCCAATTTAATGGACGTCCGAAGATCATACATCCAATTTAATGGACGTCCGAAGATCATACATCCAATTTAATGGACGTCCGAAGATCATACATCCAATTTAATGGACGTCCGAAGATCATACATCCAATTTAATGGACGTCCGAAGACCATACATCCAATTTAATGGCTGTCCAGGAATCATACATCCAATTTAATGGACGTCCGGAGATCATACATCCAATTTAATGGACGTCCGAAGATCATACATCCAATTTAATGGACGTCCGAAGAACATACATCATTATGAGTATATTACATGAAGCAATTCAGTCAAAACCGTTTACAACAACATTGTTTATACAATAATGCAATAAGCGACCACATTTACCTAATATTTCCGGAGAATTATTTATTTATTTATTTATATATACTTTATTGTACACCACAAAACACATAACATGAAAAAGATACATCAAACACTACAAAATATACAATGGGCGGCCTTATCGCTTTCTGCGATTTCTTCCAGGCAACCTTGGAATTATAAATATTACAATGACCAACTGTGTTTTGAACATTCTTCGTAGGTAGGTAACACAGCCACATGACATTTGCTCAGTATAATGGTCAAAGGCTATAAACAATGTCGAGATCAGGGTCTATTGTATTTGTTCAGTACCATTCCTAGTAATATTTTATAGCCGTATATGTAAACGATTTTTTTTCTCCTATAGACCTTACTGGTTGTATAACTATTAATTTTTCGACAAGATCCTTTCGATGTTGTTATTAACGATTTTGACTGCATGTGGGTATTAGATAAATATTTAGTTATTAAAATGTTTAGTTTAATACACTATATTATCGAAAAATCAAATCACTAACAATTAATTAATAAATGAATAGATGTTCAAACAACATCCCACATTTTATCTTTATATTTGTCCGCTCAACTGTTGAAATATCAAATATGATTCTCCAAACAATAGAAAAGTAATTGTGTCTCATTAGTCACAGTTGAGCTAGTATACAAGAAACAAGTAGGTCACCAAAAGTTCCTGTTCTATGAATTTAATTATTGTTAAGAAAAGGAGGGTAAGCAATGTTTTTGGTTACGTTATTTCTCCACACATCAATCTGTGGCAATGTCGCTGTCGGCTTTACGATTTGAGTGAAATAAGGTAGATGACTCATTGAAATTATCTTTCGTAACACATTCCTTAACGATCTAAACGATTTTATTCAACTATTGAGTTCATCCAGTACGCAGAATATAAAATGACATAATAGATCTCTTAAAATGTCGATTGCACACGTGTGCTGATAATAATAAAATTTCTATTGTGTCTGCTAATGAGGGATTTTCTTTTTCTTTTTTTTTTAACGCTTCCCTAGTCGCTGGATAGATGGCGCTGAACTTGGTAAGTTACTGCAAGGAACGGAAGTTACATAATTTTTTTATTAATTCACTTGAATGTAATTTTAAGATCGTAAAACGAAAGCAAACGAAACTGTCACTCAACGAGCGTATATGACGTGACGCAATGTTTTTTTTTCAAGCGTTTTGACTTTGGCATCTAGTAACATAGTCAGTTCAACGCCATCTTCAGGGTTCTTGGAAACTATTTTTTTTTTTAAATACTGAAAAGAAAAACCTCTCATTGCCGCGTGATGCGACAGGTACTGGAGTAGGTTTTACTACCGACTTAACTAATTTTTATTGTCACCTTCCTTTCCTTTTAAAGAAATAATGTATTTTATATTTACTGACCTTTATTCTCGTCGCCACTTGTAGTGATTACTATCACAACACTAAGTAACTATATGTATAGTATACGTTTTACACTGGCTCACCGCTACAGCCAGCTCCGAGCGCAGGCGCACGTCCAACCTGCACCGCGTCTAACGCCAGTTGTCAGATTGACAGCTACCCCCTCTGCTGGTGTACATGAGACAATGTATTATATCTATTGCATAGATACAAACACTACAGCGATGTAGCGATATGTTTTAAATCGATATGTTGCCGCTACCCGCTGTTTTGTTAACTCGATCATGTTTATTATCGTTGGCTTTCATTGTACCTACAGTAATAATTATCTATAATACTAGTTGTTATTTGTTCGGGTTTGCTTATAAAGGGTATGTTTGTCCTCGAGCGAAAAAAACGCTAGAATAATAGTAGTCTTGTCGTGTATAAACGTTTTTATGGCTTATTATTTGATTCGAACGAATTTACTCGCCCGATTCAAAATGTTCCAATTGCCTAATACGTATTTCTGGAGTTGTCGATTCGCCCACGAATGCGACGGCACGGTTGGCACAGTGGTTATGCGATTGACTGCTGCGCTGTGTGTCGCGGGTTCGATTCCCGCACGGAACAAATATTTGTACGACCAAGTAGTTGTTCCGGGTCTGGCTGTTTGTGTATGTGAGTTTAAATGTTTGTAAACGCACTCACAATACAGGAGAAATACCTAGTGTGGGGCAAAGTTAAAAAAAAAAGAATTTCGTGGGAATCGAATACGGAAAAAATAATTAAAAGTGTCGATTCGCCCGTTTCGGGCGAGTAAATTCTTGTGAATCAATCAATAACCGTTTATATTTTTTCTCTTGCAGCCACTTCACTCAGTATTTTCTACTGAAAATTCTCTTCTTTCTTTTCAACCCGTATCGTCCCACTGCTGGGCAAAGATCCCCACACAGCTTTCCATTCTTCCCTGTGTGTTGCCTTCTCCGGACAATCATCTATAAACGCCTCTAAGTCATCACGCCAGCTTGACCCTCCCTCGGTCCTGATGCATCCTACATACATGGCCACTCGATTCTCGGCAACTCTCACCCAGCTGCTACCAGCCACCCTGCGAAGATCCACCTAGCTCAGGCTAGGTGGATCTTCGCAGGGCGTCCTACCTTCCGTTTGCCGATTCGCGATTTCCACTCAAGAACACATCTACCCCAACGGTCATCGGTTCTACGGCTAATATGGCCGCCCCATTGCCACTTCACCTTGGATATTCTATGAGCTATGTCGACAACTTTGGTTCTCCGCCGAATCACCTTATTCCGAATTCTCTTACTGTACCTTTAATTTACTTTAAAAAGTAGATATCTTAATAATACTTGGCTGAGACGACAATACTACAATAAACTAAACTTCGTATAAGTATCTAATGACGTTTCCAGTTTACATGCAAAAATTCAACCAAATACTTATATCCAACAGTTTAGTCATTATGGGCTGTTCATTTATTACGTAAGACAATTTTGACCACTTTCTGACCCCCCTCCCCCTACGTAAGAAAAGATAACACTTGGATGAGTCCCCTCCCCCTTTTTAATCTTATGTAAGATCAGTATCTACCAAAATTGCAAAGAAAAAGTAGCAAAAATTAAAAACTTATATTTTTGCTTATTTTTGTGATCTTCCGTAAGAAGTCTAGACCCCTCCCACCACCACGTAAGGAAAAATTAGACTTGTTTGGGCCCCCCCTCAAATCGTCTTACGTAATAAATGAACAGCCCCTTATAGCTTGTCAAAGATTGGCAAAACTGACCAGATTTGTCAATCTTTAACAAGCTATAAGGGGCTGTTCATATTAAATACTTAGTACCTGCTAGTGCTAAGTACTAAGTATTTAGTTTGTTTGAAAATATCACTTTTTTAATGTTTATGGTAGGATTTATTGGAGGGGCCCGTGGCTAAATAATAACAGCCGCACAGGTCGATCGATCAGGTTAAGCCACGCTTGCCGCGGGTGGTCTGTGGATGGGTGACCATCTTTACATACCGAGACCCCTCCGTGCCTCGGAAAGCATGTTAAGCTGTTGGTCCGGCTGTCATTCGTGGATCTTTTACAGTCGTTACGGTTAGTCAGAAGCCCGAAAGTCGGACAACCAGTCTTACCAAGGGGTATCGTATTACCCAGTAACTGGATTGTGGAGGTCAGATAGGTAGTCGCTCCATTTAAAATACTGGTATTCAGCTGCATCCCGTTAGACTGGAAGCCGACCCCAACATAGTTGGGAAAAGGTTAGGCAGATGATGGTAGAATTTATTTGATAGTTCCAAAAACTCAGGATTAGAATTGCCAGTGTTTTCAATTTTATTGTTGTATTTCATCTCCACACCACATTGATAATGTCGTCGCTCGCATGGCTAAAAGCCTATCTCATTGTTCTTATTTTTAGCTGATTTGAGTTAGGACAACTACATTTTTCTATTCGTGACTTTTTACATTTTTCAATAACTGTCGTATCTCTATGTTATTTGGATCTCAAAATATAACCATTTTGAAAGGCAACAAAGTGTAAAGAATCACGAATAAAAAAATATAGTTGTCCTAACTCAAATCAGCTAAAAAATGAGATAAAATTTTTAGTCATGCGAGCGACGACGTCATTGGCATTGATTATGTTATTGTCATTTATTAAGTATGTCACTGTCTGACAGTCAATTAACCACCTATCGGATGGTCAGTGGTCATTGCCACCCATGAACATCTGCATCACCAGAGGCTAATCTCAAAGAAAACTTGCTAAAGTATTGTAGCGGTATCTACAACGCCACATGCGAACAACGCGTCATACTGACGTCACGCAAAATCCTGCATCTCGCAAGTAGAGTTTACCGCGCAACTTACAACGGCCCGACATGAATCATCGGGCTGTTGCCCGCCAGACACAACACCCGTCTGGTCGGAGGATCCTCCCTTTTCCATAGAATATGAGTGAACTTTACACCCTGTTCCTCATACCTCTATAGTATAATTAACGTATTTCTACCTACTATTAAAGATGTTTCAATACGGCTTGACAAGTTAACCCTGCACCTGCTAGTCCTGCTACGCTATCAAGCTATCAAGTAGTCACGTATCATTATAATAATCAATAGTCATCACTATCCAACTTTAATAATAGTTCCATAATTCAACAACAAAATGACATGCTTCAGTATAAAAACACAGTAAAAAATAACCCTAAGCATAAATAGGACATTTATTAATTTTTATATTCCACATTTTATAGGTTTTTAATGGGAATCCGTAAGCAATTAACAAACGAACACGATTTTGATTAATACAAGTTTTTTTTATTACTAAATTATGATGAAGTCATAACTTTTAAAGTTATGACGTTAACGAGAAAAACAGTTTCGTTTGAATCGGATAGTTTAGATAATATCAAAATTATTATTACAAGTACCATTTTAATTTTTAAAACGTGTGTTTAGTTTTACTTCTATGTTTTATCTAATCTAAAGTTTAACATGTTAGAAGAATTTAATGGCCCTTAAAAGAAGCGTTTTTGAATAATGCACAATTAAATTAATTAAGAAAGCCTTTGTGGGTTATCCGTGAGTATCTAAGAATGTTTCTCTCGCTTTATTGCGGTCAGGAAGACAAAGGCGAAAGATTTATGAGCGATATCACAGCTACATTAAAACAATAGGTATTGTACCTACTTTATTTGTGTTTTATTAACCATCAGACACGGTTCACGCATGCTTATTTATTTAATACTTCAAGCATATAAATGTACAGAGGCGGACTTAATGCCATAGGCATTTTCTACCAGTCAACCTTTGGGTGATGCAGAGACAAACAGTGGTAGGTGCAATCAAGAACCTTGAGGAATAAATATAGAGATACTTACGCATAAACCTATTAAAACTATGAATTTAATATATACCTAATTACATATAAATATAAGCACAAATAAATATACATAAATACATGAATAAACTTATTAAAAAGAAATAAGACAAACAATGAGAAAATATTACCGTTGTGATGATACTTCCAGCTTCTTGCGAATGTGCTCGCGAACCTTAAGTTTAAAGGATAATGTTGTATTAAAGACTAGAAACCATAGCTATTCGGACATCGGAATAAATTAAAACGTATGCAATTTAGAAAAAAGCATCCAAACTTTGTTAAACTACAAAAAAAAAACCATATCATTCGCAAACCGCTATAAAATGGCTTCCACATACTTCCGAAAAATCAATTTAAGCCCCAAAAAAACGTATCATAATTTCGCTGTTGCCACCCCACGCAGCGTGATAGAGTGAAAGAGACAAAAATACACTTTCCTCCCGAAAGAAAGGGACAAGAAACAAACAAAAAACTTCTACGGGAAAAAACATGGTCGCGAAAACCTCGTAGGGGTTGATTTTAGAGTGGCACATTAGTGAACCCTACACTGAATTTGACTGGAGAAAAATGAATAATAACCACCCCCGCGAATGGGGGGTTAACTTTAACGACCTTATTCGAAGATATTTTGTAAGAATGCGAAAGGATATTAAGTTTTTAGTGCTCTTTACTGTTGGAATTTCTATGATATGGACATTCTCCTTCATTAAATAAAACTTGTAAGTATGCAGTTGGAATCATGATTACAGACGGCCAGGCCAATTTTCGTAATTTAAAATGTTCAAAATCTAGTCGCAGTCTTATCGCGGTCACAAACAAATGTCAAAAACTTGTCAAAATTGAAATTAGGGGTACTTTTGACGGATACGGCGCACAATGCCACACATTCGCAAAATGACATAATTATTGGAATTTCGCAAAATGTTATAATCTCAAATTGTCATATTCTGAATATGCCAACATCGCAAAACGTCGCATTCCGATTGAGACTGAGATCAGACTGTGAAAGTTTTTTAAAATTACGAGAATTACCCCTCTGGTAACAAGAACTAAAATACTCCAAGATACTTTTTAATAATTTACTTTTTAACAGTGCATAATCCGATTTGAATGTAACTGCTTCTGAAGGGGTGGAGACCTGGTGTCCTGAAATACAGGCCTTACACCTAGCTTAGGCACCAGTCTCCCACAATATAATTTAAACTAATACCTATCTATTCTTGATCTTTTGATGTACTTATAATATATTGTGGTGAGAAATAAAGCATTATCTTATCTTACTTTAGCTTTAGGTACTTAGAAACTTTGCTAACTCGAAGCGACAGTCATGCTTTTTAAAATCAAAAGTCATTAATGCAAACTAGGCTGAACATCAGCACATTTTGAAAGTCAAAATTATATGAAGACCCAAAACGCCCGCCCCACACCAGTTCCAAGTGCTTAAGCTGGGGAAAAGAAGGAGAACAATCTCCCCAGCAGCTCAGCTGTCTGTATCCATATCTATAAGTAGGTCTACTGTCGATGAAATTAGAATAATATATGTAACAACAAACTATAACAATACACAACAACAATCACACTATAATATTATAAAGGCGAAAGTTTGTGTGTGTGTTTATATGTTTGTTACTTCTTCACGCTCAAACGGCTGGACCACTTTTGAAAAAAAATATGTATGGAAGTAGCTGACACATATAGGCTACTTTTCATCCCGATATTCCCACGGGATCGACACTTATGCGGGTGAAACCGCAGGGCGCAGTTAGTACAACGATAATTTTATAACAACGAACGAAGAAAATGTAGGAATCATTTGAATTTAACATTCAACCTATTATTAGAAATCCGTGTCTTCGGTAACAACGACGATGGATTTTGACACCCCTACGTAATAAATTTTAATAATCTATGAGTAGAGCCACACACATAGAAACATGCGATCAATAAGTTCGAAATATTCTAATGTTGTCTATTCCTGAATTCAAAATTCGAATAGCTAAAAAATTTGACGTCTTTAGCAGCGGACGGGTTAAAATAAGGCCAGGTTTAGACAAGACAGCCAAACTAAAGGCGAGTTTACAACGAATCTTGCATACAATAATAAAAAGCGATTTTCCAAGTACAGCTACTTACTTTTTTAAACTTTTCTCAATCCCGACTCGTACCTTCTTTCTGTCAAGTCGTTCTTAAGACCTAATCCCTCGTCAATAGGAGTTTCCTTACATAATTCATTGTATATTCTTTGAAAATATCCCGGATAATCCCCGTCTGGACGATGTTATGGCATTTAATGACGTCATTAAAGTAAACAGACACAACTTTTCTTTGCTGCATTGTATTTTAATTCTTCTGAGATGTTCAATACCTAATTTAGACTCTCTTTTTAGACACACAGAGTGGATTTTTCTTTGAAAAAATTTCTAATTTATAAGTCGCCCCAAATATTTGCAGTTATTTGTCAAGACCGCTAATTGCCTGTTATATTGGGTAAAGGAGGGAGTGTTTGTCTGTTTATGTCTCATTAATGATGAACACCCAATTTGTTTGGCTGAGTTAAATCCTAATTTATGTGAGAATATTTAATGAAGTTCAAAATGTATGGAGATTTTAATCCTGTGTTTTGTAAAAAGCAACCAGATGGCCTTTACAAGAAAAAATCTGTGTAACCTTGTTAAAAATGTTCCCACTGCTGGGACAGTGGCCTCCTCTCAGTGAGAGGGAGTGGGCCGTAATCCACCACGCGGGCCCAGCGCAGGTTGGTAGAAGTCACATGTTTTCGCATTTATGGTTCTAGGACATGCATGGTTTTCTCACGATGTTTTGCCTTCACCGTTTTGAGAGCAGTGGTGATGATATAATTTACGCAAAGTAAAGTGCTTGTCTGGGTTCGAACTCACGTCCCTCTTAAGTCAGTCCATTCGTGGATCTTTGACAGTCGTTACGGGTAGTCAGAAGCCCGAAAGTCTGACAACCAGCCTTACAAAGGGGTATCGTATTACCCAGTCACTGGGTTGTGGAGGTCAGATAGGCAGTCGCTCCATGTAAAATACTGGTTTTCAGCTGCATCCGGTTAGACTGGAAGCCGACCCCAACATAGTTGGGAAAAAGCTAGGCAGAAGATGATGATTTTTTTTTCGTGAATTTTCACATGTTTTATTAGTTATTCTGCTATTTGGGGCGGAGACAAATCCAACAAATCAAAGATCATAAAAGTCGGTCCAGCAATTCTTAAGATAAAAGTGATGTAACTAACCCGAGTTTGTTTTATTTATATAGAATAACTAGGTATAATTTGGGTATAATCATGAAGATGATATAGAAATTGGAGGATAGAGATTTAAAAGAGTGTCCATGGAGTTTCTTGCCCGTTCTTCTCCATTAGTACCTACGCTTTGGAACGGGCAATTAGCTTCATATTTCTGACTGACCGATTCTTGACATTTCAAAAGTGCCTGTAATTGGTTTAATTAAAATAAATGTTTTGATTTTTTTTGAGAGCTTGAGCAATTGTGGATAATGTCTCTGAGAAGAGTAAAGAAATATTCAAGGTATAAAATAAATGTTATTAATGTTATTTCTTCTACGTATTTCTAGGAGAAATACAACACCATAATATTGCATAACACACTATCAATCTCAATTTGAATCATTTTAAAGGAAATTGTTAATCCATTGCTTCATATGTTCGAAAAATTTGTCTGCTCAACACGTGAATAACGCAATGAATGTTGTAGAACTGTCAGAATGAAAGCCAGTGCTACTGTTAGTGTGTTACGCAACTACCCCACAACGCCTAACTAACCGAAATCATTTTTGTAACGAAAGGTATTTACTCGGATCTGGCAGGTCCAGCAATTATCCCAATCTTAGCCAACTCTGACCAACTTAGCAGGGGCTTACAGAACCTAAACGCAAAAAAACGCAAGTTTTAGAAACAATAAAAGTACTTATTTATGATTGACTACAGTAAATAAAATCAGAAAAATATATGATACTAGCTTCTGCCCGCGACTTCGTCCGCGTGAAATTTCACCCTCCCCCCATTTACCCTCTTAGTGGTGGAATTTCGGAAAACCCTTTCTTAGTGGATACCTACTCTTCACAACGAACACACCCTCCGAATTTCATGTCTCTAGGACCAGCGGTTTAGGCTGTGCGTTGATATATCAGTCAGTCAGTCAGGACTTTGAATTTTATATATATAGATTCTTCAGGATATATGCTAGGTTGATAGTGTATTGAAAACATAATACAACTATTTTGATACTATAGAAAAAAACCATGAAGATACCTCTAAAAACTTTCTTTTTACAATAAAAACCATACTAATATACACACAATCATTCTGATTTTTTGTCAGATTATTCTACAAGCAACATACTAAAACATGAGTGTTTTATTTTTTTAGTCCGAACAATAGATTTTTTGTAATTAAATAATTGCTTCATATTTTGCAATAAATTACCAGCGTTGTGTCATCGCGCTTCTCTTTCTTTTCTATGCAGTCCGACAGCGCCCGCGCTTTAGGTCATGTAAGCCCCTCAAAGAAAAATCTTTCATTTATAATCAATATTAAAGCTTTTTCAAGAGTCACGTCTGGCACATAGAAAAACCCTGAAAATTACACAGTTACGCCTGCCTGAAGAAACAAATTCAATATAAGTTAAACACTCCTAAAATTCTATTACAAAATAGGTGCTCCATACGGAATTGAATCGTTCTAACCCCGCTATAAAGACCCTCGCACACAACAACACATCAACATTTGCGACATGCCGACTATCCACATAAGACCTTAAACTCGTATAAAATACATCCACAAAGAAGGAAAAAGTAATGCAAAGGAATCAGTACAGACTATCACGAAATTGATCTGTGATTCTACAAGCGATAATCGCTCTTAGCAACCAAAAAATAAAGAATATAATAGGGTGGGTGCTTGTGTTGTAAATTGGTTTTTTGCTGTAACGGAATTTCAACTGTATTCCAGGAGTGATAGAGTCTAGATTTGAGTGTACAACGCACCTCATATACCCCCACATAAGTTAGGGCCCAAGTAATACGGATGACGATGCGAAGTTAGTGGAAAGAAAGGGGAGAAGGGAAGTAGAATAACGAGGGGGGTGGGAGGTGGGGGGTGACTCCCCCTGTTTCGGGTTTTCAATAGATGTTAGAGTTTCACTTCCCGTACGATTTAAAATGCAGACAGGTGTAGATGTTGTATGCTCGTGTGTGTTGGTTTGCGTAATGTCGGGTGTTATGAGGACTTCAGTTGAGACGAAAATATTGGCATTTTGAGACAATGACATCGCAGCGATTATTGCTCTAGATTGCATAAATATCGCTATATTCTAAGACATTGATAGTAGTAACAGCCGCAAGGTCTTCCCGCGGTTGGTCCGTGGATGGGTTACCTTTACATACTGAGATTCCTTGCCTGATTGATTGCCTTGGAAAACACGTTAAGCCGTTGGTCGCGGCTGTCATTTGTGGATGTTTGACAAGCATTACGGGTCGTCAGAACCCCGAGAGTCTGACAACCAGTCTCATCAACGGGTATCGTATTACCCCGTAACCCCGTAGGTCAGATGGGCAGTCGCTCAATGTAATATGCATTCAGCTGCATCCGGTGAGATTGGAAGCCGACCCCTAAATATTTGGGAAAAGGCTAGGCAGATGTTGATGAGAACGCAACAATTCCTACTAATAATTTTAAATCTATGGGTTAATTTTCCATAGATTGTTATCTATGGAAAATTTGGAAACCCATAGATATTTCAGGGCAATGGACTAAGAATACTTACGTATAACTTATTAAACTATCACTCAAATTGAAAAACCTAAAATTTCTCTATAGAATATTTAGTAGATCTTCAAAAAAAAAAGTTATTTATTCAAACTAGGCTTGAGAATCAACACTATTGGAACCTCAAAATTAGCTAAGACAGTCCCCCAAAAACTCCCGCCCTTCACCACTTCCTACTGCTTTCGTTGTAAGGAAATCGTTCAGATGCTAAAGTACTAGACAACTAATAAGCTTGTTAGTGGAAATCAATCAAAGAAACTAGTCATTAACTTTGGTTCTATCTGACATATTATCATATCTACCTCCAAAATCAGAAACCAGCGGACCTACCTATGTACTTATATGTACAGACGCCAGCACATCAAGCTATCCGAAACTGTCAAATTTTCCCAAACAACTTTGAAACTTATTCTTTAGCGATCAAGTTGAAAATCTATTAAAGAAATTTGACAGATTTTAGTAGCTTGATGTGCTGGCGTCTGTACATAGATTTTCATAATATTCACTTGGGTACACAAGCGCAGATATATCTTGCGATATGTCTTATGATATACAACCCATCGCCACAGAGCTCCGCAAAGCATTTTTCAAGACACAATCCACCCTCGCTTTTCTGAACGTATTATTGTTTGGTCTAATTTGTGAGCAAAAGCGGACTACAGTCATGGTTTATCTTGCGTGTTAAAGACTTTCTTGTTTAATAGGTAGGTGAGCAAACATTCTGAGCAACGGTGTTAAATGAGCTTATTTTGATACTGGATGGATAAAAGTGTCTATGTTTCTGATCTACCAATTCCACCATTGCGGTCGTCGCCGTCCTTCTGTCTGTCTGGCCGTTAGTGCGCACCAAACCGCTTTAAATTATTTTTATTTAAAAGGACTTTGAACAAACACTTATATTTCAAGCATTAAAATTCACTAAACTAAGTGCTATCGAAACAACAGCTAATATGCCTCACAATCAAATTAAATCCGCACTTGGAGGAGCTGTCAATGAATGCGCCAGACTGTCATCTAACCAAACCAGATGGACACGATCGTGATGTGAGCTTTGACAACACCTGCGATTGGGCAAAATTCATCGTGACCACGACCGCCCAGTCAAGAGCGAAGCGAAGAAGACAAGAAGATCGGAACAACAAAAAACACCCTGCGTTGTAGCCTAATTGATCTGAGCTGAGATACTTATGGCACAGTATCGGAAAATCTACGAACTTTTTTTTTTCAGTTTGTGAAATCATCAAATGACCCCTCCCGCTCTGGGTGCAGCGGAAGGGAGTGTCAGACTCTTACTGACTAAAACCCACCCGTATTCCTTCCTTAGCCCTTTATGTTCCGGGGCAGCGGTAACCCTTTCGGATAATCCATCTGACCCGGCAAGCTTCGGCCTAAGGGGCCCCGGGGTCCTTGATGCTGACATCTCTTTGAGGCGCGCGTGGAACACGTACGCGCCGTCCGGCACGGGCCTGGTCCCGATCGGACGGTGAGCTACAAATCTACGACCCTCAGCTGAGCTTCAAACACCGCTGATCTCTCAGATCTTGTACCACACACCCGGCAAAGTTCGTTTTTTCTCCCTGCTCCTTGGCAGTTTTGATGCATCGCAATATTTTCGTGTCAGCCGCATAGCCCGTGACGTCACATGATATATTGGAGCGGCGCCTCCTTTACGATTTTTTAACAATTTCCTTTCTAATATATTTTGTGTAGGTTTTATTTACCTATTTTCGAGGAGAAAATTGAATCATCTATAGAAAATGGAGGAAAGTTGATTTGATTGAAAATTTGAGTCTCAGCAGTGGTGGCTTAGCGGCTGCGACTTACGAGTTTAAGGTACAGACGCCAGCACATCAAGCTACCCGAAACTGTCAAATTTTCCCAATCAACTTTGAACCTTATGATTTAGCGATAAAGTTGAAAATCTATTAAAGTAATTTGACAGATTGTAGTAGCTTGATGTGCTGGCATCTGTCTGTACATAGGTTCAAACCCAAACAGGCGCTTTACATAGTTTAAATTATTTCATCACCACTGCTCTCAAAACGGTTAAGGAAAACATTGTGAGGAAACAGGCATGTCCTAGAATCTAAGGTTTGAAGACGTGTGTCTAATTAAGTATTACTCTTATCGTGTATATAAAATCGACTACAGAGTTTTTTCTACGTGAAAATAAACGACACGGTGTTTCAAATCAATGGCCTAAGACTTACTCAAACAGTACAAATTTGTACTTAATATTATAAAAGAGGTATTGTCTGATATTATGCTGTATGGTTTTCCATTGTCATGTAGGAAGTAAAACCTTCGGAACTACTTGATTCTTTCACTAATGTGAAGCTACAGTATTGTCGAGTGTCATAGGATATATTTTGTGTTAAAACAACAAACTTCACGCGGACAAACTCGCGGTCAGAAGCTAGTGTACGATACACTGAAACACCACCGTATCACCAGTCACAAATCAAGACAAAAATAAAGCAAAAGTCGAAAGTACCCAACCCTTCAACACTCGAGACTTCAAACAAACATATACATACGCTAATACCCCCTATTTCTAAGTACGGCAAAACCCCCAATATGCCTACAAAAAGTATTCTAAACAAGCTACGTTCCGAAATACTAAGTAAAAGTGAAGACAAAAGAAGGTAAAAAATGCTCGACTCACAAAGCGGGTGTAAGGAAAGGTTCGTTTCGGCTCCTTGCAGCGGAGACTGCCTCATATGTATGGAAATGTGGCCTAAACCCGCCAGGGTTAGGGCGAGGACAGAATAGCGAGGGATTTCGGAAAAAACCGCTTCCGTGAGAGTAAAAACAATTCAAGTAAGGATAACCATTTTCTAATGGGATTCGTATTATTTGCTCTATGTGAGGGATGTAATGTAGACAGGATATCGATAGGTATTTATTTACATTGCGGTATTGGTATAAGAAGAGAGAGACCTATGCCCAGCAGTGGGCAGTGTGGAAGTCGGGCTGTGGATGATGATGATGATTGGTTAATGGATAGCAGGTTGTTAAATCCTGAATCATCTAGAGTGTAGGCCTGTCCGTCCGTATGTCACAGCCACTTTTCTCCGAAACTATAAGAACTATACTGTTGAAACTTGGTAAGTAGATGTATTCTGTGAACCGCATTAAGATTTTCACACAAAAATAGAAAAAAAACAATAAATTTTAGGGTTCCCCATACTTAGAACCGAAACTCAAATTTTTTTTTCCATCAAACCTATACGTGTAGGGTATCTATGGATAGGTCTTTAAATGACATTGAGGTTTCTAATATAATTTTTTTCTAAACTGAATAGTTTGCGCGAGAGACACTTCCAAAATGGTAAAATGTGTGTCCCCCCCCTGTAACTTCTAAAATAAGAGAATGATAAAACTAAAAAAAATATATGATGTACATTACCATGTAAACTACCACCGAAAATTGGTTTGGACGAGATCTAGTAAGTAGTTTTTTTTAATACGTCATAAATCGTAAACCGCAATTTAAAATTCATTCAATCAACTTAAAAATAAAAATAAACATTTAATTTCATAAACATAAACCTTATGCATAAACCCGGATGTTACGGAACCCTCGGTGCGCGAGTCGGACTCGCTCTTGCCCGGTTTTTTTAATTTTAGGTTATGATCAAGCCTTCCAGCTTTCCACATGAATATGATGTATTGATTCAAAGAAGAATACTTAGTAACTAATACGGGAAAATAAAATTGTGTTTATAGGCCTAAGTTTATATCAAGTAGCCAAAAATAATTTTAAAAAATACTATCGGAATAACAAAACGCTTATATATGTATATCGCTTAGTAGTGAAAACAGCCGATCTATTCTGTAAAATTCTCACCGTAACAACTCAGGTGAAGTGAGCTGTCATTTCATCTGGTGCTAGAGATTGATACAATTGACAGCTCACGTCAAACTCACTTCACCTAAATATTGCGTGGTGACATTTTTACAGAATACACTAGCTGAACTACCCGTTAATACGTCAAAAGGGAACTCTATTCATACACTTATTCGGAAAACCGAAAAACTTCGATCTTACAAACCGTTATGCCCTCAGCTTTACAATAGACACCACATAAACACAGCTATATACACTACACAGTTTACGAATATATTTTTCCCGTGATATTGCTCCAAAGATTTGTGAGCATCTCGCAATATTTATATACACCTATAAAATTGCGCGTTTCTATGTAAAACTTGCAAACGAAGATATATTGTGCAAGTTTTCTGTTGGAAAACTTTCGGCGCCAGTTCGTGTATTATGTATGTATGAGATGTTCTATGAATGTTTAGAGTTTAGACTGTTCATCATACATTTAAGATGGTTTTGGAGATATTTTGGTGATGAAGAAAGAGAAATTACAAATTAAAGGTAATGGAAATAACGTATGATGAAGGACCAAAACATATTTGAGGTTATTGTAATAAAGGAAAGCCACAAGGGTATTCCATTTTAAAAAAATCAGCATAGAAATTATTTAATTTGTCAGTGATACGCTCAAAAATATTTCAATTCATGAAAATACTCGTATACACAATATAAATATGAAATGCAAGTTTTCCCTCAGAATTCTCCATTTATCATTTCAGAATCCGAAATTATTTTATTGTGTTTGATGATATTTGATACTTTCAAATTATGAAACTATGATTTCAATTTAATGATCCAAACATCGGTACTACGGTACCATTGTTTTAACTATAGTCTCTAAAAGATCATGCCTACATAGTTCGTAAGGGACATTGAACCATAAATAACATTTTCTACTGCCAACCTTTTTCTTCCAACCCACCAAAATTCATCCACCTCAAACCACCTTCTCGTCACGTAATGCATCAAACGTAATCTTCTTACATCGTCTCAATTTCGGGAAAACCCCCTCCCCCCGGGATTACCCCCTGCATGGGCGATTTTTCTTTTTTTATTATAATGCCGCGCCGAAGGAAATAGTCGAATAGATTGGATTTATTTATGAATTTTGTTGGAAGGAGTTCTTACTTTGAATGTGAGTAGGTAATGTTTTTTTTATTCGGCCAGAGGATGTTGTTTTCCGAATGTGTGTTTTGTAAATGATTCTTGTTTGTATTTGGAATCGACCATAGAGACAGTTTATCCTTACATTGTTTACTTATTTGTTTATAATATCTTTCAAAAGTAATAATTGTTCATCAAAATAGTTAATAACCCCGTAAATGCCAATGCCATTTTTGCCATACATTTCAATATTCTTAATAGTTTACGTACAAAATATATAATAGCTGGGTGCTCTGTTTTATAGATACGAGTTATTTTAGTAATCGTCGTCGTTTCAGCCGATAGACGTCCACTGCTGGACATAGGCCTCCCCCAATTTTGGGAGGGTTTGCCATAATCGCCACGCTTGGCAGGCGGGTTGGCGATCGCATTATGGTATGATGGTGGAATACATAGAGAACGCTGCTGCCCATTCTCCGGTACGATCCTTAGTCGCCTTTTACGACACCCACGGGAAGTAAGGGGTGGTGGTATTCTTTAAGTCCGGCACCACACAGACTATTTTAGTAATACCATGTGGCAACTATGATCGTTAGGCTAAAGAAAGATTTAGGCTCGGCAGATGAATGAAACTACGCTGCCTGAGTACCTCTAAAGATTTTCGTGAAAATCAAATCAAGAAAACCTAGTCTAAATAATAACAGCCGCACAGGTAGATCGATCAGGTTAAGCTACGCTTGTCGCGGTTGGTATGTGGATGGGTGACCACCTTTACATACTGTGACCCCTCCTTGCCTCGGAAAGCACGCTAAGCCGTTGGTCCCGGCTGTCATTCGTGGATCTTTGACAGTCGTTACGGGTAGCCCGAAAGTCTGACATTACCAAGGGGTATCGTATTACCCAGTAACTGGGTTGTGGAGGTCAGATAGGCAGTCGCTCCATGTAAAATACTGGTTTTCAGCTGCATCCGGTTAGACTGGAAGCCGACCCCAACATAGTTGGGAAAAGGCTAGACAGATGGTGATGATGAAACCTAGTCTATTGTCACCAGAATCCACGTAGTAAGTCTATAACATTCCCAATACATAGGTACTACAGCCTTGGAACCCCGAGAGAAAAAAAACATAATTTACTTACATCTCCTATCCAAGACATTACGGTTCTAACAAGACACAATGCTTTCGCGAAATCCTCCCTCTAGACATCGCGGCCATTTTAACTTAACCCTCCCGCCGCCGCTGTGGCACTGAAACCGGGGCGAATGCAGGGCGAGACGAACAAAGTCAGGGGTCAATTTACGCTGGGCCGATATTAGGGATAGCTTCCACCCGCTAGTCAGTTTGTGAGTGATTGATGGCGTAGGCGGGGCGAATCCAATCATTAAACTTGATGCATGACCGATGGTACATCAGGTTTTGGGATTTTCGATTTTGAGAAAATTAGTTTTTCGGTGGTTGGCAGTTTGTTTTTTTTTTAACGTAATATGTTTCAAATTATAATAGGAAAGAAAAGAAAAAAAATGAGGTTGAATCAGTTGTAAGTATGGTATAGTCGGAGTTTTTATTAGCTGCAGTAAAATGACAGCTTATGTCTAACTTAAATGACTGAAACTGGCGTTTTTTTGTTTTTTTTGTGGCCATCAACCAAATCTTGTATTTCTAGTACAGAATAGTGTAACAAACGAAACTTATTTAACATGCATATAGCTCTAAACTCAGTCCGAAATGAGTTATTAAGAAGTGTCATTTTACGGCGACTAGAATCAATTCTATTTTAGTAATTTTTGACGTTCAAAAGTGCCTGTTAAGTGCCTATTTGAAATAAATGCTTTGACTTTCACTTTGACTTTGACTCTGCAGCTAATTAAAAGTCGGACTATAGTTCTATAATTTATTTATGTATGGTTATTCTTTTACGTACGACCACAATTTAACCCTACAAGCTATACTTTCATTTAGCTATATTGGCTAACAGTTTCATAGTTTTTCTTACATTACATTAATATGGCATTTATAAATAAATCGTATCATAAATTTATTATTACATTTTAAAACACAGAAAAGAGAGTTAATTAATTAGTGGAATAAGATTCATACTCACGTGCTACATTTTGGCCACATTTTCTCACAAGCACTATACTAATCAAGTAAGTACTTAACAGACCTTCTAAAACACTACAAATATCTAACACTATCTTACATTATACTCTATCATCAACACCAATTTCTTAAAAAACCTTCCACACACAACGAAATCTAAAATCAAACTGAATGCGCAACAAAAAATCACATTCAAAAACGTATCTACATTTTTTTTAAACCGAATACATTAACCCTTGAATAATTAAAAATATGCGTGAGCGCAAATAATCGCGAAGAATTAACCCTTTGCATGCAAATGAGGCGCGGATGCAAAATCACGACCGGTCCTTGGAACCCAGGTGTGTTATTATTTTAAAAACAATTTGCATACGACTTGGGGACACCGGGTAATATTAGGAAACATTTGTTAAATAAAAGAGGTCACGTACACCAGTTTCGGATTTAAGATGTGGACTTTTAACCTTTTGAACGCCACGGTCGGGTATAGACGACAAACGAAAACGTGCCCAACATGGCTCCGGTCGTCTACAGCCGACAAGAAAACGACATTTTTTACCTTTTGAACGCCATGATCGGGTATATAGACGACAAACGAAAACGTGCCCAACACGCCACCGTCGTCTACAGCCGACAAGAAAACGACATTTTTTATCTTTTGAACGCCACGGTCGGGTATAGACGACAAACGAAAACGTGCCCAACATGGCACCGGTCGTCTACAGCCGACAAGAAAACGACATTTTTTACCTTTTGGACGCCATGATCGGGTATAAACGACAAACGAAAACGTGCCCAACACGCCACCGTCGTCTACAGCCGACAAGAAAACGCGTGTTGGGCACGTTTTCGTTTGTCGTCTATACCCGACCGTGGCGTTCAAAAGGTTAACTGTCACATCTATTTTAAAAGGATACGAAGTAGCATTGGAGTAAATTAATTAGGCTTACTAAATTTTGGTTCTTTCATAATTAACATAATTAATTTTTTTATTCTGTAAGTAGGTTATCAGAATCACTTTTTACACTTCATAGGTACTTATTTTAAAATAAAAAATAAGATAGATGAGGTATGCGTTTCCTATCTGACTATTCTGAGAAGAAAGGCCGAAACAAACTCAGAGGTCACAGTCTCTTTTAAAGTCCAGACAATCATAATCTAACATGATGTCTATGTCACGTCACGTACTGACCTTTAAATTACTAAGGAAATCTAACATGATAGAGGTTTTGGTCTTTTTAATGATAATATGAGTATCTACCACAGTGTGTCCCACTGTGGTATAGACACATAATGACAACAGAATGCCACCATTCTTAAAAATTCTCAATATTATCAGACCAACTTCTTTTATTATAAATCTTTAAACCTATTCGGTTTCGAAAACAACTCGCCTCGGTTCGATTTTTTATTTTTTACCAAAGACATCAAAAATTCTAAGGTAAACTTTTAACCCTTACTCACTCAACTTTTTCTCAATACCCAAAAAAGGGCACCTCATAACGACATAGCAACAAAAGCCTCGTCCCTCTAATTGCCACAAAAACAAAACTCACATCAGAGCTTCAACCACATGTTTAACAACATCGCGACAAAAGCTCAGTGCAAGACAACGAACCTGGGACATCTTAACTGACGGAAGTCGTCACAAAGACACCGTAGGTACACCTGCCAGACGGAGGGGACACGAATTTAAATTTGAATGCCCAGCGCAGAAGGGTTGAAGACATTCGTTTCGAACGAGAACTTTTTCAAACTTGGAATTCTATGTCGGATTTTTTTAGATTCATTAATTCTGAGGTGATTTGAATGGGTGTTTTTGAGAAATTGGAAATTAGCTGTTTTCCAGTTTCAGATAAAAATATTTAGTTTTTTCTGTCATTAGACAAAGGAGTGTGAATGCTCAATGGAAAGCTTCTTAACTTTTTATTTGACAAGGCATTCGTTATAAGCTAGTAATTTCATCATCAAAATCAAAATGTTTTATTTCACATAAACCTACATGGGCACTTATGAAACGTCAGAAGCTAGGTACACGGTTCTAATTGGTCGTTTCCTACGGAGAAGAACCGGTAAAGAAACTCCATGGTTACTCTTTTTAAAAATAATTGACTTTTACAATGTTTAATTGGCTTTTACATTATCATAATGAGTCTATAATGTTCTTTCTGTTGGGACACAGGCCTCTTCTCTTCGAGTGGGAGTGGGCTGTAATCTACCACGAGGGCCCAGTGCGGGAGAGATCTCATGTCTTCGAATTTTTGGTTCTATGACATGCAGATTTCCTTCACTGTTTTGAGAGCAGTGAAGCGCCTGGCTCCGAACCCACGACCAGTAGTAAGTCAGAGGCCACCACGGCTCTCCCAGCTAGTAACTTGATATAGAGGCATTAAACTCTTTGGAATAGGGGCGAGCATAGTAGAATCTTAGCAGAGTAGAATCCTGAAGCTTACCTATAAAATTCACATTTTGTAAAACTGTTCAATTTCGATTACAAAAATCTAAATCAATACATGAACTTCTCTAGCCATACATTCCGCTCTCCCGATTTCAACACCCAATAAATGAAAATCAATCGATACACCATGACACCTTTTCCTTTATTACCGATCAATAATTACCATATTACAGCAAATGTTGACACAGCTTTCCATAACATGCAACCCTATCGATTATACCATAAAGGAAATAAAGGACTCAAATCTCACAACCTAATGATCCGTTCCCACGAAATCTATGAATACATTAAAAAAAAGGTTTTATCTATTTTATTTAAATTCGGACTGGCCTTTAAGATGCTCGAAATTTGAATATAAAGTGGAAGGGTTATTCTTCCGAGTGTCAAAATTTTTCTTCCGCATTCACAGGATGGTCTAGTAATTTGAATATCGAATCTGAATGCATGGGATCTACTTTGCATATCTTTTTTCTTCCTTGTCAGTTTTTAACTTTTCGCACAGTGGTACAAAGACGCTTTTGGTGTGCGCATTATTGATTTTTGCCGGTCGATGCGTAACTTTGAATGCGTAATGAGATAAAATATTTTCCTTGTGTTGTCATATTTGTATTTTGTAATCTAATTTATTCGTGGCTTTGTGTGGAGGTGACGGATGTTTGTAGTGCAACGTTCCCATGAACTGGGAAGATAAAGATAGACATAAATTACCTTTATCAAAGCGTTGTTGTATAGATTATGAGCACGGAAACCATATCATAATAGGTAGGTGTAAGCTTCAACACAGCGAGTAATTTATCATCAGACATTTCTATCCCACTGCAGGGGAAAGGCCTCCCTCCCCTCCTTCCACTTATCCCTATCAAGTGCTGTTATACGCCAATCCTTGTGGAAAGAGTCGAATTCATCCCGCCATCTTATTCTGGGCCTGCCGCGATGTCGTTTGCTGCTGTTTGGGACCCATTGTGTGGTTACTTTAGCCCATAGCTCCTCCAGCATGCGACAGATGTGACCAGTCCAATTCCATTTTACCTTGGCAGCCGTGTGACCTACATCGGCAATTTGAGTTTTAGAACGCAGTATCGAGTTCCTTATACGATCAGTAAGCTTAACTCTAAGGATACTGCGCTCCATTGCTCGCTAACAGACCTCGAGTGCGGACTTTTGAAGATTGGTTAGTGACCATGTCTGCGCTTCATAGGTAAGGGTAGGAAGAATGCAAATGTCCATGACTTTTCTCTTCAGTGAGAGTAAGAGAGTAATTAAAGTCAATTAATGAACAGTGGTGAAGGTCATGGGGAGAGGTCTTTGCCCAACAGTGGGGTGATGCAGGCTACCAGTAATGGCCTAGTAATAACGTCCGCGACTTATGAGTTGTAGGTAGTGAGTTTGAACCCCAGCAGGAGTAAGCAGCTTTACTTTGTGTAAATTATTTCATCACCACTGCTCTCAAAACGGTGAAGAAAAAGATGGTGAGGAAACCGGCAACATAATATTGAAGACATGTTGTCACCATCATCCACAACCCGAACTGGGCCCGCGTGTAGATTATGGCCCACTCCCTCTCACAAGAGGAGGCCTGAGCCCCAGCAGTGGGAACAGTCATCATCTGCCTAGCCTATTCCCAACTATGTTGGGGGGCCAGCAGTGGGAACAGTGTGGGCTGATTATGTAATGCTTTTAACCTTTCAAATAAGTATTTAAGTTGAAAAAGCAACAAAGAATTTCAAAACATTTAAAGTAAACACAACTTTCTAAGTGTCACTATCCTACAAATAAAAAAATGGATGCACATCACAATAAAATGATGTCTCTCAAAGTGATAATAACAACAAAACACAAGATTAATTGCATTTATTTCAATAACAATAGGCAATCGTTATCTATCGATCGTGAATTATTTAACAATTGACTAAAATAAAATAAACAATTGACATTTCATACAGTTCGCAGATAATAAAATAAGGTTTGAATAAATTAAAAGCT
Organism: Mesoligia furuncula; assembly: GCA_916614155.1. Lineage (NCBI taxonomy): Eukaryota > Metazoa > Arthropoda > Insecta > Lepidoptera > Noctuidae > Mesoligia > Mesoligia furuncula. The sequence continues at coordinate 23,626,222 of OU744808.1, forward strand.
TCAATTTTATAATTTATTGATTTCATTTGCATATTTGAAAGCTTACTATTTTAACTTTTAAAATTCGTGATTGTTTATTTTTTATCGTTATTATTTATTAGTTTCTATTGAGTACCAATGCCTGATATAATCGACTATTTATCATCCATTTACTAATATTTTAAAGAGGTAAAACTTGGAGTTTGTATCTAGGGGTAACCTTTGGAACTACTGATAAAATTCCGAAAATACTTTCACTGATGAGCATCTACACTATTGCCAAGTGTCATAGTGTTTAGAACAATCTAAACATAGAAAATAGAAACTAAGATATTGCTAGTGTCAATGAACTTTTTTTGTATGTTTAAACTTGCAACACTAGACGGAAATTTGTATTTTTTGTGGTGTGCCTATGCTGTGCCCCTTCCTGTTAAAGATTGTTACGAGTGACTGTGTTCTCTGACTGTAAAATTTAATTACAAAGTCTTCCAACGTTTCCACACATTTTTATTCCATACACATAGAATATATTTTAGGTTAAAACAAGAAATATCACGCGAACGAACGCGGATAGAAGCTAGTTCTTTAAAACCTTTTTTATTACTTAAATACAAAACAATAAACATTAAAATCTGTAACTTTAACCCAATGGTGATTTTTAATCTTATTATTCGTATTGAGTTCTGCGAAACAGAAAAAGAGTTAAGACTAAAAGTATAAATAACGTAGTAAGTTTGTAGATCTTCTTGTTTTTCTTTCAGAGAGTTTCTCTAATGGCTTAATTATAGTACACGTTAATAATATCAGTCTATAGGACCTTATGAAATACACGATTAATACCCTCGTTGGGCCATTATGCTTCTAATAGTTTTAATATACCTACTACACATATTATAGGTTTAATACACCTCAATGTATTAATGTAAATGTAATGTTTTGCAACACCTTCGCGGAAAATACACTCTGAGAAAGAAATTGGTTAGTAAATCAATGTATCTTTTAACAACTTAAACGCAAATATTGAACAAGTAAGTATACAAATCATACGAGTGCTTTAGACATTGCTCGTTTTACAGAATAAATTGTACAAAAACTGTTTCAGTTCAACACGGGTTTTATCGTGCGTGACTAAGTGCTGAAATATTGTCTCCTTACTGTTACGTCTTTTTCAGACTCGAGACCAATCGACGTTGGAATGTTTCCATGAAAAAAAAGCTTTCATATTTTATTCCTTGTTTAACCAAAAATATAGTTTGTTACAAAAAATTAAAAGAAGTTAAGTATTTAGGTACTTTATATATTTCTAATCACAATGCAATTACGCTTTTTGTAATAAAACCTTCAAATAATTATCATATTTTCTTCTCACTAGATACAAGCGTTGCATTTCTTATTTCCTTTAACAGTGCACCAATCAGATCAAGAATTTCATAATTAAAGAAAAATATAAGCTAGATATTGCCTGCTTCTCATTCCACGCATGTTGTATTTACAAGATAATTAAAAAGAAAAAGTTCTAGGTACTGATATTTCTAGAATTTTTCTATAATTACACCTTTAATACACGTCATTAGAAGAAATAGCACCTTTTACGAGTCATTATAGGAAATTGATTAGCGTTTTTACGTTTACAATTATGTAATAGAATGGCCTCAGAAATGCGATGTTTATATCCGAATAAAAAGTTTGTAAATTGCATAAAAAAGCGACAAAAGCTGGGACTTTCAACTATGTATGTAGGTAATTAATTCCCACTGCTAGTCAAAAGTCGCCGCTACGGTAGATACTGACACTAAATTTTATGATGGCTCATTAAAATTGTAACGTCACTGGCTTTAGAGCACATTTAGCCGTTAACCAATAAAAAAGTAAGTAACATGAACCACCCCGATCAGTCGCACAGAAAGTTAGAAACAGATCTGTCGCACAGAAAGTTAGAAACAGATCTATCGCACAGAAAGTTAGAAACAGGGGGGCCTAAAAAGGCCATTTTGGAGAATCATAAAAATATAACATTATGAATCGTAATATGGCGAAGACAGTCCGTGTTTTTATTTTTTTCGCTGCACTACGTAGGTATAATCAAAGAGATTGGGATTGTATTTAGATCGGATTGATTGGTATTTTAGCACAGACAAAAAAATATATTCATATATTTATTTGCATTCCATAATGTTGTAGAGGTGTTACAATGGCTTAAAGCTATGGTACAATTATGGACCCTGTAGGGCACAGCAAAAAGTATAAAATGTATTCTTATAATAAGTGTAGGACACAAATTAACAATAAACAATTTTAAAAATATTCTATTAAAATTAAATAAGTAATAACTGAATAATGCTTCACCAATGGGATTTGATACGATTAACTTAACGGTTGACTGTCCATTATGTTATCCTTTTATGGTTCTGCCAAAGTGGCCTTTTTAGGCCCCCAAATCTGTCGCACAGAAAGTAAGAAACAGATCTGTCGCACAGAAAGTTAGAAACAGGTCGCACACACACTCATCATTCTCCTGCCCTTATCCCAATTTTTTTGGAGTCGGTGCAACATGTCTTTTTCTTCCATACTCCTCTCTATTAGTCGTCATCTCGGTAGTCACCCCCTTTCTAACCATATCATCATTCACACATTCCATCCATAGTTTCTTTGGTCTTCCCCTACTCTTATAGCCATCCACATTTATACTCGAAAATTTTCTTCACAGAAACACACAGTCGGTAATAAAAAAAAAACAACGCAATCGGGAATCGACTTCCGTACATCGCAGCTCAGAGCATCACCTAACACGAATTTGCATACATTACCAGATAAAGGGCGAACCCGTCATAATTTTTAATATGTGATTTTTTACAGTTACAAGTACCGGTTTTTTGTCTATTGTCACATTGTATAAAATATTTAAATTGAAAACAAAATCGTTGGGTCGAAACAAAAGAGCGCACCTTTTTGTCCTTGCTTGCATTCATTTTGAGCACTGTGTGACAATTTATGTGCAAACAAATCTCACCTTTATTTTTTGTTGGATAGAGTCTGTATTCTGATGTTTTCAGTTTGAAAATTACGTGTAAAATTAGTAATAACAGCGTTAAAATTGTATTAAGAGTGTATCAACAGAATGTTTATGGGGTTAGCAACATACCTATGTCATTTGAGAATGAAATACCATAAAGCTTATTAATTATTCTCTATACAATTATTACACGACTAAACTACTTTAACATTACTATATTATTGTTATTAATAGCCATCGATGTCCCACTACTAGACAAAGGCCGCCCTACACTCTTTCCACCTCTCTCTGTCCAGAGCTGCCAAGGATCACTCCTTTAATAAAGATAAAGAAAATAATATACTAGGTACTAAATGAAATTACTAACAATACAAATAAATACAAAAAAACACTAACAAAAGGACACAATTAAACGTTAGGTAATAATAAAGATTTAACATATTTTATTTTATTCTACCTAACCTACATTTACTAAAAGACTTGACAGAGAAAAATTAAAACAAATGCCTAATACCTACTACAAACAACTTCCCGCTACTTAAATTGAACAATAGAAAAAAGAAAAGTAATATTCCTAAATTAGACCGAGAACTTTTTAACCCAAAATCTATACATTGACACATTTTACTCAAATTAGAGAAAAAAAAGTATGGTTGTTCAAAATCGCGATCATTATTCCAAAAAAAAAACAAAACACAACCGAAAAATCGGTTAAACATTAAGGCACCGCCACACCGGTCCGTATCAAATCGTGAACAAACATGAAGAGTTCGGAACGAATCGTCGAATCACAATAAGATGCTAATCTTTTACACCTTTAGCTGAATTTGCATATTTTGTGAGCATTAGCTTAACTGACTGTGCGAATAAAATATAATGTGATAGGATATAGGGTGACATGTTGCAAATTTTAATACGCCACCAAAATTTAGGAAACTAACTTCAAAAAAAAAAAAAACATCAAAAAACTGTTTTTTTTTCTTTACTTACGAGATGTAGGTCGTGAGTTCGAACGCAGGCAGACACTTTACTTTGTCTACCTATTTAATTTCATCACCACATCAAAAGCGCTCGTTCCATCATAGACCCTCATCCATCGCTTTCCATCACGCGTGATCGAAGACAAGAGCATCCATTCAGCAATAAAAAAAAGAAGAAAAACATCGTGAGGAAACCGGCATTTGCTAGAACCAAAAAATTCGAAGACATCCACCAACCCGCACTGGGTCCTCATGGTGGATTACGGCCCACTCCCTCTCACCGAGAGGAGGCCTGTGACCCAGCAGTGAGAATATCATAAGCTGATTATGCTAGGGCAAATGCTTTTCCGCTTTCCGGGAAGGAATGAGTAAGTGGGAAGGAATATCTTTCCTCAAGATGTTTTCGTGTTAATTACTTTTCATAAGTAACCTCTGAAAAGGCCATGCAGGTACTGTTATAAAGGATGGTTTTACCTTTAACTCATCTATATTCTATATCACACTAATATTATAAAAGCGAAAGTTTGTGAGTGTGTGTATGTGTGTGTTTATATGTTTGTTACTTGTTCACGCTCAAACGGCTGGACCAATGTTGAGAAAATTTTGTATGGAGGTAGCTGACACCCTCGATTAACAAATAGGCTAGATTTTATCCCGATGTTCCCACGGGATCGACCTTATGCGAGTGAAACCGCGGGGCGCAGCTAGTATTCATATATAAGTCAAAGTCCTGACTGACCGAAGTATCAACGCAAAGCCTAGAGAGATGAAATTTGAAGGATGTGTTCTTTGTGAAGAGTAGGTGTCCACTAAGAAAGGGTTTTTCGAAATTCCATCCCTAAGAGGGTGAATTGGGGAGGGTGAAATTTCACGCGGACGAAGTCGCGGGCAGAAGCTAGTGCCTCATACTATTGGACATTTCGAACATCAACCATTACTCTTTATTACTTAATTCTTAACGCTCTCCCATTCGCAAGTGCTGTCAAATTCTCCAACTTCGAATAAGTATTCGTATAAACATGACATTTTAAAACAGATTTTCAATCCTCTTCAAAAATCTTAAAATTTAAACCAGTTTTTTATTAGAACACTATCAGCAATCCTTATCCCTAATTAACCCTACTAATCCTATACCTACGTAATCGTCAAAATCAAAACTTTTGAAATCTTGATATTCCCCGTCGAAGTTGGATGAAAAGGCGTGCTTCTTTAAAAAATGCGGACACCTGAAAGGCTCCATGTGCTGGAAAATCAATACTAAGCCTGTCGTACGCGTGATACCAACGAAAAACTACTACAGCCACCCCAACTCACCCTACGTGGATTTTTCTTCACCCTATCCGCCCCCACCGGCTTAGGGGAGAAAGGGGACGCAAAAAGATGCCCGGTTTTTTTCTCATTCGCGTGTGTTTTTGTTGACTAAACTTTTCTACGCACGAAACTCGACTTTGAGACTTTAGAACTGGGTTGGTTTTAGATCGGACACGGTCTTGATATGTGGACGATTGTCATGTCGAATTCGCGAGGTAATTTCAATCCTAAATTGTGGAAAATACGGTGGGATTTGGTTTGGAGGCTCATTATCAAAAAATGCCTCGGTAAACGTGGTATATGGGAGTTATTCGGTCTTCGCAACGAAATTAGGGTCCGTATATCGTACGCTCGGATGCCTAATGACTTCTTATGATTTTGATGTCATGTTGCGTGTAAGATGCATCGAGTTTATTTGATTCGGCTTTGGAGGGTTGGCTGATTCGTATTCGCAGCGAATTCCAAATTTGAATGAATTCGAATTTCAGACGGAGTTTTAAATTGACAGCTGTCAAAATAACGGTCATTCGTTATTCAAAGATAATTGTGTCGTTTTACTTTAAAATGAAGGCCTAGGGGTAGGCAGACATCTAAGTACCTATCAGTTTTCTATTTCATTTCTTTCTTTCGTTTCCACAGCGTGGTATGTAAACTCAACAACATTTTGGGACTTGGTTTTCCATTTTGCACGTTCTTATTTGTTATACCAACGTTTCATTTGCTTTATTTTATAACTAAGTATCTAAGTATTGATATAACAATAATGTTTTACATAAACAATATTGTTACATCAATGCATAGTTTTATATTACTGTGTTAGCAGCGCCCCGCGGTTTTACCCGCATAAGTGTCGATCCCGTGGGAATATCGGGATAAAAACTATCCTATGTCCTTTCCCGGGTCTCAAACTACCTCTATACCAAATTTCATCTAAATCGGGTCAGCGGTTTAAGCGTGACGAGGTAACAGACAGACACACTTTCGCATTTATAATATTAATATGGATTATTGTGTGTACGTTGCTATGCATTATCTACATTATTACAGCAATTATTTTATTTGCCTTATCTTTGCTTATTGCCTAGACCTAAGTATTTTTGTTTATTAGGGTACTACACACATTAATAACGGGCATAGGCAAACGTCAATTAAACCGACATTTTGTTGTGGTCATTTATGTGGTGTGATAGTTGTCGAATATATTATTATATTATTATTATTATTATTGTCTAAGTTTTGTACGTAAGTACTAACAAATTGGATTTTATGATCTGAAAACAAATAAATGATGATGATTATTCTAAATACATTATGAAGGAGCATAATATGCATTTATTTCTGCACCCAAGCAGTTGTTTCATGTTACCGTTTTAAGGGAATGGGTGCTAGTAAAATTACAGACACGAGAGATTGGAATGTTGAGTCTGGGTGTCGGGTTTAAGGGACCTAATCGCAAAAAACGCAAGTTTACAGTAAACAAAATCAGAAAAATATATCATAATCTTCAGGATATATGCTAGGTAGATAGTGTGTTGAAAACATAATACAACTAATTTGATACGATAGAAAAAAATCATAAAGATACCTCTAACAACTTTATATTTTACAATAAAAACCATACTAATATATTCTACAAGCAACATACTAAAAGACAAGTGTTTTAATTTTATAATCCAAAGGATAGATTTTTTGTAATTAAATAATTGCTTCATATTTTGCAATAAATTACCAGAGTTGTGTCTTTGCGCTTCTTTCTTTTCTATGCAGTCCGTCAGTGACCGCGCTTTAGGTCATGTAAGCCCCTTAATGCAATGTCAACGTGTGACGTAGGGTACAGCATAGCACCAAACCTGTATATGGCAAACAGTACCTTCGGGGTAATTACGTAACAGACTATCAGTAGCAATGTGTTTCATCTTGACAGTTCAACAACATTCATTGCGTTATTCACGTTGTTGAGCAGACAATTGTTTCGAACAGATGAAGCAATGTATTAGCAATATTTTTCAAAATGATTCAAATTGTGATTGATAGTGTGTCACGCAATTATGGTGCTTATACAGTACCAAACCTGTCGCCAGTTAGGTTTAGTACCTATGTAGTGTTTAGACTGCATCCGGTTAGACTGGAAGCCAACCCCAACACAGTTGGGAAAAGGCTAGACAGATGATGAGATGATGTAGTTTTTAGACTGTTGTGATTAACTGGGCTGGTTTATTGCCACGATACCTACATACCATAAGGACGCCCATTGTATGTTTTGTATTAAAAATCGTATATTTTTGTTATGTATTTTCTGGTGTACAATAAAGTATATATAAATAAATAAACGTTTGGCTGAGTGGTGCCGGACTTAAAGAATAGCACCACCCCATACTTCCCGTGGGTGTCGTAAAAGGCGACTAAGGGAGACCGGAGAATGGGCAGCAGCGTTCTCTATGCATTACACCATCATACCATACTGCGATCGCCAACCCGCCTGCCAAGCGTGGCGATTATGGCAAAACCTCTCAAAATTAGGGGAGGCCTATGTCCAGCAGTGGACATCTTTCGGCTGAAATGATGATGATGATGATGAAATAAATAAATAAATACCACAATCAGCCTATAATGTTCCCACTGGGACACAGGCCTCCTCTCAGTGAGAGGGAGCGGGCCGTAATCCACCACGCGGGACCAGTACGGGTTGGATGTCACACGTCTTCGAATTTTTGGTTCTAGGACATGCCGGTTTCCTCACGATGTTTTGAGAGCAGCGGTGATGAAATAATTTACACGTATGTAAACGCACTTTTAATGGTCAGTCATTAGTTTACTACCTACCATTAATGTGCGTTTACTTTGTCACCTGGCTGCCACCGGGCTGCATCTGGAGAATTCCTAAATAAAATAACCCCATGTTAAAAGTTCAGCTTAGAAGTAATGTTAGCTAATAAAAGTATTTTATAACGAAACAAGTCACAGGCCATTCTGATAGGATCTAACAGTTTCCTAACGATTACGCCGACGACTGTACTTTGAGTAACTAATTAGCAAAACGATCAGATAATTTTGAACATTATTACGGACGTAGTTTCAGTGTTTTCCGCCAGAGGTCGCCACACGTAATGCGTGTCGCATTCCTACACATCAGTTGTACACTTGAACGACAGACTTGCACTAGATGATTAGTAATATCTTTAACGATATTCTAGTTTTCAGATAACATATTTTCACTATAGTTTTCTTGAAAAAATACCATGAATCGGGCGGCTCCGAACTTTCGTTCTGTGAGACCGTACGTGACTATAGGTGTCACAAAATTTTGTGATGGTATACGAAAGTTAATGTAGATACACAGGATAGCTAACTAAAGCCCGCTTGTATCATAATTAGCTGAATGCATTTAGTGCTAAAGGAATTAAAAACTATTCCAATTCATAGTTTGAAGAGGACAGAAATAGTGGTGTTTTAATTACGCCTAGCGTTAAATTCATTTTATAGTTTGTGCTGCATGTGAGCCTAGGACTTGAATTTTTATTATTGACTGCCTCAGAAACAAACATTTGTAAAAGCTAGGTAGTTCCTAAAGTGGTTCCGAATCCAGCGTCCAGCTGTTTATTTTAGTTAGAGGGACAGCAGATTTATAAATTACAGCAGGTACTGACGAAATCATAGGTAACGTAGTTCATTATAATTATTTTTGTCACTAAAAGAACTAACTATAAAAAAAAACACAAATCATTCACACACGATCAAATCTCAGATAAAATCAGCCCACAAAAATTAAAATATGAAACATAAAATTTTATATCCTCACGACCAATGCCAGAGTGGGGTGTTAGGCCGTCCAGTCACCGACCAATTACAAGACCACTGAGTAATAAAATGTTCAAATGATTAAATCAGTAAACTAAGTAACTGTTGCTGGCAACTTTGTACGCAAACAGAACTATAACCCTTCGTTATAATTTTATGGGGCTTAAAATGTATATTTTTCTGATTAGGTGCGAGAACATTATAATTTTCAAAGGGTTAGTTCATTGACAAGTATCTTATGGACTTGAAATTAACACCGAGATAAAACCGATCTGCGGCCTAACTGACGGGATGATTTTGTAGGCATTTGACATTTCCTTAGATCATCCAGGGACATTAGACACAGACGCAGACACTTAGTATGCGTTAGTTTTTAGTGTAATTAAAATATTGCACGTATTTATAGTATTTTTAGGTTATATTAATATTGTAATGTATGTGTTTATGTGGGCCTTGATGCCTGAAATAAATGGATAAATAAATAAATTAAGAGAAGCAGTACTTGTCAGAGGTTTATTTAGACTGTGCCCTGTCGGCCTTAGAATGGTTTTATTATAACTAGCCATATAGTGGTTGCACATTAATAGTAATGTTATAAATGATAAATGATAAATGATAAATGATTTATTTTCTGTAAGTAGGTTTTTACAAACACTTTTACACGTCATCATATTTTTTAAAACTAGATGTGGTCGGCGTTTCCTATCTGACTACTCTGAGAAGAAAGGCCGAAACAAACTCAGAGGTCACAGTCTCTTTTAAAGTCCAGACAAAATCTTGGTCAGATCGTGTGAAGACCATGTAGATTGATGTCTGAAATGGTCTTTTGAGGAAAGAACCACACAGATTGAGCGGACCTGTCCAATCAGTGCACGCATTTGTCAAAAATCGTGCAGCTCGACTCAGAAATGAGGAGCTCAACGATTCGACGAACAATACCAAAGAAAGGACATTTGGGTAGGCCGCGTAAATTACTCAAACTGCCAGATCATGATTAAAACTAAGAAGGAACACAGAAAAAAAAAAATGACCCACATAGTCCTCACATTCACAATAATTAAATGAAAAGAAAAAAAAAAAATATATAAAAAAAATACTTTACAAAGTAAATATTCATGTCATTGTCTAAATAAAATTCATCAATGTCAATGTGTATATAAAAATCCGGACATAATCTTTGAGGACCATGTAGATTAGTGTCTGAAAAGACAGTTCAACCACTATATGGCTATAATAAAACCGTTCGTTAAAAAAGTATATACATTTGTTAGTGATTTAATTGACGTAGGCGACTGGTTCAATTTCCACGTCTGACCATGCTATTGAGTTTTATTTTTTATTTTAATTGACTGCATAACTGTCGGAAAATATAGGTGTTATATTTATTTAAACTTCATGCACATAGGTGGACTAAATGCCACAGGGAATTCTCTACCAGTCAACCCTTGGGTTAAAAGGACAACATTGTGATAGGTGTCAAAAAAAAACCTAGTTGTTTTTATTTTATGTCATGACTCATAACTGGTAAAGTTTGATCTTTGCTTGTTTTGGCTTGATCGCCTTCCGTTGCGTCATGCAACGGAAGGCGATCAAGCTGATATCTTTTCACTCACCCCTCGTCTTGAGCAAAGGGCTATTGTCACTTCTGATGACCAACACCGCCTTCGGGTGTACAGGTCCGTCCACTGTCCGACCAATTACAAGCACACAAAGTAATAAAACGTCCAAATGATGTTATCAGCGGATAAATCGGGACTGTATCTGGAAATCGCTCGTTAGTTCAAGTGAGCGCGGTGTGCGCCCACGTCGCTTGTGTTAGATAAGTTTATACGGTATTGTCTGTATTGTTAGGTTTTTGAAGTTATTTATTAAATTATTTTGTAATACCCTGTTGACTGAACCCTGCATATACATTTTATATATCTTTGAAGTTGCCAAGTTTCTGAGATCCAATCTTGCATTATTCGAACGAAGGGATAATACAATTAAGAGGAAAGCTGCGAGATACCTGTTCCTAAGTTGCAACTCTTCCGGAAAAGTTGTATCTACATTACTCCCCTAATTTATAATGCTTTGCCGAAGTCAATTACCCAACTACCCTTCAAAAAATTTTGTTCGGCACTACGGAAGTGGTTGTTGCAGGAATGTTTTTATTCAATTCACGATTTTTTTGTAAAATGTCCCTGTAATTTTTTTTCTCTTGATCTGGCATCAAAATACAGGCATAAGTAATTACCTATCTATGTTAAGTGATAATAATTGTTAAATGTCTTGTTTTATTTATTAATAAATGTGTGGTATATAGTAATGTGTATATATTCCTTTTATGTTGGGGTCGGCTTCCAGTCTAACCGGATGCAGCTGAATACCAGTGTTATACCTGGAGCGACTGCCTATCTGACCTCCACAACCCAGTTACTGGGTAATACGATACCCCTTGATAAGACTGGTTGTCAGACTTTCGGGCTTCTGACTACCCGTAACGACTGTCAAAGATCCACGAATGACAGCCGGGACCAACGGCTTAACGTGCTTTCCGAGGCACGGAGGGGTCACGGTATGTAAAGATGGTCACCCATCCACAGACCAACTGCGGCAAGCGTAGCTTAACCTGATCGATCGACCTGTGCGGCTGTTATTATTTAATATAATAATTAAAATATGTTATGTTATTATAATAATATAATAATTGAAATAATATTTAAATTTTAAAATTAATGTAATGTGAATAATGCGCTTAAATTGTAATTGTTTGTAAGAACTGCATTTGATTGTTAATTGTAAATTGTTTTTGCATACCGTTAAAACGGTGAGACATGTGCAATGTTATGAACACCTTTGTAAATACCATGTTTCTAGCAAATAAATATTCTAAATCACACTAATATTATTAAGGCGAAAGTTTGTGAGTGTGTGTGTGGGGGTGTGTTTATATGTTTGTTACTTCTTCACGCTCAAACGGCTGGACCAATTTTGATAAAATTTTATATGGAGGTAGCTGACACCCTGCATTAACATAAAGGCTACTTTTTATCCCGATATTCCCACGGGATCGACATTTACGCGGGTGAAACCGCGTGGCGCAGCTAGTATTTTAAATAAACTGTGAAGATTTTTTTTGAAAAAATATATCTAACTTCAAATTAAGTTTATTTTCTGTCTATGATGATAAGCAGGGAACAGTACGACGAGGGATGTACAAAACTGCATTGAATTGCAAGAAAGAAAAGAAGCATGTATCCAGCAGTCAGTGACTCGATGGCCTATGGACTCGTCGTTTCAGCCGATAGACGGCCATTGCTGGACATAGGCCTCCCCCAATTTTGGGAGGGTTTGCCATAATCGCCACGCTTGGCAGGCGGGTTGGCGATCGCAGTACGGTATGGTGGTGAAATACACAGAGAACGCTGCTGCCCATTCTCCGGTACGATCCTTAGTCGCCTTTTACGACACCCACGGGAAGTAAGGGGTGGTGGTATTCTTTAAGTCCGGCACCTCACAGACCACCGGCACCACACAGACCTCCGGCACCACACAGACCCTCCGGCACCACACAGACCCGGCACCACACAGACCGCCTATGGACTAGTTCGCTGAAATTAAGGTAATGTTGATGATTATGACGATCCAATGTTAGCTGACGCTGATGCTTAGTGGTAGAAGAATACCCAGTTGAGCTATTTTTTGAAGTGCAAACTTTTTTTGGCGCGCTGGGCATTTTTTGAGATGGGAAAAAACTATTGTACTCGCGCCACTGTTACCGTAACCGACACCGCTTCGGATGTGTTTAACTGTCCTCGGGATGTCCTCGGTTTTAATGTTTAGCCCATATGTCAGTTTTCACTTCTGTCGGCACTCCTGGACTGCCATTTTTTTTTAGTTTATTTTAGTCTTGTTATACATGGGTCTCCCGCATTCCACAACAGTGACCAGTCCCTTAGGTGAAATTGGTTTTCATTGTTACTGCCTCCATCATCCCACGATTTGATTTTCCCATCACTAAATAGTGTTTGTGACGTCATAGTAAGTTTCAAAAATGGCACGCTAGGTTTTCATACAGATCGTGATACTTGAGTCATCTAGGTCTATCTATATCAGTCTGTGCTTAATACATTTTCTTACAGAATGCGAAGGATTTTAAAAGAAATTCCTAATCCATTGCTTCATATGTTTGAAAAATTCGCCTGCTCGACAACGTAAACCACGCAATGAATGTTGTCAAAATGTCAAAATGAAAGGTAGGTATTGCATTTGTTAGTATGCAACAACCCCGCTGTTAACCAAAAGTCTTCTCCGAAAAAGTTTATAAATGAATGCCATGCAGGATGCATGATGTTAAAAACCTCTACAACTGAAACAAGTACTACTTACAATAATACTACATACTACATTCCACGCTTGCTTGGCATAATTTCCGATCGTCATAAAAACGCGCCATCAGATAGGTCATCGCCCTCGCTAGTGTGGAGTAGAATCAAGTTCTTGCACATAATGTTAATTTGTTTGCGTTTACAGAGTGAATGGTTGGTTCTCAGTAAAGCTTAGTGATTAGGCATTCAATTAGCTCATTGTTCGTACACAACACCTATGCAACTTATCTTTAGTAGGGATAGCAGAATAGTTTATTTATTTTACACAAGCAGCGTCCCGCGGTTTCACCCGCGTAAGTTTCGATCCCGTGGGAATATCGGGATAAAAACTTTCCTATGTCCTTTCCCGGGACTCAAACTAACTCTATACCAAATTTCATCTCAATCGGTTCAGCGGTTTAAGCGTGAAGAGGTAACATACAGACAGACACACTATCGCATTTATAATATTATTAGTATATTAGTATGGATACCTACACAACCAAGCACTTCTCACAGAGAGGAGACCTGCGTCCCAACTTATTATAGGCTAATTATGCAACAAAACAATTGAAACTAAAAATAACCGGGCAAGAGCGAGTCGGACTCGCGCACCGAGGGTCCCGTAACATCCGGGTTTCTGCATAAGGTTTATGTTTATGAAATTAAATGTTTTTTTATTATTTTTGAGTTGATTGAATGAATGGTAAATTGTGGTTTACGATTTATGACGTATTAAAAAAAAACTACTTACTAGATCTCGTTCAAACCAATTTTCGGTGGTAGTTTACATGGTAATGTACATCATATATTTTTTTTAGTTTTATCATTCTATTATTTTAGAAGTTACAGGGGGGGGGACACACATTTTACCACTTTGGAAGTGCTTCTCGCGCAAACTATTCAGTTTAGAAAAACATGATATTAGAAACCTCAATATCATTTTTGAAGACCTACCCATCTATACCCCACACGTATGGGTTTGATGAAAAAAAAATTTTTGAGTTTCGGTTCTAAGTATGGGGAACCCTAAAATTTATTGTTTTTTTTCTATTTTTGTGTGAAAATCTTAATGCGGTTCACAGAATACATCTACTTCCCAAGTTTCAACAGTATAGTTCTTATAGTTTCGGAGAAAAGTGGCTGTGACATACGGACGGACAGACAGACAGACAGACAGACAGACGGACAGACAGACAGACAGACAGACATGACGAATCTATAAGGGTTCCGTTTTTGCCATTTGGCTACGGAACCCTAAAAAAGGTTAAAATACTTATGGGTCACATCAGCCGTATGCACGATGACCGCTGGGCAAAAATCTGGCTGGGTGCCTGAAGATGGACGGCGCAGCCGAGGCCGGCCCAGAAAGAGATGGCGAGAAGACTTGGACGCGTAGCGCGAGGGCTGGTTCGAGGTGGCGTGGGAAAATTTCCCAGCAGTGACCAGGACAGTAAAGGCTAACAAAAAAAAACTTATGGTCTGTTTCAAAAGTGTCTAATAAAAATGTAAACAAATTTATTAAAAGACAATACCTGTGGATGCCAATTTGTAGTCACTTTCAAATTGAGTGCTTTGAATTGATTATTTGAATACATTCGAAATTCTAATCGTAAATCACCCTATAGATGTTTTTCATTTGGCAATTGAGGTTACTTTAATAACGTTCGTTTGCTGATTTTTCAATTTATAATTATTTAATAATGTTATTAAAAAAATATATTGTTGAAAAGAGTGGTGAGTTAGGTAGGTACAGACGCTAGCACATCAAGCTACCCGAAAGTGTTAAATTTTCCCAATCAACTTTGAACCTAATGATGTACCCATAAAGTCGAATATCTATTAAAGAAATTTGACAGATTGTAGTAGCTTGATGCGCTGTCGTCTGTACATAGTTGAAACATTTTAAATACAGATGTATGTGTTACTATTTGTTTTAATTAGTGAGGAACAGTCTGTGTGGTGCCGGACTTAAAGAATAGCACCACCCCATACTTCCCGTGGGTGTCGTAAAAGGCGACTAAGGGGCTTACCGGAGAATAGGCAGCAGCATTCTCTATGCATTCCACCACCATACCATAAGGCGATCGCCAACCCGCCTGCCAAGCGTGGCGATTATGGCAAACCCCCCCTTTTGGGGGAGGCCTCTATGTCCAGCAGTGGACGTCTTTCGGCTGAAATGATGATGATAATGAGTGAGGAACAGGGTTTGTTTACACTTTCGTCAGATACTTTTGGAGCAGACATTAATGATATTAGAACACAAAGGAATTACTTATTTACATCCTTCATCATCATCATCATCATTTCAGCCGAAAGACGTCCACTGCTGGACATAGGCCTCCCCCAAGCACCTCCACTTCGACCGGTCCTGTGCTTCCCGCATCCAACGGGTTCCTGCGCATCCTTACGTTACGTAATAAACGTTGTATAGCGTCTGTATAGTTACACAACTCTTTGTCTTCTTCTTTCGAAAGTCAAATTACTGACGACCGAAAGAGAGAAATCGGTGTGTAACTATTCATCTGATATTACGTTTATTAGTAAGGGGGTTTATCAGAAACTTTCAATAGACCTGCGACATGAGATTTGCAGGAGAGACAAAGATCAGGTGCAGTGTGTACCAAAATAATGAATTCTTATATACATTCATTTTGATGACAGCCACTTTTGTTTGGAGGCAAAAAATATAATATGGGTTTCAAATGTCAATTTGATGTAAATTATTGACATAGATTTAAAATAAAGCTGATGGCAACAACAGGAACAAACAACAATTGAGAACAATTTAAAATACTACCTAGGTCTTGAAGAGAAGACTCTTTAAGACCTAGTATTTTTCAATGAGAGGTTTTTCTTTTGAGTATTTAAAAAAAAACATAGTTTCCAAGAACCCTGAAGATGGCGTTGAACTGACTACGTTACTAGGTGCCAAAGTCAAAACGCTTGGAAAAAAAAATATAGCTTCACGTCATATACGCTCGTTGAGTGACAGTTTCGTTTGCTTTCGTTTTAAGATCTCAAAATTACATCCAAGTGAATTAATAAAAAAATTATGTGACATTCGGTTCCTTGCAGTAACTTACCAAGTTCAGCGCCATCTATCCAGCGACTAGGGAAGCGTTAAAAAAAAGAAAAAGAAAATCCCTCATTGTTCTCAGACGCTCTTGTCTCTGAAGAAAGGGGCATTCTAAGAGCTTCTATAGATGATGAAACTGAAATACCCCCGTAGCATCCTGGGCATACAGCCCAAAATTCTACTTCTTAAAGAAAAGGAAGAACGTATTCTTCCTTTTCTTTTAATAGGTGAATTATAATTGACTTTCCCAAAAACATTTTCTTTACCCATTTAAAAGTAGTGAATATGCTGTCGGTACTTGATAACATCTCTTCACGGTAGCGGCCGCGGACAAAGGAGTGTTCTGCTGACGTTACATCAGTACTTGAGGCCGGGCCAAATCACTAGTTTTATCTTTCATAGGATGCATACAGTATGTCATTATCGCCATTATAGTTTGTTTCTAGGTTAAGTTATATTACTGTGATTACACCATGATATAATAAAATAATATATTTGGTATAGTGTTTCTTTTTAATACTTATTGAGTTTTTTGCATGAATGCCTAAAAGTATATGATCGACTACAGTAAACAAAATCAGAAAAATATATGATATTCTTCAGGATATTTGCTAATTAGATATTCTATTGAAAACATAATACAACAAATTTGATACGATAGAAAAAAATCTTGAAGATACCTCTAAAAACTTTCATAACACAATAAAATCCATACGATTCATACTAATATACCTACAATCATTCTGATGTTTTGTCAGAATATTCTACAAGCAACATACCAACTAAAGCACTAGTGTTTTAATTTTTTGGTCCAAACAAAAGATTTTTTGGAAATTGATAATTGCTTCATATTTTGCAATAAATTACCAGCCTTGTGTCATCGCGCTTCTCTTTCTTTTCTATGCAGTCCGACAGTGACCGCGCTTTAGGTCATGTAATCCCCATAAAATCCGTTGCGTAGTCTAAAAGATCTAAGCGTACAGACAGCGGGAGAGACTTTGTTTTATACTATATCCATACTAATATTATAAATTCGAAAGTAACTCTGTCTGTCTGTCTGTAAGTTACCTTTTCACGCCTAGACCACTGAACAGATTTCGATAAAATTTGGCGGAGAGATAGATTGCATACGGAAGGACATAGGAAAGTTTTTGTCGACATACCTCGCGGGCGAAGCCGCGGGCGGAAGCTAGTATAATGTAATATAAAGAAGATGTAAAGATAAGTTAGGTTTAGTTCATCATCATCCACAGGGATGATGAATTAGAGAAGAGAAGAGAGAGAGTGGGTGAAGTAGGGACACTTCACCCACTGCATAGGCCTCTCTTCTCTTGTGCCAGCCTCATCCAGGTTTTGTCCGCGATGGCAGCAATGTCGTCTGCCCATCTCGCCGCCGGACTACCGACATCTCGTCTTCCAGTCCTTGGACGCCACTCTGTCACAGCCTTAATGTTTCGTTTAATTTATAATACCGATTCACAGACAGAACAAAAATAAAATACAATCTTCTCTACAGTAAGTTTCTAAAACACTTTTCAAATACCTACGTTGACAATAATCGAAAACACTGCCGCTCTTCATACTTGTCTAATATAAAGAAAATTCTCTGACAGAACATAACGGTACCTATAGTAAGTAGTTAAATAACATTTTCAATAGCACTCGAAGCACTACAAACTCATGCGCACCCAAAATGAAATAAAATCGATCGTTATTCGACGCAAAATGTCCCCACCCTTCAATTTGAAATCGGAAAAAAATTCTATTGTTGTAAAAAGGGGTGTGACAATGATAGAAAGAGAGGGAATGATTTTACAAAAGTTTGTTAGAAGAGTTAGTTAGTGTTAGAAAAGGATAGATATGTTTATGGAAATGTTCGTACGGAATAATAATTTTTATTTTGTGTAAAGGCATGTTTACACGACACCGGTAGAGGTTGTTCTACAAATCCAACTTATGTAACTGCGATGAAAATCAACATCAAGATTTCAAACACAAATTTAAAAAAAAATAGAATGAATCCTAATGGATAAAAATTATATGTACTCGTAGGTACTTAGTTAAGTAAAGGCTTACTATCAACGGAAAACTATGTTTACAACTCGGAATGCACTATGAGCATGTCTGCGTTCCTGTACACTGCCGAGCGCCGTGAAGTCCTGGTGGACATGCTGGAGCAAACGTTCGTTCTACCCAAGATGATACATGAGATTGCCCTCGTCCGGAATTTGCCTAAGATAAGCCATGCCCAAAGAGACTCAAATTCAATTATAATTATTCTTTTGCATGTAGATAGCGTAACTGCATTTTGAACCAAACAGAATATCTGTATTCTGGAAAAGTCTAAAAACGGAAGAAATGCAGAAAAGTACCTACCTACCTACCTATAGATAGGTTTTTCAGATGTCAGAGATCACAGCAAAACTTATAACTAAGTCCTGAAATTGAATGAAACCATTCCTGTCAAAAACAAAGAAATAGGTACGCCGGCATAATCATGCAAGCTACCCGAAACTATCAAATTTTCCCTATCAACTTTGAACCTTATGCTTTAGCGATACAGTTGAAAATCTATTAAAGAAATTTGACAGATTGTAGTAGCTTGATGTGCTGGCGTCTGTAGGTACATCGAATACCTATTAGATGAAGGAAAATTGTAACATTATAGCAATGGAAGTTTATAGGCAAACTCTGGATCAGAGTATTATTGCAGTTTGCTAGAGTCTAAGTAGGGATCTGGGGGCCTAAAAAGGCAACTTTGGCAGAATCATAAAAGGATAACATTATGAATCATAATGGACAGTTAACTGTTAAGTTAATCGTATCAAATCCCATTGGTGAAGGATTTTTCAGTTATTTTTTTGGTCAGTGCTAAAATACCAATCAATCCAATCCAAATCCAATCCCAATCTCTTTGATTATACCTACGAAGTGCAGCGAAAAAAATAAAAACACGGACTTTCTTCGCCATATTATGATTCATAATGTTATCCTTTTATGATTCTGCCAAAGTGGCCTTTTTAGGCCCCCTGGCTTATATTATTGTATTGAGGAAATAGGTAAGTAAGTTGAAGTATGTACCTACTCCCAAAGTCCCAAGAAAATAACGAGGTCGTAGGTACAATTAAAAAAATGATTACATTCTTAACAGAATATGTTGCTCTTTTAATTTTAATTTCCTACTAAACTTCCAATACACTAAATTCTAATCAGTCTAAAATTAGAATGTACCGACATTTTCTTATTGGGTTCTTATAAAGTACATACATCTTCATAAAAGAGCCGAGAAATGAATATAAATGCTTAAAAGCGTACAGAATAAGATGTGAGGCGGCAATTTGAACAGAAAATGAGACAGTTTACGTTTGAAGTCACGTACAGGAGGTGGCAAACAGGATATTTGCTCAACTGGGCTCGGCTTAACGAATGCTACTGGTACTGCCATCTATGTTGTCATAAACGAACAGCAATTTAATTTAAGAAAAACCTTTCATGAATAGTGACAATAGAATTACGATTAAAAATTATTTCATAACTAGTAGATACTTACAAAATAACAATGATGTACAATTAAGACAAAATAACTTTAATTATTATGATTATCTATTGTTGAGAAAGCGTTACTAGCGCCATCTGTTATCGAGTAGCAACATTAAAAAACTGTTTTACAACTAAATTTGACGCTTCTGGCACCCTCGTAAATACAGGGACTGCTTTGTGTATGTGTGAGTGAACAAAAGCGCTCGAAATTCAAAATTGTAGGTTGGGGTTCATCGTAGAGTTTGTTCAAATATTTGAATTTTAGCGGCTTACCGCTAGTTTTTTTAGCGTTTAGGTAGCCAGTGTAATCATAACTGTCAGTATTATAATTAATTTGCTACAGCAAATCCACATCTACATCATTGTTTTATCCTATCCCAACCAAATCTGTTTTACAATTTTATTATGACACTCATTTACTCACCTTTTGTACATTATTACCATTGTAAAATATACTTTTAGTTATCTTTGATTATCTTTGTTTTTTTTTACATACAAATTTGTATTTCATACTATTTATTCCTTCCTTTTATTGTATCTTAAGATATTTTTATTGATTTTCATATTTTGACATATCTATCAAATTGTCTCCGGTAAGTTTACGTCTCAGGTCAGTTAAAGTTTTAGTCAGTTTAAGTCTCAATGTCAATAAATCTAAAGACTTCATCTACCTCTTCTTTGACGTTTTAGAAAGTGCCCTACACTCCTGGGAGCTTGACTAGCGGCCTCCCTCTTCAAAAGTTGTCAGGCCTGCTCGGTGAGGCCAGCCTCAGCCATCCGCCCTATTTCTTTCCACCTAAGCCTGCGCCTGGTACAGACGGCCCTCTGACCTTCCGGTTTGCTTGGCTCCGGGATTACTACATCTTCAGACGAGGAACCTGCTTCTCGTCACCTATTGCTGCAAAGGAAGACCAGGGGCGTTGATTAACGTCGAGGGCCCTTCTCCTCCTCATCCCCGTTCCAAAAGAAGAAGACCAGGAGCGACTTCGAGAGATCTCCTTCAAGAAAACCAGGAATGACGCTGAGGGAGCATATTTGAAGAAGACCAGGGATTCCTCGGATTTGTCATCGAGGGTCCTCCTCCTCCTCAGCTCAAGACCCAGAGGAAGACGACCAGGACCTACATCGAGTCGAGGGACCTCTTCTTTCGAGCCTCCTGAAGCTTTCTTACAAACTTTCTTCTCTTATATTACAAATAGCCCATCCGGTTATTTGTAACGTTGCAGTACTTACAACAAAAAGCAGGCATACACAATTATATTTCTAATTATTTTTTATGAAGTGTTTGTTAAAAGTAAGAAATATAGTAATAATTTTTTTTTTAATTATTCCTTTTTTAAAGCAAAACAGTCTGAAAGTCTTAGTACTGCGTAAAATACCCACCTCCTAGTAGCTTTTGAACTCGATGAATGCAAAATCAGCTGAGTATTGAATATCAGACTATTGTGTGCACATAAAGGCCACTTATTTTACTGAACAAAAGCTAAAAATAATAGCAGAACTCCATAATAATCACAGAGGGCAATTATTCGTTGAGTACCTATATTCTATATCGATACTAATAATAAAGCTGAAGAGACTGTTTGAAAGCGCTAATCTCTGAAACTACCTGTCAGATTTGAAAAAATATTTATCCACTTGATAGCTTAATAAAATATTAATCGTACCATCACTTTATGTCTACGAAGCCTGTATCTTTGTAAAAAACAACATGTCTTTAAGTATATGAATTTGTCAAAAGTCGGCGCTCAAAAAAGTTGCAGCCGTTTTGCATTAAAACCAAGTTTCTCTACAATAGTATGCAAAAGCTCCAAAACTTTATAACAAATTACCTGATCAAATTGCATCAAGCAACAATATGAATGAGTTTAAACGTAACCTTTTTAAATTATTGAATGATAAGGCTTAATATTCTTTTAATGAATATCTTAATTAAAATAATACCTAGTTGTATAATTAAAATGGTATATTATATTATATTATATTATATTATATTATATTATATTATATTATATTATATTATATTATATTATATTATATTATATTATATTATATTATATTATATTATATTATATTATATTATATTATATTATATTATATTATATTATATTATATTATATACCTAGGTCTATAATTAAAATGTTGCTTTCGTAAGATAATGATAATATTTATTGATAATTTTATTGCATTTATTATTGTATACGAAATTGTGACTAATTACCTATTCGTTTATGTGCCGTTTTTATTTAATTGACATCTTATTTTAACTATTGCATGAAACTGTGACATCTACGTACCCATTTACGTTATTTTTATTTTGTCAATTGATATTTTGTATGCCTTTTGGCGGGACATAGCATGGAGCAAAATTTTTTTGTATAAGTAACATCTGAATAATTATACCCTATGTTCACAAATTGAATAAATGAATTTGAATTTAATTCATAAGGAAGGCTATAGGCTATAGCTACGCATAGACATAGGCACGCTAGGACCCTTAGAGTCAGAAAGAATGCTAAGCGAAAACGAAGTAAAAGCGCGGGCGGGCGATACGATGCGACGGGGTGGGTTTGGAGAATAAGAACTTTCACGCGGACGAAGCAGGGCAGAAGCTAGTATTTAATAGACCTACATTATGTCTAGATATTTAGTACATTTTATAAATTTAGCCTTTAGTTATGTTGGTGAATACGCCGGTTATGTCCTCATTGAGTTTTACCGTAGTTCCAATATGTACTTTCTAAGTTTATCTTGCACATCACTTCGATGTAATTGATGTCCGAGATAAACTTAGAAAGTGATAGAAAACAGGAAACCTGGACTTATAGTTAATATGAGTCTGGTCTGCCAACACTCCTTCTGTCGTCTCTCGGCAGCCATTCCATTAGAGCTCTGCACCGGCTGACATCACCACGTCTAGCCAATTGTCCTGCCCTCAATTTCCTCCATTTCAGAGACGCTAGCCGTATTCCGACATCTTGGAGTTTAACACAAGAACACAAAAATATCGTTAATAAAAAAGTCCAACTATATCAAAAAAATTGTTTTCGCTAAGCGTTGTTTCTCATATTTTTTATTTTTTCTCGTCTTTTGGGCCAAAGCCTGCCAATAGCCTCGAACCTTCCTCAAGAATTACGCTATAAAAAAATGTTCAATTCCGACTGGGAGTTCCAGAGATTAACGCTTTCAAGAAAACAAACAAACTTCAGATTTATTCATCATCTGCCAAACCTTTTCCCAAGTATGTTGGGGTCGGCTTCCAGTCTAACCGGATGCAGCTGAATACCAGTATTTTACATGGAGCGACTGCCTATCTGACCTCCACAACCCACTTACTGGTTAATACGATACCCCTAGGTAAGACTGGTTGTCAGACATTCGGATTTCTGACTACCCGTAATGACTGTCAAAGATCCACGAATAACAGCCGGGACCAACGGCTTAACGTGCTTTCCGAGCCACGGAGTCTCGGTATGTAAAGATGGCCACCCATCCTCAGACCAACAGCGGCAAGCGTAGCTTAATATGATCGATCGACATGTGCGGCTGTTATTATTTAGCCACGGGCCCCTCAAACTTCAGATTTATAATAATTATATATTAGTATAAATTAAAATAATGAGAACGCAAAATAATGCAACTGTATAAATTCATAATTTACTTTTGTCGTTGACTGTACTTGTTAAGGACAATACGCGCACTCACGTAGTTCCAAGAGTATAATTATTATTTAAATAATTAATGGCCACGCATTGTTTTCTGCGAAAATAACATTGCAAATGATGTAGCTACAATTATTACAATTTTATTTAAATGCCTATGTAATTATTTTAGATGCAAGCAACTGAGTCGAAAACGGCCTTCAGGCTAAATGCGCGCACGCAACTAGAAAATTTAAGTTATACGCTTCGACTAGAGTTTTCAAGTTTTTAATGCAATTTTATTAATGTATTGTTAAAAAGATGCTCTTTACGGCGGGTGTCGTAATTGCTATGGTGAGTAAAAAAGGGTTGGAAATGTAGGATTCTGGTTTAAATTTATTATTAGTATTACTTCAGTCACTCATAAGTCTCCCCATGTAAAATACTGGTATTCATTTGCATCTGGTTAGACTAGATGCTGACCCCAAAATTGTTGGAAAAAGGCTAGGCACATTGATTTTTACTGATGTCACCTCAGACCAACAAAAAAAGAAAGACGGCGCGCCGCGAACATCAAAAGTGAAGCCATAAAACCGTGCTCCTGCAAGTAAACATACACGCTCACGCACACACCTACACTAAAACCATGCTCATCGCTCTTAGTACGTCACGAGTCGTCGTCAAGTTAACATAGATTAAAAAATATAATTATGCCTTCCTGTGTAGTGAAAAGTTGCAAAAACAACAGCAAATCACATAAAAAGTCTCACGGAATCACTTTTCACTTGTAAGTACTTAAAATAATATCGTTTCTATAATATTAAATTTTAGATTACTTGGAACAAAAAACCTCAACGAACGAAAGTAGTGACATAAGGTGCGGGGGTTGCCTTAATACGATTTAAATTTTCCCCATTCGATTAATACATACATATAAATATGATTTGTTACTTGGAGTTATATTCCTATTTTCTTTTTATGTATTGAATATTTTGGGTTTCCAATTAATACCAATACCATACTCAATAATATCTTACTCGTACAATATTATACTAGTTCCTACTCGCACAAATATACCCAAATTATAGGGAAAACATTTAACAAATGGCAAGCCTTCGACACACACAGATAAAAAGGTGGCTTCAGTTTTAATGTTCGTGGCGCGCTCTTTTCCTTTTTTTGTTGGTCTGAGGATGTCACATAAAAAAGCTCAAAGTATTTTGGAAAGAATCGATTGATGTTCATTCACTTTTGAAAATGTTTGAATAAAATGAAAGAAAACTTTCAAAACCTATTTTGCCTACCATACCACTATAAAAAAAATACATGTGCTTATGACTCATATAACTGTCCCCCAATAAATATAACTATTCGTAACTGGGTCACACTTAACAACCAAAAGAAAAAACAACAAAAAAAGATTAAAAACTACTGGCAGGTAAATCAGATTGCAAGCGATGCATGAAAAATGACTCCGGCGGGTCGTAATTAAAAAAAAAAGCACCGACAATAGAGTTCTTAATTTAAATTCGAACGTTACCAAAAAAAAATACCCCTATCAAGGGTCATTTTTTGCAAAGTGAATAAAAAATGACCCTCATTTTTAGTGTCACTGGAATGAAACAAAAGATGAAATTTGACTATTACCTTTTGATATTTTTTGATTTAAAGCTTATGTTACAATGACAAGAGTTGAGAGGAAATACTGGATTCCACGACGAAGACAATAGAGTTTTTTTTTTTGCTTTTTGATTATAGTCAGTACATGTCGCATCTTTATTTGTGACGGTTCCGGATTTATTTATTATTTTTATTCATGGAGCAAAAACATTGCAGTAAGCCGTAGTAAGCCTTTGCAATAGCTAAATAATATTCTCTACATTAACGATAACATGCGATTATAAAGAAATTATCCAGTTATTATCTAAAAACCTATAGAGTTGAAAGGACTAGACTTTCGTTACTAACTGTAGTATATATTTTTTTCTTATTTCTTTGTCCTTGTCATCATCATCTGCCTAGCCTTTTCCCAACTATGTTGGGGTCGGCTTTAAATCTAACTGAATGCAGCTGAATACCAGTATTGCACATGGAGCGACTGCCTATCTGACCTCCACAATCCAGTTACTGGGTAGTACGATACCCCTTGGTAAGACTGGTTGTCAGACTTTCGGGCTTCTGACTACCCGTAACGACTGTCAAAGATCCACGTATGACAGCCGGGACCAACGGCTTAACGTGCTTCCCGAGGCACGGCGGTGTCACGGTATGCAAAGATGGTCACCCATCCACAGACCAACCGCGGCAAGCGTAGCTTAACCTGATCGATCGACCTGTGTGGCTGTTATTATTTACTCACGGGCCCCTCAAAGAAATTATCCAGAAATTATCCAGTTATAATTTAAAAACCCGAAGAGTTAAAAAGACTAGACTTTCGTTACTGACCGTAGTATGTTTTTTTTTTCTTCTTTCTTTGCATACAAAAATAATAAAACGGGCACTTAGGCGTCAGTTTTTCTCCATATCGCTGTCATTCGCGTGCCCAAAAGACTGGCAGCATTGCCACGTTTATTGGCACTGCTAATTCTTTGGCCGAAGCAGAAGCCAGCCCCGTTCACCTACTCTAGAACTACTCATAAGCAGGCTTGAAAATATATTCGAAAACAAACTGAGATCGTTATTTATTAAATACTAGCTGCGCCCCGCGGTTTCACCCGCGTAAATGTCGATCCCGTGGGAATATCGTGATAAAAAGTAGCCTATATGTAATACATGGTGTGAGCTACCTCTATACAAAATTTTATCAAAATTGGCCAGCCGTTTGAGCGTGAAGAAGTAACAAACATATAAACACACACATTCACAAACTTTCGCCTTTATAATATTAGTGTGATTAGCTGACCCGACCTGTCTAAATATCAATATTCAGCCTATAAGGTTCCCACTCGTGGGACACAGCCCTCCTCTCTGTGAGAGGGACTAGGCCGTATCCACCACGAGGGCCCAGACCAGGTTTGTGGATGTCACATGTCTTCGAATTTTTAGTTCTAGGACATGCCGGTTTCCTCACGATGTTTTCCTTCACGGTTTTGAGAGCAGTGGTGATGAAATAAATTTCACAAAGTAAAGCGCTTGGTTAGGTTCGTACCCACGACCTAAAAACTCATAAGTCGGAGCTGATACCATTAGGCCATCACTGCTATGCAAATATCAATAGTATATCATATAAAAATCCCATAGAAAAAAGGACTCAAACTCAAAGCATTTATTTCAATTAAACCAATTACAGGCACTTTTGAAAGGGGGCTTTCGTGAATATTTACGACACCAGTTGGCACCACTTTGACAAGAGGTCTTCCATATCAACAATAAATATTAAATATATTATGACGTTCATCATTCGTTTCATTCATTCGTTCATCATTCAGTCATGACCAAGAAGCTTATAGATAAAAGTGGAGGCAACACTCTAAATGCCTAAGTGAAGACGACTGTGGTCGGACACTCTCTCTCTAAATACACACATAAGAACGAGACAGTGATATGTGTTTTCTTTGTCATATGCATGTATGTATTTAGAAAGAGAGTGTCCAACCACAGTAGTCTTCACTCAAGTATTTAGAGTGTTGCCTCCACTTTTATCTATAAGCTTCTTGGTCATGACTAAAGAAAATATAGGCTCTTTGACAGATGCCTGGACCTGACGTGGCAGTGCGGCCACCTAGCGAACGTCATTTCAGAAAACCCTCATTGTCAAGGTGTCAGTCAGTCAGAAAGATGAAGCTAGTTGCCGTGGACATTCAGTTTTTTCCGAATTTAAGAATTTTCCTGGCAACTTTCAAAATTTTTCTTTCCCTAAAAACCCAATTCGGTCTATTACAAACATTTTAAAACAAAAAATTGCCAAATCGGTCCAGCCGTTCTCAAATGACGCGCTTATCAACGAACAGCATTTAATTTTTAGGGTTCCGTACCCAAAGGGTAAAGACGGGACCCTATTACTAAGACTTCGCTGTCTGTCGGTCCGTCCGTCTGTCTGTCACCAGGCTGTAGCTCAAAAACCGCGATAGCTAGACAGTTGAAATTTTCACAAATTATGTATTTCTGTTGCCGCTATAACAACAAATACTATACACAGAATAAAATAAATATTTAAGGGATACAACAAACGTGTTTTTTCGTTGTGGTACGGAACCCTTCGTGTGCGAGTCCGACTTGCTCTTGCCCGGTTTTTATTTATAACGGACAGGTCACTTGAGCGAAGTTAGAAGAAAATTACTTTACAAAAATAACCTATCACATTTATACTGTTGATTAAAAAACGGTCCCAGAAACTTTGATATTACAATTTAATCTTATCACGATACTGCCATGGTAAGCAAAAACTAATAGATAAATATATCAGTATTATCAACGACACAAATATTTAGATTTCACCGATCAAGCCGTAAATTATTCGCCGTCTAATATAACAGTCCAGCCGTTTGAATGCACATGTTAGGCAGATGGTCCTAATGCCTTTGTTCGTTCTAAGTATCTAAGTCTAAGTACATATCTATGAAGGTTCATAGAACTTAGACAAGGTGCTGTTGCGTCATTAAGGCGAAAGAGTCGGCGTAGCCCGTGCAAATCAAATTATGTTACGTTTTTTAGCAATTTGTCATGAACAAATATTTATCTATAGATTAATAAAAATAATTAAAAATCATAAAAAAATACATCAATACAACTCTCTAAGTCCATAATACCCTATTGAATGACTAATTCATCATGAAATCATGAGATTTGAGGCCAATGCCAACTGAGGGATTGCATTGCTGATTCTAATGATTATAATTCTGTAAAGTCATATTTGTTACGGTCGCAAATCACATTTTAATCATCATACTACCTGACACTGAACTGCAAATTGCAAAAAACGTAAGTAAAAGGGCTTTGAAGGTAAAATAACAAATAATTACAAAAAAAAAATGGCGGACGGGTACCGCCATTTTTTTTTTTTCAAAATGATTACTTCTATCGATTTAGATAAGGAAATAGATTAATTAATTTAGATTTTATTTTCAAGCGTGGCCGCCAATTTGGCAAAAAAAAATGCTGCGATAGTTGGTATACTAACCTCCTTAGAAATCTTAATCTTACATGAATTAAAGCTCGGACACTGTCGGACTGCATAGAAAAGAAAGAGAAGCGTGATGACACAACGCTGGTAATTTATTGCAAAATATGAAGCAATTATCTATTTCCAAAAAATCTATTGTTTGGACCAAAAATTCAGAATGATTGTATGTATATTAGTATGGTTTTTATTGTGAAAAGAAAGTTTTTAGAGGTATCTTCATGATTTTTGTCTATCATACCAAATTAGTTGTATTATGTTTTCAACACACTATCTAACTAGCATATATCCTGAAGAATATCATATATTTTTCTGCTTTTGTTTACTGTAGTCAATTGTATACTTTTAGGCTTTATAAAACTTGCGATTTTTGGCTACTAGCTCCTGTAGTTCCCATGGCGGGCTTAAGGCGAGCTACCTTATGGCGAATCCCCCTTAAGTAATACCCTTTAATAAGCTTGTTATTTTATATTAGCAGTGTAAGGAGTACTTAGCATTTTAGCCTTTATGTTAGAAGCAGATGGTCTAATTTGTAATATATACTTACGGCAAATTAGCTGTGCCTTAAATTAACTGACGTAACAGAATATTAATAGTGGCAGTCTGAAACCTAGAGTTATATTCCACTTACGGACAGACAGACGGAGAGACGCTGCTTTTTAGGGTTCCGTACCCAAAAGGTAAAAACGGGACCCTATTACTAAGGTCCACTGTCCGTCTGTCAGTCTGTCACCAGGCTGTATCTCATGAACCGTGATAGCTAGACAGTTGAAATTTTCACAGATGATGTATTTCTGTTGCCGCTATAACAACAATTACTAAGAACAGAATAAAGTAAATATTTAATGGAAAAAAAACACGTTTGTTGTATGGGAGCCATACAACAAACGTGTTTTTTTCGGAGTTTTTGTGGTACAGAACCCTTCGTGTGCGTTGGCCAGTTTTTATATCATGCCAGAATAGGTAAGGATGTGTCTAAATTGGCTATAAATTTGACTGGAACAGGAAGCCTACCTACTTAAACTCAAAGGGTTTATTTCAATTAAACCATTCCAGGCACTTTTGAATTGTCACTTAGTCTAGAATGCATATCCGGTACGGCTCTTAAATCCTTTCCTATCCTAAGGGCACGTCTTCCCTACCATTACCACGCCCCCTGGTCTACACCTTGATATGCAATGGCCTCTGTAGCACCATGAAACATGAGGCTTCAGGACCTAGTACAAATTTTGGGGTTCATTCAAAATCAAAATATTTTATTTCACATAAACCTACATGGACACTTATGAAACGTCAGAAGCTAGGTGCACGGTTCCAATAGGACGTTTCCTATGGAGAAGAACCGGCAAGAAAATCCACGGTTACTCTTTTAAAAAATAATTGGCTTTTACAATGTATCCAAATTACAGTAGTTATGGGAGGACAGCGTAGGCCTGTCGATAAGTACCAGGTACTTGATTCGATTAATCTAGTCTGGTCAAACCACCCTGGTTCGTTAATTCATAGAAATTTGACCTCCTCCCGATAAAAGGGAGTGAGCCGTAATCCACCACGCGGGCCCAGTGCGGGTTGGTAGATGTCACATGTCTTTCAATTTTTGGTTCTAGGACGTGTCGGTTTCCTCACAATGTTTTCTTTCACCGTTTTGAGAGCAGTGCTTGTGAAATGATTAACACAAAGTAAAATGCCTGCGTGGGTTCGAACTCGAACCTACGACCGACAACTCGTAACTCACGGCCGATACCACTGAGCCATCACTGCTGCAAGCAACATGAAGGTACCATAACGTTGTTAACGTTTGAGACATAGTAGACAACGATTCTCCTTACGAGAAGTGATTATCACCACGCACCCTTCGAAATTAAATTAAATTAAGTCTTCACTTGCCTGTTATTGTCACCAATACTTCTTCTGCCTAGCCTTTTATTTATCCATTTATTTCAATCATCAAGGCCCATACAAACACATACAATATTAATATAACTTAAAAATACTATAAATACATACAACATTATATATACACCAAAAACTAACAACTAAAAACTAACGCACAAGAAGTATCTGCGTCGTGGATCGCTGACTGCAGTCATGTCGGCCACGAAACCAGCGGTACACAACACCCTTCGGCCAGAATTCTTCCTTGAGGAACTTCTCGAGATGATGTGTCGGAACACTCACCACGAACGACTTGTAGTTCGTGTTGTGACGCGACTTCAACTTCTCGACCCTCAAAGTCCAGTTGGTCTTGACTCGCATGAACTCCACAATCTCCTCAACCTTCGTGGAGTGGTGCAATCTGGCCACGTACAGCTGCGTCGTCGGGATTGCTGGACACAGCAGCATGTTGGGTCCTGCCTGCGCGGTGCCGCACTGGTTCCGACAAGGAGGCTTCTTCTTTCTTCTTTTCCCAACTATGTTGGGGTCGGCATCCAGTCTAACTGGATGCAATTGAATACCAGTATTTTACATGAAGCGACAGCCTATCTGACCTCCACAACCCAGTAACTGGGTATACGATACCCCTTGGTAAGACTGGTTGTCAGACATTCGGGCTTCTGGCTACCCGTAACGACTGTCAAAGATCCACGAATGACAGCCGGGATCAACGGCTTAACCTGCTTTCCGAGGCACGGAGGGGTCACGGTATGTAAAGATGGTCAATCATCCACAGACCAACCGCAGCAAGCGCAGCTCAACCTGATCGATCGACCTGTGCGGCTGTTATTATTTAGCCACGGGCCCCACATTATTTTCATTATTAATCACCAATTATTTTAGAGTTATATCAGTCGGTACCAATATCCTCGAAAACAAAATACAGCCGTGCTTTTCATAGGCAGTATAGCATTCTTGACCAATATTATGTCTAGACTTTAAAAACCGGCCAAGTGCGTGTCGGGCCACGCACAGTGTAGGGTTCCGTAATAGCCCGTTATGTTATATTTTGTTTTTTAATGCAACTCCTTACCCGTTATAAACAAGCAACTACTTCATGTTAGTCACTATAGAGGATTAATGCTAAGGATTTCGTATTTGGTACAAAATTATCCAACACCCAAGTTCAACGACTATTACTGCTAAACTAATAAAGTTATCTTAACCGCTATAATTTTCCTTTAAACTTCATAAAATGCACTATCATCATGAATTTTTCCAGATTTTTCAAGCCAGCAGTTTAGCTTTTAGAGGGGGGGACGCCCTACTGGAACAAAAAATTGCACTTTAAAGTTTAATCTTTCGTAAATGAAGCATTAAATCGAAAAATAATTTTAGCAACCCCAAGTCATTTTAGAAGACCTGTTCAAAAATACCCTACACGATGGGGTAGACGACGAAAAAAATATTCATCCCCACTTCACATGTAGAGGAGCTACCCTAAAAAAAATATTTTACTGAATTTTATTTTACCACTTTGTCGGCGGCGTAATTGATAAATTTCAGCTTTGTAGAACTAACGGTCTCTTAGCAAAACCTCGGACAGACAGACAGACGGACGGACATGACGAAACTATAAGGGTTCCTTGTCAGAACTACGGAATCCTAAAAAAGACTATAACGGAGTAAAACATTCATACTAATATTATAAATTCTGTCTGTCTGTATGTTACCTTTTCACGCCTAAACCACTGAACGGATATCGATAAAATTTGGCAGAGAGATAGATTGCATCCCGGGGAAGGACATATCTTTTATCGACATACCTCGCCGGCGAAACCGCGGGCGGAAGCTAGTAATTTATATATTTTTACGTGTAAAAGGCTAAACTGGAAGTTCGGTTAGAATGGACCCCAACATAGTTGTTAATAGGCTAAGCAGACCTTCTTCGTGTTCCTGGCACGACAGTTATTCTGTGTTAGCCCAAAACTTCGCCACTTCCACGGCGTTAACTTCGCCACTTCCACGGCGTTAACTTCGCCACTTCCACGGCGTTAACTTCGCCACTTCCACGGCGTTAACTTCGCCACTTCCACGGCGTCAACTTCGCCACTTCCACGGCGTTAACTTCGCCACTTCCACGGCGTCAACTTCGCCACTTCCACGGCGTTAACTTCGCCACATCCACGGCGTTTTCAGTAGTAGCGCAGAGGTCACTTTTGCTGCATGTTTTGAGGCACAGAGGGTGGAGCATAAGTCACTCAGCTCCACATCCACATCCTGCTGCTGCACTTTAAGAGGTTTGACTTACACCTTCCCACTTGGGTTCGGATACGATTCAGAGACTTCTTTTTTTTTTTTAAACTTTGTCCACTTGGAATTTCTCAAACAGCCAGACCCGGAACAACTACTTGTAGGTCATACAAATATTTTTTCCATGCGGGAATCGAACCCGCGACACGCAGCGCAGCAGTCAATCGCTTAACCACTGCGCAACCGTGCCGTCTACAAGTGAACCACGGTTTTAAAACCTATTTACAGAAATAAACCGTTTATCATTTACGACTTTTTTAGACGAGTCCTTTCTCAAAGTCAGTCTTAAACTTCCACAAAATGAACGCAACAAAAGTTCTTACCGACAGCGCAGATAAAAGTTGAGTCATGTGTTTGCAGTAGCTTCCGTATACCTATATTTAAGTGATGGTCTACGTGACTGTGATGGCGTACGTCAGAGCAATTTTAAAGCCTGTGTATGGTGCAAAGTAAAAGCGAAAGCGACAACAAGACTAAGAAGCATCATCATCAAGTCCGACTCCAGGACCAGACCTCGAAACCTATCCTTCTGCAGCGAGGTGTGAGACAGGGAGACGTTATCTCTCCGAAACTGTTGCACTGGAGGATGTCTTCAAGGGCTGGCATTAACATCAATGATGACAATATCGTAGTCATGGCTGATACTATCAACAATGCTCGATGACCTCTGTAGAGCCTCCGAAACAGTGGGTCTGAAAATGAACATGGAATAAGAATAAAGTTTCTAAATGGGGACCTGTCTCGAAATTTTCCCCGCCATCCTGTTGTTTATAGAACTCTGTAAAAGCCTTTTATAATAAGTGTGTTGCTCACTGACAAGGTGTTGTGGTTGCTGGGTCACAGTTTTTGTTTGTCAGGTTGACTAACAAAGACCCAGACTACAGCGCTACCATTTCGAACTACGCAAATAATGTCTCATTTTTTTAACTTTTCGAAGTGGATCAGCCAAAAAATTATTGAGAAAAATGTTAAATTCAATTTAAAACTGTTCGTTTCATATTAGGGGATCTCCCTGGAATACAGGACTACTTTAGTCCTTACCACAATTATTTAACTTCAAAATATACTTAAAAAATCTGTACGGTCTCATCAACCGTACATTTACTTTGCGAACGCAGCAACCTACTTGGATGCCGTGTGTCACAAATATTATGCCATAATTAGAACGTTTTAAGCAATGCACATCGAGTCAGACAATAACTGTGGAATTAATTACTTGTCAAGGGTAAGAATCGCTACCACTTTAATTTGTTAACCTTATATATTTTAATATACTTAGCTTTAACCTCAACTGTGGTTCTTTCTGTGTGCTCCATAACTAAACTAACATTAACAAAGTGATAGTGTACGGGGCCTACAACCATTGGCTCCAACAAAATCTAAAAGTTGACAAAGTGCTGCCACAACTCTCAACCAAATACAGGTACCAAATAAAAGCCCAGCCCGCTACCGCTTATGAATTGAACTATAATTATTATATGCGTATCCCCGTTCGGTAAACACAATCAATTAGTATTAAAATTATGTATACAGCTCTTTTTAATTATATAGGTATTTAAAAATATTTATTTTCCCTGAGGACTGGTTTTATATTCTGCCTTTTATGCCTGAGTTCACCAACACTCAAACCACCGTGCACCGGTTAGGTATTTAAACAGTTGGCTTATGTCAAATTTCCTAAGGAAATTTTAAATATAGAACTGATTAAATATTTATTCAGTTGTTTTTAATGTTGATGAACACAAGGCTTAGCCCACACGTTCGCACGGACAATTTTTTTTTATTACCAAATGGGCCCTCTCTTGACCCCGATCACGCCTAAAGGAAAGCGATAGATAAGGTCTATGATGGAACGAGCGTGGCCAGAAGATGCCTGTTCACTCTTTCTTTGAAGGCAGACGGGTTAAATTTGGGAGGGAACACAGATGCCGGCAGAGAGTTCCACACTTTGGCTGTGCGCAAAATAAAAGTAGAGGAGAAGCGCTGAGTACGACTCGTGAGGATATCATCCAAGTGCGGATGGTGGGATCAGGTCTTGGAGCTCCTGCGCACACTCTCCGAAGTACAGTCTGTAGAAGACCGACAGGCAAGCAACATTACGCCGGTGAGCTAAGCTGTGAAGCGTAGCTACCAACGTCTCGTCGCCTATAAGCCTTCCACCGAGTCAAGTGCAGAAAGCTGGTATTTTGCTGAGCCATCCCACAAGTGACTGCAACACTCCATACAGGAACGGATCTGTGCTTTATACAGACTTAAAAGCTGTGTGATGTTCGCCTCACCACTCTCGGTGTTGAGCCGAGCATTGAGAATCCAACAGAGCGCATCCCAGCGCGTCACACACACACACACACACACACTCACACTGACAAAAAGCACACTGTTGGATTTTGAACTCTCGGCGCTTAGCAGGGCGCTGAAAATCCAGTGCACGTAAAACAAACGCCGCGAGAAACACGCTCTTGCGTACCTGGGCCTATTAGGCGGATCACACACTGCAACGTTCCACGCGACGGGGTGCGGCGGCGCGGGAAACGGAGCCAAATTCCCGAAGCGCGAAGCGCGTTTTATTGAATTTGTATGTGTAAAATCACGTTATCTGCGTCCCGTCGCGTGGCGCGTTGTAGTATGTGATCCGCCTTAGGATCTAAATAGACGGACTGCATTCCATTACATGCCAGCTGCAACATCGCAGTTTGGATGCAGTTGACATAACTAGGTTTCGAAGCAATTAAGTCAACTACATCCAAATTGCGATGTTGCAGCTGAAATGCAGTCCGTCTGTAGACCCTTAGAAAATAAGCCGACTGCAAGGCAAATGTCTCTTCAGCATCATCATCATTTAAGCCGAAAGACGTCCACTGCTGGACATTGGCATCCACCAAGCGTCGACATACCGACAGGTTCTGTGCTTCATCGTTTGGCCATCCGCCATCCGCCATCCGCCATCTTGTCTTTGCCAGGTTTTAAGTTTTTGCTATGCACTGGTATGGTGGTGTTTAATTTTGACAGCTACTAATAGCAACCTTCTAACCAACCTCTAAACTAAGTCATCATTTCAGCCGAAAGACGTCCACTGCTGGACATAGGCCTCCCCCAAAAAGCGGGGGCTAAACTAAGTAGCGTTTATGAATAAGAATTTTTCAAATCGACGTTTTTATATATCTGCCTCGTTGTTCTATTTCTCGCAAGCGCTACTGCTGGGCATATGGTCCTGGGTTCGATTCCCGGGTCGGTCAAAGTGTTATTTGGTTTTTCCATCTGGAATTTCTCCATAGCAGCCCGGATTCTGGATTTCTGCCCGATTGATGGCACTTGGCTCGTACAAGTATTTTATTTTAGTACTCGTATTTTCGTACGGCAGCACATCAAGCTAATACAATCTGTCAAATACATTTATTTGATTGTGGAGGTCAGATAGGCAGTCGCACCTTGTAAAATATTGGTATTCAGCTGCATCCGGTTAGTCTGGAAGCCGACCCCAACATAGTTGAGAAAAGGCTAGGCAGATGATGATCTCTTCAATTAGGTAATCAATAATGTGCTTACTTGGCACAATAGTTAATTTGCACTTCAAGTGTCTAGAATTGATTAGTGCTAACTACTAAGATTGGACTAGTGTTGTCATTCTACTAAAACCGAAAGTTTATGATCGTAACTATGCGGCTGAATATTTTGGGTTGCATGAAGAAGTCTAACGCCTGTCTGGTTTGCAACCAACCTCCCACCGGAGTGCGGCGTCAAGCAGACTGGTGTGTTTCGTCGATGCGTGGGAGTTCCAGTGCCTCAAATGATCTTCATCTTCTGGACACGCTCGTTCCATCATAGGCCTCATCTATCGCTTTCCATCAGGCGTGATCGAGGTCAAGAGCGGGCCCACTCAGCAATTTAAAAAAAAACTGCAGTACCTAAATATATGAAGTAAATTGGAAATTATCACAGATATACATAGATAGAGCTAGATAACGCAAGCTTTTGACTTCCTCCTATGACGTCACAAGCACTATTTAGTGATGGGAAAATCAAATCGATTCAAAGACGCTGCCGCGTACGGCACCTGTCTCCCCACCCCCGGGGCCTAGCGGCAGCGCTCACGCTCACATGAGCACATGAGTAGACAAACGACCCCAATATATGTAGTTAGGAAAAGGCTAGGTAGAAGATGAAGAGATGAAAGCCTCGTACTATGTATCTGTCTTTAGGTCAGTCACCTTTTCCAGATTAGCCAAGGTACAGCGGTGCTATTCTGTAAAAATCTCACCGTGAAAACTTAGGTGAAGTGAGCGTGGAGTGAGCTGTCAATAGTGTCAATTCCTAGCAGAAACAAACTCACTTCACCTAAGTTTTCACGGTGAGATTTTTACAGAATCGACCGGCTGGACTGGCGCGCAAAGTGGCGGCTTACGGTTTTTGTACGTAAGCTTGTGCGATTTTTGGCACGCGAAGTAGTTGCTCTTGTGTTATCTAGGTGTATCTTTAGCTGTGGTAATTATAGACTTTCATGTTTTTAAGTACCCTCTTTATTTATAATCATTATTCTCTCTCCTTTATCCCAATTTTGACGACACTTAGCCCGTAACGACTGCTAAACAGCCGGGTCGGGGACCGCTGGGAAGTGTTTCTTCGGTATGTAATAGATGGTCACCCATCCAAGGACCCACCTCAGCTAGGGGCACTTAACCTTGAAGATCGACCGTGCTGTCATTATTTGGCCACGAGCCCCTGTTTGTGAGTCTTAGGACAAGTGTCAAATATCGAGTATCTTTTCCCATCACTAGGAAAATGATAAAATCTGTAAAATTACGCATAACGACTAATAACTATCGTCCTAATCATTATAAAACAGGTTTATTTTCATATTACAAGATTTACACTTTGACAGTAACAAATATACGGAACACTTCACACGGTGACATGATTTGCACCCGCCTTTATTCTCACAAACTCTTAACACGTAGTTGTAAGGTTCAGAATCCTTTGGCAAAATATTTTTAAGGTTTTATTAGATTGTGGTGAAAATAGAAAATATTTAAGACGGGTATTGATTGTCCTGTAGCAATTACAACCGTTTGAAATTGTAAATGTTGTATAATAAATCGTATTAAATTGACATCTTGATTGTTGCAGCTAACCGTAATAGGCGGCAAAGGGGAAAATGGCGTAACCCATAATATATAGAATTGCGTGTCTAGTTAGTTCAATTTGAATTTATTATTCGGCTTGAAACCAGAAGTTGATCATATCATAGTTTATGTGTCATGTGCTTGTTAAGCACTATTTGAAACCCGCGGTTTTGTTCGCAACTTGGGGACACTACTCTCCTATCTGCAAACTGAAGTGGCAGTGGGCTGGCCATGTCTGTCGAAGGACCTATGGCCAGTGGAGCAGACGAGCCCTCGAGTGGAGACCGCGTATCGGCAAGCGTAATGTGGGACGCCCCCCAGCTAGATGGACGGACGACCTACAGAAAGTGGCTGGGGTAGACTGGATGCGGAAGGCGGAGGACAGGGTGCTGTGGTGCAGTCCGGGAGAGGCCTATGTCCAGCAGTGGACTGCGATAGGCTGATTTGATTTGATGACTCTTCTATCTGTATTAAAAGTCTCCGTTCAGCCTATAATGCTCCCACTGCTGGGACACAGGTCTCCTCTATGATAGAGGGAGAGGGCCGTAATCCACTACGCGGGCCCAGTATGGGTTGGTAGATGTCACGTGTCTTTGAATTTTTGATTCTAGGACACGCCGGTTTTCACACGATGTTTTTCTTCACCGTTTTGAGAGCAGTGGTGATGCAATAATTTACACAAAGTAAAGCGCCTGACTGGGTTCGAACCTACGACCTACGACTCGTAAGTCAGGGCCAACACCACTGGGCCACTACTGACTCAAAAGTATGCCTTACCTGTGCGTTATTCTGGACATTCAGGCCCACTTGCACCAAAAATCACTAAACGCATTTAGCGCTATAAGAATTGAAAACATCGTTCTATTTCTGTAAATCGTTTGCAAATGATAGGGACAGGTTGATGTTTTAAATAGGTACGTATAGCATTAAACGCATTGAGCGATTTGTGGTGCAAGTATGCCTTAGTCTATTGCTTGCCAAATCTCATTCAAAACCGTTAACAATACTTATATTGTTAACGGTTTTGAATGAGATTTGGCAAGACTAGATACTTATATCTAATGGATAAATGTCCTCGAGTTTACCAAAGCGTGTCAAGTCTATGCGAGAAGGAAAAGTGCCATAAGTTCTTGTTTGAGTAAAATGTAGGTACTTCTTTGCCGAAGGTAACCGACATAGCCCGAAGAATTGCCAAACTTAAGTGGCAGTGGGCAGGGCGCAATGCTCGCAGAACAGATGGCCGATGGGGCCGAAAGGTTTTGTAGTGGCGACCGCGTAGGTACCGGAAGACATAACGTTGCAAGGCCTCCCACGAGGTGGTCCGACGACCTTGTGAAGGCGGCAGGAACCCGTTGGATGCGAGAAGCACAGAACCGGTCGAAGTCGAGGTGCTTGGGGGAGGTCTATGTCCAGCAGTGGAGGTCTTTCGGCTGAAATGATGATGATGACTTCTTAGCCAAAAGACAATAGACAAAATAATGTGATAGGTGCCAACAGCTGCAAACTTCGAGAATAAATTCTCGGTTTTAACTAGTAAGCTTAAGCTATATTAACAAACACAAGTTTTGTTTTATACTTCACTAGTTTTTCCCCGCGACTTCGTCAATTTTGGTGATTTTTTTTTTGTTCTCGACGTTTTTCTTTTCACTCGCTTTCTAAGGGTCCTAGCGTGATGTTAAACAGCCTACGGCCTTCCTTAAGCATTGGGCTATCAAATAGAAAAAAAATTGTTCAAATCCGACCGCTAGTTCCAGAGTTCAAACGAAAAAACTTTACAGATTTATTATTAGTATAGATATATTTTAGTTTGTAAGGTAAATGTCTATGGGCCATTTTAGCCTGAAATAAATGTTTTATCATTAAGGCGACTACATGACCTAAAGCGCGGTCTTTGTCGGACTGCATAGAAAAGTAAGAGAAGCTCGATGTCACAACACTGGTAATTTATTGCAAAATATGAAGCAATTATCTACTTACAAAAAATCTATTGTTTGGACAAAAAAATTAAAACACTAGTTTTTAGTAGGTATGTTGCTTGTAGAATAATCTGACAAAAAATCATAATGATTGTATGTATATTAGTATGGTTATTACTGTAAAAAGAAGGTTTTTAGAGGTATCTTCATGATTTTTTCTATCGTATCAAATTAGTTGTATTATGTTTTCGACACACTATCCCATATATTTTTTTCTGATTTTGTTTGCTGTAGTCGATCATACATACTTTTATTGTGACTAAAACTTACGTTTTTTGCGTTTAGGTCCTGTAAGCCCCTTAATATTAAATTGCTCAAGATCGAGTTAAGAACCTCACAACGAACAAAAGTTACTACTGCATCTTCTAACCGTAACTATTGTCGGATACATGACAGTATGCTTCAAGATTTACGTACACCTAAGTATAAACATTGATAGTACGGTTGGATCTGGTTAAACTGGTACTGCAAGCGACTACACATTTCCGTTTTCTTGTGCAATTAAAATAGGTCCATCCAAGTCTTTAATCGTTCCCACAGCATCTTACCTTCGAAGCAATTTATTACGAATGCAAACAATGCACCTATTAATTTTTAAGATGCAAATCAAACAAAACAAATCATAAAAACATTTCCTTTGCTTCAAGAACGACATTAAAAAAAAACAATTTATGTTTTAATAAAAAACGAATGACATTCTCGTTCCAATTTTGAAATAGAACCCGTTCGGTGGGAACAGTTGCAATGACAAAACTATTTTTATTATAAAAAAAAAATAAGAGAATGCGCACTTTGTCTATATTTTAATTTTGGTGAATTTGCATACGGTTCGAGCTGTGAATAATTTCTAATGAAATGTATGAATAAATTATAAATGAGGACAATGTCTTCAAGGCGCAGGGGAAGAGGAAGCTATAATTAAAATACGGGAAACGATAGGGTTGGCGATTTGATAAAAAGACAACTCCTAAACTGACATTGGCAATTTTGCTGAAAATTTTATTAATTTTTATGTGGATACGTGTTTGTGGTTTCTTTATTTTATTAGTACACTGAAATCATTATTCCTACTTCCTACTAATATTATAAACGCGAATGTTTGTGAGGATGGATATCCATGAGTGTATGAATGTTTGTTACTCTTTCACGCATAAAATACTAAATGGATTTGGATGAAATTTGGCACACAGGTAGTTTATAACTAGGATTAACACATAGGATACTTTTTATCCCGGTAGTACGTTCCCGTAGGATAGTTTCCGACCTTCACGTGGACGAAGCCGCTTACAAAAGCTAATATTTCAATATATTCACCACAACACTTATGTTTTTTAAAACTAAGTAATAGAATGACATGCAACTAAAGAACTGAGTACCCATTAGTTTCACTAAACAGTTCGTCTTCGAATAATAACTGCACCTGTCTATGGTGGTTCAAATTTCAATAGGCACATGACGAAAATATTGGTCATCATTATCGTCATCATCGGTAGCCTTGGTCCACCCACTTCTAAGTATACGTCATCATCACATGCCTAGCCTTGGGGTCAGCTTCCAGTCTAACCAGATGCAGCTGAAAACCAGTATTTTACATGGAGCGACTGCCTATCTGACCTCCACAACCCAGGTACTGGGTAATACGATACCCCTTGGGAAGTCTGTTTGTCAGACTACTGAGTATATGACCACGTATTTCTTTTGTGCCGAGCTTCTCTGGTCTGTGCGGGTCTGATACAGGACTTTTTAAAATATTGATTACCTGCTTTCAATTTAGCATTACGACACAACTATCAATTATTTCAAGTTGGCAACCCTATATTCATGAGCAGAACACTTCACGGGCTTACATCTCACTCTACCCTTTCTAATGATAATGAAAACCTGTTCCTTACTATAACAATCTTTTTTTTTTGTTTTAAAATCACCTTTCCGGTACACCGTGATTGTCAACGGTAACTATTGTTGCTTTTATATTATAAACAATAAACCCAAGGGTTGAAAACAGATGTCGAGCCAAATCAGAAATGTTACATTGTCTTAATAAAAATAGAGGTGCAAAAATTTGAATGAAATTTTTGTTTATTGAAATTAGTTTTTTTAGTGTTATACCGTTTTGGATGTGGGAATGTTTGACCCCTTTTTCGGACGTCATTGTTTATGGTTTCTATTGTTTTTTTTTTAGATGGCAGTTATTTTTGTTTTATTGCAAGCTGGATTGGCTATGGTGTCGGCAGATGGGATTAGATGTCTGTTAATAGTAAAAGCGGTGCTATTTTTTAATATGGCGAGGACGAGTGTGTAATTTGAGTCTTAATTAAATTGTGGCAGCTACACTTACATATTATCTAAAAATATTTTCTCTATTTCGAGTTGAGATGCCTCTTGATTAGATTTAAAAAAATTACGCTGTAGTGACGATACGAATGGATCTGTAATATAAAACAAATCACGGATTGCCTTGTTGATCTGGTTCTGGCGGTCGCAGGCCTTCGATCGACCCGTGCATCTGTTAATATATTTAGCCACTAGCCTTCCAACCTAATATTCTTCTTCGTGTCACTGGCACGACTGTATTTTAAATCTTGTTTTCCCAAAACTTCTCCACTTCCACGGCGTTGTCGATGGCAGCGCACAGGTCACTTTGACTGCGTGTTTTGGGACACAGAGGGCAGGATAGAAGGTGGAGCATAGGTTGTGACATAGCTCGACAATCACACCCTACTGCCATTCCATCAAGGTAGCCCCACTTTAGGTTGTATAGAGGTATGTGGAACAGGGTATGAAGTTCACTCATGCTCCGTACAAAAGGGACCTCTCCTCTGACCAGACAGGTGTCGTGTCTAGCGGGCGACCGCCCGATGATTCATGTCGGGCCGTTGTATCTGTGCTAGTTGCGCGGTAAACTCTGCTTGCGAGATGCATGATTTTGCGTGACGTCAGTATGACGCGTTGTTCGCAAGTGGCGTTGTAGATACCGCTACAGTTAGACTTACATCTTCGACCTTATATTACACTATGAGATATAATGCTTACCAGCAACTGCCTCGTTGGTCTAGTGGTAGCAAGCGCTACTGCTGAGCATGAGGTCCTGGATTTGATTCCCAGTTCGGGAAAAGTGTTATTGGGCTTTTTCATCTGGAATTTCTCAGTAGCACTAGCAGCCCGGAGTCTAGATTCGTGCCTGGTTAATGGCAGTAGGGTCGCCCCCTGTTACATGGGATTTAAACATAACTAGGGTGTACTATAGGTTCACCTCTGCCTAACCTTGCGGGGATTACAGTCTTGATGTTATGTTATAGTATGTCATCATCTGCCTAGTCTTTTCCCAACTATGTTGGGGTCGGCTTCCAGTCTAACCGGATGCAGCTGAGTACCAGTCTTTTGCATGGAGCGACTGCCTAACGTAATGTTAATACTAAACCTCTTGGTAAGACTGTGAGACTTTCGGGCTTCTGATGACTGGTAACGACTGTCAAAGATCCA
Organism: Mesoligia furuncula; assembly: GCA_916614155.1. Lineage (NCBI taxonomy): Eukaryota > Metazoa > Arthropoda > Insecta > Lepidoptera > Noctuidae > Mesoligia > Mesoligia furuncula. Next base: position 23,669,798 of record OU744808.1, read on the forward strand.
CAAATGACAGCCGGGATCAACGGCTTAACGTGCTTTCAGAGGCACGGAGGGGTCTTCGTATGTAAAGATGGTCACCAATCCACGGACCGACCGCGGCAAGCGTAGCTTAACCTGATCAATCAGCTGTTATTTCTTAACCACAAGCCGCTCTCTATGTTATTAATGTCAAACCCAAAAACTAACATAATTTTAAAATAATTTATAAATTAATATCCTATCATCTATACTGTAATAACCGTAAAAAAAATTGAAATTATAAGAAGTATCCTGTTTACGAGCTGTAATATCATTTGTATGTGTTACTGCAAAACCTAGAGCAGTTAATCTCGTTGTTAGTCTTAGCTATAATCTAGCGAATATCATCATCATTCTAATCTATCCCAATTTATTTGGGGACTTGGGGTTGGCGCAACATGTCTTTTTCTTCCATTCTTCTCTATTAGTCGTCATCTCGGTAGTCACCCCCTTTCTAACCGTATCATCATTCACACATTCCATCCATCGTTTCTATTGTCTTCGCCTACTCTTATAGCCATCGACATTCATACTCTAAACTTTCTTCACGACATTTTCTAGCCAATAATCACTTTTGAATAATTATCACCCGCATCAGTGAAGCGAGCCGTCTGTCATGGGATGTCGCACCGGTGATTTCTTGTGTTTTTGTTTAGTCTCTGTGCTTACTAACATAGTCATAAGTTTCACTAACAATCTTGTTTGAGTTTGAGTCTTGGTCACTTTAATAAAGAAAAATTCTATTATATTCTACTTGCAAGCTACACACACAAGTTTTCACTGAAAGATTTTTTTTTCTTAATCATCATTTCAGCCGTAAGACGCAGTTGATATCTAAAGCCTGAGGTTGCGCAAGAAGTGATTAATACATCTACTGACTTTCATTTTGACAGTTCAACAACATTCATTGCGTTATTTGCGCAGACAAATTTTTCGAATATATGAAGCAGTGAATTAGCAGTATGGTGCTGTATTATGGCTATCTAAAACAGTTCGGTCTCTTACCTTTATAACATAAGAGCTGTTGTTGCCGTCGTCTTCGGCTGCGTGTATTTTGTATTTTATCATTTTTTTTATAGAAATATCCAGGACGAAAAGTAGGTTTTGCAACTTCTCCTGGTCCCAGGCTACTTACCTGTTAAATATTAAATTCCATAGCGATCTGCTCCGTGGTTTAGGCGTAAAAGTTGGCAGACAGAAAGAGTTACTGTCGCGTTTACAATAATGTAGTATAATATTTTAAATCGTTATTACTTCAATGGTGTATTAGTTCGATCTTGTACAGTAACATAAAATGCCAATAACAGGATATTTGATAGCCATTTTTGGATTGGTACCTACGATAGCGGTTCTCCAACTAAACAGTAAAGTTTATCACAATTTTGATCAACACTCGGGCAAACCTCAAATGCAAGGTTTCTTTATTTTACTTTAAACAAGCTTTTACTTCGTTCGTGTGGAAGTCGTAAGACACCATAATATACTTAAAAAAAACTACGCCATGGTACTCGCTGATAATGTAGCTTTCTAACGGTGAACAAATTTTTAAAATCGGTTAAGTATTGTTTGAGTTATTTATTTATTTATTTTTCCCATTGGAACGCCATACAGCAGTTACACCAACGGAATAAACAATCACTTCATGAGCTGCAAAGATGTGATGAGCTGCTTTCCGCCCATCCTGTGCGCGGTGGACATCAAACGGGCGGCGATGGATCACGCATGCTTACGCATCGTCAAGACACTTTCCCATAGCTCCATCTATATTGCGCACATTCTTTGCGATTTTTAAGACTCAATTAATTTTTAGAGTAATATAAAAAATATTAAAATTGTAAAAAACGGATTTTTATGTGACAGATTGTGACATTGTCAGAATGAGTTATCAGTTTATCCATTACAAACAACACATACACAAAATCAAATCTTGTCTCCTTATATAATATTAGTTTAGATACAGAGACGCAGTCACGTGGTCTTTGGCGTTCAAGTTTTGTTTTTTGGCACTATTAATTTTTTCAATTTAATTACGCCAAAAAACCCAGTAAGTGATGCCAGGACGAGCTGGAGAAAACGAACAACCAGTGATCCACTTTAGCCCTGGATCGAAACAGCTGGAAATCATGGGGAGAGGCCTTTGCCCAGCAGTAAGATAATGTAGGCTAACAGTAACGCAAAAAAACAAAACATGGACATGGCAATGGTAGATATACCTATATACATTTTATCGTAAAAAAATTTAGACTAGTATTATTAACCCGGGAGAAAACAGAGGAATATGTACGGAACGAACGCTAACGACCACGTGACAGCGTTTTCTCAGATTCTTTTGGGCAACTATCCTAGGTCCACCCAAATCCAGGTTTCGAATAAAATTGTCTAGACTTACCTCAAGCTCTGCCCATAATTTTGTTATAAAGACGTCGATTTTGTACGGTTTGGTTCAATAACCAAAACAGACAAAATAACAGCCAGACAGACGTGTTCGATGGTTAGTAAACAAATAAAATCAATACCTAACAAAAATATACGCACCTGTTACTAAATCACCAAATTGAGCCCAATTTTTGTGAAACTAAGGTCGTTTTTAGCTCGTAGAGGGAAGTATATATGAGGTTATATATAAGAATCAGTCTGTGTGCTAACAAATCTAATAATAACGGTAACAAGCGATGGGGGAGTGCATCTGATTTAGGAAAAAATATCCCATCGAGTTTGGGGTGTCATGTTGCATACAGTCGGGGAAAAAATGGTTAAAACATTATGAAGAAGCGAAAAAGGAATTTAAAAAATTAAATAGTTTACGTTGGATGATTAATTTTTCAGCAGAAATAAAACTATATTAATAAACCAAGATAGGATAGATTAGTTCGTTAATCACCATAACCTATAATTTGTTTAAATTAACGGCTTGAATGGTTAATAGAAAAGAGGAAGACCAAAGAAAAGATGGATGGATTACGTGAAAGATGATATGGCAACAGAAGATGACTAAAAAGATGACGGCTAATGATGAGATGTTTGGAAGAAAAAGATATGTTCGCCGACCCCAAGTCCCCAAATAAATTGGGATAGATTAGAATGATGATGATATTGGCTAGATTATAGAAGATTAACAACGAGATTAAAGTAACTGCTCCGGGTTTTGCAGTAATAATATAGTTTTTGATTCAACAATCAAAAGTACGCACAAACTGGTTTCTTTAAAACAAGCTAAACTGTGCAATATCTGTGGATTATAAATACCATAAAATGAATAAAATCTAGACATTTTAAGCATAATTTATTTACTTTTTTGTGTCCAGATCGTACATGTTTCTTTCGCTTTTTAGGGTTCCGTACCCAAAGGGTAAAAACGGGACCCTATTACTAAGACTTCGCTGTCTGTCCGTCTGTCCGTCTGTCCGTCTGTCTGTCTGTCTGTCACCAGGCTGTATCTCAAGAACCGCGATAGCTAGACAGTTGAAATTTTCACAGATGATGTATTTCTGTTGCCGCTATAACAACAAATACTAAAAACAAAATAAAATAAATATTTAAGGGGGGCTCCCATACAACAAACGCGATTTTTTTGCTCTTTTTTGCTGGATATCAAAAATGGCAACAGGTAGGCACTTGAAATATTCACAAAATACTCAATTGTATTTTAACTTTAATAATAAATAATAAAATTAAAATAAAATAAATATTTAAGGGGGGCTACCATACAACAAACATGTTTTTTTCGGCGTTTTTGCCTTGTGGTACGGAACCCTTCGTGTGCGAGTCCGACTCGCACTTGGCCAGTTTTTTTTTAATATTTTTGGTACACAAAAGAAACTTACGACCGTTTTCCCCGACTGTACAAAGGGGGTAGGTAGTAAAGTCGAATTTCTTCAAAACACCATCTCTCTTTTGAAACCTCATACGCAGGAGGTATACTTATATATTTTATATGATTACTGAAGGGGAGAATTTTTTCGAGTTTCCATCAACAAGAGATCGAATTTGAATATGAAATTTTTCTATTTGTAAGAATTTCTTGGGGTGGGTTTTTAAATAACGTGCCGTGTTTCGAGGGTAGAAGCGAAAAGTTAGGTAGTTAGGTACCCATTTATTTTGATTTTTCGACAGGTTGGATCGTCGTTTCAGCCGATAGACGTCCACTGCTGGACATAGGCCTCCCCCAATTTTGGGAGGGTTTGCCATAATCGCCACGCTTAGCAGGCGGGTTGGCGATCGCAGTATGGTATGGTGGTGGAATACATAGAGAACGCTGCTGCCCATTCTCCGATACGATCCTTAGTCGCCTTTTACAACACCCACGGGAAGTAAGGGGTGGTGGTATTCTTTAAGTCCGGCACCACACAGACTGGATTGGACAGGTTGGATAAAGAGATGTATTTCGTTTATTTATTTATTGGATTGGAAGCCAACCCCAACATAGTTGGGAAAAGGCTAGGCATATGATGATGACAGAGAAGAGTGAGCTCATACAATAATAATGGCATTTCCATGACAGTAAAGTCAACTCTGCGACATTGTGTATTACAGAGGTGTTCAAACGAAACAGAAACGCGACCATCTTTTGACGCGGCAGGGTGGATCTACGATTCAAATCTTTGCCACAGTTCTTTCATATCTCTACCTACCTTGGTCAAAGGGCCTGATATTTCAATAAACAGATAACTTTTGTCTGAGGAATAAATATTGCGGTTTGACAATTTTCGTATAGAAAATACATATGTCAAACTGTCATAATTATTCTTCAGATATAAGTTATCTGACTATTGAAAAACAGGCCTAAGTAAAGTATTTAAGTACCATGTTTCATCAAATTATGATAACATTTAATTTTCTTTCTTTTCCTTTTTCTCCGTAACCATACTCCCAAAATTATGTTGCAAGCTAAATATGACGTTCCGAAATGTTGCCACTACATAAAACATAAAAAGTTTATTGAGGATGATATTCTCATAGCATGTATATCTATTTTTCTCTTTATATTCCTGTTCTTATCACATTTAGTTTTAATTATACTATTATGTTTCTTTGTGTATGCTGTACCAGCACAGCGTCCTAATAATTGTTTGCTGCACCGGACGACGTCAATATGTCGGCGCCGGCTGTCGCTGAAAACCAACGCTGGGGCTCTGTCTTGCATAGCGTCGCAGCATAATGCTTGAGCGATAGCCGTTTTGCGTGAATGTGACGCATGTTTCCCCCAACCCTTTCTTATTTTTATTTTTTTTTTGTTTATGTTCTTTATTGTGTCATGTTTACCGTATTTTCTTTCTTTCTTTCTCTTTCTTCTTTCAAAACTGTATCATAACTTCCTTGTAACACACTTTTAAAACCCCCTCTTCCTTATCATCAACGGCCCGATGACCGTCAAAACTGACCTCTATTTCATCCATGGTATTCACAGAAGCACACCATTGAACTAAGCCTATCGATTTTTAAATCCTCAACCACCATGCTTGTTAGGGTCACGGGGCGAATCGTGGGGGTGAACCGATGGGGTGCGACAACCCCTGTCCAATAGTTTATGTAAAATTTATGTGCGATGCCAATTTGTTCGACATTTCGCGTTTTTAATGGTTACTGTACTTATTTTGAGTGTGAAATATTCCACAGTAGTGGTGTTAAAATGTAAAATTTGAATACTAAACAGTAAATATTTTGGAAATGACACTATAGTAATTATGTTCGCAAACAATTTTAAAATAATGGCAGAATAAATATGCCAAGTGCTTCTTACCAAGTAAAACTTACCAAGGGGTCGTGCCCAGTAACTGGGTTGTGGAGGTCAAATAGTAAAATACTGGTATTCAGCTGCATCTGGTTAGACTGGAAACCGATCCCAAAAATGGTTGCCAAAAGGCTAGGCAGATGATGATGGTAGTCCAAGTGCTAACTACCCTAACACTCAAAAAAACAAAATCAAAATATTTTATTTCACATAAACATACATGGGCACTTATGAAACGTCAGAAGCTAGGTGCACGGTTCCAACTGGTCGTTTCCTATGGAGAAGAACCGGCAAGAAACTCCACGGTTTTCAGCTCCACTGATTTTCAACTGCAACCCCTTGGATGACAAACGCTTAAAAGAAGCAGCTTATTTTACAGGTCTACAGAGTCTTGAAGTATCTCTAAATTTAATGGACAATTATATGTTACACGTCAAAGAAAACAGAAATAAACACAATAAAATCATCAACATAAATTAAATACAGCCGGTCCATTCTGTAAAAATCTCACCGTGAAAGCTTAGGCGCTCACTTCACCTAAGTTTTCACGGTGAGATGGTTACAGAATCGCACTGCAGATTTGATAATATCCTCTCACAATATCCAAGGTACAAACCTCAAAGAAAGAAATATTATGGTTTATTCTGCACAATTAAGAAAAAATTAAATCTTCTTCAAAAAAATTATCAGGTTAAAGTCAGACCCTTCATATTTATCAAGTCCCTGCAAAGGACAAGAGATTTCGGAGTTCAAACTTCACCAAGAATTATTGTTGGTGATTGTTTTTAATGGGTTTTCTTTTCTTCGCGATTTTTCCGTAGATTTTTCGTCTTCGGCAATCTCGAATCTTTAATTGTTAAAGTTGTTTTCTTTCGTTTTACTGCCGACTGACTTATGAGTGTGTTTTCTTTTACTTAGTATTTTATGATGTGCTTTTTTTTATCTTCTTCTGCTCCTTAGCTTATCATAGGCATTTTTTTGAAGTGAAAACTTCTTTAGGCATTCATTAGGTCATTGGGCATTTTTTCAGATGGGAAAAAACCATTGAACTCGCGCCACTGTTACTGTAAGCGACATCACTCGTGTTTTGTTTATAAGACGATTAAAAAAATACCCGCTTTGGATGTGTTCGGCTGTCCTCAGGATGTACAGTCACGAGCATAAGTATGTTTACAGTTGGCTTTATTCAAAGGCGATTTTCTCCTTTAATTTTGAATGAAATTTTATGTTATTGCGAACATAGTATTTTCGAACTCATAGGTTTATGTAAAGTGTAGTATTTCAACGCAGTCGCATTTCGTGAGCCTATCTGTTGAGCGTAAAGTTGAAATTGCCTGTATAGAATTGGAGCACTCTATTGTATTAAGCGTGTATAGACCCCCTTCAGGATTGTATGACTGCTTTGAAAAGGTAATGGATGAAGTGTTACACAGGATTTGTAACTCAAACAAGTCCGTTATCATTTGCGGTGATTTTAATGTCAATTTATTAGAAAACTCAGGTTCTTGTAGTAAAATTTTAAGTCTGTTTCAGTCCTACAATCTTCTAAACCTATTTTTAGAGCCAACAAGAATAACCCCTACTAGTGCCACATGCCTAGATAATATTTATACAGATATTATACCAAGCCACAAAGAAATTATAACTTTACTAGATTCTGATCATTACGGGCAAAGGATAACTATTGAAAACCAAAACAAAAAAGTGGCTAAAAAGGATATCACTGTTAACCCCAAAACTGCAAGTCGCTTGGAGGCTTTTAAAGTTAAACTCATTAATAAACTACCCGTTTTGTCCATTCATGCTGACCCCAATCATCTTTATGATAATTTTTTTAATGTATACTGTAAACAATTTGATTCCACATTTATTCCCAAGACTATCTCGGTTAATAGTAATGCATCCTCCACTTTTATGAATGCCAATGGTAGCCCAATGCTACCATTGGCATTCATAAAAGTAGAACACGGCTTTATGAACTGTACAATGAAAGGAATTATATTAACACTGATGAATTTAATTTGTATGTTAGAAATTATTCAAAATTATTTAAAAAAGTTTGTTATATGGCCAAGTCACGTTATTTGGGTTCAAAGATTAAAAACAGCAGTAATGTAATTAAAACGACTTGGAATATTATTAATAGTGAAACAGGAAGATCTAGTAACCGAAATACTGACTACAGCCTGTCTATTAATGACAAAATAATAAAATCAGACTCACAAGTCGCCGAGGCATTTGAAAATTTATTTTCAGATATTCCCGTTTCAACTACTAAATCACTAAACTCATCACCTTCTGTTGCTGAGTCTTTGCTTAAGGAAAATGTTAATGGTTGCGATTCGGAATTTCATTTTGAATATATTACTTGTAGAGATATAATTAAAACCTTTCACACTTTAAATGTAAAAAAGACTGCAGATCTGTGGGGTAATTCTGTAGAAGTAGCTAAGTCTATTATTGACATTGTAGCACCGTCTTTAGCTCTTATCTTTAATAGTTGTATTGACAATGGGGAGTTTCCTGACCTTATGAAATATAGTAAAATAATACCTTTGTTTAAATCAGGTAGTACATCAGACCCCACAAATTATAGACCTATTTCTGTACTACCTACCTTTAGTAAAATTTTTGAGAAATTAATTTTAGACCAAATGCAAAGTTTTTTTAATAAACATAAATTATTACATAGCAAACAGTTCGGTTTTACAAGGGGTCGTTCAACTACTGATGGCCGGTGTTGAACTTTTAGGACATATTTATAATGCATGGGAAGATAAATGCGATGCCTTGGGCATCTTTTGTGATTTGTCCAAGGCATTCGATTGCGTTCTTCACGAAACGTTAATCAGGAAACTCCGCCACTACGGAATCCGGAACACTGCTCTGGATCTTCTTACTTCATACCTGAGTAAAAGGATTCAGAGCGTTGACGTTAATGGAAAAAGATCACCCGGATCTATAGTAACAATGGGAGTCCCACAGGGCTCAATTCATGGTCCTTTCTTGTTTCTTATTTATATTAATGACTTGCCGTACCTCATAAAGGATAATCATGATATAGTGTTGTTTGCAGATGACACTTCTCTTTTGTTTAAACTTAAACGTCAGCAGTTGGTTACTGTCGATGTAAATAGCGCGATCTCGAAAGTAGTCCATTGGTTCAATGTTAATAATTTGCTTCTAAACGAGAAAAAAACCAAATGCATTAAGTTTACGCTACCTCACGTTAGGCAGGTGAAAACTAATGTGTTGATAAAAGGCGAGGAATTGAATCCTGAAGACAACACAGTATTCTTGGGCATAACTTTGGATGCTAAGCTTCAATGGGGTCCACATATAGATAAATTGTCAAAAAGGCTAAGTTCCGCAGCATATGCTGTTAGAAAAATTCGTAATTTAACTGATATAGAGACTGCCCGTTCAGTGTACTTTAGCTATTTTCATAGTGTAATGTCGTACGGTATTCTATTGTGGGGAAATGCCGCCGATATTCAGACTATCTTTGTTTTACAGAAGCGAGCTGTTCGATCAATTTATAAATTAAGTCAGAGACACTCTCTCAGAGACAAATTTAAAGAGATTAATGTAATGACTGTGCCTTCTCAGTATATTTATGAAAATCTTTTATATGCCCATAAAAATATTAAATTGTTTAAAAAATACAGTGATATCCATAATATAAATACTAGAAACAAACACAAATTTGTTGTACCTACAACAAGGCTCAAAAAAATAGGTGGCTCGTTCAGATGCCAATGTATATGCTTTTATAATAAGCTACCAAGCCACGTTCAAGATCTAAGCCTCAATAAATTCAAATCATTCAGTAAACGTAAGTTGTGCCAGAAAGCCTTTTATACAGTTAAAGATTATATTGAGGACAAAAAGGCTTGGGATTGAGCTGCTTCACATTTCTGCATTTTGATCGTCCTTTTTTTTTATATACACATTGACATAAATAATTTTTTTTATAAACAATGACATTTGCTTACTTTGTAAAGTATTACATTATTTTATTTATTGTGATTTGTGAATGTGAAGACGATGTGGGTCATTTTGTTACTTTTATATATATTTTTTTATTATTCTTTCTGTTCTGTTTTTTTTTTCTCTTGGTCTGGCAGTTTGAGTAATTTATGTGGCCTACCCAAATGTCCTTTCTTTGGTATTGTTCGTCGAATCGTTGAGCTCCTTAAGTCTTGAGTTGAGCTGCACGATTTCTGACAAATGCGTGCACTGACTGGACAGGTCCTCTCAATCTGTGTGGTTCTTTCTTCAAAAGACCGTCTCAGACATCGATCTACATGGTCTTCATATAACCTGACCAAGATTATGTCTGGACTTTAAAAGAGACTGTGACCTCTGAGTTTGTTTCGGCCTTTCTTCTCAGAGTAGTCAGATAGGAAACGCCGACCTCATCTAGTTTTAAAAAACCGACGTGTAAAAGTGTTTGTACAAACTTACTTACAAAAATAAAATCATTTATCATTTAACGTTGCATTCGTCATTTCACGAAAAAATCGCAATTGAAAGTTGCCCAGTTGACATATTAGTGCTCGTGACTGTACTCGGTTTTTATGTAGTGATGGCAAAGTATTCTGTTTGTGTTTTGTTTTCAATTGTGTCGGTACTCCCGGAATGCCACTGTCTTTTTAGGCCTCGATTTCAGCGTCTGTCTGTGGTTTGCAAATGCACACCAGCAGTGTGATTCTGTAACCATCTCACCGTGAAAACTTAGGTGAAGTGAGCGTGGAGTGAGCTGTCAATAGTGTCAATTCCTAGCAAAAACAAACTCACATCACCTAAGTTTTCACGGTGAGATTTTTACAGAATCGACCGGCTGCATTGCTCTTCTGTAAAAATCTCACCGTGAAAACTTAGGTGAAGTGAGCAGTGTCACTCCACCTTCTTAGAGGGATTGCCATTATTATTATACAGGGTCCCATTAAAATAGATGGAAAAATTTTAACACAGCGCGCAGTACGTCTAACTAAACATATCCAAGCAAAAAAAAACACCGATTAAAGTGATTTTATTTTTCTTGTGAATATCTATGCGTTTTTCTTTTATATTTTTTTTACCATCGTCCTTATTTTGGTGGCCTGAATGATTCCTAAAAGTTTGTCCACCTATTTTAATGGGAACTTATATGTTCACGGTGAGATATATTATTTACAGAATAGTAGTTCGCTATGGATGCTTTATGTGCGTTATCATGTTTCTCTGTTAAAAGGACGCCTATAGTAACACCAACTTTTAGCAAATAATAGATGACAAACGAATGATTAACTGTCTGTGTGGTGCCGGACTTAAAGCTTTTGTGTGGTGCCGGACTTAAAGAATACCACCACCCCATACTTCCCGTGGGTGTCGTAAAAGGCGACTAAGGGGCGTACCGGAGAATGGGCAGCAGCGTTCTCTATGCATTCCACCACCATACCATACTGCGATCGCCAACCCGCCTGCCAAGCGTGGCGATTATGGCAAACCCCCCCTTTTGGGGGAGGCCTATGTCCAGCAGTGGACGTCTTTCGGCTGAAATGAAACGAATGATTGTAGTTTTAATATCTTTAACTGATTTTCACACTAATGTGAAATTCCAACAATCCCAAAATATTAGGCATGATCCATACTAATATTATAAATGCGAAAGTATGTCTGTCTGTCTGTTATAACTCTTCACGCTTAAACCGCCAAACCGATTTAGATGAAATTTGGTACAGAGATAGTTTTAGTCCCGGGAAAGGACATAGGATAGTTTTTATCCCGATATTTCCACGGGATCGACACTTATGCGGGCGAAACCGCGGGGCGCCGCTAATCAGCCTATAATGTTCCCACTGCTGGGGCACTAGCCTCCTCTCAATGAGAAGGGGCCGTAATCCACCACGCGAGCCCAGTGCAGGTTAGTAGATGTCACATGTCTTCAAATGTTTGGTTCTAGGAGATGCCGGTTTCCTCACAATGTTTTCCTTCACCGTTTTAAGAGCAGCGGTGATGAAATAATTTACACAAAGTAACCTGACTGGGTTCGAACCTGCGACCTGCAACTCGTAAGTCGCGGCCGTTACCACTGGGCTACCACTGTATTGGCAAAATTTAAACGAAGTAAATAATGTATAGAAATATAATACAAACACAGTACATAATAATAGGAACTGCATAATACCTTAAGGCTCAATAATTTGGCGAATGGCGCATTGAGTATTATTTGCATTTATTATTGGGGCTTTGAGGAAAAAAGAAATAATTAAAGACGAGGTCGCGTGCCAACGTCTCCCCGATTGAAATAATGTAGCGTCAGCAAAAAAAAAAAAAAAAAAAAAATAGTTAAAAATAATTAAATAATTAAAGACGAGATCGCGTGCGAATATCTCGATTGAAACCATGTAGCGTCAGCAAAATGTAGTTTAAGCCTAGCGTATAACAATGTATGTGTACATTGTGCAATAAGTAAATAAAATGGATATTATTGGTCTTTAAGAAAGGTCCTATATACTTTAATTTAATTTAGCCACTACATTGTGTATTTGATAAGGATCAAATACACAATGTAGTGGCTTTAATACCACGATTAGACCCCGTTGGGCCTTTTGCTTCTGTTTTAATACACACAACAGGTTAAACACACATTAAGTTATTGGTTACTACCAGCCGTCCCGTAGGAATATCGAGATAAAAACTATCCTGTGTGTTATTCTGATGTATAAGCTATATTACTGTAAAGTTTCATCAAAATCCGTTCAGCGGTTTTTGCGGGAAATAGTAACAAACATCCATAAATTCATGATCCATCCATCCTCACAAAGTTTCGCGTTTATAATATTACTAGCAGCGCCCCGCGGTTTCATCCGCATAAGTGTCGCTCCAGTGAGAATATCGGGATAAAAGTAATCCAGGGTTTTAGCTACCTCCATACAAAATTTTAGCAAAATTGGTCCAGCCGTATGAGCGTGAAGAACTAACAAACATATAAACACACACACACACTCACAAACTTTCGCCTGTATAATATTAGTGTGATTAATAGGAAATAGGATAGTAGGATTGGGTTGTACTGTAAGTACAATAATGTGCAATTTCTAGAAATATAAGTAGAAAAAGTTCCGTTTTTAACTTGTTATAGTGGAGTTAACACGTTGAGCAATGCATTGTACCTACCTACAATGTATACTGCAGTCGCGATTTATTTGCCAAAAATGTAAACAAATATGAGTTTATGGAAAAATAACTTTAAATCCTACACAATAAAGTTAAGTTTACGCTACAACTTCAAACATTTATACAACTTTTTCAATAGTGCTAATCACTCTGAAATCAACTTAATTACCAATAAAATAAAGTTGATATTTGTTTAACTTGAAATAATATTAATTTGAAACATAAGTTTGCCTTTATGCATTTAGTTCTTCATAATCATCAACATTGGCAGCTTTATTTACCCTATTGTTGAGTAAAATCCTCCTCTCTTTTGTCCTATTATGCCTTGTTTTAAATAAACACGAGTAAACTTCTTCCAAGAGTTGATTGAGCTTCTTTAAATGGACTTGCATTCGGCCATTTTCTCGACCGATTTTAAATGATTGTGCAGTTGACGATGGTGCACTTTTGCCTAAATGCCAGCTATTCACCTGTGACTTGAAAGTTTTATCCAATACAAATAACAAATATTAAAAGGCGCATTTTTTGCTAACCCTACTTTATTTAAAGATGAAAATTATTTGCCTAAACACCCACTCTGGTACCCCCGAAATGAGCATTTCTTTTTCCCAATTTGCTATTGCAATTATGGAAATCAAATAGGGGGCACGTCTTGGCGTCTTCACATTTAATTTTGGTGATAGGTACATAATGTGCCTCTACCTTATGTACGTACTCGGCTTTTCACATAGGACCTTATATAAAAACTAAATACTTATTCTTAATTTTAATTTTTTATTATTATATCATTTTAATTTGTAATTAAATATGAGTTACATGCTCATGTTGTGACGGTAGAACATGGAGAACTTTATTATAAAAATAACATCTATGTTGGTAGGTACTTACTACTATTACCAATTTTGGCAAAGTAATAGGTATATGACTTGATTCACGGCGCGGCGGGCCCAGTTCGGTTTGTTAGATGTCACATATCTTTGAATTTTTAGTTTCTAGCCCCACGGCTCACTCCCTCTCACCAAGTGGAGGCCTGTGTCCCAGCAGAAGGAACATAAGGGGAGCAGTGTGTCTTTTATAATGCGCACAGTAAAAGAGTGGAACTCTTTACCTGCGTCTGTGTTTCCGAGCGCATACAACCCGAATCTCTGCAAAGTAAGAGTGAACAGGCTTCTTCTGGGTAAGCTCACTCCATCGTCGACTTTGTCTCTGTCACCTCTGACCTAGACTAGAGTGAAGAGCAAACCCACTTAAAATAAATAGATTTAAAAAAAAAATTGACTAAAAAAAATTAAATAAAAATATTTCCCCTTTGTCAGCAAAGGGGAAATATATAAATGCTTTACTAAAAACATATTGAGCTTCTCATGATATTCGCTTTTTTACAATAAATATGCCTCTTTTTACCTTTCTGGTCTGTTCTCAAAGGCAAATTGCAAAAATGAGTTATTTAAAACAAGCATAAACAAAAAAAAAAACAATGCATTGCCTACGTATTTGTCAAAATGAAAAAATTACAGTTTAATAAAAAATGTTATTTTTTGTAGTTTGCATAACTTAAAATCCAAGGTGAACGAAAGTTTTGGTAAAAACTATTTGGTGATAGTTTCTGCTTTTCTGTTATACAATGTTATGCTATAAAAATGTAGGTACAGATGCCAGCACATTAAGGTACCCGAAACTGTCAAATTTTCCCAATCAACTTTGAACCTAATGCTTTAGCGATAAAGTTGAAAATCTATTAAAGGAATTTGACAGATTGTAGTAGCTTGATGTGCTGGCGGCGTCTGTACATAAGAAAAAGAACAGATATTTTTTTAAAGTAAAACTTTATTATCATATATTTATTTTCAAATATTAAAACCCCCGACAAGACCCCATAATATTCAAATCAGTTAATCTTCAAAATCGACTAGCACATCAACTTCGTGTTCTCTAATTAATTTCCTAGAGCGACTGCGAGAAAAAAAAATTGAATTAAGGGGTGGAAAATTTTTGTCGAAACTTAAATAAAAATGCAGATAGGTGGAAGTTTGTTAACAAGGGGGGGAAAGCAACCCCCTTTGAAGTTCGCAAAGAGCACGCGAGCGTAAGGGGCGGCGTATACTTAGGGGTGAAAAATAAGTCTCTCCCTTTAAATAAGATATCAGCGAAATTGAAATTGTTGAGGCGAATGTTTTTTGGTTGGTTATATACCTACTCTTTTTGCGTAATTCTATGTGGAAGTTGTAGGTATTCCTGCAGGTGTCAAGGGCTCTTAACGTGTTTTCTGTGACACTTGCGACCTGCCCGTGTCGCATAGTTTTTACGACTTGTCAAAACATCGAGATATTAGCTATGTTGAGGTCGGCTTCCAGTCCCACCGGATGCAGCTGAGGACCAGTATTTTACATGGAGTGACTGCATATCTGATCTCCACAACCCAGTTACCGGCTAATACTACCTATACCCCTTGGTAAGACTGGTTGTCGGGCTTCTGACGACCCGTAACGACTTTCAAAGATCCTCGAATGGTAGCCGGCACCAACGACTTAACGGGCTTTCTGAGGTACGGAGGCCCCTTGGTATGTAAAGATGGTCACCCATCCACGGACCACCCACGTCAAGCGTAACCTAACCTGATCGATCGACCCGTGCGGCTGTTAATTATTTAAGGGGCTTACATGACCTAAAGCGCGGTCACTGTCGGACTGCATAGAAAAGAAAGAGAAGCGCGATGATACAACGCTGGTAATTTATTGCAAAATATGAAGCAATTATTTTTTTACAAAAAATCTATTGTTTGGACTAAAAAATTAAAACACTAGTATTTTAGTGTTGCTTGTAGAATAATCTGACAATAAATCAGAATGATTGTATGTATATTAGTATGTTTTCTTATTGTATAAAGAAAGTTTTTAGAGGTATCATTTTTTTTCTATCGTATCAAATTAGTTGTATTATGTTTTCAACTTTTTTGTCTGTGTGGTGCCGGACTTAAAGAATAGCACCACCCCATACTTCCTGTGGGTTTCGTAAAAGGCGACTAAGGGAGACCGGAGAATGGGCCGCAGCGTTCTCTATGCATTACACCGTTACACCATACTGCGGTCGCCAACCCGCCTGCCAAGCGTGGCGATTATGGCAAACCCCCCCTAAAATTGGGGGAGGCCTACTATGTCCAGCAGTGGACGTCTTTCGGCTGAAATGATGATGAATGATGTTTTCAACACACTATCTATCTAGCATATATCTTGAAGAATATCATATATTTTTCTGATTTTGTTTACTGTAGTCGATCGTATACTTTTATTGTTTCTAAAACTTGCGTTTTTTTGTGTTTAGGTCCTGTAAGCCCCTTAATTACTACCGCTACTAGCAATAATTTGTGGGTTCGTAAGAATAGAGCTAAAGATGCACCCTAAATAAGTCCATAAAACACCTTTCAACCAATAATTCAATTGTTGCCATACTTAACACCCTTAAAAATATTTATTGATCCCCTATTAGTTTCGGCTCGTGCCAAATAAATAAAAGGTTCAATAAAAGGATCAACACCTCAATTGATCAAATCGATCCTTAAGTGACAACAGGTAAAAAATACCCTTCGAATTATCATAAAAAAGATTGCGCTTGCTCTTTTTTTTAAGAAAAAAAAAACCTCTTAACCGTTTTTGTTATTCAAATTTTTTTTGTGAGCAAAAATTGATCCGATGTGTGAACGGAATTTTAATTATGGGACCCAAGACTTTTTTTTCTTGTTTTTTGACTATGTTTGCCACTTAACTCGCTTACGATAGATGTATTTTGAATTAGTGTTTGCGTTTTTTTTTGTTTTTTGAAAGAAAAACGTGCGACTTTCGTGACGAACTCTTTTTTCGGTTGCGATTTTTTTTTGGTAAAGTTGCCGTGAGACAAAAATACTTTTGATGTTTAACTGTTATTCTTATTTATGCATAACTAAATAAATATTAAAAGAACGCAGCAATTTTTTTGCTCAAATGCTTTCAATTTTGTAAAAAAAAACTGGGAGAAATGATCATAAGAAGGGTACGGTCACAAGTTTAAATACAAACTTACGCAAAACTCAGAAGGATGGAAAAAGATCTATTGCATAAAACTTAGTATTAAAATTAAAAATTACTATTGTTCAATGTTACCTTTGGACATTGACTCAGCACTCGGCCTGGCTCAAGCGCGGCCCAGTTAAAATAATGATTCGGTTGCATCTCACACGCATAGGACACATAGAATTTGTATAATAGTGTGTGTTAAGAAAAAGTAGTATATAAGCAGAACATTTTGTAAATAAACCAGATTTGAATTTTATATTCTTGTCTCATTAGATTCGCTTTACCGAATGTTAGAAGTAATGAATGTCATGTTGTATTGAATAGGGAGACACTTGAATTCGTCGAAAATACGGTTTTTCTGGGGATCGCGCTTGACTCAAAGCTACAGTGGGGTCCGCACTTAACATCACTTGCAGGGCGGCTAAGTTCAGCCGCTTACGCTGTTTGGAAAATTCGCCAATTAACAGACGTGGATACCGCGAGACTGGTCTATTTTAGTTACTTTCATAGCATCATGTCTTACGGTATTTTGTTGTGGGGACGGGCTGCAGATATTGATTCTATCTTCATTCTGCAAAAGAGGGCTGTCAGAGCCATCTACAAGCTCAGCAGACGCGATTCTCTACGAGAACTGTTTAAAGAAATTAACATCATGACGGTTCCTTGTCAATATATAATTATATGAAAACATTATGTACGTTCGAAAAAATCTACATCTTTTTAGTAAGATAAGTGATAGGCATAATTTTAACACTAGAAATAGGGACAAATTAGATCAACCGCGTTTCAGATTGTCTAAAGTAAAAACTTCTTTTATGGGTTACTGTGTAAAATGTTATAATAAAATACCATTCGATATTCTTCAATTAAATGAGAAGAAATTTAAAACATGCATTAAACGCACACTATGTAGACAAGCATATTACAAGTTGGATGATTATATCGTAGATAAAAATGCTTGGCTTAATGCTGGTCCTGCTCCACAGGCACTTGGGCTCACTAGTTAAAATTTCAATATTTGGAAGAGGTGCTTCCCTTTTTCTTTTTCAATATTTCTGACATTACGAACATAACTTTTTTAATTTATTCAATCCAGTTTTAATTGTTGAATACTGCAATATTAGATACCTCTTCCTGTTTGGTAGTAAATTATATTAACATCTTAAATAAATTGCAAACTATAGTTTTGTATAATTTAGAAGCATTTTTTTTTTAAATTTTGTAAATGTAAGAACCATGTTTCCGTTTATTATGATTTTTTTTTTTCTGTTGTTGACTTGAAAGAGCATGGCAGTTGAGAACGTGTCATGCTCACTTAAATGTCTCACCGATGGTGGCGCGTGTGTTGGATTATTCGGTTCCCTACAAAATGGTTGAGCTGGATGGTGCTGATCCACGCGTCATGTTCGTGAACGGGTGCCGTCGGTTGAGACTGGTCATCTCTTAACTGCCAAGGCTTATTTTTAATCTTATATTTTGAATTGTTTCTTCATTTGTCTTATTCTTTTTACATTGTTCTCACATATAGAAGCAACAAGAATAATGTACCCAGGATTTTGTAATAACTTGATTTAAAAGAGTGTCCATGGAGTTTCTTGCCCGTTCTTCTCCATAGAGATCTACGTTTTGGAATGGGCAACTAGCTTCAACTTTCTGACTAACTGACAGACTATTTAATTTTGACAATTCAAAAGTGCCTGTACAAGGTTTAATTGAAATAAATGCTTTGAGTTTGAGTTTGAGTTTGATTACCCCTCACTGTGGCCAAGACACCTTTAGCCATCTCTGATCAGTCTTGTGAGTCTGCTTGACTGGCAGTGAGTTTACCCTTCCCGAACCTGGAATTATAGACGGATAGTAGACAGGAGCTACTATCCGTCTATAACCTTAGGTCGCATGGTGCAGACATCCTGAACATATTTATATATTTAATTATCACGCACTAGGTATATGATAGGTTAGGGCTGTATGGCTTGTAGGGCTTAGGGTCGTAGGGACTGTTAGGCTTGTAGGTCTTTGTAGGTTCCTTAAACTTATCGTATACTTTCATGTACCGTCACACCCTTGACAGTATTGCGGCCTTACGTGACGTCTGTTAAGGGTGGATGTACAACTATATTCGTAAAACCATAAAATGTCTGGCAATATTTTTAGAGAATAGATATTTCTATGGAATCTTGTGTAAAGTATTTATGCTCGTAACTGTACCTATGTATTTTGACTGTAGTTCAATCCAGCCCAATTCTAGACTGGCTGACCTTCTCGCTAAAAAGTTTCAACCTAAATAAAAAAAAAAAATTGGCAAAATAAATAAATCACACTAATATTATAAAGGCGAAAGTTTCTGAGTTTGTGTGTGTGTTTATAAGTTTGTTACTTCTTCACGCTCAAATGGTTGGACTAATCATGATAAAATTTTGTATGTAGGTATTTTATCCCGATATTCCCAGGGGATCCACACTTACGCGGGTGAAACCGCAGGGCGCAGTTAGTATTTAATAAATCATGCCGCGTCATTCTACAAATAAAAATCCACATTCTTCCCTAACTGAGATCTTTTACAAAACACTTCTGTTCCTCTCATTCATCGTTCCCAGATGACTCCCGTTTCTGTCCAGCCAGCCGGCCTCAGTACTCATTACATTTGCAGTTACACCGCTATTGCAACCTTGGGACTTGGAACAGGTCCAAGCTAGTAGCGGCAGAAACCAGTTATATAAACTTGAACTTTACTCGTAGGTTATCGGAATTAGGGTTCCGTAGCGTAATGGCAAATCGTGTGAGTGCAAGGTAGGTAAATCACTCTACTGGTTACACTAAATCAACGGATCTATTCTGTAAAAATCACTACATGAAAACGTAGGTGAGGTTGAAGTGGGCTGTCATCCCATCATTCCCAACTAATACAGATTGACAGCTCACTTAATCTAAGTTTTCACGGTTTGAATTTTACAGAATAGCATTACAGAAGAATTATTCTCTAAAATCACTTCAAAAAGAGGTGTGAATCGATGTGATTTTGCAATGATTTTGTTTAAAACAAAAAGACAGTTGACCTGTCACTTGTGTAAAGTTTGAAATGAACTTTACACAAAAGCACTGGTAGGTAGGTACTGTTTATAGAAAAAGCAATTAATAGAGTAAATTTTATGGTAAGGTAAACCTATATATCTGTCAGGTATTAATTATTATTTAAAAAAACTGACCGAATGCATAACCGAGGAGGTTCTTTTTTATATTCGGTCTTTTTTATTTTGCAGGTCATCAAATATTATGTATATACTAATATTTAATCCTAATTTAATTTAATAAATTAAGAACTGGCAATTCAACCGGCATCATAATAATTATGATGCCGGTTGAATTGCCAGTTCTTAATTTATTAAAATTGATTGATAGTGTGTTACACAATTATTGTGTAACACACTATCAATCAATTCATTTTAAAGGATATGCTTCATGTGTTCGAAAAAATATGCCTGCTCAACAACGTAAATAACGCAATGAATGTAGTTGAACTGTAAAAATGAAAGCCATTCAGTTACTTTCTCAATTACCTCGATGTACAGACGCCAGCACATCAAGCTACTACAATCTGTCAAACTTCTTTAATAGATTTTCAACTTTATCGCTAGAGCATAAGGTTCAAAGTTGATTCGGAAAATTTGACAGTTTCGGGCGTCTGTAGTTTTCTTTCAATAAAGTTTTCCTTACATAACCTTTATATTTTGTTTTCGTTCTTCAACGTAAACAACTACACCAAATTTTTAATTCCTTGTCTTATTATATTCTACGGAACCACCAACTCGAAACAACATTCAGATTGTTTTATTTTTCTCAACAGTAAGTACCTACTTCTACTTGCGGCGTACAACTTGGTTCACAGGGGGAATGTTTTCTTAAGATCAATGGAACCCGTTGCCTATGGGATTGTATGGGGAACCAGTTTCCGTACTTACATAACGTTTGCAGATACAATCTCTGGTAATAATACGGCATTTTTTAGGTTTTTTTTTTTGTTATTTGTGTGTAAGTAAAAATTTTTTGATGTGCGGATGTGAAAAAAATATCGTTGGTGTTTGTCGAAAAGGACCAGTTTCTTCGATTGTGCGGGTCCCAGAAGTTGACTAGGGGTGAGACGTAGGACCAGAACAGGTCCGATCCTTTTTATTAGTAACTGGGAATAACCTGGAATCTTAGTTACATACCTACCTATTAAATACCGTCCGTTGTCCGTTATTTATCTTTAGCAATAATGAATGAAGCAACGAACTCATTGCTTTGCATAGTAGTCTAGCATTTGACTTTACCTGTGATAGCTGTTTCCATATAGAAGGGCCAATATGGAAGCAGGTAAAGTTAGCTTAGGAATCTATTCATATGCCCAGTTTGGCAATAAAAAATGCTACCATTGGTAAGCAAAACTATTCGTTTTGTTTAAAGGAACAGCTGGTCGATTCTGTAAAAATCTCACCGTGAAAACTTAGGTGAAGTGAGTTTGTTTTTGTTAGGAATTGACACTATTGACAGCTCACTCCACGCTCACTTCACCTAAGTTTTCACGGTGAGATTTTTACAGAATACCTAGTACTGCTGAGCATATTGCTGAGCATAAAGGTGAGCATTTAGATCCTTAGATTTGGTGACTATTTTCTTTCATTCAAAACCTTATGTTATTTAGGCAAACTGAAGCTTTGTCCTAAAGTCTGACAATTTGTGTACCTAGATTATAATTTAATTGTGAGCAGTAGTGGCCAAGTAGTAACGGCCGCGACTTACGAGTTGGGGAACGTGGGTTCGAACCCAGACAGGCACTTTACTCTGTGTAAATTATTTCATCACCACTGCTCTCAAAACGGTGAAGGAAAACATCGTGAGGAAACCGACATGTACTAGAACCAAAACATCGAAGACATGTGATATCGACCAACCCGCACTGGGCCCGCGTCGTGGATTACGGCCCGTTCCCTCTCACCGAGAGGAGGCTTGTATCCCAGCAGTGGGAACATTATAAGCTAATTATTCTAGTTTATAAACTCAATATTTTCCAGTAAAAAATAAACTGAAAAACGGGGTAAAGTCGGCAATAACGAGAGTCCAGTCTCTCACCCCCAAGTGCGGGGAAAAACTCAACCCCTTATGAAACTTCGCAAAACTTTCAGAAGCTAATTAATTAAATTGTTTTATTAAACTCAGCGAATTGTTAATTGATTTCAAGAGTTCATTATGCATTTGTTTAGAGGTATTTTTTTAATTTAATATTTCTATGGGCAAGGAATTCATATACTCATTTATGACACTAATCACACTAATATTATAAAGGTGAAAGTTTGTGAGTGTGTGGGGGTTTGTGTGTGTGTGTTTATATGTATGTTACTTCTTCACGCACAAACGGCTGGACCAATTTTGATAAAATTTGGTATGGAGGTAAGTGACACCCTGGATTAACATATAGGTTACTTTTTATCCCGATATTCCCACGGGATCGAAACTTATGCGCTTACTCCTTTTCATATGTTCGAAAAATGTCTGCTCGATAATGTAAATAACGCAATGAATTTTCTTGACCCGTCAAAATGAAACCCATTGCTACTGATAGAGTACTACGCAATTACCCCGCTAGTAATACGATCATATTATTTTGAGAATAATTTAGGTAGCGAGAAATCGTGAGGCGAATCACAACATCACAAGAAACTACATGAGGACCACGACCGCTCAGACAAGAGTGCTACTCTAAAGAAGATGAATACAACACAATTTTTAGTATAGGTATGCGAAACCCGAAACACGTGACTAGTATTTTTATGTAAAGAATCATGTACAAAATTTCAAAACTATCATGAAAAATCACAAAGTTATAACCTTGTCAAGTTACCTGTTTGTCCGTACAAAAACATGCTCTACCGCGCCGCGCCGTCTTGCGCTCATTGATATAGTACCTAGGTACCTAACCGTTCGGCGCGGAGATCGATAACCTACTTAGTGTCGCTCAGTGTCCACTAAATACTTTTGGGACAAAATATAACATGGGGTAAAAATGATTGGAATCGATTCATATACTTATTCTGAAAAAACTATATTCAGGTTTTGCATATACTAAAAATATATAAAAAAACTATGTCAGAAATATAACGCATTAAAAAAAAATCAAGAAACCTGAACAACCCAATGAACATGCACCATTATATAAAAATCTTTTGCTCTATAGAATTGAACACAATGGCGACACAACCCCAAAATCAATACCTATTATGTACCAATAGAGACGAAAAATCAAAAACGGGGGTGAGTGATGGACGGCAAAAAACCCGCGAGGGTGGAACTTCACCCCTGGGGTTTTTTTGCGTCATTTTTTCATCAGGGGGACGTAATCACAATGGTTAGTACATCATTATGTGCTTATTTATGGGTGTTCGCCCCCATGGGTCGATAGTTATCAAGATGAAAAATTGGTATGTATTTAGTTTGTGAGATAAATAATGTACCGATAAAAGTTGCCATTGAAATTTGAATGGTACGACATCCAAAGACGTTTAGACTTCAATTACAACCAAAATGGGTGGTCATGACGAAGCATTTTGAAGCATTGAACTCCATTTTGTTAAATACATTCCACTCGTATACAAGGTGGAGACAATCCTACTTCCTACTAATACTATAAACGCAAAAGTTTGTGAGGATGGATGTTTGACTCTTTCACGCAATAACTAGGTACTGAACGGATTTTGATGAAATTTTACAGTAATATAGCTTATAACATTAGAATAACACATAAGACTTTTTATCCCGATATTCCCACGGGATCGACACTTATGCGGGTGAAACCTACAACAATAAATTAAACTGCTTATAATAGGTATTTATTGCCGTCCTCAGTCTGCATACGAAAATTCAATCAAATATATCCAATAGTCTCGACTTTCGTCAAGTCAAAGATTGACAGAAACCCATAGTTGGCCAATCACTACTATTATAGTTTGTTTGAAAGAAAACATTTTTTTAATTAACCTCCTATATGAACCTTATTTACTAGCTTCCGTCCCCGCCTTCGATCGCGAGGTATGTCGATAAAACTATCCTATGTCCTTCCCCGGGATGCAATCTATCTCTGCCAAATTATATCGAAATCCGTTCAATGGTTTAGGCGTTAAAAGGTAACATACAGACAGACAGAGTTACTTTCGAATTTATAGGTAATATTAGTATGGATAATTAAAACAGCACACCGCGGCAGGCCCAGACGAAGATGGCGGGATGAGCTGGACTCCTTTAATGAAGATTGGTTCTTGGCAGCTCTGGATATAGAGAGGTGGAAAGAGTAGCCTTTGTCCAGAGTGAGAGTGGGATATAAATGGCTAATTTAAAAAAAAGTATTATTAACTAAATCTTTATTTGGCAGCTGTAACACCAACAAAAATATTGTCAAAAATTAACCGGGAAAGCAAAAATTAATACTTAATTGAAATAATGATTCCAGTCCCTTAATTTTTTTTTTTTTTTTGAAAAAACTTTGCCCCACACTAGGAATTTCTCCTGTATTGTGGGTGCGTTTACACACATTTAAACTCACATACACAAACAGCCAGACCCGGAACAACTATTTGCAGGTCCTACAAATATTTGTTCCGTGCGGGAATCGAACCCGCGACACGCAGCGCAGCAGTCAATCGCTTAACCACTGCGCCAACCGTGCCGTCAAAATTATAATAATCAAAATTATAAAAAATATTGATATTGACTGATAACTTCTGTTAAATAAAGGATCACATGCAAGCAAAGTCACGGGCACACCCAGTGCCGGATTAGCCCATAAGCAAATTAAGCAAATGCTTAGGGCATCACGTCACGGGGGGCACCATAAGGCAGAAACAGCACCGAAACAGTATTTGCTAGCACATGAAAGGCAAAGCTGTTTATCAGCAAGATATTACAAGACCCAAAAGTTACACTAGCTAGAGATGTGCGCCAATCTTTACAAATCGCTCGTCGATGTTTTGGAAAAATACGAGGCGACTAGTGGAATAGGAGGGCCTACAGGCGTGGATTGCTTAAGGCATCAAGTAGTCTTAATCCGGCACTGGGCACACCTAGCTTCCACCATTTCAGCCGAAAGACGTCCACTGCTGGACATAGGCCTCCCCCAAGTTGGGGGGGGTTTACCATAATCGCCACGCTTGGCAGGCGGGTTGGCAATCGCAGTATAGTATGGTGGTGGAATGCATAGAGAACGCTGCTGCCCATTCTCCAGTACGACCCTTAGTCGCCTTTTACGACACCCACGGGAAGTATGGGGTGGTGCTATTCTTTAAGTCCGGCACCACACAGACACACCTAGCTTAGTTGCATAGTAACACTGGACACTATTTTCCTCCGTCACACACGGGAAATTAACAAACACCTGAACCACGATCGCCCACAGATTATTGATAAAACATACATTTTTTTTTTCCAACTGCCTACAATATAACGCTTATACAAACCGAGGTAATCAGAATAATTATTAAGCAAGCACCTGAAGTCGTAATTTAACCTCCACACAATGTTAAGGCGTGGTTTCCGCTAGCAGTAATTATTTCTAGCTGCAAGTCTATTGGCTAACACTCGCCATACAATGTTTGAGGCGTCGCGATTGCCACGAAGATAACGCAACAGTTTTTATGGAATATGTAAAGTACTTGATACTCGTGGTATATATTTATGGTGCTATACAATGGATTTATTAGTGAATTGCAATTAGGAATACAAATACTACCAAGTGCGAGTCGTACTCGCACACGAAGGGTTCCGTTCTACTGTACAATATTTAACACTAGCAGGCCCCGCGGTTTCACCCGCATAAGTGTCGATCCCGTGGGAACATCGGGATAAAAACTATCCTATGTTCTTCCTCGGGATGCAATCTACCTCTCTGCCAAATTTTATCGAAATCCTTTCAGTGGTTTAGGCGTGAAAAGGTAACATACAGACAGACTGACAGACAGACAGAGTTACTTTCGAATTTATAATATTAGTATGGATAGCTTCCGCCCGCGACTCCGTCCGCGCGGATGTCGGTCTTCGCGTGGATGGTTTATTTCTCCATTTTGAGTAACTCTGACAATGACATCTTATAAATATCTATTGGACCCAAATACGGCTAAGCCTATAATAATTAAGGAGATCCCTCTATTGAGCTACTGCTGTTGAGCTCGCGTTCTGTAGTAAATATTTTTTTCATAGTAATTCCGACCTTGATAAGTAGCATGTAGCAGTAAATTACTGACAGTGACGAAAAGTTTGCAATAATAAAAAAGTGATCGTGACAATGCGACAGAAAGTTAATTGAGAGCTTCAGCATACACAACATTGTTAGTGAGCTCGTCCGGAATATGAACATGAAGATTTCTTGGACTGCTCACACGGGAAAGAGCTACGTAAAGTTGCCCGTGTGAAAAACAACTCGCGGTAAGATCTACGCCAGCAACTCCTAGGGTCTGACCTTGAGCCTTATTTATTGTCATGGCGTAACACAAAGCTACAGGAAACTGTATTCTCTTAAATTGAAATGGAAAATTATCCACTGCGGGTAATGCAACGTGTGTTCGCGGTTCTACAGAACAACGTCTATGAATAAAACTGAAAAATAAGATTTTTTTTTCTACGTATTTTTCCAGGATAAAAAGTATCCCATTTTATGCCCAGGATAATAAGGTATAATTATACCAAGTTTCATCGAAATCGAACCGTTAGTTTTCACGTGATGCCTGCATATACAGACAGACAGACAGACAGACAGACAGACAGACAGACAAAAAATTTTTTAATCACATATTTGGGTTTGGTATCGATCCAGCAACACCCCCCGCTATTTATTTTTTCAATATTTTCAATGTACAGAATTGACCCTTCTACAGATTTATTATATGTATAGATTAGATATTTTTGTTCTTGTATGGAGACCCTTTAATTTTTTACCTTATTTTGTTTAGTTTGTTGTTATAGCGGTTATAGTATTAAACAAATCAACACTCTGATAAAGTTTCTACCTATTATGGTTCAAAAGATACAGCCCCGTGACAGACGGACGGACAGTGAAGCCTTAGGCTTATATCTCACTAGGACATCATAGTGTATAGTTACCAGCGCTGTGACATTTATTTTTAAATGTCACAGCATCATGCTGAGATAGGAGCCTTTTGGCCTCGTATAGGACTTTCTGTTTTATTTTCCTTTTGTTACTTTTTCTTTTTTTTATATAAATTGGATTTTTATTTGACTGTGTTTAGTTGAGTTTGTGATCTTCCTGTACTAGTCGCAATAAATACTTTTTCTTTCTTTCTAGTGGCGCAACCATGGTCGTGACGCCATCAAAAGATAGGTATAGGCCGACCGCTTAACTGAGACGTTGCCTGAGGTAGCTGCGCGGTGCGGGAGGTGTGGTAGTGTCACAAGTTGACGTATAACTGAGCCGTTGACGTACAACACCCCTCCCGCACCTTTTTTTTTTTTTGAAGGTGGAAAATCATCAAATGACCCGTCCCGCTCTGGGTGGAGCGGAAGGGGGTGTCAGACTCTTACTGACTAAAACCCACCCGTTTTCCTTCCTTAGCCCTTTATGTTCCGGGCCAGCGGTAACCCTTTCGGACTATCCCGCTGACCCGACAGGCTTCGGCCCTGATGGGCCCCTTCGCTGGTGCTGACATCTCTTGCAAGCTTGGAACATGTACGCGCCGTACCCCCCACTACCCCTCCCGCGCTGCGCTGCTGCCTCAGGCAACGTCTCCGTTAAGCGGTCGGCCTATACACATCTTTATGATGGGTATCTTACCGGGCGTCCGATCGGTTGGGCAACCAACCATACATGTTTTGGCAGTGCGACCATGGTTGCGGCACCACTGGTGTCCTATTTAGATAGGACAAGCAAGAGTGAACAGGCATCTTCTGGGCACGCTCGTTCCATCATAGACCTCATCTATCGTTTTTCATAAGGCGTGATCGAGCTCAAGAGCGGGTCCATATAGTAGGTAATAAAAAAAATAAAAAAAAAGATAGGGCCCTTAGTAACAGGTTCCCTTTGTGTACTGATCTACTGAACCCTAAAAAATGTTGAGTGAAATAAAGTAGCTAATGAACAGGTTGTAGTTTTATGATCTTTTCTAGTCCTAAATCAAGTGTAAAGATGATGGTGGATAGACAGATGGGGTTTTGATATGCACGCACCGGCACACACTAGAGTTTTTGACATTTAAATATATTACCTACCGGCTTTATGAATGTTGTGCACTTATTGATTGATGTGAATTTAAATTGAAAATTACCATTTTCCCTTTGTTTATAGCCTTATGTTGTGAAAGAAAGAAATAGTAGATTATTATACAAGGGGTTAAAATGAGCCATTATACGAGGTAGTAAATAGAAACCCATTATTATTTATTAATTAAATAAATAATAATGGGTTTTTAGCGCCCGGGCCGTGTGTTACACTCTACTTTTCACTACGATTAAAATAAAATGTTCTTCTTTTGTTTATGAAACCGTAATAAGTCAAGTCTTTATTCATGATTATTCTACTTATGAATAAAGACTATTTCGTTTCTGTAGGCTCGTTGGTAAGAGACAAAAATTAAAAAAAAAAACTTTCTCCGCTAGAGGAAGACATGCTATTTTTTTCCTCGCTCTGGTACCTACGCTACTATGACGGTATTTTTGAGCAAAAGGAGTGAAAAATGTTTTATTTGGATTACGGACGGGAAATAAAAAGATCTTTATTTTTAAGTTAGCCTACGCTGTCCACAGCAGAGCAAAGGCTGCCCCCAAATCCCTCAATCTGTCACCAGGCAGAGCAAACTTTCTGGTCGCATAAAAACTATTTTTAAAAAGTAACATAATTTTAGTTGTCACAGAAACACGTGCATACAAAAACATAAGATAACTCTAATAATAAAGAAAATAACCCCGCCGCCGTATCTCTACGTTGACGCCGTGGTGGGGCTTGCGCGCTCCGAACTGTAGGCCTATGCCGGAAGAGTTTACTTTGCTGGAATAGGTCTAAGGTGAGGAGCCAGACCAAGAGAGATACAGAAATCCGCAGGGCAGCATGTGGCGAACTGTTAGGCTGTAGCGACCCCACGGACCCTATCTTCAGGGAGAAGTCTTGTTCCTCACTTCTGCCTTGCCTTTATTGGCCGGCTGGAGTGAACAATGACGATGAACAGAGCTCCCACCTCATTCTTGCCTTTATTGGCCGGCTTGAGTGGAGATTCGCAAGAGCAAACGTGCTCGGAAGAAGGAAGTATTCCAGTAAGATGCTGGTAGGGATCTTGACCGTACTTCCGGGATTGTCCTGATAGCCGTGGAATACCTCTCCACTCCTCATAAGCACCTCAGGACATGTTGCCCCCTTGTTGCTACGTCACTATGTGCTAGCGACCGTTTCCGGGGGCCCATTGTTGAGTGTGCAAGTCACCCCCTGCCATTTTATCCGTGTATATATAAAACATTGATCAGGCAGGAGTCGTAGTTATTCCATAGTTCTTGATAACCAGTCCACTTTAGCCACCCAAACCCATAGTCCAACTTTTTATTTTTCCTTATCCTGCAATAGTCCTACACCAACCGGGGGTTATCCTTGGGTGCACTTGCATAGCGCATACAGGGATAATCGTCGGTTGGTGCCGCATTTCATTAAAATTTCCTAAGGGGCCTCTGCGAGTTGGCTTCGGCCCCTCGTACGCCTTCCAAAGGACCGGGACCCAATGGTTCCGAGAAAAATAATAATAATAAAACAAAATAGATATAATGATGAATGATAAATCTATAATTACGAGCACAGAACAGAAATAGCTGCACATCCTGACTGACATGAAGGCTTCCATTCAGCATGATGCTGATGGCCCCAAAGCACAGCGCTGTAGCGGTATCTACAACGCCACATTGCGAACAACGTGTCATACTGACGTCACGCAAAATCCTGCATCGCCCAAGCAGAGTTTACCGCGCAACTAGCATAGATACAACGGCCCGACATGAATCATCGGGCAGTTGCCCGCCAGACACAACACCCGTCTGGTCGGAGGATC
Source organism: Mesoligia furuncula (assembly GCA_916614155.1). Classification (NCBI taxonomy): domain Eukaryota; kingdom Metazoa; phylum Arthropoda; class Insecta; order Lepidoptera; family Noctuidae; genus Mesoligia; species Mesoligia furuncula. The sequence goes on from OU744808.1 coordinate 23,699,818, forward strand.
CTAATTCCAGTTGCAGTCTCATCTCAGCAACGATGAATGCCAAAATCTTGTCAAAAAGTAGGTAAATTAGAGACAATTAGAGGTAAATTAGAGATTTGATTGAGATTGAGATTAGATGGTACCGTTTTGGGAAACGGAAACTGTCCCTCAGATGTCTTATTTAAGGGGCCTACAGGTCCTAAACCCAAAAAAACGCAAGTTTTAGAAACAATAAAAGTATATGATCAACAAAGTATACAAAATCAGAAAAATATATGATATTTTTCAGGATATATGCTAGGTAGATACTGTGTTGATAACATAATACAACTAATTTGATACGATAGAAAAAAAATCATGAAGATACCTCTAAAAACTTTCTTTTTACAATAAAAACCATACTCGTATATAATCATTCTGATTTTTTGTCAGATTATTCTACAAGCAACATACTAAAACACTACTGTTTTAATTTTTAGTGCAAACTATAGATTTTTTGTAATTAAATAATTGCTTCATATTTTGCAATGAATTACTTGCGTTGTGTCAAAGTCAAAACATTTATTTCAAATAGGCACATAAAAGGCACTTTTGAACGTCAAAACTTTTTGTCTTCGCGCTTCTCTTTCTTTTCTATGCAGTCCGAAAGTGACCGCGCTTTAGGTCATGTAAACCCCTTAAGTGTGGTCAGAAAATACACGGGTTATGTTGATAGGTACATAAATCTAAGTACCTAACTATGTCATAATTAAGAAATTATTACTTAATATGATTTCCAATTATAAAAGCGTATATGTCTCGTCCAGACATCAAAGAAAAAAACAACACATGAAAGATTTATCTTAATTAGACTTATCTTAATCATATTCCACCACCACAAGCAAACCATATTAAAAGTTAATAAAAAACCACGAAAAAAAAACTCAATTTCTTTTAATCTCAACCCCAAGTAATAAGCACACCTAATTATCAAACCTAATTAGTATATCTTACTTAGAAAAGAAAATTTTAAATCAAAGTGCATTCCACATCCCTTTTTATATAAAAAAAAAATCTTTAAATGAACTCCACATCGTTAAAACTTATTTCTAGCTTAAACTTGAAGGACAATCAACACGCGAAATGGAAATAAAAATCTCCCTCGTCACGAAAAATCGACATTGCGAGGGCGATTCAAGATGGCGTCGGTGCCTCTTAGCACCCTATTTTTGTATTCTTCCCTCCCTCCTGTATTTATGCATTTCACCCCATCTCGCCCCCGCGTAAAAGTGCATCGACTAGTACCTCTACCTACCCTAAATATATCCGTCCGACTAATTGAGTACGTTTTATTTTAAATTATTGCATTTTTCTTTTGGTCCTTCGGTTCATAAATAAATCTACTAACCGTGTTTAGTAGAGGATCTCTTTGGTAGCGAAAGATATTTAAAAATCTCTGTATTTGTACTGAATCTGAATCAAATGCGAATTAGGATAATAAAGCTATGGACTATGGACTACATACTTCTGAATTACCAAAAAGTTTATTTTATTTTTTGCCAAAAGTTACTGTTACTGTTAAACTGCATCATCCCTCCGCTGGACAAAAGCCTCTCCCCATAACTTCCAGCTCTTCCGATCAGCTCAGATCAGCTCTTTCAATCCAGGGCTAAAGTGGACCACTGATAGTGTGTTTTCTCCAGCTCGTTCCGCCATATTCGACGGGGTCTGCCGCGACGCCCTCTGGCTGAGAGTAACGTTGGCAAGAAAAAAAACTAACTTAATTTTTTTTATAAATAATATAAAAAAAAATTAAAATGTTTAAATTAAAATGTAAAAATTCTCTTAAAAATAATAACTAGAGTATACCATTGCATCGAAAAAATAAATAAATAATAACAGCCGCACAGGTCGATCGATCAGGTTAAGGTACGCTTGCCGCGGTTGGTCTGTGGATGGGTGACCAACTTTACATACCGAGACCCCTCCGTGCTTCGGAAAGCACGTTAAGCCTTTGGTCCCTGTCATTTATGGATCTTTGACAGTCGTTACGGGTAGTCAGAGGCCCGAAAGTCTGACAACCAGTTTTACCAAGGGGTTTATCGTATTACCCAGTAACTGGGTTGTGGAGGTCAGATAGGCAATCGCTCTATGTAAAATACTAGTATTCAGCTGCATCCGGTTAGACTGAAAGCCGACCCAAAAATAGTTGGAAATTACCATTTTCGTTGGATGATGACCATTGCTTCGAGAACAATTAATTTACTACAAATAACACTAATCAATAAATATAGCAACCAAACAATTATGCAAGCCAAATAGATAACCAATAACAAAAGAATTTATCATTTTTCCTTTACAAACACCTCTACTATGAGTTCCAAGATACTGGTCCACATTTAGATTCAAAATAATAAATCATGAATAATTATGAGCTATTCCCTAGTTGAATATTAATTTAATAGAACATGTAAATCGAGCAATATAATTAAAATGATTGTTTATTAATAGTAATAAAGTCAAATGCAATCACAAATGCAAACTACAAACTACTTTATATGTATACCTAAGACATTGGTCCGTAAGGTAAACAACGCATTACAAATCTCTTCAGAGCGTGTATTTACGACGTACATAGAAACTTTCAAGCCCTTGTTTTTCGAAATGAATGAACCGATTTTAATGAAACTGCATACGCATAAGCAGGATAAAAAGGTCTAAAAAGTTACTTATGAACATTTTCGAAAAATAGTGTTACAGCCATATTAGACCGATTTTAAATTTTCCATAGAAACATAGATTTCAAGTTATCTTTTTTTAAATAAGACATTTCATTAAATTTATTATATATATTAATTAAGACATTTCGATATCGGAGCATAATAAAAGAAAAGAAAAAAAACTAATTTGATGATGTTTTTTATGGGGTCATCGAGAGCAGGTAGTTTGGTCACTTGAAATATCAGTTTATTGTAAGTCCAGGTTTCCTCACGCTGGCAGTAACGTCCAAGATAAACTCAGAAAGCAGGTACCTAATTAGGTATATGAATGTACATATGAATTGAAAACATCACATTTCAATATTGAATCTGCGTTTTATTACGACCTTGTTTGTAAAAATATTAACTAAGTGTTGAGTTCTAAATTGCTTGATAATCATGATACAGACGCCAGCACGTCAAGCTACCCGAAACTGTCAAATGTTCCCAATCAACATTGAACCTTAAACTTTAGCGATAAAGTCGAAAATCTATTAAATAAATTTGACAGACTGTAGTAGCTTGATGCGCTAGCGTCTGTACACAGTAGGCCCGACCTGACATCCCTAGGGGAAATCAAACTGCCCAACTGTCGGGTTATATGATTGTAATATCTTATTCAGGAGCAGATCATTAGGTACAGTTTGCATACGGATACACCTAGCACCCAGAACTTTATGAGATAACATTGATAAATCATATTTATTTTTGTAAATCTATATACAAATAAATAAAATTGAAGTGTCCGTTTGTAATATCAAAAATAACTGCTTTTTACTAAATTCATATGCAAGTATATACGCTATTTATGACAAAAACACTTTTTTTCTGTCTGTCCGTCTGTCGTTTATGGGATGCATGAAGAAGCCTCCTCGTGTAGCACAGTTTGTTCCGCAGTTACTCAACTGAACCGAGCGCTCGGCGCATCCCGGACAGTCACACCCAACACCTTATTTGACTGGCCAATTCTTCCCTTGCGGTGGTAGGGCTAACGCCCGCCTTGTTTGCGACCATCTTCCCACCGGAGTACGGCGTCAAGCAGCCTGCTGTGTTTCGTCGATGTGTGAGAGAACTGCCTGCCTTAGGTATCTTCTGGGCACGCTCGTTCCATCATAGACCTCATCCATCGCTTTCCATCAGGCGTGATCGAGGTCAAGGCCCATTCAGAAATTTAAAAAAAAATGGCTGGGCCCATTTTGACGTGACTTTCACGGGTAGATAGCTGATGTTATGGAGTAACATATAGGCTACTTTTTGACCCGTGGGATAATTCCCGATATTAACGCGGGCGAATCCGCGAGTAGAAGCTAGTTGGTTCTTAAAACAGTTTGACACGTAAAAAATAACTTATGTTTTAACACTAGATGAGTTCGGTGTTCCCTAACTGACTACTCTGAGAAGAAAGGCCGAAACAAAATCAGAGGTCACAGTCTCTTATATAAGGTCCCATTAAAATAGATGGACAAACTTTTAGAAATCATTCAGACCACCAAAATAAGTACGATGGTAAAAAAATATATAAGAAAAACGCATAGATACTTACAAGAAAAATAATCAGCTAACGAAAACACACTAATGTGTCGGCAATTTATTATTTCAAGGGCTGATTTTTCAATCGATAGATAATTTTTATTTGTGGAATAAAATTGACGACTGACAGATTTTGTATGAAAGAACTGACAAAAATTCTTAATTATTCCTCAGATAAAATTATCTAGCATTGGAAAAATCAGCCCTAAGTCAAAATAAAATCACTTCAATCAGTGTTTTTTTTTTTTGCTTGGATATCCTTAGTTAGACATACTGAGCGCTGTGTTAAAATTTGTCCATCTATTTTAATGGGACCCTGTATAATTTGACTGCCCCGTGGGTCTCGTGGTTGCAAGCGCGACTGCTGAGAGTGGGGTCCTGGGTTCGATTCCCGGGTCGGACAAAGTATTATTGGGTTTTCCATTAGGAATTTCTTAGTAACAGTCCGGAGTTTGGAACTTAGCGGCTTAAAACCCTCGTGTCTCGGAAAGCACGTAAAGCCGTTGGTCCTGCGCCTGATCTCTCCCCGGTCGTGTCGGATTGCCGTCCCATCGGACTATGAGAGTAAAGAAACAGATAGTGCACCTGTGTTTACGCACACACTTGTGCACTATAATATCTCCTGCGTACCTGGCTAATCTCCGTTGGGATTGGCCACCGTGACCGAAATTGGTTGTGAGGCTATTGTTATAATCTTGGTCAGATCATATGAACCATGCAGGTCAGTGTCATCATCTGCCTAGCCTTTTGCCAACTATGTTGAATGTTGTTGTTGTTGTATGTTGTTGTTGTTAGTGTCTGAAATGATAAATGATTTTAATTCTGTAAGTAGGTTTGTACAAAAACTTTTACACGTTCGCAAAGAATGGTCGAAACAAACTCGAAGGTCACAATCTCTTATAAGGTCTATCTTGGTCAGATCATATGAAAGATTAATTTCTGAAAAGGTCTTATGATCATCATTTTTGCATAGGTACCAAAATCATAATTTTCATAAAATATTGTGGCTCATTCCTAACTAATGTCAAAGTAAACCTATATGTGCATAAGCTAAAATTGCTGAACAAAAATTCAAAGAAAAATATTTCGTGCTCATTTAAAAAAAAAAAGTTTCGAAAGAACTCAGTAATTGACGAAGCGAGGTGCAAAGTTCTAAAAATTAAAATATATTTTCAGATATATCATTTTGTGACAGATTTTAATTTTAGTCTGAAAGTAATGGACACTGGTGCCATTTTTAATATTTTTTCTTAAAGAAATACTCTTATCTATGGGCCTATAATCCGTGTTTTGACATTATCAGGATGAAGAAAAGATGGATGTGACATTCCCTTGTATCTATGTTCGTTTAGACTTAGGATAGTACTTGAGCAAGTACTGACGAGATGAGTTTTGAAATCATCATAGTCAGCCTTATGCAGTCCCCTGCTGGACAGAGGCCCGTGTAGAGTGTATTGATATAATAATATGATAGAAATATTCCAATTAAATTGATGGTAAAGATAACTGAAACGCGGAATTTTTTAAAATACGTTATCATTATCACATACATCGTTCCAATTATTTCGTATCCATGTGCACATTGAACATTGCTAAGTTCTGTATTTCTGCTGTTTTACTCAACCTGCCCAATTATTACAATTGTTAACTTACAAAAAAAAATATTACTGTAACCTATTACACCAAATAAATAAAGCATCAGGATAAAATCGCCTAAGATATAAATTCTTTCGCGAACAAACTCCCCTAAAATTTCTAATTCAGATTCCTACTGTCATATTCACTGGCAAGTTTACTAGCGCCAGTAACTGTCGCGAGTAAGTGAATGGGGCTCAAGTGAAGTCTTCACGAGGGCACGTTCACCCCTCCGGGGGGCGGGAACCGAGGGGAAGACACACCCCTAGGCACGCGGTAAAGTACAGGAGCACAACCATTTTATGAACGTTGTTGTTTGTTACTCGTATTCAAATCATTTTTTCCGTCTGTTATCGATGGATTAGTTAGGCTATGTTAGGCTCTTAGACTCAAATAAAACGTAATAATTTTAATGTTATGTATTATTCAACGACTTTTCATTATTTAGTTTTTCGAAACGATTAAAAAATAATTGGTCCTTTTGTACGAAGCTGTATTTAAAATAGAACCTAAACATTTAAAAAGCTTTAACCTGCAAATCTGATGACTGAAAGAATCGTCGGCCACTACAGGAGGTAAATTATTGACCTTAAGTCAATAATTACACGAAAAGTAAAAAATTACTCGTCATACAAAGCAATAAACCATGTGCGTTGCAACTATCACCTTGACTTGTCCTACAACTCTACTGAAGTCATAATTTTATTTGGTAGACCCCAAGTTTCTTCCCCACAAAATCGCAAGCAAACTCGCGTGCAACCTCTAGTTCAGCACCAGCACCTCACCACGAGCTCTCCTTACTTCGGGGTCACCCCACGCCACTTCTTTCTCTTATTTCCCGGCTTTTTTTCGGCCGCCATTTTTGCGACGCATGCGTACTCGCTACCGCGGTATAGCATTCGTCGCCATCGATTTATCTGATGCTATACGAGTAAATAAAAATGGCTATGTAAGACTTTTTTAACTATTTTTATTGAGATTTTTCTTTAAATATGCGGATTTGTTTTATGAATTAGCTGCTTTGTGATTTCTGTTTGTTTTATGTGGAGTTTATGTATGGCGGACGTTGGTTTGTGATGTTTTCAGTATTTTTATACCTACTGCAATGGATTGGTTGGTGAAATATGTCGTCATTGGCGCAGAGGAAGTTACCTTCTTACCTACCTTCTTGACATCTGCTGGGTCTTCTTACAGGACATTTAGGATCAAGGACAGAAATTGCGTTACGGATTCCTCGAAAACCTACTAAGCGAGCGAAGGTGATGCAATTACTTTTGAAACGCATAAGAAGAGAGATGGCTATAATGTGCGTGCGCTCGAAATAAAACGACGTATGTGCCAAAACGAATTTACTCCTTTTTTAACAAAATAAATTAATTAAATTTAAAACTACTTTGAGTAAACTTTGATATGATAATTCTCTATGTTTTAAAGTAAATTCTATTGAATAACTCTTAAGCGTTACGCCGTGATGTTGAAAAAAGTAAAAAAATTATATAACATTGCAAATTTTTTGTATCGATAAAAATTCATTGAATCGTGTATTCCTTTTACATGATACTATACCAAAGAGTCAAAAAACATATACCAAAATGTCAAATCCCTATTCCACAAGTGACACGAAATAGAAAAAAACTGGCCAAGTGCGAGTCGGACTCGCACACGAAGGGTTCCGTACCAAAAGACAAAAACGCCGAAAAAAACACGATTGTTGTATGGGAGCCCCCCTTAAATATTTATTTTATTCAGTTTTTAGTATTTGTTGTTATAGCGGCAACAGAAATACATCATCTGTGAAAATTTCAACTGTCTAGCTATCACGGTTCATGAGATACAGCCTGGTGACAGACAGACGGACAGACAGCGAAGTCTTAGTAATAGGGTGCCGTTTTTACCCTTTGGGTACGGAACCCTAAAAACACATTTTTTTCAACATACTTATCACCTTAAGAGGACAATGCAATAATCACCACTTTCAGTCTATTAAAAAGTACTCTGTGATCACCATGCTTGGTAGACAGATTGGTGACAGCAGTTTTTGTTATCAGCCAGGTAGAAGCTTACCTCTTCTTTAACATCTTCATCATTATTATAAAGAGGTACCTAACATTTGTTTGTAAGTTTGTAGTTTGTTAATGACCAGTCGTATTTGAAAAAATATTTTTGCATTTGATTACCCAATTCTTTAAGATAGTACTCGTATTTAAGATGTGATAACGTAGTGAGAAAAAGAGACATTACATATATGTAGACATAGATATGTAATGTCACTTTTTCTCACTACATGTTTATTACGATGTTTGTGTAACTGTTTGTTTTCCCGAATTAAATAAATAAATTCTTGAGTAAAGTTATAGGCTATTTAACATCAAGCTAAGACCGCTAAGACCCTTAAGATCGTTTACGTCATATGGCATTTCATACAAACTTTCAAGCCCTTATTTTTTTAAATGAATTAACCGATTTTAATGAAACTTCATACCCATAAGCAGGATACATAGGTCTAAAAAGTTAGTAGAGAACATTTTCGAAATGTCTTATTTAAAAAAAGATAACTGGAAATCCCTGTTTCTATAGAAATTTTAAAATCGGTCTAATTTGGATGTAACACTATTTTCATACCATACTGCGATCGCCAACCCGCCTGCCAAGCGTGGCGATTATGGCAAACCCCCCCCCCCCAAAATTGGGGGAGGCCTATGTCCAGCAGTGGACGTCTATCGGCTGAAACGACGACTATTTTTCTAAAATGTTCTCTACTAACTTTTTAGACCTTTGTATCCTGCTTATGCTTACGAAGTTTCATTAAAATCGGTTCATTCATTTCGAAAAATAAGGGCTTCAAAGTTTGCATGAAATGCCGTACGACGTAAACGCTCTTAAGAACCGAACAAAAGAAAAAGAAGACAAAAAGAACGCTAAGCGAAAACGAAGTAGTAGTAGAGCGATAGGATACGATGCGACGCAATGCATCGTGTGCCTAATTTCACGCTATCGAAGTCACGGGCAAAAGTTAATAGCTAGTCTTTCATAAAGTCAGACAACATACGGGGAGGTGGACCAGTCTGGACCATAGTGGCCCGTGGCTAAATAATAACAGGCGCGCAGGTCGATCGATCAGGTTAAGCTACGCTTGCCGCGGTTGGTCTGTGGATGGGTGACCATCTTTACATACCGTCACCCCTCCGTGCCTCGGAAAGCACGTTAAGCCGTTGCTCCCAGCTGTCAGTCGTGGATCTTTGACAGTCGTTACGGGTAGTGAGAAGCCCGAAAATCTGGCAATCAGTCTTACCAAGGGGTATCGTATTACCCAGTAACTGGGTTTTGGAGGTCAGATAGGCAGTCGTCCCATGTAAAATACTGTTATTCAGCTGCATCCATTAAGACTGGAAGCCGACCCCAACTTAGTTGGGAAAAGGCTAGGCAGATGAGTCTGGACAGTAGTAATCTTTATTACAAACTCCAAATTGACGTGTCCTGACCCATACCACGGTCTCAAACAGATGCCTAAACCCCGTGACGGATTGCCGGTCATCATAATATAATCAAGAAGCAATTCCAGCGGTACAGGGGTGCCAACTGCGCCAGGCAATATCCGGCTGTGCGGGTGGTAGACCGGTTTCAATCCGGCAGTGACGCAGACGCACGTTTCCGGAGCTCTTATAATAATTATTAATCTACAATTTAAATTTTGGAATAGAACGCATTTTTTTATTGGCAGTTTATATTTTTCTGACATAAAATAAATTTAGGATCTAAGGAGAAAGGCGATGAGTTTAGATTTTTATGCTTAGGTTCATGTTCCTTTGAACATCTTTGCTTGGCTAAAAGTTAGTGACAGCTAGGGTTGCCAACATTTCTTCGATGAAATATAGTATTTTTCAAGCTAAGCTATAAAAAAATATAGTACAGTTCAAAAAATATAGTATTTTATGGAAAAAGCAAAAAATAGACAAAGATATTATATTTGCTACATACTTATTTTCATAAAAACTATATTTTATTGCACTTCTTGCATTTTTTAACAGTTTTTTGTCTAAAATAAAAGTGTAATTTAAGCTTTATCACATTCAATTTTTAAATTAGTGTAAATCAAGAGCTAATTTTTTTAATTAATGAGATACTACATCTGTTTCTTTCTTCTCGTAACTTCGAATTATATAGATTATTTTCGGTACACTAAAGTCGAACCGGAGAAAGAGTCGTTTTCTATCGAGTGGTGCGGAATATAGGTTGTTATAGTAAATCTATGTGGTGGGACGATGACTCTTTCTCCGGTACGACTATATACGCGACCGCATCAGTCAAAAGTTAATATAAAGGTACGTTTATACATTTTTTAAATGTTGAAAATATAGTATTTTTGCGTACTCTATATTTCTTCAACAGTATATAGTACGCAGACCCGAAATACAGTACAATACTACATATTATAGTACGGTTGGCAACCCTAGTGACAGCAGTCAGTAGTTCCTTCCTTACTACTCGGTTCCTATAAGAGCTCAACTGTCACTAATGAGATACAATTACTTTTCTATTGTTACCGAACTTAAGGGGCTTACATGACCTAAAGCGCGGTCACTGTCGGACTGCATAGAAAAGAAAGAGAAGCGCGATGACACAACGCTTGTAATTTATTACAAAATATTAAGCAATTATTTAATTACAAAAATTCTATTGTTTGGACTAAAAAATTAAAACATTATTTTAGTATCATTTCAGCCGAAAGACGTCCACTGCTGGACATAGGCCTCCCCCAAGCACCTCCACTTCGACCGGTCCTGTGCTTCCCGCATCCAACGGGTTCCTGCGGCCTTCACAAGGTCATCGGTCCACCTTGTGGGAGGCCTTCCAACGCTACGTCTTCCGGTACGCGGTCGCCACTCCAGAACCTTTCGGCCCCATCGGCCATCTGTTCTGCGAGCAATGTGCCCTGCCCACTGCCACTTAAGTTTGGCAATTCTTCGGGCTATGTCGGATACCTTGGTTCTCCTGCGGATCTCGTCATTCCTGATTCGATCACGCAGGGAAACTCCAAGCATAGCCCTCTCCATTGCCCTTTGGGTGACTTTTAGCCTTCTTATAAGGCCCATTGTGAGCGACCACGTTTCCGTTCCATAAGTCATCACTGGCAACACACACTGGTCAAAGACTTTCGTCTTGAGACACTGCGGTATGTGGGACGAGAAGATATTGCGTAGCTTCCCGAACGCTGCCCAGCCGAGTCGGATTCGTCGATTTACCTCTTTCTCGAAGTTAGACCTACCTAACTGGACGGTTTGTCCTAGGTAAACGTACTCGTCCACGACTTCGAGTGTAGCGTCTCCGATTTTTATGAGAGTGGGTGTTACATGGGCATTTGACATGACCTTCGTTTTGTCCATGTTCATTTTAAGACCCACTCTTTCGGAGGCTCTACTGAGGTCATCGAGCATTGTACTGAGGTCCTCCATAGTCTCAGCCATGACTACGATGTCGTCGGCAAACCGAAGGTGAGTTATGTACTCGCCATTGATGTTGATGCCAGCCCCTTTCCAGTCCAGAACCTTGAAGACATCCTCCAGTGCAGCGGTGAACAGTTTCGGAGAGATAACGTCTCCCTGTCTCACACCTCGCTGCAGAAGGATAGGTTTCGAGGCCTGATCCTGGAGTCTGACTGACATAGTGGCGTTTTCGTACAGACACTTCAGCACTTCGATGTACCGATAGTCGATCTGGCACCGTTGAAGAGACTGCAGCACAGCCCATGTCTCGATCGAATCAAAGGCTTTCTCGTAGTCCACAAACGCTAAGCAGAGAGGCAGGTTATACTCTTCGGTCTTCTGTATAACCTGTCGCAGCGTATGTATGTGGTCTACGGTGCTAAAGCCTTTACGGAATCCGGCTTGTTCGGGAGGCTGGAAGTCGTCAAACCTGCGCGCAAGACGGTTCGTGATGACTCTCGAAAACAGCTTGTAGACATGGCTCAGGAGTGAGATGGGCCTATAATTCTTAAGGAGGGCATTATCACCCTTCTTAAAGAAAAGTATCACCACACCCCTGTTCCATGCCTGTGGTGTTTTGCCCTCGAGTATGACGGAACCAAATAGCTTCTGAAGGGCCTTCAGGACGGGTTTTCCGCCAGCCTTCAGCAACTCGGCCGTAATTCCGTCATCACCCGGTGCCTTGTTGTTTTTGAGCTGCTTCAGAGCCATCCTAATCTCGTACAGGCTGACGTCCGGGATGTCTTCGGTATAGTGCCGGGTCAATCTAGCTCTTGGGTCGTTTGCCAGATTCATAGCGGGGTTATTTGTTGAAGTGTATAACTGTCCATAGATCCTCTCGATCTCTCTCAACAGCTCAGGTTTGTCGGATACGATCCTGCCATCATCGGTCTTCAGTCTCGTAAGCTGGCTCTGCCCAATAGACAGATCTCCAGCAAAGACCTTGGAGCCTTTATTTCGCTCTATCGCGTCCTTAATACGATCTGTATTAAAACGGCGAAGATCGCTTTTCAAGGCCTTAGAGATCCGTCTATTGAGTTGCCGGTAATTTAGCGCATCATCCGTAGACTGCAGGATCATATCGCGCCTCTCCTTCATGAGCCGCAAAGTAGGATCAGAGAGCTTCTTTTTTGAATTCGTACGGCGGGCCTGGAAGATCTTAGACCCGACCGTATGGACAGTTTCCACGAACCCATCGTTATAATCGTCCACGGAGCTCCCTAGGCATTCGAAACGATTCTGGAGTTCGAGCTGAAAGCTCTCGGGGTTTTGGATCTGGATCGGTGCTGGACGGAGCGTAGACTTCATCAGTCGAGATCTTTCCAGCTTGATATTTAAGTTCAATGTGCCTCTTACCATACGGTGATCACTTCCGGTTTTCACCGCGTTGATCACAGAGACATCATTGAATACTTGCTTCTTCGTCGACATAATGAAGTCAATCTCATTTTTAGTTGCACCATCCGGGCTCTGCCAGGTCCACTTTCTATGCTCACGTTTTCTGAAGAAGGAATTCATCATAAAGAGGTCTTCCTTCTCCATAAAACTGGCCAGTAGGTGGCCCCGGTGGTTCCGGCATCCAACTCCAAATTGCCCCACTCGCAGCTCATCATCGTTACGTTTACCCAGTTTCGCGTTGAAGTCCCCCATGACAACGGTAAAGTGAGTTTTAGAGCCATGCATGGCTCTGGAAATATCCTCATACATGGTCTCCACCTCATCGTCGGGGTGTGACGAGGTCGGGGCGTAAACCTGTACGACCTTCAGCGAATACCTTTCGGATATTCTGAGTATAAGGTACGCCACCCTGGTCGACACACTCTCGATCTTCACCACGTTTCTCACAAGGGACTTATGGACGATAAACCCGACACCACCTTGGGACTGCTGGTTGCCCTCCCGGAAATAGAGCAAGTTTCCGGATTTAAGGATTATCGAGTCCTCCCCCTCTCTTCGGACTTCAGATAACCCCACTATACTCCATCGTATCTTGCTCAATTCTTCCTCCAGTTCGGTGATCTTCTCGTCGGTCCGGAGTGTACGCGTGTTGTATGTTGCCAGGTCCAGTTTTCGGTGATTGTGGTAGCCGGATCTCTTCCGGGGATTCTTAGCACCCCTTGCCTCACCGTGGCCTTGGCCGCTACCGTAACCAAGGGTAGGCGGGCCGCCGGGTACTAGGGGCCTAGTGATTAATGTGCTTGTCATTCTTAGGGGGGTTTTGCCATAATCGCCACGCTTGGCAGGCGGGTTGGCGATCGCAGTATAGTATGGTGGTGGAATGCATAGAGAACGCTGCTGCCCATTCTCCGGTACGACCCTTAGTCGCCTTTTACGACACCCACGGGAAGTATGGGGTGGTGCAATTCTTTAAGTCCGACACCACACGGACTCATTTTAGTATGTTGCTTGTAGAATAATCTGACATAAAATCATAATGATTGTATTATATTAGTATGGTTTTTATTGTAAAAACTCATTTTAGTATGTTGCTTGTAGAATAATCTATACATATAATAAATCTGTAGAAGGGTCAATTCTGTACATTGAAAATATTGAAAAAATAAATAGCGGGGGTGTTGCTGGATCGATACCAAACCCAAATATGTGATTAAAAAAATTTTTGTCTGTCTGTCTGTCTGTCTGTCTGTCTGTCTGTCTGTATATGCAGGCATCACGTGAAAACAAACGGTTCGATTTCGATGAAACTTGGTATAATTATACCTTATTATCCTGGGCATAAAATAGGATACTTATTATCCTGGAAAAATACGTAGAAAAAAAAATCTTATTTTTCGGTTTTATTCATAGACGTTGTTCTGTAGAACCGCGAACACACGTTGCATTACCCGTAGTGGATAATTTTCCATTTCAATTTAAGAGAATACAGTTTCCTGTAGCTTTGTGTTACGCCATGACAATAAATAAGGCTCAAGGTCAGACCCTAGGAGTTGCTGGCGTAGATCTTACCGCGAGTTGTTTTTCACACGGGCAACTTTACGTAGCTCTTTCCCATGTGAGCAGTCCAAGAAATCTTCATGTTCATATTCCGGACGAGCTCACTAACAATGTTGTGTATGCTGAAGCTCTCAATTAACTTTCTGTCGCATTGTCACGATCACTTTTTTATTATTGCAAACTTTTCGTAATTGTCAGTAATTTACTGCTACATGCTACTTATCAAGGTCGGAATTACTATGAAAAAAATACTTACTACAGAACGCGAGCTCAACAGCAGTAGCTCAATAGAGGGATCTCCTTAATTATTATAGGCTTAGCCGTATTTGGGTCCAATAGATATTTATAAGATGTCATTGTCAGAGTTACTCAAAATGGAGAAATAAACCATCCACGCGAAGACCGACATCCGCGCGGACGGAGTCGCGGGCGGAAGCTAGTCTGACATAAAATCATAATGATTGTATTATATTAGTATGGTTTTTATTGTAAAAAGAAAGTTTTTAGAGGTAGACTTTTTTCGACAGAAAAAAGTCTACCTCTAAAAACTTTCTTTACATACGACAGTATGTAATAAATTTTATTATATTTTCAACACAGTATCTACCTAGCATATATCCTAAAGAATATCATACATTTTTTTGGAGTTTGTTTTCTTTATTCGATCATATACTTTTATTGTTTCTAAAACTTGCTTTTTTTGTGTTTAGGTCCTGTAAACCCCTTAAAAAGCTTGCCTAAGCTTGCCTTGCAAACGAATAGTTTATTTTGTTTATCGATGTCGATAAACAAAATCGAATCGTTTTGCTTACCAATGGTAGCATGCATATTGCCAAAATGGGGTTATAAATAGATTAGTAAGCTAATTTTGTGATGGATAATTCCTCATGGGAGGTCTACTATGCAAAGCTTGGTAGGTCTTTGCTTCATTATTGGTCGTGAAAAAGGCTTTTCTTTGCAGTGCGATAAATTCAAGGCTCCTACAAATGCACGACACGTGATATAATCGCGCGCGACACAAAGGCACCGCTCGTTGCGCGACTTGCGGTACACACTAGTAGTAATGGCTTTCATTTCGACAGTTTAACCACATTAAAAAAAATTGGAACATATAAAGCAATGGGTCACAATGTGTTTCTTATTTACGGTGCAGCGGTGGTATTATGTAAAAATCTCACCGTGAAAACTTAGGTGAAATGAGCTGTCAATAGTGTCATTTCCTAGCAAAAACAAACTCACATCACCCTAGTTTTCACGGTGAGATTTTTACAAAATTGACCTGCTGGTCTTACTAATACTTTATTTTTCTTTACTTTTCTAGGAACCTGAAACTATGAACTTTCTGTAACTTATTAATCCACTAGATGTGCCCGCGGTTTCACCCGCGTAAATGTCGAACCCTTGAGAAAATTGGGATAAAAAGTAGCCTATATGTTAATCCAGGGTGTTAGCTACCTCCATACAAAATTTTATCAAAATTGGTCCAGCCGTTTGAGCGTGAAGAACTAACAAACATATAAACACACACACACTCTCACAAACTTTCGCCTTTATAATATTAGTGTGATAAAAATAAAATACTCTTTCAATAATGCCAAAGGGAGTGAACATAATTATGAATTTCCACAGAACCCAATCAATTTTGTCCATTCAAGTGAACTTAAAAACAAAACAACTCACCGCCGAATTACTAAACCAACTTCAAAGAAACTTTGAAAGGTAACAAAGTCTTTGAATAACCTTCAGACACGTACGCTTTTATGGGTTTCCAAACAGTAACCCACGAGCAAGGGTATTTCTTTAAGAACCCCTTTACATTTCAAAGGGGTAAGTAGTTAAAAGAAAATGCTAAATAACCCTCTGAGGATGTCCAGTCGTGTGTAAAAAATAGGGGTTGAATATCCCACCTTTGAGTGTATTTCTTTTGGTGCTTCCTTAAGTAATATCGTCATTGGTATCAAGAAAGCGCCATTGTTGAAAAAATACTGGCAGCACAAAAATACTGTAGGTAAGTCAGCATTCAGCAGTTTCATCGTCATCATCTGCCTTACCTTTTCCCAACCGTTGGGGTCTGCTTCCAGTCTAACCGAATGCAGCTGAATACCAGTATTTTACATGGAGCGACTGCCTATCTGATCTCCACAACCCAGTTACGGGTAATCTTTGGTTTGTTGAATTTGTCTCCGCCCCGAATAGCAGAATAATTAAAACATAGGAAATATTCACAAAGAAAAAAAAATACGTAGGTATAAGATTTGTCATACATTTTGTATGGATCGTCTTTTTTTCTCAGGCGTTACGAAGTTCGGCCGGGTCAGCCAGTTTAAAATAAATGGTTTGAGTTTGAGATTAATATTGACTTCTCTGAAACCCTTGCTTTTTTCCCTGACGTCGCCGAATACGAACTTGCTATGCTCATATTTTGACCACGGCATGAGCTATGCTGGCTGCTACTGGCTGGTAGCATCTGGAAGAGTGTAGCCGAAAATCGAGTTGAAATGCATGCAATAGGAGAAGCCTATGTCCAGCAGTGGACTGCTGTAGGTTGATGATAATAATAATAAAACCTTTATTTTCAGGCTACTTTGGCCCATAGATAAATACCTTACAGACTAACATATAATGATGATGATGAGCTACACTGACTGTTCTAGTTCGTCCCCCCTCCCTCCTCAAGTGGTACTCCTCATTACTAAGGGTCTTGATCCTCCCTTGAAAACACTTTTTCCCTGACGATGTTTCGCTATATCTGTTTTTCGTACCTACCGATACTATAAAAGAGGAAGATTACATATATCTGGCCATACCTTTTACCGAAAATTCAAAGTCGCATAACCCTTTTAATCCTCACCGCTCAGGTAGGTTTTCGCAAAAAAATCCGGTTATAAATAAAACCTTCAGCGCTAAAACTCAGTGAAAAAGAAAATTCGAACCGCGCCGTCTCCCCAGCGGACCGACGTTCGCAAGATTCCCTTGTGTACCCACTCTTTTCCTTATTAACAACGGGATTCTGTAGTGGGAGCAGGAATTTTGATACTTGGTTGAGTTTTGGTAACTTTTATGGCTTGTTTTGCGAGTGATCGACCAATGGGTTTTTATTGGTACTCTGGAATATTTTTAAAAGCAAGTATTTTGACGGTCCCAAATAACTCCCATTTTTAACACGCTTTTATTAGGTCGACCTGTATGTAACTATGTAATGGAATCTAAGGTAACTAATTTAACCATCTTCCAAGGGTCGTAGCGTAATGAAAATTGGCAGCTGTATGTAGTTCTGATGACAATACAATAATATGGTACTGTCGAACTGATGATGATGATGATGGAGCCGGAAGATATGAACTGGAACGTCATGATGGAAAATCGTATCATAGCTGTTTTGGATTTCTTAGAAAAGTCTTGTAATGAACTTTGACCACGATTAGGGTTCAAGGTCTGATGATGAAGCCGGAAGATAGGCACTGGCATTCCATAATAGAATATCGTATCATAGTCGTGTTTGCACTTGTGAGAAAGGCCAAGCGTGTTTTTCTAGTGTTTTTTAAACTATTAATTTATTATTATTTTCCTAAATATACTAATCTATTTATGCTGATGTTGTAAATGGTTTTCAATGCTTGTGAACTGAATCAAGACTTTATCTTCTTCTCTGTCGATCGTGCAACCTCCTTGACTCAGTTCAGATAATTGAACTGACTTTCCTACCTGCATGGTGAATCTAAATTAATGATATATCTATAACATCATGACACCACGCTTGTGATCCCCGAAAGGTTAGGCAGAGATGTACCTATAGTAACACCCATATTTCGCCAGTAATCATAATCTATATTAATAGAAAATAGAGTATTATATAATGTATAATTATGTTATTATATAACCATTGATGATATCACAATATTAATTCGTTTTTACTAACCAAAAACTACAACAGCAAGATTTGATTTAGAGACAAATATTTTCTCCCTAAACTTACAAAATATTTTTCTGGTCCGCAGTGGTTCTGAGTGACGTGATTTCTATATGTATGAGTAATACTTGTAAAATATTTAACCTAAGAGCGTTTACGCCGTACGGCATTTCATACAAACTTTCAAGCCCTTATTTTTCGAAATGAATGAACCGATTTTAATTTAACTTCATACGCGTAAGCAGGTTACAAAGGTCTAATATATGCTAGTACAGAACATTTTTGAAATGTCTTATTTAAGAAAAGATAACTGGAAATCTCTGTTTCTATGGAAAATTTATAATCGGTCTAATTTGGCTGTAACACTATTTGTCGAAAATGTTCTCTACTAAGCGTTCGGCTCTTAACATTATTTTCGACAGATATTTTCTCTGAAATTCAATCTCAAAAGCACCAAGTATCAACTCCTCCTCATCCCGACACACAGACACCCTGTATGCCATGGCTTGTTTCTTTTTGCGAGGGGCGCAGCGCCCCGTGCATAACAGACCTAAGTGCGCAGAACGAAGCTACCCTTAAGCAGGCCTCATATACTGACACTGCCTATGTTTCTTACCTTCATGCACTGTATATATATACATTAAAGTCATTTTTGCTCGTATACTTGTGGTTTTTTTTGGCTCAAAAAGTTATTAGAGTTCAAAATATCAGATGGGTAGTAAAGCTTGCGGACCACTAAATCAACGAGGCAGTTATACAACATTATTTTTAGAATAGGCGAGATCCGAAATCTATAAACAAAATTTCAAAACTGTATCATGAAAAATCACAAAGTTATAAGCTTGTTAAATTACCGCGCCGCTCGCGCCGCGCCGTCTTGCGCTCATTGATTAATAGTACCTAGGTACCTAACTGTTCGGCGCGGAGATTGGATAACATACTTAGTGTCGCTCGGTGTCAAACTTTTAACGTTTTTTAAATATTTTTGGGACAAAATATTTATAACATGGGGTAAAAATTATTGGAATCGATTCAGTTACTTATTCTGAACAAACTATTCGGGTTTCGCATATAATAAAAATAACGTTGTATAATAAGGTACTTTTGAAAGTAAAATTAAAAAAAAAAATGAATTGTTTCTAGTCGTCCCTTCCAAAAGGTAGTTTCGTATGGAGAAGAATGGACAAGAAACTCCACCGTTACTCTTTTAAAACTGGCCAAGTGCGAGTCGGACTCGCACACGAAGGGTTCCGTACCACAAGGCAAAAACGCCGAAAAAAAAAACATGTTTGTTGTATGGGAGCCCCCCTTAAATATTTATTTTATTTTTATTATTTATTATTAAATTTAAAATACATCTGAGTATTTTGTGAATATTTCAAGTGCCTACCTGTTGCCATTTTTGATATCGAGCAAAAAAAGGCAAAAAAATCGCGTTTGTTGTATGGGAGCCCCCCTTAAATATTTATTTTATTTTGTTTTTAGTATTTGTTGTTATAGCGGCAACAAAAATACATAACTTGTGAAAATTTCAACTGTCTAGCTATCGCGGTTCTTGAGATACAGCCTGGTGACAGACAGACAGACAGACGGACAGACAGCGAAGTCTTAGTAATAGGGTTCCGTTTTTACCCTTTAGGTACGGAACCCTAAAAATGATTTACAATATTTTGTATACATATATTAATGATATAATTATATGTGAAGACAATTATATCATTAATTATTTATATATAAAAATTATTTACAATATTTTGTATACATATATTAATGATATAATTATATGTGAAGACAATTACATCATCTAGAATAAAATTACTATAGGTACCTACCTTAATAGGTAAAACTAATTAAAAATAAATAAAAAACTAATTAAAGGTAAATGAATTATTTGATAGATACATAATGAATATCTATCATATACTTAATTAAATTCTTTTAAAATATTTGTAAATATTCAAATTTGAACAAGTACCTAATAATTTTGTTATAGTGTGTAAGTTAAATTAACTACGTACCTACTTCTTTTTCTTTCATATTTACCTACCTAAGTCTTACCAAGGAGTATCGTATTACCTAGTAATTAGGTTGTGGGGGTCAGATAGGCAGTCGCTTCATGTGAAATACCGGTATTCAACTGCATCCGGTTAGACTGGAAGCGGACCCTAGTATAGTTGGGAAAAAACTAGGCAGATGGTGATGATTTACTTACCTAAATCTCTATCAGTCGTCATCTCAGTGGTCACTAGATACCTAGCCATATCATAGATAGATTGTGTATTAAGGATATTTTTCTAAAGTCTGGACACCTTAGTTTCTGAAAGGCAATTAGGTATAATAATTTACACAAATAAAAGCTCTATCAAACTCATTTCTAGAGATTTAGCAGCCAGGATGTATTGTGCAAACGCCACATGCAAACAACGCGTCATACTGACGGTACGCAAAAGCATAGATTCAACGGCTCGACATGAATCATCGGGCAGTTGCCCGCCAGACACAACAACCGTCTGGTCGGAGGATCCTCCCTTTTCTATAGAGTATGAGTGAACTATACACCCTGTTCCTCATACCTCTATACTGTCATTACACATGCTATGGATTGACATTATTGACAGCTCACTGCAAGATCAATTCACCTAAGTTCTTCTTCTTCGACGTATGGATGGCACGACAGTGTACTAAATTTTGTTCGCTCAAAACTTCGCCACTTCCATAGCATCGTCTGTTGCAGTGCAGAAGCCACTATGGCTGTTGCAAAGCAAAATTGTGTTGTTTAGCATTTCAGAATCTAGGTGTCATGTCTATTACTAATTAACAGTAACCTGAGGTTAACCTGCAACATCGCACTGCTAGGCAAAGGACTTCCAGCTCTTTCGATCCAGGCCTAAAGTGGACCACTGGTCATTTGTTTTCTCCATCTCGTCCCACTATCACCCTGGCATCGCGGGGTCTGCCGCGACAGCTTCTAGCTGTGTCAGGGCTCCAAGTAGTTTTGGCCCACAGTTCATTGGACATATGGCAGACGTGGCCAACCCAGTCCCACTTCATCTTAGCTTAGCTTTATCTGTTACTGTATACAAGCCAAAAAATTAAAAACAAATCCTCCTAGATCGCTGACAGGAAGTAAACACTCACCTAGTGCTCTCAAAGGGCCCTCGATGTTAATCTAGGCACTAGACGTGTCTAAGTATCTGATGCTATCGAGTTCAAAAGCCGGTGAATGCTTATCTGATGTGACTTTAGGCGTTTTATTCTTAGAAGCTGTTTTGGCAATATTTTTTATACATATAATACAGGGTGAAATTGAAAACATGCGACAAACTGAAACGGGAGATTATACTCATCATTATGAACAACTTTTACTAAGGGACCAAAGCTGCAATCGCGAAAAAAAAATCAGCTGTTCCCTACATTTTGACGAGTTATGCGAACATAAATGTAGGGAACAGCTGATTTTGTTTTCGCGATTTCAGGTTTGGACCCATAGTAAAAGTTGTTCATAATGATGAGTACAGTCTCCCGTTTCGGTTTGTCGCATGTTTTCAATTTCATCCTGTATAAGCTGACCCTTTCTGCCAATTTGCCTTATCCTTACATACTCCTTTTGCTATGTTTACGTTCATTCTTATTCTGGTCATACATCTGCCTAGCCTTTTCCAACTATGTTGGGGTCGGCTTCCAGTCTAACCGGATGCGGCTGAATACCAGTATTTTACATGAAGCGACTGCCTATCTGACCTCCACTTTCGTTGTCAGACTTTCGGGCTTCTGACTACCCGTAATGACTGACAAAGATCGACGAATGACAGCCGAGACCAACGGCTTAACGTGCTTTCCGAGACACGGAGCGGTCTCGGTATGTAAAGATGGTCAACCATCCACAGACCAACCGCGGCAAGCGTAACTTAACCTGATCAATCGACCTGTGCGGCTGTTATTATTTAGCCACGGACCCCTCATATTCTGGTCATACATGCAATAATTCATGATAATCAGCCTATACTACTGTTGAAAATCAGGCTTCATTTCAGTGAGAGGGAATTTACGTAATGAATGTGAATATTAATCATTTATTTTTACTATTTATCAAGGATGTTTTATTTGTCTAAAACATTATATTAGGTATCACAAACATTTTAAAGTACTGAAACATAGATAAGTATTAACTATTTATATAAGTTTATTAATTTGCTAGACAAATTCACCACTTTAAAAACATCCTGAAAAAGACTTATACAACTGAAAATGTGTACCTAGTCTTGAAAATAGGATAAAAGTATCCATAAATAGTGGTGACAGGTGAATTTATGACAGAGGAAAACCGGAGCAAAAAAAAATGGATGTAGGCGTTTTGCAATGTTTTGATTGTATGGTGTATTAAATACTTACAGTATGATATGATTATATTTCAACGATGAATTTTTAATCATTCTGAATTTTCGAAGGGAAGCTGGTGGGAATCGAGTTGTATGGTACCTTCGCCACTGATAAATACTTGACAGCACAGCAAGTGGTACGAAGTTACGAGGAATCACCCAAGAGGTCGGATTAATGACACTGGCTGGTGACAGTCGCTCTAGCAGAGCGTCGCATCAATGCTTGCGTGTTGCGTGGCGGGCGGGTGACTGTCTTCTGAAGACGTCCACGACGAACTGTTATATTCCGGCACAATCCTGATGATATTAAAGCTGCTGAAACACTAATACGATGACCCCCTTCTGGTAAAGGCTATCCTGCACCGTTTACTTACAAGGCACCTTGAAAATTTTAATACAGGTTTTCATTTAAATGAAATTACTTAATTTTGTTATTCATAAGCTACTGGCATGTCGGCAGATGTTTCAGAGAAAGTTATTGGTAAGATATACCTATATTTTTTTAAACAAATTATTGATAATTATAATTACACGCATAATGGTCCTTCAGTACATGCAGGTAGTTAGCAGGTACAGTGCGCAAACCAGAAACAATGCAGTTTTCTTTTAAGTGCGCAAACTAGAAACAAATCAGTTTTCTCTACCATAGACAGTTTCTTTTGTCTTATATCTAAACTGGCATTTCAACCTTAGAAGGCCAAGGAAAAAACGTATCCAGGATGTAATAAATTACCATAGTTTTACATCACCAGCCGCCGGTCGGCCGGCCGGTGGAGCAGACGAGTCCTAGAGTGGACCGCGTATCGGCAAGCGTAGTGTGGGACGCCCCCCAGCTAGATGGACGGACGACCTAAAGAAGGTGGCTGGGGTAGACTGGATACGGAAGGCGGAGGACAGGGTGCTGTGGCGCAGTCCAGGAGAGGCCTATGTCCAGCAGTAGACTGCGATAGGCTGAGTTCATTGATTGACTTCACCAGCAGTATTGTCATTTTGAAGACTATATTGTACTTTCGACACAGGCCTCCTCTTTTCGAGAGGGAATGGGCGGCACATAATGGCCCATCCACGCGGGTGAGCGTTGGTAAATGTCACACGTCTTCGAATTGTTGGTTCCAGGACTTGTCGGTTTCCTCACGATGGTTTCCTGGGTACAATAATAATGTTATTGTTTGCCAAAATTATCTTAATAATAAATCATAATTATACTGCTGTCCCACTGCTGGACAATGGTTTCTTCACGTAGTCTTCTGCACCTCCCATCATTTCCAGTAAGTATCAACAACTTCCAACTGAGAAAGTTCTCAATAACACGTTAAAATTACCAACAAAAGTAACCTGAAGATTCGTAATGATTACAAAGTAGCCGCTTTTAAAAAGACATGTAGGCAATAACCCTTTAGATGTTCCCACAAACAAATAAAATCGATATATTTATTACCTTAATTTCTAATCGTTACGAATCGAAACAATTCAACAGACGTAATATATAGCTTCAAGTCTATTTAATTTCTAAAATTCAAAGGGCTTCAACATGATAATTCAAATTCTGGATATAAATTTACTTTTGAATGTATTATAATCATGGATATCTAATAATTTAAAAATTCCGTACAGCCAGTCGAGCAGATCAAATGGTTTCCCATAGAATCGATTAGACACATGCTTCCACGTCACTAATGAAGATGATTGACCTATTTTGTAATCGATTAATTGGATGTAATCATCTATTCGGTATGTAGATTGGAGTAAACAACCCTTTGGCAAGTATTCTACTTTACTCGTGTCTAATATACAGGACTTTTTTTAAACCGGCGCAAACGGTTTAAAATATATGAATTTGAATTCAGCATATTATGATTCTATATATACCCTACCGTAGAAATGTATCAGTGTGGAACCTAATATAGAAACAGGCTTGTACAATACGACTACATACAGAAAGCAAAGCTAATAGAAATCTCTATTCCTAGACAGCACGTTTCGCCGAAAACCTTGTTGATAGAAAACATTGTTTGTAGATATCTCGGTCCATAGGGAGCACTGTTGACAGTGATCTCTGTTCATAGATAGCACTTCTTGCCGTAAACTTTGTTCGTAGAAACCACTGTTTCCAGATACCTTGGTTCACAGAAAGCGCCTTTGAAGAAGAAACTATTAATATATTATATATATTTTGCGATACATATTTTTTATTGCTCAGATTCGGAAACGCGTTTCGACCGTCACCCGACCGAAATAGGAACCCCACGAAGCGGGGCTCCGTCGACATAGAATGCAAGAGCGAGCGAATAAAAATACTTTAACTTACTTAAAAATAATTATCTAATTGGTTTCCGTAAATTGTTTCTATAAACAAATTTTACGGCAAGAAGTGCTATCTATGAACAAAGACACACAGAGTCCTGCCTAGAGTCCTCCAGACCTATTATTACCTCCTGCAATAAAGAATTGGGAATTGGGACCGTATTTCGGCTATGGCGGCCAATCTCAGCGGAGACCAGCCTTCGGCGCGGGAGATGTTATAGTGCACAAGTGGGTGCGTAGATACAGGTGCACTCTCTCTTCCCTCACTCTCCATAGCCTGACGGCAATCCGACACGACCGGAGAGAGATCAGGCGCAGGACCAACGGCTTAACGTGCTTTCCGAGCCACGGGGGTAACACACCGCCAACAACTAGTTAGTTTACAAAAGTACTAGTTCACTGTGTACTAGGTATGTATGTACTCGTAGTTAGTAAGATAAAATACACCGGTGAATAGATTCTTATTAGGTTATAAGATTTGCTGGTAAGCATGTCATTCGAATGGATACGATAACTTATTGGTAATCATCATAATAGAAGGAAAAATAGAGACAAAAATATAAAAGGAAGACAGATGAAAATTTAATACATAGACGGAGATTAATTAAGGGGTAACATTACGTAGATACCATCATCCATATTCAGGTGGAGTATCCTGGACCCAGGTTGGACGAAGCAAGGAAAACCTGTTCAGGTGGCGCTGTTCTACAAACGATATCATGTCCTGCGTGTCCTGACACTTGCACGTTACTGGAACTGATGGACGCTAGTGATGGCACCAAACACGTAGTTAAACAAATGCCCATGCTTTTTTCATACAAAATAACAGCGGTTTAACCATGTAAAAGTAACAAAGAGACAGAAAATTACTTTCTTATTTAGAGTAGGGATTCTTAAAACCCGCCCGATAAGTAAAACGGCGATAATCGTGCCACTATCACTCGCAATCGATTAAGATATCGATGCATCGTTAAGTCAGACAAATGTCAAAATGACATGTGACACATTGCACCTGCTTGCACAAAATCGAATTAATTTATTAAACGATTATTTAAAAAATATACTTGAACACAAAGAAAGGTATTTAACATAAATAAGTAGCGAATGTAAAGAGGTTAGTGTTAAGTGGTTTTTCAAGTTTATTCACTTTTTATGGGAGTTAATTTGCTTGTCATATGTAAAGGAATGGGTAAAACAAGGGACGATTATGGGCCGATTACAATGGCTTATGGCCGAGTGCGAATTTATAGTGTAGCCAGTTTATTTTGGCAAGCCTAAATATGGAAAAAAGTTAAATTATATACTTGCATAACATACCATCACACAGGTCGATCGATCAGGTTAAGCTACGCATGCC
Source organism: Mesoligia furuncula (assembly GCA_916614155.1). Lineage (NCBI taxonomy): Eukaryota > Metazoa > Arthropoda > Insecta > Lepidoptera > Noctuidae > Mesoligia > Mesoligia furuncula. The sequence goes on from OU744808.1 coordinate 23,726,088, forward strand.
GTGGTGGGTCTGTGGATGGGTGACCATTTTTACATATCGTGACCCCTCCGTGCCTCGAAAAGCACGTTAAGCCGTTGGTCCCGGCTGTCATTCGTGGATCTTTGACAGTCGTTACGGGTAGTCAGAAGCCTGAAAGTCTGACAACCAGTCTTACCAAGGGGTATCGTATTACCCAGTAACTGGAAGCCGACCCCAACATAGTTGGGAAAAGGCTATCTAAGGTACCATCACGCTTGTAGGTATATCCCAAAGGGCAGGCATAAGTGTATACATACTAAATGTAGGTAGTCTAACATTTCAGCAGAATTTGGGTAAATTAAGGTGCAGAGAAAGGGTTAAATTTGATTAATAATAATAATAAATACTTTATTTCAGACCAAGGTGCCCATTTTGTTAGTAACAATGTTCTTAAAGACCTAGTGTTAGTAATACTTAAAAACTACCCACAGCAAAACATAAAACTGAAATACAATAAACAATCACTACTGCACCATTCCATGACAAATGGCGCAGCAATGACTGATGTAGCTACAGTCCAGCCGACTAGCTATCATGCTAAGGATGCTGTTAGCGCTGACACGTACTCTACGCACCAGGGATGCGCATCTTTTACGCATCGTAGCGTAAAAGCAGTCCACGCGATGTTCAGCAAACATCCCTGATGCACTACAGAATCGCCGCAGCCCCAACAGCACCCTGAACGCATTATTAAATTGGACTCGGAGGGCACTGTAAGATTTTTGAGTATAGTCGGCCCACAGGCTGCACGTGTAGAATGATGTACAATAAGACCTAAAAAGTGTAATTTTGACTTCTGTCGAACAACGTGCGAACCTGCGAGCTATCATATTCGCCCGCACTGCCAGCGCCCTCCGTTCCCTCTCGATGTCATCATTGTCCTTGAGGTCAGAGGTCAGCATATGTCCTAAGTACTTAAAGTTAGACACCCTACGCAAAGCTGTACCATTAAGTGTAATGTTGGGAAACACGTTACCTGTACTGTTTCCTCTGGCCTCAAAGACCATGACTTCACTTTTGAGTGGATTATATTTTAATCCGTGTTGCTCGGCATATGATTCACAGATGGTAAGCAGTTTCTTAATCCCACATACCGATGCACTCAGTAGCACCATGTCATCAGCATAGCTTATGTTGTTTACACTAATTCCGTCTATGTGACAACCTACCCGGGTGCTACTGAGTGCCACAATCAGATCGTTCATATACAGGTTGAATAGGGTTGGCGAGGACAATCCCCCCTGCCTCACCCCGCACTCCAACCCGTACGGTTGCGACATGGTTCCCGACCATCGCACGCCATTGACCTGATTTCCGTACCAGTACTTGCAGATGTTGATGAGTTCAATTGGCAGATTAGTGTTTTCTAACTTTTTCCATAGAATATCATAGGAAATCAGGTCAAAGGCTTTCGAAAGATCAAGAAAGCATGCGTGAACTGCAGTTTGACGTCTTGTGTAGTATTTGACAGCATGCTAAACACACAGAACTGCACTTTCAGTGGATAGTCCGCCCCGGAAGCCGAACTGATTGTCATGAAGTTCAATGTGTTTGGTCAGCTGTGAGTTCAACATGCTGTCAAATACCTTCGATACTACTGTGGCAAGAGAGATAGGTCTGTAGTTATTCCTATCTGATAGATCAGCTGTCTTATTTTTAACGATAGGTATAACAATGGTTTTAATCATCTCTTCAGGCAGATATGAGTGGCTTAGACAAAGGTTGAAGAGCATAGCCAACAATCTCGGTAAGTGGGGTCCAGCATGCTGCAGATGTTCAATGCTCAACCCGTCATGGCCGGGAGATTTACCTCTAGTCATTGATTTGATTATCAACTTCACTTCTCTAGTTGTACATCTAAAACCTATCTTTTCACCGTTCTTAACATTGATCACCGACTGCGAGGACCCCAATGGCGATTTGGCAGTAAAATGCTGTCGAAACAGATCTGCTATTTCACCAGCATCGCTTACGCCATCGATACACACAGGAGTAACCGGTTTGTTATTAAGTTTATTTGTAGCTTTCCAAAAAGATCGAAAATCGTTTTTTGAGTGATGCGAGGCCAAAATATCCATTTTTACCTGCTCTTCATGGTTCTGACACCATCTCAGTCGGTTCTTAAAGATTTTCCTGGCCTCACACATCTCGTTATAAATAGCACCTGAATTTGGTTTGCCATACCAACACCACAAATAAAATGTCTGCTTTGCTACCCTGTGTGCCTCGCCAACATGTAAGTTCCACCCAGCAATAGGTTTCTTTTTCTTACGTATACGCTTACTATGTTTGCCACACAATGCTGCCTCTCTTAATATTTTTACAATATTGTTATACAAACTGTCAATGACTTGTTTATGCTGCAAAATATTACAAGTGTAATCTGCACATTTTGTAAACTCCTCTGGAAAGTCAAGAAGTCTCAAGAGTCTATGACATTCAGTCATGTATTGATTAACTTGATCTACACTTCTTTCCCCCCATATAACATCATTTACAGTCGGTTTATAGTCAAGCATCTTAGGTGAAACTATGCCCAGATTACACTCCAATACTAACGGATAGTAGTCCGACCACAGTACGTCATACTTGACAAACACTCTGCGCACTGACGGCACAGCTGCCTTAGAGACTATACAGTGATCAAGCCATCTTTGCGATCCGTGAGCCTCGCTCACAAAAGTGAAACAATCAAATGAATTAGAAACGCCCTTCAACATTTCTACATCAATGCAAGTCCACTCCTGGTCCTCACAAAATAACGATAGTAGATAGATTAAGTTTTTTTTAACACGATTTTATTAGCTACACTTGTAACTAATTTTGTTTATGTACCTTTTAGTCCGAGATAAATAAATGTATTTCCTTTCTTTTTTTCTTTCAAAAGATCATCATCCTTTACATAATCAAATTTATAAGGGGTCACTGCAGAAAGAGTTCAAAACAATTTTTTTTTCTTCTTCCATATTGCTTTAAAACCAAATGCAAATATGAAAGACGAGTAGGATTAGATACCCTTTAGATAATAATATCGTCATCCCACATCCATTTAGGATGGGCAGGGTAGCGTCAGCTAATTAACAATAGAAGAGTAAAAATAATATCCTTCCCGTTTCAAAAGGACCCCAATTACGGTCAGCAGAATAATAATTTTATTCAAATAAGGGCCAGGTGTCCATTGGAAACTAAAAAACTGTCAGTAGTAGTGTACTGAAAGTGCTTTTATAGGAATTTCTTTACTGCTGACCCTACTTAATTGAAGCGTAAAGTATTTATTGTTTAAATTGATGCAATGGAAATTGGACTTTGTTATAATGAAGGGTGAGTTTGAACTTGATTGTTGCTAATTTATGCACTGTGAATATAGAAATCCACTGATATTGACAGTTTGTTCATGGAAAATGTTTGATTATGTTAGAATTTAGATCAAAAAGAAAAAGGTTTTATCGTATTTCAAACTTTGGGCCTAAAAAGGCCACTTTGGCAGAATCATAAAAGGATAACATTATGAATCATAATGGACAGTTAACTGTTAAGTTAATCGTATCAAATCCCATCGATGAAGGATTTTTCTGTTTTTTTTTTTTTGTCTGTGCTAAAATACCAATCAATCCAATTCAAACCCAATCCCAATCTCTTTGATTATACCTACGTAGTGCAGCGAAAAAAGAAAAACACAGACTGTCTTCGCGATATTATGATTCATAATGTTATCCTTTTATGTTTCCGCCAAAGTGGCCTTTTTAGGCACCCTGGAAAGTGATCCTTTAGATGAAAAATGTGGAGTATCACGAGGTGACACGAAAAGGAGATAACCGCCTTTATTCATAAACGTTAGGTACTTAAAGTTAAGTAGTGATTAGCGACTGTTTAACGGTAACCATAGGTACATGTTTGACATTTAAACGTCACTTAACTTTAACCATCGTTTATAAATAAACCCCCAAATGTACCTAACAAACAGGTAGGTATCTACTTCACTCCAAAAACAGTAAAAGAAACAAAAACACTACCCACATCTGCAACATCCGACCTCAAAAATCACAGACGAATCCGCGTGCAAACCAAATATTCAACAAAAAGGGTTAGAGATTCGGACAATATTATCCTTACCTATTGACATTCGCATAATTACAAGGGTTAATAATACAGGCCGTTGGTCCTTGATACAGGGGTCAGGTAACCAGATGGCCGCCCTTACAATGAACTTTAATTCGACCAGATTTGACCTCGAAAATGAGGAAGCTTATCCTTTAGAAAATCTCATGAATGGATGAGAAAAAAACTGTTTAAACTTTTGTTTGGGATTTGGACGTGAAAGAGTTGTAGGGACTTTTTTGTAGATGGCGCTTATGAGATGCAAAGGAAGAAGTAAATAAAAAAGGGTCTCATGCAGACTAAGCATTAAGGTACGAGTTCGTAGCCGACCGCATACAGCAGCAGCAGACGACGCGCAGCGTGTCGCAACGACACTATTGGTTTGTATGTATTTCTATGGAATACCTTCCGCAGCTGGCGACACGTCGCGTTGCACGACCGCAGACGTTGTATCGCCCGACCGCAGATCATAAGTGCCACCGACACTGGAGCGACAGCACGTTGAATGTTTCTCAGAAAATTAGTTTTTCAGATTCCGAGGAAGAAAAACTGATAAACCAGGTGGCCACTGTACGATGCATCTCACAAAAACTATATAAACGGTGTCGTAAAAGATAATAATTGGGAAAAATATAGAACAGGAGTTAAATAAAAGCGGTAAGTATTGTTTATATCTATTGTAGTTTCCAAACAGACATCTTGTCTCACGGAACATTCAGAGCCAACTGGAATACGGCGCTGCCGTCAGCTGCTGCAGACATCTGCGCTTCGGTTCGGAGTCATGACTGCAGCGACATGATGCTGCGACGTGTGGCTACGACTGTCGCAACGTCATTTCGTCTGCTGAGTGCTGTATGCGGTCGGCTACGAACTATAGGTTTCCTCATGGCGTTCCATCATTAGTGTTGGGAGCAGTGTTGTATCAGTGTTAACGGCCCCCACTTACGAGTTGTAGGTCGTGGGTTCGATACCCAGGCGGGCGCTTCACTTTGCATAAATAATTTTTTGACCACTGCTCTGAAAACGGTGCAGGAAACCGGCATGTAGGTACTAGAACCAAAAATTCGAAGACATGTGACATCTGCCAACCGGGACTCGCGTGGTACCCCATACCCTCTCGAAGGGAAAAAGCCTGTATCCCAGCAATGGGGACATTATAAGCTAATTATGCGAAGTGCTATTAAAACCATAGTGGATACCTACAAGTCGCAGTAGGTACAAAAGACCCTTTACATAGATCTATATTTTCAGTTCAAAATTATGGAGTCCCCTCGGATACTCATGGAGTCTCCTGAAGTCCCAATTATATAAAATCAATTTAGAAACAAAAAATAACTAGGTGACTAAAATCAAAATCGTTCCGTAAAACTCATCCGAAACAATGTCTCAGTTTGCTTCTAACGCCATCTGTATTACACTTTGAAACTAAACATTAACGCGCCATCTATTATAATTCAGATGAACCGCAACCTATAAGTATGACGTTGCACACGTAAAGCCATGATGGCCGTTGTAACTTTGCAAGCGCAAGAAGTAGGTAGCAGATGTCGCTAGTAGTTGAAAACAAAGTAACAACAATCAAGTAATTGGTAGGTACCTAATACTGGATTGTTATTATTTTAGCTAGAATGATGTACAGGGTAACGAAGGGACATACTTTAAAGGAGTGTAAGTTGGTAAATCTCATGAAAATTAACAACTTTTCACCTCACTTTCCAACTTTTCTTTTCTTTTTTTTTTCACTTTTAAAATGGGATATCAGAGTGTCTGAAATATGCTGTTCCATACATTTCATTCGTGTTAGTATTGCACTTTTGACACAGTACTGTATTCATACTAATCCATACTACCATACTAATATTATAAATGTGAAAGTGTGTCTGTCTGTCCGTCTGTCTGTTACCTCTAACGATTTAGATAAAATTTGGTACAGAGATAGTTTGAGTCCCGGGAAAGGACATAGGATAGTTTTTATCCCGATATTCCCACGGGATCGACACTTATGCGAGTGAAACCGCGGAGCGCTGCTAGTAAGCAATAAAAACACCACAGGTATTAACCCAAACCGGTTTATTCCAATTTACAAAAGATTTAGTTTAAAATAAACTCCAGCTGGTCTTTTTACTCAAATTCAGTTTGGAGTCGAAAAATTCGTTTTCCTTTTCCAACCCTTTCAAACCCATAAAATAAGGAAAATTGTTCTCAGTGGCCAAATAGAAGATTCCTTGTTTATTTCTATCCGTATTCAGACCCACTATATTAGTCACAACAGGATTTTTATCATAGCACTCTCTATTCCTTGCTTCTTGAACAGAATCACATTTCATAGCAATAAAACTATTTGGATTTATGAGTGCTGAAATCCAAATAGTAAAAGCCCTCACATGACTGCAAAAAACGTTGCAAGGAACCCAAAATATGTCACCAGGTTGGAACTCTCCACCGTTGACGTAAAAATTGACATGGCCGACAGGAGCCGCCATCCCGTAGCCATCAATATTAGTTTCTATGACGTCAACGAAATCAGCATCGGTTTGGTCCAATCGGTCTTCTGGGCCTAAGTTTCTGAAGCAAGGTCCTGATGGATCTAAGCCTGTTACTCTGGAGATGTTCATGCCAGTTTGGAGTCTGTAGTTTTTGGCTATGAAGCTTATGGTGTGAGCTCCAAGGCTGAGACCTACAAGTTCGAATTTTTTAGGGTCCAAGCCATATGTTGAGAGGGTAGAGAGCATTTCGGCGACGTGTTTGCCAATGGTCCGCATGTTACTTGCAGCTCTGAAATAGACAGTAAAATGACATGAATTTTGATGAAGAAAAATGACTTAAAGATTAGATTCTAGAAAAAGATTGTTAGATTCACGGACAATCTTCTGAAGAACCGATTGATAAATGATACATTATTTATTTCTGTAGGTAAACCGGTTTTAAAAAAAACCCTTTTAATTGTCATAAAGAAATAATAATACTTAGATATTTTAAAACTAGATGAGGTAGATGTTTTCTAACTCCTGTTAGAAAACATCTAACTTAACAGTTAACTGTCCATTATGATTCATAATGTTATCCTTAACATTATGAATCATAATGGACAGTTAACTGTTAAGTTAATCGTATCAAATCCCATTGGTGAAGGATTTTTCAGTTATTTGTTTTTGTCTGTGCTAAAATACCAATCAATCCAATCCAAATCCAATCACAATCTCTTTAATTACCTATGTATATGCCTACGTAGTGCAGCGGAAAAAAGGAAAACACGGACTGTCTTCACCATATTATGATTCATAATGTTATCCTTTTATGATTCTGCCAAAGTGGCCTTTTTAAGCCCCCAGGATATCTGCCAATATGGTATTTTCAAGGTCGACTTATGAACTTTCCTATTCATAATCAGACTTTGTTGTTCCAACTGGCTGACACTGAGGCTCATGCGTCCTCTCTGTGAGTGGGAGTGGCTGTCAATACACCACGCAAGCCTATTGTGGCGTCTTAGCCCAATGCGGGATATCATCATCATCATCATCATCATCCTAGCCTTTTCCCAACTATGTTGGGGTCGGCTTCCAGTCTAACCGGATTCAGCTGAATACCAGTATTTTACATGGAGCGACTATTAAAATATTTCTTTAAGGAAGCGCCAGGGTAGATTTTTTGAATATATATCCCGCACGGCCCCCGACGGCGCGTACGTGTTCCACGCGCGCCTCAAAGAGATATCAGCATAAATTGAAGGGGCCCCTTAGGGCCGAAGTTGGGCCGAAGCCTGCCGGGTTAGCGGGATTGTCCGAAAGGGTTACCGCTGGCCCGGAACATAAAGGGCTAAGGAAGGAACACGGGTAGGTTTTTGTCAGTAAGAGTCTGACGCTCCCTTCCACTCCACCCAGAGCGGGAGGGGTCATTTGATGATTTCCCATCCGCAAAAAAAAAGGTGGCCCGCAAAAATCAGATTGTCTTACGTTATTTTGCAATTTGCATGACAGTGTCATGTTGTATCGTAACAAGTATGCATTTACAGAATTATAACCATTAAAAGCAACCTTCTAAGATTATATGAACTTCTGGCGCTTCCCTCATAGAGAATAATTGAAAAACGCATACTCACACAGGATAAGCAACAGTCGTAAACCTATTAGTATCCAGCAAGAACACGTTATAACCCAATTTTTTATATACCACCCCAGCTGTCAACGCGAAGGGTAGTTGGGGGTGATCCAAGAACCCCCCCACATACATGACAGTGGGTTTCTTGAAGTCCACCCAAGGGTCTTTGGCTAAATCCTTCATTTGGTAGTAATTGTACTTCGTTTTTGGCCAAAAGATGTTCCCTTTGCCTTGGACTAGTATGTTCAGGTATTTTAAGTCCTCCGACGGGATGGGTAGTGGTATGTTGGTTCCAGGACCTGGAAATAGATTTATTTAATGTGATTAGAATTAATCTGGAAAAATTACATCAGCGTCATATTTGCGTGAGACACTATTGATCTTAATCTGAATAATTTTGAAGGATATTGGCTAATCCATTGCTTCATATGTTCGAAAATGTGTCTGCTCAACAACGGAAACAAAGCAATGGATGTTGTTGAACTGTCAAAATGAATGACAAAAGTCGATTAACACTGCTACTTTAACATCATCATCGTCTAAATTGACACACTATATTCGATACAGTCGAAATGTCATCATTTCATAAAATAGCTGTTCTCCGAATTTACTTCTGTCGGAAATGTTAATCGTGTTTTATCTCTGACTGTACCGTCCAGACCGCGTCAGGACTTTTTCACCCGGACTTATAGTTACTATAATTTAAACGAAATAAAGAAGATTTTTTTTAATCTAATGTGTCCCACTGATGGGCAAATGTCTCCCCCATAATTCTCCGATTTAGAAATTAAAAAACTGGCCAAGTGCGAGTCGGACTCGCACAAGAAGGGTTCCGTACCACAAGGCAAAAACGCCGAAAAAAACATGTTTGTTGTATGGGCGCCCCCCTTAAATATTTATTTTATTTTAATTTTATTATTTATTATTAAAGTTAAAATACAACTGAGTATTTTGTGAATATTTCAAGTGCCTACCTGTTGCCATTTTTGATAACGAGCAAAAAAAGGCAAAAAATCGCGTTTGTTGTATGGGAGCCCCCCTTAAATATTAATTTTATTTTGTTTTTAGTATTTGTTGTTATAGCGGCAACAGAAATACATAACTTGTGAAAATTTCAACTGTCTAGCTATCGCGGTTCTTGAGATACAGCCTGGTGACAGACAGACAGACAGACGGACAGACGGACAGACAGCGAAGTCTTAGTAATAGGGTTCCGTTTTTACCCTTTAGGTACGGAACCCTAAAAAACATTTTCAAAAACTTTTTCCACCCACCATAATATTTAACCAACAAACGTTGCCACTTCTTCAGAATCATATCTCTTCGATCCTTGAACAATTTTATCAAAAACAAATATACAGAAACAACGTTTACACACCGATCCGCATTCCCTTTTGTTATTAAACCAAATATTGTCACTACACGTCATTTTGAGGTGGCCATCGACACCATTCCACACCCAACTTGAAAGAAAGGTGACGAATGACATGACAAACCATTACAACGAAACCAAGTGAACGATTACAAAATTCCTTCTTCCAATTTGTTTAAGACTCAATCATTAAGGGAACTACAGGACCCAAACGCAAAAAACCGCAAGTTTTATAAACTGCCTAAAAGCTTATGATCGACTACAATAAACAAAACCAGAAAAATATATGATATTCTTCAGGATATAAATGCTAGATATATAGTGTTATAAAAAAACTTAATACAACTAATTTGATACGATAGAAAAAGTCATGAAGTTACCTCAAAAAACTTTCTTTTCACAATAAAAACCATACTAATATACATACAATTATTCAGATGTTTTGGCAGATTTTTCTACAAGCAACAAACTAAAGCCATCTAAAGCACCGGCTGGCGTTCAGCTGCATCCTGACTGGAAGTCGACCCCATCATAGTTGTGAAAAGGCTAGGCAGATTATTAATCTGCCTAGCCTTTTCTGATTGATTGTAATAGAAGGCGAGTCTGCTGAAAAAACCCCCTACCACTGCCTGAACTGAAAATCGAATAGAGGACCCCAAACTCTGCCGTTACGTTTACCACCACTGGACCAACGATACAGGCAGATACGATAATAATTCCAGAAGAAAATGTTTTGCGGAAAACATTCAAATTAAATCTAATGCGATCGGAAGCGATGGTAAATATAAGGTACTCACAATCAGCCAAATAACCAGCTGGATATCCTTCTAAAGCCTTCGAACTATACATACAAACAGCTTCACACACAAACATAATACATAGTAAACACACGCGAAACATTATGAAAATAAATATCAATGTTTTGTGGGTTTTTTAACGAAAACGTCGTGAAACAGGCAGAGTCGGTGCCCAAATGTTCTGAATGTCATCATAAGGACTAACGCACATTGTGTATGACTACACAACTTCAGTTGCAGCGCTGATAAAGTAACATTGTGTTGTTGATAAAAAATATATATCTAGTTTTATGTCTTTATAGACCTTAATGCCTGCAATCATAGACTACAGCGGTACAGTCAACTGCAAAAGTCGATGAATATTTTGATATATTAATTGACCAACTGCTTTAAAATTTCCTAGGCCTGTCTGGATGTCGATGCTCATCATTTTTTAGGGTTCCGTACCCAAAGGGTAAAAACGGGACCCTATTACTAAGACTTCGCTGTCTGTCCGTCTGTCTGTCACCAGGCTGTAGGTATCTCAAGAACCGCGATAGCTAGACAGTTGAAATTTTCACAAATTATGTATTTCAGTTGCCGCTATAACAACAAACACTAAAAACAAAATAAAATGGATATTTAAGGGGGGGCTCCCATACAACAAACGTGTTTTATTTTCGGCGTTTTTGCCTTGTGGTACGGAACCCTTCGTGTGCGAGTCCGACTCGCACTTGGCCAGTTTTTTTTTGTTAGCCTATTTTTTTGTTAGCCTATTTTGTGTATAAAAAACAGCTGCAGCAACAACTTCTTTCTTATATCTATGATGCCCATCTACAGGCACCTACTGCTTTTGCACACATTCTGGCTATTCAAACTACTGGATTTATTGCTCACATAAACAAATGAACCTCCACATCAAAATTAAATACCTAAGGTCCAGTTTTGGAACTAGGTGACGGTGACGATACGCCATTAAAATTAAATTACACTACATAATATTCAATAATATGTATAGGAAGTAATTGCTGTATACTGGAAAAAGTAATAAATCATAATTACTTATAATGTGACCTTGGCAATTAATTGATGTTATGATTTTGACGGGCCAAAGGGCTGTAAGTCAGCCAGCATACCTACTTCCTGGATTTCATTACTGTCGGTAGATCGTTAAGTTCCCAGCTAACAGTCCTGGGCCTGCAGTCTCGACAAAGATAGCGATCGCTTTACGACAAAATTCGGTCGCAAAGCTATAACGGTGCGGATTTAAGGTGGACGTGAGCCGGACGCGACCCGCCGGTATTAGCTACCAACTTAAATCCGCATCGTTATAGCTTTGCGACCGAATTTTGTCGTAAAGCGATCGCTATCTTTGTCGAGACTGCAGGCCCTGGACAGTAACAGTCTGAACAGTCCTAGCGCCAATTTCTCGAACGAAAATTGTCGCAAAATTATTGTGACAAATTGTCAAGCGCGCTTAAACTGCTGCCTGCTATTGGCTGTTGATAAATCACTCAACCAATCACAACAGTGGGCTTAGCTTATATTTTATGCCACGGAATGAGCTAATTATAGGTAAGTTTCGTGCAGAGACGAGAGAAGAAATAAAGAGAGGCACATTTTTAAATGATCCACTGTCTTTTTTACACTGGAAATGAATGGTTTGACCGTCCAAACTGAAGTTGTCAAGTAATAGGAACCATGATTTACCAAAATATACATAATCATGAGTTTGATGAATAATGATAAAATGTTGTTTAATAAAAAATTTGTATGATAGTCTGGATGTGGAAGGCGGAAGACAGGGTGTTGTGGAGTAACCTTGTAGAGGCCTATGTCCAGCAGTGGACTGCAATAGGGTGAGTTGATTGATGAAAGAAAGAAAGAAAGAAAAGAAAGAGAAAATACGTTTATTTGCGGCAAACATGACGCTTAATAATAAAAAAAAAACAAAATAACAATTTAGGAGAACTATGCGTCACATCTATTGAATTAAAACGACGACGAACAACATGACGCTAAAATGAATTTCATCTGGTGAATGAAAATGAATGATAGTCTGAATGGCGGTTACAAGATCGACTCCTGAGGTTGGGGTCCTGCGATCGATTCCCGGGTCGGGCAAAGTGATTTTGGGTTCTTCCATTAGGAATTTCCTAATATCTCTACGGTCGTGTCGGATTGTCGTCCCATCGGACTATGAGAGTGAGGGCACAGAGAGTACCCGTGACTGCGCACACACTTGGGCTGAAAATCGGTCTGGAGGCCTATTTTAATTGGTACCTAATGAAACCAAATGGTCTGATCTATCGATTGTATTATAAAAATCTTAAATTCACTATCAGACACATACAGCCTACAGCACAGGTCGATCGATCAGGTTAAGCTACGCTTGCCGTGGTTAGTCTGTGGATGGGTGACCATCTTATATAACGAGACCCTTCCGTGCCTCGGAAAGCACGTTAAGCCGTTGGTCCCAGCTGTCATTCGCGGATCTTTGACATTCGTTACGGATAGTCAGAGGCCCGAAAGTCTGACAACCAGTCTTACCAAGGGCTGTATTACCCAGTAACTGGGTTGTTTAGGTCAGGTAGGCAGTCGCTCCATGTTAAGTACTGGTATTCAGCTGCATCCGGTTAGACTGGAAGCCGACCCCAACATAGTTGGAAAAAGGCTAGGCAGATGATGATTTAAGTCGGTAAATCACAAAAATCTGTACGGAGACGAAGTTTGATGATGATGATTAAAGGACTCCCTTTTAAAAAAGTAGTTTCGAGTTCTACATATTATTTATTTTTACAATACATAAAACGTAGACCGGTAAATTATTTTAGGTATCAGTAAATAATTTAAAGTTACTTAGTGAGCGCAATTTGATGTATCTGCAATCACACAGATTTTTTTTGTCATAATTTTCGGTATCATTTTTGTAATCAGTTACATTGGAAGCTATATTTAATAGGTTTGTATAGTTGGGTTGCTCTATTAAACAACAGAGAATACACAATGACCTCTAGCTATGTATAGAACTAGGAGCGTCCTGCGGTTTCACCCGCATAAGTGTCGATCCCGTGGGAATATCGCCGCAAAATTTTATCGAAATCCGTTCAGTGGTTTAGGCGTGAAAATGTAACATACAGACAGACAAAGTTACTTTCGAATTTATAATATAAGTATGGATGTACAGTCAGCAAAATTTTATCGAAATCCGTTCAGTGGTTTAGGCGTGAAAATGTAACATACAGACAGACAGAGTTACTTTCGAATTTATAATATTAGTGTGATGTACAGTCAACCATCTAACTATCCATTCAGCGTGCATATACACGAGCTACACGCGTCAACGATAGAGGCTGCTACTGCAGTCTTCGTAGTAGTCGTGATCACGTACCATCTGGTGGACTGCCGGCTTGAGCGGTGATCACCTACCATCTGGTGGACAGCCGGTTTGAGTGGTGATCACGTACCATCAAGTGGACTGCCGGCTTGAGTGGTGATCACGTACCATCTGGTGGACTGCCGGCTTGAGTGGTGATCACGTACCATCTGGTGGACAGACGGCTTGAGTGGTGATCACGTACCATCTGGCGGACTGCCGGCTTGAGTGGTGATCACGTACCATCTGGTGGACTGCCGGCCTGAGTGGTGATCACGTACCATCAGGTGGACTGCTGGCTTGAGTGGTGATCACGTACCATCAGGTGGACGGCCGGCTTGAGTGGTGATCACGTACCATCTGGTAGAATGCCGGCTTGAGTGGTGATCACGTACCATCTGGTGGAATGCCGGCTTTAGTGGTGATCACGGTCCATCAGGTGGTCTGCCAACTTGATTGCCATCAAAAATACAGGATGGCCAGAACATCGACGCGTAAGCTGTTACCATGGATTCTTTTCATGATTCTGAACCCCCAAGCGTTGAATTTTTTACCCGACTGCGCCAGAAGGAGGGTTATGTTTTTCGAGTCTTTGGCACGCTCTGTCTAAACGGCTTGATCAATTTAAGCTTGAGAGGTGCCGTTAGATTCGTCTTAATTGTGAGAGTAACACTGGGTATATCAACATTTAAAAAAAATTAAAGTGGCCGATTTTTGGCGCCATATTGTCTTCAAACATTTTTTTTTCTAAAAGTCTATCGAGTGGTATCAGAATAAAAGGTTATACATATAAGGTGATTACAAAAATATATACAACTTATATGGTTAAAAGTAATTCGAAGGGTCAAATCGTAAAAAAACACGAACCAAGACCTAAATCGTCTGCGAAATCTTTCACATTTGCAAACTAACAAGCTTGAAATTAAAAACCCGACTGCGGTAAAAAATTTAAGTTAAAAAAACTAAAGGCTAAAAAAGAAAGTTGGAAGCAGCCGTGACCCATACCATTTTCATTATTATTTTCAAATTCAAATGGGCCCCCCCGCCTGCTTCCAACTTTGATTTTATTTAAAATGGGCTTGTATTTAACTTTTCAGTTTTTTTTATTAACTTAAGTTTACCTATTTAAAAAAATAACTATCCCATACACTTTTACCGTGTAGGTATCCCTTTTCTATGAAAAAGCAGTTTTTTTATAACCAACGAAAAATTTCTACTTTTGGAGGTAAAGTTTAGAATCATGTGCTGAATTTTATAGTTACAGCTTGGGCGTTCGTGCCAACTGCATTCGTGCCAACCTGTACAAACTTAAAAAAAAATACTTACAATCATCCATGTCTTCAAGATCATCACACAGACCGCTTACTATTAATAATAATACAATATTAATTTCAAATACCACACCAGCCATGATCGATTGATTCCCGAACTAAGTTTACAAAAGCTGTTTATTTTGTAGAACGTCTAACAGTGCTCAGTATCGATGATGTATGAAAATTACTTATCTATGAATTGCATTATTTACATCGTTCTTTTTATAACAGGGTTGTGTCCCCAATAAACTTTTATTAAGTACAGACGCCAGCACATCAAGCTATAGGTACTACAATCTGTCAAATGTCTTGAATAGATGTTCAAAGTTGATTGGAAAAATTTGACAGTTTCGGGTAGCTTGGTGTACTGGCGTCTGTACATGTCAAGCCTGATGACATTCCCATCGAGAAAAATGAAGAACTTTCCATACAAACAACATTCATCTACATATTTAACCTTTATAATAATATGAGATAAATTTTAAAAATCCTTTCTCAGTGATCCTTGACTTTCGTTATATGCGGAACTCTTGTACAAAATTTCACGCTTCTAGGCTTCTTAGACAATGTAGAAGGCTTTCCTTGGAGTTTCCCTGCGTGATCGAATCAGAAATGAAGAGATCCGCAGGAGAACCAAGGTAACCGACATAGCGCGAAGAATGTCAAACTTAAGTGGCAGTGGGCAGGGCACATTCCTCGCAGAACAGATGGCCAATGGGGCCGAAAAGTTTTGGAGTGGCGACCGCGTACCGGAAGACGCAGCGCTGGAAGGTCTCAAACAAGGTGGACCGACGACCTTGTGAAAACTACGGTCTGTGCTTCCCGCATCCAACGAGTTCCTGTGGGAACCCGTTGGATGCGGGAAGCACCACAGAACTTGGCTAAGTGGAGGTGCTTGGGGGAGGCCTATATCCAGCAGTGGACGTCATTCATCTGAAACGGTGATTATAATGATGAGGCTTCTGGCTAGACTCAGCGGTTTAGGTGTGCGTTGTCTGTCTGTCAATGAGTGAATGAACCTACGAATTTATTAGATTCTCAACTCTACTTGGACACAAAAACACCCCCTAAATCCAAAATGTCTGTGTTGTCTTTCTTGATTTATAACGGATAAACTAAATACTAATTTTTACAATTTAAAACTCTTCGTTTGTAAGGCACAATGGGCAATAGGAATGTATGAAGAAGTAAAATTGGTTATGGATTGCGATAAATAATAATAATATTCTTATATATATCTATTCTATATTTATTTTTTATTTATTTTTAATCACCTATTTCAGTGTGAATTTAGCAATATTGACATATTAAATGTAAAAAAAACAACGAATATATCGTTAACAGTTATTTACAACGTTGCCAACTTTTTGATTGCACAAGAATACACCCACAAATACACCATAATATACTCTGTATGTCAGATCGACTTCTGCAGTTTTGGTCTACCTACCCTCATTGGAAAAAACGCCATGCTGCCTCTACAGTTACTTCTTCATAGGAAGTGAAGTCAGGTTACAGTTGCTGCTTCCATTCAGCCAGAAGGAAGCTGCAGCCCTGACATATATTGCCACGATCTATTCAGTCTCGATAAAACATTCCCGCATTGTGTACAACAGCCCGCATGTTTGAATACATTCTCCAAATTACTGGCTCGTTCAAACTACATTTTCCCCTATATCCTTTTGGTAGTCCACATATAACATACCTACGTTTCTTTCTTTAGTTCACACTTTCACTTATGCATGCAATTGATTAATCTGATATTGCAGATGTCTATTTGCACTGGTGACCATTTCTAAATTTTTATTTTGGTTCTTAGAATTTAGTGTAAGTAATGGTTGTTTTGTGTGGGCGCCTGGTGATTTTCTTTTAAATTTCACCCAAAGTCGACTCGTTGCCATCTAGTCTTAATAGGCACCTGAAAAATAAGTTTTATTTTTGAAATTGGCAAGCAGTCAAGTAAGAGATAACTAGGGCCCTTGCGCCGTCTGTGTGGTGCCGGGACTTAAAGAATACCACCACCCCTTAATTCCCGTGGGTGTCGTAAAAGGCGACTAAGGATCGTACCGGAGAATGGGCAGCAGCGTTCTCTATGTATTCCACCACCATACCATACTGCGATCGCCAACCCGCCTGCCAAGCGTGGCGATTATGGCAAACCCTCCCAAAATGGGGGGAGGCCTATGTCCAGCAGTGGACGTCTATCGGCTGAAACGACGAGGGCCCTTGCAGACAAAATAATAATAACTAACATATAACGTAATACTGCCTGCGCCAGTAATTCCCGGGTAATAAAGGGTAGGCGGAGATGTACATATCTATACAGCCGACCTTACAAAACGTACAAAAAAAATCAAAAAGAAAATAACCAAAAGTCGTACCAAAAAGTCTCATGCATCAAGATCAAAATATTGTAGTAATTGTTTTCATATTTTTTTACATTACGCGTCGGGGATTTCATTTTTGAACAGGGGATTTAATTTAAAGTAAAAAAGTGTTGTTATGATTTCATTCCCTAACGGGATGCAGCAGAATACCAGCGTCAGGTATTGTACCTGGCATAATATGCTGAGCTGGACTCCCATATGGTGCAACCATGAGACACACACCGCCCAGGTAGTGATCGACCGGTATAGATATACAACATGAGCTAGGTGTCTATGGGTCAATTTATCTTTTTAATCTTTGTTTTTTTTTCTTTCACCTGTTTAATGTTTTTTAATACCTGTATTGTGTATTTTGTTGCACTAAATAAACGTTTTATCTATCTATCTATCTATCTATCAATTCTGGAGGCCTTATACGTTCAGTAGTGGACTGCTATAAGCTGACGTTGATGTGATAGTACCGATATGGATAGTACGAAACTGGATCGAGTAAGTGAATGTAATCTTATATCTACGATCAACGATTTAGTACCGTTTATTGTAAAAGTTCAAGGTTGTTGAAGTGTTTATGAAGCTTTCGAAATGGACTAAGTTTGTTGTTTCCTATAAAGTAAGTATTAATGAGGGGCCTGTGGCTAAATAATAATTAACAGCCGATAGAGCAGGTTAAGCTACGCTTGCCGCGGTTGTTATGTGGATGGGTGACCATCTTTATATATCGCGACCGCTCCGTGCCTCGGAAAGCACGTTAAGCCGTTGGTCCTTGCTGTCATTCGTGGATCTTTGACAGTGTTACGGGTAGTGAGAAGCCCGAAAGTCTGACAACCAGTCTTATCAGGGGGTATCGTATTACTCAGTAATTGGTCAGATAGGTAGTCGCTCCTTGTAAAGTACTGGTATTCAGCTGGTTAGACTGGAAGCCGACCCAAACATAGTTGGGAAAAGGCTAGGCAGATGATGATGGTTTCCTATAAAGTAATTTAAGAGTGTGGAGAAGAAGAACTTAGCATAATCAGCCATAACGTTCAATTGCTGGGACACAGGCCTCCTCTCAGTGAGAGGAAGTGGGCCGTAATCTACCACGCGGGCCTAGTGCGGGTTGGTGTATGTCACATGTCTTCGAATTTTTGGTTCTAGAACATGCGGCGTTTCCTCACGATGTTTTCCTTCACCATTTTTGAGAGCAGTGGTGATGAAATAAATACACAAAGTAAAGCGCCTGTCTGGGTTCGAATCTACGACCTACAACTCGTAAGCCGGGGTCGTTACCACTGGGTCACGACTGCTCTTCTGAGAAGAAGTATCTACTTAGTTTATACGATTGTAATTTATGTCTCTTTATGTTAACAAATAACAGTGAATTTAGAAACTTCTAGCGCGTCAACATTCTTTGTGACCAGTTTTCTAAACGAATTTATGTGCGAATAAAATAATTTTGAAATGAATGTCAAAATGTAGTACTTACTTATAGTTGAAAGTAGGCTAGAATAGAATTTAATGCTTCTAAGGGACCTACATGACCTAAAGCGCGGTCACTGTCGGACTGCATGGAAAAGAAAGAGAAGCTCGATTCCACAACGCTGTAGTGTAGTATGTAGCTTTTAGATTAATCTGACAATCATACTATTTATATATATATATATATATATTTATTATAATCATTTTTTATTTGTATAACATAGGTAGTTAATACAGTTCTTAAATTAAAGTTCAGAGCTCGCTATGTTAGGTATGCCAAGAGGCGTACAAATATGGTTGCATGCTAAATAAAAACGATATGGAATAATTTCTACAGTCGATGCATAAATAAATAATCATAAATTACAATTAGTCACAATATTCAATTAAAATTTGTTTCTCCAGTCAAATAAATAAATAAGTGTACATTAATTTATGATGCAGAAATTCATCAGTCGTATAATAACATTTTTCAATTAATAACAGTTTTTTTTTTTTTATTGTGTAACATTCAAATTTTTTATGACATCGGGTAATTTATTGTAAATGCGCGGTGCCATACCTAGAACGCTCTTTCTCACTAAGGCAGTCTTACAGCGAAGAGTTTGCGTATTGGTTACGAATCGCAACATCTCGTAACGTTGACACTTTTTCGAATAACCTCATGTTTGTTTTGACGAAAACGCTAATTTCAAAAATATATAATGAGGGTAAGGTAAGTATTTTCAGCGATTTAAAGAATGGTACACAGCTAACATCAGTTTTCAGACCACACATTGACAAAAAATTAGAATGATTGTATACATACAATCATTCTGATTTTTTGTCATTAAAAACCATGCTAATATACATATTAGCATGGTTTTTATTTGTAAAAAGAAAGTTTTTAGAGGTATCTTCATGATTTTTTATATCGTATCAAATTATTTGTATTATGTTTTCAACTACCTAGCATATATCCTAAAGAATATCATATATTTTTCTGATTATGTTTACTGTAGTCGATCATTATATATTTTTATTGTTTCTAAAACTTGCGTTTTTTGTGTTTAGGTCTTGTAAGCCCCTTAAGTATTCCCGGAGAAGTAGTGGCCCAGTGGTAAAGCCTTGACTTACGAGTTGCAGGTTGTAGCTTCGAACCCAGACAGGCGCTTTACTTTGAATAAATTATTTCATCACCACTGCTCTCAAAATGGTGAAGGAAAACATCGTGAGGAAACCGGCATGTCCTAGAATAAAAAAAATCGAAGTCATGTGACATCCACCAACCCGCATTGGGCCAGCGTGGTGGATAAAGGCCCACTCCCTCTCACCGAGAGGAGGCCTGTATCCCAGTAGTGGATACATTACAAGCTAATTGTGTAACGTCTAAAATCCTTGAAAAACTAGTTAACAAGCGCCTTGTCAGCTTTCTAGAAAAAAACTCTTTACTCTCGGAGCGGCAGTTTGGCTTTCGGCGAGGGAAATCTACTGAGCAAGCTGTGAGTCTACTGACTGGCATTATCTCTTCAAACATCGACAAGGGCCACCGTACAGCTGCTGTTTTCCTAGACCTCGCCAAAGCCTTTGACACGGTCTCAATTCCCACACTGCTAAAAAAACTCGAATCCTTTGGTGTCAGAGGCTTGTCCTTAGATTGGTCAGGAGTTACTTGTCTGGTCGACATCAGCTTGTTAAAATTGGGGATAGTGTCAGCAGGAGTCTTCCGGTTGCCTTCGGCGTGCCGCAGGGAAGTATATTGGGACCCACCCTCTTCATTATGTACATGAACGACATACTGAGGCTAAACATTAAACACTCGGAAGTAGTCTGCTACGCTGATGATACAGCTGTCATTTTTCATGGAACTACTTGGCAAGAGGCTCTGGAGGCGGCTGAAAGAGGGATGAGCATCATATTGACATGGCTAGAACAAAATCTTCTAACACTTAACCTCCAAAAAACTAATTTCTTGACCTTTCACGTCACTCGATCTAGCAGACCAAGCATCGATTCCCTAAAAATACACAACGACAAATGCAATGTTCTAACAGCAGCACCCGTGTCCACTACCGATTGCAGCTGTAATGCCATTGACAGAGTAGAAAGGACAAAATTTCTAGGCGTCATAATTGATCAGAACCTGTCCTTCAAAGCACAAATTCAAACACTTGCGAAAAAGACTCGCAAATTCATTTACGTAGCGAAACTCTTACGAGCCAGTGCTCTCAAAAACATATGTATACAGGTTTAAATCTCCCTATGCCAATCTGTCCTGCAATACTGTATAAGTGTCTGGGGCAGCGCCGCCAAGACGTGCATGCTGGAGTTGGAGCGGGCCCAGCGTGCCGTCCTCAAGGTGCTTCTGGGAAAGCCGCGTCGTTTCTCCACAGACGAACTTTATAAGGAATCTGGAGTTTTACGCGTGCGGCAACTGTTCATCCTAGGGTCACTACTAAACCTATTGAAATGCAACAGAAATCGCTCTAGCTGCAGCAAGAGGGGAAGGAAAATACCCGAACGAATTCCACTTCCAAAAACAAAAACCCTCTTCGCGACCCGGTTTTCGTCATTTTTACACATACGAGTGTTCAATGCTATAAGCAAAACTTTTACTGTACCGGAAATCTACTCTGAAGCGAAAACTAAACTTAAGGAATGGTTACAGGACCGGAGTTGTGACGAAACAGAAAGTTTACGTTGCTGCTCAAGTTAATACCCACCACACTCCCTGATAACATACACATCTACACACACATTACACTCCACATTTACTCACCTCAACTGTTTTTGTATGTCTATTCTGGCTTCTTTTTTACACACATTTTTGTTATTAGCTCATTATAAAATTATAAATTAAAATTTAATTGTAAATCATAAATAGTTTATTGTCATGAAATCATCAATACCAATCTTGCCCTAGCAGAACTGATTAAAGTAGTAACTTTGTATAGTGTTTGGGTCACCAAGATACAGGCTGTGCCTAGTTTGGCACCCGCTGTTAAATCGATCTAAGTTCTCTTGGTTAGTAGAACTGCATGCTAAAACTTGTATGATTGTAAACATGTGTAAGTTTTAATAAATGAATTTGAATTTGAATAATTATGTTATTAAGTTTTCCCCAAATTTTCCTCTTCATCTTCAACAGTTCCTTCCTCTAGCCAGGCTATTATAATCTGTCCATCCATCTTTTTTTATGTGCCACTTTTTTAACCCACTTTTTACCCGACTACGGCGAACCAAAAAGGAGGGTTATGAGTTTGACCGGTATGTATGTATGTATGTTCATCTGTTCCCTCATAACTTCAAAAGTACTCATAATAGTTTGACAAATGAGGTATAGTTAGAAGTGTCTTGACTGTCCGCTAGTCTATGTGACGTCACACTAAATTCAATATGGCGCCCTCTAGAGGACATAAAGTAATGAATTTAAAAATAAATGTTTTGGAGTAGTTGCCTTTTCAAATCATCAAATATAAGGGCTTAATTTAATTAGCACATTTAAAAAATATAAATATTACTGAAGTAAGCCCGAATACTCTCTGTCTGTGTGGTGCCGGACTTAAAGAATACCACCACCCCTTACTTCCCGTGGGTGTCGTAAAAGGCGACTAAGGATCGTACCGGAGAATGGGCAGCAGCGTTCTCTATGTATTCCACCACCATACCATACTGCGATCGCCAACCCGCCTGCCAAGCGTGGCGATTATGGGAAACCCTCCCAAAATTGGGGGAGGCCTGTGTCCAGCAGTGGACGTCTATCGGCTGAAACAACAACAACAGCAAGCCCGAAAATAATTAAATTAAAAAAGCTTAAAAACTAAAACCCGACTACTGAAAAGGATGAAACAAGAAAGTACCTTCCCGTGGTCGCATTATGCTAACATAACTTTTATGTATGTTACTACAGCGCCACGACCCGGGAAGGTACTTTCTTTCTTTCCTTTTCAACAGTCAGGTTTTAGTTTTTTATACGTTGATGCTTCTGTATTTGCTGAAAGCCTCACAAAAACCTTAAGGGGCTTACTTGACCTGAAGCGCGGTCACTGTCGGACTGCATAGAAAAGAAAGAGAAACGCGATGACACAACGCTGGGTAATTTATTGCAAAATATGAAGTAAAAAATCTATTCTTCTCCTATCCAGCCTATCCTACTCTCCTAATACAAGCAATTCCTTGCTTAAAAGGCGATCTCCAAAAAAAAATATGTATCTATTATTTGTACAAAAAAATTAAAACAGTAGTATTTTAATAAGTTGCTGTAGGATAATCTGATAAAAAATGTATGACATGTATATTCTAATATGGTATTTATTGTTAAAAGAAAGTTTTTAGAGGTATCTTCATAGATAAAAATACTAAATGTGGTATCTTCATGATTTTTTCTATCTTATCAAATTATGTTTTCAACACACTATCTACCTAGCATATATCCTGAAGAATATCATATATTTTTCTGATTTTGTTTACTGTGGTCGATCCTATTATATACAACATGTCCCAAAATTCAACGATAAGCCAGCACCGGAGGATAGACCTGCCCATGACTACTCGGGGAAAAAAAGAAAAAAAATATATATCTCTTTTTTTTTGAAGTTATAAAAAAAAAGAAGAAATTCTTAAAAAAGTGAGACCTTTTATGATATTTTTCACTACCATGACCACACTTTTTTAAATATTTCTGTTATTTTTTTTTATAGGCAACCTGAATAGCACTGCTATCTACCACAATTCTTAAAAAATCCAGAATACCTCTAGTTTTTTCACGTAAATTAATGAAACTTAATTTATTCCCTAAATTTTTTGAAGATTTTTACTTTTAATCAACTTTAACTCATCGTGGTGTAAAAAAAAAGTATGAACACTACTATGGCAAGTTTTTTTATAAATTGACGCAACTAATCAAGATTCCAAAATGGTATAATACTCTAGGCAAACAAGTTAAAAAAAAAAATGTTCCTATTATTTCTAAACAGGGGCCAAATGACGGTCTGGTAATAAAAAGTATTAGTTCTTGGAAAATGTTTAATATTTAAATAAATGGTCAAACAATTTCTCATGTAATTTATTAACATTATAACCAATGTTCAAATTGTTTGCCACCAGCAATAATACATGCACGACATCGCCTTAAAAATGACCGTTTTATTTGTCTTGCATATCTTCTGCGATTAATATGATCCGCAGCCTGACTGATATTTCGACGAAGCTCGTCCAATGACGCAATGGGTTTTGAGTAGACCCTGTCTTTAAGACAACCCCAATAGAAGAAGTCCAGGGGGTTCAAATCGGGTGAACGAGGTGGCCATAAGATAGGACCAAGTCGCCCGATCCAACGCCCTGGATACTCTTGATTTAAATATTCTCGCACAGGGCGGGCATAGTGTGCTGGGCAACCATCATTTTGGAGCCACATGTTTTGGAGATCATTTAAGGGCACGTCGTCTAGCAATTCTTGCAAGTCATTTTGTAAAAAGTTTAAATAACTATTGCCATCTAAGTTTCCTTGTAACTCAAAGGGCCCAATTACTTTTCCATTTAATATCGCCGGTCCATAAGTTAACCTTGAATTGATATTGGGATCTGTCTTGTCTCATCAAGTGCGGATTTTCATTGCTCCAACTATGTAGGTTGTGTAGATTTAAATATCCATCTTTCTTGCATGTTGTTTCATCCGACCATAGAATTTTGTCCAGGAATTGGGGATCTTCCCTGTGCCTTTGCAGCATCACACGGCAAAATGTGACTCTTAATGGATAGTCCCGCGGTAACAACGTCTGCACACGCCTGTAATGATATGGGTGAAGCTTGTGACGTTGTAAAATTCGATGTGCAGAACTTTTCGGGATTCCTGTAGCTTCTTCTATGGCGCGTACCGAAGTAGTCGAATCATTTTCTATCTCATTGAGAACTTCTTCATCACGATCCGAACTAGGTCTTCCAGCGTTTCTCCTACTGGATGGCATACGACCCTCCGAAAACGCTTGATGCACATTAATAAACACTCGATAATCAGGATATCTTTGAGCATTTGGGTACCTTTCTCGATACAGTCTGCTAGCAGCGTTAGCATTGCATCGGGTTTCTCCATAGATGAGGTGCATATTTGCGTATTCCTGTGGTGTGTATGGTTGCGGCATGTTGATCGTTAAACAGTCCAAAATGCGCCAGAACTCCAAATCACAAAACTCACAATCGTAGTCACAAAACACACAATCGTAGTCCAAGATAATGCCAGGTCAGTTCAGTTTGCAGATCGATTCCAGTCCAAAAAGCCAAGCCAAAAGTCGTTAGTACGTACGAGAGCCACGTCAGTTGAATACGGAACGGTGCGCAGTAAACAAAGGAGCAGAGCGTACTGAACTGACTTGCTCTGAGAATAATAACAGCTTCTCTACCTGCCCTGTTGTTGTCTCTTTTTAACGTAAATATCTCTGTCTATCTATCTCTCTCTAACTTCTAAGGTATGTATGCCCCATTCAAATTCCTAGAAATTGTAACAAGAACCCACTACCTGCCCTGTTGTTGTCTCTTTTTAACGTAAATATCTCTATCTATCTATCTCTCTCTAACTTCTAAGGTATGTATGCCCCACTCAAATTCCTAGAAATTGTAACAAGAACCCATTTTGGGCACGCAGTGAAAGTGATTACTGTCAACTATAATTTAAGGAATTTGGTTCTTGTTTTGAACTAGTATGGATATAATTTTTTTGTGGTTGATTTTCCTAGAGTATTATACCATTTTGGAATCTTGATTAGTTGCGTCAATTTATAAAAAAACTTGCCATAGTAGTGTTCATACTTTTTTTTTACACCACGATGAGTTAAAGTTGATTAAAAGTAAAAATCTTCAAAAAATTTAGGGAATAAATTAAGTTTCATTAATTTACGTGAAAAAACTAGAGGTATTCTGGATTTTTTAAGAATTGTGGTAGATAGCAGTGCTATTCAGGTTGCCTATAAAAAAAAATAACAGAAATATTTAAAAAAGTGTGGTCATGGTAGTGAAAAATATCATAAAAGGTCTCACTTTTTTAAGAATTTCTTCTTTTTTTTTATAACTTCAAAAAAAAAGAGATATATATTTTTTTTCTTTTTTTCCCCGAGTAGTCATGGGCAGGTCTATCCTCCGGTGCTGGCTTATCGTTGAATTTTGGGACATGTTGTATATACTTTTATTGTTTCTAAAACTTGCGTTTTGTATAGGTCCTGTAAGAACTTTCTCCTATCCTACTCTCCTAATACAAGCAATTCCTTGCTTAAAAGGAGATCTCCAAAAAAAAAAATGTACTTATCTATTATTTGTACAAAAAAATTAAAACAGTAGTATTTTAATAAGTTGCTGTAGGATAATCTGATAAAAAATGTATGACATGTATATTCTAATATGGTATTTATTGTTAAAAGAAAGTTTTTAGAGGTATCTTCATAGATAAAAATACTAAATGTGGTATCTTCATGATTTTTTCTATCTTATCAAATTATGTTTTCAACACACTATCTACCTAGCATATATCCTGAAGAATATCATATATTTTTCTGATTTTGTTTACTGTGGTCGATCCTATTATATATATACTTTTATTGTTTCTAAAACTTGCGTTTTGTATAGGTCCTGTAAGAACTTTCTCCTATCCTACTCTCCTAATACAAGCAATTCCTTGCTTAAAAGGAGATCTCCAAAAAAAAAAATGTACTTATCTATTATTTGTACAAAAAAATTAAAACAGTAGTATTTTAATAAGATGCTTGTAATAAAAAAATCAGAATGATTGTATGTATATTAGTATGGTTTTTATTGTAAAAAGAAAGTTTATAAAGAAATCTTCATGATTTTTTCTATCGTAGGTATTAGTTGTATTATGTTTTCAACACACTATCTACCTAGCATATATCCTGAAGAATATCATATATTTTTCTGATTTTGTTTACTGTAGTCGATCCTATTATATACTTTTATTGATTCCAAAACTTGCGTTTTTTGCGTTTAGGTCCTGTAAGAACTTTTATTCAATCATTAAGTTGCTTTACCTAAATTACTCAATAGGAAACAACCCTAGTTGAAGTGACATCAGCCGAAAGACATCCACTGCGGGACATAGGCCTCCCCCAAGCACCTCCAATTCGGCCGGTTCTGTGCTTCTCGCATCCAACGAGTTCCTGCGGCCTTCACAAGGCCGTCGGTCCACCTTGTGGGAGGCCTTCCAAGCTTCCAACACTACGTCTTCCGGTACACGGTCGCCACTCCAGAACCTTTCGGCTCCATCGGCCATCTGTTCTGCGAGCAATGTGCCCCGCCCACTGCCACCTTCGGGCTATGTCGGTTACCTTGGTTCAGTGAATAAATACATAATGAAAATGAATCCAAATTAAATGAATGAAATACATGTGAAAGTATAATAATTATACTTTCACGAGACGAGCGTTTTCAGAGACGGAATTAAAGTTTTAAGTAGGTAAATCTGTGAGGTACAGACAGCATCAAAAGTAGTCGTACACAGGGCCGTCTTTAACCTATTGGAGGCCATGGGCACATAAGGATCACGGGGGCCCTGTATAAATAAGAGATAATAAGAGAAACACTAATATTTCATAGTGGGGGGCTAGAAACTTATTGTAAAACGCACTGCAAATCACTTATTTTGTAATTGAATCGAGTCCTAATAATGCGTAGAATAGAACGGCGGCTGCATTTTTTTTTTATGAGAGAAGGCGGGGCCCCCGAAGATCGCGGGGCCCTGAGCATTTGCCCAGAGTGCCCAATGGAAAAGAGGGGCCTGGTCGTACCAGTAAGTATCAGGCAGGTATTGCATTGCATAACAGCATAAGCAGCCCATAATGTTCTCACTGCTGGGACCCAGTCCTCCTCTTTCTGTGAGAGGGACTAGGCAGTAATCCACCACGGAAATTAAACAACACGAAATAACTATGCCGACAGAACAATAACTACCCGTTACTCTGTGGTTCTGTCTTTTTCAATGTCGAAGTAGCTCAATGTCGGACTTTTCTCCACTAATCTACATATATTCTACTAAAAGTTTGTGAGGATAAATGGATGGATGGATGGATGTTTATTACTCTTTCACGCAAAAACTACTGAACAGATTTGGATGAAATTTGGCACACAGATAGTTTATAGCCAGGATTAACACATAGGGTACTTATTATCCCGATGTTCCCACGGGATCGACACTTATGCGGGTGAAACCGCGGGCGAAGCTAGTCACACTAATATTATAAAGGCGAAAGTTTGTGAAGATGTTTGGATGTTTGTTACTCAATCACGCGTAAACCGTTGAACAGATTTGGATGAAAATTGGCACATAGATAGACCATTTCCTGTATTAACACACAGTATACTTTTATCCCGATATTCCCACGGGATCGAAACTTACGCGGGTAAAACCGCGGATAGTTGCTAGTTAGATATAATTATGCAGTTTAATTTATTGTCGTATTTGTCGTCTCTACCTTTGTATCTCTGATTTCTCGCTAATTCTCTGACTGTACAGATCTAAGTATAGTCGATATAGGCCACTACAGCTACAAAACCATAATGTCGAATCCACCACTGCGCAAGCTGCGGTTATATTGTTGTTCATAATAATTATATTTAATGTTAGCCAACCTGGCGGTCACATTAGCCTTAATGACGTTACTTTTCTTACTGTTCAATTGTTAGCATTCAATTGCCGATTTTATACTTGTCTCCCAACCCATGGGTTATTCTGACGAAAAAGTTCTCATATAGAGTCAGTTTCACGAAAGAAGTCTCGCAGACGCAGCGCCACACGCATACGACGGAATCATAAATCTTTATTTATCTAAACATCATATATTACAAGCACTGCAGTGCTATTCTGTAAAAATATCACCGTGATAACTTACGTGAAGTGAGCTTAAAGTGCGCTATCATTCCACCTGATGAAAGTGATTGACACTATTGACAGCTCATTTCACGGTGAGATTTTTACAGAATAGCAATACAGCCGGTCGATTCTGTAAAAATCTCACCGTGAAAACTTAGGTGAAGCGAGTTTGTTTTTTCTAGGAATTGACACTATTGACAGCTCACTTCACCTAAGTTTTCACGGTGAGATTTGTACAGAATAGCACCGCTGGTTAGTAAGATAAAGAAAGGTGTCTGAGGTAGGAGACCCAGTTGTAGGAATATTGCCAAATAAATACAAGGTGTAATTTAAATGGTGTTGGACTTGAAACGAGGCCACTGTATTCATCATTACGAACAACTTTTACTACGGGACCAAACTTGAAACCGCGAAAAAAATCAACTGTTCGCTACATTTATGTTCGCTTAAGAGCGTTTACGCCGTACGGCAAATGAATGAACCGATTTTAACGAAACTTCTTAAAAAAAAAAAAAACTCAAAGCATTTATTTCAATTAAACCTTGTACAGGCACTTTTGAATTGTCAAAATTAAATAGTCTGTCAGTTAGTCAGAAAGTTGAAGCTAGTTGCCCATTCCAAAACGTAGATCTCTATGGAGAAGAACGGGCAAGAAACTCCATGGACACTCTTTTAAATCAAGTTATTACAAAATCCTGGGTACATTATTCTTGTTGCTTCTATATGTGAGAACAATGTTAAAAAAAAAAGACAAATGAAGAAACAATTCAAAATATAAGATTAAAAATAAGCCTTGGCAGTTAAGAGATGACCAGTCTCAACCGACTGCACCCGTTCACGAACATGACGCGTGGATCAGCACCATCC
This sequence comes from Mesoligia furuncula, assembly GCA_916614155.1. Lineage (NCBI taxonomy): Eukaryota > Metazoa > Arthropoda > Insecta > Lepidoptera > Noctuidae > Mesoligia > Mesoligia furuncula. The sequence goes on from OU744808.1 coordinate 23,755,701, forward strand.
AGCTCAACCATTTTGTAGGGAACCGAATAATCCAACACACGCGCCACCATCGGTGAGACATTTAAGTGAGCATGACACGTTCTCAACTGCCATGCTCTTTCAAGTCAACAACAAAAAAAATCATAATAAACGGAAACATGGTTCTTACATTTACAAAATTTAAAAAAAAATGCTTCTAAATTATACAAAACTATAGTTTGCAATTTATTTAAGATGTGAATATAATTTACTACCAAACAGGAAGAGGTATCTAATATTGCAGTATTCAACAATTAAAACTGGATTGAATAAAATAAAAAAGTTATGTTAGTAATGTCAGAAATATTGAAAAAGAAAAAGGGAAGCACCTCTTCCAAATATTGAAATTTTAACTAGTGAGCCCAAGTGCCTGTGGAGCAGGACCAGCATTAAGCCAAGCATTTTTATCTTCGATATAATCATCCAACTTGTAATATGCTTGTCTACATAGTTTGCGTTTAATGCATGTTTTAAATTTCTTCTCATTTAATTGAAGAATATCGAATGGTATTTTATTATAACATTTACACAGTAACCCATAAAAGAAGTTTTTACTTTAGACAATCTGAAACGCGGTTGATCTAATTTGTCCCTATTTCTAGTGTTAAAATTATGCCTGTCACTTATCTTACTAAAAAGATGTAGATTTTTTCGAACATACATAATGTTTTCATATATATATTGAGAAGGAACCGTCATGATGTTAATTTCTTTAAACAGTTCTCGTAGAGAATCGCGTCTGCTGAGCTTGTAGATGGCTCTGACAGCCCTCTTTTGCAGAATGAAGATAGAATCAATATCTGCAGCCCGTCCCCACAACAAAATACCGTAAGACATGATGCTATGAAAGTAACTAAAATAGACCAGTCTCGCGGTATCCACGTCTGTTAATTGGCGAATTTTCCAAACAGCGTAAGCGGCCGAACTTAGCCGCCCTGCAAGTGATGTTAAGTGCGGACCCCAGCTTTGAGTCAAGCGCGATCCCCAGAAAAACCGTATTTTCGACGAATTCAAGTGTCTCCCTATTCAATACAACATGACATTCATTACTTCTAACATTCGGTAAAGCGAATCTAATGCATTTCGTTTTTTTCTCATTTAATACCAAATTATTCACAGTAAACCAATTATGGACCACATGCATAGCGTTATTTACGTCGTCAAGCTCCTGTGCACGTCTGCTTCCGTCTTCATACGCATAAGCAGGATACAAAGGTCTAAAAAGTTAGCAGAGAACATTTTCGAAAAATTGTGTTACAGCCACATTAGACCGATTTTAAATTTTCCATAGAAACAGAAATTTCCAGTTATCTCTTTTTAAATTAGACATTTCGAAAATGTTATCTGCTAACTTTTTAGACCTTTGTATCCTGCTTATGCGTATGAAGTTTCATTAAAATCGGTTCATTCATTTCGTAAAATAAGGACTTGAAAGTTTGTATGAAATGCCGTACGGCGTAAACACTCTTAACTCGTCAAAATGAAGGGAACAGCTTTTTTTTTTAAATGGATTTGCTTTTGACTTTAGTCTAGGTCAAAGTTGACAATGACAAAGTCGACTATAGAGTGAGCTTACCCAGAAGAAGCCTGTTCACACTTACTTTGAAGAGATTCGGATACAGCTGATTTTTTTTCAGGTTTGGTCCCATAGTAAAAGTTGTTCGTAATTATGAATATGTATATACAATGGCCTCTTTTCAGCTCCAACACCATTTAAATTACACCTTGTTTATTATTAATTAGTTCCACTTATTGCCGCGGGACTTATTTCGTGGGACGGACTGTACAAACGAGCGGCACACTTCAACGGCAGAAGCAACTGCAGCTGTTGACACTTGTTGACGGCTGCAGTATCCTCTGCCGTTGGCAACGTGCCGGTTGTGTGTATAAGCACAAAGATGTAAAACGTATCACACCACCGTACCGTACCAGATTCAATCACTAGCCTCCGAATCATTTGCCTAGCCTTTTCCCATCTATGTTGGGGTCGGCTTCCAGTCTAACCGGATGCATCTGAATACCAGTATTTTACATGTAGCGACTGCCTATCTGACCTCCACAACCCATTTACTGGGTAATACGATACCCCTTGGTAAGACTGCTTGCCAGACTTTCGGGCTTCTGACTACCCGAAATAACTGTCAAAGATCCACGAATGACAGCCGGGACCAACAGCTTAACGTGTTTTCCGAGGCACGGAGGGGTCTCGGTATGTAAAGATGGTCACCCATCCACAGACGAACCGCGGCAAGCGTAGCTTAACCTGATCGATCGACCTGCGACCTGTGCGGCTGTTATTATTTAGCCACGGACCCCACAATCACTGCCTCCGAATAAGAAATAAAAATCTGTTCATTATTTAATCGTGCTTTAAAGCTATCTTAATAAATCTTATAATAATTAGCCGTCACATACATTCGGCATTCGGGTCGAGTAGGTATTGAAGTTTTGTATGAGACAGTTGATAATTTTTTCACGATTAAGATGTTGGTCCCATAGAGAAAGTTGTTCAGTTTGATAGTCTATATCACACCCTTAAATTTGACCACACCTTTCTAATACACGCTGTATAGGCAATCATAAGGGATCAGTACTGACTCAGTTCCGGATTAGCCCCTAAGCAAATTAAGCTATTGCTTAGGGCATCACGTCTCGAGGGGCACCGTAAACAGCACCGAAAAAACATTTTCTAGCACATGGAAGACGAGGCTGTTTGAAAACCCGCGTGTCTTGTCGGCGGGAGATGTCATTGTCAATATTATACAGGGTGATTTATAATTTGAGGTATTCCTTCCAGCAACCCACAGGCATGGATTGCTTGGGGCATCAAGTAGTCTTAATCCGGCACTGGCTGACTTCACATGATCTGACCAAAATCCTTACTCATGACTGCTGGTACTCCAAGATCACTTAGAGCGGTAATACTTCCTTTAAGTCTATACATATAGTGGTCTAAGTCAGTCTATGAAATACCTACCGTTTCTTCAAGGAAATAATCGAAGTTAATGAACAATGCGTCATGTCCTCGGTTAATTGGAAATTCTTCAAGGTGACTGCTAAGACCTTTGAAAACCGATTTTCGCATCAAACTGTGAAAATTAATTATAATTTGTAATTACATGGACATGTATGGTTAAAGGACTAAAGTCACCTTGCTTGACCCTCGCAGAAAGATTCACAAGTGAATGCATCCCTTCCCGAGTCCCGAGTCATGGTAGCAGGTAGAACACCGTTGAGTTTTGTCGGTATAGAAGTCTGACATAACCCTCAAAGGAAATTATGATTGTTCTTAATCCTCTACTATTTTCTCCTGATTAATAAAATTGCGAGATCCAACACACTTGAATCGTTTTCCAGAGTTTTATTGCCTCGTTGCGTTTGTGGTGGTCGCCGTTGTTAATTCTGGCTTTCAGGACTCAAGAGTTACAGGCGTTGGTAATAGTGTGGCGGGCTTGTCCCAAAAATATAACCCTGAAATGCCGATTCTCTCCTTCCACTAGGCTCTGTCTTATACCACCTGACGCTGGTTCTAGCAGTGCATCCCGCTATCTACTTTTGGACGTGCCGCGAAATCTAATGCTTCCACTGGGGACCTACTGTGTCTTTATCTTCCATCATAGGTCATCCATGTGGCAGACCTGATCAGCCAAGTTCTAAAAACAGAGTAATGTTCTGAAGACAATTGGGTCATGAACGAGCTCACATTTTTTGCTATTATCCGTTGTTTGTATAGTTCAAGGAAAATTTATGGTACATTAGTAGATCTGAGAAGGTTCATTGTCATTTAATTATACATCTGTTGCGGACCTTTAGAAGACCTTGGATATACGCGTGGAAACACAGAACAAATTACGTATTCCAGTTAAAGTTGTCTTCGAGTAAACAGCCTACTCGAAGACTACTAATAACTGTGATTAATATGCCTTTCCCAATCAACTTACATACACAAACAGCCTTCAAAGCATACATCAAAGGAGGCGTCTCAATTTTCTCCACATCAGAAAAGGTTATGCATCCCGTTTCTTTTTTTTTAATGAGTAGCGCACGCCAACCTAGCCGAACAGCCTTCTTTTTCCATTTTATTTCCTATTTCGGTGCCTTCTCCCACCATTTGCCGAGAAAATGGCGGCTGCGCGAAGTCAGTGTTGTGTACGACCGCGACGCGTGCGCTTGCCGCGACGCGTTCTATGTTTGAAAATAACAACGAATTCTTCGAAAAAGTGTATTGTGTTCCGAATTTGATTTTAAAATCCATGTTCTTTGAAACGTAGTGTTCAAAATGCTATAGTGTGGTGCCCCGAACATCGATATTTGGATGTTTTTTTAGTAGGTATCAGTACTGGTCGTGGACAAGTGCACACTATTGTTTTCTTTGTTGACGTGCACCAGCTGTCAAAATAAACGGATTATCAAGGTGAGCTTATTGATTTCCGAAACGTTTCTTTTGTTTTTAGCACAATGTTCTGTAACGATTCCGTATATCGATAATGTAATCGATTTTTTTCGTTGTTTCACAATTCTTTCGATACAGGTTTGTCGTTTTTCGTTGATATTGCTAAACTTTTGCGTTTAATACGTCTTAACGAGGTGCCTTGGGTTAATGTGTAACAAAATGATCGTTTTAAACTTTATGCGTGGTTGTAAATTGTTGAAATATGTTTAGTGTAGGCGTTATTCTTGGTATGTTTACGAGTTTAGATCATGTGAGATGTTAATTCAGAATCAGAGGTGTTTGATGTTCTTTTAATTTGAACTCATTAAAACATTCGGGTCATGGACGCTGATGAAAATGATATTGTTACAGAAACCTTTTAAAAAGCCAGATGTTATATCACATTTAAATTTTACAAGCCCTGTCAAAACACAGATCATCATTATCATCTCGTAATTTTAAGAACGCTCTCGGTCTGATCTGTAAAAATACCTATCTCTAATTTTCCTAAATTTTTGACAAGTTTTTAACATTGGTTGTCGTTGAGATGAGATTACGATGAGACTAAACATTTTTTTACAGAAATTGGCCTTCAGGTGATGAATATTTCAAAATGTGAAAATAATAAAAAAGGTTCTGTTTTTATTTAAAAGTTCACTGGTTTCTGAATTAACAAATTGAATACTTGAAGCACGTTTGTACCTATCAAGTATCGTATTTGCACGTTCACATTTTGTTGTCGATGATTATGAAACTTTGTTAGCGGCCAATGGCCTTAGATGGATCTAGTTTAAGATTCATAATTACATTCTTATGTTGAAATCGTTTTGGACTTGCCTTGCATCAGAAATTTTTTGCACAAATCCGGTTTAGTAAGAAATATTGTCTTTCGAATGTCTACGTACCTGAATTGTTTTGCGAAAATTTAAACTTTTGAATACCTAGTGATAAATATGCAGTCGTAACCTTAGGTACTTACTGGTAAGTAGGTTAAGCACCTAACCTACCGCTTAGGTACGGTCAACATCGTAGTCGTAATAGCTTTATCACTTTGGACAAAAACTGCCACGAAATTGAACCTTCACTTTGTCTACTCTCAAAACGGTGAAAGAAAACATCGTGAGGAAACCGGCATCTCCTAGAACCGAAAATTGGAAGACATTTATTCATTACCACACATACAATTGTTTTAACAGATGATACCTAAGCTAACAAAAGTAGTCATGGATTGCTAATTGTCCAGTCCCAAGAACGGGTCTCCAAAGCACAAGTTACACAGTGACATGACAAGTGACATGTGACATCTATCAACCCGCAACATCAAAGGAGCGGGCTATAATCCACCACGCGGGTCCAGTCCGCGTGGTGGATTATAGCCCACTCACTCAGACAGAGAGGAGGCCTCTGTCCCAGCAGTGCTGATTAAGTATGAGCTATTTATTCCTTTAAAAGAGAACTTTGAACTTCACTCAAGTGACCGCACTCGATATTGTTAGTAATTAAACTGCTTTTAATTGCATTTATATGTAAACACTTATGAATGCAATGAAAGAATGAAATGTCGTTTAATGACGTGTGACTGTGCAAGGGACGATCAATCGTCGTTCAGCCGATAGACGTCCACTGCTGGACATAGGCCTCCCCCAATTTTGGGAGGGTTTGCCATAATCGCCACGCTTGGCAGGCGGGTTGGCGATCGCAGTATGATATGATGGTGGAATACATAGAGAACGCTGCTGCCCATTCTCCGGTACGATCCTTAGTCGCCTTTTACGACACCCACGGGAAGTAACGGGTGGTGCTATTCTTTAAGTCCGACACCACACAGACACGACGATCAATCGTAGGGTGGTAAAGCAATTAGCGAGGTCGACTATTACCTAACTACTCCCAGCTTACGGACGAGTAAGTTAGACAAATAAAACATGCGTCAAGTTCGTGAACGGGCGCCGTCATTAGGGACTGGTCATCTCTTTGCTGCCATGGTTTATTTTAATTTAATATTTGAATTTATTTATTTTTTCGTCTTTTCATTACGGACGCTCTTAACGTTCTGCATTGTTCTCACATGCATAATTTTTAACATGAATGATGTAAACAAGACTTTGTAACCATTTAATTTTGATTTAAAAGAGTGTCCATGGAGTTTCTTGGTCGTTCGTACAAGAATTGCCCCTTTTTTTTATTTGATGATGGGAAATCATCAAATGACCCGTCCCGCTTTGGGTGGAGCGGAAGGGAGTGTCAGACCCTTACTGACTAAAACCCACCCGTGTTCCTTCTTTAGCCCTTTACCTATGTTCCGGGGCAGCGGTAGCCCTTTCGAACAATCCCGCTAAAATTTTGAATTATCTCTCAAAATTTGAATTATCTTTGAAAATTGCCCCTCAGGTTTTACCCGCGATCTTCTGAATGTCATCCAACCATCTTTCTGTTGGTCTGCCAACACTCCTCCCACCGCCTCTCGGCAACTATTCAGTAAGGTAGCTAGGAAGGTACTCTTATTTATGCCTAAACCCAATGCCCTCATAACCACCTTTAAATTTTTCGAATAGGAGGACTCTTCAACCAATACGACATTATTTCCACAGAACGACATTACAACAACACGATATTGTAGGTACAACCAGTACAACGAGCTGTCACATTGCATAGGATTCTTCGAACATTTATATATATAGATTAGTAGGTTTGCTACTAATCTCGTGCACCCAAAAATGAAAACCAAACGTCCTCCATACCTACTCCTAAAAAGGTAGCCTTAACATCATTTACATTGTACCGTACTCCGTTAGTAGGTAGGTACATGCGGATGAATCATAGTGGATTGCAGTCAAGGCCTAAGTATTTCGCCTCTCTCCGATCAGATAAGATGAGCAGGAATTCGCTATCAGGAAGAGCTTTACAACAGTTTACTAAATATTTACTATCCTACGGCTTCTCCTGCTACTCCTGCTAGTATCAAGTACCTACTTGATACTAGTCTTGGTAAAAATTAAAATTTATTTATTTCGGACAACAGTGCCCCATATTTTGTTAGTATTACAAGCATCTTATATTCTAGTGTTAGTAACATTGATATAAAAATAGTATAATTAAAATAAAGGATGACCAGACAGGAAAAATGTTTCCTAAAATTTTTACGGAGGTTGATCAGCAACCTCCGCAAAAAATGCCTAATATTTGGTGTAGGTATAGCTCTCCGCTACAGCTCTCAGGATATAGTTGTGACCAATCCACACTCTGCATAGCAGCGAAGCAGTTTTTTGCGTATCATGGCTTGAAAGCCGTCTATGTGGGCCTCGGCAAACATTTCGGAAGCGCTACAGAAACGGGGCAGTCGCAACAACATCCTGAAAACATTATTATTTGTAAGCGCAGAACATCCAGCGATCTCTTAGTGCAGTTGACCCATGGATTGCTAGTTAAGTAACTAAAGATAGGTGGTAAAAGCTTATTTTAATTTTGGTACTGAAATAAAGGCTCCTTCAAACAGGCGGGACACACGATAAAATCGCGCGCCACACAAAGACACCGCAAGTCGCGCCATGAGAGGTGCCTTTGGCTGCGTTTCCACCAGAGATGAGCGAGGGATGTGTGTGAAACCAACCAATAACATCGCTTCATTTTTATAGCTTGAACTAAGTTAGCGTTGGTATTGGTTAGTTTGACACACATCCCTCGCTACGCATCCTCGCTCATCTCTGGTGGAAACGTAACCTTAGTGTCGCGCGCGATCATATCGCGTGTCGCACCTGTTTGTAGGAGCCTTAAAACTGTGTAACCTCGAGATATTATCATCATCATAATTTCAGCCGAAAGACGGCTACTGCTGGACATAGGCCTCCCCCAAGCACCTCCACTTCGACCGGTACTGTGCTTCCCGCATCCAACGGGTTCCTGCGGCCTTCACAAGGTCGTCGGTCCACCTAGTGGGAGGCCTTCCAACGCTACGTCTTCCGGTACGCGGTCGCCACTCCAGAACCTTTCGGCCCATCGGCCATCTGTTCTGAGAGCAATGTGCCCTGCCCACTGCCACTTAAGTTTGGCAATTATTCGGGCTATGTCGGTTACCTTGGTTCTCCTGCGGATCTCCTCATTCCTGATTCGATCACGCAGGGAAAGTCCAAGCATAGCCTTCTCCATTGCCCTTTGGGCGAGATATTATGCTTTTGTGTTTTTAAAATAACGTCACGAAAGTATTCCCTGAAGGGTTGGGCACAGGAGTACCTACTTAAAACACCCACATTTTCCCATATTAGTCCCATGAAATGAGGGTGAGCCTATTGCCATCAACCGGGCATAAATACAAACTCCCTATTATCGTCTCTCTCTTTCTATTTACTCATAACTTGACCTAAATAAATACCTGTCTGTTATAATCTCATGCACAGTGCAACTATGCTCTTGCGTGCATGATAAACTGGCCCAAAAGATACCTAACGATTTCATTCCTCGATTGTAATAATAGTTAACCAGGCCGTATTTCGGCCATGGGGCCCATCTCAACAGAGACTAGCCTTGGGCGCGGAAGATATTACAGTGCACAAGAGTGTGTGTGCATACCACTCACAGGTGCACTCCCTATTCCTTCACTCTCATATTCCGATGGGACGGCACGCAATCCGAAACCGAAAATGTCGTTTGAAAATGCCGTTTTACTACATTGTACACGCCACTTGTGAAGGCCAAAACCATAACAACAATAACATTGTTATAAAATTGGGAAGACAACATTTTTAATCACTCTATTACGTTCCCACAGTCCCACTGCTGGGACAACGGCCTACTCTCGGTGAGAGAGATTCATACCGTTGTTCAATGTTCAGTATTAAATTACCATACAATATCCAAGTTTTGTGGTACAAGTTTAGTAGTTCATAGGGTTCAAAATACACCGTGTTTTGTCAGTCGCATACCGTACGAAACTGTTTGATACTAAGATAACAGTGTTCTGTCTCCCCCAGTGGGCAGGTGTCGCGAAGAGCGCCAGATGGTCGCTCTGACCGGCGACCCGGAACGGTTGCTACCGGACAACGGTAACCGTTCGCAGTTCGTACTCACCATTCTTTGCTCTGTGAGCTTTCTTGTTTGTGGGATTGTTTGAATAATTTAACAAGTATCTACTTAAAGTTTCTAAGCTTTTTTTTTATTAATATTTTATTTTTGGTGCTTCGGCCCGACTTACGAGTTGTATGGTCGTGGGTTTGAGCCCAGGCATGCGTTTTACTTTGTGTAAATATTTTTTTCACCACTGCTCTCAAAACGGTGAAGGCAAACATCGTGAGGAAACCAGTATGTCCTAGTACCAAAAATTCGAAGACATATGACATCTACCATCCCGCGCTGTGCCCGCGTGGTAGTTTATGGCCCACTCCATTTCGCACAGAGAGGTGACCTGTTTACCAGCAGTGGGAAAATACTGATTATGATGCTTCTGTAGGTATTTTTAAAAGAGTAACCGTGGATTTTCTAGCCCCCTAAGACGACTCACTGACCGCCGGCTCGTCTCCTTAGGAAACAACCAACTGGAACCGTGCACCTAGCTTCTATCGTTTCATAAGTGCCCAATTGCCCTTGTAGGCTTATGTGTTTTTTTTTTGGTCAATACACTTGAACCATGAATCTTCTGTGGCTGCTTCGAAATAATGGCGCTGTCATAGTAAAATTCTTAGGTAAAATAAACCTACTCTAACATCCTTGTTACATAATTTAAACAATACTAAGCATCACCACTCTTGCTTCAATAACATGCAAAAACTAACACTTATGTCCATACCACGCGCAAAAAAAAAAAGCTTAAAGCCACCACAACTTAAAAACACTCAAAAAACAACAAAGATCGGTCACTAAGGAGGCGTCCATTTCGTAATTCGCCGTTCTTGTAAAGAAATCGGATGGAAACCGGTCGGTGAGCGAAAGTATTGCGCAACCATGAGATCACCACATGGTCCTACGACCATACGTAAGATATTATTACCTGGCATTTAATATCGCAAATTATTCACACATCAGTTAAACAACCGATTGATGCGGTTAATTTACGGTTTAGCGTAAAACAAAAACTCTAATATATGAGTGGAAAACGCATTAATACGGGTTAGAGTTTAATCTGTTTGTTCAATAAAAATGCTGTCCAAAAAAATGTCCATTCCAAGGTTCCAGGCAGGAAGAGATCGCAGAAAGCGATAATCGTATTATTTTTTTGTTACGTATTTTCTGGTGTACAATATAGTATACTTACATATATAAACAAATAAATAAATGCTAGACTGTGCAGTATAGAATCGCTTCTGATTATTATTTATGTTTCTCTGTTTCTATTATTTTTACAATAATTACATGTGATGTTTATACGACGTGTTACCTTACCTACTTAAACTTACCTAATCATCATATTATTTATTCAAGTACCGAAAATTCTGAGTCCACCAGCGTCTAAAGTTTTAAAAAGGTTAAGCAAAAGACCCGCCCGAGTGCGATTGTCCACCGTTGTGTATGTAAACCGATCTGCAATACGGAAGGCATCGCAGCACAGTGTATTATTTTGCCTAAGTTGCGGACATGCCAGTTTTTTTTTTCTTTTATATAGATTTAACCTTAATAAACCATTCTAAAAAAACCCCGTTTTGAAATTTCACTTCATTTAGGAGATACAAATATTTTAGTGAAAGGTCACCGACCTTCTTGAAAAAGTTTTTCGTCTGTATTTCTTGAATAAAGCAAATTTCAGTGACTTATAAGCTACCACTTAAATGTTGGTTTGAAATGTATAAATTGAAAATTTTGCAAGTCTCTAACGTAACAGGAACGAGAATAAAAAAATATTTTATCAATAAATGAAAAAAATATATATATAATTAGCTATTTTCATAATATACTTATGTAAAGTACCTTCAACTGGAGAAAATTCTAAATATGTATCTAGCGAGATCTCGGAAATATTGCGTTTCTAAGTTTTTTATTAAATTTCTATGGAAATAAGGTTGTCACAAAGTAGTAAATTTTTAAATTGATTAGTTCAATCGACTAAATCAATTATGCTAGCCAATGTTGTAAACGCTTATTTATGATATATCCTCGCTATCGGATTGAATTATGATTTCGTCAGTCGTCAGTGTAATATTATTTTCTATTCTAAATGATTATAGAGAAAATTCTCTGTTGTGACGCATAGGAGTTGAAGCACTGATTCCGATAATGGCAAAGGTTTTTCTATGTTTATGACGTGTACTAAGTGTTAATGAGGATATTTATATGGATCGGATGACTCTAATGCACGGTGAAATAAATCTAAAATTGTTGTTTTCCTGTCTAATTTCCGGGTATGGGGTTGTCGATCATAGCGCCAGTATTTATTCCTTGACTCGCCTGCTTGCTCGGACAACATACCTATAGGTAAAGTACTGGCGTCTACGATTTGACTGCCATGAATTAATATTTTATGCATCGTGACTGACATGTAAAACCAATTACTCGTATATTTCTCCGCGTACTTTGCAGCTACAGATTTACAAAAGGCATCAAATTTTGCAGCATCTATTTCTAAGCCACTCGACAGCACTACTAAAATTGTATGCAGATCATCCACTAACCATGTCTCTATGCCTAAGATATCTGCAAATGTTTTCCGATGTTGGTCTGGTAGTTCTGTTCATGCAGTGTTCCCGTCATTGGCATTGGTTGTCCCCGAATTTGGACGAACAACATCAACCAAAAGTGACATTTTGTCTCTTATTGCAGACTGTATATTAGTTATTATTATTATTGTATTTTAATTTTGATTTTCTGCACTATTTATTCAATTTAAACTGTGTAAACTATGCACGTCACTATTTAAACCGACAGTTGCTAATACCTGAGTCAAAAATAATGAATCACAATGTATTTGCATGAAGTGTGCATTGCACACAGGTTTGAGGTTTGGTGGCTGAGTGACAACCCTAACCGGAAATTTTAAAATTCAATATTTCCGAAATCCTGGGCTTGTTGCAACTGATTTTTTTTGTGGTGATTGTTACTATAGTGGTCAACATACAGGCTTAAAAAAACGCGACCGTGAAAAGAATAGCCGGAAAAAAATATTTTTCAAAATCATAGAAAAAAAAAATTCCCACTTGTGTGAGCAAGATTTTTAAAGTTTTCAAGAAATAAATGGTTTTGGTAGTGAATTTCTATAACACCTTAAAACATTTCGTGTAAAACTGAAATGAAAAAACGAGTTATGGTGTTTTTATGGTTTTTAAGGATTTTTCTCGATTTTATTTATTTCTCTTAAACTACAGTAGTTAGAGCCGGCGGAGTTTTATTATGAGTTTTGTTTGATTTTAAGCTTTCCTAAAAACATAAAACGAGCATGCCCGCAACTAAGGCAAAATACCACACTGTGCGCAGGTGCCTCACCATCCCAGAGGTCTTAGAGATCCAAATAGGTATCCAACGAAAAAAATTAATTAAAATGTTTACATAATTTAAAAGCTCACAGTCTTAAAATAATAGTAATAATTATGTACAATTATATAAAAAGGAGAGGAAATAATCAAAGGGCATCAAAAAATTCGTCCACATCGCTGTCAACAGGAAACGTGCCCAAAAGGCTGGCAGCATTGCCACGTTGTATGGCAATGCTAATTCTTTGGCTAAAACGAAAACCAGCCCTCTGATCACGTGAAGAGTCGACCAACCGCTTGGCGATGTCTCGAAATACTAAGTGAGCACTCGGGCCCCATGGCCCTAGTGTTAGTATCCAACGTGCCTGTTACTGCATCTGTATCCATTTCCTCGCAAAAATAGGTATGGTGGTAATACTTTTCTTCACGAACTCCTTTATAAAGAGCTCTACTCCTACTAAATTGGAATAGGGAACAAGATAGGAAGCTCATCTGGCGCCTTCAATTACACCATAATCGTCCCATATCCATCTACCGCTGAATTTATTTAATATTGCCCTCCATATTACAGAAGTAATTCGTAGCAAGAGTAGTAAAGTAAATAACAGCTTCAAATCAAATTGTGTTCTTCCAATCTTCTGAGTTTCTGAGAACCACGATTACCTAACATGGTCAGTTTTACTACCACTGTAACGTAATTAAACCTGTCAATGACTAATAGCGTCATTTAACAATACTAAAACGACTTTATTTCCAATAATGACATAACATATGTATGGTAACAATGTGTGGGTGTATAGGAAGCTGCCTGCAGTCCGATGACGACCTTAACACCACATAACAGCGTTATCTACAGAAGGCGCAATTATAATGAGAAAAGTTTAGAGTATGTATGTCGAAGCTCTAGACCAAGAGAAGACTAAAGAAAATACACATGATGGATAGAAAGGAGAAGAATAATTTACTCACATGAAATCTGATAGGGTAGAAGAAGTGAATACTGCGCCGATCCCAAATAAATTGAAGTAAAGGCAGATGATGATGATGATTACCAACTAATTGAAACAACCGTAATCTACAATCCGACTGAAAAACTCCATGACAATTAAAAAGTACTTGGAACTGGTTTAAGAGCGTTTACGCCGTACGGCATTTCCTACAAACTTTCAAGCCCTTGTTTTTCGAAATGAATGAATCGATTTCAATGAAACTTCATACGCATAAGCAGGGTGTAACGAAGGTCTAAAAAGTTACTTCAGAACATTTTTCGAAAAATAGTGTTGCAGCCAAATTAGATCGATTTTAAATTTTCCATAGAAACAGAGATTTCCAGTTATCTTTTTTTAAATAAGACATTAGCAATAAAGTTGACATTCTATTAATGAAATTTGACAGATTGTAGTAGCTTGATGTGCTGGCGTCTGTACCACCCACACCATTTTCATTTGATTTTCGTTTGAGGTACATCTTAAGCGTGCTGATTGATGAGACGTTGTCACTCATTGTTCTTACCTTATTTGAAGGCAGTGGATCTACTGAGTGATCTCATAATGTAAATACCGACTGTAGGTTGACAACACCCAACATTAAAAACGCTTAAGGAAATATGCGTTTCCTGTTCGACAATGTTTTTAGTGGGACTTACATAATCATTTTAAAAGTTTTGTTAAGAGTGGGTATTGAGCGGGAGAAAGTATGCTGCTGTTTTAACAATAATTACGTTAACAAAAAAAAAATTCAGTTGTTTTTAATACTTGCTGGTAATTATTAATAGTAACATAACACATACAATGTGGAGATGACAATACAATATAAACGAAAACACGTGCAATAATCCTTACTAATATTAGTAACGCTGTCTGTCTGTATGTTACCTTTTCACGCCTAAACCACTGAACGGATTTCGATAAAATTTGGCAGAGAGATAGATTGCATCCCGGGGAAGGACATAGGATAGTTTTTATCGCCATATTCCCACGGGATCGACACTTATTCGGGTGAAACCGCGGGGCGCTGCTAGAAAAATAATATAAAATAATACTATTTTACTGTCAGGCATCAAGGCCCTTATGGTGTTAGTATTACATCTTACTTAAAAACTGTATGAGTAACATGCAGGAACACTAAAGAGAAAACGACAATCACAATCACAGGAAGGTTTAACAAGCTTTCTTGCCAACATCTAGCTTGGTAAACCTCCCCATTGTAGGCCCCTCCAGCCTCTCTGCAAACACTTTCAGAATGCTGTCGCTGCTTCCCCTCACTCAGGATATTATTGAGACAACTTTCTTCCGCATTATCGCAAAGTAGTCTTCAGTGTGCGCATCAGTGAAACTAATATAGGAGCTAGGAAAAAAAGATATATTTAGGAGCTAGGAAAAAAAGTGATTTTTTCAAACAAACTAAATACTAGTGATGGACCGACTATGGGTTTTGCCCATCTTTGACTAGCTATAGTGACGAAACTATTGGATATATTTGATTGGATGTTTGTATGCAGACTGGGAACGGCATTAGTTATAAGCAGTTTAATTTATTGGCGTATTGTCGTCTCCACCTTGTTAATCAAAATGTCTGTTTTGCTCGAAAGATTAGGCAGAGATGTGTGATAAATAAAAATAAAATTAGATATGTTTATTACAGAACAATATCATACATAGTATATTAAACAAATACGAACTATTTACACTACATACTAAATTAAATAACTAACTTACTACACAAATAAATACAAAAACAAAGGACACTTAGGCGTCGAAGTACTCGTCCGCATCGCTGTCATCCGGAAACGTGCCCAGAAGACTGGCAGCATTGCCACGTTGAATGGCAATACTAATTCTTTGGCCAAAGAACGACCCAGCCCTCTGGTCACGTGAAGTGTCGACTAGCCGGCGAGAAATTTCCTTAAAAAGGAGACGCGCATTCGAGCCCCATGACCCGAGCGTTTCGACCCCAAACGGCTGAAAGGTGTAGTTGCCCATAATGTTACAGTATTTGCGCCACTTGAGAGTCTCAGCAGCCGCAGCAGCAGCGCCAGCACAGCCCGCCGTGCTAGGAACATGAGATGGCGCAAGGGTATCGACCAATGTTGCGTCCCACACCAGAGGCCTACCCACCTTCCAAGGCAACAAAATAAAATAAAACAATATTTTTGCCGAAATCCTCAATGACCGGGCATCTACCTTATGTAAAGATATTTTTACATCTTGTTTACCATACATTTTGCTACAAAGCAAAAATATTTTAATTACAAAAAAGTTTATCACCTAAGCTTTGTAAATAAACACAGTGATACTGGAAAAATACTTTGTTTATCATAAATTAAAAGCTGTTTATAGGTAGTTTTATCATTATTTTTATGTTTAACAGTAGAAGGTATAATGTGTTTACGATTATGATTTTATTGGTTTTTAGGATTCCGTACCCAAAGGGTAATAAAAACGGGACCCTATTACTAAGACTCCACTGTCCGTCTGTCCGTCTGTCACCAGGCTGTATCTCATGAACCGTGATAGCTAGACAGTTGAAATTTTCACAGATGATGTATTTCTGTTGCCGCTATAACAACAAATACTAAAAACAGAATAAAATAAATATTTAAGGGGGGCTCCAATACAACAAACGTGTTTTTGTCTTGTGGTACGGAATCCTTCGTGTGCGAGTCCGACTCGCACTTGGCCAGTTTTTTTTAATATTATAATGCGAGATTCCTGTTAGAACGACCACCCCCAGGTTCTTAACTGTGTTTTGACACATGTCATAAAATCGTTATAAGAAAAAATACCAGATTTGTACGAGACTTACTATTTTCCAAATACGTACTGCAGTGGTGCAGAGCAGTGGTGGCTCAGTGGTAACAGCACCGACTTACGGTCGTGGGTTCGAACCCGGCGCTTTACTTTGTGTAAATAATTTCATCACCACTGCTCTCAAAACGGTGAAGGAATACATCGTGAGGAAACCGGCATGTCCTAGAACCAAAAAATTCGTAGACATGTGACATCTACCAACCAGCGCTAGACCCGCGTGGTGGATTACGGCCCCCTCCCTCTCACTAAGAGGAGGCCTGTATCCCAGCAGTGGGAACATTATGATGTACTGCACAGAGCCACTTTACATGTACAGTTCGAAAAAGTGAACGAACAAAATGCATCTGAAAATTGCTCACCATTTCATGCGGCGGTTGTACATAGATAACATAGCAAGACCAAGTCCGCTATCGGATCGTGAGCTAATTTGTTAATATCTGATTTCACTACCAATGTTAATTCCAAGCTTACGACCTAGCCACGAGGTGAACGGTGTTACAGTCCGTTTCCTAGGATACATGCTAATAAAAATTATCTTTTACATGCTTATTCACTTGGACCCATGATATCTACTTGGTACAGTCAGGGACAAAGGTCTATAGTGAATTTTAATAATTTAACATCATTGACACATAGATGTCTGAGACTGGTCTTCAAGAGTCTTCTTAAGAGTCTGACACTCCCTTCCGCTCCAACCAGAGCGAGGGGGGTCATTTGATGATAAACCATACAGATCAAAAAAAAATGTGCAAATGACTTTTTGACATCCAAAGTCATTTATTCAAATTAGGCTGAAAATCAGCACTTTTCGAACGTCAAAATTACAAAAGACAGTCCCCCAAAACGCCTGCCCGTCACCACATCCTAGTGCTTTCGCTGGGGAGAAGAAGTGTCGCAACAAACACCCCAGCAGCACAGCTGTCTATTCAGTTAAAAAAAACTTCATCATCATCATTTCAGCCGAAAGACGCCAACCCGCCTGCCAAGCGTGGCGATTATGGCAAACCTCCCCTTTTGGGGGAGGCCTATGTCCAGCAGTGGACGTCTTTCGGCTGAAATGATGTATGTTAATGTTCTGTAATAAACATATCTAATTTTATTTTTAGTAAGTAGGTATTTAATAATAATATTACTGTTAGTATATTAAACTGCCTTTAATTGCGTTTATATGTAAACACATAAATGCAATGAAAGGCACTTTAACATGACACGGTTACTTTAATTAGCAAAATAAAGTCAAATGAGAGCAGTTAGAGGTCGCAGGTTCGAACCCAGACAGGCGCTTTACTTTGTCTAAATTATTTCATCACCACTGCTCTCAAAACGGTGAAGGAAAACACATCGTGAGGAAACCGGCATGTCCTTGAGCCAAAAATTCTAAGACATGTGGCATCTGCCAGCACTGGGCCCGCGTGGTGGATTATGGCCCACTCCCTCTAACAGAGAGGACGCCTGTATCCCAGCAGTAAAACATTTTATTTATTTATTTAAACTTTTTGCATAACGTACAAAGCGGACTTAATGCCTTAGGCATTCTCTACCAGGCAACCAAGTGTGCTGAAGAGATTAGATGGCAGGTGCTTTGGTTGAGACAAACAATGATAAAAAAAACGAATAAAACTAGGTACACAAAAACATAAATAGGTTATATCAGGTTAACGAATTTATTAACTCATAAAGAATAATACAGTTCACTTAATAATGAGCTTAAGTAAAAAAAAATAATGAAGTAATGTAGGTAATATACAGCGATCGAGCAATTCTAATAGATGTTGTCATAAATGTATTTTTTTAATTTTGATTTAAACACTGCAAGCGATTTGCTATCCTTGATATTATTTGGCAGATTGTTGTAAAATTGTGCTTCTTCATACATACATACTATTTACTATAATATAATATATACATACAAATTCAAGGGAGAGATATGTTGAGATGACTACGCTATTTGACTAGCTGCGCCCCGCGGCTTCACCCGCGTAAATGTCGATCCCGGGGGAATATCGGGATAATAAGTAGTCTATATGTTAATCCAGGGTGTCATAAATTTGTGTGGAGGTACCACACAAATTTTTATCAAAATTGGCCCAGCCCTTTGAGGGTGAAGAGGTAAAAAACATATAAACACATACACACACACACTCACAAACTTTCGCCTTTATAATATTAATGTGATTATGAAGTCAAAATAATGCGGTCTATGAGTCTCGCCCTAAGTATCGCCACTAGTGGATACGAATTTATGCACGTTGTAGTTAGTGTACTAGATTAGCACTACAGCTGACTATAAAGTTTTTAGGTTAAGTTCATCTTACAGTAAACACAGCACGATGACCGTGGGAACACAGTTAGCAGTAACTACTACGTGTTTTGAACCTTTTTAATATCCTTCATTAACCTCCCATCAAAATAGTGGCCTAGTTATGTTGAAGTGAGTTATGGAGACTATAACTTTGAGTTAATGGCTCCGGAATTAACATCGTGTATCGTATCTTGTTTCTGAGGTGTTATGTTCGTTTGTTGTAACTTTGTTAAAGTTTTTAGATTTTATTGGCCGAGTCTGTGAGGCAATTGATTGAAGGTCGAGGAACTCGGATTTATTTATTTATTTAAACTTTTCGCACAAAAAGGTACAAAGGCGGACTTAATGCCTTAGGCATTCTCTACCAATCAACCAAGGGTGGTGAAGAGATTGGATGGCAGGTGCTTTGGTTGAGAGGAACAATGATAAAATTTTAAAAAACTAATAAAACTAGATACACGAATACATAAATACATACATACTATTTACTATATACATACTATTTATCTGTTCTGTTTTCTAGCACAGCGTTTCTACTCATGCCTAGCTTTTTAGTAGTTAGTTGAATGTTGGGGTCGGCTTCCAGTCTAACCGGATGCAGCTGAATACCAGTATTTTTACATGGAGCCACTGCCTATCTGACCTCCACAGCCCAGTTACTGGGTAATACGATACCCCTTGGTAAGACTGGTTAATGGTTGTCAGACTTTCGGGCTTCCCAAGAATGACAGCCGGTATCATCGGCTTAACGTGCTTTCCGAGGCACGGAGGGATCACGGTATGTAAAGATGGTCACCCATCCACAGACCAACCGCGGCAAGCGTAGCTTAACCTGATCGATCGACCTGTGCGGCTGTTATTATTTAGCTACGGGCCCCGGCACAGCGTCTCTACCATAGATATCCGAGTCTCTACTATCTACTTTAAACTCAGTTCTTCGCCAAACGAGTACATTTGATGGGACTTGAAAAGTGGTAAAATGTAGATATAAGATAATATCTGGCATACCTATGCCCCAAGCTCAAGGCACGTTGGCTCTGTTAGGTGGTGCGCGAATTTCACAGCATTACCCCTCGCTACCGATAAAGGGAGGAATGGTGGGAATAGGTTGTATCAGATTCCGACTAAAAGTTGGTAATAGTCCGAC
Source organism: Mesoligia furuncula (assembly GCA_916614155.1). NCBI lineage: Eukaryota > Metazoa > Arthropoda > Insecta > Lepidoptera > Noctuidae > Mesoligia > Mesoligia furuncula. Next base: position 23,775,799 of record OU744808.1, read on the forward strand.
ATGAACCTCCATTCTCCTCAGACGAAGGGTATCTACCTACCCAAAAAGAATTCCCCACGGAAGAACAGGCACATTGGCTAGATAATATTATTTTATTATTCATTTATTCGTTCGAGTTACAAAGACTCATAGACAGTATTATTTATATATTATGTATAATATATACAAAAACAAAACAATACACGTACATCAAATCAGGGTCGGCTTCTAATCTAACCGGATGTAGCGGAATACCAGTACCTTACATGGAGTGACTGCCCATCTGACCTCCACAACCCTGTTACTGGGTACCCCTTGGTAAGACTGGTTGTCAGACTTTTGGTCTTCTAACTACCCGTAACTACTGCCAAAGATCTACGAATGACAGCCAGGACCAACAGCTTAACGTGTTTATCGTGGCATGGAGGGGTCTCGATATGGAATGTCACCCATCCACGGACCGACCGCGGCGAGCGTAGCTTAACTTTCGATCGACCCGTACTGTTGGTATTAAGGAAAATGTATGCAAAAGAATTGTTGCTATAATATTGTGTAGACTTAAAGAATCTGCTGCGATCTGTCCTTAGATCTAGTCAATGAATGCATCAATTCAAAAGCGGACAGGCAACGCAACAAACAATTCAAAATGGCGATATATCTCTATATTTAGAAGGTTGTTGGTGACATCATCCTGTATAAGTGTTTGTGTAAGCTTTGTTGTTTAACATTGATTAATTTAACTTACGTATTCCGGTGTTTTGTATAGTTTTACCAAGAGGTATCGTATTACCCAGTAATTGGATTGTGGAGGTCAGATAGGCATTCGCTTCATGTAAATACTGGTATTTAGCTGCATCCGGTGAGACATGAAGCTGTCCCCATCATAGTTGTGAAATGGCTAGGCAGATTGGGATCATAATTACGTCTCCATTATGGAGTGGGTCACCTTTACATCTTAGCTCTTCTAGAAGCCTTGGCTTCTGCGTCTTGACGCATGCTTGACGCAGAAATAATTAACCAGGCAAAACAAATTTCACAGTTTAATTAACCATTTACTTCAAAACTAAACATCAAAAGCTTCAATACAATAAAATTATTCTCAACGATGCAAACCTAAATAAAAGCTAAAAATATTTGCTTGAAACAACAACATTCCGCCATTCACTGGATGTCGTAAAATCAACTTACGTGAGTTTCAGTGGCTAAGGTTCCATACAACTCGATTTCTACCAGCTTCCCTTTGAAAAATGACTCAGTCAGTAGGTATTCTATAGACAAATAATATAGTTAATCATATTAAAGATATCTACTCCGGCTTACCTCATACAAAAATTTACCCTTCGCTACTGCGGTGTTATTCTTTAAAAATCTCACCGTGAAAACTTCTGTGAAGTGAGCGTGGACTAAGCTGTCAATAGTGTCAATTCCAAGCAAAAACAAACTCACTTCACCTAAGTTTTCACGATGAGTTTTTTTACAGAATCGACCGGCTGGTGAGTAACGTTGTAAAAAAAAAAAAAAAAACATACAAACATCCGAACATCCGAACATAGTAACTCCTCCTTTTTGTGAAGTCGGTAAAAATACTCATTTGTTTTTTATAAATTACCTGAAAACTTACCCAGACAGGCGCTTTACTTTGTGTAAATTATTTCATCACCACTGCTCTCAAAACGGTGAAGGAAAACATCGTGAGGAAACCGGCATGTCCTAGGACCAAAAATTCGAAGACACGTGACATCCACCAACCCGCACTGAGCCCGCGTGGTGGATTAAGGCCCACTCCCTCTCACTGAGAGGAGGCCTGTGTCCAGCAGTGGAAACATTATAGGTTGAATTTGAACCTGTAAACCACAAGCAACAGAACCCACTAAGTGGACCGACCACCTTAAAAATGTGACTGGGATTTACTGGGTGCAGAAGGTAGAGGACAGTGTGTTGCGGCACAGCCTGGGAGAGAGCTGTGTCCAGCAGTGGACTGCTAAGTTGACTACATAATTGCAGCAAAATGGTAGAAGAGCTCTTCCAGGGGAAAACTGGTTTGGAAAATCTGCTGTTGTTGTTCCAGACTCATAAGACATTCCAGCATTGTCTCTCAGTGCCTCTGGCATTGCAGATATTCATAGGTAGCGTTGACTACTTACCAACAGGTGGACCCCTGCCTCAGGTGGCTGCTTATTTGCCATACAATGTCCTAAAGAACTTCAAAATCCACCTCTTACTGTTAAAATTGCAATAGTACCTACCTTGAAGCCATTTTCACAACTATTTTCAGGATAGTTTGATTAATTTGACACATCTCCTGTTGTGTAAGTACAGCATGTTACTTTAGCCTGGTTTTTGAATTTTATATCTCGCTTAAAAGGTAACAAAAAAAAAAAGTCTCAGTCGGTCCTCAGTAAAGTAAAAATCACAAATTCAGTAAAGTCAGAGTGAAAAAGTAAATAGTTCTTCATAAACAATTTTAATACGAAATATATTTAGTTTTACGAATAAACAGCATTTATTTATTTTATTTTACCATTTACGTACACACTTATATAAACAGACAATAAAAAAACAGAACAGAGAAATAGGTACAAAGGTGATGCATAGGCGGTGTGGTGGTGAGCATATTAAATGCGATTTATTCTTATAACGTAAATATTTTCAAGAAAACTTTACATTTATTGAAAGACGTTTATGTAAATATTTATATACAAGCGAATTCCTTTACTTACGTCAGTCATAATATTTTGCTTTTATGGTGAACTGTTAAAATCTTACGCGGATATTATTTTTTATGTTGTATCAACAACCGCCAGAGTACGGAAATGATGATGTTATAAAGTAAACACAAGTTTCCGAATACTATGACGGGCTCAGAGGAAAAGGTAGAGGAAGAGGTAGGTACATAAAAGGTACACTGAAAAGGCGAAGACACAACATAAAGATGTAGGTCATTCATCGCTTCGAGGCACCCTCTTTGGTCTTCGCTACTTCAACCGGTTCTGGGCTCCTCATATCCAGCGGATTCCTGCGGTCTTCACAAGGATGTATGCTGGTCTGATCCCCTGAACCCTGCTATACGCAACCAAAGTTTATAGATACCTTGTCTCCTCCGAAGACCTCCCATCTTCCAACGCTACGTCTTCCGATACGCTGTCACCACTTCAGGAACTCTTCTGTTCTGTGAGCAATATGCCACTTAAGTTTGGAAATTCTTCAAGCAACGTCGATTACCTTGGTAAAGATTAATTTAAAGGTATATCCGTCAATTTGGCATACAGAGAAAACCCAATGTTAGCATTTGGCCCAACATATTCTATGAAAAGCCTAAAAGCAATTTCAGTTATAAGCCAATATATTTTTTTACTAACAACTTTATTTGTCAATAATATAATTAACACAATAAACCCAAAAAACAATGAAAATATTCTGCTAATAATTGTCCAAACTTCATATTCTATACTTAGTTGACATGTTTGACTAGTACGTCAGAATTCAGAAACTTGGTGCGCATGCAAAACATCGTTATTTTGTCGACAAACGATCATATTTTATGGGTCAGTTTATGGGTTTAGGATCATTGGAAAATAATGAGAGTACATATGAAACACCTAATGGTTTTTCTTCGTCATTAAAAACGAATGACAAATGAATCATTGGCCCCAATTTATTACGCAACCCATAACTTCTGTGAACACATTAATTATATCACACCGAAGGCGATGATCGAAGGTGACACAGATATTAGACGGTACTAAGAAAGAAAGTAACAGTAGGCCCACTTCACCCAGAAGTGTATACTTAACGGATTTAAACAGACTCAGTATAGTTATCTCATTATTGGTTGATTTAAGAAAACTTGCCAATTCATAAATAAAAATAATTTTAAGAAAACTTGCCGATTCATAAAATAAAAATCCATCATCATTCTCCCGCCCTTATCTCAATTTATTTGGGGTCGGCGCAAGTCAAAGTCAAAGCATTTATTTCAAATAGGCACTTAACAGGCACTTTTGAACGTCATGTCTTTTTCTTCCACACTTCTCGATTACACATCTCGGTAGATTCCGGTAGACCCCCATTCTAACCAAACAAAACCGGCCAAGTGCGTGGCTCGACACGCACTTGGCCGGACAATCCCGCTGACCTGACCTGAATCAATACAATCATTAATACACCTTTCAAAGTTAGATTTCTACCATAAAAACTTTTCCATAAGGGATTGGTGGTTGGTGGTAGATTATAATTCTCTAAACATGTACCTGTTATTGTCGCGAATCATATTTTGATCAAGGTACAATCTGACACTGACCTGCAAATTGCAAAAAACGTAAGAATATTTGATTTTCGCGGTCTACCACTACACATTCACCTTAAACTCCCCTTGATCAACAAAAAAGGTAAAAAACCGGCTAAGTACGTGTCGGGCCACGCACAGTGTAGGGTAGCGTAGCAGCCCGTTATCACAATTTAGTACGATTATGTTGTTCTTTATTCTGAATAGGAAAAAAAAAACATATTTTGGTTTTCAATGCAAGTCTTTACCCATTATAAACAAGCAACTACTTCATCTTAGTCACTTTAAAGGATTAATGCTAAAGATTTTGTATTTGGTACAAAATTATCCAACACCCAAGTTCAACGACTATTACTGCTAAACTAATAAAGTTATCTTAACCGCTATACTTTTCCTTTAAAGTTCATGAAATGTACTTTCATCGAGAATTTTTCCAGATTTTTCAAGCTAGTAGTTTAGCTTTTAGAGGGGAGGGGACGCCCTACTGGAACAAAAATTTGCACTTTAAACTTTAATATTTCGTAAATGGAGCATTAAATCGAAAAATAATTTTAGCAACCCCTAAGCCATTTTAGAAGACCTATTCAACGATACCCCACACGATGGGGTAGATGATGAAAAAAATATTCATCCCCACTTCACATGTAGGGGAGCTACACTAAAAAAAAATTTTTTCCAAAATTTTATTTTACCACTTTGTTGGCGTAACTGATATACGTACTTCTACAAAATTTCAGCTTTCTAGTGTTAACGGTCACAGAGATTAAGCGAGGACGGACAGACAGACAGACGGACGGACAGACAGACATGGCGAAACTATAAGGGTTCCTAGTTGACTACGGAACCCTAAAAAAACATTAAAAGGAAACGGGATGATGTGGTCGTTTTCATTAATTCCATACTAACGTATTCCTCTATTTTCTCCCTGATTAATTTTAATAGTATAAGCATTTTTAGGATGTAAAAAAAAATATACATATATAAATTTATTTTTTGTCTATCGGCCACTACCATGTCCATAGGGACGTTTTGTTTTTTGGCGTACTTGGATAATTATATTTTTTGTATTTCTAAAACTAAAATAATTTCGGTTTCAGCTAATAACCAGAAACCGCTTAAACTACCGCGTTATGAACCACCCAAATAGAAAGCATCCTAAAAAAAAATCAGGTAGCAGCGAATTCTTCACACCTTCGAATTTACATGAAGCCAATAAAAGAAAATAAGCGCCAAAATTGGGAAGTTCCTAAGTGCAAAAAGATGGAGATTTGATACAGGACGAATAGCGCCATCACCCTTTCGCCTTTTAACAATGATGATGACATAACAGCGTGTTCACCAGCTGGAGTATTCTGTAAAAATATCACCGGGAAGACTGAGGTGAAGTGAGCTGTGAATATCACCTGCCGGTCGATTCTGTAAAAATCTCACCGTGAAAACTTAGTGAAGTGAGTTTGTCTTTGCTAGGAATTGACACTATTGACAGCTAACTCCACGCTCACTTCACCTTCGTTTTCACGGTGAGATTTTTACAGAGTAGCACCGCTGGTGCTAGGAGATGACACTATTGACATCCATTTCACCTAATTTGTCACGGTGATGATCTCACCGTGAAAACTTAGGTTAAGTGAGCTGACAGAATATACAGAATATACAGGCTGTATAGCATGACCTTTTCTACTTTTCTGTCCTATGGTTTGAATGGGACGAAACCTTCAACCGATTTGTTTGTATGTAAATATTGTCAGACACCTACTACGGGTCTTAGCCTTGCGACGTGGACTGAATTCACTTATTTTTAAGTGCTCGACATTTTCGGAATACGTAGGTATTATTAAAGCAGCTAATTGTGCCCGTGATTCTCCCCGCCATCGGCAGAGTTAAGACAACTTTACCGTGAAAACTAGGGTGAACGGAGCTGTCATTCCACATGATGCTAGGAATATGCTAGGAATTGACACTATTGACAGCTCACTTCAAGCTCACTTCACCTAAGTTTACACGGTGTGATTTTTTAATCGGCTGATTCTACGTTATATTTATGTTAAAAATAATCATAATAAGTTTAGTTATTATGTATGCCTAAAAACGTAAGAGACAAAAAGGCAAACAAACAAATTATTTTTACAAATAATTTAGGAATTGCTCAACAAATAAATTAAATCCAAAAACCTATCTATTTATTACCGACTTCAAAACAAGGAGGTTATTTATAATTATTTTTTCATTCAATTTATAAAATTATTATAAAATTTTTCGATTACTAATTAGGAGTCGATTAAGCTGCTAGCCGTGGGTGTAGATACATCAATGAATGGGTCGCATTCACCTTGGCATAGTTTTTCAAGTATTCATACATTCAGTATGTTTGCTAGTCATACATGTTTGTAGCGAAAATATTTTTGTTTTTAACTACAGTTAATTCCCAGATGCGTACCGCAAGTGTTGGATCGAGGTGGCTCTAGAAAATGATGCTTGGAAGGATTTGGGAGAAGCCTTTGCTCAGGAGTGGGACAGTGTAGGCAAATATAAAAAAAAACTACAGTTGGCCATTTTGAGAACCAAGGTAATTATATAGCCTGAGGGATTGCTAAACTTAAGTGTCTGTGGGTGGGCCATTGTGCTCCCCCCCCCCTACTGCCACTTAGCGCAGAACTGACGATCTATGGGACTGAAAAGTTCTTGAATAGCGACTGCGTTCTAGAAGGAAAACTGAATGCACAGCATTATTATGTGGACCGACGATCTGGTGAAGGTTGCGGGAATTCGCTGGTTACGAGCTGGTAAAAAATGACTATCTTTGAGACTGACCGTGATGTCCTTAGAATTTATTTATTTATTTAATACTTCAAGCACATAAATGTACAGAGGCGGACTTAATGCCATAGGCATTTTCTACCAGTCAACCTTTGGGTGATGCAGAGACAAACAGTGGTAGGTGCAATCATGAAAATTGAGTAATAAATATTTTAAACAATAATAATATTTTAATATTAAACAATAATAATATTAATAAACAATAAATATTATAATAAAATTAAAAAATAATAAACAAAAATAATAATTTTTAAATATATTTTTTTTAATATTTTTTTTACAGTTGATTATCATGTGTAAACAAGAGATTTTGTAGAATATATATAGACTAACTTCTACCCGCGACTTTGTCCGCGTAAAATTTCGGCCTCTGAGCCACCGCATCGCATCCCGTCGCCCGCCCACGCTGTTACTTCCTATTTGGTTTAGCGGTCTTTCTGACTTTTTTTGTTGTTGCTTGTCTCCTAAGGGTCCTAGCGTGATGACAAATAGCCTATAGCCTTCTCCAGGAATTGGGCTATCAAACGCAAAAATAATTGCCCAAATCCAACTGGTAGTTCCAGAGATTAACGTGTTCAAACGAACAAACAAACTCTTTAGCTTTATTATTAGTTATATTATAAGCCTGTGATGTCCCACTGCTGGGCAAATGCTACCCTGCTCTCTTTCCACTTCTCTCTGTTCAAAACTGCTAAGGACCAGTTCTTGTTGAAGGAGTCCAGCTCATCCCGCCATCTCCGTCTGGGCCTGCCACGATGTCGCTTGCCATTAAGAGGGACCCATTGCGTCGTAAGTTTACATTATCTAGTAATAATACAATACCGTTTGTTTTATTGTTTTAAATAAGTCTTATTGTAAAAGAACTCTGTATACAAAAATATTCATAAGTTTTAGGGCAATTGAATTATGGCTATGCTGTAGAAAGGTTGTTTGTTGAAAATTACCTCCTTTATCTCCCTATTTCATTTGATCCACGAATTTTTGACCACCGAGTATAAAATTCCTATAAAGTAGATACTGCTCCTCTAATAGGTAAGGCAATGGGACATCCTTTTCATATAGCTTTATCATCATCACCCTCCTGCCCTTATCCCAACATCCCAACAACGGTCGGCGCAACATATCTATTTCTTCCACACTTCTCTATTATTCGTCATCTCGGTAGTCGCCCCATCTTTCACACAATCCATCCATAGTTTATGTGGTCTTTCCCTAACTCCTAAAGCCAACTTACAAAAAAATATTTTCCGATTAACTTACCAAACAGTCTGGTTAATCGTCAGCAGACATTAGCTGACTCATACAACTTGTATGACAAGTAATACAAACACACATGTTATGAAACCGGTAGCAATAAGGATATGAGAATTAATTCCAATATTTCCAATGGCAATTCATTCTGCTCACGTGTGTATTTGTTCGACTACGGAGAAATCAGCCAAAAAGGAAAGGTTTTTAATGTTTCAAACTGACTGTGATTATATCATTGTCCACGTAATCTGCATTCGTGATTTATTTGCCAAAAATGTAAACAAATATGAGTTTATGGAAAAATAACTTTAAATCCTACAAAATAAAGTTCAGTTTACGCTACAACTTCAGACATTTTTCAATAGTGCTAGTAGTGACTAGCACTATTGAAAAAGTTATAAAAATGTCAAAATCAACTTAATTACCGTTAACATAAAGTTGATATTTGTTTAACTTGAAATAAACTCAATTTGAAACATAAATTGGTATTGGTTTCGACAGAAAGGTACGGCTTTCTATCTGCTTTCTGTGGAACACATACATATATAAACTTACGCCTTCTTCCCGTGTAGTAGGCAGATACTCCAGAACGCCACCTGCTAAGATCCCTATATCATCATAATGCTAGGAATGTATCATTGTATCTATGCTAGGAATATGTGTTTTTTTACTAAAACCTAGTAAGAGAAGATGTACAATCAAGAATAAAAATGTTAGAGCACCAAGTTTAATTTGCAAGTTAAAATAAAGTAACCTCAGTTCCGTAAGATTTTATTTTATTTATATGTCTTGTAAGTAGTTCGAATAAATTAAATTTTTGCCGAAAAATACGAGAATAATTGAACAAAAACAAAATGACGACACTAAACAAATCGTGCACGAAAATGATAGTCATACAAAAAAATCCATACAAAACCATAGTGTCATCGTAGATGTTTATAAAACTTATTAATTGAAGTTCTTAGAAAAAAGGTTACGTTGAATAGTTTTTATATGACTTTGCTAATTAAAAAAGGTTAAAGGTCCACCTCTGACGGCAGAATTATGGCTATAAATGATCACCTAGTTGTTTACTAATATTAAAACTTAATATTATTAACTTGCTGAACTAGTCTTACTACATTCGAGATTAAAATAGCCACGTCTCTGGTGATAAAAATAATTATTGTAACCCATGACACAATCTAAATGCTTTAAAAGCTAGCATAACATTATTTATTTAATTCCAATATACAATATTAAACTATGTAGGTATATACAACGTGTTCCGGAATTAAGAGTAAACTAGTCGCGAGCTCGGACTCACTGGTGGTCATGGCCAAAAAGCACGCTGTCTCATCTGGCTTCGTGTCCGACAGAGCTAGTATCAGTGATGAGCAGTTAGACGCTAGTCTACACGCACAACGTCTAGTTCTCACGCACAGAAACACCGTTCCAAACTGATAGGCGCGTAAAAAAATCGAAAAGTGCTTTGGAAAATCGAGTTTTATGGAAAAACCACTGCATAAATCAATTTTATTACAAATAGAGTTTATTGAACTCTTCGATAACTGAGCTTTGTCGGTACGGACTTGGTTTTGAAGATTTTACAGTTCTTTTATTACTTAGTTATACCCAAAGTTACGTTAAAAATAGCAAGAAAAACGAACCTTTCTTGGCTCATAACTTTTTAATGGCTTTTTATTTTACTATTCTGTTTCCGTACAGACATAATGAATAATAAGACAAAACGATACCATATTTAACTTTGGATGCAAAATGTCAAACAATACTCTCCCGAAATTTGTATGGAAAAAATATCGACTAGGGGCACCTCCCCCAAACACCCCAATTAGAATATTATGTTACTTAGAATCCCTTTTGAATGTCTTAATTAGAGACACAATAGAAAGACAATTGCTTATGTCGAACTGTGTAACTTAAGACATTCAAAAGGTTAATACATGCACTGAATTTTTTAAATTTTGTTTTAAACGTAGTTTATGTGGCTAAGTAATAACAGCCGCACAGGTCGATTGATCAGGGTAAGCTACGCTTGCCGCGGTTGGTTCGTGGATGGGTGACCATCTTTACATACCGAGACCCCGCGCCTCGGAAAGCACGTTAAGCCGTTGCGCGTTGGTCCCGGCTGTCATTCGTGGATCTTTGACAGTCTGTACAGGTAGTCAGAAGCCAGAAAGTATGACTACCAGTCTTACCAAGGGGGCTATTACCCATTAACTGGGTTGTGGAGGTCAGATAGGCAGTCGCTCCATGTAAAGTACTGGTATTCAGCTGCATCCGGTTAGACTGGAACCCGGCCCGAACATAGTTGGGAAAAGGCTAGGCAGATGATAAAACATAGTTTATTGATTAAATTAGTTATACCGATTCATTAATCTCCTGCCCTTATACCAATTTATTTGGGGTCGGCGCGACATATATTTTTACAAGCTAGCAGCAGGGTGGCAGCGGCGCGTTGTGTTCCACGCGCGCCTCAAGGAGATGTCAGCACCAACTGACGGGGTCCGCTAGGGCCGATGCCCGCCAGGGTCGCGGGTTGTTCGAAAGAGATACCGTGGCCCCTGGCACAGGCAACTGAAGGAACACGGGTGGGTTTTAGTCAGTAAGAGTCTGACACTCCCTTCCACTCCGCCCAGAGCGGGAGGGGTCATTTGATGATTTCCCACCCAAAAAAAAAAAAAAAAAAAAAGGGTGGAATCTTGCAACTCAATTTTGAAGCAGATAGATATCTTCAACCGATTGAGCTGAAATTTTGTTTACACGTTTAGTTTGGATGACAATGCATGGTTAGCTGTGTGACGTCATTCTAAATCTAACATGGTGGAACACCCAAGATGGCGGACTAGTCATTTTTAATGCACTCCTACAATATGGGTATCAAATGAAAGAAGCCCTTTCATTTGATATAAGTCGATAGTAAAAGTTTATTTTATTATTTTTAGCGCATTTAAATAAAAGCTTGATTTTAAAAAAGTTTTTCTTAAATACTTCTCTATTAGTCGTCATCTCGGTAGTCACCCCCTTTCTAACCATATCATCATTCACACAGTCCATCCATTGTTTCTATGGTCTTCCTCTGCTCTTACCTATAGCAATCCACGTTCATACTCAAAACATCCCTCACATTTTCCTCATTCCTCCGCATCATGACAACCGATTTCCACACAACTTTTCAGTCACCGGTGCCACTTTCAGAAAAACAACAAGAAAGAAAAAGTATTTATTGCGATTCGTACAGAAAGATCACAAACTAAACTAAACGCAGTAAAATAAAAACCCAAGTTATATAAAAAAAAAAACAACACAGACAACGAAAACTCTTAAACCTTCTCAAATATAAATCCGCTATTTTCCCTAACCTTGTTAGTCCCATAAAACCACGGTGCCATGGCGTAAGGTGAACCAACCGGTCTTAAAGGACGTTTTTCGACATAAACACCACAAGAGTGACCTACAGGACTCGTTGTGGATAAAGACAACGGAATACATTAAGAGAACTGGTTCCATTATGTGAGACTATCATGTTTGGTACCAGTTTTAAGCTAAACGAACGTTCTTAAATATGTAGAAAAAATCGTGACATATGAAAAACCAAAAAACCGTCCTGTATAGCTATTTAGTTTTTAGGGTTCCGTGCCCAAAGGGTAAAAACGAGACCCTATTACTAAGACTTCACTGTCTGTCCGTCCGTCTATCCGTCCGTCTGTCTGTCACCAGGCTGTATCTCAAGAACCGCGATAGCTAGACAATTGAAAATTTCACAAATTATGTATTTCTGTTGCCGCTATAACAACAAATACTAAAAACAAAATAAAATAAATATTTAAGGTGGGCTCCCATACAACAAACGTGTTTTTTTCGGCGTTTTTGCCTTGTGGTACGGAACCCTTCGTGTGAGAGTCCGACTCGCACTCGCACGTTTTTTACTGTTAATGTCTAACATTTTTTTAGCTAAAAGATGTTTCTTGGTAAAGCGTAAACTATTTGTTAAAATAAATATCAAGTATTTGAATTTGTATGTAGCTTTTATATAAAAATGTTGCATAAAGAGTCGTTTTATTAAACTTCAAAAAAAATGGCAGATGTTAATCATAACTCAACTTCAAGTAACGTTTTTATATAAACCCCATAGAGTCTAAAATAGATCGGTATAGATTGTAACTAGGTACCTACCTTTTCTTTTGGGTGTACTCTTGACTTTGATCACGCCTGATGGAAAGCGATGGATGAGGTCTATGATGGAACGAGCGTGCCCAGAAGATGCTTGTTCACACTTGCTTTGAAGTCAGACGGGTTAAATGTGGGAGGGAACACAGACGCTGGCTAAGAGATCTACGAGTACTTTCAACATAACAAAATATTTTGTTACTGCTTGTTTTACCGTTCATACCTCTTAAAGGTGCCGATCCCTTTCCGATTTGATACGTGTGCTATGACCTTTAGCTCGCTTACGCTTATAACTTGCACCAAACACAGGCATGCAATTAAATAGGTGTTTTTTTAAGTGCAGCGCTTTAACGATGCGCGAAAATTTTCTTAAAAGCGCCACAAAAAGTTCACCAGACCACGCCGAACCAGATTGAATGTCAGGTAAATGTCAAACACAGGTTGTCATTAATATTTGACACAGTCTGACATTTATCTCGACTGTCCAGATAATTATTTTCGATTAATTTTATCTACTTGGTGAATGATTTTTTTCAAGCCAGTTTGGGTAGATTCTGAACTACAGATCCTAGAGTGCGCAGTGCTGCATACCTATTTCAAGTTATACAAGTATCAACTTTATTTCAATGATAATTAAGTTGATTTCAAAGTGACCAGCACTTTTGAATAAGTGATAAAATTTTTTGACGTTGTAGCGTAAACTGAACTCTATTGTGTAGGAATTAAAGTTATTTTCCATTAATTCATATTTGTTTACATTTTTGGCAAATAAACCGTGAACGCAGATTAGAAAAAAAACGCTGAAAGGAATACATAACCTTTTTTTTTTTTTTGCCGATGGGAAATCATCAAATGACTCCTCCCGCTCTGGGTGGAGCGGAAGGGAGTGTCAGACTCTTACTGACTAAAACCCACCCGTGTTCCTTCCTTAGCCCTTTATGTTCCGGGCCAGCGGTAACCCTTTCGGACAATCCCGCTGAGGAATACATAACCTCACGTGTCCATCCCATGTGGGTAAGCAGAAAATGCAGAACGCCACCTGTTACGACCCTTACATAGGTACTTCTTTTACTTCGTTTACGGTCATACATCGGAGGGGCAATTCCCGTTTTTTTAAAAAAAAAAACGTTTGTTTTGTAACCTCAATCTGTCAAAAATATTTTTTTCTACATTTTTGACAAGTTTTTGACATTTATTGGCGCTGAGATGAGATTGCGTCTAGATTTTGAACTTTTTTAATGAGGGATTTTCTTTTTTTTTAACGCTTCCCTAGTCGCTGGATAGATGACGCTGAACTTGGTAAGTTACTGCAAGGAACGGAACGTCACATAATTTTTTTATTAATTCACTTGGATGTAATTTTGAGATCGTAAGACGAAAGCAAACGAAACTGTCACTTAACGAGCGTATATGACGTGACGCAATGTTTTTTTTTCCAAGCGTTTTGACTTTGGCACCTAGTAACGTAGTCAGTTCAACGCCATCTTCAGGGTTCTTGGAAACTATGTTTTTTTTTTAATACTCAAAAGAAAAACCTCTCATTACGAGAATTAGCCTTCTGGCACAGAATAACTTATAGTACTTAGTACCACCAAACGGGGTGAATAGGGATGCAGGGGTGAATTGGGACAAAACTTTAAAATGGACTTTAGCGTTGAAATAATACAGTTTGTTGCCGAAAAGGACACTTAATCGTTAATTATAATACAATAAACAAACTCGACTCCTTTTTGGCAACAAACTATATTATTTCAATGTTAAAATCGCTTTTTAAAGTTTCGTCCCGATTCACTCCTGCATCTATTCACCCCGTTTGACGGTACTTCTGGGCCTCAAGTCTGCTATTACAATAGTGTCAGAATGGTCTATCATTGATTTCATAATTGTTGATTTTGACAAGTTTGGTTTAATCTACTAATATAATGGCGTCATTATGGTCAACCACTGACACTCCATTGAAAGAAATGGCATAGAACGGTAATCTCGTACATAATGAAAAATGAATTACTGACTTACGCGGTAATCTGCAAAAATTTTGACAGTTCCTTTGATCAGTGACCTACCATTAGAACGTCATTGTGCAGTCATTGCTTTTGATTCGTTACGAGTATCGTATAATTTCTGTGCCATTGACCGACCAATGTTCGTAATCTGCTAAATTGATAATGGTTGATCCATTATCAATTTAGCAGATTACGAACTTTTAGCAAAATGACAATGGGATGGTAATGGAATCGTGTTGGAATGACGAATTTATAAAAATAGCAGACTAGGGCCCCTGGTCATACACGCACGCCAGATGCGAGTACTACGCACTAAATTTTAAAGAAAATTAAAATGACATGACAATAGAAAAAAAAAATCACCCTAAATGCAGGTTGGTTGTATTTTGAATATGGATGATGATTTACCTATGGAAATCTGCAATGTAATAAATGCGAAAAACTGTTCAATGGTATTAAAGAGATACTTTCTAAATTGCAGTGCGATCTAGAAAAAAAAATCTATTTACCCACCTAATTGTTCATTAATGAATATGTAGTGGCACCGAGTTGTCGTGTCTGGCCATACCGCTGTTAAACCCGCAATGGTTTGTGTGGTATGTATAACCCTTGGTCTGCCGGAACGTAGATCTACGCGAGACACAATGGCTTTTTAATTGTGTCTGTAATTACGGCACACAAGCGGTTAAAGGTTCAACAAATTAAACAAACTGTTCAAACTGTTTTTGTTTTTTTTGTTTATTAAACAATAAAAAAAGTTATCTGAAAAACCATTCCTTAATATATTTTAGCACTTTAAAATCACGACAAGAACGTTGTAGACAAAAAAAACAGGTATATCAAAATCAAAATTCGTGGAATCCAAATTAAAATTGAGTATGCAAAATCGTGATTTATCATAACTAAGTCAGGATGTTGGTTTTAACAAGAAAATTGTCTGATTATTTTGTTTGTCATAATTTGCATACCTACGTTGTTTCCGCGAATCAAAAATATTTATTTTTTTATTTACCCATTTATTTATTAGTTGATCAAATAATTTTGCTTATTTTGCTTATTTGATTTCCTGGTTGGTCTGAAGCGCTACTGCTGAGCATGAAGTTCTGGGTTTCCATCCCATCTGGCATCTTCCTAAGGCACTGGAACTCCCACACATCGATGAAACAAAGCAGGCTGCTTGACGCCGGACTCCGGTGAGAGGGTGGTCGCAGACCAGGAGGGCGTTAGCCCTACCACCGCAAGGGAAGAATTGGCTAGTCAAATAAGGTGTTGGGTGTGACTGTCCAGGATGCGCCGAGCGCTCGGTTCAGTTGAGTAACTGGCGGAACAAACTACGCAACACGAGGAGGCTTCTTCATGCATCCCATGATCTATGCGTCATGATCGTGAACGGGCGCCGTCAGTTGGGACTGGTCATCACTTAGCTGCCTCGGCTTATTTTTAATTATTTTGTTTTTGGATTGTTGTTTTCTTACTTTTTGCTCTACTCTGGACGCTTTTAACGCGTACGTCTTTTTTTTTACATCGTTCTTACATATTTATAAATTCAACATTAATGATGTAACTAATATTTTTGTAAAAATATAATTTAATAGAGTTTCCATGGAGTTTCTTGCCCGTTCTACTCCATAAATGCTTTGAGTTTAAGTTTGAGTTCCCAAAAAAACTGGCGAAAAAAAAACTGGTGTACTATGGGTATACCTCTGCTTAACTCTTCGGGGTCACAAAGCGTGATGTTATGTTATGAAGTTTAATTATTCACATTGTAAAAGAGTTACTAGGAAGTTTCTTACCCATTTCTCTCCATTCGAAACTACCTTTTGGAAGGGGAAACTAGAATCAATTCTATTTCCTTGTACAGACGCCATCAGCACATCTAGCTACTCGAAACTGTCAAATGTTTCCAATCAACTTTGAATATTATGATTTAGCGATAAAGTTGAAAATCTATTAAAGAAATTTTATAGATTGTAGTAGCTTGATGTGCTCGCGTCTGTACATTTTGATGTTCAAAAGTGCCTTTTAATTATAAATGACTTGACTTTGAGATTGTTTTATCTGTAATCTTCTGTAAACCCATTCCCAGCTTGCATAATCTATGTCCATAATACGCCTTTATTATGTTTGACGAGGGTTCTTGAACGTCCTAGTTTACTCTGAACAACGTCCATTTAAAAACCAATATAACTGTCCCGTGTCACTGGTGAAGAAACTAGAATGATTGAGGAATCAAGAATCGATCATTCCACGACAAATGACGATCGATTCACAAGACAAATCACAATTACGTCGACAATACCGCAAGTTCGGTTCCCTCATTGTCAACATTCCGTCAGGCCGTCAGATACTTACGGCGAGTCATACTCCGTTTAACAAGTGTTTACTAAATAACGGCGCGTGCTTCTCCGATAATCTTATAGTCTGCTATTTGTTTGACTTACTATATGACACTTACCGTAAGTTGGCTGATCTTAACAAGATACGGCGTAGTAGGCCAAGTGAAAAGCGACAGCGGTTTTTGGAGTCAACACTTCTTTAGGCGAGTGAACGAAACTGAACCGTCACGCTCGGGTCGGTAACTCTGAATCGGGTGTACTCGGTTCCAGTGGTAAGTTTTTTGTTAGTCTCTCAGTAAGCTGCCCTGAGGGCCTGGACTAGAGATTTGCCGTTGCCGGCAATATTGCCCGAAGTAGGAATATTGGTGGCAATATTGCCGGGAGTGGAAATATTTGGGAATATTGCTTAATTATAAGTCAAATTAACTACGGAAACTATGTACAACACTTAAAATTAGCATTTAAAGGCCATAATCTACATTGTGTACAATAAAATATTATTTTGGGTAAAATTGCCAATAATGCCAGCATTTTTGGCAATATTCCCGGTATTTTACCGGCAATGTTGCCCATATTGCCATACACGGTAGTGACTATAAGAAATAACACATAAATATTGAGATGAGAATTGAAAATCGTTGTGTATTGAATAAAAGGCATACATTCGAAACATTTCTTTTAATGTTGTTTTTCATATACATATAATATACAGGTATAAGTATATAATATGGAATTAATGAAAAATCTTTTTGAACGACACGCGTGTGCGTATTTCAAATATTTTATGATGGTTATACTACACAAATATAACTAAACGATGATTACAATTGCAGTAATAATAAAATATATTGGTATTATTTGACAGGCAACATTGGCAATATTGCCAATGTTGCCAATGGGAATATTGCCGGCAGAGCCAATATTGCCACCAGGCACATCACTAGCCTGGACAATAGCCAAGTCGCTATCGCTTTCAAACTTCTATCAATATCGAAGCTTTCAAAGCGTTTCGTATTTCTGCAACTACTTTCAATAGGATTGACATAAGGTTTTCGGTAACTTAGTTCCCTCCATTGCATTTTTGACTTTTTCATCACTGTTATTGTTGATAAAATGTCAATTTGTCTATGTCCTCTGTTTTTTCTTATTTTTACGGTAAATACAGTAGATGATTTTAAGATGAACTTATGCTTCGCGGACATTGGGATGACGGCAGGAGGCTGATGATTTTTCATAGAATGAGCATCAGCCTATAACGTCCCCTCGACCCACACCTCCTATCTGTGAGATGGAGTGGGCCATAATAGAATACTCTTTATTACGTACGTACACCACGCGAATTACAGATATAAATGTAGGAAAACCACCAGGTAGGTCCAATGCTGGTTGGTGAAAGTCACGTGTCTTTGAATTTTTGTCTCTAAGACATACCTTTGTCCTCACGATGTTATCCTTCACCGACGATTTTCAATAAAAATGAAATAAAAACTCGCTTTCGCTTGTGACTTGTCGATCTGTCACAAACTAACGGGTGATCTCGCACTCATTATACGCCGCTCAAGCGATCGACAGCGTCATAGACAACATTACGTCTGAGAGACGTGCGGTTACACATGACGCCGCGACGTATCGATAGAGCAAGTTAAGCGGTTACTTCTAAGTATAAACCGACAAGGAAATAAGTTTATTGCATGCTTTTTGTTCTTCAAGAAAAATACATGGACAAATACAGCTAGCTAACGAAACTCCGTAGAAATTACTGGTATCGTTATTAAAGTCGTTAAAAAAAACATAACGATGTGATGATACATTCTTTTGGTCAACCCATATCTATCAAGTCTGCGGAGTTTCGCTAACTAATTTAAATTGAACCTGTATGCTGCCAATACATGGACCAATATACAACATTGCGCCTGCATTCCTTTAAGGAGCTTACAGCAGGGCTAGCATGGCCGGAGACATTTTATCCACGGGAAGAGGAGAAAATACTATTCCCCTTTGTCAAATTTGTCCACCCTCCGAGCACGGCGACATGGGTGGATAAACTATTCACGGTGAACAAACCAGGGACCTAATCACAAAAAACCCAAGTTTTAGAAACAATAAAAGTATATGATCGACTACAATAAACAAAATCAGAAAAATATATGATTTTCTTCAGGATATAATTATGCTAGGTAGATAGTGTGTTGAAAACATAATACAACTAAGATACGATAGAAAAAATCATGAAGATACCTCCAAAAACTTTCTTTTTACAATAAAAACCATACTAATATACATACTGATTTTTTGTCTGATTATTCTACAAGCAACATACTAAAATACTCGTGTTTTAATTTGTTAGTCCAAAAAATAGACTTTTTGTAATTAAATACTTAATTGCTTCATATTTTGCAATAAATTACCATCGTTGTGTCATCGCGCTACTCTTTTTTTTTCTATGCAGTCCGACAGTGACCGCGCTTTAGGTCACTTAAGCCCCTTATGGGGTAGGTATAGCGTTGAAAATGCCGAAAAAAACAATTTGTTTTTTTCACGAAAAAAACAAATCGTGGTTTTTTTCCGTTTTTTTCGAATGTTACATAGAAAAATTAACAGAAAGAATCCTTTGGAAAGAAACAGGATTCTTTCGAATTTTTCGCTTGATGTTTTGAAAATTTGAAAAAAACAAGTTTTATTGAAATATTTTTAATAGGTGAAATATGGAACAAATAGGTAAAAATAATAGATTTAGCTCTCCTCGGCCACAGTCTCAATTTCACTGTCCGAAGAATCGTCAGCTTCACGCTCGAGCTCGAATTCGATTGTTTCTTTTTTAGTTTGATCGAACATAAACAATTTTATTGAGTCGCTCTGAAAGAAGGCGATTCCTATCTTTTGTATGCGTTCGACCAAAAATTTACCAATTTTTTTCAGACTCCGCAGTTGATGGTGAAACACTTAACAATCTTATGGCAACACCTCAGATCAAGTAAAAAAAGGTAGATAGCGCGCGGCTTTTGTTATTACTGAAGCCACAAAACTCTGCTCCTTCAAGTAAACACACACTCTCACGCACACACATGCATCAAACTCTGCTCGTTTTTGTTAGTATGTCACGGGGCGTCGTGTTGTAAGTTTGCCCACAAAATGCCTTCCTGTGTTATTAAATGGTGCAAAAACAACTCAAAAGTGAACAAAAAGTCTGAGTGAACATCCTTTCACTCGTAAGTACACATAAAACTACATATTTTCTTGTTATTCCAACACAATTTTGAGGTTATTCGGAACAGTTAATGTCAAATGATGTACTGGGAGAGTGTTGCCAGTAGTTCTTGTTTCTAATAGCCCAAATTGTGGGTAAGTAAATTGTAGGCTCAGCCATAGACAAATAAATAACTAGAGAGTGGACATTTTATTGAAGTCAAGGTAAATATTTATTTTTTAACTCGTTTATATTTTTGTCTAAATTATTGAGCACTTATAGACATACCTACTATTTTATTATGAAATATTATGGTTTTAGATTTCCAACGAATGTTTTAATAAGAGATGAATGGGTAGCTGCTATAAGAAATATTGATTTTTCAAAAATCCAATGATGCAGTTTTAGTTTTCATCAAAGTCGAGCCCGCAGCTCCTTTGAATACTTTTCGCTATTCCTCATAGTTTCGGATTTGGCCATCCACGCCCACTTGAAAAATTCATCCTGTATAGTATTGTTACAATTCAATGCTCTCTTTTGTACTTACCTAAAGATACTTTTTCATTTCATCTGGACAAGTATATTTTTAATTCCATAGAAAAGTATTTTTTGTATTGCAACTCATTAATTTCGAATTTTTACTATTAAGTTATTTTCTATAATAAACATTCTTTACATAAATTATGTTGTATTTTTTCTCGTTGCTCATACACCCACTGGACTATCTATTGAGAAGACGATTAGTAAAGTTACACGCCTCCTACGTT
The DNA here is from genome assembly GCA_916614155.1 of Mesoligia furuncula. NCBI lineage: Eukaryota > Metazoa > Arthropoda > Insecta > Lepidoptera > Noctuidae > Mesoligia > Mesoligia furuncula. Next base: position 23,796,594 of record OU744808.1, read on the forward strand.
TATCATCTCTTTGAATTGTTGACGTTGAAGAATATTGTATCCAGTAAATTTATTAAAACAAACTAACAGACAAATTTACTTTCGAAATCTCATATTAGCTATATTAAATTTATAGAATTTTATTTAATTAGGTATATTAAAAGTAATTTTCAAGGACTTTTTATTCCAAAAGTGGCAACACTTTAGTGACGCACACATAGTTGAAAAATTGGCTTCAGTTTCCTATTCTAAGCGCGTTATCTACCTTTTTTTACTTGATCTGAGGGCAACACGTGAAAGTTGTTTAGAGTGACAAAATCCTTTCCACCAGTCGCGAGGGTGTAAATTGTTTACTGGTTGGCAAATTATTTAATTGGCCCAAAAACCACTTCTAGCTTATTAAGTAGCTTAGCTTAGTATTCAACGAAGTTTGCCATTGTTCCACATGTTTTTTTTTTGCATAATGTTAGCAAGCTTAGCTATATACTGGGACACTTGGATAAACTCGTTGTCATTTGTGGCGGCCCATACCGGCCTTATATAGTGCCTCAGATAGTTCTAGAACCTTTTACTGTAGAAATATCTAGAATGTTCGAGTACATACCGACCCCGACTAACCAGATGTCGATAGTTCTAGAAAGTTCTAGTGTCGAAATTTCTAGAAGGATCTTGACTCTACTAGTTCTGCTACCCGATACTAGATGGCGCTAGTGGTAACTAACGTTACCACTTACCAGGCATTAATTGTGGCGCGTAACGTGGCGCAACACTATTATTGCAACTTACAACTAGAATACTGGATGCACAACACCGACGCCGCGCGCGTCTAGCTGCTGATATTTTTTTTATTCTACCCTACATTTTATTAGTACGTATTATTATGGCAAGACTTCAAAGCATAGATATCTAACTAAGTTAAATAATTATACTAAGTACGTATTTGAAAAAAAAAACATGAAATTTTTCCCGTTTCTTTCATATTCTTCGGTTTTTTTCGGTTTTATTGGAAAAAAACATGAAATATATACGGGCAAATTTTCTTGAAACTTTCGAATGAAACATTGAAAAAAACAGCGGAATTGGAAAGAAACGGGAATTTTTCCAGCTTTTTTCAACGCTAGGTAGGTAGAGGTAATAGGTGTATAGTACCAGTCCTTACATTTCGCTAATAATAACATCGATGTCTCTCTCCCTCTCTTTGCGTAGCCTTATCCCATTCCATTCGGGGTCGGTTCTCCTTGTCATTCTTCGGCAGATGTTTCGGTTCTGGGTCGTCGAGTCATTCACTTGGGATTGCTTGAGGTCGTGATATCCAAGTGAAAAGAAGTCTACTTCGCTTCTTTGGACCTTATTTCAATTATTTTTTCCTGAATTCTAATGTTTTTTGTTTAATAATAACAACGATATTGGGTTTTAATTTAATATGTAATCGAATACTTTTGTTTTGTTTTCTCCCGAAGAGGTTTAGGGTCAGTAGGATACTTTATCACATTATTAGAATCTTTAGATATTCAATCAATAGCTTTACGAATTCACTTTCAACAAATCATATACTCTGAACACCTCTCGCGACGATTCCCGCTACGCTTAACACCATAATAACAGTACTTAGCGCGCCAAGCAATAAATTACTAAGCAAATTGTATGCGGGAACAAACGATCCGGAATGTGTGAACGCGGGAAAAACGGGGTTAAAAACACAAGGTGCTAGAAATAACACCATTTTTCCAATGATTTTTCTGTGAATATTTTCATGACGTCATGGTACGAATATAGCCAGTGAGCATAATGATAGCGGGGTAAAGGCCCAGGATGCATCACCGGGATATTTTGGACAGACGGTTCCCGCTTTCTGGAACAGAAGTCAACGTCGTGTCAAAATTACAAAACTCATATCAAGTCATCTGATTCATCTGATTGACTGTTGATAATTCAGTCAACCAATTACAGCAGTAGGTCAATTTGCGTAATCAAACTCGTTCAAAATGTAGTCGCAATCTCATCTCAGATACAATCAATGTCATCTCAGATACAATCAATGTCATCTCAGCGACAAACAATGTCAAAGAATTTTCAAAAATGTTTACAATTTTTTTTTTGACAGATTTTGCGAACGTTCTTAAAAATACGGGAATTGCCTCTCAGGTGACATGTTCTTGGGGTTTACTCTCTAAGTCTGTCAACTAAGATACGGACCCGTCCGAAAGTAGTACGATACATCGGAGTGAATTACCGATTAATTAACAATTTTGGACGGGAAAAAACACATTGGGCGTAAGGACAGCTGTCAAATCGTGGTGTCATGTCATTCATTCTTAGTTCGGGTCCCAAATTAATCTAATAGACCTACAGAAACAGATTGTTAGTATCGCAATTTTCGAAGCATCCTATTATATATAATTCACACATGGTTTAAAATTCTCACTATAACTAATAGTGAAACCATTGTTCAAAATAAAAACCTTTGTTTGAAGTTGTACTTACATTTTTCTAACCTGAACACAATAAAAATCTAGTTTGAAACAAAGCTATAGTCACACCTGACTTAGCATATAGGCCACATAAAATTGTGCTAAGAGAAATATGCTAATTTACTTCAAGTACATTTTACTCTACAATGTGATAATATTTGAAGGTAACCAAAATTCTCTTGTAAACTATCATCATCTGCCTAGCCTTTTCCCACCTATGTTGGAGTCGGCTTCCAGTCAAACCGGATGCAGCTGAATACCTGACCTCCACAACCCAATTACTGGGTAATACAATACCCATAGATCTGTTTTTTACATTTCTATGACGATACCCCTTGGTACGACTGGTTGTTAGACTTTCGGGCTTCTGACGACCCGTAACGGCTGTCAAAGATCCACGAGTGACAGCCGGGACCAACAGCATAACGTGCTTTCCGAAACATGGAGACTGAGACAGAGAGATGTTACATTTTATTTGATGAGCTAGTTACCAATAACCTAATGAAAATCTCTAACCTAATTTATCATTCGGGTTGTTTCTTAATCGTTTAGATGCAAAATTTCAAGTGAGCCTAAAAAGGCCACTTTGGCAGAATCATAAAAGGATAACATTATGAATCCTAATACGGCGAAGACAGTCAGTGTTTTTCTTTTTTTCGCTGCACTACGTAGGTATAATAAAAAGAGATTGGGATTGGATTTGGATTGGATTGATTGGTATTTTAGCACAGACAAAAAAAAATAATTGAAAAATCCTTCACCAATGGGATTTGATACGATTAACTTAGCAGTTAACTGTCCATTATGGTTCATAATGTTATCCTTTTATGACTCTGCCAAAGCGGCCATTTTAGGTCCCCTGGGGTACAGACGCTAGCACATCAAGCTACTACAAATTTGCAACTTCGCTAAAGCATAACGTTTCAAGTTAATTGGGAAAATTTAACCCGAAACTGTACACGTGCAGATGATTAGATGTACCTATAAACAAATAAACATAAGTAAAACAAGTTTTTCCACAGAATTCGTTAATGTCATTCCCTAAATCCACTTTGTTTAAACCAGAAAAACTGAAGTAGTTAGTGTCACGCTTTTTTAACTCTCGTCTCTATTTCAAGTTTAACTATTTCGGCTACCATCGACGGCACACTTGTTAACTGGACCATGGCGGTTAAAATTAACTTTAACCATAAAGCATTATGGTACACCATACTTAATCTAGTTTTAATAGTGTCTGGTTTAAGCTTTGTTGGTTTTGAAGAGTTTTAAATTATGTTTTGACAAGTATTTCTTATATTTTCACCTCTTGTATGAGGAAGTTGTCAAGATCAAGTTGTTAACAACAAGATCAGTCTGAAACGAGAAATTCAACAATTAAAATTACTTAAGTAAATACTTGTTCATTGTATAGGAAGCGCCTGGTAGCCCGGGAAATTCATATTATCTTACGTTTTTTTACAATTTGCAGATCAGTGTCAGGTTATATGAACTTAGAGGGTTGTATTGCTGAGTTTATTGATTATAATTCTGTAGATACACGTTAAGCTCGCGAATCATATTTTAATCAATATACAAATACAACTGTCTGTGTGGTGCCGGACTTAAAGAATTGCACCACCCCTAACTTCCCGTGGGTGTCGTAAAAGGCGAGTAAGGGTCTTACCGGAGAATGGGCAGCAGCGTTCTCTATTTATTCCACCATCATACCATACTGCGATCGCCAACCCGCCTGCCAAGCGTGGCGATTATGGCAAACCCCCCCCCAAAATTTGGGGGAGGCCTATGTCCAGCAGTGGACGTCTATCGGCTGAAACGACGACGACAAATACAACCTGGCACTGATCTGCAAATTTCAAGAAACGTCAGAAACTTTCAGTTTCGCGACCTACCTAGCGCAACCCCTAAAATTTCCTACGACGAGATATGAATATAAAAGCTAAAAAATAATAAGGATCATAACATAATTTTAGGGCTGGTTGTTTTAAACGGTCTGTTAAATAACATACGTATGTCAAAAAATAACGATTACACAATCGTTATCGCCTTTTGGCCTCTATCTGTTTCATTTTTTTTTTTATACTTAACGTTTTTTATTTAATTTGTTTTTTTTATTTTTGACTGTGTTTAGTTTGTGATCTTCCCGTACTTTTTTTCTTTCTATATTATTTGACGTAAGTCAAGACCACAATTTTGTAGTTGTAATTTAAAACAACGCTTTTTATTGTTTTAACGATAGTTAGCGCCATTTTGGACGTATACGTGTGCGTCAAGACGTAAAAAACCCGCCCTAAGACATATACCTACATAATGTAGTCAAATTTATTATTAACTGCATCGTTAGTCTAGGGTTGCAAGCCCTACTTCTGAGCAGGTCGTGGGTTCGATTCTCGGGTCGGGCAAACTGTCGGGCAAATTGGCTTTTTCCATCTGGAATTTGTCAGTAGAAGCCGAGAGTCTGTTGATGGCAATAGGCTGCCCTCTATTTCTTGGGACTTAACTGGCGAAATGTGAGTGTACATAATATAGGTTATACCTCTGCCTTACTCTTCAGCGAATACAGGCGAAATGTTATGTGTAGTCAAACTACATCCATTCTCCATTCCATACTACTCAGAGGTCTATAAAAAATGTACAGACGCCAGCACATCAAGCTACCCGAAACTGTCAAATTCTCCCAATCAAGTTTGAACTTTATTCTTTAGCGATAAAGTTGAAAATCTATTAATGAAATTTGACAGATTGTAGTAGCTTGATGTGCTGGCGTTTGTACCATGCACCTATTATTTTTAATGCATTCCTCAACCTCACAGTTCGAACACAAATAATTATTTGATTAAACATAACAAAAGAAAAACACCTGCACATCAAACACGACTACTATTATAAAATACCACCCACGCGGCCCGCTGTGGGCCATGTCTGTCATTTTGACAACTCAAGCGCTTACGTCACAATACTAGACGTTTCAAATAGTAATGGACTCTGACAGACGTCATCTCTAAATTGTCTTAATGTCCGTTAAAATAACTGACGATTGTGTTTTGTAGTTGTTTTATTTAAACTTGTTTTTATTGTTATGTAACTTTGGAGCTCAGTAATTTATAGACTTTATTAAGTACTTAGTGAACACACACAAATAGGCAGATTTTCACATGTTATTGTTGTTGTTTTAGGGAAATAAGATATAGGGAAATAAGAAGAAAACTAAGATAATTGTTTAAAAATGTATTTGTTTGAAAAATAAGTCATGTTTTATAGACAGGTATCCATTAAAAAGTAAACAGACCAGAATAACAATAATATAGTAACAATACACTACTATCATGGATTATCTTAACAAAATATTTACCCAGAGTAATGTGATTAAAAAGATTGCAATGATTTACAACATTGATTAGGCGCAATCACAATTGTCACACACGACAATGTTGCCTTTAGCATCTTTGCAGACACAAACACAATCTTTTCGCCTAGCTGGAATACAGACACAACACTCTTTCTCACATTTGCAAGCTTCATCACTCACACAGTCCTTGCAACGGACTAATTTACCATTTTTCTCACAAACGCGAATACAGGACTTTCCACCTGTCAAAAAACATACACAGTCCTTGACACATTTCTTAACGGTAGAGCAAGTACAATCGTTACAAACGGTAATTTTTCCGTTGTCACAACAAACACGGATGCATTTTGCTCCTTCAGTTGGGATGCAAGTGCATTCAGCCTTGTTACTTTTGAGAGCTACCTTTTGTTTGGCATCACAGGTACAGTCTTTGCAGACCTTAATGTCTCCCTTGTCATTACAGCAGACACAAACACACTTGGCTCCACCAGTTGGGATGCAAGTGCATTCTTGCTTGTCACATTTGGCAGAATCATCACACTTACAGTCATCACAGCTTACAATCTTACCCTCGCTATTTTTGAAAACACAGATGCAGGTCTTCCCTTTAGTTAAAATGCAAACACATTTAGCCTTGTTGCATTTGGGAGCTAACTTTTGTTTGGCATCACAGGCACAGTCTTTGCAGACCTTGATGTTCTCCTTGTCATCACAGCAGACACAAACACACTTGGCTCCCTCAGTTGGGATGCAAGTGCATTCCGGCTTGTCACATTTACTAGAATCATCACACTTGCAGTCATCGCAACACACTATCTTCCCTTTACTATTCTTGCATACACAGATACAAGCTTTTCCATCAGTTAAGATGCAGACACACTCAGCATTGTTACATTTAGGACCTTCACAAGTGCAGTCTTTGCAAACCTGGATGCTCCCCTTGTCATCACAGCAGACACATACACACTTCGCTCCACCAGTTGGGATGCAAGTGCATTCTGGCTTGTCACATTTTCCAGAATCATCACACTTGCAGCCATCGCAGCATACAATTTTTCCTTTACTGTTCTTGCACACACAGATGCAAGATTTACCTTCAGTTAAGATGCAGACACACTCAGTATTGTTACATTTAGGAGCTTCAGTTGCTTTAGCCTCACAAGTGCAGTCTTTGCAAACCTGGATGCTCCCCTTGTCATCACAGCAGACACATACACACTTTGCTCCATCAGTTGGGATGCAAGTGCATTCTGGCTTGTCACATTTTCCAGAATCATCACACTTGCAGCCATCACAGCATACAATCTTCCCCTCACTATTCTTGCACACACAGATGCAAGATTTGCCGTCAGTTGGGATGCAGATACATCCACCCTTATTGCAGCTAGCGGCTTCTTGTTTTTTAGCATCACAAGCACAGTCTTTGCAGACCTTGATGTTTCTTTTCACATCGCAGCAGACACAAACACACTTAGCTCCATCAGTTTTGATGCAAACACATTCTAGCTTGCTGCATTTGGGAGCTACTTTTTGTTTAGCATCACAGGTACAGTCTTTGCAGACCTTGATATTCTCCTTGTCATCACAGCAGACGCAAACACACTTCGATTCATCAGTTGGGATGCAAGTGCAATCCGGTTTGTCACATTTGCCAGAATCATCACACTTGCAGTCATCGCAGCATACAATTTTTCCTTCACTATTCTTGCACACACAGATGCAAGATTTACCTTCAGTTAAGATGCAGACACACTCAGCATTGTTACATTTAAGAGCTACAGTTGCTTTAGCCTCACAAGTGCAGTCTTTGCAAACCTGGATGCTCCCCTTGTCATCACAGCAGACACATACACACTTTGCTCCATCAGTTGGGATGCAAGTGCATTCAGGCTTATCACATTTTCCAGAATCATCACACTTGCAGCCATCGCAGCATACAATCTTCCCCTCACTATTCTTGCACACACAGATGCAAGATTTGCAGTCAGTTGGGATGCAGATACATCCACCCTTATTGCAGCTAGCGGCTTCTTGTTTTTTAGCATCACAAGCACAGTCTTTGCAGACCTTGATATTTCCTTTCACGTCGCAGCAAACACAAACACACTTCGCTCCATCAGTTGGGATGCAAGTGCACTCCGGTTTGTCACATTTGCCAGAATCATCACACTTGCAGTCATCGCAGCATACAATTTTTCCTTCTCTATTCTTGCACACACAGATGCAAGATTTTCCATCAGTTGGGATGCAAACACATCCACCCTTACTGCAGCCAGCGACTTCCTGTCCTTTAGCATCACAAGTGCAATCTTTACAGACCTTGATGTTGCCTTTAGCGTCGCAGCAGACACAAACACACTTGCCACCTTCGGTAGAAACACAAACGCAAGAGTTGCCACATGTTCCAGCTCCATTGCACTCACAAAGAACAATTTTCCCATTCTTCTTGCATACGCAGATGCAAGATTTCCCACCAGTTGGTAGGCAGACGCATCCAGCCTTGCCACATCTCTTGAAAGTCTCCTTGCATTCGTCAGCGTTGATGCAAGAGCAATCGTCGCAAGCCGTAATAGCATCTTCTTCGTCGGTACAGATGCAAAGACAGGGTTTTCCGTCAGTTGGAAGGCAGATGCAGGAGGAGTGGACACACGTCCATTCGTTTTCGTCTATTTGGACAGCTTTGCAGTCGAAGCAGGGTACGATCTTTCCTTCGACGTCTTTGCTCAGGCAGACGTAAGGTTTGCCCTGAGTTGGGATGCAGATGCACTCACTCATGGAGCAGACGAGGTTCTTTTTGATTGATACTTTGCAGCACGGCATGGTTGGTTCTGTAAATAAACAAGAAATGAATGAGTAAATACTTTAGAAATAGAAATCAATAGAGCAAGAGGGTTTTAAAGTTTCAATAAAGAAATATTGAATGTTAAATATACTGTATTAATGCTACATTATCTATTTTTGTACAAATATTTACGTTTTCTGGTTTAGCTAGAGCGGAGATATGTGTTAAATTACAAAACTTGTTGTTAAATTAATTAACATCATCGTCGTCCTTGTCATTTCCTACATAATCCCGGGATCCAACAACAAGACGCCAAAGTATGCACATAATAATCTGTTACATAGCATGGAAGAATACACATAGTAACCTAACATACTTGATAACATATGTACCATCATGCCTTGTTATAATAATTAGCTAAGCGGCCTTCGTTTACCGATAATTAGTACCAATATTCTTCATTAAAACAATAACAAAAATAATTAAGTCAAACTTACCGTTTACAAAAAAATTATTCACCACTCAAATACACAAAACAATAACAAAGAACTGTTATTAAAATTTTAGAACACGTAACGCGTCTAATCACGGAGAGAGTTGTAATGATACTGATAAGCCTAGTTGTACGGAATTTATAGGTAATAAGCAGTGTGACAACTCGTGTGCAAAAGATAAGTGCTGTAGGCAACGCAATGATACGGGTGCAAATCGTGACTCAGCTCGGGGGTACTTTAGCTCATGTGCCGTGTGAATAATAAGGTTTCGTGTACATTCTCGTACCTTCTTCGAAGAAAAGGAATAAACAGCTAAGCTTTTTTTTTTTTGTAGAAATGCTTTTGGAAAGGGTAGTTACTATAAGCATCATAAAAATAAACTTTTTAAGGTAAGGGTACCATAAAAACGTTCGTGTGGGTGGGGTGAATAGTGCCGTGTGAATATAAAGTTATCTGTCCATTCTCGTACATTTTTTTGAAGTATTTAAGGAATATTTTTTAGGTTACGGAGTTCGGAATTAAATATAAGGTTTTCTACGTTCTAGTATTGTCTGTTAAAGTAGGGATTATTTTTTTAAGAAGAAAAAGGTTGGTAAGGAGTTAGGAAATAATTGTTTAGCAGACATAAGGTAGACAAAGGGCTGCTAGGAATGTTTTGAAAAGAAACGTTTTATTATTAGTGTTGTGTGGAATTGAGAAAAATAGGTTGAATTTAGATCTTAGATGCCGTGTGATAAAGGTATCCTGTATGCTCTGGTACTTTCTTTTATATCGAAGGATACATTTCTGAACAGGAATATAGCAAAGGGAATGTTTTTCGTTAATAGATAAGTACTCTGTTTTTCAATAGGGAATAGTTTAAGAACTAAAGGGGCGGGAGCGAAGTAGGGAATACTTTCTCAATAGACAAACTGTAACAAAGAACTGCTAGGGATGTTGAAAAGAAACCTAAGACCTAAACCCCTAAGACCTAAGCGCGGTCACTGTCGGACTGCATTGAAAAGAAAGAGAAGCGCGATGACACAACGCTGGTAATTTATTGCAAAATATGAAGCAATTATTTAATTACAAAAATCTATTGTTTACAGTAAAAAATTAAAACACTAGTATTTTAGTATGTTTCTTGTAGAATAATCTAACAAAAAATCACAATGATTGTATGTATGGTTTTTATTGTAAAAAGAAAGTTTTTAGAAGTATGTTCATGATTTTTTTCAATAGTATCAAATTATCTGTATTATGTTTTCAACACACTATCTACCTAGCATATATCCTGAAGAATATCATATATTTTTCTGATTTTGTTTACTGTAGTCGAATATATACTCTTATTGTTTCTAAAACTTGCGTTTTTTGTGTTTAGGTTCTGTAAGCCCCTTAACATTAGTGCCGTGTGCAATCGGTTAGTATGTTGGTGATGCATGGGTGAATCGACACAAAACTCTCAATTGTCTGTTTTCAACAATGACTTTACATTTTTACTATCATATTAAACAGTTTAAACGGACCTTTTTACGTAATACAGGCGCACGACGTATTTCCGGTTTTCTCTATGATGGCAATGCATTTTCGTTGCCTCTGGTATTGCTGATTTTCAAGCTTTGGTGACACTTAACTATTTTCTGATGGAAGTTAAAGTCGTCAGTCGTCTTGATTGACAGCCAATTAAAAAGCGTGGTCCTTACTATCAATCTGCCTAGCATTTTACTAACTATGTTGGGGTCGGCTTCCAGTCTAACCGGATGCAGCTGAATGTATTTTACATGCAGCGACTGCCTATATGACTTCGACAAACTAGTTACTAGGTAACACGATAACAGATGGTAAACTGGTTGTCAGACTTTTGGGTTTCTGAATAACCAGTGGTGTAACTATAGGGTGGCATTGAGGCAAAATGCCACGGGCCCCTCCCAGAGGGGGCCCCCGGCCCGAGTGGGCCATGAGCACAGTAGGATCCTAACATAAGTTTATAAATGCAAACTTTTTTTTGAAAATGTGCAACAAAGGACATCATTCAGGTTTCGAACATTTTGTACCTTTTTCCATTTTTTATCTAATTTTTTGGACAGGACCTCGTGCTCAACAGTAGCGTTTGCGACCACTAGACCAACGAAGCAGTCAGGTGTTAAATGTTGTGGCGGAAATTATGAAATCAACGCGGAAGAAGTCGCAGAAAAGTGCTAGTAAAAAAAAACTATAACGTTGGTTGAGCTTCTTTACATTGAGGGAGGGCCCCATCTCCCTTGAATTTTCCACGGGCCCCAAACGGAGTTACGCCACTACCCGTAACTACTGTCAAAGATCTACGAATGACAGCCGGGACTAACGGCTTCACGTTTTTCCCGAGTGTTTTTACTTACTCAGCTCAAAAAACCTTAACAAATGTAAAACCAAATCCAACAGTTAAAATTAAACAAAATGATAATCCTAATTTTACCTTGGACCAGTTATTTGAGCGGTCTTGATATTTTCATCACGTAGCTGGTATTGCAAATACTGCACGTGGGCGATGGACCCAGTCGCCTTGAGGTCCAAATACGGGTCCGGTTGGTGACTGGATGTAAGGTATATTTATTTAAAGTGTATTTCGAATATCAACGGTGCTATTCTGTAACCATCTCACCGTGATAACTTAGGTGAAGTGAGCGTGGAGTGAGTGTCAATAGTGTCAATTCCTAGCAAACTCACTCCACCTAAGTTTTCACGGTGAGATTTTTACAGAATCGACCGGCTGGTAGAGCTATGTGTTTATTTATTGAAGTGAATACTTCTTCAGGCGCGTTAGCATTTTTTGAGATGGGAAAAAACCATTGAACACGCGCCACTGTTACCGTAAGCGACACCGTACGTGTTTTGTTTATAAGACGATTCAAAAAATATCCGCTTCGGATGTGTTCGGCTGTCCTCGGGATGTACTCGGTTTTAATGTTACATATCCGATATGTCAGTGAGTGATGGCAAAGTATTCTGTTTGTGTTTTGTTTTCACTTCTGACGTCACTCCCGGAGTCATCAACATCATCATCACTTCAGCCGAAAGACGTCCACTGCTGGACATAGGCCTCCCCCAAAAGGGGGGGGGCTTGCCATAATCGCCACGCTTGGCGGGCGGGTTGGCGATCGCACTATGGTATGGTGGTGGAATGCATAGAGAACGCTGCTGCCCATTCTCCGGTACGCCCCTTAGTTGCCTTTTACGACACCCACGGGAAGTATGGGGTGGTGCTATTCTTTAAGTCCGGCACAACACAGACACAACAAAAACATACACCAAACTACACACATCAAAAGTGTCTAGGGATCAACATATATTTTTGCAATAACTTTTCTCCTGATTGATATTAATTAAAATTTTCTTTAAGGATTCATCAAATAAAGTGTTTTCGTTTGTCACAGTAACGATAAACCAAGTCACCTTTGCATTAATAAAGAAATTTGCCATTTTCCTAATAAAGGGATTTTTGACATTTGAACCACTAACACAAAAGTTCGAAAAAAAGACTGAAATAACAGTTTTCTTGAAAATTTTATTGGGTAACTTAAACAATTAATAATCCGTGTTTCTACCGCGAACACTAACAACACAAGAACATCGGTTTGGCATACTCAAAATGAGTTCATCCAAATCACGCTGTGGAAGGGCCGCCCATGTTCGTTGCAACAACAAAAAAAGGTCTTCTTGCGACTGGATACCCTCCATATTCGGCAGAGCTCTTCTCTGTAGCATATCCCATGCATGCTCAATCGGGTTCAAGTCTGGCGACTGAGCAGGCCAGGGCAGGACATTGATGTTAGCTGCGGCGAGAGTCTGTCTTACAACTCTTGCGGTGTGCGGTCGTGCATTATCATGCATTAACTGAAATAAGGGACCGATTTGCACTTGTAGAGGAACGATGACGTCTGATACAATCGTCTCAGCATAAATTTGAGCGTTGAGGTTGCCTCTGATCCAAATCAACTCAGTTCTTCCGCCGATCCAAATACCCGCCCATACCATGATGGTTCCACCACTATAAGGATGGACTTCCTGGCAGGATTTTAATCGCTGTTGGCGTCCAGGGGTTCTCCAGTGTCGTATACGTCTTGTATCCGGTCTCATACCAAAACGAGACTCATCAGAAAAGCACACGAAACGCCATTGTTCTTCTGCCCAATTTCTGTGTTCAAGAGCCCATTGATATCGAATCCTACGATTGTGCATTGCTATAGGTGGTACCCGTAGCGGTCTTCGGGAATGAAGGTTCACTTCATGCAAGCGGTTTCCGACTGTTTGGTCGCTAATTAAGTTCCCTGAAGAGTGAAGAAGCCTCACGGCTAACATCATGGCGGTTATTGTTGGAGCTCTTCGAGTTAAGATTTGAATGTATCGGTCTTGTCTCCGTGTGGTGCAGCGATACCGTCCTCCATGGCGCTCAGCCACGGTACCAGTGCTTCGGTAACGTGTCCAAAGTCGACTGATAACACTCTGACTTGTATTCAGAGCTAAAGCCACAGTACATTGCCGGGAACCAGCTTCTATCATTCCCACGGCTCTGAGCATTTCTTCCCTGCTTAAATGACGTCGCCGCTCCATAATAACGTTGGTTTTAATCAGTAGTAGGGAAACAGTAGCACTAATAATGTCTTCAATGCGTTGTATGTTTTTATAGGGAAAATATTGACAGCTGATTTTCATCTTTTACTCGAATTTGATTCACAGTTCCTGATTCAAATTATGAAATGCACCAAAAAGGATCCATATAAATTTATAAAATCATAAATTTATTACAAAGCCACATCTCAATCTCAAGAAATCCGCATAAAAATGCTTGATCCCTAGACACATTTGATGTGTGTATTTAAACGTCAAAAAACAACACGATTATCTATGCCAATTTTTCCACAAACCACAGCACAATTCACACTCTCGGAGTGCCACTGTTTATTTTTTTAACCCCCGACGCAAAAACGACGGGGTGTTATAAGTTTGACGTGTCTGTGTGTGTGTGTGTGTGTGTGTCTGTCTGTGGCATCGTAGCTCCCGAACGGATGAACCGATTTTGATTTTGTTTTTTTTGTTTGAAAGGTGAATTAGTCGGGAGTGTTCTTAGCTATGTTTGATGAAAATCGGTCCAAGACGGCCGCCGCCACAAAATGGCGGACTACATATTTTTTCACAACTCCCTTAATATGGGTATCAAATGAAAGGGCTTGAATAGTAGAATACTATACACTATGATAAATTTCAAATCCAAGATGGCTGCCACCATAAAGTGGCGAATTACATTTTTATTTACAACTCCCTCAATATGGGTATCAAATGAAAGGGCTTGACTAGTAGAATACTATACGCTATTACAAATTTCAAATCCAAGATGGCCGCCACCACAAAATGGCGATTTTTTTTTTCACAATTCCTTCAATATAGGTATCAAATGCAAGGGCTTGACAAATAGAATAATGTATGTAGGTACACTAAATTGAAAGGGAATGAGGAATATTAACTAACGATATTAAAACTAAAAACTTGAATATATTATTTTGTCTGATCAATGCTCTAGAATGATGTGGAAAGTGGAGTGATGACTGGTACCTACGACCACTGAGTTTGACGATTTTAAATACGAATGGAATTATCCTACTTAAAAAGCGTAGGTATTTCTACATCAGATAGTGTCGCAGTGACGCAGTCCCATTTTATAAACTAGGTCTGAAATAGGTACCTAAGATATCTAATAGCTATGAAATACATACTTGTACGAAAGTTGAACAACTAAAGGAAGAACTAGAAAAAGGATACAATAAAACAAAAAAATCTGTTTAGTCTTAAAAAATATTCTTCAACTATAAATTAATAATTATTTTTTGACGGATAAAAAACCTGATTAAACACCAAATTACCTGAATTTTAAAACGTAAGAAAATAAAAGAAATGAAATACATAAATTAAGGAGTCCCTACAAAAAGCATTAAATAAAAAATTAAATTAAAATTTTAAAAAACCCCCGACACAAAACATTATAAAATTAAATGTAAGTAATTGGAAAAGGATCAAATAATTTAAAAACCCCCAACTTAAAGAATCTAGGTAACGAGACTAAAACAGATAAATTCATATGGAAGTCGGGGGACCGTTCTGTGGAACACTTTCTATGCTAAGAGGTCCCCCGACTGCCATAAGAATTTATCTGTTTTAGTCTCGTTACCTAGATTCTTTAAGTTGGGGGTTTTTAAATTATTTGATCCTTTTCCAATTACTTACATTTAATTTTATAATGTTTTGTGTCGGGGGTTTTTTAAATTTTTAATTTAATTTTTTTAGTGGCAGAGTGATTTATTTTTACTATCAATAATCATCAGGCTAAAACTACTTCCGATTTGATTACATAAAGTCATGTTTTATACTTTGGTGTAAAAGCGGGTTCAGAATATATTATACATTGTAGAAAAAATATATTGAAATCTGTGTATCTTGCACTACAAGAAAACTACAACGAAATGACAAGTAAATTTGCATAAAATTGTATGCAAAAATCAAATTCAAAGTAAAAACATCTGGGACCTATAACATTTGCAAAGTGAAAGGAAATCATCATAATAATAAGAGTGGAAGTAGGTAAGGAATCTCATCTGCTGTATTAAATTTAAAATTTAAAAAACCCCCGACACAAAAAAAAAATTAAATTAAATGTAAGTAATTGGAAAAGGATCAAATAATTTAAAAACCCCCAACTTAAAGAATCTAGGTAACGAGACTAAAACAGATAAATTCTTATGGCAGTCGGGGGACCTATTAGCATAGAAGGTGTTCCACAGAACGGTCCCCCGACTTCCATATGAATTTATCTGTTTTAGTCTCGTTACTTAGATTCTTTAAGTTGGGGGTTTTTAAATTATTTGATCCTTTTCCAATTACTTACATTTAATTTATTTATTTTTTTGTGTCGGGGGTTTTTTTAATTTTAAATTTAATTTTTTTTTTATTCAATAAGAACACCAACAGCATGTACATATTTACATTAGCTTAAAACGTGTGTAAGTTATGTGTTAGATCTGCCGAAAATTGGTAAAACCAAAATGTTACATAAATTAAGTTTTTTTTTTAAATATGTAGTGGTACGCAGCTGCATCCGGTAAGACTGGAAGCCGACCCCAACATAGTTTGGGAAAAGGCTAGGCAGATGATGATGTAGTGACTTAACTTATGTTCCTGATGCCGTGGTGAATAGCTGATCCGACAAGGAAAGATAGCCAAGGAGCTGATTGTACAAGATGCAATAATTTTTCAATGATTTTATTTACAATCGTCTTCTTCTCTTTCGTTGGCACAAAATATCTCGGTACCTACCTACCTCATCATCATTATCATCATTTCAGCCGAAAGACGTCCACTGCTGGACATAGGCCTCCCCCAAGCACTTCCACTTCGACCGGTTCTGTGCTTCTCGCATTCAACGGGTTTCTGCTGCCTTCACAAGGTCGTCGGACCACCTCGTGGGAGGCCTTCCAACGCTACGTCTTCCGGTACCTACGCGGTCGCCACTCCAGAACCTTTCGGCCCCATCGGACGTCTGTTCTGCGTGCAATGTGCCCTGCCCACTGCCACTTAAGTTTGGCAATTCTTCGGGCTACTTCGGTTACCTTGGTTCTCCTGCGGATCTCCTTATTTCTGATTCGATCACGCAGGGAAACTCCAAGCATAGCCCCCTCCAGTGCCCTTTGGGTGACTTTTAGCCTTCTAATAAGGCCCATTGTGAGCGACCACGTTTCAGTGCCATATGTCATCACTGGCAACACGCACTGGTCAAAGACTTTCGTCTTGAGACACTGCGGTATGTGGGACGAGAAGATATTGCGTAGCTTCCCGAACGCTGCCCAGCCGAGTCGGATTCGACCTACCTACCTGTATGAGAATAATAATCTAAAGCTGTGTAAAAGTGTTAACCGGTCAGCAAGATAGCATGGCTGACAATCCAGGGTATGCTACTCATCGACTCTATTTACATGCATACCAACTCATTTCATTAAACATGTGCATTAGAAGTGCCAAGTGTGCTACAGTAAAAAGAGAAATTAGACAGTTCAGAGAAAGTACCGGGTGCATGGTTGCCATTTATTTGCATGTTAAAGATACGGATGACGCAATGCCTCCTACGTACTTTGCAAACTTCAATGACTACCTACTTATTCATTTGCTTACGCTGTAAATGAGTAAAGATTTCTCTATTTACTTATGAAACACCATTCACTATACTTATGTATGATTTATTGACAAAAAAATTAGTTTTTTTTTTAATGATACGTATTTTGTATTAAAATATCGTTGCTGGACAGTGGCATTGCCATCCCAGAGAAAAAAATAAAACAGTTTTTTTTTTGTGGTTTACAATAAAGTACCTATTAATATAAAGCTCAAATATCTCATGTATTACCACCAGCAGCCATATCCTTCAAACTGCCCGGAGGTAGAAATACATAGCTAACTATGTATTTCTATGTAAAGGTACACTGGTCATACTTTCTCAGTTAGCGAGTTATTTCATAATTTTCACAAACAACTCTACTTATTACTATTTAATATTGTAAAAACTATACCCAGCAGCCTATGTCCAGCAGTGGACTGCGATATGCTGAGTTGATTGATTTTGTTGATTGTTAAAACTTATGATGCAGTAAACATTTTTAATTAAAACTACCTTGATGCTGTACCAACAACCTTATTTATAACAGTAGGTACATATTACTGCAATTATTGAAGTGTATCGAACATTGATGTGCCAATTATCTCAGCAAGTCTGAGACTTGCAAGTACTTACAAGTATTTGTGTCATGTGTTAATGCTCAAGAGATTGAGTAAGAATCTTATATAATGAGTACATTTTCTCGGTGTCTTTTATTTATTTCACTTTTAAAGGATGTTGGTAACACTTCCGTTACTGTCTTGAAATTAAACTTACGTCAAACCTCGTAGTCATAGTAAACAGAAAATGGTTGGGCAATAGTTTGGTTGATAGTTTCATCTATCAACCAAACTATTGCCCAACCATGTAAATTATAATTAAATTAAAATATGATTCGAGAGCGTAACAAGTCTGTATTTACAGAAAAAAAAATAAAAACCATATCTTTATATCTTTTTTTTTCTTTCTTTATCTAATGATTGGGCATAGGCCTCCCCCAGTAGGGGGGGGGGGGGTACACCCCTTAGTCGCCTTTTACGACACCCACGGGAAGTATGGGGTGGTGCTATTCTTTAAGTCCGGCACCACACAGACTAATGATTGATATATGAAATATTCATTCAATAGGATTTTAACAGTTAATCATTAGGTGACATTTTTCTAATATTTATTTCAAATCCATAACACGATAATATTTACATAATCTATGCTAATATTTAAAGCAAAATAATAAAAAAAAATCGCCCGCATCGCTGTCAACAGGAACAGTGCCCAAAAGGCTGGCAGCATTGCCACATTGTATAGCGATGATAGGATTATATGAACTTAGAGGGTCGTATTGATGATAATTCTGTAAAGTCATATTTTTTACGTTCCCGAATAATATTTTGGTCAACATTCAACGTGACATAACCGTGAGAAATTTGCGCGTTTCCCTGGCGCTTCCCCCACAAAGTAAAATAAACAAGTACCTAACCATTGTTTTCAGTGACACAAAATATTGTCAATATTCTTCAGAAAATGGTTTAATAAAAAAAAAAGACAAATAAATACAGGAAGGTGGTTTGTCTCTTCCTCGTTCGTCATAATGAGAAATGTCCGGAAGTGCAGTTGCATCGTGACATTACCGTGACACCTTTCAATGTTCAGTTAATTTATTACCTTGTCCGTTTTATGGTTTTAACAAATAATGAATACCTATTAAACGTTAACGGTTAACGACAATGTTTTTCTATATGACGTCATAAAAAAGAACGTAGTTTTAGAGCGATATTACAACATAACTTCATGCCTGTAGCTATTAGGTAGGAAGGGGTTAGGCAGAGGTGTAACTTTATTATAGTGCACCTGTATTTCGTCAGTTATACAGGAAGATTTTTTTATCACCATCCAAATTTTTACAACGTGTTCTTACCCATGAATATAAACAACTTTCACTATGGGACCAACTCTGAAATCACGAAAAAAAAATCTGCTGTTTCATACATTTTGGTCAAGTAGGTAGGTATTGAAGTTTTGTATGAAACAGCTGATTTTTTTTCGTGATTTCAGAGTTGGTCCCATAGTGAAAGTTGTTTATAATCATGGGTAAGAACACGTTGTAAAAATTTGGATGGTGATAAAAAAATCTAAGTAATATAAAAACCGTAAAGAAAAACATCGCGACGAATCCGGCATGTCCTAGAACCAAAAATTTGAAGACGTGTGACATCTACCAACCCGCACTAGGCCCGCGTGGTGGATTACGGCCCACTCCCTCTCACAGACAGGAGGCCTGTGTCCCAGCAGTGGGAACCGTATAGGGTGATTATGTATGTAATAGGGGCGAGCCTATTGTCATCAAACGGACACAGATCCAGATTCCGGGGCTGCTTCTAAGAAACTTCAGATGAAATAACCAATGGATTGTTATTGTTTCTATTTATAATCATACAAGTGAATCATAATAAAACAATGTATTACAAAAACCACGTAAGTGTTAAAGGTATCTAAATTAGGTATTTTTGAGCACATATTCCACATTGGGCACCTGCTTAAGGCTGCCTTTCCACCAGAGATGAGCGAGGATGCGTAGCGAGAACTTCGAAGTTCAGTATGACAGTCGTAAAACGACTGTCATACTGAACTTCGAAGTTCAAAATACCGATGTACTGTATTCATAAAGTTTAAAATTACGAATTACGTGAGTTAGAAGGTACGCTATAACGAATTACTTGATTTAGAATGTTCATGATCGCGATGTACGGAACTTCGAAAGTTTGTTATGACGAATTACTTCATTGAGAATGTTCATCATCGCGATGTACGGAACTTCGATAGCTTGCCATGACGAATTATTCAATTTCGAATGATCATTTTTCAATTTCGTAATTAGACACTATTTTTCTTGTTAGTAATTGATGTGTATTAATAATATGCATAACAAAATTGAATAATGGATTCGAAAAATAAATAATTACGAAATTATAAATTGCTATTATGCATAAATGCAGTGCCTACATTTTGGTTCTCGATAATGATCATTCGAAATTGAGTAATTCGTCATAGCAAACTTTCGAAGTTCCGTACATCGCGATGATGAACATTCTCAATGAAGTAATTCGTCATAACAAACTTTCGAAGTTCCGTACATCGCGATCATGAACATTCTAAATCAAGTAATTCGTTATAGCGTACCTTCTAACTCACGTAATTCGTAATTTTAAACTTTATGAATACAGTACATCGGTATTTTGAACTTCGAAGTTCAGTATGACAGTCGTGTAAAACTAACCAATACCAACGCTAACTTAGTTCAAGCTATAAAAATGAAGCGATCTTATTGGTTAGTTTCACACACATCCCTCACTACGCAACCTCGCTCATCTCTGGTGGAAAGGCAGCCTAAATGGCACCTGAGTGTATGTGCCGATGTGTGTCAGGTGAATTCAGTCAGGTGACCATTTAAGCAATGTGGAGTACGTCTTTTTGAGTAGGGTCTAAGATTAAAACGTCACATCCGTAGGTGTAAAAGCATAATCATCATTTTTTTTTATCACTAGGTAGGTATGTACCTACACATATTATTTCAAGGTAGCTATTACACATTTACACAGCTGATATAACATTGATCTTCATAACAATACAACGTCTTCATAAATATTTTAACCTCGAATTGAAGGTTTGCTTCAGAAACCAAGCTAGGGTGACGTAACGCATTTATGAACGATTCATTAATATGTGACATTTTATCTATTTTTTATATAAAAATGGATGTTGGTATATATGAGACTAGCTTCCACCCGCGACTTCGCCCGCGAGGTATGTCGATTAAAATAATTCTATGTCCTGCCCCGGGATGCAATCTATCTCTCTGCCAAATTTTATCGAAATCCGTTCAGTGGTTTAGGCGTGAAAAGGTAACATACAGACAGACAGACAGACAGAGTTACTTTCGAATTTATAATATTAGTATAGATTGGTAAATTCCAACGCCCTTTAACTGATTACCTACTATTATTTTAGAAATTGATTAGAAATTGGTATCGCGTGAAAATTAAAACATTTTAGGCACCTACTAAGCACATTTTATCAGTTCTTTAGATACAATTAATTCAAAGATACAAAGGTGGATATTTACCATATTTATCATTATTATCATGAATGTTTATCTATGTTATTATTCCCCGTACTAATGTTATTGTAGTAACTAACTGCACCCCGCGGTTTCACCCGCATGGGTTTCGATCCCGTGGGAAAATTGGGATAAAAATTATCTTACGTCTTATTCCTGGTTATAAACCATATGGTCTATCTAGGTGGTCCAACGACCTTGTGAAGGCCGCAGGAACCTGTTGGATTCGAGAAGCACAGAACCGGTCGAAGTGGAGGTGCTTGGGGGAGGCCTATGTCCAGCAGTGGACATCTTTCGGCTGAAATGATGATGATGATGATAAACTGTCTGTGTGTCAAATTTCATCCAAATCCGTTCAATCGTTTTTGCGTGAAAGAGTAACAAACATCATCCATCTTCACAAATTTTCGCGTTTTTAATAATAGGAATAATAGGTTTTAATAATATTTAAGTAGGATTGTAACCTTCTCAACTCTCCCACTCCTCCTTCTTATCTCGTGTCACACTTCCAATATCTAGGTTCTTCTCACGCTAAGAATCTGCGTTCTTCTAACAATCTTCTCCTACTCTGTCCTTCTCATACTTCTGACTTTGTCATTCTTCCTTTCATATTCAGTCCATTCTTCTTTGGAATGCACTTCCTCTTGATATCAGGACGGCCACCAGTCGGTATGCATTTAAGCAGAAAATGCAGAGTTATTTTCAAAACAAATAGAGTAGAGTCATCTCAACACCTGTCTCCCTTGAATTTGTGTATATATATATTATAAGTATATATTATAGTAAATAGTATGTATGTATTTATGTATTTGTGTACCTAGTTTTAACAGTTTTTTTTTAATTTTATCATTGTTCCTCTCAACCAAAGCACCTGGCATCCAATCTCTTCACCACCCTTGGTTGACTGGTAGAGAATGCCTAAGTCATTAAGACCGCCTTTGTACCTTTTTGTGCGAAAAGTTTAAATAAATTAATTAATTAATTAATTGTACCTTCCGTGTAACTACTCTATGTATGTCTATCTAATTATCTACTTTCTATTTTTACAGGTAATTCATACCACGTTCATATACACATTAAAGTTAATCAAGTTTAAGATGGTAAGTAATACATCAATAACCAACGGATAACATCATCATCTGCCTAGCCTTTTCCCAACTATGGTGGGGTCGGCTTCCAGTTTAACAGGATGCAGCTGAATACCAGTATTTTTCCATGGAGCGACTGCCTATCTGACCTCCACAACCCAGTTAGATACTGGGTAATACGATACCCTTGGTAAGACTGGTTGTCAGACTTTCGGGCTCCTGACTACCCGTAACGACTGTCAAAGATCCACGAATGACAGCCGGGACGTGTACCGATACATACCAAACAAAAATTCCCCTTGTGCTTATTGGTACCCCAAATTGAAATGTGCAAGGTTGTTATACTGATTTGACAAATTAAGATGTTTTATAAGTCGTTCGTTAAGTCTGCTTGAGAAAATGGTCCAAAAGTTATACAGCTACAATAGAGTCTGGGTGTGCCACTTTGCTCTAATGCTTTAAAACCCAAAGAATAGACGATTTTGCCAATAACGACAGTCGATTTAGAAGGTTTGATAAAATTGTAAGTCCGCACCGACAGACGTCACTGAAAATTAAAATAGTTAGGAAAAAGCTAGGCAGATGATGATGTAGATTTGTACAAACACTTTTACACGTCAAAAACAAATTGTATTTTAAAACTAGATGAGTGCGGTGTTGCCAAAACAAACTCAGAGGACACAGTCTCTTTTAAAAACCAGACATCTTCTTGGTCAAGCCCTATGGACTATGCAGATAAGCGTCTGAGATAGTCTTTTGAGGAAAGAACCACACAGTTTTGAGTAGACCTGTCCAGTCTCCACATTTCATGTCGGCTAACTTCAAAATACACCACGCATCGACAAGCGCCTCCCAGCTATTTGGACTGACGACGTTAAGAAAGTGGCTGGAATAGACTGGATGCGGAAGGCGGAGGACAGAGTGTGGCCTAAGAGAGTCCTACGTCCAGCTGGGGACTGCGATAGGCTGAGTTGATTGAACTTCAAAACATTCAAATGTCATGTAACATCAATCTAGGGCATTCTAAAGAATTCAGACGATTTTAATGTCGAATGAATGAACCGAGATGATTAAATTATCAGTTTTCCTAAATTGCTCGTTAAGGCCGTGAGTAAAAAGAAAACATCCAATCTTATTAAAGATTCCCATTTACCCTGTGTCGTAACTGAGGTCTAGTACCCTAGCCCAGGTCACGTCGTGAGGTCATCCGATGAAAGTAAGATGGCGTACTACAGTACCGTCCCTGTCACGGATCCGACCCACTTCTAACGGAATGATTCTATGACGACACGGATAGGTAAAAAATAACCTGACTTTTGAAAAAAAAGTACTGAAAAGCAGGAAACAAGAAACTATTCGTAAGCCTGATTAAAACGAAGCGATTTAACCGCTCGTGTGCCGTAATTACAGACTCTCGCGTAGATCTACGTTCCGGCAGATTAAGGGTTAATGTATCATAAGTTGCAGCAACAATCTTAAATTTTTTGTATGCCAAATGATGGGCTTTTATACAAAACTGCGATGCGACGTCGTATTGCAGCAATTCGTGTTGCAGTTTTCTGCGTTGCGAATTCGCATCGCACCGAATCGCAGTTTTATGTACCTACGATGCCAGCTCATCAAGCTACTACAATCTGTCAAATTTCTTTAATAGATTTTCAACTTTATCGCTAAAGCCTAAGATTAAATGTTGATTGGAAAAATTTAACAATTTCGGGTAGCTTGGTCTGCTGGCATCTGTACAAGCCCATAGGGCTTATGAAATCGTGGCATTGGTCAAATGCCGCCGTAATAATAATGACATACGTAGACATTCTGGGGGGCTGGGGAGTTTGTTGCGCCACTTCTTCTCCCAAAAGAAAGCACTAGAAAGTGGTGAAGGGCGGGCTTTTTAGGGGACTGTCTTTGGTAATTTTGACGTTCGTAAAGTGCGACATACGTAGACATTCTTGGGGGCTGGGGAATTTGTTGCGCCACTTCTTCTCCCCAACGAAAGCACTAGAAAGTGGTGAAGGGCGGGCTTTTTAGGGGACTGTCTTTGGTAAATTTGACGTTCGTAAAGTGCGACATACGTAGACATTCTGTGGGGCTGGGGAGTTTGTTGCGCCACTTCTTCTCCCAAACGACGTTCGAAAAGTGCTGATTCTCAGCCTAGTTTGAATAAATGACTTTTGATTTTGATTCGACTTTTCACAAGCATAACCGTAATCGTACATGGGAATGCAAACATAAATTACATAGGTTTTGCGACTGACCACTGACAAAATTGTTGAACCAACAACCATTGGAACACATACACTCTAGCAACCCGTGGCAACGCAAATGACTAAAAGGTTGGTGATCAAGAGCGGTTCAACTAAATAGTCGAATCGGGACACTAAACACCCCCAGACGTAATAAAAATAAAACTTCTTTTGTGTTCTATTGTGTGTTCAGTGTCCTTCGATGGGTTAACCTTTCTTTTTACTCAACTACGGCAAATCCAAAAGGAGGGTCATGATTTTAGCAGGCAATGTACAAACGCCAGCACATCAAGCTACTACAATCTGTCAAATTTCTTTAATAGATTTTCAACTTTATCGCTAAAGTATAAGGTTCAAAGTTGATTGGGAAAATTTGACAGTTTCGGGTAGCTTGATGTGCTGGCGTTTTTACCTTTGTTTCCGGCAGAAAACCTTACGCTCGAATAACGATTTTCAATGTTAAAGAAGATCACTCTGACGGTGACCACTTACCATCAGAGTAAGCAAACTGATGTGGCAGTGGGCTGGCTATGTTCGTCGAAGGACGGATGGCCGGTGGAGCAGACGAGTCCTGGAGTGGAGACCGCGTATCGGCAAGCGTAGTGTGGGACGCCCCCCAGCTAGATGGACGGACGACCTAAAGAAGGTGGCTGGGACTGACTGGATGCGGAAGGCGGAGGACAGGGTGTTGTGGCGCAGCCTGGGAGAGGCCTATGTCCAGCAGTGGACTGCAATAGGCGGAGTTGATTGATTGATTGACTTACCATCAGGTGTGCAACATGCTCGTTGGCAACTGTGTCTTAAAAAACCTTGTCCACTAAGCATTAGGCAATACCTTTCCTACAGTGAAAGAACGAACATTAATCACAGCGCTTGCTCACTGTGAGTTGTGAGTGCGTATTGGCAACTACAGAACATTAATTCAGATTACCTCACGACATTTTCTTACAACTTGCTTAAGTAACATAACAGCACGCATGTAATCGGTTAAGGAGGGATGTACGAGCACTAATATGTCAACACTTGGCAACTTTCAATGAGGGATTTTCTTTTTTAACTCTTCCCTAGTCGCTGGATGGCGCTGACCTTGGTAAGTTACTGCAAGGAACGGAACGTCACATCATTTTTTGATTATTTCACTTGGATGTAATTTTGGGAATGTAAAACGAAAGCAAACGAGAGTTTCACTCAACGAGCATACGTGACGTGACGCAATGTTTTTTTTTCCAAGCATTTTGGCTTTGGCACCTAGTAACGTAGTCAGTTCAACGCCATCTACAGAGTTCTTGGAAACTATGTTTTTTTTTTAATACTCAAAAAGAAAACCTCTCATTGCTATTTTTTCGTGAAGCAACGAATGTAACGTTGAAATTCGACACTTTACACAAACCTATGGGTTCGAAAATACTTTGTTCGTAATAACATAAAATTTCATTCATAACTGAAGGAGAAAATCTACTTTGAATAAAGCCAAGTGTATACATACTTTTGCACGTGACCGACTTGTTATGTTCAAGTCCCATGTAGTAGAGGGCGAACCTATTGCCATCAACCGGGCAAATCCATCTGCTACTGACAAATTCCTAGTGGAAAAACCCAATAATACTTTGCCCAACTTGGGAATGGAACCCAGGACCTCATGCTTAGCACTAGCGCTTGCGACGACTTCACGACCAACGCTTATTTAGCGAAACTTCACACAAGTAGTAATTAGTACATAGGTACTTCAAGTACCCACTGACTACGAGATGCGTTTTGTCGAACTGGCCACTTTGACCACAAATATGGCGTTTGGTTAGGAATTCCATATTCAAAATTTCAAATTTAGACTTGTGTATTTGTTTTAAATTTAGTGGTTCATTTGTTTTCGCGCCATTTGATTTTTGTTTGACATCGTTCTGTTCCGGTCTCAATAACATAACTCCAGTTAAATTTTCAGATAAGTCTGAAAATTAAATACAAGGTGATTTTTATGTCCCATAACTCTAGGGTATCAATAAGACCCTATCAAAGAATCAACTGGCATATGAATTATTTTTCAATTTATTTTCATTTTTCATACAAAATAATTCGACGGTCACGATTATTAATGTAAAACACCCTTACGTGAAATATGACAACGTCGCATTTTCTTAGCTTTAAATATTGTTTTGAAACTTAGGTTTGAATGAAAATTAATTACTCGTATTTATCAATGAAACTTAGATAGGTACATGATATCTTCGAAACTATACATTTTTGGACCACATAATCCAGGACTTTTTGTATTATTTTTACTTATAGAATACTAGCTTCCGCCCGCAAGGTATGTCGATAAAAACTATCCTATGTCCTTCCCCGGGATGCAATCTATCTCTCTGCCAAATTTTATCGAAATCCGTTCAGTGATTTAGGCGTGAAATTGTAACATACAGACAAACAGAACAGTCAGACAGAGTTACTTTGGAATTTATAATATTAGTATGGATAACTCTAAAGGTGGGGGAGGGTATGGTATATTAAAAAAAAAACACGTTGTATATTACTGATATCCCAAAAACAAAACTTCCAACATCTTTACCCCTATCCGTCTCACGATCGATACGAACGTCGTTATTACAACATTTTTAGTATATGCGAAACCCGAAACACGTGTCTAGTATTTTATGTAAAGCATCTATGTACAAAATTTCAAAACTGTATCATGAAAAATCACAAGTTAAGCTTGTTAAGTTACCCGTTTGTCCTTACAAAAACATGCTCACCCGCGCCGCTCGCGCCGCACCGTCTTGCGCTCATTCATAATAGTACCTAGGTACCTAACCATTCGGCGCAGAGATTGGATAACCTACTTAGTGTCGCACGGTGTCCAACTTTTAACATTTTTTAAATATTTTTGGGACAAAATTTATCATGGGGTAAAAATTATTGGAATCGATTCAGTTACTTATTCTGAACAAACTGTATTCAGGTAAAAAACGTTGTGTAATTACGTAATATTAGAGTAACAACAAATAATATCTAGTGAAATGTCACCAGCACCCTAATTGCGTAACTTTCAATAACAATCTGAATAATTTTGAAAGATACTGCTAATCCATTGCTTCAATGTTCGAAAAATTTGCGTAAATGACGCGATGAATGTTGTTGAACTGTCAAAATGAAAGCCATTGCTACTGATAGTGTATTACGCAATTACCCCACCGTACTATTCTCTGTCTAACCCTTCGAAGATAACAGGGCGTTATGATGATGAAGAAGATGCTGGGATGCCTGAAGAAGCTGTCACGTGTAGCGCAGTTTGTTCCGCCAGTTACTCAACTCAAACTCAAAGCATTTATTTCAATTAAACCTTGTACAGGCACTTTTGAAGTGTCAAAATTAAATAGTCTGTCAGTTAGTCAGAAAGTTGAAGCTAGTTGCCCATTCCAAACGTAGATCTCTATGGAGAAGAACGGGCAAGAAACTCCATGGACACTCTTTTAAATCAAGACATTATAAAATTCTGGGTACATTATTCTTGTTGCTTCTATATGTGAGAACAATGTAACCGAATGCTCGGCGCATCCTGGACAGTCACACCGAACCCCTTATTTGACTGCCCAATTCTTCCCTTGCGGTGGTAGGGTTAAGACCCGCCTGGTTTGGGACCGGCTCCCACCGGAGTCCGGCGGCGTCAAGCAGCCTGCTGTGTTTCGTCGATGCGTGGAACTTCCAGTGCCTTTGGCATCTTTTGGGCACGCTCGTTGAATGATAGACCTCATCCATCGCTTTCCATCAGGCGTGATCAAGGTCAAGTGCAGGCCCATTTCTCAATAAAAAAATAGACAAAATTGAGGCGCAAACGCCGACCGAAAGGTATTCGAGTTACATCCAAATCACACATAGATCATTTTGGCCGTTAGAAAGTATAATAAAACTCATCGTAAACAGTGCTTTACCTATCATAAATCATAATAACAACACCCAATATTTACATATATATAACACAATATTATGTAATAATGGCGTTGCCGATAAAACTAGACTACAGCACGCAGATCTTAAGGCGCCTTTCACAAGACTATTAACGCGTTGTTGCGCCGGCGCCGTTCTCAGGAAAATGCCTGGGTTTTCCACGCACGTTGAGAAACTGTTACTAAAACGAATACACTGTATTCCAGCTGTGGGAATTAGGAAAAATTATTTGCACGATTAGTTTAGTTTATTTTATGGTGCTGCGCTTATGTTAAGCCCTAGCTTGTGGCCGCAGCTTCGCTTGCGTGGGTGTTGGAAAATATTCCACGGGATCGTACTAAGTACCGGGATTACAAGTATCCTATCTCATCATCATCATCATCATTTCAGCCGAAAGACGTCCACTGCTGGACTTAGGCCTCCCACAAGCACCTCCGCTTCGACCGGTTCTGTGCTTCTCGCATCCAACGGGTTCCTGCGGCCTTCACAAGGTCGTCGGTCCACCTTGTGGGAGGCCTTCCAACGCTACGTCTTCCGGTACGCGGTCGCCACTCCAGAACCTTTCGGCCCCATCGGCCATCTGTTCTGCGAGCAATGTGCCCTGCCACTTAAGTTTAGCAATTCTTCAGGCTATGTCGGTTACCTTGGTTCTCCTGCGGATCTCCTCATTCCTGATTCGATCACGCAGGGAAACTCCAAGCATAGCCTTCTCCGTTGCCCTTTGGGTGACTTTTAGCCTTCTTAGTTCTTCGCCCATTGTGAGCGACCACGTATCCTATGTGTTATAAACTATATGTGTGCCCAGACAACCGCAATTGGTAGGAAAGCCATGAAGTTCTCGACATCTTTAACAATCGTCGTCATATTTCAGCTGATTTACACAAAACCATAATGAGTTATACACCTAAACCTTCCTCATGAATCACTCCGTCAATTGTTAAAAACCGGATGAAAATACGTTCAGTAGTTTTTGAGTTTATTGCGTTCAGACACACAGACGCGGCGGGGGTAGTTTGTTTTATAATATGGTGATCGGGGTTAAACTTTATTTAATACGAAACATTAGGAAAATATAAGATTTTCTTTGAAATAAGGACCTTTCTTAAATCTTTTTCAAAATTTAGCTTTTTCTTTAGGTAAAATTTTCAACATTTATTTTTCTTCTTTCTGACACATGTTTATAAATTTCCAAACCCAGAACTACCCCCTTGTACTTATATATACTCAGTTAGTTCTTGACTTCTTGTAAAGAATAATTGATCCGACACGATGATCAGAAAGGAAAAAGTAACTCATCCCGCAAGGCAATGCCAAGTTAATGGTTCCATTAACGCCAATAAATCTGTGAGTGCGGCGCTAAGTCAAAACAGCTGATTTTATTCATTAAAACATTAGCATTTAAATTAGATGGAGTGTCAGTGTCATTGGATAGAGTCTTAAGACCGGTTGCACCACATGCCAATTTAATTATATTACATAAAAAGGCCTACCTTAGTTTAAAGCATGTCTCGATCTTGACGTAATATATCATCACACCTTTTTCAAGTCTGTGTGGTGCCGGATTTAAAGAATTGTTCCCCTTACTTCCCGTGGGTGTCGTAAAAGGCGACTAAGGGTCTTACCGGAGAATGGGCAGCAGCGTTCTCTATTTATTTCACCATCATACCATAATGCGATCGCCAACCCGCCTGCCAAGCGTGGCGATTATGGCAAACCCCCCCCAAAATTGGGGGAGGCCTATGTCCAGCAGTGGACGTCTATCGGCTGAAACGACGACCTTTTTCATTGAAATGGGAAGGCAGAAGTGTAGCTTTCGTTTTGCCGAAAAGTGTAGCTCTGCCCGCGACTTTGTCCGCGTGCGACCAACCCAGTCGCATCGTATTACCACAGAATAACTAATAGTACTTAGGTATTACTTACCGTGGGGCCCGTGGCTAAATAATAACAGCCGCACAGGTCGATCGATCAGATTAAGCTATGCTTGCCGCGGTTGGTCTGTGGATGGGTGACCATTTTTACATAACGAGACCCCTCCGTGCCTCGGAAAGCACGTTAAGCTGTTGATCCCGGCTGTCATTCGCGGATCTCTGACAGTCGTCGCGGGTAGTCAGAAGCCAGAAAGTTTGACAACCAGTCTTACCAAGGGGTATCGGTACCCAGTAACTGGGTTGTGGAGGTCAGGTAGGCACTCGCTCTATGTAAGATACTGGTATTCAGCTGCATCCGGTTAGACTGGAAGCCGACCCCAACATAGTTGGGATAAGGCTAGGCAGATGATGATGACTTTTTTTTGCGGATGGGATATCATCAAATGACCCCTCCCGCTCTGGGTGGAGCGGAAGGGAGTGTCAGACTCTTATTGACTAAAACCCACCCGCGATACTTCCTTAGCCCTTTATGTTCCGGGCCAGCGGTAACCCTTTCGGACAATCCCGCTGACCCGGCAGGCTTCGGCCCTGACGGGCCCCTTCTCTGATGCTGACATATCTTTGAGGCGGAACACGTACGCGCCGTCCGGCACGGGCCTGGTCCTGATCGGGCGGTGAGCTACCCATTACTCTCCGCCCGCAGGCCCGCGCCTACGGTGGCCGGGAGTTGTCACGCGGCTCCCGACGCCCGGAGCGTCTCCCGCGGCGGCTGGGACGGGAAGCTCTCTCCCTGAGCCATCCCGCCACCTCCTTCGCTAGCATGACTGCTTCGCAGAAGGAGGTGACTGCCTCCCAGTACCTCTCGCTCTGGACCATGGCTTGCACCAGGGCCCGACGCGAGAGGTCGCCGCCGCTGCCAATCGCCTCTACGATGCTGATGACTTAGGGATTACTTACCTGCTCGCGCCATTACTTCGTTTTCGCTTAGCGTTCTTTTTTACTTTTTTTTGTTTTTGCTCGGCTGCTAAAGGTCCTAACGCGATGTTAAACAGCCTATAGCCTTCCTCAAGAACTGGGCTATCAAATGCAATAAGAGTCGGGACAGGACGGTCGGGTCGGGTCGGGAGTCGGGTCGGGTCGAGAGTCGGGTCGGTTCGGGGGTCGGAAGTCGGGTCGGGTCGGGAGTAGGATCGGGTCGGGGGGTCGGGAGTCGAAAGTTGGGTCGGGTCGGGGGGTCGGGAGTCGGGTCGGTCGGGTTCTCTTCAGCTTAATATTAGTATAGATTACCCCATTTACAGAGTCAAAACTCTGGGCCGGCTGCTTCTAAGAATTTCCTGACAGAAAATCCCAATTGAATCCTGAACGAGAAAGATATTTAGAACTTTTAGATTGAAACAAAGTCCTTCAATGAAAACCTTGGTATACCCTAATCACAAATTCCTATTGTAACGCATAATCTTACGTTCGGCCACACTGTACCCTATAATGTAACCCTAAACGCAAACCGTGTAGTTATGGTAATGCGATATGGTATCGCGAGGTTGTAGTTTGAAAATCGAAAGTAGACTACATGTTGCGAACGAGATTGTCTGTGTACCGTCGAGAGGAAAAGTGTTGGCTAATTGTTTTAGCAGATTCTGACGGTGAAGAAAGGGTAGTTATTGAATTTTTACATTTTAAATACTTATAAAAAAGTGTCAGCCGATAGACGTCCACTGCTGGACATAGCCCCCCCCCCCCCCATTTTGGGGGGGGGGGGGGTTGCCATAATCGCCACGCTTAGCAGGCGGGTTGGCGATCGCAGTATGGTATGATGGTGGAATGCATAGAGAACGCTGCTGCCCATTCTCCAGTACGACCCTTAGTCGCCTTTTACGACACCCACGGGAAGTAAGGGGTGGTGCTATTCTTTAAGTCCGGCACCACACAGACGACTAGAAAACATGCTTTGAAGAATTAGTAAATTATCATGGGTTATTATGGTTACACTCGGGTAAGAGTTCCTGAAAGGGATTGGGGAAGGCCTTTGCCCAGCAGTGGGACAGTATAGGATAACAAACAAAATAAATTCATTCTTTTGTTGTTTTTTCGCGTAGGTTTTTCAATAGTACCTACCATAAAAACAGTTTTTGAAGTGAAAACTTATTTAGCCGCGTTAAGCATTTATTGAGATGGAAAAAAACCATTAAACCCGCGACACTGTTACCGTAACCGACACCGCGCGTGTTTTGTTTTTTCTTAGTATTTGGTGTACTGTCTTATAGGTACCTATTACCGTACTTATTAATGCATTGTAATAATTAAAAAGAAAACTAGCAAATAGCAATGCATACAAATAACGACGCAATAAAATACGAAAGGAGACAATCGAAAAACAAGAATCCCGAGAGTAGCTTACGAAGGCACGGCTTATGGATATATGTCAGACAGACATCAGACAGAATGATGTCATTTACAACCTTCCAAATATAGAAGGTAGGTAGACATGTTGCATGACGACGCTTTTTGTTCTGTCCTCATTTGGTCTGATGCATTTTGTCTTTTTAAATGCTATTATAAGTATTTCAAGAGAGGGCGAAAGTATTAAATCTTTGTAATAAACCTTGCCCCCTTAAACATTTGGGAGAAATGTGGATACTTTGTCCCTATCCCTTCACGGAATACAGATTTGTTTTTTTTTTTTTGTTTTTAAACAGCTTCTTATACAGGATGAAACTGAAAACTTGAAATGGGAGGTGCAGTAACTGTTACATAATCATTATAAATTCTCTTCCCAAATCTAAATTCTTGAAAAAATCGTAGGTATAATTATCGTCTTAGTGCAAACTAAGTTATTGCCTTCAAATAAACACGAATTATTGGCGTTCCAGTAAAAAAATTGAATCTATCAAAACAAATAAGAAAATTAAAGTATAAATTTTAGTGCGCACCTGATAAGCAATCCATGCATCGCAGAATTCACAACCTGAAGCAAGTTGGCAACTAACTTTGCCACCTAATTTTGCTATTTACCTAATTTTGCCATTTATACGAAAAGAACGCGCACGTACGCTTATCCTTAAGGAGCTTACAGGACCTAAACACAAAAAACGCAAGTTTTAGAAACAATAAAAGTAAGTATATTTATTTATTTATTTATTTATTTATTTATTTATAATAAGCACACCAACAGCACAGTCACTTACAATTCAAATAAAAAATCATCTAAAATTAGCATTTCAGTAACCATGCAAATAACAGGTATGCATAACATCTAAAATTTAAAAAGTATATGAGACAAAGGAGAACAATAAAAAGTGTATCTAGAACACTACAAAAACAAACCGATTAGAGCTGCATAGACATGCACTCTACACTCTGTCTAAATAGGGAACGTCTGTATGAAGCAAAACTCATGGAGAAAATATCAATCGGAAAATCTGTCAAGTTGGACCTTTCATTATATTGCCTTGCCATACGTGTTAGTGGGCTATTAAATGTAGTATTTAAGGTGGATGTAGGCAATTCAAAAATACGATGATGACGCTTACTACGTTGGCTAGACCTAAAGTTAAAATAGTTTACCAATTGTGCATCAATGGAACCGTTTATAATTTTATGGAGTATTAGTAAGTCAGAATGGCTACGTCTTTCTTTTAAGCTAATCATTTTAAAGTGCCTTAACCTGTCATTGTAATCAGGTATAGCTTTACGGATCCCATTCTTCACACATAAATACCTAACAAATATGATCGACTATATGATCGACTACAGTAAACAAAATCAGAAAAATATATGATATTCTTCAGGATATATGGTAGGTAGATAGTGTGTTGATAACATAATACAACTAATTTGATACGATAGAAAAAAAATCATGAAGATAGCTCTAAAAACTTTGTTTTTACAATAAAAACCATACTTATATACATACAATCATTCTGATTTTTTGTCAGATTATTCTACAAGCAACATACTAAAATACTAGTGTTTTAATTTTTTAGTCCAAACAATAGATTTTTTTGTAATTAAATAATTGCTTCATATTTTGCAATAAATTACCAGCGTTGTGTCATCGCGCTTCTCTTTCTTTTCTATGCAGTCCGACAGTGACCGCGCTTTAGGTCATGTAAGCCTCTTAATGACATGCTCAACATTTTCGTTAAAAACACGTTGAATTAGATATTTTAATTTCGCGCACCTATTTAATTTCATTCTTTATATTTAAAACCTTTTCGAAAGCTATAACTTAACGCCCTGTCTGTACCTCCTTTTATGGAATGCTCTCATAAGGTTTATACCAGTTAGGCTGAGCTTTGCATAACTCCCAGTAATCTATTGCAAATAATCGCTAAGTGCCGGATTAGACGATTACAATGACATATCACTAGCACCAATTTAGATATTTAAATGTGAGGGAATTGGGTCAGTAATCACACTAATATTATAAAGGCGAAAGTTTGTGCGTGTGTGTGCGTGTGTGTTTATATGTTTGTTACTTCTTCACGCTCAAACGGCGGGACCAATTTTGAAAAAAAATTGTATAGAGGTAGCTGACAACCTGGATTAACATATAGGCTATTTTTTTTTCCCGATATTCCCACGGGATCGACATTTACGCGGGCGAAACCGCGGGGCGCAGCTAGTCAGTAGGTACTAAAATGTTTTTGGATGTTGAAAAAAACGCGCTAATGATTTAGGAATCAAAGTTTGCCAGAGGGCTTTGGAACGGAGTATTCTGGGTATCAAACTAACAGACCGGGTTAGGAATACGACCATCCTTACCATCACAAAGATAACTGATGTCACTTGGAAAGCTGCCACGCTAAAAAAAATATAATAAAATGGAACTGGGCTGGACACATCTGCCGCATGTCAGGCGACCAGTGGGCCAAAATTACGATCCAATGGGTCCAGCTCATCACGCCATCTCCATCTGGGCCTGGCAAGCGACATCGCGGCAGGCCCAGATCGAGATGGCGTGATGAGCTGGACTCCTTCAACAAGAACTGGTCCTTAGCAGCTTTGAACACAGAGAAGTGGAAAGAGACTAGGGTTTTGCCCTGCAGAGGGTCATCACAGACTAATAATAAATAATAATCGTGTCATCATATTATATCTACCTACGTTTTGCAGTATCATGACATGCATTTTTTTTTCTATAAAATGTTTATATCAAATCCCCAGTCTTATATGATGTCCTGAAAATGATTGCTCAACATTAATAAATTCTAAAAGATTTTGATGATATACGACTTCAATTTTAATTCGACAAATCTCGTAGTCTTACAATACGTATCTGAAGACACTTAACTTCTACTTTTTCTTTGGCTAAAGCATAACTAATAATAATTATTTATTTATTTATTCAGACAACCAATGATCCATTGTATTACATTTATATTGTTAGTGTGAACTTAAAAACTATGTTAGTACCTAATAACTAAGAGAGACTTAGTCCTCTGGGTGAGGCTCCACACCAGTGGGCTGTCTAACTTATTGCCTATTACCTTCAGGATGCTGTTACTGCTCCCACGCAATCTGCTTAGCAGTGAGGCTGTCTTTTTGCGCCAGGTGGCATCAAAGCCGTCTGTGCGCGACTCAGCGAACATTGTTGACGCACTGCAGAAGCGCGGCAGACGTAACAGCGCCCTGAAGGCATTGTTAAACTGGATGCGCAGAGAATTGTAAGCTCTTTGGGTATATCTGAACCACAGGCTCTCTGAGTACAGAGACGTGCAATACGCTTTGAATAAAGTTACTTTGACCGCGTCTGCAAATCGAGCGAACCTGCGGGCCAGCATGTTCGCCCGGACTGACAATGCCCTGCGCTCCCTCTCCATGTCTACATCATCTCCAAGATTTTCGGTAACCACATGCCCAAGATACTTGAATTGGTATACTCGATTAAGAGGAATACCATTGAGTAACACTGGTGGAACAACAGTTGGGCACTTTGTACCCGCCTTGAAGATCATGCACTCTGATTTTCTAACATTATAACTCAGACCGTGTGTGGCCGCATACTTTTCACACACGGCAAGCAACTTCCGCAATGCACAAATCGAGGGAGCCAGCAGCACCATATCATTGGCATAACTAAGGTTGTTCACACTGACACCATCCACGTAGCACGACGGGCATTTGACTGAGTTCCTCGATTAGCGCATTTACGTAAAGGTTAAAAAGCAAGGGCAAGCTCAACCCCCCCTGCCTCACTCCGCATTACAGCCTGTATTCACTCGACAATTCACCCGCCCACTTTACATTATTTTTCTGATTATGGTACCAATGACTGTCATACTGAACTTCGAAGCAATACCTAAAAAGTGATGTCAACTCTGGTGTTTTTCCCATCAGCAAAAAAAAAAAAAAAAAAAAGGCCCGTTTCTTTTAGTTTCTGCCATAACATATCATAAGACATTAGGTCAAATGCTTTCGAGAGGTCTAGAAAGCAAGCATAAACCGGGGTCTGTCTGTCAGTGTAATATTTCACAGTGTGCTTAAGGCTAAGAATAGCAGTCTCAGTCGACAAGCCAGGACGAAAGCCGAACTGAGCGTCATGTAACTTAACCTGCTTGTTCAAATATGAGTTAAGCACACTGTCAAATACCTTTGCTACAATCGTGGCTAGCGAAATGGGTCTGTAGTTAGATTTTTCAGACACATCCCCCGTCTTACTCTTGACAATCGGTACCACCAAAGTCTTCATCAGGGCAGGGGGTAAGTGTGAGTGATTTATGCACAAATTACATAAAATTGCAAGTACTCTAGGAAGGTGGAAACCAGCACGCTTGAGGTGTTCCACGCTGAGAGCGTCATAACCCCGGTGATTTTCCTCCCTTAATATCCCTAATAGCACGATCTATATCCTTCGCAAGTATCAAAGTTGAAATATTCATACCCACTCAGGGTAGCAAACCGTCCGCTTGCTGGTCCTAAGGGTGACTTTACTACAAATTGTTCCATAAAAACATTAAGCATCGCCATTCAACGTGGCAATGCTGCCAGTCTTCTGGGCACGTTTCCGGATGACAGCGATGCGGGCGAGTACCTCGAGTCCTCGACGCCTAAGTGTCCTAATGTACAAATAAATACAATAACAACCTTTTGTTTTTTAGTTAGTTAGTCATTTAATTCAGTACCTAGTGCAGATAGTTAGTTATCTATACATGCTTTATTGTATGTATACAATAAAGATTGACTTTTACTTACTTAATCATTTTACAGTACCTAAACAGTCATTTAAAAAAAACTTCACAAGTCGACTGTACGCTTAAACAAACAGACATCAGTGAAAGTGTTGACCATTGTGTACGCACGACCGCGGCCATGTGTCCATTGAGTGACCATTTACAGAACGTTACGGTGTTGATGTGACGGGCCCCGTCACAATCGAAACAATACAAGTTAAGCTAGATATGAACGACGATTCATACTATTAGGCAACTATTCTGCCGTCATAAAGAAAAAGGGCACAACTAACATTTTTTCCAACTGGCATAATTATGCGCCTTTTTTTTCTGAATCAAATATGTTTTGAAAAAATTTTGTTGTGCCCTTTTTCTTTATGACGGCAGTATTAGGTCTTCATGAAATTGAGGTTTTACAAAGAAAAAGCAAAACAATTTTTTTATTAGGGTTCCGTACCCAAAGGGTAAAAACTGACCTTCCGTCCGTCTGTCACCAGGCTATATCTCATGAACCGTGGTAGCTAGACAGTTGAAATTTTCACAGATGATGTATTTCTGTTGCCGCTATAATAACAAATACTAAAAACAAAATAAAATAAATATTCAAGGGCTCCCATACAACAAACGTGTTTTTTTCGACGTTTTTGACTTGTGGTACGAGCTTTTTCTGCAGCTGCGCTAATGCCACGATGGAACTCGTATTCGTAAATAACGCGATAGGTAGTACTTTAAGTTTTCCATATTGTGAACAGAACGATGTCAAAGAAAAATCAAACGGCGCGAAAACAAATGAATCACTAAATTCGAAACAAAAATACACAAGCTAAATTTGAAATTTTGAATATGGAATCCCTAACCAAACGCCATATTTGTGGTCAAAGTGGCCAGTTCGATAAAACGCATCTCGTAATCAGTGGGTACTTGAAGTTATACTAATTACTCTCCTGTGAAGTTTCGCTAAATAACCGTTGGTCTAGTCGTCGCAAGCTGTACTGCTAAGCATGAGGTCCTGGGTTTGATTTCCAGGTCGGGCAAAGTGCTATTGGGTTTTTTCATCAGGAATGTCATAGCCCGGAGTCTGATTTTGTTCCCGGTTGATGGCAATAGGCTCGCCCCCTATTGGGGCTATACATGGGACATAACTGATAAAATGTGGGTGTACATCAAGCTACTACAATCTGTCAAATTTCTTTAGTAAATTTTCTACTTTATCACTTAAGCATAAGGTTCAAACTTGATTGGGGAAATTTGACAGTTTCGGGTAGCTTTATGTGCTGGCGGGACCCGGGACTCAAACCATCTCTATACCAAATTTCATCAAAGTCGGTTCAGCGGTTTAAACGTGAAAAGGTAACAGACAGACACACTTTCGCATTTATAATATTAACACATTGAGAACACTAACGAGACACAATAGAAGTTTTATTGTTATTACGTCGAGGGGCGTTAAGTGTCCCGCGAAGTGTTAAAGTATGGATAGCTTTTGGAAACCGCAGACTCCGGCTAAAACGAGGTACTTTTTCGCCTGAACGGAACTACCGACTCATCTCCAAACGTTTCATCATTATCACAAGGAAACCAGTAAAGTGAAGCCCTTTACACGTCACGTCAAAATCTGGAACCATTCATTAATTCGGTTTCCATTCCTTTCATTCATTCAAAAGCACGTTTGCGCCGGCGCCGTTTCTCGTAACCCTATTGTTCAAACACAAACTTGACGTATGTCACTCGCGTTACGTGTCGTTGAAAAATGTACGTAATTTGTTCCGTTTGTGTGTATGTATGTATACATGGTGTGCTTGTTACGTAATTATTATGTAATTTGACTAATTATTGTGTGGGAACGTTGTAAGGCCTTGTAGTGATTTGTTTGCTGTGTGACTCGTGTGCCGTTATTTGTAGAAAAATGTGTGTTCTTTGTACGAACCTCCTTGGCTCATTACCTTCTTCCTCATAGTCGTCATATTAAACATGGCCACCCATAAACCAAGCTCAGTTTCTTTGCTAAGCTTGGGTTGGTCTTGGAAGTATTATTGTTTTTACTTTTATGAAATGCTTAGCCGGAATCTGGATTTGTTTCCTGTAAATGGCATTATCTGCCTAGCCTTTTCTCAACTATGTTGGGGTCGGCTTCCAGTCTACTGCCGCGACTGAGCGACTGCCTATCTTACCTCCACAACCCAGTTACTGGTTACAACCCAGTTTGGCTTCTGACTACCCGTAACGACTGCCAAAGATCCACGAATGACAGCCGGGCCAACGGCTTCACGTGCTTTCCGAGGCACGGAGGGGTTACGGTCACCTATCCACAGACCAACCGCGGCAAGCGTAGCTTAACCTGATCGATCGACCTGTACGGCTGTTATTATTTAGCCTTCTTCCTGCAAATAACAATAATCTCTAAATGACGTTATGCTGTACGCTTCTGCTTTCAAGCCTGTATGTACACCATCTCGTCTGTATTCCCCATACATACGAGATGGTGTATATACAGACCAGAGTTACTTGTAATTCGACGTAATCCTTCCTGAGCTGATAGGGGGGCCAAAATGCAACAAATTGAACCCCTCAAAAAATAATATCTCGAAAACTATTGCATATCGGCCAAACATACGGTTTGGCCGATATGCAATAGTTTTCGAGATATTTGAATTTTAAGGGTTTTTGAGATATTTAATTCCAAATAAAACAAAAACTTCATATTGAATGGCTAAAAAAAAATATTTTAACTGGCACTTCAATTAAGCTATGAACATAATATTTAAAATTACTTGATTCAACAAAATAATTAAAATGATGAGCGATTTAAGAATAATTTCTTAAATCGCTCATCAATTTAATTATTTTTTATCAGACATTACAGATTATTAGACATTACAGTCTTACCAATATTTTCATTTCATCATTTGATTTCATCAAAAAGTTACTATGACATTAATCGTACAAAATAACTAAAACAACTTTTGCCTATTCTCTAAGCTTTCCAAAAAGTTGTAAAATCAATTTAAAGACCGTAACGCGTGGCATGACTTTAATGGTATCTACCCATTCATAACTTTTTTTTTTTTTGGAATTGAATGTAAAATTTTGAGTTAATATCAAAAACCCTTAAAATTCAAATACATATCTCGAAAAGTCGTCGCAGCATAATGCTGATAGATAGCCGTTTTGCGTGTATGTGAAGCATGTTTTCCCCCTTTCTTATTTTTTTTGTGTTTATGTTCTTTATTGCATTATGTTTACCGCAAATGAACGTATTTTCTTTCTTTCTTTCTAAAAGTATTGAATTTCGGCCATACATATCGGGGGTTTGATTTGTTGCATTTTGGCCAGCTCCTAACGCATATACTCGTACGTCGAATTACAAGTAGGTAACCCTGTTTAAATGATTAATCATGGCTATTTATAATAATAAATATCAAATAATTTAAAATGTGCTGAATCAACAAAAAAAAAAAAGAATTTTTATGTTGGAAATTGTAATGATATATTGTTAATTAATTTAATTAATTAATTAATTTCTAATAGGAGACTTTTCTGCATGCGAAGATGTCATACCAACTTAAGGCAATACTGTCCACTGTCTAGAATGTATGCTGCATACAATGAGAACGAAGTGGACATTGACCTCTTTCACTCATCAGTACCTGCCCTAAAAAAAGTTGCGCTTGCCTTCTAATGGGTTTCTCTAGTCTAAAATCAAATATTATCCTAACCTTATATAAAAAATTTCAAAAATAGAATCTAATTTAAACTATGTTATTTAATTCATTGTAATCAATTATGCTTTAACAGTTTATTTTTTTTAAATTTCATATTATGTATTAATTGTTTTATTTAATTAATTGAGTTATTATCTGCGCATAATGTAGTGCATGCTGTGCTTTTCTGTAAGTAATGAGGCGCTTAGACTTAAGTTTGCAATGTACAAATTATAAAGTAACAGTGTACTCATTGTTGAAAAGCCTAATAAATAAATTAATTAAGTATCCGCATGCTGCAAACATTTTGTAAAAAAAAAGTTAAAGAGGGTAGTAGATTATATGGCTTTTTTATTTATTTTATTTTATTTATTTATTAACTTAAGTTCTGCTCACACTTAAAACATTAAAAATGGTCTAAAAATGGTTTGCAAATTTCGACGGACAACTTACATACATACATACGAACAGTGCAAGTTTAATAAAAGCTTGTAAAAAGTGTTAAGATGCACGCATGAGAAACAGTCAGTCAACAGGTCCCGATACCATCAATATGATTGTTACAAAACGACGGAAAATGATCAGTGTGATGGTGTGGAAGAATGCAACGACTCAACAGCTCGCTGAGAGAAAGTGCGCAACAATACATAAAAGGAATGAAGTGTTAATATTATGCATTTTGCTGCGCGTACGACGAAAAACTGTGCAGTCAAGTATTGACAGAGATTAAATGTGAGGAATTTGTAAATGTGAGGACTTTGTAGGCCTTATAGACTTTAGATCTGTAGACCATTTTGTATTTTATCAAGTACTTGGTACTTGTTGACAGGCCTGCGAAATCTGGAAACATTGTAAAAGCCAATTATTTTTAAAAAGAGTAACCGTGGAGTTTCTTGCCGGTTCTTCTCCATAGGAAACGACCAATTGGAACCGTGCACCTAGCTTTTGAGGTTTCATAAGTGCCCATGTAGGTTTATGTGAAATAAAACATTTTGATTTTGATTTTAAGCAGTGATGGCCGAGTGGCCACGACTTATAAGTTGTAGGTTCGAACCCAGACAGGCGCTTTTTCAGGCGCGGGCCTGCGGGCGGAGAGTAATGGGTAGCTCACCGCCCGATCAGGACCAGGCCCGTGCCGGACGGCGCGTACGTGTTCCACGCGCGCCTCAAAGAGATGTCAGCATCGAGGAGGGGCCCCTTAGGGCCGAAGCCTGCCGGGTCAGCGGGATTGTCCGAAAGGGTTACCGCTGGCCCGGAACATAAAGGGCTAAGGAAGGAACACGGGTGGGTTTTAGTCAGTAAGAGTCTGACACTCCCTTCCGCTCCACCCAGAGCGGGAGGAGTCATTTGATGATTTCCCATCCTCAAAAAAAAGACTGGCGCTTTATTTTGTGTAAATTCATGCCACTACTCTCAAAACGGTTAAGGAAAACATCGTGAGGAAACCGACATACCGTAGAAATAAAAATTTGTGATATCTACCAACCCACACTTAGCCCGCGTGGTAGATTACAGCCCACTCCCTCTCGAAGAGAAGTGTGCCTGTGTGTCAGCAGTGGGAACATCATTGGCTGATTATTGCTGTGTTTTGGTTTGATGGATCAGCTTTGTCCCTGGATCTGAAATGGCAACGCAATTGCGATGCCGTTCACTATTGCAGATGTTCATAACATGGTATGCCTTCAAAGAACATAATTTTACAAGCTCCACTCTTCCATTGTCCGCTGCTGCAACTCATATTAATTTGGTCATCAATATCGTATAGGTATCAACAAGCCGATTTCTGACCCATGGCTCAAGGTTGCACTGGTATACATCGCGCACGCTAGTCTTGCGCATATCTTTGCGCAGTGCAAACTGCGACACGTTACGTTATGGTCACCGATACCGACTTATTATGTCATAAACTGGTTCTTGGACCAAAGCAGATAGTGACCATAGTAATACAACGTTATTTTTAGTTTAAGCGAAACCTGAATATACTTTGTTCAGAATAAGTAACTGAATCGATTCCTATAATTTTTACCCCATGTTATATTTTGTCCCAAAAACATTTAAAAAATGTTAAAAGTTGGACACGAGCGACACTAAGTAGGTTATGCAATCTCCGCGCTGAACAGTTAGGTACCTAGGTACTATTATTAATGAGCGCAAGAATGCGCGGC
This sequence comes from Mesoligia furuncula, assembly GCA_916614155.1. Classification (NCBI taxonomy): domain Eukaryota; kingdom Metazoa; phylum Arthropoda; class Insecta; order Lepidoptera; family Noctuidae; genus Mesoligia; species Mesoligia furuncula. The sequence continues at coordinate 23,840,111 of OU744808.1, forward strand.
GCGAGCGGCGCGGGTTAGCATGATTTTGTACGGACAAACAGGTAACTTAACAAGCTTAAAACTTTGTGATTTGATACAGTTTTGAAATTTTGTACATAGATTCTTTAGGTAGGTACATAAAAATACTAGACACGTGTTTCGGGTTTCGCATATACTAAAAATAATGTTGTATATTGTAAGATATAGTCGACTTCTTATTTCCTTTACCACTTTAGACAAGATCTCCCAGTAAAAAGTCTCGCAGCAAAGTCGCGGGAAACACCTGGATGAGGGTACGGAACCGGGAAGTATGGCGGAAGTCCACGCCTATACCCAGCTGAGAGTGATTCCAGGCTGAAATGATGATGATGATGATTTAAATAGGTACGTAGGTACCACAGTCACGATAAAGCAAAATTTTCGCGGGCGGAACACAGCTCGCAGAACCACACGTTCTGCCGTTGCTGTGCCTGAAGTCCTCGAGTGGTAAAACGCAGATTGGGCAGGCCACCCCACAAGACGAACCGACGAACTGCGGGGTCATTGCTTTTTTTTTCAAACTCAAACTCAAACCATTTATTTCAATAAAACCATTTACAGGCACTTTTGAGTGTGTCAGTCAGAAAATATGAAGCTAGTTGCCCATTCCAAAGCGTAGGTACTATGGAGAAGAACGGGCAAGAAACTCCATGGACACTCTTTTAAATTATATTTTTACAAAAATATTAGTTACATCATTAATGTTGAATTTACGAGGGGCCCGTGGCTAAATAATGACAGCCGCACAGGTCGATCTATCAGGTTAAGCTACGCTTGCCGCGGTTGGTCTGTGGATGGGTGACCATATTTACATACCGTGACTCCTCCGTGCCTCGGAAAGCACGTTAAGCCATTGGTCCCGGCTGTCATTTGTGGATCTTTGACAGTCATTACGGGTAGTCAGAAGCCCCAAAGCCTGACAACCAGTCTTACCAAGGGGTATCGTATTACTCAGTAACTGGGTTGTGGAGGTCAGGTAGGCAGTCGCTCCATGTAAAATACTGGTATTCAGCTGCATCCGGTTAGACTGGAAGCCGACCCCAACATAGTTGGGAAAAGGCTAGGCAGATGATGATTAATGTTGAATTTACTATTATAAAGGCGCGTTAAAAGCGTCTTAACACACTAACAGTATTTTATTGGCTTTCATTTTCACATTTCAACAATATTCATTGCGTTATTTACGTTATTGTGCAGACAATTTTTTCGAACATATGAAGCAATGGACAAGCAAAATCCTTCGTGTGTTACGCAATTAGAGTGCTGGTAAAGTTTGACTGAGTCCGTATTAAGAAATACGGGGCTGCCCAGGGCCGGTTGTCCAAAAATAAGTCGACCGGTTTAAATATGACCACCAGTTGACCTTTTTCGGCTGGAATTTTGATGATGGTTAAAAAATATTATTAAGTACTTATAAGTAATACTAAATAATAATGAATGTATGAAAATATTAAATTTTCTACGTCTAAAATCATTTCAATAATCTTCAAAGTAAAACTCTTTGAATAAATAAAGTCTATAATTGCTTGTCACTAACTGCCTTTGTTTTTATAGTAAAATGTACTCACAATTTTCACTTCACTCACACAACCCGAATGTGGCGCAACCTGGTGGCGACACGTTGAACTATGGATGTGACGTCAGTCTTCTGATTTCACGTTGAACTTGGCGTGACGTTCTTCGTATGACGACACGTTGAACTACGAGGGTGACGTATTGCACAGTCACCTCACGCCTGAACTGAATGCAAGTGGCGCCCTCTATGACGTCACTTTTCCGCCGCTGCTACTGCTCACCCCGTCCAATATACTGGACGAAACTGTCGCTGCTCATGCGGGAAACCGTGTACTCTAGCCGCAGCGATCCACTGCGAGTACCACGGGCGGGCGCACTCAAAAAAGCCGGAAAGTTATATCCGGGTCGATGAAAAAATCTATATTTTTATAAACTGCCAAAAACTTTATAAAAATCCAGCGTTGAAACGGCAATGTTAACGTCAGCCTGAATTTTAGATTATCCCGAGTACAGCCTCAGGCACTGCTAGTTAAAACCACAGAGTACGGATTCGTTGCGATGCCCACCGGCAGCGTTTCGAGTCCTGGGGGCCTAAAAAGGCCACTTTGGCAGAACCATAAAAGGATAACATAATGGACAGTTAACTGTTAAGTTAATCGTATCAAATGCCATTGGTGAAGCATTTTTCAGTTACTTTTTTTGTCTGTGCTAAAATACCAATCAATCCAATCCAAATCCAATCCCAATCTCTTTGATTGTACCCTACGTAGTGCAGCGAAAAAAAGAAAAACACGGACTGTCTTCGCCATATTATAATTCATAATGTTATCCTTTTATGATGCTCCAAAGAGGCCTTTATAGGCCACTGATAATATACATAGCACCGAAAATGCCATGAGCACAACTTCTGCTAATTTCTATTCGTCATTTGTGTCGCAATACGAGTAAAAAGTGACACGCTTGATTTGCGTTGAAAGCAGGGTTCGTTGAAATATATCAATTGATATTTATATGGATATATATCTATCAATTGATATTTATTATCAAAAATAGAAATTTAGCAGATTCAAAGATTACCACTTGACAAAAAACTACAATTTGGATTACCTTTCCCGAAGTGGCAATCTAATCATGTTTCTAGGATTTACCAAATACCGTGCAAGTACGGTTAGTTGATTTTGGTTATTATTCATAAAAGACTAATTTTTTGTTAATTTTATTATAATTTTTTGAAATATTTTTTATACACGATATATATAAGGTGTAAAAAAATTAACCTTACAAACTTTAAGAGGTGCTTTAGACCATTGGACTGAACAACTTTCACTATGAGACCAACTCTGAAATCACGAAAAAAAAATCAGCTGTTTCATACATTTTGGTCAAGTAGGTATTGAAGTTTTGTATGAAACAGCTGATTTTTTTTTCGTGATTTCAGAGTTGGTCCCATAGTGAAAGTTGTTCAGTCCAATGGTCTAAAGCACCTCTTAAAGTTTGTAAGGTTAATTTTTTTACACCTTATATATCCGACGTTATGTATCGGACGTTAAATATTTTTACAAACTGTTTGATATTGACAATGCCGCCATGCCGCCTCTAGAAGCGGCCGCCGAGGGATCTCCCTACTCTATGGTAAAAACTAATTATGACAGCTAATTAAGAAAAGGTGAAAATTGCATAGATAAGCATTTCCTCATGACGTTTTATGAAATATTTCCGTTTTTTGTCACGCCAACGGGACCCTAGAATACTCGACAGTTGGGTGCGGCATCCTAATGAATCAGGAAGTCACGTAATATACTGTTTTTATGTTGTTATACGCCTTTTAACTGAGTGCAGAAATTTTAATATCTCTCAGTATCTTGGAGATAGTTTTAATTCTATAAAATCGCGCGCGACACAAAGGCACCGCAAGTCGCGCAACGAGCGGTTCCTTTGTGTCGCGCGCGATTTAATCGCGTGTCGCGCCTGTGTGTTGGAGCCTTAAAGAAGATAGAAAGTTGTACCGTAAGCAAAATACGCGCATTGACCTGGAGTTCTGGACACCAGCCCGTATTACCTAGAAAGTAGTGGAATCCCCGAAATTGCTTTTGTCCGTATGTTCTTGTTTACATCAGGGTGTGTTCGAAATTTAAGTTTCCACACCAGAGACAAAACAGAGCAGTGGTGGCCAACTGGTAACAGCCGCGACTTACGAGTTGTAGGTCGTAGGTTCGAACCCAGACAGGCGCTTTACTTTGTGTAAATTATTTCATCACCACTGCTCTCAAAACGGTGAAGGAAAACGTCATGAGGAAACCGGCATGTCCTAGAACCAAAAATTCGAAGACATGTGACATCTGCCAACCCGCACCCACCCGGCGGGAGTGGAAAGAAATTTGACAGATTGTAGTAGCTTGATGTGCGTCTGTACAACATTCATTTTTATGCTTCTAGACCCAGCGGTTTAGGCTGTGCGTTGTCTGTCAGTGAATTTAAGATTTTCATTATACAGAGCGTTAGGTTAAACGAGGGACATACTTTGACGGGAGTTAGTACTCATGAAAATAAACAACTTTTAATATGGGAATAACCCTGAAATCGCGAAAAAAAATCAGCCCTTTCCTACATTTATGTTCGCATGGCTCGTCAAAATGTACTGAACAGCTGATTTTTTTTTTTTGCGATTTTAGGTTCGGCCCCATTGTAAAAGTTGCTCATTTTCATGAGTACTAACTCCCCTCAAAATGTGTCCCTCGTTTAACCTAACAGCCTGTATAGATGGATAATTCTAAAAGCAGTATTTCTATCGTTCATGTAAAGCAGTATTTCTACATATAGTCCGGTATGAAAGATAATGCAGACTCATGAGACACTTACAATCAGGAACACTCCACCAAATAAAACAAAAGAAAACAGCTGGGAACTGTTAGTAAGCTCATAAACAAAGTCTTATTAGTCTTGTTACTAAGACTCCACTGTCCGTCTGTCTGTCTGTCACCAGGCTGTATCTCATGAACCGTGATAGCTAGACAGTAGAAATTTTCCTGTCACCAGGCTGTATCTCATGTAGCGTGGTAGCTAGACAGTTGAAATTTTCACAGATGATGTATTTCTATTGCCGCTGTAAAAACTAATAATAAAAATAAGATAAAGTTAGAAGGGTTATAAAAGAAACGTTTTTTTCTGCGTTTTATGCCTTGTGGTACGGAGCCCTTCATGTGCGAGTCCGACTCGCACTTGGGCTTTTTTTTTTTATCTGCAGAGCCCACCCGTTACTCTGGTACGTCCACGCAACGTCCTAACATTGAGTCTATTCGGCCTCTATATTTATGCAAGCTGTCATCATTTCAAACATAACTCGAGTTAACCCAAAGAGTAGTTTAAAACTTTAATACAAACACTATTTCAGCTTTACTAACTAGAAACAGACGTTGTCTGTCTGTTTCCCATTAATAATAATTTCATCCTAGATACCTGCCCGTTAGAATTTAATTCTGTAAATAAATTACTCGCGTCGGCGTGAGAATCTTGTTAGTATGTTTTCATAATTTTAGTTCTTGAAGTTTATGCTAGCTTGTTGTAGGCAGAATGATGGTTGTTGCGTTTGCGTTTCAAGATTGAATCAGAAGAAAATTACAGTTTCAGAATTTTAAATAAGTAGGTAGTAACTGTAAATAAAAAATTCCTATCTCGGAAAAGATTCCAAAAATAAATTCATCTACATTTGAATTAAGAATTAGAGATAATTTTCAAATTATGGAACAACAAACTGAATGGCATATTTAACAAAGTTCAAATAAAATTGCGACCAAAAACTTATCCTATTACCTTTTTGTTACAAATACACACTCAAAAATCAACTTACAAATATAAATTATGGCGATGGAATTTTATCTGTGCTTATGAACACTGCTTTATTAATACAAATTTCTAAATATTTTAGCGCCAAAACACGAAGAGAAAATGCGCGCCATTTTTTCACATTTCAAACTGTCAGTTCTGAACTTTCGCCATGCGTTCCGATACACGTATCTCATTCTAATAAACCTACATAAATAATAAAAAATATTATTCGAACGCACAATTTGTAACAAAAAATAAATCGTTCATGGAACATGCCCGCTTGTCACAATAATAGGAAAGAAAGTGAATTACAAATTGAAAAGGAAAGTACGGACGTGATACGTAAGGAAATCATTGAATATTCTCGATTATGACCGGTTCAATCGATTGAAATATCATTAATAAATATGGCAGGTCTTAAACGATTCTCGATTTGAAATTGAAAAAATGAATGGTCGGCTTAGCTGTGTTCATTATTTTTAAATCGAATGTCCAGTCCTATATTAAAATACCGTGAAATGATATCTCCTCAATGAAGTGACTTCTTGTATTATTGGATACTAGAGTGCTACAAGGCTCTTTTGGCGCCTGAATGACATTGACATTTGTGATAATGTATTGATAATAACAAGATGGCGACTTTAGTTCCGATTTTGGTTAATAAGTATGTATCTTGCAAGCTGAATTTTAATCGCCTTCTCTTATCCTACGGAGTTGATTTTTTTTACTTACTTACAATGTAATTATGAGTAATGGTTATACAATTGAGATACCGAAGAAGTTAGTGATGGTCTTCTTCTTCATCACAGGATTCTGTTCATCGAAGGCTATACATACACCTGTCGTAGTATTTTAAACAAAAATCCGGAAAAATCAGAAATAAAAAAAAATAAACTGAGAAAAGGCTATCGTAGGTACTTGTGCAGTCACTTGAGTGACATTTGAAGTGAATAAAATATATACATGCCACAACAAATTATAGTTACATAAATTTTATTTGAATAACAAATTATGTTCAACCTTCAATCATAAAATCAATGCTATTCCAAATTTTTACATTATGCATACAAATTAATGTGCATTTAAAATCACAGAAATTGGCACACGGTTTTTATTTAACACACTTGCAGATAACTACTGCTCATTGCAAATTTTGTGAAAATCAATTAAAAATATTATATTTGCATGTGCCTAAAATAAATAATTAAATAAACGTGCCTTAAATGTCTTTGATTGATTATAATCAATACTCTGCAATCAATTAATTGGTTATCTATTTCAAAATATACATCAAATAAATACAGAGAAGGCTAGAAAAAAGGCATGAAAATAAAATCGTTGAGAACTAGCGATTCTTTGTTTCTTTTGTCAGTTATATTTTATAGCAGATTGGTAGATATCACATCTCTTTGAATTTTTTGGTTCTAGGACATGCCGGTTTCCTCACGATGTTTTCCGTCACCGTTTAGAGAGCAGTGGTGATGAAATAATTTACACAAAGTAAAGCGCCTGTCTGGGTTCGAACCTACGACCTACAACTCGTACTGCTCTCACTGGTGACTCAACGTGACCAAATCAATAGCGTTTAAAATAATTATAAATAATTCAACATCACTGGAGCTTCCAAATGACGATATCATGACTATTACCAAATAATACCTTAGGGTCATCGAGCCAACTATAATTGCTGACAGCATTTCGCTACCAAAACCCATAACTGACTGACCTCCCTAAATACAACCACAACCTTACCAATAGGCATATAGAGCCCAAATTCGAACGAATATTTGTGAAGTGGCTGGTGGTTTAAGTTTGTGATTCGGCGGTGGCATTGACACCATACGTGATGGTAGTCCGTGGTCTGGTTGTGGGTTTATGGTATGTATTCTGTTCGGCCCTTGTGTTTGAAGGCAGGTTCAACTGATTATGCAATTGCCAATTGTTTTAGAATGTATCCTGTGAGTGGTAATCATAAGCATTAGTAATGTCATGTCTGCAGAACTTATGTGGTGGTGTAGTAGCTTTAAGTAACAGTAGAGATCATTATTAAGTACTTTAAGTATTTTATTAAGTACCTGGTACTTGTGGACAGGCCTACGCAGTCCTCCCATACCTATTGTAATTTGAACACATTTTTTTATGAATGAATGAATGAATGAATGAATGAATGAATGAAAGCCAAAAATTCGAAGACATGTGACATCTACTAACCCGCAACTGGGGCCGCAACTACTCCCATCACAGAGAGGAGGCATGTGTCCCAGCAGTGGGAAGTGTGGGAACACTGATTATGCTATGAATCACCTGCTCCATTATACAGACAATTATTGTTTCCCTATTGTAATATAAGTCACCTACGAGTACTAGCGACCCTACTACCCCCCCACTCTACTTTGCACGGTTTTCACATGTCAAAATATCGAGTTTTGTCTACCTATAGGTAAGTTCAATATTACACTGATGCACATAAACCTTCTGAAATAATTTTTCTAAATGATTGTGAAAACCGCATCAAAATCAGTTGCCTAGTTTAAAAGAAAAACGCAGTCACACAGACAGACACGGAAAGTGATTTTAACATTATGTATACAGGGTGTATCAGAAAGGTGTAGGAAATAAATATGTAAATGTGTAGTACTAGCAGCGCCGCGTGGTTTCACCCACGTAAGTTTCGATCCCGTGGGAGTATCGAGATGAAAAGTATCCTATGTGTTAATCCAGGAAATGGTCTATCTATGTGCCAATTTTCATCCAAATCTGTTCAACGGTTTACGCGTGATTGAGTAACAAACATCCAAACATCTTCACAAACTTTCACATTTATAATATTTGTAGGATTTATAATTTATATATTTATAATATTAATAGGATGTTATTATGATTATTATTTTAGAAGCTGTCACCAGCAATAGTTAAAAGGGTGATTCCACCCACCACACCGGCAAACTTCATATTTCTCTTTTATGAATCAACCTGTATGCTTGTATGCAATGCCGTTTTTTTTCACGAATTTAGAAAACCTAATGAAAATGGGAAAACGTTAAGCTATGCTTACCGAGGTCAGATCATGGATGGGTGAACATTTCTTACAAAGATCATTAAAAAAAACTGGCCAAGTGCGAGTCGGACTCGCACACGAAGGGTTCCGTACCACAAGGCAAAACCGCCGAAAAAAAACATGTTTGTTGTATGGGAGCCCCCCTTAAATATTAATTTAATTTTAATTTTATTATTTATTATTAAAGTTAAAATACAACTGAGTATTTTGTGAATATTTCAAGTGCCTACCTGTTACCATTTTTGATATCGAGCAAAAAAGGGCAAAAAAATCGCGTTTGTTGTATGGGAGCCCCCCTTAAATATTTATTTTAATTTGATTTTAGCGCCATAGAAATACATACTTTGTGAAAATTTCAACAGTCTAGCTATCGCGGTTCTTGAGATACAGCCTGGTGACAGACAGACAGACAGCGAAGTCTTAGTAATAGGGTCCGTTTTTACCCTTTGGGTACGGAACCCTAAAAATAAGTTTATTTCTTATCATTTTGGCTTACATTGCATGACGAGGTCTCCATTTAGGCATAGAAAATGCCTGTAGTTGAAGGCTCCGCTCTTCCCTTACATCATAAACATACATCTAGGCAAATAACGAAAAGAGGAAAAATAAAAACAAAAAGAAAAGAAAATACGATCAATTGTATAGGTGTGTGTGTGTGTGTGTGGGAGAGAGAGAGACGGATTTTGAGTGTACATGTGTATATAATTTATTTTTAAGTCACACATTGCAAGAGTAACTCTGTATCATCATTATTCGAAGTTAAAAACCTTTTAAATCTTAAATGTGTATTCAACCTTCACATAGCCATGTTTATTGACACAGAGGTACTTGTATTACGTGAAAACCTCGGCTGGACTCTGTAGGTGCTAATCGAATTACGGAAACACACGACCGATGACACCTGCACTTCCTACCCATGGCATCTTGTACCGTAAATATGTTGACATTTAACGGATTATCATCAGCATCACAAAAATAAACCGTTAATAATTTACTGTTTGAACACCTTTGAAATTGACAGGTGGATTATACAGGTGACAGGGAGATTGACGCGCAACCAGAAGGGCAATTCTGGTAATTTAAAACATTTAAAACCTAGACGCCAAACCTCGGCGGCAAACAAAGTGTCAAAAACTTGTCAAAATGTAGGGAAATTAGAGATAATTGTGACAGATTGAGACTGAGATCTGGGGGCCTAAAAAGGCCACTTTGGAAAATCATAAAAGGATAACATTATGAATTGTATTATGGCGAAGAGAGTCCGTGTTTTTCTTTTTTTCGCTGCACTACGTAGGTATAATCAAAGAGGTTGGGACTAGATTTGGATCGGATTAATAGGTATTTTAGCACAGACAAAAAAAATAACTGCAAAATGCTTCCCCAGTGGGATTTGATACGATTAACTGAACGGTTAACTGTCCATTATATTATCCTTTTGTGATTCTGCCAAAGTGGCCTTTTTATGCCCCCAGATTGTGAACGTTTTCAAGGCTACGTACCCAAAGGGTTAAAACGTTACCCTATTACTAAGACTCCACTGTCAAACAAATACTAAAAACAGAATAAAATAAATATTTCCCATACAACAAACGTGTTTTTTCGGCGTTTTTGCCTTGTGGTACGGAACCCTTCGTGTGCGAGTCCGACTCGCACTTGGCCAGGTTTTAATACCTTGAACTAAGTTAGCGTTGGTATTAGTTAGTTTTACACACATCCCTCGCTGCGTATCCTCGCTCATCTCTTGTGGAATGGCAGCGTTATTTTATTTATCCATTTATTTCAGGCATCAAGGCCCATATAAAACACATACAATACAATTTTATAACTTAAAAATACTATAAATACATACAACATTATAATTAAGTAAACTAAAAAACTAACGAACACGAAGTGTCTGCGTCGTGTTTCGCTGACTGGTGTCATGTATCCGGCCACGAAACCGGCGGTACACAACACCCTTCGGCCAGAACTCTTCCTTGAGGAACTTCTCGAGATGATGTGTTGGAACACGCACCACGAACGACTTGAAGTTCGTGTTGTGACGCGACTCCAACTTCTCGACCCTCAAAGTCCAGCTGGTCTTCACACGCATGTACTCCACGATCTCCTCAACCTTCGTGGAATGGTGCAGTCTGGACACGGAAAACCGAAAACCCTTTTTCTGTGTTCTACCAACTGCGATCAAAAATTTTCGTCAGTTATTAAATAACGCTAGGTCTAGGGGGTCTATATAGAATCATGCGATGAATACGTCACACTAATCACACCAATATTATAAAGGCAAATAATTGTGAGTGAGTTTGTATGTTTGTTACTTCTTGACGCACAAACGGCTGAACGGATTTTAATTATTTGGCACACAGATATTTTATAACCAGGATTAACACATAGGTAACTCTTTATCCCCATATTCCCACGTGATCGAATCTTGTGCGGGAGAAACCACGGGGCACTGCTAGTGGTTCATAAATAACGTTTCAGTGACGTCATTTGCTCATTCACCGGTAAATTGCAGACGCTATGAGGCTCTCGTAAGAAACCGTAGCTACAGCCATACCCACCCTTCAGAAGGAAACGCTCAACCAAGACCATCTACATTACATCATTATAAGCGGAAGTGCACAGGATGCGGTCGCAGGCGCAACACTAGACTACAGCCGTGGCGCCGGTATTGATTACAGCACGATCTAGAAATTAGATATCTGCGCTGTTCTAGTATTAAATACCTCGCACTTGAAACAATACGTAACGGGCTCGTGGCTTGGCGATCAATGTCGTAAATATAGGGTGGACAAAAAACCATGGATCAAACGAAACAGGGCGATAGTTGGGGTTATTTGCAGTAAAAAAATATTCAAAAAATATTTTAATAAATATTAAAAAAGTATCATCACTACAACAGTGCTTTTATGAAAGTGGGTACCATGATTTACCAGTATTGACGCTTTTCAGGATTCGGTACCCAAAGGGTAAAAACGGGACCCTATTACTAAGATCCTTCGCTGTCTGTCCGTCCGTCTGTTCGTCCGTCTGTCTGTCACCAGAAATTATTTGTAACTTTAGAACCTTATTTTTTACCTTAATTACCATATTGGTCCCGTGGAGAAAGATGTTCAGTTTGATGGTCTGTACCATGTTACACCCTTAAAATTGGCTGGAGTTTGAAAATAAACCCTGTATACCTTTGCCTCAACCTTTCAATGAATCCAAAAAAACCGACTCCATTGATAAATATTCCCACGGACAGTCACAACGATTCATATAAAAAGTTAAGTAAAAAAAGTTAACAATTCGATGCTTATCTATTTACATTTGAAAGGTCACTATCCCAATAGTCGATGGATATTTTAAACGGAAGTTTTAAATTAAACAGAGTGATGTAGGCAAAAAACTGGATCAAGTAAATGATTGAAATCGATTGCCAACGATTAGCAAAAAGTCCTAATGATTATTTCGAGCAGGTATAAAAGGTGAACTGTGTTGTTATAAACAAATAATTATGTCATATGTCTTCGAATTTTTGGTTCTAGAATATGGTTGCCTCACGATGTTTTCTTGGACCGTTTTGTGAGTGTATAGCGGTATCTACAACGCCATATGCGAACAACGCGTCATACTGACGTCACGCAAAATCCTGCATCTCGCAAGCAGAGTTTACCGCGCAACTAGCATAGATACAATGGCCCGGTCGGAGGATCCTCCCTTTTCTATAGAGTGTGAGCGAACTTTACACCCTGTTCCTCATACCTCTATGTGTAGTGGTGATGAAATAATTTACACAAAGTAAAGTGCCTGTCTGGGTTCGAACCCACGACCTACAACTCGTAAGTCAAGGTCGTTACCACTGGGCCACCCCTGCTCTCTTATAAACACATCATCTGCCCAGCCTTTTCCCAACTGTGTTGGGGTCGGTTTCGAGTCTAACCGGATGCAGCTGAATACCAGTATTTTACATGGAGCGACTACCTGACCTCCACAACCCAGTTACTGGGTAATACGATACCCCTTGGTAAGACTGGTTGTTAGACTTTCGGGCTTCTGACTACCCGTAACGACTGTCAAAGATCCACGAATGACAGCTGGGACCAACGGCTTAACGTGCTTTCCGAGACACGGAGGGGTCACAGTATGTATAGATGGTCACCCATCCACAGAACAACCGCGGCAAGCGCAGCTTAAACTGATCGATCGACCTGTGCGACCCTATAAACACATACGAGTAGGTAAGTAAAATTAATACGAAAATTAACTGTTAAATTATATGGCTCTGATCATCACCTTTTACTGACGGATTGACTGATCGCATCAGTTGGTAGAACATAGAAAAAAAAGTTATTTTAAAAAATCAAAAACCCGACTGCGGTAAAAAAACTTAGGTAAGATAAAAGAAACTGAAAAGCTAAAAACAAGCCCATTTTAAATTAAATAAAAGTTGGAAGCAGGCGGGACCCACATCATTTTTATTGTATTTTCAAATTCAAATGGGTCCCGCCTGCTTCCAACTTTTATTTAATTTAAAATGGGCTTGTTTTTAGCTTTTCAGTTTCTTTTATCTTACCTAAGTTTTTTTACCGCAGTCGGGTTTTTTGATTTTTTTAAATAACTTTTTTTTATTTCCAGCTTTTTAGTTTACAAATGTGAAAGATTTCGCAGACGATTTAGTTCTTGGTAGGTGTTTTTTTGCGATTTGTCACTTCGAATTGCTTTTATATATGTTGTATGTATTTTTGTAATCACCTTTTAAAACCCTTTATTTTGATACCCCACGCGATAGGTTTTGAAAAAAAAAAATTTAAAAAAAATTTAATATGGCGTCCAGTAGTCGCCATATTGAATTTTCACTAACGTCATGTCTTTAGTGACACTCGCCGGACTAAGAGGAATCAATTAACGTGTGAATCATAAAAATCGGCCCAGGCGTTTGGTCTGTATAGTGCTTCAAAGGAACATATAGACATACATACATACATACATACATAGGCTGATGAACACATTACCACTCCTTTGCGTCGCGCAGTCGGGTAAAAAGGGTTCTCGATTTTCCCCCCTTTTGGGACATACCTATTTCCGTTTTTTGCCACAGAGCTACCTCTGTGGAAAACTGTTTAATTTAATATTGTAATACTAGCAGCGCCCCGCAATTTCACCCGCATAAGGCTGTCTTTCCACCAGAGATGAGCGAGGATACGTAGCATAGATGTATGTAAAACGAACTAATCCCAACGCTAACTTAGTTCAAGCTTAAAAAACTAGCCAAGTGCGAACGAGCATTGTATGTGACTGTTTTTAGTATTTGTTGTTATAGCGGCAACAGAAATACAGCAGCTGTGAAAATTTTAACTGTCTAGTTATCACGGTTCATGAGATAAAGCCTGGTTACAAACAGACAGACAGACGGACAGTGGAGTCTTAGTAATAGGGTCCCGTTTTTACACACATCCCTCGCTACGCATCCTCGCTCATCTCTGGTGGAAAGGCAGCCTTAGTGTCGATCCCGTGGGAATATCGGGATAAAAAGTATCCTATATGTTAATTCTGGTTATAAACTATCCGTTTGCAAAATTTCATTAAAATCCGTTCAGTAGTTTTTGCGTGAAGAAGCAACAAACATACAAACACACACACTTTCGCCTTTATAATATTAGTGAGATAGTAGGATACATAAGTACCGCAACAACCAGTTCTGCCTACCGCACTGGATTAAATAGCGCAATATAAATATTAATAACATAATAAATACTAACAGCAGATGTGCCGACGGATGTGACATCATAGTTAGAATTCTTGTTAAACCGATCATAAGAAAAACACGACATAAATAGAGATGGCGTTAAATTCTCACATACATAAAATTCAATATACAACTACATTTTTTTTACAACAGGTCTGCCTTACAAACAAATATCACCTTTGATAGTGTGGAATAGAATTCAATTTCACTTGTGGTTCTTGAGATTTATGACGTTTTGTAAGCGAATGCTCCCGCGCAGGTGAGTCGTGCAAAAACGCAATGAGATCACCATCGCCGTGTCATTTAGACGTGACATGTACCTACCTCTGAAAGGCTTTAGTGCAAGAAAGGTACAGAAGTACAACAATATGTACAAGGCAAGGTCGCTCAATGAGCGACGAGGTAAAAATCTCATCGCTGTACGAGCTAGGCTTGGAGTCTCTCTCGTAGAGTTCTAAGGATCGATTCCCGAAATACTGGTAGATGAACTGACATGAAATGAAATTAAATTGTTTGTTCTGTCAATAGGATAAGTATCGGAATCACGATTTCACGTCATATTACAAAAAACTGGCTAAATGCGAGTCGGACTCGCATACAAAGGGTTCCGTACCACAAGACAAAAACACCAAAAGAAAAAAAACACGTTTGTTGTATGGGAGCCATCTCAAATATTTATTTTATTCTGTTTTTAGTATTTGTTGTTATAGCGGCAACAGAAATACATCATCTGTGAAAATTTCAACTGTCTAGCTATCACGGTTCATGAAATATAGCCTGGTGACAGACAGACAGAATGACGGACAGTGGAGTCGTAGTAATAGGGTCCCGTTTTTACCCTTTTGGTACGGAACCCTAAAAATAAATAAAAATTAGCTAAATGAGGTCGACGTTTCCTATCTGACTACTCTGAGAAGAAAGGCTGAAACAAACTCAGTGGTCACTGGCAGACAGGTAACCAGAGCAGTCAACAATATGCGTGGCATATTGGTAGTAAAATCGAAAACTATTATAAAAAAAACACAAAAGGAATCAGAAATTACAGTCTAAGTGGAGCGGTGATCTGCGTAGGGTGGCTGATAGCAGCTAAATCAGGGGAACCGAGGATCGAGTTGAATGGCGTGGAAAGTTATTGGGGAGGCCTGTGTCCAGCAGTGGACTGCTAAAGGCTTATGAATATGACGTAGCAGAGGGATCCGGAACCATGGATGACCAGTGGTAACAGCCGCGATATAAGAGTTGTAGGTCGTAAGTTCGAACCCAGACAGGCGCTTTACTTTGTGTAAATTATTCCATCACCAGTGCTCTCAAAACGGCATCACCGTTTCGAAAACATCATGAGGAATATCGACTGTGAACTGGCAACCGGTCCTATCTCAATTTTTTGAAGATTTCACTTTTTAATGCCATTTTATACCATTTAATACTCCACATCGTTGCAAGAAATCCTAATTCAAATACATTTAAATTTGGCGCCAGAATTGGCTTCATTCAACTTGTACTAACTTCAACGCGCAGTGAATGCTTTTGTGTTTTTTCTTCATTCTGTAAAGTTGTCAAAATTGAGATAGTACCGGTTGGTAGTTCACAGTCGATATCCTAAAACCAAAAATTCGAAGACTTGTAACATGTACAGTTAACAAAAGAGATAACCTACGCAGGATCGTCGGATATAGTTGAAGTTTAGCAAGAAATCGATGGATGTTCTCGAATAAAAAATAATTATATTAATAGAAAACAAACAGCTCATTTAACAAATTAAATTTCAGTCGACAACATCCATCGGTTTCTTACTAAACTTCAACTATATCCGACGATCCTGCATACTTATCTCTTTTGTTGTACCAACCCGCACTGGGCCAGCGTGGTAGATTACGGCCCACTCCCTCTCACTGAGAGGAGGCCTGTGTCCCGGCAGAGGGAACACTATAGGCTTATTATGCTGCTATATGATGCTGGAGGGTGGTGTATTTCGTCAGATAACATGGCCATGAAACTTCTAATTTTTCCCCTAGATCAGTCTTGATTGAACCTAACATACCACAATACGCCTGTCCTATGGCAGCAATGTCACAAGTACGTGACGCATTCAGATCTAAGGCTTAAATCACGATCCACGGCCGCGATACGCTATGATGACAGATACTAAGGATTGGAGCCTGAATGAGCTGTTCTAGGGGAATTATTGCAGGGATGAAATCATTGGGAAGATTGTGAGGGTTGATAGTGAAAGTTTATTTCAATGGGCTCTGCAGATCTAGACAAAAAACTGTTCTGATAGCGTTAACGCCAGACGCTAACGTCAAAATGTATAGCAATTACCTGTGGAAAGGACACGTAATGTCATACTAAGTTTGTAGACAAACAAAACCTTGTAACGAAACGCTAACACCAACGCGACGTTAGTGTGGCGTCTCTCATACTATTAAGACCCATGTCATGCTTATTAACCGCTTGTGTGCCGTAATTACAGACACAATTAAAAAGCCTTTGTGTCACGCGTAGATCTACGTTCCGGCAGACTAAGGGGTAAAGACCTGGTTTATGGCAATCCTAGAGACAGAACGTCATTTTATAAGAAGCCTTCGTGACGACTAAAATTTTTGAAAACTTACTTCTTATAGGGTAACAAAGTGTGTATGGAAGTTCGTCATTTTTGCCGATGAGAAATTCCATCGGGCACACGGCTTCATCATCATCATCATCAGCCTATAGCAGTCCACTGCTGGACATAGGCTTTGTGTACCTATAATTATTTTGGACCGAAATAGAGGCTCAGCCTCAGCCGAGCTCCTTTACCAAAATCTCTTTATCTACTATCCCATACATTTCCTAGATACAGTTTCCACCTCCAGGGCTTCAGATCTAAGACCGTACACAAATAACTCGCCGTAAACGACCCTAGCCTAAAGCTATAGTACAATATCTTCAACCATACTTTAACTAATCTCCCTGAGAATAATTTAAGAACATAAACGACACGCAGCGATAGTCCATCGTCTGGACAAACTTCGATAATAATACGGTTGCCAAGAACCTACTGTAATGGGATCAAAATGGCAGTATGGCTGGTGGTATAATAGGCTTGGAACATTGACATATCTTTAGCGACATCAGTTGTAAACTGGCGACGGACTTCTTGGGGGTAAACATAATTCTTTTGGATTGTGGTGCAAGGCATAACGGAGGGCGGATGGCTTCCAATATCTATGTTTTTTTTTATCATTATTCCTTTCGACCAAAGCACCTGCCATCTAATCTCTTCGCCACCCTTGGTTGCCTGGTAGAGAATGCCTAAGGCATTAAGTCCGCCTTTGTGCATTGTTTGTGTGCGAAAAGTTTAAATAAATAATGGCGGAATACCCGTCGCATTCGTCATCATTGGCAGCCTTATTCCAGTCATTGCTGAGTATAGATATCCTCCCTTTTGGGCGATGCTTTCATAATCTGTGCGAGTCTCATCCAGGGTTGCCCGCAGTCTTTTGTAGATCGTCCATTCATCATTCTGACCACCTTCGTCATCATTTCAGCCGAAAGACGTCCACTGCTGAACATAGGCCTTCACGAAGCACCCTCACTTCAACCGGTTCTGTGATTTCCGCATCCAGCGGGTTCCTGCGGCCTTCACAAGGTCATCTATCCTCCTTGTGGGAAGGCCTTCCGGTACGTGGTTGCCACTTCAGAACCTTTCGGCCCCAACGGCCGTTCTGCGTGCAATATGCCCTGCCCACTGCCACTTTAGTTTGGCAATTCATCGGGCTATGTACCGACATAGCCCGATGAATTGCCAAACTAGTGGCAGTGGCAACCACGGTTGCCTACCTCGGTTCTCCTGCGGATCTGCCCTCTCCATTGCCCTTTGGGTGACTTTTAGCTTTCTAATTAGGCAGATTGTGCGACCACATTTCAGTACCATAGGTCGTCACTGGCAACATGCACTGGTCAAAGACTTTCGTCTTGAAACACTGCTGTATGTGCGACTATCTGATAAAACCCTGCTGGATTACAAAGCCATCATTGGAATGTTAATAACGGTTAGTAACTGTGACTCAACTGCTATCGTACTATTAATTAAGCACGCTACGAAACAACAACAAACACAAACATACAAACACAAAAACATCTAAAAATAAATAAAAATAAGTCTGACGACCTCTTTTGCTATTCAAGAATGAAACAACGGCATTTTTTAATGTAACCTAATAACGCTTTGTTACATGTCGCCTTACTTAAATTAGCAGACTTATTCCCGTTTTTACCAACGATCCCTAAATTATCGCCTGACTTTGGAGCCCCTAACATCATCTGCCTAGCCTTTTCCCAACTATGTAGGGGTCGGCTAATCGGCTTCCAGTCTAATCGGATGCAGCTGAACACCATTATTTTACTTGGAGCGACTGCCTATGGTACTTCCACAACCCAGTTACTGAGTAATACAATACCCCTTGGTAAGACTGGTTGTCAGACTTTCGGGCTTCTGACTACCGGTAACGAATGACAGCCGGGACCAACGGCTTAACGTGCTTTCCGAGGCAGGGAGGGGTCTCGGTATGTAAAGATAGTCACCCATCCACAGACCAACAGCGGCAAGCGTAGCTTAACCTGAGCGATCGACCTGTGCGGCTGTTATTATTTAGCCACGGGCCCCTTAACGTGGATTATAAATTTATAATTGTGCTAAAAATCAAATAAAAAAACATCTATGGTCCTTTTTATAATCAGGCACATGATGCTTTGCTATAGCCAAATCAAAGCGCCTGATTAAGAATGACTGTGATATAAATATACGGACAACTTAAGTTGATAGTCAATCTGCTAAAAAGCTCGTTTCCTTGACTATTTATATACAAAACATACAATGGATCGCTTTCTGCGATGTCTTCCAGGCAATCTTGGAGTGGACAGTGATTGCGTGGACATAAAAATGGGATTGTAATTCGTGCAAAATAAGTAAAGTTACTAGGAAATAAGTTTATAACTTACACCAAACGTAGCAAGACCAGTCCCTATTAAAACAAACTCTTGGTTTCTGGTATCGGATACTTAATCATAGGTAGCGGTCGATTTGAAGTACCTCGGGGCTTCCGCGTGACAGACGGACAGACTCAGGACAACTGTCTTGTATTATAAACTAAACGTGGATGTACTAGCCGTCGGCGGTCGGTCGTCGAAATGATTACTGTTGGAAAATTATAGGACCACCTGTGTGAAAGAGGATATGGCTAGAACTCAAACTCAAACTCAAAGCATTTATTTCAATTAAACCTTTAACAGGCACTTTTGAATTGTCAAGAAGTCGGTCAGTCATAAAATATGAAGCTAGTTGCCCATTCCAAAGCGTAGGTACCTATGGAGAAGAACGGGCAAGAAACTCCATGGACACTCTTTTTAAATTACATTTTACAAAAACATTTGTTACATCATTTCTTTTGAATTTATGATTATATAATGTGAGAACGATGTAAAAAAAATAAAAAGATGTCCGCGTTAAGAGCGTCCAGAATACAACAAATAGTAACAAAACAACAATCCAAAATTAAAACAATTAAAATAAGCCCAGGCTGCTAAGTGATGACCAGTCCCAACTGACGGCGCCCGTTCACGAACATGACGTATATATCAGCACCATTCAGCTCAACCACTTTGAAGGGAGCTAAATGATCCAACACACACGCCACCGCCAGCGAGACATTTGAGTGAGCATGACACACTATCAGCCGCCAGGGAATATTCAAGTCAATGAAAGATATATTATTACCCAGTAAATGGTAGCTATAGATTACATAGAACTCACATCTGTGCTATGCAATTATACAATACAAAGGAAATTGAGTTTATACAATGCAAGTATAGTCTTACAATCTTCAGCAGCTCCAACAGTATTTTCAAGTGTTAGTCAATTAGTTGTGGAGCAGGACTAGCATTGAGCCAGGCATTTTTGTAAGTGATGTAATCCCCTAACTTATAATTTGCCTGACTGCATAGTGTGCGTTTTATACAAGATTTAAATTTTGTCTCATTCAGTTGAAGAATGTGGGGAGGTATTTTATTATAACATTTTAGACAGTACCCCATAAAAGATGAATCTACTTTAGCCAGTCTGAAACCTGGTTGAACTAATAGGTCCCTATTTCTAGTACTATAATTATGTCTTTCACCTCTTTTACTAAAAAGATGTAAATTTTTCCTTACATTCATGATGTTTTCATAGATATATTGACAAGGCACCGTCATGATGTTAATTTCCTTAAACAGTTCCCTTAGAGAATCGCGCCTGCGGAGATTATATATGGCTCTGATGGCTCTTTTCTGCAGAATAAAAATAGAATCGTTGTCTGAAGCCCGTCCCCAAAGTAAAATACCGTAAGACATGATACTATGAAAGTAACTAAAATAGACTAGTCTCGCGGTATCTACATCAGTAAATTGACGGATTTTTCTGACAGCATAAGCTGCTGAACTTAGCCGTCCTGCAAGAGATTTTAAATGAGGACCCCATTGTAGCCTTGAGTCGAGCGTGATCCCTAGGAAAACAGTTTCATCGACGAATTCTAGTTTCTCTTGATTCAATATTATCTCACAATCACTACCCTTGACATTTGGTAAAGAAAATCTTATGCACTTAGTTTTTTTTCCATTTAATACTAGATTATTAGCAGTGAACCAATCTTGGACCTGCAGTAGGGCGTTATTTACGTCGTCAAAATTTGTAGCACGTCTATTTACCTTAAAAATTACGGAAGTGTCATCAGCAAATAACACCATTTGTGGTTGATTTTTTAATAAATGGTGTAGATCATTAATATACACTAAAAAGAGGAAAGGACCCAATATCGAGCCTTGTGGCACACCAATTTTTACTATTAAACCAAGTGAATTGACATTTGAACTTGTTGTTGTCTATTATTTAAATAAGAACTAACTAAACTGAGCGCAAGTTTTCCAAGTCCGTAATGCTCAAGTTTCAAAAGCAAGGTTTGGTGATCGACACAATCAAATGCCTTGGAGAGGTCACAAAAGATTCCTATGGCATCTTGGGCCTCTTCCCACGCGTTAAAAATGTGTTTTAATAAAGTTACGCCGGCGTCGGTCGTACAACGTCCTTTGGTGAAACCGTACTGTTGATCGTGTAGGATTTGTAGAAAGGGAGTGACTACCGAGATGACGACTAATAGAAGAAAGAAAAAGAATGGAAGAAAAAGTTATGTTGCGCCGACCCAAATAAGAGCTCTTACAGATATCTGCGACACCTTGCCGCGACAGCCGTCGCGAGCGGTGCCGACGCAGGACGGTGACAGTTCTCGACTGTCGCGCGAACGCCAAAACTGCCCGCGACCGGCACAGATACCAGATGATTTCCTAATAAATGTAGTATGGGAGCTAAGGTTTAAGGGTGTATTCCCTCTTTTTAGGGTTCCGTTGCCAAATGGCAAAAAGCGGAACCCTTATAGATTCGTCATATCTGTCTGTCTGTCTGTCCGTCCGTATGTCACAGCCACTTTTTTCCGAAACTATAAGAACTATACTGTTGAAACTAGGTAAGTAGATGTATTCTGTGAACCGCATTAAGATTTTCACACAAAAATAGAAAAAAAGCAATAAATTTTGGGGGTTTCCCATACTTAGAACTGAAACTCAAAAATTTTTTTTTCATCATATACGTGTGGGGTATCTATGAATAGGTCTTCCAAAATGATATTGAGGTTTCTAATATCATTTTTTTCTAAACTGAATATTGTGCGCGAGAGACATTCCAAAGTGGTAAAATATGTGTCCCCCCCCCCCCCCTGTAACTTCTAAAATAAGAGCATGATAAAACTAAAAAAAAATATATGATGTACTTTACCATGTAAACTTCCACCGAAAATTGGTTTGAACCAGATCTATCAAGTAGTTTTTTTTTTTCTAATAGCTAGTCCGACTCGCTCTTGCCCGATTTTTTTTATAATTCCATAAACACTCATATTTTTTCGAAGCACTTAATAAATCGGTGTCCAAATCGTTCATTTTGCGAAAAGAAATACGTCCTGTCTCTCAGTCCATGCGCTGCCGACTGCTGGATAGAGTGCCGCAATGGAGCGTCGGCAACCGTCGCCGACACTCTACATCAGCTGTCGCTGCAGTGTAGCAGATGTGTAAGAGCTCTAAATTAGGAGTCCAGAGGTCCGCACGAGCTATTATGTCCCGCGAGGATTTTTTTCGCACAATGGATTTTCAACGCACTGGGGCCTTATTCTCGTTAAGCTGTTGGCTGTTGGTCCGGCTGTCATTCGTGGATCTTTGACAGTCGTTACGGGTAGTCAAAAGCTCTAAAGTCTGACAAGCCGACCCCGATTTAGTTGGGAAAAGGCTAGGCAGATGAAGATGGGGCCTTATTCTCTATGGTACAATGAACGGAATCGCGCGAAATGAACGCGAGATTAGCGGAATTTGCTAAGGAATTGACGATATTTCGAAGTAAGGAATCGTTCAGTGTTCATGAACATTGGACCAATAGCGCCTAAACGATAGTGAATTGGGGCTCTGCTTAGCGCCGAGATTTGAAATCCATTTGTTTTTTTGACTCGCTGCGATGCGCTCTGTTGGATTCTCAACGCTCGGCTCAACCCCGAGAGCTGAAAATCCAGTGCGCGATAAAATACCGCCGCGATATTTTTACGTCCGTGGGACCGTGGGCTTAAGGGCTCCTGAGCATGATGATGATGAGGACCACCAGGCTATACGTAGTTTAGTATTCTATAGCTTAGTTTGAAATAGTTCAACAGGACATACCAGAAACTTTGATTACCTATCTTCTAATGATAATCGTACCTTCCAAAGAATTTTCAAAATAAAATAACCAACTCGACTATGTAGGTATGTACGAAGATTTCCAAGATAAACCTCCGAATGAAAACGGATATGTGCAAGCGCAATCTGTTGTAAACAACCACGGAGTACGACGTACATGGAATGCTCAAATACTTTGCACAATAACAAAACACTGTGTTTGCACGAAACGTGTAAGAAAATAGTGCTGAGAATTACCATGTCGGACGCGTTTGTTAGCAATGCTCCCTGCATTGCTAACAAACGCGTGCGACATGGTTAAACCGAGAGAGAGCAACCGCCGAGAGTCCAGCTGCTGGAGTCGAACGTCAACTTTAAGGCGTTTGTGGTGCGCATACCAACATGTTACCTGCACCGTGATGGAAGAAAGCTTTTGGCCGCAGGATGTGGTATTCCGACGCTTTCGCGGAGAAGTTCCACCAGAACGCACAAAGACTTAGTGCAACTAAGTGATACTAACATACATAGTTATTAAGTTTTATTTACTAACAAAATTGTTACTATATTATTATGTATACTTAGGTTAAGGTATGGTATCTATGGGTCTTTGTAACCTAAAAATAAATAGTTTATTATTATTATTTTATTTAAACTGAATTTTAATTAAACCAAAATGGGCTTGCTTTATGGATCGAATTGAATAACGTATGGTTTCAGAAGTGGAATGCCCTTAGTTTGGTTTGATTTAATTTGTTTCGCATCGACTTGTTGCTTGAAAACACTTAACAATATTTTATGGTTTCCGATGGTGCTATTCTTGGTTGATGTTATTTTACTTTATTACCTACTTATTACAAATCTTTGAACCTGACGTGGTTACCGGACATCATTTGTGGCTCCCCATATCACAGCATCATGGTGAGTGGAAGCCTTCTTGTTACAGTCATGACGTGCAGCTGACGACTATTTCTGTTTGACGCTCGTGGTTATAGATCTAATTTGTTTTTATTTTTCTTATTACTCGAGTTAATTATCTTTTTATGTGCACGTGTTTCTGTGACAAATAAGCCTATTTATCTTTCTTTCTTTCTGTATACATATATCATTCCATTTACTCAACACTCCATTCTGCGGCCGCGCTCTGACGGCATTACGTGAGCTCTGCCCAATAAACATGGCCCGTCGTGTCTGCAACGGAAAACGTTTGTTTGTATCTTAATGTACCTAAACCTTTATTTATGTTTCATCTGCCGCAGTTCTTCGATAAAATGTTTATAGATTCAGTGTTAAATAACTGTTTATTTACAAAATATATAGGTATACAAAAAAAGAGAAAAAAAACGAGATTCGACTTAATAAGATGTTGTATTTTTCCAAGCCAATTCACCTTTTTATGGTTCCTAAGAAAATAGAAAACCTTCACCCCTTCCACCCTTCTGGGAAAACAGGCACGATATGTGTTGAGTGTTTCATAACAATAATGACAGTCAGGGAATTTAATTGTTTAGCAAATGTGTGATTTTTACTGACTTTTAAGTTAAAAGGCAATTTCCTATGCACTCATTTTTTTCCTAACTTTACTTCACCACATTCAGTCTAGCCAGTTATCGTATCGTATCTTCTTTATTTCAACTATTTTGTACCAACCAGCACCTATTAGGTCCTTACATAGTTTCATCATCAGAGGGGCAATTCTCGTAATTTTAAGAACATTCGCAGTCAGAACTCAGTCCTAATCAGCCAAAAACAACTCTAATTTCCCTACATTTTAGACAAGTTTGTTTGTCGCCGAGATGAGACTGTGACTAGATTTTGAATGTTTCAAATTATACGAGAAGGCCTTCTGGAGTAAATTATACGTTCGGAATTCCAAATTCAAATTTATTTCAAATTTAGGCTTGTGTATTTATGTTTCGAATTTAGTGATTCATTTGTTTTCGCGCCATTTGATTTTCCTTTCTTTGGAAAACTTAAAATATTATAACACGTTATTTACGAATACGAGTTCCACCGTGGCACCAGCGCTGCAGAAACAGCTCTAAGGGTAAATGATATGGGAGGCAGTCACCTCCTTCTGCGAAGCAGTTATGCTAGCGAAGGAGGTGGCGGGACGGCTCAGGGAGAGAACCTCCCGTCCCAGCCGCCGCAGGAAACGCTCCGGGCATCGGGAGCCGCGTGACAACTCACGGCCACCGTAGGCGCGGGCCTGCGGGCGGAGAGTAATGGGAAGCTCACCGTCCGATCAGGACCAGGCCCGTGCCGGACGGCGCGTACGTGTTCCACGCGCGCCTCAAAGAGATGTCAGCATCGAGGCGGGGCCACCTTAGGGCCGAAGCCTGCCGGGTCAGCGGGATTGTCCGAAAGGGTTACCGCTGGCCTGGAACATAAAGGGCTAAGGAAGGAACACGGGTGGGTTTTAGTCAGTAAGAGTCTGACACTCCCGCTCCACCCAGAGCGGGAGGGGTCATTTGATGATTTCCCACCCGCAAAAAAAAAGGGTTAATAATATAAGTAGGTACGCTAAATTGGCGCTTCGTGGAGCAGCGTGGCCGCCCTGCGACTTCAAACATATACAGTCAGCATACCTACTTCTAACCCTATTAGACTATACAACTTATACAAGCCCTAGATATCTAGGGCTTGTATAATCTAAGCGATCTACAGCTCACAGAGCGCGGAAATCGTTGATACTAGTTTCAATAAGTTGGTATGAACATATCAGATGGTATCATGGTCGCAGGCGGAAGTACTACATACTCGTATATGTCTGTATGTGCGCGGTAGTCCTAGGAATTAATGGCTGAGCCTGATGCGGTATTGCGACATTCTATTTAATATGTTCGTAATTAAAATATTGTAGTGGCATGGCGTTAAATCAGTAGATCTGATGACCATTCGTCACATTATTTCGTCGCTATTCTTGTGCATCTGATCAGTTTTCTTAACTCGTTTCATGCTGTATTTCGACTCATTTAGGTGAAAAATTAGCAGACGTTAATCAAGTTACCCCTTATTTATAAACGTGGCTTAAAATTAAGTAATGATTAACGTCTGGTTTAACATAACTTTTTTGACGTTTATACGTCTCATAACTTCAAACCTTCGTGTGTACGGAACGTGGATCCACGCGAGACACAATAGCTTTTTAATTGTTTCTGTAATTACGGTATTCGAAAGGGTAAGCAACGTTTTTATAAACAGGGGGGTTGGTCTTAATCTGTATTGTTGTTGTGCAGAAAATAAATAAATATACAATTAAGAATGCTTAACTAATATTTGAATTTACTTTGTTTCAGGTTTATTTATCCGTTTTGACAGAAGATCAGACATTAAAAGGTAAATAAAATAATAATCTATTAAAATAAATAGTGGCTGTTATTCTATTGGAAGTGTAGCGGTATCTACAACGCCACATGCGAATAACGCGTCATACTGACGTCACGCAAATCCTGCATCGCGCAAGCAGAGTTTACTGCGCAACTAGCATAGATACAACGGCCCGACATGAATCATCGGGCAGTTGCCCGCCAGACACAACACCCGTCTGGTCGGAGGATCCTCCCTTTTCTATGGAGGTTGAGTGAACTTTACATCCTGTTCCTCGTACCTCTATACTGGTGACCCCGAACATGAACGTCAGCGCAACCTTCGTGCACCTACTCCAGCGTGACGTCATCATCACTCCCGCAAGCTTTAGAGCGGCGAGTCACACAGCCAGCCAGCATCCACGGCTTCAACGGGTATCCTGACCACCAGCATGCAGCGACCGCGCATACCTGGTCATCACCCTCAGCCTCATCAGCAACCTCGGCACAGCATACGGCACTTTCGGCCGGTCCTCAAGCAGAGCCATAGAAACCCTCTCCTGGTCGACGCCAGCAGTCAGCCTCAACCCGGCGCTGTACCACATCCGACGCACTGGAGCATAATGCAGCGCCACCCCGACTCACTGGGGACATCTTCGCAGACAGTTCCGACTCACCGTGAACTATGCGGCAACCGGTTCCGACTCACTGGAACCTCAGCTGGCCTGGCAAAGCATCGCAATATACAAGACTCAGCCCACTATCGACCTCCGGTCTCCGGGGGGGAGTGATGTAGCGGTATCTACAACGCCACATGCGAACAACGCGTCATACTGACGTCACGCAAATCCTGCATCGCGCAAGCAGAGTTTACTGCGCAACTAGCATAGATACAACGGCCCGACATGAATCATCGGGCAGTTGCCCGCCAGACACAACACCCGTCTGGTCGGAGGATCCTCCCTTTTCTATAGAGTATGAGTGAACTTTACACCCTGTTCCTCATACCTCTATAGAAGCAAAAATAAATAATAACAGCCGCACAGGTCGATCGATCAGGTTAAGCTACGCTTTCCGCGGTTGGTCTGTGGATGGGTGACCATTTTTACACACCGTGACCCCTCCGTGCCTCGTAAAGCACGTTAAGCCGTTGGTCCCGGCTGTCATTCGTAGATCTTTGACAGTCGTTACGGGTAGTCAGAAGCCCGAAAGTCTGACAACCAGTCTTACCATGGGGTATCGTATTACCCAATTACTGGGTTGTGGAGGTCAGATAGGCAGTCGCTCCGTGTAAAATACTGGTATTCAGCTGCATCTGGTTAGACTGGAAGCCGACCCTTAACATAGTTGGGAAAAGGCTAGGCAGATGATGATGATTGTATTGGCCGCAAGAGAGTTTGAGGAGTATGTGGTCCTGTTCTCTAGGGTTTCAATGAAATAAACATTAAAATGACATCACGCTGTGTTTCGCAGAAGTGTTGGGCAGACCTGTATCTACCCCCATTTGCCCGTTTATGTTTAAGGGGCTTACATGACCTAAAGCGTGGTCACTGTCGGACTGCATAGAAAAGAAAGAGAAGCGCGATGATACTTCGCTGGTAATTTATTGCAAAATATGAAGCAATAATTGAATTAAGTTAAGCGAGAAGTTGATGGCAATCCATCAACCGGGTTCAAACCCCGACTACGGGCTGGTACAGAAAAATAAAACTTAACAAATAAGATACTGTATCAAAGTCCTGTAATCGATAATATTATTATGGCACTACATAATATATTATGGTACCTCTACCTCAGCGTTTTGGGAGCATAGTGATGAAATAAATTAAATACACAAAATAATGTGCCTGCCTGGGCTCGAATCTACTACCTCGTAAATCGGAAACATCGTGAGGAAACCGGCATCTCCTATACTATGTTTCCATCTGGTTTCACTGTTGTAGAGTCAACGCGCAGGCAAGTTCACAAAACAAACCCGTACGGTTTCAATCTAAGAACTCCAAGCATCCTACCTTGAAGGCCTATACACTATCAATAATGATCATTGGCCCCAGATAGTGTTAAACTAATAATACCCATGCTAATTTCAACCCTATAATAAAGTTATCAACGTCGAAATTACATTAAAACAAACAGTAGCGAGAAAGTACGCAAAACAGATCTAAAACTAAATACCAATATATCTGTTTGTTTCTGAGCTAGAAACCGCTTTTCGATTAGAAATATGGAGATTGCATTATGTACGTGATTATATTAGTTGTTTATTTATTTATAAAGTTATTTTTATGAGCTTTGGTATTGATATCTGGAGGTCAGCAGGGTTATTTCGTAATCAGTAGCAATGGCTTTCATATTGACAGTTCAAAAACATTCATTGCGTTATTTACCTTGTTGAGCTGACAAATTTTTCGAACACATAAAGCAATGGATTACCAATATCCTTTTTTTTTAACTTCGCCCGCTCTCGGCGGAGCGGAAAAACTTTTACTGACTAAAACCCACCCGTGTTCCTTCAGTTGCCTGTGCCATTGCCACGGTAACTCTTTCGAAGAACTCAAAATGATCCAGATTGAGATTTATAGTGTGTTACGCAATAATGTGCTGCTCCCTATGCACGAAATTCGTAGTTTTCGCCGAAATTACGGGCAGTTCCTACTCCGTGTCATCTACGGAGCTAAGTTTAGTTTGGGTCCCGACCTCAGGATGAATGACACCACGATTTGACAGTTGTTCCTTTTCCCCCGATGCGTTTTTGCACGTTCAAAAAGTTAATTAATCACGTGTAGGGAAACTCCGAAGTTTTGAGCGAATATCTTCGTAGTATGGCCTACTCCCCTAGCGCATTTAAGGAGCGAAAATGTTTATGCAATTTTCACACATTCCTTTTCCACATAATGGATGCATTTCACTCGTACGAACTGTCATTTACATTCAAAATGAAGTCGAAAAAATGTTAAGGTGCTAGTAAAAATGAACCCTAAAGTGTTTAACATTTTCATTCCTTGACTGTACATTAAAACCTCATTTACACGAATACAGCTTCTCGCCCATCGAAAAGCGAGGATGACAACGCAAGTCTTGCGTAGGCAAGATTCACATACGGTGGTCCTATACGAAATCAATTTAATATGTATCCCACAAATTATTATTATATCAAGATACCACTGTTGTTAATATTAACATTGACAAAGAAAGAAGAAAAAAATAATACAAAAGAGCCCTCTATCAAATTAAAAAAGAACGAATGTGAACGAAATGAATGAGCAAGCGCATCACTAGATTGACGTTTCAATTAAAAATCGTTTATTTATAAAATTAAAATCACGCATCGTGTCGATAACTTTTGTCGGCACGTCACTACATCACTAACCCTTTGTACAGTGCTGTCACAATCTTTTGTGCTTAATTATCGATGAATGGAGTACAAAGAATTCGTTATTTGTTAAGTCTATTAGTTTTTAATTATTAATAGTTAGTGAGTTGATTACCTACTGTGAAAGTAAAGTCGAAGTCAAAATAAAATCTTTATATTTGTAGAGCATCTAATAAAATACAAGTTTGTATGAATAGTCTTTGTTTAAAACAACGGCCAAGTGCGTGTCTGTCCGACACAATGAAGGGTTCCGTAGTTGGGATGAAATTATCCCAACTACGGAAAAGTTAGCTATCATATACGACACTGTCAATTTTATTCTCCAACGGCAAATCTAAGACCGGAATAACAAAAAATTTTTTTGATAAAACTACAAATTAATGATTTTCGGACTTTTCCTTTTATTGTACTGTGTAAGATCTTGCTTCTTGCCAAATTTCAGGATTCTAGTTCAACGGGAAGTACCCTATAAGGTTTTGATTTATTTGCGAGTATCAAAAAATTTCGCATAAAGGGCCGTATTTTTTTATTGCACTGACTGAGAAGCTTGATTTTAGAGCTCTTAATGACCGTAGACCTACGTATTTGATACTAATTTCAACTTTGATACCTCTTCGAGTTCCTGAGAAAATGGGTCTTGACACACAGACAGACGGACAACGAAGTGATCCTAATAAGGGTTCCGTTTTTTCATTTTGAGGTACGGAACTCTCAAAATTAGGTACCTACACCATTAATTAGTAGTATTAATAGCTTGATACTTACATACAAAGAGTACATTTTTGAGACGGGACATTATGGGCAGGTACTTTAACCATTGTAGCTACAAGAAAGCGTTCTAAGGAGACTGTCCTTAACTTTTTTAAATAATTACTAACTGCAAAGACAGATTATGAAAAAAAATGGTACAGCCAGAAGAGAAGATGTTGTCACATAAATTGCAAAGAGTATGCCTAGATAACATAATTTGTTACAGACGCCAGCACATCAAACTACCCGAAACTGTAAATTTTTCCCAATCAACTTTGAACCTTATGCTTCAGCGATAAAGTTGAAAATCTATTAAAGAAATCTGACAGATTGTAGTAGGTTGATGTGCTGGCGTCTGTACTTTGGTCATGTTTAGACGAGGAATGTAAGGCGACTATCAAAAGAGGCAGATGTGAATGGAAATACCGGGAGGGGACGCCGTAGAAGGACGTTGTGACCTTATTGATGATGTACTTCAGAAAGGTCAGGTGCGTAGTACTCGCAACCGGCGTGCATATACTTATGACCAGATTTATGAACGTATACGAAGCAAAAGGAGTATGTAAGGATCGCTGCAGTTCTGTAGTTTGTGCCTACCCTGTTTTTTTTGGATGTGAAATCATCAAATGACCCCTCCCGCTCTGGGTGGAGCGGAATGAAGTGTCAGACTCTTACTTACTAAAACCCTCCCATGTTCTTTCCTTAGCCCTTTATGTTCTGGGCCAGCGGTAACCCTTTCGGACAATCATGCTGACCCGGCAGACTTCGGCCCTAAGGAGCCCCTTCTCTGCTGCTGACATCTCTTGGAGGCGTGCGTGGAACACGTACGCGCCGTCCGGCACGGGCCTTGTCCTGATCGGAACCCATTACTCTCCGTCCGCAGGCCCGCGCTTACGGTGGCCGGGAGTCGTCACGCGGCTCCCGACGCCCGGAGCGTCTCCCGCGGCGGCTGGGACGGGAGGCTCCAAGCAGTAAACCCCATTCCCGTGGCTCTTTCCTTCAGCCATCCCGACACCTCCAATATATGTATATAGCTAGCTGCAGCAGCAGCAGAGCGCTGCAGTTCTGTAGTCTGTGCCTACTCCCATGTGAGAAAAGCTTGAGTTTATGGTATGTTTTTATATTATTTGTATTGTTGGTACAGTTAGATCGAAACAAGGTAGGTGGACTTTTGGGGACTCTGTCCGCCCAACAAGTGACCCCAGGGAAGTCGGTGGCACAGTGGTCACGTGCTGCCGTGCATAGCGAGGCTCAGGGGAAGCCCCTTTACAGTCTCCCAAGGGATGTGCCTTACAGGCGTTGCTCGGGGGGGTTCCGGAATTGGTCTTTTAAGAGCAACCAACCCTATGCGCTGATGGTGATCACCGGGGTGGTTTAGTGAGGTAAAAATCCCACACTCCCCGACCTCTCTCCCCCGGAGGTCGGACGCATTTTGAAAGTTTCCCCGAAAAAAAAAGGTACAGTTAGCTATAAAACGTCAATTCTCATATCTTATTTTTATGATGACAACCGATGCAGTTTCGTAAATGTTTTAGTTCAAAAACCCACCCTGAAAAACTATAGCTTTTTGGAGTTGTTGTTTTGAAAGCAGTTTAAGAATATCGTTGAACCGACAGCCACTTCTGGCGGTCTATTTTTACCCGACTACGGCGTAGCAAAAAGGAGGGTTATGATTTGGACCGGTATGTATGTATATATGTATATCCATCTGCTCATAACTTCTAAACTACTTGTCATAATTGGACAAAATATGAGGTATCGTTGAAAGCGTCTTGGTCGTCCGCTGGTTATAGGCTATGTGAAGTCACAAAAAATTGAATATGGCGCCCTCTAGCGGACAAAAAAGAACCTAAAATATTTTTTTTCTTTAATCATGCCGTGTTGGATATCAAATGGAAGGGCTTAATTAACACATTTAAAAAATATAAATATTACTGAAATAAGCCTCAAAATAATTAAATAAAAATTACTGAAAAGGATAAAACAAGAAAGTACCTTCCCGTGGTCGCATGCCGCTGTGTTAACATACAGAGCTATGGTAGCATGCAACCAGAGGAATGCAAAACTAATCGCGACTATTATATTTAGTTAGTTGATCTAGTTAATATTGAACAGAATAGTTGTCCGTTCCCACGCGTACAAACGACCTTGTGATTAACTAATAAAATATTCGTTGAATAGGCGGAAGCGACAGCGGTTTTTTACCGTTTTTGTTGATCAAGGGGAGTTTAAGGTGAATGTGTAGTGGTAGACCGCAAAACTCAAATTTTCTTACGTTTTTTGCAATTTGCAGGTCAGTGTCAAATTGTACCTTGATCAAAATATGATTCGCGACAATAACTGGTACATGTTTAGAGAATTATAATCTACCGCCAACCACCAATCCCTTATGGAAAAGTTTTTATGGTAGAAATCTAACTTTGAAAGGTGTATTAATGATTGTATTGATTCAGGTCAGGTCAGCGGGATTGTCCGAAAGGGTTACCGCTGCCCCGGAACATAAAGGGCTAAGGAAGGAACTCGGGTGGGTTTTAGTCAGTCGTCTGGTAAGAGTCTGACACTCCCTCCGCTCCGCCCAGAGCGGGAGGGGTCATTTGATGATTTCCCACCCAAGAAAATAAAAAAAGCGACCGGTCCACCTCTGCTAAAAAAATATGTTAATTTTACGCATTATTATCTATTATTTCAAAGTAATCTTCATCCCTATTATCATATCTATTCCTCAACCCTATTTATGAGGCCCGCGCAGCATCTCTACAACTCTCAAACATCTCTATTAGCTAGCTACCGTCTCAGTGTCACCAGGGGTGCCCGTGGCTAAATAATGACAGCCGCATTGGTCCATAGATCAGGTTAAGCTACTCTTGCCGCGGTTGGTCGGTGGATGGGTGACCATCTTTACATACCGTGACCCCTCCATGCCTCGGAAAGCACGTTAAGCCATTGGTCCCGGCTGTCATTCGTGGATCTTTGACAGTCGTTACGGGTAGTCAGAAGCCCGAAAGTCTGACAACCAGTCTTACCAAGGCGATCATCATCTGCATGGCCATTTCTCAACTATGTTGGGGTCGGGTGAATACCAGTATTTTACATGGAGCGACTGCCTATCTGATCTCCACAACCCAGTAACTGGGTAATACGATACCCTTGATAAGACTGGTTGTCAGGCTTTCGGGCTTCTGACGACACTAACGACTGCAAAAGGTCCGGGGCAACGACGGCTTAACATGATTTCTGAGGCACGGAGGGATCTTGATATGTAAAGATCCACGGGCCAACCGCGGCAAGCGTAGCTTAACCTGATCGATCGACAAGTACTGCTGTCGTTATTTAGCCACTAGCCCCTCCCTTAAAACACAACCTAAATTAGCAAAATAAAAAAGTAATTTAAAAAAATTAAACCGACTTCAAAAAGAAATTAAGTAACTCAAAATTATGAAATAACTTCAATTTCGGAAGTCGGTGTCTTGGGATCTGTATTTTAGTTTCAGTTTTTTGCCACCGACTTCCGAATTTAGAATTTTGAGTTAATTTCTTTTTGAAGTCGGTTTAACTTTTTAAAATACTTTTTTTATTTCGTAATATTTATTTTTAAGTAAAAACTGGAATATTTGTTTGTAATAAGTAGGTAATAGTTTTATTGTAAATATTGCACTAGAATTTGACCATGGTTTTGAGATGTTTTCCCTTTGACACTACACCCGTAGCTCGTATCAATAGAGCAGGCCGTCACACTTACACGAATTAGTCCATATCTTGAAAATTACTGAATCGATTTTGATGAAAAATTAAACTTGCACTGTTTCCCAAGTTGAAGTAAATGTAAACCAATAAAAGAAAATGGTCACGATCCGATTAATAGTTGCGGAGAAATGCGTGGACAAACATACATACATCATCATCATCATCATTTCAGCCGAAAGACGTCTACTGCTGGACATAGGCCTCCCGCAAAAAGGGGGGGTTTGCCATAATCGCCACGCTTGGCAGGCGGGTTGGCGATCGCAGTATGGTATGGTGGTGGAAAGCATAGAGAACGCTGCATACATACATACGACTATAAAATTTTGTATATTTGTTTGGAAGCCCTAACAGATTGTCATATCGACGGTTGAAATGCTAATTGGCCTAAGCGACATTTTTTGCAATAATTAAAAAAAAATGTCGCTTAGGCCAATTAGCCTTTCAACCTTCGATATGTGAATAAAATGCAATTCCAATAATATTACATACACACGTGTCGAATTGATAACCTTTTTTTTTTAAGTCGGTAAAAAATGAAAAACACACGCACAGCCCTAACAAACACAGTAATAAATAGCAACTAAAACACTTATCTACACATAAATAAACTTGGTAACTTATAACCAATCACGATACTTAATTAGATTGGTAATTAAAAAGTGAATAGCACCTGGCTCCGCGTTAAAAGTAACTCAAGCGTGGTCACGACCGACATTGCCTGGATGCCTGCCCGCTGTCGCTTATCGCTACATCTTAGTAATGTGACAGATGCTTTACTACCATCCGGGTGTTTGTCTGACATTGCTAATAATGCTGGTTAGGGCTGTAGGGTTTATTGAGTGGTTAAGCCTTTTTATAGTCTAAAAAACTAAAATTATGGTTGAGTAGGCACATAATGTCGCACCTCCGATAAAATAGGGTTACAACTCGAAAAACCTGGATTTTTAGAAAAGCGAAAATAAATTCACAGATTTGTTATTCAGTCTTTTTTAGGGTTCCGTAGTCAACTAGGAACCCTTATAGTTTCGCCATGTCTGTCTGTCCGTCCGTCTGTCTGTCTGTCCGTCCTCGCTTAATCTCTGTGACCGTTAGCACTAGAAAGCTGAAATTTTGTAAGAGTACGTATATCAGTTACGCCAACAAAGTGGTTAAATAAAATTTTGGAAAATATATTTTTTTAGGGTAGCTCCCCTACATGTGAAGTGGGGATGAATATTTTTTTCATCATCTACCCCCAACGTGTGGAGTATCGTTGAATAGGTCTTCTAAAATGGCTTAGGGGTTGCTAAAATTATTTTTCGATTTAATGCTCCATTTACGAAATATTAAAGTTTAAAGTGCAAATTTTTGTTCCATTAGGGCGTCCCCCCCCCCTCTAAAAGCTAAACTACTAGCTTGAAAAATCTGGAAAAATTCTCGATGAAAGTGCATTTCATGAACTTTAAAGGAAAAGTATAGCGGTTAAGATAACTTTATTAGTTTAGCAGTAATAGTCGTTGAAATTGGGTATTAGATAATTTTGTACCAAATACAAAATCCTTAGCATTAATCCTTTAAAGTGACTAAGATGAAGTAGTTGCTTGTTTATAATGGGTAAAGACTTGCATTGAAAACCAAAATATGTTTTTTTTTTTTACCTATTCAGAATAAAGAACAACAGAATCGTACTACATTGTGATAACGGGCTACTACGGAACCCTACACTGTGCGTGGCCCGACACGCACTTGGCCGGTTTTTTGTTCTTACACTATTATTACTATGTGATTAAAATTATACATACTTGAGAAGCTTACAAAAATATGTTTTAATGGCATACGCATATTCTTAAAAACAACCTGAAAATTCCTTTTCCGAGTTGTAACCCTATTTTATCGGAGGTGCGATATAATATGTATGAATATTTTAATAGTGGCTTTAAAATACATCTTGTCCTTCTTGCCCTAACACCTTTCGTGTAGTTTAATACTAGGCTAAAAATGTATGTTGATATAATGAGACTAGCAGCGCCCTGCGATTTCACCCACATAAGTGTCGATCCCGTGGGAATATCAGGATAAAACCTATCCTATGTCCTTCCCCGGGATGCAATTTATCTCTCTGCCAAACTTTATCAAATTCCGTTCAGTGGTTTAGGCGTGAAAAGGTAACATACAGACAGACAGAGTTACTTTCGAATTTATAATATTAGTACGGATTGATAAACTAGCAACATTGTTTGACCGATCGCCATGACAGTTGGCACATACCAATATGTAACTAGCTTCTGCCCGCGACTTCATCCGGGTGCTCGCCCCCCCGACCCACCCCGTTGCATGCTATCGCCAGCC
This sequence comes from Mesoligia furuncula, assembly GCA_916614155.1. Lineage (NCBI taxonomy): Eukaryota > Metazoa > Arthropoda > Insecta > Lepidoptera > Noctuidae > Mesoligia > Mesoligia furuncula. Next base: position 23,876,527 of record OU744808.1, read on the forward strand.
CGCACTATTACTTGGTTTTCTGACTTTTGCTCGACTGCTAAGGGTCGTAGCGTAATGTTAAATAGCCCATAGCCTTCCTTAAGAATTGGGCTATCAAATGCAAAAAGAATTTTCCGATCGACTCCGGACTGCTGCTGCGAATTTCCTAAACCCAATGACACTACCCAAACAGGGGATTGAACGCAATACCACACACTCAGCAGTCCGGCTTGTAACAAATAAAATAAACTGACGAGGCATTCTTAACTGTTTAAAAAACTGGCCACTGACGCGAAGGGTTCCGTACCAAAAGGCAAAAAGGCCGAAAAAAACACGTTTGTTGTATGGGAGCCCCACTTAAATATTCATTTTATTTTGTTTTTGGTATTAGTTGTTATAGCGGCAACAAATATACATAATTTGTGAAAATGTCAACTGTCTAGCTATCGCGGTTTTTGAGATACAGCCTGGTGACAGATAGACGGACGAACAGACAGCGAAGTCTTAGTAATAGGGTCCCGTTTTTACCCTTTGGGTACGTAACCCTAAAAATGGCTTGTTTCAGTCAGGAATCCAACCGGAAAAAATTACATCCAGTTTTTTTGCCAAAAATCCATTCTTAGAGTTAGGATTTAAGTATATAAATAAAATAAAAATTGGTACTTCATAAATCCTTCCTACGTCAACACATAGGGTCGAGCTCGTAAACTTTCGTCTCATAATAGTAGCGGGTTCGGTTCCGACCTAATTCCACTACAATCAACTACTCTACACTTTCCTAATGTTAACAATTTGCAACCTTAACACCAGTAGCTACGGTTGGAATTAGGATACAGCGTGATTAAAAATAGTCTGCAATCTATGTTGCAGGTTGTACAATGTACAATGTGTACGGGAGCGACAAGGGTTGTCGCGCTTGCGCCATAGAAGTAACAGTTTTTTTTTTCATTATTTATATTATAAGTATAATCAGCTTCTCCACTGCTGAGACACAGGCCTACTCTCAGTGAGAGGAAGTAGGCCGTAATCCACCACGCGGGCCCAGTGCGGGTTGGTAGATATCACATCTCTTTGAATTTTTTGGTTCAAGGACATGCCGGTTTTCTCACGATGTTTTCCTTCGCCGTTTTGAGAAGAGTGGTGATGAAATAATTTACAGAAATTAAAGTGCCTGACTGGGTTCGAACCTAGGACGTACAACTCGTAAGTCGCGGCCGTTACCACTGGGCTACCACTGTTCTCTCATTTGTGCCCAGTTGATAGCAATAAGCAATAAGCTCTCCCCCCTGGTTAGGCATAAAACATCAATAGCATTTAGCTGATACTACCTACTGCTTTATGTAGATATATTATGTAGGTTATGTGGTTATCTTCCTAGCCTTTTCCCAACTATGTTGGGGTCGGCTTCCAGTCTAACCGGATGCAGCTGAATACCAGTATTTTACATGGAGCGACTGCCTATCTGATCCACAATCCAATTACTAGGTAATACACGATACCTCTTGGTAAGACTGGTTGTCAGACTTTCGGGCTTCTGACGACCCGTAACGACTGTCAATGATCCACGAATGACAGCAGGGACCAACGGCTTAACGTGCTTTCCGAGGCACGGAGAGGTCTTGATATGTAAAGATGGTCACCCATCCACGGACCAACCGCGGCAAGCGTAGCTTAACCTAATTAATCGACCCGTGCGGCTGTTACTACAAGCCTCTCAGATATATTATGTAGATGAACTACATAATATCTACATAAGTACATCTTTGGGGTCAGCAGTGTACGGGTAGTTCACACAAAGTCATGTGTTCACTACCCACTTTTCGCGAAAGCCTCCTCTCGACTCGCCATCCATGAGGATTGCCACACTACAAAAAAGAAACGGTACCTTCTAATAAATTGGCAACCCTAGATAGTCCGCAGCCTCGGGGCAGTTTATCATTTCGGCCCGTTATCTTAGTAACTGCAATCCACTTGGCCGCTTCACTTGTCTTAGAGTCGCAGGTGGCCAGGCCCTTCGGTTTTACGCCGGGGTCAATGACCAGCCGCTACTTTAGATCTGTATCCGATTCATCAGCTACTAAATGTGGCGATCTTTTTTTCATTAAAGTAGGGGTTTTGTTTGAGTCTCCTATAAAACGCTAGGCTGTCCATTGTGGCATCAGAGGGGCAAAAACGTTCGCGTTCTAATACGGTTTGAATTCATTTATTTCTAAGATTACAAATCACTTGTCAAGTACAGAAATAAATACTAAAAATTACTTGATTTATACATTTTTGTTGTCCAGGAGTAGTAAGAGCTTATTTTAATCTGAGATATACGTCAAATGTTATACATTTTTGACAAGTATTTTTAACTTGATCTGAGAAATACCTCAAATTTTATACATTTGAGATTTGACGGCGACTGGATTTCGAACATTTAAATTTTCATTCTGCAGAGGTCGCAGACTAACCTTGCACCTCCTTCCTTAATAACCTTCTTCGTCTCTGCGGGAAAGGTTTCTCTCTCTAATTATCGGAAATTACACGGCACTGTAAAAGTAGTACCAGCCTAGTCGTTACTCTGCATTCTTGGCTTATTATTGCTCAAGCCACACCTTGTTTACAATAAGTACGTTCCAAGTCAAATGCCAGTTGAACAATTGAACTAAAATTATCATAAGGAAAAATGTAGGTATGTAGATTTCAATCAAATGGTTCGAACCCAGTCAGGAGCTTTACTTTGTGTAAATTATTTAATCGCCACAGCTCTCAAACCGGTAAAGGAAAATATCGTGAGGAAACCGGGATGCCTTAGAACCAAAAATTCGAAGACATGTGACATCTATGACACTGGGCCCGCGTGATGGATTATTGAAGTCCCCTCTCACAGAGAGGAGGACTGTGTCCCAGCTGTGGGAATGGGAACTTTTTTTTTTTTTTTTCAGGGACAAAAAACAGTTACACGTTACAATTTTGGTAAATAACAAACTAGGGTAATAGAGGTAAACATGTAACCCACACGAATGTCCGCGGAATAAACTTTTATGGAGAAAGAAACAAAACCACGCATACATTGATATAAAAAATATTTTATACATCAATGCACGTACATTATCTACTGGAGGCGGTTTAGGTTAGGAAGAATTCATAATCATTGTGCAAGCGATTGAATAGCCATTCTTTTAAATTTTGTTTGAGATAGTGAAAATATATCAAGATCGAAAAAGGTTGTGTTATATATTTCTAAGCGACGACGGAGGGGCGCCCTTGCGCCAGCATTGGTTCTGCACTTTACAGTGTGGAACAGCCGGGGCACGCGCGCCCCTCGCCGTAATACAGTTCTGGGTACAATATAACAAAGTTTATTGGTGATATCAGAGCAGTCAAAGTTGTTATTACATATGCCATGCAGCATCACAGCCATAAGTAGCATGCGCCTGGACTCCAAGCCTAGGAGTTTGTATTGTGTTAGTAGTTGTGCGTATGATAGTTTTGAACGGTAGCATTTATAGTGAATGGAGCGTAAAAATTTTTTTTGGACCATCTCGAGCCTTTGCTTATATTTATCATATAGAGGACACCATATTGGGGCTGCGTATTCCAATTGCGAGCGTATTAAGGTTTTATACAAGACCATAAACGTATGCGGTCGCTTGAAATCAGTTGAGGATCGTATAACGAAACCATACATACTGTAGGCTTTGTTAATAATGTTATCAATGTGAAGGTTGAAATGCAGTTTTGAGTCAAGTGTAACTCCTAAATCACGGATATGGTCAACTTTTTTAAGAGTGGTGCCTTGTAAAGTGTAATAGTATTTAATTAGATTTTTATTTTTAGTAAATGATATAACATTGCACTTAGGTAAGCTAAGGGTCTTACCGGAGAATGGGCAGCAGCGTTCTCTATTTATTCCACCATCATACCATACTGCGATCGCCAACCCGCCTGCCAAGCGTGGCGATTATGGCAAACCCCCCCCAAAATTGGGGGAGGCCTATGTCCAGCAGTGGACGTCTATCAGCTGAAACGACGAAGCTAAGGTGAAGTTTATTATGTGAACAATAATTAGAAAGTCTATTGAGATCTTCCTGAAGCAGCAAGCAGTCACGTGTGTTTTGGCACGACTTATAGATTTTCATGTCGTCGGCATACATTAAAAAATGGGAGTTAATGAAGCAACTTTTTATGTCGTTCACGAACAAAATAAAAAGCACAGGGCCCAAAATAGAGCCCTGAGGCACCCCAGAAGTGACGATAACGGAATCCGATTCGAAGCCGTTGATGGCTACTCTTTGGGTTCTGTTGTAAATATAGGACATGAACCACCGCAGTAAATTACCCCGAATGCCATTAAAGGCTATCTTGTCCAGAAGCAGCTTGTGGTCCACCTTGACAAATGCTTTTTGAAAGTCGGTGTACACAGCGTCTACTTGGGTTTGGTTATCCATGCTTTCGAATAAGTGATTTGTAAATAACATAAGGTTAGTAGTAGTAGAGCGGCGTTTAACGAATCCGTGTTGTTCGGGTATTATAAGGTGGTGTATGTGGGAGTATAACTTGCCGTGCACTAGTCTCTCAAAAAGCTTCGACAAGGCGGGCAGCAAGGAGATGGGACGGTAGTTCTGTATATTGTTTATGTCGCCATTTTTGTGTATGGGCGTGATGTATGCGCGCTTCCAGATATCAGGGAATGTACCGTCACGAAGGCAATTATTAAATACAATGTGGAGCGGGACGCAGATGCTATCTGCGGTGTTTTTTATAAAAATTGGAGGCACACCGTCAGGACCAGACCCTTTGTTTGAGTCCAGTCTCTTTAATGCCATGAGTATATCGTCCATATCTAAATAAATGTCCGAAATGCACAATGAGTTATCCGCGTATGTGGTAGGTGTCTGCCAAAGCTTTTTATAGGCTAATTATGCATGCACAGCGGTGGCTCCTGCTCATTAACAACAAAAAAGCTTCCATAGATTAGCATAGAAAAGCCTCCATAGATAGAAAATATTCAATAGATCAATCAGGCAATGCATTCTAAAACTGTCAAGACTGTTCGTCATTTGGTTCCATCTAAATTACTGAAGACATAGATGTTAAACATGACCCGGAAAAGGATGTAATTATCAGAGTACATGAAATTACCCTAGTAAGCGAGCGAAACCGCAAGCTTTAGCTATAATTTACAACTTTATCACTAATTTCCTTCGTTTATTTCTAACAAGAGACATTCGGAAATACTTGAGTTGTTGATTGTCGATACAATAGAGATACGGCTCAACATGGTTTCCAATTAAACCTTAGGAGTAGGCCACACCTGCGTTTATAGCTTATTTCGACGTTAGACAACCACCCAGGAGAGCGTACTTACGATCTTTGCTTTAAAACTGTTAATTTGTAGCAGGTGCATTTGAAACAACGTCAGCATCACGATTATATACCATAAAAGAATAAGCAGAGGTGTAATCGTGGCCCACTTGTAAGTCTCTGAACCGTCTCCGGACACAAGTGGGAAAATGTAAGTCCAACCTGGTAAAGTGGGGCTTGACGGAACGGCAGAAGGGTGTGATTGCGGAGCTATGTCACAAACCATGCTCCATATGGAAAACCCAATAAAAATTTTAGGGTCGAACCAAAGACCCCATGGTGAAAACTTGAAAAGTCATGCTTTTGCAGTCATGAGAACAACACGTCCATCAACTGGGCACAATTCTAGACTCCAGACTGCTAGTTGAAACTTTCATAATGGAAAATCCAATGTAACATTGTTGCGCGACTATGGATACTGATTTCTGGCGATTTTCCGCTCTTATATTAAACAAGGCTTCAATCTAACGACAAAGCTTTCGCAAGAGTAGCCTTACGCCAATACAATAAGGGCGTGGTCAAACAAGACAGTTGAATTCGGACTCGACCAGTAATGATATTAGAATGTCATTAGATTATGCTCTAAGAGCGCGTTTACATTTGGCAGACTACCGGAAAATGCGGCGGAATTTCGCATGCGTAATGCCCCGCAAAAGTAACAAGTAGCTAAAAACGTAAGCTCTATTTTCGATGAAAAATACGCGAATCCCCTGGGACGTAGTCACGATCAGCGGAATTTAAAAAACAAAGCAAAAAAAAACTTTACTTTTACATTTAAATTACAATATGGAGTCCCAAACTAGGCACAGCATTTATCTTGGGCACCATAAAAACATTTTGTTAGGTATTTCAGCATTGGCGATAATTATACTAGAATAGAATAGAATACTCTTTATTATGTACACCATATAAATTACAGACATAAAAATAGTAACTAGTTAGCCACTTTGAGACTGCAAAACTAAATTTCCTTGCGATTTTCCGTAACTCTCTCTTTATCTTTTTTCTACTACACTTGTCTCAAATTATGGAAGAGTCCTGCCTTGGATTAGTTTGATTAAAAAAATTTACATAATGTCACAAACAATCAATATGGCGGGCACTAGACGGTAAAATTTACAAAATCTATTCATACTGAATTCTTCCTTGTGGACCAGAGCAAACGGTAATAGCCATAGACTAGAATTAATTGCCTCTCTCCCATTTCTGGCAAAATATTCTCTTGGAAGGTAATTTCTACTGTATTCAAATAGATTCCTTCCATATTAGGTGTTAAGTTGTTTGTGTTATTTCGTGTCGTGACTGCGTGAAGTTCCTAGGAGCTCCAAATGCTTACCAGTGCAAGTAAATTACGATATTTGCAGCTATTTTACCAGTGCTGTTGGTGTAGTTGTCGAAAGTGCGACTGCTGAACATGAGGTCCTAGGTTCGATCTTCATTTCGGAAAAAATATCATTGGGCTTTTCCATATCTTCTTGTATAAGCATTTCAGTTCGTTTTCAGTAGGGTCTACCTTTTTCTATTTTAAGTAGAGGTAGTCAGGAATGAGGGGCCCGCTGCTAAATAATAACAGCCGCACAGGTCGATCGATCAGGTTAAGCTACACTTGCCGCGGTTAGTCTCTGATGGGTGACACTCTTTACATACCGTGAAGCCGAACCCGTGACCCGAAAGTCTGACAACCAGTCTTACCAAGGGTCTTACCGTATTATCCAGTAACTGGGTGGTGGAGGTCAGATAGGCAGTCGTTCCATGTGAAATACTGGTATTCAGCTGTGGAAAAGGCTAGACATATGATAAGGTACTCAGGAGTACCTTTTGCATACCTTTTTTCTACGTTTTTTTTTTCTCTTAAAAAGCTGGTGTGTAATAGGTTTACCTTCAAATTTACTATCTACTACTTGGACCTGCCTTTGCATAGGAACTTGTGAAATAACACGAACCTTTTTTGACCGATTCAGTACCTACCAGCGACCTGCCACGTTCAAAAACAATAGCCCGTTCAAAGTATGCATGCGGGCTGGCACAAGGATCTAGAGTTGCTTATGTGACTAGAATTTTCAGTAGTAGATACCTAACATATTGAAAATACAGATTTTGGTGAAACTCATAAATAGGTAGCAAAAAAATGGTCCAAATAGAAAATATTTATGGTCCAGATACAGTAAGCAGGTGGTTAACAGTAAGTTAAGACGACATGAGTAGCTTAAAATGTTATCTACCCACAGCTAGGTTACAATATAGCATTAACCAGTGAGCCCCAAATTAGACAGTTAGTCTGTATCATTATCAATTGTCATCACACCCTTATATGACATTGGTGCCACCTACCATAATTATAATCATTTGTAGGCCAGATGATGAGTAGCTGCAAGGCGATCGATTGGGCGTTTTTATAATTTTTTTATATTATTTTTTTATATTATTGGTCGGTTTTATAATATTGGGCGGTTTTATAATTTATCGATTGGGCGGTTTTATAAAATGACCTTTGTGCCACCTACCATAATTACCTATAATCATTTGTAGGCCAGATGATGAGTAGCTGCAAGGCGATTGATTGGGTGTTTTTATAATTTCTAACGTGAGGATATTATGTGGACGCCCACGGCATCACGATACCACACCATCATCTGCCTAGCCTTTTCCCAACTACGTTGGGATCGGCTTCCAGTCTAACCGGATGCAGTTGAATACCAGTATTTTACATGGAGCGACTGCCTAACTGACCTCCGCAACCCAGTTAGTGGGTAATAGTACGATACCCCTTGGTAAGACTGGTTGTCAGACTTTCAAGCTTCTGACTACCCGTAACGACTGTCAAAGATCCACGAATGACAGCCGGGACCAACGGCTTAACGTGCTTTCCGAGGCATGTAAAGATGGTCACCCACCCACAGACCAACCGCGGCAAGCGTAGCTTAACCTGATCGATCTACCAGGGCATCAAGTCTGCTATTACAATAGTGTCAGAATGGTCTATCATTGATTTCATAATTGTTGATTTTGACAAGTTTGGTAATGGCGTCCTTATGACTTTCCAATGGTCAACCACTGACACTCCATTAAAAAGAAATGGCATAGAATGGTAATCTCGTATATAATGAAAAATGAATTATGTATAAACTGACTTACGCGGTAATCTGCAAAAATTTTGACAGTTCCTTTAATCAGTGACCTACCATTAGAACGTCATTGTGCAGTCATTGCTTTTAATTCGTTCGAGTATCGTATAATTTCTGTGCCATTGACCGACCAATGATCAACCATTATGAATTTAGAAGATTACGAACTTTTAACAAAATGACAATGGGATGGTGGTGGGATCGTGTTGGAATGACGAATTTATAAAAATAGCAGACTAGGTCCCCTGTGCGGCTGTTATTATTTAGCCACGGGCCCTCATCGCGCCGTATATTGGAAAATAATAAGAATCATTAACATCTTGTAACTTGGGCCGCTTCATTCATTGCGGCAGGAATTCGTGAAATGTTCGCAATGCACCGTTGTGAGCTACTTCCTCACGCAAACCCTGGGACCTAGGTTTATAGTACTTTATAGTATCTACATCATTTAATACCTGTGTTATACCAAGTAGATTATTCGACTGTACAATAAGTTTTAGTTGCAGGTAGGAGATCTTTACCATCGTGGGTGTAATGTGGATGAGACTGGCTCAGGAGCGAGGAGTTCGGCACAGGCAAAAAGAGAGGCGAGGCTTTCCGTCAGACATGATCGGTGTCAAGAGCGGATCCATTTAGCAATTAAAAAAAAGAGAGGAGTATGTCCAGCGGTGGACAACAAAGTTGCCTAAACTTTTATGTCGCAGATTCTCCTCAATATAATTAGCCTATAATTTTCCCATTGCTGGGTCACAGGCCTCCTCAGTGATAGGTAGTGGGCCGTAATCCACCACGCGAGCCCAGTGCGGGTTGGTAGATGTTCGTATCTTCGAATTTTTTTTTGGGTCTAGGACATGAATCACGATGTTTTCCTTCACCGTTTTGAGAGTAGTGGTGATTAAATAATTGATACAAAATAAGGCGCCTGACTGGGTTCGAACCTACGACCTACCACTGGACCACCACTGCCTCAGATTGTACTCATTCTTTGTTAATGTATAATCAGCACAAAGTTTTTTTTTAATTTCAAAACTACGTTCAATAGATCGTGGTAATCGATAAAGACAACAAAAAAGTTCCTACGAGCAATTTAACAGGTAAACAATATCGATATGACTCGATACCTGCAATCGTTGCGTCATTAATCGACTAAGATCGGAATGCTACCATTGTTTCGTGCAATAATTCTAAGTTGCTAACATTTTATTGGATTATAAACTCTATTTCTAGAACCGTATGACCCAAAATTGGTTGAGCTCACATAAATCGTTCAAGGTCGCCCAAACAGTTCGATTTCGTTTACATTCTGCTGGGTAGAACATTGTTTAAGAATTTCCAGATGTTGTCTGTGAGTGTTTACACCATGACGGTGTACAACTTGTGGAGAAATGCACCAGACTAATACCCGGTTACTAAAAGACCAATTAAGACAAAAATTAGATGACAAATTGTCAAACTCAAGGTAACTGCAAATCGGTTGACATGACTGATTAGAGTTCGAGAAACCGATCAGCTTTTCTTGGTTTTTGAAAGGCTCAAACCCGCAGCACTCGTAACATGATCACTTCTACCTCTTCTCTACAAAGAATAGTAGTACCGTAAACCGGGGTTACTTTGGATAGCGGGATTACTTTGATCAAAACTTCCATTTCATATAAAATCGCGAATTGCTTAAAACGAAACGCAATTTGTTCATTTTTAGAGTTCCGTACCGAAAGGGTAAAAACGGAACCCTATTACTAAGACTTCGCTGTCTGTCCGTCTGTCTGTCTGTCACCAGGCAGTATCTCAAGAACCGCGATAGCTAGACTGTTGAAATTTTTACAAAGTATGTATTTCTATTGCCGCTATAACAACAAATACTAAAAACAATAAAATAAATATTTAAGGGAGCCCCATACAACAAACGCGATTTTTTTGCCCTTTTTTGGTCGATATAAAAAATGGCAACAGGTAGGCACTTGAAATATTCACAAAATACTCAGTTGTATTTTAACTTTAATTATAAATAATAAAATTATAATAAAATAAATATTTAAGGGGGCTCCCATACAACAAACATGTTTTTTTCGGCGTTTTTGCCTTGTGGTACGGAACCCTTTGTGTGCGAGTCCGACTCGCACTTGGCCAGTTTTTTTTTCTACGTTAGCAAAATTGAAGAACTGTTGAATCCTTTCTTGAGGACACGCTGGGAATTCACCAACCATTTAAATTGAAATAATTTTGTAATTATATGTTATTCTCTGTTTATAGCTACATAATTGTGCTGCAAAACTTCATGTGAACTTAATCATTGTGATGGTATAATGAAATTTCTAGATAAACTCCATTATGTGGCCTATTATCGATTATCCAATACAGTGATTATTGTTGTTTTAACGTCAAAATTAATGCAATAACTTGAGTTTGTTTAATGCGGGGTGTCATTGATAGGGTATATGGTGTGAGATTGATCGGATGATGCCGCAAATATATGAAATGAAACTTGGGTCCCGTGAATACACAACCGCGAATAGAAGAAGCGCTTAGTAAAATAGTGGAAGGAAGTTTAAGCATTCTTTTTTAGTTTTAATTTAACTTTTCATGATCAAAGTTACCCCATACTACAAAAATGACAATAATTATTTTTCCCGTTGGCAGATTTTGATTTTAAAAATTGTATTGACATTATAATTGGGGTAACTCTGTAACTACGCAATAAAATTGCCTATTTTATTGCATAATCCCAAACTTATCAAAGTAACCCCATTCTACGTATAACTTTGATCAGACAGTTTTTATTTTTTTTCTCAAAATATAGCCATATTTTTTCATTTATTATTACAGAAATTGCGAGTTTAAACAAAACCGATTATTAGACCGATTATATATTTTTTTACAACCAGAGATTTAAAAGATATGGACCTTGAAAGTTCAATATTGATCAAAGTAACCCCGGTTTACTTGTTGCGCGCCACAATTAAAGCCTGGTACATGGTGACCTTAGATACCACTAGCGTCATCTAGTATCGAGTAGCAGAACTAGTCGAGTCTAGATCGTTTTAGAAAATTCGATGCTAGAACTTTTTTAGAACTTTCTAGAACTATCGACATCTGGTCAGTCGGGGCCGGTATGTACTCGAACATTCTAGATGTTTCTACAGTAGAAGGTTCTAGAACTATCTGCGGCACTATATAGTGCCTTGATGAGCCACGATCGGGTCAGATTGGATAAAGCGATACAAGCGAATACATTGAAAGCGATCTTCAAGTGCGACTTAGAGCGATCAGTAGTGCAATTGTGTTTTATAATTAGTGTGTTTGAGTTGTCATTAGAGTTGTGTAATTAAAGTGTCATTTTTTGGTTATTAAATCGGCAGGTTTTATTGTCACGAACCCCAAACTCGTAACAATACTATTCTGTGTCATTTTCACCGAGAAAACTAGAATGAAATAAGCTTGAAATGAACTATCACATTCCACCTAATACCATTGACAAAATTGACAGGTCACATCAAGCTCACTTCACCTAAGTTTTCACGGTTACATTTTTAAAGAATAGTTTGGTTGACATAATTATCTCTTTCTGTACAAAGTGTATTTTTTTTTTCTTCATTGTGGATATCTTGCCGGCGCTTATTAATATTTCAACAATCTACCATTTAGTCTTTCGTTTCTACGGCGTTTCTACGCGTGCAGATAGCACCTATCCCGTATCTTAAAACAAATGAACTTAAATAACATTTTATTTCTTGGTTCCAGGCCGAAAAAAACAACAACGGACGATGAACTAAACGATAACAAATAACAAACTCACTTGCGCTCAAACACCGAGCAAAAATGCGCTCCTGTCGGCAATTATCGGCGTGCGCGTGACTGTAGGCCAAGTATGTGCCAGTGCTAGTGAACCAGAGGACTCAAAATGGCGCATAAAGTTAAGAACAACCATTACGTGGCGACGCACCGGTCTGGTGTGGACTCGCCGTCGTCCGGGGGTTATCATCACAGAGCTTCGTCGAGAGAAGAGAATGACAGTCACCGGGCACCGTCGGAGAGGACGTTGTCGGAGTACACGGTAAGGGTAAGATCATCTTCCATATTTCTGCTAACCTAGTATGGTATCTGCTGTAAAGACCCCCGACTTACGAGTCTTAGGTCGTGGGTTCGAACCCAGGCGCTTTAATTAGTGTATTTCATCACCACTGCTCTTAAAACGGTGAAGGACAACATCGTGAGGAAACCGGCATGTCCTAGAACCAAAAATTGGATCTACCAACCCGCACTGGGCCTGAGTGTTGAACTGACTGACTGGTGATAACAGGTCCAGTTGATAACAAGCGCCAGGCACTAGTTGTCTGGCATTTTAGCTGAACTGTGCCTTTTTGGTTCAGCCGTGAGGCACACTTTCCTGCTAATTTCTTGGATCGGACTTTACACTTTTTATTAGATCTTTATTTTTTGTTTTTGTCTGATGTATGTGCTGGTGTATTGTGTGCCTTTTAGTATGTACTAAATAAATATATTTTCTTTCTTCTTTCTTTCTATAACATCAGTAAATTCAAACTGAATTTTAGTAGTTAACTATTTCAGTCAGTTTATTTTACGCGATGTTTCCTGTATTTTCCAGACGGTGGACGAGAGGACCCGGTCGCCATCAGGCGAGCACAGGAATGGGAGACGGCATCATCAGCACACCAACGGCTCCCCAAAAGCTGACTCTGAGACAGACGTGTATGTCACCAGTGCCGCGTACAGAGCACCTTCAGAAATCAGGTAGGTAACCAATAATCATTTTAGCATACCGCATTGGCAGGCCACTTCTGGACCCAATTCTCCCACTTTCGACATCCAGTCTATCCCAGCCGATTTTTAAAGACCGAAAACGGTTTTTGGAAAACGAAATTCGGCCACCGAAACCGAAAACGACAATAATGTTTTTTTTTGTCGATAGGTTAAATTCTTCTCTGGTAAAAGTAAAAGAAATGTAGTGTCGGTTTTGTAATCAGTATAATTTTTAAACCGTTTTGAACTGTAATCACCCAAAACTAACACTTCAACTCAACTCAACAACGCTTTAATCACAAAATTTCTTGTTTAAGCATTTATCATCATTTTGCTTCATCGGAACTACCATTATTATCAACTACAACCAGTTAGAACATGTAACTGAAAATTCAAGCATTTAGAAAACACATTACCAAGACGATCTTCTAAACTTTTGACAAGTTTGCATGATAACCTGCCATCATAAACCGTTTCATGACTTTAATCTTAACTAATAGTGTTATTGTGGAGTTCACTGACTCATGTAAATACACCGTTACCCTGTATTGATCCCGCTAAGTCCTTAAATCCCACTAATTTAGTCCAACGGAGCTCGAAACGTGCGCGAGCGCCTAGCGTCCCCGAAATGAGACAGACGAGCGGTTGAGCCACTTAGGGACCCCAACCATAGACACCGGCAAAGCAGTTTATGTGCAAGTCAAAGTGACAGATAATACACGCCTTTTTGTGATAATTAGACAAGTTTTCTTTATTTCTTTAGTTTTTCTTTTCATTCTTTCTTTTCTTTCTTCAATAGAGGTGCACCCATATTGCACCGCACACATGGTTCGCAATTCTTTGACACTTCGCTTTACGTCTAAGTACCTAATATTGACCAGCCGGTCGATTCTGTAAAAATCTCACCGTGAGGACCTGAGAACTTAGGTGAAGTGAGTTAGTTTTTGCTAGGAATTGACACTATTGACAGCTCACTCCACGCTCACTTCACCTAAGTTTTCACGGTGTGATTTTTACAGAACAGCACCGCTGCCGCGCTGGTGGTATGACAGTCACCTAAGTTATCACGGTGAGATTGTTTACATAATAGCACCGCTGCCGCGCTGGTGGTATGACAGTAGCCTAAGTTATCACGGTGAGATTTTTACAGAATAGCACCGCTGCCGCGCTGGTGGTATGACAGTCACCTAAGTTATCACGGTGAGATGTTTACAGAATAGCACCGCTGTTATAAGTGTGTACGTTTCTATTTTCAACGTATAAGTACTAATTTTACTTGGTGATGATTATATTATCGAACAGCAGTGCTATTCTGTAAAAATGTCACCGTGATAACTTAGGTGAAGTGAGCTGTCATTCCACCTGATGCAAGTGATTGACACTATTGACAGCTCTCTTTAAAAGCTCACTTCACCAATGTTTTCACGGTGAGATTTTTACAGAATAGCAATACAGTTTTATAAAACTTCGTGCTTGCCTTTAGTAACTCGAGCTCTTTACTATCATTTGTTTATGTAAAAATTAATAAAGAAGCTTATGTCCAATTCTTCTGTTAAAATGCATTATGAAGAAAGAAGAGTGAAAAATAAACTTCTTGGTACAAAAAAAACTGCTGCATCCCGACCGCCCGTCTGCTCAGCTCTCTCACCGAACAAAACATTTTACATTAAACGCGTGGATTGATGGAAAATTGCTCAAAGGGCAATTTTACGGTGTATGTATGAATCATAGAAGCACAGATCTTCGTATCGTACTAGAAACCTTCTCGAGGCACCTACATCGAAGATTATGCTAAACTTAGACGAAGTATCTTTTTTTTTAACTGCAAATTTTTAGTCAAAAATAACATAAGTAGTTACCAACTATAACTGCGAAAAAAAAAATGTTGAAAATGCTACATATTGTAAGTATTTTAGAGTCAAAATAAATAATAATTGATTAGATTACTAGACTTCTTAAGGGGCCCGTGGCTAAATAATAACAGCCGCACAGGTCGATCGATCAGGTTAAGCTACGCTTGCCGCGGTTGGTCTGTGGATGGGTGACCATCTTTACATACCGAATTACCGAGACCCCTCCGTGCCTCGGAAAGCACGTTAAGCCGTTGGTCCCGGCTGTCATTCGTGGATCTTTGACAGTCGTTGCGGGTAGTCGAAATCCCGAAAGTCTGACAACCAGTCTTACCAAGGGGTATCGTATTACCCAGTAGCTGGGTTGTGGAGGTCAGATCTAATAGGCAGTCGCTCCATGTAAATTACTGGTATTCAGCTGCATCCGGTTAGACTGGAAGCCGACCCCAACATAGTTGGGAAAAGGCTAGGCAGATGATTACTAGACTTCTTAATTAAGTTTTCATTTCATTGAAAAGAAGAGATTAGTTTGGAGACGCCAATAGTTAGTTTGCGTAAGAATCCTAGAGCAATCGCCCTTATTATGTTATTTGTGTACCTACATACGTACAAACAACACCGCAAGAAGTTATAATATCGATTCAATACAAAATGCTCGCTTAAACCAAACAAATGTACAGTTACATTGTAAATCATTGCTCGTATAATTCTCTGCCGACAGCGCAATGATGACGCGACACGGGAATCGAACCCAAGCATCTGGGGCACGATTTATTAGCTCCTATGTACGTACCTCGGAGTTCAATCGAACGTTTTAGGTCTCACAGCACATACCGAGCCGTTTCAGGGTCGTGATCGTGCAGTCATTACGGGTAGTCAGAAGCCCCAAAGTCTGACAACCAGTCTTGCCAATGGGTGTTACCTAGTTAGTGGGTTGCGGAGGTCAGATAGGCAGTCGCTCCATGTAAAGTACTGGTACTTAGCTACATCGGGTTAGACTGGAAGCCGACCCCAACATAGTTGGGAAAAGGCTAGGCAGATGATAATGCTGCCGCGCTAGCGATATCAGCAGAAGTAAAATTTTTGACAAAATGAGTTAAATATTGATCCCGAATCAGCGCAATGAGCTCTACCAGATGTGCACACCTGTTGTAATAGCTTATCGGGAACCAGTAAATTTCGTTAAGGATAAAGGCAGTAAGACCAATAAAAACTAGATATAAAAGGATTTTCGTTATGTATAAATTCAAATATATATACAGTGAAAAATATAAAAGCGCTTTATTTAGGCTACACGTTTCAACCATCACAATTAATATAACTTAAAAACAGAAGTCCGGAATAACAAAATTGTAACAAAAACTTTGAGTGCCAATACTCAAAACTATGCAAAACATACTTACTGCTCTTATCGTTAGCGCGGCAGATTATGGTCGTCCGTGTCCCAATGTCGGTGCCTGCAGTGGACGCTCCTAATTCTAGCCTTTTTTATTGAAGTACGTCAAAGGGACCGAGTGAAACATTCCAAAATTCATTCATTTTAAAATCAACAGCAGCTTCTAAAGGAAAAAACACTTAATTCGGTACAGTCAACGTAAAAAGGCCATTAAGTATAAAAAGTTATATAGGCTGCCGTAACGACGGTGTCAGGGCGAAACGAATTTACTTTACTTTCTCAGCCGTCCTCTTAGATCGTGTGACGATACAGGAATCCTTCAGGGTTGTCGAGTAATCTACAAAACCACAACAAATCATAAATATGCTTCAATATCATCGATCGTCGTATGTTCATTTCTGTAAATTAAAATAATAAGCAAGCAAACAACGAATACCTAATTAATTAATAAAAATAACAAAATTAAATCCTAACTATACACAAACTAAAATACATATGTACCTATATCGTCGAAATCGCTGTCGTCTTGTAATGTACCCAAGAGACTGGCGGCATTACCACGTTGTATGGCGATGCTTAGCCTTTGGCTAAGGTTTTTACCTTGGCCAAAGGCTCCACCCCTTGGGTCACCCCTTGGGTCAAAAGGTCCCTTGTCGTATGTTCTGTGCCAAAACTATGAGATGAAAGGGTAAACCAACACTATTCAGGATCAGGTAACACAAAAAATTGGTCTCCACAGGAAGGTTTTCCTGATCCATTTGTTTACATTTTCATCAGATGCTTTTAGAAGAGACTATAAACCGACTGCAGTCTAGTTGCACCCTAAAGTGGTTTATGCAACATAATTATCAAGCCAGTATTATCCGAAGGGGTCAAACAGAGGTGCATAACTGCATACATAACACTCACATTTTGTCAGTCAATAACTTTACAAATCTCTTGTAATACGCATCCTATTGAGTCAAGGAGAGATGGTTTCCGCTTCACGTTTCTGCCTGACTATTTGTACCGCCAAGCAGCGTTTTTGAATTCGTTTTTTTTTTTGTTGCTGTATTCGAGGAGATGTCCGGTATCGTGCACCAGCACATGAGACATTCCAACTTTTTATCTAAGATGTTGATTACAATAGGCGTTAAGCCATAGCTGCCGTCGTTACGGGTAAGTCAGAAGCCCGAAAATCTGACAACCAGTCTTACCAAGGGCCAAGGGGTTTCGTATTACCCAGTAACTGGATTGTGGAGGTCAGATAGGCAGTCGCTCCATGTATAATACTAGTACTCAGCTGCATCCAGTTAGACTGGAATCCGACCCCAACATAAGTTGGGAAAAGGCTAGGCGGATGATGTTGTTGATTACAATACTGAAGATGTCCCCAGAATCACAGATGCCCATAGGTGGGCCTGACCACAGTGACCACCTTGTATTAGATGGGCCATCGGCTTGTTTACCATCCAATACCATAAAAGAAAACCATTGTGATTTTGACAGCCCTATTCATCTGTACGGCAATAGAAGCTACTGCCCTTTTTTGGTAATTCAATTGCATGACAACACACTCCTTTGATTGTCGCCGACAAGTCTTCATTTCGGCTGCCACAGGTTCAACAATATTTAGACCCGACTTTACCAAGTTCCGATTAAAATACGAGTACGTTTGTCTGCCAAGTGTCTCTCTCTTTAGGAAATATAGGCGTACTGCTGTTATAATTACTATTTTATAATCTTAAACCCTTAACCTTTGAAGCGCTTGGCTAAATATCAATTGCCGTGCCTCTAGCGCGCGGCTACAATTCGATAAAATAATCATCATCATCTGCCTAGCCTTTTCCCGACCATGTTGGGGTCGGCTTCCATACAAACCGGATGCAGCTGAATACCTAAATCGATAAAATAATACCTACAATAAATAAGGAGGAGCAATCGTTGAATAGAACGAAAAAATCATGCATGTTCTCTATCGCAGAAATTCGACACGAGCGGTAGGCGCACGGAAATAATATGTGTCGCATAATTGCGACACAAGCGGTTAAAAGGTTAAAGATAAACATCTGCATAAAATCTCAAATCAGATAATAGATAATTGTATTTTCTTTTTCACCTTTCTGAAAGTAAACACTTGAATAACACTCTATTACCAGCATCCTAATTGCACAACACACTATCAATCACAATCTAAAGGATATTGCTAATCCATTTATTATTATTTATTTATTTAATGAGGCTTACCAACTAAACACATACATAGCATTAACCCAGAGTCGTTGACAGATTATTGATCTCGCATGTATTTAAATTATAGGAAAGCACGGCACTATCAATTATGAGCGTACTAGTACATCATACGATAAATAGAAAATCCATCCATCCATTGCTTCATATGTTTGAAAAATTTGCCTGTTCAACAACGTATAAAGAAATGAATGCTGTTTAACTCTCAAATTGAAAGAAAGTCATTTATACTGTTAGTGTATTACGCAATTACCTTTCAGGTTAACTTTGTGTCTTGTTACATAATCCGTCACCGATTTATAAAGTAACAAATTATAAATAATTAATCACTCTCTGGACTCGTTAACAGCATTTTCAAAAACCTTTTTTTAACCCTTACTGTAGGTAGGTGGGTTCCTACTTAAACTTTTTATAGTATGTATTTGACATCTTATTTATAAGTAAATATTTGAACATCTCACAGTGACGAAGGGATTTGTCCCTTTGTTAGTTTTTTAGTCGATATAGTTCGAAACTTTCTAAACTGTCAATGAATTAACAAAAAACTAAATTGGAATGTCCAATTATTTTTTGTTGAATTTTTAACTTAATAGACGTTTTAGGTAGTTTTTTTGGAGTTGGACGGTAGGTAAATGAAATAAGAAAAGAGAATGATTGTCGTTTTGTCAAAATCACAGTAGGCGCTTTGATCGGTAATCCCTTCGTATGAACGTGGATCCACGCGAGACATCGTGCCTTTTTAGCGTTCCGTAGCCAAATGGCAAAAACGGAACCCTTATAGATTCGTCATGTCTGTCTGTCTGTCTGTCTGTCCGTCCGTATGTCACAGCCACTTTTCTCCGAAACTATAAGAACTATACTGTTGAAACTTGGTAAGTAGATGTATTCTGTGAAGATTTTCATACAAAAATAGAAAAAAAACAATAAATTTTAGGGTTCCCCATACTTAGAACCGAAACTCAAAATTTTTTTTTTCATCAAACACATACGTGTTGGGTATCTATGGGTAGGTCTTCAAAAATGATATTGAGGTTTCTAATATCATTTTTTTCTAAACTGAATAGTTTGCGCGAAAGACACTTCCAAAAAAAAAAATTGGTAAAATGTGTCCCCCCCCCCCTGTAACTTCTAAAATAAGAGAATGATAAAACTAAAAAAAATATATGATGTACATTACCATGTAAACTACCACCGAAAATTGGTTTGAACGAGATCTAGTAAGTAGTTTTTTTTTAATACGTCATAAATCGTAAACCGCAATTTACCATTCATTCAATCAACTCAAAAATTAAAAAAACATTTAATTTCATAAACATAAACCTTATCCAAACCTTATCAGAACCCTCGGTGCGCGAGTCCGACTCGCTCTTGCCCGGTTTTTTAATAGTTTCTGTCATAACGACATTCAACCGGTTAAAAGTCGGAGCCATAAGCACAAACAAAATTGTACATAATTATGTAACCTAGTCAGGGAAATCAAATTGATATGCAAATTGACACCATAGTACTTACTAGTAGTCAATTTGCCGTGTTTTAGCAAACCAATTCATACAACTATCAAAGAGTGACAGTTGTGTATTGAATATACGGATACTTTAATATATGGCTCATTTTTCAATAGTCCAGTAACTTATCTTAAGAATAAATAAAATGTCAGTTTAACATATTTTTCATACAAAAGCTGTCAAATCGTATAAAGTACCTATTCCTCAGATATAAGTCTGACTATTGAACAAGTAGTAATTAATATTCCCTGATTTCACGTGTATGTCGTAGAAAAAGGGGATTGACACACACACCACAGAATTGTTGTGTGAGATAAGATTTTGTACTTAGGTATCACCTAGTGATTTCAATTCTTTCCCAGACACAGGCGATTATAGGTCCCATTTTCACAACTTTTTTTGCTTTTTTTTTCTATGTCCTAAATAGATAAATTTCCTAAATCCTAGCCTGCTAGGATTGAAGGTTTTTCTCGCTATAAGTAACGTCTAGATTATGTATGATACAACCTACAATTCCTTATCGGTTAACTAGCAGCATTTTTTACTCTATATTTTAAGCAATTTTAGATATATTTTTCGAAAAACAATTAAAATATTCTCCATAGACTTTGTTATTTAAAACATAACTTAGTAGGTCGACAAGTGTCGCGCTCGTGACATAGGGACGTGCGCTCAGATTAGGAACGCGACGATGCTCGTGAGCACATCGGCTACACACAGCGCTCTGGAACGAATGCCGCTGTCACGGATTGAGCTATATTCCGACATCTTTGACATCACTAGAGAGTCTAAGGTTACGAAAAGATTATATCGGATCTTACGATTCTAATCTGGGCCCCGAAAAACTGCAGCCTAGACAGCACAAACAAAGGACCCGTAACATACTTTCAATCACAATTCAAAGGATTTTTAAGGAAATTCCTAAACCATTGCTTCTTAGGTTTAAAAAAAAATCTGCTCAACAACGTAAATAACTAGCGATTACACCGCAGGTCTAGGTGTTGTGTAGGTGACGGTATTAGTTGCACTGCACATGGTTCAAAATTGCTTGACACTTCATTATGACACCTTGTTTTTAGGGTTCCGTAGCCAAATGGCAAAAACGGAACCCTTATAGATTCGTCATGTCTGTCTGTCTGTCCGTCTGTCTGTCTGTCTGTCTGTCCGTCCGTATGTCACAGCCACTTTTCTCCGAAACTATAAGAACTATACTGTTGAAACTTGGTAAGTACCTAGATGTATTCTGTGAACCGCATTAAGATTTTTACACAAAAATAGAAAAAAAAAAAAAATTTTAGGGTTCCCCATGCTTAGAACCGAAACTAAAATTTTTTTTTCATCAAACCCATACGGGTTATATATATCTATGGGTAGGTCTTCAAAAATGATATTGAGGTTTCTAATATCATTTTTTTCTAAACTGAATAGTTTGCGCGAGAGACACTTCCAAAGTGGTAAAATGTGTCCCCCCCCCCCCTGTAACTTCTAAAATAAAAGAATGATAAAACTAAAAAAAATATATGATGTACATTACCTTGTAAACTACCACCGAAAATTGGTTTGAACAAGATCTAGTAAGTAGTTTTTTTTTAATACGTCATAAATCGTAAACCGCAATTTACCATTCATTCAATCAACTCAAAAATAAAAATAAACATTTAATTTCATAAACATAAACCTTATGCATAAACCCGGATGTTACGGAACCCTCGGTGCGCGAGTGCGACTCGCTCTTGCCAGGTTTTTGCCAGTTGTTTGTTTGTCACGTATTGGCTCGCTTTAGAAGCGACCGATCTGGGGGCTCTTCATGGTGACTTAATCGTTATTACCTACTATCCCACTGCTGGACAAAGTCCTCTTTTCATACACAGAAGGCATTGATCACCACGCTTGCTCAAGACGTGTTGGCGATTTCAGACTTATATTAACTATAAGTCCAGGGTTTCCTCACGATGTTTGCCTCCACCGACATCAGTAATCATCATGACCTACTTACTTACTTAAATTATTTATTTATTTTTAGCTTATTTTGTCCCACTGCCTTTTCTCCTTTCCACTCCTCTCTGTCTCGAGCTAAGTAATAAAGAGTAACAAAATTATTATTTGTCCGTTTCAGCCGGCAGTCGAGGACACCTCGCAGTGTTTACTCGTACAGGAGTGCAGTGGCGCCATCTGTCGCCTCTACACACAGATCCAAAGTCTCCAGGAAGGTAAGACGCTCCTACCACGAAAATTAGCTTAGTTGGATTGAATAATATTTTATTTGAAAATACCCAGGGGTTATTCTTAAAAATTAGACAATCATAAACGACAACCAGTCTTACCAAGAGGTATCGTATTACCTAGTAACTGGGCTGTGGAGGTCAGATAGGCAGTCGCTCCATGTAAAATCCTCCCTCCATGTATTTAGTTGCATCCGGTTAGACTGGAAGCCGATCCCAACATAGTTGGGAAGTGGCAGACGGTGAATCATAAACGGTTTAATAATATTAATTAATTCCTAAAAACAATAAAAATGCCAAGGCTATGCACTAAAACACGTCTTGATACGTACATGACCTTTATAAAACGTTAAAAATTGAGTAGAAAACACTTCGATCTGCATTCACAAACATACGCTTCCGTGCTGGATCGAACATCGATCAATGTTCTAATATTAATAAACCATTTATTTTCAGGTAATAAAGACCCATAGATACATACCTTAACCTAAGTACTTATACATAATAATATGGTAACAATTTTGTAATACTATGTTGTTCACAAAAGTCCAAAACCCGAAAATGTTGTCAGTTTAGGGGCTGATTTCTCCAACGCTAGATAACTTTTAATCGAAGAATAAAATTGACGTTTGACAGTTTTTGTACATTACATACTTATGAAATAAATGTCAAAATTTCAAAATTATTCCTGGAATAAAATTATCAGATAATTGAAAAATCAGCCCTAATGATTTAGGGCTGATTTTTCAATTATCTGAAAATAGACAACCGCTATTCTCCCGACAGTTGTTTGCTATCGGGGGCAAGGCAAATCAGGTTATCGATTCATTACAATCGATTCAAACCGACAATCGATCGGTTCGATTTCGATTGGTTATCGATATAATTATTTTTTTAATCTTATACTGTAGGTACCTGCAATTAGAGCAAATAAAATTCTGATTCTGATTCAAAAATGTGTAATTTTCGATATGATAGCCTGTCGAATGGTTGTGAATACCAGTCGAACTTAATTGTAGTATGAATGTAGTTTTCGGATCAAACTAGTCTATTATATTATACTTATTTTTGAGTTATTTTAGAATAGCTCAAAATAATTTAAAAATAATCATCATCTGTTGACTCTACTAAAATGGAACCTCTAATTTCAGGCAGGAGTTAAGGTAGACGCGATGGCGGCACCAAACCCCCTCTGTCCGAACGTGAAAGGCATGTGCTGTCTGATGCTGCTGCTGAACCTCGGGCTGATCCTCGTCACCCTGGGATTCGTCATCGTTCTGCAGTTCTTTGAGCCACTTTTCGTATGGTAAGTTTATTTTCTAACTGAATTAGGTACAAAACTGTACCAAAATATTCCTCAGGTAGGTACCTAAGAAAGGAATGGTAGAGAATTAAGAATTGAATATTAACCTTATTTTGAAGAGATATATGTACCTACCTACTAATAACTGCGCTCGCTATTTAGTTTCTAAGGTATCTTAAATCTCTTTGGTTTCTAAAAATGTAACTAAAAATTTTTTTATTTATAAAAACAATACTTACATAAAGTAAAGTTTGCGCTACAACTAACAAACAAACATTTTTACTTTTTCAATGGTCATTCTGAAATCGTCACCCTGTAATACGTAATTTGACACTGGCATAAAGTTGATATCCGTTAAGGTAAAAATAACATCAATTGACAACAAACAAGGCAACTGCCGTAGACACGCGTCGACGGCAGCCGTCGACGCGTCGGCGACTGCAATTACCTCTGCCGTTGACAACATGCCGCTCGTATTATTTAGCGATTTGTCGAGCATGTCAGCCTTAGAAAAACCTCGGTTTTTTAACTTCATTAGGACGAGCTGGTGCACATGTATACCACAAGCGGAACAAAGTACCATCTCATCCCAAGTGTCTTTGACGGTGATAAAGTTACGGTGGTTTAGTAAACTAGTAAACATAAGGGGGTTTATTTCTGCCGGATGAGCGGGTTTACCGCTGGCCCGGACCATAAAGGACTAAGGAAGGAACACGGGTGGGTTTTAGTCAGTCTGACACTCCCTTCCGCTCCACACAGAGCTCCCGAGGTCATTTGATGATTTCCCATCCTCAAAAAAAAAGGGGGGGTTATTTATAAACGATGATTAAAGTTAAGTGACGTTTAAACGTCAAAAATGTATGGTTAAAGAGTCGCTAACCACTACTTAAATTTAAGCAACGTGTATTAATAAATGGGAAGATGTTTAGTAAACTCTTTTGTTATTAATTTTCAATTGTTGTTTTCTTTTCCAGGATCCTGGGCATAGTCTTCCTAATCTTCGGCTTCATCACGCTAGTCGGCAGCCTGATATATTGCGTCGTACTATGTCGAGAGAATCCGTACCCCCGTTACCCAGAGGATTCCTACTGGACCCATCATTGGTCCAAAACCATAGGACCTTCAGAAATCCACTACAGCGCCAGTGAAAAACAGTACGTTAAAAATGGCCACAGTGACAGATACAATAATAAATATAATGGCAAATATTCTGACAGGGAAAGCGCAAAAGGTTATTCGGATAGAGAAAGTAAACTTAGTAGGTATTGAAAAACATATCGGTTAAAAATAATGGTTTTTGAACGTATCATTCGATTACTAACCCTCTTCTGGTTGAAGGAAAATGAGATCAAACTCGTTTACCTTCTTTCTTCGCGATACTTCTTAATATTTAAGACCTAATCTAGTGAGTTGTCCGTGCTCTTGCAAAATATTCTTTGCATCAAGCTATGTTGACACGTTCATAGTTTCAGCGTTCATAGTGTGAACAGCGCTTTAGAATGTGAGTCACTATAGCTTTTTATTGTTCAGATGTATGAGAAAAAAAAAAAAACAAAAATAACGTGCACTGGCGGTTATGAGCAAATTCCACCAATGAAACTGACTGAACGCGATTAGTTCAAATAAACCACTTTCAAGAGCTGAGCTGTCAGTGTCGCTATACCACAACAATGATGACACTGACAGCTCTTTGAACCCGGGTTAGATCTGTTGCCCGCGTTCAGTTTCGGTTTAGTTTGGTGAAATTCGCCTTTGTCAGGTACATACCTAACACTGTACTTTTTCAAGTTTTTTATAGCCATTTAATTTGGTTACTTTGTAAAAAGCCAGCCAGTGACACTGCTTTTAACAATACTTTTGAAAGTCTTTGGGCCAGTTTCTCGAACCAAAATTATCACAAAATTTATGTGACTAATTGCAAGCGCCCGTTAATTTTAGTTCGAGTTACATACCTACCCTTTTCATTATAAAAATACTAATTAAATATTCTTCAATAAACCATTAGAGAAATATTATAATAATATCTAGGTTAGAATAATCCCATAATGTCTTATTGTATTCATACTTAGTTAATGTTTAGTAACAATTTGTACTTAACTAAATACATAATTATATTATAAAAGATTTAATTTAATGTAAATAATCTTGATTAAGTATACACTCAGAATTAAATGCCATATTAATTTACCCGTTAATGTTTAGAGTGTTTAGAATTAAGTTAGGCCAGGGAACACGTAACAGAAAATATATAAATATGTGAATAACAAGATGTATGTAAATTAATAATCAATAATGTAAACACCTACACACAAAGATTTAAATCGTTAGATGTGCCCTCAGTCCACCATACCAAGTCGACCGAAAAATGGTCCTTTCTGAGAAGATTGAAGCTCACACAATATTAATGGCGTGTCCACAATCACGTCAAGTATCTGCGACAATGCGTGCCAGACGTGTCAAAACGAAACAATCTTGAATTGTCAAGCAATTGGAGTGTTCGTTAAACTTTGGCGGTGAACGGTCATACAAAAGGCCTAACTCTAACCTTACGTCTTGGTCAAACGACGTTTTTTGACACCTTAATGTCAAATACTGGTGAAAATGACTGATTTTCGCAACGGCTGTTATATTATGACGGAACCGCTCTTCTATGAAACCAATCAAAATCAATCAGTCGGTCACGTCACCTCAATCTCAATCAATCAATCAATCAGTATGGTAACGTTCTAACTTTCACAAGTGAACGCACCATTTGTAGGAAGATGCAATACTTTTTTTGAGCAGTGTACGTTTACAGATATGTTTAGATTAGAAGAAACTTGACGAAATTAAAATAATTTTTTCAATAAATAAAATTGTATAATTTGTAACAGAATATTTGTTTTACTTCACAAAATCATATCTGCTCCTTACGGTTCATACCCGAAAAAAGACAAACATCTGCCAAAGCACAAGAAAGTCTACTGTGCTTCTTATGGCAGTGTGTGGAGGGTAGAACTCTGGTCTACACTCAGAGGCGTATCTAGCCCATGTAGCGCCCGTGTGCAAACATTACCCATTCCATTTTGACCTTTGAAAATGGAATGGGTAATGTTTGGGTACAAAGTACATACAAGATATCATCCCTTAATTTCATGCATGATCACCGTACCTTTGCTTTATCCCTTACATCTTATATGCTTCTTTCATCAGAGTCACCGTGACTTTCAACTGTTCTGCTGACGATGCAAGTAGAACTTGATCATCTGCGTAGAGAAGTCATTTGACAGGCAACTCATTCATCCTCAATCCACAGTTCCACACATCCTCTTTCAAATCTGTCAGACAGCTATCCATGTACAAGTTGAACAGCCACGGTGACGCTACATAACCCTGTCTAACACCACTTGAGACGCAGAACCAGTCCGTGTAAGGCCCCATTTATCCTAACACAAGCACTGGAATCCTTGTAAAAAGATTGTGCTCGAACCAAGCGCCAGTCAACACCGTACATCGATATTGTAGACAGGGCCGTATTTACCTAGTGAGCAGGGTATGCGTTGCACACGGGCGCAGCGGTCCTAGGGGGCGCCGAGCGCCGCTCGCTACGGAGCGGGACTCGGCGTGCGCGTTGGCCGGCCAGTTGGTATCCAAAACCGACGAATTTCTTCTTCATCTCCAAACAATAGAGTTTATTATCCATTGGGAAAATGTGACAGTTTGTGGTAACTTGATGTGCTGGCGTCTGTACAAAGAAACCTTATATTCCCCGGCACTGCCATTAGTCACCTAATTTTACTAAATATAAATAAATCCTCCCGACCAAATTTCGGCCACGGTGGCCAATCTCAACGACGATTTTCCAAGTACGCAGGAGATCATTTTATATTAATACGTAATGCACAAGTGTGTGCGCAAACACAGGTGCACTCTCTGTTCCTTAACTCAGTAACTCTCATATTCCGAGTCGGCAATCGGACACGTCCGGAAAGAGATCAGGCGCAGGACCACAACGGCTTTACTTGCTATCAGAGGCACTGGGTTTTCACACCACCAACTTCCAAACTCCGGGTTGTTACTGAGAAATTCATAATGGAAAAACTTTATCACTTTGCCGTCTTGGGAATCGAACCCAGGACCCCACGTTCAGCAGTCGCGCTTACGACCAAAACACCAACGGGGCAATTCACTAACGTAATTTTACTATTTTTATACGGCACACAGCTCACGGCACGAACCTGTTCTTTTCATCATTCTTAACAGCCTCATGCCATATTTCCATTAAAAAATTATTCCCTACGATAAAGAAAGTGCTAGAATGTTCTGAAACCCTTATACATTTTCACACGACACACAGGGTAAATAGACTTACCCCGAGCTGAGTCACTATTTGCACCCGATTCATTGCGTTGCGTACGGCACTTATCTTGTGCACACGATTTGTCACTCTGTTTAAATTATTATAAATTCAGTGCGGTTAGGCTTATCAATATCATTAGAATACAACTATCTCGGTGATTAGACGAGTTACGTGTTGATAAAATTGTTAAAACCAGTAAAAGTAATTCTTTGTTATTATTTTGAGGATTTTTGTGGTGAAATTTTTTTTGAAAAAGGTGAGTTTTGAAATATTTTTGTTTAGGTCTTAGTGTAGAGGAATACTAATTTAGTACTCATTATAGTTTAATGAAGGCCGTTTTACTTATTATTATAACATTATGGTACGAACCACGATGGTATCAAGTATGTTTGTTTACTTTGCGCACAAAGATGTTCCCATGCTATGTACGTAAATTATTATGTGCATATTTTGTCGTCTTGTTGTTGAAGGTGGCATTCAGAATCACAGATTACTCGTAATATCTAATTATGAGGCTGTTGATGTTTATTAATCCCACAACAAGTTTTGTATTTCCCACATATCTATCTCCGATCTAGCAAACCAGTGAATGTATCTTTTTGACGAAGAATTTATGATGATAACATACAATATTCATTCTCTTTCTATGAAATATGTAATAATCAATTTCTTGTTGTTATTTTTAGAACTAACCATGCCGTGCTGTAAAGTATTCAAGAAGACCCTCGTCTGCTCCATGAGCGAGTGCATCTGCATTCCAACGCAGGGAAAACCCTACCTCTGCCTGAGCAAAGACGACGAAGGGAAGATCGTACCCTGCTTCGACTGCAAAGCTGTCAAAATGGACGAAAACGAATGGAAGTGTGTCGACTCCTCCTGCATCTGCCTTCCAACTGACGGAAAAACCTGTGTTTGCATCTGTACTGACGAAGAAGACGCCATTAAGTCCTGCGACGATTGCTCTTGCATCAACGCTGACGAATGCAAGGAGAATTTCAAGAGATGTGGCAAGACTGGATGCGTCTGCCTACTAACGGGTGAGAAATCTTGCATCTGCGTATGCAAGAAGAATGGGAAAATTGTTCTCTGCGAGTGCAATGGAGCTGGAACATGTGGCAACTCTTGCGTCTGTGTTTCTACCGAAGGTGGCAAGTGTGTTTGTGTCTGCTGCGACGCTAAAGGCAACATCAAGGTCTGTAAAGATTGCACTTGCAATGCTAAAAAACAAGAAGCCGCTAGCTGCAGTAAGGGTGGATGTGTCTGCATACCAAATGATGGAAAATCTTGCATTTGTGTGTGCAAGAATAGTGAGGGGAAGATCGTAAGCTGCGATGACTGCAAGTGTGATGGTTCTGGTAAATGTGACAAGCCAGAATGCACTTGCATCCCTATTTATGGAGCGCAGTGTGTCTATGTCTGCTATGATGACAAGGGGAGCGTCAATGTTAGCAAGGACTGCACTTGCGATGCCAAAAAAGAAAGAACGTCTAGATGCGGCAAAGTTGGATGTGTGTGCATCCCAACTGATGGAAAGCCTTGCATCTGTGTGTGCAAAAACAGTGACAGTAAGATTGTTTGCTGCAATGACTGTAAGTGTGATGATTCTGGCAAATGTGACAAACCAGAATGCACTTGCATCCCAACTGATGGAGCAATGTGTATATGTGTCTGCTGTGATGACAACGGGAGCGTCAAAGTCTGCAAAGATTGCACTTGCGATGCTAAAGGACAGGAAGCCACTAGCTGCAGTAAGGGTGGATGTGTGTGCATCCCAACTGATGGAAAGTCTTGCATCTGTGTGTGCAAAAATAGTGAGGGTAAGATTGTTTGCTGCAATGACTGCAAGTGTGATGGTTTTGGTAAATGTGACAAGCCAGAATGCACTTGCATCCCAACTGAAGGAGCGCAGTGTGTTTGTGTCTGCTGCGATGACAAGGACTGCACTTGTGATGCCAAGAAAACTGTAGCTCCGAAATTTTCAAAAGCTGAATGTGTTTGTATTGTGTCGGAAGGAAAATCTTGCATTTGTGTGTGCAAGAATAGTGGGGTTAAGATTGTATGCTGCGAAGACTGCAAGTGTGACGATTCTGGCAAATGTGATAAGCTAGAATGTATTTGTATTCCAACTGATAATGCTAAGTGTGTGTGTGTCTGCTGCGATGACGTGGGGAGCATCAAGGTCTGCAAAGATTGCACTTGCGATGCTAACGGACAGGAAACCGCTAGCTGCAGTAAGGTTGGCTGTGTTTGCATCCCAACTGGTGGTAAATCTTGTATCTGTGTGTGCAAGAATAGTGAGGGGAAGATTGTTTGCTGTGATGACTGCAAGTGTGATGAAACTGGCAAATGTGACAAGCACACGAAGGGTTCCGTACCACAAGGTAAAAACGCCGAAAAAAACATGTTTGTTGTATAGTAGCCCCCCTTAAATATTTATTTTATTTTAATTTTATTATTTATTATTAAAGTTAAAATACAACTGAGTATTTTGTGAATATTTCAAGTGCCTACCTGTTGCCATTTTTGATATTAATTTTTAGTATTTGTTGTTATAGCGGCAACAGAAATACATAATTTGTGAAAATTTCAACTGTCTAGCTATCGCGGTTCTTGAGATACAGCCTGGTGACAGACAGACGGACAGACGGACAGACGGCCAGACGGACAGACAGCGAAGTCTTAGTAATAGGGTTCCGTTTTTACCCTTCGGGTACGGAACCCTAAAAAACTACCGTTTGTAGCAATTGTACTAGCTCTACCGAGAAGAAATGTGGTAGGTAAAGACCTTAGACAAAGAAAAGTATAGACGGCGGGTAGCTCCATTTCATTTCCACAAGAAAGGGATAAAGTATTGTGTTATTATAAGTAACAGAAAAGGATAAAGCTATACTATTTCCGTCTCTCACTGCGTGCCAGTTTTTTCAAGGCAGCTACTTATGTAGCCAATGTTAGTTAAGTTAGTTTTTTGTCTCATGTGTGGCCACGCTACCCGATGCTCTATAGCTTTCTTACTCTAAGGTAAAGACTGTGTTTCTTGACAGATGGAAAGTCCTGTATTAGTGTGTGAGAAAAATGGTATATTAGTTCCTTGCAAAGACTGTGAATGATGATGCTTGCAAATGTTAGAATGAGTGTTGTGTCTGTATTCCAGCTAAGGGGAAATATTGTTTGT
Organism: Mesoligia furuncula; assembly: GCA_916614155.1. NCBI lineage: Eukaryota > Metazoa > Arthropoda > Insecta > Lepidoptera > Noctuidae > Mesoligia > Mesoligia furuncula. Next base: position 23,907,754 of record OU744808.1, read on the forward strand.
GTCCAAAGATGCTAAAGGCAACATTGCAGTGTGTGATTGTGCCTAATCAATATTGTATAACATTGGGAACTGAATCATATTAATTTCATTTTGTGTTTCATTCCCAGTCTGTTTGGTTAGGATGTTTTCGTTGTTGTCGTTTTAATCGCATTATAAATAATGTATCAGGAATAATCCCACGATAAGTGTTTTTGTTACTATAATTATTTTGGTTTGAATTTTTTTTGTAATAACCAGTACTTATTAAAAATATAAATAAATATTCAAACACCATTTTATTTTTTCCCCTTTTCGTCCACTATGCCTTTTGCACTTTGAATCTGTCTGAAACTAAAACAATTACTGCGGCCTTAGAGCAATAGCGCACTAGCGACCTGGCAGCGCGGCGAGGAAATAGCAGTGCTTTTGTATCTTATAAGTAAGAAGCGGAATTGCTACGTGAAAGCGCCCTTGCTACGTGAAAGCGGCTAGCGGCTAGTGCGCGCACACTGGTTATTTAACTACAATGCAATTGATCTCAGTGGCCGCAGCGGCCAGCGACTGAACACGAGCCGCGAATGCGTCGCTTCGATCTCGCTGGCCGCTGCGGCTCGGTGTGGCCGCTGGCCGCGTGCGGCCAGGTGCGCGTGCTCTATGGCGATTTCATACTAATGTATCTATCTCGATGGCCGCCGCGACCTGGCCGCTGCGGCCAGGTCGCTAGTGCGCTATTGCTCTTAGACCATTTTTAACCTACAATGTAGCGTGCTGCGGCCGAACGCGGTTATAGTGTGCGCTTAGCTTGCGAAAAATCGAAAAAGGAGTTCCGATAACTTGGACCTCCAACTTGCCCAAGGCAATTGGTGATTCCAACTATTCCTTGAAAGGGGTTAACCTACTCTATTTTTTAAGGCTTTGACTGCCAACGCGGTCACCGGTGACCGCGAACAATAGATTTTCTATTGTGTCTGCTGTCTGGCGGTCAACGCGTTAAACAAAAAAAACTGGCCAAGTGCGAGTCGGACTCGCACACGAAGGGTTCCGTACCACAAGGCAAAAACGCCGAAAAAAACATATTTGTTGTATAAATTAAAATAAAATAAATATTTAAGGGGGGCTCCCCTTAAATATTTATTTTATTTTAATTTTATTATTTATTATTAAAGTTAAAATACAACTGAGTATTTTGTGAATATTTCAAGTGCCTACCTGTTGCCATTTTTGATATCGAGCAAAAAAGGGCAATAAAATCGCGTTTGTTGTATGGGAGCCCGCCTTAAATATTTTTTTATTTTGTTTTTAGTATTTGTTGTTATAGCGGCAACAGAAATACATCATGTGTGAAAATTTCAACTGTCTAGCTATCATGTCCGTTTCAACCGCGCGGCCACCTCACAATATTTGATGAAACTTTGCCAGGAATTAGTGCTAATTTGTTACTTTACACACCTCTTTTCCTGAATTTGTTACAAAAAAAACTAAGACGCTATGACAAAGAATAGTTGGCCGCTAGAACCGCCACTTGCCGTAGTCATAGCTCGTGATTACACAGAAACTATATAATGTAGATAGACGAATGATGCATCAAAAGAAAGGTCTTAATTTGTTACATTTGTTACAAAAATAAAAAACTTCAAAACGTAAATAAACAAAAAGTTATGCAATATTTAGTTTTCAGGTTACCTACCTAGGTATATCACCATAAATATCGAATTAATAGAGGCTAATGTGTATGGACAATTAGTTACTAATTTGTTACAGCGAATAAACAGAAAAAAATACTATAAAGTAGGTTCAATAATTTGTTAGAGTCGATTTTAGTTGGCCGCTCGGACGGCAATATGCCTAAAATACAATGGCGTTTATCTCGTTATTAAAAGTAGGTTTAAGCCTATTTAAAGGACTAATCGACGGGTAACGTGACCTAGTTTGGATAAATATGGCGAATATAACTGCAGCATTCATATTTTAGAAGATATTTACAAAAAAACAGTAGTATGAAACCGTATGAGAGTAGGGTGACCATGAATTTTCACAATGAAGTGAGACTGAATAGTGATTATTGGAATGTTCGATATTCATATCTTATTTTTTTAGGGCGAGTGCTTATACAGGGTTAGTTTTCAAAGACCAGCCAAAGGACTTTGTTCACTTTCGGCTTCGCTTGAACACGACGCTCGAAAAGAAACAAATTAATCAAAAATCATTTGTGTTTGGTTTAGTGTTTGCACAGTTATTTGGATTATTTAAAGAAATTATGACGATGGATGCAAATGTACCACTTGTGGAGCGACTGCCTTATAACAGATTCCACTGCCACAAGATCGAGGGTATGCCTTCTCCTTTGCGTGATATCAGAACCACAATTCGCACATCGGAGCTGTATCACAGTTTCCACCACAGGCAGGAGTTGAAGCGAAACTGCCTCGTTAGTATCCGTACGATCCAGTTCGGCGAGTTCGAAGGGGGTATCAGTGTCCATTTTCAAAACCAAAACAATACTTGAAAAATTATCACAGCAAAACGAAAAAAACAATATTCACGTTGCCAAGAAACAGTGAATGACAAGTGGGGGTATCAGTGTTCATTTTCAAAACCAAAACAATACTTGAAAAATTATCACAGCAAAACGAAAAAAACAATATTCACGTTGCCAAAAAACAGTGAATGACAAGTGACTTGAAGTGACAAGACAACTGACATTGAAATATTTTTTTTTTTTTAAATAATCGATTAATTAATTGATTAAAATCGAATTTAATTGACTATCTTCGATACTTGTAAATACTTTTGCTTTCCAGATAAAAACTAAGGACAAAACATGTTCGAAATAATGTAAGTGATTACAAATAACAGCTCTAATTGACTGTAAACTCTTGCCTCTTAAATGAATGAGGAACTTCAAAAATAACAATTAGAATCGATTTGTAAATAATTATTTTAAAATAAACGATTAATTGTAGGCATCACTATGATAAATGATAAATGATTTTATTTTGTAAGTAGGTATGTACAAACACTTTTACACGTCAATCATGTTTTTTTAAAAACTAGATGAAGTCGGCAAGTAGTATGAACTAATGAAGATCGAGTACTATCAATATGGGGAAGAATAAAACAATTTCAGTACTTATTAAATACACTATTCGTGGGAGCAAGTTGATACAAAAGTATAGAATAAATAAGCGTTTAAAAACTAAACATGATTTTTGATTAATTTGTTTCTTTTCGAGCATCGTGTTCACGCGAAGCCGAAAGTGAATAAAGTCCTTTGGCTGGTCTTTGAAAACTAACCCTGTATAAGCACTCGCCCTAAAAAAATAAGATATGAATATCGAACATTCCAATTCACTATTCAGTCACACTTCATCGTAGAAATTCATGGTCACCCTACTCTCATACGGTTTCATACTACTGTTTTTTTTGTAAATATCTTCTAAAATATGAATGCTGCAGTTATATTCGCCATATTTATCCAAACTAGGTCACGTTTCCCGTCGATTAGTCCTTTAAGTAAGCTTAAACCTACTTTTATTAACGAGATAAACGCCATTGTATTTTAGGCATATTGCCGTCCGAGCGGCCAACTAAAATCGACTCTAACAAATTATTGAACCTACTTTCTAGTATTTTTTTCTGTTTATACGCTGTAACAAATTAGTAACTAATTGTCCATACACATTAGCCTCTATTAATTTGATATTTATGGTGATATACCTACCTACTCGTAACCTGAAAACTAAATATTGCATAACTTTTTGTTTATTTACGTTTTGAAGTTTTTTATTTTTGTAACAAATGTAACAAATTAAGACCTTTCTTTTGATGCATCATTCGTCTATCTGCATTATATAGTTTCTGTGTAATCACGAGCGATGACTACGGCAAGTGGCGGTTCTAGCGGCCAACTATTCTTTGTCATAGTGTCTTAGTTTTTTTTGTAACAAATTCAGGAAAAGAGGTGTGTAAAGTAACAAATTAGCACTAATTCCTGGCAAAGTTTCATCAAATATTATGAGGTGGCCGCGCGGTTGAAACGGACATTAGCTATCGCGGTTCTTGAGATACAGCCTGGTGACAGACAGACAGACAGACGGACAGACGGACAGACAGCGAAGTCTTAGTAATAGGGTCCCGTTTTTACCCTTTGGGTACGGAACCCTAAAAAAGATATATAATTGTACTAGTTTATTGTAACTTTTTGTAAGGGACAGGGACTGTTATTCCTTAATACAGGTTATTCCGTAACCTAGCTAGGAAAGCAGAACTTCACCCACCAGATTGTGTTTGACTTGGTACAAACTTATATGTATAACTTTATGTACTACAATCTCCCATTTTTTTTAATAAAAATTTATTATTATTATTATTATTTATTTGAGAACCATAAAGAAAACAATGGAAATATGGTGAATTGTTCATTTATTTACACATTGTTAAAATTAACAAATAATAATGAGAAATTACATTTGTAACATAAAAATAATGAAGAACAAATTCAATTTCATAGTGCTGTCCACAATATTATTAAAATATTAAGTGGAAAATAAAGGTCACATTTTTACGAAAATAAAGCAAACATCGAGATTTAAAAAAAAAATCGATTGCAGAATTGGAATTACAGAACATTTACTAACTAAACGGATAATAACGTAATTCGAACAAATTCAGAAAGAACTAGGAAAATACGTCAAAGTACAAACAAGATAGACAAAGAAAGAATTAAAATGGATAAATACAAATAAACTGAAATTTTCTTGTTACATTACGATTATTTACAAATTGTCATAAAAAAACTATAATTATCAGAAATTGCTCAAATACTTATTATAAAAACTTCAAATAATAATATTATGTTGTCTTTGAGCAAGAATGTGCCAGACGATTTTTTACCTAATTACGAACTAATTAGATCTAAATTATAAATAGGTTTATTTTTTTTTAAACATACAACAGCCTAATTGCATGCCACACTCGTAATGTCAACGTTTTTATTGCGATCAAACAAATTTTTAAAACAACGTTTTTATTTCGATCAAACCAATTTTTAAAACATGCAGAAATGGATTTTAGGCCAAGATCTATAATCGTTACTTAGCCTCTTAATTGGCTGAGCGTTATTCCTGTCACTGTTGCACCCTTCCCTTCCAAAGAGAAGATCCGCGCGGTTCTTATGCCGTGAGCAGATTAAGTGTTGGACATGTACAACTCTTACACTTTACGCCCAGAGGGGGCCAACTCACGCGCCTTTCAGTAGATGAGGTGACTGCAGCCTTTAATGGGTTGAGCGCCGAGCTTTTGCCCAGAAAGCCCAAAGCGAAGGCAAGCGTCCCCAGTTCTACCATCGATAAGCAGCGTAATAAAACTATATCCAAAAAAGATGATAAGTCAAAGGCGAAAAGCGCCGATTCTGGAAGAATACGGTGTAATTTGGAATCAAAGAAGGAAGCGACTGCCCCACTCCCTCTAAAGTTGGGAGACGCTTCCACCAGTGAGGCGTCTAAGACTCCATACGATCCAGTAAGTGATTTCCTTCGCTGGTGATTTCCTTCGCGGGTGTATCCCGTTAGGCATACATCATAATGCTATGTAAAATTTTGTCGGGATGGGAATGTCAGAAAATTCGGAAGTAGCCAAAGAGCTGGTGCAAACGCATCTCACCTTCAAAACGAAGGAGGAAGTGGCTGTAGCACTGAAATCGATTAAATATGTTCAAATAGGAGGGCTCCCTGTTCTTGGAGTAACAAGAGAAGGGAAAATAAAGGGCATCAATAAAAGCTGCCCACGAGCGCTTGGACTGGACATAATTCATGACAAGTTGGCACTCATATTGATTGAGGAATAAGAGGTGAGCACATATACGGTCGGTCCAGTCATTACCCTTCCCATCGTGTGTATCTGAGTCGAAGATAAATATAAAAAAATAAAAAAAAACTGTAAAACTACTGTGCAAGATAGAGACAGGAACATGTTAAGTCAACACACGAGTGTTAAAAGATTATGGGCCTTAGATATTACGAGTTTCTAACGCAATTAGGGTGCATGTTGTAAAATATGTTACTGCAGGTCAGTCAGACTGCATGTAGGCCAGAGTGTATAAAAAATAACGTGTACACGTAGTCAATAGAAATGATAACAAAATATCGTAGCGTCGTTTCCAGCGACTCACTTTACATCGTAAAGCTTCAAATGACGTTGTCACAATACTGCTTCTGAAACAATATCACACTAATATTATAAAGGCGAAAGTTAGTGAGTGTGTGTGTTTATATGTTTGTTACTTCTTCACGCTCAAACGGCTGGACCAATTTTGATAAAATTTTGTATGGAGGTAGCTGACACCCTGGATTAACATATTAGGTTACTTTTTATCCCGATATTCCCACGGGATCGACACTTACACGGGTGAAACCGCGGGGCGCAGCTAGTAATGCATAAATACAGGATGAAATTGAAAACTTGCGACAAATCGAAATAGGAGGTGCAGCAACTGTTACATAATCATTTAAATTGTCATATCCCATATCTAAATTCATGAAAATAAAAGTGGCACTCCGGGAGTGCCGACAAACACAAACAGAATACTTTGCCATCACTCACTGACATATCACTGACATACATTAAAACCGAGTACATCCCGAGGACAGCCGAAGACATCCGAAGCGGTTATTTTTTTAATCGTCTTATAAACAAAATACGTGCGGTGTCGCTTACGGTAACAGTGGCGCGAGCTCATTGGTTTTTTCTCAAAAAATGCCCAACACGCCTAAAGAAGTTTTCACTTCAAAAATCGTGTAATTATTGTATTTGATAGTGGTAACTCAAGACCCCCCCCCCTCCCGTCCCCCGCACCGCGCAGCTACCTCAGACAACGTCTCAGTTATAAGTAAATATGCAAAACTAAATAAAATCATAAATAAATGCAATAAATTTAGGAAACAGCAAAAACACAGTTCTAATAATATTAAACTAAGAAAAGAACGTGTTTTTCTTCTAAATAAATTAAATAACTTTCAAATTAAATTAGAAGACAGTAAGAACATTTATGAGGTTGACACACAACGCTTACAGTCTGAAATTCAGGTACTTGAAGAGTCAATACATTCTCTTTATACTAAATATGTGCTGTCTGAAAAACAAATTCAGGAGCATATCCTTGCGGCAAATGAGTTAGTGGACATGTGCAACTCCAATGCAGACAGAGTGGACCCACTGACTCTCAGCAGCCCGCATTGTTCATTGGAATGCACATCCAATCTTGGCACTCTCCAAACTGAGGGAACGGAGGACCCGTCCCAGTCAGGAAGTGCTCAGGTCTCTATTCCAGATCTAGATACACCAGATATTGAACAAGGTCCATTGCAAGTAGTTCAGACTGAGGCTAGTTCTCTCCCTTGTAGTAAAGTTTGTTACTGTTCTATTATGTTTTCTGATAGTTTTGGAAAAGGATTAGGTAAATTACTTAGCAACAACCTGTGTCATTCTTCACAAAACTTTTGCATGCCTCAGACTTCCTACAAACAAATAATCTCTTCAATAACTAGGAATGAATATGATCCTAATGCCATTATTACTGTACTTATAGGTAACAGTTTAAATGTTAAAAAAGATGATATCACTGATAGTGTCACCAACCTTATGAAGTTAAATTGTAAGAAAATAATTTTGTGTGCTTTTCCATATTTTGAGCACTTGTCAAACAGACAAAACAACTACATTCACATGTTAAATAATTACATGCATTTCATAGTTAGTCACCATAGTGACAAGTTTATATTTTTTGATACCAACATTTTTGTTGATAAGTTAAGGTCGACTAGGGATACTGTGTATCTGCCCATTAGTTTTAGACGTCAAATAGCTAGGCTATTAGCACTTAATATTAACCCAGACATAATTAGTATGTCGAAGTCATCCATAATTAGCACCACAATTAGTAATAGTACTAATGTTAAGTTGGTTAGCTCAGATATTTTAAACTAGTTTGTAAGACAACAGAAGGTACCACTAACAGTATAGCTACACTTAATAACAAAAAGGTATTTTCTGGCTCTAAAATAGTGAACTGCAGAAAAGGGGCTAAGCAGAAATCCTTGAAATTATTTCATCAAAATATTCAAGGTTTTTCTTCCAAACAATTGGAAATTGAGTTATTTTTAGAAAAAACAATGTTTGACATTATTTGTATAACTGAGCATTGGTTAAAAGATTCTGAAATGCTAATTAACTATGACAATTATAGTGTGGCCAGTTGTTTTAATCGAAATTCAATGCTGCGTGGTGGTTCACTAATCCTAATTAAAAGTTGTATTAAATTCAAACCTCGTAAAGACATAGTTGAACTATCAGTTGAACATAGCATTGAGCTGTCTTGTGTTGAGCTAGATAAGCATGTTATAGTGTGCGTTTACAGACCCCCAAATTATCAAAACTATTCTATATTTGAATCAGTAATGGAAGATGTTTTGGCAAAACTTGCGACTGGTAATAGATCAGTAATTATCTGTGGTGACTTTAATATTAATATTTTAGAAAATAATTTCAATACCAGTAGATTATTAAATTTGTTTAAATCATTCAATTTGTCAAATGTGTTTGTAGAACCAACCCGAACAACTACGACTACTGCAACATGTATTGATAATGTTTTTTGTTGCTGCGACTATTTAGATAAAGCCGTTGTTAATTATCTCCCTTCTGATCACAGTGGTCAAACTGTAACTTTTGAGTACAACATGCCAATACAAAAAGTGCAGATCCAATCCAGACCAATAACATCAATTAATTTAAATAAATTTAATAGCACTTTAATTTGTAAATTAAGTAATCAGAACCTTACAGTGAACAATGTTAATACTTTGTATAATGAATTCTTCTCGGTAGTCCAAACCGAGTTCAATAATTATTTTAAGAAGAACACTAAAAGTATCAGCCCCAAATTTTTATTTTGTGACTGGGCAACTAAAGGGCTTAGGAAAAGTAGGGAAAGACTTTTCGAACTGTATGGCCTTAAGCCTTATATTAACACGGAAACTTTTAATAAGTATGTTGCTACTTACTCTAAAACTTTTAAGAACGCTTGTAAGGCAGCTAAAGCCTTATATATTAGCAACAAGGTTAAATCAGCAGACAATAAAATAAAGACGGTTTGGAAAATTATAAATAATGAAACAAACAGGAATAAAAAGCATAATTCTGATTACACACTGCAGACGTCAAGCGGTCTCATTTGCGATAACAAAGAAGTGGCTCAAGAATTTGTAAATTTCTTTACTAGTATTCCACTCAAAACAACTGAAACCTTAAATTCCTCGCCCTCGCTCGCTTTTGATTTAGTAAGGGCGAACGTTTCAGCCTGCCCGATTGAATTTAACTTTAGGCATATTAACCCCTTAATTGTAATTAAAGCTTTTAAGCAAATTAAGATCAAATTGACCGAAGATCTTTGGGGAATGTCCATTAAGATCTGTACCTCCATAATTGAGACTATTGCACCTTACTTAGCCTTAGTATTTAATTCGTGTGTGGATCAAGGAGTCTTCCCCGATTTAATGAAATACAGTAAGGTTATACCACTTTACAAATCCGGAGACAGTAAAGACACCAATAATTATAGACCCGTATCCGTTTTGCCGGTTTTCAGCAAGGTGTTTGAAAAGATAATGCTTAATCAAATGCTCAATCATTTTAACACGAATAAAATCCTACACGATCAACAGTACGGTTTCACCAAAGGACGTTGTACGACCGACGCCGGCGTAACTTTATTAAAACACATTTTTAACGCGTGGGAAGAGGCCCAAGATGCCATAGGAATCTTTTGTGACCTCTCCAAAGCATTTGATTGCGTCGATCACCAAACCTTGCTTTTGAAACTTGAGCATTACGGACTTGGAAAACTTGCGCTCAGTTTAGTTAGTTCTTATTTAAATAATAGACAACAAAAAGTTCAAATAAATGGTGTCAATTCACTTGGTTTAATAGTAAAAATTGGTGTGCCACAAGGCTCGATATTGGGTCCTTTCCTCTTTTTAGTGTATATTAATGATCTACTCCATTTATTAAAAAATCAACCACAAATGGTGTTATTTGCTGATGACACTTCCTTAATTTTTAAGGTAAATAGACGTGCTACAAATTTTGACGACGTAAATAACGCCCTACTGCAGGTCCAAAATTGGTTCACTGCTAATAATCTAGTATTAAATGGAAAAAAAACTAAGTGCATAAGATTTTCTTTACCAAATGTCAAGGGTAGTGATTGTGAGATAATATTGAATCAAGAGAAACTAGAATTCGTCGATGAAACTGTTTTCCTAGGGATCACGCTCGACTCAAGGCTACAATGGGGTCCTCATTTAAAATCTCTTGCAGGACGGCTAAGTTCAGCAGCTTATGCTGTCAGAAAAATCCGTCAATTTACTGATGTAGATACCGCGAGACTAGTCTATTTTAGTTACTTTCATAGTATCATGTCTTACGGTATTTTACTTTGGGGACGGGCTGCAGACAACGATTCTATTTTTATTCTGCAGAAAAGAGCCATCAGAGCCATATATAATCTCCGCAGGCGCGATTCTCTAAGGGAACTGTTTAAGGAAATTAACATCATGACGGTGCCTTGTCAATATATCTATGAAAACATCATGTATGTAAGGAAAAATTTACATCTTTTTAGTAAAAGAGGTGAAAGACATAATTATAGTACTAGAAATAGGGACCTATTAGTTCAACCAGGTTTCAGACTGGCTAAAGTAGATTCATCTTTTATGGGGTACTGTCTAAAATGTTATAATAAAATACCTCCCCACATTCTTCAACTGAATGAGACAAAATTTAAATCTTGTATAAAACGCACACTATGCAGTCAGGCATATTATAAGTTAGGGGATTACATCACTGACAAAAATGCCTGGCTCAATGCTAGTCCTGCTCCACAACTAATTGACTAACACTTGAAAATACTGTTGGAGCTGCTGAAGATTGTAAGACTATCCTTGCATTGTATAAACTCAATTTCCTTTGTATTGTATAATTGCATAGCACAGATGTGAGTTCTATGTAATCTATAGCTACCATTTACTGGGTAATAATATATCTTTCATTGACTTGAATATTCCCTGGCGGCTGATAGTGTGTCATGCTCACTCAAATGTCTCGCTGGCGGTGGCGTGTATGTTGGATCATTTAGCTCCCTTCAAAGTGGTTGAGCTGAATGGTGCTGATATATACGTCATGTTCGTGAACGGGCGCCGTCAGTTGGGACTGGTCATCACTTAGCCGCCTGGGCTTATTTTAATTGTTTTAATTTTGGATTGTTGTTTTGTTACTATTTGTTGTATTCTGGACGCTCTTAACGCGGACATCTTTTTATTTTTTTTTTTACATCGTTCTCACATTATATAATCATAAATTCAAAAGAAATGATGTAACAAATGTTTTTGTAAAATGTAATTTAAAAAGAGTGTCCATGGAGTTTCTTGCCCGTTCTTCTCCATAGGTACCTACGCTTTGGAATGGGCAACTAGCTTCATATTTTATGACTGACCGACTTCTTGACAATTCAAAAGTGCCTGTTAAAGGTTTAATTGAAATAAATGCTTTGAGTTTGAGTTTGAGAGTTTGAGTTAAGCGGTCGACCTATAGTTGTAATATAATTAGTGACCTTCTTGTCGACGTTCTTCAGAAAGTCAGGTGCGTTGATCACTCCTAACGGCGTGCGTAAATGACCAGATATGAAGGTAAACGAAGCAAAAGGTGTATGTCTAGCCGGATCAGCTGGATTGCCGGGTCAGCGGGATTGTGCCGGGTCAGCGGGATTGTGCCGGGTCAGCGGGATTGTCCGAAAGGTTACCGCTGGCCCGGAACATAAAGGGCTAAGGAAGGAACACGGATGGGTTTTAGTCAGTAAGAGTCTGATACCCCCTTCCGCTCCACCCAGAGCGGGAGGGGTCATTTGATGATTTCCCAGCCGAAAAAAAAAATGTGTATGTGAGAATCGTAGCAGATGATGTTCTGTAGTTTATCGTAGCAATCGTAGCAGATTATGTTCTGTAGCTTTTTTCTATCGGGGTAGGAAGACCTACCCCAATAGAAAAAAGGCGTAAATTAATGTAAGTATGTATGTAACTTACGGCTAGTCAGAGTCAGACTCGCTGAACGTGTACTTCTGCTGCGCACGTGCGCGTGAACTCTTGACCGCAGCGAGCGTCTCACTTCCCGCGTCCGACTCCGAGTCACTCGCTACCTTCTTCTTCAGCTTCTTTTTTGGCGCTGCCTTCTTTTTTTGGTCCTTAGTACAAAATAATTCACAACATTAATAATAATAAATAATATACGAACTCCAACTGCGTAAGAGATGAAGTGACAAGGTGAAAACCAACTGAAATAAAAAAACAGACCTAGGGTCGAATATTTGTGAATAGCTATTCACATCTAGTATTCTTTCGTTTTGAGTAAGCCCTCAGCTCTCATAATCTATGGTCATAGGGCAACTGCAGCCGCATCGCACGCGCCGGCACGTGTCAGTGTCACCACGACAAGACGACGCGAGAGCGACGTCGACGCGACGCGCACGACACGACTACCCCCCTCCGGCATGAGTTCTCATCATTGGGCAGGAAGACAATTATACCTAATGCTGAAATGCTGACTTCGTGTCTGTGCAGAATGATCCAGCGTGTACTTAGCAGACAAATTCCTAGAAATACAGGTTTGCGTTTTAGTCATGAAAGTTATGAAAAGTTGCAGTGGAGGAAAACGAACGCACCTTTTTGCTGTCAAATATGCTGTCGTCATCATCGTCACTTAGCATCTCCTTGGCTGGCCTCTTCTTAGGTTTCTTGTCATCATTCAGTAGCTTCCGCTTTGGCCCCGGTTTTTTCTTAGGCGGTGAATCGGGTACGACCTCATCGTCACTTGATAAAACTGTGGAGAACGCCGCGCCATTGTTCTTTGCCTTATCTTTTTCTTCTTCTTTCTTGGTGTCCTCGATTAAGGAGTCGAATAGGCAGTCTGAAATGTTTAACAGTAATTGAGTGTATTGTAATATACATCTGCAGCGGTAACAGGTGAATTTTCCAAGTGCCCGTGGATGGTCCGAAACTATAAGATATGGCAGAAAATACTCAAAGGCAGAGACGCCTTTCGCGGGATTGAAATAGATCAAAAATAAAACAGCCACAACGCGACTTGGCAAGCTATTTAAGCACTCACTTGCCACATTTACTTATTCAGTATGAATGTGTAAACATGAATCAGGGATGAAATTATCCAGAAAAGAACCGGCTTGCAGAGTAAGCAAACTGAAGTGGCAGTGGGCTGGCCATGTCTGTCGAAGGACCGATGGCCGGTGGAGCAGACGAGTCCTGGAGTGGAGACCGCGTATTGGTAAGCTACTACTACACTATCGGTAAGCGTAGTGTGGGACGACCCCCATCTAAATGGACGGACGACCTAAAAAAAAGTGACTGGGGTAGACTGGATGCGGAAGGCGGAGGACAAGGTGCTGTGGCGCAGTCTGGGAGAGGCCTATGTCCAGCAGTGGACTGCGATAGGCTGAGTTGATTTGTGTAAACATGAGTGCGTAAAATCGCCCGCTGATTCTCGCCTACGAGTCTCGCATTGACATTCTCTCCTCACACGCTCGAGAAACTATCCTCGTGTTACGTCTTTCCAGTATTTGCCAAATCAATACAATTATTACTACAAATTAATGTCTCTTTTCGTGTCTATCTGTGTTGGACCGCGATGTTCTTCTAAACTACACAGGATTTTGGTGAGCTTTTCACTAACAGAATTTATTACGGAAGGTTCATGTGCATAACACATTCATATTAAAGTATAGTAAAAAAAATCTCGATGTTTTGTCAAGTCGTATAAAACGTGCAAAGCAGGGGTAGGTCGTTAATCCTAACTAATATTATAAATGCGAAAGTAAGTTTGTTTGTATTTTTTTTTTTTTGTTTTCGCTTTCACGCTAAAACGGCTGAACGGATTTGGATGAAATTTGGCGCACTTTTCATCCTGGATCGCAGGCGAAGTCGCGGGCAACAGCTAGTCATACACAGGGTTATTGGTAAAACATTAACAACCTCTTAAGAGGTCATTGTACTCATCATTATGAAAAACTTTTAGTATGGGACCAAACCTGAAATAGCGAAAAAAAAATCTGCTGTTTCCTACATTTTGACGAGTTATACGAACATAAATATAGGGAACAGCTGATTTTTTTTATAATCTATAAGAAAAACTGTGTTATTATTGCTACTGACCTGAATCCATCTCAGCAGGTTTCTTAGCCTTGTTATTCTTAACATTGAAGTCATCATCGTCTTCACTTATTGACAGCGCACGCGTCGGGGCTTCGCCACCGGAGTCTAGCTTGTTATCCAACAGTTCCACGTCGGAGCCCGAGTCGGAATCCTCGTCACCGTCTTTGTATTTTTGTACCTTGATGAAAATTTTATACATATAGTTATTTATTTTATTGCTTTGATAATGATGATAATTTTCGTGTTTATTAACTGAACTAACGCTGCTACGTTTTACTAACGTATTATATGAATTTGCAATAGCCTAAATTATGTGAAAGTTGGTGCCAAAAAAAAAAACATGACCACATTTTTTTTTTGTGCACAAACTTTCACCTATTAACCTGAACTGGCCGTAAAACGTAATAAGTTCAGTTCAGTAATAGGTTACTTTATATGTAGTAAGTAAATAAACTCAGTAAAGTGATTCTTATTGCACTCTGTAGGAACTGTATTACTGATGGTCCTTCGAGCTTTGGAGGACCAGTATAGAACTGAGCAGACGATTGATTATTTGTCCGGCGGACAGATATGACCGCAATGATTTATGGCAGAAATGTCCAGCACTTTATTTGTCCTATGTGTGCGTTATGGCAGATTTCCATAGGTTCTATCGTCAAGGACTTATTGTAGATGTAAGTACAGACGCTGCAGACCCCGTAGATGGCGGGACGGGCTAGACAAAAGAAACGGCCAGTGGTCCACTTTAGCCCTGGATCGCATGCGCTAGATATCATGGGGAGAGGCATTTGCCCAGCAGTGGGATGGTACAGGCTGATAGTAAGAGTAACTGCTCTGGGCTTATTTATCTCTATTGAGATTATCTCTCAGCATAATGCTTACCTTGGTGGCAGCGCGTCGGGCAGTGGCTCTCTCACGCGGCGCGGCGACTACTGCGGCGGGAAGGTCGTCGTCGGAGCCCGAGCCCCCTGAACTACTGCCGCTGAACGTCATGCGCTTCTGTGAACATAACAACGTACATCACACTCAAGTCTTTTCTTTCCTCCAAAAAAACACATGAAAACACAGCTCAGTCTAGATTTATGCCTGGTTGATAGCAATAGACTCACCCGCGCCCTATTACACGGTGTACTCTTCATATCTGCCAAACCCCTCGCATAACACAGGTATTCTGTTATGTCATCATCTGCCTAGCCTTTTCCCTTTTGGGGCCAGCTTCCAGTCTAACCAGATGCAGCTGAATACCAGTATTTTACATGAAGCGACTGCCTATATGACTTCCACAACTCAGTTACTGGGTAATACGATACCTTTTGGTAAGACTGGTTGTCAGACTTTCGAGCTTCTGACTGCCCATAACGACTGTCAAAGATCCACGAATGACAGCCGGGATTAACGGGTTAACGTGCTTTCCGAGGCACGGAGTCTCGGTATGTAAAGATGGTCACCCATCCACAGACCAACCGCGGCAAGCATAGCTTAACCTGATCGATCGACCTGTGCAGCTGGTATTATTTAGCCACGAACCCCACGTGTTCGGTTATGTAATATCGTAAAATATTGCGCTCAAATTAGCTATATTGTGAGCATGCTCATTAATACAGATGCTCCCACAAGTAAAATATAACTGTAAAATTGATGTTATAATATAAACAACTTAGTTCATACTACGGAACCCTGTTTGAGTAAGGACTAGTTACCTTCTTAGGCTCTTTTTTGAAAGTAATTTTAGTCTGTTTCAATCCATCGCCTGCTGCTTTATCCGCTTTTTCTGCCTTCTCGGGTTTCTCCACTTTTTCCTTCTTCACTCGAGACTTGGGTTTCTTATCAGCACTTATCGGACTGATACCAGTTGGGTCATCCTAAGGAAAGAAAATCTATTAAAATAGGTGCTCTTCCTCTTAATATCGAATCGATGATACAACATTCGTCCAGTTCACTAGATTACTTTGGGACATTAGCATTCTTCGGGTGCACTATAAATGATATTTCCAAACATGGTATGAGTAAGTATAATGTCATGTCACAATGTCAGTGACATTATTGCAACAAGCATGTACATACTATAGTAAGTGAATTTAAGAATGTATCCTTATGGGCGGAGGTTGGGTCATAGGACGTTCAATGGGTCTAGCGAAAGGGAGCGCACAATATTCGCCGTCTCGTTCCCATATAATACATTAAATGGATGAAGGAATTCGTACAGAGACTATTTGACCCTAAAATAATTATTAATGAACAGTCTACTGCACTTCGATGTTAATAGTTTGGCTTCGACAGCGCCTTTATTCCGTAGCAATAAGGACAGTTTTCGTAGTGCAAATGAAACACTTACCGGATCATATTCCTTCTTGATTTCTTTCCTAGTTTTCGCCTTCTCAGCGGCCTGGATCCTCTTGATCAGATCGTCGGATATCTTGGGCTCCACACGTCTGCCATTATCCGAAGGTAAGATGTCCATCAACGACTTGCGATTCTTCTTACTGGCATTCTGAAAATATTTAAGTAGCAAATGTTTAGATCTGGTTCTCACATACAATGAAACTATGCTCGCATACAGTTCTAATTATAACAATTTTTATTATAATTAGAACTGTATTGTGACTCATGTACAGTCAACAAAAGAGATAAGTGTGCAGGATCGTCGAATGTTGGTAAGAAACCGATGGATTTTGTTGACTAATAATAATAAAATAAAATTTTATTCAAGAACATCCATCGGTTTCTTACTAAACTTCAACTATATCCGACGATCCTGCTTACTTATCTCTTTTGTTGACTGTACATTGACTTTTGAAAGTCGATAACGGGGGTCGAATCAGCTATAGATCTGAACACACCCCTGAGAAATTGACAAATACAACATATCCAGCTCCAAGTTACACAACAGGTTTTAAAAAAAAAAAATTATTACCTTTACTCTTTCCATCTTGTAAGCATAAAAACAAAACGAATATTTTAGTTCAAAAAATTACACCATTCAAGCCTTTTTATAGGTTTATGATAATGATGATCTTAGTTAATATAGAGGAGAGATTTATTTATTTATTTATTTATCCTCCTGCTGGAACGCCATACAGCAATTACACCAACGGAGCAAAAAAATACAATCCAGACTTACATTCGCTACTAACGTACTAGGCTCTTGCCACTAAAGACATACTGATAAAGCTGCAATAAAATTGGTAAAACAGAAGGTACTCACGGCCGCTTTGGTCGTCTTTTTGTTAACAGACAGTTCTTCTTGTCTCTCTTTCTCTTCAATTTCTTCCAATTTTATTAAGAACTCGTCTAAATCTTCACGCCATAAATTCGCCGCTGTTTTTGCTCTGCACACAGGAACATTATGTTAGAATTAATAAAAGAATTAAATAAGAAAAAAAATAAGATTTTTTTTTATAAATTATAAATAATTTGTTTATGGCTTATCAGAGAACCATACTATTATAAATAGAACAGTATGGTTCTCTGATAAGCCTTATAAACAAATAAACTACTGGAATATATAGGGTTATTGGTGCCTAAAACATTAACAACCTCCTAAGAGGTCATTGTACTCATCAATGAACAACTTTTATTATGGGACCACACCTGAAATCGCGAAAAAAAAATCAGCTGTTCCCTACTGTTATGTTCGTATAAATCGTCAAAATGTAGGGATCAGTTGCTTTTTTCGCGATTTCAGGTTTGGTCCCATAGTAAAAATTATTCATAATGATGAGTACAATGACCTCTTAAGAGGTTATTAATGTTTTACTAATAACCCTGTATATTCTAATTGCGAAATCGTTCGGAATCAATCAGAAAATAATAGAATATTAACTTACTTAAGTGCGTTAAGTTCCGACAGTTTCTGGTCCCTCTGCTTGAGCAGTTCATCTTTCTTCTCCTTGGTCAACATCCACATGGACATGCCCAGCAGGTAGTTGAACTTCTTCACCTCTTTCAAGTTTTGGAATGCTTTTTCTGTAATATAAGCAAGTTCAATTACATACTAGCTTGTGAGGAGGGGGGGGAAGGCATTTGTCCTGCAGTGGGACACGAAAGGTAGAAGTTTTAGTGCTTAAATTAAATGTTTATAATTAAACTTAGTTTTAATTAAGATAATTTTATCATCTTTAGCTGCATATACTTGCTTAACGCTTCGTATGCCGGGAACGTGGATCTACGCGAGACATTCAACTGGTTAATTGTAACCTAAAGGAAGAAGTCACTGGCTCCTGAAATACAGGTACTCTAATCTAGCTCTGGCGCCAGGCTCTCATATTTTTCTGTAACCTGTTTACGGCAATAAAGAATATATTATTACTTTATATAGTGGAGGTGCTACAAGACCGCGATCGACCGACGTCAACCAATCGATATTGATCGCCTCAAAATATATTCGAAATTCCATATAAACCAATGGTTGATCGATGCTCGACCATCGCTGAACGATCGTCAATAGTGAATTCAGGACAATTACATTTCTTATAGAATGCTCCAACGACAGTTTTTACTTGTAGTGATTACAGGTATGTAGGTAGAAGGTTCAGAACCCACCTGGATCAACGGGTTTTCCCTTCTCAGCCTCAGGCTCGGGTTCTTCTTCCGACTCTTGAGGGTCGTCTTCTATTGCTGTTAGTCCCTGCATCTTACTGGCGCGCTTCTTCCATTCAGAGATCGGGTCGGGAGCGTAACCTGTAGTTAGAAATTTGGATTAGTTAGAGAAACTTTATTATTCCCAAAATAATATTACGAACTCCTGATGAATTATATGAACACTAGGTGTAAAAAAATCAGTCATTAAGCCTGATTTGACGCATACCGTTCCTTTTAAGTAGCAATATTGAGCAAAAATAATTGCCGGAGAATGGGTTTTATAGTAGGTTTCTACTTGGAGCTTGGTAGGATGCTGTTACTGGAGGGCGCAATATAACGTATGCAACACACTGTGCCTACGTGTGTTTTAAACGGGAAAGGGGACGCGGGTTATTTCAAGGTAAGTTATTACATGCCAAAATGAGAATTTGACTTTCAATATCTCCATAATGGGATAGTTACCAAATGACTCCATACAAAAACACTCCAGGAGTACCGACAGAAGTGAAAACATGAAAAAGCGTAGTAATTTTATAAATATGTTTGAAGGTCTTCCCAAAGAAAATGTACCGCGAGTTGGTGTCTTTATAATGGCCAAAACTTAAAAAAGAGGTGTCGGTTACGGTAACAGTGTCGCTAGTAGTTGTTGTTTTTACCCATCTCAAAAAATGTCCAACGCGCTTAAAGAAGTTTTCATGTCAAGAACATTCCAAAGGAAATTATGTGACTATTGACTTTAAACCCGTTATTTACTATCAAATCAAACTCAAACTCAAAGCATTTATTTCAATTAAACCATGTACAGGCACTTTTGAATTGTCAAAATTAAATAGTCTGTCAGTTAATCAAAAGTTGAAGCTAGTTGACCTTTCCAAAATGTAGATCTCTATGAAGAACAGGCAAGAAACTCCAGCTCTTTTACCATAATCAGCCTATAATGTTCCCACTGCTGGGACACAGGCCTCCTCTCGGTGAGAGGGAGTCCAGCTCTTTTAAATCAAGATATTACAAAATCCTGGGTAATTATTCTTGTTGCTTCTATAAGTGAGAACAATGTAAAAAAAAGACAAATAGGCTTTCGATAGTTACCTCTCTTCATAAGTTCTTCGACCATGACTTTACGCTTCTTGTTTTCGACCACTAGTCCCTTGTCGCACTTCTCGAGAATGAACCGCGCTTGGTTGGACAATTTGTCGGCCTCGGCCTGCAGTTGACCCTCCCGGTACTCTTTGCGACGCGCGTAATATTTCAATCTCAGCTCGTAGAAGTCTCGTAAGATTTCTTCGACCTTGTCGTATCTGGTGAGGAATATTTTTATATGTTAGAAAGAAAGAAAACACGTTTATTTGCGGTAAACATGCGCAATAAAGAACATAAACACAAAAAAATATAAGAAAGACTTGGGGGAAACATGTGACACATCCACGCAAAACGGCTATCGCTCAGCATTATGCTGCGACCCTATGCAAGACAAAGCCCCAGGGCTGGGTTTCAGCGACAGCCGGCGCAACTTCTGGTCTTACTTTTGTTTATTAGCAACTTTTTAAGCTACTTTCAATGTTCTATTATTTATTAGTGTTTTAACAATTTTCACTTTTCACAATTTTAAGGGATGTTTCGTTTGAATCTACAGGGCCAATTTAAATTAAGTATTGAAACACAATTTTGTTTTACACGTAAATTTCAATCAACTGATAACTTTATTCAAGGAATAATTTTGAAATTTTGACAGTTATTTCATACAAAAACTGTCAAACGTCAATTTTATTCCTCCAATAAAAGTTTTCTAGCGATGGAGAAATCAGCCCTAAGACATTTTTTTGAACTGTTGCATCGTCGTACCTTACAGCTACGACGACAGTCATGCAGGTAACTTACTGCACCCAAGATCATCAACACTTATAAGATCGTCAACACTTACTAAGATCATCAACACTTACTAAGGTCATCAACACTTACTAAGGTCATCAACACTTGCCAAGATCATCAACACTTACTAAGATCATCAACACTTACTTTTTGAGACAACAGTTGTGGTCGAAAGCGTTCATACAAGTGAGTGAGATGGTGGTTTGCAGCTTGAACACTTTGTGCACACCCTCAAGTTCCACCTCGGCCAGCTTACCTGGCAGGAGGCTCACCACGAACCGCACTGTTGTGTCTGTGTTGTATTCCTACAACAAAATGAGACATCATTAAAACACGCCACATCTATTGAAGTGAAAACTTTTGCATTTTTTGAGATGGGAAAAAACCATTGAACTCGCGACGCTGTTACCGTAACCGACACCGCGCGTGTTTTGTTTAGAAGACGATTAAAAAAATACACGTAATTGTTCAAGTTTTCACTTCTATCGGCACTCCTGGAGTGCCACAGTTTATTTAATTTAGAATCTCATCAAGCTTTGAAACCTGAACTTACGATTCAAATTTGAAAAAACAGGGCTAAAAATTAGAATTTGGGGTACAAATAGTCAAATCAAAGCTTCCAATTTCTAAGTGGCTACAAATTGATATCCACAGGTTTGTTGTTTTCAGATAGTTTTGGAACCGGTAGAGTAAATTTATTTAATTTGAAATAGTTCAAGCTGCTCCGTCTTACCCTATATTCAGATATGATCGGCTTCACTTTATCCGTTCCCAACAAGGGCTCCAACACATTCTCCTTATAATTCTGAGTCCACATCCCGACAGGAAGCTCTGTAATTTCGATCTTCTCGCCAGGCAGTATGGCCGCCTCACCGGAAATGACGTATTTGTCGCCAAAGCCCTCAATATTGCCACGGAAGTTTTTGTACCATGGGTGCATAGGTTTTGGTTCTTCGCCGTCTAACATTCGTCTGAAAAGTAGAGTACACATTTTATATGTACTTAGAACACACTGATCCACCAAGAAAAGTATGCGCTTCGGCAATCATCGGCTATCTTCGGAAATATGAACACGTGATAATAAGATCTAATATAGAGCTGTTACAACCATGCAAGTACTCACCTATTTTGTATTGCCATGGTTTGAGAATTATGGATTAACAACTCTGCAATTCCAAAAGAAAAAGGTGACGAGATACGACCGGAGTAGGTAACCCGACAGAGAGAAAACTTATTACAAACGCGCAATAATAGGTTTTCTTTTACAAAGTGCGACAGTACAAAACGTAGAAGCTTTAGGCAAGGCTTCAAAGTTTTGTACTACGGCTGTGGCGCGAAGTTCGTGCTTATCCGGATGCACAAGTATTACCGAAGCGCATAACTTCTCTGGTTAAACTGTACACGTAACTGTTTAGCAGATTGACCCACTACTTCAATTTGTCGTGTTATAGCCATTCATACGACAAAAAAAAACAGTTATGATTTAAATTTACGGACGATTTAAGTAGATAGGCACTTACTGAATATTCGCAGCAATATCCCTGGGGTTGTAATTCGGTATCTTTGTAGACCATCCTGTGCCGATACCTTCAGCGCCATTCACCAGGACCATAGGAATGATTGGGATATATTGAATCGGCTCAATTTTCTGATTATCTTCGAAGTCGTGCTAGAAAAACGTCATGAATTTAATATATGTATTTAAATTGCTATTAACTGACTTCTCCACTAGGATCAACGCACTTTTAGCAGCAAAATCAGTTACGATTCATTAATTTTTTATTGCTCATTGAGCCTGGTCTTGACCTCAACCACGTCTGATGGAAAGCGATGGATGAGGTCTATGATGGAAAGAGTGTGCCCAGAAGATGCCTGTTCACTCTCGCTTTGAATGCAGACAGGTTAAAGGTAGAATTAAACACAGACGCTGGCTGAGCTTGCACGAGCATACACAAATGGATTCGTTTCGAACGTTTTTAGTATGCGTGTTTGGGATTTTCTTGACCTGTTTTTGAGATAATTCTCTTGCACACTATTTTCAACTTTATTGTAGTAGCGATTTCGAAACCTGTTGGAGCATTTTGCTCTTTAGTGTGCGCCGACAGAATCACAAGGGCCTGCCTAAAACGAAATTGTGTTAAATACTTACAACAAGTAACGGATCATCGTGTGGATGGAACACAAGTCTGGTAAGCGGCGACATGAGCGTGAAGATGTAACGCGGGCTAGCAGAGTCCTTGCCTCCGCAGAGTCGCGTTCCGAACTGACCACGGGGCTCTAGCAGGTTGATATTGTTCGAACCCACGTAGTTTTGTGCGAGGTTGACTATCGTCATCGCTAGGGACTGTTCACCTGTTCAAATAAGAAAAAAATGTTATATAAATTAGGCTGATAATCATCACTTTTTGAACATCAAAAGTTACATGGTCACCACTTCCTGGGGATGTAGCAGGGAAGACAAAGCGGCTAAAGCTCCTTAGCAACGTGTCTGTCTGTTTGATTCTTTAAGTTAGTCATTATGGTGTGGGTTTAAAAAAATAAGGCTACAAAGGACTTTGAACTTTGTCATGCATGACATTGAGTTTGAGGTTTCAAAACTAGATTCTGTATTGAATACTAACCGTGATGATACGCCGAGTGTTCCGCAACCGAACCAGCCAGCTGGGCCACTTTGACCTCGCGTTTGTCGTTACGTTTGATGCACGTGAAGATCACTTTACGCTGGCCGGGTTTCAATCCGTCAACCATGGAAGGTATTGATCTGAAATTAGAAATATGTGCTATTTTAGCTGTCAATATAAGCAATAAGTTTGATAGGACTGACAAAACCAGCACCCTTACTGAGTAACATCATCATCATCATCATCATCATCATCATTTCAGCCGATAGACGTCCACTGCTGGACATAGGCCTCCCCCAATTTTGGGGGGGGTTTGCCATAATCGCCACGCTTGGCAGGCGGGTTGGCGATAGACATACATTTTGAAAATAATACAAAATTGCAGCAAAATGCATTGGATATTGTAGAATTGACCTAATGAAAGGGATTCAACAGATAATATGGGTTGATGAATGTTACACTTTCATGAACATGGATATTTATTGAGTTTACAGCCCGAGGCGCATCACAGTATTCTTACCTTACGTTATCGCCATTTGAGAAGAGAACCAGCTCCAAATTGACGAAATCCGAATATGAGACAGCTTTAGTATCTTTTGTGTATAAATATCTCTCTGGAAGACCAATTTCTTTCCTTCGTTTCACTTCATCCATGTGGCTAGTGAGCCACTCCTTACGTTGGTCAGCACCTTTCTTAGAAAATGCCAGTTCAATGTGATGATCGTCAGTGGGACCCGCGTACTTGAACCTTATCCTGTGCCTCTCCATATTCTGAAAGTATTCTTTAGCCTCCTTTGATGTGGAGGTACCCAAACCTTTGTAGTATTTGATGTTATACGTATGATGGTTCTCTGTATTGTTCTTCCATTCTTCAAACTCAGGTAATGAGTAGAATGACATTTCTTTGTCCTTTTTAGTAGCTTTCACGATAGGAGTAATGAATTCCTCTAAAAACGGTAGCTTCAATAATTCCGGCCAATTGTGATGTATGAAATTGATAATCAAACCTTTAATGTGAGATCCATCTTGATCCTGATCAGCCATGATCATCACTTTACCGTATCTCAATGATTTTAAATCATCAACAGTGTTGTATTTCTTTTTGTACTGGAGTCCAACAATTTTGATCATGTTGTTGATTTCGACATTTTCTAAGACCTGTTTGTGAGATGCATCCCTGACATTGAGTGGTTTACCCTTTAGCGGAAACACACCATAGTGATCCCGGCCAACCACGCCAAGTCCTGACACAGCCAATGACTTAGCTGAGTCTCCCTCAGTAAGGATGAGCGTACACAAGTGCGCGTTTTTAGTGCCAGCATCGTTAGCATCCTCTAGCTTCGGTATACCTTTCAGTTTACTCTGTTTCTTTCCTGATGCCTTCACCAGTTCAGTTTGAGCTTTGAACTTAGCCCACGTCAGTACAGACTCTACTAAACCAGATTTTGACACAGCTGTTATGAACTTCTCAGAATAATTACATTTGGAACCAAAACTCTTTGCTTGGAGAGTCATATTTTCTTTTGTTTGTGAGTCAAACGTTGGGTTGACAATCAGACAATTAATAAAAACCCACATGTGATTCTTGACCTGCACAGGTTTTATATTAACGCCACCCTTGTTTTTCTTCTTAATAATTTCTAGAACATTCTTAACTATGCTGTCAGTTACCGTATCAACGTGTTTCCCGCCCTTTGTGGTAGCAATGGAGTTCACAAAAGATACTTGTTGATAACCTCTGTCTGAGAGTGTAAGTGCGATCTCCCAGCGATCATTAACCTTCTCATACACTACTTTCAATGGTTGCCCATTCTCATCTTCTTTGCCTTTTATGTATAAATCTACATAGTCTTTAAACTTGTTTATTTTAAGTCTTTCTCCATTTAGGTACACTTTGACGCCTTGAGTTGTCATGGCGATGTCGTAAGCTCGGCGGGACATCAGAGCTACAATGTCATCTTCTAACTTTTCCATCTTAAACTTAGACAAATCAGGGCTGAATGTTACTTTTGTATAATCGTCATCTTTACCGGCTTCCTTGACTTTCGGTTCGGAAGCTTTAGTCATGTTGGAACCCCATGTCTGCTTAAAATGTTTCTTGTATTGTTTTGATGCAGTTTCTACTGTGAATTTTGTAGAGAATATATTACAAAGTTTGGCACCATAACCGTTTCTTCCACCTGTCACTTTTTCTTCCTCATCATTGTAGTTTGATGATGTTAGTAGATGGCCAAAGATCATAGTTGGAACATACATTTTCTCTTCTTTGTGCATCACCACGGGAATACCGCAGCCGTTATTGTACACGGATATTGTATTGGTTTCTTGATTTATGTCAATTTTCATTACATCCATTTTGGGGTCTCTCTGTTTGTTGTCAGCTGCATTGACCAAGATTTCGTCATATATTTTGTATAAACCTGTAAAAATTACATTTAAAATTTAAAATTCTAATTTAAAAAGTATAACCACATATTTTTTTTTTTTTCAAAGCCAAGCATGCAAGCCTTTATTATATAATAAATATGATGTGGATGTATTCATGTTAAAATAAATAAAAATTAAAGCAGCAAGTACAGACCTGGCACAAAGTTCAATTCTCTTTGAACCATGCACTCCTTGGATTTGTCAAAGACCCACATTAACTCAGTGGCTCGCTCAACAGACCCAATATATGTGTCGGGACGTAGTAGGATATGTTCCAACTGTGTCTTCTTCTGGTAAATTTTCTCTATTGTGCCCCCTTTTGGTCCTTTGGCAGGAGGCGCGCCCTCCGCCGCACCGTTCTGCCCAGCTGCAGTGTTCATTTTATTGAACATGGACTGGAAAATTTCATAATTTATGGTTTTAATGCAAGTGTTACCAAAGTAAAATGAATAGTGCTAGAATAAGTATGTATGTACAAATCAAACTACCAGCACTTCAAGCTACTACAATCGGTCAAATTTCTTTAATAGATTTACAACTTTATCCCTAAAGAATTTTAATTTTTTTATTTATTTATTTATAATTACCTTTACAACTATCTTAACAGGATTAACCTAATGCGATGGTGCGGTATTTATATACTAACAATATTAAATTAACCTAATAAGGGACTTCTCTAACATACTACCTATCCTTGTGTTGGCGTCTGCACAGCTATACACGTTATTAATTATTCTACTTTACATTTGTAAAATATATTATTCAAAATCAAAATATTTTATTTCACATAAACCTACATGGGCACTTATGAAACGTCAGAAGCTAGGTGCACGGTTCCAATTGGTTGTTTCCTATGGAGAATAGCCGGCAAAAACCTCCACAGTTACACTTTTACAAATAATTAGTTTTTACAATCACATTAACATTTTATAGGCGAAAGTTTGCGAGTGTGTGTGTGTTTGTGTGTTTATGTTTGTTACTTCTTCATGCTGAAATGATTAGACCAATTTTGATAAAATTTGGTATGGAGGTAGCTTACACCCTGGATTAACATATAGGCTACTTTTTACTCCGATATTCCCACGGGATCGAAACTTATGCGGGTGAAACCGCGGGGTGCAGCTAGTGTTTTCGTATTACAGTAAGTATGAGGAGGGCAGCGTAGGCCTGTCAAAAAGTACAGGGTACTTGATAAAATAAAAAATGGTCTACAGATCTAAATACTACAAGGCCTACAAAGTCCTCACATTTACAAAATATAAAAGAATCTATCAAAAGGATAAATAAGAAAATAAAATTTAAAAACCTATTAAAACCAAGTAATATAACCAATAATAGAGTTGAAATTAGAATTGTCTGTATAAATCAGGGTTGGAAAAAAAAACGTTTTTTTTTTATATTTTATAAAACAAACAGTTCAAAATGTTTAAAAGTAGTGTTTTTTTTTTCTTTTTACCTTTAGGCATCAATTTCAAATCAATTATAGCGAATGATAATCCATTTCTAAACTATTTCCTAATTTACATTAGTAATAATTAACAAAACAATAAATATTTACTTTTTGTTGCGTATCTCTAATATAATTATTAAAAATTATTATTATTAATCAATACAAAACACTTTACATACACCTTGTATGTAGGTAGAGAGAGAGCGGGGAATACCCACTAATCCAGTGAATTAATTCTTTCGACGGCCGACATAGGGACACTGGCGGGGAGTTACCTATGAAATGTATTACCCAAATAAAGTTTTCCTTATCTTATAACTAAAGTTCATTTCAAATAAACTTGCGATAAAGTTTGTTCACCTCCTTCTACTAATGTATCCCAATATTTCCAAACCATACGAAAAAAATGTATGGGCAGTGTCGGTAACACGATCAAAACATTGACTTACTCCGTGTTTGGTATTATGAAACTCAACCGATGCAATGTTAGCGACAGTTTTGTATGACGAACGATATCTATCGTAAGTTATTTGGACTTTTTGGTACAGGTTGGTTGAATGACATTTATCGCAAGTTTATTTGAAATACACTTTAATAATTTAATTAGAAATTCAACAAAGCCTCAACTTGTAAATTTATTTTAATTTATTCCTTTGGATTTATTTCCATTCATTTGCAATTAAAGGAAGTTTTAAACCCTGTTTTTTTTCTTCATGTTTTAAACATTGTTTTAAACTGTGTTTTGAAACACTTAATAAAAAACATAGTTTTATTTCAAACTGTTTTAAACACTGTTTTAATCACGTGTTTTAAAACAACTTGTTTTAATCATGCCAACCCTGGTATAAATAATAAAAAGATTATGTCAGAGAAAACTTATGTAAAAAAAAAGTAATTTAAAAAATAAAAAAACCCGACTGCGAAACTGAAAAGCTACAAACAAGCCCATTTTAAATTAAATTAAAGTTAATATAAATAATTAAAGTAAATAATAAAAATGGTATGGGTCCCGCCTGCTTCGAACTTTTATTTAATTTAAAATGGGCTTGTTTGTAGCTTTTCAGTTTCGCAGTCGGGTTTTTTTATTTTTTAAATTCCTTTTTTTTATTTCCAGCTTTTTAGTTTACAAATGTGAAAGATTTCGCAAACGATTTAGTTCTTGGTACGTGTTTTTTACGATTTGTCACTTCGAATTACTTTTAACCATATAAGGTATATAACCATATGTGTATATATTTATGTACATCACCATTCCGTGCATTCACCTTCTTACGCAGGCCCCTACCAAACACACCTCGCATCCACACCTCGCTTACACACCACACACACACTCACCAACACACTCACCACACTCAAACTCACCACACACACACTCACCACACACACGCTCACCACACACACACTCACCACACACACACACCCTCATACAAACGCACACACACCGTAACACACACACTAAATACTAACCCTAAAATAAGTTTTAATCAATAGTGCATTCTGTATATTTTTAATTTTCATTTTTTTTCCTTTTCTCTTTGCTTTTATAACTTACCGCATTTGTGTGCGAGTACATAATCCGATTTGAATGTAACTGCTTCTGAAGGGGTGGAGACCTGGTGTCCTGAAATACAGGCCTTACGCCTAGCTTAGGCACCAGTCTCCCACAATATAATTTAAACTATTATGTATTGTTCTTGATCTTTTGATGTACTTATATATTGTGGTGAGAATTAAAGCATTATCTTATCTTATATATATTTGTAATCACCTTTTAAAACCCTTTATTTTGATACCCCACTTGATAGCTGTGGCTATGTCTGTAACTGCCTTATTTATCTTTAAGTGCTTGTACAGCTGAACTCAATCTACCTGAAAGAGCTCTAATGTGTGCGCCCCGTTGTAATTTTGAATCTAAAGTAATGCATAAAAATACAGTTTCCGTAATAGCAAGATACCAACTAGTTTCTTGCCATCAAGTTTTAAATTTAGACCAACTTGAGGTACATTTGGTAATGAGAAACTAAAGAAATTTAGTTTAGTTTACATTAAGGGTCCCTATCAGTTTCGCGGACAAAAAACAGAAAAATTTCTCAATATCCTTAAGTTATCTAGTTTCTTTAAAAATACACAAGTATTTATCACCTATCTATCTAGTAAGTGTACGAAATTAAGTTTTGATAACTACTTAATATAAATTCCAAAAAAAAAAAACTAACACACGTTTTTACTTAATCACGAAACACCAAGTTTTTCGATTGCTTTTTTAGCTAACTGGTAGCAAATAACGATTTGAAAAAAAACCTAAATACTAGCGGTCTTATTCATAATAAGTTATAGAACATCTAAAGGCTTGCTAAAGTCTCGTTGTCAAAAATTGTTATTCATAAACGCATTTTAGCACCAAAACGTTCGATAAACCTACTATAAAGTTATGAAACCCAGACCCCTACTATAACAGTACTATAAAAATGGCCGACTCTACATCAGCTGATAGAAAATGACGTTTGACCTACAAATGTAACATGTGCAGTTGTATTTAATTTATGTTGCACTTCTGTTTAACCAATTTAGTTTATTATTATATACCTACCTAAAATGCAAAATAGAAGCAAGGAAAAATATAACGCAAGGAAAAAGCACATAAATTATTGCAACAAGAATTACTGTAGGACGCTGCTGCTTTGGGCTGTGGAAACAACGCTTTTCAATGTCTTTTACATGGCATACATGCAAACTAGGAAATGTGAAAACAACCATAGTGGCTAGAGCAGTACCTTACAATATTGCAGTTGACCATGGAGACATGCAGTTAGTAGTTAGGGTAGCAATATCAATGAATATCATACAAAGTCAGCCCAAGAAGCCTACGTGCAAGGGGAAATGCAAATGCTATTTTACAAACTTTTGAGGAAACATTCCGCCGAGATAGCCTCACTTTACCAGGTTAGAGGTACATCTTCCCACTTGTGTCGGGAGACGGTACAGGGACTTCTGTGTGGATAACGGAAGTTTACACCCTGCAGGGAGATGCTCCACTAAGATGCGGTAGTAGGGAGTGGTTGTGAAGCTATGTAGCAAACCATGTTCCTCCTCCTATCCTACCCTATGCGTCCCTAAACATGCAGTCAAAGTGACCTCTGCGCTGCCACTGACGACGTTGTGGAAGTGGCAAAGTTTTGGGCCAACAAGATCTGAAATACTGTCGTCCCCGCGACACAAGAGGAGACATTTTAGCGAGTAGTGCATTAATAAAAAGCTTTTATACAGATATCAGTTTAATTGATTTATTTTTATAATACTCTAAACTTTAATTCGGCTTCTAGAACTTGTGCTAGCAGAAAAACATTTTTAAAATGTTTCTTTTCATTTGCCATCTATGCCGCCACCTCTTCTGTAGGCCGTTTCAGTTTCTGCTATTTGTAGTGAAGCACCATCCTTCCTACTGTCCTGAAATACAAAATGAATGTTATAATTCTTTCTCTTCATCAAACGAAATTCTTGACATGCTTACTCAGGAACTTTGTAACTTATAAGTAAATGGGATAGGCACCTAATTCGTAAATCATGCCATGCCGCCTTTTTCGCGTTGGTGTCAGTCAGTTATGTGTTTTTATTTTCTATCTTCTTCTTCTTTGCGTGCCCAGAATTCGGCTACTTGTTTGGCGCCATCACTAGCGTCCACCTTCATTTTATGTTATGTAAACCCTCTTCCTGACCAATTCTTCTAAAAGATCTAAAGAAAAGCAAAAGCAAGCTTAAGTATAAGAAATTAAGAATGTTTACAAAACAAAACTTACTTTGAACATAACTGTTTGAACACATTTTAGTTCTAGGTAACAGTACACACCTTATCGTCCTCCTTGTCCGTCCGTCTTTCTTGGAACTAGTCTGCGGTCATATTTCCATTTCTTTTAAATACAAAAAAATATTCAAAGGTTTTCGCTCTCCAAACAATAAAATAGCAATATCAAATTCATTGACTTAAAAAACCATGGTTACCATGGTAACGCGGCAAAACTGTCGTTACTGTAGACAATAAATTAGTTTTCAGTACGTCATAATGTCTATGGTCACAATTATTCGGTGCGTAGGCAGATATTCTCGTTTGACAACTCAATGTGTTGGCCAATTTGTTGGATGACTTCAATAAAATGGCAACATTTATATTTATATTGAAGTTATAGGACACTCTAACTATAGAAGGTTTATGAAGCGTTTATGAATACAAAATTTTATCGAACGTTTTAAAGGCTTATCGAGCATTTTAACTAATGAACGTTTTAAACCTTCTACAAGCTTTTTTTATGAATAAGACCGTTAGTATATAGTATATTAGTAAGTGTACGATTTATTTTTTTTAAGTTTAATGAAGTAGTACTTGTAAAAAAATGTTGACTACGCTGAAAAAACCCAATAAAGTCATGCGCAAAACCGTCGTCTACGCGTAAGAATTTATTGAAAATAACAAAATGCGTTAAATATTTTAAAATTTGAGGTGTTTATCTACCAAACTCAATTTTTATATTTTTATTTTGACTACTAATTAAATTGTAGTAAAATATCTAAATAGTGCCTTATAAACGATTTTTTTATTAGGTAGTTATCAAAACTTAAATTCGTAGACTTACTAGATAGATAGGTGATAAATAATTGTGTATTTAAAAAAAAAACTAGATAACTTAAGGATATTGAGAAATTTGCGCTGAAAAAAAATGATTTTTTCTGTTTTTAGTCCGCAAAACTGATAGGGACCCTTAAGTAAAAGATTATTAGCGCAAGCCATTTCGAAAGAACAGCCAGACTATTGTGGACACGTAAGACATCCGTATCTTTTCTATCTATTTTAAAAATAAGGGAAGTGTCATCAGCGAATATAATTATATCCGATAAGTTAGTCATTATATTATTATAAGAGAAGTCAGTAATATTATACTAGAAATAGGAAAGGGCCAAGAATTGAGCCTTGGGGCATGCCCATCTTAACTAGACCCAGAGGACGTCGCCCCGTTAACGTTTACTTTTTGCTGCCTCTTTGATAGATAGGAAAGAACAAGATCAGCAGCTTGTCCACAAATTCCGTAATGGTATAATTTACAGATCAGTGTATTATGGTCAACATAGTCAAACGCTTTTGAGAGGTCACAGAAAATGCCAATTGCATCCCAGGATTCCAAAATGTGACTGACGAGTTTTACTCCCGCGTCCGTCGTTGACCTACCTTTCGTGAAACCAAACTGGCGACTATAAAACTACCGTACGCAAAATACGCGCATTGACGTGGAGTTGCGTTGCGGACTCCAGCCCCCATTACCTAATACTTTAAAACTATATGGGAATTAACTAATTTCTAGAACAACAAATTGAAACTGTACATGTTAAGTACACAAGTCTCAATTAGTCATTTCCAATGGAGAAGAACCAGCAAGAAACTCTATGGTTACATCACTAATGTGGATGTGACACTTTACTTGAGTATTTACAACCAAAGACTTGAGGTTCACAATAAAATACAAAAGCTATCTGCAATGAATGACGTGATTGTCTTCAAAACTGTCACCATTCTGAGTTCAATAGCATGTCAAATCATTGTAAGATATGATGTACAGTCAGGGAACTTATTCTTGAGCAGCATGGCACACAGCATCGATTTACCATTTTATAATATGAAAAAAAAGACCAACAATGGCAAGGTTTTCATTTGATTTATAATTTCATAGTTAATATGCTAAAAAAGTTTTGTGAGGAGAGTTCCTGTCTTTAGAGCCTTAATCCAAATAATATAAAAAACTGGCTAAGTGCGAGTCAGACTCGCACATGAAGGGTTCCGTACCACAAGGCAAAAATGCCGAAAAAAACGTTTATTGTATGGGAGCCCTTAAATATTTATTTTATTTTAATTATATTATTTATTATTAAAGTAAAAATACAACTGAGTATTTTGTGAATATTTCACGTGCCTACCTGTTGCCATTTTTGATATTGAGCAAAAAAGGGCAAAAAAAATCGCGTTTGTTGTATGGGAGCCCCCCTTAAATATTTATTTTATTTTGTTTTTAGTATTTGTTGTTATAGCGGCAACAGAAATACATCATGTGTGAAAATTTCAACTGTCTAGCTATCGCGGTTCTTGAGATACAGCCTGGTGACAGACAGACAGACAGACGGACAGACGGACAGAAATAAAATAAATATTTAAGGGGGGCTCCCTTAAATATTTATTTTATTTTGTTTTTAGTATTTGTTGTTATAGCGGCAACAGAAATACATAATTAGTGAAAATTTCAACTGCCTAGCTCGCGGTTCTTGAGATACAGCCTGGTGACAGACAGCGAAGTCTTAGTAATAGGGTCCCGTTTTTACCCTTTAGGTATGGAACCCTAAAAATATGCATCAGCCAAGATACATATTTTTTTGTATTTTAGTTTTTATTATTTCATCATCATCATCATCTGCCTAGCCAAATCCGCCCCTTAGACGACCCACTGACCCTTTTCCCAACTATGTTAAAAAATATGCATCAGCCAAGATACATATTTTTTTGTATTGTTTTTATTATTTATTTTTTAAATATTCCAATAATCGGCTAAGCTGACATAAAAAATAATTAATAATAGTTCAGTTAAATTACATCTCAAAGTTCCCAAACATAAGGACAAAGACATCATCATTTTATGTAAAGCGACATTAATAAAAATCAACATCTTGTATGTTCACACAATTAGCAGAGATGAATAAAAATAAATAAAATACAGAAGCAGAATAGGAGTTAAGATCTAAAAATAAAGGTATTGTGGAAGACATGATTGGTAACTCAAAAGATTTTATAAAAAAATGTGAATCTGCGAGGGAATGAAAGTGCATAGACATAGATTGAGCTTTGCTGTGTTTATTTACAATTATCAATAATTTTTTTTCAACAAAGTGTTTATCACTTGAACATGCTTTTTTTAATGAGAAGATTTAAATATTGTTGGCTACTCTCAAATAAATGAGGGTAGTAGTAGCAAATCAGTGCTTAGCAATGAATAATTACCAAATATTTTTGCGAATTCGAACGAAACTATCGAACAATCTTAAATAATTATGTACTAAGAAGTGAATTGCAGCAGTTAGAGTACTTAGAGTAGCATTGAACTCATTGAAATTGTAAAACAACTACCACTATGTACTTATTCAATGAATCTAAGTAAGTACCTAAAGCATATAAGGGAGACAAAAATGTAGAAATTTATGTTTGCCGATAGGACTTTTTCATGTAATGATAAGAACAGAAACCCAGAAACCTAAGCAGTCTCAAATCTTGATAAAATTTTAGCCGTTAACGATCAAAATGCCGCCAAATGCTTCACTTACCTTTATATCAGCCATCTTGTTATAGGTGCTAATAAAACGCGTGCGATCAACGCGAAATAGCGATTGTCTGGTAACCAGAACAAAATGCACACTAATTTCGTTCGGCGTTGAAAAATAACATTTTTATCTAGATTAACTTTGCAATTTTACAACCGCAATGAAACAACGAAGACGCCAAGAATACCAATAAACAAGATGTTTATATTTTCAAAAAATTGTTGAAATATTGTCTATTGCAGAACTGTGTTGTCCTATTTCAAAATGGTGCTGTTAAGCCGAGTCTTCACAAAAAGAACATAATAGGACTTTCCGGGTCTAATGCCATAAATCTCTGGCGATATCAGAATTAGAAACTCTTTGCATTAGAGTACGGTCCGAAAAGTTGTTCTAATGCTGATTGCTGATGCTAAAATTATACGGTGTTTAGAGCTCGGTTACTGTATTGAGCTTCTGAACAGGATGTAGTAATATGTCTGGGGCTGATTTTTCAATCGTCTGTTTGAAGTTTCGACAGTTTTTTATACGAAATCAACTACAAAGAAAGATTTACATTGGATGTAAGAAAGCTGTTGAGCCCCAGACAATAATGTCGGTTCAACTAACTTTTATACTTAATAGGTTTTGGTTTAGGCTGAAATCATGTTTCGGATAATGTCCTAGTAAAGTTATAGCGCATGACAGTCAGATCAGCTTTAAATGTGAGGATAGGCTTAAAACTTAGCCTAAAAACTACTATGGTTGAGCTAATATCTCCTGGCTCAACTACACTAGTTTTACAAGATGAGCTGTGGTCACATTAGTTCGCAATGTGATCTAAAAAGTATAAAGCTATTATTATGTTGCCATTTCGCTCTTAACCTAGTAAATCAAATGGCAGTTGTATTCTACATGATAGTCACTTTTGGTGTTCAATTTGAAAGAATTGAACCATGTAAAAAAAAGCAACAAACAGCGTCCATACAAATTCAATCAAATTCACTCAAATTGAATGCCAAAAGTAAACCGTGTAACATTACCTTATACCATGTAGTAATTACTAGCGGAAAGGAGAGTGGTTCCATTTTCATTAGGTATTGGGTATTTGGATAGCATGCATACTAATGGAAAAAAAACACAAAAAAAACAAAATCAAAGTCAAATAATATTCCAAATTGACATTAAAGTCACTTTTGAACGTCAAAAAATACAATAAAATAGAATTTATTCTAGTCTTCCAAAAGGTACTCTTCGTATGGAGAAGAGCGTACGTGCAGAGTGTTTAACGAAACAGTCCGCAGAGAAATGTTTACTACAAAGATGATAATTAGATTTAAGACTCCATTTTCATGTTTTTCAGCCCTGCTTAGTTGAGTTGGTGAGAAATCTGAAATTAAGTACCTATCTAAAGTATACAGTAGGTAAATTGTAGATGGCAAGCTTTATTTCGATGCTAGGTCTTTACTTCGGAAACAAGTACACATTACATATAATACTAGCTTCCACCCGCGGCTTCGCCCACGAGATATGTCGATAAAAACTATCCTATGTCCTTCCCCGGGATGTAATCTATCTCTCTGATAAATTTTATCGAAATCCGTTCAGTGGTTTAGGCGTGAAAAGGTAACATACAGACAGACAGAGTTACTTTTGAATGTATAATACCACGTATGAATTTATCTTTTGAAATTGAAACTAGTATTTGCTAAATTTTTTTAGCTAAACAAATTGCAGAAATTTCAGGCGACAGTAAATTTCTATTTGAAAGACGTTTTAAAATTATTACCTGTCTGAAGAAAATTATCGACACATTATCGACATGGAACATTTACAACCCTATTCAAATTATTGTATTCAATTTAATTGAAAACTGAGCCCTAATTACACTTAAATATGATGGGGTATCAATGAAAACATTTATTCTAAATATAAGATAATATTAAAAATGCTCACACAAGCAATCGAAACATTTATAGTCATGAAATTCACTTACTTGTGAAAGAAAAAAGCTGCCTTTTTGACAGCGAGTTTTACAAAATGCGCATGCTTTCTTAATAAGTATATTCCAAATATCACGTAGTAAACACAAAATACACTAATAAAGTAGTTTTTCACGATTTAGACCTAAATCATCAGAGACGAAGTAAACAACTCAACGTCCATTTGAAAGGACGTGCAAATTGTTCCTGGGGGCTTCGAGTGAATCGGCACAAAAAACAACTGTCATTTTGTATTGTATAGTATCATTAGTCCAGCATACTTGTATTATAGAGATCAGTGAATGCACGGTTTTCCATTTGTTCCATACCTTAACATAAAGGTTAGGCGATTTTTTTCCGTCTAGTTGAAAATCACTCGTGTATACGGCGGTTAAACTCTCCTCGGCACTGTCAGTCTATCAAAAAGGACTCTGTGCCATTGACATAAAAAAGTATGGACTGGAAATACCTACAAAAAAAGGGTGCATACCTACAACTCGTTTTGTCGCATAAAATGGCTGTCACTGCTAGGGTTGTGTCAATCAAGGAACATAGGTGTTAGTATTATCGAGTATCGATACTAAATATGAGTCTTACTAGTTATTACGTTTGGATCATAATAACTTACTAAATTAAAGTCAGTTGTAATTACGGTTGCCAACCATACTTTATAATAACGTTTGTTACTTTATTTTCGGTAACTTTATAGTTTTGCATAATAATAAAGTGTGCAAAAATACTTTATTTATAATCTTTTGTGATGCGTGAAACGAAAGACTCATGGTTAATTACTGAACTTAATTTATCCGTAGGTATACATGTCAAAAAAGAAAATCTTTTATTAGAGTTAGAATTTTCAGAGAAAATATTATAGTTATGTACAAACCTGTATTATGTACAAACAATGTGTATTATCTACAAACCAGTAGTGAAGACAAATGGCAATATAATAAGATACCTACTTATAAATGCATCTGATAGCGTAAGTACCAAATGTTAAAACTCTCTGTTACCGTCACTTCAGCTTTCACTAAGTTTTTTCGGTAATAAATCTGCAGTGGCGAGAAGAGAGAAACAGATAGTCCATAAATTTAATAAAAAACGAGTTATTTATTTATTAAAATCAGTACCAGGTACTTAACAAATTAGAAAACATTGTAAAAATTGTGGAGTTTCTTGCCAGTTCTTCCCCATAGGAAGCAACCAATTGGAACCGTGCACCTAGCTACTGCACTGGCAAGAAACTCCACAGTCTGTGTGGTGCCGGACTTAAAGAATAGCACTACCCCATACTTCCCGTGGGTGTCGTAAAAGGAGACTAAGGGTCGTACCGGAGAATGGGCAGCAGCGT
The DNA here is from genome assembly GCA_916614155.1 of Mesoligia furuncula. Classification (NCBI taxonomy): domain Eukaryota; kingdom Metazoa; phylum Arthropoda; class Insecta; order Lepidoptera; family Noctuidae; genus Mesoligia; species Mesoligia furuncula. The sequence continues at coordinate 23,945,613 of OU744808.1, forward strand.
TCTCTATGCATTTCACCACCAAACTATACTGCAATCACCAAACCGCCTGCCAAGCGTGGCGATTATGGCAACCCCCCAATTTTGGGTGAGGCCTATGTCCAGCAGTGGACGTCTTTCGGCTGAAATGATGATGATGACCTAGCTACTGACGTTTCCTAAGTGGCCATGTAGGTTTATGTGAAATAAAATATTTTAATTACGGTGCTGTGAACCAGAGGACGGACCTGGCAAGGTCACTCGGACCGAATAAGACACAGAATTATTTATGTTCACATCGCAGAATATGTCGATGACGTTTCAGCGGAGAAAACTATTACGGCAACGGTACAACCCTATTCCATTTGACATATTATTGTAAACAAACAAATGAATTAACAAAATATACTAAAAAGGTCTATTATACGGAAATGAACCCAAATATCAATACTTTAGCCATAAATTCATGATCGCGTCACAACTGTATCATCGAATGTGTATTATTAAATGTATTTTTGCATGAAAACCGGCTATTAACCTCTGCAAAGACATTAGAGGTTGATTTTCATTCTTTCTTGCACCACACTTCACAATACAACACACAGACTTGTTGAATTGTTGTTTTCCAACATTTGCATGCAGTTTTAAAAGGTAAAATCCTTGTATATTTCTCGCAAATCTCAATAATACAAAAAGTAAACAACCATTTGACAGCAAAACTACCACGAAACTTGTCGCAAAAGATGGCTGCTACGGCACCTTACCTACAATTGTACTACGTCACGTCAAAATGTTGCCAAAGTGAGCAACAACTTAAAATATTGTTGTCTCTTTTATCAAATACGATTATCTTATTAGAAAGAACGAGACAAAACGATATTTCGTATTCTGAATCATAATTCACTCATATTTGTATAAGCAAATGTATGTATAGAATAACGCGGCCTCTCCATGTTTTTCATATCTCAATGCTCTGTGCTCGGCACCAAGTGTCAAAGTCAAAGTGACATAATCTATGATGACAGTTCTAAATGTTCCGATTCCGACTTAGGTTAATTTTAATTAAAGAAATAAGTAGAAAAATGTCGTCTCTTTTATCATACGCTTCGACATTTCTTAAGCGAGTAGCTGTATCAAGATTCAGCGCTAAATATAAAATCTGTGTAAATAACATTAAAACAAAACCGTATAGCAGTATTACAACCAAAACAATTCATGATGTCAATACGAACGTAATTAAAGATGTTATTCTGTTCAAATACGAGAATCCAAAGTTTTTTATGTACATGAATATATTTGCTGTAGTTCAATACATGTTCTGGACATATTTGGGTGTGTTTGCGTTCAATTCATTGAGAGACGCGCCGGTTGACAAATCTACAATTACCGATGATACACCCTGGTTCAGAAAGATCAACCTTGGAGAGAATAAGTACAGGAACACCCTAGGACTTCTTTCCGTAGTAGTAGGTTAGTAAAAATGTTTTACACAATACTTTACTAAGTATCTTTAATTTAGCTGCAACTATTATTTTATCTGCTCTTGTGTTAAGATTGTAATTTTGAGTATTAACCCACAATACCCTTAACTACAAAAGAAAGTATACACCAAAATATAGTGCCATATAAAATTAAAAACTTGATGTAGGGTCACCTGTCCAACATTGAAACAATCGTACACGGTGAAACTTTGCGATATTTCTAAAACACGACGTTGCCAGATAGAGCAGGATAGCAAGAAAGGACATGCTCAGGGCCCCCCCGCACACGCCCAGTTTGCGAGCGCGCCGCGTGGAAGAGGACGTCTCTAGCGACACGTAACGGATATTGCTACAAAAAAGTAAGAATTTTTCGTAATATTTGGTGATTTTTTAGAAAATTATAGAAGATAATTTTGTATTGTTAAATATGGCGTTGCATTCTGTACATCTCAAAGTGTCTTTTGATCTGAATCCGTATGAAAATAGTTCACTTAGTGTTACAATTTTTCTATAGGTTATAAAAAATGACTATAATGGTTTACAATGAAACGAAAGTATGTCGTATACAATGAAACAGCGTGTCATTGTGTACTATCTTGTTTCATTGTAGGCCATGTACAAAATAACCATAACGATATTTTTTCTAAGCACAAGCAACTTCCCTATAAAGCTTTCTTTAGTACAGTTGGGTATCTACTTTGTAAATATTTCTTAATGAATGTCTTTTTTTCAGATGGCACGTACTAAAGCTACTTTAAGAAAAAAAGGAGATCATTCGGCCGCTAACATGCTTAAAGCTATTCAACTTCAAAGGCAGGGATGGAGTCTAAGAAAAGCTGCTAGAGAATGCAGTGTCCATTACCCCACATTATACCGTTATGCTAAAAAGAATAAGAATGTTAATGACACGGATTTGAAGAATCAAAGGTTAGTTCCAAACTATAATGTTAACAGAGTATTTACAGAAGATCAAGAAGCTCAACTTAAAGCATACATTATAGATTGCGCGTCAAAATTTTATGGTCTTTCTAGTAAAGACGTTCGCAGCGTTGCGTACCAGATGGCTCATATCAATAATATTAATTTTCCTGTCAGCTGGGAGTCTGAAAAAATGGCAGGCATTGAGTGGCTTAGGTCTTTTAGGTCTAGGCATCCTGATTTATCACTAAAAAAGCCTGAGGCATGCAGTTTGGCGCGGGCTACTGCCTTCAATAGAGATACCGTCAATACTTTTTATAACAATCTGAAAAATGTTATGGATCGTCACCCATCCTTCGGCAATGGCTGTAGAGTATACAATTTAGATGAAACAGCTACAAGCACTGTTCAAAAACCACAAAAAGTCATGGCTCCCAAAGGACACCACAATCTAGGCAAAATTACTAGTGGTGAGAAAGGGACTTTGGTAACAACTTGTGCGATTGTATGCGCTTCAGGGCAAGCTTTACCTCCGGTTCTTGTTTTCCCGAGGAAAAATTACAAGGATTTTATGTTGACCGGTGCACCTCCAGGGTCCCTTGGACTTGCTGCCCCGAGTGGGTGGATGAATACGGAACTATTTGTCCAAGTCATGAAACATTTTATAAAACATACATGTGCCTCTCCAGAAAACCCCGCATTATTAATCATGGACAATCACGAATCCCACTTAAGTATTGACGCTTTAGATTTGGCCAAACAGTCTGGGGTCTGTGTTCTTACTCTGCACCCACACACAACAGCCAAAATGCAACCACTTGATGTGGGCCTAAACGGGCCATTTAAGACCTATTATAACAGTGCTGTAGATTCGTGGTTGCGAAGAAACCCAGGCAAACAGATGACAATCTACAACGTCGCCGAGTGTGTGGGTCAAGGATACCAGAAGGCAATGACGCCAGTAAATATTGCAGCAGCCTTTAAAAAATGTGGAATCTTTCCATACAACGCAGACATTTTCGAAGAAATCGACTTCATGCCATCAGAAGTCACCAACAGAGAACAGCCCGGACCATCCTCAGAAATGCTAGTTTCTGCTTCCTCTGAACACCTGCGAAGTGAGCCAATAAACCTTGGCAGTCCCTCGTCAGATGCAACGTACGCTGAAAGTCCCATACCACGAGAAGCTGAAAGTCCATCCTTATTGGAAATAGATGAGTGTATTTTTGAAGACCCTATTATTGAAAATCTCTTGCAGAAAGCAATTTTACCTTCACAGAGCTTAAATTTACTTACTATCAGGGAAATTACACCGCCTTCCGACGCTTGTGTTGCCGCAAGCTCATCTTCTGGTACCAAAGGTGAATTTAAATCACCTAAAGAGTTTATGCCACCTTTAAAGGCTGGCCCACGAACTGGACGGCGCAAGCCAAGAAAGCTCGGTAGAAGTATGATTGCGACGGACACGCCTGAAAAAAATCAAATTGCTGAAGAAAGGAATAAAGCTCAAGAAAGAAAATCCGCATCCAAGAAAACAAAACGACCAGTTCTATGTGACAAAAAAGGAAAAAATAAAAGCAAAAAGACTAAAGTTCATGACAATCAATCAGATACAGAAACTAGCGAAGAAGAAGAAGATATGGTGGTATCTCAAAGTGGAACAGAACTGAGTGACATAACTGAAGAGGAAGATGACTCCGATGAGGATTTACCTTTGGTAACTGAAACATTTAAACGAATCGATCGAAAGCCCCAAGAAGGCGACTACGTTATGGTTGGTTTTGAAACCAAAAAACTTGAAATATTCTACGTCGCATTGATTACTGAAATAATAAGTGCTAATTCCTATGGTGCTTCTTTCTTGAGAGTAAAAAACAAGACTGAGATGAAATTTTATAGCCCTTTAGAGCCAGATCTTTCAGAAATAAGACTGACAGACATAAAGATGATTCTGCCTCAGCCAAAAATTAACGGCACCAAAAGCCGAAACTCGTTCTATGTTTTCCCTCTTCGTGTATCACCGAAACTGAATTTGCGTTAAAATCTGGCTGAGTTTCGGATTTCGGTTTTAAACATGCGATATTTTTGCTATCTGTTTAATCATATATTATAAGAAAGATATATATTATAAGAAAGATATATATTATAAGAATTATACTTACCTAATTTTATCAACAATGATTGTGATATTTTTAATAATGAGACTGCAACTCGTACAACTTTAATTAGTTATAAGAAGAGGATAAATATTAGATTGTTTTATGTGAAAAAATAGTTTTCAAGACCTGTGAGACAGGGACAGGGCGATTATTTTTTGTTAATCCTGAACCAGTAAGTATTAGGTACCTCTGTGATTGTTAATGTATAAGTCTGATTAAATAAGTCTGATTAAGTAATAATGTACCTAAGTAACGATTATTATGAATAAACATATTATTTTCATTTAAATTTCTTTAATTTATTGCTTACATATTTACCTAGTTGATTAAAAACACGCAAAATACTACCTACTAATAACACTGTTTCATTGTCGATTAGCCCTGTTTCATTGTAAAAAATTCCGAGTTTCATTGAATACACATATGTGGACACAATGAAACAAAGTTCATTTTTTAAAAAAAGCTTTTTTATACATAAATCATAAAAGTTATGTAAAAATTTAAAACACGATGCGATTACTAGTTAAATTGTCTATCTTGGTGCAAAAAATTAGCCTCTTAACTTGAGAAACGGCATAGACAGGATGGTTTGAAATGTTGGTGTTTCATTTGTAAACAGGTGACCCTACCTAATTTATCAGAACAAAATATGTTGTCAACAAGTGCAGCCAGACATTTGGTTTTTTAATAAAAATCTTGTCTATTTCAGGAGGTGGTTCCCTGGCTATGATCTGGATGTACACTCTCCGTTCAGTCCGTTTCTTGATACTAAATAAGGGTGGCAAACAATTAACATTTGTCACATACACACCTTTTGGTAAGAACCGCATTATGACAGTCCCTATGGAAAGTGTCTGCTGTAAAGAAGCAAGAAATGTAGCAAGAGTGCAGTTACCACTGAAAATTAAAAACAGATGGATGCATTATATGCTTGATATGAGGGGGGAGTTCAAAAATCCACTGTTGTTTGACTCTACTGCTGGTTTGATGAGGAAATGGTGAAGATAATAATTTGTGTATGTATTTGAAATGCTTTTATTTATTGTAAATACATAGTTTTAGCAATCTCTCCCTATCTATTCTTTAACCCATATATCCAATGCTGAGGTATCCTCCATTGCAATGGTTTTAGCAATAACTTGCACATTGTACTCATTTAAATATCATACTTCATTGTAGTATTTTTCTAGTGAGACTACTCATACCGCCACATTCATATGTATAGAATAGAATAACGTTTAGTTTCTCCAATATAACAACTAGTAGTACTAGCTACATGATACATAAAACTACACTTCTGGACACATCTATTGGCCCACCTTAGAGTTTAGGTTTCGATGGCCCCTACCGAAATATAATTGCTAGATTGAACAAAAACTGTTGATGCAGTTTTAAACCTGATACATTTTACCATCTTTTTCAATCGTATTGTTTTAAATTTGAATTCAGAATACCATACGACATGGAGCTACGCCTAACAAGTCGGATATGCGCCTTGTTAAAGGCAATTGATTTTTTAATAAAAAACATGTTTTATCAAATAAAGGTTTAATTTAATAACTCGTGTTGCCTCCATGGGCATCTACCACAGCTCTCATACGATTAGGCATAGAGTTTATCAACCGCTCTATGAAATTTTGAGGGATCATCTCCTATTCCTCCTCTATGGCAGTTTTCAACTCCTGCATCATCTGGGCAACTGGCTGACGAGCCCTAACACGTCTTTTTAGCTCGTCCCACATGTGCTCAATGGGGTTCATGTCTGGGCTTCTGGCTGGCCAGTCCATAACTGTGATGTTCACATCCCGAAGATATTCCCTGACGATGCCGGCCGCATGGGCTCTTGCATTATCATGCATAAAAAGGAAATTTGGGCCCACATAGTCCGCGTATGGTATCACGTGAGGTTCTAAGCACTCACGAATGTACCTTTCAGCATTTAATGTTGGCAGCCGTGGTCCTGTAACAACCTCAAGTTGAGTTTTGCCGCTCGCGGATATACCGGCCCAGACAGTCCATGAGCCACCGCCATAAGCAACCCTCTCTTCAAAGCAGCATTGTGCGAAACGCTCTCCCTTACGTCGGTAGACCTTCTTCCTTCCATCATTGCCATGTAACACAATTTTAGACTCATCAGAAAAGAGTACACGGCTCCAATCTTGCTGTGTCCAATTTAAATGACTGCGTGCGAAATGAAGGCGCGCTGTTCGGTGGGCTCGCGTTAGTTTGGGCCCATTAGCTGGCTTGTGTGGTACCATATCGCGTTCTTTTAACCTTCTCCGAACAGTTCGAGCGCTCACAGATACTCCGTGGAAGTCGCGAAGTTGGTTTTGTATCTCATTGGAGCTAAGGTGACGATTTCTCAAGCTGGTCGTCACGATGAATCGATCCTGCCTTTCAGTTGTGACCCGAGATCGTGGCCTTCCTTGGCGTCGAACAAAGCCGCCAGTCTCTAGGTACCTCCGATAAACATTTCGGACCGCAGATCGACTTAAATTAAGTTGAGCACTCACGTTTCTTTGGCTGTGTCCGGCCTGAAAAAGTGCCACAGCTTGGGCGGCGACTTCAGGTGATGTATCCATAGATTATTGATAGAACCTCACCTTAATGTTAAGAATAAGTAATGTTTGTTGCAAAACCAAAGATATCAATCACTTTTTCAAGAATTAAATCCAAGTAAACCAATAAAACCAAGTTTTCTTAGTATTCGATTGTTTGATATCAACAAACAGGCTCCAAATTGTCTTTTGTTTCTTTAAATTCTGTGTTCGAAATTCAAAAAAAGACTATTGAATGAAATTGTGAATGTGCCAGGTTCAAAACTGCATAAAAACTTTTTGCTCGACCTAATATAAAATTTTAGCTAGGACCAAACGAAACTGAAAATACAAGGTGGGCCAATAGATGTGTCCAGAAGTGTATAATACTCTAAGCAAAAGGTTAAGTATAGGTTGTGTAGTTCCATTGAGGAGTAATTTTATTATCCTGGCTTGTATGTAGTGGCTTCTGTTGCTCCATCTGGCATTCTGGCTAGCAAAAGTAGTATTATATTATAAAAACCTACATTACGTAACACACTATCAACTCAATCTGATTGATGGATGAATGTGATGGACTAGCAATAGCTAACCCATTGCTTCATATGTTCGAAAAATGTGTCTGCTCAACAACGTAAATAACGCAATGAATGATGTCCGTGACTACCGCCGGACCACCAACGCCAATCGCTTTCATATTTGGTAAATAATTAGTACTCAATTGGTACTAATAAGTACCAATTGAGTACTAATTATTACTCTCGTACTAATTAGTAACTCGAACCACAAAATTGGTACCTTAGTAGTTTTCGAGAAAATCTACTTTGAAGGTGGTCCGGCGGTAGTCACGCTCCCATCAGCAGGACCACCATGAGCGCCGAAAAAGGGGGCACGCTACAGGTATTCTAAGTATACAAATAATTAGTACCCATAAATGTGATTTATTACATAAAAAAAACAGAACTGTAACATTTGTATTTACCGAGAAATCAACGATGATAACTTTCTCGCAATTGTTTAGCAGGACCACGATTTTGAATGTTGATTCCAAGTTAGAGAAGCTTGTCGCTTTCCTCAAGCCTACATAGAAAATTAGTACCCTGCAAGATAAAATTAGTGCCCAAAATTCGACACTAGTACTCCAGTAGTTTACGAGATATACCATGCCATTGGTGGGGTGGCGGTAGTCACGGTGCCAAATTTTCATTTCAAGATTTCCCTATTAAAAACTCTTGTGATTTCTTCCCAAATTTGTACAAAAATTAGTACTCCTAAAGAAGTTAAAGCGACCAAAAATTCAGATTCCCAACATTACTTTTCCATACTAAATCTTCGCGTATAACCCGACGAAATTAAGTTGTCAATGGTATTAAGCTGTTTAAGAGATGTACACTCGTAAATATTTTTTTTTTCTTAGATACACTGTTTGTATGAAAATTGAAATAAGTATTGAACTGTTGTTAATACTATTCCGACATGCATAAATTTATGTGCACGAGTGTACATTTCTTAAACAGCTCAATATCATTGACAACTTAATTTGGTCGGGTTATACGCGAAGACTTAGTATACGCGAAGACTTGCCCCCTTTTTCGGCGCTCATGGTGGTCCTGCTGAAGGGAGCGTGACTACCGCCGGACCACCTTAAAAGTCGATTTTCTCGAAAACTACTAAGGTACCAATTTTGTGGTTCGAGTACTAATTAGTACCAATTGAGTACTAATTATTTACCAAATATGAAAGCGATTGGCGTTGGTGGTCCGGCGGTAGTCACGGACATCATTGCTTCATATGTTCGAAAAATGTGTCTGCTCAACAACGTAAATAACGCAATGAATGTTGTGGAACTGTTAAAATGAAACCCATTGCTAGGTGCTGATAGTGTGTTATGCAATTACCCCGTAGACCAGTTTATTCCATAAACGAAGTCATTGCAAAAATGATACTTACTTTTAATTTAATACAATGATTCTCAAAACTACTATCATGATTAGGGTAGCACCAAAGAGATTTAAGATAGGTAATGTCTTTGGGTAGCACAAAAGGTATACGCAGTACAGACTTGTAAGGCCAGTTTCTTGAACGAAAATTGTCGCAACATGAATGTGACAATCAAGCGCGCGTAAACTGCTGCGATTGGTTGAATGGTTTACAGCCTATCGCAGCAGGTATTTGTCACATTAATCTTGCAATAATTTTCGAGAAACCATACTGTCATACCTACAAAAAAACAGTGATGAAATAAAATAAAACTCCCTGTTAAGATTTATCAGAAAAATCTTTATTATTTGTTTATAATTATAGTAACGGAAATACGTCGTCTCATCTCAACACAAAAATAAAGAAGTACAATCAATAACAAAAAATAAAATTCTTTTTTTTTATTTACAATATGCCGATTTTATCTTTTAATGGTAAATGCAAATATTGTATACTGTATTTGTGTATTCAATCTTTTGACCAGCCAATATCACTACCAAAATCCTAAACCTATATTTGCACCTACCATAAACAATAAAATAGTAATTATTAAAAATGAAAGTCTTTCAATACCATAGACAAGTCATTTAACGATCAACTTAATGAGATACATATTATATGGTTGTAATACACTTGCAACATAATTTTTTAAACATTAAGTATACATGTATATACATGTTTCAAGTGTGTATGCAGTACAGTAGACTGTAAGTGTTGAAACATACATTCATACACCATTTCAAAAGTTAAACATAACTTTTTAAGACTTAAATAAAGGCGCAAACACGATAGATCAGCTGACAATACTGATTCCATCAGATCATCCACTACAACTGCTGGTCTGAAGCCATCAATGACATACGCGTGGCCTGCTCGTTGCTTCAAAGCAATGGAACAGCACCTTTATAATATCTGACCCAATTTTCGTCTAGATTGCAGTCAACTAAAGACAAGTAAATTAAAATTGAATTACATATTTTAAAAAACAAACATACAGGTTATTAATCATATTGCAAGTGCCAAACAGCCCGGTCGCTTATCACATCTATTTAATTCACCTACTGACAATTTTTGATTAATTCTACAAATGCTTTTACTAGCTTGCTACAACAAGCTACAAAGGACCGATGGAGTCTTAATATCAGTTAAAAAAATACATACATCTAGCCAAGGTACAAATATGACTTCCCTACGGAGTTTTTATTTAATTTATCTATACCAAGGTCACGAGGTTTATTCAACCTCCTTTTCATAAAGACTACGTACAGTTACGAGAAGAGTCATTACATAATGTTTATATTACAATAGTTAAATACAATTTAGTTAGAAGAAACGACATCATCGATCCTTGAACTATAAAATTAAGTACAATATTATTTCTTATTTACAATAAAGTCATAAATATTTTAATGTACTATAATAATAATAATAAGTTAATGTTAAGACCCCGTGTGCGTGACACGGGAAGCAGTGTGCATATTATTCAGCTCCAGTAGACAATGGCTTGGGATACGCACCTTTCGATCGTGGAAAGATGTTCTATTCATCAATTATTTGCTGGGAAACGTCTTGTTTCCATGTAAATATATTTATAGTGCTACAAGGTTCTTTTGGCGCGTGGCCAAAATCGGAACTAACGCCGCCATCTTTTTTTTCAATACATTTGACTAAGCTGCTCAGAAGTTTACAAACGCTAAAAGGTCCTTGTAGCAGTGTATTTATACAGTGTGTATTAGAAAGGTGTGGTCAAATTTAAGGGTGTGATACAGACTATCAAACTGAACAACTTTCTTTGTTGTCTATACCGCACCCTTAAATTTGGCCACAACTTTATGATACATGCTGTATTAGTGCTGCCCCTTAAGATGCGCAAACATGGGCCACTGTGTTAAAGAGCTATTCGTTACCGGCCATCAGAGGTGATAACAAAATAACAATTATAGGCTTTTCATGCATTGACACACTGCATTGCAGTTACACTTACTTTCAACATTTCCAATTTTCATTGATTTAGATTTGTAATTGTATTATTTAACCTACGCTAACAGTATTGTATTTATAATCACATAAATGTTTATTAACTATTTAAATATGTATAATTTAAATATACAGGGTGAGTTTTTAAACAAGGATCGTTATGGCTGCTATGCCAACTATCAGAGATAAAAAGATCAGAAATCTAGTTTTTCAAATGTATCAAAAAAGCAATTAAATATATAACAAACAAAAACTCAGCCTGTATATAGGTATGCATATTTTATATCGAATTTACTGAGAGATGTTTTTGTACGAGAAATTGAAGTCGCCGGATTTTAAGTATATTCGTTAAAATCTTACACATTGTAGCCACAAAATACTACATTTACAGAAGTCAATTTGAAGAAGAGTTTCGAATTACGCAGATTTAGGTACTATTAAGTCTTATTATAAAGATATCTATGTACTCATAAAAGTAACTGAAATAAGTACTGTTTACCCTTGTGTGTTTGAAATATTCTTAGTTTTTCATCCGCAAACATTAAAGTCACAAAAACCTATGATAATGTGTTGCCAGCTTTCTGTAATGCTTATTATAGACAATTTTTTCATTGCCCTCTCCATTATATGAATTAGCTAGCTTTTTAAATTGAAATAAATATCATTTTTCCAAATTCATGGTCATTCATCATCAGTCTATCGCTTACTATTAAGTCTCAGTCAACACCAAATAACAAAAAAGGTCAGTACACAAAATACAGATAGTACAGAAGGCAATCACATGTATGTACTTCACTTTTCATACCTACGCTCGGCGGTCGCGCTACGGTTGTCAACTTTGGCCTACGCGCAAAACTATCGTGGTAGTGGCACTCGTATCTAGTTGTTTGATTTATTGTTGAGCTAATCCTACAATATTAAAACAAAACAATAAACATAGTATTACAATACAAAAAGTTTACAGAACAAAAACATATAAAATTTTACATTTGTCAATTTTTACTATCGTAAATCCCTAATAACTTCAAAACGGATTACCCTATTTACACAATATATTTTGCCCTATCCGTTTTAGACCTAAACCTAACAAATGACACTAAAAACAACACAATATCTACACAAACAAAAAATCATGTTTTCAACTTACGTAATTGTTGGTGGCGTGAATTTACCTTAGAAAAAAGTTACTTCGTTTATACTGATTCAAAATATCAAACTAAGAATTACAGTGAAACTTGGTTAAGTGGGACCTGGATAAGTGAGAAACCTCCATAACTGGAACTCATGCTGAGGTCCCAACACTTTGGCACTGAATTACCTCTGTTAGTGGGACGAGGTAAGCCTCTATATCTGGGATTTGTTCTTTCGATTTATCACATAGTTACCTCTATAACTGAGACAGCGAGTAAATTTTATATGCATAAACCTCTGTAACTGAGATAACATTGTTTGTTTACTCATTCTTATTCTACCCACAAATTATTTTATTTAATGATTGCACTTATTGTATAACTGAAATAACCTGTATTCTCACCTCTATTAATGGAACCCTCTGTAAATGAGACAGATGTTTATTTATACCTGTATATCTGAGACACTGGGTAAGTGGAATACCTCTATAAGTGAAACGACATTGAAGGTCCCTTGATGTCTCACTTAACCAGGTTTCACTGTATATAAATCGAGCTTAGATAGCCATTTTTTGTTGCTCCATTTTTGCACTTCACAGACGCGTGTCTCAAGCGGATGGCACCCGCGCTCGCACTACTCCCAACCACTCCGAGATAACGTGTCCGTGAGCGGTGTCTATGTGTGCGTTGCTCGAGCGCACTTTGTATGTAGATTGCCTTCTGTACTATCTGTATTTTGTGGTCAGTATTATAAATCTAGTTTTTTTTTTTTTACATACTTAATAATAAATCAATGAACCCTCCGTATTTTTCAGCAGTTGTAAATAAATTCTTGCCCAAAAGTTTTATAAAAGGCCGCGTCTTAACCAAAGCGTCGCGCGAACACGCGTTCATTTTGTTCGGCGAACCCGAACGCTTGGTCGCGCCGACAGAGGGCGCCTTCCGGGTTTTCGAACAAATGAGTGACATAATAATTATGAAAGCGACGATCGTGTATTCGTGCGACAGGACGCGGGGTAAGTCTCAAAATTTGAGCATATCATTGACACTAAAAGAAGAATAGTTTCAATTAATTCAAGCTAACAATTGATTCATTAATCAATTGAATATTCTCAAGATAGACATAATGCACATTTAATTGTGTCCGTATGCAACTTCTATATTCATTATTATTTTCGAATCGTGAAACATGTCTTGTAAGGGTCGGCCTATTAGGCCGTGTCCTAACCAAAGCGATCGGTCGGAGCGATTACATGATCGTCGCGTTCATTTGTTAACTCACACTGGGCGCGCACGCTGTGGGCGCGACGACGTGGTTGGGTTCGCCGAACAAAATTAATGCGACGGTCGCTTTGGTTAGGACACAGCCTGACACTCTACTGAGGCGGAGCAGAGAAGGAATAACCAAAAGGTTCCCCCTTATGAATGTTGAGTAGAGAAGAGCTTAAAATAAACGATTATTGGCAAATGTTCCTCAGTGGAGTCAGCCCTAAGCCTGTTGTAACGGTCAAGAACAAAAGGGCAATGTGGCCTAAAACTGCCGATTTAATATTTATATTATTTTGAAAAATCTCAGTATCACTTCATCATGATTGTGTTCTTTGCGCGTCATAGTTTTCATGTTCATGAAATTTCCTTATTAATTTACAATCCTGTTTTATAATTTTTACAAGTTCACGGAAATCGGATAAGTTAGTAGTTCTCGAGTAGTAACAGCTGTCTGTTACAACTCGAGAACTACTTACCTGTAAACGAGATAGTTTTCAGTAAAAAAAAAAATTACATGTTGTAAAAAAAACTATAAGTATGTATGTCGTATGTGTACATATAGTTTTTTTTCAACATGTAAGGTTTTTTTTTACTAAAAACTATACCGTTTAACGAATATGTATTGTGTCACTTACAATTACAGACAATAATTTATTACTTTATAATTAGCTGTTTATGAGGCATAAAATGATTCAGTTTTAGATTATGTTCTAATAAAGTTTTTCTAGCAGACATTCACTGTTTATCACCATCTCATCACATTGTGAAGCAATTACTGAACATCTTCACCTAGATAAGTTTTGAAGTCACTACAATGTTGGCACTAAACTTGGCATTTTTGTACAAATATTGGCATCTTTTCTTCATACAAAATGAACTTTATTTCAATAGCTGTAAGGTGTATGTTGCATTGCCGAAATAGTGCTAATATTTGGACAAATACGCTAAAGTGCCAGCATAAAATATTGAAAGAAGTTATAATATCTTCTTCTCTAACCTCTCGTCGATTTCTGCCATGGCAGCGTTGTGCCAAGTGGCACAAAATATGGAAGAACAGAAGAAACTCAAGAAACTTATGAATAAATAGTTGCTCGGTTATATAACGCGGAACGGATCCAATGCAGCCAGTACAGACCATGCTATGGCCATTTTATGACCTACTTCAGCAATATGGAAGGATATGTATGTGTTTGGGAGGAAACCTCTGTAAAAATTATGGTTTTAATTTAAAAGGTAATTATCATTTTTGCATCATTTTTATTATACTTCCGTCCATAATATTATAGAATAGATGTGTTCCGTTCACTTTAGGACTTAGTGTAACTAGTTCAGCGTGATGTGGTAGTACATAGTGCCACTATTGCCCCAGTGCCACAGGTGCCCTTAACACTGTGTGACACTAAATGAGTCACAATAAAATTATACATATTATATGCGTTTAGTGTCCCACAGTGTTTTAACGCCCAAAGTGCCAGTAGCGTCATAGTGCCCCAAGTTCCACTAGCGCCCCTAGTACCTAGTGTCACTGGTGCCGCTAGCGCCACCAGTACCTTTAGTGCCCCAAAAGCCGCTAATGCCCTTAGTGCCACTTTTGCCTTTAGTGCCACTTTTTCCCTTAGTGCCACTTTTTCCTTTAGTGCCACGTTTGCCCTTAGTGCCACTGGTGCCTGGCGCGGCGCCGGCAGCGCGTCAGTCGGACAGGTATCGCTCGCGTGGAGCGTCATCGGAATCGTCTCGCGTCGGGCTGATGCTGTCGATCTCATCGACTTCCTCGAGATTCTTCGTGCTGGGGTTGCATAGTCTGGAAATAAAAGAGGAAACAACTAAGCAAGGTTGTTTTTGCAGGCACATGAGACATTTCAGCTTAATGTCAAAATGGTTCTTGAGGGAAAAAAACCAAAGATCCGCAGACATGAGTGACATCCACCAATCCGCACTGGGCACGCGTGGTGGTTTATGGGCTACTCCCTCTCACAAAAAGTAGGCCTGTGTCTCAGCAGTAGGAAAATTATAGACTGACTAGCGGCGCCACGCGGTTTCACCCTCATAAGTGTCGATCCCGTGAGAGTATCGGGATAAAAACTATCCTATGTCCTTTCCCGGGACTCAAACTATCTCTATACCAAATTTCATCTAAATCGGTTCTACGGTTTAAGTGTGAAGAGGTAACAGACAGACATACTCGCATTTATAATATTAGTATGGATTATGCACTGGGAATGTCTGGGCTGGCAAAGCTGAAGAAAAAATAAACCATGACGATGGCCACTTGAACATTAGGTGAGCCGTCGGCTTGCTTATTATCCAATAGCATACAAAAGTTAAATTGAAACGAACCTGCACTTGCAACAGACGATGCAGGGCGCGGCTAACAATAGAAGCGGACTGGCTACTAACAACAGTAGTCCGAAGCCTGCGAATATGCCAACCACCTGGAAACAAAAAGAGAACACGTCATTATGGGGGTACTTAAGGATTATTACTTCCCATCATTGCAATACACTATTTTTTGTCAATACAAAATAGTACATTTTGATGCAAGTGTGAAAAGTTTATCATTGCGCTTGAGGCGGGATTGCAATGACATCTTTAGTCGGTTTTTTCCTAAACAAAAGTTCAATATCTACGAGGTCAAAATGTATGGAACAGCAAATCAGAAAAAATTTAATGCCGTTGGTTCATGAACATGTACAGTCACGAGCATAAGTATGTATACACTTGGCTTTATTCAAAGACGACTTTCTCCGTTAGTTTTGAATTAAATTTTATGTTATTACGAACAAAGTATTTTCGAACCCATAGGTTTGTGTAAAGTGGCGACTTTCAAAGTTTCATTCGTTATTTCACGAAAAAATCGCAATTGAAAGTTGCCAAGTGTTGACATATTAGTGCTCGTGACTGTACTGTACTGAACTATCTCCCGAGTCTCGGTTATGGAGATATTGAAGGTCAGTCTCGATGAGTTGCAGAAAAATCTAGCAGTTTGATAAAACAGCCGATATTTTTTCACAAATTGTAAGTCATCAGAGATTATGTTTTCATATTTATCATACCTGTGCACGATGCCATAAAACCGATGCGCGTGAGTGTCCCAGTTTGTTCTTGCATGGTCCTTTATCGTAGTGGCGCAACAGAAAATCATCCTGTAAAAAAATATTGCGTATTAGTAAGTTGTAAACTGTCTCCAGCCGCAGAAAAAATAAATTTGCATTTTTTTTTCTAGCCCCTTGGGCGCTTTTGCCCAGCAGCATTTTCCCACTGCTGAGCAGAGCCCCAACTCGAATATATTTCCTGACGGACAATTTTGTTTAGTTGATTTTTTTTTTAACATCAAAATCATTTCTCTATTCCTCTGAATTTTCAGATTGAATTTGACAAATACGACAAACTTGATTACATAATTATAATGATAATTAAACAATCAACGTAAATTACCAAACATGTCATTACTTTTAACTTCATTGTCTTATGTACTTACAGTTAAATGGACATAAATGACATTTCGCATGCTCACAATAGGTGTCAAGGGAAGGTTGGTTTTTCCCAAGACTTATTAGAAAACAAACTGCGAGCCGGCCCCGGCCCGAATACACGGAAGGCAATTTAACGTAGTGTAACAATTAATTTCCCTTTGATGCGCGGGAGTGTCTATTGCATGGGCCCGTTACTTATAATAAATTACCAAGAGATTGGAAAGATTTAAATGCTTTCCTGTTTAAGAATAGACTACTTAAATTTTTGATACACAAAACTGAGTTCCTATCTGAGAAAAAGATTAGTCGACTTTTCTAGTATTCGTTACATATATGGAACTCTAATTTAATAATGATTAATTTAATGGTATATAATTTAGTAATAAATAATTAAATAATAATTGTAATGATAGATAATAATTTGAAATAATAGATGATAATAATTTGATGAAGATAATTTATGACAATAATTTGATGTAAATGATAATATAAAATAATAATAATTTGATATAAATATTTGCATGTCGAATGGCAAAATATGGCTGATCTTTGTAATGTACTAACCTATTGATGTATCATCTAACCCATATTTGCAAAAATAAAATTATTCTATTCTGACTGTTCATAGACATAAATAACTGTAAGACTTGATTCTGCTGCGGATTTTCCCTTAACGACATTACAATTATTATTTTAAAGGAAGTTAAATAAAAAATAACTATAACTTATTCTTAAATAAGACACACATTAAAAATAAACTCGAAAACACACACTAATACATAGAGGCCAAAAGCCTCGAAGTCGACAAATAAAAAATTATTAAATCAGAAAGAGAAATTTAAAAAGTTAGGTATAGTGTAGTTGCTAGGCTGTAGAGCTGGATAAGTACTAAAATCAAAAATAGGTAAATTGTTAAATGGTATATACTCACATCGAGTGAAGCCAGGCAATACCAGCAGAAGACATGTTTGCATCGCTTGCACATCATCTGAGCGCATCCCTCATCTTTCTCTATGGGAACGCGGCACATCGGACAGAGTTTGATCAGCTCGGAATCTGGTAGGAGCGGCGCCCCTGCACCCCCCATGGATGATGACGCTGCAGCAGCTTCGCATGAAAGACCGCCGTGCCACTGGAAACATAGAAACATTTGGATTTTAAATACACTGTTTTTAACCAACAATCAATACCCCACTACTCCTGTTTCGCACAGCAATTAAATAGCACAATCAGCCTATAACGTTCCCACTGCTGGGACAGGGAGCTGTGAGAGGGAGTGGGCTGTAATCTGCCACGCGGGCCCAGTGCGGGTTAGTAGATGTCACACGTCTTCGAGTTTTTGGTCCTAGGACATGCTGGTTTTCTCACGATATTTTCCTTCACCGTTGAGAACAGTGGTGATGAAATATTTTACAGAAAGTAAAGCGTACAACTCCTTAAGTGGCGGCCGTTTCCACTGGGCCACAACTGCTCTTCTACTTCTCTTTAAACCTTGCTCAATCAATGAATCAACTCAGCCTCTCGCAGTCCACTGCTAGACGTAGGCCTTCTTTAGGACGTGACACCTTACTATTTCATCATCTGCCTAGCCTTCTCCCAACAATGTTGGGGTCGGCTTCCAGTCTAACTGGATGCAGGTGAATACCAGCATTTTATATGGAGCGACTGCCTATCTGACTTCCATAACCCAGTTACTGGGTAATATGTTACACCTTGGTAAGACTGGTTGTGAGATTTTGAAAAGAGCGTCTGCCTGGATTCGAACCCACGACCTACAACTGAGTAAGCCGGGGCCTTTACCACTATCTGTGTATTTAATTAAAGCCACATTGTAAATTGAATCACTCAAGTAACTTAAATAGCCAGTAAACTCAAACTCAAAGCTTTCAATTAAACCATTTACAGGACTTTTGAATTGTCAAGGAGTCGTTTAAGTACTCAGAAAGTTGAAGCTGAAGCCCGTTCCAAATCGTAGATTCTATGGAGGAGAAGACGAGCAAGGAACTCCACGGACACTCTTAAATATTACAGAATCCTGGGTATACTGTACTTGTTGCTTCTAAGTGTGAGAACAATGAATGAAGAAAAAAAGAATAATGAAGAATCGAAAATATAAAGATTACATAGGTGTTAAACACATTGTTTTACCCGAGTACAAGGATAGTAGGTATGCACTCAAAGGTATTCATGACTTTACGGTTGATGGCTCTGCAGTCGTTGCATCGTAGATACTTCCGACTACATAATATACTTTTGGTAAAGGATATTGGTTTGTCTATTCCAAAAGCACTTTCTGACGTTTGAAAAGTGTTGATTCTCAGCCTAATTTGAATAAATGACTTTTGCTTTGATTTTGATTCATCTCGTTTCCATCTTTGGCTTTGCGAGTTTGTGTTTTAAGTAGTAAGCATACTATAAATTCATGATCATAGAAATCTATTCAAGAATATCGCTTTTGAATTATGTTTATTATGTACGATACATACCCACCTGCGTGCCTGTACCTACACTTTGGGAATATTAGATCAACACAAATCTAAAAATTGAGTAAATATAAATCTTTTCTCATAATAACCCTATTAAAGGGCAAATCTTGGTTCAGACTACAAGGAGATGATGTAGGGAACATCAAAGCGGAGGATAACCAGGCCGCGCTCAAATTAAAGGATAAAATGCCACGCTTTGAATACAAAATTACTTCTCATGGAAAAGGTTGATTCTTTATGGTAATAAAACAATTTTAATGGACGCTGAGAAATGTAAATTTATAGTTTAAGTTGTAATTTGCATAATGTTGAACATGATAGTACCTAAACACGTCCCCGAGTTTTTCCTGATATATTTTTGGGGCCATATTGGGGCCCAATTGGGCGCCAATATTCACATGACAGTAAAATAATTTTATTTGTGTGTAGAGATGTATACACTTGATTACAGCTAGTTGCAAGTGTAAGAATCTATCTTTATTTCTCACATAAAACGAACTAACATAAGAAAAACTCATGGTCGTGGTAAACATATTGGCCAATCACAATCAGCAAGGTGGAAGCGTGGTTGGCTGGCCATGGTGCGACGGATATTAAGTAAGAAAACTTGATTGATAAGAAAATTTACTATATATTTTAATTGTATTGCAAGAGCAGCCTGCGACTTGGTAGCACAGTTAGTCAGCTGACCTTACGGGGGCACAAGGGTCTTTGTCCGTGCCATCTCGACCCACTTCCCGAGAGATGCCGTAAAAGGGAGGCACTGGAGATGCAGGATAGTGCTTTTATGTGAAAGAAGGCAACCTTTTCATGTCGTATAATGAATGACATTTTTTTTGCCTTGCAACACTGTTTATGATTCTACTTCCAGGCTCCATTTATATTCAGAATATTTAATGGATGCTCGTTCACTTCATGATCATTTCTAAATGTTAGGTACTATTATGTTTTATTTTTCACTCAGTTTATTTACTAATTGGCGAAATGTGGATGGCTCATCTTTTCAAGGAATACAGGGGCCTAATTCTGTAAAATAACCAACTTGTCAATAGTGTGTCGGTTGTGTGTCAGTAGTGTCTCAATAGAATAGTCATTGACATTTGGTATTCTACAAATTATTTATGACTTGCCACTGTAGTGCCATTGAAACGCCATAGTAAGACTATTGTAATAATTGGTAGTCTGGTTCACTATAATGTATCATTGGCATCGTGATGACCAAAGTTACGGTAGTCTGTAAATATTTTAAGTGTATTTGACAGTTGTGTCTATCCTGTTTGAATATTGTTTTGGCCATCGAACCGCCATTGTGAAGCCATCGAACAACGACACCTCTTTTCCCTATTGCTTTGGTTCAATTTGTTTGTTTTTTTAATTTAAAATAAAGTGTCCGTGTGTGTGTGCGTCTTACGTAGTGAAATTAATAAAGTGGACGTAGTTTTTCGCCACAATTAGGCCTGAGGAGGTTCTTTGTTCGTCCGAATCTTTTTTATTTTTATTATGTTCCCCTATTACTCGAAGACGCCTAGACCGATTTCAAAAATTATATTTTTGTTTGAAAAGATATACTTTCCCAGGTGGTCCTATAGTCATCAAGTCAGGATCTGATGATGGGATCCTGGAGAAATCGAAGGAACTCTTCAAATATTATAGGCACACCTATAGCGATTTGGGTATTTTTTTATAGTAACTTGTTCATTTTCACGGAAAGCACCATTGAAGTGGAACTGATGATGAAGACCGTAGATGGCCACCGGAACTACTCAATAATACCTAAGTATTTCACGGGTTGCGATTCGATTACTACAATATGGTTGCTAAGCAATTTGTGCTCGTCACAATGCAAATGATGAAATGGAGCTGATGGTGAAATACCAAGAGAACTCCTCAACAATTAACGTCCCTGCATCGGGAAAAGCAATAGTTTGTAGAAGGCGATGAGCAAGTTGACATTAGGCTATTGTAACTTAGATAAATTATAAACAGACCCACTAAAACGCGAGAAATAAAAACTTTTTATCAAAAAAACGGACATCCAAAAAAAACACTACAAAGTGAAAAATAACATTAATTAATTTCGGAAGTTGGTGGCAAAAAACTAAAATATAGATCCAAAGATACCGACTTCCGAAATTAAAGTTATTTTTCACTTTGTAGTGTTTTTTTTGGAAGTCGCTTTTATTTTTGTTAAAAGGTTTTTATAACGTTCAATTAACACCAATAACAAAATAATTTCAGTAGGTATTGATTTTTTTAATTTTTTTTTAAAATAAGTACCTACCTAAAAAAATCAATATTTATATAATAATCACTTACCCTATCGTCTTCGTTTTAGATGATAATCAAGGAATTTATATGATAATATTATGGAAAATAAAATTTAAAACCAATGAAAACAGCCGCTGCAAGTTTTTTGACAGTTGTTTGTTTTCTTTTTCAGAAAGGCAAAGACTAAAAATTATCGTGATAAAAATCTTATTTTTTTAACAATAAACGCATATTTTTAGTGAAATTGATGTTTTTGATAATGAAACGTTTTTAAATTAATAAGAAAAAACCCTTTATATAAAGATTTCATTAATAAAAATACGATTTCAAAAAGTGGTCGCATGGTAGATTTTGGTTAGCAACACTGAAAACTATTGTACTGCCACACTATCGACATACTATCGACACACTACTGAGACACCACTGAAACGCCATTGAAGTTTTTGCAGAATGCCAAATTTGCAACAGTGGCAAAATAATGTCTGTAGTGTGTCGATAGAGTGTCAATGGCGTGTTGCTTAACTTAAAGTTACAGAATTGGGCCCCAGGTGTGATGTTATGATATGTTTATTCTGCACTAGCTTCTTCCCGCGACTTCGTCCGCGTGAAATTTCTCGTTCCCCCGACCTACCCCGTCGCATCGCATCGTCCGTCCGCGCTAATACTTCATTTTTGCTTAGGGTCAAATCACACCGAGATGGCAGCGAAGCGGCGAGCAGTTTCAGTGTCATATAAATTTAAACTTTATATTCATTACTATAATACATAGTTTCACTTGAGAAACTTGAGTCGTCGGGTGCTCGCGGCGCCGCGGGCGGCCGCGCGACCTTTCAAGTTTCTCAAGCGATACTATGTGTTATAGTAATGACGATAAAGTTTAAAATTATATGACACTGAAACTGCTCGCCGCTTCGCTGCCATCTCGGTGTGATTTGACCCTTAGGGTGCTTTCTGACTTTCGTTCTTTTTGCTCGGCATTGTGATGTTAAATAGCGTATAGCCTTCCTCCTGAATTGGGCTACCAACAATTTTTCAAATCCCACTGGTAGTTCCAAAGATTGACGCGTTCAAACAAACGAACCTTACTACTACTAATCACACTCAAGCATACAGGGATAATCGACGGTTGGTGCCGCATTTCATTAAAATTTCTTAAGGGGCCTCTGCGAGTTGGCTTCGGCCCCTCGTACGCCTTCCAAAGGACCGGGACCCCATGGGCCCGAGATATGTAAAAATAAAAATCACACTAATATTATA
This sequence comes from Mesoligia furuncula, assembly GCA_916614155.1. Classification (NCBI taxonomy): domain Eukaryota; kingdom Metazoa; phylum Arthropoda; class Insecta; order Lepidoptera; family Noctuidae; genus Mesoligia; species Mesoligia furuncula. The sequence goes on from OU744808.1 coordinate 23,968,524, forward strand.
AAGGCGAAAGTTTGTGTGTGTTTATATGTTTGTTACTTCTTCATGCACAAACGGCTACAGAACAGATTTGGATGAAATTTGGCACACATATAGTTTATAACCAGGATTATTAACACAGACTACTTTTATCCCCATATACCCATGGGATCGACACTTACGCGGGTGAAATCGCGGGGCGCAGCTAGTAATATTATAAATGCGAAAGTGTGAGGATGGATGTAGGTTTGTTACTCTTTCACGCAAAAACTACTAAACGGATTTGGATGAAATTTGGCACACAAATAGTTTATAACCAGGATTAACATATAGGATTGTTATTAACCCGATATTCCTACAGGATCGAAACGTATGCGGGTGAAACCGCGGGGCGCTGCTAGTTATTAAAATATTTAGTATCTATAGATAAATAGGCGTTATCGGCTTCACCACTGAGTTAGGTTAGCCTCGTCACTAAAAGACCCTCTTTAAAATAAACTAGGAAGCGGCGAAAGGATATTTTTTTCATAAAATGTATGGGATATAGGTACCGTATTCACATGTATAGATATGTAGCATTTAGAAGTGTTCCTCTCAGGCCGCGCTGAGTGGTGCTTGAAATTTCCGGAAATAGAACACGTAGAATAAACCGCAACATTTTCTACAAAAAAATCACATAAAATTCGAACATTTGTGTTTTTCTTCGTGTTTGGAAAACCTTGCACTTATTCAATACTAATAATAAAGCTAAAGAGTTTGTTTGAAAGGACTATACCCTAGAAAAAACTCTGGCTATACTCAGGATTTGGAAGTATTTTGCGATTTGGACAATTTGCGAATAAGACAAATTGCAAATTGGACAAATTGCGAATTGGACGTTGTGAAAATTTTGACCGCACTCGACATTTTGCGAATTGGACATAATGCGCCCAAAGGTTACTTTTTAACTCTTGAGGAGGCGCCGAGCAAGAATATAAAAAAAGTCAGAAAGATCGCTAAGCGAAAACGAAGTAACAGCGCGGGCGTACAATGGGAAGCGATGCGGAGGGTTGGAAAACGAAATTTCATGCGGGCGAAGCCGCGGGCAGATGCTAGTTATGATAATAAAAATCACTACCCACCACGTCTGAAAAGTCTTGCACCACAGTAATAAAGGCGCCGTCGAAACGTAGGACACCGTAAAACGCAGTCTTTTTTTCGCACAGGCGTATTGGTACATATTACAAGTCAGAAAAGACTTACTCAAAAATATTTCATAAAAATAAAATAGTATCATGATACAACAATACTTTTCGTCGCATAATTCTCAAAAATGTTGAGCGAAAACTAAAAATGAGCGCTATTGTCAATTACCTAAAGATTTGCTTACCGCGGCGCGCCTTTTAGATGTGTTTGGAAATTGAATCACAAGTAGACATTGAACTCGAACCCAAAATATTTATTTGAAACGGCCCGCCCCAGCTTAGCACGGGTGCAATTTTTTTTTTGAATTTCCGAAATTTTTTTTCATACAAACCTTGTCCTGGCAATACCGATACACAACAAAATAACAATCATCCAATTTAGTGCAGTCGTTCGGAAGTTATGCACATACATACATTTCGGCGATTCATTTTTAGGGTTCCGTATAAAAACGGAACCCTATTACTAAGACTTCGCTGTCTGTCCGTCTGTCCGTCTGTCCGTCTGTCCGTCTGTCTGTCACCAGGCTGTATCTCAAGAACCGCGATAGCTAGACAGTTGAAATTTTCACAAGTTATGTATTTCTGTTGCCGCTATAACAACAAATACTAAAAACAAAATAAAATTAATATTTAAGGGGGGCTCCCATACAACAAACGCGATTTTTTTGCCTTTTTTTGCTCGATATCAAAAATGGCAACAGGTAGGCACTTGAAATATTCACAAAATACTCAGTTGTATTTTAACTTTAATAATAAATAATAAAATTAAAATAAAATAAATATTTAAGGGGGGCTCCCATACAACAAACATGTTTTTTTCGGCGTTTTTGCCTTGTGGTACGGAACCCTTCGTGTGCGAGTCCGACTCGCACTTGGCCAGTTTTTATTTATATGTATAGATAGATAGATAGATATAAACCATTTGAGGCAATTTTGAATTCTCAAGGAGGAGGTCACAAGGAGTCTGTCAGTCAGAAAGTTGAAGCTATAGTCGGACTTTTAATTAGCAACAGAATAGTGTAACAAACGAAACTTATTTGACATGCATATCTCTAAACTCAGTCCGAAATGAGTTATTATGAAGTGTCATTTTAATGCAGCTAATTTAAAGTCGGACTATAGTTGCCCGTTCTAAAGCTATGTTCCAAAGCAAAGAAGAACACAAACAAAACAAAATTATAAATCATTTGAGTAGTCAAATTAGGCTAAGCATCAGCACGTAAGAGCAATAAAACTTCTACTGTGTCTCGTTCAGTATCCTTCAAAATAGGTTAATACTTAACGTCAAAACGAATGACACTAAAGTTTATTATTTAATGTCATCACAAAATTCTCTAGTCGCTATTCCTGGGTCTACGAGCTCTCACGCGACGGCGGTGCAGCATAAAATGAACAAAGATATTAGGAGGGAAAGCGAAACGGGGCCCTTTTTGTTTTGACAATGGGCCGTACGTTGAAAAGACGCGTTCCGCTGCGTTAGTGGCAGTAGTGCGAGTTTCATGTCGGTATCGAGGTTATGAAATAATGCACGAGGTTGAAGGTGTTTCTAATAAGTAGCAACAAAGTAGATCTTTCACAGTCCACACTGCCACAGTCGTTACGGATAGTCGGAAAAGCGCGAAAATCTGATATCCAGTCTTACCAAGTGGTCTGGTTACACATTAACATAACAGGGTTGTGGAGGTCAGACAGGCGGTTGCTCCATGTAAAATATTGATATTCAGCTGCATCCGGTTAGACTGGAGGCCGATCCCATCATAGCTGTACTGATGATAGAAGTACCATCAAAGTGGCTTTATGAATCAAAACATTAGTGCGAGGCTGGCGAGCATATCTACATATATATAGCGCATTGCAAGATTAAAGGCAAATATCTGATCCGATTACAAACACTCTCTCACTGGCAGAAAGCAAAGCTATTCCCGTGTGGCATGGGATGCTTTTTACGGCAGTTCATTTGCATGTTCCTGTGATAATCACCATGCAGGTGAAACCACAGGGCTCTTGACAAGAGGCTATAGAGGCATGAGGAACAGGGCGTAAAGTTCCTCCTCCATAGAAAAGGAAGGATCATCAAACCAGACGAATATTGTGTCTGGTAGAATACTGCTCGGCGGGAATGTTGTACACTATACTCGTAGTCGCGTGGATAACTTTGCTTGCGCGATGCACGATTCTTGTAACGTCAATCTTTGATACGTAGTTCGCATGTGGCGTCGTAGATGGCGCTACAAAGCAGTTCTTACCTCCTGGTTGCATTGTGAGCAGAAGTCGTGCCGGCAAGTGGGGCAGTGCGCAGGACTGGCTGCGCGAACGTGCACCACCGTGTCGCAGCCCACGCGCGGGCAAAACGCACGCCCAGAGTCCATCGCCACCTCTGCAACATAATAATTAACTCAGTATACCTAAGTAAAAGAAAAGAAAGAAAGACAGAAATACAAGAAGGGCGTTCCTCCTGACAATGTCATTCAAGAGCCAAAAGATCCTTGAAACACTAATAATATATGCATATTAGTAGTGCTACAAGGTCAGGTCAGTTGAGGTCGATTTAACAGGTTAATCTGCTCTTGCCGCGGTTGGTCTGTGGATGGGTGACCATCATTACATAACGAGAGCCCTCCGTGCCTCGGAAAGCACGTTAAGCGTTGGTCCCGGCTGGCATTCGTGGATTTTTGACAGTCATTACGGGTAATCAGAAGCCCGAAAGTCTGACAACCAGTTTTACCAAGGGGTATCGTATTACTAAGTAACTGGGTTGTGGAGATCAGATAGGCAGTCGCTCCATTTAAAGTACTGGTATTCAGCTGCATCTGGTTAGACTGGAAGCCAACCCCAACATAGTTGGAGAAAGGCTCGGCAGATGATGAGTGGCGTGCTACAAAGACCTTTTGTTCAGTCAGAGAACTTGATTGTTACGCAGATTGATAGGTTGACAGACTACGACTGAAAAAGAATAACAGTTGTGATTTGAATTTAGCAAAATATTTAAAAAAGCTATAATATTGATGGATTTGAACTACTTTTATTACTATGGGTAACACGAAAAAAATTTATTCAGAAACAGGTGATATGTCAAGGAATTCTGCAAGATACTCTGTACAAGCTCGGCGACAGTGCAGCATATTGAAGATATACGGCCAATAGCTTTAAGTTGACCCTTGTCCAAGTACCCATGTCAAGAATATTTTCACTTATCGTGTCACTGATCAGGATATCGAATCAACGACACACTCAATCAGAAACCGGAATCATTGTGAGGTCACAATGTCCTTTACTTTCCTCGCCTGCCTACTTCCTGATGTTCGTATGCCCTATTATTTTTTAATGTGACTGTTAATGAACTTTGGTTGATCTTTTTTGTATAAAAACAACAACAACATTTTCTTTCTCCTTGAAATAACTGAAAATCTCATTGGGGTCATTATACTCACTCGTCATTATGAATCATCACAAATTACTATGAGGCAATCGTGAATCGCAAAAAAAAGTTAGCTGCTCTTCCACACATGTTTGAAGTCCAAAAAGTGCTGATACTCAGTCTAGTTTGAATAAATGACTATTGATTTTTTGTTTTTGTTGTTATGTTCTCATAACAAAAATGTAAGGGACAACACATTTTTTTCGCGATTTCTGGATTGTCCCGATCGTGAAAGTTGTCCCATAATGAATTGTGAACAATCATACAATGACCCTTTAAGAGGCTTTCGTTATTTCAAATACATGTACCTTGTATTGTTAATCATCATCATCATCTGCCTAGCCTTTTCCCAACATGTTGGGGTCGGCTTCCAGTCTAACCGGATGCAGCTGAGTACCAGTATTTTACATGGAGCGACTGCCTATCTGACTTCCACGTCCACAACCCAGTTACTAGGTAATACGATGGCCCTTGGTAAGACTGGTTGTCAGACTTTCGGGCTTCTGACCACCCGTAACGACTGTCAAAGATCCACGAATGACAGCCGGGACCAACGGCTTAACGTGCTATACGAGGCACGGAGGGGTCACGGTATGTAAAGATGGTCACCCATCCACAGACATACCGCGGCAAGCGTAGCTGAACCTGATCGATCGACCTGTGCGGCTGTTATTATTTAGCCACGGACCCCTCACCTTGTATTTGTTAATATCTCCAACAATCTAGCTTGAGTAAAGTCTCATCTTCAGACAGTTACTATACCTACTACCGAAGCATTAAATAACATAATTTAAAACAATACTACTGTCGTAAAGCAAATGGTTTAATAATGTGCAGCCACGGAGCGAGTAATCGCTGTGAAACAGAGCGGACCGAGCTGAACGTCAGCGGCAGACGAGCGCACACGCATCAGCGATGATTCGAGCCGAGCAAGTCCACAATCAGAGCATGATGGAATCTTGGAAACATCCAGTCTCATTGATGAATTATTTTATGTCAATTAAAAAAACTGGACGGACTAAATAGATGCTGTCAAAACTGAAAGGAGGAAGTGCGGGATCGCTAAATATGGAAGATATACAATAGGATTACCAAAGCAACGATGGATGGATTGCATGAGACATATGGCTAGAAAGGGGATGACTACTGAGATGACGGTTTATTGAATTATAGTTTTGGAATAAGAAGACATGAGGCGCCGTCGCCTACCCTAAATAAATTGATATGGGAATAGGGCAGAACGATCGCCTACATTTGAGCTTAACAAATGAGAAATAAATTGAGAAAGGAAGAATTATCTTTGTGAAGAATAATGAAGGAATGTATATTTGTTTTCGATATCGATACTCATACGTGGTTAAAGTTCCGCTGGCTAATTTAATTTGACCTTGTATAGGTTGTTGTTATACTGTACCATGATTGAGTCGAAATTTGAGATGTTTCTCCATGACTGCCGGCTCCACCAGGTCGGATATCTCGTCCAGATTGAGCGCCGCGCCCACCCTGCATCTCGCGTCTGGACACGACACTTCGTACGCACCGTTGCAAACTTCGAACTCAACATACGCCTTCATACACTGCAACAATTGAAATTAAACATTAGGTCTCTGAAGTTAGAGGAAATAGGAGATAATATGATAGGTTTCCTGGGTGAGACTCCCACATACCAGGGGAGCATGACATAAAAGGGAGGAGCAGGACGATAGGTTTCGCATACTTCACAAATGATAATATCCTGGAAGGAGGAACTGAAAAAGATAAAATATAAAAAAAAAGAATGTGGATATTAAAAGTAATGAGAATCCCAGCAAACATCTGAAGTATTGTTCTACTAGAGTTAATATGAATGCATAACGTTCTTACATATAAATAAGATTAGAAAGATCCCTCTTTGCGATAATACCGTCTATTGCGACAGCTTCTACAATGTATAATTTTCATAAATTCAAATGATTTAACATACTATTAACAACGTTTGAATGTAATGAAAAATAATTACATAATCTATGCTAATATTTAAAATAATAATAAAAATAATGAAAAAGTAATCATAGGGCATCAAAAAATTCGTCCGCATCGCTGTCAACAGGAACAGTGCCCAAAAGGCTGGCAGCATTGCCACGTTGAATGGCAATGCTAATTCTTTGGGCAAGAAATAGGCCAGCCCTCTGGTCACGTGAAGAGTCGACTAACCGCTTGGCGATATCTCGAAAAACCAAGTGGGCACTCGGACCCTATGACCTTAGTGCTTCAACCCCAAACGGCTCGAACATATAACTCCCAATGAGGTTGGAATATTTTCGCCGTTTGAGGTTTTCTGCACCTGCAGCAGCCGCCCCAGCACAGCCCACCGTGCTAGGAAGATGGGATGGCCCAAGGGTGTCGACACATGTTGCATCCCACACCAAAGGTCTGCCTAACTACCAGGGCATTATGGTCATCCCGTCTGGTACCTTCCCATCGTCGCGTGGCAGGTCATTGGGTTCTAAAACAGCTGGCAACAAGGCGGCGGTGACAAGGGCACGACGGATTATGTCATTAATGCTGGCGTGCCGTGCTATCCGGCCTGCGCTCCTACTGCAAGATAGGCCATGGTGCCCGAGACAGTCGACAGCTTCACCGCACTGACAGCGATACGGAGCCCCGGAAGTAGCGCCCAAACGCAGATAGGTAGCGAGCCGGAAGAAAAATAAAAATGAAAAAATAAATTCAATATATGTAAAATTTACAAAAGTATTAATAGTATTATGTCTATTTCGAGATTTGAAAAATGCCCGATTTCCTTTCAGATTTCTTAGCTTATTTCACTTATTTCGGTCTTTATGACCTTGTGTGACCTTGGAGTTTCTTGTGACAGATCGATTAACGGCAAGTCCGGCCCGACCTTGCTCCCTGCGATAGTTCAGTGGCCGAGAGGTCACACTAAAATTAAACACCGTTCCATCAGCCCTATAAAATTCAAGACATCTACAAAATGAAACCGCATCAACAGAGAAAGATTTTCAAAGTTGTGAACAGCCAACTAACAAGTGTACCTAAATTCGCCATCGAAGATTTGGCTTTCATTCAACATGACAAATTTTACACAACATAACATACAGCATAGAATATTACATAGCGCATTATTAGGACATTAGCATAAGGGGCTTGTGGCTAAGTAGGTAACAGCAGCCGCACGATTCGATTAGGTTAAGCTATGCTTGCCGCGGGTGGTCCGTGGATGGGTGACCATCTTCATATACCAAGACGCCCAACATGTTTTTTCTTCCTTACTTCTCTATTAGTCGTCATCTCGGTAGTCACCCCCTTTTGTAACCATATCGTCTTTCACACAGTCCATCCATCATTTCTTTGGTCTTCCCCTACTCTTATAGCCATCGACATTCATATTCAAAACTTTCCACCCGACATATTCCTCATTGATAAAAACTGTTTGCAAATAAGGGTTGTTTAAAATTTAATGGCCAGATTCAAACAATAGACTTAATACTTAGTTACATTCTTACTCCCAGAACACCGCGGAAAGATACTTATCTAAAGTACACTACACGGCTAGCTTGAACACAATATGAAGAGAAACTCAACACAATCGTTTTATAGAAAACCGTCCTTTGTTAACTTATAAACGGCTGTCACGGTTGTGGGTGAACTTTAGAAAGGGGAAAGCTGACGGCATATCTAGATGTAGGTAGAGGTACTAAACTCAATGTAATATTTATTCTAGAATCTGGAACTAAACTGCGATAGCACCATGAATGTGGTGCGGAGTTATTTCATTCAGCGGAATTGTCCAAAAGGGTTACCGCTGGCCCGGAACATAAAGGGCTAAGGAAGGAACACGGGTGGGTTTTAGTCAGTAAGAGTCTGACACTCCCTTCCGCTCCACCCGAAGCGGGAGGAGTCATTTGATGATTTCCCATCCGCAAATAAAAAAAAAAAGCCGTAGACAGAAACTACAGAACGCCACCTGCCACGATCCTTACCTACTCTTTTGCCTCGATTACGTTCATATATCTGGTCTTACACCCACGCCGGTTGCAAGTACTACGTACTTGACCTTTCTGAAGAACTTCACCAATAAATAAAGTCATTGTATGTCCTCCAAGAGCGTCCCCTACTCCCCTCCCGGCGTTTCCACTCACATCTGTCTTGTTAGATTATTATTACTAGTTATTATATTATTATTACTAGTTGGGAGAAGCGGTATTCGCTCCTCAATACTTGATTTTGAGTCTAGAATAGTAATTAAAGCCCGATACTCCACTATGGCAATCCAGTAATTTCATTCAATCAATAACTATGTATATTATTGAAATCTTAATTTCACTGGCAGACAACGCACAGCGTAAAGGTATGATTCCAATCTCGGCAGCAAGCAGCAGTGCTGCCGCGGCATGCGGCAGTACGGTCGCAGCACTACTAGTCCCCATGCATTCTCTATAGGTTTATATGAGATTACATTCCGAGCACGGCAACAATGCTGCGCGACACTGCTGCGCCACATTGCTGCTGCCGGAATGTAATCTCATATAAACCTGTAGAGAATATATGGGGACCAATAGTGCTGCGGCAGCACTGCTGCGTGCTGCCGAGATCGGAATCATACCGTTAACCGCTGGATTAGGCTTGCTAAATGGCCGGGAAATCCGTGATTGTCCCGGGAATTTAGCGTGTTTTCCCGTGTCAAGTATTTAAGGTAAGAGCTATTTGTTTGCGTAGTATATATTTTACTAAGGGCCAACTCCGTTACCCTAGAACTGTCTCGGAAATGATAAGCCTGTATCTGGCAACCCTTGTCTAGAAGCTTACAATTTTACCACAAGAGTTCCATAATATGTATAACTAGCTGACCCGACGAACTTCGTACCGCCTTAGAATCAATAAATTGGAAAAAGTATGAGATTTTTTTCTTGAATTTTCCCATGTTTTAATAGTCATTCTGCTATGCGGGGTGGAGAAAAAACCAACAAATCAAAGATCATAAATATCGGACCAGTCGTTCTTGAGATAAATGGTGTAACTAACCCGACTTTGTTTTATTTATACAGGGTTATTGGTAAAACATTAACAACCTCTTAAGAGGTCATTGTACTCGTCATTATGAACAACTTTTGCTACGGGACCATACCTGAAATCGTGAAATAAATCTGCTGTTCCCTACATTTTGACGAGTTAAACGAGCGTAAATGTAGGGAACAGCTGATTTTTTTTCGCGATTTCAGGTTTGGTCATATAGTAAAAGTTGTTCATAATCATGAGTACAATGACCTCTTAAGAGGTTGTTAATGTTTTACCAATAACCCTGTATAGAAGATATAAATTATGGAAGTACATATCCCAAGTAACATTTAATTCGGGCCTAGGTTGTAAAAAATGCCTTTAGGTTTTATAATGGTCGTAAAAAGGTTAATGATTTGCTATCTGGTCATATTAAGTACTTGAGAATGATTAATAAGTTTTAAAACGAATTGTCTATTATTACAACCTTGGAGCCGATGAGAAGAGTTTAAATTAACGTTATTTTGACTTGTGTTTCAAAAGCATATAGTCCTAGGATCTTATAGTTGTCGTAGACTCCTGATTAAGTTCTGGAAAGGCTAGCATTATTCTAAAGTGAGATCTAAAGGTTTAATTTTTAACTTTGATATAACCATAAAGTTATGGAATGTTGAAATCGCTTATTAGTAATTTCTAAAACCTACTTTAAACTTTAAGGCTGTATTAGAGTTGTCTAGGTAAACATATTAGGACTGTGTGGTGAAAACCCAAACCAATAAGCTATTTTTATGAGCTGAAGGCATGCTTAAAGTCCTAAAAGAATATTTTAAAGCTTTAGAGGCATCCTCTAAAAATGTTAGTGGTGTCCGCGACTTCAAAGCATTACGTTGTCTTGCAAAATGAACCGACACAGAGTGTTATCAAAAAAACGGAGTGGAAGTTTCAGCACTCTTGTCGAACCGTCGAACGCACGTCCTCCTACAACCAAAACTTAAAAGCAAATAATTGTGCGTAGAGGTTTTTTTCGCGACTCGCAAGTCTTGAAGGACTCCTGGAGATAAACTTAAAGCTGCGAAAACAGCCTTGTCGTTTTAAGTAGCTCCGCGAGATTACCTTTAGCTCTTATTTTCGTAAACAATAAGAGCTTTTAGCTGTTACAGTTCTGAAAAGGTTAATTGTAATGCTTTCTAGTAATTTCCTAACGCCAGCAATTTTCTTCACTGAAATAAAAAAAAATCAAAACAAAAAGCAATATTTTAAGTCAATAAGGCATAATTAAGTAACGTGTGCTATGTGATTTAAAACATATGTTTTTTATATGAATAGAAGTTTTATTTTTAACGCAACTTACTACCAACCACCTAATTTTATAATTTTTATTTCATTAAAATATCTTCTAAATTTTTTACTTTCGGAAGGCCCGTCTCGTATACAGCACTATTATCCTAAAGTGTCACGATAAAGTGCCAGTCGCACTATTTTTTTGATTTTCCCTGACTTCAGCAAGCTATTTATTACTTTTTATGATTGTAAGACTTACATCTAGCCATTTTGAAACTTGGTATAATGACAGGGAATGGCGCCATTGTAAATAAGTATTTAAATCCACGATTGGTGTTTCTGTGTAGAAAAAAATCTTACACAGAATCATTTTAAAACCTGAGAGACCTGGAAAGGCATTTATTCATGTCCATCAAAAAGGTTTTAAGTTGTCATTGAGTTACATCCATTACTAGTTTAGAACTTAAAAGCTGCCTTACAAGGTTATATTAACGTTAAATTAAGGTTGTGAAGGTTATATTTGGGTTCTGTGTAAGTAGTTCGAAAGGTTCTGGATTTGAGCTTTAGGTTTTGCTGTAGCTCCCAGAAAGGTTCTAAAACGTGGGCCCTTTTTGCACTCAGGAGGTTATTATAAGGTTAATATAACGTTATTAAGTCTATTAAGACTTACGAGCAGATGTCCATACAAAGGTTCTAGAACCTTTTCAAAACCTTTCTAAAACCTAAAATGTTACTTGGGATTTTAACAGTGACGACGGTGAGCACTAAGGAAGAATTTTAGAAAATTTATCTCCTAAAGGGGGGTTAAAAAGGGAATGAAAGTTTGTGTGGGAATCCCATTGGACACATGGCTCGTAAGTCGTAACACCATAATTTCGAGGAAAAAGAATGTCTAGCCTACAAGTTAAAATGGTTTGTAGTAGCAGGGTACAAAACAATCTCCTGATAAAAAGCCAAATTAAACATCATTTAACGTAATCGATTAGAGGCACGCTATTATTTGACAAAGAATTTCAATAGAAAATGTTTGTACTAAAGCATGTTGTTTCGATCGATCGGTGTCGCGTGTGCTCGGGCCCTAGTAAGCAAACTAATGAGGCTATGAATAGCCTGGGAATTAAATTGTTGAGCAGTACTCCAATTGCGTAACACACTTTCAAATCACATACCGAAAGATTTTAAAGGAAATTCCTAATCCAATATTTCATATGTTTGAAAAATTTGTCTGCTTGACTTTCCGTTGAAACGTCAAAATGAAAGGCATTGCCATTGCAAGTGTGTTACGCAATTATCCTGCAGTTTGGAAAAGAATCACAGGAATAAGGCTTTTGAACGAAAACTTAGCAACAAAGAAGATTATTAATAACTAGCTTCCGCCCGCGGCTTCGATAAAAACTATCCTATGTCCTTCCCCGGGATGCAATCTATCTCTCTGCCAAATTTTATCGAAATCTGATCAGTGGTTTAGGCGTGAAAAGGTAACACAGACAGACAGTTACTTTCGAATTTATAATATTAGTATGGAAATATGGATATAACATTCTAGGTAGGACACGCCGGTATCTTCACGATGTTTTCCTTCACCGTTTTGAGAGTTGTGCAAGTGATGAAATTATTAATTAACACAAAGTAAAGCTTGGGTTCGAACCCACGACCTAAGGCTCCAACAGACAGGCGCGACACGCGATATAATCGCGCGCGACACTAAGGCACCGATCGTTGCGCGACTTGCGGTGCCTTTATGTCGCGCGCGATTTTATCGCGTGTCTCGCCTGTTTGAAGGAGCCTTAAGCCGAGGTCGTTACCACTCTTCAAGACATGCGACATCTACCAACCCGTACTGGGCTCGCGTGGTAGATTACAGCCCACTCCCTCTCGAAGAGAGGAGACCTGTGTCCCAGCAGTGGTAACATAGGTTTATTATGCTGATCATAGTATGACATTGAAAAATTGTCTATAAACGAATAAATTCATAATCTTTATCTGTCTGTGTTATGTGTTACCTACACTGTTTTTGTTCAATTTTATGTCAGGGTTCCAGTGTTAATTAATTTTATTAGAGTCATCTTTATTATGCAGCTAATGGCTAGGTGTCAAGGTTTTCTCCGGTATTAGTTTTACATAAACCATAGTTTATCTACCATCTAGAAGTATAAAGAGGTATCTATATGCAGGGTTAAATTAAATTATCTAGCAAAACTCCGCAGTCGTGATAAGCATGATAAGAAAACATGTTTTTTTGGGGTGACCATACCCTGACGCATCACATCGCCTGCCCGCTTTAAGCCTCCTACAAACAGGCGCGACACGCGATATAATCGCGCGCGACACAAAGGCACCGCGCGCGATTTTATTGCGAGTCGTGCCTGTTTGAAGGAGACTTTATTACTTCGTTTTCGCTTAGCGTTCTTTCTGACGTTTTTTCTTTTTGTTCGGCTCATTAGCGTGATGTTAAATAGAATACTTATAGCCTTCCTTAACAATTGATTTATCAAAAATGCAAAGCCTTTTTTAAAAATCCTACCGATAAGTAGTTCCAGAGATTAGCGCGTTCAAATAAACAAAAAAAAACAAACTCTTCAGTTTTATTATGAGTATATAGATGGGCTGGAAACTGAAAGAAGTTGACAGCTACCTTAACCATCGTCGTAACATGATAAGTATAATAAGTTAAATAAGATAAATAAAATAAATAAAGTATAATAATTTTCATTGACTTAACTCTGCAGACACGGTTAAGAAATAGGCAATTTTCATCCCTTTTACCAAAGTGAACGAATATCAACCCTGTTTATCACACAATAAGGACCTTAACAAAAACACCTGATGTCGGCAATTTAAACAATCGGACATTATGCCTTTTGAAGTTAGACATCATCAAACCTGATGTAAAAAAAAGCAAAAAAAAAAAAGATCAGACGTATCGAATCGAGACCTTGAGTATAAACAAAACACAATATCGAATGCCATTGAATCAATCTTACACAATATGCAAACCTTTGCCGCAAATGAAAACGGATTTAAATAAGTATAGCCTGTAGGTACGACTAATATGACACATACTTACAATTGATCATATGTAACAGAGTAGGCCTACTTACTTACAGGAAATGTGAAATACTGACGTCACAAAGGACCAAAACAACGAAAAAAAAAACAAGTTCAGCAAACGCAGGTATCCTTCTTAACTCATTTCCTTCTTTATAACGATCGCCTTCGTAACGCAAAAAGGCTCACAATAAAGGTCCTTTTGAATCCTTTCTGCCTTCTGAAGTACCAGGCTGTTAGAACGCGTAGGAGGTGCGTCGTGACTTACTTGTCGGTCGTGCATATAGATAGGTATACCAAGCTCTACATAAGGCTAAATAAAATACATGACGTAATTTTCAATGCTGTGTGCGGTACGCGGACCGGTTGTGCAAGTGTGCAACGGCTCAGCGAAGCGGCTGCTGAAACCTCTGCGAATTCGTGCGCTCCTGGTACCGACAAATGCGTAAAGCAGGGGGCGATGGCAAGCAAAAATGAAGCGTGATTTCATACTTTTATCGTTTTAGCAACATTAGTCATAGTGTTATGTCCACGTGTTAATAAGATAATAATGTAAGTAATGTGCGAGGTGTTACAGTGTAATAACACACGTTCTTCAACTACATTCCCTCATAAGTGCCAATTATTTTTGAAATTATCATGCCTGGCGGATTTGTCATCTTATTTTATCAGACAGACTGACAGAAGGAGGCCTGTTCTAAATTTCCCGACCACGCAACTTCCACGCACCACGCACTTCAAAATTGCATCATAAATGATTAGCTGAACACCTCATATTTCTATTTTTGTGTGGAGTCAATTTATCAGAGTCAGAGGTGCATTTTAAATCAATAAATTACTTGCCATCAATGTCAAAACAACTTAATCACAATTTGTTTTATGATTTAGGACCAAATGATGTGTTTGGTGATGTCAGACGTTGTCTTTTTATGATACCTACTTACCCAAAGGAAACTACTACCCCTGGCGCAGTCAGCGGATCGTTAGAAACATTGAAAGTAAATACACAAAAAATCCTGGGTTCGGGAAGGTAAATTGAAACCACATGTAACTAAAAGAAAAGATGGATGGATTGTGTGAGGGATTTTATGAAAGAAAAAGAAGTGAATGATAAAGTGATGGATGACAGGAGGGAATTGAAGACGAAAACATGTTGCGCCGAGGCAAAGTAACATGGGGCAATGGCAGGAAGACGATGGGAACGAATATAGAAACGTACGTGAGGTCCATGCAAACGATAGGTTAACGCCTGTAGGTTAACGCCAGAAAAAGAGGACTTGTTAGAAACTCATATAGGTACCAAAATATACTTTCTGCTTCTAATTCTCTGTTCTATGAATTATGAATCCTAAAACAGCTGTATCATTATCATCATCTTTCTAGCCTTTTCCTAACTACATAAGTTGGAGTCGGCCTCCAGTCTACCTGGATGTAGCTGAATACCCGTATTTTTCATGCAGCAACTGCCTGTCTGAACTCCACATTCCAGTTATTGGATAACACTATACCCGTTAGCAAGACTGGTTGACTTTCGACCTACTGACAACCGTAATCAATGTCAAAGATCTACGAATGACCACCATATAAAAAAACTAGCAGCGCCCCGCGGTTTCATAAGTGTCGACCCCGTTCGAAAGACACATGGCGCCATCTATTATCATAATAGCGTTATTGTTGTTTTCCTCGGGAACAGCACTTTTTTTCGGGATGAAAGGTACTTACCCTATGTCCGTTTTTGTACACCTGACAACGTATACGCAAAATTTTAGGATAATCGGTTCAGTGGTTTAGGCGTGAAAAGGTAACAAACAAACAAACTTACTTTCGCATTTATAATAATTAGTTAGGATTCCGCGACCCAGCTAATCTTTTAACCGTTTACGTGTCTTTGAGTGAAGAGTTAACGATCAATGAACTAAGTGGTGTTATGAAACCATGATTACAGGTATGCTAAGAGTTGTTTGCTGTTGACGTCAATTGCATGTCAATTGTAATGGGATGATTGTATCAGATTAAGTTCTATTTAAGCGTTACATACAAATGGAACAAGATTATTATAGTTATATTTAGATTTTGTATGTGGCATGACGACGAGAGAAGAAGAATACAATTTTAAGAACAGTTCCATACTCGATTACGATAAGCAAGACTGAACTATGGATACAAATAAAAGTAAGAGAAGTTCACTTATGATACAGAGGTTTGGATAGAGAAAGAAAGATGTGTGAAAATGCGTTTATAGCCATTACAGCAAAAAAATACACCTTAAAACTATAAAAACAGAAAACAAAGATTATAATGCCAAAAGGGTTTCAGCTCAGCATAATGTCAGATGACAACCCAAGGTGTACCTTGACCTTGGTTTACAAGGACTACCTGACGCTGATTTTCAACAGCAACCCCATACGCTAGAATAACAAACACATAAGGAAAGCGTGTCTATAATAAACTAAGAAGAAAGAGAATGGGGATGACTTTGCCCAGAAGTGAGAGATAACATTGGCTAACAAAAAACTTTTGTTCTTAAAAAAGATCTACGACAAAACGATTATAATCAAGTCTTTTTAAGCCAATCTGTTGGTGTGCCAAGCATCTATCAATAAGGTTCGGTCCATATCGATCGCCTACTAGTTACTAGATTAGGTACAAAATTAGCATCGTTGCTATGCTACTTCAAAACGTAATCGAACTGACAAACAAAAATCGAATGTTACGGCAAGTTATTGCAAAATTCTAACAATTCACAATACAATACTGTGTTCAAGGTTACGTACGAATGGTGATGTGACCATGAATCTAATGCCTTTAACATTATAGGTATTTGTTAATGTAATACTAGGGAAATTCTCCTTGATTTTACACAAGCACGGACTGGACTACCACAAACTCAGTTCTTTTAGAATATTACAAGGGATTTTACAACAGTTAACATGAGACTTGAACGGACATTAGGCACCTCAGTAGAGGTAGCAACTAGAAACGAGTTGGCGATAAAAGCAAAGAATGTTCTGCCCCCCAAGAAAGCGTTCAAATGGTAAAAACGGGAGCCTATTACTAAGACTTCGCTGTCTGTCCGTCCGTTTCTCTGTCACCAGGCTGTATCTCAAAAACCGCGATAGCTAGACAGTTGAAATTTTCACAAATTATGTATTTCTGTTGCCGCTATAACAACAAATACTAAAAACAAAATAAAATAAGTATTTAAGGGGGGGCTCCCATACAACATACGTGCTTTTTCCGGCGTTTTTGCCTCGTGGAACGGAACCCTTTGTGTGCGAGTCCGACTCGCACTTGTTTTATTTGATAGCTCTAGTCGCTGCGAGAAACCAGTGGAGAGAGAGTTCTCGCCGGCCAGTGTGAACAGTCGGCTATTAATATTTGCATCTCTTTCACTGACACAGGACCACCATCTATTGTACGTTTCTTGAGCGAGAAAATAGTCGTCAGCGGTGGGGCAGGTGCGTTAAAGCATACGTTTTTTTCTCGGGAAAGGCACAGACGAAGATGAACATTACTGCTTATCGAAAGATTAGCCCGAAACCAGAAACAAACAGACTGAACTAGTAAGAATGGAGGTCTTTGTCAAGGAGTGGGTCAGTAGAACCTGAAATGATAGTATTAATAATTTCATAGGGTGAGGAAAAAACTCCCTTAGTATTATTTTTATTCAAAACAAATAATACATTATTATGAAATAACGACATTGTTGCATCCGGTGAAATAATTATGTTCATTTGCAATTCACATAGCTGAAGCTGGTTCTGGAGTTTGTCTCATGTAATTTGCATCTACATACAAAGTTTTGATTCCACGTAAAGTATGTTTTAAACTAAGCTGGAAGCCTTTGGCAGCGTATAATATTTAATGTAATTATGCAAAACTTTGAAGGTACCACCCGCACTTACGTCACGGTTTTTTGTGACTTAAGTAGTCCGTTTTTATACAGAGAAGCGTGACTTAAGTGCGGGTTTAGATCACACGAGCTATAAAATAGAAAATATAATCAACTGGAAAAGTGGATCCTGAAAGTATTGAAAAACAAAATTAATGAGAAAATAGTACATAGTATACGTGTTACTTAAGTAGTCTAACTTAGAGTAAGAAAGCTATAGAGCATCGGGTAGCGTGGCCACACATGAGACAAAAAACTAACTTAACTAACATGAGCTACATAAGTAGCTGCCTTGAAAAAACTGGCACGCA
Organism: Mesoligia furuncula; assembly: GCA_916614155.1. NCBI lineage: Eukaryota > Metazoa > Arthropoda > Insecta > Lepidoptera > Noctuidae > Mesoligia > Mesoligia furuncula. The sequence goes on from OU744808.1 coordinate 23,986,632, forward strand.
CTGAGAGATGGAAATAGTATAGCTTTATCCTTTTCTGTTACTTATAATAACTCAATACTTTATCCCTTTCTTGTGGAAATGAAATGGAGCTTCCCGCCGTCTATACTTTTCTTTGTCTAAGTAGTCTAATTATTGCACGGCTTTACGCCATGCAATAATGTACTTTCAAATCACACGTATCGTAATCATATCGTATCGTATCGTTTTCTCATTAATTTTGTTTTTAAACACTTTCAGGATCCACTTTTCCAGTTGATTATATCTGTTTAATCGATTTAGAGTTAATGATTAAATTCTCAACTTAGTACTAAAGCAGTGGTCAGTGGTCACATTATTTATGGATGGTGTTTTGTGTACGTCAGAAAAGTCCTTCACGGCCTCAAAGACAAAACCTTGAAGGTACCACCCGCACTTAAGTCACGCTTTTCTGTGACTTAAATAGTAAATTTTTACACAGAAAAGCGACTTGAGCAGACTTAGCAGACTTAAGTGCGGGTTTAGATAACACGAGCTATAAAATAGTATACGATACGTGTTACTTAAGTAGTTTAATTATTGCACGGCTTTACGCCATGCAATAATGTACTTCTTAAATCACACGTATCTTAATGTACTATTTTCTAATTAATTTTGTTTTTCAACATTTTCAGGATCCACTTTTCCAGTTGATTATATCTGTTTAATTGATTTAGAGTTAATGATTAAATTCTAAACTTAGTGCTAAAGCAGTGGTCACATTATTTACGGAAGGTAAGTGTTTTGTGTACGTCAGAAAAGTCCTTCACGGTCTCAAAGACATTGGTACGAGTCTATCTCGTTATTCCCGTTTGCTGCACTTAGCCACATGGACAAAGGCTGTCATTACGAAGCGTAGCTTGCTTCTGTAATTTATATTATAAAAACTCTAAGTACTAAAAAAGAATACGAAAAAATTTAAAATAAGTAACATATGTCTCAATACTGGGTCGTGAAATTTTAATGCATGCCTACTAACCAGTGTTTTACATGTAATACCAGTAAGTAGATAAATACATATTAAAAATCTAGACTTGTTGATCCAGGATTAGGAGTGACCTATGAGTCAGGGAAGTTAATTTTTCAGCAGGCTTACAAACTACATCAATCTGCCCTTGATACAGCCATTTCATACAACTGTCAAAAAATGACAGTTGTGATTTGAACTTACGGACAATAATTAAAGTTGCTAGACATATGTATTACTAAGCAGTAATTTTTCGAGTTATATATTATACAATATTTTAGTATAAATGTTAACCATATTGGTTTCGTACTTTTTAAGAGATACCCTCACATCCAAACAGATAAAAAAAATTTATAGAAATTTAATCTGTTGGTTATCCTTTAACACTGTAACCATTTCTTTTGGAAATATTTTCAATGTACAGAAACGCCTCGTCTACAGACTTATTATAATTATGTATTAGATATACAGGGTTATTGGAAAAACACCAAAAACCTCTTAAGAACAACTTTTACTGAACAACTTTTACTATGGGACCAAATCTGAAATCGCGAAAAAAAAAATCAGCTGTTCCCTACATTTTGACGAGTTATACGAACATAAATGTAGGGAACAGCAGATTTTTTTTTTCTTGATTTCCGATTTGGTCCCATAGTAAAAGTTGTTCATAATGATGAGTACAATGGTATTTTTCAAATAACCCTGTAGAGAAGATAGGTATCCATATACATCTTTATGCTTAGATTAGCATGCCGATGATAATTTGCTCCTCTCGATCCATCGCGTGATGTTTGCTAATTAATCGTAACATGCTGCCATGATTTATGTCCTATTTGTATTTTTTAAGTGGCGAATATTTTTATATGCAAATAGCAAATTACTCTGACCAGAACGAAACTATTTCATCATCTATATTTATATAAAAATCAAAGTCCTGACTGACTGATATACAGGGTGTTTGGTGCATCGTTTGCCAAATGGAATTGGCCGAAAGAAGAGGTCATTTGCTATCTCTTAAGGCCCAGTAACTCATTTCTTGTTTCACTGGTTTTTTTAAAATGACTTTTTAATTTTTATTTGGAGAAATACAAGAACTCTGCATTTAATCTTAATTTTTTTTTAAAGTTATGAGTATAGCCTTCAAATTTTATTTTAATTCTTATGTTTACTCTTGTATGGTTCTATGAAATTAAAAATTTACTTGCTAATAACATCTAGTTCCTTTTTAATAACTCCTAAAGTTTTTGAAAAAAGGAAAAATACACTTAACACTCAACTTTAAATTGCTGTAAAAAAAAAACTAAAAGCCATCGGGATCTTCGAATTCTTTTAAAAGGTTCTCTAGTTTGTCCCCTTTCCAACGGTGTGCAATATACCAAAAAAATGTTTAATAACTTCAGTAATTCGCTAAATGTGTAAACGAGACACATCAGGCTGATATTCGATATTACGGTAAGAACACTAGTTTTCACATAAATAACATTCTTTGAGTAGGTGGAAAGTGTTATCTCACTCTTATGCAGTCTCTTATCTATTTCTAGGGTTCTAACTTTCCTCGAACTTGAAATAAAAAATAAACTTTTATTTAATAAGTACCTAATTATAAATTTTCTTCAAATTGTCCTCCACTATTGCGTACACACGCGCGACATCTTCGTCTTATCTCGACTGTAGTGGTGTGTAAACGTATTTCTGCTTTGATAGTAACGAAAGCCGCCTCAATGCGTTGGATTAAATCATCCCTAGTCTCAACTTCCGTAGAGTAAACAAGTTCTTTGGGCCATCCCCAGATGTAAAAATCTAACGGAGTCAGGTCTGGGGAACGGAGGCCCTTGGCCTCCGTTCCCGAGATACACTGCATAAGAGTGAGATAACACTATCCACCTACTCAAAGAATGTTATTTATGTGAAAACTAGTGTTCTTACCGTAATATCGAATATCAGCCTGATGTGTCTCGATTACACATTTAGCGAATTACTGAAGTTATTAAACATTTTTTTTGGTATATTGCACACCGTTGGAAAGGAGACAAACTAAAGAACCTTTTAAAAGAATTCGAAGATCCCGATCGCTTTTAGTTTTTTTTTACAGCAATTTAAAGTTGAGTGTTAGGTGTATTTTTTCTTTTTTCAAAAACTTTAGGAGTTATTAAAAAGGAACTAGATGTTATTAGCAAGTAAATTTTTAATTTCATAGAACCATACAAGAGTAAACATAAGAATTAAAATAAAATTTGAAGGCTATACTCATAACTTTAAAAAAAAATTAAGCTTAAATGCAGAGTTCTTGTATTTCTCCAAATAAAAATTAAAAAGTCATTTAAAAAAAACCAGTGAAACAAGGGATGAGTTACTGGGCCTTAAGAGATAGCAAATGACCTCTCCTTTCGGCCAATTCCATTTGGCAAACGATGCACCAAACACCCTGTATATCAACGCACAGCCAAAACTGCTGGTTCTGGAGACATGGAATTAATTTGAAGGGTGTGTTCTTTGTGAAGAATGAAATGAAATTAAATTTTCTTTCTTTCTTTGGTATCCACTACTACAGAGTTTTTCAAAATTCCACCTCTAAGAGGGTGAATAGGGGGAGGGTGCAATTTCACGCGGACGAAGTCGCGGGCATAAGCTAGTAATTTACAAGGCTACTTTGGCTTAGTTCGTTTGCACAGTGTAACAACAAACTAAAATGGCGTTTTTTATTATTTTCGTAAGTTTTATTGGATAGCCAAGTGATTGTTGATGCACCTTGAGAAAATTGACGGTCACTCATTGAGTAAGCGGCTATTATTTGTAAAATATAAACATTACATTTCTGAAAAACAAAATAAGAAAAACCGGCCAAGTGCGAGTCGGACTCGCACACGAAGGGTTCTGTACCACCGTACAATACTTAACATGACAAATTTGAAAAAAAGAACACGTTTCTTGTACAGGGACTTTACTTTTTAACTTTATCTTATGATTATTATTTGTTGTTATAGCGGCAATAGAAATACGCACTTTGTGAAAATTTCAACTGTCGACCGACCTATTACGGTTTATATGAAACAGCCCATAAAAAAAAAACATTGCTTGTATGGGGATTGGGGACCCACCCACTTTCATTTGTAACTTTATTTTATTTTTATTATTTGTTGTTATAGCGGCAATAGAAATACACAATGCGAAAATTTTAGCTGCCTACCTTTTACGTATCATGAGATACAGTCCGCTGACAGAGACGGACGGACAGCAGAGGTTTATAGCAATAGGGTTCCGTTAGCACCCTTTAGGTGCGGATCCCTAAAAATCACAGGAGTTAACATGAGTTTGATAATTGAATCTAACTATGCTAATTTAATTCTGTGATTTCTGTCTTCAATTAGGGAGGGAGACTGTGATTCATCTGTCTAGCCTTTTCCCACCTATGTTGGAGTCGGCTTCCAGTCTAACCGGATGCAGCTGAGTACCAGTATTTTACATGGAGCGACTGCCTATCTGACCTTACAACCCAGTTACTGGGTAATACGAAACCCATTGGTAAGACTGTTTGTCAGACTTTCGGGCTTCTGACGACCCGTAATCACGGGTGGTCAGAAGCTTGAAACTCTAATAACCAGTCTTACCAAGGGGTATAGTTTGTTTAACACCGTTAGGGACTCAATTTACAAAAATCCTTTCTTACTGCTCATCTTTCATTGTATTATAGAACTTTTGTACAAAAGGCTTTAAGGCTGCGCGTTGTCTGTCTGTGAAATGAATTTCAGATGTTTATTTTGTAGATCTCCAGCCGATGAGAGTCGTTTCTGACAACCCTTCAAATCCCATCGAGCACGCATGAGACATTTAAAAAAAGAATCTTTATTTAATTTCGTAAATCATGAAAATTTTAATTTCTTTTGACTGTACTTACTTGTCATAAAGAGCAAACTTACATAATGTGGATAAGACAAAGATTAAAACAGAAGACGATCCAGGAGGGGATCGAGGTGGGGGGGGGGGGGGGGGTGGAGGGAGGGTTCAGGGGATCAGACCGGAATAACTCGCTATTTTACATCTGAAAGCAACGACAATAACTGGTCCAAAATAACTGTGAAAGGGTGGCAAACGCTGAGTATGAATGAATACGTGTTTTAATAACTTTATTTGTTCCTAATCGTCACTCCAGTGAGTGTGGCCTTTTTTTTCTTGCGGATGGGAAATCATCAAATGATCCCTCCCGCTCTGGGTGGAGCGGAAGGGAGTGTCAGACTCTTACTGACTAAAACCCGTGTTCCTTCCTTAGCCCTTTATGTTCCGGGCCAGCGGTAACCCTTTCGGACAATCCCGCTGACCCGGCGGGCTGCGGCCCTAAGGGGCCCACCCTTCCTTGATGCTGACATCTCTTTGAGGCGCGCGCATTTGCAGGGCCAACACGGCCAGAGATCGCACAAGACAGGGAGGTTTGGATGAAAGAAGTGGAGGCCTTTGCTCAGCACTGGGACACAAAATAGGCTAACAAAATAAAAAAAAAATTGGGTCCGACTGACAGGTGCCAGGAGCCTCGGTGACCGGAAAATAGTGGTTGGGTTAAAGCTATTTCAATATCAATATCTACTCATAATAGAAATTTACCATCATTACATTTCGAGGGGCATTTTTGTGGTTATGGCTCCACAGGCACATCTCTGCCTTCGGGGATTATAGGCGTGATGTTATATGTAAAAAAAAAACAGTGCCGACAGAGGTGAAAACAAAACACAAACAGAATACTTTGCCATCACTCAGACATATCGGATATACATTAAAAAACCGAGCACATCCCGAGGACAGCCGAACACATCCGAAGCGGGTATTTTTTTAATCGTCTTATAAACAAAACACGCGCTGTGCTGTGTCGCTTACGGTAACAGTGGCGCGAGTTAAATGGTTTTTTCCCATCTCAAAAAATGTCCAACGCGCGTAAAGGTTTCACTTCAAAAATTCTATGAATACATTTCCAATTACTGTCACCGTAAATGTATTACAAACAAGAAAAACTGACCAAGTGCGAGTCGCACTCGCACACGAAGGGTTCCGTACTACAACGCAAAAACGCCGAAAAAAAACAGGTTTGTTGTATGGGAGCCCCCTTAAATATTTATTTTATTCTGTTTTTAGTAAATTTGTTGTTATAGCGGCAACAGAAATACGTCATCTGTGAAAATTTCAACTGTCTAGCTATCACGGTTCATGAGATACAGCCTGGTGACAGACAGACTGACAGACAGACGGACAGTGGAGTCTTAGTAATAGGGTCCCGTTTTTACCCTTTGGGTACGGAACCGTAAAAAGGTATAAGAGAAGGTAGCTAGAGCAATGTAGAGCACATATCAGGAACACGGCCCCGGACGGCCTGACCTAGATCTGGGGATAAAAGATGCAGTAGATATGTCCGACCTGTATATCTGTGCTATTCTGTACTCTCTCACCTTACAGGGTAAACAGGGCTACAGACTTTTGTAAGACAGGAACAGGTCTCTGAGATACGTAAGTCTTAAGCCGCGTTTTTTTGGTAAACAAAAGTAGTATAATATGTGTTTGTATTGCTTGTAAAATTGCATACATTACGATGTTTACAGCATCAGAAATTCACGTAAAACGTAAGTGTTGGAGGTAGTATAGTTACTATACAGGGTTATTGGTAAAACATTAACAACCTCCTAATGTAGGGAACAGCTGATATTTTTTTTCACGATTTCATGTTTGGTCCCATAGTAAAAGTTGTTCATAACGATGAGTACAGTGACCTCTTAAGAGATTGTTAATGTTTTACCAATTAACCTGTACATCTAAATGTTGTTCTATATCATGACATGAATGCAGTAAAAAAAACTATCTGTCCTTGTAGTTTTCTGTGAACAATTAAATCATAGGACACAGAATACATTATTATGTTAAGACCTTTATGATTAATGGGATTTTCGTTAACATTTGAGCTGTTGTCGTATGAAGAATTTTCCATTTTTGGGGTCATTGGAGACTTAAAAGGTCAACCTCAGACCCTTCTTCTACCTTCCATAATGTATCCATACTAATATTCGAAAGTCTATATGTTACCTTGTCACGCCTAAGCCACTGAACAGATTTCGATAAAATTTGGCAAGGAGATTGATGGCATTCTGGGGAGGCACAGGCTACTTCTGTCCCGGTAGCATGTTCCCGTGGGATAGTTTCCGACATCCAAGAGGGCGAAGTCACGGCAGAAGCTAGTATACTTATTTAATAAATATGTATTGAAAAGAGTAATTTAAAAAAAATCAAGCAGTTTAAAAATAAAGCCTCCACAGGTTACCACAAACCGCTACAGCACGATGCAGCAAAATATTTACAAACAACTGCAGAGCATAAACAAGGAACCGGTACAGCCCTCGTTTTACAAGGAAACAGCATCCGTATAGCCAACGAGCTCGGAGACCGTAGTACTAGTACCGAACCTCGACTAACTTATACAATAATTACTCGAGGAGCGGCCTTCAATTATTCACGGTTGTTGCTGAGTGGATTACATTTATTGTGCACTTTTAGAAGAATAAGGAAACTGAAGAAACATTCTTCGCAGCAGTAGGTATAAGCATTAAGTTACGGTATGGTGAGGGAGTGAAAATGTTGAGCAATTTGGAAACATTCCTTTTCCTCACAGCGGACGCATTTCATCTTTTTGAACTTTCATTTTCATTCTTAAAGTTGGGAATTTAAAGTCGGAAAAATAATAAGGTGCAAGTTACGGTGCACATTTTCATTCCTTAACAGCACATTTCAGCCTAAACGATACTATCTATCGCTTAACTTTGTGCTGATCTCGTATGTTGTTGCAAACTTGCGGCCTATACGACGACATGAAGTTCTAGATAGTCAGCAAGCGTACAAAAAGTTTGAGATGGAGCGATTACTGACATCACACGAGCCTACATCACAAAGCAAAGTCTGACGAGAAATCAGAATACAATAGTCAGGACCAGGGCCCGTACCGGACGGCGCGTACGTGTTCCACGCGCGCCTCAAAGAGATGTCAGCGTCGAGGAGGGGCCCCCTTAGGGCCGAAGCCTGCCGGGTCTGCGGGATTGTCCGAAAGGGTTACCGCTGGCCCTGAACATAAAGGGCTAAGGAAGGAACACGGGTGGGTTTTAGTCAGTAAGAGTCTGACACTCCCTTCCGCTCCACCCAGAGCGGGAGGACTCATTTGATGATTTCTCATCCGCAAAAAAAAAAAAAAAAGTCTGACGAGAAATCAGAATACAATGGTTGAGCGGTACGAGAAAGAGCTACGATACATGGGGCAATACGGTTGATACTGGAGACAGTAAACGTGAAACGCTAAATATCTAGCTGGAGGATTCATCATCATTGCCTTATCCCAATTTATTTGATGTCAGCGCATATCGTCGCTCGCATGACTAACAGTCAGGGTTAATGGATGAACACCAAAGGAAAGACCGTTCTAAGGATTTCAATAATATTTATATATTGGAAGGTTCTCATTTTTTAGCTGATTTGAGTTGGGACGGCGACATTTTTCTATTCGTGATTCTTTACATTTTGTTGCCTTTCAAAATGGTTATATTTTGAGATCCAAATAACAACATAGAGATACGACGGTTAGTGAAAAATGAAAAGATTCACGAATAGAGGAATGTAGTTGTCCTGGCTCAAATCAGCTAAAAAAAAAAACTGGCCAAGTGCGAGTCGGACTCGCACACGAAGGGTTCCGTACCACAAAGCAAAAACGCCGAAAAAAACATGTTTGTTGTATGGGAGCCCCACTTAAATATTTATTTTATTTTATTATTATTTATTATTAAAGTTAAAATACAACTGAGTATTTCGTGAATATTTCAAGTGCCTACCTGTTGTCATTTTTGATATCGAGCAAAAAAGGGCAAAAAAATCGCGTTTTTTGTATGGGAGCCCCCCTTAAATATTATTTTTATTTTGTTTTTAGTATTTGTTGTTATAGCGGCAACAGAAATACATAATTTGTGAAAATTTCAACTGTCTAGCTGTCGCGGTTCTTGAGATACAGCCTGGTGACAGACAGACGGACGGACAGACAGCGAAGTCTTAGTAATAGGGTCCCGTTTTTACCCTTTGGGTACGGAAACCTAAAAATGAGATAGGACTGTTAGTCATGCGAGCGACGATAAATCTTTCCGATTCATATCTCTCTATTAGTTGTCATCTCGGTATTCACCCCCTTTTCAGCCCCTTCTTTAGGCGCGTTGGGCATTTTTTGAGGTGGGGTTAAAACCATTGAACTCGCGCCACTGTTACCGTAAGCGACACCGCACGTGTTTTGTTTATAAGACGATTCAAAAAAATACACGCTTCGGATGTGTTCGGCTGTCCCCGGGATGTACTCAGTATTAATATATGTCGGAGACATCATTAGTACGGGAGCTGACTTGACAACGAGGCGGAAGCAGTGTGACGACAACGACTATTCGGAACGCCAGCGCCATCTGGTGGCGCTTGACAGAGTCTAGCATGAGTTCGTGGGGGGGTCGACGCTCGAAGACAGCTCGACAAGATCGATGTGGAGCCCTCTTGGACATTGGACATCGTACGAACAACATGTGCTCAGAAACTGTCCCGCGTTCCGTATCTGGTTGTGTCGTGTACCTACTGTTGCGCGCCACAATTAATGCCTGGTACATGGTGACAGTAGTTACCACTAGCGCCATCTAGTATCGAGTAGCGGAACTAGTAGTGAAGACCCTTCTAGAAATTTCGATGCAAGAACTTTCTAGAACATTCCCGAACTTTCGACATCTGGTCGATCGGGGCCTGTATGTACTCGAACATTCTAGATGTTTCTACAATGGAAGGTTCTAGAACTCTCTTTGGCGCTATATAAGGCCGAGACGCGCCACGACCGACACAGTTTGGATAAAGCGATCGAAGTGAAAGCATCGAAGCGATATTCAAGTGCGACTTAAGGCGATCAGTAGTGCAATTGTGTTTTGTAATTAGTGTGTTTGAGTTGTAATTAGTGTTGATTATTAAAGTGTCATTTTTTTGGTTATTAAATCGGCAGTTTTTATTGTCACGAACCCGAAGCTCGTAACAATTGGTGTCAGAAAAGGGGATTAAAAATCATGCCGGTTTTACCCAAAGACGACACGGAGGGTATCCGTACCCGGAGTCAACGCCAGCAGGAGACGGACCAGAGGCGATTTGGTGGAGCTACGCCACAGAGGTCGGAGGGCCAGCTACCGACCATGGAGGCCGGCCCGTCTGCAGCAGCTCCAGCATCAGCAGCACCAGATTTGGCTGCTCTGATGTTGATGCTGCAGGAGCAGGCTCGCCGGTTGGAGGAACAGCTCCAGCAGGGAAACGAGTAATAGCCAGGACTGCGGGGCGGGTGCTGGCTGATGTTCAAAGAGCCCCAAGGGTTTCGATCACACAAACCCATGACGGGAACAGCCTTATCATCAAGGGCGAGGTCAACGGAACGCCGTGTAAGCTGACCATAGACACTGGAGCTTCTCGCACGGTTGTCAGTTCCCAACTTGCTAGTCGGTCCCTTGGGGACTCCGCATACAACCGGGAACGCATTAATTTGGTAACAGCCACCGGTCAGCGCATACCCGTCCATGGAGAGAAGAAAATGGAACTGACGCTAGGGAACAGAATCTACCTGCATAATGTCATCGTGGCTGATATAATGGACGATTGCATCCTGGGCCTTGATTTTATGAGGAAGAATTGTTGCGAGATTGACGTCAAGCAAGGTGTTTTGAAATGTGGAGAAGAGGAACTTTTCATGGAAGGGGCGTTACCTGGGAATGTGTACAGCCTTAAGAAGATTGTTCTTCCGCCGAGATCGGAAACGATTGTGCCGGTTAGTCTTCCTCGGAATCCTGGGCAAACTCATCGTTGTGTACTCGTGGAAAGGGTAGACAATGACCTTCCATGGAAAGTGGCACGGACTTTGGTCAGAGCCACTGACATCTCAGGGGTACGTGTGCTGAACCTTTGTGATCAGGAACAGATAATAGAAAAAGGCACACTTGTTGGTACTTGCGAGGAAGTGGATTGGTTGCGTCGATGCCAACATCTATCTACTGGGACCCTCAGCAAGGATGCACAAACAAAAGTGACCACACTTTTAGAAGACTGCCGCAGCGCTTTGTCCCAAAATTAAATGGTCAAGGCGAAGAAGATGTTATTCAAGTTCGCCGATGTTTTCTCGTCAAACGAGGCTGACATCGGGAAGACTGGCATAGTTCAACACAAAATAAATACAGGAGAAGAATTGCCTATCCGTCAGCGGCCAAGGAGATTGCCGGTAGCACGTGAAAAAGAAGTGGAAACCATGATTGAGGGAATGGTGAAGGATGGTGTTATTGAACCTTCATCTAGTCCATGGTGTTCACCTGTAGTGCTGGTAAGAAAGAAGGACGGCAGCATGCGGTTTTGTGTTGACTATCGTCGTCTGAATGACGTTACAAAGAAGGACAGCTATCCTTTGCCAAGAATTGATGACACGCTGGACATGCTTACTGGAGTAAAGTGGTTTAGCACGCTGGACCTGAAAAGTGGCTACTGGCAAGTTGAAATTGATCCTAACGACAAGGAGAAAACTGCATTCTCGACAGGAAAGGGTCTGTGGCAATTTAAAGTTATGCCGTTTGGATTGTGCAATGCTCCGGCAACATTTGAGAGGTTGATGGAACTTGTACTTACCGGACTAATTGGCGATGCCTGCCTGGTCTACTTGGATGACATCATCATCGTAGGCCGCACGTTTGAAGAACATCTTCAAAACCTGGAACGCGTACTCATGAAGATCCAGAGTGCCAACCTCAAGTTAAGTCCGAAGAAGTGTTCACTATTCAAACGACAAGTTAGCTTTTTGGGATATGTAGTGTCTGAAGAAGGTATCCGCACGGATCCAGAGAAAATCGCCGCTGTCAAGGATTGGCCAATTCCAAAAGACAAGACGCAGGTCAGAGCATTTCTGGGTTTGTGCTCCTATTATCGGCGATTTGTCAAGAACTTTGCAGATATAGCCAAACCCCTGCATAAACTAACCGAGGAGAAGCGACATTTCTGCTGGGATGAAAGTTGCGACATCGCATTCCAGGAGCTAAAGGACCGTCTGTGCAAAACACCTATTTTAGGGTACCCTGATGCGGGCAAGGAATTTATAGTTGACACAGACGCAAGTGACATAGGACTTGGCGGTGTATTGTCTCAACGTAATGGTGATCAAGAGGTTGTGATAGCGTACTTCAGCAAATCATTGTCGAAACCTGAACGGAACTATTGTGTTACGAGACGGGAACTGCTTGCTGTGGTAAAGTCATTGCAGCACTTTAGCAAATATCTTCTGGGACAGAAATTCCACCTACGAACTGACCATGCTGCACTGAAATGGCTATTGCAGTTCAAAAATCCAGAAGGACAAGTTGCGAGATGGATTGAACTACTGCAGGAATACAACTTCGAGGTCGAACATCGCAGCGGGAAATCTCATGGCAACGCAGATGCATTGTCAAGAAGACCTTGTCCTGAAGACTGCAAGCATTGTACTAGGCAAGAAAGTAAAGAAGTCGTACCTGTGAGGATGCTCAAGACAGACCTCAGCAACGAGTGGAAGGAAAGCCTACAACTTGCACAGCAGGAAGATTCGGACATCAAGCCGATTCTGGAGTGGATGAAGGCCAGAGCTCCTAAACCCAGGTGGAGTGACGTCTCAGCAATGAGTTCGATCACAAAAAGCTATTGGGCGCAATGGGACAGCTTGGTGATTCAGGATGGAGTCCTGTGCCGTAAATGGGAAAACGCTCGGGGAAACAGCTGTCATTTGCAAATGGTTGTCCCTAAAGCTCAAGTACCGGATGTTCTACAGCTGTACCATAATGGTTGTTCAGGAGGCCATCTGGGAGTAAAACGGACTCTATTGAAGATACGAGAACGGTTTTACTGGGTCCACTGTCGGGACGATGTCGAGGACTGGTGTCGCAAATGTACAAGTTGTGCAGCTGTAAAGGGACCTCAGACTCGTAGTAGAGGTGCATTGAAATTGTACAATGTTGGTGCACCATGGGAGAGGATAGCCCTTGACGTTGCGGGGCCGTTTCCGGAAAGTGATAGTGGTAACAAGTATTTCATGGTTGTGATGGATTACTTCACTAAGTGGCCGGAAGTCTTTGCCATTCCAAACCAAGAAGCTTCAACAGTTGCAGATAAACTGGTTCATGAAGTCTTCTGCCGTTTTGGAGTACCCTTGGAGATTCACAGCGATCAGGGAAGGAATTTTGAGTCCCAAATATTTCAGGAAACTTGCCGAGTAATGGGTACTCATAAAACGAGGACAACTTCTTACCACCCACAATCGGATGGAATGGTGGAACGATTTAATCAGACACTGGAGAGGTACCTAGCCAAAGTTGTGGAAAATCGGCAACGAGATTGGGACAAGCACATACAACCGTTTTTGTTGTCATATCGAAGCGCTGTTCACGAAAGTACATCGGTGACACCAGCTTTCGCAAACTTTGGAAGAGAATTACGGCTGCCTGCAGACCTGATCACCGGAATACCACCGGATGCCCCACGCAGTATAACCGAGTATGCGAACGACTTGCGGAACAAAATGAATGACATTTATGAGCACGTCAGACAATCGGGCCAGCAAATGTCTGAAAAGATGAAAACCCGTTATGACCGTAAAATGAACAATAAAGGGTTCGACGAAGGTTCACTAGTGTGGTTGCACAATCCAGTCCGCAGCAAAGGGAAATCTCCTAAGCTTCAAGCTAAATGGGATGGACCGTACCGGATTGTGACAAAGATCAATGACGTAACCTACCGGATACAGAAAGGTGCAAGAGGTACTCCTAAGATCGTCCACGTGGATCGACTGGCGCGTTATTATGGGGCCGATAATGCTCGGGACGAGCATGTCTTAGGAGGGGGCAGTGTTGCGCGCCACAATTAATGCCTGGTACATGGTGACAGTAGTTACCACTAGCGCCATCTAGTATCGAGTAGCGGAACTAGTAGTGAAGACCCTTCTAGAAATTTCGATGCAAGAACTTTCTAGAACATTCCCGAACTTTCGACATCTGGTCGATCGGGGCCTGTATGTACTCGAACATTCTAGATGTTTCTACAATGGAAGGTTCTAGAACTCTCTTTGGCGCTATATAAGGCCGAGACGCGCCACGACCGACACAGTTTGGATAAAGCGATCGAAGTGAAAGCATCGAAGCGATATTCAAGTGCGACTTAAGGCGATCAGTAGTGCAATTGTGTTTTGTAATTAGTGTGTTTGAGTTGTAATTAGTGTTGATTATTAAAGTGTCATTTTTTTGGTTATTAAATCGGCAGTTTTTATTGTCACGAACCCGAAGCTCGTAACACTACGTAGTAGAGCTGTTTTGCATTAAAACAAAACAGTTATTATGTTATGAAAAACACATAGCATTGGTGAAGAAGCAGTCTAACAATTTTACCAATAAAAATGCAACAACAACAGAATATACATACCTTGGTCTAAGTTACCTGTGGGGATCTTTCAGTTTGGCAGCTGGTGACAGCACAGCTGTCACTTTAAAGTGTCACTCATAGAAGTCTTCAAAACTCAACAGCAAGCACATTGCTCCAATGCTATGTGTTTTTCATAACATAATAACTGTTTTGTTTTAATGCAAAACAGCTCTATTATGTTTCCTTCAAAACACATAGCATTGGTGAAGACCTGTTTGATATCTGCTGGTGAAAGAATACCCGAAGGATGTAGACGCTATTTGAATTATATATTAAATGAAATTAATGAATATTTCTGTGTGTATTCATTAAATTTTCAAACCAAACTAAGATTTTTGAATCTATTATTCTAGAAAATTAACAAATCTTCCATAAAATGCTATAGGTACATTATTAACAAATGTATTTGCCTTAGATAGTGAACATGAAATATAAGGCTATAATGATAATTTAAAATCAATGAGATTTAAACTGAATTATAATAATAATCTCATTACTAAAGGATAATTGGATCACTCATTTCCTTAATTAATCAAAAGTACAAATATTTCTGAATCTCCAACTTTATGAAAATGTGGGAAAACAAACTCAATGTCTTAGATAATAAAGTTAAAATTCCATTGAAACTGAAATTTATTTAGGACCTTTTATATTACTATGGTTAATAGATTAAACCTCGCATGTAAATGAACTACAAGTCTCTTCATTTATCAATTAAATTGACTCAAAATATGAATCAACATATTTAAATAGTTTCAATGGGAATTAAAAATTCTCATAATTATGATAAACCCTCATCCCCCTTCACAGAGAGGAGACCTTCGTCCCATCAGTGGGAACATTACAGGCCGATCATTCTAAATAGGTGCTCTTGAGAGATAGCCCTCTCCTTTACTACTTTACAGAAGTAAACATTCTGTAAGCCTAGTGGCTCTTTCAGTTTAATTGTATCTGATGAACTAATCACCAGTCAGCCTTCCGAAGGCTACCACAGACCTCTTCTTCCGACTTCCTGGAGGCTCCTCTGTCTTAGTTTATTTAAAAATCTTTTGAGTAATCATAGACACACCTGTTATTGTAAACCAAAATCAACAATGATTATGGTAGCTTTTAGGTAAACTCTTTGATTGTGTCTTTGACCCAACCCTGGGGCGCACTGTTATTACTTACCCTACTTTTAACATCTCTTGCATTGTGACAATTTGTGTTGTTATGTATTGTACTCATGTTTGAGCAAATAAATGATTATCTTATTCAACATTTAAAAGTTGTGAGATAACTTACAATATTAGGGTATGTAAATCTCTACTCATCAAGGGGTAATCAGTGGTTTAGCTAAGAATAATAATTTTTGGACTTTCTAAATGGACAAAAAACTGTCTAGATGTCATGCAATCTACACTATGACATGCACCTCTGAATACAAGCTTTATAAATAATTACCTATTGTGTATTTCCACTATATTTTAACAAGTTCCTTGCTACTCTACCGACCACTGCCCCTTCCAACCTGACTGCTCTCCCCCCCCCCCCAAACTTTCCAAGCTAGGAGTTGAGTTGCAGCTTGTCAGGTCTAAGAGGTTCTTACTTAGATCTTGTATAGGTACTGGCTTTCTGAGACCTCCCGTCTCCAAATACGGGAGCCAGGCACACTGGGGCCAGTATGGGGCGATTTACACATAATACGTCCCTGCCCCATTTCCGAGTTCAGATGACTGAGCACTCGGTTTAAATTGGGTGAAGAGAAACACCCAGGTACTCAATGTTGTCACTTCTTAACTGAAGGCATCGCAGAAGTTTGCCAAGCCATCATTTGAGTCCCCTGTGATGTACTGTCGCACAGCGGCCGACTTATCTGACGCGAAAAGGTCTACATCGGGGACGCCCCACTTTCAAACATGGCCTCCGAGGCCTGGGGCCTGGAGCAACAGGAGCCAATCCGGCTGGTCTGTTCCTAGATAAGCGGTCGGCTAAGCCGTTATAACACACTTTTAACCTCCCCGGGAGGTAAACCGCTGACAGAGTGATTCTAGTGTTCAGCTAATCTGCTAACTTCGTCAATTTGTACGTTAGGTTCAGGATTACTAGAGATGTATGTATTCTTGTTCATGTTCCTAAGTTTGCGACAAATGGTCTGTTGTCGGATTGAGCTAGAATATGTGCACTCTGAAGACTGGCTCTTTGGCTGATTGTTACTGCGTATATGGCAAACATCTCTCAACTTAGAGTGCCATTTTTTCTGGTTTGGTCAAGTTCCTGGCAAGAGTAGGATAGAACTGAATATTCTTTATTATGTACACCATACGAACTACAGATATAAGTGTAGAATATTTTACATAGGGTGACACATAGGGCGGGCTTATCACTAAAAGCGATATTTTAAAATAGCCCTCTCATGTGGGCTCCTTACCCTTCCACCACAGCATGTGTGGACAGGAAGTGGGTTACCCGTATATATAAAGGAACTGAGCTGTGGTCTATCAATAGCCTCTGGCCACCACATTAACTCTTAGCAAACCAGAGGAGCAACCTTTTTCATTTGTCTTGGTCTGCTCCTATCACATATATATATATATTTTTTTTTTTTTTTGACGACAATTATTCCCTTACAAGGATAGCAAAATTTGGGTGTTGATAAGCTTTGAAATTGTCTCAGAGAACAAAATCTCTTTATTAGAAGCTTTGATATTTTCTATTATCTTTGATATTATCTTCCTTTCTACTTAGCCTGCAGGCAGGGCCTTGTGATTAGGCCTACATATTCTAACTCCTGATTGAGATTTAGAATTGACTTTGGAAATTCATTTGTCACCCAAGCTTTGTTAAGTCCCACAGTCTCCAAGACAGCTTTTGCTAGTGGGCCAGCAAAAAATTATCTAAACTCATCATCATCTGCCTAGCCTTTTCCCAACCATGCTGGGGTCGGCTTCCAGTCCAACCAGATGCAGCTGAACACCAGTACTTTACATGGAGCGACTGCCTATCTGACCTCCACAACCCAATTACTGGATAATACAATATGATAAAATTATCTAAACTGAATAAACAAAATATTGCAATTTACATTATTACATGCAAATACTACAGGCTTGCAAATTCTCTGCCACTTAGTTGGCTAATGCTGCAATTGTCCAGAGAACTGAAGAAAAGCCAAATGGGTGTGCTGTCAATTCCCATATTTTCTTGCTTCTAAAAGACTCTCTGGAGTTGTTTGTGTAATCAGCATAAACAGCTACCCTTCATTAATAAATAATTACTTTCGTTTAACTTTTTAGTAATACCGGAGTGTAAACAATAGGTTTTGATTATAATATCATAATCTTAGAAAAATCCATATAGATTAATATGATTAGTTTAATAGAAATTTGCATTAATTATTTTAACTAAAGATACAATATCTCAAAATAGAATTGTTTTGAATATAAATCTTTTCCAGATTTGACTTCCTGTTATGATTTCCCAAGCTTTTAATGGTTCTTTAGACAGTCTGAATCTTGTCTCTAGTATGAATCTTGGCCTAGTTATATTTGGTAAGATCCTCATTTATCATGATTTTAAAATAAAATAACTATTTTCTTATATTAAACAGCTTAAAATTGGGCACTGCATGTATTTGCTCCACTGCAAATATAATAAATATCTATATGATAGAGGCCACTCTGATGAATGCCAAGAAGATCCTAATGGCCCTGATCCTGACCATAACTATAAGATTTCCTTAATTATTACACAACACAGAAAAAATGTACAGTATAGCATAATAAATTATAACATTGTTTAAATATTTAACATTTCATAATAGTTATAAAACTTATGTAATTTTTAATTATTCATCTTAATGTTCTAATTGCAAATTAGACTTAGAGGTGCTGAACTTCTTTAATTTAAGTAAGAACTGCATACCACATGAGAGCAATGAACTATTGTAATTACATTCCTGGATAGGAGTGTTCCGACTACTTCCAAAAGCGACTGTAGGGTACAATGCTAGTGGGTAGGTTGCTGCTCAATTAACAAGTGTCTGTAGACATATTTTAGCAGCTAGCTCCTTTTGCTCTAGACCCACATTAGAGATCCCAGCCACACCTCCCTCCGCGGGGGCTAAATAGTCTTTAGTTTTATTTAGTGGCATAAGTACTCACTCTACTTCTAATTCAGGGTGTGAAACACATGGGATAGATGAGCATACATGTAAGGTTTACAAAATGGTTTGCTTTTCATGATGGCATGTCACAGAACAGAACCTGCTTGAGTAATTTTAGCTCCTCAAGACATTCAGTATTTGCTTTAGGAATTACTACTTTATCATCATATTTTTACACTGAAATCCCTTTCCATAAGTTATAATATACTTTAAACACGAAAGGGTTGTTTTTTAAAACAATACTGCACTTCTGTCTGAAGTACTTATATACTAGCAATAAACAGATTAGAAATTTGTTGATAGTATTTTTGAGTAAGGTTAGTGATATAATGTGCAATAACAGTTATTCAGCACTTACTTGGCTTATTGGCTACTCATTCAAATAAAAATGCGTAGATCCGACTTACAGGAAATCGTTTCGATCTCTTTGCCCTGTAGATCGGTGGTGGGAAAAGGGGTGCCTCAATCCTCCGAGGATGAGGAGAGTTTTTCCCCACTATTGCGCTTAGGTGAATCGTAGCGCTCAGGGTCGCTAAACACGGTTCCTTAAAGTAACCGGTGAGCACGTATCTATTATGAATTTCCGATCTCCCTTTCATCATTTCGTTGACTAACGATCAGCGCAACACTATATATCACTTACCACAATCACTATTATTTACTTTCTATAAAGTTTTACTTGAAACTTTACAAATTTTCTATGAAAATTAACGAGAGAAAAATTTTTCCGTACGTTGGCGGTAAAATTTTTAGACGCTATGAGTGACACTTTAAAGTGACAGCTGTGCTGTCACCAGCTGCCAAACTGAAAGATCCCCACAGGTAACTTAGACCAAGGTATGTATATTCTGTTGTTGTTGCATTTTTATTGGTAAAATTGTTAGACTGCTTCTTCACCAATGCTATGTGTTTTGAAGGAAACATAATGTGTAATTTGCTAGCGTGATTAAATTGTTTGTGAAATTATAATCTCATTTGAACTGCAAACCGTTTTTCTATTGCGCATAATCCAACACTTACCCACAGTAGCCCACACATAGTTCAAATATGGCTGATAATAACGAGACACACTATACTTTCTCCGACATCAGAACTGGGATTCGTGTTGGTTCATGCGCAAAATCAGATCGCTTAAAGTTAAAGTGACCGTTGCCATTTGATAAACAAAGTGCAAATAAACGTTCGCATGCGCTTATTAAATAATCATGTGGATCTGTCCAAGTTCGACCCAGACAAACCAGATACGGATGTGCGATCATAGTACATGTTGTTTCGAAGCATAGGCTGTATGCAGAAATATCTTTGCACAGTGACGCGCCAGTTGCGCCCTACCGCCACGTTTAAAAACAAAAAAAAAAGCGTGTCTGTAACCGGCGTTCGAATCCGTCGTATCCTGTTTTCGTATTAAGAACACACGGTAGGACGCGTCGTGTGCAAACGTAACAGCACACAGTACGATAGCTGATTTGTGTTTTGCAGAAAATTCACTGCAAGGAGGTCAACTTGTTGTGTGTGGCCGTCATTAAGGCGCACAAAGGGAGCAAAAGACGTAGCGTGGAGCTACCAGTGACATGGAGTAACTTGAGGAATCGAGCCAAGCAGCCTGCAGCCGTCGGTGAAGCCCTTCGTGTGCTGCAAGTGAGGGAATCCAGGACAAGTCGCGACATGTCATGGGCCGCGACCCGGTGCACGAGCAGTGGCAGCCAGGCAGATGGTGGAGGTGGACCGCGTGCTGCAAGCAGCAGTGGCGAGTGGACGTTTGCGTCGTACAGCTACTCTCAGGCACGTTAGAAAATAAAGGTGAGCTGTATTGTTTTGTTTACGATTCTGGTGCTGAATGCTCGTGAGTAAAAGCGAGTTGTGTAGCTAAATTAAGTGGCAAACGAGTTAATAACGTTGTTGCATTGACTAGTATTGGTCAAACGCGTGTATTCAGCACAGAACAAATCATATGTAGCGTTGCGATTAGCGAGCAACAACTTGAGATTTTATTACGTGTTCTACCCGAAATTTACTTGCAAAGTAATATTATGACAGGACAAAGGCAGCTATAACAAAACTTTGGGTAGGCTATTTTGTGTTATTAGAAAACGAAGAATGAAATCAGATTATAAGACTAAGTTAGATCGGAAGTTCAGAGGTCCACTTAAGTTAGTTGATGTTTTGGATTGGGGATCACCTCCCCATACGTTAAACGCTTTAAATTCTAACCGTAGTTACAAGTATGCTCACTCAAAGATGCCTCTAAGTAGTGTTCCTAACGAGTTAAACGTAGAAGACGGTGACGAGAGTTCACCGAGTAGTTAGAGCACATACCATGGCCAGGTCGCACTGTACGCACTTCTGTAGTCGTAACTGCAACTCACTTGTGAGTTGTTCAGGGAGCGATGGGCAGCTGGTAGTGCAGCGGGGATCAGGGTCTCAAAGGAGACTATTGTTGTGTTGGTCTTGTAATGACCTGGGAGTCGTAGACTCTGTGAAGTGATGTGTGTTGGTCGTATCACTTGAGGTGATGACGATATGGGTGGCATGAGTGTCACTAGCTCCTGCGGCAGCAGGGCCATGAGCGTTGTATGTGATCTAAGTTGATATAGTTCCTGACCAATTATTACTAAGGCTTAAAGGAATCTTTTGTTGGCGATGATTGCTATTGTTTTAACTAAATTTTTGTTAAGTAATCGTTTCGATAACAATGTGGTCAGAATTGGCCGAGTGGAACATGCACTGCTGTTGGTTTTTTTTGTGGTTACAGGTTGACGCATGGCGACGTGTGCGGGCGGGGTGGCGGTGTCGGACGGCGCTGCACTCTGGATCTCCTGTGCGAGTGGTCGCTGATCAAGGACGGTGCTTTCCGTACAAGAAGCTTCGCGACTTTTGCCAAGGAGGCGGTGACATCGAGTGGATTGTCTACTGAATCTGGTGAGCCGTTTTCATTTTGTTTTGACTCGCGTACTGAATGTTTCTCTGGTAAACAACAGCAAAAATGGTTACATTGTTAGGTAAAGCCCAGTCTAGTTTACAATGCAATTTTTGAATACGCTCACGTTAGGTTAAGAATGATGCCAGTAGGTCAAGTACCAGTCGAAGTAGATGGTGATCACAGTGATGATGAGCAATGAGCAAACCTAAGTAGTGGGAGCCACGCGAGTAGGGGTTCTCTAACGGCCGTAGTAAAGTTGTGTGTAGTCACAGGGTGATGCATACGAATCAATGCGCTGGATGTGTGAGAGCAATGCGATTGCTGGTCGGCCGGAGAGCCGTGACGTTAGAGTGGTTTACTCGTGTGTGGGTTTCCAGGTGTCTAAGGCTCTTGTTGTGTAAAAAGATTATTGTTGTAATGTGGATAACGATGGTACATGGCTCTGGCTGATGTTAGTTTGGGTTAGTGGGTCGTCTTAGGGGCGTACTTACAAACACGCTCTATGACCGTGTTCGGAAGATGCCCGAGCGCCAAGTACCAATTGAGATTGTAGACGAAATGGATGATGAGTTGGCATCACTTTAGTTTGTGTACTCAGGTTCTCGGTTCATTGGGTCAGAGACCGTACCAGAGTATCGTGGGTACGTGGTATACGCGGTAGCTCTGGGTAGTATGGTCGAGTCTAGCGTTGTAGTGTAGCCAAGATCGTAGAGTCAAGGACGACTCGGCATTCCTGCGGGAAGTGCGTATGTGACAAATGTGTGGGACCGTGAATGGGATACCTGAGGCTTTATTTTCTTTGACTAACGTAGTGTGAAAACGTTGTACTTGGTCTCGGTAATCTCGAAACTAGATAGTTCAAATTCTTAGATTAGCCTAATTTTTGGTTTCTAATTTGAATGCTTATTGCAAATTGATTGTAAAATAAAACAGATTTTATAGAGTCGAGTCCCTTTTAATTTTGGTCCATCAGTCTTCATATGGGAGGTTGCGAAAAATGCCAGAAAATCAGAGTATTACTAACTAATTTGAGGAAAGCCAAGTAAAAGTCTTGTTGATGAAACGGAGTAGAGATTCAAGTCGCGTGATAGTGGTGAATCTTAGGTCGGCTGGTCGGGACCGTACCAGTAGTCATTTCGTAGCCGTAGTCCGTTAGAAGTCGGTATCTGCTTTTAGTAGTCCGTGGATACGCGGTGCGCGGGTGTCTCTGGCGGAGGTCGGGTCTTGTAGAGACCATAGAGTCCGTGGGACTCGGAATTCAGAGGAATTCATAGAAACAAACATGAGGTTTGTTGGGCTTGATGAAAAGCCACAGGCCACGAATAAGATTCCTGCTTTGTTTTGTGATGCTCTAAGGATGTTTTTTTGGCTTAGTTGATTATTTAGTTAGTGATCTTGAGATTTGAGAATCAAATAATGAGTAATGCTCTGAACTCTGCATTTTTTTTAGTTTGTTCGAATTTTCATGGTGTTTTTTGCCTGTACCATATTTGGTCAGGAGTGACCGAGCTATGTGATACTTTGCGGGTATGTTTGTTGACAGATTAACACACGAGGACGTGTGGAAGCAGGATGGCCGTGTCGGAGACATCATTAGTACGGGAGCTGACTTGACAACGAGGCGGAAGCAGTGTGACGACAACGACTATTCGGAACGCCAGCGCCATCTGGTGGCGCTTGACAGAGTCTAGCATGAGTTCGTGGGGGGGTCGACGCTCGAAGACAGCTCGACAAGATCGATGTGGAGCCCTCTTGGACATTGGACATCGTACGAACAACATGTGCTCAGAAACTGTCCCGCGTTCCGTATCTGGTTGTGTCGTGTACCTACGTAGTGTGTAATTTGCTAGCGTGATTAAATTGTTTGTGAAATTATAATCTCATTTGAACTGCAAACCGTTTTTCTATTGCGCATAATCCAACACTTACCCACAGTAGCCCACACATAGTTCAAATATGGCTGATAATAACGAGACACACTATACTTTCTCCGACATATACATTAAAACCGAGTACATCCATCAGCGTGCCATCACTCACTGACAAATCGGATATACATACGATACGTCAGTGAGTGATGGCAAGGTATTGTTTGTGTTTTGTTTTCACTTCTGTCCAGCATTCCCGGAGTGCCACTGTTTTTGTTTCTTTGGTCTTTCACTACTATTACAGCTATCCTCATTTTTCTTAAAACTTTCCTCACGACATTTTCCTCATTCTGTCCCTGTAACCGTATTCTCATTCACGCGTACACACCACATACACACACATACACCTCACACACATCACACACACATACACATCACACACATATACACCTCATACACACTTATCACACATACCCACCTCACATTTTAATATACACAATAAACACACCCATTATTATAAGCTGATACATAGTAAAGTCTTCTGTAATTCTCTTTTGTCTCATTGATTTTCTCAAAATTATATAAATAGTAAATACTTGCATAATTTTTTGTAAATAAGAATGTACATTACGTAAATTTAAGTTGCGGAAGAGTGGAGTGTCCTAATACAGGCATTTATTTGCTTAAAAGGACGCTTCTATCACTAGCTATGTAGTACAAAGCTTGTTAAAGAAATAAACTATTTTGTATTTTTGTATTTGTATTTTTGTATTGAAAATCCCACCTCGGAATCATCAATGATTTATGAATGTGAATATGAATAGTATGAATACAAGGTAGAAAATGATAGGCAGGCCCTAACCGGTAATTATTCTACATGTGCTACTTCTGAAGTACTTAACCGCTTAATCACAGCTAATGAGACAATTGATTTTCTATTATAATGGGCCGATATCGTACCTCGCTGGGGTCGAGTGGTTAAATCAATATTTTGTTGAAGTACGTGAAACCTGCGACCTACACAAAATTGTGGAGATTTTTGCTCCAATTTTGGTTTTCCAGATTAGAGACACAGTGGCTATTACCTGAAGCGGTTAGTCTACAGTAGCTATATTTGGGGTTGAGCTGAGTTTGACGTTCGATATCATTAGTAAATTGACTTGTTTTTAATTATTAGAAGTTTCGAGATTGTTTTAGTAATCTCGTCCATTCTCTACTAATATTCTATTGGAAATTCTTTGTTCTATTTTAAGTAGTCAGCGCACGACTCTTGACGAAGACGTCTTGCCGGAAGGTTAGGTACTGATCAACATAAAAAAACCGGTCAAGTGCGAGTCGCACTCGCGCACCGAGGGCTCCGTACAAATTTATAGGTAAGTATGTAAATAGTTTTAAAATTATTTTTTTCTGTAATGTAACTACAAAATTACGGTTCTAGGATTTTTCTTTTCTTGTGCTACATGACATTGCTTCTTGCCATATTTCATGATTCTAGGTCAACGGGAAGTAGGTACCTTATAGGTTTTGATTTCAGATCATAAACGCCCGTGTCTTTAGATTAAGGTTGATATTTTCACTGCTTCAAGGGATTGCAACCCTGAGTATTTGATATTAATTTCAACTTGATAACTCCACGCGTTGCTGAGAAAAACGGTCTTGACTGACGGACAGACAGACGGACAACGAAGTGATCTTATAATTATAAGGGTTCAGTTTTTCCTTTTGAGGCACGGAACCCTAAAAATATTATTACATAAATTAATTGCTGTGTTCTATTAAGGTCATCTGTGTTATGTTTATTTAAAGTAACGTTCGTGTAAGAAATAACATAAATACATCATTACGATATATTATTTTGAGCTAAAAATAAAATAATTAATATGTTTTGTAGCGGCTTATTAGATAGTGTGGAATTTTAATGAACCTGTTGATGCAAATAGAAGCAGTAGTATGATAAAGAAATAACTAGGTGTTCAACCTCCACGGCACTTTGCTAATTAACCACAAAAACAGATTAGCAGCAGAAACAAATTAACATCATGGATGTTAAACACAACATGGCATATCTAATCATTTCAAGGTGATAATTAAGCTCTGAATAGACATCACAATCACAAGGTGCTTAGCAAATTGACTATCAATTACTTAAATTGTCCGTAATTCCAGAATCACAACTGTAATTTCTTGACAGACTTATGAAATAGCTATAGTCAAATTGACCGTGACAGTCTGCTTAACAATTTAATTCCTTGATCGTACAAAGGCGATTTTAACACTAGAGTTTTTTTCCAGCAGATTGTTTCGAATAGGTGCTTTGTTAGAAAATTAACTTAAATAAATGCGAGTCGGACTCGCACACGATGGGTTCCGTACCACAAGGTAAAAACGCCGAAAAAACATGTTTGTTGTATGGGAGCCCCCCTTAAATATTTATTTTATTCTGTTTTTAGTATTTGTTGTTATAGCGGCAACAGAAATACATAATTTGTGAACAACTGTCTAGCTATCGCGGTTCTTGAGATACAGCCTGGTGACATACAGACGGACGACGAACAGACAGCGAAGTCTTAGTAATAGGATCCCGTTTTTACCCTTTGGGTACGAAACCCTAAAAATCACTGTCGAATTGAGAAGAAAAGCAAACTATGGCAGATTTTATTAAAATACTAGCTGATCCGACAGACGTTGTCCTGTCCTTTCAATAATAAATGATATAATCACACTAATATTATAAAGGCGAAAGTTTATGAGTGTGTGTATTTAGATGTTTGTTACATCTTCACGCTCAAACGGCTGGACGAAATTTGATACAATTTGGTATGGAGGTAGCTGACACCCTGGATTAACATATAACCTACTTTTTATCCCGATATTCCCACGGGATCGAAACTTATGCGAGTGAAACCGCGGGGCGCGGTTAGTATGTATATAAAATCCCATAGAAAAAAGAGTTAAATTTTTCCCGAAGGTGAAAGGTTTCCAATTTTTTCTTTCCATAAAAACCTAATTGGCATTATTACGTACATGTTAAAACAGAAAATAACCAAATCGGTCCAGCCGTTCTCAAACGATGCGCTTACCAACGAAAACAATTTCATTTTTATTTTTAATCATATACCTATACGAAAACATCGTAAACAATAGTCTCATGTGCGGGGGAGTCATATTATTATTATCTGAAGTAGCCTTGTAAAAAGTCTATTTACAAAACAACAAACCAAACAACAATGATGAGTTATTGTTTTAAATAACTGTAAAAACATTGGTTAGCAGACCGCAACGTGGCTCAGTTAAGAGGTTAATATGGACATAAAACTGACGCATGAGTACCTTTTCTAGAAACTGAACGGTGTGAAGATGGCAAATGTACCTACTGGCTATGAGACAAATATTTATACGGTTACCGTAAACGTGTTTACTTAAAATTTTGGCCCAGTTTTCACTTACTGGAAGCGCTGCTGCTGGCTCGATAAACAAGTGCGAGTCGGACTCGCACACGAAGGTCAAAAACACCGAAAAAAATACGTTTGTTGTATGGGAGCCCCCCTTAAATATTTATTTTATTCTGTTTTTAGTGTTTTTTGTTATAGCGGCAACAGAAATACATCATCTGTGAAAATTTCAACTGACTAGCTATCACGTTTCATGAGATACAGCCGGGTGACAGACAGACGGACAGTGGAGTCTTAGGGTCCCGTTTTTACCCTTTGGGTACGGAACCCTAAAAATTAAATATAAGTACGTAAGTACTTAATAAAATTTCTAAGAGTTAAAATCCTACTATCCTACTAATTTCATAAACGCGAAAGTTTGTGAGGTGTATGGATGGATGTTTGTTACTCTTTCACGCAAAACGGATTTGGATGAAATTTGGCACATAGGTAATTTATAACCAGGATTAACACATATGATACTTTTTATCCCAATAATTCCACGGGATCGAAACTTATGCGGGTGAAACCGCGGGGCACTGCTAGTATTTAATAAATAAAAACAATTGCAGTCAGCGAAAAATTAATGTCGCTGACATTTATTTTCATTTCTTGTCTTTAATTCCTCAAATTGGAAGGTAACCTCCCTGGGGAGCTTGTAGAAATCGAACTCCTAAGCTACGAGCGCCGCTTTGTGGCTTGTTCTGAACTTGGCAAAATTGTATTGTTCTCTTTCATAATAAACTTAATTAGTTACATATTTTATCAGAAGGTTTGCAGCTAGACTGGAAGGTAGTGTCGACAAAGTTGCGGAGAGGCTCAGCGGATGAAGATGATGATGATGAGTTCTGTTCAAAACCGACAAAATCATCAAAACAAGCAAAGTCTCCTTTCCATAAAAGTATAGGATCAAATTCAGTTAAAATCCAAATCTGTTTTAATGACACGAGTTATACGAGACAACGAGTTGTAAATAACTTATAAATAGCCACATAATTAGGAGGCATGGCATCTCGGGGTCACTGACCGCAGGTGGAGTCACAACAGACTCCGATAACACCGATGAACATAGGCGCCAAAATGTGATTAATACGATTGATAAGACTACCTGAATGGTCTGCGCTATGAATAGATAGGATCCCCCATCTTGATTTGTAGTTACTGTCCCCACTGAAGGACAAAGGCTTTCCTATACAAAGAAGGATAAACCAACAACAAGAACTTTGATAAGTAGAATATTAGTTTCAAATCGTCGTCTGCCCATCTTGTCGGCGGCGAGATGGGCGGACGACATTGTTGCCACCGTGGGCAAGACCTGGATGAGGCTGGTACTGGACCGGGTGTCACCATTGCCAGGATCGCCCAGAGAGCACGGTGGAGCACACGGTGGAGATCCGCCCCGCTTGGGCGGAGCACCGCCGTTTCCTCGTAGAGGCGATCGGCAGCGGCGGCAACCTCTCGCGTCCGGCATTGGTGTAAGCCATGGTCCGGGGCGATAGGGAGTGGGAGGCAGTCACCTTTTTCTGCGAAGCATTCATGCTAGCGAAGGAGGTGGCAGGTGCGTATGTGTTCCACGCGCGCCTCAAAGAGATGTCAGCATGAATTGAGGGGCCCCTTAGTGCCGAAGCCTGCCGGGTCAGCGGGATTGTCCGAAAGGGTCACCGCTGGGCCGAAACATAAAGGGCTAAGGAAGGAACATGGGTGGGTTTTAGTCAGGTGATTGGCACAACAGAAGAGAAGCCTATGCAGTGGGTGAAGTCGGACTGTGGATGATGATGATGAGAATATTAGTTCAGTTCAGTTTTAAAATATTTTAGACTTAAGGCTACTGTGCATGGTTCAATCATTTCATTACAGACGAATATGCACCAGATCAGTCAAATCTCGAAAACCATCAGACTGTGTAGTTTCATAATATAGGTATCCCACAAAAACATTTCATGTTAAATGTTGCCAAGACGAGACCATGTAGCTCGCACTGTCAAAAAGTAATCAGATCTCATGTAGAGACAAGCTTCTAACTCTACACGCCCTAACTCTACAAGGCCAGACTTCGCAAACTCTACACCTTAGTCAAAATAATATGGTTTGGCCGTTTCGTTACTACAAGAACCATTAACAGTATGAGAGTTTTTCACCTTACGCTCATGTGAATGTAGCGAAATGGCCAAGCCATATTATTTTGACTAAGGTGTAGAGTTTGCGAAGTCAGGCCTTGTAGAGTTAGGGCGTGTAGAGTTAGAAGCTTGTCTCTACATGAGATCTGATTATTTTTGACAGTGCGAGCTACATGGTCTCGTCTTGGCAACATTTAACATGAAATGTTTTTGTGGGATTTCATTTCTTTTTGTAAGTTGCTTATGATATTTATACGAGTATTTTTGCTGTTGTTCATTTTTTCTTTCTTTTTTTGGGGTTTATTTATAACAAGGACCCCCTATATAAATTTTCAGACCTCTAGCATCAAAATTTACGGATTTTTTTTTTTTGGGGGGGTAAAAGTTTCAAGTTTTAATATTTTTTTGTTGTTTGTGTACTATTACTAGCTTACATACCAAATTTCAGCTTTCTAGGACTTCAGGAAGTACCTTAAGAATTTTGATGATCATCAGTCAGTGAGTCAGTGACGAAATCGGGGTATTTTAGATATCAATAAAATCTAAAGTATAAGAGCTATGCAATTGAAACTTTATAGGTTTGATAAGTCAACCACTGGCATCATATTCCGAAAATTTTGTTTATCTGGTATAATCCAAACCTAAGTTAAGAGGGTTCAAAAATACGACGAAGTGCTTCGAGAAAAGGTAGGTAGTGCCCTTGCGCTTCGCTTGGCTGGTCTTGGCGGGGGCACTCCCGTGCCCCCAGATATAGTTCCGGCCGCGGCGTCATCGTAGTGGATTCCAGTCTAACCGGATGCAGCTGAATACCAGAATTTTACATGGAGCGACTGCCTATCTGACCTCCACAGCCCAATTACTAGGTACTTAATACGATACCCCTTGGTAAGACTGGTTGTCAGACTTTCGGGCTTCTCACGACCCATAACGTGCTTTCCGAGGCACGGAGAGGTCTTGATATGTAAAGATGGTCACCCATCCACGAACCAACCGCGGCAAGCGTAGCTTAACCTGATCAAGCGACCCGTGCGGCTGTTTCTCCTTAGCCACAAGCCCCCAATTCTGTATGTCAATTATTATTCCCCGCCTAATCTTACCACGTACAGCCCACGTACGGTTGTCAAGCGTGGTATTTTGACAGTTCAAACCATGTCAATCAACTTTGCGTTTTTTTCGCGCGGTTTCGCTAATTATGTCATATAGAATACGTTATTAACAGATGTCGTGATTAATTAGGGAATTGACGTGGTTTCGAAGTAAGGATCATTAAAAGGTCATAGTGAATAAGGACCCAGGTTAGACTAATCTGAAGGTTCCATGTATGCCTTTAAATATCAATCAATCAATCAACTCAGCCTATCGCAGTCCACTGCTGGACATAGGCCTCTCCCAGACTGCGCCACAACACCCTGTCCTTCCGCATCCAGTCTATCCGAGCCACCTTCTTTAGGTCGTCCGTCCATCTAGCTGGGGGGCGTCCCACACTACGCTTGCCGATACGCGGTCTCCACTCCAGGACTCGTCTGTTCGTCTGCCACCGGCCGACGGTCCTTCGACAAACATGGCCAGCCCACTGCCACTTCAGTTTGCTTGCTCGGCAAGATATGTCGGTAACTCCGGTTCTTTTCCTGATAATTTAATTCCTGATTTTATCCTTCAAAGATACTTCGAGCATTTAAATATACCTTGGTATTAATTATTTCTGTAATAGTCGGTATATTAACCATTTAAAAAATTCATAACCATCAAAATAAATTAACAGAACCGCAAGACACAGTGTGTGGTGAAACTTTTATCGTAACTTTCGTTTATGATATAGGGCTGAATATTAACGTTTATTAACATACCAAATACAGTCGGTTGCAGGAACGTACCAAATTTCCTTATTCCTTAAATAGGACATTCCTTAAAGAGGACCTTCGTAAAGTAACATTAAAAACTTCAGACATTTACAATCTTAATTTAATGGGCAATTTAATGACAATATCTTGGATGATTGAGAATCTTTAAAAAGGGAAACAAAACAAAAACGAATTTCTTGATAACGAGTATGACGAGTTGACGACAACACTTCCTTACATGAGCCCATTGCTATAAAAAGCAATTGTCATGAATACGCTTCATGACTGCGACACACGACACAAACGTACCGAATTTCCTTATTCCTCAAAAAGGACATTCCTTAAAGAGCACCTTCGTAAAGTAACATTAAAAACTTCGGACATTTACAATCTTAATTTAATGAGCAATTGAGCACACAATTCTCGTTTAATGACAATATCTTGGATGATTAACTCATCGAATGCCGTAATTAGAGACACAATAGAAAGACAATTGCTTATGTCGAATTGTGTAACTTAAGACATTCAAAAGGTTAAGAATCTTTAAAAGGGAAACAAAACAAAAACGAATTTCTTGATAACGGGTATGACGAGTTGACGACAACACTTCCTTACATGAGCCCATTTAACATGAACACGCTTCATGACTGCGACACACGACACGAACGTACCGAATTTCCTTATTCCTTAAAGAGCACCTTCGTAAAGTAACATTAAAAACTTCGGACATTTACAATCTTAATTTAATGAGCAATTGACACACAATTCGCGTTTTAATGACAATCTCTTGGATGATTAAGAATCTTTAAAAGGGAAACAAAACAAAAACGAATTTCTTGATAACGAGTATGACGAGGTGACGACAACACTTCCTTACATGAGCCCCATGGCTTTAAAAAGCAATTGTCATGAATGCGCTTCATGACTACGACACGCAACACGACAGAGGCAACTGCATCCGTCGACGCGTCGACGGCAGCTATCGTCACCCGTCGACGCCCGCCGTCGACAACGTGTCTCGGTCGTGTATTTGAGTACGGTTCTCAAATTCATGAGCAACATGTTATAATTATATCTATATGTTACTTTCAGATGGGCTGCCTGCTTGTTTGGCACGCAAATCATAGCAGGCTGATATTTGTTCTTTGCAAAGAACCATATCAGGAAACCGGCCATCATTGCCCACATTTTTGTTTATTTTTGAGATTAAGTATGCAATAAATATTTACCAGAACGCGTAATAAAGTCGACCCTGGTACCAATTACTATTAAAGGCTTTAAATCAAAAAATGTGGTGCTTCTAGCTTTAATAGAATCCTAGAAAAGGGCAATTAAATAGCCGGGCAAAATTATACGCGCAACCGTCCAACATTGCTCAACTATATTCGGTATCCGATGTCAGAAACAATTCAGGCTAACAGTACCCGAACATTACCGTTCTCACAGCCAGTAAACTGACAGTATAAGTGATTGAACTAATATCATCTACGAGGTCATCTCCGAACCGTTCTGTCAATAAAAAGCTTACACTTAACTTCACATCTTCATTTTCCATTTCTCACTCACCGCTCAAGATTATGTGGGCCGAGTGCAATGCAAACATGAATAATTTAAACTAAAACTATTATGTACCCTTAACTCTCTCATGTACAGTCAGGCAAATTTATTAAACAAAAATTTTTCCAATATCGCCTAAAAATGGCAAAATTTTGCACATTGAGTTTGGCAACTTGTATCGGAACAAATTGCCTACACAAATACTGTCCCTAGCGCACCTTTACAAAAATCCATACCAATATTATAAATTCGAAAGTAACTGTCTGTCTGTTTGTTTGCATGTTATCTTTTCACGCCTAAACCACTGAACGGATTTCGACAAAATTTGGCAGAGAGATAGATTGCATCCCGCGCGGTGAAGGACATAGAATAGTTTTTATCCCGATATTCCCACGGGATTGCCACTTATGCGGGTGAAACCGCGGAGCGCTGCTAGTGTTCAATAAATAGTATGTAGTAGGAGCTTGTGGCTAAGTAATAACAGCCGCACGGGTCGATCGATTAGGTTAAGCTACGTTTGCCGCGGGTGGTCCGTGGATGGGTGACCATCTTTACATACCAAGATCCCCCGTGCCTCGCAAAGCACGTTAAGCCGTTGGTCCCGGATGTTATTCGTGGATCTTTGAAGCCCGAAAATCTGACAACCACTCTTACCAAGGAGTATCGTTTTACCCAGTAACTGGGTTGTGGAGGTCAGAAAGGCAGTCGCTCCATATAAAATATTTGTATTCGTCCGTCCGTATTATGCATCCGGTTAGACTAGAAGCCGACCCCAACATAGTTGGGAAAAGGCTAGGCAGTTGATGAAGTAATAAGGTGTCACGAGTTCACGACCTAAAGAAGGCCTACGTCCAGCAGTGGACTACGATAGGCTGAGTTGATTCATTGATTGAGAAGTAAAAGAAGAAAGAAAGAGAAGAGTGAACTGCACTGCAGAGTGCTTCTTCTGCAAGAGAAGTAGAAGAGCAGTGGACGGCGGTGGACCAGTAGAAACGGCCGCGACTTAAAGAGTTGTACGCTTTACTTTGTGTAAAATATTTCATCACCACTGCTCTCAAAACGATGAAGGAAAAAATCGTGGGGAAACCAGCATGTCCTAGAACCATAAATTCTAAGACATGTGACATCCACCAACCAGCACTGGGGGTCCGCGTGGTGGATTACGAGATACAACCAACTCCCTCTCACAGAGAGGAGGCCGGTGTCGTCCCAGCAGTGGGAACCTTACAGGTTGAGCATGCTAAGGTGTCAAAAACAACAGACTATTCTAACATTATCAAGTTCTAGATTAGTCTGTCCATTACTACTCGGGTTATTGACCTCGCTGCCAACCTGACAGAAGTAGCCAATGATATTATAAGTATTTACACTTGTCATGTCATTGGATGTAGCAATGTGCATAATAACTTCATTTGCAAACATATGCCTTGTCGCCGTGTTACTTGGTTTTTCCATTGGGAATTGCTCAGTAAGAGCTCAGAGTCTGGGATCACGCCTGGTTAATATAAACTCCAACTCGTAGCGTTTAATTCAATTAAACCAATTACAGGCACTTTTTAATTGTCAAGTAGTCGATCAGTGGGGCCTGTGCCTAAATAATAACAGCCGCACAGGTTGATCGATCAGATTAAGCTACGCTTGCCGCGGTTGGTATGTGGATGGTTGACCATCTTTACATACCCCTCCGTGTCTCGGAAAGCACCTTAAGCCGTTGGTCCCCACTGTCATTCGTGGATTTTTACAGTCGTTACGGGTAGTTAGAAGCTCGAGAGTCTGACAACCAGTCTTACCAAGGGGTATCGTATTACCCAGTAACTGGGTTGTGGAGGTCAGATAGGCAATCTGTTAGTAATATACAACGTGTCCTGGAATTAACGCACACCACGAAGCACCCAAATTAGAATATATGTCATAATCATAATACATACACTGAATTTATTTATTTATTTCTTTGGGAAAACAAACAGTTACCTACACAAAGTTTCTTAATTAATAAAACCTTAGTATCTAATGTTAATTTTTAGTATTATGTAGGTATACAACATTGTTTATTTATTAAATTAGTAAGTATAATTATGTACTGTGTGTGTGCGACGCAGAGGTGCCCCCTCTGCGCCGACTAAGTCAAAGTCAAAGTTTTTTTCATTTGTAAAACATAGGTGTGTAAAAACAGGTGTTATTATTAAAATATATAGGTACACTAGGTTTTGCCGATGACGGCGTACCAATATGAATAAGTAATAATTAATTTAAAGTGAATTCAGCAAAAATAATACTTAAAAAACTGGCCAAGTGCGAGTCGGACTCGCACACGAAGGGTTCCGTACCACAAGGCAAAAACGTGTATGGGAGCCCCCCTTAAATATGTTTTTTATTTTAATTTTACTATTTATTATTAAAGTTATAATACAACTGAGTATTTTGTGAATATTTCAAGTGCCTACCTGTTGCCATTTTTGATATCGAGCAAAAAAGAGCAAAAAATCGCGTTTGTTGTATGGGAGCCCCCTTAAATATTTATTTTATTTTGTTTTTAGTATTTGTTGTTATAGCGGCAACAGAAATAAAAACTACCTAAACTTAACTAACTTAACTTTAACTTTGTGAAAATTTCAACAGTCTAGCTATCGCGGTTCTTGAGGTACAGCCTGGTGACAGACAGACAGACGGACAGACAGCGAAGTCTTAGTAATAGGGTTCCGTTTTTACCCTTTGGGTACGGAACCCTAAATAATGTCAACAGTAAAAATAATAATTGAGTAATATAAAAATGTATGTTAAAATAAATGCTTGTCAGATAAATTATTGTAGAGATATGTCATAATGTCAAATTAAAATTATTTAAATCAATTTTTTTAGATAATATTAAAAAAAATCTGAGACACTATAATAACATTTTTGACTTATCATCGTTTTAAATTTTTGCTTAAATAAATTAACATGTAATTTTTTTAGCTCTTATAGCAATTTATTATAAACGACCGGTGCCATAGGCACTATACATAGGTCTTATACATTAAGGCAGTATTAGTTTTGCGAACACAGGACGACTTTCATCTCTTTGAGTACGATTAAAAGCTTCAGATGCTAACACAAAAAGTTGAGGATTTTGTTTCACGAAGACAGCTACTTCAAATAAGTACAGTGATGGCATAGGTAGGATACTGTACTTCTTGAAGAAAGGTACACAACTCTCGGTGGATTTTAAACCAAACATAACCCACCAACATAACCCAACAACATAACACCATTTCTGTGCCTCAAAAACGAGATCTTTGTTGGTGGAGTTCCCCCAAAAAATGATGCCATATCTGAGAATAGACGCTACGGCTACGAGCCCATGATATGCAGCCACGAGTGTACTAGAGTTAATTTTAAATGAAAGTTCATGTAGGGCATAGGCTGATCGACTCACTCGCTTGCATAATTGTTCATTATGTTTCCTTCAAAACACATAGCATTGGGTGAAGAAGCAATCTAAAATTTAGTATATAAATGCCTTAATAACCATAAAAAACGTACCTCGTAGATCCGTCTTTGTTACCTGTGGTTCTTTCCCATGGCAGAAGTCGGGGGCCATCCTTGGCCACAGCTGTCATTTTCAAATGTCATTCATACATAGCGTCTAAAATTTTTGCCGCCAACGTACGGAATAAATTTTCTCTCGTTAATTTTCATAGAAAATTAGAAAATATTCAGGTATAATTTTAAAGAAAGTGAATAATAGTGATTGTGGTAAGTGATATATAGTGTTGCGCTGATCGTTAGTCAGCGAAATGACGAAACGGAGATTGAAGGTTCAAATTATAGATACGTGGTCACCGGTTACTTCGAGGAACCATGTTGTGTAGCGACCCTGAGTGATTCTCCTAAGCGCAATAGTGGGGAAAAACTCTCGTCATCCACGGAGGATTGAGGCACCCCCTTTTCCCACCGCCGAACGACAAGGCAAAGAGATCGAAACGATTTCCTGTAAGTCCGACCTACGCATTTTTATAATTGAATTAGTAGCCAGTAAGCCAAGTAAGTGCTGAATATCTGTTATTAAGACACATTATATCACTAACCTTAATCAAAAATACTATCAACAATTTTCTAATCTGTTTCTTGCTAGTATCTAGGTAGGTACTTCAGACAGAAGTGCAGTGTTGTTTTGTATGCAACCCTTTTGTGATTAAAAAATATTACAAGTCATGGAAAGGGATTTCAGTGTAAAAATATGATGATTAGGTAGTAATTCCTAAAGCAAATACTGAATGCCTTGAGGAGCTAAAATTACTCAAGCAGTGGCTTTTTTTTGACATTCCACCATGAAAAGCAATCCATTATAAGTAAACCTTACATCCCCCGCGGAGGGAGGTGTGGCTGGGATCTCTAATATGTGGGTTTAGAGAAAAGGAGCTAGCTGCTTAAGTAGTTCTACAGACATTTGTTAATTGAGCAGCAACCTACCCACTAGGATTGTATCCTACCCCTTTTGGAGGTAGTCGGTACACTCCTATCCAGGAGTGTAATTACTTAGTTCATTGCTCTCATGCAGTATGCAGTTGTTACTTGCATTGAAGAGGTTCAGGACCTCTAACTCTAATGTGCAATTAGAACATTAAGATGAATAATTAAAAATTACATAAGTTTTATAACTAATAAGAAATGTTAAATATTTAAACAAGGTTATAACTACTTATAACTTATTATGCTATACTGTGTATTTTTTGCTGTATTTTGTAATATTTAAGGAAATCTTATAGTTATGGTCAGGAACAGGACCATCAGGATCTTCTTGGCATTCATCAAAGTGTCCTCTATCATATAGATATTTATTATATTTGCAGTGGAGCAAATACATCCACTACACAATTTAAAATTGGCAATAAATAATTTCAAGTTGGTTAATATAAGAAAATAGTTAAAAAAAAAAAAAAAAAAAAGAATCATGATAAATGAGGATCATATCTAAAATAACTAGGCCAAGATACACACTAGAGACAAGATTCAGGCTGTCTAAAGAAACATGTAAAAGCTTGGGAATGAAAGACGGCAAACCTATTTCTGTTTCATACTGAAAATCATAACAGGAAGTCAAATCTGGAAGACATTTATATTCAAAACATTTCTATTTTGAGATACAAGTCAGTATCTTTAGTTAAAATAATTAATGCAAATCCCTATTAAACCAATCATATTAATCTATGCGGATATCTAAGATTATGATATTATAATCAAATAGCCTATTGTTTACACTCCGGTGTTACTAAAAACTTAAACTGAAGTAATTATGTATTAATGAAGGGAAGCTGTTCATGCCATAGTTCACACCAACGACTCTGGAGAGTCTTTTAGAACCAAGAGAAATATGGGAATCGACAACACACCCCTTTTGGGCTTTTCTTCAGTTCCCGGGACAATTGTAGCATTAGCCAACTAAGTGGCAGAGAATTTGCAACCCTGTGGTGTTTGCATGTAACAATTTAATCTGCAATATCTATTTTATTTAGTTGAGATCATTTTTTGCTGGCCCACTAGCAAAAGCTGTCTCGGAGACTGTGGGTCTTAACAAAGCTTGGGTGACAAATGAATTTCCAAAGTCAATTCTAAATCTCAATCAGGAGTTAGAATTATCTAGGCCCTTTTTGGAACACATAGCAATCACAGCCTGCCTGCAGCCTGCAGGCAAGGTAGAAAGGAAGATAATATTATCAATGCTCCTAATAAAGAGATTTTGTTTTCTGAGACTAAGTTCAAAAAGCTAAATTTTGCTATCCTTTTATTGGAATGCTTGTCATCAAAAAATATTTGAGAAGAGCAGACCAAGACAAATGAAAAAAGGTTGCTCCACTGGTTTGTCAAGAGTTAATGTGGTGGCCAGTGGCTGTTGAGAGACCACAGCTCAGTTCCTTTATATATGGATAACCCACTTCCTGTCCACACATGCCGTGGAGGAAGGGTAAGGAGCCCACATGAAAAGGGCTACTATATCCATCCAAAGGAGGTCTTTAAAATATCGCTTTTAGTGATAAGACCGCCTATTGAGTCACCCTATGTAAAACATTCTACACTTATATCTGTAGTTTGTATGGTGTACATAATAAAGAATATTCTAATATCGTACTCTTGCCAGGAACTTGACCAAACCAGAAAAAAGTGGCACTCTAACTTGAGAAATGTTTGCCATATACGCAGTAATAATCAGCCAAAGCCAGTCTTCAGAGTGCACATATTCTAGCTCAATCCGTCAACAGACCATTTGTCGCAAACTTAGGATAAACGAACAAGGGTACATACATCCCTAGTGATCCTGAACCTAACTTACAAAATGACGAAGTTAGCAGATTAGCTGAACACTAGAATTACTCTGTCAGCGGTTTATCTCCCGGGGAGGTTAAAGGTATAATAACGGCTTAGCCGACCGCTTATCTAGGAACAGACCAGCCGGATTGGCGCCTGTTGCTCTAGGCCCCAGGCCTCGGAGGCCATGTTTCAAAGTGGGGCGTCTCCGATGTAGACCTTTTTGCGTCAGATAAGTCGGCCGCTGTGCGACATTACATCACAGGGGACTCAAAGGATGGCTTGGCAAGCTTCTGCGATGCATTCAGTTAAGAAGTAACAGTTTTGACTAGCTGGGTGTTTCTCTTCACCCAATTTAAGACCGAGTGCTCAGTCATTTGAACTCGGAAAAGGGGCAGGGACGTACTCTGTATAAATCCCTCCATACTGGATCCGGTGTGCCTGGCTCCCTTACTTGGAGACAAGAGGTCTCAGAGAGCCAGTACCTACCCATACAAGAACTAAGTAAGAACCTCTTAGACCTGACAAGCTGCAACGCCTAGCTTGGAAAATTTGGGGGGGGGCAGGGCAGTCTGGTTGGAAGGGGCAGTATTTGGTAGATGAGTAAGGGACTTGCTCAAATGTAGTTGAAGATCCACAATAATTATTTATAAAGCTCATATTTAGAGGTGAATGTCATAGACTCATAGTGTAGATTGCATGACATCTAGACAGTTTCTTGTCCATTTAGAAAGTCACCCGTATGTAATAGAAAATTACCCCTTGATTAGCAGAGATTTACATACTCTAATATTGTAAGACATCCCACAACTTTTAAATGTTAAATAAGATAAGACAATCATTTGTTTGCTCAAACATGAGTACAATACTTACAATACAAATTGTCAGTATGCAAGAGATGTTAAAAGTAGGGGTAAGTAAGCAAAGTGCGCCCAAGATTTGGCTTAAAGACACTGACAAAAAATTTACTTAAAAGCTACCATAATCATTGTTGATTTTGGTTTACAATAACTGGTGTGTCTAAACTTGCTCAAAAGATTTCTAAACAAACTATGTTAGAGGAGCCTCCATGAAGTCAGAAGAGGTCTGTGGTAGCCTTCGGGAGGCTGACTGGTGATTAGTTCATCAGATAAAATCTAACTGGAAGAACCACTAAGCTTACAGAATGATTACTTCTGTAAAGTAGTTAAGGAGAGGGCTATCCTTCAAGAGTACTTAGAATGATCAGCCTATAATGTTCCAACTGATGAGACAAAGGTCTCCTCTCGGTGAAGGGGACGAAGATATGGACTGTATCATATGAGAATTTTCAATTCCCAATGAAAATATTTAAATATGTTTGTTTAAATGATATTTTCATATTTTAAATCAATTTAATTGGTAAATGAATAGAATTATACTTCATTTACATGCGAGGATTAATCTATTAACCATAGTGATATAAAAGGTCCTAAATAAATTTCAGTTTCAATGGGATTTTGACTTTTTTGTGTTAGACATTGAGTTTGTTTTCCCACATCTTTATAAAGTTTGAGATTCAAAAATATTTGTACTTTTGATTAATTAAGGATAGGATCTTATGAGTGATCCAATTATCCTTTAATAATGAGATTATTATTTTAATTCAATTTAGATCTCATTGATTTTAAATTACCATTATAGCTTTATATTTTATGTTCTCCCTATATAAGGCAAATTGTTAACAATACATAACATTTTATGGAAGGTTTGTTAATTTTTGAATTTTTTAGAATCAATAAATTGAAAACCTTTAATTTTCGGTTTCAAAATTTAATGAATACATACAGAAATATTCATTAATTTCATTTAATATAATAATTCAAATAGCGTCTACATCCTTCGGGTGTTCTTTCACCAGCAGATATCAAACAGGTCTTCACCCAATGCTATGTGTTTTGAAGGAAACATAATAGAGCTGTTTTGCATTAAAACAAAACAGTTATTATGTTATGAAAAACACATAGCATTGGAGCAATGTGCTTGCTGTTGAGTTTTGAAGACTTCTATGAATGACATTTGAAAATGACAGCTGTGGCCAAGGATGGCCCCCGACTTCTGCCATGGGAAAGAACCACAGGTAACAAAGACGGATCTACGAGGTACGTTTTTTATGGTTATTAAGGCATTTATATACTAAATTTTAGATTGCTTCTTCACCCAATGCTATGTGTTTTTCATAACATAATAACTGTTTTGTTTTAATGCAAAACAGCTCTAATATGTGGTTTCCAAGTCATTTTATTATCAATATACAAGCCAAGAAATTTTGTAGTGTCTATTTCTTCAATAGGTTGCTTGTTAAAATTTACGATTAGGGTGCTTTGTGTTGGTATGCGCTGTCTAAAGTTCAGTAGTTTTGCTTTTCCAAAGTTCGCTCTTAGATTATTTAAATTTAACCAATTCATAATAGAGCTCAAGGTGCTACTTAAGTCTTCTTCATAAGCATTTTTGTCTCTAGATTTGACGGTAACAGTGCTATCATCCGCAAAGAGAGATATAGGATTATCTGTGGCGTTGGGTAGGTCATTAATGTATAATATATGATGAATAGCGGTGGACCCAGAACGCTGCCTTGTGGTACACCGTAGTTTATTTTCGTTTATGTGACATAAAGGTTTCTTCTTGTTTAGTAAGAACATTCACTTCAGTCACTTCAGTGTATTGGTTACGGCCTTGAGCCAGGTATGATTCAATTAGTTTGAGAACATTACCTCTTTTTCCACAGGCATTGAGTTTGCCAAGTAATATATCATGGTCAACGTAGACGGGTATTATTTTGTCAATATTAACCATAACAAAGTCTAAAAAATCATAGATGGCCATGTTTATGGTTTTATTAGGTCTAAACCCTTTTTGTTCCTTTACTAATATATTGTTCTTTTCTAAATAATTATTAAGTTCTTTGTAAATATGTTTCTCACATATTTTTAGAAATAACTGGAACTAGGGCAAATAGGTCGATAGTTTTCCAGAAATTCTCTATCACCTTTTTTAAAGATCGGTTTTATGATCGAAGTTTTTAATTTATCAGGGTAGGCTCTTGCGCCAATGCATAAATTTAAGATATAACTAAGATGAGTGGAGATATTTGTAGCTATATATTTAATAACTTTAGTTGATATTCCATCATAACCCACACTATTTGTGCTTTTTAGACTTCTAATGATCTGCAATATATCATGGGGCAAGCATGGTTTAAAAAACTAATAGACTTTTGTTTAGTAGAGATAATTAAATGAGTTATACTGCATTTTGTTTGAAACATGGTAAGATAGAATTTTATCGACGAAATAATTATTAAAAACATTGGAAATTTTACAGGGGTCAATTATAGTTCTATCATTAATTTTAATACTAGTTATTTGGTACGTTTTCTTTTGTTTGGTTTATAATTTTCCATGCCGTTCTACTTTTATTGTCTGACATATTAATTGATTTTTTTATTTAGTGCGCTCTGAGTTAATCTTATTATTTTCTTAAATCTTTTTGAATATTGTGTCAGTTTAGTTTTATTTACCTCACTTGGTTTTTTCTATACTGCCATATATACGTTCACGTTTTTTATACTGCAGGCCTTGAGACCTCACGTTACCCAACGAGCTTTTCGATAAGTATTAATAGTAATATATTTAAATGGAAAGCAAAGATCGTAAAATAACTTAAATAAATCGATGAAAATATTATAGGCTATATTTGGATCAAAAGTTGTGTACATTTCCGAAAAAGACAAATTTTCTATATACGAGTACTTATGTTTTAAACTTCATAAGATTTTCCTTACTTTAGTCTCTACGTTTAATTTTCCAATTCTTAATCAGGCATATTTTTTTTTTAACAAGACACTTCAGTATCTGAGCTGAGTGGTCAGATAATGCAAAATCAATCACTTCTGTTTTGCATTTATAGATGTGAGCAAAGTTGTCTATGCAGGTGTTGCGAATTTTCTGGTAAGCTCTTTTATTTTAACCTTTCGATTATAGTTCAGTAGTAAACATTCAAATTCAGATGTGGTATTATTTTGTTCTAAAATATCTATATTAAGTCACCAGCAATTACAATATTATTCTTATTATAGGTTTTATTAACATATTTGAGCATCTTATCTAATCTTGCAAAGAAATTGTTTATGTTACTAGTTAAAGGAACCCAATATAAACAAATAATTATCATTTTGTAAGCTATCAGCTCTATTGCAGAGCATTCAAAAGTTGAACACTCAGTGAATAACACCGATTTCGGATATATTTCCATTGATGTCCTTTTTTACATAGATACACGATCCTCCTCTGTTAGAATTATTTCTGCTGAAATGGGCAGCTAGGCAGAAATTGGGTAACACAGAAATATTTTCATGTCCCGACATCATGAAATGTTCAGTCAGACAAATTACATCAATATCAGTGTTGTTGTCCGATAATTCTTGTAAGCAGATCGTTAGTGCATCGGACTTGACCCTCAAACCTGTAATATTTTGGTCATTTTTGGTGCATTAAGGTGACATATTTATTTCCGAAAAAGCTTCTGCGAAGTAGGTTTCTGCTCGTTGACGTTGTTGTAGTTATTGTTTTGATTTGATGATTGTATTTCCATAGGCATTTTGAAAATCATCATCTGCCTAGCCTTTTCCTGCCTATGTTGGGGTCGGCTTCCAGTCTAACCGGATGCAGCTGAATACCAGTATTTTACATGGAGCGACTGCCTATCTGACCTCCACAACCCAGTTACTGGGTAATACGATACCCCTTGGTAAGACTGGT
This sequence comes from Mesoligia furuncula, assembly GCA_916614155.1. Taxonomy (NCBI): domain Eukaryota; kingdom Metazoa; phylum Arthropoda; class Insecta; order Lepidoptera; family Noctuidae; genus Mesoligia; species Mesoligia furuncula. The sequence continues at coordinate 24,030,052 of OU744808.1, forward strand.
TGTCAGACTTTCGGGCTTCTGACTACCCGTAACGACTGTCAAAGATCCACGAATGACAGCCGGGACCAACGGCTTAACGTGCTTTCCGAGGCACGGAGGGGTCACGGTATGTAAAGATGGTCACCCATCCACAGACCAACCGCGGCAAGCGTAGCTTAACCTGATCGATCGACCTGTGCGGCTGTTATTAGCATTTTGAAAATATCCTTAAAAATTGATTGCATTCCAGAGTAAGTTATCACACCCGTGCGTTTGTTGAACATAGTGTCGTCATACTTTAGGTTCATGTTGCTGTCCAGAAAATATGCGTGTCCATGAGTGATAGTATCTAGATATAATAAATTATTAAAAGTTTCCACTCTTGAATTATATAGGTAGTTGTTTGTTAAGAATCTGTGTGTCGGAGTGCAGATAGTGCATATTAGTGTTTCTTGCAACATTTGCCTAATTAGTAAAATGCTGTCAAAATATTTATTTATTTGTTATTTTAAAGTCTTCCTCACCTATCAATACATTTATAATACAGAACTCTTGTAGAGTGAGCTCTGACAACTTTTCTTTGATACCTTGGAATAGACGTTCCATAGTTCCATGAGGCGTGATGTAATGGCAGAGTTCATACTTCTCAAAAGTTTTTTCTGCAATATGAAGCAATTTATTTTTGTTGTCTGTGCTTAATATGCAAATCTAACGAATGACTAACTAACTAATAATTACAACAAGCATTTCCATTATAATATCGATGTTTGCTCTTTCTGCTGGTAGATTAAAAAATATTATGCTCAATACACTTAGTCACAAGTAATTTTAATAAAGATTTGCATGCCTTCATAAGTTTTTGCTTTGTTTGCTAAATTTCCTTTATTTTACTACATATTTACCACAACGCTGTTTTTCTTAACTTAATTTATTGTAGTTTGTATTTATGTATTATAAGTTTTAGTTTAAATAGCATAGTGTGTAAAGATTATTTTGTATGTGTATCCCGTCGAAAATGTTGTTCGTTACACATTTGGCGGTATTTTTTTTTGTATTTTGTCCTACAAAATGTAATGTGTCACCAGTGACACTACATTGTGTTGTTTGTTGTTTGTGTGTTCACTGTTTCCCTAATAAAGGCTCCTACAAACAGGCGCGACACGCGATATAATCGCGCGCGACACAAAGGCACCGCCCGTTGCGCGACTTGCGGCAGCGGTGCCTTTTGTCGCGCGCGATTTTATCGCGTACGCGCCTGTTTGAAGGAGCCTTAAATAAAACAAAATCGTAATGTCGTGCGCCACTCAGTAGTTCTCAATAAATTAAACCGAAGTGTTTTAAACAAAGCATATTTTCTAAGTACTAACACTTATTATTATTCAAATATTTAATGACTTATAAACAAGTGTGGTTCATTATTCTCAGTAGCATGAATAATTCCGTTTTAATTAATTACAATAATATTTCTTTTTTACGTTACATCTCAAGGTAATGCTCATTGTTATAAAAATATCATAGGAGCACGTACCGTGTTAGGCTGTGAAATATATATAAAATTGGCAATACTCGGATTCCTACTAAAATCTACTACTAAAATCTTTGTTAGTTACTCCATCACGCGTTATCGGCTGAACGGATTTGGGTGAAATTAAGCACACAGGTAAACTAGCCTGGGTTAACGTAAAGGATATGTTTTATCCAGGTAAATGTCACAGTTTTCCTAGAATGCGAGCGAAACCGCGTGTAACTTTTGATTATTATTATAACTGACCTTGGTACAGAAGGTGCATCCACAGCCAGAGATGAGGGTGACCTTGTCAGCAGTGGCGTCTTCTAAGCAGAGCTTGCAGTTGATAGGGGCAGCCGGCACAAACCCACCACCGGAGCCGTCCAGGGAATACCTGACAAGCAGAATGATCAATAAAATGGTGAAGGAAAACATCGCGAGGAAGCTTCTTGTCCTGAATCTAAACTGTCAAGGACATGACCTCCACCGACCCGCAATCCCAAGGCCTGTTCCCTCTCACAGAAAACGTCCCTGTATCCCAACAGGGGAATACTATAAGTTAGTGTCAATGACGTTTCCTGTTTTAGGTGACTGCGGGAGAGCAGACGACAGAAGATAGACTTGCAGCACCTGTACTGAGGACCTGGTGTGACATACCTGGAGCCACTGGCGCCGGCAAGAGACAGTAGTGATGAACAACGGGAGCAGACGGAGGGCGCGCGTAGTCTGTTGTGAGCCCTGATCGGCTCCGAGGACTTCTCGCGGTCTGTCAGGGCGAGGACTGTTGAGCATTTCCGAAGACCTGGTAGAAGAAATAAAACTGATAAGCATTTGGACGGATTGTTCGCAATTACTTGTAAATACAGGGTGTTTGGTGCATCGTTTGCCAAATGGAATTGGTCGAAAGGAGAGGTTGTTTGCTATCTCTTAAGGCCCAGTAACTCATTCCTTGTTACACCGGTTTTTTTATTACGACTTTTTAAATTTTATTTAGAAAAATACAAGAACTCTGCATTTAAGCTTAAATTTTTTTTAAAGTTATGGGTATAGCCTTCAAATTTCATTTTAATTCTTATGTTTACTCTTGTATGGTTCTATGAAATTCAAAATTACTTGCTAATAACATCTAGTTCCTTTTTAATAACTCATAAAGTTTTTGAAAAAAGGAAAAATACACTTAACACTCAACTTTAAATTGCTGTAAAAAAAAAACTAAAAGCGATCGGGATCTTCGAATTCTTTTAAAAAGTTCTCTAGTTTGTCCCCTTTCCAACGGTGTGCAATATACCAAAAAAAACTTTTAATAACTTCAGTAATTCGCTAAATGTGTAATCGAGACACATCAGGCTGATATTCGATATTACGGTAAGAACACTTGTTTTCCCATAAATAACATTCTTTAAGTAGGTGGATAGTGTTATCTCACTCTTACGCAGTCTCTTATCTCTTTCTAGGGTTCGAACTTTCCTCGAACTTGAAATAAAAAATAAATTTTTATTTAATAAGTACTTAATTATAAATTTTAAATTTTACACTATCAAAGCAAACTGGGCCTTAAGAGATAGCAAATGACCTCTCCTTTCGGCCAATTCCATTTGGCAAACGATGAACCAAACACCCTGTATATCAGGTTTTCCCTAACCAGGTGGATCACATAATCAGCCTATAATGTTCCCACTGCTGGGACACAGGCCTCCTCTCGGTGAGAGGGAGTGGGCCGTACTCCTCCACGCAATGCCCATGATTTTAGTAATTTTTAGGGCAATTTTCGTAATTTTAAGAACTTTCGGACTTTGTAGGTCTTGTAGACTTTAGATCTGTAGACCATTTTTTATTTTATCAAGTACCTGGTACATACTTGTTGACAGGCCTACCCTGTCCTCTTATACCTACTGTAATTTGAAAACATTGTAATAGCAAATTATTTTTAAAAAGAGTAACCGTGGAGTTTCTTGGCCAATTGGACCCGTGCACCCAGCTTCTGACGTTTCATAAGTGCCCATGTAGGTTTATGTGAAATAAAATATTTTGATGTTGTTCACAGTCTGATCTCAGTCTCAATCTGTCAAAACTACCTCTAATTTCCCTATAATAATTGACAAGTTTTTGAAATTTGTTTGTCGCCGACATGAGATCGTGATTACATTTTGAACGTTTTAAATTACGATAATTGGCGACCTGGTTCTTCAGTCTTCCGCTTCCGTCGATTGCTGGGCATAGGCTTCTCCCAATTAGGGAGAGGCTTATACCCAGCAATGGACTAAAATAGGCTAAGTTGAGTGAACTTGAGTGAAACTTGTTGTGCCTTTGTTGTAAATATGGCATGGCCAGATTAATGAATATAATTAATTCTGCATTCCTTGATATAATTATGAAATCAGAATGTTTGTAAAGGTTCCTACAAACAGGCACGACACGCGATACAGTCGCGCGCGACACAAAGGCACCGCTCGTTGCGCGACTTGCGGTGCCTTTGTGTCGCGCGCGATTTTATCGCGGGTCGTGCCTATTTGATGGAGCCTTAAAACAGCATTACTTTTCTATTCACTTTGTTGAGACATTAATTCGGTTGTTCTCGTATTTTATTCTAAAACACTACCCCGCCTCCGCCACCACCTCTGCAATATTAAATTCTCAATACCTGCAGAGGTATTCCTGCAAAGATATTTGCTTTCAGCTTCAATAACTTGGCCACGCTCACTAAAATGGCTGCTTCAATTGAAACTTATTGAAGCATAAATCTATTCAGATATGAAGCTTTTGTTATAAAAAAAACTAGCCAAGTGCGAGTCGGACTCGCACACGAAGGGTTCTGTACCACAAGGCAAAAACGCCGAAAAAAAACACGTTGGTTGTATGGGAATATAAAATAGAATAAAATAAATATTTAAAGGCCCCCCTTTAAATATTTATCTTAAATATTTATTTTATTCTGTTTTTAGTATTTGTTGTTATAGCGGGAACAGAAATACATCATCTGTGAAAATTTCAACTGTCTAGCTTTCACGGTTCATGAGATACAGCCTGGTGACACACGGACAGTGGAGTCTTAGTAACAGGGTCCCGTTTTTACCCTTCAGGTACGGATCCCTAAAAACTAATAAACTATCTCGAATGAAGTCCACTTGGAATCGATTAAGTATTCCAACTTTTCAAGCATGAAGTTGGGAATGTTGGGATGAGCTTTAAATTATAATTCAAATTCGTTGAAATATTTACCCACAAGCTTCTGACCGCGACTTCGTCCGCGTAATTTTTTTTGTTGCCCCGACCAAATTGTCCTATTCATTCCATCATCCCCCTGTCGCATCACATCCCCTACCCACAGAACTACTTCCTTTTCGCTAAGCATTCTTTTTTACTTTTTAGGGTTCCGTAGCCAAATGGCAAAAACGGAACCCTTATAGATTCGTCATGTCTGTCTGTCTGTCCGTCCGTATGTCACAGCCACTTTTCTCCGAAACTATAAGAACTATACTGTTGAAACTTGGTAAGTAGATGTATTCTGTGAACCGCATTAAGATTTTCATACAAAAATAGAAAAAAAACAATAAATTTTAGAGTTCCCCATACTTAGAACCAAAACTCAATTTTTTTTTCATCAAACCCATGCGTGTGGGGTATCTATGGGTAGGTCTTCAAAAATGATATTGAGGTTTCTAATATCATTTTTTTCTAAACTTAATAGTTTGCGCGAGAGACACTTCCAAAGTGGTAAAATGTGTGTCCCCCCCCTGTAACTTCTAAAATAAGAGAATGATAAAACTAAAAAAAATATATGATGTACATTACCATGTAAACTACCACCGAAAATTGGTTTGAACGAGATCTAGTAAGTAGTTTTTTTTTAATACGTCATAAATCGTAAACCACAATTTACAATTCATTCAATCAACTCGAAAATAAAAAAAACATTTAATTTCATAAACATAAACCTTATGCATAAACCCGGATGTTACGGAACCCTCGGTGCGCGAGTCCGACTCGCTCTTGCCCGGTTTTTTTTTTTTGTTCAGCTCCTAATAGTTCAAGCTTGATGTTAAATAGCCATCCTCAAGGATTAGGCTATCAAATGAAAAAGTAATTTTTCAAATCCGACTGGAACTTTCAAAGATTAGCGCGGTCAAACAAACTCTTCATGAGCTTTATTATATTGATTATGGTTTGTAATGGACCCTGGAAAGAGAAGATGGAATTTCTCAATAGACAGCCCGGAGTCTGGATTTGTGCCCGGCTGTCGCTCCCTCATCATCTGCCTAGCCTTTTCCCAACTATGTTGGGGTCGGCTTCCAGTCTAACCGGATGCAGCCGAATACCAGTATTTTACATGGAGCGACTGCCTATCTGGCCTCCACAACCCAGTTACTGGGTAATACGATACCCCTTGGTAAGACTGGTTGTCAGACTTTCGGACTTCTAACTACCCGTAACGACTGTCAAAGATCCACGAATGACAGCCGGGACCAGCGGCTTAACGTGCTTTCCGAGGCACGGAGGGATAAATGATAAATGATTTATTTTCTGTAAGTAGGTTTTTACAAACACTTTTACACGTCATCATATTTTTTAAACTAGATGTGGTCGGCGTTTCCTATCTGACTACTCTGAGAAGAAATGCCGAAACAAACTCAGAGGTCACAGTCTCTTTTAAAGTCCAGACAAAATCTTGGTCAGATCGTGTGAAGACCATGAAGGTTGATGTCTGAAATGGTCTTTTGAGGAAAGAACCACACAGATTGAGCGGACCTGTCCAATCAGTGCACGCATTTGTCAAAAATCGTGCAGCTCAACTCAGAAATTGAGGAGCTCAACGATTCGACGAACAATACCAAAGAAAGGACATTTGGGTAGGCCGCGTAAATTACTCAAACTGCCAGATCAAGATTAAAACTAAGAAGGAAAACAGAAGGGGTCTAGGTATGTAAAGATGGTCACCCATCCACAGACCAACCGCGGCAAGCGTAGCTTAACCTGATCGATCAACCTGTGCTGATGTTATTATTTAGCTACGGGCCCCTCCCGGTTCGGTTGTCGCTCCCTATTACATGGAAACTAAACATATCTTGCGAAATATGGATGTACTAGGTACACCTGTGCCTGAACTTTCGGAGAAAACAAAGAGAGAGATCGTTCGTGAATTCAAATCAACGCATCAATTTTATTGTATGATTTAAAATCAGGATTTAACTACCTGAATGAAAAAAAGGACCATTAAAGCTTTCGAACTTGACTTTCCAATTTGTGAAAGGTAAGTTTTTGAGAGCCAAATTAAAGTGATTATGGCGTTAATAAAAAACTGGCCAAGTGCGAGTCGGACTCGCACACGAAGGGTTCCGTACCACAAGGCAAAAACGCCGAAAAAAACATGTTTGTTGTATGGGAGCCCCCCTTAAATATTTATTTTATTTTAATTTTATTATTTATTATTAAAGTTAAAATACAACTAAATATTTTGTGAATATTTCAAGTGCCTACCTGTTGCCATTTTTGATATCGAGCAAAAGAGGGCAAAAAAAATCGCGTTTGTTGTATGGGAGCCCCCTTAAATATTTAATTTATTTTGTTTTTAGTATTTGTTGTTATAGCGGCAACAGAAATACATAATTTGTGAAAATTTCAACTGTCTAGCTATCGCGGTTCTTGAGATACAGCCTGGTGACAGACAGACAGACAGACGGACAGACGGACAGACGGACAGACAGCGAAGTCTTAGTAATAGGGTTCCGTTTTTATACGGAACCCTAAAAAAGGTATAAAAAACGCATTTTAATTGAAACATTCAATGTTGATTAATAAAGATTTGATTATCTAACCAAGGTTTAAACGTTTAGTACCGGACCTCGCGAGTTGGCCAATAAGGAGAATTTTGTGGAGACATGATAGTAAAAGAAACAGCCTATGAAAGTATGAATTGAATTGGAATGTTGAATTGTGGACGTCTGTGCAAATTGGAGGAAATTTCAAAGGAAGGTAGAGCCTGGGAGAACCCCTAATGAAACGGTTAAGGATACAAATTACTAATAATAAAAAAATATAACGGTTGCTCAAATTAAGGTAAATGCGAAAATAACATGTAGGTAGATGCTTAACAGTAGAAGGAAAACATCGTGAGGAAACCGGCATGTAATAGAACCAAAACTTGGAAGACATGTCCTTTTGACAGCCACCAACCCGCACTGGCAACCAACATTATAGGCTGTATGCTGCTCTTGTAGATGCTTATCATATTCGTTAAAAATTTATCCGCATTGCCAAAGTAGGTCTAAAACAGAAGCTTTTCTTTTCAACGCCATCTTCAATATGAAGGCAAATACAAACGCCTAAAGAAAGCAGAAATTCTTATAAAAAAACTAATATCACTCATATCCAAATAGCGCCAAGAGGCAATATATGACAAATATATAAAACTCAATGACTCTCATACGACACTTGTTCAAACAGGCACACATATTGACGACGAGTGATGTTTTCCAATTACAGAATGTGTCGCGAAGCCTCGTGTGAAATAAATAAACTTTTGAGTAAAAACATACGCTACCAGTACAGTGTCCCAATTCGGTAGTGTAGGTAGCGTGTAGTACATACGCCAGCCCATCAAGCTACATCAATCTGTCAAATTTCTTTAATAGATTTTCAACTTTATCGCTAAAGTATAAGGCTCGAAGTTGATTAGGAAAATTTGACAGTTTCGGGTAGATTGATGTGCTGGCGTCTGTACATAGCGTTTTACGACGATATTGCCATGTTATGTTAATGATACGATTTCCAAGCTTGGAAATCCTACGATCGGGCCCCAATTCTGTATGGTAATTATTACTCCCCGCGTAATCTTACCACGTGCAAACTACGTACGGTTGTCAAGCGTGGTATTTTGACAGTTCAAACCACGCCAACAATCACAAAGTCAACGTTCATTTGTGTCATAGAGAATATGCTATTAGCAGATGTCGTGATTAGCTAAAGAATTGGCATGGTTTCGAAGTAAGGAATCACGAAGTGGTCATAGTGAAGGGCCCTGAGCTATGGCATGTAATTTAAATAACACCCTTTATATGTTAACCACGCGATACCGTGCCCCTCCGTGCCTCGGAAAGCACTTTAAGCCGTTAGTCCCGGCTGTCATTCGTGGATCTTTAACAGTCGTTACGGACCGTCAGAAGCCCGAAAGTCTGACATCCAGTCTTACTAAGGGGAATCGTATTACCCAGTAACTGGGTTGTGGAGGTCAGATAGGCAGTCGCTCCATGTAAAATACTGGTATTCAGCTGCATCCGGTTAGACTGAAAGCCGACCCCAACATAGTTGGGAAAAGGCAAGGCAGATGATGATATGTTAACAACGCGGCTATCTCTGATATCGCGATATAGATATATGATATGCGTTACTTGTATAGTTCGTATGTGCGGTACAGACGTCGCTGCAGGTATATTAGTGGCTAATGGTACTCACCTTCTAGTAAAGGCTGTGGTTGCGAGAGCACGGAATCCCTGGAAGCTGCCCTACGGACTGGCTTCGCGGGCCTTGCCAAGGACTTGAGCCCCCCACTCAGTATCAGTTCCAGGGCTCGCCGCCCACCCGGCCCGGTCGCGCCTGCTCCCATCTAGCGGAAAAGAAACATAGTTTAACAGCTGATTTAGCTTAAACAATAAAATATTACTATTCATTAACACGTTTTTATTAGGTCGACCTGCATGTAACTAACTACACACATCAAAAGTGTCTAGGGATCAACATATATTTTTGCAATAACTTTTCTCCTGATTGATATTAATTAAAATTTTCTTTAAGGATTCATCAAATAAAGTGTTTTCGTTTGTCACAGTAACGATAAACCAAGTCACCTTTGCATTAATAAAGAAATTTGCCATTTTCCTAATAAAGGGATTTTTGACATTTGAACCACTAACACAAAAGTTCGAAAAAAAGACTGAAATAACAGTTTTCTTTAAAATTTTATTGGGTAACTTAAACAATTAATAATCCGTGTTTCTACCGCGAACACTAACAACACAAGAACATCGGTTTGGCATACTCAAAATGAGTTCATCCAAATCACGCTGTGGAATGGCCGCCCATGTTCGTTGCAACAACAAAAAAAGGTCTTCTTGCGACTGGATACCCTCCATATTCGGCAGAGCTCTTCTCTGTAGCATATCCCATGCATGCTCAATCGGGTTCAAGTCTGGCGACTGAGCAGGCCAGGGCAGGACATTGATGTTAGCTGCGGCGAGAGTCTGTCTTACAACTCTTGCGGTGTGCGGTCGTGCATTATCATGCATTAACTGAAATAAGGGACCGATTTGCACTTATAGAGGAACGATGACGTCTGATACAATCGTCTCAGCATAAATTTGAGCGTTGAGGTTGCCTCTGATCCAAATCAACTCAGTTCTTCCGCCGATCCAAATACCCGCCCATACCATGATGGTTCCACCACTATAAGGATGGACTTCCTGGCAGGATTTTAATCGCTGTTGGCGTCCAGGGGTTCTCCAGTGTCGTATACGTCTTGTATCCGGTCTCATACCAAAACGAGACTCATCAGAAAAGCACACGAAACGCCATTGTTCTTCTGCCCAATTTCTGTGTTCAAGAGCCCATTGATATCGAATCCTACGATTGTGCATTGCTATAGGTGGTACCCGTAGCGGTCTTCGGGAATGAAGGTTCACTTCATGCAAGCGGTTTCTGACTGTTTGGTCGCTAATTAAGTTCCCTGAAGAGTGATGAAGCCTCACGGCTAACATCATGGCGGTTATTGTTGGAGCTCTTCGAGTTAAGATTTGAATGTATCGGTCTTGTCTCCGTGTGGTGCAGCGATACCGTCCTCCATGGCGCTCAGCCACGGTACCAGTGCTTCGGTAACGTGTCCAAAGTCGACTGATAACACTCTGACTTGTATTCAGAGCTAAAGCCACAGTACGTTGCCGGGAACCAGCTTCTATCATTCCCACGGCTCTGAGCATTTCTTCCCTGCTTAAATGACGTCGCCGCTCCATAATAACGTTGGTTTTAATCAGTAGTAGGGAAACAGTAGCACTAATAATGTCTTCAATGCGTTGTATGTTTTTATAGGGAAAATATTGACAGCTGATTTTCATCTTTTACTCGAATTTGATTCACAGTTCCTGATTCAAATTATGAAATGCACCAAAAAGGATCCATATAAATTTATAAAATCATAAATTTATTACAAAGCCACATCTCAATCTCAAGAAATCCGCATAAAAATGCTTGATCCCTAGACACTTTTGATGTGTGTATGTAATGGAATCTAAGGTAACTAATTTAACCATCATCCAAGGGTCGTAGCGTAATGAAAATTGGCAGCTGTATGTATAGTTCTGATGACAATACAATAATATGGTAGTGTCGAACTGATCTGATGATGGAGCCGGAAGATATGAACTGGAACTTCATGAGGGAAAATCGTATCATAGCTGTTTTGGATTTCTTAGAAAAGTCTTGTAATGAACTTTGACTACGATTAGGTTTCAAGGTCTGATGATGAAGCCGGAAGATAGGCACTGGCATTCCATGATAGAAAATCGTATCATGGTCGTGTTTGCACTTGTGAGAAAGGCCAAGCGTGTTTTCTAGTGTTTTTTTTAAACTATTAATTTATTTTATCATTAGCCTGTGTGTGTAACTTCAGGGCAGACGTTATCAAACTAGTATTGGAAACTAAACACACTGTTTGTTATTTAACACATTTTTATTTTGGGTTTATACGACCAGCACCCAGCTATCCGGCTATTGGTCGATGAAGCAAATAATGAAAGGAGCTCTCCCTCTCTCACTGAAGAGAAAACTCATGAACATCTGCATTCTTCCTATCCTCACATAAGGAGCGTAGACATGGTCACTAACCAATCGTCAAAAGTCCGCACTCGGGGTCTGTCAGCGAGCAATGGAGCGCAGTATCCTTGGAGTTAAAATTTCTGATCGTATAAGGAACTCGACTACTGCGTTCTAAAACTCAAATTGGCGATTAGGTCACACGGCTGCCAAGTTAAAATGGAACTGGGCTGGTCACTTCTGTCGCATGCCGGAGAAGCTATGGGTTAAAGTCACCGCACAATGGGTCCCAAACGACAACCGGGCAGGCCCAGAATGCGATGGCGGGACGAGCTCGACTCTTTCCACAAGGATTGGCGTTTAACAGAACTGGATAAGGATAAGTGGAAGGAGGGAAGGGAGGCCTTTGCCCAGCAGTGGGACAGACATGGCTGATAATAATAATAACGACCAGCAGCCTTATTCCGTAACGCACTGTCAATCACAATCTGCGTCATTTTGAAGGATATTGCTAATCCATTTGCTTCATAGGAACATATGAAGCATTTTTTGAACGAAAAATGTGTCTGGTCAACAACGGTAAATAACGCAATGAATGTTGTTGAACGTTAAAATGAAAACGATAGCTACTGATAATGTTTTCAAAATCAAAGTCAAATATTTATTTGCAGATAAATTTATGGTTACAAAAGTTCTTACAATGGTTTACACATTTACCCCGCTGTTCGATCTCGAACGGAGATCGTACCTTATAGGAGAGCCTTTATGCAAATGAGATGTCGATTGTCGACAATTCGATACTCACAATTATAAAATTTGTTGTATATAAATTATTTTTTATAGATTTTAAATCCTTTTCTGATGCGGATGAAGACAAAAAATAACAAAAGGTTAACAACACCGAGCAGTAACGAAATAACGAAGGGCAAGAAAACAAAGTGTTGACTTTTTAATTCTTATTTGACCTTGGCGACTTTAATATATTGAACCTGTTTTCATTTTAGTGCCCATACGGAAATAAAGGGCACTATCATTAACGGAGTACAAGTGAAAGTAAGTAAGTAATTAAATAATATATTAATGATACTAGTTAATATATTTTTGAGGTAGTCAAAACACAGACTTAGGGTCAGTTCACACCACGACGCGACGCAGCGTGCAGTTTTCATGATAGAAATACAATTATAGATCTTATCATCATTATCTTACACTAAAAGTTACACAATTCAGTGTCTAAAACGTCGACCAACCGGCCCCGCCCACCCCACTGAATTGTGTACCTTTTTGTGTAGTCGATAAGGTCTATAATTGTATTGCTATCTTGAAAACTGCGCGCCGCGTCGCGGTGTGATCTGACCCTAAAGGCTCCTTCAAACAGGCGCGACACGCGATATAATCGCGCGCGACACAAAGGCATCTCAAGTAGCGCAACGAGCGGTGCCTTTGTGTCGCGCACGATTATATCGCGTGTCGCGCCTGTTTCTAGGAGCCTTAACTCTAAGTTAACTAGGAATCTAGTACACAGTGTACTAGATTCCTAGATAACTGTACACTGCTTAGGAGCAGGCATCCCGCACAAGACCTGGGTGGAGGATTATGGCCCACTCCCTCTCACAAAGAGGCCTGTGTCCATAGAAATGTATTTCATATATCTATGCCTGTGTTCTAGCAGTAGGAACGTTATAAGTCAATTTTGCTAAGCTGCAGGTACAGGCAGCCAGGTGCTAAAAGTAAAGCTGATAACAAAGGAAATTAGCCTTTGTTATCACCTTTACTTTTAGCACGATCGAGGTATTTAAAACAATTCATAGGTATTGTGTCATGTAACTGGGTTGTGGAACTTGTGGAGGTCATCATCATCTACAGCCCGACTTCATCCGCAGCTGGGCACTCTCTTCTCTTGTGCCAATCTCTACGCTCTTGTGCCAGCCTCATCCAGGTTTTGCCCGTGTTGGCAATAATTTCGTCCGCCAATCTCGGCGCCACCTGAAGGCAAATTCTCGTAGTCTCGCAGTCTTATCTCGGCGACAAACAAATGTCAAAAACTTGTCAAAATGTAGGGAAATTAGAGGTTGAGACTGGGATCAGGGGGCCTAAAAGGCCACTTTGGAGAATCATAAAAGGATAACATTATGAATCGTAATATGGCGAAGACAGTCCGTGTTTTTCTTTTTTTAGGTGCACTACGTAGGTATAATCAAAGAGATTGGGATTGGATTTGGATCGGATTGATTGGTATTTTAGCACAGACAAAAAAAAAATGACTGAAAAATGCTTCACCAATGGGATTTGATACGATTAACTTAACGGTTAACTGTACATTATGTTATCCTTTTATGATTTGGCCAAAGTGCCCTTTTTAGGCCCCCAGACTGTAAACGTCCTTAAAATTACGAGAATTGCCCGTCTGGTATTCCCGACCTTGGACGCCACTCTAACGCCAGACAGACAGTCGCTCCATATAAAATACTGGTATTGGTAGACTGGAAGCCGCACACAAACTAGTTGGGAAAACGCTAGGCAGATGATGTTGAGCCGGAAGTAAAAAATCTAACATACAACCCAGTCCGTCTATCGTGACATTTATATTAAAATAAACACATTAGAAACAGTGCAAACAAACTCAAAGTGTACTAAGTGTCGTCACTTCGCCGCTAATGTCCACAGCTAATTGGATGATGGCTTGAGGATTCATGGCTCTCGTTTTAAGGTTAGCATGTCAGTTCCTGTTCCGTTAAACGTTAAAAAAAAGTAATTCCATATGCCAAGGCGTAATAAAGATGTTTTTGCTTTGTTTATGTGAAGGCCGCTGGTAGGGTTGTCAGTATTTTTTAAGCATTTAATCAGCCTAGCCTTATCTTCTTTTTTTTTTAGGTTTATGCATTGTGCTGATGCATGATTATGATGCATTATGGATGTGACACATGTTTTCCCCAACTTGTATTTTTTTTTTTGTTTGTGTTCTGTTTCAGCGTCATGTTTACCGAAAATAAACGTATTTTCTTTCTTTCCTTTTCTTTTTTTTTTCCCAAATAATTGTTGGGGCCGGCTTCCAGTATAACAGGACGCAGCTGTAAACCAGTAATTACCATGGAGCGACTGCCTCTCTGACCTCTACAACCTAGTAACTGGGTTACCCGATACCCATTGGCAAGTAATGAAGACCAAACCAAAGCACGTGTCAGCCCTGTCTATCATTACACTTTGTGTTGACCCTACAAAAAATTTGAATTCTTTAGATAACCACATAGATATCATTATCATAATCGGACTAAAAAACTTTCCAAACGTTTTTTTTTTATAAATTCTCGCCACTTCTTATGTTATAAATGTTATAATGTAAACAACTTCATGCATGTGTGTGACGCATTCTCACTAACGCACTGTACATAATCTAGAATGGAACACTTAAGCACAAGCACTTATATGCATTTCCATGAAAAACTTACATTTTCAAGTGTTATGAATTTATGATATCGCACTGTTCTATTTTAATCATTTCTTGTACAGTCAGTTTATAACCAATGACTTTATTTAACATTATATTTGACTAGCTTAGCCGGACTTCGTCCGCGTGAAATTTCACCCTCCCCCCATTCACCCTCTTAGGGGTGACATTTCGAAAAACCCTTTCTTAGTGGATACCTACTCTTCACAAAGAACACACACTTCAAATTTCATGTCTCTAGGACCAGTGGTTTAGGCTGTGCGTTGATATATCAGTCAGTCAGTCAGGACTTTGAATTTTATATGTATAGATGATATCTATTAATTAGTGACACGTGATAGTACGCACGACGACCTAACAAGCTATACATTTCCAGTATAAGCTGAGGTCTCATTGTACGAAAAGCCGATACAATGCGAAGTCAATAATTTTTGCTCTAGAGGCATTATTCAGAAAAAAAGGGAAATACATTTGTATGGAGAATCGCACGCCCTGTTCCCTTTTAATGTTAATGTTTTATTAAAACTCGACGTAATAGAAGCGATGCATAACCTTTTCATTCCCTGACTGCACATTCAAACATTTTAACTTCAACGTTGAACCAGCACGTGTCAGCCCTGTCTATCATAACGGAACAGCTGCAAGCTCTACCGGGTCAGATGAATGGTACGTAGTGTTGGTACTTACTTACGACCGCAAGGCGGCGAACAATGCCATGCGGTTTTTGTATCTTTTGAGCCTTGTGGATCGCGAGAGCAAACCATTTTCCGGATTACACATTCGCTGTATGACAAGAGAATATGCAAGGAATTCTTGTAGGTGAAGCGAAAAGGAGCTAAAGACATAGCATAATCAGCATAATGTACAGGGTTATTGGTAAAACAATAACAACCACATAAGAGGTCAATGTACTCATCATCAATCGCGAAAAAAAAATCAGCTGTTCCCTACATTTTGACGAGCTAGACGAACATAAATGTAGGGAACAGCTGATTTTTTTTCGCGACTTAAGGTTTGGTTTGGTCCCATAGTAAAAGTTGTTCATAATGATGAGTACAATGACCTGTTAAGAGGTTGTTAATGTTTTACTAATAACCCTGTATAATGTTCTCACTGCTGGGACACAGGCCTCCTCTGGGAGAGAGGGAGTGGGCCGTAATTCACCACGCGGGCACAGAGCAGGTTGGTAAATGTCACATGTCTTCGAATTTTTGGTTCTAGGAAATGCCGGTTTCCTCACGACGTTTTTCTTCATCGTTTTGAGAGCAATGTTGATGAAATAATTTATACAAAGTAAAGCGCCTAATAATTATTAATTAATAATCGCGCGGTAATTGCGTAGCAAACTATCAGCAGCAATGGCTTTCATTTTGACAGTTCAAAACAATTCATTGCATTATTTACGTTACTGAGTTGATAGTGTGGTACTGAAGAAATATAGCGTACTAGCTTCCGCCCGCGGCTTCGCCCGCGAGGTATGTCGATAAAAACTACCCTATGTCCTTTCCCGGGATGCAATCTATCTCTCTGTCAAATTTTATCGAAATCCGTTCAGTGGTTTAGGCGTGAAAAGGTAACATACAGACAGACAGAGTTACTTTCGAATTTATATTTGTAAGGATAAAGAGGCTATTGTGTATTTCTATTTATAGAACAAAGCTTAACAAAAGGACGCTGGTGTTTGATATGTATGGCACGTTGGTATTGTTGGTACAGTAACTAGATCAAAGCTCAGTTCATCAGCATCACTAAGCAATATTAGGACTGCCACAGATTATCAAACAAACTGAAGTGACCAAGATTGAAGATAAAGGTAGGTAGACAGACACACAACATAGGCACACACACTTCAATATCAAATTGAAGTGTTGTGTGTGCTGAATCTGGGGGTCTACTCTCTAACTCCGTCACCGAAGATACGGGCCCGTCCGTAGTTGTTCGTCGTGGTAGTTGATAAGTCAAAACAAATGCCAAATAAATTTTTTCTGAGAGGCATTAATACATAAGGAGTAAGGACAACTGTCAAATCGTGTTCTCATTCATTATTCGAAGATATTGTATATCGATTATATCGAAAGCCTTTGACTTACTGGACTACGACAGGTTCTGGGTCAAGCTTGGAGAGGTAGGGGTAGGGCCTCCCACTGAACTCATTAACAAAACCAGAAGAATTTCGTAATGTGGGGAAATGTTTTGTCGGACGAGTATGCACTGGATTGTGGTGTGAGACAGGGAGGCCTGTCCTCTCCAAGACAATTTAACTTTTACGTTAATCAGTTGATCGATGGCCTCAGTAGCTGCCATGTCGGTTGTCACCATCAGACATGACAGAACAGACTGGTTAAATGTGACTTACTCTCAGTCAGTCAGGCCGCATCCGATAGTTTGTATCCAGCTTTACCGGTGTGCGGTGGTCCGTGCATTCGATTTATTCCGGTCTTCTCATTGTGTATTCATTTGTTTTGCAGCCATGCTGCCCGTCTGCATTGTAAATGGGAGTATTATATACCGTAATGTTATACATGAAGTCTTTTGTTGAGGGTGCATTCGCATCTGGCTTCGCTTCAGCCATTGAATGGTGCAGCGTAGGCGCTCGACGAACTGTGCGGTTATGCGGTTAGATCGCATCGCAAACTTGTTGTAGTTATAGTAAAGTGCCTATTTCAAGTTAAAACAAATATCAACTGTATTTCAATGACAATTAAGTTGAATTTAGAGTGACTAGCACTATTGAAAAAGTTATAAAAATGTTTGAAGTTGTAGCGTAAACTGAACTTTATTGTGTTCGAATTAAAGTTATTTTTCCATTAATTCATATTTGTTTACATTTTTGGCAAATAAATCGCGTACGCAGATTAGCTGATAGTGTATAACATAACGACTGTAATCCCCAAAGGGTTAGGCAGAGGTGCACACCCATTTGTCGTGTCGTTCGTTGTCTGACTTTCGCACTTCCGACGACCCGTAACTTCTCCCAAGATAATCAATAGGTAACATAATAGGCACCTACCTAGGTACACGCAGTACTCATTAAGATTCCCACCAACGCCCAACATTGGTTTGCAACAATTTATATGGGACACGCGATAGGCATTGAATTCTAATGGTGTGTTGACGCAAAACCGTGTAACAAAACAACGCTAATGAATATATCGCCCAACACATAGGTACATTATTTATCAGTAAGGTACGAGTACGATCGGCATTTTGTTGTTTTAGGTAATTCCTATTTAATTATCATTCAGAGCTCGTGTTTTATATTACCCCACGACTGTTGGATAACTTACGGAATAACAGATACTAAAGCCTGGTTTTCACAGGCCCAGTAGCTGGCGGACAGTGAAGGACAGTTACTGTCTGACAGCTACTGGGTCCGTGAAAATAAAGTTGAGCCAGTACTGACCGGTCAGTTGCTGTCGGTCAGCAACTTCAAAATATTTTGTTTCTACTGTCCACTGACCATCCCCCACTCCCACAAGGACAGCTACTGGGTCGTCACTGGCTCCATAGGAACGCAACTACTGTAGACAGTGGCCGGTTAGTGCCGAAGGACAGTAAACGCCTGGACAGTCGGATTTTTTCTAGTTTGAAATCGTTATTTCTTCGTTTAAAATGGCGGTGGTGCGTTGGAGTGATGCTGATAATATAAAATTTCTCAATTTATACAGAGATAGAGAAATGTTGTGGAAGTTCTTCCATAAAGATTATAAAGATTGATCGCACTGATCAGTCATTTTACTGGCCTCGTGAAAACGCACAATGGGTCAGAAGCACCTGGCCAGTACTGTGAACACAGTAGCTGTGTACTGCTGTCTCCTATGCAGACCCAGTAGTGAGAACACGTCGGGACAGTGACAGTACTGTATTGACAGCAGAATGTGCAGTTGCTGACTACTGGGTGGTCAGCTACTGGGCCTGTGAAAACCAGGCTTTAGTTGATCATCTCTGTCCAGCACCCTAATTGCGTAACACACTATCAATCTCAATCTGAATCATTTTGAACGATAAAAAAAGAAAAGAAAAAATGTTTATTTGGACACGGTAAGGTTCGTGAAACACAAAATACAAAATTAACAAAATAAAAATAATGTTTCAAACAACAATATAGTGTGTGCCTCACGGCTGTGTCAAAAAGGTCCATTTCAGCATTAATGCCAGACAGATGCTGTCTGTCTGATACTGCTAATCCATTGCTTCAAGGCTCCTACAAACAGGAGCGACGCGCGACACAAAGGCACCGCTCGTTGCGCGACTTGCGGTGCCTTTGTGGCGCGCGCGATTGTATCGCGTGTCGCGCCTGTTTGACGGAGCCTTCATATGTTCGAAAAATTTGTCTGCTCAACAACTCAAATAACGCAACTGTTGAACTGTCAGAAATGAAAGCCATTGCTACTGATAGTGTTACTACGCAATTACTCCGCAGGGGCCTATACCACAAAACCTGACAATTACAGTTACACATTTGTAAATCTGAGAATTTACAAGTCTTAGATGATGGCGGGACGAGTTGGACAAACCAAACTACCAGTGGCCCCCTTTAGCCCTGTATCGATTGAGCTGGAAGTCATGGAGAGAGGCCTTTCCCCAGCAGTGGGATGATGCAGGCTAATAGTAACAAGAGTCTGTACCACAAAACTCTAAGCCACATAATTATAACGGAAAAACCTTTGTTTGTGGTACCAATTCATGATGAATTACAGAGGCAACGCTCCTAAAAAACCGTTAGTTAAATGAGATGTACGAACAATGTCATATTACGGCTTGGTACTATAATAGTGTGGTGTCGGACTTAAAGAATAGCACCACCCCATACTTCCCCGGAGAATGGGCAGCAGCGTTCTCTATGCATTCCACCACCATACCATACTGCGATCGCCAACCCGCCTGCCAAGCGTGGCGATTATGGCAAACCCCCCCCTTTGGGGGGAGGCCTATGTGCAGCAGTGGACGTCTTTCGGCTGAAATGATGATTATGATGACTATAATAGTTTAAATATATGATAACAAAAAATACAACTTATAGTACAGTAAACAAGGCACACGCCGAAAAAAACACGTTTGTTGTGTGGGGCCCCCCTTAAATATTTATTTTATTCTGTTTTTAGTATTTGCTGTTATAGCGGCAACAGAAATACAGCGTCTGTGAAAATTTCAACTGTTTAGCTATCACGGTTCATGAGATATAGCCTGGTGACAGACAGACAGACAGACGGACAGTGGAGTCGTAGTAATATGGTCCCGTTTTTACCCTTTGGGTACGGAACCCCAAAAAACGTAATTCAATAACACAACAGCGCTCGAATATTGCGTAACGTACATTTATTGAGTCGCAAACACTGACTATCAAAGTACCTACGAATGTAGGGATTCTATTACACAAACTATTCCCATATGGCCCGTTGTGTTAGTTTAGAACTGATTTGATGTAGACGGAAAATACAGATATCAGGAAGCCTGTAGCGGTATCTACAACGCCACATGCGAACAACGCGTCATACTGGCGTCACACAAAATCCTGCATCTCGCAAGCAGAGTTTACTGCGCAACTAGCATAGATACAACGGCCCGACATGAATCATTGGGCAGTTGCGCACCAGACTCAACACCCGTCTGGTCGGAGGATCCTCCATTTTCTATAGAGTATGAGTGAACTGTACACCCTGTTCCTCATGCCTCTATAAGCCCGAGTTTGCATGGACGTAAAAATATCGCGGTGGGATTTTTTCACGCACTGGATTTTCAACTCTAGGTGTTGTGCCGAACATTGAGAAGCCAACACAGCGCGTCAAAAAAACACAGTGTTGTATATTCAACTCTAAGCGCTAAGCAGTAAGTTAAAAAAATTTCAACTGTCTAGCTATCACGGTGCATGAGATACAGCCTGGTGACAGACAGACGGACGGACGGAAGGACAGATGGACGGACAGACAGCGAAGTCTTAGTAATAGGGTCCCGTTTTTACCCTTTGGGTACGGAACCCTAAAAACCAGTGCCAGAAAAAAATCACAGCAAGGAAAACGCGCCCTTGCGAACCTGCAGGGCAATTGCGTAACACACTATCAGTAGCAATGGGTTTCATTTTGACAGTTCAACAATATTCATTGCGTTATTTATGTTGTTGAGCAGACACATTTTTACAACATATGGAGCAATGGATTAGCCATATGCTTCAAAATGATTCATATTGAGAGTAATAGTGTGTGTTACGCAATTTGGTTGCTGGGCTCTGTTTTCAGGATTCAGGGTACAAGATTTATCTGGTTAGGTAAAACAACCGATGCAAGGCGCCAAATCTATTCAACAAAAAATAAAGGAAAGAATCACTATATCCCACCCAACAAGACCCTAACGAAGAAGAATGACGCCATCACTCTCCCGCTCTTTTTATTATTATTTTTATTATCAGCTATTTCTGTCCCAATGCAGGGCAAAGGCCTCCCTTCCCTCCTTCCACTTATCCTCCGGCTCTTATCAAAATTTATTTGGGGTCGGCTCAACATGTCTTTTTCGTCCATACTTCTCTATTAGTCGTCATCTCGGTAGTCACCCGCTTTCTAACCATATATCATCATTCACACAGTCCATCCTTCGTTTCTATGGTCTTCCTCTACTCTCATAGACATGCATATTTATGCTCAAAACTTTCCTCACAACATTTTCCTCGACATTAAAACATCACCATCTGTTAACGATACATTTCCCTGACTGTACAGACGCCAGCACATCAAGCTACCAGAAACTGTCAAATTTTCCCAATCAACTTTGAACCTAATGCTTTAGCAATAAAGTTGAAAATCTATTAAAGAAATTTGACAGATTGTAGTAGCTTGATGTGCTGGGGTCTGTAGATTGCGACTGTACCTGATTTTATTTGGCACTAGCTTGTGACCGCGACTTCACCCGCGTGAAATTTCTGCTACCCCCGACCCACCCCGTCGCATTGCATCACCTGCCCGCACTATTACTTTGTTTTGTTCTTTCTGACTTTTTTTGTTTCAGCTCAGCTTTTTAGAGTACTAGCGTGATGTTATAGATATAGTTTATGGCTGGTTTCAGAGTCGCGCTGACCGCACGCTGACCGTCGGCGCTGACAGCCGAAACGTATGAAACGCACGCGCTGATAGCTACGCGTTATTCTAAAACGCTCCCTAGAAATTCATACGTTTCAAGCTGTCAGCGCCGACGGTCAGCGTGCGGTCAGCGCGACTCTAAAACCAGCCTTAAGCCTTCCTCAAGAATTAGCCTATCAAATGCAAACATATTTTTTCAAATCCGACTGGCAGTTCCAGAGAATACCCCCTACATACAAACTTACAAAACAAATTTTACCTCTTTATAATACACTAGCTTCCGCCCGCGGCTTCGCCTGCGAGGTATGTCGATAAAAACTATCCTATGTACTTCCCCGGGATGCAATCTATCCCTCTGCCGAATTTCACCGAAATCCGTTCAGTGGTTTAGGCGTGAAAAGGTAACATACAGACAGACAGAGTTACTTTCGAATTTATAATATAAACTTCAGTCTCTGAATTCCGCACTACAACAAACGCCTTCAGGCTACACCCACTAAGTAAACGGGCCGTGTACTGTAGGTACACAAGCGATGGGTAAATATTTACATTTAATTTGCAATTGCCTGATTGCTAGTTAATTGGCGCCTCCAATTCGGAGAATCTGGTCCTTTATTGGATAAATTTCATCTGAAATTCAGTTGTTCACTGACAGTCAGTGCACAGTCTAAATAGCTGGATCTAGAAGCATGTAAGGTGTGGTCAAATTTAAGGGATCGAAAAGGAAGGAGGAGGAAGGAGGGACGGAAAGAGGGGGAGGGGGGGAGGGGAAGGGAATTTGGGGGGAGGTTGTTGGTCCCATAGAGAAAGTTGTTCAGTTTCACAATCTTAAATTGTCCACATCTTTTTGATAAATACTGTAACAAAAGTGAGAACTAAGGAAAGATTTTTGAAAATTCACCCCCTAAAGGGATAAAAGATTATGGCCGTTCGTCATTTCCGCCGTTGGGAAATCTCGTCGTTGGTTTATTAGGGTCTTGGGTTCGTTGCCCGAGTCGGGTTCATGTACTTAATTGGGATTTTATTAAGAAATGCTCAGTATAGCAGCCCGGTTAATAGCACCAGGCTTTCCCCTATTACATGGAACTTACAACATAACTGGCGAAATGTAAGTGAGTGTACACCCTAGTCGGCAGTTCGGAACTTCTAGAACGTTAAAGTGGGCGATAGAAGTACGAGGAAGTACGCGTAATTATGGCACGATGATCTTTGTCGCGCTTAATGTGTCACCTGTGCCTTCGCGAACTTTTAGGGTAACACATGAGCGAAAAAGTTGTCGAGCTTTAGGCGCGGAACACGGCGGGGCGGGCCGGGCCGGTCGATTTGACCGCGAACGATAGTGCAAAGGGAATCCTATACTATAGTTACCGGCACGTAACTTGGCAAGAGATTTTCGTAGTGGGGGACAGTTCGCGCATATATATAAAAATGTAAGTGAGTGTACCCTTGTCGGCAGTTCGGCACTTCTAGAAGGTTAAAGTGGGCGATAGAAGTACGAGGAAGTACGCGTAATTATGGCACGATGATCTGGGGGAAGCGCTAAGGTTTAAGAGTTTACGTTTTTTGCAATTTGCTGGTCAGTATTAAGTTGTACGTTGATTAAATTATGATTCGCGGTCGTAACAAATATGTATTTACAGAATTATAATCATTACAATCAGTAAAACAACTTGTTAAGTTAGTATAATCCCCAAAGTTCAAGATTTCATGAAATAGTCATTCTTGGGGATTACTTGGTCTTAGAGAGTTGTGTTGATGACTTAAATGATTATAATTATTGTTACGACCGCGAATCATATTTTAATCAACGCACAACTTAATACTGACCAGCAAATTGCAAAAACTGGCCAAGTGCGAGTCGGACTCGCACACGAAGGGTTCCGTACTACAAGGCGAAAACGCCGAAAAAAACACGTTTGTTGTATGGGAGCCCCCCTTAAATATTCATTTTATTTTGTTTTTAGTATTTGTTGTTAAGGTGGCAACAGAAATACATAATTTGTGAAAATTTCAACTGTCTAGCTATCGCGGTTCTTGAGATACAGCCTGGTGACACACAGACGGACAGACGGTGAAGTCATAGTAATAGGGTCCCGTTTTTACCCTTTGGGTACGGAACTCTAAAAACGTAAAAAAAAAATAATTTCGCGGGCTACCCTGGCGCTTTCGCCTTAATGTGTCACCCCTGTGCCTTCGCGAACTTTTAGGCTAACACATGAGCGAAAAAGTTGTCGAGCTTTAGGCGCAAACACACGGCGGGGGGGGCCCGGCCGGTCAAATTGACCGCGAACGATAGTGCAAAGGGAATCCTATACTACCAACGCGCAACGAACATAGAGGGCAAAAAGACCGCGCCGCCGATGTTTGTCGGACGATGTCTCTCGCGGTCACCCGCGGACAAAATGACCGCCGTCTGCGGAGCGCCTAATATGTGCGTATATTGTTTGTTGCACGGCTTGCAGAGTAAGCAAGCTGAAGTGATAGTGGGCTGGTCATGTTTGTCAAAGGACAATGACCGGTAGAGCAGACGAGTCCCGCGTAGAGCAAGCGGAGACTGCGTATCGGCAAGCGTAGTGTGGGACGCCCTCCAACTAGATAGACCGACGACCTTGAAAGGTGGCTGGGACAGTATGGATGCGGAAGGCGGAGGATAGGGTGTTGTGGTGCAACTTGGGAGAAGCCAATGTCCAGCAGTTGACTGCGATAGGCTGAGTTGATTCATTTACTTGCTTGTACGTGTATCGCCCACTTTAAGTTACAAAGGCAGCCCATTTCGTCATTTTCATATGATGCATGATATCATTCCGGAATAAATCATCGTGATCGTGATGTGTGCCAGTTCACGTCACTGCGATTTTACATTTCCTCAAACAGTGCTTCCTTCTTTCGTGGGAGAAGATAAGAATAGCTAACTTATACGAACAATCTGTCTTATCTTTGTAGTAATATGTACAACAGAATATTTGAATGCAATGACACTTGCCCGAAGAATTGCCAAACTTAAGTGGCAGTGGGCAGGGCATATTGCTCGCAGAACAGATGGTTCTGGAGTGGTGACCGCGCACCGGAAGACGTAGCGTTGGGAGGCCTCCCATAAGGTGGTCCGACGACCTTGTGAAGGCCGCAGGAACCCGTTGGATGCGAGAAGCACAGAACCGGTCGAAGTGGAGGTGCTTGGGGGAGGCCTATGTCCAGCAGTGAACGTCTTTCGGCTGAAATGCTGATGATGATGACACTTGGTGTATTAAGCCGTTTATTATTTATTACAGCTGCCTCGGTCTGGTTTAGTGGTCGCAAGCGCTACCAAAACCACTCAAACACAACTTAAACACAAATCATAGCATAATCAACCTATAATGTTCCCACTGCTGGGACGGAGGGAGTGGGCCGTAATCTACCATGCGGGCCCAGTGCGGGTTGGTAGATGTCACATGTCTTTAAATTTTTGGTTCTAGGTCATATCGGTTTCCTTTCTTTGCCCTGCAGTGGGCTAATACGGGGTAGTTAGATTATTTTCTCGCGCAGGACGTGACAAACTCAAACTCAAAGCATTTATTTCAATTAAACCATTAACAGGCACTTTTGAATTGTCAAGAAGTCGGTCAGTCAGAAAATATGAAGCTAGTTAATAAGAGACACGTGAGCTATTTTAAGTCTAGACAACGCTAGGCAATCCCGAACTAAAAATAACACTTCCTCATCAAATGCAAAGGATTCTGAAACGGATTATTTTTAATTCACAGCTGATGTCTTCCGTCTGGCAGAAGTCCAACAAATTACAACACCACTTATTTGTGATATTATGGAGACTAAGAACAGATATTTATCATCATAAAGCTCGCGCTATTTCAGAAATGTATAGGAATGACACAGCTAGAAGGCGTCGCGGCAGACGAGCTAGATAAAACAAACGAACAGTGGTCCACTTTAGCCCTGGATCTAAAGAGATGGAAGTCATGGGGAGAGGCCTATGCCCAGCAGTGGGATGATGGCTTAGTAACAGTATAGGAATAGACATAAACAATGTCTCTAAGGGCGAAATCGACCAAACTTAAGTTTTTTACAAACAAAAACCGGTCAGACGTCAAAAATGTATTTGCACGATAATACTTACTGTTACTGTTAGCCTGTATCATCCGACTGCTGGGCAAAGGCCTCTCCCCATGACTTCCAGTGAATGCGTTCCAGTGCTATGCTAACGAGGACCACTGGCCGTTTATCCAGCTCGTCCTGCCATCTTCTACGGTGCTTGCCGCGGCGCCTACTTTTACTAGGGGGTCATTCAAGTATTACGTAAGCACTAAAGGGGGCGGCAGGTCTTTGCTTTGCTTATGATGACATGGGGGATGGGGGTCTGGATGGTGATTACGTCAGCAGATTTTTTTTACTTTTCAGATTTTCTACAAAATTTAGTCGATTTTGGTTTGAACACATATTATTAAGGCAACCCTATTTGTCTATTCTTGAAAACGAAACGCATATAACTGCTGCTCATGAATCAATAAACAAACCAGAAAACATTGAAAAATGCATGTACCAATGTTTACGTAAGCATTGGGGGTAAGAGCTTTGCTTACTTTTGCTGACGAGGGAGAGGAGGGGCTAATGATTGCAAAATCTGCTTACGACTTAATACTTGGACGGCCACAAGGTATAAAAGTTTGGTCGAATTCGCCATAAATAAATTAAACATTCTATAAAACCGTATTCATAGACGTTCATTAAGGTTGGCTGACTGCTTTATTTGCACTTTTCTAGCGGATACGGAATTACCAGTGCTTTTATTAACGTCCGGTAAAAAACGTGGCATTTTCATGTTCTAGCTGTTTTCTCTTGTAAAACGCTCATAGGAAAGGGGCGTACAATCTACATTTGCTTTTATTTCCATAACATCATCATCTGCCTAGTCTTTTCCCAGCTATGTTGGGGTCGGCTTCCAGTCTAACCGAATGCAGCTGAATACCAGTATTTTACATGGGGCGACTGCCTATCTGATCTCCACAACCCAGTTATTGGGTAATACGATAACCCTTGGTAAGACTGGTTGTCAGACTTTCGGGCTTCTGACTACCCGTAACGACTGTCAAAGATCCACGAATGACAGCCGGGACTAACGGCTTAACGTGCTTTCCGAGGCACAGAAAGGTCACGGTATGTAAAGATGGTCACTCATCCACAGACCAACCGCGGCAAGCGTAGCTTAAGCTGATCGATCGACCCGTGTGGCTGAATCTTACTAATAATAAAGCTAGAATATCTGGATTGATTTTGATAGCCCAATTCTCAAGGAAGGCTATAAGCTATTTAACATTACGCTAAGACCCTTAGGAGTCGAGCCTAAAGAAAAAAAAAAGTCAAAAAGAACGCTAAGCGCTAAAACCACAGACATAGATATACCTAGATAACGCAAGTATCACGAACTATATGAAAACCAAGCGTGCCATTTTTTGACTACCTACTATGACGTCACAAGCTCGCGCTCTCGCTCACACTTACCCAGCCAGCAGTACAAAGGACTGAGCGCGAAAGGGGCGGCTTACGATTTGTAATCATAAGCTGGTGCAATTTTTGGCACGCGAAGTAGTTACTCTTGCGTTATCTAGGTAGGTATATCTATACCTGTGGCTAAAACGATGTAAGTAGGTAGGTACTTAATAGTCGGGCAGGCGATGCAATGCAATGGGATGGGTCGAGGGAACAAGAAATTTCACGCAGACAAAGTCGTGGGCAGAAGCTAGTTTTATTAAAAGCCTTGCTTCGTGGTTGATCGACCGTCACCTAGTTTAAGTCGGGAAATTAATATCGATCGCTACAAATGCATTTAATTGACACGACAACTAACATGACATTACCGTGTTCTAATTTACAATTTAAATGCCACGGGAGAATCAACAAAAATGCTTTTACGGGGAAAAATTAAAAAGCATGTAATTTTACATCCACCTACCGTCCAGTCACCAGTGTTAGCCATTAATTAAATTTTCTTTGACAAAACCTAGCCACTACTTAATCAATAAATAAATCTGCCTATAAGCCTTTTCCCAACCATGTTGGGGTCGTCTTCCAGTCTAGCCGGACGCAGCTGAATACCAGTATTTTACACGACTGCAACTGCGTATCTGACCCCCCCCCCCCCCCAACCCAGTTACGTGAGTAACACGATACCCCTCGATAACACTGGTTGTCAGACTTTTGGGCTTCTGACTACCCGTAGCGACTGTCAAAGATCCACGAATAAGGCTGCGTTTCCACCAGAGATGTGCGAGGATGCGTAGCGAGGGATGTGTGTTAAACAAACTAATAACATCGCTTCATTTTCACTAATTACTCACACACACTTAATATACTTTATGTATGTATTTATTGTATTATGTAAATGGTACATCACAGACTACCTACAGTATTTGTCTGTCCTTCCCCTTTTTAATCCATCCAAAGGTTGTCTTTAAAATATCGCTTTTAGCGATAAGACCGCCCAATGTGTGGGTGACACATTGGGCGGTCTTATCGCTAAAAGCGATATTTTGTACAGTGTCTATAATTATGTCTGTAATTAATATGGTGTACATAATAAAGAGTATTCTATTCTATTCACAGCTTGAATTTAGATAGCGTTGTTATTGGTTAGTTTTACACACATTCCTCGCTACGCATCCTCGCTCATCTCTGGTGGAAACGCAGCCTAACAGCCGAGACCAACGGCGTAACGTACAGTCAACAAAAGAGATAAGTATGCAGAATCGTCGTCGGATATAGTTGAAGTTTAGTAAGAAACCGATAGATGTTCTCGAATAAAATTTGATTTTATTAATAGAAAACCAACAGCTCATTTATCAAACTAAATTTCAGTGGATAACATCTTACTTACTAAACTTCACCTATATCCAACGATCCTGCACACTTACATCTTTTGTTGACTGTTCTTTCCGAGACACGGAGGGATCTCGCTATGTAATGGAACATCTTTTGTTGACTGTACTTTCCGAGACACGGAGGGATCTCGCTATGTAATGGATGCTCGCTATGTGTGGTGATGTACCGTGGCCCCTGGCACAGGCAACTAAAGGAACACGGGTGGGTTTTAGTCAGTAAAAGTCTGACACGCCCTCCCGCTCCGCCCAGAGCGGGAGAAGTTACTTGATATTATCCCCCTCAAAAAAAAAATGGTCACCCATCCACGAACTCCACGAGCACCACTAATCAATGTACAGACGCCAGCACATCAAGCTACTACAATCTGTCAAATTTCTTTAATAAATTTTCAACTTTATCACTAAAGCATAAGATTCAAAGTTGATTGGGAAAATTTGACAGTTTCGGATAGCTTGATGTGCTGGCGTCTTTACTAAAACTCCTTTTATATGAAAGAACAACAGTATTTAATATAATTGTGTAGGTACACATCATTACAGTTTATCTCGTCTTTAGTGACTTCAGTATTAAAACAATGACATAATCAAAGAAAGCACATGACAGTCTCACTCATGATAGATAAGGAAGAAACAACATAGTTTTAACTCGCTTTACGATTGCAATAAAGAGCATCCACGTGGATGATAGGGTTGCCAACCCTACTTTAAAATATAGTGTCCTAGAGGCCTATATACTATTGGTAAAACATTAACAATGAGTACAATGACCTCTTAAGAGGTTGTTAATATTTTACCAATAACCCTGTATATTATTTGTAAAAAAAATATAGTAAGCGAAACTACAGTATTTCAGTCTAATACAAAATGGCGATAATTATGATCGCAATAGGGCCAGTATTAATCTCATAATAGCTGTATTAATAGTATTTTGTAATCCTAATTTAGAGTGTAATAAATATAGTTATGAGATATTAAAAAAAAACCTGTTTGTGAAGGTTCAAAGTAGCAAAAAAATACATTTAATTTTTTAAACATACTTACCTACTATACACGGTGTCCCTGGAAGTATGGATCAAATCGAATAGTGAGTTGGTAAATTGATAGCCGTTATTTTTTTTTATAATATTTTCTTTGAGAACTATGCGAAGTGGTTGAAAAAAAACAAAAATTGGTGATTGGTGGGAACTTCTGAACCGTAAAAAAAAATCACCGACATTCTCAGGATTAAAAAGTTTGGAACTGACCTTGCCCACGCCCCTATTCGATTTGATCCATACTTCCAGGGACACCTGTATATGTACTTTTTTTTTTTTCACCAACTACTATCTACTTACGGGAATCGCATCGTAAATACTATATCTTATATTAAAAATAAGTTGGCAACCCTAATGATAACACTTATTAAGTGCGTTTGGTGCTGTAAGTTTCATTGCCGCAATAAATTGTCCGCATTTTTTTTACAACTTAAAACACAGCAAATTGACATATTATTTATTCGTGTAATAACACAAAATCTGATAAGCTATATATTTTCCTGACTGTACGTTTCATTTCACTAATTACTTAACTTACCCACCAACATTCAGTAGGTAAATCCCCATACATGAAGACGCATTCGTAAAGAATATTTCCGGAAAAAGTTTCCACATCACATTTAATTCAATACCATAAGAGGAAATGGCCCTTTTCACTATAAATCACTGAACACGTGGCCGAATTAGGTCAGATTTGTTATAATGGCGACCTCAAACGTCAAGAACACGTTGATAAACAACCCATAACTCATCTCTCGCATCCCTTAACATGCCATCCATAACACACATGGCTGATAATGTTTCACACAAGCTCATGGGCAAGGTCGGCTAAAATTAGTAATCGGGTCCCGTTTTTACCCTTTGGGTACGGAACCCTAAAAAGTATTGGAGCGAGATATTTTTGTTGTGATTTTAAGGGAGTCATCATCTGCCTAGCCTTTTTCCCAACTATGTTGGGGTCGGCTTCCAGTCTAACCGGATGCAGCTGAATACCAGTATTTTACATGGAGCGACTGCCTATCTGACCTCCACAACCCAGTTACTGGGTAATACGATACCCCTTGGTAAGACTGGTTGTCAGACTTTCGGGCTTCTGACTACCCGTAACGACTGTCAAAGATAAGGGAGTAAATAAACGAATCGTGATTTTATTGGGTAAGGATGCAGTGGTACTCGGGCTCCTAGCTAAGTAAAAAAAACAATGGCATTCCGGGAGTGCCCACAGAAGTGAAAACATGAACAATTACCTACGTGTGTATTTTTTTTAAATCGTCTTATAAGTAAACAAAACACAAACAGAATACTTTGCCATCACTCACTGACATATCGGATATATCCCGAGAACAGCCGAATACATCCGATTGTAGCGCGGTGTCGGTTACGGTAACAGTGTCGGGAGTTCAATGGTTTTTTCCCATCCCAAAAAATACCCAACGCACCTAAAGAAGTGTTCACTTGAAAAACAGCAACACCGTTCGATCGAAGGTTAAGCTACGCTTGCCGAGGTTGGTCCGTGCATGGGTGACCATCCATTTCGTACAGGAACCCCTCTGTGCCTCGGAAAGCACGTAAAGCGGTTGGTCCTGGCTCTCATTTGTAGATCTTTGACAGTCGAGTATTCAGCTGTATCATTAGACTGAAGTATCGAAGACATGTGACATCTACCAACCCCCGCTGCTCAGTGGGGGTTGGTAAGATGTCACATTCGAGAAAGTGGGCCGTAATCCACCATTCGTGCTCAAGCGTGGTGGATTACCGCCCACTCCCTCTCACAGGGAGGCCCTGATTATGCTATTAGACTGGAAGCTGACCCCAACATAGTTGGGAAAAGGCTAGGCAGATGATGGCGGTGTAGGGGTAACAACACATTATTTCATAATTATTTTTGACTACCAGCGCCCCGCGGTTACACGCATAAGTGTCGATCTCCTGGGAATATCGGGATAAAAACTATCCTATGTCCTATCCCGGGACACAAACTATCTCTATACCAAATTTCATCTAAATCGGTTCAGCGGTTTAAGCGTGAAGAGATAGCAGACAGAAAGACACAATTTCGCATTTATATTAGTATGGATTACCCTCTGTTTTCTGATTAAGGAAAACCATCTAATCTTGAGGAAACCAACTCTGAATATTCTTTAACCGCTTGTGTGCCGTAATTACAGACACAAAAAAGCCATTGTGTCTCGCGTAGATCTACGTTCCGGCAGACTACAGGTTAATAAATGGTCGTTTCTTCCGAACCAATATTTAGCACCCTAATTGCGTAACACACGATCAATCACAATCTGAATGATTTTGAACGTATTGCTAATCCATTGCTTCATGTGTTCGAAAAATGTGTCTGCTAAACAACGTAAATAACGCAATGAATGTGACTGAACTGTCAAAATGAAAGCCATTGCTACAGATAGTGTATTAATTACGCAAGTACCCCGCAGGCTGGTATTATTATCATAGCCACCATGAAAACAAGGCCCAAAACTCGCCTTAACTCATCGAATGCCGTAATTAGAGACACAATAGAAAGACAATTGCTTATGTCGAACTGTGTAACTTAAGACATTCAAAAGGTTAAATAACTTTGCAACTTTGAATTTGCAAAACAAAACCATAATCACAGTTTTCAGGTAATTATAGTATGATTCTGACATTCATAAAACATTAGAGTTGAGGTTTCTTTCCATTTCCATTAGTCTGTCATTAATCTGTCAAAGTCATTGACGTTTTGACGTGCGTGACATGAATTTTTATTGACGTTAATTGTAAGGCTTCGGCGGGTGGGCGGGAAATGTGTCAGCAGTTCAGCACTGTTGGTAGGGCGGATTTTATCATAAAGCCGAGATTATAGAAAGCCCGATTGGCTGAAAATGTATTAAAGTTTTTTTATTAAAGCAGGAGCACGAGCGGATCTAATACGAGCCTGGATTATGGCAAATTGATAATAGGGAAACGTGGAAAATTACATACACGAGGCAACTGCAAAATGTGTTGAAGTATAAAATTATGTGTTTTATCAAAATAATTTATTATGCTCTTGACTTTGATTTGCGGTGATTATACTGTCGGGGAAATCAATTAATAAGTTGTTTTACTTACTTTTTAAGTAAAGACACGCCAGCACATCAAGCTACTACAATCTGTCAAATTTCTTTAATAGGTTTTTAACTTTATCGCTAAATCATTAGGTTCAAGGTTGACTGGAAAAATTTGACAGTTTCGGGTAGCTTGATGTGCTGGCGTCTGTACGTCAATTTGCCATTTTACAGCCTTTTTTTCTATGTTTTTTCAAGAATGACAATTGCAGTTTGAATTTACGGAGATTTTAAGTTGATAGTCAATTTATTAAGCGTTTACCTTTCCTAATTGGACATAATAAGGACAACTAATGCTTTTATTATAATATCATCACACGCCGTTCAGCAAACAATTTGGGTGTAACATCAAGCTATAGGTACTGCTACGGTGACATGCGTCAACATAATGATTGATAAATTGATAGCATGCCGAAGCTAACTAAATGCAATCAATCAAGTAAGTAAACAATTTTCTGCACCTTGTACTATTGGTAATCAGTATTGACCCGCGGGTCGAAATAGGTGATATAGGTGTGTTAAGGGGATGGGCCATAAAATCCTATCTAACTAAACGGTTGGTATACTTGCAGAGTTGTCGATGTTGTTGGTACTAGCGAACTAAGGCTGCCATCCGACGGACTGCATCGCAGCAATCGCGCGCAGTCGATATATTCAACTGCATGCAATTATCTGCAAATGGACCTACTTAGCGCAGTTGACGCCATGCATCTAGCCCAGAAGCTGAGTGTAAGATTTGACATCGAAATGGAAGCACAGACGGTTAGCGATAGACAGCGTGCGTCGACACAAGACGATGCGATAGCCGACCGCGTAAGGTTGAAGTCACGACTGTATGCAATTAATATTGACTTCACACGACTGCAGCCGACCGCGTGAAGTTGATATCATGACTGAACGAAGGCGAACGTACAACTGCATGCAGTTGAATATATCGACTGCGCGCGGTTGCTGCGATGCAGTCCGTCTGATGGCAGCCTAAAGGGGGAGCGACAGGGAAAATCTAGAGAAATAAGTACTTTTTTAATCAAAGCCCAAACAAGGCCATCAAAATTTCGATCTTGCTTTACTCGCTCTTACATACTTCATTCTCCTCTTCTCTAACTTTTCCGCATACCTGCGGAGTAATTACGTAACACACTATCAGTAACAATGGGTTTCATTTTGACAGTTCAACAACATTCATTGCGTTATTTACCTTGTTGAGCAGACAAATTTTTCGAACACATGAAGCAATGGATTAGCAATTTCCTTCAAAATTATTCAGATTGAGATTGATAGTGTATTATGCAATTAGGGTGCTGGGCAGGGGAGAGGGGCCTCATTTAGTTTTGCCACCCCGGGCCCCCGACAGGCTTGGTGCGCCACTGGTTGTTGGAGTATGGCGAGAAAACATCGCAAGTTTGATGTTACTTTAGTTAAGTTGAATACACCTTAGTTTCATACATTATAATTGACGTGTAAAAGTGTTTGTACAAACCTACTTACAGAAAATAAATCATTTATCATTTATTTACAACAGGGGGCCTAAAAAGGCCACTTTGGCAGAATCATAAAAGGATAACATTGATGAAGTCACGGCCAGAGGCTAGTACCAAACCTAAAATGACGCGTGTTACGTGTCAGCAAAATGTGTACAGTTGAAGACTAACATTTACAAAAAAAAGTCTAGAATAAATGAAAAGGAAAAGGGAAAAGGAAGGAAGGGGGAAGGGGGAATGAAAAGGGGTTAGTCAGAAAAATAACCCCTAACATTCGCAGTAAACAACACACAAACAACGAGATAGCAATCAAAGATACGAAAAAAAATAGGAGTACGTGACTCACGCAAGCATAACGATTGCTCAGTAACAGCATAGATTACTTAACAGTGCCCAAGTAAGTTAGTAATGGTCCTAGCGTAAAACAATTGAAGCCTTGGTACGGCCTTGGAATAGTTGGCAGAAAGCCGGGCGCCGGGCAGGAGCCGTAACGATACAAGATTTGTAAAGACTGGTAGATCCTGGGATGACGCAATCTGTATAGCATAAAAATAAGACATAGAACTACTGCGTTGGGGTCGGCTTCCAGTCTATCCGGAACCAGCTGAATACCAGTATTTTACATGGAGCGACTGCCTATCTGACCTCCACAACCCAGTTACTGGGTAATACGATACCCCTTGGTAAGACTGGTTGTCAGACTTTCTGGTTCTGACTACCCGTAACGACTGTCAAAGATCCACGAATGACAGCCGGGACCGACGGCGAGGCACGGAGGGGCCACGGTATATAAAGATGGTCATCCATCCACAGACCAACTGCGGCAAGCGTAGCTTAACCTGATTGACCTGTGCGGCTGTTATTATTTAGCCACGGACCCCTCAATTAGACATAGAACAATGTGATGTGTTATGTCTGGACTTTAAAAGAGACTGTGACCTCTGAGTTTGTTTCGGCCTTTCTTCTCAGAGTAGTCAGATAGGAAACGCCGACCTCATCTAGTTTAAAAAAAAATCATGATTGACGTGTAAAAATGTTTGTACAAACCTACTTACAAAAATAAAACCATTTATCATTTAACCAGAAAGGAGAAAAAATGCTACGTGGACACTGACAGGTGGCTTGCTTAGCGCCTAGAGCCTAGTGACTTAACATCTGTTCGATACTCTCTAGGCGTCTAAAGAAGTCGCCAAGTGCGGCCGGCAGCGAAAATTCTACAAAGTTCGTTTGACTTCGCTACTCGGACCACCTGTCAGAGTGTACGTAGCCTAAAGCTTGATATCAGACGCTTCATTTCTTGTTCATTTGTCTTTCATTCGACATCTGCATGATGCAGCGGTGCATGGAGCCTCCCAGAGCGGCGTTCATATAAATCGTCCTGTGATTCCAAACGCGAGGCGCACCCAGGACAACTAGCACTCGGTAACACAGTCTAGCTGACCAATCCGGCCATCTTACACTCAAAATAAAACGTCTGAACACAAAATGAATAATAAATGATAAATGAATTCATTTGAGTACCGATCCAACGATATTCGGCAGTCTTTAATTCATGCTCCGAATGATCGAAAAATAAAAAGGAATGAGCAAAATGAACGTTAATTTACATGTATAATGTCCTTACCCAGGTCTATAATAATGTGCCAAATTTCACCCAAATCCGTTCAGCCGTTTTAACGTGCAAGCGTAACAAACAAACTCACTGTCGTATTTATAATATTAGTTAGGACTAGGACTAGTTAGGATTTTGACAGTGTCATATGAACGTGGAATGAAGCAAAAATGAGCATTCAGTCGAGTGAAACCTCTGATATCGGCTTGACCTGGATGACAGTCCTTCTGACAGACTAATTAAAACAATAAGCTACAATAACTATAGAAATAATTACTTAAAATAAAGTAAAATTGTAATTCAAACATATTGCTTTTGTAGAGATATAAAAATAGTGGACACTAATAAACACGATCGATCAAACTATTAAGGAAAACCGGTCTGACTTTAAATTCATTATTAATAACGGCTTAAAAACACACTAAGAATAAATATAGAAAGAAAAAAACACACACTTAATTGAGAACGTTTTTCAAATATCCTGGCAGTCAATTAATTTGTCTAGCCTTTGAGAGAATTTATAGTGGACTAGCTGACCCGGCAAACGTTGTTTTGCCATATAAATTATTTCTAGCTGCCCGGCGCTACTTCGTTTGCGTGGTGTCCTACCCCTTACCCTACCCTACCCTACTCCTACCCTACTCCTACACTACTCCTACCCTACTCCTATCCTACTCCTACCCCACTCCTAACCTACTCCTACACTACTCCTACCCTACTCCTACCCTACTCCTATCCTACCCTACTTCTACCCTACTCCCAAAGATATATTAAATTTTCTCTGCGTAAGAAC
Organism: Mesoligia furuncula; assembly: GCA_916614155.1. NCBI lineage: Eukaryota > Metazoa > Arthropoda > Insecta > Lepidoptera > Noctuidae > Mesoligia > Mesoligia furuncula. The sequence continues at coordinate 24,066,744 of OU744808.1, forward strand.
CATCCTCGTACTTCAAGGAATATTCTAAAAAAAGAATTAGCGAAATCGGTTCAGCTATTCTCGAGATTTGCGCTTAGCAACACATTCAGCGATTCATTTTTATATTATAGATAAGGCAAAGATTAAAACAGAAGACGAACAAGCAGGGGATCGAGATTTTCAAGGGATCAGAACGGAATAACTCCCTTTTCCCAGCTTGGGGTCGGCTGAATGCAAGTATTTTATATGGAGCGACCGGCTGTCCTGTCCTAGCTGTTCTGTTACGGATAATATGTAATGCTGAGGAATGATAAACATGTGAACAGAAATGTTTAAAGTATGGATGTGTGTGGCTATAAGAAAAGTGGCAGAAGCAAAGAAAACATGGAATAACTGTGTGAAAGTTCTAATGGATGATGAAGGAAGTAAACACTGGGACGAGGGCTTATAGAGATGTATTGGAGGAATGACGTACTGCGCTGACCCCAAATAGATTCGGATAAGGGCAAGAGATTATTGGATTGATGATATTACAAATTCCATCGCTTCATGAATTTATTAAATGTTCATCCAGCAACAGTACCGTCACAATAAAAAAATGATTCATTTATGAATCATTAAGAAATATTATTATCCTACTAATATTATAAATGTGAAATTTTGTAAAGATGTTTGGATATTTGTTACTCAATCACGCGTAAATCGTTGAACAAATTTGTATGAAAATTGGCATATAGATAGACCATTTCCTGGATTAACACATAGGATACTTTTTATTCCGATATTTACACGGGATCGAAACTTACGCGAACCGCGTGGCGCTGCTAATAAAAAATAAGTAGGACAGGTCGTCTAATTAATTCATTAATTAAGTAATTATATTCGGTCGTTTCCTATCTGATTGGCATATGAGAAGAAACGCCGGTATAAGATCAGGGACATCTAGGGGTTGACCCCTAAAAAATCAAATAAAAGTATTTAAATAATGTGGAGTTTAAATCTTGTAATGAGATCGGAATATCAATTTGTACGAGAACTTCTCTGGAAAGGGTGAATGTTGAGGGAAGAGAATTTTCTGCTGCAATGCAAAGCATTATTTCATCACCACTGCTCTCAAAACGGTGATAGAAAACATCGCGAGGAAACCGGCATGTCCTAGAACCAAAAATTCGAGGACACATGACATCTACCAACCCGCACTGGGCCCGCGTGGTGGATTACGGCCCACTCCCTCTCACAGAGAGGAGGCCTCTGTCCCAGCAGTGAGAAGATTATAGGCTGATAATACATTATCTGTACTACATTTGGACATCTTTGCAATGAAAGAAGTAAGAAATGCGTTTTGTTGTCATGACGCACCCTAAATACATTATTGACATCACAGGTTTGCGTATGGTTGCGACAACATGCACCTCTGACGTAAACAAACCAAATATAAATGCAAGTTTTATTGTAAATAATTATTATAATTAAGTCGTAAGATGACATGCGATATAGTGCTGACGTGTGGGAATGTGTCCGAAAATAGACCGATGGCAGGAAAACAGGATTAAAAATACGACAACAACACAACCATCAAGGAATCATATTTTCGGATGGCCCACTCATCATCGTTCTCTTGGCCTTATATTATTTGGGATCGGCGCAGTATGTCTTCTTCTATACTTCTTTATTAGCTGTCATCTCAATATTCACTCCCTTCCTAGCCATATGATCTTGCACACAGTCCATCCATCGTTTCTTTGGTCTTCCCTTACTCTTATATCCTTACATTCATACCCAAAACTAACTTTCCTCAAGACATTTTCCTCATACCTCCGCATCATATGCACATATGCTCGCTCGAGGTCGGATAATTGAGAACTAAGAATTTTAGACGAACGGTGGCACAATGTAAGCTAAGTATTAAATTAATATATCCTCGACAAGTTTATGCTGAGCCTTTATGGCCTCGCACAGATCTTTTTTATTTATTCTTGTTTATTTTTTTTACGTTAATTTTAAATGCTCCTTTTTAGGGTTCCGTACCCAAAGGGTAAAACGGGACCCTATTACTAAGACTCCTCTGTCCGTCTGTCACCAGGCTGTATCTCATGAACCGTGACCTGATAGCTAGACAGTTGAAATTTTCACAAATACTAAAAACAGAATAAAATTAATATTTAAGGGGGGCTCACATACAACAAACGTGTTTTTTTCGGCGTTTTTGCCTTGTGGGACGGAACCCTTCGTGTGCGAGTCCGACTCGCACTTGGCCAGTTTTTTATAATTTAAAATATTAAAATTGGCCATTATTTTACATATAATCTCACGATTTATATCATAACACGATTTTCAAATGGCTTTTCCATACCGGAATCCTCGATCCTATGCTAATTGGTGTTTGACTGTTTCTATTAACGGTAAGCCAATAGCGCCTATATCAACACAAAAACATGGCCGTTCTTTGTATTCAGAGGCCTACGAATTACGATACGTTATATCATCGCCCCGATGATGGTGCCAGATCGCAGTAACAATAGATACAAGGTGTTATTAAAACAATGAAAAATCTCAAACAACCCAAATGATTTTTAATGTAAGAAAAAATTTGATCGATCTATAATTTATATATTGTCATAAATTGTGAAAGACATTTTTATAGTTTTTGGTTCCATAATAAAATGTAATCGTTTTATACTTTAAGTAGGTACATTCATTCATATTGATCAGTGAAGTATGCGCTTTATTTGATCGCAAGAAGTTAATAATAACTGCTTCTTAACATAATCTTCTTGTTTGTGTCGCTGGCACGATTGTATTTTAGATCTTGTTGGCTCAAAACAACGCTACGGCGTTGTCGGTGGCATGGCAGCGCATAGGTCACTTTGACTGCAAGTTTTGGGGCAACATTTGCGACACAGATGCACAAACTCACCCTGCGGCCGTTCTGTCGAGGTATCCCCATTTTACCAGGTTGGAGTTACGACTTTCCACTTGTGCCCAAAGACAGTAAGCAAAGCAAAGTGCTACGATTTGATACTTTTAGAAAACATTAATAAAACATCGTAGTTCATTAAAGGAGAATAAGGGGAAAGAAATCATTTGATTCTCCTTTTGGTGCAGTCGGGTAAAAGTAGAGTAATTAATCGATTCCACCCTTAATTTCTGATTTAGGTTTAGTTATTTCAATGACACATTGTGTAAATACGTAAATGTAAGTTTGTAAATGACCTAGAAACACGAAGCTATGAAATGAATCCACAAATCTATTTACGTGTAAGTTATTCTAGACTGTTTTTATTAAGTTTATTTTTAGCCAGCATCGCTTATTAGATTGTATACGTATGTGGCCTCGTGATAAATATCGCTTGCCGTTAGCGGCCTATCATGTAATCCGGAATGACGCCGCATCTTTTTTTTTTGTATGGCATCTCGTGAGTTAACCTTGGAGACTGTCGGCTGCTTAATGGAGCTATCCTGTGGATACCTTAATAAATTAAGGCCTCAAAGTCAGGGTATAAAACTTATAGACTTAGCGACTATACGCTAATGACACCCCCTGTGGGGTACGGACCTCGGGTTAAGGCTCCTTCAAACAGGCGCGACACGCGGTAAAACCGCGCGCGACACAAAGGCATCGCAAGTCGCAACGAGCGGTGCCTTTGTGTCGCGCGCGATTATATCGCGTGTCGCGCCTGTTTGTTGGAGCCTTCAGGGCGACCCTGGGGGAGGGCAGCAACAGACAGTATACATACGAGAGACGGATGTCGCATGTGCTTGCACACTAGGGCCCGTATTAAGGCCAGGACTCTCAAAATTGACCTATTTTTGATTCAACATTAAACAATCAAATATTCTTTGTTTTAATCTGAAAAAAATATATGTTGCAGTTCAATTAACACTCTTGATTATTCTACGGTTCAAAACACGATATTTACAACTTCACTCGATCATAAAAAATCGCAAACAAATCGAAAACAAGGAAGTTTTTGATCGTTTTTCAAGTTTTACTTGAAGTAGATCAAACTTTTACTCACAAAAAATATGTCAAAAAATAGGCAATGATGTATAGAAGAAAATTCTACGGGTAATTTTTCTCAAAACAGAATTGTATTGTTTTAACAAGATATAATATAACAAGGCGGCCCGCGCTCATCGCTTCAGTAGCCTGCCAGGCGTCACCGAGGTAGGACCTGTGTCGCTTTTCCTGGCTCGCTGCGTTCCCCGCTAATCGATCGAAATATACGTTCACAGACTGAAATATAATGCAGTATTGTTATTTACCGTGTTTGTGTATTCGTTTTAAAAATCAGTTTGTAAATATTGTTGTAGGTTCTAGTATTAATAATTAAACTAGATATTAGTTTATGTTGTTGAGGGGCCCGTGGCTAAATAATAACAGCCGCACAGGTCGATCGATCAGGTTAAGTTACGCTTGCCGCGGTTGGTCTGTGGATGGGTGACCATCTTTACATACCGAGACCCCTCCGTGCCTCGGAAAGCACGTTAAGCCGTTGGTCCCGGCTGTCATTTGTGGATCTTTGACAGTCGTTACGGGTAGTCAGAAGCCCGAAAGTCTGACAACCAGTCTTACCAAGGGGTATCGTATTACCCAGTAACTGGGTTGTGGAGGTCAGATAGGCAGTCGCTCCATGTAAAATACTGGTATTCAGCTGCATCCGGTTAGACTGGAAGCCGACCCCAACATAGTTGGGAAAAGGCTAGGCAGATGATGATTAGTTTATGTTGTAGTAAGTATATTATATAGTGATAATTAAGATTAAATTATGGGGAATAAAAACAGAAGGAAGAAAAAATGTCCAGCATTGAACTGCGGGAGCTTAAAAAAAAAAAGTAAGTTTGATTATTATTTTTCTACGTATTTATGACTACTTACCTATTTGTAAAAGTCGACGGGACAGAACAATATTGTAGTTGTTTATGTAATTAGGTACCTACTTGCTTTCGTCACAGTACTAGCAGTAGCAGGTAGGTACAGACGCCAGCACATCAAGATATCAGAAACTGTCAAATTTTTCCAATCAACTTTGAACCTTATGCTTTAGCGTTAAAGTTGAAAATCTATTAAAGAAATTTGACAGATTGTAGTAGCTTAATGTGCTGGCGTACCATAAATTTACAATAAAATTAAGTATAGTAATATCAAAGTAAATATAAACTAGTTGATATTTTAGTTTTTAATATTTCAGTTTATAGACAAAACAGTAGCACAACTACAACAAAGATAATTTTTGCTAATAAAACTTTTTATCTTTGCAGTTCATCGATACCAAGATCTAAAGGCGTATTTAAAAAAAAAACCGGGCAAGAGCGAGTCGGACTCGCGTACCGAGGGTTCCGTAACATCCGGGTTTATGCGTAAGGTTTATGTTTATGAAATTAAATGTTTTTTTTATATTTTTATATTTGAGTTGATTGAATGAAAGGTAAATTGCGGTTTACGATTAATGACGTATTAAAAACTGGAACTTAACATCATATATTTTTTTAGTTTTATTATTTTCTTATTTTAGAAGTTACAGGGGGGGGGGGGACATTTTACCACTTTGGAAGTGTCTCTCGCGCAAACTATTCAGTTTAGAAAAAAAAATATTAGAAACCTCAATATCATTTTTGAAGACCTATCCATAGATACACGAATGAGTTTGATGAAAAAAAAAATTGAGTTTCAGTTCTAAGTATGGGGATCCCCCAAAATTTATTGTTTTTTTTCTATTTTTGTGTGAAAATCTTAATGCGGTTCACAGAATACATCTACTTACCAAGTTTAAACAGTATAGTTCTTATAGTTTCGGAAAAAAGTGGCTATGACATACGGCAACGGAACCCTAAAAATGCACAGGCGAACAGTAACTACATAATCTACAACTCGATTTTTTTAGTTAGAGAATGGGATTTAGAATGACGACCGACGCGACGGCAGTATTTGCTTCTCGCTCAGGCGCAATAGCTACTACTACGTGAGCGACAGACATGTACACACTATTATCTATACAGTATTGTGACTCGGCCCTCTTCTAGAAATAATTACAGACCTACAGCCGCGCGTAAACACGCAATAGGGCTGCCCGCCTACAGTATTTTAATTTCATCAACCTGCCAGCTTCATTCTAGTTTTGTGATTGTATAGGTAAAATATTATATTTTTTATTTAAAAATATGAAATTCGTTGTGAATGAAATAGGAAGAGTTCAAAAACAATACATATTTTTGTTTTTTTTTTTATTAGTAGATTTAGTTTAAAAAAAAACCTATTGACGAATTCAAGCAACCAAAAACAGCACAATATAGTCTATAATTGCTCTTTACCATATTATTAAGTAAGTACTTGTATTAATTATTTCAATGAATATTTGTCACAAATAGCACGCTTACTGCTTACAAAACGATCACACCGTCCGGCGTCCGTTCATCACTGCGGAGGATTCGAGACTGTTTGTTTACCGAGTGTAAACCGGACTCTAGGCGCGTAGGTATAACTCGCGTTCCGACCGTTTGTATGAAGATAGTATACTGTATAGATAATATTACCGTGCCTACTGTATCTATTCTATAAATTATAATAATAATGCAAGGTTGTTGATGTTGTTGATAGTAGAGTGTACGTAGATATTTGTTACCTCCTGATTTAACGACTGACTTACTACTCGACTTACCGATCGACTTACCGACTGACTTACCGACTTACTGACTGACTTCCTGCGGGAAATTGAATTACGCGGGTAAAACAGCGGGGCAAGCTCGTCTAAAATAATTTCGATGTTTCACATCTGCCAGGCCTCTCACGATGGCTCAATTTATAGATGATCTTTTTATTATAATATACATTACATAGGTACCTACCTAATTACTTATAAAACTTAGTAATAGGATAAGCTTGCGAATGCGTCTATAGTAGGTTTTTTTTTTAGCATTGATCTATCTTTCAGACACTCTGAAGCAACGGAAAGCACCAGTGGAGATGGAGCTGGAGAACGTGATCCAAAAACTCAATCGCTTATGAGTCGCTGAAGACATACTAGAACGAGTCAACTCCGACCCAACATTCATGAAACGCATTGTTACTGGTGACGAGACGAGTTTGACATGCAAACTAGTCAACAAGCTTCGGAGGGGCGCCTTCCAACTGAACTGAAACCGAAAAAACCACGCCACGGCCAAAGTCGATCAAAAGTCAGTCATGTTGACTGTTTTCTTTGACTATCGCGGTATTGTACACTCGGAATTCATACCGGAAGGTCAAACGTTAAATAAAATATATTATTTGAGCGATATGCGGCTTTTGAGAGAGTAAATTCGAAAAAAAGGCCAGATTTGTGGAAAGAAAATTGTTGGATCTTGCACCACGATATTGCGCCTTCTCACAAGGCCATCACTGTGAACGAATTTTAGCGAACGAAGGAGAATTCGCGGCGTAAACTAAGCTCAATTCCGGAAAAAGCGTTTAAAAAATGTTTTTATGATTTGGTTATTCGTTGGTGTAAGTGTGTCGTTTCTGAAGGATCATACTTTGAAGGGGATAAAATAAATTTGGATGAATACCTAACTAACATTTTGTGTATTATTTGATCTCGGTACGTCTTTGACAGAGCAGTATTTTAGTATTTCTTATTTCTAATAAAGAATTTATTATCCTGTGCATTGTATTGTAATGAGTTTTATCAGAATTTATTTAGTCCAAAGTATATAACTAATAATAAATAACTAGCTTATGCCCGCGACTTCGTACGCGTGGACTATAAATTAGTTATTAAACATACCCTATGTGATGGATGAAAACCAAAGCTACAGAATATCGAAACTTCCATCAAAATCCCTTCAGTAGTTTATTATCAGACAAAAATTCGACAAAACGGATCATTCATAAGGGTAGTGCGGAAGCGATATAACAGTCATGAAAGAAAAGATTAGGTAGCAATTAAAAAACTGCGCACCGGACTGCGGACTCGCGCAACGAGGGTTCCGTACCATCATATGTTTTTAAATTTTCATCGACGAGGCCTATATTCATCAGAGAATTTTAACATTGTGCACTGCGGTGTATAATATTGCAGTTTTATGTCAGCGCCATCTCTTGACCGATAGTGAAACTAATATAACTTTTATTGATGATTTCTGAACAAGTGTGCTATTTAGAGACTTCGTTTTATTTTTCCTGTAATCTTTACATAAACTTCTATCACATAAAATAATTTCAAATTTTTCTGTTTGCAAACTTCGGAAATAAGGGCGGGAAAGGTTTTTTTTTTGCATTTTACATCAAAAGTCGAAAACAATGCGGCCCAAAAAAAAGAATAAATGTTTGAGAATGTGCAAACTGTTTTCTTTCATATGATACCCCACATGCCCTGTTGCAAAAAACGTACATATATTTTTATTTCTTTCTTATTTGCAAAATAGTTGAGCAAACGTCATCTAAAACTATTCCAAATTTCAAGTTGATGCATTAGTAGTTCTTGACATGTCCAGCTGTGACAGACAGACAGACAGACAGACTGAGTCTCACCATAAGGGTTCCGTTTTACCATTTTGGTACGGAACCCTAAAAAGAAAATTTTTGGTAGGTAATAAAATTAATTATGTTGCTATATTTATATTTCCCTAAAAACTAAACACCACAAAAAAATATTTTAACATAAATTTTATACATAATATTAAAAAAATATAATATTTACAATCACAAAACTAGAAAGAAACTAAAGTAGGATGATGAAATTAAAATACTGTAGGCGAACAGCCCTATATTTCAAGAATAGGGCCGAGTCACAATACTGTTAGATGAAATTACCGTGGCAGCAGCGGGGTCAGCGAGTTCATTCGAATTGCGCGTTCGCGGAACTTGCCACGCGCGGAGGGAGGTAACGCTAAATGCCTACTGCGCCCGAATATCCTGGCCTTAATAAACCTTCCTCAATGACGTACTCAAGTGCGATATCATTTGATACGCCATTATTGCGATATCAGCATCTCAAGATCATTGCTAATTAATAAACACATGAAAACAGTATCTCAGTTACCAAGATCAGCTCCTCAAGATGCTGTACTTGAGGGCTTGATCTCGTGAACGATTACGTCACATTGACCGAAGTTTAGAATGACATTCATCACATTTCGTTCATGATGGTTCTTGCTATGTTGTAAGATTTATTGAAATACTTGTATTTTGTTAAAATTTTAATGAATAGCGCTGTATCACGTTTTATAGAGTATAGTTCGGAAGCGCCCCGATCACACGAACCTTCGCCGGCTCGGTACCGGGTCCCATCGTACCCAAGAATTACGACATACGACACCCTTATTTGATTATGTAAATATTTATTATGCTACCCATCAAATCTTAAGGACGTGCGTTAATTAGAAGTGTTGGATAAAAACCTCATAATATGTTCATATTTAGCGCACAAGTTTATTATTATTAATTTACCTTGAATACATTCAAGTTCGTAAATACATACGATACTCGCCATTTTGATGACAGTGGTGGTCGAGGCTAAAAAACATAAAAATTGGGTATTTCGAACACCCTAACTCCACCACAGGGGCTGCGAATAATACGTCATTTAATTATTTGACGAATTTATCCATAGTTTAAGGCAAATAAGTAGTGGTAATGAAGTTTTTGGATTCTAATGTCGAAGTTTCGCGCCAATCGTGCGTGTTTACTACATTTTTACTTGTCACTAATTTCACATACACAGTTAAAGATAAGATTTAAAATGTGACAAATATTATTGAAAATATTGTGAACCACACGTAAATGCCCAGGTCTTAACGTAATATTCAAACACAGGTCCAATAACAAGTATTAATCATTACCACTACTCAATTTGTGTTCAAAATCTCCGACCATTATTGTTTTTTTTATTGCAATGATGTGCGAAAGCGATTATTCCAAACGATTTTTTTTTAAATTTCGATTGATAATATGACGAATGTAGGTAATCGATACTTGGAAATTAAATAAATTTATTTTAAGCAGTAAAATACATTATGCATTGTTTATAATAATGATTTAAGCTTTTCTAATGTCATTTCAATCGTTTTTTGGTTATTTTAGTAAACCGAGTCACTAACAGACACGCTATAGGTACCTCATTTATTGAATTTCGCGCCGAAATGTTTCTATATTTGAATTTATATTCGGAATGCGCTCGCTGTTTAAAATTATTTTAATTTATTGGACAACTATTATTTACTTTTTAGTGGATTTTATTTTTAATACTTTCTAATAGTTTTCTACAGAATTCCCAGTAGTTATATATTTTCTATGTACCTAGGCTTAGTAAAATTTTGTTTGAGAATGATGATAAATTAATTCTATAAATTGGGTTTTCTGCAAACACTTTCAATACTTTTTGTTAGTTATAAGAGTTTTTGTTCAGTTTCTATTTTTTTTTTAAATTGCGAATATCGATTAGGCTGTATGCAAGTTTTGAATCGAAATAAGAAAGTTGGGTAGACGGTCAGCACTAAAAAGTGTCATGTCGCAACACAATTTTTAGTAATTTTTATCAAGATTTGATCGAGTTTTTTGATGTAGTTTATGTATGAAAGTAGGTGATAAATGGGGTTTCTAGATCAGAGGAGATCTAGAAACCCCATTTATCTATTCAATAAAAACTCTATTCATCTATTCAAACCCCATTTATCTATTCAATAAAAACTCTATTCATCTATTCAAACCCCATTTATCTATTCAATAAAAACCTCATTCATCTATTCAAACCCCATTTATCTATTCAATAAAAACTCTATTCATCTATTCAAACCCCATTTATCTATTCAATAAAAACTCTATTCATCTATTCAAACCCCATTTATCTATTCAATAAAAACCTCATTCATCTATTCAAACCCCATTTATCTATTCAATAAAAACTCTATTCATCTATTCAAACCCCATTTATCTATTCAATAAAAACCTCATTCATCTATTCAAACCCCATTTATCTATTCAATAAAAACCTCATTCATCTATTCAAACCCCATTTATCTATTCAATAAAAACCCTATTCATCTATTCAAACCCCCCATTTATCTAATCAATAACATCCCCACTCATCTATTCAATAAAAACCCCATTCATCTATTAAAAAAAAAACCATTCAAAATTATATTATTCTGTTTATTCAAATACAAACTACTAACTATTACATTTCAATATATTCAGATAAGGTATCATTCATCCAGGAAAACCACAAGTAATATAATTATCATCTATTCAAACACATGAATCAGTAAACACTTAACAATAAGTACGTACCTATAACTATTTATTCGCAATCTAAACCAAAACTAAATGTACTTAGGTTTGTTCAACAAGCCAAGTCGGAGTATAAAACTATTTATTAAATCTATGCTTTTGGTTCGATGTCATCCTCAATTTTGGCTATTAATTCTCTCGTAGTGGAATAAATGTCATCAAATAATATGGTTTTTACAACATGCTGAACACACACCTCAGCTTCACAATTACACATCGGCTGTTCGGATTTTGGAAAATTGTCCGTATCGTAAATTTCAATCTTGATTATTTTTGCTCCACCAGTGACAGGTTTCTTTATATATTGAAAAAACGTTTGACCTGTTTTTGGTCTCTTACGAGCAAGACCCAGCGTTTTCTGTCCAGGCGTTTGTTGAACTGCTGGTTGATTCATAGGTACAAAATTGAAAAGATCTTCCGTGTCCTGAAAAAAAAATATAATAAAAATCAACTGCTATGTAATAAGTCTCAAATCACTAGAAATATATTATGTTTGAAACGAAGTGTTATGTAGGTACACAAATAAATAAATATAATATGGTGATAATATTTTTGTTGGATAATTTTAATACTGTTTAAAAAAAATACTATTAAAACTTACCGACATTACGTGATAATAAAGTTCTACCCAGTCAAGCCTCACGTGCAGAAGTTGAATGATAGATTTTAAGTTTTTTTTTCATTTATATATATAATTTAATTTTAATCAATAGAGTTCAAAGTCGTACGTTTTTGTTAGATGTTGGTATCCAAGACAAAAATGGTATGGTGAAATTGAAACCCCAGACATCACGGCACCAAACATTCTATTGTTTATCGTAAGTATATACTGATAAAATAAGTACTATTGTACGTTTGATCGCTATAATCTTTTCATACATTTTATTGAGAAGATACGGCAGGCAAAGTCATCGTATGTTAGTAGTATTTCATTGTTAGTGAATTTGCAAAGTTGTAATTCTCTATATGGAGACAGATCAAAACAAAATAGCAAATCGACTGATGAAATAGGACGCTGCGACGGCTCGGCGCCTGCATTGCTTTGTTTATATCAAATCAATACTAATATCAAAGATCTAAATGTATTTTTGTTTGTTGAAGGTGTTCTCATACATTTATCGTGATATTTAATCATAAGCAAAGTCAGAGTATAAAACTAGTATTGATGTATAAGGTTGAAATCTTAACTGCATGTATTTAAGATCGAAAGTTAAACTTAATTATGATGGCGCTATGTCAGCGTTTTCTAATTTGGTCGTAGATTTGACTCAGGATTTTTAGTCAAAACTTACTCTCCATATAAGGATTAAAATGACGTGGATTTACTGGTATATAAATCGGGACGTGAGCATCTGGAACATCACTGCTATTTTCCCTGACCTGCCATCAAGAAACAGGAACACGACAAAAAAAAAATGTAAGTTGTACTATTAATATTATAATCGCTTCAAAAATCTAATCGTTTTTATTTTGTTCTGGTTTTAAATAGTAGCATTTATTCATTCATTAGGCATCTAGTCATTCATTATTCATCTATTCATTCAGTAGCTCATATCTAGCAGCTACTTGTGTAAACCTTATTCAGGGAAACAATACAATTTTGTCTTAATAAGTGTTCAGTTGTAATGAGTTTTTATTTAAAATGGTTTTTACTTATGTATCTTTTAAAATGAAAACATAATTATGTGTTTGAATTTCAGGTCACATCATAGAAATGTCGAATCATCGTCCTCGTCGGATGATGAACTTCAGCAGACCCGTGAGCCTGAACCTGAATTGAGAAAAACGAAAAAGAGAAAATCCTCCTCGGTGGCCGCACCCAGTACATCAAGGGAGAGTCCGGTCAAAATGTAAGTTTATGTTAATAATAATTTAATTTAGTATATCTGATTTAATTGTTTTTGTTTTGAGTATTTAAATAGTAGAATCTATTAATTAATTAATCATCTATTCAATCAGTAGCTTATATCCTGCAGTTGTTAAATCAAACTTTATTCAGTGAACAAATCAATAAGATAATTATTTTTACTGTTTGAATTCATTTTATCTTAATAAGTTTTCAGTTGTAATGAAAGTTTTTATTCCAAAAATGTTTTTACATTATGTATCTTCCATTTTTTAAACGATAATCACATTTGGAGTAGATATACCTACCTAGATCTGATAATGCATCGTAAACTTAGTACTTATAATCTATTAAATTTAAAATGAAACATAATTATGTGTTTTTGAATTACAGGTCACATCATGGAAATTCAGAATCGTTGTTCCTGTCAGATGGCGAACTTCAGCAGCCACGTGCGCCTGAAAAACTCAAACCAAGAAAGAAAAAATCATCATCGGGGGCCGTACCCAGTACATCAAGGGCGAGTCAAGCCAAGAAACCTGTCATCAAGCCTATCGCCGCGAAGAAAGTCACGGTCCGTGACATCTTCGGTACTGATAGCGACGATGATGCCCAGGATCAACCAATCGCGGGTAAACCAATTCATCCTTTACAGTCATGCTTGAGCCGAAGAGTTGCTAATGGACACTCTCGCCAAACGTTTGACTTCAAAAAAGGGACGCATTTTGTTGAGTTAAAGGTGTATAGTTGCGACGAAATTCAACATGTGGCGCCTATGAATAGGTGGCGCCACGCGATTATCTGTATTAAAAATAGAACAGATGAGAACACGGACTCGTGGCAACACCTTAGTAATTTTATAACTGCCACTAGAAAAGAATTTAGAGGTTGTCCTGTCAACTTTGTTAGTAATTATTACTCATTACCTATTTGAAATAAGTACCTACTTATGAATTATGTTACTAGCTTTTTTGTAGGTACTTATAATAACGTAATAACTATGTTATTTAATCATTTTTTTACTCGTATTTACCCTCATATTCATTCTTGTATCTTTATGTTACTCGTATTTGCCCTCATATTCACATCTCTAAGTATCATGTATAATAAATAGATACGTTTTTTTTTACAGTTACACGAACTTCTATTACCAGATCTGATGATAATTTATTGAAATGTGATTACTGTAATATTGAGATACCTAAAAACGAATATCAATATCACTTGAGAACGAACTTACATAAATCGAATAGCATATTGAAATCTGAATTTAAGAATATCGATATCATTGCGACAGCATTTAAAAGTAGAATAATTACTTACCGACTTAAACCATCAGAGGAATATCTCACGCCAGAGGCATTCCTAATGGATTATCAAGAACATGTTATGAATTTATTGAGAGTTTGCCTTGTGAAACATAACTGTATTAAAGTGAACTTTGAGCTTTTCGCTTACTTTGTTCTACCAACTTCTGGTGAGCAAGAGCTGAAATCATTTAATACAAAGTATGAATCAATATTTTACAGTACCGATATAAAAGAATTATACTTAAATGTTATGCACACTTTTGTAAGAAAACTGTCTGAATTTCAGCATCGTGAGTCTGGCTGGACTTGCCTTTTTATGAATCATCTAGAAATTAATATTAATAAATACAATCCTTTGAGAGGTGGTTCTTACATAGAGTTGCCAAATGTAGTGAAACGTTCCAAAAGTTGTATTAATATTCAAAACCAAGATAATCACTGTTTCCTATGGAGTGTTGTAGCAGCATTATTTCCACAAAAGAGCAATGTTTGTAGAACTAATTCATATCCGCATTACTCCACGGTGCTGAATATAGATGGTATGATGTTTCCACCAACAAACACCGATATTAGACATTTTGAAAAAATAAATCCCAACATAAGTATTAATATTTATGGATTAGACGGCAAAAGCATTGTAACTGGCCCATTATATGTGACTAATTCAAGAAAGCGCTATCATATAAATTTGTTGTTTATTGAGAGAAATGGAAAAGGTCACTATTGCTTAATCAAAGATCTTTTACGACTAGTTAAAAGGCAAATTACTCATCACAAAGGTAAAATGTATTTATGTGATTTATGTTTACAATGTTTTAAAAGTGAAATTAAGTACAACTCACATATGTGTAACAGAATAATAACTGTACTGCCTGAGAAAAATACTATTCTTCAATTTAAAAATTATGAACGGCAACAAAAAATTAACTTTGTTATTTATGCAGATTTTGAAAGCCTTTTAGTAAATCATAATGAATTTTTAACAGATAGTACTCGGATATACAAAGAACATAAACCTTCTTGTTTTGGTTACTACATTTGTTGTTCACACGATCGTAATTTAAATAAATACGTAACGTATAGAGGGCCAGATTGTGTTGAAATTTTTGTTAAATATTTGTTTAAGGATATAGAAAAAATTTTTCATACATTATCAAAAGTACAGCCTATGTCACCTTTAACTAAAGATCAAGAAAATAACTTCAATAATGCCACTGTATGCCATATATGTAAGCAATTATTATTTGATGACAAGGTGACAGATCACGATCATGTAACATCACAGTACCGAGGTGCTGCACATTCTCATTGCAATTTAATGCACAGGGTTTGTCCTTTTGTGCCGGTGGTTTTTCATAACTTCACGGGTTACGATTGCCATCTATTTATCAAAGAGCTAGCAAAATATGAAGGTTATTTTAAAATAATACCAAAAACTAAAGAAAAATACATGTCTGTTACAAAAATTATTCAAACCAAGAATACTTCACAACCTATTCAAATAAAGTTTATTGATTCCTTACAGTTCCTCAATTCAAGCTTAGAAGTATTATCTAAAAATTTAAGTGACTGTGACTTTATTAATCTATCAAATGAATTCCGGGACACAAAGTTATTGAAATTGTTGCATCAAAAAGGTATTTATCCGTACGACTATATGGACTCTTTTACAAAATACGATGAAAATGTTCTTCCCCCGAAAGAATGTTTCTATAATAGTTTAAAATGTGAACACATAACCGATGATGAATACAGGCACGTGCAAAAAATATGGCAATGTTTTCAAATGCAATCTCTCGGTGAATATACAGACTTATATTTAAAAACGGATGTTTTGTTACTTTGCGACATATTTGAAAATTTTAGAGATACCAGTTTACGGCATTATAATCTAGATCCAGCTTATTATGTCACTGCACCTAGCTTGAGCTGGGATGCTATGATGATGTATACAAACGTTAAGTTAGAATTAATTAGTGATTTAGAGATTTATGAGTTATTAGAAAAAGGAATACGTGGAGGCTTAGCTCAGTGTTCTCTTCGTAACGCAACGGCTAATAATAAGTATTTATCAAATTTTGATGATACTGAAGCATCAACGTTCTTGATATATCTCGACTGTAATAATTTATATGGTTATGCGATGACAAAAAAAGTACCAATATCTGATTTCAGGTTTTTGTTACCCGAAGAAATATGTGCAATGAATGTAACTAATATACCAGACGATTCAGATTATGGATATATTCTAGAAGTTGATTTGGCTTATCCGGATTATTTACATAAGTGTCATCGCGATTTACCTTTCGCGGCAGAAAAATTTACTCCCCCAGGAGGTAAAACCCCAAAATTAATTGCAAACTTATATGATAAATTTAAGTATGTGATACATTACATCCATTTAAAAGAATGCATAAGGAACGGGCTCGTTTTGAAAAAAACTCACCGCGTACTTACTTTTAGGCAAGAAAACTTTTTACAAAAATACATTGACTTAAATACTCGATTACGTCAAGCCTCATCCTCGCCATTTGAAAAAAGTTTATTCAAACTGATGAATAATGCTATATTCGGGAAAACTATTGAAAATAGACGAAAACAGGTAAATATAAAATTAGTAACGGTATGGAATGAAAAAAATAACAAGACAAACAAACACCTTAGTGCCGAAAACTTGATTGCGAAACCTAACTTAAAAAATATAACAATATTTTCTGAAAACTTTGTTGGTATTCATTTGAGTCCGGAAAAAATAAATCTTGATAGGCCCATATATTTAGGTTTTACTGTTTTAGAGTATGCAAAACAGCATTTGTATAAATTTCACTATGACTATATCAAAAATAAATATAGAAATAAGGCAAGGCTCTGTTATACCGATACAGATAGTTTGCTTTATTTTATTAAAACTCCAGATGTATATCATGATATTAAAGAAGACATATCAAAATTTGACACTAGTAATTTTGATGTTAAAAACAGACATGATATGCCTAGAGTCAATGCACAAGTTCCAGGCCTATTCAAAGATGAGCTGGGGGGTGATATTATTACTGAATTCACAGGACTTAGAGCCAAACTTTACTGCATAAACAGTTTGCACGGAGAAATTAAGAAAGCTAAGGGTGTAACCAAGCCCGTTACAAAGCGATTACGATTGTATAATTATAATAAAGCTTTACTGAGTGACAGTACATTCAAATGCAAAATGAACACTATTAAATCTATTAAACATGTATTGTACTCTCAAGAGACAGATAAAATAGTTATTAATAAAAATGATGACAAGAGACAGATATTATTAAACCAAGTAGATACGTTACCATGGGGGCATTGTGATACAATATTTTAACTAACATATTATAATAAACATAATTACATGTCATGATTCCTTTGAAACTGTTTTATTATGAGAATGACATTAATAATAAGTAATTTAAGTTTAAAAACTGTTAATGTAATTTAGTATTAGTGCCATTTGTTGTAATGAAAGTGACATTTGAATAAAGTATCTTCAAAATTAAAATAATGTTTTTTATTCCTAATATGGCCTTGCACTTGTTTTCATTACTTACACTTACTGTTTGAAAACAGTTCTACGGGTAATTTAGGCAAATAAAACACACACACACAGTATGTATAATAAATTGTAACTTTATTGAACTTCACATATAATTAAACATGATCTTATAATTACACTACACTTAAAGTCTGTATGTAGCTGAACTTAATTTTTTAACTATTTTACCGACGAGATATTCTGTTTCATCCATAATTTCATCGTAATTGTCCTTGACTTGATACTGAACATTCACACAAGCACTATCACTGTGGTCAACACTATTGTCACTTAAATCATAAACAGATATTTTTATTAAATGGTGTGCTTTTCCTGGCTCCTTGCGAATAACAAAAGATGAAGAAGGTGTATCTAATAGTTTGGATAAGGTAATTTTAGAATTTAATTTCGACTTCTTGTTTTTTCCTTTTATTGATCTTTCTTGAGTATCTTTGACTTTATCCTGAGGGTTTTCCAGGAACTCAGTTTGTTCGATATTATTCCCAGTTAGTTCTTTTGTTAAATAGAATGACTTTATAACATCATCCACAATATCAAGACCTTCCATTTTCTGAAATTAAAACATGTTACAATTAATTTATATTTTATGATATTAAATTAATAAATAAGTATCAATATTCTTGGAAAAATATTAATTAAGTAGTTACTTACGATTGTAAATAATAAGGTAATTAATTAAGAATAAAAACACGCTGTTCAACTCAGTTGATGATGTGAGTGTGTCGATGAGTGAGTCGTAGATTTCTCATTTAAGCCCGCTTTATATAACATCGGTCGAAACCCATCTCAACCAATCCAATGCATATCTATGACAGTGCCTATATTTTATTGTATAAATGCGTATGTAAGGCAGAAATTAAATTAATATACACGATGAAGTTGATCAAACAACCCACATCTCTAAACGTTAATAATATAAAACTTGATGACTCTGCTCCCCAGATAAGACATAGTGTTCTATTACCTAATTCAATTCGCTGTATAATATGTGGCCCATCAAACTGTGGCAAAACGAATGTTATGATTAGTTTACTGCTTCATGAAAATGGCCTCAAATTTAAAAATCTTTATCTTTACTCTAAAACTTCTTTTCAACCAAAATACCGTTTCTTGACCGAAGTATTAAAAAGAGTGCCACAGATTAACTTTTACGACTTCAATGATGATAAAGATGTCATTTCTCCGAGTGAAGCTTTAACAAATTCTGTATTTATTTTTGATGATGTTGCGTGTGAAAATCAAGTAAATATCCGCAATTATTTTTGTATGGGTAGGCATAAACAAATAGATTGTTTCTATTTATCTCAAACCTATTCTAAAATTCCGAAGCAATTGTTACGTGATAATGTTAATTTTCTTATTATATTCAAACAAGATGATGTGAATTTGAAACATATTTATGAAGAGCATGTTAGTTCTGATTTACAATGGAAAGAGTTCAGAAATATTTGTCAAACTGTTTGGAGTAAGCCATATAATTTTCTAATTATTAATAAAGAATCTGCATTAAATAATGGAAGGTACAGACAGAATTTTGATATGTTTTTTAAATTTGAGTGACTGTTTATATGCACATATAAGTAATTAACATGCAAAATCATATTCAGTACAATTTTTACTTTAGCTGAACACAGTTGTTATATTATAACATGGAAAAAAATATTAAAATAGAATTAATGAAATCTGTAGACTCCATAAAGAATAAAATAAAACAGATGAAGGACCAGGAACACTCGATGAACTTGTCACTCGATAAAATGCTAAAATCTGTCACAGACCCCCTTAAAACTCTAGTTGACTCAAATATAACAATGGAAAAAATAAAACATTTGGAAAATACAACACTTACTAATTCCGAAGGTATTGAATTGGATGACATTAATACTAGCTCATCTACAAAGTTTGTGGACTGTTACGAACCAAAACATAATCGTACACAATTGGTTAAAGAATCTCCTGAAATGGTATTACCAGAAGATTTAGAAATTTCATTAAAGGGTCAGGATATCTTAGATGATATTTATGATGGTGTAAATATACCGTTTGGAATAAGAAGTGAAAACAAAACTTTATTGATGGGAAATTCAGTAGTATCATTTTCTAAAATTGACAGTTTGAATAATGAAAATATCATTTTGATTAAAATCGGTGATAAATCCTACAATTTAACTCCTGGCCTGAAAGAACTTTTACTTCGAAAAAAACCAGATTTAAAACTAATATCCAACAAAGATAAACTTGTCTACAAGGATATATTGTATTATACAAATGTTCATAAGAGAGACTTCAATCCTAGAGGTCAAATAAAAGGTGATAAAGGAATAAAATATCGTGAAATAATCAGACCATTATTTTCCGAAACGTCGAACGATAATATTCACACTAAACTGGGGGGATACTTGCCAATGTTAAAGAAATATAAAAAAAATACTGAGCTAGTATATTGGGATGACCCTAACGAATTAGTTGAGAGATTGAAACTATTAGTTGCTTCAAAAGATGCTGGCAATACAAACCATGATAATGAAATACTATCGATAATTGAAGAATTAAAAGAAGCTGACATAATTAAAGAATAAATAATAGCAATAACATGGTTTTCATTCAGTATCATTGCTGGATTCACTACAGATGTTTATATACTGAGTTTTAAATATGAGTAAAGCCGATGTGGTAAACGAAATTCATAAAAATGCGAGGGTAAACTTTCCACGAAGACATGTTATTATGAAAGATATAGATGACCTTTGGCAAGCAGACTTAATTGATATGCAATCAATTTCCAAAGAAAATAAAAACTATAAATATATTCTTGCCGTTATTGATACATTTTCGAAATACGCCTGGGCCTTTCCTTTGAAAAGTAAGACCAAAGATGTTGTATGCAATTCTTTCAAGATTTTGTTGGATAATGGACGTGTTCCCAAAAATCTGCAAACGGATAATGGAACAGAATTTTATAATAACACATTTCAGAACCTTATGAAATCTTATTGTATAAACCATTATTCAACCTTCTCAACAAAAAAGGCATCAATAGTTGAGCGCTTTATTAGAACATTGAAATCGAAACTGTACAAGGAATTTAGTTTAAAAGGTAACTATAATTGGATAGATGATACCCTTAATAATGTTACCTATAAATACAATCACACCTATCATCGAACAATTGATGAAATCCCGGCAAATGTAGATAATACTAATAAAACACGCATAATAAGGAGATATTTCAGGTTGGTAAAAGCCGATAATATAAAAAGCAAGTTTAAAGTGGGTGATTATGTACGTATCAGTAAATATAAAGGAACATTTGAAAAGGGGTATACTCCCAACTGGTCGACAGAAATATTTAAAATTCGAAAAATACAAAATACAACTCCTATTACCTACTTAATTGAAGATGCAATCAGAGGTCAACCCATTTTAGGTGCATTTTATGTGCAAGAGCTGCAAAAGACAAGACATCCCAATTTATATCTAGTCGAGAAAGTTCTTAGAAGTAAAGGAAATAGGGTTTTAGTAAAATGGTTAGGTTTGTCTTCATCTGAAAACAGTTGGATTGATAAATCGAATATTTATTAAGTGTTCAACTCATGATGCATCAGTTTATCGATGGGTATTGGAGAGAGCAGTCTTCTCAATTGGCTTATAAATAATTTACCAATTGAATTACATTTACCAGGATACAATTATTGCGGTCCTGGCACTAAATTAATTAAAAGGCTTAGACGTGGGGATAAAGGTGTTAATAAATTAGACGAATATTGCAAGCAACACGACATTGCCTATCACAAGTCTTCAAACTTAAAGGATCGCCACAAGGCAGATTTAGTTTTATTAAATATGGCTAAAAAGCGAGCACTTGCCTCAGATGCGAGTGTAGGGGAAAAATTGGCAGCGCGCTTAGTAAGTAGCGCTATGTCAACAAAAATTAAAACTGGTTTTGGCTTAAAAAAAGATTGCAAAAACTATTCACCTAAAATTAAACCTGGAAAAGGGTTGAAAAATAAATTTAAAAATGTTATTAACAAAACGAAGAGACACATGAAAAAATTAAAACCGAAATGCAAGAAAGTGGCAATAGAATTAGCTATGGCTGCTGTCAGAGAATTAGCTGATGATTCGTCTATAAAACTTCCTCGTGTTATTCCTATACCAAAAACTGGTGGAGTATTGCCTTTGATTCCGATTTTTGCGGGATTATCGGCTGCAGGGGCATTAGCAGGCGGTGCAGCTGGTATTGCTAAAACCATAAATGAATTCAAGATGGCTAAAAAGTTATTGACTGAATCGAGGAGACACAATGAAAAGATGGAAGCTCTCTGCATCGGAAAAGGACTACACCTTAAACCGCATAAAGCTGGGCTCGGAATTTTTGTATCGAAAGAAAAAAACTAAGATATCGGCTACCCAAACGAGCCTTGAGTAATTTAGACATTTTGAAGTATGGAAATAATATTCCGTATTTTAGAGGTGTCTTTATGAGAGATGAGCTCCCTAAATACCCTTTTAAAAAAGAATGTGGAGTTATAAATTTAGATAGCTCTAAAAATCCTGGTTCTCATTGGGTAGCCTATGCAAAATACAATGATTATATTGAGTATTTTGATAGTTACGGAAATCTTAAGCCTCCAAAAGAATTTATAAAATACTTGGGATCCAAAATTCACTATAATTATGATAATATTCAGCGTGATCACCCTTTTAATTGCGGACATCTTTGTTTAAACTTTTTGAATAAGTTTTGGTGTAGTGAAGGAATAAAATAAACAGAATCTTCTGAAAGAGGTCAGTATAGGAGCATGTCTACTACGGTTACCATCTCTGGGAATAAATCGGAATTGGTTTCATACTTTCAACCACCACTGTATTTGTCAGATCAATACGAGTGCGGTTTGATATACTTTTCAGTATTAAAATCAAGACCAAATATTCCCATTATCAGCAAAGGTCTGTCCGTAATCAGAATCGAATGTGATCTTGTTCACGGTTCATACTGCAACGGATTACCAACTCATTTTATTCATGAATTTGTGTCAGATACTGCTCCAAGTCATCAGTGTCTGGAAATACCACAAAATGTTATTTACTTTCCAGTAAACAAAAATATAATTTCATCGGTATCTGTTAAAATTGTAGATCAATTTGGTCACTGTATTAACTTTGGAGCGGGACAAGTTCAGTTACGTCTTCATTTAAGAAAAACAAAATGATAGTATATTATAAAAACACTCAAGCAAGTGAAAAACGTCTTAGTTCTTCTGCGATTGCTAAGGTGCAAAGACGCAAGAAAAAAGTTAAGAAATTGACAAAAGCAAATAAAGATTTTCTTAAAGCCCTAGGCTTTAAAGTATGAATATACTACAGATTACTGAATCACCGCACTTCGACACTTCGATCGAAAGTTATGAAGTCCATTCATACAATCCCTACAATAGCAGCTTTAGAGAAAACGATGAAATCAGAATTCCCATCCACCAGCAAGACATATATGTGCTACCATCAGCCAGTTCAATTTACATCGAAGGTCAAGCGAAGCTCTTCGGTAAAGATGGGAATCCAATCAAAAAAACTGTTACGTTCACTAATAACCCTGTTATGTATTTGTTTCAAGACATCAGATACGAAATGAATGGTATTGAAATAGATCGCATTAAAAATTCTGGAATAACGTCGACAATAAAATCATACATCTCATTAAATGAAGCAGAAAATAAACTTGCTGCTCTATGGGGTTGGGGTTTAGGGGGATTTCAATGTGATGGATATTTTAGTGCTGTGATACCATTAAATAGGGTTTTAGGGTTTGCAGAGGATTACAATAAAATAGTGATAAATTGCAAACATGAACTTATATTGAACAGAAGTAACACTAACTTAAATAGCCTTATCCTTACTGATGATATTGCTCATTTTCAAATAGATATACAAAGAGTCCAGTGGAGGGTGCCACACATAAAAGTATCAGACCGAGAACGACTGACACTTTTAAAACATTTAGAAAGAGATAAACCTATTCAGATGGCATTCAGAAATTGGGATTTATATGAGTATCCGTTACTACCTAAAACCACAAAGCATTCTTGGTCAGTTAAAACTACTTCACAATTGGAAAAACCCAGATATGTAATTTTTTGTTTACAAACTAATCGAAAAAATAATAAAACTAAAGACAGTTCACTATTCGATCATTGTGAAGTAACAAACGTTACGCTCTTTTTGAATTCACAATATTATCCATATGAACCATTAGGTTTAAAGTTTTCTGAGAACAAATATAGTATATTATACGAAATGTTTGTGAAATTTCGTCAGTCGTATTACAACTGTCCAGTAGACCCGTTGCTTGATCTAAAACAGTTCAAAGAACAAGCCCCTCTTTTTATCTTAGACTGCTCTAGACAAAACGATAGCCTAAAAACAGGTCCAGTGGACGTGAGGTTGGAAATTGAATGTTCTACAGAAATACCAGATAAGACGACTGCATATTGTTTGATTATAAACGATCGACTTGTGGAATACAAACCTCTCAGCAACATTGTGCGCAGGTTATCATGATTGCTATTGTGGATATTCAAGGCTTCAAAACAGAAACAAATGAATTTATAATAAAAGAAATCGCTATATTGTATAATAAAACATTACAAGTGTTATTAATTAAGCCACCATTCCCATTTGAAAAATTAACGAAACAAGAAAAAAAACAAGTTAGTTGGATTGAACGTAACAGAAAGATACATTGGCGCGAAGGATTTGTAGCCTATTCTAATTATCAGAATTTGGTTATAGATATTTTAAGAGATAAATGTATCTACGTCAAAGGCTCAGAAAAAGTGTTGTGGTTAAAGCATATTTTAGAAAATAGTAATTGTAATGTATTCAATTTAGAAGATAAAGGTTGTTCTAGTTTGTTAAGTTTATACAATGAATATAAATATTCTCAAGATTTATATAACTGTATTTATCATGACTCTGTATGTGCTTTAAAAAATGTATTGTGTTTAAATAAGTGGTGCTTTGATAATAAAATTCTAAAATAAATATTTTCTTGTTTTATTTCTTTATTTAGGTAAAACGCATCTTAGAGTTTTTTATCCCCACCGCTGTCCGGTCTTTATAAGTTGTTGACAAAAGCTGGACGATATCATTATACGTTTATAATTGAATTGGAAAGTAAATACCTAGAACATGTCTCTAAATGAATACAAACCTCGATATGACATGTATAACACGTTTAAAATGCGTGAATTTTCATATAATTATTACTGGAGTACGTTTAATAAAAATAAAAGATTAGTGAGGGAAATGGCTGACGCGGGATTCTTTTATTATGGGAATAGTATAAATGATATTGTAGCATGTTTCTCATGTGGAGGTGTTATCGAAGATTGGGAGATTTATGATGATCCTTGGATGCAACATGCCATACATTATCCTGAGTGTTTTTATTTGAACGCTGTGAAAGGAAAGGAGTATATAAATAAATACGCATATGCGTATTTAATTACATCACAGCATTAAACTCTTGCCATTGTAGTGTGATGGTTCGATCATAATCAACGCTTGCTTTATCATGAGAGAGAGAAAGAGAGAATAAATTAATATTATTCACATTATGCTCCATTCGTCGAAATTTGATTTGGAAGGCACTTCTAAACTTATTTTCAAGAATGCTAGTGGCGAGATTCTATTTACTCAAGACATGGCTGGCCAGAAAATAATGGACACCAATACGTCAAAACTTCAGGACAATACAAACAAGACAGAGCAAAACTCAGCAAAATCTACATTTGAAAACACGCGATATCTCACACTCAAGAGTGGTCACAATGAGCTCCTTACATTTGTTTTAGAAAGCGATTCAAGTTCGCCCAACCGAAAACAATGTCTGAAGCCTATGCAATTATGGAAAATGTCTATGATGAAATGTCAACTGTGGATCAAGAAATCAAATGTTTTGTAATAGATTATTTATTCTTCTCATGTTTTTTTTGAATAAACGGAATAATATCATTTTGAATAGTTTTTTTTTAAATAGATGAATGGCGTTTTTATTGAATAGATGAATAGGGTTTGAATAGATGAGTGCGGATTTTATTGATTAGATAAATGGGGGGTTTGAATAGATGAATAGGGTTTTTATTGAATAGATAAATGGGGTTTGAATAGATGAATGAGGTTTTTATTGAATAGATAAATGGGGTTTGAATAGATGAATGGAGTTTTTATTGAATAGATAAATAGGGTTTGAATAGATGAATAGAGTTTTTATTGAATAGATAAATGGGGTTTCTAGATCTCCTCTGATCTAGAAACCCCATTTATCACCTACTTATGAAAACCGGGCAAGAGCGAGTCGGACTCGCTCACCGAGGGTTCCGTAACATCCGGGTTTATGCATAAGGTTTATGTTTATGAAATTAAATGTTTTTTTTTATTTTTGAGTTGATTGAATGAATGGTAAATTGCGGTTTACGATTTATGACGTATTAAAAAAAAACTACTTACTAGATCTCGTCCAAACCAATTTTCGGTGGTAGTTTACATGGTAATGTACATCATATATTTTTTTTAGTTTTATCATTCTCTTATTTTAGAAGTTACAGGGGGGGGGACACACATTTTACCACTTTGGAAGTGTCTCTCGCGCAAACTATTCAGTTTAGAAAAAAATGATATTAGAAACCTCAATATCATTTTTGAAGACCTACCCATAGATACCCCACACGTATGGGTTTGATGAAAAAAAAAATTTTGAGTTTCGGTTCTAAGTATGGGGAACCCTAAAATTTATTGTTTTTTTTCTATTTTTGTGTAAAAATCTTAATGCGGTTCACAGAATACATCTACTTACCAAGTTTCAACACTATAGTTCTTATAGTTTCAGAGAAAAGTGGCTGTGACATACGGACGGACAGACAGACAGACGGACAGACAGACAGACAGACAGACAGACAGACAGACAGACATGACGAATCTATAAGGGTTCCGTTTTTGCCATTTGGCTACGGAACCCTAAAAATGGTAAAAGTAAGAATGCAGACAGAATGCCAATATCTTTATTTTTCGTTTTGCATATTTTCAGTAAGAGAATGGGTTGTTCATGCATATTTTCACTGAATTGGTCTACTTTTCGGATAGGTGTGTAGTAATACCAATTTTATACAACTTTCGTAGTAGACTAACGCAGTTTGACCGACCTCAACATATAAATAAATTATAGATTTTTGGTAAACGATATCGCAAAGACCATTAAAATACACACACAGAACTCTATTTCATCATAATTTAATCTCATCCAAAATATTTTCAAACTCGTGTTTCGCGGTACTAATCACGACCTCAAGTCACGGACCGCCTACACTCAGGTTTTAGCATCTTGAGTACACGCACCTATTGCATACTTAAGTGTCAAGTTTCATTTATTAATCAGTCCATCACTCGGCTGATATCGTAAACCCAAACCGTAGCTTGAGAACGTCAAATAATATGTTTATTAATACGATCATGACCTCAAGATCGATATCAAGTACGAGCTCTTGGACTGTGTGACGTTTATTAATACGGGCCTAGATTTCTCCGACTTGTGGCAGTTTGTACTGCCGAAACGGAGTGCTTGTTTATTCTTAGAGCTGAGAAAGTTTCATGCATCATCAATTCATCGGCAGTTGACCACTTTTGTTCACTAATTTTACTACTGGTAACTGTTAGCCTTCATCATCCACCTGCTAGGTCCCCATGACTTCCAGCTATTTCGATCCAGGGCTAAAGAGGACCCCTGGTCGTTCGGTTTCTCCAGCTCATCCCACTATCTTCAACGGGGTTTGCCGCGACGCCTTCTAGCTGTGTCAGGGCTCCACGTGGCACTTTAAGAGCACCGCCTATTAGATAGACTACGTATGTGGCTTCGCGAATAATATCACTTTCAGTTAACCAACGGACATGTAATCCGGAATGACGTGGCTTCCATTAAATCCTCATTCAAAGCACTCCAACTTTGTAATTGTAGTAGTTTGCACTGCCAACTCAGCTTAAGAAATCCACAAGTGCTTTATTAGCTCAGTATTTACTATTTTTAGCTCAGTCGAGAAATGCACGGAAAAAAAGCTTGTTGCGTCGTCCCGAGATAAATTGGGATAAGGACAAATAAATAGAAAGAAAGAAAGAAAAGAAAATACGTTTATTTGCGGTAAACATGACGCAATGAAGAATATAAACAAAAAAAAAATAAGAAAGGGTTGGGGGAAACATGCGTCACATCCACGCAAAATGGCTATCGCTCAGCATTATGCTGCGAAATAAATGATAAATGATCAATGAAGTAAGGGCTTGATCATCATCCACCAAGCCCTTACTTCATTTGGAGCCGCATATACAACCGCGGGCAATGGCAGTTGACCACTTTTGTTCATTTTTTAAGTCTAGCATTTACACGTGGCTTCGTCCGCGTGGAGGTCGGAAATTATCCCTCGGAAACGTACGTAATCCTATGTCCTAACCGGGTGACGCTCTACCTGTTTGTCTCATCGAAATCCGTTGAGCTGTCAATTAAGGCGTGAAAAGGTAAAAAATGTATAACAATAATTAGCTTCTGCCCCGACTTCGTCCGCGTAAATTGTCTTGTATCCCCGACCCACCCCATCGCATTGCATTGCATCGCCTGCCCGCGCTATTACTCCGTTTTTGCTTAGCGTTTTTTCCGTAGATTCCGCGTGACGTTAAATAGCCTTATTCAAGAATTGAGCTATCAAACGCAAAAGTTCCTGAGCTTAGCTCGTTCAAACAAACCCTTCTATGTAAATGTTAATTGATCTATTTGCCACTTATT
This sequence comes from Mesoligia furuncula, assembly GCA_916614155.1. Taxonomy (NCBI): domain Eukaryota; kingdom Metazoa; phylum Arthropoda; class Insecta; order Lepidoptera; family Noctuidae; genus Mesoligia; species Mesoligia furuncula. The sequence continues at coordinate 24,095,553 of OU744808.1, forward strand.
TGCCAGCCATAAGAGTCTACTGGTGAGCAGTGGTGACCCAGTAGAAACGGCCGCGACTTACGAGTAGAATGTCGCACGTTCGAACCCTGACAAGCGCTTCACTTTGAGTAAATAATTTGCTCTCAAAACGGTGTGCGAAACCGGCATGTCCTGGAACCAAAAGTTCGAAGACATGTGACACTGGGACCACGTGGTGGATTACGGCCCACTCCGTCTCACCGAGAGGAGGCCTGTGTCCCAGAATTGGGAACGTTATAGGCTCATTATGCTGAGAGAGAACAATCGACAAAAAAAAACACCAATGATGAATGTTTCACGTTTAAAATATTTGCCATGTAATCTACAATAATAGTTGGCTTGTTTTGTAATTTACTTCTTCACGTGCGTCACGCTAGAGCCAGTGACTTTACTGCGATTTCATATTACGTGGAATTATTAATATTAACTATTGTGATGGTCACTAGCTAACTAGCTATTGCCTTTGCCCGTGACTTCGTTCGACAAATCTTTACTAGGAGTTAAAAAAAAATTTGCTCTTCAGTATACAACGTTATTTTTAGTATAATATGCGAAACCTGAATATAGTTTGTTCAGAATAAGTAACTGAATCGATTCCAATAATTTTTACCCCATGTTATATTTTGTCCCAAAAATATTAAAAAAAAAGGTTAAAAGTTGGACACCGAGCGACACTAAGTATGATATCCGATCTCCGCGCCGAACGGTTAGGTACCTAGGTACTATTATGAATGAGCGCAAGACGACGCGGCGCGAGCGGCGCGGGTGAGCATGTTTTTGTACGGACAAACAGGTAACTTAACAAGCTTATAACTTTGTGATTTTTCATGATACAGTTTTGTTGAACATAGATTCTTTACATAAAAATACTAGACACGTGTTTCGGGTTTCGCATTTTACTAAAAATAATGTTGTATTTAGACCGCGTAGGTCCTGTATTGTACTGTATATTACACTTATAGCTAGAATAGTAGAATCAATCATGAAATAGCTATTGATTAATTTAAAGAACCGACGCATTTGAGAGGAGCTGAATGAAGAAGCCATAAAAAGCCTCTTCTAATTAAGAGTCACCACACAGACACAGTCTCAGTCATGTCTGTGTGGTGCCGGACTTAAAGAATAGCACCACCCCATACTTCCCGTGGGTGTCGTAAAAGGCGACTAAGGGTCGTACCGGAGAATGGGCAGCAGCTATGCATTCCACCTCCAAACTATACTGCGATCGCCAACCCGCCTGCCAAGCGTGGTGATTATTGCAAACCCCCCCAAGAATGTTGGGCGAGGCCTATGTCCAGCAGTGGACGTCTTTCGGCTGAAATGATGAATTAAGAGTCCGTTATACAAAGCATGATAATCAGCTTTATAGGAACCAATCACATCGGGAATTTAGAGCGAACAGTCTCAAGGGCGCCTGACTCACCCACGACCCGGTTAACTTAACCTCTTTTAACCAGCTGATAATGATAAACAGCCGGAGAGTGATAAAATAATCATTTAAATACACGCTTTCCTATTAAAGTTCTAACACTAGAATAACTTGTATCGTAGCTGCCATTTGAAGGAGTCTGTAAGGTTGGATGAAGGCTTTTTCAAATCGGTCACGATTCCTCTTCGAAATTGTACAGGGATCAATGTAATCGTCGATTGTGTAACTCTGGTCTAGAGGTAACGCTCTATAACGCTAATATAAGTGCGATGCCCTGCTAAAGTAGTAATTACAGCCATCATTATAATTCTCCTGCCCTTATCCTAATTTATTTGGGGTTTTTTTCCATACTTCAATAGAAGTATGAGGAACAGGATGTAAAGTTCACTCATCCTTCATTGTAAAGGCAGCATCCCCCGACCAGACGGACCAACACCCGCTTGGTCGGAGGATCCTCCATCCTCCGACTAAGCGGGTGTTGTGTCTGGCGGGCAACGCGCGGTAAACTCTGCTTGCGCGATGCAGGATTTTGCGTGACGTCATTGTGATGCGTACTATAGAGGTCCAGACGGGAGCCTCCCAGTATAATTAAAAAGCTTTGACTTGAATAAAATATATACATATACAATATTACTAGTATTAGCGACTTTATCATGTTATTTCTAGCACTGCTTCTACTAAACAAAAAAACCATATTAGAATATTTGACAATTGCTTGAATGTTCGAATGGAACACACCGACAATTATAACCAGCCTGTACTGCTAAAGGTAGAGCTAGACACATCCTCTACAGTACTTCGCATGTGGAGATGTAGATGCCGCCACACGTCTCTCTCTACTTCTCTTCCATACATGGTCAATTCTACCAAAGCAAATCATTGAAATATACAGGATGGCAGGCGGGTTCAGAACCATGTACTGGATCCATGGCAACAGGTTGCGCCTCGATGTCGCCACCCTGTATTATAATTATCTGAAATTTATTTGTATCGTGACGTAGAATTTTCACTGTCAGTAAGAATATTGACGCCTATATATATAATTTGATCGAAGCCTAAAAGTAATTTCTATAGGCAGCAAATGCAATAATCAATTCACCATCTTATTCTTTTAAGAATTGCTCTGGTGCAAAACACCTTAGGCGTCCTGTGACATTTAAATTTCCAACCTTGTCCTCAGTACGTAAATAACTGTTCTATTTATAACCCGATTATAAATAAAACGGTGGATCTATAATCTGGGGGCACGGCGGTGCCCCCGCCAAGTGGAGCAAAAAGCGGCACGGCCGTACCATCGTTTTCTCGAAGCAGTTCAGGCCATTTTCGACCTTATATGTTTTAAATAAATACACTAATAAAGATAACTTGGCAATCGCACTAAACAATTTAACTTAATATAATAATATTTATTACTTGTGAGATACATTGTGTTTTCATGCCATTGCCAAGTCAATCTAATTATTTAAAAGATTTTTAATATTGATATGGTCACTATAAGATGTTGTTAGGTTTGCTAATTACGTAATAACTTAAGACAGCAGGTCTCTTAAGTAGGGACTGAATAAATTAACCGACTTGGTTATTACATGGATCTCACAACTTTTTACGGTAGAAAAACTAAGTTGCGAGACTTGGCTTTTTTATGTTTTTGATGGCATTATAATTATGCAGAGGTGCTTAAGATACCTATCTTGTGTCATTTTGTATTTGTTTTATTTTTCAAAAGCTTGCCAAAGTTTTTATTCGTTTTTCTGCATGCCCCAGAAATGTGTGGGCAAAACAAAAAGAGATTCAACAGGTCGCCGCCGTACGGCATTTCATACAAACTTTCAAGCCCTTGTTTTTCGAAATGAATGAACCGATTTTAAAGAAACTTCATACGCATAAGCAGGATACATAGGTCTAAAAAGTTACATAAGAACATTTTAGAAAAATAGTGTTACCAGTCTTGTCAAGGGGCATCGTAATACCCAGTAATTGGGTTGTGGAGGTCAGATAGGCAGTCGCTCCATGTAAAATGCTGGTATTCAGCTGCATCCGGTTAGACTGGAAGCCGACCCCAACATTGTTGGGAATAGGCTAGGCAGATGATATGATGATAAGTGTTACAGCCAAATTAGACCGATATAAAATTTTGCATAGAAACAGAGATTTCCAGTTATCTTTTTTTTTAAATAAGACATTTCGAAAATGTTCTTAAGTAACTTTTTAGACCTTTGTATCCTGCTTATGCGTATGAAGTTTCATTAAAATCGGTTCATTCATTTCGAAAAACAAGGGCTTGAAAGTTTGTATGAAATGCCGTACGGCGTAAACGTTCTTAAGTAAAGTAGGTACTATGCAGGTCTCTCAATTAGCTATGTCATTTGTAATCTGTCACAGTCATTAACCCATTTAGAAAATATGGTAAAACAGCTGTTAATAATGCCAAACATCATCATCTGCCTAGCCTTTTCCCAATTAGTATTATAGTAGGGGAAAGGCAAAAAAAAATACTGGTATTCAGCTGCATCCGGTTAGACTGAAGTCTAACCGGATGCAGTTGAATACCAGTACTGCGAGCAACTGCCTATCTGACCTCCACAACACAGTTACTGGGTAATACGATACCCCTTAGTATGGCTTGTTATCCAACGACGATATAACCACCAGACTTTCGAGCTTCTAACTACCCGTAGCGACTGTCAAAGATCCACGAATAACAGCAGGAACCAACGGCTTAGCGTGCTTTCCGAGGCACGGAGGGATCTCGGTATGTAAAGATGGTCACCGATCTACAGACCAACCGCGGCAAGCGTAGCTTAACCTGATCGATTTACCTGTGCTACTGTTATTACTTAGCCACGGGCCCCTCCAAATATAATAATGCCAAACATGCTAGATAAAACTATATTTTTATTAACGTAAATAAATTAAAATCTCTTGTCATTTCTCGGGACCCTGGAGTCCCGGACCTTTGGAAGGCGTACCTACGAAGGGCCGAAGCCAAATCGCAGAGGTAAATGAGGCACCAAGCGACGATTATCCCTGTTTGATCGATGCAAGTGCATCTAAGGACAATCCCCAGTTGATGTAGGACTATTGCAGGATATGGAAACAAAGATATTGGCTTAGGGGTTTGGGTGGCTAAAGTGAACTGGTTATCTAGGACTATGGAAAGACTACAGCCCATGCCTTAACAACGTTTTGCTCCTAAAATGAAAATTGCTCTTGTTCTTCTCAAAATGTTGAAGCTAAAAACTATGCTGTATTTATTCTCTCCCATCTCACAGATATTGGTGCCGATTCTGTTGTTCACAAACTAAACTAAATTTAAGTTCAGTGCATCCTTTTCTTTCTATTTCATTAAGAATAGGACAGAAGATAAATATTAGTTTAGTCTAGTCAAATTAGTCAGCGCCTGACGTAAATTGACGTATTTTTAATAGCCAACTTTTTAATCTCGTCTAACGTTGTCTATGAAGTATCTTAATTTGACAGGACTAAACTAATATTTATCTTCTATCCTTTTCTTAGTGAAATAGACAGAAAAAGATGCATGAACTTAAATTTAGTTTAGTTTGTGAACAACAGAATCGGCGCCATTGTGAGAAAACCCAATGTTATTGTTTACAGACACTTGGAATTATTGACATCTGTAACACAATCTGACGTTTTCACGTCACGTTTTTCACTGGCGGGAATTTTTAAACAGGTCTTCGTAGACGTGACGTCATTTTATTGCCTTGTTGTTGGTAGCAATTTCCCCCAATCAGCTTTTACGAGATAAAGTTAGATAACCTTTCAGCTTAGTGTCGTTTATCACTCGTTCTTAGAACGGAGAGAAAAACCCAAAACTTTGATATATTAATAAATTCAATGTAAACATATTATAATGGTTGAGACTATGTTTCTTGTGTCCTATTTTGAGAATTTGAGGCTTCAAATAGGTATCAACTATAGATATAAGAAAGAGTTTCAACTGTGTCCTCAATACCTACCTACAACACAGGTAACCGGACACGAATGAAATGCACTTTAATATATCCTTACCCTTGCACGGCATACCTCGTTCGGCATTGTCGATAACTAATTGCTTAATGTGAAAATCAATCAATGTCAGATAATCGACATTAATAATCCGGAGTCACGTGTTATCACACACTGGTATCAATCGACGCACTATCACACACCATTGAAAATTACGTCATTTTCACTTCACTGATAAACAGCCGATACTATTGGTTCGCGTCGAAAGAATGTGACGATAAAGAAAGTGTTCGAGTAGTGGCGACCGGCGACCGATCACGTCAACAACCTGGTGGCGAGTGTTGTCGGGGCGTCATCATGATGCGCACGGGCTCCCTGTCTCTTCCTTACACACGCAAAAACTAGGCATGAATGGTAACGAAAAACGGAACGTTCCGCATCCGTATTCCGCAGTTTCCTGATTCCGCGGAGATGTGATGAATGAGTGCGCGCGATCGAGCGTGGCGATGGCGCTTCACCAGTGAGTTTTTGCCGCGACTTAGAAAGTTGAAGAACGACTTTGTAGTGCCATCGATTCGCGTCGTATGTGTAACGTAATACACGAATATTTTCGCACACATGTGTTATAATTATAATTAACATGTTGAATGTTTGTTTTTTTATCAGAGTCCTGTTTGATCAGATCTTGGACCTGCCTGATACCTAAAATATTAGATTTTGTCTCGACAAGTCGAATAAACATTTGTTTTTATCTCACTTTAATTGCTATCCAGACGAAAATACAAAATTGCGACATGGTTTGAGATATTTTGCAAGATTTCAAAACGATGTTAAGTGGCCATTAATCCTGAATATCTAATACGGTTTAGTCCTACCAGTCTTACCAAGGGGTATGGTATTACCCAGTAAATGGGTTGTGGAGGTCAGATAGGCAGTCGCTCCATGTAAAATACTGGTATTCAGCTGCATCTGATTAAGACTGCAAGCCGACCCCAACATAGTTGGGAAAAGGCTAGGCAGATGATGATGATGATATAATACGGCTTAGCCTCCTTTGATTAGAATTCTCATTTTTAGGCTCAGTCTTAAGGCTGATTTTTCAATCACTTGGTAACTTTATTCGAGGAATAATTTTGAAATTTTGACAGTTATTTCATACAAAAACTGTCAAACGTCAATTTTATTCCTCGAATAAACGTTATCTGGCGATGGAAAAATCAGCCATAAGTCAAGTTAAGATTATTTCACCAATGACAGATTCCTACAGTTTACGGACTGTTATTGGTTAAAATTTAGTCTTGTATCTTTACCAATAATGAAGCAAAGACCTCATAGCTTTCCATAGTATAACCTCCAACATGGAAGTAGCTATCACATGTAAAATTTGCTTACGAATCTATTTATTATATGCCCGGTTTGGCAATAAAAATGCTACCATTGGTAAGCAAAATGGATTTTATAACACGTGTAAGACACTATTCTAACGAACCCGAGAGTCACTTGTACTCCCCGTCATTGTAATAATTTTAAGGGTTTCGTACCTCAAAAGGCAAAACTGAACCCTATAAGATCACTTCGTTGTCAGTCTGTCTGTCCGTCTGTCAAGACCCTTTTTCTCAGGAACGCATGGAGTTGTCAAGTTGAAATTAATATCAAATACTCAGGGCTGCAATCCCTTGAAGCAGTGAAAAAATCAAACTTTTAAGTCCACGCAATCAAAAGATACGGGCGTTTATGTTCCGTTTATCCCGCATATTTTGACACTCGCAAGGGGAATCAAAATCTATAGGGTACTTCCCGTTAATCTAGAATCATGAAATTTGGCAAGAAGCAACATTTTGTAGCACAAGTAAAGAAAAAGATCCGAAAACCATAAATTTGTAGTTACATACCTACAAATTTGTACGGAACCCTCGGTGCGCGAGTCCGACTCGCACTGAGTCGCACTTGACCGGTTTTTTTTTACTGGACTATACCTGGGAACCTTCTGGTTACGGAGATATTAAAGGACAACATTCCAACTTTTGCTGACGTTTTTTTACGAAGACAAGTTTGTATTGTTATAATATAACACTAATTCAAATACCCCCACTTTTACCCCTGTAGATAGGAACCAAAGACTATAGGAACCGAGCATGAGACTTGACAGCCTAAAAATCTGCTGAACGTAGATCATCAGCCCATCACAATACCCTGAGAACCAAAAAACCGTAGAAAAACAACGTTTGCAAAGGAATTATGTATATGCTTTACGAATTTGTAAACAGTGTATTTGCAATTCACAGGTTGAGCTATGTTGCTTCAAAAATATACCGTTACTCATTGTTTGCGCAGATGCCGTGAATATGGAGCAAGTATCGATAACAACCACGCCATGTGAATGTGGCTTAGTTGCCACACTTTTCCACACAAACCCACCTGTCTACATAAATTCAGAAATAATGAAATGAAATGATTTTTATTATTTTAAATTATTATCTGGGTATGACACTAACCAACATACATATATGTATATGCAAGTTGCAAAGCAATCACGTCTTCTATTGTGAGTGCGTTTATTTTATCGTTAAATGATTTTCTTTTGATAACAGATAAGTATAGGATAAAATTACATTAATTTATTAATAATGATTGTGGGAGAAACCCAGCAAGAGGAAAACAGGGTAAATTTATGGTCAACACAAACTGTCAGTGACATGGAAGAGTCATAGGTACAGACGCCAGCACATCAAGCTACCCTAAACTGTCAAATTTTCCCATTCAACTTTGAGCCTTATGCTTTAACGATAAAGTTGGAAATCTATTAAAGAAATTCGACAGATTGTAGTAGCTCGATGTGCTGGCGTCTGTACATCTTGATGTAGAGACCGTTATTTTTGGAATAGGTACCCAAAATGATAAAATCTTAGTCATAATTGCAAGGAAAATGTGTAAAGAATCCATTAAGATACGTGGCTGCCAATTTAAAATATACTGATATCTTCTACAATAGAAACTATGAATTATATGCCCGACTCAAATATACAAGCTATTCTCAAAAGTGAACCTAACTAATTATAAAGGAAAACGACGCTAACAAGATCTAATTACCTTAAGTAAGCGATTGTGGACCGCATTCCACAAGGCGTTGTCGTAGGTCGCTACAATAACAATGCAACTAAACATGGAATGAACAGATCCTTGCTACAAAATATGCATTTGCAATATTTAGCATGAATTCCGACAAACGTAATCAGCCTTTAATGTTCCCACTGCTGGGACACAGGACTGCTGAGGGCTGTAATCTACCACGCAGGCCCATTGCGGGTTGGTAGATGTCATGTCTTTAAATTTTTGGTTATAGGACATGCCGGTTTCCTCACGATGTTTTTCCTTCACCGTTTTGAAAGCAATAGTGATGAAATTAAACAAAGTAAAGTGCATGGCTGGGTTCGAACTCACGACCTACAACTCGTAAGTCGGGGGCTTGGGGCCATTGGGCCACCACTTGACTGCTTCTTATATAAAGCTTGGATGCAGAATGCAGCACCCTACTGCCGAACTACATTGTAATTGCATATTTTGTATGTCACGGATATCCGCAAAAGTAATGCCTGTTTCTATTATGGGTCCTTACCTTCTCACTATCCGTTGGAAGGGTTCCATATCCGTACCAGCTCCTAGCGGCCTTTAGCCGGGGCTCGTCTCTGGGAGACAGCAGGCCGCTGCCCCACCTTGCGAGCCCCTCGGCCACGGCCGCCACGCTCGGCGTGCCCGGGCTGCCATTCGGGGAGGTCGGAGTCGGCGCTGACTTCTCAGCAACCGGCGGCAACGTCGGACGAGCACAACCCGTCCGCCTCTCATAAATCCTCTTCAACGGCTCATCTATATCCGTCTCCAACAACCCTTTCTTATCACTCCCTCTTTTAACCTCATTAACCCTTTTCGCTTCATCTTTTTGCGCTCGTTTTGCGTCAGCATCTTTCCGCTTCACACTCTCATTGGAGTCCTGACGACAAAGTAAAGCCTTTTTTAAACTCTCACTCGAGTCCTGTTTTGAGATCTGACCTTTCTTATCCGACTCCTTGCTGGCAGATTTCTTATCGTCTTTAGATAGCAATGCACGTTTTAAGCTATCAGTGGAATCTTGTTTATTTATTAATTTGCGAGGACATTCTGTGTTCAAGGAGTCGGTCGTTTTCGATATGAGCAGTTTTGAGTAATCGTAGGGACCATGATCGTTTGAGGGTGGGTTGAGTTCGAGAGATCTTCGATTCTTGCGCTTATCCGCGGGCGCTATTTGTGCCTTGGCGGGCAGCAGCCGACGCGGGAGGAGGCTGCGATGGTCAGCGAGGGGCGATTCCGGTCGCAACATCTTGAGCGGCGATACTGAACTGCCGCGTGACTGCACTCGCCTGTAACAAACAACAAAACCACTTTAGTTTCTGACAAAATAGCAAGAGTACAAATACAGTTATCATTAGGACTATTTTTGCGTAACCAAAGAATTGCCTTCCGCCGTGTGCAGGTCATTAGAGAAGAATTAATTATCTCTACAATGTAATCTCGTTAAGCCGGTACGGAGACATTACCGTGTCAATATAATTAATGCAATGTCGTTGTTCACATCAAACATTCCAGTACAGTAACTGCTGTATTATGTTTATATGAATTCTTATATCACGCTGTATACGAGTGTGAAATGTGTAAACACCAGATAACTCGGGTATCTACGAAATCGTATAGGAAACGTCATAGAATAATTTTTATCACAAAGGTCTGGGTTATCATCATCATGTGTAAAGTTACAGTACGTTTGAAAATAAACAATAACACTTCTAGGTCTGCTAAAAACCCGTAGCAGAAAGTCCGAAGTTAAATATTTATTCACTCAAAATGTATGAACAACTTTAGACTTTTTGTGGGGAAGTTCTTTGTAGCGCAAAATTGCTCTACAAAAGGATTGCCACTCGGATAAAGAACTGTTAAAACGAAAGTGTAATCGGTAGTAGTTGATGCTAAAATGTAATAATATAATGGTCCCCAAGATACAGGCGCCGCCTAGTTTGGGGATTCTTTTCTGAGTCCTGACATGAGACGAAATCTCGCTCGTGGATACCACCAGATTTGCAGGAAAATGTCCATTGTAGATTCTTAGGCCTCATTTACGGAGACGCGGGGCGTCTCGCGTTGCGTTGAGCGGCGCGGCCCGCACTGAATTCAAATATATGGCGTTGTATGAGTGCGTTTACGGAGAAGCGATTCTAGACGCGTTTGTTTGAATTAGGGCGTTTTTTGCGGCCGAGCCCGCGGATGGCACCGACGCGTCCCACGCGGCGTTTATCGCGGCGGCGCACGTAGCGGCAATTCTCGATGAAGCTATGTCCTATGCTATGTGCCGCCGCGATGCCCGCCGCGTACTTCGCTACACGCTAGAGGATTCGCCGCGGGCGCCGCGGCGGGCACCGCCACGCTTCCCGTCTCGCTTCTCTGTGAACATGGTCGTATATTGCTATAAGTTTGTGTTTACGCGTGCGATGATGCGTGCCGCTTCACGCGCCGCCCCACCGTAAACAGAAAAAACGTCCGACGCGCCGCGAGACGCCACGCCACACGCGACGCGAGACGCCCCGCGTCTCCGTAAATGAGGCCTTAGAGGACCATGATCTCGGAGAAGAATAAAATGTTTTTCAACAATTCCAAGTTCTTCTATAATTTCATAACCGCCTTTCGGACAAATGAGGCTGCGTAAACTTTTCTTTTCCAACCATTTTTATCCTTGTAAATTGAATTTCGCTTGGTGACCTCCGAAGCTAATATTTCAATTATGTACGACGGCACAAAGGAATGAAAATTGACAATAAGTAAGGGTTATTTGCGCGTACAAAGAACGAAGAAGTCGGAGTGGTTAGTAATAAGTACGTACAGAATATAACAATATGAAATGAAACATGTATGACATAATGAAGGAGTAACCAGAGAGTGACGAGTAATATAATAGGTACAGATGATTACAGTGTACTGATATGCCATAGAGTCCTTTGTTATCGTACGACACAAAAGTATAGGAGAAGACCGGTTATTTTATTATGCTGTGCTGATTGGAACGTGTGTGCGCAACTGCGGCGCGTGCACCGTATGTCTAGATCTAGACCTTAGGTTCTCAACCTTATTTTGCCCACCACTACTTTGAGATTTTTCTAGAGCCCCCCAATTTTTTTCCTTACTATCTATCGCGAATCTGAAACAGCTATTGCCACGATTATATTTAAACGTGTTGTATTATGTAGTCGTAAGATAGGATATATCATTTTCTCTGGGCTTTCTACTGCCCCCGTCAAACGACCACGAGGGGGCGTTATCAATCACCCACGTTGGAGTCTATGGTCTGGACGCTGCGACTGCGACTGGTAGTGAGTGCGAGAGCGTCCGACACCTCTCTACTCCCTAGCCTGTAGTTGCGACTCGGCTATTCAAAGCCAAGTGTCAAGTGCCAAGCTTTATGGCGCTACCTCGAAAATAAATCGTAACGACGACTGATCTACTAAGCGAGCGAAAGTGATGCAATTACTTTTAAAACGCAAAAGAAGAGAGATGGCTATAATGTGCGTGCGCTCGGAATAAAACGACGTATGTGCCAAAACGAATTTACCCTTTTTTAGGGTTCCGTAGTTCCTACAAGGAACCCCTATAGTTTCGTCATGTCTGTCTGTCTGTCCGAGGTTTTGCTAAGATACCTTTAGTACTAGAAAGCTGTAGTGGTGCTGTGTGCTTAGATCAATTACGCCGACAATTTTTCGTCGTCTACCCCATCGTGTGGGGTATCGTTGAATAGGTCTTCTAAACGACTCGGGGGTTGCTAAAATTATTTTTCGATTTAATGCTCCATTTACGAAATATTAAACTTTAAAGTGCCAATTTTTGTTTCAGTAGGGCGTCCCCCCCCCTCTAAAACCTAAACTGCTGGCTTGAAAATTCAGGAAAAATTCACGATGATAGTGCATTTCATGAACTTTAAAGGAAAACTATAGCGGTTAAGATAACTTTATTAGTTTAGCGGTAATAGTCGTTGAACTTGGGTGTTGAATAGTTTTGTACCAAATACAATTTTTTTGCATTAATCCTTTAAAGTGACTAAGATGAAGTAGTTGCTTGCTTATAACGGGTAAAGACTTGCATTGAAAAACAAAATATGAAAAATTTTCAACAAAATTTTCAGAATAAAGAACAACAGAATCGTACTACATTGTGATAACGGGCTACTACGGAACCCTACACTGTGCGTGGCCCGACACGCACTTGGCCGGTTTTTTTTTAACAAAATAATAATACTTTGAGTTAAGTTTAATATGATAATCGATAATTCTCTGTTTTAAAGTAAATTCCATTGAATAACTCTTAAGCGTTACGCCGTTATGTTGAAAAAAGTAAAAAAAAAATAGATTATAACTTAGCAATTCTTTTGTATCGAGAAAAAATCATTGAATCGTAATCGTCAAGATTAATTAGGGATCATCACAAATCATCACCAGGTCTCTTAGCTTCCAAGTACTTCCATGCAACTTGCCTACGTCTCCTTTAGATAAGGGAAAACACATTACAATACTTACAAAGATATACATAATATAATATGCTGTAACTATGTACAGATAGCGGCATCCACGAAAACGCGCTCCGCTCTTCTTCCTAATCGCTTACAGTACAAGTTGTACACTAATTACCCGCTAATAAGTACAATGCGTTTCAAATAAGAATAGGATCGACTTAGCGCCATGTTGTGACGTCATACCTGTCAAATCGAATAAATTGGGTAGGGTGAGCAACACAAGATATTTTTTAATAACATTAATTATTTATGAAAACATTTTTTTTTTTCAATTCCGCTCATGTCTGCATCACTGTTTGAGTGGTCATTGTCAACAAATAAAAACAATAACAAATTTAACAGGAAACAACCACGTAACGTACAGAATTAACGAAAGAAACAGTAACACTCCACAAGCACTCAGTCTCACGAAGAAGCACACCGACAACCACAGAGCATGTAACACCCAACAACGACAAGATGGCGGCTGGCATCTTCTTTACTTTCTGGTGAATTGTTGTCAACAATGAAAATAAGAAAGAATGTAGCTTAATTTTAAAAAGAAATAAGTATGACTAATTTTTTGATGTTTTTTTCACTTTGATTTATCTAAGACTCGGTTAAACAAAAAAAAAAGTTATTGATACGCAAATAAGTTTTCTTTGCACACCATACTTTTCAATCAACATTTGACAGATAGAGGTCATTGACGTTCCTATTCTTATTTGAATCGCATTGTAATTACTATTACTGTGAATCGACAAAACTGAATCACACTGAAACACTAGCGGAATGTTGCACACATTCCGCTAGTGTTTCAGTTTTGTCGATACACAGTAATAGTAATTACTTATTAGCGGGTAATTAGTGTGTACCAAAAAACTAAAACACTAGCGGAATTAACTAGAGATAACCACTAGCGATTAGTAAGTGTGAGGCGCGTCTTTGTGGATGGCACTATCTGTAGTTATACTAATAAGTTGCAGAAGACGTGTCTTAAGTCATGTACGGCAGTCGTTAACGATAGCACATGATTTTTAAACAGAACCGGTATCTATGGTGTAATGTCATCATACGAATGAATACTAGAACTTTCTGGATCATCATCATCATTTGACTAGCCTTTTCCCAACTACTGTGATGCAGAAGAGAAGAGGAGACAGCTGAATATCAGGGGCTCGCAAGGTGGGGCAGCGGCCTGCTGTCTACCAGAGACGAACCCCGGCTATAGGCCACCAGGAGCTGGTACGGATATGGAACCCTTCCAACGGATAGCGAGTAGGTAAGATCCATAATAGAGTCAAGCATTATTTGAACTATCTGTATAAAATATATATTTCTTTGGCTTACGGCTTGTGTAGGACAAGTGCCGACGAGATAGCGACTCTATCAACGATTTTCTCTCCCAAGAAACGTACAAAAGATTGTTATGTAGGTCCCATGTAAGCAAAAGAGATCGCTGACTGTTCAAACCGCCAGCGAGTACTCGTTTGTCGCAGAGACAAGAGCTAAAGAGAGTAGGTACTCGCTAAGCGACGCTCACTTGTCGCCTGGCAGGCAGAACACTTGCTGCTCGCCAACTCGTTTTTAATTTCTAGAATCCGGCCGTCGTTGCGTCGAGAGAATCCGTTCCTGACACCCTGTCTGTTTCATACAATCGAATACCTGTTTAGCGATTTTTTTTATACTACAATTGTCGCACTGACACTGTCAGAAACTCTTTCTCTCGACATCCCAACTGTTGCTTTACTCATTTCTCGCTAATCTCATGATCAAACCGACCAATCAGGAAACTAACTGAGTAGGTCGCTTTGCTTTATATCTCACTGTTATTCTTACTTGAGGAGCCGTCATAAAAAATACTTTCACATACAAACTACTTAACAAAAAATCTCGCTACAATAAACTTCACAATACAGTTTCGTAAACTTTAAAACAATAGACCATTACAAGAGAGCGCAGAAACTATGACAACATGAATTAATAACTGAAATATCCTGAGAAGTAAACTTAGTTTATATTTCATCAGTACTTGTACCTGTTTTTGATTAGTGCTTGTGAAGCAGTTTAGACAACGACTCCAGATCAACACGAATGATAATGATGATGATACCAAATTAACCCCTATTTTAAGTCTAAAAGCCTGAACAAATCTTTGCTCAGAAGATGTGCTAAAGCATCGTCTCATGATTGTTTGATCAAATTATCAATCACAACATAACCCTTTAAATGTGGCTTGACAGTCGTAAGAACATCCGGCTAATTGGCGTAGTATGCCAATCTGTTTGATAATTTCCATCACTGTACACCACTTCACTTTTTCTCCATTTCCTTATAAGCACAATGTCAGAATGACTCACAAACATATAACAAATTTTGAGGATGAGTTTACGAATACGACTAGATATTTATTAGACCTGCACATCCAAGTTTTGTTTTAGCCACAAATTCAAACGAGCGTAGCCATGTCGGATCAACTTGAATAACACTAAGCTGTTTACATTCGCGATAGAAACCATGACGACACTTCTATCCGTTAGAAAGTGTCCTCATTTTTGTAATGAATATCTATTGTCTGGCATGTTTCCAACACCGGCCGGTAATTGTCTTCTAATTAGGCATTACTTTACCGGTACTCGGTAAGAATACGGTGTTATCTTTGAGAATTGCGCGGAAACCAGGTTAGGTATTGTATAGCAAAAAGTTAATAGTCAAATTAGTAACAAAGGCAAATAAGACTGGGCGATGTAGGCATTTTTACTTTTTAATGGGCAACATTTAACAGCACGTGTATAATACGTGTCTTCGAAGTTTTTGTTCTAGGATATGCCGGTTTTCTCACGATGTTTTCCGTCAACGCTTTGAGAGCAGTGATGATGAAATAATTTACACGAAGTTAAGCGCCTGCTTGGTTCGTATAAGGCCGCGATTTACGAGTTATAGGTCGGGCTATAACTCGTAAATCGCGGCCCTATACTATACCACTGGGCCACCACTACTGTGACATCTACCAAGCCGCACTGGGCCAGCGTGGATTACTGCCCACTCACCGAGAGAAGGCCTGTGTCGGGTGTCCCAACAGTGGGGACATTATATGTATAGGCTGATTATACCTTAATACCCGAAGTGTACACAGAGGTGTTGTAACATACCAATAAAAAATAAAATATACGGTCGAATTGAGAAACCTCCTCCTTTTTTGAAGTCGGTTAAAAAGTCCTATGAAATAGGGGACAGAGCTAATTGCCATAGGAAGCCATTTCAAGCACTGGGCTGCTTATAATTATTTTGATGAAACCCCACTGGGTTTCATCAAAATGAATTGACTCTAGAATGGATCCTCGGGTCGGCCTAAAGGACACTTCCCTTAGGCCGACGGATCCTCGGGTCGGCCTAAGGGAAGTGTCCTTTAGGCCGACCCGAGGATCCATTCTAGAGTCGATGTCGAAAGTAGACGACATAGCCTCACATTTAAAGAATCCCCTTCTTATCCATCCATACCTACTCCTGCCTTACTTAGCCTGGTCCTGGGATTGTGGTTAATATTTTGCCAGGAACACAGCTACCATTGCATTGTGCTCTGGATAGAAAAATTGTTGACTAAGCTAAGATCATTTTTAAGCTCTTATCAATATTTAAAAACGATGAAGCAAAACATCCTGAAGAAACATGTCTATGACAAAGACATGACAACAATTCATTCAAAAACCTGTGGTGCTATTCTGTAAAAATATCACCGTGAAAACTTTGGTGAAGTGAGCGTGGAGTGAGCTGTCAATAGTGTCAGTTTCTAGCAATTTCACGGTGCGATTTTTACAGAATCGACCGGCTGCACTGGCCCCGCGTGGTGCATTCAGCCCATTAACCTATTCAGAGAGGAGGTCTCACTCCCAGCAGTGGAACCATAAAGGCTTTATTATTCAATCAACCTTCAACGAATTCCCAAGGGACCGAACATCGCAGGTTATAATGACATCGTGCTACCTACGAACTAATACAATTTCATAACTTGCACACTTCACCTGGTAATCAATAATGCACACATTCCCTCGGGCGAGGAATGACGTCACCCGCTGGCGTGACGTCATGCGCGATCAGACTTCGCTATCTAGTTTTAGCTGCCTATGAGTCACTTTGATATATTTTTAGCTTTTATTCAATGAAGCGGTAAAAGATGAATTAATTAGTTGAATCTAGAGCGATTTCTTTTCATAGAATTGAAGACATTTTTCTTATTCTTTGCAGTGTTGGAGGCTTCTAAAGAAATTATTTCTTTCAGCCTACGAGCCAGCAGTGTCTAAAAGTGTGAAATTCTCAAATTTTGGGTTCCATAGGCCCCAAACCGACTCATTCAAAATATGTGTTTGAAGGGATAAATAATAAATTGATGGAACACTACAAATTTTTCCCTCAAACAGTATTCCAGTTTCACGAAGAAAATCTAGGCGTAGGGCGTCCAACCTATTATATCAAGCGTGGTGATCAATGCTCATGCCTTCTTTGTATGAGGAGAGGCCTATGCCTTGCAGTGGGGCAGTAACGAGCTGGTATGGTAGGCGTTAAAGTTATTGGTATTCGTTGACTTGCGATACTCGATATGTTTAAATGACGTCACAAAACATTATGCTGTTTACACCGCGATGCCAAAACAAAACAATTTAACAAGCCGACAGTCAAAGACCAAATTTCATTTTAAAACAATCGTTTACCAAACAAACAAGGTTATGACAATGAGAAATGATTAATACATAATGTACGGCCCATACTTCAACGTTTATAATGCTGGTATTATTGCAGACAAGAGAATAATCATTATTTAGATTGTATTCAATATCTAGTATGATTTTATCACCGATTACATCATTATTATTGAATTAACGAAGATTTGGTCGAAGCCAGGAATTAAGATTACATCATATTCAATAGAAACAACTTGAACATTTACTTAAGGCGACTACATGACCTAAAGAGCGGTCTTTGTCAGACTGCATAGAAAAGAAAGAGAAGCGCGATGACGATGACAGAACGCTGGTAATTTATCGCAAAATATGAAGATATTTTATAATCTATTTACAAAAAATCTATTGTTTGGACTAAAAAATTAAAACGCTAGTGCTTTAGTATGTTGCTTGTAGAAAAATCTGACAAAAATCAGAATGATTGTATGTATACTTATTAGTATGGGTTTTATTGTAAAGAGAAAGTTTTTAGAGGTCTCTTCATGATTTTTCTTCTATCGTATCAAATTAGTTGTATTATGTTTTCAACACACATCTATCTAGCATATATCCTACAGAATATCATATATTTTTCTGATTTTGTTTAAGAGGGCTATCACAATTTTTTCTTGTTTAGAGCGTTTGACTCGAGTTTTGATGTGTGATTATGATTTAACTAAAGCCACAATAGTAAAAAAAATACATGCCCGAGAAAGTTTGATTCCTTCTTTTGGGAGCGCATTCAATAAATATTCCAGTTTGTTCACATAAATCAGTAAAAAACTTGTTTCTGCAAAGGCTGTTTCATAAAATTTTACTTTCGGGCATCTCGCGATGCCCTGTTACATCGAATATATAATAGTTTAATCATTTATAAAAATATCTACGATACAACTGTATCTTCTACTATGGTATGCATACACCAATTTATGATGTTTCATACAGTAATACACCAAAAATAATTCCGTAAAACAGAGAGTTAATGATAATTTTTCGCCCGAAATTATATTTTTTATCTATGAATATATAAAAGAAATTCAAACAAAAAGTATTTAATAACTAAGATTACTTTGTAACCTTGCTTGAAAAAAAAAATAACTCTAATTTAAAGTAAATTAATATTTTTAAATAATTGTTGTATGCAATGCTATTTATCAATATAAATCTCGGGACGCGCGGTCTTAGCTTTAGTCCGCGCCGAGCGCTCACAAAGAGAGGACGTATCGCTCGCTCGCTGTTGCCGTCACGTGGTCTCGCTCACCAATTCGCCAAGAATAAAGCGCGACCAACACATCTTAATACAAGTGTTTTTTTTTAATAGAGAAGGTCGGATTGTAATGCATAAGTATTTTCCTATGATATTCTAGCGCGAATATGTATATCCTGTATTATAGAAAAAAAAACATACGTAAATATAAGGTCCCATTAAAATAGATGGAGAAACTTTCAGAACACATTCAGACCACCAAAATAAGGAAGATGGTAAAAAATATACAAGAAAACCGCATAGATACTTATAAGAAAAATAATCAGCTAACGAAAATACACTAATGTGCCTGCAATTGATTATTTTAGGTCAAAATAAAATCACTTTAGACAGTGTTTTTTTTTTTTTGCTTGGATATCTTTAGGTAGACGTACTGAGCGCTGTGTTAAAATGTCCATCTATTTTAATTAATAGTTGTTGTTGTCTTCGTTTTCTGACTTTTTTTTTTTAATTCAGATAATTATTTTCAGACGTAAGTAGTTGCAGTGTGGACTGGTACTCAATATCAACTAAAAGTAATAAAAGTTTTCAAAGTTAATGATTTCTGGGGGGCTAAAAAGGCCACTTTGGCAGAATCATAAAAGGATAACATTATGAATCATAATATAGCGAAGGCAGTCCGTGTTTTTCTTTTTTCGCTGCACTACATTAGGTATAATCAAAGAGATTGGGATTGGATTTTGATTGCCTTTTTAGGCTCCCTGGAACCTCAAAATACCAGAACCAGAAAAAACTAGTATTATTAGGAGTACGTGCTTCTTGAAATCATAGATTAGAGAAAAGCACGGTCTATGCCACTTCAGAGATTTTTTTTTTCCATACCTAAAGGGTGCCAACGGGACCCTATTACTAAGTGTCCGCTGACCGTCCGTCCGTCTGTCTGTCAGTGGCTCATGAGCCGTTATAGGCAGATAGTTGAAATTTTTCGAAATGTGTATTTTATATTGCGATGTGATTTTTTCAGCGCATATTATTGCGGTGGTACGAAACTCTTCGTGTGCGAGTCCGACTCGCACTCGGCCGGTATTATTTTTTTAACAACAGACCTGTACTGCTGGGGAGTTTGTTGCGCCACTTCTTCTTCGCGGAAGTAATGCTTCTGGCATCGCAAGCGTCTATAGGTTGCGGTAACTACACACCATCAAACGGGCTGCGTGCTAGTTTGCGAAAAAAAAAATCAAGTATATGTTTATGACCCTATAGTAGTTCTATAGATAAACTGCTGTTCTAGGAAACATTCATTGGTACAAATAATATTTCATGAACTATGTATAACAGTAATTTAATTTATTTCGAAAACAAAGTAGCAAAGGCTCTTGTTGGTTTGTTCCTGGCATCGGACGCATAGCCGTTTGCATGTGTGCGTAGCATACCTCTTTAGATGCACACGTGCGCATCCGCTGCCGCGCTCCGTCGAATTTACCTAAAACTGAGCACTTCGATTTTGTAATAGCGCCCTTAATGTAGGATCATATACTTTTATTGTTTCTAAAACTTGCGTTTCATGTGTTTAGGTCCTGTAAGCCTCTTAAAGATGTGTAGGTGCTAATATTTAAATGACTGATTTCTTTCCTAACACTAAGTACCTGTTACCCGCGTTTACATTTTTGCATCCAGGTTGGATAACCTAGGCAGGCGCGCTAGAAGCCTCATCGTCATCATCATCATCATTTCAGCCGAAAGAGGTCCACTGCTGAACATAGGCCTCCTCCAAGCACCTCCACTTCGACCGGTTCTGAGCTTCTCGCATCCAACGGGTTCCTGCGGCCACAAGGTCGCCGGTACACCTTGTGGGAGGCTTTCCAACGCTACGTCTTCCGGTACGCGGTCGCCTCTCCAGAACCTTTCGGCCCCGTCGGCCATCTGTTCTGCGAGCAATGTGCCCTGCCCACTGCCACTTAAGTTTGGCAATTCTTCGGGCTATGTCGGTTACCTTGCTTCTCCTCTAGGCAGGCGCTTTACTTTGTGTAAATAATTTCATCACCACTGCTCTCAAAACGGTGAAGAAAAACATTGTGAGGAAAGGAAACCGACATGTCCTAGAACCAAAAATTCGAACATATGTGACATAACCTGCCCAACCTGCCCTGGGCCCGCGTGGTAGATTAGAGCCCAAACACGCCGAGTGGGTTTTGAACTTTTGATACTTACACAATTTGTTTTATTTAATTAACCAGCGGGATATTAGCGTAACACACTCTTTCAGTAGCAATGGCTTTCATTTTGACAGTTTAACAACATTCATTGCGTTATTTGTTGATGGACAGACATTGACGGACAATTTTTTCGAACATATGAAGCAATGGATTGCAATATCCTTTAAAATGATTCTGATTAAGATTCATAGTGTGTTACGCAATTAGGGTGCTGTACTTTCCATGCGAAATCCATGTAGAATAATGACGCGATACATTGATTATTTTTGATGTGGCGTGGCTATTTTATAAGTTAAAAAAATAAGTTGAAAAAATAATGTAGTGTCGCTAACTTGTGTAGCGTGTTTGTCATGATATATAGAGTATGCGGATGATAGACGTTCTGGAAATGTGGTGCTGGAGAAGAATGCTTGGGGTGTCGTGGACTGAGTTTCGCACCAACACTTCTATACGCCAAGAACTCAACATCAAAAAACGTCTATCTGTTATGGTCCAAACGCGCATCCTCAAATACTTCGGACATGTCTCGAGGCGTGAGGGAGACTCTATTGAGCGCCTTGTCGTGCAGGGTAGAGTGGAGTGTACTAGACCACGCGGACGCTCACCCATGAGATGGACTGACCAAATTAAATCCGCAGTGGGTGATCCATTGTATGAGTGCACAAACAACACACAGTGCAAAAGGTCACAGGTCGGTATCTGGCTAAACTTTAAATAAACCGTAAACCGTAAATAATTAAAGTAATGCTTAAACGGACTTAGGCTGGACACATCTGCCGCATGTCAGACGATCAAACTTACGATTACGACCCAGTGCCATAACGACATCGCGGCAGGCCCAGACGGAGATTGGCAGCTCCGGACAGAAAGAGTTAGAAGGAGAGTAGGGAGGCCTTTGCCCAGCAGTGGGACATTAATGGCTAATAAAAAATATAAAATAATTATACTTAATACATCATTGAGTTTCATTTAGACCTCTCCTCGATCCACAACGATCCTCGATCGAGGAGAAGGCGTGTGTTTATGTATACCTAGATTTATTACATGGAATACTAACCCCTTTATACATAAACGTTGCTTAAAGTTAAGAAGTGATTAGCGACTGTTTAACCCGTACATTTTTGAAGCTTGAACGTCATTTAACTTCAATCATCGTTAATAAATAAATCCTAAATATAAAATTAGGTTTCAATAAAACTTTTACACGAATGACTATGCTATCGCTACTTGTACCGAGTGATTCTTCTGTGTCATATTTTCGTTGTTTGCGAGTAAATATTTGCACGTTAGCCGTCATGTCAGGCGACTGTTTGTTTTGCTGTCAGTACTGCCCACGTTTCATATTTGAGCTTGATATTCGATTTCATGGCCTCAATGTTTGGCATTGGGTTTAGATAGCCAGTTAATGTGTTTAACACCTTCAAAGATTAATTTTATTGGTCTTCTTCTCGATTGCAATCTAAATTGAATCATTCTGATTTTTTGTCAGATTATTCTACAAGCAACATATTAACGTAATAATGTTTTAATTTTTTGCCCAATTAATAGTTTTTTTGTAAATAGACAATTGCTTCATATTTTGCAATAAATTAGCAGCGTTCTGTCAAAGTCAAATCATTTATTTCAAATAGGCACAGTAAAGGCACTTTTGAACGTCAAAAATTACAACTAAATATAATTGATTCTAGTCGCCCATTCCAAAAGATAGTTTTCATATGGAGACGAATGGACAAGAAACACCACCGTTACCCTTTTAAAATATTTTGTATACATAATATAATTATATGTGAAGACGATGCACCTAGAATAAAATTAGTCTACCACAAAAGGTAAAAAGAATTAAAAATGAAGCAATGACTGGTAAATCAATTATGTGATAGATACATGGTGCTCAACTGCTCACTGCTCACATATTTACAAATATTGTAAAAGTAGATGATTTTCCTAGAATTTTAACAAGTGTGCGAGTTACTGAAGTCACAGATTGTAAAAATCAATGTCATAAATTTAAAAAATAAATAAAAAAATTAAAAATAATAAAAAAAATTAAATTAATAATTTAAAATATAAATTAAATTAGGAACCAGTTGATTTTGTCTAGATTCTAGCTAGATTGTCATCGCGCTTCTCTTTCTTTTCGATACAGTCCGACAGTGACCGCGCTTTAGGTCATGTATTCCCCTTAAGTAAATGATAAATTTGTGAATTGATTAGGTGAGTAAAATTAAGTACTTGTTACTACGAATTTGCTGTACGGTATGGAATGTCGATACTTGTCACGATTGGCATAATATTTGTGTTTAAACATTCGGTACTCGGCACATAAGTACGCACTGACGTCATCGACGTCTTTCAAGCGTACCTGCTCCGCAAGGTGAATTAACATAAATTACACTAATCTGCGTTCGCGATTTATTTGCGAAAAATGTAAACAAATATGAATGAATGGAAAAATTACTTTAATTCCTATACAATAAAGTTCAGTTTACGCTACAACTTCAAACATTTTTATAACTTTTTCAATAGTGCTAGTCACTCTGAAATCAACTTAATTTTCATTGAAATAAAGTTGATATTTCTTTAACTTGAAATAGGGTGGGGTGTGCAGCACTGCGCACTTTTACTATAGAATAGTATAGAACATTGCATGAACAACACTTAATAAAGATGGAAATCAATACCCGTACTAATTGATATTTAAATAGGATTTAGTTCAGAGGACTGATAAGCTGTTTTCAAAGCTTCCCAACAATCACCTATAATTTTAAGTTTACCATCTAAGTGAAAACTGTGGAATGCAAATAAAGTAGGTATTGATTATTTGATCAATCTTATTTGAGAATACTCTAAAAATATTTATTCGTGTTTTATTCACAAACAGTCAAGGAAAGAGTTGGGTATGCAGACGATAAATAAACATCTTCACACTTTGCAACTAATTCATTGTTATTGCGTAAATGCGTACTAGAAATAACTTTTTAGAGATGAGACACACTAAAACAAGCCATTTCAAAGACTTGACTACCCAGCAATTGCACAAAAGGGGCAAAAAAAATAGATGTAGTAAGTAAATCACGCGTATAACTCTTTTGATGAATGCAAGGTAGCAAAACGGTTGAAAAAGGTTAAGAAAGTTACAAAACAATTCTTTTTCCACCTTCCACCACTCTTTCGAAAAGTAATCTTCATTCAAAACTAGCTTCCACCCTTGGCTTCGCACGCGAGGCATGTCGATAAAAACTATCCTATGTCCCAACACCCATCACAATATGCATCCATTTTTTCTGGATAGGGCAATTCGCACGAGATACAACCATCTGCAGGATACTGTTGCTACTGCTTCGTACGCGCTGCAACAAGGAGGCTACTTTCTTCCGAATAACCGCATGAAAGCCGTCCGTTCGCGCCTCCGCAAACATACCGGACGCACTACAATAGCGAGGCAGCCGCATCAGCATCCTGAAGAAGTTGTTGTATTGGACACGCAGGACACTAGCTACCCACAGACTGCTCGAGTATAACGGTTGGCAGTACGCCTTGAAAAGAGTAATTTTCACTGCCCTCGAGGAGCGAGCAAACCTGCGTGCAACCATATTCCCCCTGACTGCCAATGCTCTGCGCTCCCTCTCTATGTCTGCATCATCTTGCAATATTGAATATTGAAACAATATATACTTAATTAAATATTGAAACTCCGTATTACGCTAGGTCAGCTCAAAGTCAAAGTGTTACAACTGACTTGAGGTCAACTGTCCCATAGTTTTACAAATACGATACATACAGGAAAAATTTAACCGGTGCGCAGACTGTAACCAGAATTCAGTACGTATAATGATTCTAGATTTAGAAATTTTACGACGGTTATAAAAAAAATATTAGCTGTTCCATACATTTTGAACGCGTAGATGCACGCATTTTTCTATGAAACAAAGGTTTTTTTTTTATAACCGATGAAAAACTTCTACGCTACCCATAGCGTTGAAATTTTTCGAACCATAATCTAGCATATAAAGGCTCCTTCAAACAGGCTTCAAAAAGGCACCGCAAGTCGCGCAACGAGCGGGGCCTTTGTCTCGCGCGCGATTATATCGCGTTTCGCGCCTGTTTGTAGGAGCCTTAAGGCGAGGTTTTCCCGGACCGATAGGCATAGAAAACACTACCTCAGCCCCCGCCAGTTGAACGCGGCGTATTTAACTACGATGCGCTGAGCGGGACCGCGCCACGTGACACGTTGTGACCACGACTAACCTTTGTGCAATGAATGCGCGCCATGAAACAGACAAATACAGTAGATCAACTTTGATGTTATATTTTATTTTTAATTAATAAAATTTGTATGTAGGAACTTATCATCTACGCTTGATAAATTCTCATGACAGTTTCCGGTTAGTAAAAATTAGGTTAGTTTGGCAAAGAAACGCACTATGTAAAAAATCTAAGGTAAGTTTGTACCTATATTTAAAATACACATACCATCAGTAACATGTCAAAAAATCTGACAAATCAGACTTTTTTCAAAATAAAATTTATCGGGAGGTGTCGCGGGACACCCGGATGGAACGACGTTCCTTTCACTATACATATACTATGCGTTTCAGATGAGAAGATATGTTCTGGACAACTTCACTCACAACTTATCAATAATGTAGTGTTAGGAACAAAAACAACAAAATCGATTAAGCAAACCTTATTTTTATGTTATAAACAGAAAAGATTAAGAAAATGAAAATAATACACAATAAAAAATATAACTATCCGAATTGAGAACCTCCTCTTTTTTGGAAGTCGGTTATAAAACGTATTTAATAATTATTAAAATTAACTGTTTGTGACACAGAAGTAGACGCCACATTCTCAAAATTCACTATTTGTGATACAGAAGTGGAAACAATAGCAGGTGTTGCAATATTTTCTTTGTTTTCTCGCATTTTTATTTTTCTTATATCCATTCCTCTAATATGTCGGGGATCTATGATTTCAGGCAATAGACACTGCATATAAAAATTAATAAGTTTTTTTTTCCCATTTTTTCTTCCCAAAATTTACTATCTTTCACTATCTTGATTACATGTACGGGTATTGGTTTCACCTGACCATATACCAAACAAGCAATATTGCCTCCCAGTAACATGGAGTTGGCCCTGAAATTATATTCAGAGATCAGACTGTAAACGTTCTTAAAATTACGAGAATTGCCCCTCTGGTGTGCAATCGACGTTTAAGAGATAGCTTACTATAATCACGTGTATTAATTTATTTTCGACTTTTTTTTACTCTGATATCATTTTAGTTTTTATACATCGTACTCGGTACTAGTACTGATCAACAAAGTTAACGTATGTATTAAGCAATCGGTATAAAAACATTTAAGATTCATTTCTTCTCTACTTGTTAACATATAGTTTAGTAAGACTTACTTATTTGCTGTTTCAACTTCTGAATTATCGGCAGTTAAAAATTTCTCTGAAATCTTGTCTCTATCTTGTACTAATTTCTGTTTGACTTACCTGCAGTACTTTGAGGTTCACTAATAGTGTTTAAGATTGTTCTGTAACAGTGTTATAAACATTATGAGTCATGAATCGCAATCTATATTCAATTTATAACTTAACACCATTATCTCCATGATTAAGATGGTGATGATGATTATATTCATGACAATCATGAATACAATCAATATTACTTTTATGATTGTTAGTATGTAATGACTAAAGTTTTATGTTTTGAAGAAAGTAGATACTTACGTATGACTACGTTGCTTTATTTAGACAGGTAAAAATAACAAAATTAAATTCTAACTTAACTAAAACTATCTACACAGAAACTAGAAAATGGCGTATGACTATGGAAAGTAGTATCAGGGTTATCTAAAGTCTGAACAACACCCCTGAGTATATTTTCTCATTGAAACGATGCAAAATAAATGTTGACATTATAGTGGCATTTCAAATCGTTTAAATTATACATTTTACAAGTATATTTTATAATTGTTATATAAGTTTAGCAATATTTCGAACTTATTGAGCAATGAAAATAATCATTTCAACGAATTTAATAACAAACCTACTGTACTTTTTTGTACAGTGTCGCGTCTAAACAATGGTCGTAACATTTTCGTGCTTTTCCGTCAAAGAAAATCATTTATTTACACTAATAATATGTTATACAATATTATTGTATTTTTTTTTACAAGCTTTTATTTTTTATATTATAAAGTGATAAAATTGTAAGTTTTGTATGTATAGGGTAATCTCTGAAACTACTGATGCGAGTTAGAAAATTCTTTTACAAAAAATTTTTCAATAGGTAGTTACATTATTATTAAGGAGTGCTACATGCTATTTTTATTCTGATAAAGATGTATTTTCCACAGGAAATCATAATAAGGTACTTTACTAACACTACGGATCTTTGTTGTCTGAATATTTGAAATAAATTATAAATTATTATAATAAATGTAATTGAAGTCGGAAAAAAACTCGTCGCTCGGCCGCTTATATTGCTAACGCTGGCTAAACCATACCAGGAACTTCAAAATAATGTACTACAGAATTGTATATCTTGAAAATGCCCTCAAAAAAGTTCGCGGCGGTATATGTCTATATTATAAGGATAACTTACAGTAACCAATTTTATCTTTTTACAATCAATAAAATATAATGAGTGACTTTCGAAGCAATTTTGACATACATTGTATTAATCCTTATCTCATTAAATATGTTATTAAAATTAAGCATTCAATTTAGATCAAAACTGCAGTTTACAGCATGTCATTATAATGAATACTTTAGAAGATATCACAGTATTAAAATTACGCGCACAACAAAACAAAAAAAAAAACAAAAGAACGGAAAAGTCTTCCTCAACAAAGTATTATTACGTATAAGCCGATGCATTAAAGAAAGGAATCTTAAATGGCGGCTTGTACTTGCGATGACAGATAGTACAGTTAGCATATAAAATTTCAACTCGAATTTTTTTTCAAATTAAAAATAATAAAACCATGACCGAGCCGTATTTATTTCAAACTAGCTTCTGCCAGCGGCTTCGCGCGCGTTTAAGTTGAAAATTTGAAAGACACGTGGCGCTTTATATTATTATAAGATCGTTATTGTTGTTTTCAGTAGTTTCAGTAGGTACTTTTTTTCGATGAAAGGTCAAAAATAACAAACAGGTAACAACGGAAAAATAACAGAAACCTATAACAAGGACTTTGTAAAAAGGATTACTGAGAGCGTCAAGACAGCGTGAAAGCAAATCAAGACTGATTTTTTTTCTGCCTACGGTACGCGCGAGAGTGAGTATAGACGCCACTAGTGTGCAAGCGAGAAAACATGATAAGCACCGCCATTTTAGATTCCTTTCTTTAATGAACCGGGTTATATGCAAGTAATCTGATAAAATAAAACTACTAGGCAAAATTGTAGTGCTAGTATAGTATTGATAATGAGTTACTTACCATTTCTCGAGTTGATATTTTCGTAATGCCCGAGGTGTCAATTTCCTGTATGAACTTTTGTTCTTTGATAAATTCTTGCAAATATTCTTACAAATAATTATCATTTATCAATTTCTTTTTCTCTCTGTCTTCGATATTTTCTGCCTCGTTTTTTTTAATTAAAATTATACATAGGTACTTTTAATGAATTTCTTCGTAGGTTTTTCAGTTGCATTAAATGTAGGTATAGCAATATTTTATTTCTATTTTACTATGTAATGTGCCTTTGATTTTCGTTGTGGACATTTTATTTCTTAGTTTAGTTTTCAAGTTGTTTACTACTGTTTTGTTAGACATAGATAAAAATTTATTCGCATACCTACATACATGCATAACATGAAGCTAGGTATTTTAACTGGAGTTTTATCATTTTAGACGAAATCTCCAGTAAATTATAATGAAAACTGTAGAAATTGGTACTTAAACAGAAAACAGGGATGTCATGGTGAAAACAGTAAAACTACTGTTAAAACAGTAGAGTTGGCAACACTGAGCGTAACGTTTCATATAATGGAAAGCGCAAACGCGGAAAAAAATTGGCGTGCGTCCGTCCTCGAAGACCTCTCGGCCGGCACTAAACGGCCCGCTCGAAATCGAATAGCTCAATATCGTATGATTTTTATTCTTACAAAAATAAATAGCCACTAATATAAAAATCTACCTTACCCAGCGCTAGAAAATATTAAAACCTATTTTTTGATACATTACTTAGATGGTTTCGTAATATAATTTTTTGCTAAGAAGTACATTTGAAAAATCGATTTAGTGTCATCTTTGCGATTTTTTTTTATCGAGTCAATTATTAGTAATTACGTTTCCGTCTTTATACAGCGCTTGACCATGTGTTCAATTTTGTTAAAGTGATTTTTATTTTGCGGAATATTTACATTATTTAGATATACATAGCTCCAAAAAACTTAAAAATGGTACAACCTCGCCTTAATATGATTCTAGATTCTATTCTATGGTTACAGTTTGCGCAATGGTTAATTTTTTTCCTATATTACGCAGTCGTCAAAATGTTTTTTAAAAGTTTTAAGAACGGTGTAGACAATGCTTTCAGTTGCGTAACCTTTTCGTTCCTAGACTGTACACACGTCATGATTTGTTTTCGTTCTAGCAAATCTGTTTGTCAAACATCGGCAAGTTGGCTTGGCGACCAAGCTTGTTTGTTTACTGGCCAGCCGCCCACGGTGTTTATAGCTTCTATAACTAGAGTTGTGATTCAGCACCATTTCGAAGGGTGTGCTCGTGTCGTGTATCGGATTTACTGGAGAAAATTGCGAAATGTACTAAAGCCCGCAGTCAGCGACTTACGTCGATAATCGTTTCGAAATTTTTGATGATTGAAAGGGCTTTGAAAGCCCGTGACATATATTCCTGTCCGCCATTTTTTTTCAAAATGGCGGCCATACTTGACACTTATTATGACGATTTACGAGGTTTGGTCTTATTATGTTTTCTGTGTACGTTGATGTCAGCTATCGATTTTTATAGGATTCATGCGAGGCCGCCAAATTGAAAAAAAAAAAAATGGCGAGCACTTAGGTGTGTCAGTCTCCAAATAAAAATCTTGAATACGCTTTGAGATTGTTTTAATTAGTTTCAAAGTATTTCCAATATTTTGTTTTGTAGCCTATAAGCCGACGCACGCTTGCACAGACGTAAAAATATCGCGGCGGGAATTTTCGCGCACTGAATTTTTAACTCACTGCTTAGCGGCAAGTTTTGAAAATCCAACAGTATGGTTTTTGATGCGCTGGGATACACTCTGTTGGAATCTCAAAGCTCGGCTCTACACCGACAGTTGAAAATCCAGTGCGCGCTAAAATCCCGCCACGATATTTATATGTGCGTGCGAAAGTCGGCTAACTTCACACACCGTATTATGTTTAACACTGTAACTATTCTGATTCTGTAATTATTCTATTATTAAGAAAATAAACAGTATACACCTACATATTTCCTGTTATTCGGTTTTCAGGGTCGATGGAAAACATTTTTGTACGCGATTTTTGTAGGCTTTGTAGCTGAATAATCTGGGGCCCTAGTCTGCTATTTTTATAAATTCGTCATTCCAACACGATCCCACCACCATCCCATTGTCATTTTGCTAAAAGTTCGTAATCTGCTAAATTCATAATGGTTGATCATTGGTCGGTCAATGGCACAGAAATTATACGATACTCGAACGAATTAAAAGCAATGACTGCACAATGACGTTCTAATGGTAGGTCACTGATCAAAGGAACTGTCAAAATTTTTGCAGATTACCGCGTAAGTCAGTTTATACATAATTCATTTTTCATTATGTACGAGATTACCATTTTATGCCATTTCTTTCAATGGAAAACATTTTTGTACGCGAGATAATTTGTAGGCTTTGTAGCTGAATAATCTGGGGCCCTAGTCAGCTATTTTTATAAATTCGTCATTCCAACACCATCCCACCACCATCCCATTGTCGTTTTGCTAAAAGTTCGTAATCTGCTAAATTCATAATGGTTGATCATTGGATGGTCAATGGCACAGATATTATACGATAGGTACTCGTAACGAATTAAAAGCAATGACTGCACAATGACGTTCTAATGGTAGGTCACTGATCAAAGGAACTGTCAAAATTTTTGCAGATTACCGCGCAAGTCAGTAATTCATTTTTCATTATGTACGAGATTACCATTCTATGCCATTTCTTTCAATGGAGTGTCAGTGGTTGACCATTGGAAAGTCATAATGACGCCATTATATTAGTAGATTACAAAACTTGTCAAAATCAACAATTATGAAATCAATGATAGACTATTCTGACACTATTGTATTAGCAGACTTGAGGCCCAGGGGCCCAGTACAGTGGGTTTAACTTTATTATTTTGTTTGGGCAGCTGGTGTATGTTGGTACTTCTGGTACAATATACCTCACGTCACTTCAGTGGTAACAAAACCAGTGCTTGCCTCATATTTTAAGGGGACTACATGACCTAAAGCGCGGTCACTGTCGGACTGCATATAAAAGAAAGAGAAGCGCGATGACACAATGCTGGTAATTTATTGCAAAATATGATGCAATTATCTATTTACAAAAAAAATATTGTTTGGACTAAAAAATTAAAACACTAGTGCTTTAGTATGTTGCTTGTAGAACCTTCTGGACTACAATGTTGAATTTGCAAAATGTTGAATTCGCAAAATGTTAAATCCCAAAATGTTGAATTTGTAAAAAGTTGAATTTCCCATCCGGACCACAATGTTGGACAAAAATCAGAATGATTGTACGAGTACTTATGTATATTAGTATGGTTATTATTGTAAAAAGAAAGTTTTTAGAGGTATCTTCATGATTTTTTCCTATCGTATCCAATTAATTGTATTATGTTTTCAACACACTATCTACCTAGCATATATCCTGAAGAATATCACATATTTTTCTGATTTTGTTTACTGTACTCGATCATATACTTTTATTGTTTCTAAAACTTGCGTTTTATGCGTTTAGGTCCTGTAATCAAACTCCGTACTAACTAGGCCCCAGCTCTACGTCAATGACGTGTGGTCGACTATATCTTCTAATAACTCATTTATAATGAAACAAAATCTAAAATGACGTGTATGACCATCGGTTATACCCTTTGACAATCGGTTTTAGCCTTTGGGTATGGAACCCTAAAGAGAGAAAAGGAGTATTTAAGGATCGTAGCAGCAGGCGTTCTGTAGTGTCCTGCCTACTCTCATGGGAAGAATTATGATAGATAGCATTTGATCAATCATTGTGAAACCAGATTTACGATTTTACATACACGAGTTTATGTTTATATGAAAATCGTAAATCTATCTTCACAATGCTTGATCATGATCAAACGCTATCTGATATTATAAGTTCTCTTGTCCACTGGTAAACAAACATGGCTGATATTTATAAACAGCAGCCACATTGCCCACATTTAGAATCGCCATTACTCAACCCGAACGTTGGCAAACAATGCTTATTGATAAATTATTGTCAAGAGGGCACTTAGAATAAGGACTGGCGTACTACTTTTAACATGTAACAATAAACGATTGAATACTAACGATTATTACCATGAATCATAATTAGGCAGTCCCACAAAACAAAAAAGTGTTAGCTAAAGTGGAATGGATGGCTTTGCAAAGATAAAAGATTTTTACAAACTGTCGGTTTTCTCCAACAATCCTAACTAATATTATAAATGCGTAAGTAAGTTTGTTTGTTACCTTTTTACGCCTAAACCACTGAACAGATCATCCTGAAATTTTGCATAATATACGTTGTCAGGTTTACAGAAACGGACATAGGGTACCTTTCATCCCGAAAAAAAGTGCTGTTCCCGAGGAAAACAACAATAATGTTATAATGATAATAGGTGGCGCCACGTTTTTTTCGAACGAGATCGACACTTATGCGGGTGAAACCGCGGGGCGCTGATAGTATAATATGTATAATGATAAATAATCACCTTATAAATTATTTTCCCACTGCTGGGCAAAGGCCTCAGAGAAGACA
Source organism: Mesoligia furuncula (assembly GCA_916614155.1). Classification (NCBI taxonomy): domain Eukaryota; kingdom Metazoa; phylum Arthropoda; class Insecta; order Lepidoptera; family Noctuidae; genus Mesoligia; species Mesoligia furuncula. Next base: position 24,128,694 of record OU744808.1, read on the forward strand.
CGAGCAATGATCACCACGCTTGCTAAAGATGGGTTGACGATTTCAGACGAGAATATTAACTACAAATCCACGTTTTTCCTCTCGATGTTTTTCCTTCACCATTCACCAACCCAGAAAGTACTATCAATTAGTAAAACAATTCAAATAGTCATATTGGTACTTGCCCGAATTTGAATGACAACTTCTACAACATAACAAATCAAAATGCCATAAGCCAGACAAAATCGAATCGCAATATCGTAGTTACTAAAAATCAAACACTATCTACAATTGAATTGACAATATTTGCACATTCAACTTTGGGAGTCATATACCAAAATAGCCTAATAGAAATCTAATTCGAGCGTCACGCTTATCCAATGTCCACGTAGTATTGCATACACACCTAGCTGTGCCATACTTTGGCTGTAAACTACCCACGTGGGGCCCGGACAGTGTTGCAAGACTTGCAAATCACGTATGTGATTACACGTGTACATAATAATGAGGCAGCACTCCGTAGGACTGCTCTGAACTTTAAATCCCATGTGGAATATAAAGTAACCGATTATGAAAAGCGATTCTTGGGGGTGTTTCATTGTTTAAACACAAACAAGGTGATGGTCAAGCCACGTATCGGTATAACTATGGAAGTGGTAACCAACCGAAAGACCGCAGCAAATGAAGAGCTTCAATGAGAAGTCATGATCCTTAACAGTGAGGGACCGACTAAGGATGGGCGGGTCACGTGTGTCATTGTCATACATAACGTTCCCACTGCTGGGACACAGGTCTCCTCTCTATCAGAGGAAGTAGACCATAATCCACCACGCGGGCCCAGTGCGGGTTGGCGGATGTCACATGTCTTCGCATTTTGGTTCTAGAACATGCTGGTTCCATCCATTTAGGCTATAGTAAATGTTTTGAAATGAAGACGGTGAAAACCGGTATCACCACAAACTTCATCACAACAATTTTCCGCGAGATACGTCATTTGCATAATCTGCAGCAAGATAATAATATAACTAAAAAATTATCATATTATTACGATTCCCAATATAGTTACAATCATATTGCAGATAACTGGTATCAAATAGCATCGCACGTGTATCGATTATGCGCTAAAAGCTATTTCTAACGACATCTCTCCAGTTCCCGGGAACCAACACACCGTCGCGTCGTCGTCAATACATATTGAAACAATCAAATCAAATCAAAAATGTTTTATTTCGTAATACCTTTGACCTTTTTGCAGTAAACTGGGAATTATTGGCAATAGTTTATTTTACAATAGCAAAAAGTCTTAACTCTTATTTATTGCTGCACACTTAATTGATGTAATTAAGGCGTTGCCCAAACGTGGGCCACCGATAAACGCTCAGTTTTTGTCGGACAGTTAGGCGTTGGTAAATATTACAAGCCAGAAAAAAATTGTGTATTGTCAAATGTTCAAAGAAAAGACTTATTCAAAAATATTTCATAAAAATAAAATAGTATCATGATAATTGATAACACAATCGTAAAACAAAGCCCAAAAATATGTTTTGTCGCACAATTCTCAAAATTTTGAGCGCTAGTTTACGCTTGTTTATTTAATGATAATAAAGGGAATTTTCAACTAAAGAAATAAGTACCTAAAAATATCCCACTGAACCGTGCATTTATTTTTTAATTTAATTAAAACTGTAAAATTACTTTTATTTTGGTGGTCATTCAAATCACTTACCATCAAACTCATCGCTGTTTTGAACCTTATATGTTGCCGCGAGTTGTCAATTACCTAAAAAGGGGATTGAAAATTTTACCTACTGTCCGACATTTTCATTTACGGGGTTTGATCTTATCATGTTTTCTGTTTGCATTGATATCAGCTACCGATTTATATAGGGTTCATACGAGGCCGCCATTTTGAAAAAAAAATCAAAATGACTGTCAGTAGATATGCCACGGACTTTCAAAGTCCCTTACCTCTTACCGCGCCTTAAGTCATTTTCGTTTAACATTTTTAATTAAGAACCTAGATCGAAGCAATACTACCTGACAGTATCCATATGTTAATAAAGATAATTAAGTTCTGATTTTCCTTATTATTTGAACGCTTCATGTGCGGTACGAAACCGTAACGTTTAGAAACTAATAATAGTAGTTAATTGGACCTGTTTTGCGGAACTAACGTAAAGCCCTCGTAATGCATGATTTGTACAAGTTATATTCGACGTATGTGTTAATGAGTTCTGCATGGCGGTGGCGGCGTTTGCGGTTGAATTTTTTTGGAAATTGTTGTAAATTATTAAATTTGTAAATTATGGTTATGTTGTAAATTAATATTAACACAAAAAAATGGTTACACAACATGAATAATCACACTAATATTATAAAGGCGAAAGTTTGTGAGTGTGTGTGTGTTTATATGTTTGTTACTTCTTCACGCTCAAACGGCTAAACCAATATTGATAAAATTTGGTATGGAGGTAGCTGACACCCTGGATTAACATATATAGGCTACTTTTTATCTCGATATTCCCACGGGATCAAAACTTATGCGGGTGAAACCGTGGGGCGCAGCTAGTCAGCCTATAAAATAGTGTTCCTACTGCTGGGACACAGGCCTAGGGCTTCCATTACGTAATTACGTAAATACGCAATTACGTAATTACGAACTCATTTTAAAGTATTTTCAATTCCATAACTGAAGATGTCAATTCCGTACTTACGTAATTATTGGTATCATAAATCTCATCGGTAACCATCTCAGTGGAAAACTAGCCATATGTCCTTAGAAAGAGAATAAAGGAAAGGCGAACAAATGTATTCGGTGTTTTGCAATATTTGCATAACAATGAGGAATTTTTTAAAACTGCTGCCACTGAATATTTCACGAAACCATCGTCGGATGAAATACGAATGTATATAGTCGAACTGTTGGAACGGTTGAAATATAATTCTACACAAAAATGTACAAATTCACAACCACAACCGAGTGCATCGGACGCAATTGCCACCAGTGACGATGATTACGAGGAGTTGACAATCGCACAACAGTTGGACAAAGAAAGAAACAAAGTGACGGTAAATAAACCAATTTCAACAGTAAACACAGATCTCCATTCCATTATTAGGGTAGAAATGTGCATTTACGACAGCGCTGGCGGCGGTCGCGAAGTGTTTTTGACTGCAGCGTATAATTTTTGCTTTCGATAACACCTACAAGTGTTGAAGCTGAGCGAGCCTTTTCATCAGCCGGATATTTTTGTAATAAGCTAAGAAGTTCCCTGAGTGACAAAACTTTAAATGCTTTGTCATTTATGAGATCATATTTTCAAGAAGAAAGATTATCTTCGGGACGAAAAAATATGGTTTGACTTTCACTTAACTGATGTACCTACAATGATAAGTTCCTGAATAAATATTTTTTTGTTTAAATATTGTGTTCATTTTGATAATTCCTTGAATATAAGATAGTAAATGACAATTGTAAAAATTGTAGATACCTACTCTATCTACAATATTTACCAAAAACATAGTCGATTAAAAAAAATAGGAAAAATTACGTAATTACGGAATTGGAGAAAAAAGTTGCGTAATTAGTTACGTAATTGACATTTCCGTAATTTTGAAAGCCCTACACAGGCCTCCTCTCTGTGAGGAGTGGGCCATAATACGCGTCGCGGGCCCAGTGCGGTTGATGGTTACATAACATAATGACTTGAAACTATTTGCTCGGTCCCATGATCCCATCATCCATGATCGCATGATCCCATCATCATCATTCAGCCGAAAGACGTTCACAGTTGGACATAGGCACATAGGCCTACCCGTCCCCGCAGCATCGCCGCAACGACCGGTCCTATCCCTTCTCCCTAGTGAATAAAGACAGCTCTTACAGACCAATTACTGGGTTGTAGAGGCAGATAGGTAGTATAAGTCTGGTAGTTAGCTGCATCCGATTAGACCGACTCGAAGCCGACCCTAATATAGGAAAATGCCTGGCAGATGATGGCAGCTCTTACAGACCACGCTAGATCCGCCTGATTGGAAGATGCTCCCGTTTTCAGAGCATCATCAACCTCCACAGAAAGAATCGAAAACATAAAACATCATTAGACTTTCTAGCCTAGGTTTTACGAAGGCCGATGTCCCGTGACGCCATCATAAAGGTCAATGTAAACACTTTAATTTAAACCAAAGACAAGAGGTTGTCGTAAAACAACAACGATTATGGGTTTAATATGAACGGCTGGGTTTCCTCGTCAGGTTTTCCTACATGTTTGACTGGTAGCGTTTGTTTTTATTAAACTCGAATGCGCGGTCAAGGTGCGAAAATTGTTTTTAAACGTATTTCTTTCTCACATAGCGAGCACTTAATAACCGACATAGCTTGCAGAGTAACCAAACTGAAGTGGCAGTGGGCTGGCCATGTTTGTCTAAGGTCCGATGGCTCGTGAAGCAGACAAGTTCTAGAGTGGAGACCGCGTATCGGCGAGCGTAGTGTGGGATACTCCCCAGATAGATTGGGGACCAGGTTGGGTGGGCCCGGGATAGGCTGGGAAAGGCCTATGTCCAGCAGTGGACTGGGATAGGCCGAGTTGATTAAACACTTTAATAAAGTGTCATGGTGCAAGTAAAAATTAAAAATATTAACCTTTTTATTCCTTGAGTGTATTTGGATGTACCCTAATGCTTACAATTAGAAATTTCATTATAGTGCTCTTAGAAAAGTTAGTACTTTTTGCAGACATAATACATATTATAAAGGTGTGATGATAAAAAGGAATGTATGATGTGTAAAGACGTTAAACGGGCTGCAATTACAATTACATTATAAACGATTCTGCATTGTTGTAGTTTTAATGTCTATTTTCCTTTTTAATGCGATCTAATTAACTTCACTTGTCACTTTAGTAGCTATGTTCAGGGAGTTTAACAGATCGATTGTCAATTAAAAAACCTTTAGTTTTTAATTACGCTTGTATATCCCGTACCCCGTAGGTGTATAAAATTAAACTGAAAGATGATTTTTTTAAGGAAACCCCTTAAATTTAAGACTTGAAACAAACGGTTTGTTATTTTGTAGTCCATAACAAAAAATATGAGACAAAAATGATGACGGTTGGATCAAAATAAAAATTAGGGACGGGGTCTATAATAGTACTTTGCTCATCGTCCTTTTATGGCTGCTATAAGAAAATATAATAAAAAAGATTAAAGGGGAAATATTTTTTAAGAAAAACAAGAAACGATGTTTTCGGCGTTTTTTGCTCGATCTTAATAACGGCAATACATACAAACGTCGAACTAATATAACTTATAGGGATGAATCTTACAAGTTATATTAGTTGGACGTTTGTAGGGCGGTTTTTAGAGCTCCGTACCAAAATGGTAAAACGGAACCCTTATGGTGAGACTAAGTCTGTCTGTCTGTCACAGCTGGATATCTGAAGAACTACTAATGCCGTCAACTTGAAATTTGGAATAGTCTTAAATGACGTTTGCCCAACTATTTTGCAAATAAGAAAGAAATAAAAAGATGTGTATATTTTTTGCATCAGGGACTGAAAGTGGATCTGAAAAATTCGAAGTGGGGCTACTAGGGCATGTGGGGTATCATAATTATGAAAGAGCAGTTTGCACATTCTCAACATTTTTTTTAGTCGGGAAAGTTTTCGACTTTTATGAAAAATGTAAAAAAAATACGGTTCCCCCCCCCCTTATCTCCGAAGTTTGCAAAGAGAAAAATCTGAAATTAGTTTATGTGTCAGAAGTGTATGTAAAGATTACAGCAAAAATAAAACGAAGTCTCTAAATAGCCGACTTTTTCAGAAATCATCAACAAAAGTTACATTAGTTCCGCTATCGGTCAAGAGATGGCGCTGACATAAAACTGCAATATTCTACACCGCAGTGCACTGTGTTAAAATTCTCTGACGAATATAGGCCTCGCCGATGAAAAAATAAAAACATTGTACGGTACCCTCGGTGCGCAAAAAACACCAAAATCACCAATACAACCCTCAAAATCACCAAATACAACCCTCCAACTTCATAAAGGTGTAAGAACAAAAAAAAAAACAGAAAAAGTCATTCCTACAGCTTTATGAACTTAAGAGCGTTTTATTGATGATTTTGATGATTATAATTATGTAACTACATATGTCTTACAGCCGCGAATAATATTTTAATCAACATACAACCTAGCACTGGCCTGCAAATTGCAAAAAACGTAAGAAAATTTGAATTTCGCGGGCTGGTTGGAGCATTCACCTTAACCAGTAACGAAATCTCAGCGTTCAAGCAGATTCTGATGTCACGTTGGAGAGTGACTCCAACATAATAATGTAAACGATTAAACACGAGGATGATGACTTTAAAACCAGTCGGTTTAATTTGACCTTGAAACGTCTTGTTCACTTTAGCGGAACGCCCGACGCCGCTAGAATACCAATAGGGCTCTTATACTTCTTATCATTGCAGGAAAACAGGTTTAATTACATAAGTAACAACGTTGTTTTTCTACTGTATTTTGTTTGTTTTCAACTGAAGTGTATAAGTTGGTTTTAATACCGCTAACTGCGCTGCCACCGGCGACGACGCCGTAGGACTGGCGAAGTTTTGGACCAACAAGATCAGCATCCTTATAGCGTTACACAATATCAATCTCAGGGCGCGTACACATAGCGATCCGTTGTACAGGTCCGTTATTTGATGGCGTATGTAGTTGCATGAGCGAGTTCAGACACAATACAGTATTGCGGCTCCAGTAAAAAAGAAAAAGATATCAGATAAGATCCGTTAAAAAGGATCCTGTAAAAACGGACGTTCTATGTGTACGCGCTAGTCTGAATAATTTTGAAGGATATTGCTAATCCATTGCTTCATATGTTCGAAAAATGTGTCTGGTCAACAACGCAATGAAAGATATTGCTACCGTGTGTTACGCAATTAACCCACTGAAGTACTGTCGAGCCAGCGGCACGAAGAAGAAAAACACCTAAATGATTTAATTGTATCCAGCGAAACTCATTTTTTTAATGTTTTTTGCAATATTCAGGTCAGTTTCAGGTTGTATCTTGATCAAAATATGATTTACGACTATAGCAGGTACGTATTTACAGAAATATAATCATTAGAATCATTAATATATCTTTCTAAGTTAGATTTGTTCCATAAGAACAAATATCTTATGGAAAAGTGCTTATGGAACAAATCTAAAGATTCTAATGACTATAATTCTGTAAATACATATCTATTATAGTCGCGAATCATATTTTAATCAAGATAAACCTGACTCTGACCTGCAAATTGCAAAAAAATGAGCTTAAGGACGCCTTTACGGATCTGACAAAAATAAGCCGTATTTCGGTGCAATTTGCGGCAAAATGAGACGAAACCAAATGTAACTAATAATTACCACAGATAGATTACTCTTTCATCTCCAAATGGTAGCCATTTTTTATTCGAAAATGTTGGTTTATAATATAGTAAAAAATAATTTCCGTTGCCTCTTCACACAAAATCGACGATATCGTGCGACGATATTTTTCTTCTATTTAATAACATAAACATATTTATTTTAAAATATTTTATGTAAGCAGACATGTTCAACTCAAAAAGGTAGCCAAAAGAACTATCAAAATGTTAAAAATAAGCTCAGAAAAAAATAAAAATCGGAGTCTATTTTTTCACATCTTTAGCTGTAATACGTGAATCTTATTGGATTGAAATAAGGGTTATTTTACTGGTCACTGTCTCGGTTTATTGCACAAAAATTTGTAATGAAATATTAGTCTGCGCTCGGCCGCCGTTGTGAGTGGACTCTGTGTCGGTTGTAAGCAGCAGCTTATGCTAAAAGAAGATCGCTGTACGGATACAAAATATTTGACACACAAAACTTGATACTTCACGCATTCTGTATGTACCTAACTATCTATTACCCAAGCAAAGATTTGATTCACAGTCTTATAATTTTTCTAGAAGTAAGTAGGGTTTATAAATTCATATTTCCTTCCGGACTTGCTGGAGTGACCTGCACAGCAGGTGTACTTCGAAGACTGCTACTGGAACTAACAGCCGAGCTGAGGAGTTATTCCGGTCTGATCCCCTGAAGACTTACAATATTTCATGATGGGTGTCAATTTCGTGGTTTTCGAGGGTGCTGAAACCGATGGTGAGATCCAAATGAGAATCCAAGATGGCGTATGTGAAAAATGTTACAATTTTTCATGATGGGTGTCAATTTCGTGGTTTTCGAGGGTGCTGAAACCGACGGTGGGTCAAAATAAAAATCCAAGATGGCGGATGTGAAAAATGTTACAATTTTTCATGATGGGTGTCAATTTCGTGGTTTTCGAGGGTGCTGAAGCCGATGGTGGGGTCAAAATAAAAATCCAAGATGGCGGATGTGAAAAATGTTACAATTTTTCATGATGGGTGTCAATTTCGTGGTTTTCGAGGGTGCTGAAACCGATGATGGGGTCAAAATAAAAATCCAAGATGGCCGATGTGCAAAATGTTACAATTTTTCATGATGGGTGTCAATTTCGTGGTTTTCGAGGGTGCTGAAACCGATGGTGAAGTCAAAATAAAAATCCAAGATGGCCGATGTCAAAAATGCTACAATTTTTCATGATGGGTGTCAATTTCGTGGTTTTCGAGGGTGCTGAAACCGATGGTGGGGTCAAAATAAAAATCCAAGATGGCGGATGTGAAAAATGTTACAATTTTTCATGATGGGTGTCAATTTCGTGGTTTTCGAGGGTGCTGAAACATACGGTGGGGTCAAAATGAAAATCCAAGATGGCGGATGTGAAAAATGTTACAATTTTTCATGATGGGTGTCAATTTCGTGGTTTTCGAGGGTGCTGAAACCGATGGTGGGGTCAAAATAAAAATCCAACCATCGGTTTCAGCATCCTCGAAAACCACGAAATTGACACCCATCATGAAAAATTATAAAATTTTGTCACATCCGCCATCTTGGATTTTTATTTTGACCCAACCATCGGTTTCAGCACCCTCGAAAACCACGAAATTGACACCCACCATGAAAAATTGTAACATTTAACACATCCGCCATCTTGGATTTTTATTTTGACCCCACCATTGGTTTCAGCACCCTCGAAAACCACGAAATTGACACCCATCATGAAAAATTGTAACATTTTTCACATCCGCCATCTTGGATTCTCATTTTGACCTCACCATCGGCTTCAGCACCCTCGAAAACCACGAAATTGACACCCATCATGAAAAATTGTAACATTTTTCACATCCGCCATCTTGGATTCTCATTTTGACCTCACCATCGGCTTCAGCACCCTCGAAAACCACGAAATTGACACCCATCATGAAAATATTGTAACACTTTTCACATCCGCCATCTTGGATTTTCATTTGGACATCACTATCGGTTTTAGCACCCTTGAAAACCATAAAAACGACACCCATGATGAAAAAAAAAAAAAAAACTACAACCGCCATCTTGGATTTTCATTTTTATCTCACTATCGGCGATCTCAATATCCGTCACTTTGCACGGCCAAAAATGTAATTGACAGGCTTATGGTGATTTATCGAGGTAGCCACTGCTAATATGCCTTTATGCAATGCACGACACTGCTTAGTAGTACGTTATCCTAATTGCGTAACACACTTGGAATGGCAATCCATTCCGATTTGACAGTTCAACAATATCCATTGCGTTGTTTTTGTTTTACGAATTTTTTAAATATTTATGAAGCAACTAGCTGTGCCCCGCGGTTTCACCCGCATAAGTTTCGATCCCGTGGGAATATCGGATAAAAAGTAGCCTATATGTGTCAGCTACCTCTACAAAATTTTATCAAAATTGGTGAAGCCGTTTGAGCGTGAAGAACAAACATATAAACATACACACTCACAAACTTTCGCCTTTATAATATTAGCGTGATGAATATTGTAGCATTTGTACTGTTTGCCTTGTAGGGTGTGGACCAAATACACGTATTTTCTTTCCAGCTTTCGAGAACCTACTTGCATTTGATACCATAGCAAATTTATTATATAAAATACGAAATAAACCGAATAAAACAAGCTTGTTTTATATTTGTTTTCAATAAGCTCGTCCGCAAATTGTTAATACATAGGTACTTTGGCAACTTGTACTTGATTAATCACTGTCCAGTGAAATTAAGTAAATAGCATTCTACTTATATGAACACTTCACATTACCTACAAACTGTTTGAAAACAAATCACCGTAAACTTAAAAAAAATACATGGCAAAAATAAAATAAAATTAGGCTCAAGTATCAAGTCGTGTCATTTTACTCATAATTTCACCGCTTCGCGCATGTCGCTGTGTGTGTGAGCCGTGCACGTGTAGTAGTAAGACTCAATACCTAAAATTGAAGCGCGTCATTTCGTAAACGCGTCCTTAAGTAATGTTCTAAAGGTAATAAATAATAAAAATGCTTTTAGCTATTTTTGGACGATTATGTAGCAGACATGTTGTTACCGTGTTTGTGAGTGTTCGTTTTTGTCTATGCTTGTTATCCTGTCTGTATCCTTTTATTTATCTGTCTTGTTACTGAGGAAAATCATAGATTAGTGCCTGGTCTAAGTATGATTAATTTAATTGAACAAAAATTCATTGCACAAAAAAAACTGTGCCTGAGATGCGTAATGAGCAGAATATTTAGAGCTTTGTAAGCCATTATTTAAAGCACTAAAAATTCTTCCATTTCCTTACCTATAAGTATATTTTTGATATATGTAGATCTGCATGTTTATAAAAAGGTATTCGCACATATCCCCATTGTATGAACATGTCTAAAAGAGTGAAAAGCAGAAGCCCAGATAAATTACTTGCACCTACTTAGCCAGAGACTAAATTTTTGTATAGCAGGAATTCCAATTGCATGGCAATTCATTTTTTTAACAATTTAACCCCACCCATCTGAGTGTTGCCCACAAATAAATTCAGAAAAACAATATTTGCCTGGGTTTTAGAAAACTGTTTCTATTCAGCAGTTAATGAATTTTTAAATTATATATTTTGACATTACGTTTTATTAATACTTACTTTGTGTGTGTATGTATGGACTATGGACCATACCTATTGAATAGGCGTGACGACAGTATCAAATAATCAAAAATTTAATGATGTTAGGGGAAAATACATAATTAAAAGGATTTAAAACAGTGATTTAGTTTAATTTAAAAACTTGAGATTAATCGGATTTTCACTAAAATAAAAGATTAAAATACTGCAGTCGGCCATTTTGACTGAAACACAAATCACAGCGCATGACGTCACGCCTATGTAAACATCACTGTGGTTCACAGAGTACACTATAAGTATAGATAGTATACTGACAACATTTGATGTTTACCTAGGACATCAGATCCGACGCCATGACACAGTGAGCAGTTTTCGCGCCCTATTGAAAAAATATTAGAAAATTGGCTTCAAACTTCGTTAAACTTTAGTTTATTACCGAAATATAGGTGTTTTCGTAAATAGTAAATGTGTACGTACATTACGGAAGAGGATTTGGAAATTATTCGTCATGCCTATTGTACTGTTTTTTTATGTTTTCATTCATAAATAACAAATATATAATAAAATTGTGCTTATAAAACTTGACATTGTATAAAAATTACCAATTAGCATCTGAACTAATTTATAATTTATTATTATATTAATGGGTATATATCTTCTCCTTAGCATTTTAATGACAAACTAACTACTATGATTATATTGTTGCGGCCTGGAACTTAGCCACTTTGACTTAGTAAATTAATTTTAATATTTCTACACCGGCAACGGTAGTTTATGTGAAACTGTTTAATATTTAAGAGCTTAATGTACCATATACTCAGAAATTAATTAATGTAATCTAATGTCTTTTCCGTTCATTCGACGTAGGTATCAAACAGTCATGAGCAATTTGCTATTCTGAGAATTTAAAATGAACGTGAATTACTTTCTCTTTAATTCTTAGTTTGGTCTTTGGGCTTTACACCACGTTTTCGATGGTTAGGGTTCCCGCAGAGAGGCGCGACGCGACTGGTGAAATAATTTCTCAGAAAATTTCATTTAAATTGTTCTAACCGGAGTCACGTCGCGACGCTGGGAATCTTCAAGAGGACATATGCTGTATATATACTTAACAGAGATTAGATCAGAGATTAGAATTTTCTACGCATGCATTGAATGTGGATGGCTTTAGGAGTAAGGACAACAAAGAAATGAAGGATGGACTGTGTGTGTGAAAGATGATATGGTTTAAAGGGGCTGACTACTGAAATGACGAATAATAATGAAGTATGGATGAAGAAGACATGCTGCGTCGACCAAAAATATATTAAGATAGCAGTTCATAGGAGCAAGAGGATGATGATGATGCATTGTAAAAAAAACCTTAAGACACCTCATTCTATACTAATATTCTGAGTAAGGCAACATTTGAGTTTGGATGTAGGAGGTAATCTTCGGATCTTCTGATCCGATTTCGAAAATTCTTTCACTAATGGGAAGCTACAGTATTGCCGAGTGTCATAGAATATATTTTATGTTAACAAGAAAGGGGGTTTGAAGATTTTTATACGGAGCCTGGCAAACCCAACCAGGACCCAACCCCGTAGTGTCGTTTCCGAGATAAAGTTCAAAGTTGGTCACGTGACTCAATCATCAACTTCGAACGTTAATATCTCGGAAATATGGCACTTTATAATCACGTTTTCTGTTTGCATTGATGTCAGATATATCGATTTCTAAAGGTCTCATGCGTCGCCGCCCTTTTCAAAATGGCGCGACAGTAGGGATCTTCAAAGCCGCAGCGCCGCGTAGGGTCGCTTCCGCGGACAAGTGCCACACGATCGCACAAAGACAGTGCTCGAGTGAAGTGAGTTTTTCTAACAGTTATAAGTTTATACACGCTTTAAGATATATTATGTTAGTCTGTAAGGTAATGGGCCAAAGTAGCCTGAAAATAAAGGTTTTATTATTATTAAAGCCTTTTCGGACAGAAGCTAGTACTCATTCAATTAAATTAACGACACCTTTTGTTTGGCTGTCCTTAGCAGACACAAAAAAATATAATTAATTCAAGTCAAATAATTCCAATAACCTGATATCAGCTTCTCAGCCACGTGTGCGTGAGACACGTGATGTAAAGGTCAAAGATCATATTTATCTGAGGCAAGCGCAAAAAACATAACAGCCAATGTGATCGGAGAAAGTATTTCCGCAACGATGAAACCAATGAATGAGTGACTAATTATGTTGTTTGGTACAAACACAAATGATTGGCCTCTACTTTTGAATATCATAGTACTCATTAATTAGGTTACGAAGGTCAGTTGTGTTTTCAAACCGTGTGAAATACTGATGTTTTTAGTAAAATTAATAACAGCACCACGCCTGTATTTCTTGAAGGTAAGTAAGAGGGTATATTGCATAGTACACTGTGCACCCACATTTCTCCAGTTATGTCTATGTAAAATATAGGTTTTTTTTTGAGGATGGGAAATCATCAAATGACCCCTGCCGCTCTGGGTGGAGCGGAAGGGAGTGTCAGGCTCTTACTGACTAACCGTGTTCCTTCCTTAGCACTTTATTTTCCGGGTCAGCGGGATTGTCCGAAAGGGTTACCGCTGGCCCGGCAGGCTTCGGCCCTAACGGGCCCCTTCAATATTGATGCTGACATCTCTGAGGCGCGCGTGGAACACTTACGCGCCGTCCTGCACGGGTCTGGTCCTGATCGGACGGTGAGCTACCTATTACTCTCCGTTCGCAGGCCCGCGCCTACGGTGGCGGCTCCCGACGATGCCCGGAGCGTCTCCCGCGGCGGCCGGGACGGGAGGCTCTTTCCCTCAGCCATCCTGCCACCTCCAATATAAATAGCTAGGCTGAATATAAGCTGGTACTCCTCGCTAGAGGAGTCGGGGGCAGAGCTAATTTGTTTCTATTGTATGTAGTCAGAGAAACGGTTTAGCAAATGAACTACAGTCAGTATGGAATGGACTGTAACACCTTAAATTGGCGTGTTTCAATCTGCGCAACGATAAAGTTCCCTGACTATACAATTAGAACGTTTTCATTTTTATTGTTTCAACTATTGGAGCTACCAAAACTGCTGAATTGTTTGTTAGTTATACACGATATAACCACAGTTTTCCATTATTTCTTTTGGACGATAAAATCAATTTCTTCGGCCTTCTTCGCCAAGTAAATGGCGGGCTTTAAACACGTTGTTCCATGTTACGCAACGTTTTTAATGACGTTTTATGTTCATACTGTGCTACGTTACGTCACAGCATAGATGGAAAGTGTCATCAACGGTGACTTTCACTGTGCGGTGTAGCTAGTTTGTTATGGTACTTAAGCTGTTACGTTTTTATGAACAAGTTTGTGTCAGCTGTTTTTTTTTTCATGTCTATCTTTTTTCTATGTCTAGTGTCTACCATTACTTTTAATTTAATGTACTGGTTTGACAAGCTTGAAACTTAATTAAACTGTTGTGATTGGTTGATAGAAATAGATTAATAAAAAATATACACATATAAAAACGGATTCAGGCCCACTTGCACCGTCTTTCTGTCAACTCAGAAACTGGGATTAAGGTTTTTTAACTTCTGACACTCTTGTGCAGTTTGAATCCAAGATCGACAGTGTAAGGGTTCGTACACACGGCGATGATCGGTACGATATTTTACGGTGAAAATTTGGAATCATTATGTATATGACCACATCCCGCTGATCATACGGTTAAAAACAAATGCATTATGACACACAGCTGCTGCTGCCTATCCCATGCCTAGCCGGTGCCCAACTTCGTTGGGGTCGGCTTCCAGTCTAACCGGACGCTGCATTTTACATGCAGCGACTGCCTATCTGACCTCCACAACCCAGTAACGGGGTAAAACTGCCATGTGATCCCAAAATTATGTACAGAAAAATATCGTACTGAATGGCTTGTGAACGGTGTCTAAGTAGGATTAAAAATAATTTAGGTTTTACAATAGCTTACCATTATGAAGTAAAACTACTGTGTGTTGTTGCCTGCTCCGCCCCCTGGAACAATTAATTGAAATATGTCATCTTTTTGGCCTGATTATTTGATTCTGTGCAGGAAAGAATCGAGACTTGGAAAGCTATGGTGGAGACTTGCTCAGCAGTGCGACAATCGAGGACGATAAAAAAAAACAGATTCCGTCATGGAATTTTACCAGTACAAAATTACAATGGATCTGCGCACTTACTCATATTTTAAACTGCATATAAATAGATTCTTAATAAACTTAAATCAATAAAACAATAATGCTATTAGCAGCAGTTAATTAAAAAACTAATTGAAAACTAATTTAATTCTATTCTGTTCTATTATGTAATTATTATCTTGCTGTGGAAGAGCGGAGTTTCCTTGATACAGGCATTTTTTGTTTAAAACGACGCGACGCTCCAATCATCAACTTGTTGTCTTGACTTGGTTAAGATATTTTTATTTTAATATATTAAAGATGGACGTTTTTTTAGAGTAATACTGTGAAATGTGGACAGCGCGGTGATTGGTTGCCCACATTCACACATGATAAATAAATGATAAATTATTTATTTTCTGTAAGTAGGTTTGTACAAACACTTTTACACGTCAATCATATTTTTTTAAACTAGATGAAGTCGGCGTATCCTATCTGACTATTCTGAGAAGAAAGGCCGAAACAAACTCAGAGGTCACAGTCTCTTTTAAATCTTGGTCAGATCGTTTGACACATCTTTTGACACTCCTCGATTTTAAATTTAATTCGTTCGAGCCGTAAGTGCGTCGGAAAGCACGTTAAGCCGTTGGTCCCGGCCATCATTCGTAGATCTATCTGTGACAGTCATTACAGGTAGTCAAAAGCCCAAAAAGTCTGACAACCAAGCGGTAACTGGGCTGTCAGATAGGCAGTCGCTCCATGTAAAATACTGGTTGCATCCGGTTAGACAGGAAGCCGACCCCAACATAGTTGGCAAAAGGGTAGGCTGATAGTTTTTTACCCGGATAGAGGTTATTATGACTTCCTTTAGGTAAGGTTTGCAAGACAATTTAATCAAAACGAATTTAAAACGTTGTTCTGATTCTATCAATCTTTTCAAGATGTCAGAGACAGAATGATGCTTTAATACATCATCTGCCTAGCCTTTTCCCAACCATGTTGGGGTCGGCTTCCAGTCTAACCGGATGCAGCTGAATACCAGTATTTTACATAGAGCGACTGCCGATCTGACGTCCACAACCCAATTACTGGGTAATACGGTACCCCTTGATAAGTAAGACTGGTTATCAGACTTTCGGGCTTCTGACTACCCGTAACGACTGTCAAAGATCCACGAATGAGAGCTGGAACCAACGGCTTAACGTGCTTTCCGATTCCGAGGCACGGAGGGGTCACGGTATATGAAGATGGTCACCCATTCACAGACCAACCGCGGCAAGCGCAACTTAACCTGATCTATCGACCTGTGCGGCTGTTATTAGTTAGCCACGTCCAGGGGAATGATGCTATTAAATGCATTTAGTGATTTCTGGTGAAAGTGGGCTTCAAGTGTGGGTGCGTTTATTTTTGATCGATGGTGATCTGATGCATGGCAAAACTTATGATTTTCGGTCTACATTCTAAAATCATGTCTTGCCTAAGGACCGTCTGCATGCGAGATATTCCGAGTTTTTCCATTCAGCAACCCAATTGCGTTACAACCTTTCAATTACAGTCTGAATCATTTTAAATGATATTGCTAATCCATTGCTCCGTAACAAGTTCGAAAAGTTTCTCTGCTCAACAACGTAAATAACGCAATGAACTGTCCAAATGAAAGCAATTCCTTCTGTTAGTGTGTTAGGTACGCAATTATTCTGCAGATTTGTCCCTAGCCAAAGAAAGATTACTTGGAACCCCTCAGCAATGGGTTAAACATTTGAACGGAATCGTGGGTAGCTTGTTACTCAAGTGTATTGTTGCGCGCCACAATTAATGTCTAGTACATGGCGACAGTAGTTACCACTAGCGCCATCTAGTATCGAGTAGCGGAACTAGTAGTCAAGACCCTTCTAGAAATTTCGATGCGAGAACTTTCTAGAACATTCCCGAACTTTCGACATCTGGTCGATCGGGGCCTGTATGTACTCGAACATTCTAGATGTTTCTACAATGGAAGGTTCTAGAACTCTCTTTGGCGCTATATAAGGCCGAGACGCGCCACGACCGACATAGTTTGGATACAGCGATCGAAGTGAAAGCATCGAAGCGATATTCAAGTGCGACTTAAAGCGATCCGTAGTGCAATTGTGTTTTGTAATTAGTGTGTTTGACTTGTAATTAGTGTTGTTAATTAAAGTGTCAATTTTTGGTCATTAAATCGGCAGTTTTTATTGTCACGAACCCGAAGCTCGTAACAGTATTAACGCTCCTTCGAACAGACGCGACACGCGATAAAATCGCGCGCGACACAAAGGCACCGCTCGTTGCGCAACGAGCGGTGCCTTTGTGTCGCGCGCGATTATATCGCGTGTCGCGCCTGTTTGTAGGAGCCTTTAACCACAATATATACAGATAGTACAGAAGGCAATCACATGTATGTATTTCACTTTTCATACCTACGCTCGGCAGTCGCGCTACGGTTGTCAACTTTGGCTTATGCACAAAAAACTATCGTGGTGACGTGGTAGTGGCACTCGTATCTAGTTGTTTAATTAATTGTTGAGCTTATTCTACAATATTAAAACAAAACAATAAACATAGTATTACAATGCAAAAAGTTTACAGAACAAAAACATATAAAATTTTACGTTTTTCAGTTTTCACTATCGAAAATCCCTAATAACTTCAAAACGGTTCGTTTTAGACCTAAACCTATCAAATGACACTAAAAACAACACAATATCTACACAAACAAAAAAATCATGTTTTCAACTTACCGTGTAAATAGTTGGTGGCGTGAATTTACCTTACAAAAAACTTTGTTACTTCAAACGGAACGATTTTGAATCAGTATAAACATACTGATTCAAAATAGGAAACTATTAATATAAATCGAGCTTAGATAGGCATTTTTTTGTTGCTCCATTTTTGCACTACATAGACGCGTGCGACCCGCAACCTGTCCGAGTGTCCGTGAGCGGTGGCTATGTGTGCGTTGCTCGAGCGCACTTTGTATGTAGATTGCCTTCTGTACTATCTGTATTTTGTGTTTTAACATTAACCTTTTCACCGCCACGCCATATCGGTATTCCTATGCCCTGTACGCCAAGCCCGAAAATCTTAATTTCAAGGTGTATCAATAAAATACATAAAAGTAATGATTTAATAGGTTTATTTTGTATTTTTCTGCGACCTGTTTTTTGTCGAGTATAGCCGTCGTTGGCGCACAGGGCACGCTTGCTCATGTCGGCTATAGCCGACATTGGCGTTCAAAAGGTTAAACAACATCTAGCATATTTTGTTTATTCTCCGACCATCGTAGATGCTTATCGTAACATTTTATTGCAGAAACCAACAGTAATAGCTGCTTCAAGTGCATTTAAAAGCAATACAAAAAAAAACAAATGTGCCAGTTCAAACTATACACATGTTGGTTTTAAAAGTAAGTCATTGAACCTTTCTGGAAGTGGGTTAAAAGTTAAATTTAGTAGCACTCGTTGTTTCTTTGTGGTATTTACATCTTTCTTTAGCGATCAATTTCTTGCGGGGCTTTACGATTCGATTTTACGAGGTCGATGGTCTACAAGGCTAGTAGATGCAGGGCCGTCTTTAACCTATTGGAGGCCCTGGGCACATGAGGGTCACGGGGCCCCTGTGTAGATAAGAGACAATAAGAGAAACTTACTAATATTTTTCATAACTGGGAGGCTAGAAACTTACTGTAAATCGCACTGCAAATAACTTATTTTGTCATTGAATTGAATTAATAGAATTTATTTCCAACGTAAGTGTTACATTGTATACCACAACTTAAGACTAAGTACAAATACAAGTTAAAATTCAAGTTAATCAGTTTCCAAAAACACGCCTTCTTAAAAATTAATGATCCTTAATTATTTCGTACGTTAAAATAATACGTTTTACTTTGAATCGGGTACTTACTAATAATGCGTAGAATGCAACTGTGCATAGAATGTTTTTTTTTGAGAGCAGGCCGGGGCCCCCGAGGATCGCGGGGCCCTGGGCACTTGCCCAGAGTGCCCAATGGACAAGAGGGGGCTTTGAGTAGATAATATTAACTAATAATATTAGCGTGGATTTCAATGGATCCAGCGGAATAATTACCTAACACACTAACAGGTAGCTATGGCTTTCATTTCGACAGTTCAACAACATTCATTGCGTTATTTAGGTTGTTGAGCAGACGAATTTTTCGAACATATGAAGCAATGGATTAGCAATATCCTTTAAAATGATTCAGATTGTGATCGATAGTGTGTTACACAATGAGGGCTATCGCGCTTGCATTCGCCACTAGAGGCGCTAGTGCAGAGTAAGGTCTCTAGAAATGTCAGTCATCACTGATTGCGAGATTTTTATCGCGTATTTTGACAAATCACACTAATATTATAAAGGCGAAAGTTTGTGAGTGTGTGTGTGTGTGCTTATATGTTTGTTACTTCTTCACGCTCAAACGGCTGGACCAATTTTGATAAAATTTTGTATGGAGGTAGCTGACACCCTGGATTAACATATAGGCTACTTTTTATCCCGATATTCCCACGGGATCGACAATTACGCGGGTGAAACCGCAGGGCGCAGCTAGTTATTCATAATTGTTGTAAAGATTGTGCTATTACAGATTAACTATGGCTTAAGATTTTAAGTAGCAACTTAGAATTTGATTTGGTAGCACTTGGAGGAAGGATAATATTTGTCTGCTTCATGCTTGCCAATTTTAGAGACATTTTTAATGTTTTAAATGAAACATTATTATGAAGTTATGGGTACTTAAAGGTATCCAAAGTATCCATAATAAATATTATAAATTCGAAAGTAACTCTGTCTGTCTGTATGTTACATTTTCACGCCTAAACCACTGAACGGATTTCGAGAAAATTTGGCAGAGGATAGATTGCATCCCGGGGAAGGACATAAGATAGTTTTTATCCCGATATTCCCACGGGATCGACACTTGTGCGGGTGAAACCGCGGCGGGGCGCTGCTAGTATCAATTAAAAGTACTGATAGGATCTTACTCGCCAGCCAATTGGTGGGCACAAAAACGATAGCCCCCATGAGGGTGCTATTCTGCAAATCTGCACAACACTGGCAATTACGGATTCCATTCTCGTTTTGACTGCAGTTCCATCGTAGCAAGTTAAAGTCACATGTTTCAGTTTATAATGTATCAGGTGCAACATTCCACGCTTGCAATAAAAGATATAATGGGAATGTGTCACTCCGCAATTGGCACTCGATAACAAGCAGATGCTAGAGTTTCTGAGTAAGTACATTGTGCATTCACAACCTTTTGACAGCCTTCCGAGTCGAAAATCACACATTTTCGGTTACCTGATTTGCTTAGTCTCCG
This sequence comes from Mesoligia furuncula, assembly GCA_916614155.1. Lineage (NCBI taxonomy): Eukaryota > Metazoa > Arthropoda > Insecta > Lepidoptera > Noctuidae > Mesoligia > Mesoligia furuncula. Next base: position 24,149,208 of record OU744808.1, read on the forward strand.
ACCGCAAATAGCCGTCGGAGAAAAGGCTCCCGCAGACAAGCGCGACGCGATTCGTCGTTTTCGTCGTTTCAGCCGATAGACGTCCACTGCTGGACATAGGCCTCCCCCAATTTTGGGGGGGTTTGCCATAATCGCCACGCTTGGCAGGCGGGTTAGCGATCGCAGTATGGTATGATGGTGGAATAAATAGAGAACGCTGCTGCCCATTCTCCGGTAAGACCCTTAGTCGCCTTTTACGACACCCACGGGAAGTAAGGGGTGGTGCAATTCTTTAACCTTTTCACCGCCAAGCACTTCTATAGAAGTTCGGGATTTTCGTGCCCCCAGCGCCACAACTTCTATAGAAGTTGTTCATTTTAACTATCTTATTAAAATAAATTTACTGTGATTAAAAGCTTTGTTTCATTTTATTATTTAAGATAGCACTGTCTACTACCCTGTTTTTTATTTTTCTACACAAAATAAGCCCTAGTTTGTCCTAAAATCGGCAAAAACAGAAACTCCGAATTTTGTTACTTTCCTCAGAACGCCAATCACTTCATATCAAGTTGGCCAGTGATGTGCCGTGAAAGGTTGATTTCACCATTGAAATATTTATAAATACAGAAAGTTACGAATATCGAAAACACTTTGAGGTCAATAAAATATGAACTTAGTTATCTACTTCATTACAAAGGATAGTACATGAATTTCGACCTTCAGGTAGATGCCGATACGTAATTATAAAGTTGTTACCAATTCTTGTCGATAATTATTTTCCCATCTCTACAAAACAATTGGTCGTCTATGCCCCTGTGCGCCACCGAGTGCCACGAACTACTATAGAAGTTGGTCAGTGACGTCATAGGCGTGCGGCTGTCAAGGTCACTTTGGCATAGTGCAGCACAAAATCGGATTCGCGCGCACACATCTTTCTTTCTTTCACTTGATAACAAATAGAAAAATGAGTGAAGAACTTGATTCGGACGAACTTCTTAAAATTTTGCGAGGTGTGGAATCGGACTCGGAGTATTTTGTGGAGAACATTGAACCAGAAGATAATTCTGATAATTAAATTATGATAATTCTAACTGGATGATGATAATAATGTTTATTCATCAAAGAGTAGGAATTCAATAAGTATGTATGCACAAACACACACACAAACATCTCTCACCCTAAACGCATATACCTGCTCCGTTCCGTCGTGGGTAAATAGAGAAACGCAATCTGTGCGCGGGGTCCCCCGCGCGCAGATGGGTAAACGCTACCGATACGTGAGTTAAGAAAAGAACAGAAACAACACTTAAAAACAATGCTTTGATAAGTACACGGCTACAAGCTTGATAGAATTTAAATAGGTATATACCTACTTACTTTCCATTTCAAAAAACACTTTAAAAACAAATCAAAGTTCTGCCACTTAGATACCTACGGTAAAAAAACGTTGACTGAAGTTATTAAAAAAACACAGGAATAAACAAAAATAGAAGAAAGAAAGACCATAGACCCCATCCCTGATCAGAATCGAATTCAACGTGCCCTCAGTGCCAATAACTTGATATGAAGTTAAAGAATGAGATCATGAAACAAATAGAGATGTACCCCATTCCTTATAGTTCTAATTGAGTTATGTATTAGTTTCTTTGATACTCATAATTTACACTGTTTTTTCTTATTAAGGATACTGTGAAATAAAACAAATCTGGAAATATTTAATCAGTTTTTATTTATATTCGTAAAATCAACTTTAAATCTTAACTTTACGCGTACAAATCTTATTCATCGATATGACGATATCCCCATCACTACTGTTTACTGTATATTTAGTTATACATTTATAGCTTGGCGCTCGGCGAGGCATTGCGTTTTGTGTACGTTGGCGGCGAAAAGGTTAAGCGACGCGACGCGACGGTGCGACGCGACGCGACGGTGCGACGCGATTCTGGTAGAACAATTTCCATGAATTTTTTATAGAAATTGTTCTACTAGAGTCGCGAAGCACTGTCGCGTCGCGCCTGTCTGCGGGAGCCTAAATAGTGGTCGTCTGGTTTAAACTGTCAAAATTTTCGGGTTTCGGATTTGTGAAAAGCGTTTAGAGGACTCCTTCGATAGCATTGATTGATGTTCGTTTCGGCACGGAAGCGCATTGAATGATTGTGAAAAAGCTATGCTGGTCTTTTGGATTCAGCAGCCTCTTTCGTCTTGTGCTGTATTAATATATTCGTACATACACGATTTAGTAATAGGTTCGCCTCCCCTCGTTACATTACCTATAATGACATACTGGTGAAATGTTTCCCTTCGAGGAAGACAGGGTGTCGATGTTACGTTAAAAATCTAATTTGACAGCTGCCTCCAATGTGGAAATTAATTTGTTTGATGACTCCTAAGATGTCGGCTGAAGATGGCAATACATCAAGTTGAGAAGACGACAAGACGTTTCGCAATTTGGCAGTCCTTTTTATAACTGCTTGGCTTAAACTTCTACTAAAATGAGCATTGAAATACCTAACTCTGCTAAAATTAGCATTGAAATCGAGTACCAGTTTGATTGAGCAATATTTGTTCTGATTTACCCTCATTTAGAGGAATTGGTATCAACCAAAATCAGATTGATACGAGCCCAAGTATTCCCTATCTTCCTGTATGGAGTAGAAACGTGGACGATTTTGAAAGAAAAAGGATTGATGCATTTGAGATGTGGTGCTGGAGACGAATGTTGAGAATACCGTGGACTGCCAAACGCACCAATGCATCGATCTTAATCCAGTTTCGAATAAAAACCCGCTTGTCGACCATATGTCAACAACGCATTCTCTCCTATTTCGGCCACATAGTACGCAGAGGCGATGAAAGTTTGGAAAAACTGATTGTGGTTGGGAACACCCAAGGCAAACGATCGCGCGGTCGTTCACCAACACGATGGACCGATCAGGTGAAGGAATCATCATCCTCTAAATTTTGCACGGTGGTAAGGGATGCGCTGGACAGAAACCGGTGGAGACGGATCATCCGCTCCAGATGCAACTCCGAAGCTGACCACGATCTTCAGACATGAGGGACCGGCTACAGAGAGAGACCCTCATTTAAGTAGTGCTTTAGAGCAGTGGTAACGGCCGCGACTTCCGATTTGGTCGTGGGTTCGAACTCAAGCAGGCACTTTACTTTATGTAAATTATTTCATCACCACTGCTCTCAAAACGGTGAAAGACAACATCGTGAGGACATCGTGAATAGGGCATTCAAACTCGGATAGTTATAAACTCCGGAGCTAGTTACGATGTTGAGCAATCAATTCCGGAACTCCGGAGTTGGCTCCGGAGTTGACAGCTTTTTTTAGAAATTAATAAAAAGGCCCTTTATTTTAATCAATAGAAGTTTTATTTATTAAGGAATCAGTGTTTTTGTTCAAAAAATTACTCTCTGACAGACAGAGATTATAATAGACAACTAATACGCATTATAAAATATTAAAACAATCTTAAAAAAAAATTTTTTTTTGGCAAGTTACAAAAAAAGAATAATCATGCACTTATTTATGTACGTACCCAAAAAAATTAACTTTTTTTGAGATCGAAGTTCTTGGTAATATGTTTTGAGAAACGATAAGGCATTTAAAGATGAGTCAGAAAGAGAACTTCTAAGCTTCGTGCAGAAAAAGCCTGCTGCCGAGAATGCTCGTTCTGACTCCACCCTCGTCGGCAAGACACAGAGCAGATAGTGGTACGCTTCTGAAAGATATTTTCCTCTGCATCCGCCATTGTCATAAATATTGCTTTTTGTACTCTTACGAATCCTACTCCGAAGAGCGCTACCGAACTACCGAATAATACCGAAATGGTGAGCTAAGGAATTAAGAAGGAATCAAACAACGGATTACGCTCAAGAATTAAAATGCGTTTTTCGTCGTTTTTTATATAATGTTTACATGGTTTTTGAAAACCGGTTTCAACTCCGGTGTTCTATTTCAACTCCGGATTTGAAAAATGCTTAAAATCGCTCCGAAACTCCGGAGTTACGAAACTCCGGAACTCCGGATTGAAAGCCCTAATCGTGAAGATATGAGACATCCACCAGCCTGCACTGGGCCCGCGTGGTGGGTTATGGCCTACTCGCTCAAAGAGAGGAGGATTGTGACCCAGCAGTGGGAACAGAACATTACTGGTTGATTATGTACGTATTGCTTATAGTCTTTCGAGAAACTTTGTTAGACAAACAAGGACTCCTTGCAATAGCTTTGAAAAAGGTTTTTTCTCGCGATTTGCTCTTTGTTCACCTTAACGAGGAACGGAACCAGCCTTGAAACTTCAGACTTAGCCTGTCGACAACCGATAACTTTTATAATACACGTCAGCAAGTTTTAACATGCAGATTATTACGTATTATAAACTTGTCTTTTGTTACGGTTTAACATGAAACTGACCTAATTGGGATTGCATGACCTGCTTTAATGCCAACCACAGCTAATTGAATAACACTTGACAATACTGTTGAGGCTGCTGAAGATTGTAAGATTATCTTTGCATTGTATAAACTCAATTTCCTTTGTATTGTATAATTGCTTACCAGAGATGTGAGTTCTATGTATGTACTAATAGAGCTACCATTTACCGGGTAATATGTCTTTCATTGACTTGGAATGTGCCCTGGCAGCTGATAGTATGTCATGCTCACACAAACGTCTTGCTGACGGTGGCGCGTGTGTATGATCATTTAGCTCCCTTCAAAATGGTTGAGCTGAATGGTGCTAACCCTAATAAGGGTTCCGTTTTTTTATTTTGAGGTACGGAACCCTTAAAATACATAAAACACTTAGATAATTAATGGGCCGGCGGAGCATGCGTAGTTCATACAAACGCAATACCAAAATACCTAATTTGTAAATCAAACATATTCGTGTATTTATTTCGATTGGATTACAGAATATCTAGGCTCCCAAATATATTTTGAATGGACACTGATTTAAATACGGGTTCTAAGAAAAATAAGTTTTCTATAGAAATATGAAATTCCTTATAATATCTCGTCTTTATAACAGAGTCCTTTCAAAATGTAATATACATATTTGGGAACCTAGATATTTTGTATTACAATCGAAATAAGTACACACTTAAGAATATGTTTGGATTTACAAAATATTTTGGTATTACGTTTGTATGAGCTACACATAGTCTGTGTGGTGCCGGACTTAAAGAATAGCACCACCCCATACTTCCCGTGGGTGTCGTAAAAGGCGACTAAGGGAGACCGGAGAATGGGCAGCAGCGTTCTCTATGCATTACACCATCATACGATACTGCGATCGCCAACCCGCCTGCCAAGCGTGGCGATTATGGCAACCCCCCCCCCCCCCAAATTGGGGGAGGCCTATGTCCAGCAGTGGACGTCTTTCGGCTGAAATGATGATGATGATGATGAACTACGCATGTAAGATTTGATAATAAGTACTAGGAAGCTATAATGATTTAGTAGTTTTAAACTACAACAATGAATGAAGTCACTCAAGTGACGATTAAGTTTTTCTTCGCATTCTAAGCTGATTGTTTACTCTGAAGGTCGTAGAAGTTAGGTAAAGATTTTTTTCCGAAAAACAACAAAGCCACATTATCATTAGTTTGCGAACACACCTTTGTAGTTTATCAACCTTTTCGAAAAGTTAGCATTTACTCGCTAATGCTTCAACTTGGATCAAATTATGTTGTTGTGGTAAAATAACATCCACACATAACAAACATAATCAGCACATAGATAATGTGCCCCCAGCTGGGACACAGGCCTCTTCCTCTCTGTGCCCGGTCAGCTCAGGGCGGGTTGGTGGATGTCACGTCTTCGAGTTTTTGGTTCTAGGACATTGCCGGTTTCGTCACGATGTTTGAGAGCAGTGGTGTTGAAATAAATTATACAAAGTAATGTGCCTGCCTGGGTTCGAACCCACGACCCACGACACGTAAGTCGGGGCCGTAACCACTGGACCACCGGCCACCACTGCCCATATAACGTCCATAGTCCGTACCAAAAACAGGAAAAGCACATTCCAGGACCTACCCTTGATTTTATGTTGTTGGGTAAAAATGATTCAGGATGACAAGATTAACAAGCCATTCTAGTAAGTTTAGCTAAGTAAATAAAACAATTTCACTGAAAATTAAGCTCAAGCTTAGTTGGACTCAAGGTAAGTACTAAATAGATTATAATATTTACTGTGCAAATAAACCGCCATTGTGCCCAAAAGTGGAAAACTGAAAACCAATCTTTAACATTGCAGTTGTGGGACGGTTCCTTGGAACAGTTTTTAGAGGTCCCCCCGACTTCGCTGAAAAGATTGGTGTTCAGTTTTCCACTTTTGGGCGCAATGGCCGGGGGACGACTCCCGGCCACCGTAGGCGCGGGCCTGCGGACGGAGAGTAATGGGTAGCTCACCGTCCGATCAAGACCAGGCCCATGCCGGACGGCGCGTACGTGTTCCATGCGCGCCTCAAAGAGATGTCAGCATCATTAGTTAGGACCGAAGCCTGCCGGGTCAGCGGGATTGTCCGAAAGGGTTACCGCTGCCCCGGAACATAAAGGACTAAGGAAGGAACACGGGTGGGTTTTAGTCAGTAAGAGTCTAACACTCCCGCTCCACCCAGAACGGGAGGGGTCATATAAATATGAAGATATCCCAACCTCAAAAAAAAGGCGTTTTTTAATTTTTATTTATCTATCACAAACACTGATCATTACAGGAAATTCCTAATGCGGGAGCATGGTTTCATAATAAATAACATCACACTGCACAGTTTCCCATAATAACTCTGAGATTGGATGTTGGATTTAGTTCCATTTAATATTCCTCTTCATGAATTTTACTGCAACTAATTACTTAAATTAGGGAAAAAAACCGGCCAAGAGCTAGTCGGACTCGCGCACCGAGGGTTCCGTATTGTGATTTTTTTTTAATTTTCATCGGCGAGGTCTATAATCGTTACAGAATTTTAACACTACGGTGTAGAATATTTTAGTTTTAGGTCAGCGCCATCTCTTGACCGATAGTGAAGCTAATGTATTTTTTGTTGATTTCTGGAAAAGTGTGCTATTTAATTTAGAGACATCGTTTTATTCTTCCTGTCATCTTTACATAACCTTCTTCTCTACTTCTCTATGCAAACTTCGGAGATAAGGGCCGAAACAGTATTTTTTTACATTTTTCATCAAAAGTCTAAAACTATGCGGCCTAAAAAAAAAGAAAAAAAAATTGAGAATGTGCAAACAGCGTTCTTTCATATGATACCCCACATGCCCTAGTATAGTATTCGGCCCCCGTTGCAAAAATATATTATATTTTTATTTCTTTCTTATTTACAGAATAGTTGGGCAAACGTCATCTAAGACAGCTCTAAATTTCAAATTGATAGCATTGGTAGTTCTTGAGATATCCAGCTGTGACATACAGACTGAGTCTCACTGTAAGGATTTCTTTTTACCATTTTGGTACGGAACCCTAAAAACGACCTCTCAACTCTGATATCAATTTAATCGATATACATATCACGTCATAATACTGAAATAATTTGCAAAGTATCGGAACATTCGCTCGGGTCTCGGCTCGGCGAAAGTGGGTAGGGGCGGCGCCTGCGCCGGTTCGATACAAGTGAAAGTGGCGACGAAAGCAGAGTGCGGAAGAACTGCTTTCTTGCGTTACCCCCAGTACCAGTCGATATCCTGTTTTTAGAAGTACTGGTTGGTTAGTGGCAAGACATCGTATATTTCGCATCTACTTCGCTCGACAACCACAACAACTGTTTTTGTACCTACATTATTTGCAAATAAACGCTATCTCTACACTGAACCAACAGCACGCCAGCTGCAAAATTGCATTTTGGATGCAGTTGACATAACTGTCAATCTGTTTAGAGTTTTAGACACTAAATTCTGTTCAAAAACTATTGGATGAAAGTGTAAACCAACCCCGTTCAAGTTAAATTCTTACGCAACCGCACATTCATCTGTACAATTTAGTTAGAAGCTCAACTAATACTTAGGTACCACTTTTTCCAAATTGTCGGGAAAAGTACTTACTTAAATTGTAATTGGGAAGTCATCGACGAAAATCGAGGTTATAAAATTAACCTAAATTGTCAAATGAAAAACTTCTTTAAGGTTATTTTAAATTACAGTTTCGGCAAGTTCAAACATTCAAATGAAAGCAACCGATTTGTAAGTGGCACTAATTTATTGGCATCCACAGGTACGTTTTCTGATCCGCTTGTTTACACTTTCATCCGATACTTTTCGAACAGACTATAGTTCAATGAGTCTTACAATAAACAATTTATGAACAGTTTATGTACACAATGAACATGATGCAGTAGTATTGAAACGCCAAATTAAATGATAACATCTGAATTATAATTATTTAATCGATTCTGGCTCTGGACTCTGGAGACAATAGCTTGAGTTTAAAAACATTCAACAATACCCACAGGTCAGATAACATTGTAAATATTTTAGTGAATTCATTGACATATATGTATATATTTATACATCATGTTATCAAGACATTGATTATATTCGAAGAGGGAGAGGAGATTGAACATTCTTCACGGCTAGTACAACACAAAAATTATAAAAACAGACTGGTAAAGGCAGGCGCGATTCTAGTAGAACAATTTCCAATATTTAATAGAAATTGCTCAACTAGAGTCGCATCGCGCCAGTCTGCGTGAGCCTTAACAGCTGTGATTGGTTGTTCGAAATAACAACCCTCAACAGCCATTCAAATCTATATGAATAAAACAAAGTTTAAAAAAAAAGTCGGGTTAGTTCACCATTTATAACTCAAGAACGGCTGGACCGATTTTATAATCTTTGATTCGTCTCCACTCCGAATAGCAGAATAACTATTAAAACAGGTAAATTCACGAAAAAAAAAAAAGAAGATTATTCTGAGGCGGTAGGAAGTGGTCTGTGTGGTGCCGGACTTAAAGAATAGCACCACCCCATACTTCCCGCGGGTGTCGTAAAATTCGACTAAGGGTCGTACCGGAGAATGGGCAGCAGCGTTCTCTATGCATTCCACCACCATACTATACCGCGATCGCCAACTCGCCTGCCAAGCGTGGCGATTATAGCAAACCCCCCCAACTTGGGGGAGGCCTATGTCCAGCAGTGGACGTCTTTCGGCTGAAATGATGATGATGATGAGGAAGTTCGCCGGGTCGCTAGAAATTTGATATTAGTTAGACAGTCTGCTAATTCTCTGGCCATATTGACGCGAATTCCCCGCGGAACGCGACTTGGCTCGTCGATTGTTTTAATGGTTAGGAAGTCATGCGACTGAAGTCTGAACACCTCCATGCAACAATTTAGGCGGTTGTGACACTGCACTGGACATCACCCCGATGTGCGGTACTGCGGTTTTTAACTTTGACTGTTTTTAATCTTGATTTGTATATTTTGTATACAAAAAACACCGCAGGGTATGCCACACTGACACAGCATCTCCGTGCAGTCTACAGTCACAGTTTCCGGTTAGTTGACTAAACGTTGCGAGCAAATTCCGTCCCGCATACCGCGCGGGATTCGCCCCAGTTTGGCCGGCTTAGGCGCAACACGTCTCTTTCGCAAAATGTCCCCTGGTCGTAAAACGTCTCTTTCGCAGAATGTCTCTTTCGCAGAATGTCTCTTACGCAAAATGTCGCGCCAGGGACTTGAGAATAAAAAATGTAGGAATTCGATAATGTTCACTATTAGGTATTTTGTTACGAATTTTTTTATCATTTTCTTCGTAAATTTGCTGTATGGGGCGAAAATCTTTGCAAACAATATTATGTTTTAATAATGTTATGTGTTCTTTAATTATATTTTTAAATTCCATTGACTCACATGTATGCACTGATTTCAGTTTAATGATAATTTTTGCTGTTTTGTATAATGTTGGTGACGCATTACAGTCTCGCCTATTTATGCACCGCCAGAAAGTACTTCCACTTTTATTTGTTTTGCTCTTATGATATTTGTACTCACAATGTATAAGTGTTCTATGTTCTTTTTGATTACGAATGTATTCGATTTCTTGATCCATATTTAAACTCAAATTCACTACTGTTTTTCAATAAAAAGTAACAGACAAAACACAGCTCGGCAATAATTTTATAAGTTTTTTTCTAACTACCCTCACATATTATTATAAATGTTGCCATCACTGAACTTTAAATTGTACCAAAATATTATTTTTAACTGTATCAAAATATAAGTAAATTTAAGTACCAAAATTTTAACATCATAATCGCACTATAATTTTAATAAATGATTTTTTGTTTTGAAAATCAAAATTTTATTCTTAAGTCCCTGGCGCGACATTTTGCGAAAGAGACATTCTGCGAAAGAGACATTCTGCGAAAGAGACATTTTGCGAAAGAGACATTCTGCGAAAGAGACGTTTTACGACCAGGGGACATTTTGCGAAAGAGACGTTTTGCGCCTGAGCCGTTTGGCCAGAGCCTAATTTTTCAGTCAATCAGTTATAAAATTTTTGTGCTGATGATTATTTCCTTAATTACATTTACATTATTATGAATTACTTTACAAAATTTTATCTTATCAATATTTTAGATTTTTCAGACTTTCATACAAAATTGTTTGCCCTAAAACTTCAGAGGCAAATTCTGCAGCGGGATTGTCCGAAAGGGTTACCGCTGCCCCGGAACATAAAGGGCTAAGGACACGGGTGGGTTTTAGTCAGTAAGAGTCTGACACTCCCTTCAGCTCCACCCAGAGCGGGACCTCATTTGATGATTTCCCCACTATCAAAAAAAAAAGGGGAAATTCTCGTATTTTTTTTAAGAATGTTCGCATTCTAATCTCAGTCTCAATCTGTCAAATATACAATCAATTTAGGTATGTATCATGTATGTTTAGGTATACATTTTTTGACACTGATTGTTGCCGAGATGAGATTGACTTGAATTTGACAGTTTTTTACCCGACTACGGAGGGTATATGATTTTAACCGGTATGTATGTAAGTATGTTCATCTATTCCCTCATAACTTCAAAAGCACTTATAATAATTTGACAAATGAGGTATCGTTAGAAGCGTCTTGACCGTCCGCTGGTTATACGCTATGTGACGTCAAACTAAATACAATATGGCGCCATCTAAAGGACATAATGAATTTAAAATAAATATTTTGGGATGGTGCCTTGTTGAGTATCAAATGAAAGGGCTTAATTTGCACATTTGAAAAATATTAATATTACTGATATAAGCCCCAAAATAATTAATAATAAAAAATAAGTTTAAAATCTAAAACCCGACTAATGAAAAGTATGAAACAAGAAAGTACCTTCCTGTGGGCGCATACCGCTGTGCTGTACTAGTATACTTATAAGCTACTAGCTTTTGCCCGCGGCTTCGCTCGCGTTATGGTTCCTTGAAAACAGGCGCGACACGCGATAAAATCACGCGCGACACAAACGCACCGCAAGTCGCGCCTGTTTGTGGGAGCCTTTAAGTTTCAAATATAATTCAATCATGAATCGGAAGACACGTGGCGCCATCTATTATCATAATAACGTCATTGTTGTTTACCTCGGGAACAGCACTTTTTTCGGGAAGAAAGGTACCCTATGTCCGTTTTTGTTAGGGTTGCCAACGTTTCTTCGACGGAATATAGTATTTTTCAAACTAAGCTATAAAAAAATATAGTAAACACTTCAAATTAATATAGTATTTTATGGAAAAAGCAAAAAATAGACAAAATATTGTTAAGTACTTATTTATTTTTGTAAAAACTATCATCATCATCATTTCAGCCGAAAGACGTCCACTGCTGGACATAGGCCTCCCACAAAAGGCGGGGGGGGGGGGGGGTTGCCATAATCGCCACGCACCCACGGGAAGAATGGGGTAGTAAAAACTATATTTTGTTACATTAGGTTTTTTACCCCGCAGATTTCATAGCAACAATATGCAAGCTGACAAAAGTGTTTCAAAGTATTAACAATAATGGCATAATTGTCATCACAAATTGCATAATACATTAAACATTTCTGCCATTCCGTCGGCTCTATTTGAATATTATTTTTTCTGAAGTGCATTCAACTTTATTCAATTCAAAGTCGTTCAGTTTGCCTTATCATTGGATCTCATTAGACATTGAAGTTTTTTTTTTCATTCGAAACTACTGAGCAGAACAAAATCTTTTTTGCTATTATATTGTAAACATTATTTTTTGTAATATAGATTGAAGATCTGCGTAATTTTAAGACCAGTCTATTTTAATAAGTAGGTACTTTTTCTTCACGTAGGTAGGTAGTAAGTTTGTTATACTATAATTATGTAATTAATGTACATGTTGTTATTAATTTTGGCCCTAGTCCAGGCCATGGATGGTTTTTGAGAAAATCGCGGACATGCATACATACAGGTCGAATACAGAACCTCCTTTTTTGAAGTCGGTCAATGTTGATTAATAGGCATTAGAAAAATAAACTCAAGAGCGCCAATCGTACGAAGTTCCTCGTATTAATTATTTTGAGATTTGTGGTAAAGCGGTACCTGAATTTGGTACTTACCGGTACTTGTTAGGTGGAATAGCGTACCGGTACCCGTCTAAAACCAGTACCCAGGTACTGAAATGGCAAGAACCGCTAAGTACACGGAACAGAAGCTGTAGGTGCTTATGTTACGGGTACCAAGGCCTGCTTGGCTGTCACTGTCAATATACATTTTTTACCACTGATGTACTGTTGAGTGAATAATTATCTGGCGAAATGTGGGTGTATAGGTAACACCTCTCTCTAACTCTTCAGGGATTAGTGGATTACAGGCGTGATGTCATATGTTTATGTAAAGAAGTATTTGCTGTACATACACAAAGATAAGGGTAATCAAAGGTTATGCTTACTGTGACATATCTACCTATTAATTAATAATATGAATATAAAAATATATACATTTATTAACACTGAAATAAACCTAAGCAATGAGTGTTTTTACTGTAACCTTACACATGAATTCGGGTTATGGCTTTTAATATAAATTAGTCAACCATACTTATTCCATAGGAGGCAAACCGTGTCATAACTTTTTCAGTCTAAACCACTGAATGGATTTCGATCAAATTTGGCATGGAGATAGATGGGATCATGGGGAAGCACATGGGCTACTTTTTGTCCCGGTAGCACGTTCCCATGGGATCATTTCCGACATATACAACATGTCCCAAAATTCAACGATAAGCCAGCACCGGAGGATAGACCTGCCCATGACTACTCGGGGAAAAAAAGAAAAAAAATATATATCTCTTTTTTTTTGAAGTTATAAAAAAAAAGAAGAAATTCTTAAAAAAGTGAGACCTTTTATGATATTTTTCACTACCATGACCACACTTTTTTAAATATTTCTGTTATTTTTTTTTATAGGCAACCTGAATAGCACTGCTATCTACCACAATTCTTAAAAAATCCAGAATACCTCTAGTTTTTTCACGTAAATTAATGAAACTTAATTTATTCCCTAAATTTTTTGAAGATTTTTACTTTTAATCAACTTTAACTCATCGTGGTGTAAAAAAAAAGTATGAACACTACTATGGCAAGTTTTTTTATAAATTGACGCAACTAATCAAGATTCCAAAATGGTATAATACTCTAGGAAAATCAACCACAAAAAAATTATATCCATACTAGTTCAAAACAAGAACCAAATTCCTTAAATTATAGTTGACAGTAATCACTTTCACTGCGTGCCCAAAATGGGTTCTTGTTACAATTTCTAGGAATTTGAGTGGGGCATACATACCTTAGAAGTTAGAGAGAGATAGATAGATAGAGATATTTACGTTAAAAAGAGACAACAACAGGGCAGGTAGTGGGTTCTTGTTACAATTTCTAGGAATTTGAATGGGGCATACATACCTTAGAAGTTAGAGAGAGATAGATAGACAGAGATATTTACGTTAAAAAGAGACAACAACAGGGCAGGTAGAGAAGCTGTTATTATTCTCAGAGCAAGTCAGTTCAGTACGCTCTGCTCCTTTGTTTACTGCGCACCGTTCCGTATTCAACTGACGTGGCTCTCGTACGTACTAACGACTTTTGGCTTGGCTTTTTGGACTGGAATCGATCTGCAAACTGAACTGACCTGGCATTATCTTGGACTACGATTGTGTGTTTTGTGACTACGATTGTGAGTTTTGTGATTTGGAGTTCTGGCGCATTTTGGACTGTTTAACGATCAACATGCCGCAACCATACACACCACAGGAATACGCAAATATGCACCTCATCTATGGAGAAACCCGATGCAATGCTAACGCTGCTAGCAGACTGTATCGAGAAAGGTACCCAAATGCTCAAAGATATCCTGATTATCGAGTGTTTATTAATGTGCATCAAGCGTTTTCGGAGGGTCGTATGCCATCCAGTAGGAGAAACGCTGGAAGACCTAGTTCGGATCGTGATGAAGAAGTTCTCAATGAGATAGAAAATGATTCGACTACTTCGGTACGCGCCATAGAAGAAGCTACAGGAATCCCGAAAAGTTCTGCACATCGAATTTTACAACGTCACAAGCTTCACCCATATCATTACAGGCGTGTGCAGACGTTGTTACCGCGGGACTATCCATTAAGAGTCACATTTTGCCGTGTGATGCTGCAAAGGCACAGGGAAGATCCCCAATTCCTGGACAAAATTCTATGGTCGGATGAAACAACATGCAAGAAAGATGGATATTTAAATCTACACAACCTACATAGTTGGAGCAATGAAAATCCGCACTTGATGAGACAAGACAGATCCCAATATCAATTCAAGGTTAACTTATGGACCGGCATATTAAATGGAAAAGTAATTGGGCCCTTTGAGTTACAAGGAAACTTAGATGGCAATAGTTATTTAAACTTTTTACAAAATGACTTGCAAGAATTGCTAGACGACGTGCCCTTAAATGATCTCCAAAACATGTGGCTCCAAAATGATGGTTGCCCAGCACACTATGCCCGCCCTGTGCGAGAATATTTAAATCAAGAGTATCCAGGGCGTTGGATCGGGCGACTTGGTCCTATCTTATGGCCACCTCGTTCACCCGATTTGAACCCCCTGGACTTCTTCTATTGGGGTTGTCTTAAAGACAGGGTCTACTCAAAACCCATTGCGTCATTGGACGAGCTTCGTCGAAATATCAGTCAGGCTGCGGATCATATTAATCGCAGAAGATATGCAAGACAAATAAAACGGTCATTTTTAAGGCGATGTCGTGCATGTATTATTGCTGGTGGCAAACAATTTGAACATTGGTTATAATGTTAATAAATTACATGAGAAATTGTTTGACCATTTATTTAAATATTAAACATTTTCCAAGAACTAATACTTTTTATTACCAGACCGTCATTTGGCCCCTGTTTAGAAATAATAGGAACATTTTTTTTTTTAACTTGTTTGCCTAGAGTATTATACCATTTTGGAATCTTGATTAGTTGCGTCAATTTATAAAAAAACTTGCCATAGTAGTGTTCATACTTTTTTTTTACACCACGATGAGTTAAAGTTGATTAAAAGTAAAAATCTTCAAAAAATTTAGGGAATAAATTAAGTTTCATTAATTTACGTGAAAAAACTAGAGGTATTCTGGATTTTTTAAGAATTGTGGTAGATAGCAGTGCTATTCAGGTTGCCTATAAAAAAAAATAACAGAAATATTTAAAAAAGTGTGGTCATGGTAGTGAAAAATATCATAAAAGGTCTCACTTTTTTAAGAATTTCTTCTTTTTTTTTATAACTTCAAAAAAAAAGAGATATATATTTTTTTTCTTTTTTTCCCCGAGTAGTCATGGGCAGGTCTATCCTCCGGTGCTGGCTTATCGTTGAATTTTGGGACATGTTGTATGCCGGCGAAGCTGCAGGCAGAATTTAGTTAATAATAAATCTTGATGAGTATGCTGTCAAGAACATGGGATGTGCACTCAGTAGTTTCTCCCTCACCATAGATGGGAATGGTACAAAAAAAATGTAGAAAAAATGATCATGACACAACTTTTTTATCAGATTTGCTGTGATGTTTTCAACAACACAATCAGTATTTGATAAGAATCAATTGTGAACATACCTATACTATATGATAAAAGCCTCACTATTGTAGACTTAAGTCTTCCTTGTGAATCATTCTATTCAAAATCATGTAATTTATTCAAATTAGGCTGATAATAAGCATAAATGATTTATTTTGTATAAGTAGGTTTGTACAAACACTTTTACACGTCACTAATATTTTAAAAACTAGATGAGGTTGGTTGTTTCCTATGTGACTACTCTGAGATAAAAGGCCAAAACAAACTTAGAAGTCACAGTCTCTTTTAAAGTCCAGACATAATCTTGATCTGATCATGTGAAGACCATGTAGATTGGTGACTGAAATGGTCTTTTGAGAAACAACAGATTGAGTGTCTCGCTGACGGTGGCGTGTGTTGGATCATTTAGCTTCCTTCAAACTGGTTGAGCTGGATGGTGCTGATCTATGCGTCATGTACATGAACTGGCGCCGTCAGTTGGGCTGGTCATCACTTAGCTGCCTCGGCTTATTTTTAATTAGTTAATTTTTGGATTGTTTTGTTTGCTGTACTCTGGACGCTTTTAACGCTTACGTCTTTTTACATTGTTCTTACATATGTATAATTATAAATTCAACATTAATGATGTAACTAATTTTTTTGTAAAAATATAATTTAAGAGTGTCCATGGAGTTTCTTGCCCGTTCTTGTCCATAGTTACCTACGTTTTGGAATGGGCAACTAGCTTCATATTTTCTGACTTATTTAAAAGTAAATGGTTTAATTGAAATAAATGCTTTAAGTTTGAGTGGACAGGTCCAGTCAGTGCAAACATTTGTCAGTAATCATGCAGCTCAACTCAGAACTTAAGGAGTCAATTATTTGATGGACAATAACAAAGAAAGGACATTTGGGTAGGCCGCATACATTAATTAAACTGCCAGACCATGATTTGGATAGCACATATTGAATGTCAAAATTACATCAGAAGTTGCTGAAACGCCCACCCTCATCATAATTATTCAATATTTCGTTGTATCCAAGAATTAGTTTTAAGGCACATTAACACTGCTGTTTGTACTATAAAGTGTACCTGTCTGTCCGTGTGACCACATTTTTCTTCTAAACTATGCAAAGGATTTTCATGCGGTTTTCACTATCATTTAGGGAATTTATTCCAAAAGGTTTATGTGTATTAACACATTATATTAATCTTACATACCTATAATAAAGAACTCTTCAAATCAAATTGTTTATTTGTGATACATGGGTTACACACAGGTGTTCATTATATAATTACATAATATTTAATAATGTTCATTCCATGATCAGCCACTTAGGCATACAAATTATAAAATAATAAATAATAGGTACAATGAAAATATGATTATAAAATTCTAATGATTTGGTATAAATTCCATTGAAGAGTAAATATAAATTCTATTATTAGTCATGCATGACAGACACAAGGCAATCAACAACAACACATTATAGTCAATCGGACATAAAATATTTAAAAAACTTTAGTCAATAAAAATTCAGCAGCAGAGTAATAACAGTTTTTTAATAAGAAATCGGAACAATTTTTAAAGACATTCAAATTGCTACATGCTTTTATGTCATTAGGAATTTTATTGTAGATCTTTGCGGCCATAGGAAACCCAAAGAGAGTAGTTCTATACTGACGGGTAAGGTTATTATACAAATGACTTCTATTTCAATAGTTTCTAATGTAAATAGTGATGGATGATGTCTAATAAACAAGGCCATTTCAAAAATATATAAAGACGGCACGGTAAGAATTTTCAATTTTTTAAAGTATTACTTGCAGCTGTCAGTTCTATTGAGACCACACATAGCTTGCAAGCACCTTTATTGACACTTAAAAAACTGTTTTAAAAAATGCTTTGTCAAGACATAAAAACAGAGCAGAGCAGATGTGGGTCGCCTTTTTCAGTATAAATTACTACTGACTTGTCACAAGACAAGAATTTAACTACAAATTGCTAAACACATTTTGGTTTGACTTTTACATGGAAGACTGATTTAAAATAACATGTATATTTGAGACAAAACAACCTATTAATAGAATTGTTATCAATAATAGACACTAATTGGGTGCCTCGTTGGACTAGTAGTCACAACCGCTACTGCTGAGCATGAGGGCCTGGGATCAAATCCCAGGTGGGACTATAGATGGGCAACCCACCGGGTTTAAGCCCGGTGCTTTTGATAAACACCCGATAAACACCCGTAAACACCCACAAAATTGGGTGTTTATCAAAGCACTGGGTTAAACCCGGGTGGATTGCCCATCTATAGGTGGGACTAAGTGTTATTGGGTTTTCCATTAGGGATTTCTCAGTAGCAGCCTGGAGTCTGGATTTTGTGCCCGGTTGATGTAAATAGGCAAGCTCTTGTCATATTTGATGTGACTTACATATGATTAGCAAAATGAGGGTGGGTAAGTACCCACCCCCATTACCTCAGCCTAACCTGATTTATGTAATGTACTCATTCCAATGGTTATCGGTAAGAAATTGCTTTTAGCAATATGACCTTCAACTACTGTATTTTGGTTTATGTAACACGGTTTGTTTATTCTGTTGTGTTATACAAAGAATATATATTTATTTAAGTATCTATCTACTTACTACAAATGAACAAGCTCGAGTAACTTATAAACTCACTTACTCAAAGGAAAGAACACCATAACAGAAGAAAGTAAATAGTGTTTTTACATCATTATTTCATTACATAAACTAGGTACAGTTAACAGCTTAGTATTTGATTGCAATAACCAGCTATGATAGAGTTGTATGCTATGAGTAGGTACTAAATAGTCTTACTAAATCATGATTATAATGAGGTAACTAATTAACTATACATGTTTAATGAGATTGTAAACTTGTAAAGTGATAAAATTACTCATTTTAAAGATGTAGCCGTAATCAACGTACCATAATAGCACATCGAGTTAGGGAAAGCTAGAACAATGCCAACTCTAAGAGTAAATATAAAGCAAGATTAATTGAAAAACAACAAAAAAACTAGTATCCGTACCGGTCGTGCATCAACGTCGCAGCGGCACGAACGAGCCAGCATGGCTCTCACGGCGCAGGGACGCAAACAAACACCAATACCTCACTAAATAAAAAAGACCAGCTAAGTTGATTAACTTCACCCACTGCGTTCACATTACGCACAATTTATTGATCACACTAAGGAATCTTGATCCTTTGACCATAACACATAACACACTTTTCACAAATCACTAAAATCTGTGCGGATATCTTCCACAGAAACAGATTGTACACAAATAAAACACCTCCGTGAGATTACTTGCGAAACGATATGTCAACTACCTACGTCAAACGATCTCAACTATACCAGAATAAAACACTAGCTATACTAAACATTCTATGTATTCACATGAAACTACTTGGATTCACTACTAAAATACGTATAATCTAGAATGTTTTGCGTCTTTTTCGTTTGGAATACCTTAAAATTTTCCGTTAAGCAAACAAGCGAACCACCGCTATGCGAACCTATCGAAAACTGGAACAATATTATTGCCAACCGAACAAAACGAAAAATCTTTCAGCTGACAGTGACTTGACAAGTGACGGCTGCAGGGATAACATCTTATAAATAAAAAATCTTCTATTTTTAAGTCCGAGTGCTAATGGTCTTTTTAAAGAAATTTCAAAACGGCTGGTTGACACTTCCAGTGACCCAAGGGCTGGCTTTTACCTTGGCCAGAGGCTAAGCATCGCCATACAACGTGGTAATGCCGCCAGTCTTTTGGGTACATTACCAGTCGACAGCGATGCGGATGAGTTTTTCGACGCCATTTTCTAGTTTCTGTGTCGTTTTAGTTAAGTTAGAATTTAATTTTGTATTTTTACCTGTCTACTGTAACAATAATAAATATGAATACGAAATAATGAATAATATTCACGTTACGTACTTGCATTCCACATATTACAAAACTGCAATATTCAGAAACCCTATCCCCTTACTAATTAATAAGCGTCTGCATAACAACTCTTTTATCTTTCGCTTTCTTCTTTCGAAAGTCAAATTATCCACTATTGAAAGAGAGATATCGGTGTGTTCATCTGTTAAAATACGTTTACGAGGGTACGAATAAATTTTAGTTTCACGGGTTTCACTTCATCACATATAGCTAAACTATGTAGCTTTTCACTTTTGTGCAAGCAATCTTAACTGTGACAAGCGCGGATCTAACCTTCAGATTAGCCGATTAGGGTATGGTCAATATCACTAACTACAAATTCGCAGTAAAAATGCATGCGAACTGTTTGTTTTGTCCACTGAATTCTAATTCCTACTTTAATAAGGATACCGATACCGCCACATTATTTTCAGCTTTAGGTACAGCTCCACATTATGCTTTTCATGGACGTAGTATCTAGCCTGAAACTACGAATGTGTAATTCATATCCTGCACCACACGTCTCTTTAAAGCCTTCTCTACACGTCGACAGATTCATCAGCAGATGGCCATCTGCGAATGCCTCCGCCGACGTGTAGACGGGGTAATTTGCTAGTCTGTGGTAGTTATTTAGCCTCTGCCGACGTCAAATAATTAATATGTTATTATGTGTGAAAAAAGGTGCTTATTGGTGCATGCTTACCCACAGTCCCACATAATTTACTATTGAGTTGTACTTCCGATATTGTTATGAGTTCAGGTAAGTTTGAGGCCTGGATGTGTGTCGCATCTTTTTAATTAACGCTTTTGATTAATAAGATAATCAAATAATATTGAGCTTTGCAACACAAAGCAAAATATACTAAATTGGTATAATTTCCATTTTTACTCAACCCTGTTGAACGTCAACTCATAAAATATGACGTCACTCGATAATGAAGATTCACAGATAATAAATATTATTTTATTGCATATTTTTACATCCATGGGCTAAAAATGGCCAGCTTGGCCACTTGATAGATGGAACATGATGGCCCATGATACTTGTTGACGAGACGTCTAGCCGCTATCGCTAGCCGGTGGCGGTGCAATGCAAACAAATGCTGCAGTCTTGATGAAATAACGGGAGTTTTTTCATTCAAAGTTCTAGAATACTATTATAATTTTATAGAGAATATTCTTTGTTGTTGTTTAAGTACATGTTTATGTAAACAATATGTTCTCATTTTAGGAATCATCGGCATTTTTTCGTGATTCTTCATCGCGATGGCAGTAGAATAGCTTTTTGTTTGATTGCATTGTTTGTTTTTTTTTTATCAATATTGGCTTGCTCAATTTGTGCACTCGCTTAGATAAGTCTAAACGTGTCCAATTTCGTAGCATTTAAATTTTGAAAATTCTTGGAATAAAACCGAACGAAATAAGTAACGTACAAACTGTAAAAATAAAAAAAGCATATAGATTTTAAATCTGTAATCACAAGTAGGAATCCGTCCACAGTCTACCTACGAAGACAAAATTATCTAGACAAAAATTTTACAATTTCAATGTTTGACCTAAACATGCTAAGTATTATTTTAGTTTAAATTATTACAACTTTACAATAGTAATTATTATAATATCGTTACTATACAAATATAAACTATTACTTACCGTATTTAATGCTAACTACCTACATTACACTACTTTTTAAATTGTTCAGAAGATCAATATCAGTCAACAGCGAGACTTTTCATAAGAAAACAGTACAGTATAAAACTAAATTCAACAGACATATTAAATAAAATTAATAAAAAAATCACGAGAACTTAATTTGTCGGCAAAATTAAAAAGTAATTATTATTTTTATCTAGATTCACAAGTGACGAAAGTAGATAAAATAAAAATGAAAAACCGCAAAAATGTTTAAACGAATGACTTAAATATATGCGCATTAAATAAATAACTAAAACAACAAGAAGACAAATTCAATTACTATTGCACACCATAGGCATGGTCCATTCACATCATCAGTCTTACAATTTATTCAACAAGAGTATGCTCCCAGGTAAACTGAACGGGCCAAGCCGGGATCTGATATCCACCGCTCGAACAGCAAAGTAGTACTTGAACCCAGCCATGAATTGCGTCAAGGTGCATGCCATGGGTAACGGCAGTGCTTTGACATCTCCAATCTTCTTCCATAACGATGTACTGGGAGGAGATGACGTTTCTTGGTACGCATACAACTGATAACTCGCAATTTCTTCGTAACTGTCCTCTTGATAACCTTCAATTTTCCAAGAAATTACTATTCCGTTTTCTACTTTTGATAGTTTGAGATCTGGCGATGGTGGTAACGCTTTCCAATTTGGTGGCTGGTACTGCTTCATGGCGTCGGGCAAAGGAGCTGGATGTCTTCCAGTCGGGACCCTGTTCGCTCTGATTGATCCGGCAGGCTGTCTTGCCACTTGAGGAGTAGGACACCTTGGTCTTAAACCTGAAACGCAAATATACAAGAACATTAAGTACTAAAGATTTAAAAAATAAAAATTAAGTGTGCATTTATTATAATAAGGTGTTGACTTACCTGGTGAAGGAACAGTCTTTAACATGATAGTCTGTCCAGGCCTTATATTTTGATTTTGTGGACCACTTATAGGAATGTAAACTTTTCTTGGACTGCTAACCGCTGCTGGGAACGCTTGTCTCGGGTTTGCCATCAGGGATTGAGAGGGAACTACTCTAACTGGAGGTGCGGGGGATGTCCGATTGTTAATTTTAGCTGGTGGTTCGTCGTCAGTCAGATCTACTGTCACAGACAGAGCTCTATTAAACTGCCTTTTCTCTGCCACTTTCTGACTAGGTGTAGGGTTTTTGATTCCATTCGGCATGGGAGTGGCATTTTTGACTGGGGTTATTTGATTCACCAAAGGTATCGTACTTGGAGATTTCATGGCGGGACTAGCAGGCACAAGTCTAGGAACTGGTATGGGCTGGGTGGCAGTAGGTGGTTTCTGCGGCCGAAGGTTTGTAGCTGGCAAACTCTTAGTACATTGTCTGTTGTTAGTGGAGTTTTGTATCTGTGCAAGGCTTTTTCTTCGGGCACCTGTTTTCTCCATAAAAACTTGCATGCCAACAGACCGGGTTATCTTCAGGGGTGTTATTTGTATTCCTGGTGTTATCTTTTTCTGTTCCTCCTGTATGGACTTCAAAACGACTTGAAGATCACGATTCTGTTTTGTGAGCATCATGGCTTTCTTCCTGTATTCATCGATACCCTGAGCCACTGATTTCATTTTATTTTTAATTTCACTTAAATTGCTTCTATCAACAATACTCTCTACTATTTTGAGGATACAGAATTCCTCTAAATCTTCCCGCGTCATATCAGCCAGATTCTTTTTGGCAGATTTTAAGAAATTGTCTGGAAGTAGTGGCAATTCCGATGAAGAATGTTCAGTTTGCATGGCTTCTTCTTTTTCACCGACTTTTATTTGTAAGCTATTATCCTTTACTTCTTCTGCAAGCGTCGAATCTGGAAATGAAACATTAAATTATATTACATCATTATTCATAATTAATCTGACTGCGGGATTCAGTTCAAAGTTGACGACTTTCAGGGGTCGCTAAGTAACATGGGACCAGGCCAGCCATAAGAAAACTACTTGTATATGTAAATGATTAATTACCTAATAAGTGGAACCCAAATAGTTGTTAGTTATTAATACTTACCTTTCATATTTTTAATACTGAGTGGTCTTTTCATAAGAGATAACTGTTACTAACCTTTCTCATCAGTCTTGGTAAATAAGTCGAACTTTTCTTCAAGGGTTTTTTCTCGAGTTTCCGAATCCGTTTTATTTTCTGTGTTGATTGGAGTATCCTCTTTATTACTAGTAACCACAGGTTGGGGTGTTTCAGTCTTAGTTGTATCCTCATCAATAAGCATGATATCATCATCATCTTCTATATTAATGCATTGCTTCTCGTTTAAATCTACTGGCTTAGGGGGTTCATCTTTCGGAGGCTCATCCTCGTCATCGGATAATATGTCTAGTGTATTAGATAACTTACATAAAATAGGTTTCTCTATAATACTACTACTAACAGGAGCAGAGGGCTTTTCTGTTGGTTGTGAACTGGTATCGTGTTCTTTGCTCTTCGTTGTTTCTTTTACTTCTTCGACATCCACGTCATCTTTAAGCTCGATGGATGGCGAATCATCAGCATGGTTGCTTGATATGACATCCGTAGAATCACAGACTGGCACTTCAATATCATTCTTGCTCTCACCTAAATGTTTATCTTTATTATCAGAAGACTCTGAAGGTTTGTCTTGATTTACAGAAGACTCTAAAAGTTTGTCTTCATTTTCAGAAGACTCTAAATGTTTGTTTTCATTTTCGGAAGACTCTAAATGTTTGTTTTTATTTTCGGAAGACTCTAAATGTGTCTCACCTTTTTCAATAGTACCTGCCGGTTCTTCTAATTCTACACCAGGTACCTGTTCTTTTAATACTACATTAGGTTCTTCTTTAACATCCATTGTTTCATCGTTTTCCGATTGATTTTCAGCTAAATCTGAAATTTCGTCGATATTTTCCTGTTTCAGGCTAATTATTTCTTCTACATTTTCCACAATAGCTTCTTGAACTGTTTTTTCAGCGTCCTCTTCCAATACCTGGCACGTAGGGCTTGTGATTATGTCTTCTTCATCTTCCGCAACAGCTTCTTGAACTGTTTTTTCAGCGTCCTCTTCCAATTCCTGTTTCATAGGGCTTGTGATTTGAATTTCTTCTATTGTGCCATTATGCTGAGATTCTTCTTCTTGTTTATTTTGATTAGTTTCCGAAACGTTTTTTTCAGATGTTTCTTCTTCAATTGCAACCTTGATACTCGACTCATCTTCCGTATTTTCCGATACATCATTTGAACAGTTGGGTAAAGTTTCAATTTCTGCATTTATAACCCGTTTATTTTTTTCATCATTAGTAATGACATTATCATCTTCGTTAATGTTTTCTTTATTCCCGTTGCAATTTTTCTCATTAAGTTGTTCAATATCACCATTGACAACTTTCTGAGTATGAATATCTTCGATCGCGGACATGTCTTTTTTTATAGCTAAAGCAGGCTCCGAATCAATAATTAATTGCATTGTTTATCATTTCCTTAATTTCAAAGAAGATTACACCACACCTGAAACAGAAATTAAAAAGTTCTAAGTAATTAATTTTTATTACGCTTTTAGTGATGACATCATCTATGTAAATCTTTAATTATTATCTATCAAACTAAATAAATGCTGTAAACCGACTCGAATCGTAACATGTTTTCGTAACAAGATATTATTTTCGGTATAAATACCGCCATCTATGAGAAAAAGACCAAATACAAGCATTCCGAGCAAAGACCCTCCCCTTCCACGATAAAACCTGTCAAGTTCTCAACCAGTTTGGATAAAAGCAGACAGCTCTTTGCTCATTTCAGTGGGTCTGCACTTATCACGACACCGCATGCGCGGAACGAGGCCACGTGATCAATGGCTTCTACTATACAAAAAATCAATCCAATCCTGGATAATTGAACGAGAAAGCAACTTTTAATACGGAAGTTATCCCCTATTACCCAGTAAAAATTCACTAAATATAGCGAATACCAAATAGACGGAACAGTCAATGGAGGAGAAAGCACTACTACAGATTCCGCTAGAAGCACGAAGTATACAAAAAAAAAAAAATACAAAATGTTTATTGCAGAAACTTGTACAACTTTTACATTAAATCTGACATAGGGACCTCCTTTTAAGTAAAAGGCAGTGCGCAAAATGAACTACGCCCTACAGTGCAGCAACAGAGCGACTAGCGCCCTAACAGGGTCATGTACTCTTTCAAGTTTTAGCTTAGCAAAGCCTGTAATTATGTGAATACTGTGCAAAATAATAAATAAATAAGCATTTGTCTCGATTCATATTACCTACATTTAAAAGCAAAAAATCCATGAAAACCGATTTCTAGATTCTTAAAGGCCTGAGGAATACAAGAAATTGATTGACGCCCTTTATCCTGGAGAGACTTGAGCTGAGATGGACCAGCGACACCGATTCCTTTGCTGATAAGTTTCATGAGACAGGTCCATCGATCTTTTTCTGTACAATGGAACACATCCGGTGACGAAAGATAAAGGAGAAATTCCACGAGGATTTAGAAGAAATGCTTATTCATACACTATTAACATACTTATCCCCAATAAGGTTCAAAGGTGGCTTGAAACGGGATAAAAACTACGCCTTAACGACAGCACTAGAGTAGAAACAATCGTTGATAAACAATCATCATCATCAGCCTACAGCAGTCTACTGCTGCCACTGCTGGACATATGTAGGTCTCTCCTATTGCACGCCATTCAACTTAACTCGATTTTCGGCAACTCTCATCAATAAACGATAGACCCCACGCAAAAGAAAAATCAAAGTAATGCATCACAATGTGAAAGAAGCCACTAATCCTATTTCCAAAGTTTTGACCACATACGTGTGCAACGTCCCTTCTCTCTGTTCCGCTAATATTCGTGATATTACATATTATTTAAGTTCTGATGGGAAGAAATGTTACATCATCAGTTGCGCTTAGACATGGTGTAATGAAACCTCCATTTATAATCCAGGTAATATTTGCATTCAGTGCTGCGGAGGAAAAAACTTTACATTCTACGAGACCCACTATTTCAAGCTAGCGGCAGAACTTCCTTCGCACTTGGGTAACTTAGTTGTAACTCGTAAGTAAATCAAGGTTGAAATCTAAAAACATGTATGCACTTATTAACAACTCGTATAATCTAATAATAAAAATAAACGTGATATTATGCCGATTGGTTCCTACGAAAGACAACAAGTCAAGTTTATTTTTCCTAAAAAATCGGCCACCATTTCACCATTTAATTACCTATCGTAGGATTAAGTAGTATTAACGCTCAAAAGGTTACCCTATGATTTAAACCTTTTGATATACGTAAGGTAGGTTAATGGACGAAATACATACTTAAATTAAATAATAAAACCTACTTTAAAAAAATCATAAGAAACCACGCATACGTCGAAATGTTTTTTCTCTTTATTTCTCGCTATCAGCCGTCAAGTTATCATTCACTCCCTTTTCATTCGTAATTCCTCACACAACCATCCATCTTGCCTTTTCTCCTCTTTCCTACCATCCATTAACATTTACATTCAACACTTTCTTCGTCATAATTATGCATTTCAACCCCGTCTTTAGTAGCCCCTTTTATATCTTCAACAACATGCATCAGAAAGATGTGGTCATATTTAAGGGTTGGTACAGACGTACCACGAAACGGAACAACTTTGATAAGTAATGGGACCGCGACCCATACATTCGGGTGTAGTAGGTATTGAAGGTTTGTATGCGACAGTAGATAATTTTTTCGCGATCACGATGTTGGTCCCATGGAGAAAGTTGCTTAGTTTAATGGTCTGTACCACACTCTTGAGTATGACCACACCTTTCTGATACATGCTGTATATTAAATACTCATTACTTTTAAATACACATATACGTTCTTGAAACTTCCACGCATCTCAAGAATCTCAACATTCGGATCTCCACTACATGCACTTCCATTCGACCAATCGATAATTCATAATAATTTTGTTGTGTGCTGGCCGTGTGTGAAAGAAAATTGAAAAAAAAACAGTAACACTCCGGGAGTGCCGACAGAAGTGGCAAAACAAAAAGTAACAAAACACAAACAGAATACTTTGCCATTACTCACTGACATAATCGGATACCTATACATTAAAACCGAGTACATCACGAGGACAGCCGAACACATCCGAAGCGGGTATTTTTTTAATCGTTTTTTAAACAAAACGTTCAATAAAAAAATTAATTGGATTATCACTCATACAGTTACATTACATACACAACACTACAAATTCAATGGGTTTTTTCCCCATCTCGAAAAATGCACAACTCGAAAAAGAAATTGGCTAAAATGTACAGTCGACGTGACCGTGGCCTAGCGTAGCTTAAAATATCAATATTTATAAAATTATCAAAAAATATTAGATGCCTAATGAGAAACATTTAAAAAAATATAAGTATTACAGCTACTACTACAGGATTACAGGACCTAAACGCAAAAAGCGCAAATTTTAGAAGCAATAAAAGTATATGATCTACTACGGTAAACATAATCAGAAAAATATATGACATTCTTCAGGATATATGCTGGGTTGATAGTGTGTTCAAAACATAATACAACTAATTTGATACGATACAACAGAAAAAAATCATGAAGATACTTCTAAAAACTATCTTTTTACAATAAAAACCATACTAATATATGTACATAGTATACAATCATTCTGATTTTTTGTCAGATTATTCTACAAGCAACATACTAAAGCACAAGTGTTTTAATTTTTTAGTCCAAACAATAGATTTTTCGTAAATAAATAATTGCTTCATATTTTGCAATAAATTACCAGGGTTGTGTCATCCCGCTTCTCTTTCTTTTCTATGCAGTCCTACAGTGACCGCGCTTTAGGTCAAATATTATTTTCCCCGCGCTAAAGTAGGCCTTTGCCTGATTATAATGGAATCTACAAGAGAATGGACTGATTTTATGTATTATATTTTGCAGTGATGTAAATTCATACCTATGGCAAGCAAAAACTACATGACCAAATTCTCATTTTATAACTAAAAATATTAATACCTAAGTAGTTAATCATTTTAAAAGTTACTTATTTTTAAATATTTTTTTTTAATAAAAATATTAAAAATGTAAACAAAATGTACCTATTCATACATGAAATAAAGTAGATAACAATAAAACAAAAAAAAAATATATAAAGATAATAAATTCATGGCAAAGTGGCAAAAAATGTTTACAAAGCAGAAGGGCCACCCAACCCACCAACCTGCTAAAAGATTACTCTAACGAAACTTTTCAGACGCAAATACGGAAAGATGATCCCACGTTTTTTTAGACTTTCACCGAGAAGTAGGAACTTAAGTATAATAGATACTTATAATACATATATTTAAATAACTATCTTCTAAAACCACACAAGGCCTAACAACATAACAAAAGATACCACTATATAACAGTAATTTTTTTAGGGTTCCGTAGTTGTTTTAACCAACTTCAAAAAAAGGATGAAGTTATGAATTCGGATGAATATTTTTTTTTTTTTGTTAGAACTCCGTTATTTAAAAGCCGATTTGCAAAATTATTTTTTTTATTTGAAAGGATATACTACTTTCAGATTGGTTCTATAGAAATTTCATCAAAATCGGTTCAGTAGTTAGGTTTTTAAACCAAAATTACTGGAAAACATTCATGTAAACGAAATTGTTTTTGTATGTAGGTTAGCTACGCGATAAATATCCGATAATTGTTTATGCCTCAGAGGTGGTCATATAATTTTTTTTATTAACTTTACTTGGGTAGTTTTTGAGTTAGCTGCAATAATACGTATTTTTGGCACTAAGTTTATATTGATAGTAGTGTTATACGAATTTGTGTGGGGTAAGCAACTTAAAAATGAAAAATAAAAACTATTTTTTACCAAAAAAAAAAAAACAAAGGCGTTCCAAAAAAGACACTGCAAAGTGAAAAATAATTTTAATTTATGAAGTCTGTGGCAAAAAACAACGAAAATGCGAACTCAACGACACCGACTTCGGAAATTAAAGTTATTTTTCACTTTGCAGTGGTTTTTTTTTTGGAATTCGATGGTTTTTTTTTTGTTTTTGGTAAAAGTTTTTTATTTTCTGTGCAGTAAGTATACCTCAAGGATAACCTCCGTTTGAGGAGAACGAAGGGTTATGTCAGACTCCTACTGACTAAAGCCCCACGGCCCCTTTCACTACGATGAGTGAGGGGCCTGGGACTGGGAGACACCCGTACAAACGCGCGCACCCCCGTTTGGTATCAGCCCGCCACGCTTAGCGGGCCCCACGAGCCTACATTATATTTTATACCCACAGGGTGGGTCTTCTCTTCTTAACGACAATAGGTAGATCAACCAATTTTTTGGCTGATGTTAGGTTAGGTTAGGTTATTATTCTCGCCACTATTTTGATACTCGTCCGCAAAGTATTATAACTTTGTCTTTTTTCAGTTGTAAAATTAGCACGATTAGAATAGGTATGTAGGCAAAATAATGAGATTTCATTTATCGACTTATCTGACCCGGTGGCTTAAATTGGAACTACTTAATGAAATCAATATGACAAGTGACCACAAGTGACAAGTGCGTCGTATTTGTTCGCCTACAGCACCGCGCCGTCACCAGGGCTAGTGGGACAGTAGGTATTTCTACTACTAAGTACCTACTTAGATAAGATAAATGTCAGATGAAACACCTACCTACACTGCACTTAAATTAAGAACAATGTTTATAAAAAAGAAACTGGTTATAAACGTTAAAAGGCAGCCCCACTAAACGCAAAAATCTATAATACAGCGCAATGTTTTCGATCATCAAAACAAGATGGCCGCCGCTATCCGTTCTGTCGTGTCAAATACCGGAATAAATTCCCCGCTCGCTTGGTGTCGAGCCGAGCTGCACCGCTGATCGCCAAGCGTTTCAAAGACGAAACTCATGACAGACTGCTATTGCGTTCGCTGATAGCGCGAGTAACGCGAGCAAGACAGAGAGAGAGATATTCCTCGAGGACAGACGTAAATAAACGGAACGAGGTGAATGTGAAAAGCAGTAGGTAAGTACGGGAGGCTATTGAACGGGAGTCAGCGTTCGCCAAAATATGAAAAGTAGACCGAACCCAAAAAAAAAATATGAAAAGAAGAATTGTACTTATTAAATGGTCCCTTAAATGATGGTCCGCCATCTATCTAGCGAGAAGACAGCATTTTTTTATTTCATATTTGCACAAATAAATAGCTTAGTTAAAAAAGAAGGAAAAAAATTGAGCCGGCTGACAATTTTTTTTTTTTACAATCTTTTATAAGGAACAAACTGAACGCAAGAATTGCAAAATCTGATTCCGAACTATTCCGAGCATTCACACACATGAATACAATAATAATATCTACTCCTACAATCTATTAATGGTATTGGTCAATCAGACAAGTGAAAAATTAGAAGTAACAAAATATGATAAAGCATACGATAAACTTGTATTTAAGTGCATACAATTATAAGAGTTACGCCTTACGCATAAAAGATATAATCGCTTGGTTACGTTTGACAGGTAAAATGAGCACAAACGTTATTAGAGACAAAAATAAACAATAATAAAACATAAATGAAATTAAATCATTCAAGCACTGCTAAATAATAATTAATAACCTAAGAGTACAAAAATAATAACAAATATGTACAAAAATAATGACAACAATATATCATAAATATAAATAAATACACCTAAAAAGGAAAAAGAAATAAAACAAATAGCGCTATATAAACCAAAGAACAAACCGATTAATTCGCATTATCAAAATGACTCACCTAAATGACTGCGCAAGAGATAACAGAAGTAGAAGAATTGACGAGAAGAATACAAAATACGAAAATATACGGGTGTCCGGTTCCGCGTCCGAAGCGACACTGACAGCAGATAGAGAGAGAAGAAAATGGCGGCCACATTGTGGCGAGTATAGCCGACAGAGAGCGTCAGACGAAACACGAACTAAATGTACAGAGTAGTAGCTCCGTAGAGAATCGAGTTTTGCGATGATAAAATACGGGTGGAGGCGCGGGAGCGAGATAGCGATATAAACGTTCCGAATGAGAGAAAGGAAAAGCAAGCAACTAGCGATAAGTCGCGAACGTTGCTCCTGGGCGTGTTCATTACTCTGCACAATAACATGCAGCGAGGTCACCTTACGTTATCGGGCTCTCGTTCTCTTGCGTTCTACTTCTGTTTCTATTTGATAAAGGGTGATGTTAGCAGCTCGCATTCCCAGCGTAATTAAGCATATTGCAATAAACGCTTTGCGTATTATCTAAAATTTTCCATTTTGCTCAAAATACCCTGTAATTAAATCCTTCCGTAGAAGTGTAGTGTATCATTCAATAGGTACTTATTTATTTTGCTTTGACTAATAACAATAGTTTGGTTTGCAAAATTTCCAAGATCAAAATAAGCATCAATGTCAATGAGACTGAGGCACCGTGCGTTGTCGCGAGGCATTTGGTTTGGGTTCTGCCTAGTGCCTAGGTCGAAATCTTATTCTTTTTGATTATTCTTGGCCCAGATTTCCATAAAACAATATAATACTAGGGCAGTCAAATCTATATAGTTTTAGAATTCCTACATTTCTTTAAGAAACTAAGAAGCAAAATGGCTGAAAAATCACAAAAATAGTTCAATATTATGAACTGTTCGAGAACGGGCGACGTTGCCGTTCTTACGACTCCGTCCGAGTCGAGTGGGTCGTTTGACTCGTTGCCGAGATCACACGATCGAAGCCGAACATTCCCGACT
This sequence comes from Mesoligia furuncula, assembly GCA_916614155.1. Lineage (NCBI taxonomy): Eukaryota > Metazoa > Arthropoda > Insecta > Lepidoptera > Noctuidae > Mesoligia > Mesoligia furuncula. The sequence continues at coordinate 24,181,648 of OU744808.1, forward strand.
GGCGCTATACGTCAGTTTTATACGTCATTATTAAAAAATAGAATGTTTGAAAATGCTTTGCATTGTAAATAATAATAAAACCTAAATGTTTGTCCTAGCTACCAGCCGTATAATGCTCCTATCAGCAGATAGGTCGTCCATATACACATTTTGGAATTCGTCAGTCAGAAAACGTATAATTAGTAATTCAATCACCACGAAAACATTCACCTTCGGATTTTCGTGACAGTCACAGAATCTCAGGAATTAGGGCTTAATTCAGGACTTCGACAGAGAGTTCTAAGATCAAGGAGGAGGAAATGCCAATGACTCATTTTTTTTTAATAGGATGATTTTATAAACACATTACAGATGAGTATTTTTAGGCACAAATTGTTATACAGTTACTTATACTACATTTGGGATAATTTTATTTCGATTGGAACCATGAACTCAAACTCATGTTAAACTGTTGGCATCACCTGCCCGTCCGCGTCAGTGTTACAAGATTGCATTGACAGGGTGTCCCAACTCCCGGGATTTTGTCATTTCCCTAGATAATTATGGTTCAAGCAATTTTGTCTTCCTTTAGTCACCACCTATATTTTTTCACTCATTTATTAATCTAACCTACCGTTATAAAATAGATAGGTAAACTAAAAGACTAGAATTTTGACCGATAATAAATTATTCTGGCCTATCTATTTCCTTCTTGCTTGCAAATACATTGAACCCCGCTAGCACCATGACGTAAAAGGTATGAAACTATGAACTCGGCATACAATGTATTTTTTGTTCGGGGACGCGAAGCAATCCTATGGCATGACTCGTCAATGGACCGCAGACCGGCAAAAGTTATCGATGTTATAGAAATGAAAAATTGACAAAGACCGATTAGTGTTGGAATTAAAAAAATATATATAAAATATTTTGATTCATTAATTATAGAACTGCTTGATTACTTTTTATTTCAATTCATACGACTGCCATGGATAACGCTACTAATTTACTGAATGCTTAGGTAACCTAATTAAATACAGTAAGTATGTAAGTAAAACAAACAGTAATTACTTACATAACTACCTACACTAGAAGTTTACAAAAATGGCGCAAACAAAGATAGAACGAACCTGAACATACACAACAACGTAGGACTAAGCGAGATAGAAGGAGTTACGTCAGACACAATACAATGTGCTGGACGGCAGACAAGATGGCTGAACATAAAGTTCACGATTTGACATTCTCAAATTTTGGAAAAAATGCTTTGAGTTCGGAAATATACATACAGTAAGATGCTCATCATTACTAGCAGAAGACGACAAAAAATGTTAATGGAGAAAGAGCAATATGACTTGAAAATTTATGAAGTAAGTACAACATAAAATAACAGACTACCTATCTAAAATTAATTGTAAAAAAATAACAACTTCAATCAATCGGCTTTTCTTACTGAAAAGAATAGCCAGCAGATCTATCAATCAATAGAACAGCACGGACAAGCTGCCTATCATAACTTCCTATCACAACTGGCAGAAATAGAGGTTTTACAAGTACCTAGTTAGGTAACGTTAGCAGAATGGCAGAGCAGCGCAGCGGTTTGGCAACGCTGCACAAACAAGTTCGTGACGGCATCGGCATTGCTAGCCAGCCAGCATATAAATGCACACTCAATGTCATACTCGCTAGGACCAGATTTTAAGCTGTTTGAAGAGAATACAGTTGATTGACACTTCAGCCTAACAACTAACCTACAATAAAATTAATAAACTGGGAAATTTATAAAATTATCAGATGAAGCAAAGCGTCCATTGGATATCGTGGCGCGTACCAAATATCAACGTTGGCTGGTTGGTTGAACAATTGCGACGTTGCCAGTTTGCCACATCGCCTTCAATAGCTGCTGATATCAATGTACAGCTAGTAGATTATGCTTTTAAGTTGTAGGAGTTTAAAGTCACCTATATTACGGCATCGGCATGTTACCTACATTTGGTTAAAAAATTTCATAGAACGCAGCTTAGGCAAAAAAAAATCTAAATCAAGGACAAGCAACCTACCTAGGTACGTATTTGTCCTTCATTTAGATTTTTTTTTACTTAATTATGCTTAAAAAAACTGCCGTCTCCAGTTGGCCTTGGCCCTTGAGTTATCTGTCAGAAGATTTGTTAGTCTTCTCTATCGATAAAAATGTATTTGGGAGTTAAGTACTAACCTATTGAAAAATAAAAAATACAAACTAAGTAGGTAAGTACATAATTATTATTACAAGTTAAGATAATATGCGAACTTACCAATCTTCTTCCGAAAAAAGGTAAAACAGAATGAGTACGCCAACCGCCAACGAACTCTCTCGAAGGAAAGAAGACAGTCAATGAGTCAAATGGACTTTATTTTAGTGCATCGCGCGGCGCGGGCAGACAGCGACGGGCCGTCGCCATTTTGTTATCCATCGTTTCGTGAGTTAGAGTGAGAACACGATGTCATTCTGTCTTGTTCTCACGCGTGCAAAGTATGTATATACATTTCATAGCGTTTATCAATAAAAGACTAGGCTTACTTGTCTTCTATTCTCTAATATGTTTTACTTCTTCCACGTTCATACTCCTTCATCGAGAAGTTACTCACTAATCGTTTACTCTAAAAAAACGATGAAATTAGCGATTTATATTCCGGGAATAATTCGTTTTGTGAAAAAATACAAAGCCATTTTGACATTGTCACCAATTTTGTTTTATTTTCAAAGTTTTGCTTGTGTTTTGTTTATTTTCCCTGTTCGAATGAACTGTCAATAATGAGTATTGAATTATAGTCCACCTATGGGGATCCTAAGAGAAAAAACAAGAAAGACTATCTACATAGATCATACTAGGGTACTTTGCCGGATCAGAAATGCTAACGAAGCAGCAAGTCTTGCTATTTGGCAGAGTTATAAATCGATGTTATTTGGTACAACTTGTCAGTGGCTAGACGTAGCTGTGCCACATAAACTTATCACGATCATTCGAATGAATAACAAAAAATAGTATAAAGTTATCGACAAAATTTACTAAACACTCAATCATCATCACTGTTCGTGGCTCTCTACTAAGGACATCTATGATTTATTGCAAATATTAGCATGATTTAGGGAGCGTAGCACGAGATCATGAGTCTGACGGATTACCTTCGCAAACTTAGTTTAAAAAATATATAACAGATGGCGTTGTTGTATACTACTGTTTCACTCATATTTTCCGTAATCTTGTAACGTACCTACTCCCAGTTCCTTGAACGTAGGTACTAAGTAGCAAGTTGTTCTAGAGGCACGAGTTTCTAAAATAAGTGATTTTGAAAGTTTTAACATCACGATTTATTATACCTTTTGGAATACCGATTCAAGCCTTCGTCCTAGTGTTTGAGTTGTAACATTGACGATAGATGGCGGTCATACTTTTTGATTTTGGATTTATTTTAAAATGCTTTACTTTAGAGTGTAAATGGACGTTTAATGAGTTTTGATACTCATTAAACGTCAATAAATATTACATAAAAACCTTCACAACGTAATGGAAACAGGAATCGCTCAATTTAGCAAAAAACAGACTTCTTGACTTTTGACAGTTGAGTGTTGACTGTCAATGTCATAAATGCTAGTTCAAAATAGTTCAAATAAAATTGTAAACAATTGAATTAATTTTTTAGAACGCTATTTTAGGCTACCTTCTATTAAAAATAAGTTTATTTGTACAATTTATGCGTTCTATTAATTTAGTTTAGTTTAAAATGTTGCTTAATCTTGTAAATCCATCCTCAAGGGTACTGGTTAGTTGCATTATAATACTTTCGTAAATTTAAAATTGCTGCGAGATTCTAAGTTTATGATCATTCCAGAGTGCGCTGTGCTTGAGCTGTCGAGTGTCCATCGCCACGAAATGTTATTTCAGCGAAACTTTAGACAGTAAATACAATGATATAGAGAGGGAGAAAATATTACAGGTTATCAACAATGCCGACGTTAGTACTCTTTCTAGGTAAGAATATTAGGAGTTATATTTTACATAGTACTAAATTGTTTAGTTCCTGTTCTTATTCACCGTCCCTTTAAAAATGTTGGATTTTTTATCAAGTTAAAACTTGAACCATGGTAACAATAACAACTCCTTTGACAGCTTCTATTTTTCGTACAGTAAGGGCTGTTGTGCTACAGTATTTATAATCTTTACAAACAAGGAATTCTGAATCAATGTTTACACCATCTATAAATAATTTCTTGCAGTTATGAAGTAAGCAAAACAAATCTCAAGAAGTTTTCTCAGTGGAAAAGTGGTAATGGACAAATAAAAACACTATCAGACATAGAATACGTTGAAGGGTTCTCCGAGAGATCTGCCAAGAAACTGTTCAACAGTATATTAAGTGGCCCTAATAAGGAAAAGAAAGTTACAGGTAAAATAAAAGGGCAGATATTGCACCCACATCTAAGCGATATTGTTATTAAGGTGAGGTATTACTATTTACTTGATTATACAGTTGTTTCTTTCATGTTGCACTGTCAGTAGCGACTGGTCATGTTTTAGCTGCCACATGTATGCAGCCTACAATGTTCCCACTGCTGGGGCACAGGCCTTCTCTCGGTGTAAGGGATTGGGCCATAATCCACCACGCGGGCCCAGAGCGACTTGGTGGATGTCACAAGTTTTCGAATTTATGGTTCTAGGATGTGCGGTTTCCGCAGGATGTTTTATTGAGAGCAGAGTGGTGATGAAAAAAATTTGACAAAGTAAAGCGTCTGTTGTTTTTTTTTACGTTTCGTAAGTTGCGGCCGGTATAACTGAGCCACCACTGCTCTCTCTTAGCTGCCATGGCTATTTTAAACTGAACTGTTTTTTTTTAATGTTTATTATTACAGACACTTTTAACGTGAACGCCTTACTACATCATTCTCATATGTATGATTTAAACTTGAATGATGTAACCAATATTTTGTAACAAATATATGATTTAAAAGAGTGTCCATGGAGTTTTGAGCTTCATCTTTCTGACTGGTCGGTCCCCTGACAATTCAAAAGTATCTGTAATTGGTTTATTTAAAATAAATGATTTGAGTTGCAGTGGTGGCCCAGTGGTAATGGCCCCGACTTATGAGATCAGGTCATGGGTTTGAACCCAGGCAGGCTCTTTACTTTGTGTAAAGAATTTCACCACCACTGCTCTCAAAACGGTGAAAGAAAACATCGTGAGGAAACTGGCAAGTCATAAAAGCAAAAATTCGAAGACATGTGACATTTACCAACGTGCAGTTGGTGTGGGTGGTAGATATCAGCCCACTCCCTTTCAAAAGGAACATTATAGGTTGATTAAGTTTATGCTCCTTTCGTATTTAATTATATAGTATTCTAACCCACACCATCCTAGATTTTGAGAAATTCCGGTGTGCATGTCCATACCATACCTAATTATAATTATTTTAACTGCAATTGGTTTTAAAAAACCACAAAAACAAAAAGAAAGTGAACTGTATTAACCCAGGACATGGTATATCTGACTGCTGAATTTCATCCAAATCTATTCAGCTGTTTATTTATAATCCATACTAATATTATAAATGCGAGTGTGTCTGTCTGTCTGTTACCTCTTCCTGCTTAAACCGTGTAACGAGTCTTTTAAGCCTGTTACATGATAGCGCGTTCTTTGCTTTAATTTGTAGGCAACATGGTGGTGTTGCCATGTAAAAATTCATTTTTTTTAAAATCGGAATCGTGTAGTGGTCACACTGATTTTTTCTTTTGATGCTGTCAGTTGATTTTGACAGGTCACTTTTCGACCCAAGCTTTGCATAGAATGGAGTAATTTGAGAGCTCCGAATTAAATCTTGAAGTTAATACTTCAGATGGACGGGATCTAGTCCTAATTATGTGGTAGCTGATTTGCCTTTGTCGGCATCATAATGGGATTGCCCATATTTTTTAAAAGGTAGGTAAAATTCTTCGTGGTTTCGTATTCACGTTGTCGCGTGGCTATTTTGATGGCAGACGTTAATAGTTTCCGATATTTGTTTCAGGATCTTTTAAACCTTATATATTTTGGATTAATTCATCTACTGATGTAAAAGCTTTTTTTTGGAAAAGAAACGGTGAGTTAATTTGTGTTTGGTCGTAGCCATTTCGATCGCCATTTTTATCAACGCTGGACATCAGCTAACAATTATTCATGTTTGATTTCAGCCGCGAGGCGTTTCTTCTTTCTTCGTTTCTTCTTTCTTTTTCTTTCAAGACTTAAATTTTTAACGCTAGCCCCTACCGACATATATCATGGACCGCCTTGACGTCCCCGCGAAGATCACAATCACCAAAATGAGCGTGGTTTGCCAATTCGGTTGTTAGTTTATTCGACGGAATGTGGTATGGTTTATAATACTTAACTTAAATTGACAAAAGTGCAATAATGACAGGACAAAAATTAATTTCTATTCCATCTTAGTTTTACACCAACTGTTAATATTAGAAAGGAATTTTCTTGTATATTGAGACCAGCAGCCTTCGGGTAATAAAATCGTTCAATAACTTTTATGTCGATTTTTATTGATACTCCCCGCTTGAAGATTAAAAGTTTCCAGTTCCCGCAGGTTAGTCTATCCTTGGCATTGTTTGGTGTGTACTCCTGGCGCCCGAATTTTCACTTCTACTTATTGTTTATTTATTTGGAGTACTCCACACACACATTTAATAATCCCATTTCATAATACACATTTTTAATAGCATTCATTCACTAAATTATTTTATTTTATTATTACAACCGCTGAATAGATTTAGATGAAATTTGGTATAGAGATAGTTTGAGTCCTGGGAAAGGACTTAGGATAGTTTTTATCTCGATACTCCCACGTGATCGAAACCGCAGGGCGCTGCTAACCTTTACATACATTCACTGTAGAATATTAGTGTTTATTTAAGTATTTGTAAAGATGCTGTTGGGCTAGTCGTCTGTTAAGCATGAGGTCCTGAGTTCGAGTCCCAGGTCGGGCAGTGTTATTGGGATTTTCCATCAGGAATTTCACGATAGCAGCCCGGAGGCTGGATTTGTGCCCGGTTGATGGCAATAGGCTCGCCCCGTATTACATGGGACTTAGGTGGTGATAGGTAGTACGAGCTGGTTTCCGCAACTCCACGTCAATGCGTGTATTTGGCGTACGGGTGAGAAAATCGATCATTCGATCCACCCCAGCTCCTCAAGGAAGGCCAGCAACGCCTTGATGTTGCTGACCGTCTCACGTAGGGTACCTGGGTTACCGAAATACTTTGCCCTGTACGTGGTGATCACCGGGCAGTTTAGAAAAGCACATGTGCCGCAGTCTCGTCATCCTCCATGCAGGCCCTTCACATGGGACTTAAACATAACTGGCGAAATGTAAGGGTACTATAGGTACACTTCTGCCTGATCCTTTGGGAATACAAGCGTAATAGACAGTTGTGATGTATTAAGGCTAATATAAATACTTCTTTACAGGATTGTAAGTCCGTGTTATCGGTGTATATAACAGTAAACTCAGTAAGCTGGACATTGATAGACAAGAGTAACTATGAGGTCAAAGACTGGAAGTACTATGGCATTGACTATCCGGAAGGCAAGAGATTTCAGATTACTGATATTTTGGATATTGTAAGTGAAATCGCTAAACTTATTGCTAGCTATTCTCATTGATATAGCAATTTAGTCTGTGGATGGCGAAAATTAATGATACCTAATTTGATGGTAATTTAAACAGATTTGGGCTAATCGAGAGACATTTAGGCCCGCTATAAACGGATTCACAACATCATTCTGTCGCTGTCATCTTCAAACGATTGATGGAAACCTTCGAATAATACTATTATTGATCGAAGATGGAAACAGAACGATTTTTAACACTAAGGGCGATGCCACACGGGCCTTGCCAATGCGTTGCGTCGGCGCTGCAACGCCTGAGCGGTGACTCGTGTACTCGTGGAGCACTTACAGCGTCGAAATCACTGCGCTGCGACGACGCAACGCATTGGCAACGCGAACAACCGTGGGGCATCCCTCTAACGCTAAACGAATGAAGTAATGTGTGGTTCAAGCGGGCCTCAAAGTACAGCGAAACTGCCGTGCTAGACAGCACGGCAGATCCGCATAAGTAGGATTCGCCGACCGAGGCATACGTATACCATCCCCGACGACGCCACGACTCTCCTCCAGGAGAGTACTAAGGCCACCAGTACTCTCAAAAAGTACAAGTCCCGAAAGCCTTCCTTCAGCCCGTCGCGACACCCCATACCATGTCCGCCCCGACCCTTGCTCGAGCCAGCCCGCACCGCTGAGCCTGTAGTTTTAAATTCGTCCCTAAATAATTCCGATCCAGCCTGTTCCTTGCCCTCTCCCAGCGACGGCCTAAGCCGAGATCCGTTCCCCACCAGGGGGTGCCCTTAGCGTGTAGTCGCTTAGTTTTTTAAGCTTTTTAAGCCCTGGCTGGAGGCCTTAATTTATTGAGGCATCCACAGGCAAGCTCGATTAAGCAGACGACCACCTTCTAGGTTGAACTGCAAATGCCACAAAAAAAAACCTACATCACAAATTCGAAATTCCAACCAGGACGCCGCCGCCGGCGCCGGCGCGTCCTGTCAAGTTGGCTGTACCCTTTTTTTTTCCGGGTGGGAAATCATCAAATGACCCCTCCCGCTCTGGGTGGAGCGGAAGGGAGTGTCAGACTCTTAATGACTAAAACCCACCCATGTTCCTTCCTTAGCCCTTTATGTTCCGGGCCAGCGGTAACCCTTTCGGACAATCCCGCTGACCCGGCAGGCTTCGGCCCTTATAAGGGGCCCCTCCTCGATGCTGACATCTCTTTGAGGCATCCTCGAGGCGCGCGTGGAACACGTACGCGCCGTCCGGCACGGGCCTGGTTCTGATCGGACGGTGAGCTACCCATTACTCTCCGTCCGCAGGCCCGCGCCTACGGTGGCCGGGAGTCGTCACGAGGCTCCCGACGCCCGGGGCGTTCCCCGCGGCGGCTGAGACGGGAGACTCTCTCCCTGAACCGTCCCGTCACCTCCTTCGCTAGCATGACTGCTTCACAGAAGGAGGTGACTGCCTCCCACTCCCTCTCGCCCCGGACCATGGCTTGCACCAGGGCCGGACGCGAGAGGTCGCCGCCGTTGCTGATCGCCTTTACGAGGACACGGCGGTGCTCCGCCCAAGCGGGGCAGACCTCCACCGTGTGCTCCACCGTGTCCTCTGGGCGATCCTGGCAATGTTGACACCCGGGCGTTTCCTCCCGCCTGATGATGTGCAGGAACCTCCCAAATTGGCTGTACCCTTACGGCCAGTTTAGTCATGCTCTGTTACATATTTATTGTCCTGTTAATCATTTTTATTTTCTTTTTTTAACGTATATACCACGACCCTCAAGTTTTTCATTAATTTTTTTATCAGGCTTGGCGCGTAACCCAGCAGATGCCTCTAGCAGACATTTATGTGATGAAAGCGGAAGCCACGACTCTTCGAGCAGCTGGTAGCGATCCTAACAACCCGAAGGTCATTGCCGTCAATCTGCAGAAGGCTCAGATGGTTGCCATGATCGTCGCCTTGATTAATTCGAGGAGTCATGGGGAAGAGCAGTAAGTTTTGTGGATTTATTTATACACTTTATTTACTGTACAGTCACAAGCACTAATATGTATTCACTAAGCATCATTAACCTTTTGACCGCCACAGTCATGTACAGATGACAAACCAAAATGTGCCCAGCACACCACGGTTCGACTACATGACAGACTGACGCCGAGGGCACGTTTTTGATTTTTTGACGTGTGGCGGTCAAAAGGTTAAAAGTGATTTTCTCCTACTATATCGATTACTAGCTGAGCCCGCGACTTTGTTCGCTTGCTTGCATGTCGGAAAACATTGGATTTCATGGGTTTTAATTTTTTTTCGCGGAACCCTATTTGTTTTTCTAAAATAAAAGTAGCCTAAGTTACTCCTTATAACATCAGCTATCAGTCAGTTAACTGTGAAATTCAAGTCAAATTCAGTCCTGCCATTTCAGAGATTAGCCGGAACAAACAGACAGACAAAATATATATTTTTTTTTATAAAGTGTAGGTAAGGTCAGGGTGGCTTATTCCGTCTATCCGTCGTAACCGTCTACTTGAAATTGTGCTCGTTACAGTCGAGTTGCAGCGTTTGTAGAAGTGTCGGTAAAACAGCATTACTTTTAACTTTAAATAAAATTCCCTAGATAGCGTTAGTCGCTATGAAAATGGTTAAAACCGTCTTCAAAGTTCAGTTGCTTTTTTAAAGTGAAATGTGAGTGTCCTACGCTGCTGTATTTTTGAAGGTAAGTTTAAAATTATGTAACTTACAGTGTCGAATGAATTCAAATATATAGTGTAGGGTCCTTGTAAAGGTTTCATGTATTATTTTGCAAGATAACGCTGCAAATGATTAGATTATTCAACGTAACGAATTTATAACGTCTAAATCGTTAAGTGCATAATTCCGTCTATTTTGAATGGGGCTAGATCGTCATATGACGAATTTGCCCCTTTTCTGAGATTGTAAACCTTTTTTGTCCCAACTTTTTAAAAGAGAACCAATCAATATTCAGTTATGTACTTACTTGGAGTTCAAAGAAAGTTCATTTGAAAGAGAATATATATTATATAATTTGTGTAACAGTTACAGAATAATTGCCACCACAATCAATTTTAGGAACATTTCTTCTGAATTTGTTTGTTTTTTGATGATTACAAATAGTCGTTAGTATAAATACTGAATTTAGATAATTCGGTTGGTACTAAATTGAAGTCGCCGTCATTCATGATGGTACGGATATAAAAGACGTACAAATAGAGGTGCTTATGATAAAAATCAACTACGTGAAGCCGTATTAGCAGTGCGTAATGGCACCGTAAGTGGTTACAAAGATGCACAAGTATAAGTATAAGTTTGTTACTGGATTAAAACGATTTACGATACCAAATGTGTATTTTTATTTTATGAAGGTACCTTAACTTTATCCAGATAGTTACATATTTTTCTGTGTGCTTTGATCTTAAGTTTGCTAAATTAAAGTGTTTATTTCATCCGCGACGTCGTTAGTATTCATAAATCGAATCACCCAATGTTTTGTACTATACGAAGAAAAATCTTAAAATTATATTTTTTTTGTGCAAAATAGCGATACCTGTTTAATTAATAATAAGAAATTAGCTAATAACGCTCCACTAAAATATGTTGACCACCCCTGCTTGTTTAGATATGCCGAAATAGCCCCCGAAAATGATTTTTAAGTATTTAACCTGACAGGGACTTTATTTTTAAGATCGTTAAGCACAGAATTGTCTGTCTCTTACGAACGCATGTCATTATTACGTGTTTCCTTAAAACCACTAAAGATTTCAATAAATTCTTCCAGTGTGACGGATTTTTCCGATTTAGAAGGGAAATACCGTCTACTGGTCAAGTTTAAAAAAAAGTTGTATATCCTAGTACTGGTGATACTTTAATTAAATAAGATCATTGTATTTGAAAGTTTAAAACATTATTATTTTCATGAGACCATGACATTGATCATAAATCAAAACGTTCATCGGATACGGGCACTCAAATGTAAGTCGAAAATAAACTATGCCGGAATTAGCCACCCTGACCTTACCGTTTTTTTTTCTTTCGTATGCATTTATTAAAAAGCGGTTTTGAAATTACAAACAGACACTTCAGTTTTATTAACTGAATAGATTTATGTTGTTACAAACATTTTAATATGGAATCCATTATGAAATACGTCTTGTCTCAAAGTTGCAATCGTTATGCTACGTAAAAATCGCCTTTAAATTTTGCTAAGTGGATACATAATTACTGCTCATAACTATAATTATAATTATACAGTATACACCGTGTTCCGGATGATATGCACAAACTTCAACCAGATCTTCAGACCATGGAAATAAGCATTTTTCACTAGACACATTAATGAATCATTATTTTTATTTTTTTTTAATTTGCATACAAACTAAATACCTTGACGTAAATCACCCGATATGCATGCCTCTTTATCCGAATTGGCAACCACGTATTTTCATTCATAAGATTTGACGAGCTGAAGCTTGTCAAAAATAAGTTAAGACACTTTCTTACTGCATAGCTCAATTAAATTTCATTAAATGAAATTACAAATATCTTTGTAACGAAGCCTTTTTACCCGACTGCGTCAGAAGGAGGGTTATGTTTTTCGATTGTATGTATAACATAACATAATCAGCCTATTATGTTCCCACTGCTGGGACACAGGCCTCCTCTCGGTGAGAGGGAGTGGGCCGTAATCCACCACGCGGGCCCATTGCGGGTTGGCAGATGTCACATGTCTTCGAATTTTTGGTTCTAGAACATGCCGGTTCCCTCACGATGTTTTCCTTCACCGTTTTGAGAGCACCCATACCATTTTTATCATATTTTCAAATTCAAATGGGTCCCGCCTGCTTCCAACTTTTATTTAATTTAAAATGGGCTTGTTTGTAGCTTTTCAGTTTCGCAGTCGTGGTTTTTTATTTTTTAAATTACTTTTTTTATTAAGTACTACTTCCTTCGTTAGATTTAATTTGTAAAAGTTATAGAAGCGTTTGACAAAGTTTACGTGAAGAATACGGTGTATAACACCGCACATACTAAGACAGTGTGAAATAAATAATATACAGACTCAGTTGTATACATACATAACGCAATTAATGAGCGCGTATCATGTGACTCTTATGACATTGTAATAAGGCATAAATTGCAATGATTTATTTATTATTTATTTTGTTAGTCAAATAGTTCTCTAGACCGTATTTCGGTCATGACGGCCAATCTCAACAGAGACTAGCCTTCGGCGCGGGAGATATTATAGTGCACAAGTGTGTGCGCAGACACAGGTGCACTCCCTCTTCACTCACTCTCACAGTCCGATGGGACGGCAATCCGACACGACCGGAGAGAGATCAGGCGCAGGACGACGGCGACACGTGCGCACCGAGGCACGGGGGTACCGGCAAATTCCAAACTCCGGGCTGTTACTAAGATAATTTGACGGCACGGTTGGCACAGTGGTTAAGCGATTGACTGCTGCGCTGCGTGTCGCGGGTTCGATTCCTGCACGGAACAAATATTTGTATGAACTACAAGTAGTTGTTCCGGGTCTGGCTGTTTGTGTATGTGAGTTTAAATGTTTGTAAACGCACCCACAATACAGCAGAAATTCCTAGTGTGGGGCAACGTTATTCTTAATGGAAAAACCAGTAACACTGCCCAACTTGGGGTTTGAACGCAGGTCCCCACACTTAGCAGTCGCGCTTGCAACCACGAGATATTAGTCATATAAATTGAAGGGTCTTTTGGCTAAGTAATAACAGCCGCTCGGGCCGATCGAAGGTTAAGCTACGCTTGCCGCGGTTGGTCCGTGGATGGGTGACCATCTTTACATATCAAGACCCCTCGTTGGTCCCGTCTGTCATTCGTAGATCTTTGGCAGTCGTGACGGGTCGTCACAAGTCAGAAAGTCTGACAACCAGTCTTACCAAGGGGTATCGTATTACCCAGTGACTGAGTTGTGGAGGTCAGATAGCCATTCGCTTCATGTAAAATACTGGTACTCAGCTGCATCCGGTTAGACTGGAAGCCGACCCCAACATAGTTGGGAAAAGGCTAGGCAAATGTGGGTGGTTGACCAAAAAGGGACCTCAAGGGAGAATAAATTGATTTCGAGTAAATCGCGCTTGAAGTTTCGTGTATAAACAAGTTGCTCGGCTCACAAAAAAAATCATAAAAAAAAACTACGGCACCTAAAAATATTCTGGTTAGACCAAAACAAAGCTAAAAGACCACAGATTCGAACTTTAAAAAAAAAAACGGTTTCCAATCCCTCCAGGTCCCTTTTTGGTCAACCACTCACAAATGATGATGTACCCGCAGTAAAAAACATAGAGAAACAACATAAAACTTTGGAATACCTACAATGGTACTGTTTATTCCTTGCGCGTTCGTGAAATGCGAGCCTTCGCATTATAAGAGTGGGATTTTGATAATTATTGATACTAATATCCTCTAATTTTCAGATCCAATGAAGAAGGGAATGAAAAAGGCGTTTTAAAGCAAAAAGTGTATTTCTTGAGGCCTACGCTCCCATACAGGTACCTATAGACGAGACATTTATGATGTTAATTCTAATCTTTTAGATGTAAAAGTAACTTTAGTTTGTCTTACCTTTCACATCATCATCACCACCATGACCAGGGAGCCTAAAAGGGCATAACATAATGGACAGTTAACCGTTAAGTCCCCCGGTAAGTTAAGGACGCGTTTACGAAATGACGCGCTTCAATTTTAGGTATTGAGTCTTACTACTACACGTGCACGGCTCACACACACAGCGACATGCGCGAAGCGGTGAAATTATGAGTAAACTGACACGACTTGATACTTGAGCCTAATTTTATTTTATTTTTGCCATGTATTTTTTTTAAGTTTACGGTGATTTGTCTTCAAACAGTTTGTAGGTAATGTGAAGTGTTCATATAAGTAGAATGCTATTTACTTAATTTCACTGGACAGTGATTAATCAAGTACAAGTTGCCAAAGTACCTATGTATTAACAATTTGCGGACGAGCTTATTGAAAACAAATATAAAACAAGCTTGTTTTATTCGGTTTATTTCGTATTTTATATAATAAATTTGCTATGGTATCAAATGCAAGTAGGTTCTCGAAAACTAGAAAGAAAATACGTCTATTTGGCACACACCCTACAAGGCAAACAGTACAAATGCTACAATATTCATCACGCTAATATTATAAAGGCGAAAGTTTGTGAGTGTGTGTGTATGTTTATATGTTTGTTCTTCACGCTCAAACGGCTTCACCAATTTTGATAAAATTTTGTATAGAGGTAGCTGACACATATAGGCTACTTTTTATCCGATATTCCCACGGGATCGAAACTTATGCGGGTGAAACCGCGGGGCACAGCTAGTTGCTTCATAAATATTTAAAAAATTCGTAAAACAAAAACAACGCAATGGATATTGTTCAACTGTCAAATCGGAATGGATTGCCATTCCAAGTGTGTTACGCAATTAGGATAAGGCCGCGCTCACTTTGGATGCGAATTACATCGTACGTAAACGTATGAACACTGTTCGTACGAATTGAGTGCGCACACTGAATACGTTTTTCTCCGTCAAATAGACAGAGTACCGGTGTTAGCGCATACGTGAAGTCATCTTTGCTGCGATGAATAATCTTTTTTTTTTGGATAATCATCTTCTAAACCGTAGATTGCGACGCCGTCGTCGTTATCGTAGAACCGAATGGGTGCGCGAAATATTTAAAAAAACATCATCACATTATGGAAGATTTGTATAATGACCCCAGACTGTTTTATGGTTATACACGCATGGGGAGAGATACTTTTGAGTACATTCTTAATGCAATACGACCTAACCTGACTAAATACAGCAACTTTCGCGACACAATATCACCTGCACGCGTAGCATGAGCACCGGTTTGTCGACAGAAGAGTAGACAAAGATGACGTTCCGTGTAGACAGTACGACGGCAGCAAAGTAGAAAGAGTCAACTGCACTTTTTACGAAATTCACTGTTTTACTTAATTTGACTCAGAATTCTTTGTTTTGTCATACATTTTTTTTTGTTTTTGATTCTTAATTTTTACTGATATTAAGTCACATTATAAGGAGGGGTCCGTGGCCAAATAATAACAGCCGCACAAGTTGATTGATCAGGTTAAGCTACGCTTGCCGCGGTTGGTCCGTGGACGGGTGACCATCTTTACATACCGAGACCCCTCCGTGCTTCGGAAAGCACGTTAAGCCATTGGTCCCGGCTGTCCTTCGTAGATCTTTGACAGTGCAATTTTGGGAGTTTCTTTTTGTGTGGGATTTTGTAGATAACCTTATATACTTTGTGGCCGTCGAGTAGAAAGTTTTCTACTGTCATTAGCGATTACAAAATCCCTTAGACAACTGACAGTTGTCAGTGTGATTTTGACATTTGGGATAGAAAACTTTCTTCTGAAATAGTCTACTTGAAAAAGGACCTAGACAAAGATCGTTAGAAACTAAAGACAAAATTACAGATAGTAGAAAGATTTCTAGGCGGTATGTCAAAAATGAAGAAAAGAAATGTCACTTTGTATAGAAAGCAATGTGTCTTCTCTTCGTAGAGATAGAAGTGTTCATGCTACGCGTGCTGAAGAACGATTAATGTCGTGCATTGCATAAAGGCATATTAGCTGTGGCTACCTCGATAAATCACCATAAGCCTGTCAATACAATACATTTTTGGCCGTGCAAAGTGACGGATATTGAGATCGCCGATAGTGAGATAAAAATGAAAATCCAAGATGGCGGTTGTAGTTTTTTTTAATTTTTCATCATGGGTGTCGTTTTTATGGTTTTCAAGGGTGCTAAAACCGATAGTGATGTCCAAATGAAAATCCAAGATGGCGGCTTTAATTTTTTTATCATGGGTGGTCGTTTTTATGGTTTTCAAGGGCGCTAAAGCCGATAGTGAGGTCAAAATGAAAATCCAAGATGGCGGCTGTATTTTTTTTTTATATTTTTCATCATGGGTGTCGTTTTCATGGTTTTCGAGGGTGCTGGAGCCAATAATTAGGTCAAAATGAAAATCTAAGATGGCGGCTGTAATTTATTTTTATCATGGGTGTCGTTTTTATGGTTTTCAAGGGCGCTAAAGCAGATAGTGAGGTCAAAATGAAAATCCAAGATGGCGGCTGTAATTTTTTTTATATTTTTTATCATAGGTGTCGTTTTCATAGTTTTCGAGGGTGCTGGAGCCGAAAACAAAGTCAAAATGAAAATCCAAGATGGCGGCTGTAATCTTTTTTTTTAGATACTTTTGTTTTATGTTTCCGATTAGTGACCGCATCTGCCTAGACTAGACCCGGCCTAGTGCCTGCCTACCTATTCTTAAGGTCTCAACAAAACTAACAAAAGAAGCCCAAATTGGCACACCTAGCTCAGCTCGGCTATTAGTTCCAGTAGCAGTCTTCGAAGTACACCTACAGGTCACTCCATCAAGTCCGGAGGTAAGGTCTCAACATAACTAAAAAAACGAGCCCATACTCGGCACACCTAGCTCAGCTCGGCTATTAGTTCCAGTAGCAGTCTTCGAAGTACACCTGCAGGTCACTCCATCAAGTCCGGAGGTAAGGTCTCAACATAACTAAAAAAACGAGCCCATACTCGGCACACCTAGCTCAGCTCGGCTATTAGTTCCAGTAGCAGTCTTCGAAGTACACCTGCAGGTCACTCCATCAAGTCCTGAGGTAAGGTCTCAACATAACTAAGAAAACGAGCCCATACTCGGCACACCAAGATCAGCTCGGCTGTTAGTTCCAGTAGGAGTCTTCGAAGTACACCTGCAGGTCACTCCATCAAGTCCGGAGGTAAGGTCTCAACATAACTAAGAAAACGAGCCCATACTCGGCACACCTGACTCAGCTCGAATTATTCCGTTCTGATCCGCTGAACCCCCTCTCCAACCCCCCCGCCTCGATCCCCTCCTAGATCGTCTTCTGTTTTAATCTCTGTCTTATCCACTAAAAACTTTCTCATACCGGTTTGAACCGCTTTTTCTTTTGTTTTTGATCCTGAAGGATCGTCAGCAACAAAAATAAGTACAGGGTTTATTGAAATACATAAGTTCGTAATTTCTTATTATAACGGATACGTGTATGTTAGTATTGAGGAACAACGACTCCACATTTTCGTCTTTGTCAAGTCACTGCACCCGGTTTGAACCTTTTTAATAATTTTACAGATGGCAGATGTGAAAAATGTTACAATTTTTCATGATGTGTGTCAATTTCGTGGTTTTCGAGGGTGCTGAAACCGGGTGAAATCAAAATGAAAATCCAAAATGAAAATCCAAGATTTTTCACATCCGCCATCTTGGATTTTTATTTTGGCCCCACCGTCGGTTTCAGCACCCTCGAAAACCACGAAATTGACACCCATCATGAAAAATTGTAACATTTTTTACATCCGCCATCTTGGATTCTCATTTTGACCTCACCATCGGTTTCAGCACCCTCGAAAACCACGAAATTGACACCTATCATGAAATATTGTAACATTGTCTTCGAAGTACACCTGCTGTGCAGGTCACTCCAGCAAGTCCGGAACGAAATATGAATTTATAAACCCTACTTACTTCTAGAAAAATTATAAGACTGTGAATCAAATCTTTCCTTGGGTAATAGGTACATACAGAATGCGTGAAGTATCAAGTTTTGTGTGTCAAATATTTTGTATCCGTACAGCGATCTTCTTTTAGCACAAGCTGCTGCTTACAACCGACACAGAGTCCACTCACAACGGCGGCCGAGCGCAGACTAATATTTCATTACAAATTTTTGTGCAATAAACCGAGACAGTGACCAGTAAAATAACCCTTATTTCAATCCAATAAGATTCACGTATTACAGCTAAATATGTGAAAAAATAGACTCCGATTTTTATTTTTTTCTGAGCTTATTTTTAACATTTTGATAGTTCTTTTGGCTACCTTTTTGAGTTGAACATGTCTGCTTACATAAAATATTTTAAAATAAATATGTTTATGTTATTAAATAGAAGAAAAATGATCCCAAAGACAGCACGATATCGTCGATTTTGTGTGAAGAGGCAACGGAAATTATTTTTTACTATATTATAAACCAACATTTTCGAATAAAAAATGGCTACCATTTGGAGATGAAAGAGTAATCTATCTGTGGTAATTATTAGTTACATTTGGTTTCGTCTTATTTTGCCGCAAAATGCACCGAAAAACGGCTTATTTTTGTCAGATTCGTAAAGGCGTCCTTAAGTCACCGTCCGATCAGGACCAGGCCCGTGCCGGACGGCGCGTACGTGTTCCACGTGCGCCTCAAAGAGATGTCAGCATCGAGGAGGGGCCCCTTAGGGCCGAAGCCTGCCGGGTCAGCGGGATTGTCCGAAAGGGTTACCGCTGGCCCGGAACATAAAGGGCTGAGGAAGGAACACGGGTGGGTTTTAGTCAGTAAGAGTCTGACACTCCCTTCCGCTCCACCCAGAGCGGGAGGAGTCATTTGATGATTTACCATCCAAAAAAAAAAATCGTTATGTTAATCGTAGGAAATCTCATTGGTAAAGCATTTTTCAGTTATTTTTTTTGTCTGTGCTAAAATACCAATCAATCCGATCCAAATCCAATCCCAATCTCTTTAATTATACCTACGTAGTGCAGCGAAAAAAAGGAAAACACGGACTGTCTTCGCCATATTACGATTCATAATGTTATCCTTTTATGATTCTCCAAAGTGGCCTTTTAAGGCTCCCTGGGCTAGGGCATAGGACACTTATACTTTTTATCCCGGTAGTACGTTCCCGTAGGATAATTTCCGACCTTCATGCAGGCGAAGTCACAGGCAAAGGCTAGTTATAGTATAAAATTACAACAAAAATCCTGTATTATTGATGCCGTAGATTAAAAGGAAGTCATCAGATAGTCATTCCAAATTTCAGAGTTACCCTTGTTGCAAAGGTAGATGTCGCTACCAGCCCTTCTAGTTACATACAAATATACATAGATGGCGTTATAGGTCTCGTAGGGTGCATCAATGTACGGGATTATCATTGAATCTACCCACATAATTATGTGAACTGTGTGCATTGGCGTCGGTGGCAGGTAGAGGACAGGGTAGATGGCGCATAGTTTGCGACACAGCTCCACATCCTCCTGCTGTTCCGTCGAAGTATTCCCATCACTTTACGAGGATGGAATCACTTGAATTCGGACTTTCAAGAAATGGAGAGTTTTCTTTTGTGAGGGTTCAGGGACTTCCAAGTGGACCACGAAATCTTACATCCTGAAGATACTCATTTGGTGGTAGAGATAGTAAGTGGTTGGGGGAAGAGTATCCTTCCACAGTACAACGGGCGTCGTCGCTCGTGTTTCCTGGTATGGAAGCTGGCGATTTTAAGAAACTGTGCCTAATCTAAACCAATTTTCAGGTTATTCGGCACATTAGTCGGCAGCGAAAGAGTATCAACAGACCAGACCGTAGAAATACTACTTCGGGACCTGAGCTGCAGCTCGCCAAACAACTCCCATGCCTTTATCCCTGAACCCTTGCAGACCATGTTCAGGTCGCAGAAGGAACTACAAAAGGACATGCTGGGACACTGCCTACTATTAAGTTTGACCTTCATGGATTTGTGTATTTATAAGAATCAGGAGCGTATAGCAAAGTTGAGCAGACGTGGTGAGTAGTACATTTTGTATTAGTTGTTTTATGAAATATATTGTTGAATATATTTTTTGGGGCATTTTTATTTGGAATTGGAGACTCTTCCCTCCACTATTAGGGGCACTACCAAACAACTGCTGGAAAGGGCTTTGCTTGGAGTTTCCCTGCGTGATCGAATCCGGAATGAGGAGATCTGAAGGAGAACAGAGGTAACCGATACAGCCCGAAGAATTGCCAAACTTAAGTGGCAGTGGGCAGGGCACATTGCACGCAGAACAAATGGCCGATGGGGCCGAAAGGTTCTTGAGTGGCGACCGTGTACCGGAAGACGTAGCGTTGGAAGGCCTTCCACAAGGTGGTCCAACGACCTTGTGAAGAGAAGCACAGAACCGGTCGAAGTGGAGGTGCTTGGGGAGGCCTATGTCCAGCAGTGGACGTCTTTCGGCTGAAATTATGAATGATGATGAGGTGGTTTTGTAGGAGACCTATCTATCTAGTCAAGGAGCATCGTCACGTTTGACGTTTCAGTCTCACTAGCTAGCTGCAAGGTTTGTAACTCTTTTATGTAGTTCAGGAGCTCTTACCATGTCTGATGTTCCTTTGTAGGATCAGCAGGATACTTGCTTAACAAACTATCAGTAGCAATGGCTTTCATTTTGACAGTTCAACAACATTCATTGCGTAATTTACGTTGTTGAGTAGACAAATTTTTCAAACGTATGAAGCAATGTATTAGCAATATTCTTCAAAATGATTCAAAATGTGATTGAAAGGGTGTTACGCAATTAGGGTGCAGTTTAGAGTCAAAAGTATTTAAATAATATGAAAACAAATAAAACTGCAACGTATTGCTTCAGTTGGACTAAAAAGTGTTTATTTGATAAAATACAACGAGCTTACTTTTTACAACATTTTACTTCTATTAATGACAAAAAAAAAACAAACAAAACCCTTAATACAATAATAATATACATAAATACGATGGTATCAACTTCAAACGTATCATAAGTAACTAACATAAATGCAATTCTAGGCAAGATCATTACAATTCAAGTAAAATACAATCTAAAAAAGAAAATAATGTACTTAACTAAAAATAATTAAAATATCTTTAAAGTTATATCAAGAAAAATCTAATGTAAAAATTCTCTATAGATCACACAATTACACTTTTGATCTAACCAAAGTTGAATTTTGTATTTAATACTGATATTATTCATTTTGGAAGAACTAGAAAATATATTTACAATTTTTATAATATTAAAAATTTTTGACAAATGCCAACGTTTCAATTTTTCGCCTGGATCTCTGTGACCATATCGCAACCAACTGTTTTCTCCGAACAAAAAATTGTAGATAATAATGCTATGTAAAATAACTGAAGTTTGTTGTCAACTGTTGTGTGTAAAAAGTTCGATCTTGTATTCTGGGATTGTCTAAAATGAATTTCATATAGTCTACTATCGGCATCTCTGTAGGTATGTAAGAAAATATACTCTATTGTAACATATGGACCGAGACTGCCGTTTACTGATTAAGTTAGGCCATCTATTGAATTACATTATATTTATGTCACTGATGCAATATAAACAATCTCCTTTCTATTGCTATATAAAGATATGGCAACATAAAAATATAGTTTTCTAACTATGGCTAATGAAGATGTGTAATCCACGTAAATAATATGTTTGAATCACGAAAACAACATTAGTTGGTTAATCAGTAAGGGAGCAGTCTCCGGTGATAACTCTGTAGAAACCTAACAACAGTGTAAAATTACCAGTCTATTGTATATTACAATAAATATGTACAATTAATGATATAACAGCACCCATTAATGAAACGAAGTTATGCCTCAAGGTACGCCGCCTACAACGCTTCATAAATAAAATATGTATAATATCACCGCTTTATTGTATATGTCTATTGTATTGTATATAATTGTATATTCTGTATATGTATTGTACTATTATTTAAAACTGTTATTGTATGGCTTAAAATAAGTATTGTAGCAAAAATAAGCTGAATAGGCGACGTAGCTTCATCATTATTATACACGAAAACTTTGCATTCAATAAAATCTGTAAAAAACTCAATCCAGACTACAAGATCATTAATCTAAATATGTCCATATTTTATTAAAAAATTCAACAACACTTATTTTACTGTGGAACTGTTTCAACAAGTCTCTCTATTGTGATAAAAAATTATTACTTTGTATCCTTATTATTTCCGACAGCGGTTGGCGAGTGGCAGTGGGTACAATGACACGAGTATACTAACTTTATGAAATTATTATAGGCCATTTTTATGTTGGCTACCAATTATTTTATAAACACTAACAACTATTTTTAAAATAAGTCATTTATAAAATAAATTATACAATAATATCGCCAAAAAATCAAGTGTATTGCACTGGTGCTGCACTAACTGCAGATATACGCTTTTATGTTTTAAACTATACAATTTATGCAAATAACACCTAAGCTCGGGTTCACACATAAGAACTGCGAACAATGTTTCCTGGACCACTCGCGACGAGTGGCTGTATCCTGATGTGTGAAGCCAAATTTACAAAAAAAATATAAAAAAATTGTGACACATGACAAACGCCGTATTATGTAGTGTACTACGTTGAAAATGGAAGACGTTGAAATAATTCGTAGCCAACTTCTCTATGAAACTAAATCTGTTACACTAAGCTCATCATAACATGCATTGACAAAACACTCACCGATACTAATTATGTACCGTTGTTAAATATTGTTTAATTTGCGACCAAACCATAATAAGTATCCTATGTGTATACTACTCAAATGTACGGGAACTTGGCTTTGTTTTACATAAAGTAAATGGTAATGTAGAGTACATAATAACTTACAATATATTGCTTCATGCAAGTTTAAAATTACTAAGCATGTGGATATGTAAAATCGTTAATAATTAAGAAACTGAACTGGTAGGTCGACTTAAACATTCGCCAATTTATATCCTATATGTGAGACATTACAATTTCACCATGAGATCACAATTAAATGCATTATTAAACGAAGGAATTAGTGAAAACTGTTAAGTTTCGGATCTAGTTAGACTAAACTAATAATATTCTTACAAGCCCAGCAATGTCTCAGTTTCACTTACACCGCTCTGACATTGTATTTAATACAATTGACATTATGTTGATAATCATTATGTTATATGCAAAGTATACTTTTACAATGCAATCTTATTCTCTCCTTTTAATATTTTTAACAACTTAAAAATATACAAAATTAAGTAGGCATATTGATATTGCGTTAAATACGAAGAAGAATTTCTTGCTTAGGTATGGGTAAAATTGCATTACTTTGCTATTGAAGTTTATAATATACTCCAAGACGCTATGTGAATATAAACGTGTGCTGGAATTTAATTCCATTGAAGGAAAGTTTGTTAGACAAGAATTGGCAAAATGATTACAGATTCTATCTCCTATCCTACGGGTAGTCGGAAAAAATGTCATTGTAGGTATTTATAAATAAATATTACGTATTAATAAATGTTAGGAACATGCTTGAAACCTAATTAATGTTATTAAATGAATCCTCGGGGAACATAATCCAAGAGTTACGTACATACTGTATGGATATCCGATCAGAATTGGACGGCTCGTTTATATACGGCATTATACTGTTTATTATGATTTTAATATTGAAAACTACAAGATTTGCCAATTTAAATTTCAAATATAAGACCCGGATCAACCGCAGTTTTTCAGCACTTAAAAATAGTTTCATAAGAAAGCAAAACCGTGCTCTCAAAAAAATATTTTACAAAAATCATTTCGTACACAATAAAAACTAATAAGATTAACTTTATAGGTATACATACACGTTTAATTGAGCAAAACTTAACAAAACAGTGAGCATTTCAACAGAACAGCCTGGGACGTGATTACTATCGCGGAATTTGCATTGACTAAACTCATATGTAGGTCTGTGTTCGACTGAAACCGATGGTACATTACGTGGTTGGCTCACACTTCGTCTGCAACAGTCCGGTTTCAATAAAAACCAAAGCAGAAGTTTTATGTTGCAACACTGCCTCAAAAATTCCCAATGATATGTATTTACAATAACCACACTGAATGTAAGTATAAGTGACAAAAAAAATCTTGAGAAAACAACGTGCATTAGAAGACAGATATACTTAATAAAGTTGTGCAAAATGGATAGCAGTTTTATTCGAATCAATTTTCCACAACTCCCGCGTTACAAGTATCTTGACTTAGGTACTTAGCACGTTGCAAATACGACACTAACTTTAAGACTATTTCACATTTACCTTTTTTAATAATATTGTATGTAATAAATGTATAAAATATCTGTAATCTCTGTATACTTAATCACTTCTTGTTTTATATTTAAAAATTAAATCCATTTGTATCGGTATAAAAATCTAATAAGTATAAATCTGAGGTTATTTCTCGGCTATGGCACTGTTGTCTGTTTGTATTCAAACTTTGTACTAGGGTGCGTCGCGCCACTCCCGCCCAATATGGAAGAAATATATCGTTTATTGTATAAAAATACTTATCAACTATTATTGTATAAGGCTGCTTGTGTTGTGTTTATAAACTATAGAACTGAATCCTATGCTATTGTGGTGTGGAGGCGGGGGCGGCGCGCGCGGCCCTCAAGGAGGATCACACGTGTGAACAATGTGGAAAACTGTAGTCACGGAAGATAAATGTTTCTAATTTTCTTCGATAACGATGTTTTTTTCAATTGTAAACCTCCGAAAGTTTGATAGGAAAATCAAAATGGAAAATAAAATGCTAGTGGTGGCGCGCCAGTTGTGAACGCAGCTTTAGAAGCGCACGCGCCTCGGACTGAGAAGTATTTAATCGATGGTTACAATCTAAAGCTACCATGTGCGTGTTACTCGATTTGGAATCGATAAGTTTCGTATACAATATTATTTGGTTCGTTACTACAATTTCGCAAAAATCGTTCGTAAAGATTGATCGAGCGGCGCATGAGTCGGCGTTCACAACTAGCAGACCGATTAATTTTCATAATTGCCCAATGCGATAAATTCGTCGTAAAATCAACACACAATAAACCCACTAAATAATAATATTGCATCGATCACTTCGTAGTGACAAATAATAAAATGGTATATGATAAGTGACTCCCACAAATCCACCTTACTATTACACCTATTAGTTAATTAACAGTTTATATTATGCGGTAGGAAAACGAAACCATCACAATAATATAGTAAAATAAGCTATATAAGTTGTCTATACATACAAACAGAGATATTAAAACGTTAAAAAGTTTGCTGGACTATCCTGGCATGCTCAGTGTTCACATAGTTTATAGTCTGGGAGACTCGCGGGCTGGCGGTTTTTTCATGCAATTCGATTCAGCAGATATATTAAATATATCTGTCTCTTGAAGTCTTCAGACTGTATGAATCAATTTATAAATCCACGTATACAGTTTGTTTGAGCTTATTTCTATTAATTTCTAATCGCAAATAATGTGGACGCGATAATGCTTGAGACTCATACACATCACCAGAATACTCCAACAATGTCACAAATTCATATAATATTTTTATTCTTCCTAAATTCTAAGTTATTTCGCGATGAATGATCGAATTGCTTGGTAATTCGAAAATCGATAGTCTAAGCTAAATTAGAAATAAGATTTACTCTGGCGTACCCTCCGTCCCGTCCTGTCCCTTGGATCAAACTACAACAAAGCACTTTGCGTCATCACACACCTTACCTAATTGGTAAATTTTACTAATCTCACTCATCGTAATAATGTTAATGTTATCAAATCAGTCAAGCAAAGGAAGGCGAGGGGCCAGCCACGACTAGCCGGCCACCGAAACAATCAAACATTTTAGATAATTAAAATTTAGGAACATAAATGAATTCGATATCGATTCGACTTACATAAAACTCAATTTTCTGTACAACGTAAAGGAAATCTTTCAAACATTCACTCGAGCCCTCATCGGGTACTCGGTCACGTCTCGACACACGAAGTTTAACGCTAAAATGAGCGAAATAGACACCTAACCTACCTAGCTATCACAGTCCTCTCTCAGTCTGACCCTTTCCTCTTAAATGCATCTCATTTTGTCACATCGTTGAAAAAACTGGTAACAACCTAAACTAGGCCAACTATAATACAAGCTGGTAGACAAAATTTAAAAATCACTACACTATTTGGCACCTATAGTGTTACGAAGACATCTCAGTAATCTCACATTGTTAATGAAGAGTAAATGCATTCATTAATGTAACAGAACTCGTGTAAGTACACACTAACAAAGTATAATGTTGATGGCAAAAGGTAACCTACGTTTTTGGTTTGCATTCATGATTGTGTTTTCACCGACGATGTTCGTTTATCTCCCTTAAAGAACTCGCGTCCGAACTCTGTTTACAGCTAACTCATAAATTCTTATCATTCTTTATCGTTACTTTTTAACATATTTTGAGCATCACGGATTCCCGTATAAAACCCCATTTATTTGCCAGATTTTATCTCTTAATACTCGTAAATAAAATTAACTTAATACGTCTACAAAATATGTATGTATATTTATTACAATTAGGCACAACGTCGCGCCGGAAACATTCATCGCGAAATATTGTTATGTGGTAAAAGATCAATTCTTAATTTTTAGATTTCAACGAAGTGTTTTAAATCCTAATCTCCGGGCTAGATCCGCTCGGAGCGTCTGCGAAAATTTCAGCAGAATCGAGAATCACCGAGAAAACTAACTCTTACGTGGTAACTTAACGATTACGGGGCAAAAACGCTAACTGTACTCGCTTCTTCGACGGTAACACTACACGTGATGAACTTGAAAATTGTACATCGCGACAGACCTCCCGATGGAGTATAAACAGGACGTTATTTACAGATCGAAGCTCGTTTTACAGCGATCCGGTGAACATACATCGAGTACTGGTGCCGAAGGGCAGGTCGCGCATCGTATACTTGTCGCGCCGCTCAGTTATAGAGGCGCTCGGCGGCGTAGAGGTCGTGGTGCGCGTGCGCGTGCGTGGGCGCCGCGTGCCACCGCGGCGGCGGCGCGGGTCACTGCGCCGGCAGGCAGGAGCCCGGCGCGCCCGGGCCCACCACCGGCTTGAACTCGGGGCCCGGGAACTGCTGGAAGGGCGGCGCGTAGCACTGCGGGAAGTACAGCTCGGGCTTCACCACGGCTGCGGCGGGAGGCAGCGGGCGCGGCGTCTTGGACGCGTCGGCGCGCCGCGCCTTGGCGGCGTGCGGGTTCATGTGGTTGTCGATGTGCTTCTTCACCTCCGGCTCCGTGGCGAACCGCCGCCGGCAGTTGGGCATGGGGCAGCAGAAGGGCCGGTCGCCCTGGTGCGTCCGCGTGTGCTGGTCGAGGATCGCCTTCTGCCTGAAATCCTTGCCGCACTGGGTGCACTTGTACGGCTTCTCGCCGGTGTGGATGCGCAAGTGCTGGTTGAGGATGGTCCGTTGACGGAAGAAGCGCGGACAGTACACGCAGCCGTACGGTTTCTCATTGGTGTGGATGCGCAGATGCTGCGTCAGATGCGATTGCTGCCGGAAGCGCTTGCCGCACTCGGGACAGGGGTATGGACGTGACTCTATGTGAATGCACCCGTGTTGTAGCAGCGTTGACTTCTGTTTGAACTCCTTTTGGCAAATCGGGCAGCGCACGTACAGAGGCATCGCCCGCCCTCCGAGTACGTCTGGTAGCTTACCGCCTTTTAAATATTGCAGAGAAAGCCCTGAGGTGAAGACTGAGTGATTGAGACCTTTCGTATCTTTGAAGTAAGCAGGGTATTGCGCCGTGTCGCCTGGTGAGAAGCAGGAGCCGCGTGGGTCACCGTTCTGTCCGTCAGCGTCGCCGAACGTCGACTGGATCTCTTCTTTGTTCTCATCGGCTGGGAACGGTACATCCTGGGGCCACAGCGTCGGCGTCGTCCCATTCTTGAAGATGAGATGCGGTGAAACATCTGTAAAATCGAACAGAATGGTCAGTCACAAGTGGAGCACGTTAAAGCGAGGGTTACCGACGAGTGGGTTAATCAAACTGGGAACGGTTACGGGAGCGTCCGGCGGTCGGTTCCGCGTCTCGCGGGCGCCCTGCGATCTACGGGCGACGAGGGAACCGAGAATTTGTTTGATAGGAAGGCCAATGGATGCGAGACCGAATCGACGGTGCGGGGGGCGGCGGGGAGCGCGGGCGCCGGCGGCAGTGACCGGCGCGGTCAGTGCGGGCGGCGCGCGCGGGGGCCGGGGGGTATATATGTGTGAATAGCGCTCGCCTTGGTGTGTGCGGACGTGCTGGTTCAGGATGGCCTTCTGGCGGAAATGTTTGCCGCACTCGCCGCACGTATATGGCTTCTCACCGGAATGGATGCGCAGGTGCTGGTTGAGGATGGCGCGCTGCCGGAACGAGCGCGGGCAGTACACGCACGCGTACGGCTTCTCGTTCGCGTGGATGCGCAGGTGCTGGGTCAGGTGCGACTGCTGCCGGAACCGCTTGCCGCACTCCGGACATCCGTAAGGCCGTGAGTCCGTGTGGATCCGCTCGTGCTGCAGTAGCGTCGACTTCTGCTTGAAGTCTTTGCCACACGTCAGGCACTTGAACAAGCGTAGCTCTGAGTTCGGGTTGTGCTTCCGCGGCTTCGGCGGCTCAGGCTGCACTATGTCTGGCAAGTGGCGCAGGTC
Source organism: Mesoligia furuncula (assembly GCA_916614155.1). Classification (NCBI taxonomy): domain Eukaryota; kingdom Metazoa; phylum Arthropoda; class Insecta; order Lepidoptera; family Noctuidae; genus Mesoligia; species Mesoligia furuncula. The sequence continues at coordinate 24,210,646 of OU744808.1, forward strand.
CGGCGCCGAGTACTGATCCAGTGGGCCTTCAAGGGAAAGCACACCACCGTTTTGTTTCAGGTAGTGTAACGGGAAGCCGCCGGAGCCGAGCATGTGGCTCGCTGGTCGCGCCTCCTTAAAGTACGGGGTGTACTGCTGCTGCAGGTCCGGCTGTGGGACGAAGCACGGCGTGCGGTCGAGGTGGTCCTGCGAAGGAGGCTGTGGTTGAGCTTGGCTCTGGAGCTGTTGCTCCACTTGCATGTGTTCGGGAGAAGTTTGTTGTTGTTGCTGTTGCTGCTGTTGTTGTTGCGCTTGTTGCTGTGCCTGTTGTTGAGCTAGTTGCTGGGCGGCGTCCTCTGCGGCCCCGGTGGGGTCTGGGGGAGGCGGCGCGGGTGGGTAGGGTGAGGGCGCGGGTGATGCGAGCTGCGGCTCGGGTTGCGGTGAGGGCCCGCCGGGGCTCTGGTGCTGCATGGGCTGGTAGCCGCCGTCCAGCACTCCGCCGCCCCATTGCGTGCCCGGGGGGGCTCGCTCCACGCCATCTTTGTAGAGGACGTAAGGTGTTGTCGTGTCTGAAAACAAACAAAATCAATTTTACCATTGCTAGCGAATGATTCACATATTTGTGCATGTCAATTCCTAACCAAATATGCCAAAATTCTTGGCTAATCGTAGGAATAACGGAGCAAGTTGGTATCGTGTGATAAATGGTGAGCATATCACCACAAAGGGCTGGCGGTGGCGTGCGACTGGTGCACAGCAGAGCGCCCGACATCGCGTGTCGCGCGCGATTCATAACACTCGCTGCGCCAAACGAATGGGAATTTAATAAAATGTCACGAAGTGCGCGAGACGTTTCGGTAGTTTCAGCCAGAGAACATTTTGTGATAGACCCCGTGAAATGAGAAAGTCAGTGAAACTTGATCATAGTGCAGTGCATTACGTTTGTTCTTTATTTAATAAATAATCCCAAAAAACTAGGCACTTACTAAAACCTTTTTTTTGTTTCTAGTTATGTTTTTTTTTTGTGAAATAAACCGCAGGTAGTGGTAATAAACTTAACAGTGATTACCTAACTAACAAATAAATAAAAATCCATGAACCACCTACATAGTACTTTTATTAGTCCGTTGATTTTATAATACGGATTTAATAGTTGAGTGAAATCATCTAAGATAATAATAAAAGGAACTCATAAAATGAACACGTTTCTAATGATTCACTTTCTCGACGTATTGAGTCTGTGGCGTCACAAAAACGCGGGAAAATGCGACCATTTTCTTTTCCCGCTCAAAGGGAAATGCAAATGGCGGGTGGATTGAATTTTATCTGCAGGGTAATATAAAATAAAATGTAGATTTAGTTGAATAGACTTATGATAGTCAAACTGTTTGCTTGTAATGTGATTATTGCAGGATTGGTCACTAAATGTAATCATTTTAGTGGCCTATTACAAACTGGGACAGTTTGGTAGTGGTGGTTTTCGGGTGATGTGATTCGGAATTCTAGTCCTTGAACTCAGAAATATGGGTACTAGACAGGACTATTTCTGTGTGTCAACTTACACCTGAATCGTTAGAAGGTCAAATCACATAAAGAAATGTGTTATAAACTTTCGTTTTAAGTTGAACACCGTCACAGATGACCAAAACACGTGTCTATAGTAGTTGGAGAGTAATGGGAACTCACTTCTGCGGTTACGTTTGACGTTTTTGACAGCCACCGTCAATGTATCAGGTTTCTGATGCTACATACATACGTACGTCCATGTACTGTCAAATAACAATGTGCTTTGAGAGATTGTTTTTTTAAATGTTTTTTTATTTTTATTTTCATAAAGAAATAGTTTTGTAGTTTTATTATGTTTTTTTACAAGCAAAAGCATAATACTAGTTCGATTGACAGTCTACGGCGTAGGGCGTAGCACGTAGGCCCTACGACCTACGGAAGTTTCTATTTGCTACGAGCCTACGAAATTATCGACACTATGAGAATGAACTTCATAATAACATTATTATTTTCTTTCTTACTTAAATTAATTTAGTGTTACGTTAATTTTGTCGATAAATTAAAGCGTGCTTTGGCCTCCTGTAATTGAAGGAATGCTTTGGACTAAAACTTAATATCTCTATAAATTATGTTTTTTTTTATGAGAATCTATTGATGGAGGTTCTCAATAAATAAATGAATAATATCGTAGACTATAATAAAAAATGTGTCTAAAGTAAAAATAAAAGTAAAAGTCTGACAACCAGTCTTACCATGACGGTTTTACCCAGTAACTGGTATGTGGAGGTCAGATAGGCAGTCGCTCATTGCATGTAAAATACTAGTATTCAGCTGCATCCGGTTAGACTGGAAGCCGACCCCAACATAGTTGGGAAAAGGCTCAGATGATATACGAAACTGTAAGCTTGTAGTTTTCGCTTGTAACTGTTCCTACCTCCATCACAGACCAACGGTTCATGACAGATTGTATCGACTCGGTAGCAACTCAACTTAATCAAACTAATGACTGCCGTTACAAATAACAAGCTCTTAAAACCAGTTAAAAAAGAAAGAGTTGCAATTAGAGTAAAAAATATATCATTTTACTTTCTATAATAATAAATACATAAGTTGAAGAATTCCCTCTAAAAATCAATAAAAAAATAACAACTTGCCTAGCCTTTTCCCAACTAAGTTGAGTTCGGCTTCCAATTTAACCGGATGCAGCTGAATACTAGTAGGTATTTTACCCGAATCGACTGCCTATCTGGGGGCCTAAAGAGGCCACTTTGGAGAATCATAAAAGGATAACGTTATGAATCGTAATATGGCGAAGACAGCCATGTTTTCCTTTTTTTCGCTGCACTACGTAGGTAGGTATAATCAAAGAGATTGGGATTGGATTTGGATCAGATTGATTGGTATTTTAGCACAGATAAAAAAAAATAACTGAAAAATGCTTCACCAATGGGATTTGATACGATTAACTTAACGGTTAACTGTCCATTATGTTATCTTTTTATGATTCTGCCAAAGTGGCCTTTTTAGGCCCCCTGACCTCCACAGCCTAGCTACTGGGTAACACCCCCTTGATAAGACTGGTTCTCAGGCTTTTGGGGTTCTGACTACCCGTAACGACTGTCAAAGATCTACGAGTGACAGCCGAAACCAACGGCCTAAACTGTTTTCCGAGGCACGGCGGGGTCTCGATACGTAATGGATCCACTCATCTACAAACCGACCGCGGTAAGCATAACTTAACCTTCGATCGACCCTTGCGGCTGTTATTATTGAGCCACGAGCCCCTTAAAAAATCAATCATGGCCGTTAAAACCTCATTATCGATTAAGAAGTTAAACACAAACTTTTTTTAAACAAAGCGGTGTCATTCGTCATTGGAATAGACGTATTCAGCCTTGTAAAAAATCGTACACCATCTATCTTGGTCGAGCAGGCATCGTTAATAACGACGACCGACTAAAGTTGATAAAATCATGCTTCTTTATAAACTTATCGATGCCAGAATCCATTTGGCGATAACTTCACCATGCCCCTGGTAGCGAGACGCCCTGACATAATTTTAATGGTTATTGTTTTTCGCGCCTTTTAAGTAAAAGTTTGCAATTGTACCGAAGGAATATTGACTTTTTTTTAATCATCATCTGCCTAGCCTTTTCCCAAAGTGTTTGGGTCGGTTTCCAGTTTAACCGGATGCTGCTGAATATCAGTGTTTTACATAGAACGACTACCTATCTGACCTACACAACCCAGTTACTGACTAAGACTATTTCTTATCTGTTTTTAAATACCTTGGCTAATTAATATGGCCATCTACAAATTCTGATTTAGAAGGTAGAAGATGGAAGGACAAGATAAAGCAAGTTAGACCTTTTGGGGCCGATTTTTCAATCATGAGCAGTTAACTTTTATTTGAGGAAAACAATAGAGATTTGACAGGTTTTGTATAGAAAATAAGTCAAACTGCCATATTTATTTAAAACATAATCTTTGACTCGTGTTTAAATAAATCATTGAATGCGAAAAATACTTTACTGCAAAACTAAACGCATTGTTTTCAGAAATAATAATAATGCAAAAACGTTTCATTTCACTTGGACAACGATTCCTTGTACATGCAGCACAAAGACAAAGATTTATCGCCGAATAACATCTGTTTATAATCGAGCCACAGATAAAATAATACTGTACGGGATGAAACCAAACGATTTCTTCATTTGACAGCTAAAAGTTTTAATGACGCGTAGGTCGGCCGGATGCCTGCACATGTGGGGTGTCATTTTGTATTAAACTTTTTTCTCTTAACCCTTTTTTAAATTATAGCGTTATGACGTATGGACGTTTGGTCTTTCGTATCTTATGGGAATCTTAACCCTTTCAATGTCAAGTTGGATAGTTTGGTTGTTGATTTGAATCTGTAGGCGTGATTAAGAATTGAGGTATTCGATTCGGCCGGAAATGTTTTTAATGTGGAAGGTGTACCTACTTCAAAATCTTGTATGGGTTATGTTGTTTTAATTTATTGATATTTCTTTTGTAAGCTTATCAAACACAAGTAATTTCTAAGTCCATTTTGCTTCTAAAATGTTATTTAATCAGGAATGCTATTGTCAAATCTTTTGTTAACATATCCGAACCGTTTTTGTTACATGATTTTATTTCTGTAAGTAGGTTTGTACAAACACTTTTACACGTCAATCATATTTTAAAAATTATATGAGGTCGGAGTTTCCTATCCGACTGCCCTGAGAAGAAAGGCCGAAACAAACTCAGAGGTCACAGTCTCTTTTAAAGTCCAGACATAATCTTGGTCAGATCATGTGAAGACCGCGTACTTAGATTGGTCGGGGTTACCGAAACCGTGATTTATCTAGGGATCGCATCTTTGTTGATCTTACAATAATTGATCACGCGACTGCAAGGACCACACATCCTAACTGGACAGTAAAGTTCTTTCAAGTCAATAACCAAAACCAACATTCGTCACCCGTTTCTGATGCGTTCTCATATAATTTTATTAGTGACGTTAACGTTAACGCAAGGGTTTTGACCACGTGTTAGCTCTTTCCTTGGAGGACATATGCGGCTATGGGAATCAAATGAAAGGGGTTTACATCCTGTAAGATTATTCTTGTGATTTAATGCGTGTGAGCGTATGGAGACAGTACTTAATTAACGTATCTAATTAATGCTTTTGGAGGAAGTGTGTGTTCCTGTTCCTTTGCATTCTTATAGTCATCGTCCTCCATGTTTATTTTGCGATTTCTGATTAACTTCTGCGTCCTCGCAAGTTTACTGGTCATCCTGCGGGGTAATTGGGTAACACACTAACAGTAAGAATGGCTTTCATTTTGACAGTTCAACAACATTCATTGCATTATTTACGTTGTTGAGCAGACAAATTTTTCGAACATATGAAGCAATGGATTAGCAATGTCCTTGAAAGTGATTCAGCTTGTGAGGTGCTGGTGTATGTATAGTCGACTTCTCTGACTCTTGAAGGGAAATTATGAGGAGTTTGTTCGTTTTTGTTATCTGTCTCTTCAAAATTATCAGTATATGCTTAGCAAAAGAAGTTACATGCATTTAAATGTTATGCTATTTTAACATAGCTGGAGGAGTGAGAGAGTTTATCGTTTCCGTCTGCATTTCCTTTCAGGATAAAAAGCTTTTTTCTAGTAATAAATAATCTTTTCAAAATACCAACTTTATATCTACATCACGTTTATTTTTGTTACTTATTCTTATTTAGTTGTATGTATTTTTTGCAAAGCAACCCTTTTAGATTATTCATCCATCAGTCTCATAGGAGCAGGTTCAAAAAACAATGTCGCTCGGAATATGAGGCAGTAGGCAATGGTTGCAGGAGCGCCGTGCTGCCCGGTGCGCTTGCCGCGAACTGGTTCGGCCAGACCGCCCCTTTCCTGCGCACGCTACCCAGCCAACACAGATTAGCTGAATAAATTTTGCGTAAAAGCAATTCTTTTGACTTTAAGCTGGATAAAGTATTTGTATAACTTCTGTGTAAGCGCTTATACAGATGATATTCAAGCAATTTGGGCACAAAATATCTTGCTTCAATTTGGATAACATTTGATTAATAGCCACATAGCAGTTGAATAAATGTACAACACACTGAATATCTTCTGCATAAATTCTGATTTTTCTTTAGTCCAGAAATTATACATATTTTATGCAGTTGTTAATTTGTGAGTTCAGATATTCAAATGATATTCAAAAAACCGATCTCAGGAGTAGTTTTACAAAGAAATTATGCAAGTAAAAAAAGTATAAATGTATTTTTCATTGTGACGAAATTATTTTGTGTTACTTAGTTCAAAAAATTGTGTCTTCAAAAATTTGGTAAAGTAGGTATTATTGTTTCATACATTTTAAGTAAGTTTAAGGCGAATTATATAAACGCATGGCACTTTACTGTGAATTATCAATATAATTATTGTACATTTTTTGAGCGCCTTAAGATAAAGCTACAATTTAAAAGGTAAACAAATGTGAAATAATATTTAAATTAAATTATCTTTACTTTTTATCAAATTTCAGTCCCAGCAAATAATGAGAATCAAATTTTGTACAACTGCTAATGTTTCCTACTCACTAAACAAAGTGTTTCATAAGATAAATGTTGAGGATTTTTATAAAAAGAGGTTATGTCGAACGTTAGTTAATGGCGGACGGCCAATTTGAATAAAAGTGTCTATTTCAGTGATTATTTTGCTTATTTCTGCATAATAGTTCACATACGACTACATATCCAGAACTTATTTGGTTTAAAGTACAATAATTATACATTTCTCAGAGAAAGGTCTTAAATTACATAATGCAGTATACTCTTATTCATCTTTTTAGGGTTCTTTTTTATAGAAAATAAATCCATGAATATTTGAGGTTGATGGGACCTATACTAATGTAGGTAGGACCCACTATTAGGTATTTAAAGTTATCTACAGTACTACTATGAATGACGCATTGCGTAATATTTAGTTGTTTGACAATTGTTTATATTACCAACTAAAATATACATAATTATAAACACAGCACATTGTAGGTAGTCGCAACCAAAAGTATCGCGCTTCCTTTCCCACCACAACGCTTCAAACGGGCGCTCGGCTAAACTCAGCTTACGATCGGTTTGCGCTCGGCCACGCTCGCTGCGTTGTTGCTCATTCCACATTGTAACTTTTTGAGTACAGAGGTCCCCGTTATCGTAGCTTCCTTGTCGCGCTCGTGTAGTCAATAAGTAAGATACAAACTTAAACATCGAGATTTATTATTTTTGAAGTGTTATAGAAAAATTATATATTTTTTTCAGAAACTTGTTCAAAATCGTTTCGACTAGTAAAAAAGGCCGGGTTGAATTATCAACAGTGCCCGCTTTTTGGGAGAACAATGCAAAGTTATACTGGCCAAAACAAAATGGCGAGTTACTTTGCAAGAACCCTGCAATCCTACCACAGCCGGACTGGAACACCTACGTACATTAAAACGCAATCATTTCAAAACTTTTGAAGAAGCTGAGGAAGAATTATCTCAAATGTTGAATCGAACTGATACGGATTACGAACAACAACAAGATCCACGCGTTAATACATCTTCTCGTATTTCACAAAATAAAGATTGTAATTCGATGGCAAAAAATTTGGTTTTTTTCCGAGTTTTCTTCCAAATCAGTAGAACTTGAATCACTATCAAATTGTACAGTCTGTGATTGAGATGCAAAGTTGTCACACATATAACTCTGGTTATCTGCTCCTAAAGTTGGACCCGGTCTATTTGTTTGAATCACTAATCCTGATGGTGATGCACAATCATCGTGTACAGAACCCTCTTCAACTGTATTGGTCGCACTTGACCCGGGCCTATTTGTATCAGTTGTAAAACCCTTTTCTATTACTGCACAGATACTATTTTTTATCTTTACATAATTTCGTGAACACTTTCTTCTTATTCCTCCCGTTCTCTTTCTTTTTTTCCATGAATCATTTACGCTTTTGTTATTATTTTTCTGAGGAGGCATATTGTTGATGAAGCTTTTATCTGGATATAAACATACGATATCTTCAACTAATCAGTTATTTGCTGCTTAAGATACCCACATTTGTATCTGATATTGTTTTAAGCTGAACATAAAGACAATTGTACGCTTAAAGCGCTATAAGTTATGTAAAACAAGGAGTTTATTTTCAATTATGCAGAAGTCAGCTGTGTAAAGAAGAAAAAATCTAAAATATTCAGCATCTGAATAAATTAGTACTATTTCGTACACTATGCAGCTTAAAGAAAATATTTCGTCTAATATTCAGCGTTTTGCTGTTTTACTGCTTTGCTTGAATATGTTATACAGGACATTGCAAAAACTTCAGCTACTGTGCAGATAATAGCTGTTTCAATTACTTTTATTTGAATATCGCTTGTTTAGCAGATTCTACTCTTGATTACTATTCAGCTTAAAAAAATACCGCGAACTTTATACAGAATTTAGTAAGCTTACAACATTATTTTATTTTAAGAACTCTCTTATTCAAAATAAAGCCATAACATCAGCTGTAATACAAAAGTAATAAAGCTTGACACTGCTTATTGTGGTATATTTTCGCTACTATCTGGCTTATGTGTTGGCTGGGTACGGTGTAACGACAGCAAATACGATTCCGATTTGTGGAGAATTTCTTGCATTTTGATTTCACTTTTTATGTAAAGTAAAAATAATATTATGCGTTTATTAGACAACTACTTCTCACAGTTTTTACGACTGGACAAAGCATCGAGATTTTTGTTATAACTAAGTAAGTTCAATAATAATGGATTACTTACATAAACCTTCAGGAATAAATTTTCTAAATGATGGTGAAAACCGCATCAAAATCCTTTGCGAAGTTTAGGACAACAACGCAGTCACACATACAGACACGGAAAGTGACTTTAATTTATATTATGTATAGACACAGATAGAGAGGGGCCCGTGGCTAAATAATAACAGCCGCACAGGTCGATCGATCAGGTTAAGCTACGCATGCAGCGGTTTGTCTGTGGATGGGTGACCATCTTTACATATCGAGACCCCTCCGTGCCTCAGAAAGCACGTTAAGCCGTTGGTCCGGATTGTCATTCGTAGATCTTTGACAGTCGTTACGGGTAGTCAGAAGCCCGAAAGTCTGATAACCAGTTTTACCCAGTTGTATCGTATTACCCAGCAGCTGGGTTGTGGAGGTCAGATAGGCAGTCGCACCATGTAAAGTACTGGTTTTCAGCTGCATCCGGTTAGACTGGAAGCTGACCCCAACATACTTGGGAAAAGGATAGGCAGATCATGATGATATAGATAGAAAAGATATGCTGATGATATATATGGCTAGAAAGAGAGTGACTGGGATTACAAGTAATAGAGATGTACCTATGGTAAAAGAAGCCTTGCTGTGCCAACCCCAAATAAATTAGGATGAGGGCAGGAGAATTATGCTGTTTGTCAGATGAAAATTGCGGCTAAAACAGTAATTGAATGACAAGATGAATAAAAACTATGATGAGTGAGATCATTATTGGCTTATTATGCTAATCAGCGTAAGACCAGAGTTGAAGGAAATGAGAACTCTGAAAAATATGAAAAAGTGAAGCGTTTGTCAAGCAATGGAATGGGAAACTCAAGAGGAACAAAGAATTTTGTGTATTTCACAGCAGGCACCTTTTACTGAAGATCATCAGAGTATGAATGAATAAAGCAATAATTAATATCTTATTCAAGTTATGTACATAAATCAATTAAAAATAATACGAAATCTCAGAAGTTGCGCCTGCGCACCGTACAGGGTTCACGGATGGTCGGAGCCGTCACCCGCTTGGCAGCAGCGATCCACCGGATTAAATCCCTTACCAACTTTACAATACCATCGAAAACACACTACACTACCCGAATCTTAACTGCAGAAGGTTCAAAATCCTATGAAACTGTGTTTTGAAATTAATTTTGTGTTCGAAGTTGAGAATCGAACGCGTATAAAATATAATCTACATGATTTTTTGTGGTTGGTTTCGTACAGAGATTTTTGGACAATTACGTTTGATTGAACCTTATATTACGGGCGAGATGGTGGATGGTATGCGACTCATTCCCTGACCATGACGCATTTTTAATATACAGAATGGTCAGGGCTTAGAGTTAGATACAATATCTGATACAGTGATACATCAAGTTAATTTTATGATGATGATAGATGTGTTGTTTGAAATCTAATTATGTTTCGTTTCGTACTTCGTAGATGTGGTATGCTTCTGCAAATCATCAAAGGGGTGTTTTTGGGTGCTTATAAACGATGGAAGCTTCCCGAAGAATTTAAATATTGTGCTTTTTAAATTTACAAAAAAATCTCCCGAATGTTTTTTCGACAGATTCGGTCTGTTTAAAAAAAATCATTGTTCAATATTAAAGTTATAACTATAAGTTACTTAAGCTCCAAAAAGTTTACAATCCGTGGCTTTAACTACAAAGAAATCTTATATGTTAAAATATAAACAGTTTCTGTAACTACTGTTTTGACTGGTGCAATTTGTAATAACTTCGTTGTTATTTTAGCGTTTGTGAATCACCCAGTTACAGAGTTGTATCGACAATGAAAACAGGATGCTTGACGCTTAGTCATGAGTCTTTGTGACTGTTTAGATGCCTTTAGCAGATTCAGCGCGAGCGCAGTCTTTGTACAGGTGCCGGTTATAACACGTTTTTGGGTTAAGGGCTGTGATGAAAGGGAACCTTTTTAGGGTTCCGTAGCCAAATGGCAAAAACGGAACCCTTATAGATTCGTCATGTCTGTCTGTCTGTCTGTCTTTCCGTCTGTCTGTCTGTCTGTCTGTCTGTCTGTCCGTCCGTATGTCACAGCCACTTTTCTCCGAAACTGTAAGAACTACACTGTTGAAACTTGGTAAGTAGATGTATTCTGTGAACCGCATTAAGATTTTCACACAAAAATAGAAAAAAAAACAATAAATTTTAGGGTTCCCCATACATAGAACCGAAACTCAAAATTTTTTTTTCATCAAACCCATACGTGTGGGGTATCTATGGGTAGGTCTTCAAAAATGATATTGAGGTTTCTAATATCATTTTTTTCGAAACTGAATAGTTTGCGCGAGAGACACTTCCAAAGTGGTAAAATGTGTGTCCCCCCCCCTGTAACTTCTAAAATAAGAGAATGATAAAACTAAAAAAAATATATGATGTACATTACCATGTAAACTACCACCGAAAATTGGTTTGAACGAGATCTAGTAAGTAGTTTTTTTTTAATACGTCATAAATCGTAAACCACAATTTACCATTCATTCCATCAACTCAAAAATAAAAAAAAACATTTAATTTCATAAACATAAACCTTATGAATAGACCCGGATGTTACGGAACCCTCGGTGCGCGAGTCCGACTCGCTCTTGCCCGGTTTTTTATTATGAGGCATGTTACCGGGAACTGCTGTCGTGAAATCCAACGCGAGGATTCGGCAATAAAAGATATTGCATCAAAAAGTTCAAACCGAGTTCATACGAAAAAACATTGACATTGCCCGAATCAAGGCCCCTTACAAATTGACACATCAATAATTTATTTAAACACAAAAAACCAAGAAACTCCTTTCTTATGAATCATACCACGCATGAGAACGAACGCGGAAAAGGCAAGTGAATGAAGACGTTACAAAAACCTCGCAAGTGTCAGCGAACGGAAAAAAAGTGGTTGTCAGACATTCACAAAGAATCATGCCCACTTTCCATACATTGATTGACCTGTCACTTGATTTGTTTTACAGGTCGCGTCTACCTACAACTAGTGTTGTATAAAAACAATTATTGTTCATAATAACACAATAATTTATTATCATTTAATTTAGAGGCCAGGGAAAAATGTTATTAAGTTAATAAGATTTTGAGGTTATAGCAGCTGTCAGATAAGGTTTGACAGCTGTTATAACCTCAAAAACTGTACGATAATTAAAATCAAATTGTTTCTTAATGGCTGAGAGTTACAATCACTCGGAAATAAATCCCTCTTCAATGTAATAACATCAAAATCATCATCATCAAATTGGCGCGCGGTCGCAAACAGCAGTTATTATTCTCGTAATAACCCGCCGATGCTGAGTTATAAAGACTTCGTGTGATGTTGTGCTATCCTTGTTTACTACACTTTGTGCAAGTTTGAGCAATTTAGGTACCTACTTACAGTTCATTGAAGTAGGTATCGGTCAAAATCTGTCGTCGCCGTCGAAGCGGACCAGACTCCAGGAGTCGGCCTGACAGACGACATAAATAGATAACGAAAAGAGCACAACATCACATGTTTTTGGCGAGGACAGGGAAATTAAATAAAAAACAGGATTGATTTATTATCATTTATTCAATATCTTCTCGTACAACCACTTCATTTAAAAATGCCACTGGAGCCACAATGTTGGTTTCATGCCTGTGATCATGCATTAAGTTGATCATCCTTAGTGTGAGGCTTGATGGGTTATCTTAGAGAATGTGGTCACTTTGACGATTGAGCAATGATCGACAACAAACGGGGCACACTTGAGCATGACCACGTCGAGATGAACCAACAGATGGATCACACTCATTTTTTCCATGAATCTGAGCATTAATAGTCTGCATGGATACATCAAAGCACGCTTCACAAATGTAATCTTCTTCCGTTATCTGAAAAACAAATAAAATAAAAATAGTTTATTTCTTACCGTTAAAAGTTACAATTATACAAATAGGTACATTACAAGTACTTCAACATTTTGTGGTGATCATAATAAGGTGCACATAGTATTGACCCTTGCCCCTAAACTAGGCAGGAACCTGTATCTCAGGGGATAGTGTTCAGCTATTGACATTTTAATTTTTATCTTAGGACTACTAAATCACTATCACACTCACTATTAATTTATTCGTCTTAGTAAGTAGTAGTAATATGAGTGGTGAAATAGAGGTATGTGTGTGAATGATGTAGTGGTGAAGTAAGTGAAGAAAGTGTGTTTGTGTGGTAGATAGGGTTATACACAAAGGGTCATTAGATTTTCAGTGTCTTCGTATATTATGAGATTTTAAAGCCTACAATGGAAATAAGTATGTATATGTCTAAAAGAACCACTATAACTAAAACATGGGGAAAATCTAGATGTAACAAACACATTCGGTCAGTGGGTCGTCTTAGGGGCGTCACCTATTTCTAGTAGGTACTTAGTACTAGTTATATTTTTCGTGTAACTTGAAAAATATACTTTACCACTTCTAAATATCAATTCTTTTTTATAAAACAATGAATATGCTAGCCTCCGTTGACTGAATACTAAATCGTTAGGTACTTGATTGTTATTATACTTACTATTACTGGAGATATCCAAGTGCTAATTAGCGAGATGACTCTGCTATCAAGCTGAAGCGCCCGATAACGCCGAAGCGTATTAACACTTTGTTGTAGTTTATACAAAGCCAATCTAGGCCCATCTCGTAGAAGGCTCCATAACACTTTCCAACAAGAGCGATTACGATAAGTTAGATCCCAATCAAAAGCACTAAATCGGTATCCGTATAACACAGGCCAAAGTAATCGTAAGTAATCGAAGTCCATGGAAAATGCAAAAGTTGTAAGGGTATCAGAAAATCCAAAATCGCACAGTACATTATGAAACGAACGACTGCAAAACGTCAAACAAATGACAGCGGTCACACTGTCACAGCTGCAGCCTGTCATTCGTTGCGGCTAAAGAAGTCCGTTTTACGTGTAACCTGTCAACTGTACGCTTATAATGGAACGTGTGTAAAACACGTTCCGTTTCCAAAAGTATATTGAGAATGATAAACATAATATAAATTGTATTTTTTCCTGGCTTCATTTGAAAATTCAATTAGGTGATACGAAATAAGCAAAAAAAATGCAATTTTTTAAGATATTTTACATCACTAGACGCGGTCGAAAATTTTCAGGTCAAGACTGGACATGATTCTTTCACTGCGACATTATACATGTTAGCGGTATTCATCGGCGCGTCATCAGCGACTCAGTATGCATTACTTCAGGCAAGTGCAGCATGCGAGTGGAACCGAGTGCGTAACGACGCGAAAGTGACAGGTCGTTTTGGCGGGAGACCGGCCGCCCGCCATGTCTGGCATTGGGTTCTTTATAATATCCACACGACATCGGTACCGGTTGTACACACCACGCGACACTCAGCCCGCGTCGCGACAATTTATTTCGGTTCGGGGCAATGCACTTATCGCACGCAGCCCTGAGATCTGCGCGTCGAATAAACGAGAGTAAACATGAAACGCGAAGGGAAAAAATAAATGCATCGTAGACGGCGACAAATCAAGGCTGTTCGAATTAGTTGACGTGCTCCGGTCCAGCCGACTCGAAGGACCACTTATTGGTAACCGCTGGACGCGCAAAGGGTTCCTACAACTGTCAAGTGACCTTTCACTCCATTCACGTTCCCTGTGATATGTCACAGAGCATTATCTAAGTATGTACCTACAGAGGAACCGTCAAACGTTTATTTTAATCTTGGACATAAAATTGAGAGCTCACATAATGTCGAGTTTGATTGAAATAGGTTGTTTGTTAATTTAATAGCTAAACATAACTCGGTATGACCCTTAGAGTACCTACCTATTGCAGAATTTTATGCTCTTTTAAATTTTCAGAATAAATATAATAAATCTTTTAAATGGTTTCGGCTGTAATTAATGGCATGTTCGCACACTCGCAGCGACTAAAGAATGGCACTGAAGGCAATAAAAGTTTAATACAGCCGATGTAACACGGCGCACTTTGTTATTCCAGAAATAAGTGGACTTTACTCGCCCAAATCGTATCGCAGCACGGAAGTGCAATTCAAAGTATGCTAATTAAAACAACTTTAATTCAAAACGTATTTTTATTTGCGAAACCTGTTCGCTTACAAGTGGGTGGTAATAAAAAATCTATTAATTCAGTGGTCTAAGTGCGGCTGTGTGTAGTCTGTGTCGGCTGTGCACGGTAATTTGTCAAGTGCACGTTTCGCGCCAAAAGTGACGTTTCACAAATCTTCAAAATGGCGTGCGGTGGTAATTAAACGCGCGCAATAACTGGCCATAAAGCAAACGAAGCGCATTGATGACGCGCCGCCCGCGCTATTTTCAGTGCGCGACGCCGCCCGACAAATGCTAACGGCCTCTAGGACACTCCAGCGAGACTCGGAACACCAGTCACCACCGACTACCGGCTCCCGGCTGCCCACCGCAACACTCATTCCTACATTATTTGTTTGTTTCAATGCTGAGTGCCGCCAGTGTTACCAGTCGCCAATCGATATGACAGATAATAGTTATGCCTAACCTTTTTATTGAAAGTGATTGGGAGAATATGATTTTATTGGCTTGGCTTTTCAATTATTTAATGAGCATTACGATTCATGTTATTGTTGCATACAGCCATATATTTCGTGAACTTGAACAAGATGATTCATTATGGTCTGCTTACGAGCAAGTATAGACGTTTTTGTGTGCGTAGGACATGACTGGTCTAGCTATTTTAAGGAACGAGAATATTTTGGATACCTAATAGTCTTACACTGTGCGTTATTAACGGGTATCTTTTAGATTAAACTCATAGAGACAGATATAATTTTAGAAATTAGAGAACTATTCTATAAAAATCCCACCTTGAAAACTTAGATGAAGTGAGCTTGACGTGAGCTGTCACGTTACCCGATGCTAGAGATTGACATTTATTGACAGCTCACTTCAACTAAGTTTGGACGTTGAGATTTTTACGGAATAGATTGGCTGTTTGACAGCATATCTCAATCATGCGTGGTTTAAGGCCCCAAGTCCAGATCTTGGCTCTACATAGCTTTAACGCCCTGACGATCGTATTATGATCTAAACGCTAATATTTTCAAATCGCACGTGATAAAAAAAAGGATATTAATTCCAAGTTCACGCCAACAAGAATGGAAGACTAGCCTTCTTCCAGCACGCGTAGCATGAACACTTCTATCTCTACGAAGAGAAGACACATTGCTTTCTATACAAAGTGACATTTCTTTTCTTCATTTTTGACATACCGCCTAGAAATCTTTCTACTATCTGTCATTTTGTCTTTAGTTTCTAACGATCTTTGTCTAGATCCTTTTTTATGTAGACTATTTCAGAAGAAAGTTTTCTATCCCAAATGTCAAAATCACAGTGACAACTGTCAGTTGTCTAAGGGATTTTGTAATCGCTAAAGACAGTAGAAAACTTTCTACTCGACGGCCACAAAGTATATACGGTTATCTACAAAATCCCATAAAAAAAAAACAAAATTCCCAAAATTCCATTGTCAAAGATCCACGAATGACAGCCGGGACCAAAGGCTTAGCGTGCTTTCCGAGGCACGGAGGGGTCTCGGTATGTAAAGATGGTCACCCATCCACGGACCAACCGCGGCAAGCGTAGCTTAATCTGATCAATCAACTTGTGCGGCTGTTATTATTTGGCCACGGACCCCTCCTTATAATGTGACTTAATATCAGTAAAAATTAAGAATCAAAAACAAAAAAAAAATTGTATCACAAAACAAAGAATTCTGAGTCAAATTAAGTAAAACAGTGAATTTCGTAAAAAGTGCAGTTGCCTCTTTCTACTTTGCTGCCGTCGTACTGTCTACACGGAACGTCATCTTTGTCTACTCTTCTGTCGACAAACCGGTGCTCATGCTACGCGTGCAGGTAGATTCAAACTTACTTTCATCATAGATTGTAACTGTAATACCTACAGGGTTTTTCTCAAACCTACTTCAGTCACGGTGCTCTCATAATGTGAATTTATATAGTTCAAAACTGTTAAGTGCTACAAAACCATTGTGAATTTGTGAGAGAAAATAAATAAACTTATTATTTTTTATAGATGCTGTCCACTGCTTGTTTTGCGCACCTTTTTCGTACCTACTTATAAGATTGCGGTAAAAAGTATTTCCTTTACCAACTCCCTCCTATGTAACTACCTGTAGCCCGTGACTTCAGTAGTATTCCAAGGTTAGGTCCGCAACTTTCCATCATACCTAATATACTTAAAAAATCTGATAACATATCTATTATCTATGTTAAAAAATATAATTATACATCTGTCTTTAATATGAATCAATATTAATTTGACATTTAAATATCTTTGATTTGTCATTGCTCTGTGATATCCACCTACCTACCGAAAATTTAATAAATATATAATTGTTATTATTTATATATTTGTTTTGACAAGTGACATAGTTATACAACATGTTTTTTTTGATATCCCATAATTCTAGAGGGTCATTGTACTCGTTATTATGAACAACTTTTACTATGGGAGCAAACCTGAAATCGCGTAAAATGACCCCCTAGAGTTATGGGATATCAAAAAAAACACGTTGTTTAAGATAATTTTAGAAAGGTTCCTGACTATATTTTATTTTCAGTATGAAAAGTGAGTAGGTATTCTGCACTCAAGCCATACGCCATACATAGTTTCAAGAACGTTCACGTTCTAATCTCTGTTTCAAACAAAGACATTAAATTTTGTACCTATCTTAAATCTCTTTGGTCTCAAATCTGTCAAAAATATACAATCAATTGACGTATACATTTCTATCAAGTTTTTGACATTGATTGTCGTTCAGATGAGAACTGGGAACGAATGATTAACGATGATGTTGGATTTAAACGTTTTTAAGAACGATTGACCTTCTTATCTCATTCCATAAATCCAAAAGTTTGATTACGGGCATGCAACGAACAAAATCTTGATTCTTTATTATTAAAAACAGAAATACCTAATTATATTAGGTAGTTACTGAGCCAAATGTGCACACATATACTATTCTAGCAAAAAAATGGTATCTTTACACTTTATCTATGCAGTTTCAGTTATGAAAATGAAACCAGTAGGTAGGTATCAGCAAAATAATTTTATTTTTATTTATATCTTTGATTAAAGTATTTCCCGACCACGTTAAAACGTAAAAGATCTTGAATAACATCAAAATATGCAAAAGAGAAAAAAAACCCAGAAAATTCCATAATCTATGCACTTTTTGTGCAACGGACTAAAAAAGCCCCGCGAAAATCACCATAAATAAACACTGCATATTTTTTTAAATGTGTAGGTACCTGGGAACTAGACTGACTAGTTTTAAAATGAATCATGGCGGACTAAGGTCACGAGCACACTTCTTGGAAGGATAATTTGTTCATTAATTTTACATTTGGTCATCGAGGTAGGAAGCGGAATGCGTTTAATATTATTAATATATATTGTAGCAGACATCTCACTACTCCGTTATTATATTCCAATGAGAATGAAAGTTAGTTATAACCAGGCAGCGTGGGTGCACTGCTCTAGTTTATCTATTGAAATTTGAGCAATAAGTATGTAATAATGATCTTGCTGTGCTTGTGCTTGTTGCTTGTCTGTGTGGTGCCGGACTTAAAGAATACCACCACCCCTTACTACCCGTGGGTGTCGTAAAAGGCGACTAAGGGTCATACCGGAGAATGGGCAGCAGCGTTCTCTATGTATTCCACCATCATACCATACTGCGATCGCCAATCCGCCTGCCAAGCGTGGCGATTATGGCAAACCCTCCCAAAATTGGGGGAGGCCTATGTCCAGCAGTGGACGTCTATCGGCTGAAACGACGAATGATCTTGCTCTCCTTAATTACCTTTTTGTCTGTTGGGTTATACTTTTGCGTGGATCTAACAGTTATTATTAAATTGTATCTCGGAAATCATCGTAGTTTCCGGTGTCATTGTGATTAAAAGAGATCACCCATTTTGTTCGGCAACTTGAGATAAAAAATAAAAAACCGGCGGCCAGGAATGAATTACTTACATTTTATTTGAACGGTCGCAGTAGTAGAAACATTTATTTGTATGGCGACAACGCTGTAATGAATTAGAGAACAAAGATATACAACGATCTTATCTTTCGATCTGCTTCCAACCTCCAAATATAAATAATGTATCTCCGAATCCAAATTATTGTTCTCGACTTTGACGGCTTAGTAAAAAATAATGAGTTATATGTGTAGGTACTTTAGAAATATGTAATTATATTATTGATTGGTCGCCAAGAAAAAGTATCCCAGAATGAGTGATGTCCTTTAGGTCATTTCTCTTATCGAAAGAAAAGAATGAAAGAAAAAACGTTTTTTTATAGGATTCTTGTGTTATTTAACCTAAGTATATTCTAACCATTTATTGTCCTGAAAACAAGTTCAGCAGTACAGCTGGGTTTACTGTAAGGTCATCACTTTCGTTTTCTTCCCTTACAAAATGTTCTGAAGATCATGCATTAGGCTTGCTGATTCTTTACTGAATTCCTGGCAAGAACTGTACTGATTTTTTGGCTAATTGGTGATAAGGTGTTGCAAGACATGTATGTAATCATATTTTGATATGAGTGTTCGTGGAGTTCCTTGCTCGTTATTCTCCATAGGTATCTACTGCTGTTTGGAATGGGGAACTAGCTTCATCTTTCTGACTTATCTTACCGACCATATGGAACTTCTGAGATTTAGCAGTCTTCCAAATATTGCGTATCCAGTGGTAATAGCATCCCTTTATAGTGCAATTCCTATAAATCAATTATTAAACGTAATGGAACTCGGAAAACGAACGAAAATCTCTATGGTGGTATGGTTCAGTCCCACACTACCCCCAGGGGTATGGCCAGGGGTATAGTGGGTCCGGAGTGCCCTTGACCAACACCTTCAAAAGTGCCTGATACTTGATTTATTCGAAACTAGCGGCCTGTTCCAGTTTCGCACGGGTGCAATTTTTTTTTCGAATTTCCGAAATTTTCATTCATACAAAACTTGTCCTGGCAATACCGAACACAACAATAAAATAATTATCTAATTTGGTGCAGTCATTCGGAAGTTATGCGCTTACAGATATTTCGGCGACTTTTTTTGTACTATGTAAGGATTAATAGTTTGTTTGATAGTCCTTCGATTCCACTCCCCAACTACAGATGGAGGAAGAAGAATCTCAAGGATGTATCGACAACTGTCATCGTTTATATCAAAGATATAATAATTAGGGAGGGGCTGGCTGGTCTCCCCGTTCGAATGGCGTCTATTTTCAGATAATTATCGGCCAGCGGACGCGGCTGCCTACGGCTCATACGATTTATTTATCTCATTTAATTATTAGTAGTTTTAACTTCTTAGAATGACGAATGTCCTTAGTAAGGTGGGTGATATTTTTACGCGAATTGAAGGCGTGTGGTTTGGTTATGGAGGGAGATTAGATTGGACATGTACCCAGTAAAGTCCTTAAAAACTTTGAAATTAATTAATTAGTCTGAGATGAACAACTTAACTTTAATACACTAATGCTCGTCTGCACTAAACAGACTTTGACACGTCTTAGTTCATGCCTGACGCACTTAGCCATAAAAGTGCGTTGCATTTGCACCAATCTTAAGAGGAAACGCGGGTGACCGTTTCTCCATAGAATGATTCCCTAATGTCGCAGTAGCATCGTGTCTCAGATATATCACGTCGAAGTAAGCTATTGTCGAAGTACAGCATGCAGGAGTAGAGTACGTCGAAATTGACTCATGTCGGACTACCATTGTTGTCGAAGAAGCATGTCGAAGTCGCATCGTTTCCTAGTTAAGTCATGTCGATGAAACGCTTTGTCGGAGTACAGTAGTGTCGGACTTAAGGTATTTCGAACTAAAGTATTGTCGAAATGAAGACGTGTCGGAGTTCCATATTGTCGGAATAAAATCTTGTCGTACTACGGTTTGTCGAAATTCGGTTGGTACAAAGAACCATCAAAAATGCTCAAAATTGCCGCCGTCAACAGAGGCCTAGTGTTCTTTGACAACTATTAATGAAAAAAGAAAAACATAGGGACACAGTATATATCCTTCTTATTAAGTTTATGAAATATCTTTTAAATTGGTCCAATATTGGAGGAGGAAATAGGCGAGAGCCAAACCTCGAATGATGTCCTTTACTTAGGCTTTTTCAAGTCTCTCCGACCGCATTTCCTCTTAAACGGCTGCCTAAATGTCAGAAGAACCTCTTTGAAGTTTAGACTTAGTCCAATTCTCGAATCTTGCCTTAATTTTCTTAAAGCATAACAAAATTTCATTTTCTGATTAAGAACTATTAATAGCTTTCCACAAAAAAGGGAAAACAACATCAAGATCAGTTCACCCTGTCATAGAGAGTCCTCCTATCAAATTATGCGACGCGCGCGCCCCCTGGCGGTACGTGCCGAAAGCCCGGCCTACCTGAAGTGGCCAGACTTAATTAAGTGCTCTGTATAACGATCCCTCGTGTTGTGGTCGTGCCATCAGGCTGGTAACGGGTCAAACACCGGTTTTCGTGGGGCTTGGGAGTTATGACGTTTGATGGTACTGTCTCTAGCCTGTCCAAGAAGGTTTGAAGATGACTTTTAATGTCATAATATTGTGCATAAAGTTAACACTTTCGTATATTTTAGAAGGGATAGTCGAAATAAGGAATACCTATACCAGGTTTGATCAATTTTGTTTGACGGAAATGTTGGGCTGCTTTTAATAAAACAGTTAAGACTGCGAGCAATCGCTGAAATAGATACCGGAAGTGTAGGTAGTTATTATATAAGCAAGCCAAAGAATTTGTAATGTAACTAGGTACTACCTACTTACTACAAAAAACAGGAAAGGTTTTAACAGACCACCGGTAAAGTCAGTTAGAAGTGAACTGTCAATCCCTAGCATCAGATGGGATGACAGTTCAATTCAAGCTCACTTTACCCAAGTTTTCACGTTGAGAGTTTTACAGATTAATAAAATTTAATATAAAATATATTAAACATATTAAAATTAATATATTAATTTTATTTTATTTCCTTTATTAAACTAAAAACATATAAATTATATTTTTAAATAGTAGTATAAAAAAAATATAAAAACATTTTAAAATATTTTATTTTATTATTACTATATGTATAATTTTTATTTTATAAAATGTATTTATTTTCTCCCACAAGTATTAAAAGGTACACAGTTTATATTTAAAAAAAGTTTGAAGATGGGAGACAGGACCCCATACCACCCATACTAAGTAAAACCTGTGCTACGGATCTCCTGGTCTCCTTATCTCGAATACAGCTGTACAGCACTCCAGTTCTTCAAAGGTCACGGTGGCACTTCAGGTGACCACAATAATCGTTCTACCATTCATACAAAATAAGCCTTCCTTCTTATTCTTTCTTCCCCATATTTTCATGCTTTATCACTACTAGTCTAATGAGCCGTATTGTAACAAAACTAGTCTCAAACAAGGCACCATTGAGACGTTAACTCCGTCGGCTCGTACCAGAGGGTGCTCGAGTGCCGAAGGGTGTATTTTTACCAGATTATGCACCGCAAGCTTTCCGTCGAGGCGTGATGAAGAATGGAGTCTACGGTACACTTGATTGTTATACCATGCTGTAAAATAAGCTGTGTGTCTTTTAATACAGGGTTTATTTTAGAATGCTGTTGTTTTTGGAATATGGTAGCGAAAAGTTGAGAACATACTCTTCGTGTTGTTAAAATGGAATAAGGAATCAATGTAAGTATACCAAGTGTAACGCAGGTTCGATTTTTTAAATGTTGTAATCTCTTCTTCAACTCAACCAAGTTATTGAAAGAAGTCGCAAGTATGCCATTAGGTAGAGACGTCAAGCTACGCGAAACTGTCAAATTTTCTCAATCAGCTTTGAACCTTATGCTTTAGCGATAAAGTTGAAAATCTATTAAAGAAATTTGACAGATTGTTGTAGCTTGATGTGCTGGCGTCTCTACCTAGTACTTACCGAAAAGATGTAAAAACTCATCTTTCGATTACAAAATAAAAACCTACGCCTACACGCCAGCATCCCATAAGTCGAAAAAAAAAACTTAAAAAGAAGTCCAAAAGATCGATATCAAATTAATTAACGATACATATCGTTTACGTTTTTCTTAAACCTTTTAATTCGTCGAAAATAAACGGGCATTTAACGCTAATACCGATGCTCGCGTGCTAACTTCGCGTCGTTAAATTAAAAAGTAAAAGCAATAAATAAACTTGGGAGCCAATGAACCTTTTTTGTAACTTTACACGCCAACTTCTGTGTAAAGTTTTGCATTCTGCAACTGGTTACAGAATGCTTTATTGTGGCCCTAATCACGTCATTGGCCTTAAGAAATTGAGTTTTTTTTTTTACGTTTTTTGAATTAACATTTATGGGGCAGATAAGTTTTATATCTAAAATTGTTTATGAATGAATCAAATCAAAACTCATTTGTTCAAATTTGGCTGAGAATCAGACAAAATTACATAAGACAGTCCCCGAAACGCCCGCCTTCAAAACAGGCTGAGATCCAGCACTTTTTGAACGCCAAAATTACATAAAGGCCTACGCAGACCGGGACGGCATGGCAAGGGATTTTGCCGTCAGTCAGCGCACACTAGCTGCTTAGATACCGCGGGATTCCAGCGGCTTCCCCGCTCCTCTACCCCCGCCGCCTCTCCCCGCGGTATGTCACAACGAGCGCCGCCCGGAGTCCTTGGCATGCCGTTGCCTATCGCAGGACGCCACGGCATACCGCCGCGGGAGCCCGTGGCGCGTCTTTCAATGCTGTACAATGAAATCCCTTTCGATGCCACGGCATTATTTTAAAGCATAGCAATTTATGTCGTATTTCTATATCGATACGTCTGAATGTCCATTAGTAAAAATTTAAATCCCTTGCCATGCCGTCCCGGTCTGCGTAGGCCTTAAGACAGTCCCCCAAAACACCACTTCCTAGCGCTTTAGCTGGAAAGAAGAAGATGTGGCGCAAAGTCCCCAGCAGCACAGCTGTCTGTTAAGTTAAAAGAACTTGATTCTATTGTTGATTCTGAAATAAGATAGCATAAATAATTAAATTCTTAACAGGAATTTAACAATTCGATAGCTATTGCTGTACTAGTGGTTCGATACCTTGACATAAGAAAGAACTTAAGAGCGTTTACGCCGTACGGCATTTCATACAAACTTTCAAGCCTTTGTTTTTCGAAATGACTGAACCGATTTTAAGGACGCTATAACATTTTTCCACGAATAACAGTGTTTTTCACGTACCATTTTAACAAACTGGAGTCACAACTGCGAGGATATCTTGGTTTCAAATTAAAGATAATGTATTCATCTCCAGACTGAGCCCAAAGCAAATAAATAGCCCCATACAAAATTTTCACACAAATACGTTTTTACCATCACAATAATCGCAAAAAAATAAATATAAAGGGGTCTGAATAGGACCCAATATAGCTAAATCCAATGCATATTTTAACTTAAAAATAAGAAGATATTGTTGCCTATATATAATTCTATAAAGATAAGCTAAATATTTTGTAGATAAATAAATAACATTTCATTTATGAGAAAAATAAGAAACGCTCTCAAATTTCTCCATACATTTTCTACCTGCGGACACTTGCCGGTCGGTCATTCCGCGCTCAGACGCGCCCGTGGAAGCACGCCTATGTAGCTTTTTCGCAAAAAATAATTACGTTAAAAAGTGAGTTCCGTTTTGTGTACTCCACAGAACGATGTTGATACTTTTTCGAACCGAAATAAAATTAAGTACGATTTTTGGAATTTGTTTTAGAAATAAATACTTTGTTGTACTTTTTTGTTTAATGGATGTAGATGACGGATAAAGACTGTATAAATGTTTGTGTTAAAAAATTATAATCAAATAAAAATGACGGAAACTATTTTTTTTTAGATATTCGTTACTATAGTCGATTTTGGGGTGGTGATTACGAATATGACATCCATTTTTTTATTCAAGATGGCGAGTGTATATTTAACCGACCTCAAAAAAGGAGGAGGTTGTATATTCGAGCATAACTCCGTCATATACGGACGGACGGATTAGCAAAATTCTTTCTTTGTTCGAAAGAGGTTTATTTCAAAATGGTCCCATTTAAATTTCGTAAAGATCTGATGATGATTTTCGGAGACAGACAACGGAACTCTTCAATAAATGCCAGCAAATCAACCGCAATTGCTGCTATCGCATATCTATGCATTGTTTACGCAATCACACATCATAACATCACGCCTGTACCCTCTAAAGGGATACGCGGATGTGTTCAGTAGCTTCCTGTCACTGATATTCACATAGCAAGTAGTGTTATATGCATTTGTGTGCAGTAGGTGGGTACAACTAAAAAGTGAAAAATAAAAACTTATTTACAAAAAAAAAACGAATTCCAAAAAAAAACCACAAAGTGAAAAATATATTTTTGTTTCTTGTTCTTTTTTTGTTTGAATGGATATACTTTCCAGGTGGTCAGGTTCATTGTCATTAAGTCAGGATCTAATGATGGGATCCTGGAGAAATCGAAGGAACTCTTCAAATATTATAGGCACACACACCTATAGCAATTTGGGTATTTTTTATAGTAATTCGTGGATTTGCTCTCGGAAAGAACCGTTTAGTGAAGTGGAACTGATGATGAAGACCACAGATGGCCACCGGAACTACTCAATAATAAGTATTTCACGGGTTGCGATTCGATTACTTTAATATGGTTGCTAAGCAACTTATGCTCGTCACAATGACAATAGTAAAATGCAGCTGATAGGTGAATACCAGGAGAACTCCTCAACAATTAACGTCCCTGCATTGAGAAAAGCAATATTTTGTAAAAGGCGATGAGCAAGTTGACATTAGGTTATTGTAAGTTAGATACATTATAAACAGACACGACTAAAAAGCGAGAAATAAAAAATTTTAAACAAAAAAAACCGACTTCCAAAAAACACTACAAGGTGAAAAATAACTTGTAATTTCGGAAGTCGGCGACAAAATACTAAATTACAGATCCATAGACACCGAGTTCCGAAATTAAAGTTTTCATAAGCGAATGATTATTTTTAAATATCACTACGAAACTCTACGACAACTCCCAGGCTAGTATTTGATTATGTAGGTAATGCTCCAACAATTGTCATCAAAAACAATATTTAAAAGTACTTACATCTTTTCAAACTAACAGCAGACTGAAGGATAAACGTAGATGTTCCTTGTAATACTAAAATGTTAATGTCGTTTTTCGGCACCTACATAGACCGTACTGTTCGTAATGACTGATGAACTTCAACAATACTATAAACGTGATTATCACACATAGTAAGTACTAATAACAGTCACCAAATTCGATTGCGAACTAACAACTAACTTTACTCAATAAATACCACTAAAATTAAAAAAGAATACCTTCAAGTACCAAGATTAGTTAAGTTACGTATAAAATCGAGCGGACAATGGGTTCAATGTGTGCGTGCGCGTAATGTTGTTGTGTTGCGTTTCAAATACCTAAACTTGAGCGAGTTCAAAATGTGATAGCGTCCTTAATTAAACTTTATACGCATAAGTATGATACAAAGGTCTAAAAAGTTACTGAAGAACATTTTCGAAAGGTCTTATTTAAAAAAGATAACCGGAAATCTATGGAAAATTTAAAATCGGTCTAATTTGGCTGTAACACTATTTTTCGAAAATGTTCTTAAGTAACGATTTAGACCTATTTATCCTGCTTATGCGTATGAAGTTTCATTGAAATCGGTTCATTCATTTCGAAAAACAAGGGCTTGAAAGTTTGTATGAAAGGTTCGTTGTCACTAGTACCATTACAGTTCCATGATGGAACTACTGATTGATTTTTTTTATCACTAGTTCCATTTTAAAAGAACCAGAAAATAATGGAACTAATGTTGAATTTATTATCACTAGTTCCATTTTTATAAGAATATGAAAATAATGGAACTAATGTTTTTTTAACTTTTGGCACTCGTGAAATTTTTAAGGGTGGTAAAAACACTGGAGTTAAAAACACTTAGTTTTTATATTAATTATATTCAATAAAATCAACAAATATTTATTTTGTCTACCTCTACTTTTTAGGGTTCCGTAGTTCATACAAGGAACCCTTTTTTTTATTCTTTTTTTTTGTGGATGGGAAATCCTAAAATGACTCTTCCTGCTCTGGGTGGAGCAGAAGGGAGTGTCAGACTCTTACTGACTAAAACCCACCCGTGTCCTTCCTTAGCCCTTTATGTTCCGGGTAACCCTTTCGGACAATCCCGCTGACCCAGTAGGCTTCGGCCCTAAGGGGGGCCTTCTCGATGCTGACATCTCTTTGAGGCGCGCGTGGAACACGTACGCGCCGTCCGGCACGGGCCTGGTCCTGATCGGACGGTGAGCTACCCATTACTCTCCGCCCGCAGGCCGGCCTACGGTGGCCGGGAGTCATCACGCGGCTCCTGACGCCTGGGGCGTCCCCCGCGGCGGCTGAGACCGGAGGCTCTCTCCCTGAACCGTCCTGCCACCTCCTTCGCTAGCATGACTGCTTCGCAGAAGGAGGTGACTGCCTCCCACTCCCTCTCGCCCCGGACCATGGCTTGCACCAGGGCCGGACGCGAGAGGTCGCCGCCGCTGCCGATCGCCTCTACGAGGACACGGCGGTGCTCCGCCCAAGCGGGGCAGACCTCCACCGTGTGCTCCACCGTGTCCTCTGGGGGATCCTGGCAATGGTGACACCCGGGCGTTCCCTCCCGCCTGATGTACAAGGAATCCTTATAGTTTCGTCATGTCCGTCCGTCTGTCTGTCTGTCCGAAGTTTTGCTAAGCGACCGTTAGTACTAGAAAGGTGTAATTTTGTAGGAGTGTGTATATATCAATTACGCCGACAAGGTGGTAAAATAAAATCTTTTTTTAGGGTAGCTCCCCTACATGTGAAGTGGGGATGAATATTTTTTCGTCGTCTACCCCATCATGTGGGGTATCGTTGAATAGGTCTTCTAAAATGACTTGGGGGTTGCTAAAACTATTTTTCGATTTAATGTTCCATTTACGAAATATTAAACTTTAAAGTGTAAATTTTTGTTCCAGTAAGGCGTCCCCCCCCTCTAATAGCTAAACTGCTAGCTTGAAATATCTGTAAAAAATCACGATGATAGACGAATCTAACGGCACCTCTCAAGCTGAAATCGATCAAACCGTTTAGACTACAGAGCGTGCCAAAGAAATGTACATACATACATACATAAACTCAAAAAACATAACCCTCCTTCTGACGTAGTCGGGTAAAAATAAATATTTGTTGATTTTATTGAATATAATTAATATAAAAACTAAGTGTTTTTAACTCCAGTGTTTTTACCACCCTTAAAAATTTCACAAGTGCCAAAAGTAATAATGTGGAACTAGCGATATCAAATTCAACATTAGTTCCATTATTTTCATATTCTTTTAAAAATGGAACTAGTGATAATAAATTCAACATTAGTTCCATTATTTTCTGGTTCTTTTAAAATGGAACTAGTGATAAAAAAAAACAATCAGTAGTTCCATCATGGAACTGCTAATGGTACTAGTGACAACGAACCGTATGAAATGCCGTACGGCGTAAACGCTCTTAACTTTGTCGAGCTATTGAGAGCTTATTTAATCGCTCCGGCCCGGCGCGTACCACTGGAGGCACTTTACAATAGAAAATCAATTGTGTTTCATTAGCCGGCCTTGATCGATTAAGGATTTCAAAAACAGGTCTTTCAGAGCTTTTTCTTGTAATTTTAAGGCTGATCTCAGTCTCAATCTGTCAAAAATACTTCTAAAATGCCTATATTTTTTGACATTGATTGTTGATAGATTTTGAACATTTTTAATTAAGTATCTACGGGAATTTGCCTTCTTTTTCAGACTTTTCCGAAACATATCCTTCTCAATGAATCACCCTGTATAACGGTGTCATTAGTGTCATTTGAAGTTCAAAAAGTTAAAACTGTTCAAGTCACTGCTTTTACGGTGTTGACTGAATATGATTGAATACTTTTTCTGTAAATAGGACGTCCTACTTTTCTATTCAAGAAAAAAAAATGCATCTTTACTTTCAGGAGGTAGGTAAATAAAACACTTGCAAATATAATTAAAGCCTTTAGCTGTATAGTTCAACTCGGTAAACAAAACAACAAACATGTCAGCAACTTTCTTAAAAGCCGAATTTCTTTCACGCGAAATCCGTCAAAAGAAAAACTAAGCGTTTTCCATAACGTTCATATACAAAGAGACTTTATAAAAACATCTAGGGTTGGCCAAAATAAACCTTAACTGGTAAGACTTAAGGGCTTTTACGAATGCATAAAGACGGTCATTAAAAGAACCTCATTCGTTGAGTGTCAAAGGAAAGTGTGCCTTATGTGTGGGTATAATAAGGGCGGTGCAGGTGTGGTAAGGTGGCGTCTTGGGGTGAACGGCCTCTGAAAGCTGAACATTTCAGAAGTTTGACACGGCATCGCTTCCTGTAGCTCTGAGTGTTAGAATGTCGTGCATTTTTGTGTTCAACTTTTTTAAATGCATTGTTTTTCTTAATGAGTTTTTTTCGGCAGTCGCTACAGGCAGACGAGTTTTTTTTACGTCTCCGATTTTTTCTGAACGTACTGTAATAAAGGTACGTACATTGGTGGTAGTCTTGCTATTTCCTTAAATAATCAGTGTCCAGTGTCGCCATTATTAAAATCGACATGGCTATACTTATACTTACAAATCTTACCGTCTGGTAACAACCTAGGTGACATTTTAACCTCATATGATTTTTTCTCAATATCTTCACAAACTTTTATGTTTACCAATAAAAATCCTTAGACAAAACATTTAATACAGTAGCAACGCTCACTTTCGTGTAGTTATGACCGCTGTAAGTGATTTGTCAGTTACAAATTCAACTTGCATCGTATTTTAGCCACATTATATAGGGATGGCGCGTTTGTGTCAAATTTTAATAGTACAAACTAAACCATATTTATAGAGTGTCAAAATTTCATGTTTTGTTCACGATTTCACGAATCAGTAGGCAGTTTTGACGTTGTTTGTTACGTTTCTGACAGGTAAAAGCAGGGATGACATTTTTTATCTGTCTTTAATAACAGGCAAATTCTGTGTAATTATTAGGATGTACTTATACAGGGTTATTGGTAAAACATTAACAACCTCTTAAGAGGTCATTGTACTCCGCTCAAAAAAATCAGCTGTTTCCTACATTTTGACGAGTTATACGAACATAAATGTAGGGAACAGCTGATTTTTTTTTCGCGATTTCAGGTTTGGTCCCATAGTAAAAGTTGTTCATAATTATGAGTACAATGACCTCTTAAGAGGTTGCTAATGTTTTACCAATAACCCTGTATATTGTAAATATTATCGTGTTTCTTCAAAGTTCAAAAATCCTGCTTGACTGCCTTCTTTAGTGAAGGTTTCAAGTCTGTATATCAAAATTTCGACATCTTACATCCAACGGGAGCCTTTAAAACACTAATTAAACAAATTCCCTATTCCACAAATGAATTCATCTCATACTCAAGATTGCCATCCCTACAGATAAAGTGCTCGGTATGCAACTTTCGCTTTCGGGACGCGAACTGCAACTTTACAATGTCAGTCGTTCATTAACTATTTACTGAGCCTACGTGTTTTCAGTTTTCAAGGACGAGATGGAAAGATGAAATAACTTTTAACATGTAGGGTACAGTCACCAAGAGAGATAAGTAATAAGCGTCGGATATAGTTCGGTTGTCTGTGTGGTGCCGGACTTAAAGAATACCACCACCCCATACTTCCCGTGGGTGTCGTAAAAGGCGACTAAGGGGCGTACCGGAGAATGGGCAGCAGCGTTCTCTATGCATTCCACCACCATACCATACTGCGATCGCCAACCCGCCTGCCAAGCGTGGTGATTATGGCAAACCCCCCCTTTTGGGGGAGGCCTATGTCCAGCAGTGGACGTCTTTCGGCTGATATGATGATGATGATGATAGTTCAAGTTTAGCCGGTGGATGTTTCCGAATGTAATTTAATGTGATAAATTAACTGTTTGTGTTCTGTTAATTAAATGAAATTTTGTTCGAAAACATCCCTCGGTTTCTTACTAAACTTCAATTATATCCGACGACCCTGGTTACTATCTCCTTTGGTGACCGTACCTATTTAAAAAGTGTTTTGATATTTATTCAAGAAAGATGCTCAAATTAACAAGACAATTGAGATCATAATCATCGAAAGCGGTGGTGGCCCAGTGGTGACGGGTCCGACTTTCGAGTAGTCGTGGGTTCGAGGTTTGAAGCTCGTACCCAGGCAAACGCTTTAATTTGCTTGCTTGCTTTTTTGTTTTATTTCCTCACCATTGCTCTCAAAAACGGTGAAGGAAAACATCGTGAGGAAACCGGTATGCCTTCGGACCAACAATTCTAAGACATGTGACCTAACACCCCGCACTGGGCCCGCGTGGTGGATTACGGCCCACTCCCTCTCACAAAGAGGCCTGTGTCCCAGCAATATGAACATTATAGGCTGATTAATGTAGCACTTGATTTTAGTAGATAATGTAGAGATTAGTAAGTTTATGAGCTTAAAGCGTGTATAAGATTGTTCTAAAATCTACGTCATAGATGCTGGTTTTTAGAGCCGGCTACTAAATATTATAAAGGCGAAAGTTTGTGAGTGTGTGTGTGTTTATATGTTTGTTATTTTTTCACGCTCAAACGGCTGGACCAATTTTGATAAAATTTTGTATGGAGATAGTTGACAGCCTGGATTAACATATAGGCTACTTTTTATCCCGATATTCCCGCGGGATCGAAACTTATGCGGGTGAAACCGCGGGCGCAGCATATGGGGTAGACGGTAGATATCATAACCAGGCCATAATGTTCCCACTGCTGGGACACAGGCCTCCTCTCTTGGAGAGGGAGTGGGCCGTAATCCACCACGTGGGCCCAGTGCTGGTTGGTAGATGTCACATGTCTTCGAATTTTTGGTTCTAGGGCATGCCGGTTTCCTCACGATGTTTTCTCTTATCGTTTTGAGCTCCGACGCTTTTTCTATTATTGAAAAATCACGTACCTAATCTTTATTCAACGACAGCAAGACACGTTGACTTGGGTGGAAGACAGGGGCCTGAAAGCTCGCATTTACCAACGTTGAAGCCTTTCAGTTCAGTAATCAAAACAAAACCATGCCACCTCACATTAATCGCTTAATTAGTCCAAACATTTCGTTACGTCACCCTAAAAGCTTATTATTTGCAGTGTCCGCCGTCCGCCATTACGCCGGCCATTTTTCAATTATGCCAAATGTGTATGGAGTATAAATCATTGTATGTATGTTAATGTATGGCTGTACGGGTATATGCAGGGGGTGACGGGGTGAAGGGAGGTATGTAAACATCCCGTCTGTTTAATTTGTAAACGGAATCGAAATATAGGAATTGTATACCCAATATCTGTGCCTGTGCTGCAGGAAAATAAAAAAAAATGCAGCGGTAGAAAAATTTTATGCGTTCGGATATTTTTATGAGTGGCGACGGCTCGGTTTATGGATTGAAACGTAATCGGACGGATTCTATTGAATTTCGTGGCTTTTATAGCTCTCTCTGTAGCTCTATGCATTAAATATGATTTCGCTATCCTATGCAATTTGCATTTTGAGCGGTGACAACTAATGTAGCTTACCTACATACTGCACCTACCGAAATATATGGGAATCAAAGAGAAGTAGGTAAACAATCAGTCGGGCGTAAACACAGGGCGTAACGATACGTTATTATGAAGGTCGTGGGTTGGGTTTTACCTAAGAAGACCAATGACTCTCTCTGTTCTTGGTAGCTCAATAAGTTTTGGTTATCCTTGCCAAAAAAAAGGAGGAAGCTCTAGGCTGATATGGTCCTCAAAACACACTTTAAATACTGGGCGATAACAGCTATAATTAATTCTTTTGTTAGGGGAAGTGAGCTTAGGGTTGGAGGAAACATTTCACAGTAATTATCGTTGATTTGGCTACTTAAATGTTTCCCTTCCTCAAGTAAAAAAACCTCACATCACCATATCGACGTCAAAAAAACCGTTTAAAAACCTACAGTTCCAATCGAATTCCATTTTTAAAACATGAACCATTCGAAATTTTAAAAACTGAAGCCCCTGTGGTGGCCAGTGGCGCACGTTAATTCCATCGATCATTACTCCCGGTGCAATCCACCAATCATGAAAAATAAAAACACTGGCAACCCCACCTGCACCCCCTCTTTGCCACCCTGTCCCCCCTCGTCTGCGTCCAGGGGTTGTGATTTTTTCGAGCGTCACTCTCGATTAGTATGACTCCGGTTTACCTATATGTATTCGGGAAATCAATTGCAGTTATGTAAGTACTTATATAGTTGCGGCTTTTATGCTTTGTTTGGACATGTAGGTAACTAAGTATCGAAAATGTATAGGAATTTTGATGATGCACATAAGAGGATGCTTGAGCTAACTATTAGGTACCTAATGAACTAGTACTTACTACGACTTACTTTTGCAAATACATGGTAAATAAATAGGTATGGTATGGTAAAAAATTAAAACACGGTTCAAAAACAATGTTACCTAGTTTCATAATGGCAGTGTAGTTTTGGCATAGGTAATGTATGATAATTAGGGAAATGACAACTCATTGGAAGGTTCTTCTAAAATACCTATCTCTCTGCCTAGTTGTGTTTCATATATTTTCCATAACCTATCAGAAAGCCAATAACTTCACGAAATTTTTAAAGCACAATATCGGGAATGTACAAAATTTTGGTCAATTAAAAAACCTACAAAACAGAATCCATCCACGATGTATGTGTGTATATGGCAACCCACACACAGACACGCCGTGTTGTAGTGTGCGTGCTTGCAGGGCTGAGCTGAACCCAGCCCGATCGCGAAGCTCCATGCAAAAATGTGCATTACACACCAGGAATACTCGACCTCCCGCCCCGCCCCGAAATCCAACAAAATAAGGCGAGCGAGGGGGGCTCTCGGCTGTCCTATAGCTCTTTTTATACTGGGCGTTGTGCTAGGGGTAGTTAGATAACGGCATGCGGGCCCCTCCGATGTCATGTATCACGTATCCAGTTTTTAAAATTCGAACGATGCGCAATTGTTTTGGGTTTAGTTTTGAAATAGGAAACGCGCGCCATGCCAGGCACGAGATTAATTAAAACGAAACCTACTTGAAAATTATTCGTTTGTTCTTGTACACATTCCCCTGAATTATTTCC
The DNA here is from genome assembly GCA_916614155.1 of Mesoligia furuncula. Classification (NCBI taxonomy): domain Eukaryota; kingdom Metazoa; phylum Arthropoda; class Insecta; order Lepidoptera; family Noctuidae; genus Mesoligia; species Mesoligia furuncula. The sequence continues at coordinate 24,244,781 of OU744808.1, forward strand.
AGTCCTTGGGCTTGGAAAAAAGTTTAATAACGAAATTGTTGTTTGCCAATTGCGCACTTTATCAAACGGATAAAAATGTAGCTCTAGTTATCCATGAAAAGAATTTTGAAGTCCAAAAGTCGACTAGAGATTCATTTGAAAGATCCGTTTTAGTTTTTAATAATGCAAGCTAAAAGCGTTTTTTACTTATGTTAAGCAACGTAGAGTTTAACGAAGCCTTAATTATAATTCTCAAAAGCTTACCTTTAATTAAAGTTTGATGAAAAGACGTAGTATTTATGCGATTTTTTAATAAACCGAGCAATTACTCTGAACGCAAGAGTTCAAAAAGTTCCGTAAGGTTGCATATAATTAATTTTGCTGCAGTTAACACCAACGCTTATTTCTGATAGACAACTTTAAACAAGTTAAATCAATAACTTCAAAACTTCAAAGTTATTGTGTTTTTTTCCGTAACTCCAATTATTTTGATCCTTGAATGAATATTCTTGCCTAGTAGAAAGTGGACATCATGTGAAAAGTTGAGACTTCCAATTTCCTCAAAGCACTACTGACCAGAATGATGGCGTCGAAAGAAAAGACAAATAATGAAAACACGCCAAGACTGGCGTCAAACACCGTACCTAATCTAAATAATTCCAAAGTCACCTGCTAAAAAAAAAAGAAAATCAACGACGACGAAACAAAAGTTCTAAATTCAAAACAACGCAAGTTTTCGCACAGAAGTGGACTTTTACGAGGCCACAAAGTTTTTTCTACACACACCGACGGGGGGTTGAATGGAGTAAAAAAACAGGAAAAAGGCAAGAGAAACTGTGTTATGAGGTAAGAAAGAGTGAGGCCAGGGGCACGTTCGCAATAAAAAGATGTCTGCGTAAGGTCGGCGTTGGAGACGGCGATTTTTTTGTCGCTTTTCGAGAGAAAGAGAAGGAAATTCTACGATGTGCAACCGGCGCGGGTTTTATTAAATCATTTTCTAGTTCAACGATTTTGTTGCATGGGAAGATTAGATTTATCTGGACTGTACTTTTTCCGTTCAATCTTGAAGCTTTTTTACGAGGTTTCAGTCATTTCAAGTTCATTTCAGACGGATACAGAATTCCCGCCTTGAAGTTGAAGGATGTTCACAAAAATCCTACACAAAAACGTTGACAAAAAAAGCGGCTACCGTTATTTAAAAAAGCAACAGACAAACATTAGAAAATAACATTCGTATAATCATTGTCTTTGTTTTAATGCTCGCTATTAACATGTGGTTCAAACGCTGCATGACACTAACCGTTGCGTTCACGGTCAAATTATTTTATTCAGAGAAAGAACATCTCGCAGTGTCTGCGGTTTGTGACCGTAGTCCGTAACCAAGTAATGCATCAAAATAATCAATGGATTTGCAACTATTATGTGAGTGGTAACGGGCCCCCGGGGTCCAGCAGGGTTGTCTACTGTTCAGAAATTGGAACACAGTTGTTCTTAGAGCTAAGATCATGAGTAATTGACTAGACCTGTGGGGTGATTGCGTAACATACTACCAGTAGCAAAGGCTTTCATTTTGACAGTTCAACAACATTCGTTGCGTTATTTATACGTACGTTGTTGTGTTATTTTTCAAACATATGAAGTAATGTATTAGCAATATCCTTCAGAATGATTCATATTGTGATTGAAAGAGTATTACGCATTTAGGATGCTGAATTTGTTTGAAGATTTTTCTTAATTTTCGGCTTTTTTAAAAATACTAACAAGTTCAGGAAATTCCCGTCTTTTCCACCATATTCTTCGAAGTTCGCAAGTCTTCAAACTGGCAGCCCTGCATGCCAAATTGCAGCCTACTGTTCGATTGATCGACTTGGTCCAATTTGGCACGTAAGAAAAAAGTAGTCTGGACTTGTTATCTTATGATTAACAGAGCGCTAATTGTAAGTGAGTGAAAGGTGCAGAGAAAGGTGTACACTCTTTTTTATTCCATCTAACGAAAATAGATTAAGTCAGTGTCGTAGACACTTTCGTTCGACGAAAAATATATATATGAGATACAATCTCAGCTAATTATTAACTGTTGTTACGCTGGATGGGTTTTGAATACTTTTGGTGTAACTAATTAGGTATTGAATCAATGAGGATAGATTCTCTAAGAGCTTCATATACTTATTAATATGTTTAGCGTGTTGAAATATAATATATTAAGTTATACCGTATATTCTATCCAGCAAGAAGCTGGCAACACATTTTATACGTAAGCACAACTTTCAAATGTTTTCGAATTTCGGTATTTCTAGTTGTTTACGTTAAGAATTTTCGCGTTGTTAGCTTTTAAGCACTTCACTATTGGTGCGCTTACAAACTTGGGCATGTATTGACTTATGATCGGGGCAAAGCCCTAAAACAAGCATTATCGCGACGACGCACACAAGTGCAGCGAGAACACGCGCCCCACCACCGACGCGATTCGGCGTTTTTATATTTTTGCACGTTCAAAAAAACGCGCGCGGCAGACAAAGATGGAGTGATGACGAGCCCCGAGCAACAATGGCGCGCGAGCGGGACGGACTCACCTCTGTCATTGCGAACGCGAAATAAAAATGTGCAAAGCGTTCCTTTTTTAAATGTGATGCTTTTTTTACGTTAGTCTGCGTTAGCAATTAGTGTTGTGCGGTTGTCGCGCACCGAGCGTTAGGAATCTATGCAAATGATATGCTCCGGATCCCGGCGATGCTTCCAAAAGCTTTTAACGCTCATGCAATGACATTATCGGATGAGCCGCAAATAGAGATCACGGAAGCGATGCCATTCAGTCCACCTGCAAGGTCGCCTGTTCCGCGGCTTTATAGAATTAAACAGGGTCTACAATAGCCGGTACCCGGCTGGGTACATAAGGACGTCTGCAATCGTTTTCTTGTTGAATCCTCTCCTCATTTTACCGCAATCCTTTTAAGAGCACGAGTTATGGCGATTTCTTGTAGAGAACTTGAACAAAAGGCTGGTGATAGAATGTTTAAAATTGTTTTCCGTTAACGCTTTAACGTCTTGGAAATGTTGGAGAGCATTTTTGATGTTCCTAGCGTTTACAAATTGTTTCCATTTTGAAGGTAGTTGTAGAGTGGAAAAGAAATTTGTCGCTTTTTATCTGAAGACGCTTGAGCTTGGTATTGTAAAGGATTTGCATTAAAAGGGAGCGTGGAATATTGCGTAAGCCCTCCAGGTGCATCCGACTAATCAAAGGCAGGGACGTTGGCTCCAGCGAGAATGTCGCTGTGAGGAAATTTTAATGCGAATGGAAAAAATGCTGGCAACCCAATGCGGCGCGCGCGTGTGTGCGTGGGGCACACACACACAGCCGCGCGCCGTGTCGGTGCATGCTTTACGCGCGGAAAAAAGTGCTGCGTTATTGATTTTTCTGTACAGCCACGGGGGGTTAGGGGGAAATGTGGGGGGGTGGACGCCCGCGGCCAGAAAAACCGTCTGCTGAAAAAAACCGAGACGAAAAGGCACCCCTCCCTTTTTAATTGGTAACGTAGTGTCAATAGGGCTAATCCTGGGGCGGTAATAGCCTGCTTTTGTCTCGCGAATGCATTTTTCAGTGTTGCCATGCGACGGTTTGAGCACTCGTGGCTATGAGGGAACTCAAGTTTAGATTTTGTGGCGGTTGTCTAAGCCGAGATGAATTTTTCATATTCTTTATTTTTGTTTTGAGTTTTGCCACGTTGTTGATAAAAGAAATATGAACTTGTCTAGCTAGACTTCAAGACTATATGAAATACCAAAGGTATCTACCAAGGAGGTAATACGATGTTCCTATTATTAATTCATATTGAACTGCTAACTCAAACTTACTGAATAACTTCCTGCTTCGTCAAAAACTAATGATATGATAAGCATCTAATTGTGTTTTTCAGTAAGTTGCATATGTAATAATTTGACTCGACAAATGTCTTCGTGAAACCGATATTTCCTCACTCAACCAACCATCACAGGAGTAATAAAATTGATATTTTTAGTATGTTCACTAACAATCTTCATTAAATGATTATTTTTTCTTTAAATCTTTGTCCATTTTTATTTTTACCAATATCTCAACATTGCACAGTTTCTGTATCTTATCGACATTTATGTATAGATGCCAGCACATCAAGCTACCCGAAACTGTCAAATTTTGCCGATCAAATTTGAACCTTATGCTTAAGCGATAAAGTTGAAAACCTATTAAATAAATTTGACAGATTGTAGTAGCTTGATGAGCTGACGTCTGTAATAGACTTAGTTATCACCCCTTAACATGTCTTCATAGCACAGGACTTACCTAAGCTGCATTTTCAAGTAAAAGTATCTTCAAGATGGAGTGTGTCAAAGAGAGTGCGGCGTTGCAAAAAGTTTCGTTTGGTAATGAAACCACTCCCGCGTGGTAACTGCATACTACACTAACAGTAGCAATGGCTTTCATACACTAACAGTAGCAATGGCTTTAATTTTGACAGTTCAAAAACATTCATTGCGTTATTCACGTGGTTCAGCAAATAAGTTTTTCGAACATATGAAGCAATGGACTAGCAATATCGTTCAAACTCATTCGGATTGTGACTGGAAAGTGTCTTACGCAAGTAGGGTGCCGGTTTTGTGTTTTTTGGGCGGACTCGTAGTCTCGTACCTAATCAAGCATTTATTTCAATAAGGGCGGATTGAATAAAATTGACGTTTGACAGTTTTTGTATGAAATAATTGTCAAAATTTCAAAATTATTCCTCCAATAAAGTTATCAGATTATTGAAAAATCAGCCCAAAGACAATATTGTCAATAGGTACTTCAGAGATTCAGATTTTATAGTCATTTACATGGGAAACAATTTTTGAAGTCGCCAAACAGTAACAAAGAATTAAATTCAAAGAAAAGAAAATATTTCAAACGAATCCTCTTTGACTCGACGTTTTTCATTATATTATGCAAAAGTTCGTATATTATTTTACACACCCTCTATACGAGTAATTCTTCGCTAGGGTCTTTCTTATACGTATAGTAGTACTATTGAGCAAAGTTTAAAAAAAAAAAGTATGCCTTCAAAACAGTTCCTGACAACACGTGGTACCAACTTTTTCATATAAAAACGTTCCTACCACCATCATCATCTGCCTAGCCTTTTCCCAACTATGTTGGGGTCGGCTTCCAGTCTAACCGGATGCAGCTGAACGTTCCTACCACCAACAAAATAAATAAAAACAATACTGTCTTTGTGAAATCTAATTGATACAGTTATAATGCACCCTTCAGGATGTCCCGTGGACGCAGACGATCGTAATTAGCGGCCGGAAGTGCGTGCCGACGTCATGTCCGGTCCAATTGAACCACTTGTGCGACAGAGGTCAGGGTTTTGCAATGTTTAATGTGACAGCCTGTGGATTTGATATTAGTTAAAAGGAATCCCGACTAATATCCTTACTTAATATTATAAATGCGAAATTTACCCCCTCTGTCTTTCTGTTACCTTTACACACCTAGGTTGGGCGGATTTGGATAAAATATGGCACACGAATAAACCATGACCTGGGAAATAGGGTAGGTACTTTTTATCCTGGTTGTTGTTACGATTCTGTGGGATAATTTTCGACCTCCACGAGAGCGATAACGCGGAAAAAACTAGTAGTGTTTACTTGAACAAATTAAATGACCTTTGTTCCGGTAATTCTACGCTTTGATTTAGGCTGGAGTAACGCGAGCGCGCGGCCACGCGCGTTTTTTACGCACGTTTAAAATTTTCATGGATGGTTTACGCAAAATCTGGCGTTACCAATGTTACCATCATGGCAAACGAACTTTTAAGGTCTGATTTTTGAAACCAATTGAAATAGATTCCTTTCATATTTTAAAATAAATATCACTAGTGTTATATTAAAGTTTTTTGATATTAAAAACACAAAGGAAGATTTTTCAAAGCATTTTGATTACGTTAATGTTGCGGTGCTTTTGGCATGACTAACATATCACTAACAGATTACTTTAAAGTAAATGGCAATTTAAAACTTTACTTTTAAATACTGTTACTATAGAGGTCCCCTTAGCATCAACGCGCAACGGGGTAATGGCATTTTGACAGTTCAACAACATTAATTACGTTAATTAGGTACGTTTTTCTTCCTAGCGTGTCGACGGCAATCTAAATGGACTCGGCCTAAGGCTGAGGCCAAACGAGCGTAATTTTTTGAGCTGTGAGTCGCGTAAAATGAGTCGCGAAATTTACGCTGCATTCGGTTTCATACTAAAGTCTTTTTTGTACCACACGGCGACGCAAAATGAGTTGTCTGCTGACTCACGCGCGTTATTTCAACCGAATTGCGCTCGGGGTGAGGGGGGGGGGGAGTGAGGCAACCGTCAGTTAAGTTACAGAGTGCGACTGAAGTTACGTCCGTCCGTTTGACAGTCTAACCGAATTTCAGTTGAACGTAAATTGCGATACTCAAAATGCGCGACTCACAGCTCAAAAAATTACGCTCGTTTGGCCTCAGCCTTAAAGTCGGCTACGTGTTTGGCGCCATCACTAGCGTCCATAAGCTCTGTAATATCAATCAAATTTCGAATCATTTTGAAGCTAATCCATTGCTTCATAATGTTCGAAAAGGACATGTTAGGTTTTATATGGGCTTTTATTCGAAGCTGCTGTGAACAGGGAAGAGATTATATTGTAATGAAACTACATACATTAAGGAGACTTTGTAGGTATATTTTTTAATTTTTTTTTAAACGCACCCTTCTTTAATTATTATATTTTTTAATAAATATTATTTAAAAAATAATTTGCAACCCACAGTAATGATTGATTTTGGCAACACTTTTCGATTGGATGTCATTATTGTCATTGTGAAATATGAACATCAATCAAGTGCCAAATTCAATTCAATTTTCAACTGAGTACCTACTGAGAACTGAAAAGTGTGACAACCTTACTGGCACAGGTAATGTTCTCATAGATTCCATTAGGAGGCAAAGGAATTAATGCCATAGGTACATACAAATTATGGAGATTATTAGTTGTTTTTTTTAAAGTCATCTAATATTGTTTTAGAATATTTTAAATAACAATAAAGTCTATAATTTGCTTTAAAAAATGATATTTAATAATTTTTTCTTTGTGTCAATGTGCAAAAATAATATTACGACAACAAAAATATCTGGATTTAGAATATTTATTTATTCAATAACGGTACTTTTAATATTTTTTTTTGTATTTGTAAGGCTATCCTGAATAAGTTTCCCTATCAGAAAACCACACATGACTGCTGTTCAAAAATAATTTTTTTTAAGCCCATTTCATAACAATGTCCTTTGTCCGGTTAACAACGTAAATAACGCTATGAATGTTGTTGAGTTGTTGAACTGTCAAAGTGAAAGTCATTGCTACTACCTACTAGTGTGTCACTTACGCAATTACCATCTATACTCATAAATATATTATAAATGCGAAAGTAACTCAGTGTTATCTTTTTACGCCTAGATACCTACAGCTGAACGAAATTTGGATGAAATTTGACAAACAGGTAGATCATGACCTGGATTAGGACTTAGGATATTTTTTTATCCCGGTAACACGTTCCCGACTTCCACGAGGGCGAAATCGCGAATCTCCAAAATCCATATAGAAATATTATGTCACTTCGTATGAATATCGAGGCAATTCAGCTGTTAGACCAAACACATACAGGATTATTGGTAAAACATTAACAACCTCTTAAGAGGTTATTGTACTCATCATTGTGAACAATTTTGAATTGAGACCAAATCTGAAATCGCGAAAAAAAAATCAGCTGTACCCTACATTTTGACGAGTTATACGATCATAAATGTAGGGAACACCTGATTTTTTTTCGCGATTTCAGGTTTGGTCCCATAGTAAAAGTTGTTCATAATGATGAGTACAATGACCTCTTAAGAGGTTGTTAATGTTTTACTAATAACCCTGTATATTTAGTGCGAAGACTAAAACGGACAAAACGTTTTGGAGTTAGTGTAGCTGTAGTGTAAAAAATTTAGAAATAATAGTGCCAATGACACACAAGAACAAAGTGTTTATAATTATCATCATAATTATCAGAATCTAAGAAAGTGGAACGGACTTGGTACAATCAGCACTATTCTAAGTTTTAAAACAATTATCACTTAAAAAATTAAGTTAGTTTAGAATTGCTTATTAGTCTTATAGGCTAGATTGTAATTAATTACTAAGTGTCCTTTGTTTTTGTATTTATTTGTATAGTAAGTTAGTCATTTAATTCAGTATCTAGTGTAAATCGTTAGTATTTGTTTTATATGTATGTATGATAAATAAAGTATTATAAAGTAAGAACCTGGTTCTTTTTAATAAAGTATAAAAAAAAGTAAGTTAGTTCGTTTATCTCTGCTTACCCTTTGTCCGAGTTCATCGGGTGCATCGACCGTGACCGTGGTTGCGTAACCATTGCCACTTGACATCAATTCGCAACAGACAGACAGTCGCAAGTTCAATGTATGACAATTACTTGCAACAACCGGTAATGCACGCCGAGGGACGCGTTTTATTTTAAGAGGAAACTTAATACTATCCTCTCGCTTGTATTCACTGATGGGTTAGATAGAAGTGTTTAGTGAAGACTATATTTTAAGGGTGTAATACAGGGTGGCTGGGACCTGGATGGGCAACCAGCCGAGCTATTCTGTAAAAATCTCACCCTGAAAATTTAGGTGAAGTGAACTTGAAGCCCCAACCTAACGCTCGGGATTGACACTTGACATCTTATTTAAAATTTACTTCATCTAAGTTTTCACGGTGAGATTTTTACACAGAGCCGGTCGATTCTGTAAAAATCTCACCGTGAAAACTTAGGTGAAGTGAGTTTGTTTTTGCTAGGAATTGACACTATTGACAGCTCACTCCACGCTCACTTCACCTAAGTTTTCACAGCGGTGCTATTCTGTAAAAATCTCACCGTGAAAACTTGATTCAGCATATGATTAAAAACCCCATTTTTTTTTTTTTGCTATGGGAAATCATCAAATGACACCTCCCGCTCTGGGTGGAACGGAGTGTCAGACTATTACTGACTAAAACCCACCCGTGTTCCTTCCTTGGCTCTTTATGTGCCGGGCCAGCGGTTGTTGCCATCCTGATGTATAGACGGAGAGCTTGTTGCCAATTGCCATCAACCGGGCTACTGAAAAATTACTGAAAGACAAACCCAATAACATTTCAAAGGTACAAAGCCTTACAATGCCTATCGTAAAAAGGCTGAAAGACACACGCACAATGGTCCATTGAAGGACTAAGTGCGGAAACCAAAGCCGTTCATAGAACATAGAACAAGACACCCAAAGGGCTTTGTTTGGAGTTTTTCAGAGAAACAAAGTATTTCCATATAAATCTATGGATTTCCAAGCTTTAATTGAGTCTGACTATACTTAGATTAAGTGGAAAGTATGGTACTCTCGCACAGAGCAGGGAAGCATGGCAAAAAGTCAAAGAATTCTTTACTCAGTAGCGGGCGGGCTAATACTGCCTATGAGAATTATGGTATTCGCAGCATAATATAAATTTCATACTCAGGTTGATTACTCTTCTATGTCACATGCTAAGTCCTGAGGTTCCCAGACACAAATCACATTAAAATTGGACACATATCATGAATATCGTGTAACAGCGACAATAAACTTAACGATATCAAATCACATAGCCGCGCTGCCGCGAACTTCAGCGCTATAAAATTTATAGATGAGGCCTCAGTTACAGCGGGGAGAGATACTGAAGAAAAGAAAGAGGGAGTGAGTTTGTTGCGCCACTTCTTCTATTCCACGCACTAGGAAACGGTGAAGGGGCCGCGTTTTGGGAGACCGTCTTCTACATGTCATTTTGACGTTCAAAAAGCACTGATTCTCATACTAATTTAAATAAATTACTTTTGATTTTAAAGGATAATGAGAGTAAGTTACTTATCCTTGCACAAAGCCAAACAATAGCTTAATGTAGCCAAAAACAGAGGTACAATTAAAAGCAGAATTCTTTCCACATGGCGACGATGCAAACTGCCTGTTTAAATGTTTTCGAACTCGTGGAGAAAAGACCGTGTCCTTACATTATACGGTCGTTTTAATGGTTTTTAGACAGCCTAACCTATCTGTTCTATCAGATAAATTATAAAAAAAAAAGCAAAATGATGTCATGTTTCAAGCAAATAAAATGATTATTATTATTATTAAATTGGTATGAAACCGGCCAGATAATTATGGAAATAGTCTTCAAGACCGAAAGGCCTCATACCTCTCCGACTGGGATGCCAGATTCATATTCTGTTAAGAAGATTTCCTCATAATATTCTAACGTTTTCGATACATTTGCTAAACACCGGTGAACTTCTAGTTAAGCCCTAACTTTGGACCAGTTTGAACTCCTTCGTTTATTCTAAATTATCTTCTTCTTCGTTAGTCTCTTCATCGCTTACACTAGCACCTCACCTGCAAAGTCTAGCCATCCACGCGACATCACGTGACGTCTCCAAGATAAATAATAACTTAGAGCCTCCATACTCTATTTATTACTTATTTATGTGCTATTGCTTTATTTCTTATAGCACGTCACTTACCGTGTTTATGGTGTAAAGTTTTTGTTTATGGTCGTGAGTCATCGATGGCTGTGCTTTGAAACTAAGGTTATGAGAATTCTGAGTGTTAAGCCTCCTCTACACGTCGTCAGATTCATCAGCAGATGGCCATCTGCGGATGCCTCCGCCGACGTGTAGACGGGGTAATTTGCTAGTCTGTGGTAGGTATTTAGCCTCTGCCGACGTCAAATCGCCATCTGTGAATGCCTCCGCCGACGTGTAGACGGGGTAATTTGCTAGTCTGTGGTAGGTATTTAGACTCTGTCGACGTCAAATATCTACCACAGACTAGCAAATTACCCCGTCTACACGTCGGCGGAGGCATTCGCAGATGGCCATCTGCTGATGCATCTGACGACGTGTAGAGGAGGCTTTACACGGATCTTTTGACACCTGAATGACATTGATAGGGGGCGTTGTTGGTAAACGTTTGTGAAATTGTCGCAGATATTGTATTGACAAACCAAGATGGCGGCACTAGTTCCGATTTTGGCCACCAGCCATAAGCGACTTGTACCGTTGCAGCTTTAATTTTTAAGAACAGTAGTTTTTCGATACTCGATAGCCATCCGCTTTGAAATTGTTGGTGGTATTTTCTAGAGCTCGACTTACGCGATTTCGAATATTTTTTTTTTTTAATAAATGTGGTTATATTCTTCTTTGCTTCTTATTGTATTACCAGATTTGGGTAACCGGTAGCTCAATGGCTATGCGAGTTTTTATGCTTTTGTTTCAACATTTATCATGAAATAATGAAGTCTAGAATCCAAGTCTACGTCTGACTTGGTCCTTTATTCCGGAATCACCCAATGTAGGGTACAGCGCTGCTATTCTGTAAACATCTCACCGTGAAAACTTAGGTGAAGTGAGCGTGGAGTGAGCTGTCAATAGTGTCAATTCCTAACAAAAACAAACTCACTTCACCTAAGTTTTCACGGTTAGATCTTTACAGAATCGATCGGCAGGGCCTACTTTTCAACTCAAACAGAAAAAAGTACTTATTTATTTCAATTATTGGCACTTTTGAATTGTCAAGGCGCGTCCGGTCAGTCAGAAAGATGAAGCTAGTTGCCCATTCTAAAGCGTAGTAGGCACCCATGGAGAAGAACGGGCAGGAAACTCCATGATATTATGTCATTATTCAAGTCCCAAAAGTTAGACTCGTTTTTGATTTCTGGTAAAAACTAGACATTTAAAAAACTTGTATGAATTGTGGCATGTAAGTTTACATTAAATTAACTAGGACTAGGGGTAGGGCGTGCTAACTCGGTATCATGGACATGGTGGCAAACAAAGGGTGTCTAGTAGGGCTAGATCATTTCACCCTCGGAACAAGTTGGGGATGAGTCGTAGTTATATCATTATTTGTTGCGGGGTTTTAGACATTGAGTTTAACAACCGTGTTGGTCACTTGATTGGTTTATTTACTTTATTTTAGGACTGTTAACATAGATCTAAGTAAAGACTGCGTTTAGACTGACTTTCAATCAGTTTGCCTAGCCTTTTCCCAACTATGTTGGGGTAGGCTCTAGTCCAACCGGATGCAGCTGAATAACAGTACTTTACATGGAGCAACTGTCTATCTGCCCTCCATAACCGCGCAGCTGCATCGAAACTGTTTTGTTTTGGCATTCAAAAGAGTCAAAGCCTCTGAAGAGACCCCGAAGTCTCATCTATGTGGTGATGGTGATCACCGGGGTTGTTTTAGTGAAGGAAGAACACCATACTCTCTATACCCTATACCTTCCAACCAGGAAATGAAAATGGATTCTTGCAACCGAATTTTGAAGTTTTCTTCCCAAATTCCCTTTTGTTCCAAATTGAAACTATGCATAGATACTCCTTCCGTTTAAACATTTCTATTCTATTCTGATGCTGCAGGGCTAGCATGGGCTGGGGATAAAACTTTTCTCCACCGGTTATTTCCACTGACAAGGGATAAAATTATTGTATCCACCTGCCAAAGCACGGCAACAAGGGGAAAGAGAATTATATCACTTTTTGACTTTAGACGTGGATACTCACCCCCGTCTATAGCATGGCGACTAGTGGAAGAGAAAAATTACAGACATTTTGACATAACAAAGGGAGAAATTTGTCCTCGTCTTTAGATGGTGGGTTTAAGTATATCTCTTGGAGAAAATATAATTAATTGTACTATAAAAATGTCTCGTGCTTACTGCCACCGTGAATAGTTTATCCACCCATGTCGCCATGCTCGGAGGGTGGACAAAATTGACAAAGGGGAATAGTATTTTCTCCTCTCCCCGTGGATAAAATGTCTCCGGCCATGCTAGCCCTGCTGCTGCGAGAGATTTTTACACATGAAGGAACTCTTAAACCTGTTAAACGGTTACAATTAAGATTGAGATTATCAAATTTTTTTTAAGGAAAATCTGGCTTGTTCTATTTTTTTTTCTCATTTAGTTTTGTTTACATTAACTTATCAATTTGTCTGTCTGAACAAAATGAGCAGATGAATCCGTTTCGCCAATAGATGTGGAAGTTTGTCCAAATAGAGGGTTATCTATGAGGGTGAGTCTATTCATGTCCAACATATGTTGAACTGATTGCGTTACACGGTGTGTTGAACATAAATGTTGGTGTGATTGTGGTGACATATTCGCTTTAATTGCCGTGAAATTCCGGATTAAGGAGGCAGTGATATCTTGTTTTGCTATTATGTTGGGGGTTATCTAGCTGTAAGGTTGAAAATTGTAATACTATTTGCTAAAGTGATTTGAGGTATCAATACCTAGTATTTTCCTTTTTATATGAGACTGGGTAAACCGCAAAATATAGGTAAATTACGTAACTGTACCTATATTTTAAGAACCTTTCAGGAAGTCGTATAAGTAACTTTTTTTTAATAAAAAATTCATTTAACGAATGTTCCAAAAACACTCAAAATAAAAGTAAAATCTAATAAACACAAAACAAAGGCAAGATCCCTCTTCCCTAAATAAAGGGTGGTACACACTGGTGTCGTTAAACAATAAAATCGTTGCGTAGTGACCCGCCACTCAAGGTCGCCGGTTCAAGGGTAGGGGAGCGACCCTTACGCAACGCGCCCTACAGGTGGATGTTAAGAAAATTTCAACGATACTGCTAAGACTTTACCAAACTTTTTGTGTGTAAAGTTTTTTTGGTGGATATTGTCGGATTTTGTTTTGTTTATGATAATTTAGGGAGCGCGGTTCTTGTTTCTACGGTAAGTGAGCGAAGTTTTTGTGTTTATTGAATTTAGGAAAAATGACGAACAAATCAAATATTTATGATTAAGTATGTACTTACAAAAATTGTCACTTAACGACGAAGCATTAAAAAAGAAGTTATTTGAGTTGCTTCACATTCTAACCTATGTAATATAATATTTCCCGAGTTTATAAACTGCTTGTAGACTACAATATTATCTTTTTGCTTTGATGCGAAATTGAACTTGCGGATTTGAGCTTGAGCTTATAATTTCTGAATCCAGGACCCATTCGGGCATTGTTGGGCATATTTCAACCTATAGTTTTAGTGACAAGCTTTACTTATACACATCGAATGTATAATTGTATAATATGCCATCCTTTTACGACGTTTTTCAACGTTCATGAACTTCAAACAAATCATCGTATAGAGAGTTTACGAGAAGATGAAAAATGGCGATGACTTCATTTCACAGTTACTAGAATATCGGAATAATTTCCCCGTAGAGATTATCAGTACTATTACGCAATCAAATCAAACTAAACAAAAGCTTACTTATCCCCATAAGAATCCAATAACAGTTGAAAGGAAACATAACTGCGTGTTATCAAAACGACAAGTAAAAATCAAAGTGAGGTGAATGTAACGGTCCATTCCTACTTGTGTTTATAAACAGAGCCGCCGGAGCTCGCGATAACGCGCGTTTAGCCGCGATAAGAGCGCAATTAGTCGTTAAATTGGGCACGGACCGCGCGGGGTACTCCTCACGTGGTGCGTGCGGCTTGTTACCGGTGTGCAACGGGCTTAATGTTTTGAGTTGGTTATTATCATTACCAAATAGAGATGTTGAAAAAAAACCCGTATTTTTGATGCCAGTAACCCTTTAATCAAGAAGTGGTTGGTGGCAACCCTAATATTGTACTAGACTAGTAAGTTTTAGCATTTAGTTTCAGTTTCAATACAACTTGAATTAGGTACAGACGCTAGCACATCAAACTATTACAATCTGTCAAATTTCTTTAATATATTTTCAAATTTATCACTAAAGCATAAGGTTCAAAGTTGATTGGAAAAATTTGACAGTTTCGGGTAACTTGATGTGCTGGCGTCTGTACATCGATGTTATGTGTTGACACGGAGCAAAAACCGGAAACACCCCAATCTCAACGTCCTAACGTATGATCAAATAGTACATTAATGACATTGTAAACACGTAGTTAACGATCAAGGAGGCTAACACGCGACTCCATATCGCAGCCCGGACGTGCACTAATCAGAGCGACGTGTTTGTAAACTTCAACTGCCGTGACAAACCACGTGACAGCCATTCACTACCTTTTAGATTAAGGACCAGTAGAGAGGTAGCTTACGAACCAGTAGAGATGTGCTTTTGGTCGCGGCTTCGGCCGTGTGGAGGTCGGAAATTATTCCATGGGAACACTATCGGGATAAAAATTATTATACGTCCTTACCAAGATTATTGTCTACCTATGTGTCAAATTTTATCGAAATCTATTCAGATGTTACGGCGTGAGACGGGTAGACAGAGCTAGTTTCGCATTTATAATATTTGTATGGGAGTATTACTATTTAATAGTGTTTATCTATACTGAGGTTACTGCAGACGTCTTTGAGATCACCAATATAGTCCGAAAAATTGCTGAACTTGAAGGGCTAGTGAAAATGGTCAGCGGGATTGTCCGAGTCAGCGGGATTGCCCGAAAGGGTTACCGCTGGCCTGGAACATAAAGGGCTAAGGAAGGAACACGGGTGGGTTTTAGTCAGTAAGTCTGACACTCCCTTTCGCTCCACCCAGAGCAGGAGGGGTCATTTGATGATTTCCCATTCGAAAAAAAAAGGGAGCTAGTGAGCGGGGCACACAAATCCTTGAACATATAGCCGATATGGCCGAAAAGTTGTGACGACTGCGTTGCGGAAATCGAAGCGTTGGTAGGCCTCCACAAGGTGGACTGTCGACCTGGTGATGGTCGCAGGAATTCGCTTGATGCGGAAGGCATAGGACTAGTCGTTGCGGCGATGCTTGGGCGAAGCTTGTGTCTAGCAGTGAATTTCTTTCGGCTGAATTAATGATGACAGAGAAGAAAGGGTTCCTCAAGATTTGTGGCCGGTTGCAAGAGGCACGCTCCCTATTGCATGGAGTTCAAACATAACTGGAAGGTGTTGAATTTGAAGGATGATCAACAAACGAGCAGGAAATTTGCTAGGTCCACGTGCCTTTATCAAGAGCTCGTATCGTATACATGCGCGTGAGTTTTGCAAACGATTTATGAATGAAAGAAATTACGGTTATTGTAGTTTTTATAACATTGGCTGATTGACCGAAAGCATGGTACAGTCAACAAACGATACTACGAAATAAGTATGCAGAAGCGTCGGATATAGTTGAAGTTAAGTAAGAACCCGATGGATGTTCTCGAATAAAATTTAATTTTATTAATAGAAAACAATAAGAGCTTATTTATCAAATTAAATTTCAGTCGACAACATCCATCGTTTCTTACTAAACTTCAACTATATCCGACGGTCCTGCATACTTATCTCTTTTGTTGACTGTACCTTAGAATTTGCCACCTGCAAATTCTCGGTCAATCTTAAGTATTTACCTACCGTTAATTTCCTAACTTTAATGATCACATTCTCAAATCCAGTACATTATTATCACTGTTCTATCTTATGATGTAGACCTGTCACTTGAGGGACATTAAAATGACAGAGGCGAAATCATCACATCTCTCCCCTTTGAGGGGAAGGAAGCCTTCGCACAATATACAGTCCCCAGACCTAAAATCTTCATCTTCTTCTTTTATTCTTGTACTTATTATTTTACTTATTATTATTCTCGTACATACTTAAGAATGTCCGTGTGGTGCCGGACTTAAAGAATAGCACCACCCCTTCCCGTGGGTGTCGTAAAAGGCGACTAAGGGTCGTACCGGAGAATGGGCAGCAGCGTTCTCTATGCATTCCACCACCATACCATACTGCGATCGCCAACCCGCCTGCCAAGCGTGGCGATTATGGCAAACCCCCTCCCTTTTGAGGGAGGCCTATGTCCAGCAGTGGACGTCTTTCGGCTGAAATGATGATGATGATGATGATGATACTTAAGAAGAAGAAGAACATACAGTTCCAAGACCTAAAATGCAAACAAGGAAAGATCTTTCCCTAATAAAACGCACAAAAACTACCCAAAGCCAATTTATAAAGCTAAAAGGTGCGTAATCAGTTCGGAACTAGGGCAACCGCACCTATAATCGGCACCAGGCTACCGTAAAAATATTAACACCTGATTACTGGCGGACCGTGAAGCGGAAACGTACCTGATCGTTCTGACCGCTGTGGTCATTCGCCAATTGGTCTAAAAGCCAGCCCCTTCTACCTCAACTGATTACTTAAGAAAATTGGGATTGTTATACTTGTTTGTTTTATACATTGTTTCTGTGCTATTTGCATGTAATCTGATGAGGTACGGAAGATAGTTACTATTTCTGAAGATATATCTATCTATACATATATTATAAAGAGGTAAAGTTTGGAGGTTGTAGGAGGTAATCTTCGGAATTACTGATTCGATCCCGAAAACTCTTTCATTAATGAGAATCTACCTACATTATCACTGAGTGTCATAGGCTATGTTTTATGTTAAAATGAGAAACTTCACGCGAACGAAGTCACGGGTAGAAGCTAGTCTACCCGTCTAGTTTGAGGGCTGATAATGAATGGGGAGTTTATATGACTTTGGTTTTATGAGGAAGTGTGATGATGACCTATTTTGGGCGTGTGTGTTGGGTTTAACACATAATATCTGCGGGTATGGTGGTACACCATTAGGATATTGTATGAAACAAAGTTTGGCGAAGAACAATGAATGGGAAATGCATGTGACTTTAGTAAGAAGTCTTTTATAAGAACAGCTGATGATGGTCTGAAGGTCAATTATTCTCGTACTTACTTAAAAAAACGTTCAAATTTAAGTAGCAATCTCACCTCAGCGACAATAAATGTCAAAAACTTGTCAAAAATGGAGGGAAATTAGAGGTATTTTTGACAGATTGAGACTGAGATCAGACTGTGAACTTTCCTAAAATTGCAAGAATTGCCCCTCTGGTTTGGTCTTGTACCTATACTACATAAAGAAAGAAAGAAAGAAAATACATTTATCTAGCACAGACTAAAAGACACACAGTACACAGAGATAATAGTCGTACATCAGATAAAAACAAAAATAAAGATAAAAATAAAAAGTGCAAAATCCGATGTAAGAAATTAGCAGGAATGTGTGCCTCACGGCTACATAGATTCCACATATAAATATTTGGGGATCTTTCGGTTGTGGAAACGATTTGAAAGTGTTATATTGCTAGAGGTGATCCTTATCAAGTTTATTCACGAATGCATAAAGAACCTAACCTCATTGTAACTACCGAAATTCATAGAAAGTATAAAATTAGTCGATTTGAGTGCAAGAAGACGCGGCAAACGTCACGGGCAGTGATTCGGTGCGCGCTGATGACTTAGCGCTTTTTGCCTAAAAAGTAATTGGGCGTGCGCGGATGACTACTGGTGCTGCCACCCGAAGGTGGAAAATACACTGTTTTCTAGGTTTTGCTGACTAATGTGTTATGTTACATTTGGTTTAGAATAAAGGGTGGTTCTAGAATCATGGTTTTAGTTTTCGCGTTCTTGCACCCTGTATATTTTTTACAAATGGTGAAATAATCCTAATAATGATGCTTTTTGTTACCTATGCTAAAATGATGTGTGATCGCAAATTCTAATTATGCAAATTAATCATATATCATTTTTACATCCATGCACTTTTGAAAAACTCCATGTAAAGTACTGGTATTCAGCTGCATCCGGTTAGACTGGAAGCCGACCCCAACATAGTTGGGAAAAGGCTAGGCAGATGATGACCCTTAAGAAACCCTGGTTATTAACTATTGGCCGAAGTATTTACCCAGTAACTGGGTTGTGGAGGTCAAATCTCAGCATAGTTGGAAAAAAGGGTAAGCATATTGGTTGAGGTAGTTTTTTTCCTTAGATACAAGTAAAATCAGAGCCACAGACATAATTATTCAGTTCAGTCGATTGTTTGAATAAGTTCTTACTTCTTACCATATTGTTTAACTTAAGTACACTCAAGAACACAAGTGTTACTCAAGTTTGAGCCACCTCCTTGACACTGAACTTGCGCGAAACTTAAACGAACTTGAAATACATGAATAGTTATATATATTTATGTTTTTTAAAGTGAATGTCACGAATTAATTGCTGCTGTATGCTATATATATGTGACATCTGCCAATCCGCACTGGGCCCGCGTGGTGGATTACGGCCCACTCCCTCTCACAGAGAGGAGGCCTGTGTCCCAGCAGTGGGAACATTATAGGCTGATTATGGTATGATTATGGTATTGCTATGTCGTTCTATTGCGAGGAAAATGGTGGAGTCAGGTGATTAATCAAGCTTTAGGGGAAGTTTTTTTTTTAAAGAAGGGAAACATTTACCTACTGTTATTATTTAGTTTGAAATGAAAACGAAAGTTTTGTTATAGGTATGGTTCTCAGCTGAAATTATTGAATTAATATTTCATGAAATATCAATCAATAGGATTATATGAACTTAGATGGTTGTATTGATGATTTTAATGATTATAATTTTGTAAATACATACTTGTTACTCACGCGAATCATATTTTGTTTAACATACCTACTATTTGACACTGACCTGCAAGTTGTAAAAAACGTACGAAAATTCGAATTTCGCGGGCTCCCTAACCACCTTAAGCCACCTTAACATATTTAATTAAAGGTCACGATTAACGCTCCTTTTTCAAAGTCAACATTAACTTAACAAGAAAATCTTAGCTAAGTACAAAAATATCCTTATTTTTATCTATACAAAATCACTTAGCCACACAGCAGCCAATTACAAAAGACTGAGCATGTCCGCGTGTATATATTGTTAAGTGGGTATTAGCATACTATTAAGTACACTGGAGCGCACAAGTGTTAGCAAACTGCGCTAGACGCACCGCGGCCTTGAACTTAGCGTCTCGGGATGCAACGCATTTGCATATAAACGCAAGCGAGCCGATGCGATTATCGACAAACTGGTTATATAAAAGTACGGCGGGATGGAACGCAACTGGTTTTCTTGTACTGTTTAGCGATTAAGTGTTTGTGGCTGTTATTTTGTTTCCTTTTGCTGTCTTGGGGAGGAAATGTGTCCGTTTTGTAGGCGATAGGGAACTGGGATGTTGTTTCGTGTGTTGCGTTTTTAGGGCTTTCGACAAAAATGTCTTTAAACAATGTATATTAACTTAAAAATGTTTCTTTAAATAAGTGACGATTTCATTGTCCTGTTGTTGTAAAATATTTCTTTTCCTTTTATGATTTAAGCATACCTACTGTATTTTTTTTAATTTTTACAAATAAAACTTCGTCTACAACGATACAGATTAATAATAAGTTAGCAACACGACTTTTCCGCGCGACTGTACTTATTCGCTGCTAAAGGGCACCAAATCAAATCACAGACGTGGATGTATTATTATTTACCTGTCTGATTTATATTATTCTGTACATTGCACATTTTTAGATAGTCACACTTGCTTTCCCGATTATTGAAGCATAATCAGCCATATAATGATCCCACTGCTGGGATACAGGGCTCCTCTCTTCGATAGGGAGTGGGCTGTAATTGACCACGCGGGCCCAGTGCGGGTTGGTAGATGTCACATGTCTTCGAATTTTTGGTTCCATCACATGCCGGTTTCCTCACGATGTTTTCCTTCACCGTTTTTGAGAGCAGTGGTGATGAAATAAATTGTACAAAGTGAAGCGCCTGTCTGGGTTCGATTCTCCGACCTACAACTCGTAAGCCGCGGCCGTTACCACTGGGCAACCACTGCTCACATAAGTATATTGAAGATAGAACACAAATTATTATGCACTCAAGGAGAGGAAAACGAAACGCATTAGAAAAGCGAGAGAAAGTAATATAAAGAAGATTTAGTTTGTTTGTTAAGGGGCTTACAGGACCTAAACACAAAAAAACTCAAGTTTTAGAAACAATAAAAGTATATGATCGACTACAGTAAACAAAACATCAGTAAAATATATGATAATCTTTAGGATATATGCTAGGTAGATAGTGTGTTGAAAACATAATACAACTAGTTTGATACGATAGAAAAAAATCATGAAGATACCTCTAAAAACTTTCTTTTTACAATAAAAACTATACTATACATACAATCATTCTGATTTTTTGTCAGACTATTCTACAAGCAATATACTAAAACACTAGTGTTTTAATTTTTTAGTCAAAACAATAGATTTTTTGTAATTAAATAATTGCTTCATATTTTGCAAAAAATTACCAGGGTTGTGTCATCGCGCTTCTCTCGTGACCGGGTTTTCGGTCATGGAAGCCCCTTAATAAATAATACATAACATAACACATCATCACGCCTGTCTTTTGCGAAGTGTAAGGCAGAGGTGTAACTCTAGTACACCCACATATCCCCATAGTAATGTTTAAGTCGCATATTGCGATCAACTGGACACAAATTCTACTGAGAAATAAATTGGTTAGTTATAGCTAATACTTCGTTAATACCCGTTGTAATTTTATTTTTTTGTCGTTGCTTTTTACCTAAGTACTGTGGTTATAATCCTTTAAGTAATGTAGTCGATGATTTTGGTGCACGGTACATTTCTAATGAGTTTATGTTGGCACCAACTTAAATGTATAAAATGTATGTGTACTACTGAATAAATAAATAAATAATAATAAATACTTTTATTATTACTTATTTCTTTTTAGGGGTATCGTATTACCCAGTAACTGGGTTGTGGAGGTCGCTCCATGTTAAGTACTGGTATTCAGCTGCACCCGATTAGACTGGAAGCCGACCCCAACATGGTTGGGAAAAGGCTAGGCAGATGATGATGATGAATAAATATTTTTATTACCGAACCACTTCTGTCTCCGAGTTCACACCGTCTATTGTCCACAAATCCTCGCGAATATAAAATATTATTAAATAAACTACCTGTCTAGATTTTCTTGATGGTTTGGTTAAGATAGCCAAACAAGTTTTGATGAAAATATTTAATTACATATTGTTAAATGGTTTCTGCATACTAAGCGTATTAAATCCTTGGTTTTTTTGTTGTAGTTTCGGAAGGTTTTCTACGTTTTGTACGTAAATATTTTAATTTTAGGATGTCTTTCGGCCTGCTAGTTACATACATATAATTGATAGCACAAAAACTCTTGCTGAAAAATGATCTATTCTATCAAGAAAATTGAAAATATTGTATACCGGAAAACCATATATGTTTATTTGGATGAAGCTGAAATTCAGCAATAACTTACTGCCCAATATGATACAAACTTTGCTAACGCGACTCGGCACTCAAACATCATCTCATATTAGGTTCTTAGAATGAGAGGCTGTAGCACTATTTTTCGAAAATGTTCATGTAACTTTTTAGACCTTTGTATCCTGCGTATGAAGTTTCATTAAAATCGGTTCACTCATTTCGAAAAACAAGGGCTTGAAAATTTGTATGAAATGCCGTACGGTGTAAACGCTCGTAAAACTGAGTAAATAATATTATTTATGAAAAAAGTATTTTTAATTTTGAAATCGGTTGAAATTATGTAACATTTACTACGCGCGTTCGTGGCAGCTCTCTCATATAAATCTTAGGTTCGAGTGCCGAGTCGCGTTACCAAATTTTAAATAATATTTGGTAGTAAGTTATTGCTGAATTTCAGCTAAATCCATACAAAAACAGATGTGGTTTTCCTGAACACAAGACTTACAATTTCACGATGGAATAGAGCATTTAAGATCGCTAACTACAAGTCTAGAAGCTTAGAGTCTTATGAAAACATTATGTTCTAGTATAAATTACAAGAAATCGTGCCGTTTCTTCAGGCAAATCTTGATTATTAGCGAGCAAAATGTTACGCTATTTTCTAGCCTAAAACATTATTATGTACAGCCGCCAGCACATCAAGCTACTAAAATCTGTCAAATTTCTTTAATAGTTTTTAACTTTATCGCTAATAGCATTAGGTTCAAGGTTGATTGGGAAAATTTGACAGTTTCGGGTAACTTGATGTGCTGGTGTCTGTACCTTTTTTAATAATAAAAATACCAGCCTGTTACTGTCCTACTGTTGGGCAAAGGCTACTTCTCATACACAGAAGGCACCAGAATTGATCACCACGTTTGCTCAAGACGGGTTGGCGATTTGAAACTTATATTAAAGGGATTACAGGACCAAATCGCAAAAACGCAAGTTTTAGAGGCAATAAAAGTATATAATACGATCGACTACAGTAAACAAAATCAGAAAAATATGTGATATTCTTTAGGATATATGGTAGGTAGATGGTGTGTTGAAAACATTATACAACTAATTTGATACGGTAGAAAAAAATCATGAAGATACCTCTAAAAACTTTCTTTTTACAATAAAAACCATGCTAGATTTTTCTACAAGCAACATTCTAAAGCACTAGTGTTTTAATTTTTTAGTCCAAACGATAGATTTTTTGTAAATAAAAAATTGCTTCATATTTTACAATAAATTACTAGCGTGGTGTCATCGCGCTTCTCTTTCTTTCCTATGCATTCCGACAGTGACCGCGCTTTAGGTCATGCAGTCCCCTTAAGTTAGATAAGTACTTACGTAAGTTTAATCTAAGTGTTTTTTAAGTTTAGTTTTTTTCTTTCACCGTTGTCTGTGATGTCCAAGATAAACTTCGAAAGAACATAAATGAATTGAAAAAGTCACATTTGCACTTGCCTGATTTGAGTTTTGACAAGAAAGGGTGTTTCTTTTTTTGACGTTATAATGTAATTTTTTTGATCAAGCTCTTAACCTTGAAATAAAAAGAAAATTGATATAACCTACCTTGTAGTTGTAAGAATTTTACTAAATTAATTATTTTTGTTTTATTTAACCACTCATTTCCCGTCGGCAAAGATTACCTTACCTACGAACATTCTAATTAGATATTATTGCCTTCTAAATAGTGGTAAGTTGTTTAAGATTCAAAATCAATTAGTAGTCAATTAAAATCCACAAAAAATATGCTTTTTAAGATCATGGTCTGTTTTCTAACATAGTGATTCGTTATGAAACACGTCAAACCTTCTGATCAGACCACTGGAGTGTCCTAAGTGCCTGCACGTGCACCTCGGATGACCTGATGCCACTGACGCCGCAATCGACGTGTCCAACGGGCCAGCCACTGGGTTCAAACGACATAAAAACAACGGAGAAAAGTACCATCGACACGAAAACAAGAAGAGAGAAGAGATTCGGCGGATATCTATTATGCTTTTTACACCATCCATACTTAATAACTAACAAACCGTGAAAATTACTATTTTCGGCCAGTTCGACCAACTGAGGAAACTTATGAAAACGCTCGAATAATTATTAAGAACAAAACAAAACTTTATAATAATTGTTATTATTTTTGTTCAGGAATACTTTAAAGGGAACATTTATAACCTTTGTTCTATTGAACATTTTCGTGGGGCACTAGAACTTATAAATAAAATTTATTTTTATTTTATATACTCATTTCCAAAAAATTGGGTGAAGTCCTGTGGTTGTGGTGGTTTCTAAGTAAAAGCCTTGACACTGACTACGGACAAATTCCAACCTTATTGGGAGTTATATGGTTGAGCCGTTTGAGGTTGAGACACTAGGGCCATGGGGTCAGAGTGCCCACTTGGTTTTTCGAAACATCGCATAGCGATTGGTCGACTTTATGTGTCCAGAGGGCTGGCTTATTTTTTTGGCCAAAGAATCAGTACCTATCGCCATACAACGTGGCAATGCTGCCTTTTGGGCACTTTTTCTGTTGACAGCGATGCCGACGAATTTTTTGATGCCCCTGTTGTTTCATATTATTATTTTAAGTCAATAAAATCTTGTTTGGAAATTAATAAATCGCTTGAACTTTATTCCTCGATGGAGTTTGTAATAATTTGCAGTTCTTAGTCGCGAGTGTGTAACCGGTCTTACATCTTATTCTGAAGGATATCTTTAGAAATTGAAGGTTACTCAAAAACTTTAATATTTAATTATTTGGCTAGTGATAAGATCGTTTACCGTCTTCATTGTAATGTGTATAATTATTGCAATTAGTAGATACCTACCTACTTAGGTATACAAATTATAGACTGTCTAACCAAGTTCTTTAAACATATCAGAAGGCACATTGGATTGCCATCGTGGTGCAATTTGATTTTGTGGGGACCTGCTGAAGACCGGGACCTGGACATGAGTTACCTTGGGTAACCTGGAAATCTTTAAACAGACTCCGGACCCGGTGGAGATTTATAGACGACTCCGCCTTGGAGTGTAAATGTGGTGCTGTTCCACAAACGATGGGACACTTAATATCGTGTCCTGTGTGTCCTGTCAGCTGCACGTTACAGGAACTGATGGACGCTGGCGAAGGCGCCAAACAAGTAGCCGAATTTTGGGCCGAGTCCATTTAGATTGCTATCGACACGCTAAGAAGAAGAAGAAGAAGAAGAAGAAGGTAAATTCCCGTAATTAAACACGTTCAAAATCTGGATGGATGGAGAGGGAGAGGAAGGCCGAAGAAAAGATGGATGGATTGTGTGGGGAATGATATGAAAGAGAAGGGAGTGAATGATAGCGTGACGGCTGACAGGGGAGAATGGAAGAAGAAAACGTGTTGCGCCGACCCCAAGTAACATATGGGATAAGGGCAGGAAGAAGAAGAAACACCTTCAAAATCTACTTACATTCTCATCTCAGCGGCAATGAATGTCAAAAACTTGTCAAATATGTAGGGAAATTAGAGGTATTTTGTACTGAGATCAGACTGTAAATGTTCTTAAGATTACGAGAACTGCCCCACTGATAGCTGTGCTGTGGGGCAGTTTGTTGCGTCACTTCTTTCCAGCACTAGGAAGGGGCGTTTTCGGGGACTGTCTGGTGTAATAGTGACGTTAAAAAAGTGCTGATTCTCAGCCTAGTTTGAATAAATGACTTTTGATTTTGATTGAATGTGTTTTTTTTTAATATTTGTACTTAGCTTTTACAGGTAAAAAGCGTTTTCAGCAGTTTTAACGTCTTTTACTTTTTAATTTTCAGCAAAACATTTGTTTTATCGTAACTTTTATTAATATCGAGAAGGTTGTTTAAAATTATGCAAAAGTTTCCAATCTGGCAATTGTAGATTTAAATCCAGTCTCATTGGCAGAACAAGAACAAGGTATCGTTGCGATATTCTCATTGATCTTTCAATAGTGAATTAAAATAAACATTAATTAATGCCGACTGCACAGTTTAGCAAGCAATCATGATAATTTATTTATTCAAATAATAAGTAGGTACTATTAAACATTGCACCTAATTATAAAATCATAAAATTAATTAACAATAATATACGAGATAATGAATCAGTTATATGCATGCAATGTTATATTTTAGTTACAAAAAGTTGAATTAAAATTTTTGTTTGTTATAAAATTTTGGGGTTTATTAATAGAGGAGAAATAAGTTTTAGGTGATTTAGTTATTTTATTATTCATGTTTATAATTACGTGATTATACTTGGCAAACAGTTTTCAGAACTTTAGAGTTTACCGCATACAGAGTTACAGCAGGGACACCGATGCGTAAACTGAAACCATCATTTAAGTAGGTAAGTTATCAAAAAAAAAAATACTATTGTTTCATAGAAAAGTGCAGTACCTACCCACGCGGTCAAAATGTATGGAACATTTAATTTTTTTTTTAACCGACGAAATATTTCGACGACGAAAGGTACAGAATCTTGTACTGAAAAACCATAGTAACAGGTTGCCGCTAGATGAGGACCTGTCACTCTGTATAGATAAGTTTGTTAGAAAGGGTACCGTTTGACCAAGCTGTCTCACAGGTTGCCCCTTGATGGGGACCTGTGACTCTGTATAAGTAGATAAATTTGTTAGAAAGGGTCCCGTTTGACCACTGTCTCACAGGTTGCCCTTAATGGGGACCCGTCACTCTGTATAGATAAGTTTGTTAGAAAGGGTCCCGTTTGACCACTGTCTCACAGGTTGCCCCTTGATGGGGACCTGTCACTATGTATAGATAACTTTGTTAGAAAGGGTCCTGTTTGACCACGGTCTCACAGGTTGCCCCTGGGGACCTGTCACTTCTGTATAGATAACTTTGTTAGAAAGGGTCCTGTTTGACCACGGTCTCACAGGTTGCTCCTGGGGACCTGTCACTCTGTATAGATAACTTTGTTTGAAAGGGTCCCGTTTGACAACTGTCTCACAGGTTGCCCCTTGATGGTGACCTGTCACTCTGTATAGATAAGTTTGTTAGAAAGGGTCCCGTTTGACCACTGTCTCACAGGTTGCCCCTTGATGGGGACCTGTCACTCTGTATAGATAACTTTGTTAGAAAGGGTCTCGTTTGACCACTGTGTCACAGGTTGCCCGATGGGGACCTGTCACTCTGTATAGGTATGTCTGACGGTAAAGCTTTGGTTTTCTAGGAAAGCGGTTCCGTCATATTACAACTGCCGTCAAGAAAATCAGTAATTTTCACCGGCATTTGACATTAAGGTGTCAAAAAACGCTCTGTATTTCGACAGCCGATAATGTGTGATCCTTTGCCCCTTTCTGACGAAAAAAACCAAAGTTTAAGCGATGATGCTAGCCGCCGCGGGAGACGCTCCGGTCGTCGGGAGCCGCGTGACGACTCCCGGCCACCGTAGGCACGGGCCTGCGGGCGGAGAGTAATGGGTAGCTCACCGTTCGATCAGGACCAGGCCCGTGCCGGACGGCGCGTACGAGTTCCACGCGCGCCTCAAAGGGCTGAAGCCTGCCGGGTCAGTGGGATTGTCCGAAAGGGTTACTTACCGCTGGCCCGGAACATAAAGGGCAAAGGAAGGAACACGGGTGGGTTTTAGTCAGTAAGAGTCTGACACTCCCTTCCGCTCCACCCAGAGCGGGAGGAGTCATTTGATGATTTCCCATCCGCAAAAAAAAAAAAGCGATGATGCTGATGATCAGTGGCGTAACTATACCGTTTGGGGCCCGTGGCAAATTCAAGGGATGGGCTCCCCCAATGTAAAGAAGCTCAACCAACGTTAATAGTTTTTTTTTACTAGCACTTTTCCGGGACTTTTCCGCGTAGATTTCATATTTTCCCCTACAACATTTAACACTTGACTACTTCGTTGATCTAGTGCTCGCAAACGCTACTGCTGAGCATGAGGTCCTGTCTAAAAAATTAGACAAACAATGGGAAAAAGGTACAAAACGTTCACAACCTGAATCCTTTGTTGCACATTTTCAAAAAAAAAATTGCATTTATTAACTTATGTTAGGATCCTCCTGTGCTCATAATACGGCCCTCTCGGGCCGGGGGCCCCCTCTGGGTGGAGGCCCGTGGCATTTTGCCCCAATGCCACCCTATAGTTACGCCAGTGCTGATGATAATGTTGACGATTAGGCTGGGTTTCCATCAGAGATGTGCGAAGATGCGTAGCGAGGGATGTGTGTGAAACAAACCAAAAACATCGCTTCATTTTCATAGCTTGAACTAAGTTAGCGTTGTTATTGGTTAGTTTTACACACTTTCCTCGCTATGCATCTCTGGTGGAAACGCAGCTGCCTTAGATAGTCCCACGCTTTTTTAATTTTTTTTTGAACATGTTAAATCATCAAATGACCCCTCCCGCTCTGGGTGGAGCGGAAGGGAGTGTCAGATTCTTACTGACTAAAACCCACCCGTGTTCCTTTCTTAGCCCTTTATGTTTCGTAAGTTAATAGGTTACTTCTTCAGCCCAGCCTTGAAAATTCCCGGGTTATAGATATCGGGAAATATAAGTTTAGCAGGATGTTTGTGCTTGCCAATTTCTATCCATATTATAAATTAAAGTTGATTTTCGTGTACCTATAAGTCATTAATACTAGTATTAATATGGTAAATTTCATAGTCGGCCTATACTGATCCCACTGCTGGGACTCAGGCTTGCTCTTTGTGAGAGGGAGTGGGCCGTAATCTACCATACCGATATCACATCTCTTCGGATTTACACAAAGTAAAGCGCCCGTCTGGGTTCAAACCCACGACCTACAACTCGTAAGTCGGGGTCGTTGCCACTGGGCGACCCCCCTGCTCTACTCTACTCTACTTCTTACATATGCAAAATTTATTAAAATCCATTTGTGACCGAGTTTTTCTTCTAAACTACGCAACTCATTTTGATGCGGTGTATACTACATTAATATTATTATTACAAATAACAAAGAAATCTCAATATTTTGTCCAAGTCATAAAAACTGTACGAAGTGGAGGCGGCTCGCTAGTTTCTGTAAAATTTACCTAACATTTCCTATGATACATCCTTTTGGGTTAGTTTTTCCATCGCCAGTTAATTTTTTTATTCGAGGATTAAAATTGACGTTTGACAGTTTTTGTATGAAATAACTGTCAAAATTTGAAAAATTATTCCTCGAATAAAATTATCAGATGATTGAAAAATCAGCCCATAATCAAATAAATCGATAGTGATCATCTTAAAGTTACGTGGAATTTAATCGCACATTTATTTCCGTAATTAATAATAATAAACCTTCCAGCAGCTTCCGTAATTTTCTTAGAAACTTTTAAAATTATTGATAAAATACAATGATATTAGACACTTATAATATCATTGATAAAATACAGCTTCTCATGCAAATGAGAAGTGATAAGTACCTTTTTTGTATTGGAAAACCAAATAAGCCTAGAAATACGTGCTTTACAATTGATATTTTTAATGGTATTATCAATAATTGGAAATACATACTTAAAGGTTGATTAGCATTTTATAGCGGGTGTCAAATGATATAATAAACCGGGACAGTATGCGCAAACTATGAACGATGGAATAAGGAAAAAGAAAATGCATCTGTAGGTACACTTTCCCCGATCAATCTGTAAGATGAGAATTTCTAGGAATAAAAGCAACTTATTTTATGTTAAGTGTTACCGGTAGTAAAATGTTTAAGCTTTTATAACTAACCAGAAAATATCAAAATTAAATATGCATATAATACATAATTAAAAGATAATTTTAAAGTAGGCACCTACTTAATATAATTTTATTTTGTGGCTCATTAGCATAATCTAGTTTTATGCATACCAAAACGAGCTTGAATCTTCATGAAAGTAAGAACCCCGCCACAAAGTTATAATAATACAATTTAGTTATTATTACATTCAATTGAAAAATATGTTGTCTTGCGTTAAAATGTATTTTTATGTGACTGTTGTATTTCATTATTAAAAAAAAAAAATTCTAGCCCGTAGCCTTGCCGTCGCGTCGGTCCAGCTAATAGTTTATTTAAATTATTTCCTGCATTTTAATTTAATCTTTCGTAATAGGGTAAATCAGGATATTAATAAATATTAATATTATTAATTGTCCGTAAGAGCGGGAAAACGGTATCCTTTCTTGAACTTTTGCAACTAGACGCAAAAATATTTCAGGACTGAAAATCTGTCAATAAAAAATATCTTATTTGAATCTTACCTGTGTGACAGTAATCTTCTAGATAGTGCCTAGCAGCTCGCTGCACTATGGAGTAGTACAGGCTCACAGAAGATGCAAGCGCCATCTTCTCTGCTGTTCTCTTCTCGTCCGTCTGTCGCTAATACAGTTTGTTGCCTATTTTGTTAAAGTTTCAAACAAAACAAAACGTACGTAAACTCAAACTTATTGAACTGCATCAGTATGTTTGTAAGTGCGAAAAGAAAAACTTGAAGAAAAAACCAGTAAAAAAAACCTAGTTTGAACTGCGTAAAGTTGCGGTTATGAAAAATTTTTTAGCCGGTTAAAATGATTCTTGTTTTTGTCGAAAAAGTCACGGTGTTCCATTTTTTTTTAATGTCCAAAGTCACAATTTGTTGCACTACCGCGCCGCATACTACCGCTGTCCAAAAGTCTACGCGAAATGAAACACGTAATGTAAAATAATATAAACGTTTTGGATGCGGGCGGTCCGCACCGCTGCTGCTGCGAGACTGAACTCCACAACACGCTTTTTTTGTTTCCCTTCTACGCGGAGGATGCGGCTGAAATAAGTTCGGATTATCCGATTATTTGATTGTGTTTATGTTTATCTATTATACTGTTTACACTGAAACGATAGTGATGCTTAATGTTTTGTGTTTGTATTTTGTGTTTTTATTTTATAATCGTGTGATCTTTTAGCATGAAAACTTAGTGATTAATACCTCATTAAGCTCATTTAAGTAAGTAGCTCAATAAACTTAAAGTACAGGTACGAAAATTCCAAGAAAATGATAAGAAAATTCGCAAATTCCAATTAGATTCACATTAGCAATAACAAAAACAAATATGGCGCCGGCCGAGAAAACGCGGGAAAATAAGTTTCCCGCCGAGACGAGCCACTCGAGACATGCGTACGTAACGCAATGTTTACGTGTGCCTTTTTTTACTACTAGCCTCACATTCTTCCACGCTTTTTTGTTCCATTCATCCGTTTTTCCTTTTTTCTAAACAGATGTCCAACACTATTTACATGTTTAGTCAAACATATCTGTAGTTATAATTAGCTCTTTTTTGTACAAATTAATTACTCAGCTAGTGAGCTAAGTATCTATACCTATTTGATTATCATTTTAAGTTTTAAAGTTTTATAATCAAGTTATGCAAATTAAATGGTAATCATGTGCAATTTATCAAAATTAATCGAAGGTGATACTTTTGACATTTCGTGATGATTCAAGTTTGGGGGCTGTAATTAGTAAAAGTACTTTTGTTGCCACGCCAACAGTTCGGCTTATCGTTCGCGCTAACATAATCAGGAGCGGCGACGCAATTATGACGAAACCCTTTTTAAAAACGATTCGCGTAAAAATAAAGAAAAAAATGAGAAAAATGTTCATCAACGCGACACGACACCCTCCCGCCACCCCCCACGTCCCCGCGCCCCGGGCGGCGGGTGGCGTGCAACAGGGACAGCAACAGACTCTCGTGTTCCTGTCTCAGTTGGTGCATCTCGCGCCACCAAGTTTCATACGAAAACTACCCGCGGTGCGCAGCTCCTGCTCCAAAGAGGAACGTTGCAACTCCAGCCAGCAGCGCTGAAAGTTCAACCTAATTTTTATGTGCAATAGAGTCGATTTCAGAAAATTGTCGCTCACGGATTTTCCGCGAAACCTGACACAGTCGAAGTTTTGGTCTCTTGCAACTGTGAGACACAACTACACGCATACTAAGCTAAGTTTAGCCCTCGTGCGCACGAGCTGCACTCACGCACACAGCGGCGACTTCCTTGTGCATGTCTATGTGCGCGCCACACGCGGCTGTGTGCGTACAAAAGTTCCTATACAAGTTTTCGGTGGACTTTCTTTGTGTCGGTGATTTTTTTCGCGGTTCTCGCGCGTGTGTGCGGGTCAGTGAGATTTTTTTCAAGTTTTTATTACCCATACAGCGGCGCGTTTGTTTGTATGGGGCTGTTTGCTAGTGTGGGGGTGGCCGCCCGTTCTTTGTGCCCGGGGATTGTAAAAAATGTCGTATTGGATTCTAGCTGTGCTGCTAATGAATGATAGATACGAGTATGTACTCTCCCCCTGCATACTGCACGTTCGCATCTAAAAATCTGATGTGGGATTTGCGAATGTAATCCTTTTTTTTCCAGCCGACATTTTTCATCATTGCTCTCTGAATATAGGATCAGTAATGAGATTCTGAGGAGTGGTTCGTTGGAACCTAATAGTTTTTTTTTGTTTTTCGAGCTTTCCTCGTTTTTGTTGAAAAGACTTCAACGCGTAATGTTTAATGTAGCTAGATTTATGTTTGTTAATTAGGTTTTGAAATCGGGAAAAATTGCATCTCCCTACAATTTTGAAGTATGGTACTCTCTCTGTAAGATTTTAATTTTCTGATATTCACCTGCATTCCAATTCTACGATGAAGTTGAGTCACCATCATCATTGACGACTAAGCTAGAGCATTGTCTGACCACGCTAGATAATTATCTTCTTCACTTAATATCATTGACTAGGAAAACAAAAAAAAATACCCAAGTCCGTTTAGCCAGTCCGGACTTTCATAGGTCTGGACTGGCTAAACGGACTTGGGTATTTTTTATTTTTTAGCACAGTCAGGGAAATTAATTTAAGGAATTGAACACATTACGTCAATTTGCCGTGTTATAGTCGTTTCACACAACTGTCAAAGAATGACAGTTGTGATTTGAATATACGGACAATTTAGGCTGGTAGTCAATTTGCTTAGCAATTAATTTCACTGACTTTACATTTCGATTTAAGACTCTATTTATACTTTCTTAACTGGTTAGGTTAGGTTAATATGGTGATACACTTTATTCTATGATCAGATTTTGAACATCTGTGTCTGAAGTCTACACCTAACATCTTCGAAACTTCGTCGACATCGAATGGCAGAGTCTTCACAATGATGCATAGGAGACCTCCTATTCTCACAAGGTGACTTAACTCGAAGATAATTTCCGATGACCAGTTAATTAACGATACTTAAAAATTTCCATCGGAACTGAACAGGTGGCATTCTGTAGTTTCTGCATATCGCTATGGAAGTAGTAGCTCAGTAGAGCAGTGGTGGCTCAGCGGTAACGGCCCCGACATACGAGTCGTAGGTCGTGGGTTCGAACCCAGGCAGGCGGTTTATTTTGTGTAAATATTTTCATCACCGCTGCTCTTAGAACGGTGAAGGAAAACATCGTGAGGAAACCGGCACGTGACCAATAAGACAAGTGACCTCTGCCAACCTGCACTGGCCACCTCCTCACAGAGAGGAGGCTGGTGGTCCAGGAGTGGGAACATTATAGGCTGATTATTATATGCTTATGTCATTGGAAAAAGCCGTGAGTTTATGCATGTAAAAGTTTC
Source organism: Mesoligia furuncula (assembly GCA_916614155.1). NCBI lineage: Eukaryota > Metazoa > Arthropoda > Insecta > Lepidoptera > Noctuidae > Mesoligia > Mesoligia furuncula. The sequence goes on from OU744808.1 coordinate 24,278,572, forward strand.
ATTGGTAAAACGAACGAATATCGAATATCTTAAGGGGCTTACATGACCTAAAGCGCGGTCACTGTCAGACTGCATAGAAAAGAAAGAGAAGCGCGATGACACAACGCTGGTAATTTATTGCAAAATATGAAGCAATTATTTAATTACAAAAAATCTATTGTTTGGACTAAAAAAAAAACACTAGTATTTTAGTATGTTGCTTGTAGAATAATCTGACAAAAATCAGAATGATTTATGTATTATATTAGTATGGTTTTTATTGTAAAAATAAAGTTTTTAGAGGTATCTTCATTTTTTTTTTCTATCGTATCCAATTAGTTGTATTATGTTTTCAGCACACTATCTACCTAGCATATATCCCGAAGAATATCATATATTTTTCTGATTTTGTTTACTGTAGTCGATCATATACTTTTATCGTTTCTAAAACTTGCGTTTTTTGTGTTTAGGTCCTGTAAGCCCCTTAAGAACAAAGCATTAATGACACAAATACTCAGCCGCCGAACATAAGCTTATGTTCTAAGATTATAATCCTTCCTCACAGGCCGGAGTCAGTTGAGAAAAATGGGTCACAGAACATATTATACAGGGTGGAACGAAAGGACGCCATGTTGAGGTGGAGTAGTAAGTATATACCTACCTTTTCTAAGATTTATTATTTTACACAAAGGGTAAAGTTTGTCGGGTTCATTTTTTAACACCTTATGTACATATAGGTTATATGTATATAAGGTGTTAAAAAATGAACCCGACAAACTTTAAGAGGTGGTTTAGACCATCGAACTGAACAACGAATGAATAAATAAATAATTAAAAATAAATAAACTTTCACTATGAGACCAAGTTTGAAATCACAAAAAAAACAGCTGTCTAATACAAAATTTTAATACTTATTATACCAACTTAACCAAAATGTATGAAACAGCTGATTTTTTTTCGTAATTTCAGAGTTGGTCCCATAGTGAAAGTTTTTCAGTTCCATCGTCTAAAGCACCTCTTAAAGTCGGTCGGGTTAATTTTTTAACACTTTGTATACTTACCTCGTATAAAAAAGCAAAACCAAGCAAAAGAAGTATGTAAGGATTTCTGTCTATCCCCATTGGAAGAAAGCGTGAGTTTATTTATAGTTTTATTTCATTTAAATTCCATTAATGTCACACAAAAGAAATATTCCTTTGGAAAACCGATGCAGCTGCATCCAAATATTCTGAAAACGAGCTTGTTTCAGTCGGGAATCGAACCAACCCAAATGCGTTTGTATTTTTTCTGGGTGATTTATGGAGTTTGGCAGGACACCTGGCAAGGCGCGGTGATGGCAGGTGGAGTAAGGCAGTGAGCGAGTGGCGTCCAAGGGCTGGAAGACGAAATGACGGACTTCCGGCGGCGAGATGGGCGGACGATATTGTTGCACGCTCCCGTGCCAGCACAAGAAAAGAGAGTCTGCTTATTGCTCAGGAGTGGTTGAAGTCGGGCTTTGGCAATGACGATGAGTAAGTACTAGAATATATACTTTATAGTAAAAGTTAACGTTCGTTGCGGGCAACAGAAATTGTGAAATAATCAAAAAAACAACCTTAAAACATACAAATGTTAAAGGAGTTTCCTTGCATGTGCCATTTCTGCCAGCACCCTGTATTCACAGTACATAAATGATGGTCCGCGACCTGTCACGCTAATGAGCCACTGCATATTTTATGGCCAGGCGCTGTTGTCAGGGGCTCGTGGCTTCTGCACGAAGGTTTTAGACTTCTGTTAATGGTTAGGTTCTAAATGATAACCTGAAATATTTGCAGAGAAAAACTATTAGGACATAATCATAATTATCTTGCCCGTATTCCAATTTATTATATTTACAGGGTTATTGGTAAAACATTAACAACCTTTTAAGAGGTCATTGTACTCATCATTATGAACATCTTTTACTATGGGACCAAAACTAAAATCGCGAAAAAAAATCAGCTGTTCCCTACATTTATGTTTGGTATAACTCGTTAAAATGTAGGGAATAGCTGATTTTTTTTTCGCGATTTCAGGTTTGGTCCCATAGTAAAAGTTGTTCATAATGATGAGTACATTGACTTCTTAAGAGGTTGTTAATGTTTTACCAATAACCCTGTATATTAGAACAACTTTTCGGTACGACATTGAAAAGCTTCAGTTTTAAGCTGGAAATACTGCAGGGTAATTACCCTGCAGTATTTCCAGCTTAAAACTGAAAACACAACATACTAACAGTAGCAATGGCTTTCATTTTGACAGTTCAACAACATCCATTGCGTTATTTATGTACGTTGTTGAGCAAACAAATTCAAACATATGAATCAATGGATTAGCAATATCCTTCAAAATCATTGATTGTGTGTTACACAATTATGCTATGCTCAGGAGGGGCCCGTGACAAAATAATAACAGCCGCACATGTCCATCGGTCAGGTTAAGCTACGCTTGCCGCGGTTGGTCTGTAGATCGGTGACCATCTTTACATACCATTGACCCCTCCGTGCCTCGGAAAGCACGTTAAGCCGTTGGTCCTGGCTGTCATTCGTGGATCTTTGACAGTCGTTACGGGTAGTCAGTAGCCCGAAAGTCTGACAACCAGTCTTACCATGGGGTATCGTATTGCTCAGTAAATGTGTTGTGGAGGTCAGATAGGCAGTCGCTCCATGTAAAATACTGGTATTCAGCTGCATCCGGTTAGATTTACCTATTTACATATTTTTTACAAGCCTTCGGAGACTAATAGCTTTATCAGTGTAATTTACAAGAGTATTTAATAACACATTTTTTTATGAAACCAAATTGAATTTACTCAGATAATTTTAGCTAATATTTATTAGTTGGCAACTAGTAACTAATATTTTACTACCGTAGCTTCGAGAAGCGCACACTAGCAAACTTGTAAAAAATATTCGTTCATGGACTCATATTAGTAGTCTAATAAGTTTCGAGAAATAGGGTCCAGATGTTTACTTAGATTCAGCTAATGACTTTTCCTTTGGGGCTTCCCTATAAAGTCCGAACATACTGTTGAAAGCGCAGTATGATTGAAACTGTCAAACAGTGTGCCAACCTGAAATCGCGAAAAAAAGATCAGCTTTGCCCTAAATTTTGACGAGTTATACGAACATAAATGTAGGGAACAGCTGATTTTTTTTTCGCGTTTTTAGGTTTGGTCCCATAGTAAAAGTTGTACATAATGATAAGTACAATGACCTCTTAAGAGGTTGTTAATGTTTTACCAATAACCCTGTATAACCCTTAGGAGCCAAGCAAAAAGAAAAAAATCAGAAAGAACGGATAGCGGTAACGAAGTAATGCGGATGCGACGTGGTGGGTTGGGGGGACAATACATACAGAACCTAGTGTGTGAGGGGCTTACATCACCTAAAGCGCGGTCACTGTCGGACTGCATAGAAACGAAAGAGAAGCGCGATGACACAACGCTGGTAATTTATTGCAAAATATGAAGCAATTATTTAATTGCAAAAAATCTATTGTTTGGACTAAAAAATTAAAACAGTAGTGTGTTTTAGCATGTTGCTTGTAGAATAATCTGACAAAAAATCAGAATGATTGCATGTATATTATTATGGTTTTTATTGTAAAAAAAAAAAGTTTTTAGAGGTATCTTCATGATTTTTTCTATCGTAACAAATTAGTTGTATTATATTTTCAACACACTATATACTTAGCATATGTCCTGAAGAATATCATATATTTTTCTGAATTTGTTTACTGTAGTCGATCAACTTTTATTGTTTCTAAAACTTACGTTTTTTGCGTTTAGGTCCTGTAAGCCCCTTACCAGCAGTGAATGCCTGATTCATGCTCGCCTGACTATCCTCAGCCTTGTTCAATAAATTATTAAGAGGCAACCTGAACCATTTAGTTCCAAACTTATCGAATAGTAATAGTAAAGTCGTGATACACATTCGTTCATAATTCCAAGAAAAAACACTCAAAGAAAAGCCACTCAATCTAATGATATGCATTAGACGACGGTGTATTAATCTGCCGTAAGCCAGTCTATTAGGAGTGAAAGAGACAAAAATATAAACAAAAAAAAACGAGTGAAAAAGAGGTCAGTAACTGGCGAGTGTACGGTAGCAGAGAGTACAGGCGCAGGCGATCATGGTACGCTGTAGTCGCAATAAATAGTGTTCTGTAGCTTAGATTAAGCTTTTTTCAATGCGCTTCGTGTTTACCTCAGTTTTAGTAGAAAGCAAATTCTTCACGTAACTGAAAGTGCCTAAATTTTCATCTCAGTCAGAGTCAGAAAACATCTACGGTTCGACGCAGAAAAAAAAGTATAATAGAAGTGATGTTTTAACATAAAATATATCCCATAACACTCAGCAATGCTGACTGTAGCATCCTATTACTGAAAGAATTTTCGGAATGGGATCAGTTGTTCCGAAGATTAAAATGTTACCTCTTTATTTTGAATCCTACTCTCAATTAAATATTACTATTTTCAAACAACAAGTAAGAGAACTTTTAAGAAAAAGAAGATAAACAGATTTTTCAATAATATTTTATTACTAGCTGCGCCCCGCGGTTTCACCCGCATAAGTTTCGATCCCTTGGGAATATCGGGATAAAAAATAGCCTATATGTTAATCCAGGGTGTCAGCTACCTCCATACAAAATTTTATCAAAATTGGTCCAGCCGTTTGAGCGTGAAGAAGTAACAAACATATAAACACACACACACACTCACACACACACTCACAAACTTTCGGCTTTATAATATTAGTGTGATTTTACCAGTTTTCTAGGGATTCATTTTATTCTCCTACAAATAACAGGATTAGGTTAAGTTACTTATGTTATCTATGCACAAAAAATAATAGTATAGTGTGGTCAGTTCCACCAACAGGTGTACGTCATCTCGTACTCCACATATGTAAACAGTTCGCGATCAAGACGCAGACGTAGCCACCTGAACGAGCATAGAGCGGACCTTCCCGCGATTTAATTTTTTTTTATAAGTTGTTTGGTAAGTGTTTACCCCTTGGGAAGAACGCGTGCGTTTATGTTTGTATGTGTATGTAAGTTTTCAATATTAAGTATTCAATAAAACTCATAATAATTAAAATCACTATTCCGTTCCTTCGATTTCATTGAATTTCTGTAAGTAATATGGCACAAAAAATCTATAGGTTGTGCTAATTTCTAAGACAAAAAGTAATACCAGATTAAAATAATGATCACATCATTTGGTAAAAGTGCTACGAACAAAAACACATCTGCAAAACACTGGCACTTTCCAAAACATACCTTTTAAATAGAGCCATTCACATCAAACTGCTTGTCGCATCCATACAATTCTAGCGCAAAGTGAAGTGTAATTACCTCGTGTCGGCGCTCCCAAAAAGTACAATTATATGGCCGCGTGTATTAGCTCTGGTGCGGGCACGAGCATCAGATTTGTTCACCTGTTGCTATTTGTCTAGCCTGCTCCTAGTTATGCTAGATTAAGCGTTCAGTGTGACTAATCTCAAGTCTCAACTAAAATAATTCACTATACAGGGTGGCGGGACGTGGACGCGCAAACTGTATTCATGAATTCAGCTTCTGATTCTAGACCCCTGAGCGTAAGAACTTTTCGCCGGTTATAAAAAAATCTGCTGTTACATAGAAAAGCAAAAAAATCTTACGCGGTCAAAATGAATGGAACAGCTTTTTTTTAATAACCGACGAATAATTTCAGCGCATAGGGAACAGAATCATCTACCTACTGGAGTCCATGGTAACAGGTTGCACATCGATATTCCTGACATGGTCCCACCCTGTATATAAGGTCCCATTAAAATAGATGGACAAACTTTTAGAAATTATTCAGACCACCAAAATAGGGACGGTAAAATAATATATTAGAAAAACGCAATACGACACGAAAAATAAGCAGCTATCGAAAATACACTAATATGCCGCCGGCAATTTATTATTTTAGGTCAAAATAAAATCACATTAATCAGTGTTTTTTTTTTGCTTGGATATCTTTGGTTAGACGAACTGAGCGCTGTGTTAAAATTTGTTCATCTATTTTAATGGGACCCTATATATTATATACTATTGTACAGAATCAAGTTCTTCTAACACATCAGACAGCTGTGCTACTGGGGAGTTTCTTACGCCACTTCTTTTTCCCAGCAGTTGCCATTTTTAGGGTTCCATACCTCAAAAGGTAAAACGAAACCCTTATAAGATCACTTCGTTGTCCGTCTGTCTGTGGGTCAAGTCCCTTTTTCTCAGGAACGCGTGGAATTATTAAGTTGAAATTAATATCAAATAATCAGGGCTACAAACGTTTGAAGAAGTGAAAAAATCAAACTTCTGAGTCAACGCAATCAAAAGATATGGGCGTTTATGTTCCGGAATCAAAACCTATAGGGTACTTCCAGTTGACCTAGAATCATGAAATTTGGCAAAAGCAATGTAAAGCACAAGTAAAGGAAAAAATCCGATGTTTTTATCATCTTCTGAATTCTCAAACCCAGGTAATGGAGGTCTATAAACTTCCAACTGTCCTTCTATGGGGAAAAAGTTGCTCCTCAACTACAGTGAAATAACGAGTCTTCACTACCTCCATCATCTGCATAAATATTTTAAATACATTTGTAAATTCATAAATTATTAATATAATAATAATAACAACAACAAGAACACTTCAACCTAGTCAAATGCTCCTAATTGTTCCCGGCGAAAAAGTAAAAAAAAAAACGAAAACAAAAAAACGCAGAAAAAAAAAGAAAAAAAAAAAAACGCTTGCTGCGTTGCTACGTTGGATCTGCATAAATATAATAAGAATATTCAATATAATATCAGAAAAATCAGCCTGCATAATGTTCCCACTGCTGGGAAACAAGCCTCCTCTTGGTGGCTTGGTTTTATCTGCATGTCTCACACGATTTCTAGTCACGGTTGTTTTCTTCAGGACCCTAGGCAAAAAGGATGGTTTTCTGCTGAGCACTGTCCAGGGAGTTTATAAATATCACTTGTGACTTATATTATTAGCTTGGGTACAAAAGACCGACCTGTTGCGTGACTGAGTGACACAGTGCGATCCAAACGGTTTATACAGTGTGTCCGGACATGGACTAGCGATATTCTAAATACTTAAATACAAACTATTTTAAAGTTATTACACTCTAGGCCGGGGTCTAATTGTCGGGGGTGTTTTTGTAGTAATTAACAGTAATTATTGGTCGAGTTGCATAATTTTTCGTTGTTTTTTTCGACTTTCACATTTTTCAAAATTTATGGAATTGTGAACACATTGCTTTGTAATGCAGACGGTAGACAATATTATTGCCTTTCGAATAAGCCTATTTTTATCTCAGTATGACTAAAACTTTGAGATAGGTATATGATTTTTTTTGTACTCGCATAGAGCATATTTCAACAAAAAAAAAAACAAAATGGCTGCCACATAGTGGCGAAGTGTATTAGACCCAAGCCTAGAGTGTAATTGTACTTTAAAATAGTTTATATTTAAGTATTTAGAATACCGCTAGTCCTTGTTCGGACACACTGTATACAGGGTTATTGGCAAAACATTAACAACCTCTTAAGAGGTCATTGTACTCATCATTATGAATACCTTTCACTATGGGACCATACCTGAAATCTCGAAAAAAAAAAATCAGCTGTTCCCTACATTTTGACGACTTATTCGAACATATTAATGTAGGGAACAGCTGATTTTTTTTACCAATAACCCTGTATATACATAGAAGGGACAATTGTGAAGGAGGCAGTACGAAAATTTATGAATTTTCATTAGTGAACTTTATAATAAGGTGTAGTTTGGGTTGTTTTACCAACTCGATAGGATGCATAGCCTTCAATAGTATACCAGTGGGGTAACTGCATAGCAAACACACTAACAGTGGAAATGGCTTTCATTTTGACAGTTCAACAAGATTCATTGCGTTATTTACGTTGTTCAGCAGTCAAAGTTCTCGAACATATGAAGCAATGGATTAGCAATATCCTTCAAAATGATTTAGATTGTAATTGATGGTTTGTTATGCGATTAGGGTGCTGAGAGAGTCGGGAAAACTCTGGGGAAAGTCCCTAGGTTATTATTTGAAGGTCGACATCGGCTGTTCTAGGAATCTGTGACAACTCACACACTTGTTAAAATTCTAGGAAAATCATCTACTTTTACAATATTTGTAAATAATTTGTAAATATGTGAGTATCTATCACATAATTGATTTACCTGTCATTGCTTCATTTTTAACTCTTTTTACCTTTTGTGGTAGACTAATTTTATTTTAGGTGCATCGTCTTCACATATGATTATATTATGTATACCTACAAAACCTTGTAAAACATTTTAACCGCTTGTGCGCGGTAATTACAGACACAATTAAAAAGCCATTGTGTCTCGCGTAGATCTACGTTCCGGCAGACTAAGGGTTAAAAGAGTAACGGTGGAGTTTCTTGCCCGTTATTCTCCATACGAAAACTACCTTTTATCAATTCAATTTGTTTTTTTTTTTTGTAATTTTTGACGTTCAAAGTCCCTTTAATGTGCCTATTTGAATTAAATGATTTGACTTTGTCTTTGTGTCGAAACCTATGAGCAGCGTTTGCATGCTTTTCAAACAAAAGTACGCCAATAAACTGAGCAGTGCTGGCCCAGTGGTAACTACCGCGACTTACAAATTGTAGGTCGTAGGTTCGAACCCAGGCGCTTCGTAAACTATTTCATCACCACTGTTCTCAAACTGGTAAAGGAAAACGTCGTGAGAAAACCTGCACGTCCTAGAACCAAAAAATCGAAGACATTTGAATTCTACCAAACTGCACTGGGCCCATTCCCTCTCACTCAGAGGAGGCCTGTATCCCATCAGTGGAACATTATAGGTTGATTATGATGACTTTCTCGGAGTTTGTGCCGAAACCCACACATTTGCATGCTTTTCAATTACACATAAGCATGCAAGTTTACTGATACATTAATTAATTAGACCTGTAATCGAAGCTGCTGACAATCTATAACATCGTCTGTATTAATTAATTATGGTCAACCAGTTTTAAGAGAATTGACAGCTAATTTAGTATTCATCAGATAATTTAGGAACATTCTATTACTTGTTGTAGTTGTGAAAGTAAGTTTGTTTTATTTATTTGCTTTCACGTCTCTGTACTTTAGCCGATATTCGTGAAAGGCGGGCAGTTTGTGACAGATAGACGGCCATTGGCGACGCGTTCGAAGTCACGGGTAAAATATAGTCAAATGCAAGAAAGCAAGAAAGCCAATTCCCGTGATTCAAAATCTGGTCTCTATCTCATGTCAGTGACTTCAATCAATGTCAAAAACTTGTCAAAAATGGAGGGATTTTAGAGGTATATTTGACAGATTGAGACTGAGATTAAGACTGAGGCCAAACGAGCGTAAATTTTTGAGCTGTGAGTCGCGCATTTTGAGTATCGCAATTTACGTTCAACTGAAATTCGGTTAGACTGCCAGACGGACGGACGTAACTTCAGTCGCACTCTGTAACTTAACTGACGGTTGCCTCACTCGGATCCCCTCCCTCACCCCGAGCGCAATTCGGTTGAAATAACGCGCGTGAGTCAGCAGACAACTCATTTTGCGTTGCCGTGTGAATGAAACAGGACTTTTGTATGAAACCGATTGCAGCAGAAATTACGCGACCGAAATTACGCAACTCACAACTCAAAAATTTACGCTCGTTTGGCTTCAGCTTAAACTGCGAACATTTAAAAAAATACGAGAATTGCCCTTAGTGATGTTACCTATGTAAGCGTCGGACCCTGGGCAGTTGGCCTTGTTACCGTGTTTAAGCTCTATTAGATAGGCCTGGTAGGGTTGCCAATCGGATGATTTTTGAATTTATAATATTAGTATGGATATACTAATATTATAAATTCGAAAGTAACTCTGTCTGTCTGCATGTATGTTACCTTTTCACGCCTAAACCACTGAACGGATTTCGACAAAATTTGGCAGAGAGATAAATTGCATCCCTGGGAAGGACATAGGATAGTTTTTATCGACATACCTCGCGGGCGAAAGCTAGTACTTTATAATAATGTGTCCTACTTTATTTTCTATAAATACACATTATACTTTTACATAAAAATAAAGTATGCGAAAATTCTTTATTTATAATTTTTTGTGATGCGTAGCACGAAAGGCTCATATGGATAATTAATTAACTATATCGATAGGTAGTCAAAAAAGAAAATCGATTAATAAAGATAAAGAATTTCCAGAGAAAAATAATGGTTATGCTTAAGAAAAAACAGTGATGAAGACAACTTGAAGTGCATATGTAATAGTGCATATGTAAAAACAAAATATTTCTTATTTACTGATTGCAGATGGTGATGACTCTCGTTCCCGCCACTTCAGCTTTCACTGAGTTTTTTCGGTAATGAATCTGCAGTATAAGAAGAGAGAAACAAATCGTGTATAAATTTAATAAAAAACGAGTTATTTATTTATTTAATCAAAATTTCGTTTGTAAAACTAGGTTTGAAACTTTCAAAGACAACAAAAAATTATTAGCGCTTGCTAAAAGCACCCAAAAAAATTTTTTTAAGGGGATAGTAATATACCTACTTAAATTTGAAAAATACTTTTTTTTTTTCTTCCAAATACTTTTTTTTTTCTATTCAAAGAATTTGACACGTTATTTTTCTCAAAATAAAAACCCAAGGGCCTGGGCCTAATTCTCTATGACCACTTAATGATTCCTTACTTCGAAACCATGTCAATTCATTAGCTAATCAAGACATCTTAGTTATTAACGTATTCTCTATGACACAATAAACGAAACCGCCCGAAATGGACGCGAAGTTGGCGTGGTTTGATCTGTCAAATACATGTTGTCCGTACGGTTGACATTTGGATATTGACGGAGTTTGCACGTGTGCCACGTGGTAAGATAACGCGGGGAATAATAATTACTTACCATACAGAATTGAGGCCCAGATGGGGGTATTCCTTGAAACGCACCAACTTTGAAACGCACCAAATGAAACGTCTTTCGATAACATTTATTACGAATCCTTCATGCTCTTTTCTATGTCTTATTGTTGATGCATTTCGAGAAATAAAATTATAATAAGTATTTTTATTTTAATAAATATTTCTTTTCTTTTTTCGAGGAATACTTTTGGTGCGTTTAAAAGTTGGTGCGTTTCGAGAAATACCCCCAAATGGTTTTACCAACTTAAGAGCTAATGTCTTTTTGCACGTACCGTTGCTTTTTGAATGGAACAGGGTGGAAAGTTCCTTAACACACATGTACATAACAGTCATCACACCTGCATGCCCTGAAAGATTAGGTAGTAGAGGTGTTCTTATAGTAGATCAGTGGTAACGACCGCGACTTACGAGTTGTGTAGGTCGTAGGTTCAAACCCAGATAGGCGCTTTACTTAGTGTAAATTATTTCATCACCACTGCTCTCAAAACGGTGAAGGAAAACATCGTGAGGAAACCGGCATGTCCTAGAACCAAAAATTCCTAGATATGTGATATCCACCAACCCGCACTGGGCCCGCGTAGTGGATCACGGCCCACTCCTTCTCACAGAGAGGAGGCCTGTGTCCCAGCAGTGGGAATATTTGAAGATTGTATAATTATATAATATATTATTACGATGAAATTCTCTTTCTATAATTTTATTTAATAATTTTCCTTTTGAGAGTTAGGTATTTATAGAAGTGGCAGTTTTGCGAATTAGTCATTTATAGAATTAGGCATTTTGAGAATTAGTCATTTATAGAATTAGGCATTTTGAGAATTAGTCATTTATAGAATCCGCCATTTTGAGAATTAGTCCATTAGTCCACTCAGTTACCATTTTAAGAAGTGGGCATTCTGCGCCTAAATCCACATCCTCCATAGAAGAAGCTTTTCCATAGAAATGGCTTTACTTTTTATAGTTTCGAGTGCTACAATCTATTATTTTTCAAGATCTTACAAAAACCTTTATTTACTCTTTAACCAACATAGACGTCAACCTAATCACCACATCAAAACCTCCGCAACTTTCTTCGAAGCCATTACTATTGTAAAGACAAACACTATGAAACAAACCAGTGTAAATTGGCAGCGGACGTGCCCCATAGGCGCGCCTCGTAGAAACGGAAAGTGGCCGCCGCAAGGACGCCCGGTCCTCGCGCCGAGCTTCCTTGCCTTCGGACTTTGGTGAGTGGTGCACGTGCAAGCGGGCAGCGGGAAGTGGTGAGACGGTCCTATTTTAAGGCCGAATTTCAGCGGGATTGTCCGAAAGGGTTACCGCTGGCCCGGAACATAAAGGGGCTAAGGAAGGAACACGGGTGGGTTTTAGTCAGTAAGAGTCTGACGGAAGGCAGTGTCAGACTCTTACTGACTAAAACCCACCCGTGTTCCTTCCTTAGCCTTTTTTGTCTGTGTGGTGCCGGACTTAAAGAATTGCACCACCCCTTACTTCCCGTGGGTGTCGTAAAAGGCGACTAAGGGTCTTACCGGAGAATGGGCAGCAGCGTTCTCTATTTATTCCACCATACTGCGATCGCCAACCCGCCTGCCAAGCGTGACGATTATGGCAAACCCCCCCTAAAATTGGGGGAGGCCCATGTCCAGCAGTGGACGTCTATCGGCTGAAACGACGACTACCTTCCGCTCCACCCAGATCGGGTCAAACGACCCCTCATTTGATGATTTCCCATCCGCAAAAAAATAAGGCCGAATTTCACTGAACTTGATCAGTCCGTCTAAACCGCGTTCAAGAGCTGTCAATGTCAATATTTCGTAGCAACGATGACACCGACAGCTTGTCAGAGTTCAGTTTCATTGGTAAAAGTTTTTGGATGACCAGGGTGTTATGTTGATTTTGGATGTAGTGCTTGACTTTTGAATTGGTATGGTATTTTTGTTTGAAAAGTTAATAAATTATTGGTGATAAAGATATTTGCACCTGGTATGGTGTCTGCATAAAAAAAATAACGATTAATAATGCTGAAGATTTTAGTCTGGAAATTACAGAACTTTTCGGTTGATTGGAATAGCGTCAAACAGGAGATGAAGTAGAGTAATTTCATCTGGCGTAAACACATTTAATTATTATGACCATTTTTCCGTTTTATTCAATCAACCGTTTTTAAAACTTAATTTATCATTTAAGCATAATAATAATAATTGTTTTATAATAAGAAAACTGAGATCAAAATATTTACTGAATTAACATTGTCTGACTCCCCGCCATCCGCTGTAAACTTGGGTCCTTAATTTACAGATTTGTGGTCTGCGTAGGGGAGGTTTTTATGTTATCTCAAATAGTTCCTCATTATACATGGAAACGTGATACGAAATCGTAAATAACCTTTGTATTAAAACAAAACCATAAATTGAAAAAAAAAACGTTATTATAGTACTGGTTCCTTTACTAGGTATTTGTTTTATTTTTATTATTGTTGTTGTGCAAAAGGTTTCGTATGAACTCTATCAAGGGTTATAAAAACTTAGTATTTATTTATTTAACTATCTAACATGCATTAGAGGCACTCATATGTCTAATCTTATCTTTTCATATAATACTAGCTGCTGCCTGCGACTTCGTCCGCGTGAAATTTCACCCTCCCCCCATTCACCCTCTTAGGAGTGGAATTTCGAAAAACCCTTTCTTAGTGGACTCTTCACAAAGAACACACCCTCCAAGTCTCTAGGACCAGCGGTTTAGGCTGTGCGTTGATATGTCAGTCAGTCAGGACTTTGAATTTTATATATTGTATAGATAACTTCACATCTGTAATCCCAGATTTAGCCAGTTATGTCTAAGTTCCACGTAATAGAGGACGAGCAAATTGCCATCAAACAGGCACGAATCCAGACTCCGGGCTGCTACTGAGATATTCCAGATGAAAAACCCAATATCACTTTGCTCGACCCGGTAATCGAACCTAGGACCTCATGATCAGCTGTAACGCTTGCGACCACTAGACCAACGACGCAGTCAACAAACTTCTAAGCAAATGACCTGAGCGTAGTATTCAGAAAAATTACACAAACTCTCCAAAACTCAACAATTTACTTTCATTTGATACTTATGTTATTATACAAGCATGCTTAATTGTTCTTTTTATCCAAGGCATGCACTCATTCAACTGCTAACCAGGAGAGTCATCCATCTTCGTCAGCGGCCAGACGCACTGCATTAGCCAGACGTTTGCAGCCACTACCACAAAACTACACCCGTCCCGCTCTATCATTAAGAAAACAAATGAAGCTTTTGTATACTCCTGTCTTTTTCTATAGACTGAGTGATTCAGCAGTTTTCAAGTTTGGAAAGAATGTATGTTTTTAGCTTGCTGTTGTTGTTTTGGGCTCTATTTTGTTGTGGGAAGGTTGTTTTTGGATTGGGAGGATGTAGTGGAATTAAATTTCCGAAGCAAGTGTTAATGTTGAGTGCAACAATCTTTTTCTCGGGCGCTTCTTGCAATGCCTGAAATTGGACGGTGTTATTCATTTGGCGACGCGCTCCGATAGACTTATTAAGTGGTTACGTCGCGTTTAACACTGTTTCGTTAGCTTTTTATATGAGTACTGTGTCAACATTTGATTTTTTGTGTCTGTACATTTCTTGGACATCAACTTTATTGACAATCGTTGATGTCCGCTCATTGTGTGGGACATCGTCGTTAAATGGAGCTGTAATTCGTTTACAGGTTTCTTTCTTTTGTTTCTGCCCTTGTTATTGAAAAAGGTTAAATGAAAAAACTTACCCCCTTACTAATAAACGTTGTATAGCGTTTGTATAGTTACACAACGCTTTGTCTTCTTCTTTCGATAGTCACATTAATGATGACTGAAAGAGAGAAATCGGTGTGTTACTATTCATCTGATTTAATACTTTTATTAGTTAGGGGGTTAGAATACAATAAGGTTATATTTATAACTTCTTTGCGTAACACACTATCAATCTCAATCTGAAAAATTTTGAAGGATATTGCTAATCCATTGCTTCATATGTTCGAAAAAAATTGATTCCTCAACAACGTAAACAACGCAATGGATGTTGTTGAACTGTCAAAATGGACGCCATTGTGTTGCGCAATAACCACGCTGTTTTTTTTTAATTTATATCATAAAGTTCTTCTAAGTAATGTCTTCTGCAAATGCCTCCTAGATTAATAAAAGCATCTAATTACCCAGTCATTATCTCAGCTCATCAGTGGGCTATTTTTCAATTTGTACTAAGTAGAAGATGCTGGGGCTCGTGTAAGTTATAGTAAAGGGTACAACAAATGCTGTGCACTGTAATCCATCTACTTCACGAACCGATGGCTGAGCGGCGCGGGGCGGGAGATGAGGTGGATCGAGCTAAAAGAGGTAGCGGGAGCGGGTACTGATTAAAAACTCGTGTGTAAAGACTTTACACATAGAAAAGAATATAAAACGCAGTGATAAGAAGTTTAACCAAACAATGATTGAACCTTTTTCAGTAACGCCGCTAGTGGATCATCTTCTAACTAGAGTAGTTAAGAGAAAGTCCTACTATGGCCAAAGCAAAGGCAATCCATATTCTGTGATTGATTTTTGCTATTGAACCATGCATGAAATAAATCTTTCTAAAATCTCTTAAAACTAGACGATTCTAAATATCATCATTCTTCTGCCCTTTTTTTTCCGTTAGCCTGTACTGTTCCACTGCTGGGCAAAGGCCTCCCCCATATTCATCCACCTTTCCTTGTGCTGTGCCTTCTCCGTCCAATCGATTTGGAACGAGTCCAAATCGTCACGCCAGGATTTCTTAGGCCTGCCTCGTTGACGACGCCCGTCTCCAGGCACCCACTGTGTGACGACTTTGGCCCATCTATCTGGATGCATCCTATAGGTAAGTATGACCCGCCAGTCCTACTTCAGCCTCGCAGACTTGCCGGCATTACCTGTCTTGGAGCGTATTGTGGTCCTGCTCTTAACATAATTTATTTGGGGTCGGCGTAACATGTCTTTTTCTGTCATACTATTACTCGTAGTCGTTATCACGATAGTCACTCCCCTTTTAAACCATATCATTGTAATTAGAAATCAGCAAAACGAAAGAAAATCAGTTCGATGTTTCGCTTGACCAAACTTAAAACTAGATGCACTGACTGAAGTTGACATACCGTGTATCCGGTGTTGTCTCCCACTTGGGCCACACCACAAGCTGCATGATGCATTAATCCCTGCTCCCCACGACGGATCCTTAATATATGATCGCGGGTTCGCGCCGGTCACGCCACGGATCACTTTAAACTTGATCTACGCTCGATTCGTATTATTATTGCTAGTTTTTATGAGAAAATCAAGGGTTCAGGAACATAACAAACATTACACGGGTAAGCAGAGGTTTATGGTTCGGTCAATCGCACTGCTATAGGTAATAACACTTGAACTACGAATACCGCCCTTACGAATTGATAATAATACTAGCTTCCACCCGCGGCTTCACCCGCAAGGTATGTCGATAAAACTATCCTATATCGTATATATATATCCTCCCCGGGATGCAATCTATCTCTCTGCAAATGTCGAAATCCTTTCAGTGGGTTAGGCGTTTAGGTTAGTTACTATAATATTATTAGTATGGATGTGTGGTGCCGGAGTCTGTGTGGTGCCGGACTTAAAGAATAGCACCAACCCATACTTCCTGTGGGTGTCGTAAAAGGCGACTAAGGGGCGTACCGGAGAATGGGCAGCAGCGTTCTCTATGCATTCCACCATCATACCATACTGCGATCGCCAACCCGCCTGCCAAGCGTGGCGATTATGGCAAATCCCCCCCTTTTGGGGGAGGCCTATGTCCAGCAGTGGACGTCTTTTTGCTGAAATGATGATGATGATGATGATTAGTATGGATTATAAAGAGGTAAAATTTTATGAAGGGGTAATTTTGGAAGTACCAGACGGGAAAAAATTTGACCGCGTAGAAAGTGGTTCTTTTCTTATACCCGACGAAAGATTTCTACGCTAGGGGCTTTAGAATCATGAGCTGAGTTGTACTTATAGTACCACCGCGTGTAAAATAAGCTTTTATTTTTAGTCAATTTGGAGACCCATCTGAACGACCCCTTAAGTCCTCATCAGGAATATTCATGATAACAAAATCGTCGTATCTTTCGACCTTCATATATAGGCATTAATTTGAATTAATTTCAATATGTTTTTTTTAGAAAACACAATGTCTTCTTGTCCTTCGCATAATTTAGTCAAAAAAGGTAAAGACAGCTCGATCTAGGTTGAAATTAATGTCAATAAGGACGGACTGGTTTTATTGGGAATTTTAATTTGGGAATTTAAATAATGGTGATGTGTATGATAATGAGGACAGAGAAGTTATTATATCAACCTGAAATTGTTTCATTGCAAGGTAGCTTTGTTTAGCTTGCAGAATTAGCAAGTTGAAGTGGCAGTGAGTTGGCCGTGTTTGTCGAAGGACCTGTAGCGGTACCTACGTGAGAACAACGCGTCATACTGACGTCACGCAAAATCCTGCATCTCGCAAGCAGAGTTTACATGAATCATCGGGCAGTTGTCTGGTCGGAGGATCCTCCCTTCTCTATAGAGTATGAGTGTGCTTTACACCCTGTTCCTCATGCCTCTATAGACCGATGCCCGGTGGAGCAGACGAGACCTGGAATGTAAACCGCGTATCGGCAAGCGGAGTGTGGGACGCCTCCTAGCTAGATGGACCGACGACCGTGGGACAGACGGATGCGAAAGGCGGAGGACAGGTGTTGTGGCGTAGCCTTACCTCCGAAAGGCTGAGTGGGACAAAGCCCTCTCGCTTTGTCCAACTCAGCCTTTCGGACTCAGCCTTTTGCAGTCTACCTCCGAAATGCTGAGTTGGACAAAGCGAGAGGGCTTTGTCCAACTCAGCCTTTCGGAGGTACAAAAGGCTGAGTTGATTGAAGCTAACTTTATAGGGAAATCTATACACTAAAAATAAAGCTGAAGATTTTGTTTGTTTAAACGCGCTAATCTCTGGAACAACCGGTCGAGTTTGAAAGATTGTTTTTGCATCTGATAGCCCAATCTTGAGGAAGGCTATTTAACATGACCAACCCTTAAGGAGCCGAGCAAAAAGAAAAAAAGTAGATCAATAAGTAAGAAGTAATAGCGCGGGCAGACGATACGATGCGACGGGTTGAGTCGCGAGAATAAGACATTTCACGCGGACGAATTCGCGGGCAGAAGCTATAGTGTATGATAAAGATAATTTAAGAAAACTTTTACAGAAGTTTATATGCGTTTTACAAATCAAAATCATTTATTTGCGTAAATAAGGTACAGAAGGTTCTTAAAGAAATATTGATCTCTTATTCTGCCATTAATTTCGGCGTGCAAATTTTACATAACTATTAATTACTAGCTTCTGCCCGCGACTTCGTCCGCGTGAAATTAGTACTTTCCCCTTAAAATTTCGAAAATGTATGTTTATGATCTTATCATTTATTTAGAGTAATTATTATTAAAATAAATAAATAAGTTTCTTAATAAATAAGTATTCGGGCCAATTTTTAAGTTTAGACATCAAAGGGAGGAGGTTCTCAGCTCGTCGGAATCTTTTTTTTTTATGTACGATCCCGATTACTCGAAGACGGCTAGACCGATTTAATTTTTTTTTTGTTTGAAAGGGTTTATATACTTTCCAGGTAGTCCCATTGTCATCAGGTCAGGATCTGATGATGGGATCCTGGAGAAATCGAAGGAACTCTTCAAATATTATAGGCACACCTATAGCGATTTGGGTATTTTTTATAGTAACTTGTGCATTTGCTCTTGAAAAGCACTATTTGGTGAAGTGGAACTGATGATGAAGACTACAGGTGGCCACCGGAACTACTCAATAATAAGTAGTTATTTCACGGGTTGCGATTCGATTACTTTAACATGGTTGCTAAGCAATGTATGCTCGTCACAATGCAAATGGTGAAATGGAGCTGATGGTGAAATACCAGGAGAATTCCTCAACAATTAATGTCCCTGCATCGGGAAAAGTAATATTTTGGTAAAGGCGATGAGCAAGTTGACATTAGGCTATTGTAACTTAGATAAATTATAAACAGATCCACTAAAAAGCGAGAAACAAAAACGTTTTAACAAAAAAAAACCTACTTCCAAAAAAACACTACAAAGTGAAATATAACTTTAATTTCGGAAGTCGGTGACAAAAAACTAAAATACAGATCCAAAGACACCGACTTCCGAAATTAAAGTTATTTTTCACTTTGTAGTGTTTTTTTTGGAAGCCTATAAAGTGTATAATCCAAATAAATAAGATTTTTCATATAAACTGTGTCTCCTCTTTTTGTCCCCATAGGGATGTAATTTTGAACAATTATCGGGGATGTTTCTATGACTTGACTTAAGGATTATTTATACCAATTTTCGAGCTAATCAAGCCACGCAGTAAAATCCTCCCCTGTAAAATTAATTACCCTTTTTCACGCAGTTAGGGGTAGATTTTCGAAAAACCCTGATACACATTATTCTTTATTTTTAGTTTTAAGTACTCAGTTTCGAGCTAATCTGACAGCGCGTTAAAATTCTTCCATACAAATGTTGACACCCCCAATCCCTCTTTAGGGGGTAGTTTAGAAAAAAAAATGCCAAACTTCATAATTTACTTAGCTAAGTACTCCTGCCAAGTTTCAAGGTTATTAACTCAAGGAATAAGATTTTTCATGCAAACAAAATCACCCCTTTTCACCTCCTTAAAGGTTGAATTTCCAAAAACTCCTTCTTAGTGGATACCTACTCTTCACACCCTCCAAAATTCATGTCTCTAGGACCAGCAGTTTAGGCTGTGCGTTGATAGATTATATAATTAAAAACAAAATTTCGTCCCCCTTTTCACCTCCTTAAGGGTTGAAATTCTAACAACACCGTTGCGTTACCTTCCAACCGTAAGCCTAGATAATAAATTTAGTGATTTTTACTTCAAAAATTAAGGACTTTCCATACGCAACTTCATCCCCCTTTTTAACCATTCGGGGGTAGAATTTTCAAAAACGCTGAGACACGTATAAATTAATTTTCAATCCTCAGCCTAATACCAAAATTTTGAAGATCCTAACTTCAAAACTGACAGTCTTTCATATAAACTTCCATCCCCTATTTAACCCCTTTTAAAGGTAGAATTCCCAAAAATCCTTTATTAGTGGATACTTACTCTTCACAAAGAAAATCCCCTCCAAGTTTCATGTCTCTATAGGACCAGCGGTTTGGGCTGTGTGTTGATTGATTATATAATTAGAAACAAAATTTCACCCTGCTTTTCACCCCCTTAAGGGTTTAAATTCTAACAACATCGTTGCGTTACCTTCCAACCATAAGCCTAGATAATAAATTTAGTGATTTTTACTTCGAATATTAATGACTTTCCATACACAACTTCATCCCCCTTTTTAACCCTTCGGGGGTGCAATTGTCAAAAAGGCTGAGACACGTATAAATTCATTTTTAATTCTCAGCCTAAACACAATATTTGAAGATCCTAACTTCAAAACTGACGGACTTTCATATAAACTTCCATCCCCTATTTCACCCCTTTAGGGGTAGAATTCCCAGATACCGTGGCCCCTGGCACAGGCAACTGAAGGAACACGGGTGGGTTTTAGTCAGTAAGAGTCTGACACTCCCTTCCGCTCCGCCCAGAGCGGGAGGGGTCATTTGATGATTTCCCACCCAAAAAAAAAAAAAAAAAAAAAAAAAAGGGGTAGAATTCCCAAAAATCCTTTCTTAGTGGATGCTTACTCTTCACAAAGAACACACCGTCCAAGTTTCATGTCTCTAGGATCAGCGGTTTGGGCTGTGTGTTGATATATCAACAATCAGTCAGTTTACCATTTTATATATATAGATATATAAAAAAAAAAATTTGAATAGTGCATGCATTAAATAAATAAAAAGTAAGTAAATTGTATTAAATCACATCACACTAATATTATAAAGGCGAAAGTTTGTGAGTGTGTGTGTGAGTGTGTGTGAATGTGTGTGTGTGTTTATATGTTTGTTACTTCTTCACGCTCAAACGGCTGGACCAATTTTGATAAAATTTTGTATGGAGGTAGCTGACACCCTGGATTAACATATAGGCTACTTTTTATCCCGATATTCCCACGGGATCGACAATTATGCGGGTTAAACCGCGGGGCGCAGCTAGTTCATTCTAATTTGGAAACAATTAATTATTTATAATGTGACAATCTTATTACTACAATTCATGACTTACAACTTATAATCTAGGAACTCAAGTACACTATAAAAGCATTTATCAATTAATATTTTTGAGAGAATACGCTTGAATTTAAAAAATGGGAATGTCGTTAAGGTACTTTGTATTTTATTCATCAATACTCTCTTATTCTGCCATTAATTTCGGCGTGCAAATTTTACATAACTATTAATTATATAAAGAACATTAATTAATTTGAATAGTGCATGCATTAAATAAATTAGAAGTAAGTAAATTGTATTAAATTCCTTCTAATTCGGAAACAATTAATTATTTATAATGTGACAATCTTATTACTACAATTCATGACTTACAACTTATAATCTAGGAACTCAAGTATACTATAAAGGCATTTATCAATTAATATTTTTGTTAGAATACGCTTGAATTAAAAAAATGGGAATGTCGTTATGGTACTTGGAATTTTATTCATCAATGTGCTTAGTTTCACCTAAGTTACTTTGATAGTACCTAGATAATAATTATCTTATTAGGCGTATACTAGAAAATATTCAGGCTCAAGAGAACATTGTAAAAAACAATTATCAATTGTTATAGTATTTTCAGCAGTAATTTTGCGAAACTTTGTGAAGTGAAAAGAATGTACGTTTTGTTTTCGCGGGACCCTGAAGACATTATTCAGATGTGACATTCCTCTCACATGTTTTACATTAACATGTGATTTGAATTTATGACTTCATGCGTATATTATGTTTATATTATTTTATATTCTTGCTAATATTAGGAACAGCCGGTGTATTCTGTAAAAATCTTACCGTGAAAACTTAGATGAAGTGAGCCTGAAGTGGTGAAGCTGTCACTCCACCATATGCTCTGGATTGTCACTATTGACATTTCACGTCAAGCTCATGAGGTTGGCAGGCAATTCAAGTGGCAGTGGGCAGGGCACATTGCTCGCAGAACAGATGGCCGATGGGGCCGAAAGGTTCTGGAGTGACAACCACGTACAGACCACGTAGACATAGCGTTCGAAGACCTCCCACCAGGTTGACCGATGACCCTGTTAAGACCTCAGGGATCCGCTGGGTGCGGGAAGCTCAGAACCGGTCGAAGTGGCGGGGCTTGGATAGGTCCACAGCTGGACATCAGCTGTGGACCTATTTAGGCTGATGATGATGGTGATAGTAAGAATAGGTTAGATACTATGAGAATCATTATGAATAATGTTAAAAGTTTGGTGGGTCTGTAATTTCACCTATAGAGGAACAGGGTGTAAAGTTCACTCATACTCTATAGAAAAGGGAGGATCCTCCGACCAGACGGGTGTTGTGTCTGGCGGGCAACTGCTCGACGATTCATGTTGGGCAGCGATCTATGCTAGTCTGCTTGCGAGATGCAGGATTTTGCGTGACGTCAGTATGACGCGTTGTTCGCATATGGCGTTGTAGATACCGCTACACACCCTCCATACCTGTGGGTCTAGCACGACTGCCCGTAGTATTGATGTAACTTTACATTCAAACTATTTTAAAATTGAAAATCGTTTTTGCAAATAATATTGACTTAGTTATTAGACTTTTTTAAGACTTGATTGATATCTATGGGTGACATTACTTGAGCTTGTCACAATTTAAACCAAAATGCTCAAACATTTACACAAAAAAAAAATTGAGTAAATTATTTCATCACCACTGCTCTCAAAACGGTGATGCATCACGCTGTGATCAGTAAGAGTGAAACTATGGTAAACCTCGCAGAGCTAGTGCAGCTGTGCGGATTTTTTTTTAAACTATGGTATCTCCTAAGATATTCATTGAAATCAAATGATGTCAAAGGCAATTTTGTTCTTAATTAAATACTTGTGATGGATAACATATTTATTTAGATAACGAATGAAAAAAACATGTTTATAAAAACACCTTCGCAAATAATGCGAAGAACAAATTAGATAAAATTTGATTACTAAAAAAGGTGAGTGAGGCGAGTCACCTTAAAAGATAGACATTATGCTGTTCCGGACTTTTTATTAGAACTTTTAAGGAAGAAGAATTCCGCTATACATGATTTTTGCGTAACTTTAACCGTTTGCGCAGCGCACGCAATGGAAGCTCTCAAAAGGAATAATTTTTCCCGTTTTGTAACATTATTCATTGATGCTCCGCTCCTATTAGTCGTAGCGTGATGTTATATAGCTTATAGCCTTCCTCGATAAATGGACTATCCAACACAAAAATAATTTTTCAAATTGGTCCAGTAGTTTTGGAGCCTATTCAATACAAACAAACAAACAAATCTTTCCTCTTTATAATATTAGTGAAGATTATTCGTTCAGTGCAATGTTTCTAACAGCTATGCACTTGACCATGCACCCGGCGACCTCGCCGCGTCCTTCCAAGATACTTTGATCTTTATATTTGAATATATAATTTTGTTTATGAATACATGAACCGGAGTTAGTCTACTGTGACGCTGCGTAAAATACCGTTTGGTATGCAGCAATAACGCAGTGGTTATGAGATCGTAGATTCGAACGCCAGCCGTTGCATTTTTACTGCTACAAGCATATGAGCAGTGGTGGCCAAGTGGCAATGGCTTTGACTTACGAGTGGTAGGTCGTGGTTTCCAATTCAGGCAGGCACTTTACTTTGTGTCATATATTTCCGAAACGATGAAGGGAAACATTGTGAGGAAACCGACATGTCCTAGAACCAAAAATTCAAGGCCTGGTGACATCCACCAACCCGCACTGGGCCCGCGTAGTGGATAACGGCCCATTCCCGCTCACAGAGAGGAGGCCTGTGTCCAGGCTGTGGGAACATTAAAGGCTTGTTATGGTACTTAGATCTCCTTGTGAAGAAGCTTGTCCGTGGAAGTCATCATCATCATTTCAGCCGAAAGACGTCCACTGCTGGACATAAGCCTCCCCCAAGGACCTCCGCTTCGACCGGTTCTGTGCTTCTCGCATCCAACGGGTTCCTGCGGCTTTCACAAGGTCGTGGAAGTACTACCACCAAACTCATTTCTGTCGTCAAACAGCGTTGCTGTATTACAGTCTGAAGGGTATGAGTGTGTAGCGGGATTGTCCGAAAGGGTTACCGCTACCCCGGAACATAAAGGGCTAAGGAAGGAACACGGGTGGGTTTTAGTCAGTAAGAGTCTGACACTCCCTTCCGTTCCACCCAGAGCGGGAGGGGTCATTTGATGATTTCCAAACCAAAAAAAAGGGGTATGAGTGTCGGTGTGATTGCAGGTAAATAGGCTCGATTAGTTATCAGTTCCTGAACCGGGCTCAAGCGCATATGGTCCGTTCCAAAAGTATCTGATGAAAATATAAACAAATGGATCAGAAAACGTACCTGTGGCTGCTAATTTGTAGTGCTTCTTACCAATTGAGTGCATTTATTTGTTTATTTTAATACTTATATCCTTAATTCTAATTTATTGTCGCCTTAAAGATATTTTTCATTTGACGATTGAGGTTAATTTTATACCTAACCTCAATTTTCGTCGATGACTTTTCAATAATAGTTTAATAAGCTTAAAGGGCCTGATAATAATAGCCCTAAAGGGGCTGATTTTACCAACCTCAGATATCTTCTAAACTTGGAATAAAATATGCGTCTCACAGTTCTAGTAGGGAAGAACTGTCAAAACATCAAAATTTATTCCCAGGATAAGACTTATTCTAGGTACAAAAGTTTGGTTAAATGCGCCATTAGTGAGTGATTGCGTAAGAGTTTAACCTGAAGGCCAATTCTCGTAGTTAGAACGTTCACAGTCCGATCTGTCTAAATCTATCGAAAATACCTCCAATGAACCTAAATTTTTGTCAAGTTTTTGACATTTCTTTGTTACCGAGGTTAGACTGCGACTAGATTTTGAACATTATTAACGGGAATTGACCTTGCAGCTAGGTTAAACCTCTAGTTAAACTCATACTATGCAATCACGCCTGGATAGCATGGATGTGAGATGGTCGTGCCTGTATCTTGGCGTGGATGGGACCATACAAAATCATTAGCTGTTGGGGAGTTTGTGACGCCACTTCTTCTCCCCAGCGAAGTGGTTATGGGCGGGCGTTTTGGGGGACTGTCTCTTGTAATTTTGACGTTCGAAAAGTCCTGATTCTCAGCCTAGTTCGAATAAATGACTTTTGATTTGATTTGATTTACATAATCTATCAGAGCTTCAAATAACCCACCACAAAGAACTATCACTAGAAAAGTGATGTTAAAATATGCAGTTTCTTTCTGCATTTAATTATAACAATTCTACATCTCGGTCTGACATTATCATGTCTCATAACCTTTGCAATTTATAGGTTTATGCTCTTATCCGGTTAGGTAATATTTAAATGCAAATATTTTTATGTTGTTATTTATATGGGCCTCCGAATCAATAAGGACGAATTTAAGAGAAAATTAATTAACTTCATAATTTTTTTTTTCGTGATTTTTCTCATGTTTGAATAGTTATTCTGCTATTCGGGGCGGAGACAAATCCAATAAATCAAAGATCATAAAAAATAGGTCCAGCCGTTCTTGAGATAAAAGTGGTGGTAACCCGACTTTGTTTTATTTCAGTTTGAAATTGAAAACATGCGACAAACCGAAATGGGAGATTGTACTCATCATTATGAACAACTTTTACTAAAGGACCAAAGTTACAATCGCGAAAAAAAATCTGCTGTTCCTTACATTTTGACGCGCTATGCGAACATAAATGTAGGGAACAGCTAATTTTGTTTTCGTGATTTCAGGTTTGGTCCCATAGTAAAAGTTGTTCATAATGATGAGTACAATCTCCCATTTCGGTTTGTCGCATCTTTTCAATTTCACCCTGTATAGATAGATAGATTATAATAATAAAAATATAAAGTTATTGGGGTCATAGTCCATTTGTTTTTGTTTCCATATCCAGCAGTAGTCCTACACTAACCGATGGATATCCTTAGGTGCATTTGCACAGTGCATACAAGGATAATCGTCAGCTGGCATTTCCTTTGATTATTTTGTGTAACGGGTCTAAATATGCCTCTACCAAAGGTCCGGCGGTCCCTGAGGTCCCGAGATATGCAAAAAGCTTGATAAAAAAAACATAATATCAAACAAACGAAGTAAAAGGAGTATGTTAGGATCGTAGCAGGTGGCTTTCTCTAGTTTCTTGGGTGAGGCCCCATGGGAAAAGCCGTGAGTTTATGTATGTATGTACAGATGTCAGCACATCAAGCTACTACAATCTGTCAATTTTTTTTAATAGATTTTCAACTAAAACATAAGGTTCAAAATTGATTGGAAATTTTCGACAGTTTCGGGTAGCTTGATGTGCTGGCGTCTGTACCATAAACCAACAATATTTTAGCTGTGTCAGCAGAGAGGGATGTCGAATTTGATGTCCTGCAATATGTCGCTTTACGTTTTACGAGGTTAATCTGGTGTAGAAGTCACACTGGCAGAGAATTAAACAGTTTTTGGTTGATTATATATTTTAGAGACATCAATAAACACGACGACGATGAGAGAATTTACTTCTATAGATATATATAAAATTAAAAGTCCTGACTGACTGATATATAGGGTGGGCCATCTAGTGTTTTAAATTTGAATCGGCTATAAAAAAAAATACAGATTATTTTTTCAAATTTCTGGTTTTATTGGAAAGGTTGAACTTTGTCATTTATGAATGTAACACAATATCATTCATATGACTACCATGACTGGATCGGCAGTACCATCCGATTAACCCAATTTTGCTTTGCTTTGAAGAGAATGACATGGACGACATTTAGTTTCAACAAGACGGGGCCACATGTCACACAGCCAACGTAACCATCGATATTTGGCGCACTGTTTTTGTAAATCTAATAATCAGCCGAAATGCTGATGTCAATTGGCCGCCTCTGAGTTGTGATTTGAGCCCTTTGGATTATTTTATATGGGGAACCATTAAGGATAAATGTTACGCAAACCATCCAGAGACAATTGAATCGTTGAAACATAATATCTAAGTTGCCATTGAAGAGATTTAAGCAGAAACAATAAAAAATGTACTGAAAAATTGGGTTAATTGGATGGGGTACTGCTGAGCTAGTCACGGTAGTCATATGAATGATATTGTGTTACATTTATAAATGACAAAGTTCAACCTTTCCAATAAAACCAGAAATTTAAAAAATAATCAGTAGTTTTTTTTTATAGCCGATTCAAATTTAAAACACTAGATGGCCCTCCCTTTATCACCGCATAGCCTAAACCGCTGGACCTAGAGACATGAAATCTGGAGGGTGTGTTCTTTGTGAAGAGTAGGTATGCACTAAGACAGAGTTTTTCGAAATTCCACCACTAAGAGGGTGAAAGGGAGGAGGGTAAAATTTCCCGCGGTCATTCCTATAATACCTCATAATATCAATCAGTCTATAACGTTCCCACTGCTGGGACCCAGGCCTCCTCTTTGTGAGGAATAATACCCCATGATTTTTTGTTTTAATAAATAATCAGATAAGGACTTCGCGTGAGATTGTTTTTGTGATGTTCAAGACTCGGATATCTATGTTCAAGACTGTGAAAAAGATTTCCAATTGGTCCAGTGTCCAATTAAACTGAAAAAAAAACTTTAATATAAAAAAAACAACCGACTTAAAAAAAAACACTACATAGAAAAATAGCTTTACACCGACTTCCGAAATTAAAGTTATTTTTCTCTATATAGTGTTTTTTTTGAAGTCGGTTCTTTTATTATGTAAAAAAAGTTTTTATTTTTCACTTTTTAGTTGTACCTAGGTAACCCCACACAAATTCAATTAACACTAGTGCATTGAAGAATTGAAGACACCGACTAGAAGAATTATCAAAATTCGAATAGAAATGCCGGAGGTGCAGTACATTTATGCATATAACTTCGTACATAAGAATAATTACCGAATGCATTATATACTAAAATCTTCCTGAAAGTATTTAGATCACATTAATGAAACAATTATCAAAATTGGTTCATTATTTTTTGAGAAAATCGCGGACATACGAACGTACATACATACGGATCGAATCAGAAGCTCCTTTTTTGAAGTCGGTTAAAAATACTTGTAACGATGCCGGTAAACTTTCAGACCCGGAGGGGTTAGGCAGAAGTGTAGGTATTGCCATCAACCGGGCAAGAAACTAGACTCCAGGCTGCTTCTAAGAAATGCATGATGGAAACCCTAATAACACTCTACGCGACCCTGGAATCAAACCCTGAACCTCATGCTCACCAATAGCGCATGCGCCTCGAACAACGAGGCAGTTACCATCACGTTAATTAATCTTTTAGCAATACTTAATTACTAATTAAAACTGATTGGCGGTTTTTCCGTAGTCATATCATCGTGTTCTGGATGTCCGCTGGTATTTTGGCCGCCATATTGGCAATCCATTAAAGTGCCAATTATTTCATGAGTACACTTATTTACGTTCGAAAATTGTGAAGCGAATTCATTAATATGTTTTTTTTTTTTAACTAGCATTGAACTGTTGGTTCGTCTTTTTTTATTGTATAGAAATATTGGTACATTTTTTTAGTTTTTTGTGGGAACCATCACATGGCTTTGGGGATAAGGCGATTCGCACACTGCACCGCACCACGCGACGGGACGCAGATAACGTGTCCCCGTGCTTGATTTTTTACATACAAATTCAATAAAAACGCGCTTCCGTGCGGGGAATTTGGCTCCGTTTCCCGCGCCCAGTCGTGTGACACGTTGCAGTGTCTGATCCGCCTAAGATATGGGAGTCTGGGATTTCTACCTCGCTAAGACTATCCCGGTGGTCACTATCTGCACATGGAAGGGGTCACCGTTACCTCTCAAAAGATCGATCTGAGGCCCCTTCTGTGCAACATGTGCTTCGGCCCCCCCTGGTGGACTGTAATGGGGTCTCCCCGAAACCTATTGATACCTACACGACACACCAAAACATTTAGAAATGAGGCTATTATAAATTAGCATTTTTACACCCGTTGGTCTAGTGCGTTGCAAGCTTGACTGCTAATCCCGCCGTCCAGGGTTCGATTTCAATTTCGAGCATAGTGGTGTTGAAATTCTGCCCGGTAATTGGCAATAGGCTCGTTCCCAAATCCTTGACACATATACGTACCTACATCCATACTAATATTTTAAATTCGAAAGTAATTCTGTCTGTCTCTCTGATTGAGGTCCTAGGTTCGAGCCCCAGGTCGGGCAAAGTGTTATTGGGCTTTTTCAATCAGGAATTTGTCATTATCAGTCCGGAATTTGGATTTGTGTCCGTTTGAAGGCAATACAACATACATACATATTCAGCCTATAATGTTCAAATTGCTGGTTCACAGGACTCCACTCGGTGAGAGGGAGTGGGCCGTAATCCACCACGCGGGCCCAGCGCGGGTTGGCAGATGTCACATGTCTTCGAATTTTTGGTTCTAGGACGTGCCGGTTTCCTCACGATGTTTTCCTTCACCGTTTTGAGAGCAGTGGTGATGAAATAATTTACACAAAGTAAAGCGCTTGTCTGGGTTCGAACCTACGACCTACAACTCGTAAGTCGTTACCACTTGGCCACCGCTCCCTGAAAGCAATAGGTTCGCCCTTATTTCACTGGACTTAAAAAACATAACAGGCCAAATGTGAGTTTAGCTACTGAGATACACCTCTACGTAACCAGCAAGATGTTATGTTGTCTGGCTTTCTCTTCATCTACTATTTGTATGTAACGAGACTTTTCCTCAATATATGAAGAAAATTCAATTACCCCCCATTTCCAGCTCAATAGAGCAATTATGAGTAGCTCCATTTTAAATGCGAGTACAAACAGACAGACGGCCGGACTGAGCATATATTATTATATGCACGCGATCCCATTTGCAGTGGCTCTGTTGATTTTTCCGATTAAAGCGCAATGCGGATCGGCAGTATTTTGTCCTGAAGGGTTCCGTAGGTCGTAGAACCTTACCACTAATTTATGTAGAA
Source organism: Mesoligia furuncula (assembly GCA_916614155.1). Classification (NCBI taxonomy): domain Eukaryota; kingdom Metazoa; phylum Arthropoda; class Insecta; order Lepidoptera; family Noctuidae; genus Mesoligia; species Mesoligia furuncula. The sequence continues at coordinate 24,308,769 of OU744808.1, forward strand.
ACTTAACATTTACCTTGGCCAGAGGCTAAGCATTGCCATGCAACGTGGCAATGCCGCCAGTCTCTTGGGTACATTACCAGTCGTCAATTCGACAGCGATGCGGAGGAATTTTTCGACGCCATATTTTAGTAAGTTAATAGACTTTTAGTTAGGTTAGGTTATTATATTTTTATTTTAATGGTTTGTTAGTTAAATTAGGTACTATGAGTTGTTATTTAGGTAAAAAAAAATATATGTAAATATTTTATTTTAAGTATATGAAACTTAACTCAACTTTTAAACACAAAAATAATAATTTTCTTGTTCTCTGTATATCTAAAAAGGAGGAGCTATAAGCACCTTGGTGTTTGTCAAATCTTATTAGATTTGATTGTATTTTGCCTGAAAGGTTTGATTTTAAAATCGCTACGAATAGGTACATAAAAATTAAGGGTCTGTTTGTAATGTCAAAATAAGAGCTTTTTACTAATGCATAGGAAAGTATATACGGTACATAAAACAATTTGCGAAGCTTCGCCGATGTGACGAATGGTTAAAGATAATTTATATTTTTCCGTAAACTTTATTCAATAACGATAGGTACGGATTCATCAGACGGAACCCTTTGACATAAACACCTCTCACCGCTTGACCATTTTTTTCGGCAATTGATTGGCTGCAGCAAATAAAGCAAATGAAGTCCGATTGAATTTGTGATGAGCTTTCACCAATTTGTACCTTGTTCACTCATACGTACTCGCTACGAAAGAGTAGTTATATGAGCTATAAAATTTACCTATAAAATCATCATAATTTATATCTGATTGTTTTTATAATTAGTTATCATCAGTATATAATGGCACTATACAACGTTATTTTTAGTATATATGCGAAACCTGAAAATAGTTTGTTCAGAATAAGTAACAGAATCGATTCCTATAATTTTTACCCCATGTTATATTTTGTCCCAAAAATATTTAAAATAGGTTAAAAGTTGGACATCGAGCGACACTAAGTAGGTTATCCAATCTCCGCGCCGAACGGTTAGGTACCTAGGTACTATTATCAATGAGCGCAAGACGGCGCGGCGCGGGTGAGCATGTTTTTGTACGGACAAACAGGTAACTTAACAATCTTATAACTTTGTGATTTTTCATGATACAGTTTTGAAATTTTGTACATAGATTCTTTACATAAAAATACTAGACACGTGTTTCGGGTTTCGCATGTACTAAAAATAATGTTGTTTAAGGTACAGACGCCAGCACAACAAGCTACCCGCAACTGTCAAATTTTCCCAATCAACTTTGAACCTTATGCTTTAGCGATAAAGTTGAAAATCTATTAAAGAAGTTTGACAGATTGTAGTAGCTTGTTGTGCTGGCGTCTGTACAAAAACAGAGTTATTTTTAAGTTCCTACTTTCTAGCTGTACCCGACTGCGAAGCTTACCATAGTCAGCCTATAATGTTCGCACTGCTGGGACACCAGCCTCCTCTCTGTGAGAGGGCGAGTCCCTAGTGCGGGTTGGTAGATGTCACATGTCTTCAAATTTTTGGTTCTAGGACATGCCGGTTTCCTCACGATGTTTTCCTTCGCCGTTTTGAAAGCAGTGGTGATGAAATAATTTACACAAAGTAAAGCGCATGTCTGGGTTCGAACCTACGACCTGCAACTCGTAAGTCGCGGCCGTTACCACTACACCACTGCTCTGCGAAGCTTGGTTATTGAGATTTGATTTTCCTAGCATTAATCACGATAAATTCTACAAAAATAAGATTTAACTTCATGACACTAAATAATGATATGACAGCTGTCATATCAGTTGGTACACTTGCGAGCAAAAGCACGCAACTTGGTGCCAAAAATCCGATAGTAAAAAAAACGATTCTACATCAGAAAATAAAATAACAAAATGGCGGCAGTAACTCATTAAGTTCAAGAGTTCATTGTGGCAAAACTCTTTGGCTTGCTGAAAGAAAAAGCAAAGTGATGTAGAAGTAAAAATTTTTGTGTCAGGAAGGAGTTTGAAGCGGGCGCAGTTTTTGCGTTAACAACTTAGACCATTCGTCTTCGCGCGATGCATGGGAAAAGTTACTGACAGATCGGTACACTGGCGAGGAAATTGAGAGCCTAGTTCGGTATTTTGGAAGACATTTAGTGTTGCTGCTGCGGTGCTATTCTGTAAAAATCTCACCGTGAAAACTTAGGTGAAGTGAGCGTGGAGTGAGCTGTCAATAGTGTCAATTCCTAGCAAAAACAAACTCACATCAAATAAGTTTTTACGGTGAGATTTTTACAGAATCGACCGGCTGATTTTAAAGTGGCTGGGCAACCGTTTATCCTATGTTATTGGTGCCATATGACTTAGAATGAGTGGATCTTAATAATGCATCACTTATCTTTATAACATGAGTATTACTTAATAATATAATACCTATTTGACCTTCAGGTTGGAAAAACTATATGACATACATAATTGCCAAACCATTTTGACATAACGTGGTCGATTTATCACCAGAATTATAGTACCTAGGTATTTGTATTATAACCGAAGGGTAATTTGAATTTCCGTTTTTTCGCTACAGAATACCATCAACATTAACATTTCTCTTTTATACCAAAAACGCGACGCCACTTTTTACATAAAAATTCTAAAAGACAAAGGAAAATGTGCAATAATTTCGGCCGCCAGTGTACAGCGGGTGCAACGTCACGACAACGACGTCCGCTAATTTATGGAAAACCTCTGAAGTCGCGTGGCTGGGCCAACTTCACCGGTGTGTACTTTTGTGCGCCCCAAGTGTAACCACCTACATCAGTGCTGTCAATGCTTACAGTGGCGAGCATTATGTTCGTTCTGTAGTACTTGCATTGTTGTGCAGAATTTTATTTTATTCATTCGTGGGACTTTATTAGGTGATGTAGGGTACACACGGTTGTATCTTCCAGGTTTTAATAATGTATTGTATGATGGGTTGAGGGAAAATATTAGCCAGTCAGCAAAGTGGTTGCAGTTGCGGCCCAAGTGCTCAGTGTCCAGGTCATGCCGGACGTAAAGGGGATTGAAGATTTTTATATTGAGCCTGGCATACCTTGTCGCGCCATTTTGATTTTTTTTCAAAATGGCGGCCACGCATGAAAGCAATATAAATTGATAGCTGACTTGAATGCAAACGGAAAATATAACAGGACCAAACCCCGTAAAGCGTCACGTTTCAGAAAAAAATATCAAAATGGCGGACAGGATGCCATGGAGCTTTAAAGACATTCAAAGGGTGAATGTCTCCATCCGTGAAGGATATTTGATGTCCCGAAGAAACCAAAATACATGGATGAAATCATGGAAATCGTGAAAACGATGAAAACAATCACACGAACAACTTGTATATGTAACGGAAACATGTTCTGTGTGTGTGTAGAAGGAAATCATGTGAATACCCTCTCGACCTACCAAGGTCGGACTAGAAACTACGCATTTAGTTCGACAAACTGACGCAAATGGTCGCAGACCACAGGTGAGTGAGTGACAATCTACTAAATTACTATCTAGAACTTTTAACTTTTTTTTATAGGTAGTCTAGTTTTAAAGGATGCCACGTTGAAAGAATAAAAATTAGCGTGGTGATCAATGCCTCAATCGTGCCTTCTCTGTGTGAGAAAAGGGAGGCCTTTGTCCAGCAGTGGGACAATGATATGCTGTGTAAACAATTCTAATAATAATTGTAACACGCTTCTTATTAAAAGGAACTGATACCATATCTTTTCGATTTTTTTTTTTAATCTTTGCTCCACAGTCCACACTAGGAATTTCTCCTGTATTGTGCAACATTTAAACTCACATACACAAACAGCCAGACCCGGAGCCACTATTTACTAGGTCATACAAATATTTCTTCCGTACAGGAATCGAACCCGCGACACGCAGCGCAACAGTCAATCGCTTAGCCACTGCGTCAACCGTGCCGTCAAACTCTAAAATATCTGCCTAATGCGTGTGAAGAATTTCCTGTTCTGCCTGCCCTTTTAAAAAATACAGGTGTGATGTTAGGTAATAATTAGCAGACTATTATTTCCTAACTAACTTTTCCTATTACTTCTGCAATGCCTCTTACATTATTGGGCATGTCAAGGCATAGCATTGAAAAGCCTCATACGTACCCTTTTGAAAAGCCTCATACCTACCTTCCTTAAAAGCCTCATACCTGCCCTTCTCAAAAGCCTCATACCCATACTTCTGAAAAGCCTCATACCTACCTTTCTAAAAAGCCTCATACCTACCCTTCTCAAAAGCCTCGTACCTACCTTTCTGAAAAGCCTCATACCTACCCTTCTGAAAAGCCTCTTACCTACCCTTCTGAAAATGACACGTGAATTGGAGGCAGACTTAGTTTCGACGGTACTTCCCCGACCGAACTTTTCTACTAAAAAATTGATAGCGTAGTCACAATATTTAATAATATACCTACCGGTTTTAATAAATTATCTTTAAAGAAACGCTTGCATATTGGCGAAAAGTTCAATAATAATCTACCCTATAGAAAATATATCTATTAATATACCTACTAAATTCCTATTAAAATATACTGTTGTAAATAAAAGTTTTTACTATAGAACCTCCTTTTTTTGAAGTCGGTAAAAAGTCATCTACAGCATCTATCAGAAAAGTATGGTAATATTTAAGGGTGCGCTACAGACTGAAACTGAACCACCTTCTCCATGAGACCAACATCGTAATCGCGAAAAAAATATCAACTGTCCCATAAAAAACTTCAATACCCGCTCGACCCAAATGTACAGACGCCAGCATATCAAGTTACCCGAAATTGTCAAATTTTCCCAATCAACTTTGAACCTTACGCTTTAGCAATAAAGTTGAAAATCTATTAAAGAAATTTGACAGATTGTAGTAGCTTGATATGCTGGCGTCTGTACGTCACGGCAATTTTCTGTTTTGGCAGACCAAAGCAGTAGTCCCGAAAAAAATATTGCCGGTGCAGAAAAAGGAACCCAACTATAGTAAAAGTTTTGAAGGAAAAGGCGTAATAATGACTTATCACTAGTGTCAAAGTGTCTTCACACTAAGAATTTGTCAAGTTTAGATGTACCTTAGTTAAAAACTGCCTACTTAGATGATGTGTAGGCGTTGCGTAGACAAAACGTAAACATTGCATAGAGTTTGCGTACACGACGCGTAGACGTTGCGGATACATTTCAAAGCCTTGTGTGACTGTCCATATCAGTGAGTAAACACAATGACGTTGTGAAAACTTATCGAAAACAATAATCGCGTCCAAAAATATCTTGCTCCATAAACGAGTGTAAACAACAAATAAAAATCAGGCATATTTGGATGTGCCTACTATTTTAAACTATCGTGCAGTCACCTTGCACGACCTACCACAATTTTATATACGTATTACCTACCTATGCATGTATTTATATATCTAATTTTATTTTTCCTACTCAAACTGGATTAGCATGATTAGTGCACGTGGCCCATTGGTAACGGCGAAACCTGAATATAGTTTGTTCAGAATAAGTAACTGAATCGATTCCAATAATTTTTACCCCATATTATATTTTGTTCCAAAAATATGTATTTAAAATAAGGTTAAAAGTTGGACACCGAGCGACACTAAATAGGTTATCCAATCGCCGCGCCGAACGGTTAGGTACCTAGGTACTATTATCAATGAGCGCAAGACGCAACGGCGAGCGGCGCGGGTGAGCATGTTTTTGTACGGACAAACAGGTAACTTAACAAGCTTATAACTTTGTGATTTTTCATGATACAGTTTTGAATTTTTGCACATAAATTCTTTACATAAAAATTTCGCATATACTAAAAATAATGTTGTATATTGTAGGACGTGGGTTCAAACCCAAGCAGGCACTTTATGTAAATTATTTCATCACCACTCCTCTCTAAACGGTGAAGGAAAACTTCGTGAGGAAACCGGCATGTCCTAGAACCAAAAATTCGAAGACATGTGACATCTGCCGACTCGCACTAGGCCCGCGTGGTGTGTTACGGCCCACTCCCTCTCACAGAGAGGAGGCTTGTGGCCCAGCAGTGGGAACATTATAGACTGAATATGCATACTTATGCTAAGTGGTTCCTATTTCCAAATTAACCTTTGCTGACAAGAACTTAGACTGTAACATTTTAGCTGCGCCCCGCGGTTTCACCCGCGTAAGTGTCGATCCCGTGGGAATATTGGGATGAAAGTAGCCTTTATGTTAATCCAGGATGTCAGCTACCTCCATACAAAATTTTATCAAAATTCGTCTAGCCGTTTGAGCGTGAAGAAGTAACAAACATATAAACATACACACACACCCCCCCACACACTCACAAACTTTCGCCTTTATAATATTAGTGTGATGTGATAATTCAAGGCTACAATCACATGTAGTGTCGCGAACAGTCTCCACAGTGAGTCTCGTAAGTGTATGCTTGGTAATGAACGGAGCCAAGGTCGTCACACACGGACTTGACCGCACACTCATTAGTACTGTCACTTTTCTACTGTATATCTGTTCAGCCGCTTTAAGACTTGTATTACATGCAAGGAAAGCAAGACGTGGATTCGTGGATCTTTGACAGTCTTGGCGGGTCTGCAGAAGACCGAAAGTCTGACAACCAGTCTTATGAAGTGTTAGTTATTACCCAATAACTGGATTGTGGAGGTCAGATAGGCAGTCGCTCCATGTAAAATACTGGTATTCAGCTGCATCCGGTCCGCCTGCAAGCCGATCCCAACATAGTTGGGAAAAGGCTAGGCAAATGATGATTTCTGGAAGCTCCAATTGATTAGGTAATCCATAGTAAAAGTCTAATTGCGGGAAAGGGAGGGAAGCATATCGCTTTAACAGTTGCCATAAGTTGCTTCCTGTGGCCATGACGTCACATAGCCGGTTGCACCATTACAGTCACAACTGTCCTTTGATAATGAACGGCGTGAAGGTCAGGCGGACTTGACCCGCGCTCTGACGTGGGGACAGTCTCTAGACACACACGCACACACACATGTTGTAAATATTGGTGTGTGTTGTGTGGGTCTATTTATATAACCTATTAATTATGATTCTTAGCATTTACATATATGCACTGAACATGTTATCATGTCCCGAAGAGGTAAGCAGATGTGTAATCTCTGAATTGTGTGAAGTATGTATACAGTAGCTAGTGTGTTAAGCGATATGGGGTCACCCATATCGCTTAACACACCAATAGTTGTCCTAAGTTGCTTCCAGTGGCCGTGACGTTATCATGTGGTGGTTGCACCATTATAGTCACAGCTGTCCTTGTGACTTGACCCACCCTCTGACGTGGGGACAATTGTTAGAGTCTGTGACACATGTCAGTTTTGTCGGTCTATTTGAGGTATTGGTTATGGTTCTTAGCATTTCTAGGAATTAAGACATAACATCGTGTCTGTATTCCGAAGGTGTACGCAGATGTGTAATCACTGCATTGTGTGAAGTAATTGTAGTGACACTTCAGTACTTAGTTGCCGTGCAGTTTTTAGGTTGAGGTGCACACAATACTGGTATAACTGGGTTTTTCTGTTCTTTTTTTGTGTGTCGTAACTTGGGTCAGATAAAATTTTCTTTCTTTGCTTCCTGTGGCCGTGACGTCACACAGCCGGTTGCTGCACTATTACAGTAACCACTGTCCTTTGATAATGAACGGCGTGAAGGTCACTACCGCGGACTTGACCCACGCTCTGACGTGGGGAAAGTCTCTAGAGTCTGTGACACATGTCGTAAATATTGTAATCTGTGGTTTGTCAGTCTATTTGTATTTTGGATTTTTATGAGATTAAAATCGCATTGAACTGACATTTATGGCCATTTAAATTTATTCGTTCAATGGAAATTAGTTTAAAAAATTGTTTCTAATGGAATTCAGTTTTTGATACTTATTAGCTAAATATTATCGCTTAGTACAATTATATTCAAGGCAATACGTTGTATTATTGAATGGTATTTCTTTTTAGATTTTTTCATAATTAAACAATTTGAGGGTACGATAACCTTTTGAGAAGATTGTCTTCGATTCCTCGTAAAACTTGGTTAGAAGCTCTTTTTTTTAAAAACAGCTTTATTTTTCTCTAAATTCGTGGTTAGTGGTACCTTTGAGCACTTCAGTCACTTCATTCAGCTGTATGCGGTTAGACTAGAAGCCTACCGCAACAAAAGTTCAGATATCGCTCTGACGTCCCGTTTCAAAAAATCTGTAAAATGCATCATTTATCAAACAGTTATTCTACAAATCGGTCCATTAAAGGAAAACCCACCAACAATCAGGTGATTCGACCGCACTAGTAAATAAAAACTTTTTACAAAAAAAAAAACAACCGACTTCCAAAAAAAAAACACTACAAATTGAAAAATAACTTTAATTTCGGAAGTCGGTGTCTTTGGTTCCGCATTTTCGTTTATTGACACCGACTTCCGAAATTAAAGTTATTTTTCAATTTGTAGGTAGTGTTTTTTTTTGGAAGTCGGTTGTTTTTTTTTTTGTAAAAAGTTTTTATTTTTCACTTTTTAGTGGGCCATATGTGGTCTTCTTCATCAGCTCCACTTTACCAAATGATGTTTTCCGAGAGCAAATGCTGAAGTTATTTTAAAAAATACCCAAATCGTTATAGCTTTGCCTATAAAATTTGAGGGTTTCCCTCGATTTCCATGGGATCCTCTCATCAGATTCCAATTTGATAGTAATGGGACCACCTCGAGAGTATACCCTTTCAAACAAAAAAAGAATTTTGAAAATCGGTCCACAATTGGCGGAGTAATCGCGTAACAAACACACAAAAAAAAAAAAAAACATACCGTCGAATTGAGAACCTCCTCCTTTTTGAAGTCGGTTAAAAAAAGCTTTTTCAAATGAACCCGCGCTGACCAGCGCCCGCGCAGCTCAGTGAATCATCCAAACGATCGGTAACACTGTTTCTTTAGTTATTGTGTGAGCGTCGATTGTAATTAATTGATTGATTATTATTAATTGAGAGATTGTAATTTATTCCGAAGTCTGATTTTTGTTGTATTTTATTGCTTTGATCCTTGTTGACTTTTGATTGTCTATGTCGACTAATATCAAACTGGTTTTAGTTTTTTTTAACAAATTCGGTCGTTCGAAAAGTCCACTAAGTACAGTCACGAGCATAAGTATGTATACACTTAGCTTTATTCAAAGACGATTTTCTCCTTTATTTTTGACTGAAATTTTATGTTATTACGAACAACGTATTTTCGAACCCATAGGTTTGTGAAGTGTCGTATTTCAACGTTGCATTCGTTATTTCACGAAAAATCGCAATTGAAAGTTGCCAAGTGTTGACATATTAGTGTTCGTGACTGTACTACACCCTAATTGCGTAACACACTTTAAATCGCAATCGGAATCATTTGAAGGATATTACAAATCCATTGCTTCATATGTTCGAAAAATTTGTCTGCTCAACAACGTGAATGACGCAATGAACGTTGTTTAAATGTCAAAAAAAGCCATTGCTACTGTTAGTGTGTTATGCAATTACCGCTGGTTACGAAAAGAAAGAGAGAATATTGAATTGAAGTAATGACATTTAGGTATTTATAGGAATAATGAGTTTATTCCAGAAATCCTCACCGACAAATCCCCACCAGTGGAGATTGTTTTTTTTTCCAGAAATTCCCACTAGCTAAATAAACTCAGTCTACTGGGGATTTTTTAAAAATTAAGTACCCGACAATCCCCACCAGGTGTTGTTGTTTCTAAATTATTAAACAAAGAATGATAATAATAATAATAACAGGATGACACCATTAATTAATTAATCACTTGGTTTAACCTTTCTAAAAAAATATAGGTAAAATCCGTTATTACCATTTGCACATTTGTTAAAAGATCTCAAATAGGTGTCGAATTACAACCTCTTTATCTATTTCTTCCGCTAATAACAGTAATGATCTAATGAAATCATCATCTGCCTGCCTTTTCCCAACTATGTTGGAATCGACTTCCAGTCTAACCGGATTCAGCTGAATACCAGTATTTTGCATGGAGCGACTGCCTAACTGACCACAACCCAGTTACTGGGTAATACGATACCCCCTGGTAAGACCGGTTGTCAGACTTTCGGGCTTCTGACTACCCGTAACGACTGTCAAAGATCCACGAATGACAGCCGGAACCAACGGCTTTACGTGCTTTCCGAGGCAAGGACCCCGTCACGATATGTAAAGATGGTCACCCATCCACAGACCAATCGCGGCAAGCGTAGCTTAACCTGATCGATCGACCTGTGCGGCTGTTATTATTTAGCCACGGGCCCCTCCAATGATCTAATTAAATAACAGGCATAATTATGAGATTTTTAAACTTACCTACGGTTTTATGCCTGGGTGACGTACGCAATAAAATGAAGCTACATAAGGGTTTCGAAGGTTTGTGGCATAGACCTCATTCAACGCTTTCCATCAGGCGTGATCGAGGTCAAGACCCCATCCAGCAATTAAAAAAATAATATTAAAAAAAAAACTATCCGCCATTTTGTTTTTTTTTTTTTCAAAATGGCGGCCTGTTGGTATGCCAGACTCCTTATAAATATCTTCAATCCCCTTTCGGTACAGTTGCAATAGGCCGAAGTAACAGCTTCCTATAGAGACATCCACCCAAAAAAAAAACTGCAGCATAATTTGTCTCCTTACAAAAGAGGCATACTTAACTGAAAGTTATATATACCCTTGTCCGTTGTAAAAAAAGCTTTAATCAGATCAGCTCGGTATGGATAGCTTAATGAGCATCGAGCCATTAGTTCCACATCATTAGACAGCTTCAGAAAAAATGGCCTATTTTTTAATGAACAGAGAAGGAACGCCTGTGTTTATCTTTAGTTATGTAAAGTTTTTTATAGTAGAAAGAGTTCCTTATGAGTTTTTTCTGGTGAAGAAAGCTAATCTTGGACGTACAGAGTCGGCAATAAATGGAAACACTGGTAATACTAATGCAGAGTGCTTTGGAACTATTCAATAAATCCTGAAATTGATATTATAAAAACTTGTATTTTAGTTTTTGCCACCGACTTCCGAAATTAAAGTTATTTTTCACTTTGTAGTGTTTTTTTGGAAGTCGGTTTTTTTTTTTGTTAAAAAGTGTTTATTTCTCGCTTTTTAGTGGGTCTGTTTATAATGTATCTAAGTTACAATAGCCTAATGTCAACTTGCCCATCGCTTTTTACAAAATATTGCTTTTCCCGATGCAGGGACGTTAATTGTTGAGGACTTTTTCTGGTATTACACCATCAGCTCTATTTCACCATTCGCCTCGCTCGCTCTTTTGTGCTAGAACGAGTACTTACAAAGGAAGAGCCCAGAGAAAAGATTAGCTGGTCACCAACGTGACTTGGGTTCCGTGGGTGGACAGGCGCGACGCGACAGCGTGACACGACTCTAGTAGAGCAATTTCTATGAAAAATTAATGGAAATTGTTCTAGAGTCGCGTCCCGCCTGTTTGCATGAGTCTTTAAGTATCAACATATTTTCTTTCATCCACCATTGCATGGAGTCATTATGAATGAGAAAAAATAGCTAGAATACATATTCTAGGTATTGCTGTGTGCCATTTTTTTTATGACAATTCTATATTAAGCTCTGATTTTTCACCGATAACTTGTTCTGTTATCTTTGTTATTAATTACAGCTCTAACCTTAGCTCTTTGAACAAACTAGATTTACCAGTTTGTTTATTGAAATTGGTAATAAAATGTTCTGCCGTTTTGTATTGGTCATGCGATTCTAAAACATTGATACTACTTACTTAAAACGGTAGTCGTAAGTCGTAACGGGTTATTTCTTGTTAAATCTTGTAATTAACTATGCTTTACAAGAAGTTCTACTGCAACTGCTATTAATAGTTCTGTTATGCCACCCAAGATGAGAATTTTAAATATGTACTACCAAAACACAATTCTATTTAAAAGTGTTCAGTAAAATAATTATGTTTACCTGTGTCAAATTGACAGACAATATTCGCAACACCACACGTACTGCGCTCCAAAACATTGCTCAAAAAGCTGCTAAGCTGAAGTGGGAATGTGCTGGCCACGTCTGCTGTATGCCCAATGAGCTGTGGGCCAAAATAATCACCACGTGGAGCCCTGACACAGCTAGAACGCGTCGTGGCAGACCCCGTAGAAGATGGCGGGAAAACAAACGACCAGTGGTCCACTTTAGCCCTGGATCGAAAGAGCTGGAAGTCATGGGGAGAGGCTCTTGCCCAGCAGTGGGATGATGCAGGTTAACAGTAACAGTAACCTGTGTCCAAAACTTACAGTAACAGCTCACACTTTCACTCGCAATCTGAATCATTTTCATAGATATTGCTAATCCATTGCTTCATATGTTCGAAAAATGTGTCTGCTCAACAACGTAAACACCGCAATGAATGATGTTGAACTGTTAAAATTAAAGCGACTGCTACTGTTAGTCTTACGAAATTACCCTGCTGCTGCACACGGCTATTGCCCATATAACATAACATAATTTCATCCCTGTATTTCTCGAAGGGTTAGGCAGAGATGTCCAATACACCCCACACACACACCCACTAAGTATTGTTAAAAAAATTCTATTTGTAGATTGGTCCTTTTAGAACCAAATTGGTCAATTGTTTCAAGTAGTAATACGTAATCGTTCGTAAAAAAATATGAACACATTATTGGACTATTTGATTCGTTTGGAGCCGAATGAGTTCGTATCGGACGCGAGGACCGGTCCGACTGCTTTTTGTGGGATCCCACCCTCAAACGACGACCTGACTGCCTTTTGAGGTCTTACACACCCCATCGCAATATACACCTTAAGTTAACACAGCAAAAAGTTCAAAATTGATTACCTATATCACCGTTTGACAGTCACGACCTAAGAGCAAGGATAAATGTAAGGATGCAGGCTTGCTTCAATCAATTTTAAATCTTATCCGGTAGTTTTAAAGTCGTTTTTTTATAGTGATATGTCGTGATGAATAGCTCCTTTGATTTTTATCGTACATTTGACCCATCAAGTCGAATGTCCTGGGAATGTTCGGAAGACGATTAAATAGTTATTCGCCGTGATTATAATGACGCCAGGTGATGTTTTAACTTATATCACGCCTGTTTTCCAAGGCGAGGTAGATAGATAGATAGATAAACCATTTATTTAGTGTACACAAAAGACATAGCACATCACACAAGAGTACAATTTATCATCATATGGCTAGCCTTTTCCCAACTATGTTGGGGTGGGCTTCCAGTCTAACCAGATGCAGCTGAATACCAGTATTTTACATGGAGCGACTGCCTATCTGACCTCCACAACCCAGTTACTGGGTAATACGTTACCCCTTGGTAGGACTGGTTGTCAGACTTTCAACCGAAAGTCTGACAACCAGTCTTACCAAGGGGCCGACCGTTCTGACTACCCGTAACGGCTGTCAAAGATCCACGAATGACAGCCGGGACCAACGGCTTACCGTGCTTTCCGAGGCACGGAGGGGTCACGGTATGTAAAGATGGTCATCCATCCACAAACCAACCGCGGAAAGCGTAGCTTAACCTGATCTATCGACCTGTGCTGCTGTTATTATGTAGCCACGGACCGATTACTAAGTAATCTGTGACTAGACCAACAAGTTGGTCACTGATACAAAATGAAAATCTACATCTATACAAATAAATAAAATTTTATTGTCTGTTTGTAATGTCATAATAACTGTTTTTTACTAAATACGTATGAAAGAATATACTGTTACGAGCTTCGGGTTCGTGACAATAAAAACTGCCGATTTAATAACCAAAAAAATGACACTTTAATAATCAACACTAATTACAACTCAAACACACTAATTACAAAACACAATTGCACTACTGATCGCCTTAAGTCGCACTTGAATATCGCTTCGATGCTTTCACTTCGATCGCTTTATCCAAACTGTGTCGGTCGTGGCGCGTCTCGGCCTTATATAGCGCCAAAGAGAGTTCTAGAACCTTCCATTGTAGAAACATCTAGAATGTTCGAGTACATACAGGCCCCGATCGACCAGATGTCGAAAGTTCGGGAATGTTCTAGAAAGTTCTCGCATCGAAATTTCTAGAAGGGTCTTGACTACTAGTTCCGCTACTCGATACTAGATGGCGCTAGTGGTAACTACTGTCGCCATGTACTAGGCATTAATTGTGGCGCGCAACACTGCCCCCTCCTAAGACATGCTCGTCCCGAGCATTATCGGCCCCATAATAACGCGCCAGTCGATCCACGTGGACGATCTTAGGAGTACCTCTTGCACCTTTCTGTATCCGGTAGGTTACGTCATTGATCTTTGTCACAATCCGGTACGGTCCGTCCCATTTAGCTTGAAGCTTAGGAGATTTCCCTTTGCTGCGGACTGGATTGTGCAACCACACTAGTGAACCTTCGTCGAACCCCTTATTGTTCATTTTACGGTCATAACGGGTTTTCATCTTTTCAGACATTTGCTGGCCCGATTGTCTGACGTGCTCATAAATGTCATTCATTTTGTTCCGCAAGTCATTCGCATACTCGGTTATACTGCGTGGGGCATCAGGTGGTATTCCGGTGATCAGGTCTGCAGGCAGCCGTAATTCTCTTCCAAAGTTTGCGAAAGCTGGTGTCACCGATGTGCTTTCGTGAACAGCGCTTCGATATGACAACAAAAACGGTTGTATGTGCTTGTCCCAATCTCGTTGCCGATTTTCCACAACTTTTGCTAGGTATCTCTCCAAGGTCTGATTAAATCGTTCCACCATTCCATCCGATTGTGGGTGGTAAGAAGTTGTTCTTGTTTTATGAGTACCCATAACTCGACAAGTTTCCTGGAATATTTGGGACTCAAAATTCCTTCCCTGATCGCTGTGAATCTCCAAGGGTACTCCAAAACGGCAGAAGACTTCATGAACCAGTTTATCTGCAACTGTTGAAGCTTCTTGGTTTGGAATGGCGAAGACTTCCGGCCACTTAGTGAAGTAATCCATCACAACCATGAAATACTTGTTACCGCTTTCACTTACCGGAAACGGCCCCGCAACGTCAAGGGCTATCCTCTCCCATGGTGCACCAACATTGTACAATTTCAATGCACCTCTACTACGAGTCTGAGGCCCCTTTACAGCTGCACAACTTGTACATTTGCGACACCAGTCCTCGACATCGTCCCGACAGTGGACCCAGTAAAACCGTTCTCGTATCTTCAATAGAGTCCGTTTTACTCCCAGATGACCTCCTGAACAACCATTATGGTACAGCTGTAGAACGTCCGGTACTTGAGCTTTAGGAACAACCATTTGCAAATGACAGCTGTCTCCCCGAGCATTTTCCCATTTGCGGCACAGGACTCCATCCTGCATCACCAAGCTGTCCCATTGAGCCCAATAGCTTTTTGTGATCGAACTCATCGCTGAGACGTCGCTCCACCTGGGCTTAGGAGCTCTGGCCTTCATCCACTCCAGAATCGGCTTGATGTCCGAATCTTCCTGCTGTGCACGTTGTACGCTTTCCTTCCACTCGTTGCTCAGGTCTGTCCTGAGCATCCTCACAGGTACCACTTCCTTATCCTCTTGCCTAGTACAATGCTTGCGGTCTTCAGGACAAGGTCTTCTTGACAATGCATATGTGTTGCCATGAGTTTTCCCGCTGCGATGTTTGACCACAAAGTCGTATTGCTGCTGCTGCTGGGCGGTGCTGTTAGCCGCACTACCCTTTGGAGACCAGCCATCTTCCCTTTCTGCAGTTCGCTTAGGGCAACTGGATCGAAGGTGGCCCCTTTCCCCACAGCCGTAGCACTTAGGGCAGTAACTTCTATTGCGGTCGCGAACTGTAGTCGCACTGCCCTCTGGAGATCGGTCGACTTCTCTTTCTGCAGTTCGCTTAGGGCAACTGGATCGAAGGTGGCCCTTTTCCCCACAGCCGTAGCACCTAGGGCTGTATCCTTTATTGCGTTCGTGAACTGTAGCTGCTGCAACCTCCCTGACGCGATGGGAACGATGATCCTGTCGCACAGCTTCCACCTCCAGTGCATGGGCCAAGGCGTCCTTAAGCGTCCCGTGGTGCCCGAGCCTCACAGCAGCTCTCACTTCAAGGTCGCGGATGCCGTCGATGAATGCCTGCACCAGGTTTCCATCAATAAGCGCAGGTACGGACTGGTAAGCTTTACGAACCAGCTTCTCCACTTCAAGGGCCCACTGCTGCAGGTTTTCGTTACTGCGTTGCACGCGATCCTTGAGCTGCGCACGAAACACGTGTTCCAGGTGAGCGTCGCCATACCGAGCCTCCAATGCCTCGAGGAGCTGCTCGTAAGTCACTTCCTTACCGAGAGCTTCCAGGACAGTTAAGGCCTGGTCGCGCAGGCCTAGGGTGAGAGCAGTCATGGCCTGGCTTTTATTCCACCCGTTAGCCTTCATGACAGCCTCAAATTGGATTTTGTAGGCCGACCAGGAAGAAGTTCCGTCGAACGGTGGCACTTTGAATCCACGTAGCGAAGGTGTTGTAGCTACGGGAGCTGCGATTCTATCCTCAAGTTTAAGGTTACCCAACTCCTGCTTCACATCAGCAATGACGTCATTAAACTTGCTGATCTGAATTTCAGCTTCTGACAGACGGTTGTCATGCTGGGTAACCTTCTCTTTCACCTCCTTCATGTCCTTCCCGAGGGTTGCGTGAAGGTCCTTTATGAGGAAAATCTGCTCTTCCTGACGGCGCGCCTGCTCCTCCTTATCCCGTTTGAGCTGTTCTTCCAATCGACGGGTCTGTTCTTCTTTGTCCCGCTGGAGCTGTTCTTCCAACCGACGAGCCTGTTCCTCCTGTCGGTGGGCCTGTTCCTCCTTGTCCCGCTGGAGCTGTTCCTCCAACCGACGAGCCTGTTCCTCCTGTCGGCGAGCCTGCTCCTGCAGCATCAACATCAGAGCAGCCAAATCTGGTGCTGCTGATGCTGGAGCTGCTGCGGACGGGCCGGCCTCCATGGTCGGTAGCTGGCCCTCCGACCTCTGTGGCGTAGCTCCACCAAATCGCCTTTGGTCCGTCTCCTGCTGGCGTTGACTCCGGGTACGGATACCCTCCGTGTCGTCTTTGGGTAAAACCGGCATGATTTTTTATCCCCTTTTCTGACACCAATTGTTACGAGCTTCGGGTTCGTGACAATAAAAACTGCCGATTTAATAACCAAAAAAATGACACTTTAATAATCAACACTAATTACAACTCAAACACACTAATTACAAAACACAATTGCACTACTGATCGCCTTAAGTCGCACTTGAATATCGCTTCGATGCTTTCACTTCGATCGCTTTATCCAAACTGTGTCGGTCGTGGCGCGTCTCGGCCTTATATAGCGCCAAAGAGAGTTCTAGAACCTTCCATTGTAGAAACATCTAGAATGTTCGAGTACATACAGGCCCCGATCGACCAGATGTCGAAAGTTCGGGAATGTTCTAGAAAGTTCTCGCATCGAAATTTCTAGAAGGGTCTTGACTACTAGTTCCGCTACTCGATACTAGATGGCGCTAGTGGTAACTACTGTCGCCATGTACTAGGCATTAATTGTGGCGCGCAACAATACGGTACCTTCTTATAATGTAAAACATTTTTTTTTGTCTGTCTGTTTTTTCAGGCTAATCTCCGAAACTTTTGACGACAGTTTGACTGGTAGATAGCTGATGTAATGAGGAGTAACAAGTACGTTACTTTTGTTGTACAAAAATTATAGTATCGTAAAAAAAAAGTTATGATGTTTTTGTGTCTGTCTGTTTGTTCAGGCTAATATCCGAAACGGCTGGACCGATTTTGACGGGACTGTCACTGGTAGATAGCTGGTGTAATGAGGAATAACTTACGTTAGTTTTATTTTAGAAAAAATAATTATAGTTTTGCAAAAAAAGTCTCGGGCACAGCTAGTGAAATAACGAAATAATAAAAATGAATCGGGTGATTCAAGGTAAGATACCATAGAATGAAGAATGAACCCATATTAAATTATCAAAACAGAGACAATGACATAACACCACACACCTACATCACAAACCCATGTAATTTCCCATGATTAATGTTAAAATAATTGCTATAAAAACTAACGTACACCTAACCATATGACGTGTATGTTAACGACATGGTGTTTTTATAATGGTTAGCAGAAAAAAAGGTGATACCGTTGACAGAACTGGGTTTTAGGAGCATTTAAGGTGTTATGTCATTATAATCATGGGTTTCTGTAGCGCCATGTGTGAAAATTGACAGATGGGTTAAATTTTTTGGTAAGTTTTAACCCTTTTCGTGCACTGGGTAAAAGAAATTGGAATCGTGTTGAACTAGGTGCAGTTAACAAAAGAGATAAGTATGCAGGATCGTCGGATATGGTTGAAGTTTAGTATGAAACCGATGGATGTTGTCGACTGAAATTTAATTTGATATATGATCTGCTTGCTTTTAGTAAAATTAAATTTTTTTAGAGAACATCCATCGGTTTCTTACTAAACTAGTTATCGTAGGGTGATTTACAACAACAACAAAACTGTGTAAACTAAAAAATTCTTTTATAGAATGTGAAAAAATGCTGCATACATCATCGAATCTGACAACAGTTCACATGAACTGTTGTCAGATTTACCTATTATTGTACTCGTTTAAATATTTTAAACAAATTGCCTAGTACATACCTACCCTGCATAGGTACTCGGAAAATCCAAGCGCACGGCAGTGCGCAGGCCAAGTTCCAGCAAGAGGCCGCACGTACGCCGTGCACTATTTACCCGAACCGCTTCGAGCTACTTTTGACCACCCTGTATCTAACTATTTGTCACACGAAATCGAATCAAACTTCACATACATGACTACTGTTAGTTGGAATACCAAATTTCATAACTGTAGCTTTAATAGATTCGAAGTTATATGGACTTTTCAAAATAGCTAAAGTGGCACTGACTGACTGACTGACTCACCCACTTAGAGTTAATCAAAATGTTTAGGGACTTCTAGTATTCCTAGAAACTCGAAATTTGGCACGAAGCTAGACATTAGCATGAAACTAAAGGAAAAATTAAAAAAATGGTCAAGTGTGAGTCTGGCTCGCGCATAGAAGGTTCAATATTAAATTTTTATTCTAGCCGGCCTAGAAACTGCTAACCGGCCTAGAAACTTGAAATTCGGCACGAAGCTAGACATTAGCATGAAACTAAAGGAAAAATTAAAAAAATGGTCAAGTGTGAGTCTGGCTCGCGCATAGAGTGTTCCGTATTAAATTTTTATTCTAGCCAGCCTAGAAACTTCTAACCGGCCTAGAAACTTGGAATTTGGCACGAAGCTAGACATTAGCATGAAATTAAAGGAAAAATTTAAAAGAGGTCAAGTGTGAGTTTGGCTCGCATACAGAGGGACCCCTATGATTTTTTTTCTAGCTGGAACTAGACATTACCATGAAATTAAAAGAAAATTTTTAAAAGCGGTCAAGTGTGAGTTTGGTCGCGCACAGAGTGTTCCGTAAGTATTACATTTTTTCCTAGAAACTTGCAATTTTGCACGAAGCTAAAGTAAAAATAAAAACACAAAATGCGGTCAAGTGTGAGTTCGGCTATCACACATTCTGTAATCCGTGTTCCGTATAAAAAAAAAATAAGCTTAATTTTTAGGTAAGTATGAGACTTTCTTAGACATCAATACAATAATATTGTTCCATTTAATTTGGCGGGTTTTCAGAAAAACAATAAAATAATATGCATGAAAAATAACTAAAACAGGTCAAGAAAACCCGCCAAGTTTAAATGGAACAATATTATTTTATTGATATCTAAAAAGTTTCAATCACAAATTACTTACAACAGAATTGCAAAATAAGGCCGATGCAAAGAAAATGGTTTAAAACTTGGCGTTGGTTTCGATTTCAACTCTTTTGCTGGTCAAACATCTACATGAAGTAAGGAACTTGGCCTTCTTTTTCAACATTATGTTTTTGGTGGGATACATTACTTTTACTTTAGTGGTCATTCGATTGGGACCAATATCAAACGCTTCGCTGTTTTGAACCTTATTTGTTGCCGCGATGTGCTATTGTCAATTACCTAAAAATGTGCTTCTTACCGTGCCTCAAGTACCTATACTTCGTGTACCTAAGGACCATTTCGAACATCCTTCAACAAAACATTCCACAACCCTTAATTGTTCGTATATTTCAAAGAAGCATATAAGCGCATTACTCCCGATGCATCCATAGTCTCCTAGTACTAATGGCAGGCTGGTCATCCATCACCCGCCCGCGCCCGCGCCCCGCACCCCCCGCGCCCCGGCGCATCAATCTTATGCAACGCAGCCTGCACGCTCATGCTATCCTAGTAACTCTTTAGTAATTTCTTGGTATTCTTTTGTCAGATTTTAAAAGGATAATAATAGGAAAATGCTTTGTTGAACTGTTAATGGGATTTTGGGAAGGACTCTGCACAAATACAATTTTAAAAAGTGTACTTTTCTAATTTTTTTATAATATTTAAGTAAGTAATAGAACTTGATATTTTGATTTAAGGCGAAAGCGCCAGTTTTTTGCAATTTGCTGGTAAGTATTAAGTTGTACGTTAATTAAAATATGATTCGCGGCCGTAACACATAATATGTGTTTACAGAATTATAATCATTAAAGTCATCAACACAACTCTCTAAGACCAAGTAATCCTACTGGATGACTATTTCATGAAATCTTGACCTTTTAGGATTATACTAACTTAACAAGTTGTATTACTGATTGTAATGATTATAATTCTGTAAATACATATTTGTTACGGCCGCAAATCATACACACATCAAAAGTGTCTAGGGATCAAGCATTTTTATGCGGATTTCTTGAGATTGAGATGTGGCTTTGTAATAAATTTATGATTTTATAAATTTATATGGATCCTTTTTGGTGCATTTCATAATTTGAATCAGGAACTGTGAATCAAATTCGAGTAAAAGATGAAAATCAGCTGTCAATATTTTCCCTATAAAAACATACAACGCATTGAAGACATTATTAGTGCTACTGTTTCCCTACTACTGATTAAAACCAACGTTATTATGGAGCGGCGACGTCATTTAAGCAGGGAAGAAATGCTCAGAGCCGTGGGAATGATAGAAGCTGGTTCCCGGCAACGTACTGTGGCTTTAGCTCTGAATACAAGTCAGAGTGTTATCAGTCGACTTTGGACACGTTACCGAAGCACTGGTACCGTGGCTGAGCGCCATGGAGGACGGTATCGCTGCACCACACGGAGACAAGACCGATACATTCAAATCTTAACTCGAAGAGCTCCAACAATAACCGCCATGATGTTAGCCGTGAGGCTTCATCACTCTTCAGGGAACTTAATTAGCGACCAAACAGTCAGAAACCGCTTGCATGAAGTGAACCTTCATTCCCGAAGACCGCTACGGGTACCACCTATAGCAATGCACAATCGTAGGATTCGATATTAATGGGCTCTTGAACACAGAAATTGGGCAGAAGAACAATGGCGTTTCGTGTGCTTTTCTGATGAGTCTCGTTTTGGTATGAGACCGGATACAAGACGTATACGACACTGGAGAACCCCTGGACGCCAACAGCGATTAAAATCCTGCCAGGAAGTCCATCCTTATAGTGGTGGAACCATCATGGTATGGGCGGGTATTTGGATCGGCGGAAGAACTGAGTTGATTTGGATCAGAGGCAACCTCAACGCTCAAATTTATGCTGAGACGATTGTATCAGACGTCATCGTTCCTCTACAAGTGCAAATCGGTCCCTTATTTCAGTTAATGCATGATAATGCACGACCGCACACCGCAAGAGTTGTAAGACAGACTCTCGCCGCAGCTAACATCAATGTCCTGCCCTGGCCTGCTCAGTCGCCAGACTTGAACCCGATTGAGCATGCATGGGATATGCTACAGAGAAGAGCTCTGCCGAATATGGAGGGTATCCAGTCGCAAGAAGACCTTTTTTTGTTGTTGCAACGAACATGGGCGGCCATTCTACAGCGTGATTTGGATGAACTCATTTTGAGTATGCCAAACCGATGTTCTTGTGTTGTTAGTGTTCGCGGTAGAAACACGGATTATTAATTGTTTAAGTTACCCAATAAAATTTTAAAGAAAACTGTTATTTCAGTCTTTTTTTCGAACTTTTGTGTTAGTGGTTCAAATGTCAAAAATCCCTTTATTAGGAAAATGGCAAATTTCTTTATTAATGCAAAGGTGACTTGGTTTATCGTTACTGTGACAAACGAAAACACTTTATTTGATGAATCCTTAAAGAAAATTTTAATTAATATCAATCAGGAGAAAAGTTATTGCAAAAATATATGTTGATCCCTAGACACTTTTGATGTGTGTATTTTAATCAACGTACAACTTAATACTGGCCAGCAAATTGCAAAAAACGTAAGAAAATTTGAATTTCGCGGGCTACCTTTAGCTTCCCCCTTATTAGTAGTTACTCATCCAAAAATGTTGTGCATTACTACTGCGAGGGTGCACCTGGCCCCCTCCCAAAGGTAATCCGTCGACATAGAGAAGGTCGCAGGATCCCAAAATCTAAAAAAAAAAAATTGTGCAAGACCTATCGTTGTAGCGATACTGGATGCCTGTGTCCAGTAGTAGACGTTTTTCGATAAGGAAAATAGACGGGAAGACGCCACACCATATTCAAAACTCCATAACAAGCACTCATTACAATTAAAATTTTCCTTAATCACCCATTTTGGAGTAAACAATCCCTCACAAATTTTAGTGCATCTCCGAAATAATTACTTACCATAATAAATAAGGTCTTCCTCAGTTTCAATCCTCCAAAATTGGAGTTAAAGAAATGGCATCTCGTTATACGAACTGGTATTGTTTCACGACAGCACCACATTGTCTGCTGTTCATTACTGCTCTTCTGTTAATTATGTGTCCCTAGTATAGTGTTTATTTTCCTTGGACGGCGAATTTTTGAGAGATTGCATTGTGTGGTCTCGTTTTTTGGTGGAAGTGGGTAGTAATTAATAGTTTGTTTGGTTCTGTGTGATTAAAAGGCTAAATAATTAGTCATGTAAACTGGTGTTGATCTCGAGTAATTGCATCCATACTAATATTATAAATTCGAAAATAACTCTGTCTGTCTGTATGTTACCTTTTCACGCCTAAACCACATAACGGATTTCGATAAAATTTGGCAGAGAGATAGATTGCATCCCGGGGAAGGACATAGGATAGTTTTTATCAACATACCTTGCGGGCGAAGTCGCGGGCGGAAGCTAGTCTTAGGTGATTATGATTCTGTAACCCGTACGCACTAGCACACAACCAATTCTATCTATACTCTACGAAGAATAGACATAATAATTCGCATGGTTAATGGAACATTGACCCATTAGTAGATAGGTCAGATTTTTTTTTTGCTCAAATCTCATCAATAGTTAATCATACGTTCAAAATACAAGCATTCACGATTAATTAATAATCAAATCAAATCAGTTTTATTTTTGTGCGTCAACAGTAGTACATAAGTCCTCATAGCAAGATCTTCTTTTGCGATTTCCCAGTGATTGATTTGAGTTAAGTCAGTATTCCATTAAACATGCGTTAGGTCTTCTATTGTTAGACATAATGTCTATTCTCTTTATATGCAGTGTTGAGTAATACTTTTCTTTATTTTTGCCATCGCGCCTTAGAAATCTTTCTACGCTCTGCGACTACGGCAAAGCCAAAAGTAGAGGGGGGGGGGGGGGCTATGATTTTGTCTTTCGTAGTTAGTTATATTATGTCTTTCATTTCTTCCGTTTCTAAAAGATTGTATTGCTACGCGTGTAGATTATGCAAACCCAGGCTGTTGTGAACTTTACTTTGTACAATTTCCTTGGGTTTCATAAAAGCTGCATAGAGGTATATTACGTCGAATCGCGAGAAATTAATTAGGTTACGATTTTCATAACATTCGTTTTGCAGGATTTGTTCCTTATCAGCATCATTATCGAACTGGGCCAATGCTTAAATTGATGCTAATGTACACCTTGTAAAAGCCTGTATTACAATACATAATCGATACCTCTGAGCTCAAAGGGCGTATAGCACATATTTTAGGCATCGCAGCATATATTTTAGGCATTTTGTCATTTTTTACTATTCTCACTCAGTTTTTGATTCCCTATCGATCTCAGTAATTCACGTGGTGAAATTCGCAAATTTCGAATACAACCTCATAATTTGTCGTTACGGAAACACTACTTATTTGAAGATTAGGCGCGTAAGGCACATGTCGCTGCCTCCACAATAATTGGCAAGTCGTATAAACCAAGTTTGGTTGAAGATTTTGGGTGTAAGATCGTAATTTTACAAATTTTCTTTTAGTTTTTCGTTCGAAAAGTAATATTACTTTACCTCCTTAAATAATTTCAAATAAAAATATAAGACCTACATTTTATTATAAAATAAAGAAACCTAAGAGACCTGAATAAAAAGCTTAAAACTGATGAAGCAGATTATAACAAAGAGAACTGATACATAGCATAAAAACTGAAAAAAATAACCGACCTGTTTAGAAATGATGAAGAAAACGAAAAATTTAGTGATCTCATTACATATTTAAGAACTTTTAGTATTTTGTTGGTTTTTTTTAAATAGAAAAGTGAAAGAAACAATTTTTATTTCTCATCATAATTTTACTTTCTATTAATATCATCTTTTATTTCTATTAAAAACTCAATTAGAAGATTAAATAAAGTCACTCTCATAGCAAACCAAGAGATTCAATTTAGATTTAAAAATAATTTTAGTTTATTAGACAGAACAGATGAAGATGACGTTCAAACGCTATACACCAATATACAAAAACTGGCCAAGTGCGAGTCGGACTCGCACACGAAGGGTTCCGTACCACAAGGCAAAAACGCCGAAAAAACAGGTTTGTTGTATGGGAGCCCCCCTTAAATATTTATTTTATTTTGTTTTTAATATTTGCTGTTACAGCGGCAACAGAAATACATAATTTCTGAAAATTTCAACTGTCTAGCTATCGCGGTTCTTGAGATACAGCCTGGTGACAGACAGACAGGCGAACAGACAGCGAAGTCTTAGTAATAGGGTTCCGTTTTTACCCTTTGGGTACGGAACCCTAAAAACAGCATTAAAAAGGTCAGTAATAAAATAAAAAACGAATAAATATAAAGAGGAGTAAATTTAGTTACCAAACGAAGCAGTTAATTGAAAAGAGACAACAACTTGCTATGTACACAACGGAACACAAAGCGGTGGACCGACTTGTTAAACGCAGTATTCGTCAAGACTTAAGAAACCCCAACACATACCTCATAAAGATTGCTTTAGAACAAAACACCTCACTAATCAGCCAAACAAGGAATATCAAGCAAAGAACGACCTACAATTGAGGGTTTAAAGGATTGTGCAGGTGTGAAACAGAATAACAGAGACAAAATTTTAAACATTTGTACAGAATTTTATAAGAATCAGTACAGCGCGGAAACGGCTGAACAGCCTATCGCAACTGTATGTTCGTACTCCGATAACATTCTACCTTTCACAGGCTGGGAAGTTCATAAGGCACTGCGGAGCATGAAGTATAGTAAGAGCGTAACCACTGTAGCCTTAAAAATAGGAGAGCCTGTCCTTCTTCCACATGTTACAAGTTTTGTCAACAGTATTTTAAAAACCGGAATTCTGTCACGCACATTTTGTCACTCTTTGATTATTCTTCTCCACCCACAAAAAGGACTGATAACACGATAATTGTTTAACAATTATCGTGTTATCAGTCTGGTTTCACACCTGTATGAAACCGTGACTTCAAATGAATATGTCAAAGACCAAGTTGATTACGAACAGCGTGCATCGCAGGATCACCGTGGCGGGTGGGGAGGTTAAATATGTCGATAAGTATCTCTATCTTGGTCAAATAGTCTCTTCTAGGCACGACAAAACACAGAAGTTGCAAGACGCACCGCAAATGCCTGGATGGGATATTTGACCATGAAATATTAAATGAAGGGCGATCTTCCACTATCACTTCAAGAGATGTCTCATCGAAGTGTGTATTCTTCCCATCCTCACGTAAGGTTCTCAAACATGGACTTTGACAATTCAGCAGAGGTCCATGCTCGAGGTTTGCCAGAGAGCTATGGAACGGAGTATTCTGGGTATAAAACTTGTGGACCGGGTTAAAAATACAACAATCCGTTCCATTACTAAAATAACTGATGTCAGTCGGAAAGCTGCCACGCTTAAATGGAATTGGGCTGGACACATCTGCCGCATGTCAGACGATTAGTGGGCTAAACTTACGACCTAGTGGGTCCCGCTTAGTGGCAAACGACATCGCGGCAGGACGGAGATGGCGGAATGAGCTGGATTCCTTTGATAAAGATTGGTCCTTGGCAGCTCTGGACAGGGACCTTTATCCAGCAGTGGGATATTAACGGCAAAAAAACAATATAATATATTCTAAATAATCATCGAATAATAGATGCCTACTATATAAATTAAATATCACTTAGAAAAATAATTGTGAAAATTTTATCCTTCACCACGTTATACAACAATTCAAGTAATTTATGCGCCCCTGTGTCTTTCCATCATTTATGAAAAGTTGGGCTTACGCCTTTGTGTATTAAAGCATACATACATGCTATCTCAGTCAATACAAAACCAAGCCCATTTTTGAGAAGACCGTCTTAAACACATCAAAAATCTAAGAACTTTGTCCCTTGGAGACTTTCTCTAAAAATGACAGAGACATAACAAAAATCTTATTTTTTGCTTCTCCTGAAAACCGATGATGTCTAGGTATAGAATACCTAGGCTCTGTTTTTAAACAGATCCCAAACCAATTAAACTTAGTGCTTTTTAGCACTAAGCCAGCAGAGAACCAAAGTTCGACATAGCTCTCAGAATAAACAACCAGAAGTGGCAATGGGCCGGCCATATTAGCCGTAGAACCACGACCAACAACGACCGTTGGGGTAGACGTGTACTTGAGTCGAGACCGCGAATCGGCAAACGTAAGGTAGGACGCCTCAGGCAAGGTGGAGCGACGATCTTCGCAGGGTGGCTGGTAGCAGTTGGATGAGAGTTGAGGCTGATGATGTCTGATGTCTTCCATTCCTCGACTTCTTAGAATCATTTGACTATTCTTCTATAACTGTTATTGTTTAGATTTTGTTCCTGCAAACCAAAACGCATGCAGCGGGATTGTCCGAAAGGGTTACCGCTACCCCGGAACAAAAAGGGCTAAGGAAGAAACATGGGTGGGTTTTAGTCAGTAAGAGTCTGACACTCCCTTCCGCTCCACCCAGAGCGGGAGGAGTCATTTGATGATTTCCCACCGGAAAAAAAAAGCAAAACGCATCCTCTAGGTAAACACGTGTGTAACTTACCTTGCAATTAACAAAACTTCTAACTTGTTGACTTGACTCAAGAACACTACAATTCATATCAATTTCCTATTCAAAACATATTCTCAATATTTTCAGAAAGAACTGAAAAAGAAAAAAAAAACTACCCTATTATTTCCTGACACACTTTTTGACACCTTAACACCCTCCAACTTCAATTTTACTCTCTAATTTCTGAGCCTGAAGGTAGAATTTTCGTTGAAAAGTTTTCTAAGTTAATTCCTTTAAAAGTGGTGGGTAAAGTTTGGAGCGCTGTATGCGGGAGTGAGGCAGCCCGGATATTGTCGGCGGAGATTGTTTAAGATAGCACTTGTACTCGCTGTACTCCTTACCTGGACTTGGACGTTTTATTTCAACGTTTGGGATAATTTCTTCATGGTTGCCTCTTACATACCTTCTACTTACCGGCTTTGGATTGTATGTCGGTACCTAAGTACTTAGTTGTGATGACTTTTAATGTGTGATTTTAAGGAAATGTATGTCTGAAATCGCCAACCCGCCTTGAGCAGGCGTGGTGTGCTCAGGCCTTCTTTGTATGAGAGGAGGCTTTTGCCCAGCAGTAGGACTATAATAGCCTGGTATCCATACTAATATTATAAATTCGAAAGTAACTCTGTCTGTCTGTCTGTATGTTACTTTCACGCCTAAACCACTGAACGGATTTCGATAAAATTTGCCAGAGAGATAGATTGCATCCCAGGGAAGGATATAGGATAGTGTTTATCCCGATATTCCCATGGACTCGACACTTATGCGGGTGAAACCGCGGGGCGTTGGTAGTTATTGTTATAGATTCTCAGGCTGTTAGTTTGTGATTGGTTAAGCAAGGGAGAATTCACCCTGTGTCGCAACGAGTTATATTGTTTGACGACTGTCGTTTCCAGCTGCCCAACTTTCCACTTGCTGGTGACGATGGAAAGTAATACTTATGAAAATTGAAGAACGCACTGTAAAATTATCGTAGACGCCAAAGATTTGAACGACCTGGACGACTTACGCCGATGATTTCAATGACCTGGACGACTTACGCCGATGATTTGAATGACCTGGACGACTTACGCCGATGATTTGAATGACCTGGATGACTTACTCCGATGATTTGAATGACCTGGATGACTTACGCCGATGATTTGAATGACCTGGACGACTTACGCCGATGATTTGAATAGGACGACCTGGACGACTATATATATTAAGTCGTCGTAATTTAATTGAATGTCGCCGCATAATAAGCTACTTTTGACCTTCAAAGATGGAAGGGATTCGTTGTACCGATTTGAATAAGACCACTATCTATTCGGTTGTCGTGACGACATTTAGTAATTTTGTGGAAAACTCTTTAAAAGAAGCTCAAGCTTAAGATCCAAGTTCGGTTTAACGGTTTTTGAGTCACAAAAAACCGTTAAACCGAACTTGGATCTTCAGCTTTCAATGTTTACATGGTTCATTTTTGCACTATCATCTGGTCTCCATTTTAACCAAACATTCCATTTTATATCATAGATTCAGAATTCAGAAGCCCGTGTACAAAAATATTGTATTTACTTAATTAAATTACATGAAATGTGCAAAGATAATAAATGAAACGAACCAATTAATATTTTCCCGGATTTCATATTGCACGAATACAAAGGCTTAATCACATTTTTTATACTCGGATCGAACAGACATGATAGTTGCGATTTTTTTGACAGGATAACAAGTCAAATTCTTTTCATATCAGTGAAATACCAAAAGTTAACCTATCCATGTTCACTTTAACAGAAATCCATAAAAAAATCACGCATTTTAAATTCACAAAACATTTGGGGTAAAAACTCAGTAATTCGTATAAAACAGGCTTTCACGTACAACGCAATCTCATATCACGCTCGCAACAGCGAGCGTAAAAAAAATACAAAAAAAGAGTTAAAAAAAACAATGCACGTCGAACGAAAAAACTTTATCCTGTCAAAAAATAGTAACAGGAATAATTATCGCGAACATTGCATTAATCAAATTCCGTGCACGGCGGTATTGGGAGGGGGGGTCATGGGGGGCCGCCCCCCCTGGGGGTGCACGGAAAAACGAATGCTGCGGGCTCGCTGCGAAAAAACGCTGAAAATGACGGGTGCACAAGCTCTAGTGATCTGCCGATATCTCTCGGATGCTGCATGTGAATTATTTTATTCGATGACCTATATTTTGTGCTTGGTGTAAAGGAAATGAGTGAATTGTGCATGAGTTTCATAATTATTGGCGTTTGGTTTCGTAATGTACGATTAGTTTCTGTGGATATAAGGTATGATTTATATTTTTCACCTACTCATTCGTTAGTTTGTTTATCTTAGTTGCTAAAAGGTAAATTCTACAAGTGAACATGCAGCCACATATGTAATTATACGCTTGTATATATTGTAATTTAAATTGACGACTGTCGCTCTTTTGCCCGACTCTCAACCACTTAATGCTGAACGTCTAAATGCCTAACGTCATAATACCTTTGTACTTACAATAAAAGAGGAGAAAAACTCCTTAATTGTTCAAATAGAGTTGTGCTACTTGTACGATTTCAGTCAGCCACAAACAGAAAGAAGACACACCCGAAAATCTTCGAATGTATCCCCTAGAACTTAGACCTTGTATACCGCACGAGTCCAGCGCAGGCTACCTAGTATATAGTCACAAAAAAAACGGGGGCCCGTCACTAGGGGCCGGGGGCCGCGGGGCCCAGCCGGCCCTACTGCATTCATTAATTGCTAATTTGCAGATCGGCCCCGATGTATGTCCGCCGAATGTTTGTATAATTTTATGTAATACCATCATTGCTTTTTGGGTTAATCGTTGTATTATTGTATTATACATTTACGTGGGGACTTGTACGTGGGTCTTAATACTCCAGAGGTATAGAAGAGGTCATCATCTGCCTAGCCTTTTCCCAACTATGTTGGGGTCGGCTTCCAGTCTAACCGGATGCAGCTGAATACCAGTATTTTACATGGAGCAACTGCCTATCTGACCTCCACATCCCCGTTATTAGGTAATACGATACCCCTTGGTAAGACTGGTTATCAGACTACCCGTAACGGCTGTCAAAGATCCACGAATGAGAGCCGGGACCAACAGCTTAGGGATCTCAGTATTTAAAGACGGTCACCCATCTACAAACCAACCGCGGCAAGCGCAGCTTAACCTGATAGATCGACCTGTGCGGCTGTTATCATTTAGCCACGGGCCCTTCGGGTATAGAAGAGGTATCGCGGGTAAACCCTGGAAGAGGCTGGCATAGAAGCATGGAGATTGGCACAACCAAGGGTTCTCTCTCTCTTCAACTCAGAGAGTAATCGCCCAGTGGCAACGGCCCCGAGTTACGAGTTGTAGGTCGTGGGTTTCAACCCAGACAGGCGCTTTACTTTGTGTAATTTTTGTTTCATTTATATCCTTTCTTTGGTATTGTTCGTCGGATCGTTGAGCTCCTTAAGTCTTGAGTTGAGCTGCACGATTTCTGACAAATGCGTGCACTGAGTGGACGGGTCCTCTCAGTCTGTGTGGTTCTTTCCTCAAAAGACCATCTCAAACATTGATCTACATGGTCTTCATATAACCTGACCAAGATTATGTCAGGACTTTAAAAGAGACTGTGACCTCTGAGTTTGTTTCGACCTTTCTTCTCAGAGTAGTCAGATAGGAAACGCTGACCTCATCTAGTTTTAAAAAAACAGGATTGACGTGTAAAAGTGTTTGGTACAAACCTACTTACAAAAATAAAATCATTTATCATCACCACTGCTCTCAAAAACGGTGAAGG
The DNA here is from genome assembly GCA_916614155.1 of Mesoligia furuncula. Lineage (NCBI taxonomy): Eukaryota > Metazoa > Arthropoda > Insecta > Lepidoptera > Noctuidae > Mesoligia > Mesoligia furuncula. The sequence goes on from OU744808.1 coordinate 24,339,971, forward strand.
AAACCGGTATGTCCTGGAATTATATACTATAAAAATCGAAGACATGTGACATCTACCAACACGCTCTGGGCCCGCGTGGTGGATTACAGCCCCCTCTCACAGAGAAAAGGCCTGTGTCCCAGCAGTGGGAACGTTATAGGCTGATTATCACAGATATAGATACACCTAGATAACGCAAGAGCAACTACTCGTGTGCCAAAATCGTAAGCCACCACATTCGCGCTCAGTCCTGTGTGCTGCTGGCTGGGTAAGTGTGAGCGCGAGCTTGTGACGTCATAGTAGGTAGTCAAAAAATGGCACGCTTGGTTTTCATACAGTTCGTGATACTTGCGTTATCTAGGTTTATCTATATCTGAGCTGATTATGCTCAAGGCCTCTCTTTCCTTGTGCCCAGCAGGTTGCTGACGATGACAATGATAAAGGCTCTCGTGAAAGCTTGTACGCTTTCCCCAGCATACTTATAAAAGCAGGATATTGACCACTGCGCCCCGCGGTTTCACTCGTATGAGTTTCAATCTCGTGGGAATATCGGGATAAAAAGTAGCTTTTATGTTAATCCAGGTTGTCAGCTACCTTTATACAAAATTTTATCAAAATTAGTCCAGCCGATTGAGCGTGAAGAAGTAACAAACATATAAACACACACACACATACTCACAAACTTTCGCCTTTCGTGATTGACTCAAAACATTGAGGGGCTTGTGGCTAAGTAATAACAGCCGCACGGGTCGATCGATCAGGTTAAGCTGCGCTTGCCGCGGTTCGTTCCTGGATGGGTAACCATTTTTACATACCAAGACCCCTCTGTGCCTCGGAAAGCACGTTAAGCCGTTGGTCCCAGCTTTCATTCGTGGATCTTTGACTAGTCCATGGGACCAACATCGTAATCACGAATAAAAATTCAGCTGTAATACGTTTAGCTCGAGTAGCTATTGAAGTTTTCTATGGGACACTTGATAAATTTTGGTCTCATGGAGAAAGTTGTTCAGTTTGATGGTCTGTTCCACACCCTTAAATTTAGCTGGTCTTTGAAAACTAACCCTGTAATTTAATGGGCTGGTGAGGAAATGGGCTACTGCCGGTCGATTCTGTAAAAATCTCACCGTGAAAATTAGGTGAAGTGAGCTTGTTTTTGCTAGGAATTGACACTATTGACAGCTCACTCCACGCTCACTTCACCTAAGTTTTTACGGTGAGAATTTTATAGAATAGCACCACTGGTCCACCATTATAAATACGTTTTAATTATGTAGGCAGCCTCTGTCACGTGCACAGAGAACGTGACGGAATGAAGGTATCGAGATGTTCTACGAGTGATGATACTTCTAGTACGGCTGGAGTACCTACTCTGCGGGGTAATTTAGTAACACAATTCTTAGTGTGTCATGCAACTACAGGTCAGTGAAAGATATTGCTACTGTTGTAAAGACATTGCTACTGTTGTAAAGACATTGCTACTGTTGTAAAGACATTGCTACTGTTGTAAAGACATTGCTACTGTTGTAAAGACATTACTACTGTTGTAAAGACATTGCTACTGTTGTAAAGACATTGCTACTGTTTTAAAGACATTGCTACTGTTCTAAAGACATTACTACTGTTGTAAAGACATTGCTACTGTTGTAAAGACATTGCTACTGTTTTAAAGACATTGCTACTGTTCTAAAGACATTACTACTGTTGTAAAGACATTGCTACTGTTGTAAAGACATTGCTACTGTTGTAAAGACATTGCTACTGTTGTAAAGACATTGCTACTGTTGTAAAGACATTGCTACCGTTGTAAAGACATTGCTACCGTTGTAAAGACATTGCTACCGTTCTAAAGACATTGCTAGTTCTAAAGACATTGCTACTGTTGTAAAGACATTGCTACTGTTGTAAAGACATTGCTACTGTTATAAAGACATTGCTACTGTTGTAAAGACATTGCTACTGTTGTAAAGACATTGCTACTGTTGTAAAGACATTGCTACCGTTGTAAAGACATTGCTACCGTTGTAAAGACATTGCTACCGTTGTAAAGACATTGCTACCGTTCTAAAGACATTGCTACTGTTGTAAAGACATTGCTACTGTTGTAAAGACATTGCTACTGTTGTAAAGACATTGCTACTGTTGTAAAGACATTGCTACTGTTGTAAAGACATTGCTACTGTTGTAAAGACATTGCTACTGTTGTAAAGACATTGCTACCGTTGTAAAGATATTGCTACCGTTGTAAAGACATTGCTACCGTTGTAAAGACATTGCTACCGTTGTAAAGACATTGCTACCGTTGTAAAGACATTGCTACCGTTGTAAAGACATTGCTACTGTTGTAAAGACATTGCTACTGTTGTAAAGACATTGCTACTGTTGTAAAGACATTGCTATTGTAAAGACATTGCTACTGTTGTAAAGACATTGCTACTGTTGTAAAGACATTGCTACTGTTGTAAAGACATTGCTACTGTTGTAAAGACATTGCTACTGTTGTAAAGACATTGCTACTGTTGTAAAGACATTGCTACTGTTGTAAAGACATTGCTACTGTTGTAAAGACATTGCTACTGTTGTAAAGACATTGCTACCGTTGTAAAGACATTGCTATTGTAAAGACATTGCTACTGTTGTAAAGACATTGCTACTGTTGTAAAGACATTGCTACTGTTGTAAAGACATTGATACTGTTGTAAAGACATTGCTACTGTTGTAAAGACATTGCTACTGTTGTAAAGACATTGCTACTGTTGTAAAGACATTGCTACTGTTGTAAAGACATTGCTACTGTTGTAAAGACATTGCTGCTGTTGTAAAGACATTGCTACTGTTGTAGCAATGTCTTTAATTTTGACAGTTCAACAACATTCATTGCGTTATATACGTTGTTGAGCGGATTCATTTATCTATACATATAAAATTCAAAGTCCTGACTGATATATCAACGCACAGCCTAAACCACTGGTCCTAGAGACATGAAATTTGGAGTATGTGTTCTTTGTGAAGAGTAGGTATCCACTAAGGGTTTTTCGAAATTCCACCCCTAAGAGGTGAAAGGGGGGAGGGTGAAATTTCACACGGACGAAGTCGCGGGCAGTCGAACATAGTATCGCACCTCGGATGAAATAGGGAAAAACCTGGACTTTAAGAAAATCGAAAATAAACTCACGGATTTGTTAATCAATCTTTATTCTTACACTATTATTGTTATGTGATCAAAATTATACATACTTGAAAAGCTTACAAAAAATATGTTTTAATGGCATAAGTACGCTATTTTAAATTTAATGGCATAAATAAGTACGCTATATTTAAATTTTCCTGAAAATTCCTTCCTCGAGTACCCTATTTTATTGGAGGTGCGATATGAAGCTAGTTGCCCATTCCAAAGCATATAATATAGTAATTAACTATGGAGAAGAACGGGCAAAAATCTTCTTGGACACGCTGGATATCCCGTTCCAGTACGAGATACGAAGTAAAGTGGTCTAAGGCAACATGATTGTGGAATGGTGCATAGGTGGGTTACCTGATGAGGTACTGGGACAATCCCATGACATAAGGTGATATTATACAGTTGCATGAGACTGAAGAAGACATGACATGAAGAGAGCTATACACTAAGCAAGATCTTTTTCTTAAATTAAACTTGTTGTCCCACTGCTGGGCAAAGGTCTCTAATAGATATTTTTCTAGTTTTCTTTTTAAGAGACTAGCAGTGCCCCGCAGTTTCACCCGCGTAAGTCGATCCCGTGGGAATATCGGGATAAAAACTATCCTATGTCCTTCCCCGGGATGCAATCTATCTCTCTGCCAAATTTGATCGAATTCCATTCAGTGGTTTAGGCGTGAAAAAGTAACATACAGACAGATAGACAGACAGAGTCACTTTCTAATTTATAATATTAAATATGAACTAGCAGCCTGCCCCTGCTTCTCACGGTTTTTTGACTTGACAAAACATCGTGATTTCTTTCGTGGAGTTTTGCTAGATAATTTAATTAGACACTGTCATCATCATCATCTGCCTAGCCTTTTCCCAACTATGTTGGGGTCGGCTTCCAGTCTAACCGGATGAAGCTGAATGCCAGTATTTTACATGGAGCGACTGCCTATCTGACCTCCACAACCCAGTTACTGTGTAATACAATACCCCTTTGTAAGACTGGTTGTCAGACTTTCGGGCTTCTGACTACCCGTTACGACTGTAAAAGATCTATGAATGGCAGCCGGGACCAACGCGCAACGGCTTAACATGCTTTCCGAGGCACGGAGGGGTCTCGGTATGTAAAAAGATGGTCACCAACCGCGGCAAGCGTAGCTTAACCTGATCGATCGACCTGCGCGGCTGTTATTATTTAGCCACGGGCCCCTTTTAATTTGACCCTGTATGTAAGTTAATAACCTTATTTGACAGCCCTAATCATCCTTCGCTGATTTCGCTTGGAACTGAAACATGACAATAATTTTCAAACCAATTAAACAAACCGGCCAATTGCGAGTCGGAGTCGCACACGAAGGGTTCCGTACCACAAGGCATAAAACGCCAAAAAAAAACGCTTCTTTTATACCTACCCCTTTAAATTTTTATTTTATTTTTATTATTTGTTGTTATAGCGCGTAGCGGCGGCAGAAATACATCATCTGTGAAAATTTCAACTGTCTAGCGATCACGGTTCATGAGATACAGCCTGGTGACAGACAGACAGACAGATGAACAGTGGAGTCTTAGTAATAGAGTCCCATTTTTACCCTTTGGGTACGGAACCCAAAAAAGTGACAACAGCAGAAATACAACCATTCCTGTTTTTAACACCAAAACCAATAATAGATTTCTACCATTTTATCCTACGCATCACAAAAACGAGTGTACCTACACACGCGTCGTGCGTCACCGGTTTCCTCCTGTACTGTATTGTGACGTCACAGTCATGTCATCCGCAGACACCACGCTCATGTAACGGATATTATTACTTGCACATATGCGCACTGATCACTGACGTCATTCAATATGCCTCGAGGGAGGTTTAAAATTGGATTTTTTATTTTTATCTGTTATGTTCGGTTTTGTCGTGTCGTGTTTGGGTGAAAATAGATTCATTCAAATCTCGATTTTATAATGATGTGATGATTTAGAAAAGTTAAAAAATAAAAAACCCAGTAAAAATAATATTAAATTCACTCTTCACACATTTGAGGAGGTTCTTCTCTCTAGAGCCCTGACCACCGGCAGCTTGGACACTGTTCCAGATGACGATAGGCCGCTATTTTTAAATGTTTTTTTTATAAAAATACTAGCTGCGCCCCGCGGTTTCACCCGCGTAAGTATCGATCCTGTGGGAATATCGGGATAAAAAGTAACCTATTATGTTAATCCAGGGTGTCAGCTGCCCCCATACAAAACACACACACACTCACAAACTTTCGCCTTTATAATATTAGTGTGATTTAAAAATATATTTAAATAATAAGTACCTATAAAAATGTATCTTATAATAAAAAATAATAATGCCTTGCCCACGACGACCTATATTTTATGCCCCCTCCAGCAGTAACTTCAACTCCAGTAGTAACGTAACAGACTTCCTTTGGAGGTAGACTAGATTTCAGATCAACCTGTAGGAGTATATATGATCTCCTTATTCTGACTTCTTGAGTTCAAGTGTCTCCTCCTTACCAATACACTTGAGCGTATGCGGCACCTCCCCACAGACAATGGCTCCCTCCATCCCTCGCCGCATGCTGTCACCTGTGCACTTGGTGATCTTATGACCTCGTGTTCAGTGAGCGGATTTCGCGCTGCTGAATTTTGGGCCAAAGATGTTTAAACGCATTGCTTTCGATACACTAACAAGGCGAAATACACTAAACAGGGTTATTGGTAAAACATTAACAACCTCTTAAGATGTCATTGTACTCATCATTATGAACAACTTTTACTATGGGACCAAACTTGAAATCGCGAAAAAAAAATCAGCTGCTCCCTACATTTTCACGAGTTGTACGAACATAAATGTAGGGAACAGCTGATTTTTTTTTCGCGATTTCAGGTTTGGTCCCATAGAAAAAGTTTTTTATAATGATGAGTACAATGACCTCTTAAGAGGACAATAACCCTGTATATAAACTAATTGGGAGCCACTCACTAAAACTCATTCCAGTGGGCTGAAAATCAGGAATCCTGATACTCGTAGGGCTACACTGTCCTCCCATACCTACAGTGCCGGATTAGCAAATTAAGCAATTGCTTAGGGCATCACGTCTCGGGGAGCATCATAAGGCAGAAACAGCACCGAAACATTATTTGCTAGCACATGAAAGGCAAGGCTGTTTAGCAGCAAGATATTACAAGATCCAAAAGTCACTCTAGCTAGAGATGTGCGCCAGTCTTTAAAAATCGCTCGTCGATATTTTGGAAAAATACGAGGCGACTAGTGGATAGGGGGGCCTACAGGAGTGGATTGCTTAGGGCATCAAGTAGTCTTAATCCGGCATTGCATACCTATTAAGTATTAACACAGTAATTTGAAAACATTTCAAATCCCAATTATTTTTAAAAGATCTTCTATGAAGAAAACGACCAATTGGGACCATGCATCTATATATTTTCTGACGTTTCTTATATGCCCATGTAGGTTTATGTGAAATAAAATATTTTGATTTTGAATCTTTAATAGATTTTCTTGTCGGACTTAAAGAATAGCACCACCCCATACTTCCCGTGGGTGTCGTAAAAGGCGACTAAGGGTCGTACCGGAGAATGGGCAGCAGCATTCTCTATGCATTCCACCACCATACTGTACTGCGATCGCCAACCCGCCTGCCAAGCGTGGCGATTATGGCAAATCCCCCCCTTTGGGGGAGGCCTATGTTCAGCAGTGGAAGTCTTTCCGCTGAAATGATGAATAGATTTTCTTAGACGGGGGATGTTTCCGATGCAGTCAGCAGTGGCCATACTTTTAAGCCCTAAGCCTTTAAATATGCAAAAGAGTAGCTTATCTTTGCCAGAAACCACACAGCACTATACGTACACAGTAAAGTAATAACACCATCATCATTTCTGACAGTCCTATATACATATAGTTCTATAGTAGCCACCACATCGTTCAGCAACCTGGCTTTTATATAAATAACATTATACATACCCAATATTTTCCCTCTCTCTCCCACTCATGGGATGGGAACACGTTAATAATCCCCATGCAAATGAAAAAATAGAGCATTGATGTCGTTGTGTGAGTGACATGGACGAATCGATCGCGATCGGGCGTGTGTGCAACGAAATAAACGAAAACACGCAGTGGGTGGAAAAAATCGCCACGTCAAAATGGACACGAGTGTTGTTGGGGTGGAGAGAGTTGGCCACTGACCGGGAGGCTTGCACGTATCCAACCAACTTTTATCCGTAATTATAAGTTGGTTTTAATACTTTTAAGTTCATTTTATCACTTAGAAACCAACTACTTAAGTAAATAAAATAAACTACCTAACAGTTTCTGTCTCCCGAAAAATCTCTTTTATTCTGGGGATTTCCCGGGGTACTGTCGACCGACTTTTTTTTTTAGAATTCCCAATACTTGCAAAAATAATTATAGTTTCTTTGATTTTTCATACAAATACTGATATACTAATACAAATACCGATATGTTCAAGTATATATATGTACATGTAGTAAGATATTTCATATCCGTAAGGCCCTTTGTACCTGCAGACACTTTTTTCTTGCCATGAAAAACAACGGTTTATTCCCCTTAACGGATCATTATGGAAACTTGAGTACACGGACATGTTTTTTCTACGGCGCTGTTTATACGCCGTACCGTAACAAAACCGTGCCAAAAGGGTCTAAGACTGGTGGATCTTCAGCTTGTAGTAATAGTTCCTTGAGAGAAAATCAAGTAAGGAATAAACGCGGAAATATTGCTAGAAGCATAAAAGTAAACAGGTACCTATCGTCCATACATTCTCCGACTTAATTAATACCTTCAGCATCGACGTTTCTATCGAAAACCAATCCACACATAAATGGTTGACATTGTGGATTGAAAGAAAAAAAGAAAAATATTTTAATTGGGACACGCTGCAGGAAATACAAACAATAAAAAACCGGTCAAGTGGGTAAATAGTTTATCACGGGATTTTTTTTGTAATGTCCAAACCTACAAATTTACGGTTTTCGGATTTTGTCCTTTACTTGTGCTACATGACATTGTTTTTTTACTAAATTTCATTATTATAGGTCAACGGGAAGTACCCTGGTTTTGATTACCTTTGCGAGGCGAAAAAGACTCCTATCTCACCTTAAGCATAATGAAAATGCAATAGTTTACTTGGATTGCAAGTGAACTAATGAGTATTGACTTTAACTTCCGCATAAAAACAATCAACGGCCACTCCACACTAACCCGACAACACCGCTGCAACCGTCACCAAACAGTCTGGGGGCCTGGGGTGGCCCCTTAAAAAAATTGCACCGCTCCGAGGCCCCGTGGGGGGAGGGGGGGGGGATCGCCTCAACTTTGACGCGCGCCCCTCTCTAATTGATGCTGCGAAGCGATACTATGACGATTCGTAGTTTGTTTTGGGATTAGGCCCTAATTAGACTTGGTTAGTGAAGTAATTGGAGCACCTGTTCAGGGGTCCAGTTCTGGTAGAAGAGGAATAGCGAAATTTGTGAGATTAATTAGGTATTTTTTGCAATAATTATTGCAGTTTAGTGCTGTTTCTGCACTACCTCAAGTTTAACCACAACGATATAACTTTAACGAGCAGCGCTGGCCCAGTGGTTAATAGCTACGACTTACGAGTTGCAGGTCGTGGGTTCAAACCCAAGCAGGCACTTTACTTTGTGTGGACTATTTCATCACCACTGCTCTCAAAACGGTGAAGGAAAACATTGTGAGGAAACCGGCAGGTTCTAGAACCGAAAATTGAAAGGCGTGTGATATCTATCAACCCGCACGGGGCTGGGATGGTGGATTCAGCCCTCTCCCTCTCACCGAGAGGAGGCCTGTGTCCCAGCAGTGGGATGATTATAGGCTAATTATGCTTGGCATAACTGTAATATCCTCCATTGCAAAATGTAATACGATTTAAACATTGGACTGCAAATTCAGTTTTTCGCTTCTAGTTGGGTCATCAATCTACATCGATATACGCTGCGTATATAAAAATGTTTGACAGATATCCGCAGTACGATATTATTAGGAATAATTTGTTTTTTTTTGTCACTTTGGCAGAATCATAAAAGGATAACATAATGGACAGTTAACTGTTAAGTTAATCGTATCAAATCCCATTGGTGAAGCATTTTTCAGTTTTTTTTTTTGTCTGTGCTAAAATACCAATCAATCCAATCCAACTCCAATCCCAATCTCTTTGATTGTAGGTACCTACGTAGTGCAGCGAAAAAAAGAAATCACGGACTGTCTTCGCTATTTTATAATTCATAATGTTTTCCTTTTATGATTCTCCAAAGTGGCCTTTTTAGGCCAACCGCTCCGTTCCTATAATAGTATATAATTATTTTACCTGTGATAGCTAGTTTCATCTTTCCTTGTGCTGTGCCTTCTCCATCCAATCGGTTAGGAACGAGTCTTAATCGTCACGCCAGCGGTTCTTAGGCCTGACTCGGTGACGACGCCCTTCTTCAGGCACCCACTGTGTGACGACATTGGCCCATCTGTCTGGATGCCTCCTATAAGTGTGACCCGCCCAGTCCCGCTTCAGCCTGGCAGAATTGCCGCCAACATCGGCGATACCTGCCTTGGAGCATATTGTGGTGTTGCGAATTTGGTCGGTGAGATACCACGCTCCATCGCTGTTTGGCAAACGTTGAGTTTGCAAAGCACAAAGAAAGGTGGAAGAATATGGGAGAAAACTTTTGTCCAGAAGTGGGACAATATAGGCTAAAGGAAAAAAAAGCTACTTTCATAAGGGAGGGTCTACTATGTGCAAAGGTCTTTGCTTCATTATTGGTAAAGATTTAAGATCTCTGTCTTAATTTTAACCAATAACGATCCGTTACTTATAGGAATCGGCCATTATGAAGTTATTGCTACCAACGCGTCTCTAATCCCATTGATGATGCTGGTGGTTATCTATTTATTAGCTGAATACTAATGGTGGACCAATGATAACAGCCTGACCTACGTGTCGTAAGTGTTCGAAATGCAGACACTACTTTTTATAACTTACTAGTTGAGCCCCGCGGTTTCATCCGCATAAGTGTCGATCCCGTGGGAATATCGGGATAAAATCATCATCATCATCATCATTTCAGCCGAAAGACGTCCACTGCTGGACACAAGCCTCCCCCAATTTTGGGGGGGTTTGCCATAATCGTCACGCTTGGCAGGCGGGTTGGCGATCGCAGTATGGTATGATGGTGTAATGCATAGAGAACGCTGCTGCCCATTCTCCGGTCTCCCTTAGTCGCCTTTTACGACACCCACGGGAAGTATGGGGTGGTGCTATTCTTTAAGTCCGGCACCACACAGACAAGTCGGGATAAAAAGTAGCTTATATTATAATCCAGGATGTCAGCTACCTCCATACAAAATTTTATCAAAATTGGTCCAGCCGTTTGAGCGTGAAGAAGTAACAAACATATAAACACACACACCCTCACAAACTTTCGCCTTTATAATATTAGTGTGATTTCATCATTGCTGCTCTGAACACGGTGTAAGACAACCCGCACTTGGCCTGGAGGATTATCGCTCACTCCCCTCTCACAGAGAGGAGTCTTGTGTCCCAGCAGTGGGAACGTAGTCGGCTGATTCTGCTATTATGCTCAAACACAAGTAAATTTTAAGTCTCATCAGCTATGCTGTCTCCATCTGAAACACATGATACTCTTGAAGGCTGTCTCCGTACTCATAATAGTCTTGAAGATAGGTGTCATCTGATAATCCGGGGGCTTAGGTGCCCATGGACGGCATACAGAAGATCGCGGATAAGACCGCAAATTAGGGTGCACCCTAATTGCGTAACATACACATCATCTGCCTAGCCTTTTCCCAACTATATTGGGGTCGGCTTTCAGTGTAACCGGATGCAGCTGAATACCAGTATTTTAAATGGAGCGACTGCCTATCTGACCTCCACAACCCAGTTACTGGGTAATACGATACCCCTTGGTAAGTCTGGTTGTCAGACTTGCGTAACACACTACCAATCATAAATCTGAATCATTTTGAAGGATATTGCTAATCCATTGCTTCATATGTTCGAAAAAATTGTCTGCTCAACTACGTAAATAATGCAATGAATATTGATGAACTGTCAAAATGAAGGCCATTCCTACTGTTAATGTATTACGCAATTACCCCCAACTTTGCCCTTTTGTGGCATGCTTCCCATACCAGGGAAGCATGGCACAAAAGGGAAGAGGTCTTTACTCAGTAATAAGGCTGCCGATGATGATAGGTAACCATAACCACTCTCCAATCGCAAACTAAAGAGACATGAAATAAAACCCAATAAAAACATTACTAAGATTGATAGATGACGATGATTCAATGCCATTAATTACAACTAATCCAATATCAGAGTCAGCCATCCGTCTCCCAATTATGTAAAACATAGTTTACAACCTAATTCATTGCGGAGGGCGTCGCGAAACGACATTACACGCATGTATGGTCGCCATCATTCTAATATTTTGTAGACGATCCCAGCTATTTGTAGACGCGTAGTAGGGTGACCACGGCCAAGAAAGATTTTACTTCACTGAAGTTGAATTTCTCACTGTTATTTCCTTTTTTAGTGTGTGTGATAGAGAAACAATTTGTTATGGCACAAAGTGTACACATTTCTAGTATCAATCCCACAATCTACGAATCGTAAAACGCTACCATTACCGCTGAACTACGATCGCAGTGACAGCTGTCAAATATGTCAGCGGGGTTTGACTTTACGCTGTCAAAAAACGCTTTGAAAACACACCAAATTACTTTCTGATATAACGTTTCAGTGACGTGATTCGCCGGTAAATTGCAGACGCTTTTTGGGTGCCACCGCTCTTATAGGAGACGGTAGCTTATGTTGATAAAATCCAACGTAAGACATCTTCCTACGTGGAATAAAATTGACGTAATAAAATCAAAAAATGTTTCTCAGAAAAATATCTGGCGTTGGAAAATAACTTTAAATGTATTTTAGTTTGTCTACCCGTCGCGTCGGTTAGTAACTTAAAGGAAGGCCAGAGACGCTATGCAGTGGGAGCCAGACGGCGAGTGTTGTCGCCGAGGGAGTTCTAGGAAACGCTGGCATGAAGACATAGAGGCATGGCCGGAGAAGAAAGAAAGGCAAGAAAGAAGAAGACTTGAAAGCTGTGGGGGAGAACTTTGCCCAGCTGTGGGATGACACATGTTAAAAAATAATATTTAAAATATAAACAGCGTACCAAAATAATTTTTTGAGGTACTTACCAAAAGGCATGCTTAAGCTTATAAGTAAAACTCATTGAAGACAGTGAAGATATTTCAGTGAGCAGGCGTACTTAAAAACCTTTGAATAGAAGTGTTGATAAAGGGTCTTCTTTGACTCTCCCAAGTGCCCTCAGCTAGCTTCTGCCCGCGACTTCGTCCGCGTCGAATTTCTTGTTCAACACACCCCGTCGCAGCGCATCACCTGCCCCAGCTGTTACTTATATTTTCGCTTATATAGCTTTCTTTCAAACTTTTTGTTTTTGCTCCTGTCCTGAGCATGATGAGATGTTAAGTAGCCTATAGCATTGCTCAAGAATTGGCTTATCAAATGCAAAATGTGTGGTTGCGAGCGATCGGCGCATCCTATTTGACTGGCCAATTCTTCCCTTGCGGTGGTGCTAACGCCCGCCTGATTTGCGACCACGCTCCCACCGGAGTCCGGCGTCAAGCAGCTTGCTGTATTTCGTCGATGCGTAGGAGTTCCAGTGCCTTAGGCATCTTCTGGGCACGCTCGTTCCATCATAGACCTCATCCATCGCTTTCCATCAGGCGTGATTCAAATCAAGAGCGGGCCAATTCTGAAAAAAAACAAAAAATTCAAACGTCAACTGATAGTTCCACAGATTAAAAAAACAAACTCTTCAGCTTTATTGTTGGCATAGATATACATAGATACAAAACTTTACCTATAGATATTTGTTTCCAGTCTGACTGTTTGCATTGTGTGATTTATGTCAGTCGCTCACGTCATCTGTCTAGCCAATTCCAAACGCTACGGCTAAGATGAATTCCAGTCATACCAGACGCCGAAAATATCAGTATTCTGCTTGACATGGCGGCTTTTTGACCTTCTAAACTTGTTATTTTTTTCTAGGCAGGTTATTAATGCCGATATTAATAATAATAATCATTTTATTTCGGACAACTATAAAATCCATAAACAGTTTTGTACTTAAAATACTATTGTTATATAGTAACTTAAACTAAAGACAAAAAAGTGCGAAGACCATCCAACACTCGACACCCTGAAACTATGGAACAAGTCTTCGCACAAATTGCCTTATTATGGCGGAGGAATTATCTGTCGCCACAGCCTTCAGGATGCTATTGCGACTGCCTCTTATTCTGTTCAGGAGTGAGGCCGTTTTTATAAGCGTTTATGTTATAAGAAGCATTATTTTAAGGTTTGGTTTCTCCACGACACAAGAAAATGCAACTCATTTACTGATTGTCAAACTACCCTTTAACTTGAAGTCGTTTCTACAATGCTCTTAAAAGTAACGGAAACAACAATCTTTATAGTTATCATTCTTTTATACGTAGGTATGTATGTCACTAAACTCCCAAAAAAATCATCAAAATCGATCCAACCGGGATCGATTTTGATGATTTTTTGTATGTGTTTGAGTCCCTGGATGGTTTAGATTCACAATTGGACATCGATCGAGTTTTAGGAAACAGGACAACGTCTGTCTGGTCAGTTACTGTCAGCTAGTAATAATATAAGTAATTAATTTATATCAGACATAAGTAGTCCATAATACACATTTCATTATAATAAATATTAAAACCAGATCAAATTGAAACAATTGCCTATTCGACTATTTAAAATTAAGGTGTGAATTTGAAATCAGGCAGTAGACTACACTAACAAATTAAAAAAATCCCGCAATAAAAAAGAATTCTAGTGCACTAACTAAAATCGTCTTTAAAAAACCGATTTCTAAGAAAGTAAAAGGCGTTTAGTGATGACAAACGGCCGTAGAACACAGAACCCATGGCGACCACAGTTGTCCATAAATTCGTCACTGGCAGAGCGCCAGCCGCGCCGCGTTAGCGCCTGAAGTCCAGTATTAAGATATATTATACATTTGTTCGTATGTGCTGCTTCTCGGACGTATGGGAACGAATCTGGCTGTAAACCAACATCCAAATGTCCAATTGTAAATGTAGGCTTTTCAATACATCTATCTATAAAAACAACATCAATAAAATTAACCAATGCTGAGGTATTTGCTATTGCTGTGTCCTTATTAGTGGCGAAGGTACCAATACCATACAACTCGATTCCCACCGGCTTCCCTTCGAAAATTCAGAAATATTATGAATTGACTATATAATTCCATTCATCATTGAAATATAATCATATCATACTGTGGGTATTTATTTAATCACACTATCACACTAGTCACTCTAATATTATAAAGACGAAAGTTTGTGTGTGTGTGTGTGTTTGTGTTTATATGTTGGTTACTTCTTCACGCTCACACGGCTGGACCAATTTTGATAAAATTTTGTATGGAGGTAGCTGACACCCTGGATTAACTTTTAGGATACTTTTTATCCCGATATTTCTACGGGCGACATTTACGCGGGTGAAACCGCGGGGCGCAGCTAGTACACAATTAAATTAAAACATTGCAAAACGCCTATACTTATGCTTTTTTTTTGCTCCGTCTTATACCTCTGTCACAAATTCACCCTTCGCTACTGGTCCTTATAGTTATGATATGGCTTGTTCAGCAGGTAAAAGCTGTTCCAATATCTGCTATAGGTGATCATCATCATATACAGGGTTACTTTTCAAAGACCATCCGAATTTTTACATGGTGTTCTACCCATGAATATAAACAACTTTCACTATGGGACCAACTCTGAAATCACGGAAAAAAATCTGCTGTTTCATACAAAACTTCAATACCTCCTTGACCAAAATGTATGAAACAGCTGATTTTTTATTTCGTGATTTCAGAGTCAAAATCAGCTGTCACTGTTCCATCTATGGAACAACGAGCTTGTAAAGGTGACTGGGAAAGACTGAAGGCGGAAGGCGGAAAATACAGTGTTGCCAAGCAATCGGTCAGTCAGAAATATGAAGTAACCGGTACCTACCTATGAACTGCCTCAAAGTCATACCAAAATAAGGGCTGTTCATACCGAGTGTAAAAATACGCCGAACGAAGCCGAGAGTCACTTGTTCTTCCCTTTATTGTGGTAATTTTTTGTACAGCCGGTCGATTCTGTAAAAACCTCACCGTGAAAATTTAGGTGATGTGAGTTTGTTTTTGCTAAGAATTGACACTATTGACAGCTCACTCCACGCTCACATCACCTAAGTTTTCACGGTGAGATGGTTACAGCATCGCACTGCTGGTCCCTGGGAACCTGCAGCTGGTTACGGAGATATTGAAGGTCAAAATTGCAAGATTTTTTTGTGTTTTTGTACAAAAACACGTTTAAAATGTTATAAATAACTTAACCTTAAATCCTCTCATTCATGATCCCTGTACCGTGACAGTAAAAGTAAAAAATAAGTACCAGACAAAAAGTTAGTGTAAATACCTAATTGAATAATATTAGTATATTTTAAGTCATAGAAATAAAACTAAAAGATTCGGCTTTACTCCTTAACTGTACAGTCACGAGCATTAGTATGTATACACTTGACTTTATTCAAAGGCAATTTTCTTCTTTATTTTTGGATGAAATTTTATGTTATTACGAAAATAGTATTTTCGAACCCATGGGTAAAGTGTCGTATTTCAACGTTGCATTTCAAAGTTGCCAAGTGTTGACATATTAGTGCTCGTGACTGTACCTACTAATGACGAAATTGGGCAGTGAGTCCAGTCCAAAATGTGATTGGGTTGAGTGATCCCGTGGGTCCATTTCGAGTGGGTCTATTTGACCAAAGACTCCATGCACCCATAATTAAGCTCAATGTTTTGCGTGCGGTACGTCGCGCACTACCGTCAACAGCGAATTTTCATACAAAAACTAAAGGTAAGTAGTTTCCCAGCACATAGTTACTTAGATTGATGTACAGAATGCGTAGATGAGGGCTTCTTGAAGGATCTTGTTACACCCTGTATACAAGGTGTAACGTTAAATGCGCAAAATCTCTTAAGGTGAATGGGTAGTTGAGACCGCGAAATTCAAATTTTCTTACGTTTTAAGTTCATCTTTCTAAGTAAGATTTCTACCATTAACACTTTTTCATTAGAGATTGGTAGTTGGTGGTAGATATCTAACTTAGAAAGACATATTAAGCTAGACTAAGGAGGAAGCGCCGACAGAGTAGCTGTAAGAACCGCTGCGGCAAGGCTCCTAGGAGCCCAACGATAAACTGCGTGCTGCGAAGCCGAATACTCCGGTGTTTATTTCCCGCCTCCACTACACCACTGACGCGAAAGACATCGTGACGTACGTGCGCCAAAGGTTGAAGTACGCGCCGAGGGTGCAGCTGCTGGAGTCGCAACGCAACGTCAACTTTAAGGCGTTTGTGGTGCGCATACCAACATGCTACCTGCACCTGGTAATGGAAGAAAGCTTTTGGCCGCAGGGTGTGGTATTCCGCCGCTTTCGCGGACAAGTGCCACCGGAACGCACAAAGACTTAGTGCAACTAACTAAGTGATACTAACATAGTTATTAAGTTTTATTTACTAACACAATTGTTACTATATTATTATGTATTATTATTAGGTTAAGGTATCTATCTATGGGTCTTTGTTACCTGAAAATAAATGGTTTATTATTATTATTATTATTATATTAATGATTCTAATGATTATAATTCTCTAAATATGTACCTGTTATTATCGCGAATCATATTTTGATCAAGATACAATCTGACACTGACCTGGAAATTGCAAAAAAATGTAAGAAGATTTGAATTTCGCGGTTTACCACTATCCATTCATCTTAAGGGGTCATTGTACTCATCATTATGAACAACTTTTACTATGGGACCCAAGCTGAAATCGCGAAAAAAAAATCAGTTGTTCCCTACATTTATGCTCGCATAACTCGTCAAAATGTACTAAGCAGCTGATTTTTTTTGCGTTTTCATGTTTGGTCCCATAGTAAAAGTTGTTCATAATGATGAGTACAATGACCTCTTAGGTTTTGCGCTTTTAACGTTACACGTTGTATAGGTATAAACTAATTACCCCGTTGGTCTTGTGGTCGCAAGCGCGACTGCTGCTGGTCCACGTCGGCCAAAGTGTTATTGGATTTTTCCAGAATGTCTTAGAATAGGAATTTCGAAGTTGGCGGTGTGATACCTCCGTGCCTCGGCAAGCACGTTGAGCCGTTGGTCCTGCGCCTGATCTCTCTCCGGTCGTGTCGGATTGCCGTCCCATCGGACTATGAGAGGGAAGAGGGAGTGCACCTGTGTCTGCGCACACACTTGTGCACTATAATATCTCCCGCGCCGAAGGGGACTAGTCCGTTGAAACACGCAAAGTCCGTTGAAATGCGCACAGCAAAAGAGTGGAACTCTTTACCTGCGTCTGTGTTTCCGAGCGCATACAACCCGAATCTCTTCAAAGTAAGAGTGAACAGGCTTTTTCTGGGTAAGCTCACTCCATCGTCGACTTTGTCTCTGTCACCTCTGACCTAGACTAGAATCAAGAGCAAACCCATTTCAAAAAAAAAAAAAAAACACGATTGGAGGACTAATATTATGTAGGTAGGTTATAGTACGTCCCTTTTTTTTTGGTGCGCGGTAGAAATCCTCATGGACTTCCTCCATCGTGCGGGTGACAGAGGGACATCGGTTTTAGCCGGTCTCTTACCGGCGGTGTTCCACCTCTACCGCCCGCCAATACGATACGAGAGAAGAAGGACAATTCACATGTCGGATCTCTCTCAAGGAGATAAGCACGTCCTATTCTGAGCGTGCTCCAAATTAGCCCGAGAACACAATAGCAAGTTTTTCAGTGCGTAAATCAGCATTGGAATAAATAGGACTCCTTTTAAAGGACTATGAGTAACGAAATAGAGGAGTGTCGGGGCGTTAAGTGCGGCGCACACTGGCGACTCGCCAACTAAACTGATGGATTTATAGTGTGCGCTGTTACTTATACACCGCTATTATCGGCTGGCACTAGGCTTGCGGTCGGGTTTGCTTGTAGTGTGGCGAGATTATTTGACGGTTTTGTGAAATTTTAAAAACTTATTATGTGAGTTTGATTTAGCGGGTTTTTTTTTTGTATGTACGAGTAGTTTACTTAGACACAGAAAAATTATACAATAAAAAAATTAAACAAAATGGCGATATTTTTTACCATTAACCGCTTGTGTGCCGTAATTACAGATACAATTAAAAAGCCATTGTGTCTCGCGTAGATCTACGTTCCGTCAGACTAAAGGTTAATGATGCTGTAATCCACAATATCCATTTTATTTTTATTTGGAAATGATGGCTGAGTAAAATGTATGGTGATTTTTTAATTTCTTTCTAAAAATTCAACGGGGTATTTGCGTAACACACTATCAGTAGCAGTGTCTTTAATTTTGACAGTTCAACAAAATGTTGTTGAACTGTCAAAATTAAAGACACTGCGTTATTTTAATTGTTGAGCAAACAATTTTTTGGGACTTACGAAGCAATGGATTAGCAATATCCTTCAAAATCATTCAAATTGAGGTGAATAGTGTGTTACGCAATTTGGGTACAGATAAACGGCCTTTGTCCAGTTTACAAAAATCTTTAAGGAACTTGGTTATATATCAATATTTACCCTATAATGTTATTTCCTCGAGAGACAGACCAAAAAAAAAAGTTAAATTCCTCGCGCATATCTTCACCACAGTCAGATATATTTTATCCGTGTAACAAAATTGACGTCTGACAGTTCTAGTAGGTATGGAAAAACTGTCAAAGATTCAAAATTTATTCTCAGGATAAGACAGGTATTCTAGATATGAAAGTGTGGTGGAATTCACGCTAAGAATAAGAAAATAATGAATACTCAATTAATTGCAATAAATTAAAACAAAAATACTTAAACAACGATATACATGATCAGAACACACTACACTGATGTGTATAGCGTACGCACATAAATTCGTCAGGCGAACCCTGGCTCACAGCCAATAGCTACTGCCAATAAAGCCTTAGCTGCAGCTATGGGAATATCATGTAATCCTGTTTATCTATTTGCTGTTTATAATTAACTGCAAACAAATATCATTTGTTTGTTTGTCGTTGTAAACTGTTTTACGCACGGTGTGATTCGGGGACTTCAGACTGAAACGACATGTGAATTAAATCGTAAAAAATGTAAGTGAAAAAAAAAACCCAAAGTATTTATTTCAACCAAACCATTTAAGGGGCTTACATGACCTAAAGCGCGGTCACTGTCGGTTTGCATATAAAAGAAAGAGAAGCGCGATGACACAAGCACAACGCTGGTAATTTATTGTAAAGTATGAAGCAATTATTTAATTACAAAAAATCTATTGTTTGGACGAAAAAATTAAAACAGTAGTATTTTAGTATGTTGCTTGTAGAATTATCTGACAAAAAATCAGAATGATTGTATGTATATTAGTATGGTTTTTATTGTAAAAAGAAAGTTTTTAGAGGTATCTTCATGATTTTTTTCTATCGAATCAAATTAGTTGTAAGTATTATGTTTTCAACACACTATCTACCTAGCATATATCCTGAAGAATATATTTTTATTTTTATGATTTTGTTTACTGTAGTCGATCATATACTTTTTTTGTTTCTAAAACTTACGTTTTTTGCGTTGAGGTCCTATAAGCCAAGGACCATTGGATAAGCATAGGACCTCAACGCAAAAAACCTCTTTCAAAAACGTAAATCTCTGAGGAGAAGAACGGGCAAGAAACCCCATGGACTCTCTTTTAAATCAAGTTAGGCTAGGTTACTGCTATGGACATCAGTCGGGGGTTGCGGAAGGATCGTACGTTCCCGCGACCCCCGGCGCAGGTGTGAGATGGAACACCGGGGTGGTTTTTAGTCAGTAACAGTCTGACAGACCCTTCCGCCCGCCCCAGGGCGGAGGACATCCATGAGGATTTTCCACGACGGAAACAAAAAAAAACAAGTGGCACTCCGGGAGTCCGGGAGTGCGAAAACAAAACAGAAACAGAATACTTTGCCATTACTCACTGACATATCGGATTTAAAACCGAGTACATCCCGAGGACAGCCGAACACATCCGAATGTAGTGCGGTGTCGGTAACAGTGTCGCGAGTACAATGGTTTTTCCCATCTCAAAAAATGCCCAACACGCTCAAAGAGGTTTTCACTTAAAAAAATGGTTACTGGACATTATAGTGCGCTTATTGGTGATGTCTTTTCAAAAAGGTCAAGTGCGGAGTACCTAGGTTCTTGCCTTACAACCGGCGTGCGTGTAGAACCAGAGATATGAACGTAAACCAAGCAAAAGGAGAAGGTAAGGATCGTAGCAGGTGGCTGCAGTTTCTGTCTACCCCCATGGGAAGAAGGCATGAGTTTATGTAATCTGCATTCGCAAATTCGCAATTTATTTGCCAAAAATGTAAACAAATATGAGTTTATGGAAAAATAACTTTAAATCCTACACAATACAGTTCAATTTACGCTGCAACTTCGACCATTTTTGCAACTTTTTCAATAGTGCTAGTCACTCTGAAATCAACCTAATTACCATTAAAATAAAGTTGATATAGTGATAGACTTTATGTACTCGTAGTGAATGTATATTTTACTCTTATTTCTCCTCCGGAGAAAGATCATACCGCAAGTCATGACTCCAACGTCACCACTTAACTTAAACACATGCCAATAATCAAACACACAAAAAACCAACTTAAATAGCTACAATCACCATCCATTTGTGTGCTAAGAACCATAATAAATGAGAAAGCAAAAAAGTACTTAACTGCACAATCTATCGAGAGGTTGAGGTCAATCAAACAAGCGGTTTATAAAGTAACAAGCGAAAATCATAGAAAAAAATCTCTTTAACGTGTGAAATAGATGTTCCTATTAAAAAAAAACCGGTCAAGAGCGAGTCAGACTCGCGCACCGAGGGTTCCGTACCATCATGTTTTTAATTTTTCATCGACGAGGCCTTTATTCGTCAGAGAATTTTAACACTGTGCACTGCGGTGTAGAATATTGCAGTTTTATGTCAGCGCCATCTCTTGACCGATAGTGGAACAAATGTAACTTTTGTTGATGATTTCTGAAAAGGTGTACCTACTATTTTGAGGCTATTTAGAGAGGTGTTTTATTTTTCCTGTAATACATATATTTTTATTTCTTTCATTTGCAAAATATGTAATTGGGCAAACGTCATCTAAAACTATTCCAAATTTCAAGTTGATAGCATTAGTAGTTCTTGAGATTTCCAGCTGTGACAGATAGGCAGACTGAGTATCACCATAAGGGTTCCGTTTTACCATTTTGGTACGGAACCCTAAAAATAAGTGCGAGTGAACTCGCCTCCTGAGGGTTCCGTCTCAGAGCTGGGTCCAGCTGCCCGCAGCTATCTACAATCTATAAATTTCAATTTCCGGACCGAAGGACAAGCTAAACCATTGTTGCCATTGAAGTTGAAAAAAACACCAGACATGCTACCTGCAAATGTAAAATGTAAGATTGTACGCAAAATATTCAGAGATTTACCATGTTATTTAAAGAAGATACATAGCTTTCTTATAGGTTTTCCTGTTATCTATAAGTAAAAAACAATTAGGTAGGTATATTATTTCAAAATTTATGGGTAAGTCCTAAGTAGTTTCGGAGAAAAGGGGGAGGAGGGGGGGAGGAAAGTATATGAAAATGGTAAATTTTCATATACTTTGTTAAAAATATTTATTTATAAATTGCAGAAAAAAAATATAAAAGACACTCAAAACAAGTTCTTTTCTTTTATATGTCACACAGTACAGTTTGCAAAACGGTAAAAAATAAAACTAATTATATGTGTACCAAAACTTAACCGGTGAGCAAATCAGCTGTGGACAGACACACGAGTGATCCTACAACGGTCCCTTTCTTTCCTTCAGGCGTACGGAACCCTAAAAACTATGAAGAAAAGAGCTTATTCGGTTTAGCAAAGCATCGATTGTTGTAAACTTTATAATCATCCATGAATTCATTTCTTTTGTGCATGGATGAAATTGAACAAGGTTTTGTATGGAAATAATCTTGGGAGGTTGCGAAGAAGATTGGCAGGGCGGTTTTTTGTTCAACAATTGATGGTTTTTTCGCACTCTGTATTGTTTGGGTACAGGTCATCCATTAATTTACAGTTTACTACCCAGAAAATGGCATACAAACGCCTATCTATCCGAGATTTGTTTGTTAGCATAGGTAGCAGCGTTTTCCTATTTCTGCAGTACCTACCCAATAGTTCCGTCTGATGGTGGTGATATCTTCTTCTTAGAAACAAAATACGCTTATTTACGGCTAACAGAGAAAAAACACAAGACCGGGCAAGAGCCAGTCGGACTCGCGCACCGAGGGTTCCGTAACATCCGGGTTTATGCATAAGGTTTATTTTTGTGAAATTAAATGTTTTTTTTATTTTTATATTTGAGTTGATTGAATGAAAGCTAAATTGCGGTTTACGATTTATGACGTATTAAAAAAAAAAAACTACTTACTAGATCTCGTTCAAACCAATTTTCGGTACTTATAAGTTCACATAGCAATGTACATGTCATATTTTTTTTTGTTTTATCATTCTCTTATTTTAGAAGTTACAGGAGGAGGGGACACACACACACAGTTTAGAAAAAAATGATATTAGAAACCTCAATATCATTTTTGAAGACCAATCCATAGATACCCCACAGGTATGGGTTTGATGAAAAAAAAAATTGAGTTTCAGTTCTAAGTATGGGGAACCCCCAAAATTTATTGTTTTTTTTTCTATTTTTGTGTGAAAATCTTAATGCGGTTCACAGAATACATCTACTTACCAAGTTTCAACAGTATAAGTTCTTATAGTTTCGGAAAAAGTGGCTGTGACATACGGACGGATAGACAGACAGACATGACGAATCCATAAGGCTCAGACCAATAAAAAAGTGGTCTGAGCCAATAAGGGTTCCGTTTTTTGCCATATGGCTACGGAACCCTAAAAAAGAACAAGTTGGGAGAAAACATGTTGGGTATTCTTCTTTTCGTGTCGATGGTACTCATCATCTGCCAGCCTTTCCCAACTATGTTGGATCCTAACCGGATGCAGCTCAGGGGCGTAACTATAGAAAATGGCGCCTAGCGCACGCATCATAGTTGCGCCCCTTCGTAAATTATCATAATAAATGAAAAATCAGATACACTAAATCAAACAATCATAAATTTTATTAACAAAACTTTACATATTTATTTTCTTTTGTATAACGAAAGTAAGTCAGTAAAACCTTTACATTTACAACTGAACCTTCCTAGTGGCCTTCTGCGACGCAAACTTATCGCTGATGTTTTTGAAATTAATTTTATTCGTCACTTTTAGCTCTACACTCACCTCACTCGGTCAAGAAAGACAGCACCATTTGTACAGAATTAATATTTTTTCTCTCCTTCTTTCATTACCCATCTAAACCATTGGTGGAAGAATACCTCTACAGGTACCATGTACCAGGTATCTGCAATTTTCCGGCGAATGACGTCACTGAAACGTTATTTATAAAAGTAAGTTGGTGTTTCCCAAGAATATTTTTTGACACCGTAAAGTCAAACCCGGCTGCCATTATTTTCATGTCAGCCGTAACTGTGTCCGTTATTTGGCGGCCACCTGTGTACCGGCTCAAATTGTTCCACAATAACATTGAAGATAGCATCATAACCAGCCTATGATGATCCCACTGCAGGAACACAGGCCTCCTATCATCACCTCACGCGGGCCCAGTGCGGGTTGGTAGATATGTCACATTTCTTCGAATATATTTGGTCCTAGGACATGCCGGTTTCCTCAAGATGTTTCCTTCTCTTTCCTTCACCGTTTTGTAAGCAGTGGTGATGTAATAATTCACACAAAGTTAAGCGCCTGTCTGGGTTCGAACCTACGAGCTGCAACTCCTAAGTCGCAGCCGTTACCACTGGGCTGGAGCAGTGGCTCCAGCAGAAATATAGCTTACCTACAGGCAAAGTTACTTAGTTGCTGTAAGCCCAGCACTTTAATTACCCATTTTGCAATGCAAGCGAAAGCAACAACTTCAAAACGATCAATAAATAACCCATCTATGTTTACGTAGTAATTATGTAAACTGGAGCCGGAGGATGCAGAGAAACTCAGTTTGCTTAACATTATTTTAATTGTAAAAGAATTACATTATGAACGAAATCTAAAGTAATGATAATTGGTCGATGTGTGTACCAAGAATGAATATTCTATAAAACGTAATTAGTTACGAAGATGCGGAAGTCTATTTGAAATTGAGGTGGCATGGTTTAGTGACGCATTTGCTGAGTCGGCGCCTTGTGTCGGCCAGGGTTGAGTAGCGCTGAAAGGGGGTCAGCTGTAGTCAGCGTTCCTTCTATTGCACGATACGTAACACGAAGAGCAGCAACTATTTGTTGGACGAAGTTGACAATGTTGCTGTTGGATGGTTGGTGTCGATTCTAATTTCCTCTAGTCGGATATTTCTTCTGGGTTCAACTTCAGCGTAGATTTCCTGGGCCGTTTCTGGTTGTACGGAGCAAGCTATATCAACCCTTTTTCTCGCATATCGTCGACATATTAGTGTACTTCCGAGTACACTTGCACCTAATAGTAATGAGTAGATGTGGTGTGGTAGATACTCTCGGTGTTGGCAGGAGTGAGATTTACTGGAATCTGTACTGAGATTTTCTGGTAGGTAGCTATTGTGTAGGTTTTCAAGATTCAAGGAATTCAGTTTTACTAGTGTTTCTTCATTTTTCGATTAGTCTTTCTGGTTTGGAGGTAATAATTGTGTAATCTTCAGTGAGTGACGATTTTTTATGTTCGTGATCGTAAATTCTGGAGTTCTGATACAGCAATTTTGCAGAGGTATGATGGCTGGGTAACTTCCTTGCGCAGTTATAAATTGTTCTTGTCCGCAGAATATCTGGATTTTTGTCGGGATGGGGAAGCTGAGAGTGTAATGCATGTCGTCCAGTTTTTCCATGGCTTTTTTGTTCAAGCTGACCGGTGTAAGTGTACATGAGCTGGTGTTCTGTTGCGTGATTAGCTGTTGAATGCAATCCGGCCTATCTTGGATGCTGTAGTTGAGTCTTTCCTCGCAGAGGTACCATGTGTCGGTTTTCGGACATTCTGTTTCTATGTACATAGAATATGGTCCCTGAATGGCTATGTAAGATAGGGTAGGCATTAGGATTAGGTTATATTTACTGGGTACTATGGAAAGTTTATATAAGGTGTAGGTTCCAGGTAAGGCAATCGGAAACCTTATGACTATGACTATATTTTTCTCGCTATAATATGATCCAACTTTTAGAATGTTATAATAATCTCTAAGTTCGAAGTCTATGATTTGATCTTTAGAATATAGTACTTTTAATTTGTTTAGCAATGCATTGTTCTCGATACACGTATAAAAGCTAACATGAGTCCAATCCTGTATAATTCGTCCGATGACGTTTCAACATTACCATTTAAGATAAGAAGGTATTGGGCAGAATGGTGAAGAGGTATAGGTAGATCTGCTTGCCTGGTGTTATCGTGGTTTATTAAATAGTTTATTTTACTGGAGAAAAGCTTCTGATTTTCATCTATCCTGTTTAATATATTAGAGTTATCGAGCATCAAATCCTTCGTTAGACTTAGAAGTGTGGATGTTCTATTGTTAACTAAGGGACTGAATTCTGTAGCTTTACTAAATCGACTTTTGACTGTAGGTATATCTGCAAGGTTGATGTAAAGGAGGGATGAATGGTAGTAATATCCTGTGACAATTTACCAGTGTTAGGTGTTCTCTTAAGACGAGATTTATATTTATAACTTACATTGAATCTAATAAACATTGCTTATCTTGAACAGAGATCTAACGGGGCCCTTTATAAGTATTCATCTTCTTTTCGTGTTGATGGCTATCTAATCAAATAGTACATTTAGCTCAGATTCATTTATTTAAATGAAAAATTTAATTTATTTTCAGGTCTAACATAGGATATCAATGAAATATGGTAGTGTTCTTGGACATCGATAAATTTTTGAAAGACGAAAATGGCCTTGGAGAAGAAATCATTTTACCTTGTCAAGCAGATGTTATAACTGCTACTAATACCCTTAAACCGGCTCATTTTGTTACGAACATGCCTTATTAGTTCCATCTGAAATAGGTCGGTATTCAATAAAGCAAACATTTTTAAAAAGGTCAAACACAATAGCAATGTTTAAAATTAAAAAGTATAATAATTTATACGGAATCATTTTCTGAAACAATCGTTCGTTCTTGTACGTCATTTTTGTGGGGATCAGAAAACGTGGGCTTGACCTTTAAATTATTTAAAAGTCTACTTAAAATTATGTAACCATTGAAATTCAACATTTTAGTCGCATACAAGTCTTAGATAGTCTTTCATTCGACCATTATAGTTTTACTATATAAAGGTCATGCACAAACGTTTAAGCGGCGTTTTAATTATATAAAAGTTATGTTAAGATTCGCACACGACGACGTTTGTTTTACGAAAACCTTTTATTTAACCGAAACGTTTAAATGACCAATACATTGTCCAATAAACGTCACGACTGGCATCATTATCCGACGTCGTATAAGTTAATCCGGAAAACGTTTACTCAATATACGCACTCACACCATTAAATGACGTCATATAAGGTAGTCCTGAAAACGTTTACTCAACATATGCACCGACACCTTTGTACGACGTCCTTTAAGTTAGTCCTGACAACGTTTACTCAAAATTATATTAAGACATTACAGTCACGCGACTGAACCGTCGCAAGATAAACGTCTATATATAATAATAGTTAGCTACATACCACTATATCTGATAACTGTTACATAACATGAAGTCTTACAAGACTGGAATTATACGACGTTTTTGCCAGTTGGGATGTTTCTTTGACAATCTCGTAACCTTTAGCCATTTTATTATTATGCTCTTGCACGTATTGCTGAAGCAAATGCACAGATAAATCTATACCTAAAGGGTCTCGAGGGTCTGTATGACCCGTGATTATGTCTAGTGGTCTGCATTTCGCGAACTAACGACTGGTTCATTGCAATTTTCTAATCGAAGTAATCTGAAATGTTCTAGTAGGGTATTATGTAGACGTTCTATCTATGTTTCAAAATGTTGAATTTTGTGGACTCGCGTAAATTCGTTAAATAATTGGGTATGCGCAAGGCCTTAAATATTTCCTCTACTCTTGACATAATTATTTCCTAACCGTTTCGAACTTGCTACGTCATTAAAATCTAGATTTGTAACCGAATCTTAACCTCGACTCTTTAACTAACCTAGGTTTCCGCGATTACCTGGGATGGGAAATCTTGGAGGATTATATTTAACTTAGGATAGAAAGGAAGCAACTCAAGAACGATTCTAGAGTACTTACATGTGCCATGACTGGTCCCTCTGCGGTATCGATGCCTGGATACACCCCTAGCTTCAGCTCCTGTAGATCCGGATACTCGTTGATGGTCCTTGAAAGTCACCCGGGTGACTCGCGAATCGCGTTTATAAAGATAATATCTAGTCATCGCGCTCGCGAACCGGCCCGCGAGTATCCTACCGGCTGCGCCAATTATGTAAACTGGAGCCGGAGGATGCAGAGAAACTCAGTTTGCTTAACATTATTTTAATTATAAAAGAATTACATTATGAACGAAATCTAAAGTAATGATAATTGGTCGATGTGTGTACCAAGAATGAATATTCTATAAAACGTAATTAGTTACGAAGATGCGGAAGTCTATTTGAAATTGAGGTGGCATGGTTTAGTGACGCATTTGCTGAGTCGGCGCCTTGTGTCGGCCAGGGTTGAGTAGCGCTGAAAGGGGGTCAGCTGTAGTCAGCGTTCCTTCTATTGCACGATACGTAACATAGTGAGCAAAACACCATAATTTGATCGCCAATCATAAATATACATCTTTTAATAGCAAACGGAGTATAACAAATTTAATTTCAGTGAGCATCCGACATCGAACGCCTCAGGTGCATTTCAGCCAATCACAAGCGAGCGCAGGAACTATCGACCAATAAAACCGCTCGGGACATATCGGCATTCATCGGCAATCGACGCACGAGCGGAAAATGGAGATAAATCTGCGTGCGCGGACGCAGATGTTTGTGACTAAGGGCACACCGAGCTTATAGCGGTAATCGATTTTAGGTATTCTATGCGCTCCGTGTATGTGTGCGTGAGGCACACTGGCAAGAGAGCGAACGGCTAGACAGATAAGAGCATTGCGCGACTCGCGCGCCGCGCGCGACGAGCCGTGCGCCGATCGACTAGCGAGGTGCTACCAATAGTTACAAAATAATGAAAAAAACGTTTTGAAATAGGTACTTTTATTGGAAAAATTCACGATGTGAAACCTGTTTCAGATTTTATGCAATTTTTAAAATTTATAGTTTACCGTCGTTAGGTAGGTAGGTATCTGATCAATGAAAAATGAATATTAGGTATAATTTACTTAGTAGAATAATACTATTACAATTAATTACCTTTTATGATAATTATTCTAAGTACAATAGAAACTTAAAAGTGATCTCAATAACGTAAAATAACATAATGGCTAAATAAATAGGGCAAAAGTCCCAGTAGTCGACCCTATATTTTCAATTTCAAATTATTTATTCTTCAAAGTAGATTCAATAAAATACTTTTGTTACTACGTAGTAAGTTTTTGCAAGCATATTCTATTGAATTTCTGATAATGAAGTTACATGGTAAGTACTTTGTTCGTTATGCCAAGACGTTACATAGCCACACAAAAGATGCATTCCGTATGAAAATATAATGTAAGAGCGCCGACTTCAGTATGAAACATGTTGTTTCAGGAAGAAAGAAGCCAGCAAAATTGTTATTTCCGATATCATCGGTTAGTACCTATACCGGATTATTTTTTACCGGTTCCAAATTTATACAGGTTGTTCTACCCATGATTATGAACAACTTTCACTATGGAACCATCTCTGAAATCACGTAAAAAAAAATCAGCTGTTTAATACAAAAGTTCAAAACCTATTTGACCAAAGTCAAAGTTAAAGCATTTATTTCAAATAGGCACATAAAAGGCACTTTTTAACGTCAAAAATTATATTAAAATAGAATTGATTCTAGTCGCCCCTTCCAAAATGTATGAAATAGCTTTTTTTTCGTGATTTCTGAGTAAAAATTTGGTACCGGTAAAAAAATCACGTGTGTAGTTATTTTAAACTTTTTAGCGAATCTGTTACATTTGAAGTCGGTTAAAATTTTTTTGATAAAAGATATTTTAACACATGTTACAATTTTACAACTTTCACAATTTTATAACTTTTCCGCTTCTCTTCTGGCATAACAGTCGCGGAAGGCATACCTTTTTTTCGTTTTGCTGACTCTTTCTTGTCTATCGCGTCTTAAATATATTGTGTTTGTGGCTCACGAATTTCTATTTTTCTGTCCAGCCTTGAATCAATTATTTATAGTAGAAGACAATCAAAGTAAAATGTTTTTAATTTTGTTTCCATACTGTACTTCCAGAATTCGTTATCTCTTTTTATTGTTTCTATTTTCATATCTTTTTCTGTCCACATAACAAATAAACATAATTCTTTCCTAGTAATGTGGAGCTGACCCTGCAGCTGGTAGAACGAATCGTGTTGTTTATTTATTGTCAAGTTCCCATTCTTCTCGAGTTTCCAGAAACTAATTTGTTTTTGTGCTATACCTTCCTTGACTGTTATGTCCTTAGCCGAATACGGACACTTAACTTCAATAATTTTATCACCTATTAGTCTGTCTGGACTTGCCGCCAAAAACGGCAGTTCAGGATCGACGAATAGGCCACATTTCTGTATACCGTTGAAGTAAGCTTCTTCGTCGAGTTTTAGTACTTCAGCCAATTGTAGGGCGTAGGTTCGAACCCAGACAGGCGCTTTACTTCGGGTAAATTATTTCATCACCACTGCTCTCAAAACGGTGAAGGACACATTGTGAGGAAACAAAGGCATGTCCTAGAACCAAAAATTAGTAGACAATAACATGTGACATCCACCAACCCACACTGGGCCCTCGTGGTGGATTACGGCCCGCTCCCTGTCACCGAGAGGATAACTGTGTCCCAGCTGTGGGAATATTATAGGCTGATTATGCTTATGCCTGTGAGGAGCGAGCTGCTAAAGCAGCCAGCGAGGTGTAATGAATAATATTCATGGGTAGAACACCCTGTGAAAAGTAGAGTAGTGATCAAAAATTGCCCAGCATAATATTATGGCTATTAAAGTGTATTTCAAATAAACTTGCGATAAATGTCATTCAACCACCCTGTACCAAAAAGTCCAAATAACTGACGATAGATATCGTTCGTCATACAAAACTGTCGCTAACTTTGCATCGGTTGAGTTTCATAATACCAAACACGGAGTAAGTCAATGTTTTGATCGTGTTACCGACACTGCCCATACATTTTTTTCGTATGGTTTGGAAATATTGAGATACATTAGTAGAAGGAGGTGAATAAACTTTATCGCAAGTTTATATGAAATGAACTTTAGGCTATATATTTATAAGCTGATCTCATTGTACGGAAATCCTATACAATGCGAGATCAGCGTATCATCATCATCATCATCATTTCAGCCGAAAGAGGTCCACTGCTGGACATAGGCCTCCCCTAATTTTGGGAGGGGTTTGCCATAATCGCCACGCTTGGCAGTCGGGTTGGCGATCGCAGTATGGTATGATATTGTAATGCATAGAGAACGCTGCTGCCCATTCCCCGGTCTCCCTTAGTCGCCTTTTACGACACCCACGGGAAGTATGGAGTGGTGCTATTCTTTAAGTCCGGCACCACACAGACGCACCAATCAGCGTATACTGAAAATGTATAGCTTGATATGTAGCAGTGTGTACCTACGCATATCTTATAGAAAAAAATTATGAGGACAAAAGCAACAATAATAATCAATATCGGACTTACTTCATGGTAATATTTTCTCTATGTGTACATTTTACATTACATTTGATTTAATTACGACGAATCATTGGGTTTGAACCTATATACGCCCTACAATTGGCTGAATTACTAAAACTCGACGGGAAGCATACTTCAACGGTATAGAGAAATGTGGCCTATTCGTCAACCCTGAACTGCCGTTTTTGGCGGCAAGTCCAGACGGACATAACAGTCAGGGAAGGTATAGCACAAAAACAAATTAGTTTCTGGAAACTTGAGAAGAAGGGGAACTTGACAATAAATAAACAACACGATTGGTTCTACCAGATGCAGGGTCAGCTCCACATTACTAGGAAAGAATCATGTTAATTTGTAATGTGGACAGAAAAAGATATGAAAATAGAAACAATAAAAAGAGATAACGAATTCTGGAAGAACAGTATGGAAACAAAATTAAAAACATTTTACTTTGATTGTCTTCTACTAGAAGTAATTGATTCAAGGCTGGACAGAAAAGTGGAAATTCGTGAGCCACAAATACAATATATTTTAGACGCAATAGACAAAAAAGAGTCAGCAAAACGAAAAAAACCTATGCCTTCCGCGACTGTTATGCCAGAAGAGAAGCGGAAAAAGTTATAAAATAGTTGGTACACGTGTTAAAATAAAGCATTATCACTGTCTATTTCTCCTTGCACTGAAAGACAAGAATTTTGTTCCGGTGTAATTGGCATCCTGTAATAAAACAGAACATTTGATTCAATTATAATTACTTTATTCATCAACAAAACTTTTTTGGATGTGTAAGACTTATTTCATAAAAATAATTATTTTCTGAACTTACAATTCCAGAGTTTGATAAATTTTGGACTCGGTGTCATCCATGATTTTTTTTTTAAGGTAATGTGGTACTTAATTTATAAATACTTAATTTATTATAATGTTTTCTTAGACACATCCTATTATTTATACGCTTACCTCACCCGTTATTTAGATGACTCTTTGTTTTGTAGTGAAGTGCCAACAACTGGTCCATTTACCCTATAAAACAGAAAAATATAAAGAATTTTCCAGTGTACCTATTTTTTTAAATATCGTAAGTAGGTAGATAAGTGACAACTAGGTACTTTTAATAACTAGGTATAATAGGTAGGTAGGAAGATTATACTTACGAAGCCACAGTATTCTGTTTATCCTCAAAATTTTCTATCTGTAATTTGTCTTTCTCTCTCGTCATCAGATGATTCAAATTTATTTGCAGTGAAATGTCAACAACTGGTACATTTACCCTATAAATAGAAAAAATAATAAAGAGAATGATTCAAATCATAGTAGATTCAATTTAGTCAATTTTGCCTACCCCGGAAACTGTATACCCTATTAAAAAAAATAACAGCACCTAATAGGGCAATTAGTAAATAAGTAGGTAAATATACGAGTTTTACTTACTTCGTTTTTCATGCAAGCTTTTAGCATTGGTTTTTCGCCAACCCCTTCTCTCCCTTGATTTCTTTACTTTGTTCCCCATTTCAAATACGCTACAGTGAATTTTCACACAATTTTCTTCGTTAAGTTATTAAATCCGTGCGTAAGCGCAAGCGACACAAGCTCCCCGTCCGATGGCCGAAGCAGGACTAAAGCGGACAGGAGGGCGGCGCGGTAGCTCTGCATAAGATGGGCAAAACTCGCGCGACTTTAGGTATTTCCTTCTTAATGTTAAACAAATACACATTTTGAAAATGTAAAGTGTATACGTTATATAAAACATGTAGTTTTGTTATTATTCAAAAACTGGTGACATACCGCGAAGTATTCACGCCGTACTAAGCGTTTGTTGTGTTTTTTAGAGATAACTTTGTGAATTTATTCTATCGGGCCAACTTTATCAAATCGTGTTTTCATTGTGTATACTGGCTAGTATATATGCCCAATAATGCCAATTTAATTCCTTAGATTTTTATTTAATTGTTTACTACTTCAAACAACCGTTATAAAAACGTGTTTTTGTGTATAAAAAGCTCGGTGCCCCGTTAACTCGTTCTATACCGTGTTGCGTTTTTTATGGATTTAGGTCATGTATCGTGATGTATGTAGGGATTGTTTGAACAAACACCTGTGTGCTACTTAGTATGCTTTTGCTTTTCCGTAAGTACATGATACGAAACAAGTCCGGTTTTCAATCAAACTTTTTCCAATGTTACTTATTTACATAGTAGTCAAAGTCAAAGTCAAAGTTTTTTTATTTGTAAGTAGTAGGTAGGGGGCCTGTAGCTAAGTAATAACAGCCGCACGGGTCGATCGATCAGGTTAAGCTACGCTTGCCGCGGTTTGCCTTTGGATGGGTGGCCATCTTTACATATCAAGACCCCTCCGTACCTCGGAAAGCACGTTAAGCCGTTGGTCCCGGCTGTCATTCGTGGATCTTTGGCAGTCGTCACGGGTCGTCAGAAGCCCGAAAGTCTGACAACCAGTCTTACCAAGGGGTATCGTATTACCCAGTAACTGGGTTGTGGAGGTCAGATAGGCAGTCGCTCTATGTAAAAAACTGGCATCCGGTTAGACTGGAAGCCGACCCCAACATTATTTTAAGGTAAAATAAAGTGTTTGTTTTAGCCTTTCTTCTCTGAGTAGTCGGATAGGAAACGCCGAACTCATCTAGTTTTTAAAATATTAAGTGTAGTACAAATCTACTTACAGAACTAAAATCTTTTATCAAAATAAATAAGTCAGTAAAATCTATTCCGCGGTCAAAAGCTAGTCCATAATAAAAATAGAGCATGTGTACTTTGTTATCTACTATACCTGTCTATGAATTCGAACTATAATGCAGTAGTATACCATTGAAATCGATAGGCCGACAGAGCTCGCATAGACGCCTTCGAGATGTGGTGTTGGAGGAAGTTGCTTCAGATACTATGGACTGCATTCCGCACCAACGAGTCTATCCTTCGCGAGCTCAGAATAAAGACCAGTCTCAGACCAGTCTCCGCAGAGTTCTGGAATTTTTCGGCCATATAACGAGAAAAGATGGCAATAACCTTGAACAACTAATGGTTACCGGCAAGGTGGATGGTAAACGTCCAAGAGGTCGCAGCCCGACCAGATAAGCTCTTCTCTTGACACGAAATTTCATGATGCGTTTCACCTGGTCAAGGACAGACAGAGATGTCGAAACATCGTCAGGGAAAAGATGTTTTCAAGGAAGAATCACGACCCTCAGTAAGGAGGAGTACAACTTGAGGAGGAAGATACTATTGAAACCTTCTTTACCTTTTTTTTGTTCTCGGGGAGAAACTTTCAAAAGGCACCCCACCTCCGGGGAGGAAGGTCGTGGAGTGTGGATTTTTTACCCCCCAGTGATTACCATCAGCACATAGGGGTCCCGGTTCCTCTTAAAAGACCAATTCCGGAACCCCCCCGTGCAACGCCTGTAAGGCACATCTCTGGGGAGACTGTAAAGACTGACATATACGCAGGACTAAGTTGAAAAAGTGTCGATAAACTTTATAGATTTGAAACGACGACATTCGTTAGGTAATTAGTACTCGTAGTTCTGTCGTATCATCAGCTGTTCCAGACCATGACTGCGTATTCAACAGAATTTAAATACGAAATGAAAAGCACATGGACTTTTATAACCTACTAGCTTTCGCCCGCGACTTCGTCCACGTAACATTTCTTGTCCCCCTATACACCCGTTCTCGGGCTCTTTCTCGCTTTTTTTTCTTTTTGCTCGGCTCCTAAGAGTCCAAGCGTGATGTTTAATAGCCCATAGCCTTCCTCAAAAAATGGGCTATCAAATGCAAAAAGAATTTTTCAAATCCAACCGGTAGTTCCGGAGATTAGCGCCTTCAAACTAACAAACTCTTCAGCTGTCCTAAATTACAGTCCAAAAACAACCTCAGGTAAGCAGAGGCGACTCCCGGCCACCGTAGGCGCGGGCCTGCGGGCGGAGAGTAATGGGTAGCTCACCGCCCGATCAGGACCAGGCCCGTGCCGGACGGCGCGTACGTGTTCCACGCGCGCCTCAAAGAGATGTCAGCATCGAGGAGGGGCCCCTTAGGGCCGAAGCCTGCCGGGTCAGCGGGATTGTCCGAAAGGGTTACCGCTGGCCCGGAACATAAAGGGCTAAGGAAGGAACACGGGTGGGTTTTAGTCAGTAAGAGTCTGACACTCCCTTCCGCTCCACCCAGAGCGGGAGGAGTCATTTGATGATTTCCAATCCTCAAAAAAAAAAAAAAAAAAAAAAAAAAAGGTAAGCAGAGGCGGATTACTCAAACTCAAACTCAAAGCATTTATTTCAATTAAACCTTGTACAGGCACCTTTGAATTGTCAAAATTAAATAGTCTGTCAGTTAGTCAGAAAGTTGAAGCTAGTTGCCCATTCCAAAACGTAGATATCTATGGAGAAGAACGGGCAAGAAACTCCAGGCCCATAAAATAAACCTTCTGGATCTTCCTGCTCTATGACACAGGCGCGCAAAAAGCGTTGTATAAAGTAGTTTTATGCTTTCAGCATGCTCATAGCCATGAAACGTGACATATAACCGAATAACTGTACATCAGCCGGCAGACTTAATCGTGAATTAATGACTGAACACTAGACACCCAAAAAAAACCTAAAAACACTTACACACTACCTGACTTTAGCGGTTCTATAACTTTATCACACCATCTCTCTTTTATACGGTGTGAGAGAAAGAGATGGGTGTCGGATTAGGATTAGTTAGCTCATGTGTGTATGATTTGTGGCTAAAATTTTAAGATTTTTGTGCTATGTAAGTATGTAGGTCTGTACGAAGTGAAATTCATTTGTTAATAATATATATCATTCATTTTGTTGGTTCGTGGTTGTAATAAAAGTTAGGGGGTTTTTTTTTAAATTGTTTTTGTAACTATTTTATTTTACAGAATGCTGAGTGATGGGTGGCACAACAGGAAAAAAATAACCAATGCGCAAACTTTAAACATTAATTCAGCATAATAATATGATTCTAGAAGTAGAAATTTTTCGTCAGATATAAAAAAAATAGTCTTCCTACGTGGTCTGACCTCGTAGGAGATGGCGGGATGAGCTGGATAGGTTCCGTCAAAACTGGAAGAAGGACGCGCGGGCTCGCGAAAGTTTGAAGGAGTGGAGGGAGGCCTTTGCCCAGGAGTGGGACAGAGAAGGCTAGTAAAAAAAAAACATGTTTCTGTAGAGAAATGAGGAACAGGGTGTAAATTAAGTTCGCTCATACTGCATAGAAAAGGGATCCTCCGACCAGACGGGTGTTGTGTCTGGCGGGCAACTGCCCGATGATTCATGTCGGGCCGTTGTATCTATGCTAGTTGCGCGGTAAACTCTGCTTGCGCGATGCAGGTTTTGCGTGACGTCAGAATGACGCGTTGTTCGCAATGTGGCGCTGTAGATACCGCTACTTTTCTATATATTTTAACCGCGTAGGTATTGAACTTTTCTATGAAACAGCAGTTTTTTTTTTATAACCGACGAAAATTTTCTACGCTAAGGGGTAACCGGGAATAATAACAGAGGATTCCAATTTCACTTTTCCAGACCTGCGTCCTAATTGCGTAACAACACACTTTCAGTCACAATTCGACAGTTTTAAAGGATATTGCTAATCCATTGCTTCATAGGTTTGGAAAATTCATCTCCTAAACAACGTAAATAACGTAAAGAACGTTCGTCAACTGTCAAAATGAAACCAATTGTCAATAAAAGTGTGTTACTCAAGCACCCTGCTGATTATCGACCCCAGGTCTCCTTTTTCAGCAGTCGTATTTCCGATTACTAGACCTACAAAGCAGTCAATAATGAAAGTATCACTATCACATCACACTAATATTATAAAGGCGAAAGTTTGTGAGTGTGTGCGTGTTTATATGTTTGTTACTTCTTCACGCTCAAACGGCTGGACCAATTTTGATAAAATTGTATGGAGGTAGCTGACACCCTGGATTATATAGGCTACTTTTTAGGGTTCCGTAGCCAAATGGCAAAAAACGGAACCTTTATAGATTCGTCATGTCTGTCTGTCTGTCTGCCCGTCCGTCTGTCTGTCCGTCCGTATGTCACAGCCACTTTTTTCCGAAACTATAAGAACTATACCGTTGAAACTTGGTAAGTAGATGTTTTCTGTGAACCGCATTAAGATTTTCACACAAAAATAGAAAAAAAAATAATAAATTTTAGGAGTCCCCATACTTAGAACTGAAACTCAAAATTTTTTTTCATCAAACCATACTTGTGGGGGTATCTATGGATAGGTCTTCAAAAATGATATTGAGGTTTCTAACATAATTTTTTTCTAAACTGAATTGTTTGCGCGAGAGACACTTCCAAAGCGGTAAAATGTGTGTCCCCCCCCCTGTAACTTCTAAAATAAGAGAATGATAAAACTAAAAGAAATATGATGTACATTACCATGTAAACTTCCACCGAAAATTGGTTTGAATGAGATTTAGTAAGTAGTTTTTCTTAATACGTCATAAATCGTAAACCGCAATTTACCTTTCATTCAATCAACTCAAACATAAAAAAAACACATTTAATTTCATAAACATAAACCTTATGCATAAACCCGGATGTTACGGAACCATCGGTGCGCGAGTCCGACTCGCTCTTGCCCGGTTTTTTTATCCCGATATTCCCACGGATCGACATTTACGCGGGTGAAACCGCGGGGCACAGCTAGTCACTTATATATCTACAAGTTTGTATTCAGTACCTAATGCAACCAGGTTCAGATATAGTCAATGCAAAACTTTATACATATATGTAAGTATTTAGTATGATTCACATACCCTGTAATTACGAGCCAGCAAAACTGGACACAGACACTCTTTCAAAAAGTAATCAGCATTAAAATAACACGTAGTAATTATAGAAATGAGAATTTATGATTAAAGCACTTAGTACCTACACTTGCAATCGTAATCTGAGTTCAAGCTTCTGCATCGATAAACTTAATTTTAACACCATCATCATCTTAATAACCTATTAACAACTTGTTAATGGATGGTTAAGATTATGATGGTTTGTAGTTGGTAGTTGTTAAAAGGTGAAACGAGGGGCCCGTGGCTAAATTATAACAGCCGCTCTGGGGTCCAAGTCTGCTATTTTTATAAATTCGTCACTCCAACACGATCTCACCACCATCCCATTGTCATTTTGCTAAAAGTTCGTAATCTGCTAAATTCATAATGGTTGATCATTGGTCGGTCAATGGCACAGAACTAAGACGATACTCGTAACGAATTAAAAGCTATGACTGCACAATGACGTTCTATTGGTGTAGGTTACTGATCAAAGGAACTGTCAAAATGTTTTGAAATTACCGCGTAAGTTAGTAATTCATTTTTCATTAAGTACGAGATTACCATTCTATGCCATTTCTTTCAATGGAGTGTCAGTGGTTGACCATTGGAAAGTCATAATGACGCCATTATATTAGTAGATTACCAAACTTGTCAAAATCAACAATTATGAAATCAATGATAGACCATTCTGACACTATTGTAATAGCAGACTTGAGGCCCTGGTCGATCGATCAGGTTAAGCTACGCTTACCGCGGTTGGTCTGTGGATGGGTGACCATCTTTACATACCGAGACCCCTCCGTGCCTCGGAAAGCATGTTAAGCCGTTGGTTCCGGCTGTCATTCGTGGATCTTAGACAGTCGTTACGGGTAGTCAAAAGCCCGAAAGTCGGACAACCAGTCTTACCAAGGGGTATCGTTTTGCCCAGTAACTGGGTTGTGGAGGTGAGATAGGCAGTCGCTCCATGTAAAACACTGGTATTCAGCTGCATCCGGTAAGACTGGAAGCCGACCCCAACATAGTTGGGAAAAGGCTAGGCAGATGATGAAGGTGAAAGCTCACGAAAATCAAAATTATTTGCAAAAAAGTAAGAAATTTCGCATTTCGCGGGTTAGATATATTATTATGCTATATAAAATGGAATAGAATAGAATATACTTTATTATGGACAGACGCCAGCTTAACAAGCTACTACAATCTGTCATGAAATCTTTCATAGTTTTTCAACTTTATCGCTACAATATAAGGTTCAAGGTGGATTGGAAAAATTTTAAAGTCAAACTCAAAGCATTTATTTCAATTAAACCTTGTACAGGCACTTTTGAATAGTCAAAATTAAATAGTCTGTCAGTTAGTCAAAAGTTGAGCCCATTCCAAAACATAGATCTCTATGGAGAAGAACGGGCAAGAAACTCCATGGACACTATTTTAAATCAAGATATTACAAAATCCTGAGCACATTATTCTTGTGTCAGTTTCGTGTACCTTGATGTGCTGGCGTCTGTACACTCTAAATACATATTACAGATATAAATGTAGAAATACAAGTAGCGTAAGTAGCGAGTAGCTAAAGTAGCGTTTGACAAGTTCTCAACTCCAAATTCTCAATACAGAAGCCGCGGCGGATGATAAGGTACACCTATAGTTTCAGCTCGGTGATGTGGAAAGGTCGAGCAGAACGTGAATGATGAATCCTAAATTGTGGTACGCCTGTAAGAACACATTAATTTATTTTTAAAGTACTTAAGTAAAACTATATTTTTGTTTGAATCAACACGAATGCAATATATATATCTCAAAACTCAAATTCTAACTCAAAGCACAGGCACTTTTGAATTGTCAAGAAGTCGGTCAGTCTGAAAATATGAAGCTAGTTGCCCATCCCAAAGCGTAGGTACCTATGGAGAAGAACGGGCAAGAAACTCCATGGACACTGTTTTTAAATTATATTTTACAAAAATATGTAGTTACATCATTACTTTTGAATTTATAATTATCTCTCAAATCAACATTACATAAGATCATCTCAAACTCGAAGCATTTATTTCAATTAAACCATTAACAGGTACTTTTGAATTGTCAAGGGGCTAAACAATCATCTCAGCTTATTGCAGTCAATGGCACTGCTGGACATATGCCTCTCCCAGGCTGCGCCACAACACCCTGTCCTCCGCCTTCCGCGTCCAGTCTACCCCAGCCACCTTCTTTAGGTCGTCCGTCCATCTAGCTGGGGGGCGTCCCACACTACGCTTGCCGATACGCAGTCTCCACTCCAGGACTCGTCTGTTCGTCTGCCACCGGGCAACGGTCCTTCGACAAACATGACCAGCTCACTGCCACTTCAGTTTGCTTTCTCTGCAAGCTATGTCGGTACCTAACTCCGGTTCTTTTCCGGATAATTTCATTCCTGATTTTATCCTTCAAAGAGAATCCGAGCGTAGCTGGCTCCATAGCGCGCTGAGCGCCCTTGAATTTGTGGACCAGCCCAACCGTCAGTGTCTACGTTTCGGCACCATATAACATGATTTCAAGGGGGCAGTCAGTCAAAAAGATGAAGCTGGTTGCCCATTTCAAAGCGTAGTACGTTCCTATGGAGAAGAACGGGCAAGAAACTCCATGGACACTCATGAAATCTTACTGAATAATGAAAATAACCAATTACTTCGTATTTTCGAGCCTCACGAAAACGCTCACATTACAAATATAATTATGGAGTATGATCATGCGATAGAGGTTTCTCTAGACGGAAGATGTAATAAAATTTCAATACCCAAGCACCAACCACCTATTCATAAATTTACATCAGAACTGTTAATTAATTCCGAACACACGTAATAACGTGCAAATACCAGTAGTTATGGTTTTAATTACAGTGGCAAGCAAATTTTATGTCTCTATCTATAAGAGATTCATCTAAGTATGTACACTGGTTTAAACAAGTTTACCATCAAGTAAATAACATAACCTAGAAGAACTCTTACGTGCTTAATAACAGGCGGGAGTTTTGATTTGTGTCCAGTTGATGGCAATATGCTCGCCCCCAATTACATGAGACTTTAACATAACTAGCGAAATGTTGGGTGTACTGTGAAGGGCCAGACGGGACCTCCAAAATTACTCCTATGTGGTGTATGATTAAAAGGACTTTAACTTCATCATCATCATTTCAGCCGAAAGACGTCCACTGCTTTACTTAGGCCTCCCCCAAGCTTGTCATTTTAGGGGGTTTGCCATAATCGCCCCGCTTAGCAGGCGGGTTGGTGATCGCAGTATAGTATGGTGGTGGAATGCATAGAGAACGCTGCTGCTCATTCTCCGGTACGACCCTTAGTTGCCTTTTACGACACCCACGGGAAGTATGGCGTGGTGCTATTCTTTAAGTACTAAGTTTAAGTAATTTAACTTAGAACTAATATATTTATAAGAAGACTTTACAATTCAACGTTATTTCTAGCACTGATTCTAATGAACAAAAACACCATATTAAAATATTTGAATACTCGCTTGAACGTTCGAATGGAACACACCTGCAAATATGACCAGCCAGTGCCTTTTGCTAAAGGCAGGTCTACACAGACTCTACAGTACTATGCAGGGTGGCGCAACCTGTTATCATGTATTCACTACACGATTCTGAGCCCCCTGCGTTAAAATTTTTCGGCGGTTATAAAAAAAAAACGCTGTTCCATACAGTTTGACCGCGTAGGTATTCCACTTTTCTATGAAACAAGACATTTTTTTGATAATCGACCAAAAATTTCTACGCTATCGATCTAGAATCATCATCATCCCTTTCCCAACTCTGTTGCGGTCGGCTTCCAGTCTAACCGGATGCAGCTGAATACCAGTATTTTACATGGAGCGACTGCCTATCTGACCTCCACAACCCAGTTACTGGGTAATACGATACCCCTTGGTAAGACTGGTTGTTAGACTTTCGGGCTTCTGACTATCTATGCTTGTTGCGCGGTAAACTCTGCTTGCGAGATGCAGGTTTTTGCGTGACGTCAGTATGACGCGTTGGTCACATGTGGCGTTGTAAATACCGCTACAATCTCTTCATCGTCGTCAATCTATATCAGTTCACTGCTAGACACAGGCCTCACGAATCGCACACAGTTTAACTTTCTCGGCTTCTCTCATCCAGCTGCTACTAGCCACCCTGCGAAGATCTTCGCTCCACCTAGCCTGAAAGCGTCCTACCCTATTCGCGATCTCCACTCAAGAACATGTCTACCCCAACGGCCATTGGGTATACAGGCTTAGTCATGGTGGAAAATATATTAAAAAGAAAACGTGGTTCCAGAGGTCTCATGAAACAAATGAATACGCAATTTTTTAAGCAAGTTAGTTCTACTTATCCACCAACCCGCACTGGGCCCGCATTGTAGATTACGGCCCACTCCCTCTTCCAGAAAGGAAGCCTGTACCCCAGCAGTGGGAATATTATGAGCTGATCATGTTTTCCAACTTTTATACCTAGTCAAATTCAGGTTGAATCAAAACTTATTTTGACGGTTGTATGTAGATTGTGTATCATTACTTACTGTTTTAACATAATACGTCATATGAATTTATAATTGAGAGTTATTTTTACATCACCGGGAAATTCCGACGCGAGCAGCAAGTGTTACACGAAATTTAGGCAAGATTTTCTTGAAGGTGAACCAACTTTACTATATTCTTATCCTCGTTTCTTCTGTGAGTGAGAAGAGGATTTTTCCCGGCTGTGTGACGATTACAGACAGTTTTTTTAATTTTAAATTTTGTCATTGCTAATTCTAATTGTGCTTATCTGAATCTTCTAAATTGTTTGCGCCAATTATCTTCCTCCTCTTATTTTTTTGACCTGATATTAAGTTTTGGTTGCCTTGTTAGGCACCGTAAACATACTATCTAAATAACTTCTAGACTTGAAGACCTGGACATGAGTTAACTTGGGTAACCTGGAAGTGTTTAAACACTCCGGACCCAGTTTGGCCGAAGCAAGAAAAACCTGTTTAGGTGGAGATCCATAGACGACTGCGCTTTGGAGTGAAAATTTGGTGCTGTTTCACAAACGGTGGAACACTTAATATCGTGTCCTGACAGCTGCACGTTACAGGAACTGGTGGACGCTGTTGATGGCACCCCAAACAAGTAGCCGAATTCTGGGGCAAGTCCATTTAGATTGCTATAGACACGCTAAGATCGTGGCTAAAATTTTAAAATATTTAAATTCAAATATTAACGATAAAAGTTGCATCTATAGCAAGTCGCACTACACCAATGACTCTTACACATTAGCAAATAGCGCTCGCGTTCATCTCACATAGACCGGTCCGTTACTACTGTGTCGCGGTAACAGCACATACTCACTAAGTAAGTACTAACTTTTTTATTTTATGTTTTTTTTTGTCTATATAAAGAAAAGAGGGCAGTAACACTTGCCTCTTAGGTTGTCAAGGCTGTTTGAGAAAAATGTGTATCAGCGGGTTACTTGCGGAATCTGTGGTGGGCCATATTTGATGTTGGGATTGAGTGTTGCGTGTCCATGGGGTTTCTTGCCCGTTCTTCTCTAAAGGTACCTACCACGCTTTGGATTGGGCAACTAGCTTCATATTTTCTGATAGACCGACTTCTTGGCAATTCAGAAGTGCCTGGTTTAATTGAAATAAATGCTTTGAGTTTGATTTTTTTTTATAGCTAAATGGCATTGCATTTGACCTTGATTTATTAAAAACCGACTTTATAATTAACTGAAAGTATTTTAAATTGTATTTTCTATGTTAAATTCTTACTATAAACGTTTTTCCGTAGTTATATCGTTCTTTCTTTCAGATATCACTAAATAAACCAATCGCATCGGCGTCGGTGCGATGGTGCCCTAAAAACTTATTTAAGTAATTAGTCAGTCATTAAGCATAATTGCATAATCACCATAATTAGGACACAAGTCTCCTCTCTTGAAAGGACACTTTCTCTCATAGCATAGTGTGTGTGGATTACGGCCCACTGGCCGTACGTAATCCATCATGCCTGCCCAGTGAGGGTTGGTAGCTGGCATATATTTTCGAACTTTCTAAGAAATTTTCAGGTTTCCTTCAAAGTTTTGAGAGCAGAGGTGATGAAATAATTTATTTAAAGTAAAGCGCCTATGAGATATTTGGTTATTCTTAGGTAGGTACTCTCTTTGGTAAATAATCAGGTTCCTTTTTTGGACTTGTTATTTCTATATCATACCTCGTATCTGCTTGCCAG
Source organism: Mesoligia furuncula (assembly GCA_916614155.1). Classification (NCBI taxonomy): domain Eukaryota; kingdom Metazoa; phylum Arthropoda; class Insecta; order Lepidoptera; family Noctuidae; genus Mesoligia; species Mesoligia furuncula. The sequence goes on from OU744808.1 coordinate 24,384,316, forward strand.
GAGTGGCACGTCAGGTCAGTCCATGTGGTAGAAGGTATTATCCTTTTGTTGCATGTATCTTTTTTTTTGGGTTCCGTACCCAAAGGGTAAAAACGGGACCCTATTATTAAGACTCCACTGTCCGTCTGTCACCAGGCTGTATCTCATGAGCGCTGATAGCTAGACAGTTGAAATTTTCACAGATGATGTATTTCTGTTGCCGCTATAACAATAAATACTAAAAACAGTATAAAATAAATATTTAAGGGGGGCTCCCATACAATAAACGTGTTTTTTTCGGCGTTTTTGCCTTGTGGTACGGAACCCTTCGTATGCGAGTCCGACTCGCACTTGGCCAGTTTTTTTGTAAACAAGAGTTAAGGGTTTAAGCTAAAAACCAGCGCTTAGCAACCCTCTAGGACATAAGAATTCTGATGCTTAAATCTTTTGCCTGCGGTATTATAGTTTTGTGTATGTACAGATGCCAGTCTGTGTGGTGCCGGACTTAAAGAATACCACCACCCCTTACTTCCCGTGGGTGTCGTAAAAGGCGACTAAGGATCGTACCGGAGAATGGGCAGCAGCGTTCTCTATGTATTCCACCATCATACCATACTGCGATCGCCAACCCGCCTGGCAAGCGTGGCGATTATGGCAAACCCTCCCAAAATTGGGGGAGGCCTATGTCCAGCAGTGGACGTCTATCGGCTGAAACGACAGATGTCAGCACATCAAGCCACCCGAAACTTTCAAATTTTCCCAATCAATTTTGAACCTTATGCTTTAGCGATAAAGTTGAAAATCTATTAAAGAAATTTGACAGATTGTAATAGCTCGATACTAGCTACTAGCGAACTAGATACTAGCTGTAATATCATCATCTGTCTAGCCTTTTCCCAACTATGTTGGGGCCGGCTTCCAGTCTAACCGGATGCAGCTGAATACCAGTATTTTACTACTAGCTGTAATACTAAAGACGATAATCATTTATAATATTCTATTGGTTTTATTTTATATAAATGATACATGATTTTATTTTTGTAAGTAGGTTTGTACAAAACACTTTTACACGTCAATCATATTTAAAAAACTAGATGAGGTGGGTGTTTCCTATCTGACTACTCTGAGCAGAAAGGCCGAAATAAACTCAGAGGTCACAGTCTCTTTTAAAGTCTAGACTTAATCTTGGTCAGATCGTGTGAAGACCATGTAGACCATGTCTGAGATGGTCTTTTGAGGAAAGCACCACACAGATTGTGTGGACCAGTCCAGTCGGTGCACGCATTTGGCAGTAATCATGCAGCTCAACTCAGAACTTAAGGAGCTCAATGATTCGACGAACAAACGACTCCTATGGAGTTAATAGAGCTGCGATTAGGCTCAAATTGTAGGTATTTTAATACAATTTATAAGTATAGAAAACAACGTTCGCAAAAAATGTATAGTTTTGGCCCTGGAGAGTAAATAGTCAAAAAAGTCCCACAATTCCGAAGTTTTTCTCGATTTTCTGTTTCCACAGTTTTTTGAAGTTGCAAATTTGTATTCACACTACCCTAAGAGAGCCATACAATATACCAAAAATGCAGAACTACATCACGCTTTGCGAATCTGATGTCTTTATCCGACGGCCTAGCAGCTCAACTCAGAACTTAAGGAGCTCAATGATTCGACGAACAATACCAAAGAAAGGACATTTGGGTTTGCTTATTCTATGTGCACAGCCAAACTCACTACCCCTTCGCCGGCCAGTCCACGCCTTAACCATTTCGCTATCACATCTTTCCACAACCGATTATTTCATCCAAATTCAAATCTAAATAAATCAACAACAATAAGATTTATGTTGTGTAAATATTTTGCGTTGGGGTCTGTTGTCTGTCGGCCGGCGGAAGAGTCGTTGGCACTGCGCCCCCACGGCGTGCCAAGAGAGCCCCATGCCATGGCGCGGAGATTTATGCTGATTTCTTCAATAACCCCCATCCGGTTCGCTGAAACTTTTTATTCTTTAGCGTGGTGAGGATGGAATCTTTTAAACATACACATGTGGAGGTTAAGTATAGCTAGTTTAAGCCATCAAAAACATAACTTGTAAAAAAAGCCAAGTCTCGCAACTCAGTTCTTCTACCGTAAAAAGTTGTGAAATCCATGTATTGCCAAGTCGGTTAATTTATTCAGTCCATACTTAAGGGGCTTTCTGTCTTAAGTTATTACGTAATTAGCTAACTTACAACATCTTATAGTGACCATATCAATATTAAAAACTTTTATGTTTTAAATAAATAGATTGACTTGGCAATCGCACTAAACAATCTAATTAAATACATTTAAAAATAAATTAAATTTTAAATATACCGTGTTTATACAAGGCCTGCTTGGTTACTGAAAATTCTGGCTTCTAGTTTTATCCACAACGAAATTATAGGGAGTCGAAAATGGCCTGAACTTCTATGAGAAAAGGATATATGGTACGGCCGTGCCGCTTTTTGCTCGACTTGACGGGGGCACTACCGTGCCCCCAGAATATTTGTTAAGAAAATTGATACCCTACGTTAATTTGACGCGTTATATACCTACTTTTCATACAACTGTCAAAGAATGATAGTTGTGATTTAGGTGGACAACTTTAGTTTGTTGACAATTTTCCCTGGCTTTTATATTCAGGGTCATAAGTAGATATAACAACACCCCTCTTTTCCCTGAAGCGGTCGATGTATGTTTAAGTTCTTTGTCAGGACCGTGTCTATTGCCATTAGTTTTTATTATTACGCCTTTATTTCTGATACTAATCATGATTTAGGCTTTACTGCCGCACTCACAGACGTCACTTAAAATTAATTTATCATTTTATCTTTGATTAGCCACCATATCTTGGCTCAAATGTCAACAAGACTGACTGTTATATTTTCGACTGACAGCATTCTAGTTTATACTTGTCAATTAAAATTAATTATTTATTAATGTTAAGTAACGACTCTGAGTTCCGGGAAAGTAAAGATCTGTAAAGATAGAGAGTTGTTAGCGATTTCACCCGCGTAAGTTTCGATCCCGTGGGAATTTCGGGATAAAAAGTATCCTATGTGTTAATCCTGGAAATGTTCTATCTATGTGCCAATTTTCATCCAAATCTGTTCAACGGTTTACGCGTGATTGAGTAACAAACATCCAAACATCTTCACAAACTTTCACATTTATAATACGAGTATTAGTAGGAAAATAAACAATTTACAAAGTAGTTTGTACATTTTTCTTTTAGAATATTATACTAGAAATCGGATTTCCCAGTTCCCGCTGTTTCCATTTTGTCATGTACCTTTTTTTTTTGTTCTCGGCGGGAACCTTCAAAAGGTGCCTGGTCTTTGGGAATAAAACCAGGGAGTGTGGGAATTTTACCTCACTAAAACCGCCCCGGTGGTCACCATCTGCACTGTGGAAGGGGTACCGTTACCTCTCAAAGGACCAAACCGGAGCCCTCTCTGTGCAACGCCTGTTAGGGCACATATCTGGGGAGACTGTAAAGGGGTCTCCCCAAAACCTAACTGTGCAAGTGTGCAAGGCAGCACATGGCGACCCCTATTCCCGCCTGCCTTAGATGATGCAGGCCATGCGGTGTGTTAGCCGCCGAGAGCCTTCGCTTTTTTCTTGATCATTTCCTTTTTTTGTATCTCCAACTTTCTTTATGTCATCAGACCATTCAAGGTTCTAAGCCGGTTAGACTTCTGCATCCAGTCTATGTCGACCAACGCATATAAGAGAAGGTTTATGTCTAGCAGTGGACTGCGATAGGTTGAATTGATTGCTATCTATAGACTTTTTATAGAGCGAAGAACACTGGGGCTCAATGTGATTACTTACAAGATGATTGCAATTATTTTCACTTTCAAACTTCAAAACAGATTCCATCAGCATCTCGCCATCATTGAGGCCTCAATATGATAAGCAATATTACGGACTTTTTGCACTATTTTCGTTAAATTGCATCTGAAAGCTTTTACTTGTAAAAAAGCATTATACTTAGAAAGAAAGAAAGAAAGAAAATACGTTTATTTTTATTTTTTAGAACACAGTAAACAATCTCCAAAGCATAGAAAAAAATAACCAAAACATTTCTCTTTTTTTTTAACAAATTGACTTCCGATCCTCGATTTGCGAACATGGAAACTACCTGTCCATCTCTTGAAGATTTTCTTGATTGACCGCAGCTACTACAACCGATTATACACCTACTGTCTCTTTGAAGAAAGTCCAAAATTATTCACTCTTTTCCTTACAAGCTACTCCGTCGTAAGTGCAGAAAGAGGAAAAAGTCAAATAGAATTTTATTTCCTAGTTCCTAAAGTTGTTTTTGCCATGTCTGTAGATATTATCTTGGGATGTTTTTGATAAGTTTTTTAAGGAGAATGCTTCCGTTAATAGAATTTTAATGAAGTAATGTCAGTGGCGGAGGTTGTGCATGTCATGCCCATCTCCTTACGTGCTCTGACGCATGGCCACTGGCCAGTCGGTACCGACAGCAAATAAACTGGAGCAAACTTCTTGGTATTATTTTATGTTTTTGTGGCAAATAAAAGTTAACATACTTAAGTAAGTGACTTCTGAAGGTTAAAAGTAAATAATCAAGAAGGAAAACAAAACTGCCAACATAATTTGACAGCGTTAATTTTCTGTTAAGTACCTACCTAGTAAGTCAATGAATATTATAAAGTTTTCTTTATTCAGCGTCCAAAATGGACCATGAACCCTTCACATCAATCTGCCTTGTCTTTTCCCAACTAAGTTGGGGTTGGCTTCTAGTCTCACTAGATGCAGCTGAATACCCGACATTTACATGACAGAGTAAAAATCAAACGTTAAAAAATTCTCAATTTTTTTTTCATTTCAAGTTGGCACTTTCATCTCGAATCTGCTAACCGTACTTGAATGTGAGCGGGGCATCTAAATTTGCCGAATCTATTCCATCAAAGTGGAGATAATAATTACAGAGGAACAGTTATAGATCGAGATACGAGGAAGCCTCGATAATAATAAACCAATCCCCGAAAGCAAATGGCTTTAACAGCTTTATAACTAGCTAGTGCCTGGTTTTGCTTGCATGATGAAGGGAAGTGTCATGTGAAAGTCATCATTGATCAGTAGCGAAAAAGGGATGATGCTATCCATCCTGAATAGCTTCATCTTTCTCTCGCTCTGTTGGCAACAAACTTGGCTTTCCAATAGGGCCATAGGTGTAGCGCTCTTACACTGAAAAGTAAATAGTTAAAAATGAAAAAACATTGATCCTGCTTCAAACAGTTCCATATGAGCTTAACGTTCAAAACAGTATTTTTTACTGATCCGAAAGCAGTTAAAGTTTGAGGCAAAATAATACCGTCATGACAGTAAACTTTAACGTTTTAAGTAAGTAGCTAAAAGGTCACAAAATTAACTGTTTTATTCAATTGGTGATATCGTTCAAACCATTGAAATTTACATGAATGGTTTTCCTTTTTTTTGTTGTTTTTTTTCAGTAAATAGTACCTATGTTCAATCATGATGAGGAGATCCGCAGGAGAACCAAGGTACCCGACATAGCCCGAAGAATTGCCAAACTTAAGTGGCAGTGGGCAGGGCACATTGCTCGCAGAACAGATGGCTGATGGGGCCGAAAGGTTCTGGAGTGGCGACCGCGTAAAAGGCGACTAAGGGGCGTACCGGAGAATAGGCAGCAGCGTTCTCTATGCATTCCACCACCATACCATACTGCGATCGCCAACCCGCCTGCCAAGCGTTGCGATTATGGCAAACCCCCCCCCCCCTTTTTGGCGGAGGCCTGTGTCCAGCAGTGGATGTCTTTCGGCTGAAATGATGATGATGATGATGAATGGAGAGGGCTATGCTTGGAGTTTCCCAGCGTGATCGAATCAGGAATAAGGAGATCTGCAGGAGAACCAAGGTAACCGACAAAGCCCGAAGAACTGCCAAACTTAAGTGGCAGTGGGCAGGGCACATTGCTCGCAGATCAGATGGCTGACGGGGCCGAGAGGTTCTGGAGTGGCGACCGCGTACCGGAGGACGTAGTTTTGGAAGGCCTCCCACAAGGTGGTTCGACGACCTTGTGAGGGCCGCAGGAACCCGTTGAATGCGAGAAGCACAGAACCGGTCGAAGTAGAGGTGCTTGGGGGAGGCCTATGTATAGCAGTGGACGTCATTCGGCTGAAAAGATGATGATGATGATGATGTTCAATCATTAAAAGTTACTGTTTTGTCTTTTACTGTTTTACAAATATTTCTTCTTCCTGTTTAAAGTCAGTAAGTCTTAATGAAATCGCTTTAATGTGGTGTAGTAAGATTTTTTTTTCAGTTTATCGGCATTAACATGATCATTGGCAACCTTGTTCAGCCCACTGCTGACTATAGGCATCCTCCATTTTGTGCCATGCTTCTCTGGTCAGTGCGAGTCTTATCTTCCAGCGCTCCTACGCTACCAGCGATTAACAGGTCGTCATCATGGTCATCACTATGTTAATATTGAGTTCATTGACCCTGATGTCACAGAATCCTGCATCGCGCAAGCAATGTTTAATGCTACCTATTCTTTCTTTACATTCGAAGAATATTACAAGTTCCTTTTCACTGGATATTTATTTCATTCGCGACCATTATAGCAATAACTGTATTAGTAACCAAAATTTTTTACAGTTTTTAACCGACTTCAGCAAAAAGAGGTTCTTTAATCGACCAGTATGTATGTACGTATGTATGTTTGTATGTCCGCGATTTTCTCAAAAACTAATGAACCAATTTTGATAATTCTTTCATTAATGTGATCTACATACTTTCAGGAAAGTTTTAGTACGTAATACATTAGATTAATATTCTCAAAGTTATATGCATAAATGTACTGCATCTTCGGCATTTCAATGCGAATTTTAATGATTCTTCTAGTCGGGTTCTTCAGTTCTTCAATGCACTAATTTGAATCGAATTTGTGCGAGGTAGGTAAGTACAACTAAAAAAAAAAACTTTTTTACAAAAAAAAAAAAAAAAACAACCAACTTAAAAAAAAATACTACAAAGTGATAAATAACTTTAATTTCCGAAGTCGGTGTCAAAAATCGAAAATGCGGAACTAACGACACCGACTTCCGAAATTAAAGTTAGGTATTTATTGCTTTGTAGTGTTTTTTTTGAAGTCGTTTATTTTTTTGTAAAAAAGTTTTTCTTAAAACATTCATCACATCACTCATTCTTTTCATACATAAAATGCTTATGGTTGTACTCCTACGAATAGAATTACCGTCAACGTTACCTGAAAGCCAATTCTCGTAGTTTAAATAGTTTAGAATTTAGTCGCAGTCTCATCTCGGCGACAAACAAATGTCAAAAACTTGTCAAAAATGTAGGGAAATTAGAGATAGGTATATTGACAGACTGAGACTGAGATCAGACTGTGAACGTTCTTAAAATTACGAGAATTGGCCCTCAGATATAAAGCTATTCTTGGTCTCTTTTCTTGTTTATGAGTTTGTGTGTGTGTGTGTTTATATGTTTGTTACTTCTTCACGCTCAAACGGCTGGACCAATTTTGATAAAATTTTGTATGGAGGTAGCTGACACCCTGGATTAACATATAGGCTAGGCTTTTTATCCCGATATTCCCACGGGATCGACATTTACGCGGGTGAAACCGCGAGGTGCACCTAGCAATGACAAACCACGGTTATTTGTATGGCTGTTAATGTTCTACAAAATATTTATGTAGGTAGGTAATGTAGTAGAGAGTAAACAGCACTTTGATAAAAGTGACCCAAATTAAGTGCAACAGCCACACACATTCTTTGTGGTCTACCACAGCTTTCTAACAGTCGGGATTTCGATGTATCGCAAATTGCTGTTGAGGTTCTAATACAAATTCGTGTTTTAATGTAAGTATCTGGTTCATGTGGTGGTCAGAGGCAATAGTCTGGGGTTTGTCTATGCTCTGGTCTACTGTCATTTACTTAGGAGGAATGCGCTAGGTAGCTGCAAAATAAAAATTTACTTAAGTTTTTTGCAATTTGCAGGTCAGTGTTAAGTTTTATGTTGAACAAAATATGATTCTTTCACTGACAGACAACGCACAGCCTAAACCGCTAGGTCTAGGAGCATGAAATTTTGCACAAGAGTTCCTTTTATAACAAAGGTGAGCATTGAGGAAGGATTTTTGAAAATTCATCCCCTAAAGAGGTTAAATAGGGATTGAAAGTTTGTAGTTCGTCATTTTTTAGGTACCTAAGGGAAACCCATCAGGCACATGGCTTCACCATCATCATCATTTCAGCCGAAATACGTCCACTGCTGAGCATAATCCTCCCCAAAGCACCGCCACTTCGATCAGTTCTAGGCTTCCCACATCCAGCAGATTCCTGCGGCCTTCACAAGCTTATTACCTATACCTACCTAATAATATTGTAGAGCTCCTTGTGAACTAACTAACTTTCATCCTGGAAAGAACCACCAAGATCACAAGACTCAAAAATAAATCAGCTAACCTAAAAGTTATTAACACTCTCTATGTTAATTAGCCACACAGATTAAAGACCTCATGATTTCTAGAGAGCTTTAAAAAAAGAACGCATCAGCATACTCGTCTGTCAGCGCTTACAAAAGTAGCACCAATAATAACGTATTCAGCGTAATCTGTCAGTTTGACAGACAATTAGATGTCTGAGCCTGGGGTCCTGAACAGGTGAGCTCTTGGCCTTAATTACCTTTGCATTTTGTATCTGTGGCAATTCGTGGAGTGTGACGATAAGAATGGTTGCAGAGAATCTAGTGGCAACAGACACAAGCAAAAAAAGAAAGAAACTGTGTTATGTTTTACAGCTTTGTCTCTGGTTTATGATGGATACCCGAGACCCACAAGATATTTTCTGGTGTAATACACTCTGCACTAAGTAGGTTAGACTATAACTATAAACAGCACTTAGTTCAGGAAAAATTACTAACTTTTAGAGAAATCCGCGATATTTCCGTCATTGTTCATCAGATTAATGTGAAATTATGTCTTCATTTAATTTTACAATTGTTTCAAGTCTTCTTCTGTACTTATTCCTATTCCTTGCGATCGCTCATCGCGTGTGCGAAACGTTACCAAGAATTCCATAATCAAAGCTTCTGAATTTTTTTCCCTATGGTCTAACTGTTCGTTCGTTTTCGCACGCGCGACGATTATTCTACCACAGATTATGACAGACCACGCGTGGATTTGCCGCGCAAAAAGTATTTGACAGTTCATTTGGCGGGATTTGGATTAGTCTGGCGTTGATTTCGTGATGGCTAGACGAATAGTTTTTGGAAAATTGAATGGGGAGCTTCGTAGCCCTTGTTTTGTACCTCAATTTTATTGGATTTTGATTGATAAAAAAGGTTGGAATCGCTAACACTGTGTGTGATGTGAGTAAATTGGTGTCAATTAGTCGATAGTTACCTACTTGTAATGTTAGTTTTTGCTACCTACGAAAGATTTTTAGAAAGTTTATAATGAGAAAAGTGGCCATATGAAGACTACCAGCGATGATGTAAGAATGTATGAATAGTTGTCAAACTTAACTTGAATCACAAAAGGGCATCTAATCTTACCTTTGCACCATCTTTTATACTTTTTTTTTTAGCCTTTACTGTCCCACTGCTGGGCAAAGGACTTCCCCAAATCCTTCCAGGGTATCTATTTCCGCGCCACCTCGAACCAGTCCTTGCAGTACGCGTCTTATACAATTAGTACAATTTTATTCTAAACCAAATTTCAAACTACTCTTGAAGGACAGTTTTGGTCAACTGTTAAATAGGTTAAACATATTTACAACCAACATCATTCCGACTCTCTGTCATCTTCAAACGATTGACGGAAAGAGAGCGATGTTTTAAAAAAGTTCGTTTAGCTGTAAACGAATTTAGTGATTTGTGGTGCAAGCATGGGCCTTCATTTTAATCAATTTAGGGAATCTAATTATCTAAATAAATTAGTACTTGATGATTTTCTTAATTTGCTTCATACTTCTTCAGCCCCTATACTCTCCATATACCCAAATTAGACTGGACAGTCTATAGTATTATGCTGCCATTAGTAGGTAGGTACATTATATTTTTTACGTCCGTTCTGATCGTCAGCTATCGAGATGTAGTAGATTAGATGCCGACTGTTAAGCGTGGGTAGGTAGGTAAGTACATAGCGCTGCGGTTATCAAGCGAGTGAAGACATAAAATGCTCTTAGATATGTGCCGGTAGCTTGGTTAGGTTGTGTTGCAGCGCGAGCGCTCGGCAGCTAAGGCGATAATATACTTGTAATCATTACTAGCAGCAAAACTGCAACAGCGGCATTTAAAATATCACATTCAGCCACAGTGTTCACCAACGTTGTTGTGTGAACTGATTACTTAGACAAAGTTAATTTTTGTAAATAATAATTTAAATTACATAATACAATAAAAGACTAGAGCTTAATTTTTAAGCAAATAATTCTCAAGCATTAGTCCGTACTTATACCTTTTTTTTTTTTTTTTTTTGAGGATGGGAAATCATCAAATGACTCCTCCCGCTCTGGGTGGAGCGGAAGGGAGTGTCAGACTCTTACTGACTAAAACCCACCCGTGTTCCTTCCTTAGCCCTTTATGTTCCGGGCCAGCGGTAACCCTTTCGGACAATCCCGCTGACCCGGCAGGCTTCGGCCCTAAGGGGCCCCTCCTCGATGCTGACATCTCTTTGAGGCGCGCGTGGAACACGTACGCGCCGTCCGGCACGGGCCTGGTCCTGATCGGGCGGTGAGCTACCCATTACTCTCCGCCCGCAGGCCCGCGCCTACGGTGGCCGGGAGTCGTCACGCGGCTCCCGACGCCCGGAGCGTCTCCCGCGGCGGCTGGGACGGGAGGCTCTCTCCCTGAGCCGTTCCGCCACCTCCTTCGCTAGCATGACTGCTTCGCAGAAGGAGGTGACTGCCTCCCACTCCCTCTCGCCCCGGACCATGGCTTGCACCAGGGCCGGACGCGAGAGGTCGCCGTCGCTGCCAATCGCCTCTACGAGGACACGGCGGTGCTCCGCCCAAGCGGGGCAGACCTCCACCGTGATGCAGCTGAATACCTGACATTTACATGACAGAGTAAAAAACAAACGATAAAAATTCTCAATTTTTCATTTCAAATTGGCACTTTCATCTCGAATCTGCTAACCGTACTTGAATGTGAGCGGGGCATCAAAATTTGCCGAATCTATTCCATCAAAGTGGAGATAATAATTACAGAGGAACAGTTATAGATCGAGATACGAGGAAGCCTCGATAATAATAAACCAATCCCCGAAAGCAAATGGCTTTAACAGCTTTATAACTAGCTAGTGCCTTGTTTTGCTTGCATGATGATAACCAAGCCATATCAGGAAGTGTCATTTTTTATCAGTAGCGAAAAAGGGATGACGCTATCCATCCTGAATAGCTTCATCTTTCTCTCGCTCTTTTGGCGACAAAGTTGGCTTCCAAACAAAACAAACAAACAAAGACAAACAAGACAAAGTCCGTACTTATACCTGGAGGCCTAAAAATTGCACTTTGGCAGAATCATAAAAGGTTAACATTATGAATTATAATATGGCGAAGACAGTCCGTGTTTTTCTTTTTTCGCTGCACTATGTAGGTATAATCAAAGAGATTGGGATTGGATTGGATTGTTTGGTATTTTAGGACAGAAAAAAAGTAAGTAAAAGTAACTGAATAATTCTTCACCACTGGGATTTGATACGATTAACTTAACAGTACCATACTTCCCGTGGGTGTCGTAAAAGGCGACTAAGGGGCGTACCGGAGAATGGGCAGCAGCGTTCTCTATGCATTCCACCACCATACCTTACTGCGATCGCCAACCCGCCTGCCAAGCGTGGCGATTATGGCAAACCCCCCCCAAAATTGGGGGAGGCCTATGTCCAGCAGTGGACGTCTATCGGCTGAAACGACGACGACGAACTTAACAGTTAACTGTCTATTATGATTCATAATGGCGCCGATTCTGTTTTTTCACAAACTAAACTAAATTTAAGTTCAGGCATCGTTTTCTTTCTATTTCACTATGAAAAGGACAGAAGATAAATATTAGTTTAGTCCTGTCAAATTAGTCAGCGCCTGACGTAAATTGATGTAGTTTTAATAGCCAATTTTTTAATCTCGTCTAAGTTGTCTATGGAGTATCTTAATTTGACAGGACTAAACTAATATTTATCACCTGTCCTTTTCTTAATGAAATAGAAAGAAAAAGATGCATGAACTTAAATTTAGTTTAGTTTGTGCACAACAGAATCAGCGCCAATGTTATTCTTTTTATGATACTGCCAAAGTGGCCTTTTCAGGCCCCCTGAACTCCACCCACACAGGTTCAATCCACACAGCATTTTAAAGCATCGCATCGTCTCGCTTTCTCTACCGCACCTCCCCACCGTCAGTCACGCTCCGTCAGACGGAAGCCCATACCAAAACGTCTGCAGATCACGAATGTTAAGTGCCTTCAATCATTAGCTGATGCTGAGCCGATCGCTTGCTTGTTGTTTACCATAGGCCAAGCTCGATGTAATATAGAAGGTGAAAGAACGAGGAGCGACTTATTAAGTTGATCTGTTTGTAATTATTAGATTGTAATATTCCCAGCGTAAGAAAGTTGATCACGTCACTCGGTTCGTAAACGCTTTGGACATACAACGTTATTTTTAGTACATTCGAAACCTGAATATAGTTAACGTAACTGAATCGATTCCAATCATTTTTACCCCGTGTTATATTTTGTCCCAAAAATATTTGAAAAAGGTTAAAAGTTGGACACCGAGCGACACTAAGTAGGTTATCCAATCTCAATTCAATTCAATTCAATTCATCTTTATTGTGGATCATAGGAAAGTGTACATAATACAGCTGGTTTTAATTTTGTGTTTTGTGAACAGCTATGTCCTGCCCTTAGGGCGTACAATAAAATGTAGGTACATAAAGTGAGTTTAGATGCATGTCGACAATAAAACAAATTTCAAAGTACATTACAAATTTTAAATCATTAAATATTTGTTGGAATAATAAATTTCAATAAATAAAACAGTTCGTAAATGAAACGACTCTCTTCTTCGTCATCTCCGCGCCGAACGGTTAGGTACCTAGGTACTATTATCAATCAGCGCAAGACGGCACGGCGCGAGCGGCGCGGGTTAGCATGTTTTTGTACGGACAAATAGGTAACCTAACAAGCTTATAACTTTGTGATTTTTCATGATAAAGTTTTGAAATTTTGTACTTACATAGATTCTTTAGGTAACATAAAAATACTAGACACGTGTTTCGGGTTTCGCATATACTAAAACTAATGTTGTACACATAAACTCACGCGTTCTTCCGATGCGGGTAGGCAGAAACTATAGAACGCCACCTGCTTCGATCCTTACATATCGTTCATACATCTGAAGACCAATTCTCATAATTCAAAACGTTCAAAACCTAAAGTTCATTTCAAATAAACTTGCGATAAAGTTTGTTCACCTCCTTCTACTAATGTATCCCAATATTTCCAAACCATACGAAAAAATGTATGGGCAGTGTCGGTAACACGATCAAAACATTGACTTACTCCGTGTTTGGTATTATGAAACTCAACCGATGCAATGTTAGCGACAGTTTTGTATGACGAACGATATCTATCGTAAGTTATTTGGACTTTTTGGTACAGGGTGGTTGAATGACATTTATCGCAAGTTTATTTGAAAAACACTTTAGTCGCAATCTCATCCCAGCGACAATCAATGTCAAAAACTTGTTAAAGAATTAGGGAAATAAGAGGTATTTTTACCCGACTGCGTCAGAAGGAGGGTTGTTTTTTACCCAACTGCGTCAGAAGGAGGGTTATGTTTTTCGAGTGTATGTATGTATATTTCTTTGTCACGCTGTGTAGCCTAAACGGCTTGATCGATTGGGTATCAAAATAAAGGGTTTTAAAAGGTGATTACAAAAATATATACAACTTAAACGTAATTCGAAGTGAAAAATCGTAAAAAACACGTACCAAGAACTAAGTCGTCTGCGAAATCTTTCTAATTTATTTTATAAACTAAAAAGCTGGAAATAAAAAAAAGTTATTTAAAAAAATAAAAAACCCGACTGCGGTAAAAAACTGAAAAGCTAAAAACAAGCCCGTTTTAATATATTTTTATTATATTTTCAAATTCAAATGGGTCCCGCCTGCTTCCAACTTTTATTTAATTTAAAATGGGCTTGTTTTTAGCTTTTCAGTTTTTTACCGCAGTCGGGTTTTTTATTTTTTTAAATAACTTTTTTTCACAGATTGAGACTGACACTGTGAACGTTCTTTATATTACGAGAATTGCCTTTCTTGCGTCAAAATCTCAGTAGTACTGACTACTGAGAAAAAGAAGGCTGAAAATGTGCCCGTTGATAGCAATAGGCTCGCCCCCTATTACAAGGGTCTTAAACATAACTGGTGAAATGTGGATGTACCTATTAACACTTAGTCTGCCGGAACGTAGATCTACGCGAGACACAATGGCTTTTTAACTGTGTCTGTAATTACGGCACACAAGCGGTTAAAGGTAAGTAGGTACACCTCTTTGGGGAATACAGGCGTGAAGTTATTTTGAGTTATGTTTGTAATGTTAGAATGCAGTGTATGCCTCGGCTTTTTTTCATCGAGGAGGGGCCCCTTAGGGCCGAAGCCTGCCGGGTCAGCGGGATTGTCCGAAAGGGTTACCGCTGGCCCGGAACATAAAAGGCTAAGGAAGGAACTCGGGTGGGTTTTAGTCAGTAAGAGTCTGACACTCCCTTCAGCTCCACCCAGAGCGGGAGGAGTCATTTGATGATTCCCCATACACAAAAAAAAAAAATCGCTACACGACGCTCTGGTTGTAACGACAATCGGTTTTTATGTAAAAAAACAAAATAATCTATCACATCATTTGCGTAGCTGGGCACCGCTTATTAAATAGTTAACTTCGTTAATCGCTAATCCGTTGCTAAAAGAGTTAACTTCGTTAAACGTTATAAGCGTTTCGGACGATTTAACGGAAATCGCATTTTATACGTCGTTGCGTTAGTGATTTACTTATCAGAAAATTGTTGTATGGGCTATGGTAGTTTAGGCAAATAGTAGATATTTGCAGTCTTGTAAGATGCAAGGGAGCAGTGGTGACCCGATGGTAACGGCCGCGACTTACGAGTAATAGGTCTTAGCTTCGATCCCAGACAGGCGCATATATATTTTGTGTACCTAAATTATTTCATCTCTGCTCTCATAACGGTGAGGTGAGGAAAATGGCATGTCCTTAAACAAAAAATCCGAAGACATGTGACATCTACCAACCTGCACTGGGCCCTCGTGGTGGATTACAGCCCGCTCCCTCATAATGAGAGGAGGCCTGGGTCCCAGCAGTGGGAACATTATAATTATACTGATTATGCAGTCCTGTGCTCACCTTTGTTCATTTGTTCAAAATCTTCATCTGCTCAATCAGCGCAAAGATTTGCTTGTTGATGTTAAATTGTCAAAATGTAAACGATTGCGGTTACAAGTGTGTTCGCAATTATGACTTAAGGTGAATGGATAGTTGTGACCGCGAAATTCAAATTTTCTCACGTTTTTTGCAATTTGCAGGTACATATTTAGAGAATTATAATCATTAATACATCTTTCTGAGTTAGATTTCTACCATTAACACTTTTCCATAAGAGATTGGTGGTTGGGGGTAGAAATCTAACTTAGAAAGATGTATTAATGATTCTAATGATTATAATTCTCTAAATATGTACCTGTTATTGTCGCGAATCATATTTTGATCAAGATGCAACCTGACACTGACCTGCAAATTGCAAAAAACGTAAGAAAATTTGAATTTCGCGGTCTACCACTATCTATTCATCTTAAGTTCAGGTTCCATCAAGAAGGTTCGTTTTCTTTACTAATATAATTTAAGGCTGCGCATCTTATTAACTTCAGGGACTGCTGCATATTCTATATATTTCCGCTACTTACGACCAACGTAACTGACCAGAACTTCAACGTAATTTGACCAGTAAGTAAAAGTAAGTTTAATATTTTTATATTAAACCTTCATCACCTTCACTTGAGGTACATTTGGTAATGAAAACTTAAGACATTTAGTTTTGTTCGCATTAAGTAAAAGGTCGGTTTCCAGTCTAACCGGATGCAGCTGAATACCAGTATTTTACATGGAGCGACTGCCTTTCTGTACTCCACAACCCAGTTACTGGGTAATACGATATCCCTTGGAAAGATTGGTTGTCAGACTTTCGGGCTACTGACTACCCGTAACGACTGTCAAAGATCCACGAATGACAGCCGGGACCAACGGATTAACGTGTTTTCCGAGGCACGGAGGGCTCACGGTATGTAAAGATGGTCACCCATCCACAGACCGATCTGATCCAACTGATCGATCGACCTGTGCGGCTGTTATTATTTAGCCACGGGCCCCTCTATATTAAACCTTTAAAATAAACCTTCCCCATCATTCAATCGACCCATGACCGATGGAGCAGACGAGTCTTGTGGGGTAATTGCGTAACACAGTATCAGTGTAGCACTGTCTTTAATTTTGGCAGTTCAACAACATTCATTGTGTTATTTATTACGTAGTTGAGCAAATTTTTCGAATATAATTTATGAAGGGCAATGGAGAGGGCTATGTTTGGAGTTTCCCAGCGTGATCCAATCAGGAATGAGGAGATCCGCGGGAGAACCAAGGTAACCGACATAGCCCAAAGAGTTGCCAAAGTGGCAGTGGGCAGGGCACATTGCTCGCAGAACAGATGGCCGATGAGGCCGAAAGGTTCTAGAGTGGCGACCGCGTACCGGAAGACGTAGCGTTGGAAGGCCTCCCACAAGGTGGTCCGACGACCTTGTGAAGGCCGCAGGAACCCGTTGGACGCGAGAAGCACACAACCGGTCGAAGTGGAGGCCTATGTCCAGCAGTGGACGTCTTTCGGCTGAAATGATGATGATGAATTTCTGATTAATAGTGTGTTCCGCAATTAGGGTGCTGGAGTCATGGAGACCGCGTATCGGCAAGCGTAGCGTGGGACGCCCCCCAGCTAGATGGACCGACGACTTGTAGAAAGTGGGACAGACTGGACGCGGAAGGCGGAGGACAGGGTGTTGAGGCATAGCCTGGGAGAGGCCTATGTCCAGCAGTGGACTGCGATAGACTGAGTTGACGATGAATACCTTAACCCTTTTGGTATTTGTTAATGTTTGCTGCCAGATCACCAAAGCAGTCACCGTGCCATTATCAACCTTGCTGTAACTAAAAGCAACCCAATCTATCTGAGATAATGAATTAATGGTAGCCTTTCTAACGACTTGCCGCAATTTGTTCATATGTGTAAGTACTAGAACACTTATTCTGTTTCGTGTTCTGTTTAGCTTTAAAAAATTTAGGTATACCAAAAAATTTAAAAAGTTATAATTTTGTATTGACAGTTAAGAGGTTAGTCTTTCAGGTATTGAAAATGAAATTGAATTAAAGACAGTAATTCTGCTGTCACGCGTCATAAAGAAAAAGGGCACAACTAACATTTTTTCCAAAATTGAGTTCCATACATATTTGGAATCAGAAAAAAAGGCGCAAATGCCAGTTTTTTTACTCAATTTTGGAGAAATATGTTAGTTGTGCCCTTTGTCTTTATGACGGCAGAATTAAACTGTTGAAGAAAAATCTGTCGAAGTTCTTGCTGTGAGGTAAAAATACACAATTTGATCCGAATGGCTAGAAAATATATACCGGGATAACGACTGATGGATATTATTTATGACAGAAGATATTAGGAAGATGGGGCCAGGAGGATGATTTCCAAAATGATAGTCACCATGAGGTCAATTAGATAGTCGAGCCCATAGATCACTATGTATAGTAAAACTAGCGGCTTGCCCCAGCTTAACACGGTAGCAATTTTATTTTTAGAATTTTCGAATTTTTTTTTCATACAAACCTTATCCTGGCAATACCGAACACAACAAAAAAAGAATTATCCAATTTGGTGCAGGCATTCGGAAGTTATGCACGTACAGACATTTCGGTGACTTTGTTTTATACGATGTATAAGGATAAGGATTATAACAAGTTACTATACCGATCCACCAAGTTAAGTCCAAGTTTAATATTAATGTATTACTTATACTAAATGGTGGTAAAAACTACATCAAGATCCGTTGCATAGTTTGGAAGAACAACGCAGTCACACAGCAGACACGAAGACTGACTTTAATATAAAATATGTATAGATATATAGAAGACTAGCTATGACCCGCGGTTTCACCAGCATAAGTTTCGATCCCGTGGGAATATCGGGATAAAAAATATCCTATGTGTTAATACTGGTTATAAACCATCTAAGTGCCAAATTTCATATAAATCCGTTCAGTAGTTTTAGCGTGAAGAAGTAACAAACACACTCACAAACTTTCACCTTTATAATATCACTAGTTGCGCCCCGCGGTTTCACCCGAGTAAGTTTCGATCCCGTGGGAATATCGGAATAAAAAGTATTCTATGTGTTAATCCAGGGTGTCGGCTGCCTTGGTCCAGCCGTTTGAGCGTGAAGAAGTAACAAACATGTGGTTACTTGGCAGTTGATCAAAATCTCAACCAAGAAATTGTGATCATACGTTAACAAGAACTCAAGTGACCTCCAGAATACGTCTCCCAGATACCATAGACTCGTAGTAACCGCGAGAATCACTCGAAATAAAGACGCAGACGCTTCTCGAAGACATGTGATTACGACGACATTAGCGAAATATTACCGGTACAGTTGTACTTGCGTTCACAAGAGACTTACTAATTGAGTGATTTAGAACAACCTGATTTTCTGTAAAAGGTCATTTCTTTGATGGATCGGATGCTTGAGGTTCTGCTAGTAGATTCTTAAATCGTGATTATCAATCTTACTTCAATTATGGGGTTACTAGCTTCTGCCCGCGTCTTTGTCCTCCCCCCCCTTCGCATCGCATCGCCTACCCACGCTATTAGGTACTTCGTTTACGTTTTGCGTTCTTTCTAACATTTTTTTTTTTCTTCGTAGCGTGATGTTCCTCAAAGATTAGGCGCGCGAAGAGAGTAGCGCGTTCAAACAAACTAAAAAAACAAACAATAGCTCCTCAGCTTCATTATTAGCAAAAAAAAAAACATTCATTCATTCGTTTTTACCCGACTGCGGCGAAGCCCAAAAGGAGGGTTATGTGTTTGACCTGTATGTATGTATGTATGTAATACATACATACATACTATGTATGTCCGTTTCTTTGTTCCCTCGTAACTTCTAAACGAATGAACGGATTTTGATAAATTATACGTCTTTAGATTTGTCTTGGTAGCGCGAGTGTCACTGGGTATATCAAAATTGTTTTTTTTTCTCCCTACCTTTAATCGATCCTCCTATTTAACCTATCAAAATAAAGGGTTTTTAAAGGTGATTACAAAAATATATACAACTTATATGATTAAAAGTAATTCGAAGTGACAAATCGTAAAAAACACGTACCAAGAGCTAAATCGTCTAACTTTGTAAACTAAAAAGCTGGAAATAAAAAACAAGTAATTAAAAAACAAAAAAACCCGACTGCGGTAAAAAAAATTAAGTTAAAAAAACTGAAAAGCTAAAAACAAGGCCATTTTAAATTAAATAAAAGTTGGAAGCAGGCGGGACCCATAGCATTTTTTTAATACATTTTCAAACTCAAATGGGTCCCGCCTGCTTCCAACTTTTATTTAATTTAAAATGGCCTTTGTTTTAGCTTTTCAGTTTTTTTAACTTATTTTTTTTTACCGAAGTCGGGTTTTTTAGTTTTTTTAATTAGGTACTTGTTTTTTATTTTTTATTTTATTATTAATCTCGATTTCGGAAGTGTTCTATGAACAATCGACAAAACTGTCACACAGGAGTGCTGTTGATACCCTAGGTCTAGTGATTCGAGTCAAAAAGGAACCTCTTCATGCCAGAAGCGATACTTTTCAGGCTCAAATCTTTGACTACCAAATCTTTGCTGGGAACCAATACTTACAAGTTACCACACTAATATTATAAAGGCGAAAGTTTGTGAGTGAGTGTGTGTTTGTTACTTCTTCACGCTCAAATGGCTGAAACAAATTTAATTTAAAAAAAATTGTATGGAGGTAGCTGACACCCTGGATTAACATATAGGCTACTTTTTATCCCGATATTCCCACGGGATCGACATTTACACGGGTGAAACCACGGGGTGCAGCTAGTCAACAATAATTATTTCTGTAATTGTCCAACTGCAGGGCAATAACCTCTTCTCAAACAAGAAGCAAGCTTTAACCGCGACGCTTGGTCAATACGCATCACGAATTCCCGATTACTGTCACCTTTTACACGTCTCCCCGCCAACATCCCTCAATTACACCAATAAATAAAGAAACATAAATTCTTACGTAGACATGGCGTCACTCATGAGGATGAGATTCGTCGCCCCGGGCAGTGCACCTGTCCTCCTCGGCAACCAGTCGTTAGCAACACGCACTGGTGGTTATCAGAAGGTGGTTAGTGAAATATTTCACTGGGTAAAAAGACCACACAGCTTCTGTTTTGTTGAATGAATGAAGAGTTGCGGGTGTTGTTAATTTTTGATAATGTCGCAGTTTTCACCGTATCTCGACCCCTCACTGACACCTAAAAAGTCACATATATCCACTTCTTTCTTTTTCTGTTGTATGTCGATAAAAACTATCCTATGTCCTTCCCCGGGATGCAATCTATCTATCTGCCAAATTTTATCGAAATTCGTTTAGTGGTTTAGGCGTGAAAAGGTAACAGACAGACAGAGTTATTTTCGAATTTATAATATTAGTATGGATGTTCCTGAATCTATGATGTTCCCACTGCTGGGACACACAGTAATCCACCACGCGGGCCCAATGCGGATTGGTATATTATTATTATTTGGTTAGACACACTAGCAGCTAATTAGCTATAATTATTGTATATGTCACATAATATATTATGTCTTCGAATTTTCGGACATGGGACATGCCGGCTTCCTCACGATGTTATCCTTAACCGTTTTGAGAGCAGTGGTGATGAAATAATTTACACAAAGTAAGGTGTCTGTCTAGGTTCTAACCTACGACCTACAACTCGTAAGACGCGGTCGTTATACTGGGCCACTACTGCTCTCGTTGTTTAAGACTATTAGAAATGTGTATCGGGAAGCTTTAGAAGTCCATTATACTTACAAACAATCTAAAAGTTGTGAAAAGTGTTACTAATGTTTCTAAGCAATTCGATTTTACGTCGTTTCAGCTGTAAATTATACCGTTCACCTTCGGAAAAAATAAACTTCCAAAACTTATGTATCTTTTGAAAATCTTACAGAAACTGTAAAATAAAATCCAAGAAACCAACTATCAGCAGATTCACCAGATTTTCTCCTAATAATTTGCGTGGCGAAAAGTTTAAAAAAAGTCACCTCACTTTCGTACAAAAAAACGTTCGTAACGGTCACCGCGGACATTTAATTCAACCATTAAGAATCAACGGTCGATATAAACCCAAAAACAAGTTGCATTGGCCCGTTGACAATAGGTAAGGTAAAAAAAAGAAAATTACCAGAGAGATTGGTCCGAGACAAGCGCGACGCGCGCCAAAAAACGGGCGCCTTGTACAAAAGGTCTGAAAAAAAGCCGAAGCCAATGAGAAAAAATGTAACTCGATATCGAATCGAGTGGGCATCAAGATCAGACGAACGTGCGTGACTGTCCACGGCGACCACGCGCGTAGAATCGATCCGAGAGGCGCGTGGCTACCGACTCTATGCAAAAATCGATTTAGAACTCGACCGGTTGGAAAATCTAGATTCATTGCTCATTAGTCGCATTTTTTTTTTTTTCAAATGATACTTGGAAGACTGTTTTGTGGCTGTTCAAAAATATGTACACAGAATAATTCGATATACATTGCGTTGCAGCTACTTGAATACTAATGCAGCAATGGTCATCCAAGTGAGCAATAATTGGATCAATTTCCTGTTAAAAAATACTTACAGATCGGACATGCTGGTTTAGTTGTATGTATGAGTCATTGCAAAATACTAAGAAGCTTTGAAGACATTACAAGCCTACCTTGTGTCACTGGCTCGGGCAGGGCCACAATCAGGGATTTCAATTTTGATAACACAAACATTTGTCGCTAATTAGTCGAAATTTGTCGCCAAATATCAGAATTTGTCGGTAACTGGTTCAAAAGATATAAGGGTTTATAGGTGGCCGATCTGGAGAGTCTCCCCAGCAGGGCCACATTTATATCTTAAAAACTAGGGCACCTAGCGAAGATCTGTTTCCTCCCATATTTTGTCACCAATTAGTCAGAATCAGTCGCCAAGTCACAGATTTAATCAGGTCTTAGTTTAGGAGATATGATAAGTTCAATTAGTAAGGTTATAATCTACAAGAGCTACATCGAAGTTTAAAAAACGACAAATTTTTTGTGTTATCAAAATTAAAATCCCTGATGGTGGCCCTGCCTGATTAGCTATTCTTATTAATCAGAACTACAAGAGAATGCTTGAAGATAATCTACCCCGTAAAAGCTTCACATTGTAAGGAGTGCCTCGGAAAACTACTCTTAGGGTGGTATGGTAATAGAATTCTAAATGTTTTCAAATTTATTTATTACTAGCTGCGCCCCGCGGTTTCACCCGCGTAAATGTCGATTTCGTGGGAATACCGGGATAAAAAGTAGCCTATATGTTAATCCAGGGTGTCAGCTACCTCCAGACAAAATTTTATCAAAATTGGTCCAGCCGTTTGAGCATGAAGAAGTAACAAACGTATAAAACCGATTATCCTTTAAAGTTAAGGTTCGCGAGCACATTCGCAAGAAGCTGGCAGTTTCATCACAACGGTAATATTTATGTATTTATGTATATTTATTTGTGCTTACTCTTATATGTAATTAGGTATATATTATATTCAGTTTTAATAGGTTTATGCGTATTTTTATATTTAAAATATTTATTCCTCAATGTTCATTATTGCACCTACCACTGTTTGTCTCTGCATCACCCAAAGGTAGACTGGTAGAAAATGCCTATGGCATTAAGTCCGCCTCTGTACATTTATGTGCTTGAAGTGTTAAATAAATAAATAAATAAACACACACACACACACACACACACACTCACAAACTTTCGCCTTTATAATATTAGTGTGATTTATTTATTCCCAACACAACTAGCTTATAGTTACCCCAAATCGGTAGTTACCCCAAATCGGTAGCGTTATCCTAAATCGGTAGCATATAGTTACCCCAAATCGGTAGCGTGGTCTTAAACAATATTTTTTTCATTACAGCTTATCATATGTAAAGCAATTTTTGTGAACTCATTCAGAGAACAGGTAAATAAATCCACTTTTCCTGCGATTTTGTTAAGTGTATGCAAGGCGCGCGTCAAAGGTGCTCTACCCAGCGACTGGTCCGGCCGCGAGGCACCGCCAGTTACCGCGGTCTCAGTCGCCGCGACGCGTAATCATCCGGCACTTTTAGACACACATTCTTTAGTACACCCGGGTTAGAAATCTTTCCACGCAATAACTTAAAAATATGTATATGTAAATTGTGGCAAAGAGAATAGGTCTGGTTGCCATCCATCATCATCATCATCATCATTTCAGCCGAAAGACGTCCACTACTGGACATAGGCCTCCCCCAAGCACCTCCACTTCGACCGGTTCTGTGCTTCTCGCAACCAACGGGTTCCATCCACGGTTCCTTTATTTATTTAACTGACAAAGTGACATAATTAGTCAAAAAACTATATAATTGTCACAATTTTCACGACAGGTTGTTGGTTGTTGTTTGTTGCTGTTTAATAAAGCAGAAAGGTTTGAAAAAACTTACAAATTGTCCAATTGTCGCCTATCGATTTTATTAAATAGGTCCCTGAAAATGCCGTTGCTCATGCAAGTGTTTTTAGCTGGGAACGGAACCCGAAGGCCAATTTCTGTAATTTAAAACGTTCAAAATTGTCAAAACTTTAGGGAAATTAGAGTTATTTTCGACAGATTGAGACTGAGATCAGACTGTGAAAGTTCTTAAAATTACGAGAATCACCCTTCTAAGCAAGGAAGACATAGACAATTTTTTTTGCTGAATCTCCAAAAATAATGTCATCAAAAATCGCGTACAAGCAACTTAATAGAACAAAAATTAATAAACTTAATTACCGTCTCTTTCGTCACCCATTAGGGAAGGGGGGAGGGGGTGCGCCCGCGTCATTGTTATTCTTCGCTTAGCGGGCCCAATATTTTGCGAGGGCCTAAAACAACACAGAGCTGCGGTAGATTTTAACCAGTGTTTTTTTTATCGCGACGGCGACGCCGACGCTTCATTTGATGTAGCTATTATGTTAGTTATCTTGTACCTATGTGGAAGGCCTAGGAATTGGGGATATATGTTTTGGGCTTAGTTTTTATTAGGAATGTGTTTAAATGGAGGGTAATTTCGTTTTATCTGCGGTGTCGTTTTTTTTTGCACGCATTTGTAATGATTTAATTTTCGTGGATAAAAAATTGGGTTATCAGTTTTTCTAACGAAAATGATCGAAATCACGTAGAAACCGTAACTCTCCGCCGCCTATTGACAATCCTGCAATACTAGAGGCCATCAACAAAGCTGAAATGACTCATGTTCCTTCTACACAGACACCCGTAATCTTTAAACCTGAACAAAGCAACGCTGATAGGCGTGATAGGCGGAAGAAATAAGTTTGGTGCTAGTTCCAGGATTGAGCTTCTTCAGAAAGAGCTCTTCTACTGAAAAATTCAAAATATTGAAGTTTTTTCTAAACAGGGTTATTGGTAAAACATTAACAACCTCTTAAGAGGTCATTGTACTCGTCATTATGAACAACTTTTACTATGGGACCAAACCAGAAATCGCGAAAAACAAATCAGCTGTTCCCTACATTTTGACGAGTTTTACAAACATAAATGTAGAGAACAGCTGATTTTTTTTCGCGATTTCAGGTTTGGTGCCATAGTAAAATTTGTTCATAATGATGAGTACAATGGAGGTTGTTAATGTTTTACCAATAACCCTGTATAACCAGGGGGCCTAAAAAGGCCACTTTGGCAGAATCATAAAAGGATCACAAAATGGACAGTTAACCGTTAATCGTACCAAATACTATTGGTGAAGCATTTTTCAGCTATTTTTTTTTGTTCGCGCTAAAATACCAATCAATCCGATCCAAAACCAATCCCAATCTCTTTGATTATACCTACGTAGTGCAGCGAAAAAAGAAAAACACGGACTGTCTTCGCCATATTACGATTCATAATGTTATCCTTTTATGATTCTCCAAAGTGGCCTTTTTAGGCCCCCAGTTATCTAAATTTCATTTCTAAATAAACAGGTAGAGCTGTTTATACCTCTCATTTACTTCGAGGGTGTCGTCTATATGTAGAGTACCAACTGATGCACAGGGATAGCAAGGTGCTGTCAATTTAAATTACTTTTTTTTTTTGACCTCGATCATGCCTGATGGAAAGCGATGGATAAGGTAAGAAAGAAATTAAATTAAAAAGTATCAAATTAGTTGTATTATGTTTTCAACATACTATTTACCTAGCATATATCCTGAAGAATATTTTATATTTTTCTGATTTTGTTTACTGTATTCGATCATACTCGTATATACTTTTGTTGATTCTAAAACTTGTGTTCATTTTATTTAGGTCCAGTAAGCCCCTGTCTTACGCAAGTAGAGTGCAGGAGGCAATCGCTAAGTTTTCTTTATTTCTTGTGTTATTGTGAACATCACGCTTGTTATCTAGAGAAGGTATAGACAGAGGTGTCATACCCACATTTCGCCAGTTATGAGTGCTGGTGTACCTATTGCCGTTAACCGGACAAATATATCCATAAGAAAATGGGATTTAACCATAATTAATAAGCAGTAAGGATTGTTTTGTGGCGTTGTGTAGTTTTTGCCCTGTCATGTTTTCTTTCTTTCTTTCTTCTTTCATGGGAAAAAAGGCGTGATTTTATGTATGTGTGTATGTTAAGTATAAGAGGGGCTCGTGGCTAAGTAAGAACAGCCGCACAGGTGGATCGATCAGGTTAACCTACGCTTGCCGCGGTTGATCCGTGAATGGGTGACTCTCTTTACATATCAAGAGGGTCTCCGTGCCTCGGAAAGCACGTAAAGCCGTTGGCCACGGCGACGTCAGAAACCCGAAAGCCTGACAACCAGTCTTACCAATGGCTATCTTGTTACCCTAGGTTGAGGATGTCTGATAGGCAGTCGCTTTGTAACGTACTGGTATTCAGTTGCATCCGGTTAGACTGGAAACCGACCCCAAAATATTTGGAAAGGTTAGTTAGATGATGACGATAATGTTTACCTATGTTAAATACAACAAGCAAAATATTCTAACTAACCTTCGAGGTAATGTTATTATCAATCAAAGCCTTATTATGTACAAGTAAAAGAAAACGCTCTTTCAATAATTCTATCGCTAGGTATAAGAGAGAGAGACGCACAGTTAACTCTCATTTAGCGGGCAGGTGTCGCGGCCGTCTCTAGCTAGAGCACCGTTTACATAGAGACTATACTTTGTGTTCGGTAGGGCTGACACGTTATGAAAAATGAAAAATTTGATTGACTGACTAGTTTTATTGATAGACACCGTGTTGAAGAAAACCCTAAAAACGGAAATGGGAAGTTTGCATTGGAACTTTTTCGGATTTTTTTAAACAGTAGACAATGTGCCATTAGTATCCAAATAAGAAAAAGTATCCATATGGGGCACCTCCCCAGGGCCCGTGGCTAAATAATAACAGCCGTACAGGTCGATCGATCAGGTTAAGCTACGCTTACCACGATTGGTCTATGGATGGGTGACCATCTTTACATACCGACGACCCCTCCGTGCCTCGGAAAGCACGTTAAGCCATTGGTCCCGGCTGTCATTCGTGGATCTTTGACAGTCGTTACGGGTAGTCAGAAGCCCGAAAGTCTGACAACCAGTCTTATCAAGGGGTATCGTATTACCCAGTAATTGGGTTGTGGAGGTCAGATAGGCAGTCGCTCCGTGTAAAATACTGGTATTTAGTTGCATCCGGTTAGACTGGATGCCGACCCCAACATAGTTGGGAAAAAGGCTAGGCAGATGATGATGGGGCACCTCCCCACAGACAATGGCCCCCTCCATCCTGCGCCGCATGCTGTCACCTGTGCACTTGATATTCTTGAGACTGCGTCAGTGAGCGGAGTTCGCGCAGTTGAATTTTGGGCCCTTAGATGTTTTAACTTTTTGCCATCTATACGCTAAGAAAAATTAAAAATGTTTATTATGAAAGAAAGAAAAAGTATTTATTGCGATTCGTACAGGAAGATCACTAACTAAACTAAACACAGTAAAATAAAAATCAAAGTTATAAAAAAAAAGTATCAAAATGAAACTGAAAGTCCTATACGAGGCCATAAGGCTCATATCTCAGCATGATGCTGCGTTATTAAAAAAATAAATGTCGCAGCGCTGGTATTCTGATAGGGCCCGTTGTGATGTCACGGGCAGTTACAGAAATAAATAAATAATAAAATAGGAAAATGTGTAAAATATTAGCAAATAAAAAAAAATATACTAATTTTTTAAGCTGCGCCAGACGTAACCTCATTACTTGTCTTGCCTTGAGTGTTATCATTAACATTATAAGGCTTGTTGATTTTATGAACTGGTAGTCTTCCATGCGTCTTCCGGTACCGCGGTCGCCACTCCAGAACCTCTCGGCCCCATCGGCCATCTGTTCTGCGAGCAATGTGCCCTGCCACTGCCAATTAAGTTTGGCAATTCTTGGGGCTATGTCGGTTACCCTGGTTCTCCTGCGGATCTCTTCATTTCGAATTCGATCAGGTAGGGAAACTCCAAGTATAGCCATTGCCCTTTGGAACCGTAGCGTTGGAAGGCTTCTCACAAAGTGGACCGATGACTGTGAAGGAAATACAGAACGCTGGATGTGGGAAACACAGAACTGGTTGAATTGGAGGTGTTTGGGGGAGACCTATGTCCAGCAGTGGACGTCTTTCGGCTGAAATGATAAGTCTTCCTAAATAATAAATAAACAATGTGATGCAATTCAAAATCTTATTACCCCTCTAAGTCCCAAACTAGGTAAAATTTGTATCTTAGGTAGATACAAATTTAAGGAGTTAAAAGTAAAAGCCTTCTTTATCCTAGTTTTACCTGACTGCGGCGAAGCCCAAAAGGATGGTTATGTGTTTGACCTGCTATGTCCGTTTCTTTGTTCCCTCGTAACTCATAAACGAATGAACGTATTCGGATAAATTATACGTCTTTAGATTTTTCTTGGAAGAGCGAGTGTCACTGGCTACATTAAAATAAAAAATAAGGTAAAATGGCGGATTTGGAGTGCCATATAGTGGAGTTCGAAATTTAGGTGATTACAAAAATATAAGTATACTTACAACTTTTATTGTTAAATGTAATCCGAAGTGACAAAACACGAAAAAAAAAACTACATGCATTGTAAACTAAAAAGCTGGAAATAAAAAAGAGTAATTAAAAATACTAAAAAAACCCGACTGGGGTAAAAGACTTAAGTTAAAAAACTGAAAAGCTAATAAAAACAAGCCCATTTTAAATTAAATAAAAGTTGGAAGCAGGCGGGATCCATTTGAGTTTGAAAATATAAAAATGGAATGGGTCCCAGCCTGCTTAGTTCCAACTTTATTTTTAATTTAAAATGGGCTTGTTTTTAACTTTTCATTTTTTTTTTTACCTCAAAAAAAAGTAATGAACCCGACTTATTACTTTTTTTATTGGTATCTTCATCTACTGCATCCACCAAACCCTTTTTTAATCACACAATAACCTAAAGTAGACTACAAAATACTCACCCCAAAATAAAATGATAAAAATAAGGTTCCACCTCACCCGTGCGACAGCCCTGCACGCCACTTGCCGGCGACTGCTGTTTTTTCATTTACGAATATTTTCCTTGGCGCACGATATTTTTTCAGCGTGTTTTCCCAGTTGTAAGATAAACTACACTCCATCAAATGTATATTTTTTACCATTCCAGCCCTTCGCCCTTGTACCTACCACTTATATTTTAAATTTCATGTGGAACCTGTTACCAATTTAGGTTATATTTTATGTACTGTGTTTTTTAAGATATAATGTTAGCGGAATTGTTTTTATTTTTTCTTGTTGGTGGTAGATTTTAGGTTATCGAACAATATTTTATGCCGCTATTGGGAATTAGAGAGAAAATTGATATGCATATCCAGCCTATAATGTTTCCACAGCCTCCTCTTCCAGCATCCTCTCTGAGAGGTGGTGGGTGTCATATCGAACTGGGTGAACCCAGTGCGGGTTGGCGGAGTCACGGATCTTCACGATCTTTTTTGGTGCTAGGACATGCCGGTGTCCTCACGATGTTTTCCTACACCGTTTTGAGATCAGTGGTGAAGATATGAGTCCGCGTATCATTGGTCAATTTCCCTCAGTCGTCATTTTATTTAATTTGCCAGTTTCGTTGATTAGTCAGTTTCACTGATTCGTCAGTTTTACCGATTAGACAGTTACGTTAACTCGACAGTTTCCAGTGTTTGCCAGTTTTCGTCGATTCGTCAGTTTTATTGAATTGAATAAAACTGACGAATCGACTGAAACGACGACGAATCGACGAAAACTGGAAATTAAATTAACTGACGACTGAGGGAAACTGACCAGTGGTCAGCCAAAGTACAGTCGGTAGAAAACTGAACATATATGCCTATTGCGAATGCCACGTACCTTTATACAACAATGTAATATTCTGAACAAACTTATAAACATACAAAATACAGACAGTGTATACTAGCAGCGCTCCGAGGTTTCACCCGCATAAGTGTCGATCCCGTGGGAATATCGGGATAAAAAGTAAAGTATCTTAAGTATTATTCTGATGTTTAAGCTATATTACAGTGTAGGCACACTCCCTCCGCTCCGCCCAGGGATGACCCCTTCATTTGATGATTTTGCACCCAAAAAAAAAAGCTATATTACTGTAAAGTTTCATCTAAATCCGTTCAGTAGTTTTTGCGTGAAAGAGTAACAAACATGCATCCTTCCCCACAAACTTTCGCGTTCATAATATTAGTAGGATAGTTGGAAGTAGGAGAGGGGTCCGTAGCTAAATAATAACAGCCGCACAGGTCGATCGATCAGGTTAACCTACGCTTGTCGCGGTTGGTCTGTGTATGGGTGACCATGTTTACATACCGTGACCCTCCCGTGCCTCGGAAAGCACGCTAAGCCGTTGGTCCCGGCTGTCATTCGTGGATCTTTGACAGTCGTTACGGGTAGTCAGAAGCCCGAAAGTCTGACAACCAGTTTTACCAAGGGGTATCGTATACCGGGCCAGCGGGATTGTCCGAAAGGGTTACCGCTGGCCCGGAACATAAAGGGCTAAGGAAGGAACACGGGTGGGTTTTAGTCACTAAGAGTCTGACACTCCCTCTCTCCCTCTGCTCCACCCAGAGCGGGAGGAGTCATTTGATGATTTCCCATCCAAAAAAAAAAGAAAAAAAAGGGGTATTTATTGTATTACCCAGTAACTGGGTTGTGGAGGTCAGATAGGCCGGTTAGACTGGAAGCCGACCCCAACATAGTTGGGAAAAGGCTGGGCAGACGATGATGGAGTTGGAACTTGGACGTAGGATAAAGAAAGATATTCCTTCGCAAAGAGCCAGCAACTTATACTTCTGCTACTCTAGAAAGTACCTACACAAAAACTATCTCTCAAAACACAACCTTAGCCTTACTGCTCACCCTAAAACCCAAAATAAGCGTGAAGTAAAGGTGAATGTAATATCACCGCCTATTAACACCCCGTTACTTAGTTTATCGAGAAGACAATGGCCGCCGTGACGTCACGCGTGGTTGGCTGCGTCTGCGCATTCGACGCGCACCTAATAGTATTTGGGTACCTACTAATTAAAAGTGCCCTAATTCTTGTAAGACGTGCCCCGATAATTAGTAATTGTTTAAAAACAGTAACATCGTCATCATTGTTAAGGTGCTGTACGAAGTTATTTGTTTAACAGACAGTAGGACTTTTAGGACGTTCATTTCTTAAGGGGCTTACAGGACCTAAACGCAAGAAACGCAAGTTTTAGAAACAATAAAGTATATGATCGACTACAGTAAACAAAATCAGAAAAAAATAGTGTGTTGAAAACATAATACAACTAGTTTGATACAATAGAAAATAATCATGAAGATACCTTTAAAAACTTTCTTTTCACAATAAAAACCATACTAATATACATACAATCATTCTGATTTTTTGTCAGATTATTCTACAAGCAACATACTAAAATACTAGTGTTTTAAATTTTTAGTCCAAAGAATCAATTTTTTGTTATTATTATATTATTTTTTTATATTACTTCAAATTTTGCAATAAATTATCAGCTTTGTTTCATCGCGCTTCTTTTTCTTTTCTATGCAGTCCGACAGTGACCGCGCTTCAGGTCATGTAAGCCCCTTAAAATAAATATTTTCCAAAGCTTCAGTGAAATTTCTTTCAAAGCACTGTATTTTTCAGTCCCACGCAGATGTTCTGTTTAAAGACAATGCACGTATAATGATCGATACGAGCATGACGTCACGTTTCTGTGGATGCGTCTGAGCATCCGATGCGCTCATTCACCAGACTTGACGAACATTATTTTTTTGTATTGATATTCACCCGCGTAAATGTCGATCCCGCGGGAATATCGAGATAAAAGTAGTCTATATGCTAATCCAGGGTGTCAGCTACCCCCCATACAAAATTTTATCAAAATTGGTCCAGCCGTTTTAGCGTGAATAAGTAACAAAAACAATTTTTTTTAATTCTTAGCTTTTAAACAGCATTCATTGGGTACGTTATAATTTACGTGATCTAATCTAACATGTCCTAGAACCAAAAAATTCGACGACACGTGACATCTGCCAACACGCACTGGGTCCGCGTGGTGGATTACGGCCCACTCCCTCTCGAAGAGAGGATGCCTGTGTCTCAGCAGTGCGAACATTAAAGGCTTATAATGAAAAAAAAAACTTCGTCAGAGTTTCCAAACAAGCTAGATTTGGGGTGGTAGTAAAGTTATACAACATTATTTTTAGTATAATTACTTATGCGAAACCTGAAAATAGTTTGTTCAGTTTGTATACCTACCCGTTTTCACTTAGGTACGCAAAGTAACACCTGAATGGTATTAATTCAGGGGTTGAGTAAAAAAACTGCTGCTGAAAATTCAGCGGCGCACTTTAATTTAGGCATTCGTTAAGATGTCGCCCAGTATTGGTGAAAACAGGCAATAGTCATTTATTGCTTAGGGATTCTTACAAATAAATCCTCTTCAAAACGAAAGGAATCGTGTGACGCAATCGTATCTAGTGCGGTACACTCAAACGAGCAAAAAATCCTCGTATTGTAACTGTCCTGTTCAAGTCTGGGCCCTTTAACTATACCTAACAAATCTCACCTTTTTATAAAACTAGTACGATTTTGGTACCTATACAACAGCCGACATTCTTTATTAACCCTTACATTCTCGTATCCACGTGAGATGTATAGGGTGATCTGCACGTTTTGATACTTGACTGACACCTGTGATGTGGCCTGTATAACCTGTCAACCCCCTTGTACAGTTTCTATATTTATGTCTGTAAATTTATATGGCACGAGCACTAATATGTCAACACTTGACAACTTTCAATTGCGATTTTTTCCTGAAATAACGAATGCAACGTTGAAATATGACACTTTACGCAAACCTATGGGTTCGAAAATACATTGTTCGTAATAACATAAAATTTCATTCAAAACTAAAGGAGAAAATCGTCTTTGAATAAAGCCAAGTGTATACATACTTATGCTCGTGACTGTACATAATAAAGAATATTCTATTATATTCTATAAGTTTTAAAAGTGAAGAGTCTGAGTCTTCTGCAGGGCATAGGTTTTTTTATTATTGACTAGCTTTCGCTCGCAGCATCGTCAGCGTGGTATGTCGATAAAAGCCTTTGTCCTTCCCAAGGGTTCAAGGTATCCCCGTACAAAATTTTATCAAAATTGGTCTAACCGTTTCAGAGATTAGCCGGAACAAACAGATAGAAAAAAAAAAGTTTTCTTTTTATAAGTACCGTATATAAGTACTTTCATAATTATTTAATGCATTTAGTAAAAATATGTTATTTTAACATTGTAAACAGACAATCCAATTTTATTTATTTGTAATTTGTATGTATAGATAGGCTGGCGTTAATAACTCAATTTGTAGAGGTCAAGTGAGGCTAGTCCTCAGTTGCAATAACACGTCGTGAGTTTAAAAAAAACTGCGAGGAACTTAATGAGCTTTCAATCGTGCATTTCATTTCTGACAAACGTATGTGTGTAACAGAAAATTGTTTTTTCCACTTATGTCACAGTGACCCATCATTAAGTTTGTGCTAAGTTTCGTTTTATATTTTCCGGACCATTTCTGAGGATTATGAATAGGTATTATTGATTATTTTTCTATGTTAGGCAGATCCTTACAATTATAAAAGCCAGGATTTTGGAAGCAAGCCTTTAGATGACCCTTGCAACCCGAGCATAATATAATTCTTTCTTCCAGACATCCGCTTTTTAGGGTTTCGTACCCAAAGGGTAAAAACGAGACCCTATTACTAATGGCTCCACTGTCCGTCTGTCCGTCTATCACCAGGCTGTATCTAATACTCAACAAATACTAAAAAACAGAATAAAATAAATATTTAAGCGGGGCTCCCATACAACAAACGTGATTTTTTTCGGCGTTTTTGCCTTGTGGTTCGGAACCCTTCGCACGTGGCCAGTTTTTTGGGTTACAAATACTTATAGATAATACTACGCGTTACCGATATTTTAAGTCCAGTCAACAAAAGTCAAAACAAAATATCCTAAAGTATCAAGACACATCGCTCTCCTGCGTCCGGTCATCAAGATGTAGGAGATAGAGCACCTGTTCGCTGCGGGCGTTCGGCAATCTTCGGACAAGTTCGGCTCAACCCTTACACCACTCTTCCAATTAAATATAAACCTTATAACAATGACATAACGGAGACAGTTGTGTGGTTTTTGTTAATCGTTTTTGTGGCGTAAAAAGGGTGAATACGTGGGAAGATTGTGTAGAAATAATTATATGATTTAACCTACTGTACGGCAATTATAATGATGTAAGAAGTATTTTGATGATAATATTTCAAAGTGATGTATATTTATAAGTATTAAAGGCTTTTGTGAAGCTCCCTAGCCTCTTCCCAACTATAAATATTAGAGTCGGCTTCCAGTCTAACCGGATGCAGCTGAATACTAGTACCTGGACCGATTGTCTATCTGACCTCCACAAGCCAGTTATTGAATAACATGATACCCCTTGGTAAGACTGGTTGTCAGACTTTTGGGCTTCTGACTACCCGTAACTATTGTCAAAGATCTACAAATGACGGCCAGGACCTACGGCTTCTCGATATGTAATGGATGGGTCACCCAACTACGGACCGACCGCGGCAAGCGTAGCTTAACCTTCGACAGACCCTTGTGGCTGTTATCTTTCAGGCACGAGCCCCTCTTCTTTGTGAAGCACTAGACAGACAACCTTATAGTAGGTACAGACACATCAAGCCACTACAATCTGTCAAATTCCTTTAATAAATTTTCAACTTTATTGCTAAAGCATAAGGTTCAAAGTTGACTGGGAAAATTTTACAGTTTCGGGTAGCTTGATGTGCTGGCGTCTTTACCAGGCATTTACCCTTTTATACATAATCGTTGCTTTAAGTGATTAGCGACGGTTAAATCATACACTTTTGACGCTCAAACGTCACTTAACTTTAATCGTTTATAAACAAACCCCCTAGTTTTCCAAAGCAGAAATAATGCGATATGGTTTGAGATGAATTACAGGCCTACAATTGTCTACACTTTGTCCAGCATGTGGCAGACGTGTCCTGCCTTGGCCCATTTTAGTAGGGCATTTAGATGTTTCTAATGATACCTGTTGAAATCTATGGAAAACCATCTGCTATATTTGGTATCTATGGTCGAAATGACAGCTGCGATCATGTTGACAAAAAAGGATTTTTTTTTTTTTTTTTTCCTTTTTGCTTCGCACGGTTTGTGCATACAAAAAAGGTTGATCACGCAGCTGTCATTTCAGTCTAGCAAATTGAAACTCAGATTTATTATTATTTTGGTATTTAATACACCTAAGTAATAACATCCGCACGAATCGATCGATCAGGTTAAGCTACACTTGCCGTTGAACCCAGCGCCGTTTTTAAACTATTGGAGGCCCTGAGCAGTTCAGAATCTAGGGTGCAAGAGCGAGCGAAGTGAGCTCGAAATTTGCTATGAATAATCCCTAGCTACGACGCTGGCAGATAAAAGGGGGCCCCATGAATCGTGGGGCCTTCGGCACTTGCCTAGAGTGGCCAATGGAAAAGACAGCCCCGGTTTGAATATGGATGGGTGACAATCTTTACATACAAAGGCCCTCCGCGCCTCGGAAAGCACGTTAAGCCGTTGGTCCCGGCTGTTATTCATAAAAACCTTGACTGTCGTTACGGGTCGTCAGAAGCCCAAAACTTTAATAACCAATCTTACCAAGGGGTATCGTATTACCCAGTAACTGGGTTGTGGAGGTCATATAGGCAGTCGCTCCATGTAAAATACTGGTATTCACCTGCATCCGCTTAGACTGGAAGCCAACCCCAACATACTTGGGAAAGGCTAGGCAGGTGATAACCTATCTAAATCTATGGTAATTGGTACCAAATTTGATCTATGGTTTCCATCGCATTGGTTATTCTTACACCTCTGCCTAGCTCCACAAGATAATCATCATATGTCTATATTGTTCCCACTGCTGGGACACAGGCCTCCTCTCTTTAAGAGGGAGTGGGCTTAAATCTACCACGCGAGCCCAGTGCGGGTTGGTAGACGTCACATGTCTTCGAATTTTTGGTTCTAGGACATGCCGGTTTCCTCACGATGTTTTCCTTCACCGTTTTGAGAGCAGTGGTGACGAAATAATTTACACAAAGTACCTTGCCTGGGTTTGAACCTACGACCTACAACTCGTAGGTCTACCAGAATCTCATGGCAAAAAAAAAAAAACAAAAAAACTTTGTGGTTTTCATACATTTGACAACATTGACAATGTCAAATATATGAAAACTCCAAAGTTTTTTTTTTTTATACCTATACCTTTGGGCTACTACTGCTCCACAAGATAATAAGGTTGACTATTGTCCTGTCGATTTATTAAAAAGCGCAGTTAAAAATCAACAAAATGGGACCCGAGGAATTTGTGACCTTAGCGTTGACTACAGTACCTATACATGTCAACCAACGATATACAGGGGGTAGAAAAATTAAATTAGAAACAGCGCGGGGCAATTGCGTAACACATTATCAATCGGAATCGGTTTCATTTTGACAGTTCAACAACATTCATTGCGTTATTTACTTTGTTGTGCAGACAAATTTTTCGAACTTATGAAGCAATGGATTAGCAATTTGCTTCAAAATTATTCAAATTCCGATTGATAGTGTGTAATTAGGGTGCTGGTGAAGGTAGCCTGTATGTGGAGATGAGAATACGACAAATGAAAACACTAGCAATACTGCATTCATAGGAGTATTAATGAATTATCAAATAAATTCTAACATCGAAATGAAAAAAAACCGGCCAAGTGCGAGTCGGACTCGCACACGAAGGGTTCCGTACCACAAGGCATAAAGCGCCGATAAAAACGTTTTATTTATACTCTTTAAATCTTAACTTTATTTTTTTTATTATTTGTTGTTATAGCGGCAACAGAAATACATCATCTGTGAAAATTTCAACTGTCTAGCTATCACGGTTCATGAGATACAGCCTGGTGACAGACAGACAGACCGACGGACAGTGGAGTCTTAGTAATAGGGTCCCGTTTTTACCCTTTGGGTACGGAACCCTAAAGAGTGATTTCATCAAGCAAACTAAACAGTAGTGATGGACCGACTATAGGTCTTGCCAATCTTTGACTAGCTATAGTGACTAAACTATTGGATATATTTGCTTGAACTTTTAGATGCTGACTGGGAAGGTCATTAGATATAAATGATATTTAGTTTTATTTATTGTCGAATCTACCTTGTATAGTACAGTAACCAGCACATCCGAAACTGTCAAATATTCCCAATCAACCTTGAACCTTATGCTTTAGCGATAAAGTTGAAAATCTATTAAACTATTGTTACTTATAAGTAGTAGACCACTAGTACTTATAAGTAACAATATTGTATTTATCATACATCTGTGCTACTTGCGTCAATTTCAAAATTAAAAAAGGAAAATTAACGATAAACATACATAAAAATACACACAGACGAACATGGAATCTCCTCCTTTTTTGAAGTCGGTTAAAAATGATGACGTTTCACATAAATGTTGAAATAACTGAAAACAATATGCAGTTGCTGTAGTTTTTGAGTTTTTTTTTTGGATAGTGTCAGTTACTTACAATCACTAGTAGACATTCCAGCTTTTTGTTTTAAAATGCATTATTTGCAACGCTGGTCTAGGAAATATTTAGTGACTCTTGCGCAAGCAGATTGGCAGTCGTTACGGGTCGTCAGTAGCCCAAAAATATGACAACCGCTCTTACCAAGGGGTATCTTATAACCCAGTAACTGGGTTGTGGAGGTCAGATAGGCAGTCGCTTCATGTAACATACTGGT
Source organism: Mesoligia furuncula (assembly GCA_916614155.1). Lineage (NCBI taxonomy): Eukaryota > Metazoa > Arthropoda > Insecta > Lepidoptera > Noctuidae > Mesoligia > Mesoligia furuncula. Next base: position 24,422,121 of record OU744808.1, read on the forward strand.
ATTCAGCTGCGTCCGGTGAGACTGGAGGCCGATCCCAACATAGTTGGAAAAAAGCTAGGCTGATTGATTTAATACGCAAACACATTTTTAGAAAATTAAGGAAAATATTAGTCTGCACTTCTAAAAAAGTTTCGGTTTTTAGAAGCCCTGTCATAACGTTCGGAAATGGTAATTAACCGGTAACATTGATTAAAATATTTCATTCAGTTTTTACCTTCCTTGAAAAAAGAGGTCACTGACACCTGAGTTTGCGAACGGTAAATTATGTCCATATTTTGATATTACGATGCTAATTACTGAGAAAAATCTTCGATTAAATCACTGTTCTATTATTATGAAAAGCTTAAGAAAAACAATTTTTTTTATTAAAAACCATCCGTGAAATACTCAGACACAAAACTTAATACAAAAAGGATAAATTATTCTATACTATAAATAATCATCATCTGCCTAGCCTTTTCCCAACTATGTTGGGGTCGGCTTCCAGTCTAACCGGATGCAGCTGAATACCAGTATTTTACATGGAGCGACTGCCTATCTGACCTCCACAACCCAGTTACTGGGTAATACGATACCCCTTGGTAAGACTGGTTGTCAGACTTTCGGGCTTCTGACTACCCGTAACGACTGTCAAAGATCCACGAATGACAGCCGGCACCAACGGCTTAACGTGCTTTCCGAGGCACGGAGGGATCTTGGTATGTAAAGATGGTCTCACCCATCCACAGACCAACCGCGGCAAGCGTAGCTTAACCTGATCGATCGACCTGTGCGTCTGTTATTATTTAGCCATGGGCCCCTATAAATAATATTTATAATTAATTTATTACTTCAAATATACTTCCTTCTCACGTTTTTTAGTTAGGTAATAACTTATTACTGTAGGTACCTAGGTACTTTACCGAACACATTAACAATCTCTTTGTAATTTAATGTGACTGACCTATTGTGTTAAATCAGGAAACATAAACAAAGTCACGTGTACTTATTATAACTTTAATACCAAGAAAAAAAGAAAAGGTATGGTCAGTAACAAAAGTTGTTAAAACCTACCAAAGTATACTGTTTTACATAACGTTTAAGTTGAGACTAAGTTATTTCATGTTTCCTACACGTTTTACAGAACTTTTAAGTCATATTTTAACGTAAGGATCGTTGTATTTTTTTTTAAGTGAAGCTTTTTTGCTATCTGTACAACGGTATAAAAGTCTTGTTTCCTATTAATAGTCTTGCAAGTTGCAACTTTCGATCTCAGGAACCGCATTCAATCTTGTGATAATGAAAATAAAACTGATCAACTTTGTGATTTAATTCTGTAATTATGGCTGGAAGACGCCACAGTATATTATTTATCATTATAATGTTTATTTATTTCTATACAATGTGAAGACAACAATACAAAACCAAAGTGCGGCACCACGCAGGCAGGCTCCAAAATGCTGCTGCGTCCAGCAAACCCGACGACGCAGCTGTACGTGTTCAGACTCCACCACTCCACGAAGGTTGAGGAGATCTTGGAGTACATGCGTGTGAAGATCAACTGGACTTTGAAGGTTGAGAAGTTGGAGTCGCGTCACAACACGAACTTCAAGTCGTTCGTGGTGCGTGTTCTGACACATCATCTCGAGAAGTTCCTCAAGGAAGAGTTCTGTCCGAAGGGTGTTGTGTACCGCCGGTTTCGTGGCTGGTTACATGACACCAGTCAGCGAAACACGATGCAGACGCTTCGTGTGCGTACTTCGTTAGTTTTTAGTGTAATTATAATGTTGTATGTATTTTTAAGATTAGTTTTTCTATTGGTATTTTTAAGCCGTTGGTCCTGCGCCTGAACTCTACCCGGTCGTGTCGGATTGCCGTCCCATTGGACTATGAGAGTAACAGAGAGTGGAACAGAGAGTGCACCTGTGTTTGCGCATACACTTGTACACTATAATATCTCCTGCGTACCTGGCTAATCTCCATTGAGATTGGCCACCGTGACCGAAAACGGTCAGGCAGGTTATTGTTATTATTTTTAAGATATGTTAATATTGTATTGTATGTGTTTATATGGGCCTTGATGCCTGAAATAAATGGATAAATAAATACAACAAGAAATGAAAACATTGGCAGTATTAATGTATTTAGGAACTACTAAATTCTATATTTACAAATAAATTCTAACATCAAAATTAGAAAAATTAAATAGTAATTATTAAATAATAGGGATGGATTGGATTAAATAGTAGTGATGGACCGACTAGAGGTTTTGCCAATCTTTGACTGCCAATAGTGACTAAACTATTGGATATATTTGATTGAATTTTTAGATGCAGACGGGGAACGTCATTAGTTATAAAACGCAGTTTTATTAATATTTTATTATAATCTCCACCTGGTATAGTACCTACTTAGTATCTTTGATTAAGTGTAGTGACTAAGCTATTGGATATATTCGATTGAATTTTCGTATGCTGACTGGGAACGCCATTAGATATGTTTTAGCAGTTTAATTTACTGTCGTTTCCGCCTTGTAGAATATTATTAACGCACCTAAAAAGCAAGCAAGCAACAGACTGCTTATGCATATATCATAGGAACATGGTACATAGAGGAGTGCCATGTTTTGATATTGCACCACCTAAAAAAATTCTAGGGCCTTCGCTGCACCTAGGCACATTTTTTAATTAGCTAGAAAGGGGTTGACTACTGAGATGACGACTAATAGATTTATTGTGTCTTCAGGATATTTTTTGCGCACATTTTCACAGGGTGTTCTACCCATGAATGTGAACAACTTTCACTATGGGACGAACTCAGGAATCATGGATAAATATCTGCTGTTTCATAAATTCAATACCTACTCGACCAAAATGTATGAAACAGCTGTTTTTTTTTGGTGATTTCAGAGTTGAACCCATAGTGAAAGTTGTTCATATTCATGAGTAGAACATCCTGTGAAATTTTGCTCAATGCATTAAAAAACACCCTGTATGTAATTGAGAAATATGGAAGAAAAAGGGATTTGTTGCCAACCCCAAATAAATTATGAATTATGAATTTATGAATGATGACCTAGGTACATTTTTAAAAGCAAATAGATATATCTCTGATCTAATCAGCTAAAAAGTGGGAAGCCTCTACTTGAATCTATGAGAGGAAGAAATTGGGTTGATCACTTGATTAGTTAATTAGGGTGCTTGTTTCCTCACCATGTTTTCCGGCCGATATAGATCTCGTCAAAAAAAAACAGCATCTTAACAATTATTTTTTTATCATTGATAAAGTTGCCGTATTATTCATAATATTATACACGCATAACATTTTATTAACGTCGGTGCATTACTTAAAAACCAGTATTTTAAAGCTACTGTTTAAAAAAACAATACTATTTTCAAGCTTAATGTCAGGCAGAAACTTACGCACTGATTGACACAATCATGATAAAACATTTTCGCATAAGTATACCTATTCTTAATGATTATTTATTTTATTAATATTTTCCAATAAACCTACAATTCATTACAATTTATTTCATAAAACTTATAAACGACTGTCAGTGAGAATAACATGAATTTGTCATGAATGCATGGAATTAGTATGTACTGAATGTCAAAAATATCGAAAAGAGGCACTGACCAGCCAACAACGGAATCAACCTGTATCAAACTAACCCTTTCTTCGGCCGGTTTTTTTATTCCTCTTCTTTTTTTTAAAGATCGAACCTTTTTTCTTTTTTTTGGCCATTAGCTTTTTTTATTCGTTCGTATCTTCGTTTTTTGTGGGGATCCCAAATTAATATAATGTTTTTTTGGGTGCGATCCTATCGAACTGGTTTAGTGGTCGAAAACTGGTGGGAAAGATTTAATGAAAGTGTTTTTTTTTTTCTTTAGATTGACGATAGTTAAGATACTCTCGTTTTCGTTAAGCGCACAACGTAGAATTTACATAACCTGTCTAATGTCTATTGATGCGTTGGCGTAGAATCTCTGAGATTTCATTTAAGTTTAATCAGGGTTATAAAGGACTTTGTTTTTTTTTTGGTACATGTTTGCGTTTAGGCAATCAAGATTTATATTTCCTTTTGTGTTGATTGTATCTCGTGCCGTTAACATGAAAGTTCTGGGTAATCTAATCCTTTTTCGCCTGTTGCGACATAATACCTTTATTTTTTTTTTTTCGTGTGTTTTTAATTACAGCTCTTAAATGAAACATTGAAGGCGCCTATACTGCAGTCGAGTTGAGTTATTACTGACTTCGAACTGTCTTTTTTCTTTTAAAAACGCGGTTGTGCACTCAACATCTGTCCAATAGTGATTGTCATTAATTAACAGGACGCGTAGGACGGACCGACGGACAGGTTTCAAGGTATGTAGACGAGCAGGTTTCCACTTCTTATTTTTACGTTTTGCATGCATTCACTGCGTAAAACGTTGGTATTTAACCGTACTGCTATACTGTTATGATCTTGTAAGGAATTTTAAAATAGTACAAAATAGAGACGCTTGCAGATAAAATCTCTTGGGTTTATTTAAACATCCGTTATAGTTGTAGTTGAAAATAAAGCATTGCAGTTACGGGTTCAGTCTTGAGTTTATGGCGACCGGTTTTGTAAATGAGCGAATAAAGCGACACTTACTTTGTTTACTAACATTTCATGTATTTCATATTTAAAGCCAGACAAAGTCCAGACAAAAAACGTAAAAAGTATCTGCAAAAATATTTTTCCTAAAACTGTTAATGATCGCATTTTCAGCAAAAAAGTTGTCAAGACACTTTAAGAGGTGATACCTCACCCGACTGTCTGCTGTTACCCATTGTGGCTCCCAAAATTCACAATCTGCGAACAAATCTCGACTTTTTTCAGTCGAAACGTTCCTTTATCCGCGGATCTCGCCAAAACGCCAGACGTAACGCATAAATCCTTATTTAAATATACCTCGCGACTTTCATAGACACCACAGATCATATAAACCAGGAAAAACTTAAAGAAAATTCGATCTTAAAGCCTTACTAATACATTCTATAGTCCATTAGTTAGGGATAGACACGCGAAAATAAATGAACGTCGTAAGATTCGCGGTGGCATTTTGAATTCAATTCAACGCTCCACAAGTTAAGGTTTGATTCACAATGGGTGATAGTGAAAGGGTTTTTATAGCAATAAATAAAGGAATATCGAAGTTGGCTGTGTCAACAACGCGTTGCATTCTTGTGCAGTGTGTACGACACACGCACACGTGCACGGGTCGCGAGATGATGCCGTATGTGTGTGTACACAAATACTTATTGGTAAATGTTGACTTGGGAACAGAAGTTCAAATGCACTATGGTAATGTTAATATTTCTTTATATTTTTTTTTACCAAAATGTTAAAAGAATCGAACATCGCGGGAAATAAAGATCTGAAAATGAAAACCATTTTCTGAATATTCTGCATTAGATTACAATTTACTTAGACATACTTAATCGAAATAAAATAGAGTTCATTAACATAGTTTAACAGAGCTTTTTTATCGATGTGTGATAATTTTATAATTATTTTTATAATTTTTATTTTATTTCACCATGAATTTGTAACTAAACATTTTTCTAACAACGTTGCATTTTATTTAAATTAGTTTATTATATGAAAAATACAAAAAACATCGTCCCCACGATCATTCATCACTGACCAACATCCCCACATATTCTTTCCACGAAAGTCATCTCCACAGTTTTCCTGTGCATCTCCCCCTGACCTTGAGTCGAGTTGACCCGTTCCCGCGAATCAGCCGCGTTGCCCTCGTGCTGCTGCATGGCCACAGAGGGGGGAGAGACTCGGAGGGGGGGACTGATTCTGAGTAAACTTTACTTTACAAGTTGGCAACATTGCGGAGTTCGAGCGGCGTGAGTGTAAGTCCATTCGCTTCAGCAGTGAGAGGGTTAAAGACAAGTTGGGAGGAAAATGGTTGAGGAAAAGGTAAATAAGGTCAATAAACCTTTGACGGTTGAACGTTATGAGTTGTGTTTAATTTATTTTTGTAGAAAAACTTATCACATTTTTTTTGGTACACCTTTTTTTTGTGGATTTTGTATTTCATGCCACGATATAATTATATTGGTTTTGTCTGAACTTTTTGAGAATATTCAATTGTTACAAACAATCTTCCTTAAAAAACCTGAAAAAAAAATCGGGACTGATAGGAGAAAAGAGATACTTAATTTCTTTGAATAGTAAGTAGGTAGGATTAGGGCCTATTCTCCCACTCACTGAGAGAAGGCATAAATTAGATTTTTTTTTACACACAAAAGATAAACCTTCACAAGGGTACAAAACGTATGCCAGTCAAGTAACCCACTTAAAAAGCCACAACTTGCGTAGCGTAAGTTCTTTCGTACTTGTACGTAAGTTGATGATCAACATCTGGGTACCTACCTCTTGTAGGTTCAACAGCTTTGAAACTTTTATAGTATGAGTTTATGACTTTATTACCTAGCGCAAACTCGATTTACTGCTCCGTTGGTGTTGTAGTCACAAACGCGATTGCTGAACTTGATGTCCTGGGTTCGATTCCGGGATTGGGCACAATGGTATTGTGTTTTTCCCTTAAGAATATCTCAGTAGCAGACGACTTGTATCCGGTTTGCTTAAAACTCAACAAGTCTAAAATTTTCCCACAGCAGGGACGCAGCCCTTCTCTGTGAGAGTGGGCCATAATCCACCACGAGGGCCCAGTGCGGATAGAATGTCACGCCATTTATTCGAATTTTTGGCTCAGAACATGCCGGTTTCCTCGTGATGTTTTCCATCACCATTTTGAGAGCAGTGGTTATGAAATAAATTACACAAAATAATGCGCCGCCTTTAGGGTCTGTGTGGTGCCGGACTTAAAGAATAGCACCACCCCTTACTTCCCGTGGGTGTCGTAAAAGGCGACTAAGTGTCGTACCGGAGAATGGGCAGCAGCGTTCTCTATGTATTCCACTATCATACCATACTGCGATCGCCAACCCGCCTGCCAAGCGTGGCGATTATGGCAAACCCTCCCAAAATTGGGGGAGGCTTATGTCCAGCAGTGGACGTCTATCGGCTGAAACGACGAATGCGCCTGTCTGGGTTCGAACCCACGAACCCACTTGTAAGTCGGGGCCGTTGCCACTAGGCCTCCGTAGTGGTTTGGTTTGACGTAATTGCGAAATGTAGATGTGGTATACAGCTTCGCCTATCCCCTTTTTTCTCCCGCTCTGGGTGGAGCGGAAGGGAGTGTCAGACTCTTACTGACTAAAACCCACCCGTGTTCCTTCCTTTGCCCTTTATGTTCCGGGCCAGCCTACCCCTTTGATGAATACAGGCTTAATGTTTTGTTATATAATAATAAAATAATAATAAAACCTCCAAATACTCCTAACTTAGGCCTTGAACGAACAATCTAAAAGATTTATCATAATACCAATTGACAACTTGATTGATGGTAGTATTAAATTCGTTTTTATAGGACTGGGCCACAGCATCTTGTCCAGTGCCTTATAAGGAACCCACTGAACAGTCGAGGAGACACATCGATATATAAGTACCTTTGTATGTTGTATTCTGAAAAGTTTGATTGAGCCCGAACCAAGTGTGATGCAGTTACTAAATTCATCATTTGTCTAGCTTTTTCCCAGCTACTTATACTGTATGGGTGAACGTTTGAATTGGGGTCAGCAGATTCATAAATTAATAACGACAGGCAATTTAAGTATAAGTACTCTTAATTTCATGAGCCCGTGCTGCCATCCTTACGAAAAGTGCAATAACTCGAGTTTTGCCCCGAATTGAGATAAGTACATAATTGGAATCTGCAGAATGAGATCTAAATATTCTTTTCAGACACTTTTTACGTATCCATGACGTAGCCGGTTTTAATACTAAGCATAATATAGTCATGGAGATACAAAAAAAAAAACAAAATAAAAATCTTTAACCGCGTTTTTCTTGAAATCAGGCTTAACCTACTCGTAGTTATTGCACTTTCGTTAAGACGGCAGCGTGGCTAAATAATAACAGCCGCACAGGTTGATAGATCAGGCTAAGCTACGCTTGCCGCGGTTGGTCTGTGGATGGGTGACCATCTTTACATACCGTGACCCCTCCGTGCCTCGGAAAGCACGTTAAGCCGTTTGTCCCGGCTGTTCTTCGTGGAACTTTGACAGTCGTTTGAGTAGTCAGAAGCCCGAAAGTCTGACAACCAGTCATATCAAGAGGTATCGTATTACCCAGTAGTTGGGTTGTGGAGGTCAGATAGTCAGCCGCTCCATGTAAAAAAATACTGGTATTCAGCTGCGTCCGGTTAGACTGGAAGCCAACCCCAACATGGCTGGGAAAAGGCTAGGCAGAAGATACTCTTAACTTCATAGTCATAGATCTGGAACGAAAAACAGATGAAAACCTACGCCTGTATTTTCCGAATGTTTATGCAGTTTAGTTTATTACATTAACATTTCCCCAGCTATATAAAGTCCCATGTAACAGGAGCGACCGTATTGCCATAAGCCAATCAAAAAATCAAGGCTTCTGACTGCCTAAGAAATTCCTATTGAAAAAAGTTATTTAAAAAAATAAAAAACCCGACTGCGGTAAAAAACTTAAGTTAAAAAAAAAAACTGAAAAGCTAAAAACAAGCCCATTTTAAATTAAATAAAAATTGGAAGCAGGCGGGACCCATAACATTTTTTTTATTATATTTTTTCAAATTCAAATGGGTCCCGCCTGCTCCCAACTTTTATTAATTTAAAATGGGCTTGTTTTTAGCTTTTCAGTTTTTTTTTTAACTTAAGTTTTTTACCGCAGTCGGGTTTTTTATTTTTTTAAATAACTTTTTTTATTTCCAGGTTTTTAGTTTACAAATGTGAAAGATTTCTCAGACGATTTAGTTCTTGGTAGGTGTTTTATACAATTTGTCACTTCGAATTGCTTTTAAATATATATGTTGTATATATTTTTGTACTCACCTTTTAAAACCCTTTATTTTGATACCCCACTCGATATGTTTTGAAAAAAAAAATATTTAACATGGCGTCCAGTAGTCGCCATATTGAATTTTCACTAATGTCATGTCTTTAGTGACACTCGCCGGACTAAGAGGAATCGATTAACGTGTGAATCATAAAAATCGGCCCAGGGGCTTGGTCTGTATAGTGCTTCAAAGGAACATACAAACATACATACATAGGCTGATGAACACATTACCACTCCTTTGCGTCGCGCAGTCGGGTAAAAAGCCCACTATCCCTTGTGCCCGACAACGCAAGCACACACGCTCGCAAGCGCATAAGTAGCCGAGTTAGATTTTTAGGCAAATGCGCTTGCGACTCTATCATCGAGACGGTAACTAGTAACTGTCAGGCCTATATCTAACTGAAAATAAGCGCAACATAGTTGGGAAAAGGCTAGGCAGATGATGTTGATGATCTAACTGAAAATCAATTAAATAAATTATTTGTACCGTAAGTACCTTTTACATGTCATATTATAAAAAATGAATAAGCTAGATGAGGTCGGCGTTTCCTATCTAGAAATTAGATACACAAGGTATAGTACAATTAGTTAGTATCCTAAACAACTTCAACGGTTTGTTCAGTTTCTAAGTGCAATAGTAAACAAAATTACAAGCATAAATTGGATATTGAAAGGAAAAGTTGGAAAAAAAAACAAGAAAACTGACAGTTGTAGGGTCAAATGTGGAATCTCTGGACAATTCAGAAGACACATTTTCGTACGTAAAAACATTCAAATTGCAATGTCAACTCAGCGACAATCAGAATCAAAAACTTGTCAAAAATTTAAATTGGTCGTATTTTTGATGGATTGAAACTGAGATTAGAATACGAACATTTTTAAAGATACGCTTAAAGACATATTAATGACAAAACATAAGAAATACAAAAAGAAATAAAGGAAACTTAAAATATAAACGTTAAAGACATATCTCATCCGTTTGCACATCGGAAGCAATTTATACTGCCCCATATCTAATACAGTTTCTATTTAATCTATGGCTCATTCCACATTCATTTTACTCCATAAAAATCTTAAATCAATATATAACCATAAATAAAACCACCTATATCTTTAACACAGCTTCAGTGTGGACCACGGTCGCGAGCCCTTCAAAATTAACCGGTTCCTATCCTCCATCCTTATCCCACTTCAGAACTACAAGTATACCTGTCCCGTTTTGCCCTTCGGACATTTTTTTATCTCACTCTCACCACCGCTGTAACTACCACTTTCCCTTTTCAAAGGACGAAGACACCAATATCTGGAATCCTTGTCGTGTGTATGTGGTTTAGTATGTGTGTCTCTGTCTTCAGGAGTCAGGATTTGGCCTTGAGACTGAGATGCTGAGTCTGGTCAAAGTTATTTTTACTTTTTACTTGGAACGATGACTAAATGCGTTAAGAAGCTAGTGGCAAGTCCTTCGCTTGTTTTATGGTATGTGTTTTGTGTAGGTGTGTGTATCCGAACGCATATTATTATCTGTAGCTTTGTTGACCGTTGGTAGCCATTTTCGATTTTTATATCAATATATCTTACTGTTCATTATCATTATCGATAGATTCTACTCGAACTTAATTAAAAACTTGGGTTTTAAACATGTAGGTATGCAGTCATAAAGTGTTTCATTAAAAAGCAAAAAAAAATGAGCACCCTAATAAAATTTTGATGAGCAATAAACTAATTTTACTACAAATAGGGTTTTAAATCTGGGTATATCAGAACAATTAACATGTTTTTAATTTGTTTTTATTTTTACAAGCCTTGCCTTGTCACGTTTAAAATTAAGCCTGACAAAGGAATAAACTCAAACAAACTTTTGAATACATGTAGAGCTATCGAGTCCATGAAGGATTTGCAAAATTCTTTAGGTCCTCAAGAGGAAAATACCGAAAACTGCCTCTAAACTCCTACGCCGAGAGCTAACGTATTTCGTTGAAAATTCAAAATAAAAATGTTGACTTTTCAGCAAAATACCTCATTATTGCGTTAATCGAAAAGTCGGATTCGAAGGCCGTGCAGAGGGCTAAGATCAAGACGGTATATGACCATATATTCTGTAAAAATCTTACTGTGAGAACTTAGGTGAAGTGAGCCTATAGTGACAATTTTGACACTATTGACAGATAACCCTTCACGGTGTTTTTTTTCCCCAGATATTCGAAAATGGTTCATGTTACGTTCATTTTGGTGTTCCTCATAGACAAAAGGGGAAAATGAAATCAAGAAAATTTAAACTTCATTCGAATGAAAGTTTTCCCGAGTGCTCTATTTTTAATCGACCTTCTAACAATTTTATCAAACAAGTATACTGATCGAGATCGAAGCTTATCAAATATTGATGAACCGAAAAGAATCCAGATCATATTACTCGGTAATATTCAGAGGAATATGGAGTATGAATGTGGATGACAATATGAGTATGGGAAGGTTAAAAAAAACGATGGACGGACTGTGTGAAAATAGCTAAAAACTCAAGAGTCACCCCAAGATGACGACTAATAGAGAAGTCATCATCTACCTAGCCTTTTCCCATCTATGTTGGGGTCGGCTTCCAGTCTAAATGGAAGCAGCTGAATACCAATATTTTACATGGAGAGACTGGCTATCTGACCTCCACAACCCAGTTACTGGGTAATACGATACCCCTTGGTAAGACTGGTTGTCAGAGTTTCGGGCTTCTGACTATTCATAACGACTGTCAAAGATCTACGAATGACAGACGCAACCAACGGCTTTCCGAGGCACGGAGCGGTCACGGTATGAAAAGATGGTCACTCATCCACAGACCAACCGCGGCAAGCGCAGCTTAACCTGATCGATCGACCTGTGCGGCCTAATAGAGAAGTATTGAAGAAAAAGACATGTTGGGCCGACCCCAAATCAATTGGGATCAGGGATAAGAATGATGATGAATCCGAGGAATAAGGAAAGAGTTTGTAACTGATGTAATGGAATGCTAGGACGAATGGAATAAACAGGGCTACTCGACTAGACTTGTTCTGAAAAACCCAGTGCGTAAGCATTCGAAGACCTGTTATCTGTGCATTTCGAAAAGTAAGGCTTTGTGTAGACCTGAGTCAAGATCAAGACTATCTTTCTTAGGGCTGATTTTTCCATCTCCAGATAACTTTTATTCGAGGAATAAAATTAAAGTTTGTCAGTTTTTGTATGAAATAACTGTCAAAATTTCAAAATTATTCCTCGAATAAAGTTATCAGATGAAAAATCAGCTTTTCGATCATTTATGGTCTAAGCCGTAATACTGTAACCCCCTTACTAATAAACTTATTATATCAGATGAATAACACACCGATTTCTCTCTTTCAGTCGTCAGTAATTTGACTTTCGAAAGAAGAAGACAAAGCGTTGTGTATGCAGACGCTATACAATGTTTATTAGTAAGGGGGTATGTCTAATGCTCGTTTACACTAACACTAGGCAATGCCTAAATGTAATGAATAGATAAAAGAATACTGTTGATAATCCAACAATGTAATAAAATTTTGTACTCTCCGACCCTCCCCGTGGAACCCTGCCCGCACTATCACTTTCATTTAGCGTTCTTTCTGACGTCTTTTCTTTCAGCTCGGCTCATGTTAAATAGCCTACAGCCTTCTTAAAGAAGTGGGCTATCAAATGCATAAAGAATTTTTCAAATCCGACCGGTAGTTCCTGAGATTACCGCGTTCAAACAAACAAACAAATGAACTCTTCAGTTTTATTATTAGTCATCATCATCATCATCTGCCTAGGCCCATCTGACTACCCGTAACGACTGTCAAAGATCCGCGAATGACCGCCGGGACCAACGGCTTAACGTGCTTTCCGAGGCAGCTTTATTATTTGTAAAGATTAAATTAAGGTGTCGTCTAGTTTCAGTGAAAACGAGCATAAGCTGCCTATGGTAGGCAGGCCATCGTTCTATGAAAATAATGATGGCGTCAAATTCGCAACAAAAGAGTTCCATTGTCAACAAAACGTATTATCACGCCTGTAAGCGAAGGGAGTTTATGTAAAGTATACCCTAATTTTGTCAATTACGTTTAAGTCCGATGAAAAAGGGGACAACTTTATTACCATCAGCCGGACACAAATCCTAGCTCCGGGGTACTACTGGCCCAACAACACGTTCCCCAAATTGGAGATTGAACCATCACCCCTTAGCAGTCGAACTTGCGACCGCGGTGGAGATTCTTGCCCATTCTTCTCCATTCGAAACTACCTTTTAGAAGGGGCGACTAGAATCAATTCTATTTTTTGCAAATTTTGACGTTCAAAAGTGCCTTTGTTCCTATATTTTTTTTAGCATTACCTACTAAAGTATTTATTATCTAATATGCCTCGAAAAGCACGTTAAGGTCCCGGCTGTCATTCGTGGATCTTTGACAGTCGTTACGGCTAGTCAGAAGCCCGAAAGTCTGACAACCAGTCTTACCAAGGGGTATCGCATTACACAGTAACTGGGTTGTGGAGGTCAGATAGGCAGTCGCTCCATGTAAAATACTGGTATTGAGCTGCATCCAGTTAGACTGGAAGCCGACCCCAACATAGTTGGGAAAAGGCTAGGCAGATGATGATGATGTCAATCTTGTAATACATAAACTACAAATTATTAAAATTAAAATATAATAACCTAATTATTAACCTAGGACGAGTACTTCTACGCCTAAGTGTCCTTTGTTTTTTATTTATTTGTATAGTAAGTTAACTAGTCGGAGGGGCTCGTGGCTAAATAATAACAGCCGCACGGGTCGATCGATCAGGTTAAGCTACGCTTGCCGCGGTTGGTCTGTGGATGGGTGACCATCTTTACATACCGAGACCCCTCCGTGCCTCGGAAAGCACGTTAAGCCTTTGGTCCCGGCTGTCATTCGTGGATCTTTGACAGTCGTTACGGGTAGTCAGAAGCCCGAAAGTCTGACAACCAGCCTTACCTTGGTAAGACTGGTTGTCAGACTCACACAGGATGGTTGTCACAACCCAGTTACTGGGTAATACGATACCCCTTGGGGTATCGTATTACCCAGTAACTGGGTTGTGGAGGTCAGATAGGCATTCGCTCCATGTAAAATACTGGTGGACTGGAAGCCGACCGCAACATAGTTGGGAAAAGGCTAGGCAGATGATGATGAGTAAGTTAATTAGTCATTTAATTTAGTATTCTAGTGTAAATAGTTTGTATTTGTTTAATATGTATGTATGTTATTGTTAATGTTCTGTAATAAATATAACCTAACTAAAACTATTAAAAAACTAAAATATTGCGTCGAAATATTCCTCCGCATCGCTTTATGCCTATTTGAAATAAATGATTTGACTTTGACCAAGTTGTCAAATATTCACTGAAATTACTTACAAGACTTGGGTACTTAGTACCTACAAGACAAAACTGTTGTGTCTACGGCAGACAAACCTATTTATACTCTGGTGTGCACACTGTCTAATCGGTTAGACTTCTTCATAAAGCGGAAAATGGAGTTATGAAGAATTTCTTGACATCATTAACAGACTGGATGAATCAGGAAGCTTTCAATCTTCTGACGTCATTTCTGTTCTTCGATTTTGCCTTTCTTATCATAAGTTTATGACCGGCGGTGCTATTCTGTAAAAAGATCACCGTGATCACTTAGGTGAAGTGAGCTTAAAGTGAGCTATTATTCTCATCATAAGCTCACTTCACCCAAGTTTTCACGGTGAGATTTTTACAGAATAGCACTGCGGTATCCATACTAATATTTACCTACAAATTCGAAAGTAACTCTGTCTGTATGTTACCTTTTTACGCCTAAACTACTTAAGGGATTTCGATGAAATTTGGCAGAGATATAGATTGCATCCCGGGGAAGGACATAGGAAAGTTTTTATTGACATACCTCGCGGGCGAAGCCGCGGGCGGAAGCTAGTCTATCTATATAAATTAAACAAAGTCGGGTTAGTTACATCATTTATAACTCAAGTCGGCTGGACAGATTTTTATGATCTTTGATTTGTTGGATTTTTCTCCGCCCCGAATAGCAGAAAAAACTATTAAAACATGTGAACAATTTTTTTTTTAATAATGAAGGTAATTCATTTTCTTATACATTCGTTATTATTGATTCTGAGTATTTCTGAGGCGGCACGTAGTTCGCGAGTCAGCTAGTTTTTCATAATTGAAAAAAAAAAGAAAAGAAAGAATATACGTTTATTTGCGGCACAAACGTAAGTATTTTTCTTTCTTTCTTTCTTTTTTCTTTCATAATTCCGATTTCCTTAACATAAAAATACGGCTTTTCTGGGAAAATCTGGTGATGCCAATGATTGGTAAATCAATCGCTTTTCTATATTTTCTTTAGTCTTTAGTAAAATTCTCTGCTTTTCGCATACAATGGTGTTAGGCACTCTAATTGATTCACTAGAAAACATTCACACCTAACTTTTTCGGACGTATTCCACATTGGGCACCCGCTTAAATGGCACCTGAGCGAATGCACCTGACACACAGCGGCGCGTTCACCTCACCCGTGCCATTTAAGCGGGTGCCCAATGTGGAACACGTCCTTTTTCCGCTAAATAAATATTTGTTTAAAAACTAGTTTAATGTTAGTGAACTTATCATAACATCACACCTTGTTGCCCCAAGGGATTGGGCAGAGAGGTACCTATAGCAGGCACACCTACATAACGACGGCGAAGTGCCAATACCTCCTAACTGACAAAGTCAATTTACACAAACTCAAAAAAAACGTTCAAAAATAGACACTTTGCGTTGGTTTAGTCGGGAGGTACGTATTTCAACATTTTAATTAAATACTGTTGCAACTAAAAATACACTTAGGCGATTTCAATAAAACGCGTCGTCGTCGTTTCAGCCGATAGACGTCCACTGCTGGACATAGGCCTCCCCCAATTTTGGGGGGGTTTGCCATAATCGCCACGCTTGGCAGGCGGGTTGGCGATCGCAGTATGGTATGATGGTGGAATAATCAGAGAACGCTGCTGCCCATTCTCCGGTAAGACCCTTAGTCGCCTTTTACGACATCCACGGGAAGTAAGGGGTGGTGCAATTCTTTAAGTCCGGCACCACTCAGACTTTTAAATTCAAAACAATAAAAAAAGTGAATTTCTCAAGGAATGTCAGTTAGGAGGTATTGGCACTTCGCCGTCGATAAGCTAGTTACGAGTATGTTCGTTTTAGTTGTGGCCTTAGCTGCTTGATAATAAAATGATTATTATTTTACATATCTTAGGACCCTGGGGACCTTTGGAAGGCGTACGAGGGACCGAATCCAACTCTCAGAGGCCTCTGCGAAATTTTAATGAAATGCGGCACCAACCGACGATTATACCTTTATGCACTATGCAAGTGCACCCAAGGATAACCCCCGGTTGGTGTAGGACAATTGCAGGATATGGAAAAATAAAAAGTTGGACTATGGGTTTGGGTGGCTAAAGTGAACTGGATTACCAAGAACTATGGAAGAACCCCTGCCTGATCAATGTTTTATATATATGTTACCGGCCAAACCCGATTTTAGGATGAACTAGTTTCGCCTAGGCCAAACCCAGTTCTCCCTCGCTCTTGCATCCTATGTCGACGGAGCCCCGCTTAGCGGGGCTTCTATTTCCGTGTTAAGGATTTAAAGTAACCTAACCAAACCTAACCTCAGGGTGCCCTTCGCTCGCTCTTGCATCCCACGCCATAGCCTACCGAACTGGTTTGGCCTAGAAGAAACTAGTTCATCCTAAAATTGGGTTTGACCGGTAACATATACACGGATAAAATGGCAGAGGGCGACTTGCACAATCAATAATGGGCCACCGGAAATGGTCGCTAGCACATAGTGACGTAGCGACAAGGGGGCAACATGTTCCGAGGTGCTATGAGGAGTAGAGGTATTCCACGGCTATCAGGACAATCCCGGGAGTACGGTCAAGATCCCTACCAGCATCTTATAGTCAGAAGCCTGAAAGTCTAACAACCAGTCCTACCAAGGGGTATCGTATTACCCAGTAACTACCACCAGTAACTAGGTTTTGAAGGTCAGATAGGCAGTCGCTCCATGTAAAACACTGGTATTCAGCTGCATCCGGTTAGACTGGAAGCCGACCCCAAGATAGTTGGGAAAAGGCTAGGCAGATGATGATGCGTTCGTCGGTGAGAATTAGTTACATTACCTACATAAGTCTCTATTATTTTTCTAATGTAATAGTCCTAGCCACCTACGCAGGAGATATTGTAGTGCACAAGTGTGTGCGCAGACACAGGTGCACTCCCTCTTCCCTCACTCTCATAGTCCGATGGGACGGCAATCCGACACGACCGGAGAGAGATCAGGCGCAGGTCCAACGGCTTAACGTGCTTACCGAGGCACGGGGGTATCACACCGCGAACTTCCAAACTCCGGGCTGTTACTAATTCCTTAAGGAAAAACCCACTAACACTTTGTCCGACCAGCGGTGCTATTCTGTAAAAATCTCACCGTGAAAACTTAGGTGAAGTTAGCTTGGAGTGAGCTGTCAAAAGTGTCAACACCTAGCAAAAACAAACTCACTTCACCTAAGTTTTTACGGGGAGATTTTTACAGAATCGACCGGCTGGAATCGAACCCAGGCCCCAAGCTCAGCAATCGCGTATGCGAGCACAGGACGAACTGGGCAATGTTCTAATGTAGTGAGTGTCTGTCGATATACTGAAACAGGTAAAATCAGACAATATTAAGTACCATAATTACAAAAACTTTCTACAAGAAAAAAAATTAAAATTAAATGCCTATGTACCCAAAAAAAATCGATACACACGTACTAAACAATCATTAGACAGATCCTGAGACACATGATTGATATGTTAATTTTCTTTTCTGACTTTCGTATGATTGATTGACTAAAGATTACCATGTAATGGTTGTCTTACCCGTCGAGGTTTCCGCTGTACAAGTACCTACTCATGCACCTGTGCTATGTCACCTGTTAGGTTTACTCTGACGTTTCATAAGCCAATGTTTTATTTTATATGAAATTAAATATTTTGATTTGATTATTCCTTCGTTTTAGTAAACCTGGTAATTGGTATATTGTTGAAGATTATTGCAAATCAAAATTGAAACGTCAGACTGTTTCTATTTTTTTCTCTTACATTGGTAACTAATCAAAGTTGTACCACTGACAATTTTAAACAAAAGCATGGAAAGAAAAACTATGATTCATATTTTATTTACGTTTCGCGCAGAACCTACAAGCTACATGTGTAAATGAGTAAAAAATTTATATAATTTTTTGGAGATCTTGACATTTTTGTAACGATTCCTCAGAAAAAACATTTTCAATTTGGTATTAGGTTAAATTGTAATCAAATAAGATGCCTGCATATAAAATTGAAATTAAATAATCTGCAAGTGGGACTTGTCCACTGTTCTTGCTTGAGGCAGGACCGAATCGTAAGGAATAAACCCGAATGAAAGTAAAGATAAATTCAATGATAATGAGGCAACTCATACAGATTCGTAAGTTCATCTCGCAGTTCAACGCACTGCAGCAATTACCGCGCCGCGCCGCGACCAAAACAAGCAAACACATCGACCTTGCGCGGAAAACCAAAAAAAATCCCCCGCGCACCGTCCTGACCTACATACGACGCCACACGCGATAAAACGTATAAAATAACATAATAATAAGACTAAATAATAATAAAAAAGGAAGCGAGACTCAAAAATAAAAATAATAATCACAAGATTACGGTTACGCGGCGCGTAGTGGGCGCGTTTTTCATTCACGCTCCGCTGGAATAGTTCTCTTTTTAAAAAGGGGACGACGGTACGTGCCGCGGACTTGCCTTTTCTTTTATTTTCCGATTTCTTTCTTTTTTAATCATTTCACGAATATGGAGCGTTTTTATTTTCCCCGGGCGGACGGTCCTCCCATTCATGCGGCGGGTTGCTTGCCTTATGTCCGACTTTTTGTTGCTTGAAACAATTACGACTTACAACCGGTCGTAAGATTTGTCGGCTCGTGGTATGCTGTTTGTGTTTTTTTGCTGTTATATAATTGAAGAGCTAAGTTGTGCGATGACGCTGAAGAGATTGCGTTATTAAATGTTTTATTTTTGTTTGTTTTTAGTTGTGTTAGAATGGTAGCGGAAGGATTATGTAATTGTAAAAGGTATAATTTCAGGAGAAATGTCAAACATATGTAAAATCTTAGCTCGTTAATAACTAGTTAGGTAACAGACGCAGGCGCAGTATTGCTGCCCATTCTGATAGGGAAGGTACGGTAGCAAGGAGACACATTAAAATAATCAAAAGTCATTTTTTCAAAGTAGGCTGAAGATCACTTTTGTTTCGTTGTTTTTTTTTTGTACCTACATATATAGCTGCGTTACTAGTAAGTAAAGTAGCATTTACCTGAAAACATAAGTAGAACATTTTGAGGTTTCCGAGTAATATATTCAATTGTAGTTTGTCTCATTCCTTCAACTGTATTTTGTCACTGGACTCTTTAGTTATCACTTAATCACAATAAATTACTATTCTAAAACCTATTAAATAGGTTTTCACAATAAATTACACACATCAAAAGTGTCTAGGGATCAACATATATTTTTGTAATAACTTTTCTCCTGATTGATATTAATTAAAATTTTCTTTAAGGATTCATCAAATAAAGTGTTTTCGTTTGTCACAGTAACGATAAACCAAGTCACCTTTGCATTAATAAAGAAATTTGCCATTTTCCTAATAAAGGGATTTTTGACATTTGAACCACTAACACAAAAGTTCGAAAAAAAGACTGAAATAACAGTTTTCTTTAAAATTTTATTGGGTAACTTAAACAATTAATAATCCGTGTTTCTACCGCGAACACTAACAACACAAGAACATCGGTTTGGCATACTCAAAATGAGTTCATCCAAATCACGCTGTGGAATGGCCGCCCATGTTCGTTGCAACAACAAAAAAAGGTCTTCTTGCGACTGGATACCCTCCATATTCGGCAGAGCTCTTCTCTGTAGCATATCCCATGCATGCTCAATCGGGTTCAAGTCTGGCGACTGAGCAGGCCAGGGCAGGACATTGATGTTAGCTGCGGCGAGAGTCTGTCTTACAACTCTTGCGGTGTGCGGTCGTGCATTATCATGCATTAACTGAAATAAGGGACCGATTTGCACTTGTAGAGGAACGATGACGTCTGATACAATCGTCTCAGCATAAATTTGAGCGTTGAGGTTGCCTCTGATCCAAATCAACTCAGTTCTTCCGCCGATCCAAATACCCGCCCATACCATGATGGTTCCACCACTATAAGGATGGACTTCCTGGCAGGATTTTAATCGCTGTTGGCGTCCAGGGGTTCTCCAGTGTCGTATACGTCTTGTATCCGGTCTCATACCAAAACGAGACTCATCAGAAAAGCACACGAAACGCCATTGTTCTTCTGCCCAATTTCTGTGTTCAAGAGCCCATTGATATCGAATCCTACGATTGTGCATTGCTATAGGTGGTACCCGTAGCGGTCTTCGGGAATGAAGGTTCACTTCATGCAAGCGGTTTCTGACTGTTTGGTCGCTAATTAAGTTCCCTGAAGAGTGATGAAGCCTCACGGCTAACATCATGGCGGTTATTCTTGGAGCTCTTCGAGTTAAGATTTGAATGTATCGGTCTTGTCTCCGTGTGGTGCAGCGATACCGTCCTCCATGGCGCTCAGCCACGGTACCAGTGCTTCGGTAACGTGTCCAAAGTCGACTGATAACACTCTGACTTGTATTCAGAGCTAAAGCCACAGTAGGTTGCCGGGAACCAGCTTCTATCATTCCCACGGCTCTGAGCATTTCTTCCCTGCTTAAATGACGTCGCCGCTCCATAATAACGTTGGTTTTAATCAGTAGTAGGGAAACAGTAGCACTAATAATGTCTTCAATGCGTTGTATGTTTTTATAGGGAAAATATTGACAGCTGATTTTCATCTTTTACTCGAATTTGATTCACAGTACCTGATTCAAATTATGAAATGCACCAAAAAGGATCCATATAAATTTATAAAATCATAAATTTATTACAAAGCCACATCTCAATCTCAAGAAATCCGCATAAAAATGCTTGATCCCTAGACACTTTTGATGTGTGTAGATCAAATATTGTGTATAGTTGGAGTGTTTACATTTTAAGTGACATTCAGTCGAACGTCAGTTTCTGACAGTTAGCGCGACATCTGGTGGTCGCTGATTAATAGTTGTAGTCTAATCGATATTTTTACATATTGATTTCTAACCATCGAATTCTAATTTATTTCTATTTATTTCCAAACCTAACCTAGATTGTCGTAGGAGGCCACAAATTTTAATTTGTAACAATTTTTGAACTATGTACTTATATATAAGAAAATTACATAAGACAATCCCCCAAAACGACCACCCCTTACAACTTCCTAGTGCTCTAGGAAGAATTGCCGCAACAAACTCCCCAGCAGCACAGCAGCTGTCTGTTCAGTTAGAAGAACTTGATTCTATTCCAGTCCAACACCAAAAAACCATACACAATCGAATGAAAAATAAGAAAAAGGAAAATATAATTTGACCCAGGTAAGGGGCCTAAACGCAAAAAAAGCAAGATTTAGAAACAATAAAAGTATATGATCGACTACAGTAAACAAAATCAGAAAAATATATGATATTCTTCAGGATATATGCTAGGTAGATATTGTGTTAAAAACGTAATAGGTAGGTACCTACAACTAATTTGATACGATAGAAAAAAATCATGAAGATAGCTCTATAAACTTTATTTTTACAATAAAAACCATATTAATATACATACAATCATTCTGAGTTTTTGTCAGATTGTTTTTGAGAGAGCAAGCAAGCAACATAATAAAACACAACTGTTTTATTTTTTTAGTCCAAACAATAGATTTTTTGTACCTAATTAAATAATTGCCTCATATTTTGCAATAAATTACCAGGGTTGTGTAATCGCGCTTTTCTTTCTTTTCTATGCTGTACGTCAGGGACCGCGCTTTAGGTCATGTAAGCCCCTTAAGGCACACAATACCTATACCTACAAACAAAAAAAGAAGATTTAAGGTCCTAAAAGCACCCTGAGCAGTCAGTCCGCTACCGTCTTGCTGACTATTAACTAATCTTGTCACCACAAAAAGAAACTCTTGCCAAAACAAGTGAGAAAATGAGACATAATTTGGATACCGGATTTTTAAAATTAATATCAGCCGTAAAGCTTAAAGCTATCTAAATTAATTCCGTAAATTATCTAAACTGGAAATAAGTGGCCCCAGTGAAACCCCCTGCTGCGCTCCCATACAAAATACATATTGAGGTTTTCCCGGAAGGTTTTCCAATTCTACGTGGTTTAGTGCACACTAACAAATAACACTTCTGTCTACTTGCAGGTGCTAGAACCAAAAATTCGAACACATGTGACATCTACCAACCCGCACTGGGTCCGCGTGGTGGATTACGCCCCTCTCCCGCTCACAGAGGAGCTCACACACGTGTCCCAGCTGTGGGAACTGCGAAGGTCCAGACGGGACCTCCACAGTTCCTATATGTGGTGTTTGATTAAACGAACTTTGACTTGGAACTAATATACTTATAAGACGAGTTTACAATTCAACGATATTTCTAGCACTGACTCTATTGAACAAAAACACCACTATTAAAATATTTGAATACTCGCTTGAATGTTCGAATGAAACACGCCCTCAAATATGACCAGCCAGTGCCCTTTGCTAAAGGCAGGCCTACACAGACTCTACAGAACATTACAGGCTGATTATGTTACGTCTATCAGATGATAGCAAATCTAATTTAGTCAGCCGCTCATTAATTTTGACCAGCCAACAATTCACACTAACTTTGTTATATAACAACTTATCGCAGACAGAAACTGGTCCGAGTTACATTACCTACAAGCGAAAACCGAAGCAACTTCAGTTCAATCACCCCTGGTATGGTAAGAGGTGTTAAATGGCTTCAAGTACTACAATCAGACTTTTTAGTTGTTAAGGAGGCACGTGTTTCCTCGGTAAGGTAATCATGGAGCTTGAAAATAGACCTGCATGATTTGCTAAGCTTCCCTGTTCCTTGTTTTCCCTAGCTATTTGAAAGGTAGTCATTTTCATCAGTACTAAGGCTAGTCCGACTAGACTAGAGAAAGGTGCGTCACACACACATGTATTTAGATGTGCCTATGTTTTAATTATTTATTTTATAGAGTTACCAATGTAAATGTTACCGTTAGAACACGGATCTGCAAATTACCGGGTACAATCCGTTAAAGTGTGAAATATGTTACCGGCCCAAACTGATTTTAGGCTCAACTGTTTCGCCTAGGCCAAACCTGTTCTTATTCGCTCGCCCTTGCATCCTATGTCGACGGTGCCCCGCATTGTGGGGCTCCTATTTCTGTGTAAAGCGTTTAAAGTAACCTAATCTCTGGGTGCCCTTCGCTCGCTCTTGCATCCTACGTCGCCTATCAAGCGACCGCAGCCATGCAACCCGTGTAGGGAGAACTGGTTTGGCCTAGGCGAAACTAGTTCATCCTAAAACCGGGTTTGGCCGCTAACAAACATTTTTTTCCACTTTAACGGACTCAACCAGATAATCTGCAGATTAACAAGTTAATCTGCACTCTAACTGATTTACGCACATTCGCGGTAACATATACACTACAGAAATTACAGGAAGCAACAGAAAATAAAGATTTAGTTCTTTATTTTAATTCAGTGAATATTTGACAACTTGATCAAAGTCAAACCATTTATTTCAAATAGGCATAAAGCGATGCGGAGGAATATTTCGACGCAATATTTAAGTTTTTTAATAGTTTTAGTTAGGTTAAGTTTATTACAGAACATTAACAATAACATACATACATATTAAACAAATACAAACTATTTACACTAGATACTAAATTAAATGACTAATTAACTTACTATACGAATAAATAAAAAACAAAGGACACTTAGGCGTAGAAGTACTCGTCCTAGGTAAATAATTAGGTTATTATATTTTAATTTTAATAATTTGTAGTTTATGTATTACAAGATTGTAATCATCATCATCTGCCTAGGCTTTTCCCAACTGTGTTGGGGTCGACTTCCAGTCTAACCGGATTCAGCTGAATACCAGTATTACATGGAGCGACTGCCTATCTGACCTCCACAACCCAGTTACTGGGTTATTACGATACCCCTTGGTATGACTGGTTGTCAGACTTTCGGGCTTCTGACCCTAGCCTCGAGTTATTATTATTTATGTGGAACTGGTTCCTTCATCAGATAATCAGCCTATAATGTTCTCACTGCTGGAACACAGGCCTTCCCTCTGTTAGAGGAGGGAACGGGCCGCCGGGAATATGATGACACCAGGGTTTGACTTTACGATGTCAAAAATCGCTCTCTAGGAAAACATACCATAGTGTGTTCGTCATAGTGTCACTTTTATTTCGATGTGTTTTTCATCTTGTTTTTATATCGGCACCTTGTTTTTATATTATAAGTGGATAGTTTGGTTATCATCTAATATTGTACTTTTGTACCGGTGCCAGACTTGTCTGTGTGGTGCCGGACTTAAAGAATACCACCACCCCTTACTTCCCGTGGGTGTCGTAAAAGGCGACTAAGGATCGTACCGGAGAATGGGCAGCAGCGTTCTCTATGTATTCCACCATCATACCATACTGCGATCGCCAACCCGCCTGCCAAGCGTGGCGATTATGGCAAACCCTCCCAAAATTGGGGGAGGCCTATGTCCAGCAGTGCACGTCTATCGGCTGAAACGACGATTGTACTTTTGTGTGTTGTGCTGTGTTTATCTATCTATCTATCTATCTCTATCTAATTAACATGTCCCAGCCAACTGGTTAAATTAGCCGTTTAGTTAACTGCCTGGCCTATGGAAGTAGTGCTCGCCTCGCTTCGCTTTCTTTGCTCGCACGCCGGTCGGGGTGCCCTAGCTTAGTTACTGCAACCAATTCGGCTCTCGCGTGATTGGTTACAGTTCCAACCTAAACTATAATAATATTGAATATCATTCAGGCCGTTAGTTGAATGGCCCCCGTTTAGTTAAAAGGCTAGGTGGTTAACTAAACGGCTAATTAAACCAGTTGGTTGCGACATACACACTAGTTGACCCGGCGGACTTCGTACCGCTTCAGAATATGAAATATCAAAAAAAAAAATTGTGATTTTTTCCCTCATTTTTAATACCTAGTTATTCTCTTACTAGCTGCGCCCCACGGTTTCACCCGCATAAGTGTCGATCCCGTGGGAATATCGGGATAAAACGTAGCCTATAATATGTTAATCCAGCGAGTCAACTACCTCCATACAAAATTTTAACAAAATTGGTCCAGCCGTTTGAGCGTGAAAAAGTAACAAACATATACACCACACACATACCCTCACACTCACAAACTTTCGCCTTTATAATATTAGTGTGATTCGGGGCGGAGACAAATCCAACAAATCAAAGATCATTAACATCGGTCCAGCCATTCTTGTTTTACAAATTACAAATGTAACTAACCCGCCTTTGTTTTAATATGTATATAGGTAAATAAAGTTTCAGAGACGTCATTCGCCGGAAAATTGCAGACACTATGTAGCGGCCGCCGCAGTCTTAGGAAACCCTAGGCTTATAGCTCTCTCCTTCATCGCTTCTTTACTGAATCCGCCTTCAAATCCTTAACCCATCTTCTACTACAACAACGAAGGGTTGTAAGTACAACTGTCAAAGAAAATACTTGCTGCCTCCATTTCTTCGCGTTAGAAAGTGTCTGAAGCCTAGGCAACAACGTTGTTTTTCTCCGTGGAGTCGCCGATACTTGCTTTTTTGTTTCTTGTTTCGTCCGAGCTCCAATTTAACACTTGTCGTTGGCGTGGCGCCTTCGTATTGTTGGCGAGGTGAGAAATGGACGCTGGTTTTTGAAAAAGAAAAATATTTGGTCAGAAAATAAATGGATTTTAAGCGAATTGATACTATTTCAGAAACGGATCACTGCAACATATCAAAAATCTCACCCTGAAAAACTCATGTCAGATGAGCTTGAAACGAACTGTCAATTAATCCCTAGCATCCAGGCATCAGACAAAAACAGACTGGTGCCTGGCTTCTTATAGGATCCAGAATGTAACTCACCGTGAAGTTTTAAAAATTATATTTTAAAACTTTTTTGAGAGAACGTACTTACGAACGTCGGATATAGTTGAAGTTAACTAAGAAACCGATGGATGTTCTGGATTGAAATTTAATTTAATAAATGAGCTATTTGTTTTCTATTAATAAAATTAAATATTCAAGAACATCCATCGGTTTCTTAGTAAACTTCAACTATATCCGATGCTACTGTATACTTATCTCCTCTGTTGACTGTACATGGTGACCGGTTACCGGTTTTTGACAGACATTATTTTGTTCGACGTCGGCGTTGAAGTGTTGAATGACAGATTTTTATAGTGATTTACGAAAATTCCTTGACATGGTCACCTAACATAAATATAATAGCAAACTGAAACTAGTCAAGTCGACTACTTGACATGACAAATGCATAGTTTGCGATTTCACACAAAAAAATCAATGGTTTATAATTTTTGATTGTGGTTTAACTCCAACGGCCATTCCTCTCCGTCCCCACTGCAGTGCGGTCAAATCAAAACTTTTTGCGTTCAAGAATGTCCGTAAAAAAGTCGCCCGTGTAATGACGATCTGATTTGTGGACGACCGTTAGCGCTGCGCAGGCGCTGCCCGACACCCATTGTCCGTTCGACTCCCGGGCAGAGTAAAAAGATCGCGATAAGTACGTGAGCTGTTATTATGAACTGTTATATCGCAGATTTTTGATGAAAAATGTCATTTCAGGTTAATGATCGAACGTGACTTTTGTGATAGTAATTGATTCTTATGGTATTAAAAAAAAAATAAGGGATTTGTATGGGCACGTAGTTTACTTTTAAAATTTTAGAATACTTTAGGTATCTATAAAAGTTAGATGTTCTTTTCTGGCTAGACTATTTAGTAATTTAAAAATATTTATAACAGTATCAATAAAAGTTAGATGTTCCTTTTTGGCTAGACTGTTTGGTCATGTTGTCCAATAAAGAAAGTCTATCGTCGTTGTTAAAGAGACGCAGACATCTTAATAATTTAACTTAGATGTTTCTCCAAAATACAATGCTAAGCTTTCATAATATTCTACAGGGAATCTACATAACATAATCAAAATATAATGCTCCCACTGCTAGGACACAGGCCTCCTCTTGTCGAGAGGGAGTGGGCTGTAATCCACCACGCGGGCTCAGTGCGGGTCACATGTCTTCGAATTTTTGGTTCTAGGACATGCCGGTTTCCTCACGATGTTTTCCTTCGCCGTTTTGAAGTTGCCCTTGAAACAAACAATCCCTGACAGTTTCACATTTCGGCGGCATACCTACCTTACTGACCCATTTCAACGGATCTGAGATTTGTCTGTACAGAAAAGGAAATTGAAAATTACACAAACTTGCATTTTCGTATTATACTTCGTTGTTTACCCGGCTGTCATTCGTTAGTTACAGTTGTTACAGTCAGAAGCCCAAAAAGTCTAACAACCAGAACCAGTTTTACCAAGGGGTACCGTATTACCCAGTGACTGGGTTGTGGAGGTCAGGTAGGCAGTCGCTCCATGTAAAATACTGGTATTTAGCTGCATCCGGTTAGACTGGAAGCCGACCTTAATACAGTTGGGAAAAGCCTAGGCAGTTATTGGCAGAGTGCCCTTCGATAATGTTTTACCGTAACACCAAAAAAGAATGGTTCAGTGAAGTATACAATTGGTCGACATCACAAGAGTAATTCAGTCATGCTTTTTACTTTGAATAGTACAGAAGCGCCATCTAGTATGATATTACGAAACTTATCGGCTGAATAACTCTTGGCTAGCAATTGCTACTGCTTTAATAAAATAAAATAATGTTTAGTTGCAACTTTGTTAAAATTTGGCTACTTAGGTACTGAGCTATTTTATTTAATTATTTCAGCTATTTATTTCGTACGAAAATATAAAACCAACATTCAAAAGAATGTTGATAACCGATATTATAGTTTGAATGAACGGCCTGTAATTTGTACCTGTAACTAACTTACACAAACGAGTAACGCTTGTCCGAAAGAGTTTTTAAAACTATTTCACAAGGAATTCTGAGAGAGACGGCGCGGACGCAGTCTCTCACTACCAAAAATAACGCGTCCGAGTTATCCACATTATGGATAATCGCAAGGGTCAACCTATAAGCAGTGCAACGGAGAGGCCTCGCCCTGGGGGAACCGCCTTCTTGATCACGGTTTCCCCTACGCCAGGTAAGTATGCTTATTTTAAAGAAAATCGCAAGGGTCACGCGATTCAGAAAACGGGCTGAATTGTACAACGCCATCTATCGAGGGGGTGAGAACTAAATTACACTGGCGGACAAAGTACTCTGTCGAACTAGTCAAACAAGCTCATTTTGTTTATTTACGAAAGAAAAAAATCAATTACAGAAGCGAGTGGTCCATAATTTGGGCCTCCTTACAGCAACAGAGCGTCCGTCCATCTGTCTTAATGTGTTTATCGCGTGTGAACTTGTTTAAGATTCGAGAAATGCATCGAGGTGGTTACTACCGGCTACAGAGACAAAAAAGAATCGAAAATGTGGTTGGATTTGTAGTTAACGTCAATATTAAGGTGGCGGGACTTGCTTGCGCTTCTTTTCTCGCCAAATGAAACAAATGAATGCACTGACCTTCTTTATAGAAATGAAACACATTTTATCATTTGCGTCGTGCATATTATTAGGTACTAGCTTCTGTTCGCGACTTTGTCTGCGTGAATCACCTGCCCCCGTTGTCACTTCGTTTTCGCTTCTTTAGCGATCTTGCTGACTTTTTTTTCTTTTTGCACGGCTCTTATGTTAGATCAAACGCAAAAATATTTTTTCAAAAGATTAGCGCGTTCAAACAAACAAAGAAACTGTTTGTTTTAAAACAAAAAAAAATATTATAGGTACGTACCCTACTGCAAAAATCCAATGTTCGGCCCATCAGTCAATTAAGCTATATAAATTCAATAATAACAAAAAGCTCTTGACTGATAAGCAACTATCTAAAAGGAAACATGAACCTTTTATTACCTTATAGTTTAATAGTCCTATTAATAAACAAAGCAGAAACATAATCCTTTATCACCTACTGTCTGACCAACTCGTAACTTTAGGTTTAGGGTCATAATGACCTCTAGTTTTTATGGGATTCTAGAAATAATGTTGAGTATTTGTCCTACAGACGTTCTTGGAACGAGTTGGGCTGGTTTGCTCCGCTGCGAGTGTACAGCACGGGATTTAATTACTGCTATAAAATTATTATGCTATTTATACCTGTTTATTGCTGATCTTGAGATTATTCGATGCAGATTAAGTTAAAAGGTTTTAACTAGGTAAGTACTTACCTATTTACTTTTTTGGTGACTGGATTTTTTGGTCAACAGTGTACGACACCTCGAGATCGGGGCTTAATACTAGGTAACAGCCGCACGTTAAGCAATGGTTGCCGAGGATAGTCCGAGCATAGTGACCATCCGTTACATACCGAGACACAAAGCACGTTAAGCGGTTGGTCCCGTCCCGGCTGTCATTTATAGATCTTTTGGCAGTTGTCGTGTTACCCAGTAACTGGGTTGTGAAGGTCAGATAGACAGTCGCTCCATGTAGAATACTGATAATCAGCTGCATCCGGTTAGACTGGCAGCCGACCCCAACATAGTTGGAAAAAGGCTAGGTAGGTTTTACCTTTGTAAACTTTTTTTTGTAACTATTTTTTTTTTGTCAACAGTCTACGACAGTAGCACCATTTTTCCTGAAAGCTAATTAGTCCAAAACTTAGCGGAATTAATTATTATCAACTCCCAATCAAATCACGTAACATAAGCTTGACATTCTGATACCCAATGTTTGTGTTGATAAGCATTTTGGAAACCGAGTGTCAGCAAATGACTAGTTAATTAGTGCTGTTAAAACATGTTGTGGTTTTCAAATAAAATAAGTATATATGCTATAAGGTTGCCTTGTGAGGTCCCGTTGAAAGTAATCTATAACTTTTTTATTGCTGAGTGAGCCTACTGCTCCTGAGCGCGACCACGCCTGATGAAAAGCGTTGGATGAGGTGTATGATGAAACGAGCGCACCCAGAAGATGCCTGTTCACTCTTGCTTTGAAGGCAGACGGATTAAATGTGGAAGGGAACGTAGGTAGACGCTGGCAGAGATTTCCACACTTTCGCTGTGCGCATAATAAGGCTGTGTTTCCACCAGAGATGAGCGAGGATGTGTAGCGAGGAATGTGTGTGAAACCAGCCAAAGCATCGCTTCATTTTTATAGCTTGAACAAAGTTAGCGTTGGTACTTATTGGTTAGTTTTACACACATTCCTCGCTACGCATCCTCGCTCATCTCTGATGGAAAACCAGCCTAAATGTGAAGGAGAAGCGCTGAGTACGACAGGTCGGGATATCTAATAATCGAAATACAGCATCTTTTCCTTGACACCCAACCATTACCTACCACGCGTTGATGGCATTTGATACGTTCAATTTCGTTTTCGTGAGCTGACTCGTCAAGTTTGACCTTATTAACAAAAAATAAAAGAATTAATTAGAATATCAAAAAACAAGTTATTTATTGTTAGTTTTGGCGCGAAGGCGCAGGCGCTCCCATCTAATTTCATATCGTTCCATCTCCAAATCGTTATCGCACGCATCGATATGCTTTCTAAAACTCCAATTTTCTTTTACATTGTCGTGTTGAAGTGAACTGGCTCGGTACGTATTTAATTCCTTATCAATGGTGCCACCGGGCGTCCCGTTATCTAATTTCTGAACGAATGGAGGCGGCCATTTTGCCGCCAACCGTGACCAATGCTACACTTTGGTGTCCGAGATTTTTATATTGAGAGTAGTACCTACAGTCGTCTACAAAAAATAACGGAAATTATTAAAAAAAAATTTAGACAGCTGAAGTTGTATAAAAGTACCTACTCTTGAATGGAAAACAAGCCCAAAAATCTGAAAATATCAATCCATACTCAGTACCTTTATCAGGAGAAAAGGGTCAAGTGATGAGAGGAGATGGACTAGTACAGACGCCAGTACATCAAGCTACTACAATCTGTCAAATTCTTTAATAGATTTTCAACTTTATCGCTAAAACATAAGGTTCAATGTTGATTGGGAAAGTTTGACAGTTTCGGGTAGGTTGATGTGCTGATTTTTTTTTTATAATTTCCGTTATTTTTTTGTAGAAGACTGTAGAGTCGTCTACAAAAAAATAACGGAAATTATAAAATAAAAAATTGAAGACAACTGAAATTGTACCTATAAGTACTCTTAAATGGAAAACAAGCCCAAAAATCTCAAAATATCAATCCATACTCAGTACCTTTATCAGGAGAAAAAGGGTCAAGTGATGAAAGGAGATGGACTAGTGCAGACTCAGTACATCAAGCTGCTACAATCTGTCAAATTTCTTTAATAGGTTTTCAACTTTATCGCTAAAACGTAAGGTTCAATGTTGATTGGGAAAGTTTGACAGTTTCGGGTAGGTTGATGTGCTGGCGTCTGCACCTAGCCGACTAAGAGGTAGGTATCAATCATAATCATCATCAGGCCCGCCTACGACATAGGCCTGTCCAAATTGCGAGCCATTCAGGTTCAGCTCGATTCTCGGCAACACTCGGCAAGGAGGTGTCAATATCCTCCTCATATTTTTCACAATGTTTGGGTCGTTTAAGGCGCGGTAAGAGGGAAATTTTTATGTAATTGACAATAGCGCACCGCGGCAATAAATAAGGTCCAAAAAATGCGTTTGTTGGTAGTTGAATCGAATGACGACCAACAAAATAAAAGTAATTTTACAGTTTTAATTAATTTCAACAATAAATGTTCGCATTTTTTAGGTATTTCTCTAATTGATTGAATTCCCTTTATCATAATTACATAAAACATGACAGTTTACACTCAAAGCTACGTTTTACGATTGTTTTATTATCTATCATACTATTTTATTTATAAGAAATATTTTTGAATAAGTCTTGTCTTTGAAAATTTGACAATACACTTATAGATATTTATGTTATGGAAGTTGACCTCAGAAGACCAATTTCTATTATCTAATTACGAATAACGACTTAAAAACGCTCTAAATCTAATCGCATTCTTGTCTAAGCGACAACCAATGTCAAAAACTTGTCAAAAATGTAGGGAAATTAGAGGTATTTTTGACAGAGTGACTTAAAAACCACTAAAGGAGGCTTTATGTCTTGATTTGCGAAGGTGTATCCGATACAAATACGAGGCCTTTCGGATAGGCCAGCACTGAATCAAACTATCAAAGTGAGAAAAAAAATGCGCCCATTACAATATTGGTAGGTACGTCACGAACGAGATGGCATCAATCACGTGTAGCCCCAAATAAGCTACTTATTTGAAAGCAGTACGAGGTCACAGAGAAGCACAAAACAGCAGTAGCAAAGGGTAAAAGTTTTCATACGGGAAGCTGCGGGGTATTTGTGTAACAAGGCCCGTATTACAAACCTGGCCTTCAAGACCTTCATCGGTTAACAGGGCGCTCTTACCAAAATCAAAAGCCATTTATTCAAACTAAGCTTTAAAAAAAAAATAACAACCAAAGACAGTCCCCCAAAATACCCGCCCTTCACCACTTTCTATAGTCGGGCTTTTAATTAGTTGCAGTAAAATGACAGCTTATGTGTTACTTAAATTACTGAAATTTGCGTCTTTTTGTTTTTTCGCGGCCATCAAGCAGATTTTGTTTTTCTAGTACAGAATAGTGTAACAAACGAAACTTATTTGACATGCTTAGCTCTCAACTCAGTCCGAAATAAGTTATTAAGAAGTGTCATTTTACTGCAGCTAATTAAAACTCGGACTATAAGTGCTTAAGCTGGAAATAAGTGGCGCAACAAACTCTCCAGCAGCACAGCTGTTTGTTACGTTAGAAAACCATTATCAACCTGAATATCGTGCCATTCGTGCATTCATACTAACACGAAAAATCTAGCTTTCATCCAATAAAGGGAGAAAAGCCTAAAAATACACGCAAAAAGTAGCACTAGGTAGGTACAAAACCTAATCGCGCAAATTCAGCAACGCTAAGTTTTGCCCAGGCCACAAAATGAAACTTTTTAACCTGCCAATCAGTTTTAGTAACGTGCATAACACCTCTGTTCTCCCAATTTCCCCCCAGCATAGCAAAATCCGTTTTTTAAATATTTACAGTTTAGTTATGTATATACAAATTTTTGGTGCATGGCGAGCCGGTGCGGCAGTTGCCATGGCAACCACGTCGTTGTTTTGCCGATCGGGCTTTGTCTATTCTTTTTTATTCTTGTTTGGCTTTTTTCGTACGGAAATATAGGCACAGGCATGGAGGCAGACAATGCCTTTTAAAGGGTAGTACCGTCGTATGTTAGATATTCGAATGTGTTTCGTGAATAACAATTAAATTGTAGCGAGCTACAGGTTTGATGGGCATTTTTAAGGAGCTAAAAGTAGAGCCTTTACTCGTTGCAGTGTACCTACCTACCTAGCTATCTACAATATCTATTTAATTATTATTATGTGTGTAAAAGTTCTCTTAGTCCATACTAATATCTATTATAAATTCAAAAGTAACTCTGTCTGTCTCTCTGTATGCCTTTATCCATTTCACGCCTAAACCACTGAACGGATTTGGATAAAATTTGGCAGAGAGATAGATTGCATCCCGGGGAAGGACATAGGATAGTTTTTATCGATATACCTCGCGGGCAAAGCCGCGGGCGGAAGCTTGTTGGTTTTTAGCGACTTCACAAAAAGGAGGAGGTACTATGTTCGGATGTTTGTATGTTTTTTTTTATTAGATGATACAAAGTAGAACCATCTACATGATTCGTCTGTGTGTAGGTATTTTGTATGACATCATTTCTTGTATTGTACACATATACAGCATAAAAAGTGGTCTACGTCCTTCTCTAGGCCCTAACCTACCTATTTTATCAAACATAACGATCAGTTCAGTGGTTTAGGTGTGAAAAGGAAACAGACATACAGACAGAGTTACCGACTTTAACATTTATGATATTAGTTTGGTTAAAGCTTGTCTGATTTCTTCGTTGGTCTGGTCTAGTGGTCGCGAGCGCTACTGCTGAACATGAGTTCCTGGGTTCGATTCCCAGGTCGGTCAAAGTGTTAGGTATTGGGAATTTCTCAGTAGCAGCCCGTAGTCTGGATTTGTGCCCGGTTGGAGCAATAAGCTCGCCCTGTATTACATGGGACTTAAACAAAACTGGGGAAATATACTAGCTAGCTATAAATAGACTAGCTTCCGCCCACGGCTTCACCCGCTAGGTATGTCGATAAAAACTATCCTATGTCCTTCCCCGGGATGCAATCTATCTCTCTGCTAAATTTTATCGAAATCCGTTCAGTGGTTTAGGCGTGAAAAGGTAACATACAGACAGACAGATTTAATTTCGAATTTATAATATTAGTATGGATACTTAGAGCTCTGCCTAAACCTCCAGGGATTACAAGCGTGATGTTTATGTTTAATATTACACAGATTACACAGATTAGACAGATAATTTTTATTCGTGGAATAAAATTGACGTCTGACAGATTTCGTTTAGAAAAATTGTCAAAAATTCAAAATAATTTCTCAGATAATAATTAATATCTGGCGTTGGAAAAATCAGCCCTAAATCAAATAGACGACAGCTCTTCCGACAGTTGTTTGCTGTCGGGGCCAAGGCAAATCAGTTTATCGAAATGTGTAATTTTTTGATACAATAGCCAGTCGGATGGTTGTGAGCAGCTATGCTGGATTATTCGTCCTAGGCATTAATTATTCATAGTATAATACTGTGACGGAATTTGTATACAAATTAGAACTTAAACCTCAAAATCGAAATAAACGACAGGATTTAATTGATGGAATAAGAGTCGGATAGTTTATCGATTGCGATTAAAATGATGCTAAATTCTTTCTTAATCTGATTTGCTATAGGAATTACGTTAGGCGCACCATATGTGTAGTAGGTACTTAATTGGAGGTGAACTCTTTATTGGAAACGAAAAATATGGTTATAATAATTCAAATTCAAATTATTTATAATCACAATTTGTACAAGAATAGAATATTCATTTTATGTACAATGGGCCCCTGTATTCATATTTTTTTAAAACATCCATAAAATTTTGTGTCAATACAATTTGACTCCTAACTAAATACGATAAGAAATATTTTTGATTGAAATGACTTCATGGAATTAATTTTCATGATTCACGTGAAGTTCGTCACGATTAAACAACAGCGTGCGTTCTAAGTACTCAATTTGATTAAAATGAAATACTGAAATTCTTGACATTTCTAAATTCATTTTCTCACATGAATAGAATGTGTTAGCTCTAAGGTTACGTAATTAAATTAAACCTATATAACTAAGTCATAAATTTAGATTTTTATCATATAAAAGCAAAAAGTAAATAACAAAAGGTGTGAAAAACAGACTCATGATAACGTTTATGAATGCTCCTGTCAAAATGATAATACTGATCTGAAGTTACTCACAAATCCAAAGTGTTGGCGAACAGTGTTTCGCAATATTATTTCTTCAAAATTTAGAATAATATTGTTTTACTAACCATGTTATCCAGCCTGAGAACTGGAGTGCAGGGCGTGGTATGTCATCTAAAACCATAAACAATTTTGTTGCTACTGTAAACAAACGTATTATATAATAACGTTTTGACGTTTCAACTGTGGTGATTTGTGATCGTATTTTCAGTTACGTGCCGCGTCCAGGAATATTCAGACTAGCGCAGCTCTGCAGCATGACAGCCTGTTCGTCCACCGTGATAGTCCCGAGGACAACCCTGACATCCCCTTCGAATTCACGGAGCAGAACAAAAAGGTCAGCGACTGTCATCTGTTTTGACTAAACATCGGTTTTTTTGCTGTTCCTATTTCAAAATAACGCTGATTGTAACAGAAGATTGTCATTTTTGTACACTTTTGTTAAATGCAAGGCAAAATTATTAACAAGAACGGTTATAGCTGATGAAAAGATAACTACGTAATTATTTTAGGTTAACCTGGGAAATTGATAACAAAACATAGCATTATTATGTAGTAAGTAGTTTGTACACTATTCACGAATGTTTAGAATTACAAGTAGTGAAGCTAATATGAGTGTGTTAAAAATAAAGTTCCTACAATACTACTTGAGTTATAATGTTAATTTCAAAGTTAAAAGTAGTGCTAACAATCACAATGTCAACTTTAGGATTTTGTACATTTTAAACCTATATTTGTTTATTTTGTGTGCACCAGATTCTAAAAGCTAAATTACCCTTTTTGTTGAATCTAAACTTTAATTTTTAATTTGCTAGACCAAAATGACAGCTGTGATCAACCTTTTTGTCATGTTACAGTTTTTATTACTATGCAGCTAAGTAATAATGTAATCTTCATTTATTTTACCTACTACTATGGCTAAGCCAAAGGAGGGTTATGATTTTTTTAACAGACTATTTGGTTATAAGTATTCATCTTCTGTAAAAATCTCACTGTAACAACTATTTTAAGGTGAAGTGAGCTTTCAGCGCACCAGTGGTGCTATTCTGTAAAAATCTCACTGTGAAAACTGGGGTGAAGTGAGCGTGGAGTGAGCTGTCAATAGTGTCAATTCCTAGCAAAAACAAACTCACTTCACCTAAGTTTTCACAGTGAGATTTTTACAGAATCGACTGGCTGATGCTAGGGATTGATGGCTCACTTCACCTAAGGTTTCACAGTCAATTATTACAGAATAGATTGGCTGTTAAATCACAACTCCTAAACATTATATTTCCAATAATATTTCTGAATCTTTTTCCAGAGAGTCGATGCCTTACTTGGGATTTATCCCGAAGGTCACAAGCGCGGAGCTATGATCCCGATGCTGGACCTGGCTCAGCGTCAGGCTGGAGGCTGGCTGCCCATCTCTGCCATGCACAAGGTAGCTGATCTCCTCAAGCTGCCACGCATGAGGGTTTATGAGGTGGCTACGTTCTACACTATGTTTATTAGGTAAGGATACTTTGTGAAAATATTAGGTCCTTACATAATGAAATTGCTGTTTTGTGAAACTGGCCACTTTGACCTCAAATATCTTGTAATAATAAAAAAAAATAATTTAAGGGATGAATGTTATTAAAAATGTGTGTTATGAAATGGGATTATTAAATGTGTGTGTAGTACTCCAAATAAATAAACAATAAGTAGAAGTGAAAATTCGGGCGCCAGGAGTTCACACCAAACTATGCCAAGGATAGACTAACCTGCGGGAACTGGAAACTTTTAATCTTCAAGCGGGGAGTATCAATAAGAATCGACACAAAAGTTATTGAACGATTTTATTACCCGAAGGCTGCTGGTCTCAATATACAAGAAAATTCCTTTCTAATATTAAGTTCTAAGGTGTAAAACTAAGATGAAATAGAAATTAATTTTTGTCCTGTCATTATTGCACTTTTGTCAATTTAAGTTAAGTTTTTATAAACCATACCACATTCCGGCGAATAAACTAACAAACCACGCTCATTTTGGTGATTTTGATCTTCGCGGGGACGTCAAGGCGGTCCATGATATATGTCGGTAGGGGCTAGCGTTAAAAATTTAAGTCTTGAAATAAAAATAAATAAGAAATTGAAGAAACTGAAGAAACGCCTCGCGGCTGAAATCAAACATGAATAATTGTTAGCTGATGTCCAGCGTGGATAAAAATGGCGATCGAAATGGCTACGACCAAACACAAAATTGACTCACCGTTTCTTTTCCAAAAAAAGCTTTTACATCAGTAGATGAATTAATCCAAAAAATATATAAGGTTTAAAAGATCCTGAAACAAATATCGGAAACTATTAACGTCTGCCATCCAAATAGCCACGCGACACGTGAATAGGTATGAAACCACGAAGAATTTTACCAACCTTTTAAAAAATATGGGCAATCCCATTATGATGTCGACAAGGGCAAATCAGCTACCACATAGTTAGGACTTGATGTCGTCCATTGGAAGCCAGCTCTTGAAGATTTAATTAGGAGCTCTCAAATTACTCCATTCTATGCAAAGCTTGGGTCGGAAAGTGACCTGTCAAAATCAACTGACAGCATCAAAAGAAAAAATCAGTGTGACCACTACACGATTCCGATTAAAAAAAAATGAATTTTTACATGGCAACACCACCCTGTTGCCTACAAATTAAAGCAAAGAACGCGCTATCATGTAACAGGCTTAAAAGACTCGTTACATTTCATCCCCTCCCGAAAATAAAAGAAAGGAACTTTCTTTTATTAGAAAGAAATCTTCAACCAAATAAACCAGTCTTAACAACTTTCTAATTCAAAAAAAGAAAAAGAATCATATAAGATTCAAAGTGCAAATCAACTCTGAAAATGTCAAACGACAAAATCTCAAGAATTTAATAAAAGTAAAAAAAATGTAAATGACAAAAAGTCAAAAACGAAATAGTGAAAAACAAAAAATTATAAGTTATAAAAACTCATTAAATGAAACGTAGAGAGAAATCTCTTAGCGCTCCAAAACTCCAAAACAGTGCAGTTAAGCACTATAGCCACTGACTAAAAATTTCAAACAAATTCGGACAATTTACCAAAACAAACTACAATTTTTATAGTGCAGTTAGCCACCTATCGCCACTGACTAAAAATTTCAAACCACTTGGAACAGTACAACTTTGAGTGCAGTTAGGCACTATCGCCACTGACTACTATGTCAACCGCTTCCAACTCAACCATCTCTATGAGTGCAGTTAGGCTCTATTGCCACTGACTAACTCCGTAGTCAACAATCCAAAAAATTTGAAAACTCCGAACAAAAGTTTTTAAATAAAGCTGAAAGACCTTATTTAAAATACTATTACAGGCACAACCTGCAACGAGACAAAGGAAAGCATATTGTGATCGGCTCATCACCACCCAATTCCCGAGCACAATAGCTGTAAAAGAATGTGAATGCTGTGACTGGCTCAACACTACCAATCTCCCAAACACAGACAAACACAAAAACATTGAGATCTCCAATGTGAAATCTCAATAACAAAAAGGCGACAGCCAAAGTTTCACAATGCGACCGGCATACCACCACCGAACTTCCGAACGCAAAGGAAAAAAAAATGACGAAAGTCAAAACAAAATCCCGCATCGTGATGGGAACAACAATGTCCAACACAATGGAAAAAGGAAAACATATGGCCGGGGCCGAAATCCCACTTTGTGACCGGCACAACTCCACCGACTTTCCGAGCACAATGGAAAAGAGTCGAAATCAAGGTCAAAAGCTACACCAAGATCCAAAAAATAATAAGGCATTTTGTAACAAAGGTTACAGAATGACCCTAGAAAGTAAAGTCCAGGATGAACGCGTTACTAACAAAGTCAAATCCGATCATTAAAAAGAATGAAACTCCAGTAAAAATGAGAAACAATTCTGTCAACGAACAGCACAAAATAGATTTAAAAATCGATTACTATTTATGACGAAGAGGAAATAGAATGATTTTAAACTATGAGAAAAAAAAGATTACAAAAACTTGAAATTGAATTTAAGTTTTTTAACCTCAAGGTAGAAATTACCTGAACTGTAGGGTTGTATAAGATCTTAATAAAATATAAACAGGTAGGTTACCCTTAAAAAAGAAAAATAAGATCTTAGACAATCCAACAAAAACAAACAAAACATAAAATAAGATCCTTCGATGTGAAAAATATTTGGTGTGAAAAAAAATAGTATTAAATTAACCAGAATGACCTAAGTTTTATTTTTAGAATGTCTCAAATTCAACAAATTTATAAGAAGTTACCTAACATACATCTTTCAAATCACCGATAACCTATCATCCATTAACCTATCATCCATCCTCTCGTACATCACACTGTCAAAAGTGACCTTCAAACAAAATTATCAAAATCAAGACTAACACTTGGAAATCAAATTAAAATTTAATAATATCTTTAACATGATAACGTCCCACTGAACCTTTATTTAAATCTTTCAAAACATAAACGTTATCTGAAACCTTTTCAGTTATTTTACATTTTACAAACTTAGGTGCAAGTTTAGCTGAAAAATATGCTTGTGCATTAGATTGAAGAAAACTTCTTCTCCACACCACATCACCCACATCAAAAGAAATGACTTTCCGACCCTTATTATAATAAGCGGCATTACGCTTATACCCCTTTAACAAGTAAGCTTGAACTTTAACAAAAATATCACTAAGTGAATTAAGAGAAACTGCATAAGCATTTCTATTTGAAATTTCTAGTTGAGATAAGTTATCAACAGAACTACTAAAGTGATGTAATGACGCATCAAGAATAAGCTCCCTACCAAACATCAGAAAGTTAGGAGTAACAAGTCGCAAGTCGAATAGCAAACGAAAAGCAAAAACTAAGTT
The DNA here is from genome assembly GCA_916614155.1 of Mesoligia furuncula. Lineage (NCBI taxonomy): Eukaryota > Metazoa > Arthropoda > Insecta > Lepidoptera > Noctuidae > Mesoligia > Mesoligia furuncula. Next base: position 24,462,635 of record OU744808.1, read on the forward strand.
TCAAAAAGTTAAATGTTAGAAAATAAATTCTCAAGTTTGAGGTTAATTATAAAAGTCAATGTGGGCATTCCCATAAAAAATTACTACGTTAATTTTATCGTTTTAAAAGTGCAATAATCACTTACAAGCAGCTTAAATCTAGATAAATTAAATGTACAATATTGTACTTAACAATTAGATTAAATTATTTACTTAAAAACTTAAACTTAGTTTTTAAAATAACTTTACTGTTGAGAACAACAAAACGCAGTCTATGCTATACATTTCTGTTGGTCTTGCTAAGAAAAAAACATGATATTAAACAAAATCATCAATTGTAAACACCAAACATTGTTTACAAAGATTCACCAAATTAAGTTAAGTACTACTTATGAGTCAAAAATCAAAATAAACACAAAGTTATTAAAGTAACAATGTAGAACAAACCAATGCAAACAATAGACTCATAAGTTAATTAATTAATAGTGCAATAATGACAGTATAAAGGTACCAGACAAACCTACTTCAAGTCCCTGTTCGCAGAGCGACAATTGTAATAATAAAAAAAAATAATTTAAGGGATGAATGTTATTAAAAATGTGTGTTATGAAATGGGATTATTAAATGTGTGTGTAGTACTCCAAATAAATAAACAATAAGTAGAAGTGAAAATTCGGGCGCCAGGAGTTCACACCAAACTATGCCAAGGATAGACTAACCTGCGGGAACTGGAAACTTTTAATCTTCAAGCGGGGAGTATCAATAAAAATCGACACAAAAGTTATTGAACGATTTTATTACCCGAAGGCTGCTGGTCTCAATATACAAGAAAATTCCTTTCTAATATTAAGTTCTAAGGTGTAAAACTAAGATGGAATAGAAATTAATTTTTGTCCTGTCATTATTGCACTTTTGTCAATTTAAGTTAAGTTTTTATAAACCATACCACATTCCGGCGAATAAACTAACAAACCACGCTCATTTTGGTGATTTTGATCTTCGCGGGGACGTCAAGGCGGTCCATGATATATGTCGGTAGGGGCTAGCGTTAAAAATTTAAGTCTTGAAATAAAAATAAATAAGAAATTGAAGAAACTGAAGAAACGCCTCGCGGCTGAAATCAAACATGAATAATTGTTAGCTGATGTCCAGCGTGGATAAAAATGGCGATCGAAATGGCTACGACCAAACACAAAATTGACTCACCGTTTCTTTTCCAAAAAAAGCTTTTACATCAGTAGATGAATTAATCCAAAAAATATATAAGGTTTAAAAGATCCTGAAACAAATATCGGAAACTATTAACGTCTGCCATCCAAATAGCCACGCGACACGTGAATAGGTATGAAACCACGAAGAATTTTACCAACCTTTTAAAAAATATGGGCAATCCCATTATGATGTCGACAAGGGCAAATCAGCTACCACATAGTTAGGACTTGATGTCGTCCATTGGAAGCCAGCTCTTGAAGATTTAATTAGGAGCTCTCAAATTACTCCATTCTATGCAAAGCTTGGGTCGGAAAGTGACCTGTCAAAATCAACTGACAGCATCAAAAGAAAAAATCAGTGTGACCACTACACGATTCCGATTAAAAAAAAATGAATTTTTACATGGCAACACCACCCTGTTGCCTACAAATTAAAGCAAAGAACGCGCTATCATGTAACAGGCTTAAAAGACTCGTTACAATCTGGCGTTTGGTTAGGAATTCGAAATTCAAATTTATTTCAAATTGAGGCTTGTGTATTTGTTTCGAATTTAGTAAGTGATATTTAATTTTTCTTTGACATCGTTCTGTTCACAATATGGAAAACTTAAAATATCGCGTTATTTACGAATACGAGTTCCACCATAGCAACAGCACTGATACAAATTATGGAAACACTTACCTATTGGTAGTATGTATTCTTATAAAAGCAATTGTAGTACAGCAAAATCAAATTATTACGTTCTATAATAAATTGTTTCTCAGTTAATTTGATTACTGCTGAAAAAAAATCTTAACTACCATGTACCACCATGGGGTGAATCGGGACAAAACTTTAAAATGGATTTTAACTTTGAAATAATATAGTTTGTTGCCAAAATGGACTCTAATGTGCTTATTGTATTATGTTTAAAGATTAAGTAAGTGTCCTTTTCGGCAAGAAACTATTATTATTTCAACTTAAAACCCATTTAATTTCATCCCAATTCACCCCTGCATTTAGCCCGTTTCACGGTACATCCTGTAGATACCAACGAGATATGACCAAAACCAGAGAATACTAAGACAGTACCATTCTCATGGTTTTCTCGTGTGTATGTCATTAGCAATTTGGCTTTGTTTAATCAACACAGAACGAAAGTAAGTAAGTTTACTTGCGCCTAATATGACGCATTTAAAAGTAAAAATAAAGCACAATAAGAAACATTGCGCGTGCAGAGCACCGTACACGAAAAAAATTAAGAATAAGAGAAATCTAGAAACATATTTATATCTTTCGTCTCTCTCATGTAAAGGCACATTGCCTTAAAACGTGACGCGTCAATTTTTTTTTTTGGGTCGGAAATCACCATATGACCCCCCTCCCGCTCTGGGTGGAGCGGAAGGGACTGTCAGACTCTTACTGACTAAAACCCACCTATGTTCCTTCCTTAGCCCTTTATGTTCCGGGCCAGCGGTAACCCTTTCGGACAATCCCGCTGACGCGGCAGGCTTCGGCCCTAAGGGGCCCCCCTTCCTCGATGCTGACATCTCTTTGAGGCTCGCGTGGAACACGTACGCGCCGTCCGGCACGGGCCTGGTCCTGATCGGACGGTGAGCTACCCATTACTCTCCGTCCGCAGGCCCGCGCCTACGGTGGCCGTACGTGACGCGTCCTTGAAAGGGCTTTGAAGATCAGTGGCATAAGTACCTACTGTAACGCCATTTTGATAAAAATGACAAAAACATTTTTTCGCGTGACTGTGTAGGTATGCCACCAAGCTAGGCTCCATAATTATAAAAATCTTCAATCCTCTTTCACACTCAATTCTCGTTCAATTATTCTCTGCCTAAGAGTTTCACTTTAAAAAACAAAACAAACATGAGGTAAAGCGTCACAACCGTTCAAAACACAACGCTGGTTTTCAGCAATGGCTGGCGTTGACTCGATGTCGTCGACCAATGCAGCATAACAACGTACATAAAAAAAAATCAAGTTTATTTTATTATGTGAATTATTTAAACTTACAGGCGACCAATCGGCAAGTACCATATCCAAGTATGCACCACAACACCCTGCTGGCTCCGTGGCTCTGATGCGATCCTGAAGGCGCTGGTCGACGGAACCCAGTGTCACGTCGGTGGCAACAGCCCCTGTGGAAAGTTCTCCATATCTGAGGTGAAAACATTTTCTTCTACATAATAAACATCATATAGACAACGCGCAGCCAAAACCGCTGGGTCTCGAAGCATGACATTTTCCGCAAGAGTTCCTTACATAACTCACTAAGGAAGGATTTTTGCAAATTGATTTCCTAAAGAGGTTGCCGATGGGAAACCCCATCGAATACACAGCTTGTCTGTAAATAAAACTTGACGACAGTTTTACCGAGATGGAACGCAGAGACAGGGACACGATGCAGCATTGAGGTAGTCGCCAAATTGTCGCGCAGTTCGCCTATGCTATGCTAAAAGTTTCGTGTCTGCTGTGGTTTCGTTAACGTTTATGCGATTAAGGGCTGATTTTTCAATTGACATAATTTTTATTCGTGGAATAAAATTGACATCTGACTGTTTTTGTATGGAAGTACAATCGAAAATCAAAAATTATTCCTCTGATAAAATTAGGAGGCGTCCATTAATTACGTGAGGTGATTTTGGCGATTTTTGAACCCCCGCTTCCCCTTAGAGAGATATCGTGAGACTTGGCTCAACCCCCTCTCCCTTTCCTCTAATCTTACATGAGATTGTTCTAAATGCGTATTTTCAGTGTAAATACGTTAATCTATGTTGCATTGCGTTGGATTTATTAAAAAAAATACGTGATACTTGCCAGAACCCCCCCTCACCGCCACGTGAGATTGGGTGAGAATCGGCTTGACCACCTCCCCTCCCTAAACGTCTCACGTAATCAATGGATGCCCCCTTATCTGGCGTTGGAAATATCAGCCCTAAGGGCTGATATTTTATTTTTAATAGCCCGATAACTTTTATTTAAGAATATATATAACAAATTGACATATTTTTTATACAAACGCTATCAAAACGCAACATTAATTCTTCAGATCAAAGTTATCTGACTATTGAAAAATCAGCCCAAAACACAAAATCCATGCAATAACTATCACAGTATCAACACATTGGTGTACAATTGTTTGCATAGGATTATCAAAGTTTCGTTACATCGAACTAAAGTGACGTCGATGTAACCTAGCATCCTAGTTAGACAACAACATGCGTAATGAAAGTCTAACTAACAAGGTTCGTATTAGAAAAAGACACCCACTGCTACAGATCTGAACTTTTTTTACAATATTGTCAATCATTTGTTTTTCCAGGTGGAGTGCCTCGGTGCTTGTGTCAACGCTCCTATGGTTCAAGTCAACGACGATTACTACGTAAGTATAACTTTATAATGTCTAATGATACTATATTCACTTTAAAATCAGCTACACATATAAGAAGTCAAGGATCCCTTATGCTTTGGAAAGCACAGCCCTGAAACTATTATGCTCGTGTTCACTAACACTCGACGACACCTAAATTAATGCCTAAATGAAAGCGCGCTGTTGATTTTTTAACGCTCGGCTTAGCACTAGTGTTGCTCAACTATCGATTGACTCGCGATAATATTTCAACACTATCGTGACTTCGAAAACTTATAACAATGTCGACGACGACTTATAACAATGTCGACATTTTACAATACTATCGATGGTATTAGAACTGTCGATATTTTTACCCCATCGATATTCTATTCTATAAATTTTCGTTAAATATCGAAGGGGTCAAAATATCGATAGTTCTAATACTATCGATAGTATCGCTAACTATTATTGTAAAACACACTTTTATAGCGATAGTATCGACAGTATTAATAGTATCACACCTCAATACTATCGATACTATTGATCTTCATCAATAGTATTAATTATGTCTGACGATTGATACCAATACTATCGATAGCCCTATGGATATTGTTACTAGTTTTCAAAGTCAACTATCATATCAAATATCGATACTTAGGCAACACTATTTAGCACTGAACGTTGAAAATACAATGCGCTTTTATTTAGGCATTCATTTATGTGTCTTACCAAGGGGTATTGTATTACCCAGTAACTGGGTTGTGGAGGTCAGATAGGCAGTCGCTCCATGTAAAATACTGGTATTCAGCTGCATCTGGTTAGACTGGAAGCCGACCCCAACATAGTTGGGAAAAGACTAGGCAGATGATGATGATTTATGTGTCGTGTAGTGTTTGTGAAAAACGGGCGTTAGTCACACGCTCATGTAGATTTATTTATTTATTGAGGACCTGAAATAAATTTGTACACATGTACACAATTTTTTTTTTGTATTAAGATAAATGGCAAAATATACTTTATTGTCACAAAAACATTACCTACATTTTAATACTATAATATGTATGTGTTTGTCTCTGATTTTCCAGGAAGACCTGACAGTGGAAGACACGAAAGAAATAATTGAGAAACTGAAAAAAGACGAGAAACCGAAAGCTGGCCCTAGGTATATACCCTTTCCATCTCTTTATTTACTCAAACTCAAAGCATTTATTTCAACTAAACCTTGTACAGGCACTTTTGAATTGTCAAAATTCGAGCTAGTTGCCCACTTACTTGTTACTTAACCTTCCGTAGTGATGGAGTCGAAAGCATGCAAGTTGTGATAATTTAAATGTTTGCAAGGTAGACATTGATAGAACAAGCACAAAATTGTGACGTTTGGAAGGAAGGAAAAGAAAGTTTAAAACTAAAACCTGGTCCTTAGGCACCCCAAACTTTGAAAAGTAGGTACTTTTTAATTAAATCCCAAAGAAGTCCAAAAATATCTCAAGAGAGTAAGACACAGTTTGGAGTTGGAGGTCCTGCGCCCTAGTTGACATACTATCAATCACAATCTGAATCATTTTCAATAATACTGCTAATCCATTGCTTCATATTATGTTCGAAAAAATTGTCTGCTGAACTGAACTGTCAAAATGAAAGCAATTCGTGCTGTTAGTGTGTTACGCAATTACCCCCACTGTACGTATGCAAAATATAAATGTACAACGCGGTCACATTAACTCGACGCTTGGCCTTGATGACGTCATTTCGGTTTTTTGGTAATATACCTAAATACTTATACCTAATAAAAAATATAATTTTTTAAAACAACAACAGTAAACTAGCCAAATTATCGACTTATCGACGCGCGTATCGGTAACAAAGACAAAGACAAAGGCCTAACACTTGCTGGGCGAGCTAAGGAATGCGGGCCTCGCATTCCAGAGATGCGTCGAGTTAATATTACCGCGTTGTAGGGTGCTAAAATTCTCGAGCTCTGTGTGCTTATTTATATTATCTTATTTTTAAAACTCTTTTACATAAATATGTCAACAAAGTAATTTCTATTTCTGTATGTATAGTCCAAAGAAAACCTAACCTACTCAAGGCGGTGTATTAAAATTCGCTCGCTCTTGCATCCTACGTTGTCTTCATTCTCAAATCTTTCTGCATAAGTTGGCAAAGCAAACCATTTCCGTACTTATACATTTTCAAAAAAAACCTAACAGAATTCCGAGACGAGATGCAAAATATTTCTGGCTCACCTCGCACGTTCTTGCATCTAAAATTTTTGCTTTTCTGTAAAAGTCGACGAACGTCGTTGTCTTTTGGGAGCCTAAAAAGGCCACTTTGGCAGAATCATAAATGGATAACCTAATGGACAGTTAACTGTTAAGTTAATCGTATCAAATCCCATTGGTGAAGCATTTTTTAGTTATTTTTTTTTTTGTCTGTGCTAAAATACCAATCAATCCAATCCGATCCCAATCTCTTTGATTGTACCTACGTAGTGCAGCGAAAAAAAGAAAAACACGGACTGTCTTCGCCATATTATAATTCATAATGTTATCCTTTTATGATTCTCCAAAGTGGCCTATTTAGGCCCCCTGCTTCTATATGAGTGGACAAAAGAAAACCTAACCTATCCGAGGCGGGATGCTAAAATCTTCGATGACCCCCATAGCGGACCATCGGCAAACGCACCACCCTAAAAATAAATTCCTGACGGGTGCCAGCGCACATGATAACCGAATTTCGGCCATGGCGGCCATTCTCAGCGGAGACCAGGCTACGGAGCGGGGGCTATTATAGTGCAGGCGTGTGTGCGCACACACAGGGGCACTCTCTCTTCCCTTCCCTATTTCTTATAGCCCGGGACGGCATTGCGGCAATCCGACACTCGCTCTCGCTCGGGGGTGTCACACCGCCAACTTCCAAACTACGGGCTGTTACTGAGAAATTAATAATGGAAACATTCAATAACATTTCACCCGACCTGGGATCGAACTCAGGACCACGATCAGCTTTCGCGCTAGCGACCGCGAGACCAACGCGCAATGGGGCAATAAGATGGCAATACTTCCCGTGGGTGTCGTAAACGCCGACTAAGGGCCCATTCTCCGGTACGAACCGGAGAATGGGCAGCAGCGTTCTCTATGCATTTCACCACCTTACTGTGATCGCCAACCCCAGGTGGGTTGGCGATCGCAGTAAGGTGGTGAGCGAGACGATTATGGCAACCCCCAGAAATGACAAGCACAAAAACACTATTTTATTTTTCTCAGGAGTGGACGATTTGCCTCCGAACCCCTAGGAGGACTGACATCCTTGAGTGAAGAACCAACCGGCCCCGGCTTCGGACTACAAGACGGCTTGAAGTAAAGCCCTTGAACAAACGCTTTCAAGTTTTGTAAATCTTATTTATAGGCAATATTTAAATAAATCATTGTTAGATCAGTTGCTTTTTTTATTGAAGTACTTTTTTTTTTAATTTATCTGTATTTTAACAAGTGAAATCACGAATGTCTCAGAAAAAGATTGGCCGTAGTGGTAAATGCACGAGCGAGTCCCGCGCTCCGACCAAAAATATAAAAAAAAAATTTAAGGCACTAGACGGCAATAGATAGTACAGATTAGATGTCTAATTTTATGATTATAGGAGTGAGCGAAGAGAGGGAAAATAGTCTCCATACTTCTTTTACACTCTTTAGCCAACAATGTGTCTGGAACTGTAGATACCTGACATAAGGTTGGTTTTGCATTGACATAGAATGTCCTGCTATAGTTGTTCTGTTCATTCAACAAATAAAGGAAGGAAATAATTAAGTAGGTACCTACTCTGTACCTACTTACATACCAACCATAAAAGGAAATATTGGTAATTATGTCATTCCTTACTGACAGAATTACCGACTAAAAGAAGCCATCTTTCTCATGTCAAAATCAAATTTCCATATTGAATAATGATTGTGATTTAATATTATTAGGTAAGTACCTACTCGAAAGCCCTTGCAAAATTCTGATAAGCTAATTAGTAATGCGACTAATGTGTGAGCTATCTCGTTCATATAAGTACTTACTTACCTACTACGAAACTGGCTACTTGCGTGCGATCACTGATAAGGGACACGTAAGATAGGTACTTGTAGTAATTTTATTCAGTTGTGGCTATGTTATTGTCCTGTGTGTTACTATGTTATAAAAGTTAATATTTGTTTTAATAATTTAGGTGAGTAGGCAAATACTCGTGACAATAGTGTTGTTATTTTTTATTGTATGTAAATGTTGTGATTAGTGTATCCTCCTTTTTAATACTTCGATTAAAACGATGTCCTAAAATGAAAATAAAATTGCAGTGTCAAAATGGTGTTGATTTACAGATGACCCGTAGAAACAACAAAAATGAAACATTTAAAGAATATACGGAAATACAACTGTGGGACCCTAATGATCCTAATGATTCCTGGGACCAAACAAATGTAAGTATACCATGATTTACTTTTTGGAAAGTTTAAGTTTATGTTATTTGATAGGTTATAATTAAGTGTCAATTTTTTTTAGTTAGGTATCAGCAAATAAACTTTTTAACAGAATTTCAGCCCATTACATTACTGCTTACGCCTAGGCTAAGAAATTAGGCAAAATCGTATTTTCGTCTATCACGCGCCATAGTGGTGAGCTATAGTTACTTTACTCTTTGGAGCTACTTATTCATTTGTAATCGACTAAATAGGGTGTGACTTTATCATTAATTTATCAGTGAATTACATACATCAAATCACTAAAAACACAGGCTAATGGTGACGTATAAATAATACCTATATTTTAAACAATAATAATAATAATTCACACTATAGTATGTACAATAAGAAATCTACTAAAATATTTTTAGTTTAGTTTTCCACCTCTAGTGTCAAAAACTATTGACATCATTGACATGTCAGTTCTGAAATGTCAGTTGTTTGCTTTTGCTTGTTACTTTCTGTCAGTGATTTTTCATTCGTTGATTGTTCGTGTCGTCTTCTTGGGTGTGAAAATGTCTTTCGAGGCCTAAGCTGAAAGGCATTGTGTGAACGATGAAAAGTAGCCCCACGCGCAAATATGAAAATTTCTCCAACGACAACCAAGGGAAGGAAACGGACAAGTATTCGCTAGACAGCCAAGACACCGCCAGTGTGGTTAGTCCGTTGTTGAAATTATTGATTTTGTTTGTGTACTGTATAAGATGTTATTGATTTGTCGCGTTTTAATGTTTAGATTAGTCATAGCGTATGTGTTTTATCTTAACGCCTTTGATAACTGCTAGGATTATCATTGGGATGCAGAAACCGATGGTTTCTGCTTAATAACTGACTGCTATTTTGTCATACGTATGCGCGGCATACGACCTAGATCGTTCTAGTTCTAGATATATTTCGATTGAACTTTTCATAACTTAACTGTTTGGTGATATTAGTTATTTTTACGACAGTGAGTTATATTCTTGCTACCTTATTTTGTAATGTTGCCAAGTCGTTATTTTTGCGGCTTCTCGCACCTATGCGTATTTTGCACTCACTTTCACCTCGACACGTTAACTCTGCATGCTTTTTACTTTGACCATACTATTAAATATCAGCAATTAATTAGCCTCAACAGTATCTCCAAATAAGTGAACCCTTCATTAGATAATGCACATACTTTTTTTTTCTTTTGATATTCTTATTTACCCATCACAATCTGCCTAGCCTTTTCCCAACTATGTTGGGGCCGGCTTCCAGTCTAACGGGATGCAGCTGAATACCAGTATTTTACATGGAACAACAGCCTATCTGACCTCCACAACCCAATTACTGGGTAATACAATACTCCTTGAAAAGATTGGTGGTCAGACTTTCGGGCTTATGACTACCCGTAATGACTGTCAACGATCCACGAATGACAGCCAGGAGCAACGCCTTAACGTGCTTTCCGAGGCACGGAGGGGTCACGGAATGTAAAGATGGTCACCCATCCACAGACCAACCGCGGCAAGCGTAGCTTAACCTGATCGATCGACCTGTGCGGCTGTTATTATTTAGGCAAAGGCCCCTCATTGATATTTTTATTTAAGTACCCAATTTAAATAAATAATGAATTCAGTGCAATCAAGCGGCAACCCTCTTTAACCCTTAAATATTGTATAATGCATAAAAAAAACCTTTTTTCTATGACTATAATGAGTCCAGTTCAAATGAGGGACATTTTCCCAGCACTGTGGACTCATAGCAGTCCACTGCTGGGCAGTCCACTGCTGGATCCCTAAAGATTAATTTAATTAAACATGAAGAGGTTGAATTAAATTAATCTTTATTATACATATACGTGTACCTAATGTACATAAATACAGGAGGTAAATATTCATCAATAGAAACAATTATAGACTGTTGGGCACAACCAACATTTTTAAGGGTTTTTTTTTATGTTGATAATATTATGATAAGTTTAGTAAGTATTGTTTTTTAGCAGCATTAATTATTTTAAAGGTAGGAATAGGTAAGCTGTAGGAATCTGTTCTACAAAATTCTGATTAAAAATTAAACAAAAAGCTACACAAATGGTTGCTTCAGTAAAACCACATTGAAACTTTGTTATGAGAACAGTGACTCAGACTAAAAACTAACAAAACCATAAAACTTGTTAAACTTGTTAACTTGAAACCTACAAAGAACCTTAGCACTTAAATACATACCTGTGTTTATCTTTATTAGTCATATTATTTTTACACCAATAATCTTTTGAAACAGACATTTTCAAGTTAAATACTTACTTAAGTATCTAATTTATTCTATAAAAATATTAGTTATTATCAGTATTTATTGTAAAATACTGGTATTCAGCTGCATCCGGTTAGACTGGAAGCCGACGCCAACATAGTTGGGAAAATGCTAGCAATAAATTCTGTGAGTTTATTCTTAATAGATAATGATAACTACTAACTTATAGATCTGGATTTTTCCTCATAATAATATGAGCTTCGAAAGTTTAAGGTCAAAAAATACGCGCTTTGACTTGGAGTTGCGGACACCCGCCCGTATTACTGAAGGTCATATGCATTTAATTCTTAGAGTAAGAAAGCTATAGAGCATCGGGTAGCGTGGCCACACATGAGACAAAAAACTAACTTAACTAACATAGGCTACATGAGTAGCTGCCTTGAAAAAATTGGCACGCACTGAGAGACGGAAATAGTATAGCTTTATCCTTTTCTGTTACTTATAATAACTCAATACTTTATCCCTTTCTTGTGGAAATGAAATGGAGATACCCGCCGTCTATACTTTTCTTTGTCTAAGATTTAATTACTTAGTTTTAAAAAACGTCATGTGGCCTGACTTCATAATTTATGAGGTAGTCGGTTGGATGAGTTTTTAATACATATACCTATTATGTATTTTTCTTTCATTTTTAATCAATAATAAGTTCTGTTATACAGGGTGTAAAAAGACCCATCAAATAGCCGTCAACTACGCATTCTGTACATCAACTAAGTAACATTGCACAAAAATAATTGCTGGGAAACGAATTTTAATTTTGGTGTGATAATTTTCTGTTTGCGTTTGGTAGTGCGCAATGTTACCCACGTAAAACATTGTGCTTATGGGTGCGCAATGTAACGCACGTAAAACATTGTGTATACAACGGTATAGGGGTGGTGGGGGTATTTAAAGTTATGTTATAGCATTGAAAACTTGTTTTCGTAGAAAAAAAAAACGTCAGTAAAAGTTGGAGTTCTGGCCTTCAATATCTCCGTAACCAGAAGGTTCCCCAGATTTGGTTCTGTACAAAAAATGATTACAATGACGGGGAGCGTAAGTGACAATCGGCTTCGTTAAGCACCCTTTTACACCCGTTATAAATAGACGCGGGCACTATTTGTTTCTTAAAGAAAATAACTGTAAGTATATTTCTTGCACTAGGTAATTAATTAAAACATTATTAGAGTAGGGTTTAGTTGCTCATGCATGTCTAGTGAAGATAATGTAACACATTATTCTCTACTGATTAAAATAAGGCCCACTCTGCATTAAACAGTAGTCATAAACATTAATATACAGTAATGTAAAGTAATTAATATAGTTATATTATGTAGGACTATGCAGAAGTGTACTCATTTGATAAGAAATCTAGAGTAGCAATCGTATGAGTAGCAATCGTACTTAGTAAAATCTTGGAAAGTATTTAATAATAAACCTGGAAATAAGGCTTGCAGAAGTTTTTAGGATGTTCAAAAAAAATATTTAAAATCCTGAAAAATGATCATCATTTCAGCCGAAAAACGTTCACTGCTGGACATAGGTGTCCTAAGCACCGCCACTTCGACCGAAAAAATAATAACCTGAGAAATATGGCTTAAGAAATATTAATATTTAATATTACAGTTTTAATGCAAACTTATTATATTAGATGTTTTACGAAGAGTCCTTCACATTTCAATTCAACTCTTCTCAATTATAATCTAAATACAGGTATTGTTATTTTATATTTAAAACACTGAAATCTAAACATCGCAACAGAGGGATATGTACCATTCCACACAAAACTGCATTATTTTCGAAAAGTCTTCTTGGAATGGCACCTAAAACCTATGATAAGCTTCCTATAGAAATCAAAGAATTAAATGAAATACTTCATTTAAAAAAGCTTTATTAAAACTATTATATAATAAGGTATATTACTTTGTTAATGAGTACCTAGATGACATATTTTAATTTATTAATTCATTCCATAATCGTTATTAGTTCCAGTTTTTTATTATATCACTATTATTATTATTATTTTTTCTTTTAGTTGAACTAGTAATCTCTATATTAAATATTATTAAATTATTGCCTATTGTTTTAAATATTAACATTATGAGTGACTACTTTAACAATTACTATTATATTATTGACAATTTTTTTAATTATTGATTCTTTCTTTTTTTTCGGAACCATTGGGTCCCGGTCCTTTGGAAGGCGTACGAGGGGCCGAAGCCAACTCGCAGAGGCCCCTTAGGAAATTTTAATGAAATGCGGCACCAACCGACGATTATCCCTGTATGCGCTATGCAAGTGCACCCAAGGATAACCCCCGGTTGGTGTAGGACTATTGCAGGATATGGAAAAATAAAAAGTTGGACTATGGGTTTGGGTGGCTAAAGTGGACTGGTTACCAAGAACTATGGAATAACTACGACCCCTGCTTGATCAATGTTTTATATATACACGGATAAAATGGCAGGGGGTGACTTGCACACTCAACAATGGGCCCCCGGAAACGGTCGCTAGCACATAGTGACGTAGCAACAAGGGGGCAACATGTCCTGAGGTGCTTATGAGGAGTGGAGAGGTATTCCACGGCTATCAGGACAATCCCGGAAGTACGGTCAAGATCCCTACCAGCATCTTACTGGAATACTTCCTTCCTCCGAGCACGTTTGCTCTTGCGAATCTCCACTCAAGCCGGCCAATAAAGGCAAGAATGAGGTGGGAGCTCTGTTCATCGTCATTGTTCACTCCAGCCGGCCAATAAAGGCAAGCCAGAGGTGAGGAACAAGACTTCTCCCTGAAGATAGGGTCCGTGGGGTCGCTACTGCCCAACAGTTCGCCACATGCTGCCCTGCGGATTTCTGTATCTCTCTTGGTCTGGCTCCTCACCTTAGACCTATTCCAGCAAAGTAAACTCTTCCGGCATAGGCCTAGAGTTCGGAGCGCGCAAGCCCCACCACGGCGTCAACGTAGAGATACGGCGGCGGGGGTAATTATAATAATATTATAATTATTATAATTATTGATTATTATTATTACTAATATATTAATTAATAGTAAATTATTGACTATGCAATATTATAATGTTGGAAAAGTCTTTAATTATTGTATGCCTAAAGGCGGGTCAGTATAGTTTATAAAGTGAAGTAAGTACATCTATTACTTCACTAACTATAACACCATATTTTACTTGTGTACCACAATAAATAATTATTTTGAATTTGAATAAACTTACAAATTCGTTATGCATATTTCATTTAAAAATTTGATTTAAATACAAAACCGTATTTGCGAGATATTTAATTTAAGTATTCAACTTGGGCAAGTACCTACCTAATTCGAGATTCTTGATTTGTTTGATGTGTTTCTGAAATGAAAGTGGGATAATATGAAACTTCTGGGAGAGAGACTTAATGTCCAGCATTGTTACTAGGACAAGTGACCACTTAAATTTAATTTTTTTAAATTTTTCCCCTTTTCTTTTCCGTTAAATTGTAAAATTAATGTTGTTTGTTTTTGTATTTATTATTCGCTTTAATCATACTTATATAACTTAAATAAAATACGTAATTATAATAAAAGAAAATAAAGAAGAAATTAGAAAACTTTTCGGCATTTGTATTAGGCCTTTTTTCCTCATGTTCAAGCGAAAAACCCATTTCGTACTCGAATGACTAACTACGTACTACAGTCACGAGCATAAGTAGGTATGTAAACACTTGGCTTTACTCAAAGGCAAGTTTCTTCTTTTATATGGAATTTTATGTAATTACGAACATAGTATTTTCGAACCTACATATATGTTTATGTAAAGTGTCGTATTTCAACGTTGCATTCGTCATTTCACGAAAAAATCGCAATTGAAAGTTGCTAAAAGTATAAACAGACGATCGAACTTGGTTCGGGCTGAACCACGAACATGGTGCGCTCCGAACCATATTCGCTCGTGTGGTGCGCGGTCCGAACCAGCCGTAATAATGTCCGGCGGACCGTGCACCACACGAGCGAATATGGTTCGGAGCGCACCATGTTCGTGGTTCGGCCCGAACCAAGTTCGATCGTCTGTTTATACTTTAAGTGTTGACATATTAGTGCTCGTGACTGTACTTGCATTTCAATGTAGGACCACATGTAGTACTCGCGCTTACGACCACTAGACCTACAACAAGAATGAAACGCGTTAAATATGCCGTAAAAAGTTGCTCAGCGCGATAATTGCGTAGCACAGTATCAGCAGCAATGCGATCGATCAGGTTAAGCAACGCATGCCGCGGTTGCTCTGTGGATGGGTGACCATCTTTACATAACGAGACCCCTCCGTGCCTCGGAAAGCACGTTAAGCCGTTGGTCCCGGCTGTCATTCGTGGATCATTGACAGTCTTTAGGGGTAGTCAGAAGCCCGAAAGTCTGACAACCGCCGGTCTTACCAAGGGGTATTGTATTACACAGTAACTAGGTTGTGGAGGTCAGATAGGCAGTCGCTCCATGTAAAATACTGGTATTCAGCTGCATCCGGTTAGACTGGAAGCCGACCCAAACATAGTTGGGAAGATAAGATTACACATGATCAGTATCAATGGGTTTCACTTTGACAGTTCAACAACATTCATTGCGTTACTTACGTTGTTGAGCTGACACATTTTTCGAACATATGGAGCAACGGATTAGCAATATCCTTCAAAATTATTTAGATGGAGAATGATAGTGTGTTACGCAATTAGAGTGCTGGTCCTTACAGTTGAAAGTTTAAAAATAAAAACCTTTGTCGCAGACCACAATAGGGAAAAAACATACTTAAGGTGAATGGATAGTGGTACACCGCGAAATTCAAACTTTCTTACGTTTTTTGCAATTTGCAGGTCAGTGTCAGATTGTATCTTGATCAAAATATGATTCGCGACAATAACAGGTACATATTTAGAGACTTATAATCATTAGAATCATTGATATATCTTTCTAAGTTAGATTTCTACAACCAACCACCAATCTCTTATGGAAAACTGTTAGTGGTAGAAATCTAACTTAGAAATATGTATTATTGATTCTAATGATTATAATTCTCTAAATATGTACCTGTTATTGTCGCGAATCATATCTTGATCAAGATACAACCTGACACTGACCTGCAAATTGCAAAAAACGTAAGAAAATTTTAATTTCGCGGTCTCAACTACGCATTCACCTTAATTTAAAAAATAATAAGAGAAAAAAAAAACAATAAAATGGCACAGTACACATACATACATTCACGCTTTTCTTCCCTTGCAGTATAGTATTCATTTACGTGGCTTTTTCCAACCACCGTTTGTAGATCTTGGATTTTACCTCTGTCATAAACTTAAGGGTCACCCTGGTGCAAAATCAGAGGTCAATTAACTGAAAGGACATTCGAGTCGTCTTTGAAAGTAGATAAATAAAGCCAGGCTCTCCAGTCTGACAAGTTTTTCCAGTAATTCCGTTAACGTCGCCGTCGTCCTGAGCTTTAATTTTAATTATTAAAAGGTTTGTTCGCGTTGGCGTCGAAATTTTGTAATAAGTAACATTAATTGCTTGTAACCCCTTTTTGTAAAGCTTTGTTTAATTTTCACCAGGCTTTACTTGCCACGGAGTTTGATCGCGAAATTGTTTATTTATTCTCTGTTGTTCAGTTTTAAGTAATTTTTGGGACGAGTTTCCATGACGGTCTTTTCATCTTGAACTAGGTCACGATCTAAAGAGGAAAATAGATAGTTTGAACACTTTAAAATTCTACGATGAAAATGTAATTTGATGTTTAACAGCGCATTTTATCACAAAATAAGGGTAGGGTTAGATATACTCAAGTATAAGCATCGCAAGATTAAGCTTTTAGGGATATGGAGATTTTGAATGACAAGGCTTAAACGTCCCTGGATTAAACCATCATTGAAGCTCCCTTTTGGGTTCAAGGGAGATGTTAGCCCATTCGTTAACTATAATCTTTTATTATACCTTTAGCTGCGGGTACGGCCGCTTTTAAACTATTAATTGCTATACATGTGGCGCCATCTACATCGCCACATGCGAACTCCGCATCACCCAAAAATCCTGCATCGCGCAAACGAGAGTTTATCGCGCAACAAGCAACTCAAGAAATCGTCCGGCAGTTGCCCACCAGACAAAACACCCGTCTGGTCGGAGAATCCTCCCTTTTAATGAGAATGAGTAAACTTTGTACCCGGTTCCTCATACATAAAGGTATAATGTAAACAGCCCTATGTTGTTCTCTTGGTTACAAACAACTTTTCTGTCATCGAATTTCGCCTGGAAGGATAAATTACTGAATACGTAGTCGGATACACTTTGGAAAACGTATGAATGTTAACTACCTACTTGCTACTGATGTCTCTCACCTACATCTTATGGAAATAGATTCGTTAGGCTTACACGTCCTAAGGGCGCTTTATTCTACGAGAAATTCACCCAAACACGAGATTTTTCAACTGTAAAGAATTGTATTGTTAATCAATCAACACCAAGGTCTGTGTGGTGCCGGACTTAAAGAATACCACCACCCCTTACTTCCCGTGGGTGTCGTAAAAGGCGACTAAGGATCGTACCGGAGAATGGGCAGCAGCGTTCTCTATGTATTCCACCACCATACCATACTGCGATCGCCAACCCGCCTGCCAAGCGTGGCGATTATGGCAAACCCTCCCAAAATTGGGGGAGGCCTATGTCCAGCAGTGGACGTCTATCGGCTGAAACGACGACGACGAACGACAACACCAAGCAGCCATGAAGGTTTCACTCAGCACAAAACTTCGTCGGAATAAAATGAATTTTCATACGCATGCGCGGGAAACAGCTGGTACTTCTATGATATGCTGATGTTACATTATCTACTTACCCGTTTTTTATCATTACGAGGCTTGGCAGGGTTCCAAGTCGGGTCACTATGAGAGTATTGTGGCACGCGTATAATAGTATTTTAAAACATATTTCGTGCCCTGGTTCCATAATAAAAGTGTTATGTATAACCAGCTTATAATGTTCCCACTGCTGGGACACCTTCTCTCATTGATAGAGAGTGGGCTGTAATCTACCACGCTAGCTCAGTGCGGTGCGGGATGGTAGATTTCATTTTTGGTTCTAGGATATGCCGGTTTCCTCACGATGTTTTCCTTCACCGTTTTGAGAGCAGTGATGATTAAGTTATTTCACAAAGTAATGCGACTGCCTGGGTTCGAACCCGACCTATGACTCGGTAAGTCGGAGCCGTTATCACTGGGCCACCATTGCTCTCCATCATCTCATGCTCTGGCACTGAGGTGTTGTAGAGTAATTCACGTAGATTTATGTTATGAAGGTAACTCGCGTAAGCGCATCGAATCGATAGTTACGCATTTCCTCGTACAAACGAGAAACGCTTATGTGAATAGACCGGTCGCGGTATTAAGAAATCACTGTTTTAACGTGAAATTTAAATAACCAACAATCGCATTGATTGCTTACTGATTAAACTGACAATATAGCTATCTTAAAAGATATAGGCAAATACGGAGAAATCGAAGCTATTAATAAACGAATTTTCAAGTTAGCCGCACGGCTCGATCAGATTAAGCTACGTCTGCCGCGGTCGGTCCACGGATGGGTGACCACCTCAGAGGGGTCTGAGGTGTCTTGGAAAACACATTAGGCTGTTGGTCCCGGCTGTCATTCGTGGATCTTTGACAGTAGTCAGCAGCCCAAAAGTCTGACAACCAGTTTAGCGAAGGGTACCGTGTTATCCAGTAAATGGGTTGTGGAGGTCAGATGGGCAGTCGCTCCACGTAAAATACTAAAATTAAGCTTTATCCGGTTAGACTGGCAGCCGACCAAAAAATTTGTTGGGAAATGGCTAGACAGATGATGAATTTCATTGAAAAAATGGTGAACATTCCTAGTTGAGGTGATGCTTATCCGGTACAGTGCTTTTAAATACGTTTTCTGACCTATTAATCTCCTGGTACTTGTTGACAGGCCTACACTGTACTGTGTCAATCAATACCCATTTCAGTATAATCTGTATTTAATAGATAATTATGAAACTCGATCTCTATTGTTGTAGCATTGACACAGACGATAATATTTCATTACGGTACTTTCCAGATAATATATATACAGGGTGTCCGGTAATTAATGGATAACCTTGAAATTGCTTATAGCAGAACTTATGGCCGTTCAGAAAAAAATCAAAACAAAATATATCCTAAGTGGTACCCAAGATATGATTTTTTTTTAAATACTACAAATTTTTACCTTATTTTACATTATTGTACGCTACGACCACAAATGAATGAATTCCATCGGTTTTTTGTTGTTGTATCATTGTACGCTAACTATGCCGATAGATTAGCACTATGACAGACAACCTACTGAAATTAAAAAAAAAAAAACTGAAACTAATTTTACAATGAAATCAATAAACATTTTATTGACAAAGTTTAAACGTCTTTGGTATAAAAAAAAATGTCTGAAAACATGAGTGACCAATAATTTTAAAATAATGTCGGTTTCAAGTACATTTTATAATGGTATAATTTATTATAAATGTTCAAATTGTTTGCCATCTCTCTTATGCTGGCTCTACATCTGCGGATAAATGCTCTTCTGAGCAGTCTCGTATAGCGTTATTTTGATGCGGCTGCCCTGACACGGCTACGTAAATCTTCTAAAGACCCGATTGGCTTACGGTACACCTCTTCTTTGAGGCAGCCCCAATAAAAAAAGTCCAGTGGATTTAGGTCCGGTGAACGTGGAGGCCACAAAATTGGCCCCAGACGCCCGATTCATCTGTTTGTGTATGCACTATTTCAATATGCACGAACAGGTACAGCAAAATGGGCAGGACAGCCGTCATTAAGTCTGTGTGGTGCCGGACTTAAAGAATTGCACCACCCCCTACTTCCCGTGGGTGTCGTAAAAGGCGACTAAAGGTCTTACCGGAGAATGGGCAGCAGCGTTCTCTATTTATTCCACCATCATACCATACTGCGATCGCCAACCCGCCTGCCAAGCGTGGCGATTATGGCAAACCCCCCCCAAAATTGGGGGAGGCCTATGTCCAGCAGTGGACGTCTATCGGCTGAAACGACGAAGACTCCCTCAGCTGCTCGGACAGCTCTTCCAATTTCGTAGAAACTCTAAATTAGATTCACCGGATCACCGGTGAATCTAGTACCTATTTACAGTTTTAGTTTTAGATTTCCCGACTAGATTTTATCTCGAACGGAATCCGGTCCAAATGTTGTTGAAACCCGTAAACAATCTAAGTAGGACACTTATTTTGTACTAATGAGAAAAAGGGAAAAGTTTGTAACGTTTCTAGTAGCTTTTAATGATGCACTTCAATGTCCACTAGGACAAAAGGCCGTGGGTTATTGATTAGTTAGTGCAATGAAATGAATGTCATCTTGCTGAATGTAGACCTCACGTAACGGTTTGTTTAATGATATGAGGTGCAAAGCTCTTGGTCCATGAGAGACAAATTGATTTAAAAATAATGTGACGAGGTTTTTAATTGAAAAATGCTTTTATAGTGTACATGAATTTTTGGATTATAATTTTTAAGTTTTGTAAATTGCACGGTCATTTTAATTTATTATGGTTATTATTATTGTGTGCCGAATCCCTCCCATTATTGACATGATTATTATTGACATGTATGATTATATATTTTACATTTATGTTTTTTTTTTAATATTATAGTGACATTTATTTAATTCAATGACACAATTTTAATAGGATTATCTGTTTACTGACTGCATGATTATGATCAATAATTAATTTCAATAAAATATGTAGCCTTAATTTATATTTGCACGCCGAAATTAAAGGCAGAATAAGAGAGCAATTCTGTATACCAACCTTCTGTACCTTATTTATGCAAATAAATGACTTTTTTTAAATATTTCTCAAGTGAATTTTAATGTAACTGTACCATGAAAGCAGGGACTTGAAAACGAAATGAATTTCGTTCCGTTACCACTAATGTTATCGTATAACGTTCCAAAATTTGTAACGATACTAAAACCTAAAAATATCAAATACGTTACAAAAGATAACGTTATAGAATAATATCATTTTCATGAATATCATTTTCGTAGAACAATATTATAAGTAACGTTATAGGTATCAGTAACATTAAGCTTATCTGCTTCTTATAACGTTACAGGAGAAACGTTACAGATTTATTTATAACTTTATTCTTCATACTTCGTCTTTTTCGTCATCTTATATATGTCATGAAGCTGGCAAAGTTGAGTATCGAAATGAATAGCGTTATTATATCGTTATACTAATAACGATATAATTGATAATATTGTTAGTGAACAGTTTAAGTACTAACATCATTATTATAATTTCCGCAAGAAAACCTTTAAAATACGAAGAGTACTACATATTTCAAACATCAGTACGTAATTGTCACAAGCGCCATCTATATTAATGAATGCGCATAACCACAGCGCCTATCCGGAACTTTCTTCATTTCGCTTGTCACATGCATTTGTTCAATCAAAATGCACTAGATGGCCTCCAAATTATCGATTTATTGTTTTTTCTTTTCTCGTACGCACTGTTTTATGAATTAGGTACTTACATTTTTAAAGTCAATCATGAGCCAACACATACCTATGTTTAACACCTATGTTTGTCATATTCATACCTAGTAAACAATCGAATGAGTAGGTACTACCTATTTTATATAATCTGTCTTCTTGACTGACAAAAATACTTGTTTTTATTTCCGAGAAGTACCTACAGTAATTTAAGATTGGTTACGGTGAAGTAAATAATTATTTATTGGCAGAAAATTGCAGAAAACTCAATGTATTTACGTACCTTTTCGATGACAATTCCGAATTCACATAATGATAAAAGAACACTATATTCATTAACCGTTTACAAAATCATAGGGAATGACATCGCCACAATCAATCACTTTTTCAAATAATAAAACTAATTCTCAAAGTATTCAAAACTTCAAAACAATAACAGAGACGCGTCGCGTCATCGACTCATCGCGCCCGCCGCACGTGCAACTAACTTTACGCGGGTCAACGCGGATAGTGCATTTGCGCGAACTTCATGCCTATAAAAGCCTGGCTTTTCTTTTCATAGAAATCTGTGTTGTATGTACTTACCAATATCAACAAATGTAAACGTTTTTATAGCAATTTGTAGGCGAAAACTGCGAGACAGAGAAAGGAAACAGAAGCCAGGTAAAAAGCCAGACTAGTGTGAGCGAGATGGCGCAATTGAATGCATTGTATAGCGTTAAGAGCGGAATTTGGCGCGAACCTAGGCCAGTGCGCGCAAGTTCGGATTTCGAAATAATTGTATTATTATTCCTATGACATGAATGTTTGCGTTCGAGTTCATTGACTGGAATTTTTTGAATATATTTTTTATTGATTTTGTTGTTGTGAATTATGATTTTATTAGGGCAAGCCGGGCTTCTTGGCTTCTATGAAGGGCACGCCACTGTTTGTCAGTATCGTTGTAGCCTAGGAATTAATTTTGTTACGTAACGTAACGTAACTTACGTTTCTGGTGGAACGGTACAAATTATCGTTACCGGCACTACACATAACGTTATTTTGAGTAATGTTTCAATTTCAAGTCCCTGCATGAAAGCCACTTTAGAAATGTTTGTCTCTTATCTCTCTTTGTATTGTACACGAAGAAGGCTGCTTCCTCTCGTGTACGCGCGGCTTCACGTCAAGAGCACACTTCTGATTTTACAAAAAACCTATACAATGCCAGGTCGGCTAGAATTGGAAATGTATGGCTTTATGAAATGTGTAGCCGTGTGTACAACGCTAAAAGATCTTACTAATATTATAAACTAGCTGCGCCACGCGGTTTCACCCGCGTAAATGTCGGTCCCGTGGGAATATCGGGATAAAAAGTATACAACATGTCCCAAAATTCAACGATAAGCCAGCACCGGAGGATAGACCTGCCCATGACTACTCGGGGAAAAAAAGAAAAAAAATATATATCTCTTTTTTTTTGAAGTTATAAAAAAAAAGAAGAAATTCTTAAAAAAGTGAGACCTTTTATGATATTTTTCACTACCATGACCACACTTTTTTAAATATTTCTGTTATTTTTTTTTATAGGCAACCTGAATAGCACTGCTATCTACCACAATTCTTAAAAAATCCAGAATACCTCTAGTTTTTTCACGTAAATTAATGAAACTTAATTTATTCCCTAAATTTTTTGAAGATTTTTACTTTTAATCAACTTTAACTCATCGTGGTGTAAAAAAAAAGTATGAACACTACTATGGCAAGTTTTTTTATAAATTGACGCAACTAATCAAGATTCCAAAATGGTATAATACTCTAGGCAAACAAGTTAAAAAAAAAAATGTTCCTATTATTTCTAAACAGGGGCCAAATGACGGTCTGGTAATAAAAAGTATTAGTTCTTGGAAAATGTTTAATATTTAAATAAATGGTCAAACAATTTCTCATGTAATTTATTAACATTATAACCAATGTTCAAATTGTTTGCCACCAGCAATAATACATGCACGACATCGCCTTAAAAATGACCGTTTTATTTGTCTTGCATATCTTCTGCGATTAATATGATCCGCAGCCTGACTGATATTTCGACGAAGCTCGTCCAATGACGCAATGGGTTTTGAGTAGACCCTGTCTTTAAGACAACCCCAATAGAAGAAGTCCAGGGGGTTCAAATCGGGTGAACGAGGTGGCCATAAGATAGGACCAAGTCGCCCGATCCAACGCCCTGGATACTCTTGATTTAAATATTCTCGCACAGGGCGGGCATAGTGTGCTGGGCAACCATCATTTTGGAGCCACATGTTTTGGAGATCATTTAAGGGCACGTCGTCTAGCAATTCTTGCAAGTCATTTTGTAAAAAGTTTAAATAACTATTGCCATCTAAGTTTCCTTGTAACTCAAAGGGCCCAATTACTTTTCCATTTAATATGCCGGTCCATAAGTTAACCTTGAATTGATATTGGGATCTGTCTTGTCTCATCAAGTGCGGATTTTCATTGCTCCAACTATGTAGGTTGTGTAGATTTAAATATCCATCTTTCTTGCATGTTGTTTCATCCGACCATAGAATTTTGTCCAGGAATTGGGGATCTTCCCTGTGCCTTTGCAGCATCACACGGCAAAATGTGACTCTTAATGGATAGTCCCGCGGTAACAACGTCTGCACACGCCTGTAATGATATGGGTGAAGCTTGTGACGTTGTAAAATTCGATGTGCAGAACTTTTCGGGATTCCTGTAGCTTCTTCTATGGCGCGTACCGAAGTAGTCGAATCATTTTCTATCTCATTGAGAACTTCTTCATCACGATCCGAACTAGGTCTTCCAGCGTTTCTCCTACTGGATGGCATACGACCCTCCGAAAACGCTTGATGCACATTAATAAACACTCGATAATCAGGATATCTTTGAGCATTTGGGTACCTTTCTCGATACAGTCTGCTAGCAGCGTTAGCATTGCATCGGGTTTCTCCATAGATGAGGTGCATATTTGCGTATTCCTGTGGTGTGTATGGTTGCGGCATGTTGATCGTTAAACAGTCCAAAATGCGCCAGAACTCCAAATCACAAAACTCACAATCGTAGTCACAAAACACACAATCGTAGTCCAAGATAATGCCAGGTCAGTTCAGTTTGCAGATCGATTCCAGTCCAAAAAGCCAAGCCAAAAGTCGTTAGTACGTACGAGAGCCACGTCAGTTGAATACGGAACGGTGCGCAGTAAACAAAGGAGCAGAGCGTACTGAACTGACTTGCTCTGAGAATAATAACAGCTTCTCTACCTGCCCTGTTGTTGTCTCTTTTTAACGTAAATATCTCTGTCTATCTATCTCTCTCTAACTTCTAAGGTATGTATGCCCCATTCAAATTCCTAGAAATTGTAACAAGAACCCACTACCTGCCCTGTTGTTGTCTCTTTTTAACGTAAATATCTCTATCTATCTATCTCTCTCTAACTTCTAAGGTATGTATGCCCCACTCAAATTCCTAGAAATTGTAACAAGAACCCATTTTGGGCACGCAGTGAAAGTGATTACTGTCAACTATAATTTAAGGAATTTGGTTCTTGTTTTGAACTAGTATGGATATAATTTTTTTGTGGTTGATTTTCCTAGAGTATTATACCATTTTGGAATCTTGATTAGTTGCGTCAATTTATAAAAAAACTTGCCATAGTAGTGTTCATACTTTTTTTTTACACCACGATGAGTTAAAGTTGATTAAAAGTAAAAATCTTCAAAAAATTTAGGGAATAAATTAAGTTTCATTAATTTACGTGAAAAAACTAGAGGTATTCTGGATTTTTTAAGAATTGTGGTAGATAGCAGTGCTATTCAGGTTGCCTATAAAAAAAAATAACAGAAATATTTAAAAAAGTGTGGTCATGGTAGTGAAAAATATCATAAAAGGTCTCACTTTTTTAAGAATTTCTTCTTTTTTTTTATAACTTCAAAAAAAAAGAGATATATATTTTTTTTCTTTTTTTCCCCGAGTAGTCATGGGCAGGTCTATCCTCCGGTGCTGGCTTATCGTTGAATTTTGGGACATGTTGTATATTATGTTAATCCAGGGTGTCGGCTACCTCCATACAAAATTTTGTCGAAATTGGTCCAGCCGTTTGAGCGTGACAAACATATAAACACACACACATACACTCACAAAGTTTCGCCTTTATAATATTAGTGTGATGTGAAAGTTTGTGAAGATGTTTGGATGTTTGTTACTCAATCACGCGTAAACCGTTGAACAGATTTGGATGAAAACTGGCACATATATAGACAGTTTCCTGGATTAACACATAGGATGCTTTTTATCCCGTTACTCCCACGGGATCTAAACTTACGCGGGTGAAACCGCGTGGCGCTGCTAGTTATTTAAATAAACAATAGTTCCTAGTAGAACTCTATATGAAAGAGCTACCTATTTTTGCCGAGCAGCGTTGCTGTGTTTCCGCAGACAGACGCGACGATGAAGTTTTCATAGAAATTGTTCTGAGTCGTGTCGAGCTGTTGCGTCGCGTCTGTCTGTGGGAGCCTTTACACTTAGCATGAAATCCGATGGTTATGATTCCCCTAATGAAAATGCCAGTTACGATTATCACGCTAAATCTTGTATCAGCGTGAATAATCCCGCCTGCTGTCACTAATCAAGTAATCAGTAACCTGTTACTACTAATCCGTTTTTTACAGCAACACTTGTTAGAAATTAATAAAATACGTTTATTTGACATGTCATAAGTACGCACTACGTACCCACAATGATACAATATAAAATACAAAAGAAAAAAAAACTTGATTAAAAAAAAGATTTTGTGTGCCTTGCGGCTGGGCCAAATAGGGCAATCCAACCCTCAACCCTTCTTCTTTGACTCGAAGGACCTCTGGAATGAAATAGTAAAACTTTCAGGAGCCTTGCCCTCATTTTTGAAGACATTTACATGCCTTTCACGCTTTAAAAATACCGAAACCTCAATTCACTTGTGCGTTTCCCAAAAACGCAGCAATATTAGTTTCTCTAATTGAATGATCAGTAATTGCTTCGTGGGTTTATAAGTGTAAGCTTAAAGGTCATACACACATATCAACTCGGAAAGGGATCGTCACAGTATCGCCTTTCGCCTCGCCTTCAAACAGGCGTCAACCTAACGTAAGCACGTAACCAAAGCGGTTCAGCGGCTCCGATACGTCGACTCGGCTACGGCTAGGCGACGCCACGCTTACGGCTCGCCGACCACTGGTTGATGGTGCTGCAGGCAGGCCGCGGGAGGGGTGAGAGGCGCAAGGGTGTACGAAGAGACGTAAGTTCGGGTACGACGAGCCGTAAGCGCGGAAACTGCAAGTTGACAACGCACCGCACCGCGGTTCGTGAGCTTGTCCCGAGGCGAGGCGATTACGTTACGATTCCGATTAGTGTGCGTTGCAGTAGAAAGTTTCATAGAAAGAATACTGAATGGCTTCAGTTGATACGGTGACGATCTCTTTCCGAGACTTTATGTGTCGTCGTTTCAGCCGATAGACGTCCACTGCTGGACATAGGCCTCCCCCAATTTTGGGGGGGGGGTTTGCCATAATCGCCACGCTTGGCAGGCGGGTTGGCGATCGCAGTATGGTATGATGGTGGAATAAATAGAGAACGCTGCTGCCCATTCTCCGGTAAGACCCTTAATCGCCTTTTACGACACCCACGGAAAGTAAGGGGTAAGGGGGAGGAGGGGTGAGGGTAGGGGGGGGGGGTAAGGGATTGATATGTGTGCTATGTATTAAAAGGGTTGAGCTGAATGGTGCTAATTAATACATGCGTCATGTTCGTGAACGGGCGCCGTCAGTCCCTACTGACGGCGCTTGTTCAGGTCATCCCTTTGCTGCCATGGCTTATTTTATTTAATATTTAAATTGTTTTTTTCGTCTTTTCATTGCCGACGCTTTAAACGTTCTGCATCGTTCTCACATGCATAATTTTTAATATGAATGATGTAAACAAGACTTTGTAACCATATTATTCTGATTTAAAAGAGTGTCCATGGAGTTTCTTGCCCGTTCTTCTCCAAAGGTCCTACGCTTTGGGCAACTAGCTTAATTTTTCTGACTGACCGACCCCCTGACAATTCAAAAGTGCCTGTAATTGATTTAATTGAAATAAATGCTTTGAGTTTTGATGGCCTCGAGTCCTGGGTCCCACCCTCAGATCGGAAAAGTGTTATTGGGCTTTTCATAAGTACTCAGTCACAGCTGGCAGTCCACCGAAAGCGACTGCCGCGCGAATACGCGATTACGCGGTCGTTTACCTAAATAATGACGTTCATAAGAAGACGAACAAGCAGGGGATCGAGGTTTGGAGGAGGGGTTCAGGGGATCAGAACGGAAAAACTCCAGGTTTGTGCCCGGTTGATGGCAATAGACTCGCCTCCTATTACGTGGGACTTATAACATAACAGTCGTAATGTGGGTGTCTCAGTACACCTGATTACACTTCTACCTACGCCTTCGGAAAATACAGGTGTGATATTATGAATGATTAGTAAACAGGTACAGAGCTTTGCAAGCTATCGAAAGCTCTCGCATGACTGAACACACGTCGCTCTGGTAATCAGAACCAGTCAGCTAAACGAGAGTATATAAAACTGATAATTTTGTACTTTATAGACATGTGGTTCACATAGATCATAGGTTCCCAATGTGGGCGATCACACACACCCCGTCGTGGGCGTTTGACAATTTCAGAGTAGAAGAAAAACTCATCATTATTAACTGTCAACTGTCAGGCAGGACGACACATCAAAATTTTCCGTTTTTACAAAAAATATATTTTTATTTTGAAAAATTCATTCAGTCTCAAAAATCGCAAAGAATGTGCGCAATTTGGATTGAAGTACCAATGGAACTGTGGAGTTGACGCTGTGTAAGCATGCGTGTTCCATCGCGCCGCCCGTTCGATGTCCACCGCGCACAAGATGGATAAGCACATGAAGTCATTTTTTGCTCCGTTGGTGTAATTGCTGTATGGCGTTCCAGTAGGAGGATAAATAAATAAATAATAAATAAATTATGAACAACTTTTACTATGGGACCAAACCTGAAATCGCGAAAAAAAATCAGCTGTTCCCTACATTTTGACGAGTTATACGCACATAAATGTAGGGAACAGCTGATTTTTTTTTCGCGTTTTCACCTTTGGTCCCATAGTAAAAGTTGTTCATAATGATCAGTACAATGACCTCTTAAGAGGTTGTTTATGTTTTACCAATAACCCTGTATATCCTACTAGCTTCTCCCTGAGACTTCGTTCGCGTGAAATATTACCCTCCTCCCATTCATCCTCTTAGGGGTGGTCCCTTCCCCGGGATGCAATCAATCTCTTTGCCAAATTTTATCGAAATCCGTTCAGTGGTTTAGGCGTGAAAAGGTAACATACAGACAGACAGAGTATACTTTCGAATTTATAATATTGGTATGGATTATTTTTTTATAGGCGTCTCGCTCGAATTTAATTTATTTGTGGGCGAGTCGACAACTCCAGAAATATACGTAATAAGTAATTGACACACTTTGAATTTTATGCAATGAGGTTACAAAAAAAGAAGTTACAAGTTTTATATTTAACTCTTATCAATCACATAACTTTTGTGCACTAGTGTCCTTTTTAGGGTTTCGTACCCAAAGAGTAAAAACGGAACCCTATTACTAAGACTTCGCTGTCTGTCCGCTTGTCCGTCTGTCCGTCCGTCCGTCCGTCTGTCTGTCACCAGGCTGTATCTCAAGAACCGCGATAGCTAGACAGTTGAAATTTTCACAAATTATGTATTTCTGTTGCCGCTATAACAACAAATACTAAAAACAAAATAAAATAAATATTTAAGGGGGCTCCCATACAACAAACGCGATTTTTTTGCCCTTTTTTGCTCGATATCAAAAATGGCAACAGGTAGGCACTTGAAATATTCACAAAATACTGAGTTGTATTTTTACTTTAATAATAAATAATAAAATTAAAATAAATATTTAAGGGGGACTCCTACACAACAAATATGTTTTTTTCAGCGTTTTTGCCTTGTGGTACGGAACCCTTCGTGTGCGAGTCCGACTCGCACTTGGCCAGTTTTTTTTTCTATACTTTATTTGCATACAGTTCAAAATGTGCCATTTGCCTAATACTAAAATAATATTATTTATTTAAAGTGACGACTCGCCCGTTTCGGGTGAGTGAATTCTTGTGAATCTAATTTTTTAGACCTTTGTGTCCTGCTTATGCCTATGAAGTTTCATTACAATCGGTTCATTCATTTCGAAAAATAAGAGCTTGAAAATTTGTATGAAATGCCGTACGGCGTAAACGCTCTTAACTAATAAGCCAATGATTTTCCCTCTACTCATACCTATATAACGTTACAAATATTACTACAAGCCCGTTGATTATTCCGCGTTTACGAACACATGAATAAACGGCGCCATCGTTCATTTACCGGTAATTATTTACTTACGATCAGTCTGACGTCGCTCGACGGTGCGTGCAAACGTGTTTTTCGCATTTATCTCCGTATATAAAAACCATACGGTTTCGTCGTGTTTTCGCGTCCACATACCTGAGATAGCAACAGGTATTGTTTTCGAAGGTTGTTCAGTGTAAGTGGTGCGTATAGTTTTTTAAGTTTTCTCTGTGCTTTTGAGCAAACTGGTTACTTTTTGTTTGAGAGTTTCTACGTTTTCTATCGAGTTTCTATAGAGTCAGTGTTTTCTCAGTTTTGGAGGTCATTGCTATAGCAACCTGAAATTACTTGGTTTATGGTGAATTATCTATGGATATGAACAATGTGTGTGACAAGTTTTGTGCAAAATCCAATTGACGGTCAGTGGGTCGTCTTAGGGGCGGATTTGTTAGAGTTGGAGTATACGCTTAGGGGCACTATGAGCAGCAAAGAAAACAACAAAAAAATTTTTTGCTTAAAAAAAAATTGAGACAGTCAATTTTCAAACAAAAATTTTTATTCGGAATTTTTTTTTGCAGTTTCGGGTTAACCTTGACCATTTCGTATAAAACCAGGGGATAAGCAGCTGTTCAATCAGATTTATCATTAATCAAATTACCTATTATTATCATGTATAACTGTTATGAATTAAACCAGCTTCCGGTTCGTTCTCAGGTCAACAATGTGTCAAGATCAGGGTTCGAAATTATCAAGATAATTAAGCTTTTTGATAATTATCCGATAATTATCTGATAATTATCCAATAATTATCGGATAATTATCACCTGTGTTAGAAATTCATTTGTTGTATTGTTTCATAACAAATACATTATAATTTGGGCAATTCTCACAGAAAAAAATTATAATATTCATTTAATATCCAACACAAAGTACCATTAATTATAGGCAGATTGAGTAAAAATCAGTGTCCGTCAGATTCGACATTATAATTAAATTAAACTGAATGAAGTAAAGCCAAAGGAATATCTTCGTCCTATGATGATTCTATTTCCATTGGCGTTCCGATACACGCAAGTGCAGAAATGTTCATTCGAATACAGTTCACTTTCACGAGTGTATTTTTTGTTATTATCAATCGATAATTATCCATAATATGTTATTATCACGATAATTATCATGATAATTATCATGATAATTATCATTGATAATTATCCTTTCGAACCCTGGTCAAGATGTTCTCAGGATCGCAGTTATTACCTACGTTATCAGTTATTGTAGTATTGAGGATGCTTTGAATTCTAAGGCCGCGTTCACTATGCAGGCTTAAGTGATACATGGGATGTCTGCGATTGCGTTTTGTCGGTTTAGTGTGAACGTAAAGTTCAATATGCGCCGCGATTCAATATATAGCGACCTTAGAATTCATCCTCAACCAGTGGCGTAACTATACCGTTTGGGGCTCGTGGCATATTCAAGGGATGTGGCCCTTCCTCAACTTAAAGAAGCTTAAGAGCGTTTACGCGGTACGGCATTTCATACAAACTTTCAAGCCCTTATTTTTCGAAATGAATGAACCGATTTTAATGAATCTTCATACGCATAAGCAGGATACAAAGGTCTAAAAAGTTAGTAGAAAACATTTTCGAAATTTCTTATTTAAAAAAAGATAAATGGAAATCTCTGTTTCTATGAAAAATAAAAAATCGGTCTAATCTGGCTGTAACACAATATTTCGAAAATGTTTTCTACTAACTTTTTAGACCTTTGTAATTTGTATCCTACTTATGCGTATGAAATTTCATTAAAATCGGTTCATTCATTTCGAAAATTAAGGGCTTGAAAGTTTGTATGAAATGCCGTTCGGCGTAAACGCTCTTAACCAACGTTATATTTTTTTTTACTAGCACTTTTCCGCGACTTCCGCGTAGATTTCATATTTTCCCCTACAACATTTAATACTTACCTGACTGCTTCGTTGGTCTAGTGGTTGCAAATGCTACTGCTGAGCATGAGGTACTGTCCAAAAAATTAGACTAACAATGGGAAAAAGGTACACAATGTTCGAAACCTGAATCCTTTGTTGCACATTTAAAAAAAAAAGTTTGCATTTATAAACTTATGTTAGGCTCCTCCTGTGCTCATTTCCCTCATTTCTCGGGTCGAGGGCCTCCTCCGGCTGGGGGCCCTGAATGCCCCCCCTATAATTACGCCACTGTCCTCAACAATACTTACAATAATTGATAATTTATTATTGTCATTGGATCATGTGCTGAGCACGATCACTGAACTCATCTTCCATAAGTAGAAGATGAGTTCTGTGATCGTGCTTATCACGTGTGTGCTTTTATTAAGATAAAAAATCTTAAATTTACGGGCAGAGAACGCACATTCTAAATCGCTGGGGCTAGAAGCATGAAATTTTTCACAAGAGTTCCTTTTATTATGAAGGTAGCGCACTAAGAAAGCATTTAAAAAAATTTATCCCTTAAAGACTTTAAAAAATGATGTAAGTATAGTAGAAGTTCGTAAGTTCTGCCGATTGGATATTCCATTCACACGGCTTGTAGGCAACATAAAATAGCAATAGGGTGGCCTTGAATTAATTCGTATGAACTTCTCATTGATGGGTATTGTAAACAAATCTCATCTAACGGAACGCTGACGTTAGTTTGACCGCTGCCTGCAACCTCACAATTTTCGAAATGTCTAAAATTTGTAAACATAGTTGATTGTATGTTATCTTTATTCCAGAACTCTAATTCAAAACCTATGATCTCTAGAAACTAAGG
This sequence comes from Mesoligia furuncula, assembly GCA_916614155.1. Classification (NCBI taxonomy): domain Eukaryota; kingdom Metazoa; phylum Arthropoda; class Insecta; order Lepidoptera; family Noctuidae; genus Mesoligia; species Mesoligia furuncula. Next base: position 24,495,673 of record OU744808.1, read on the forward strand.
CCTGAAACTGCGTTAAGCGGGCGCCCGCGCGGTTTCATACAAAAGTGCTCCGTCGCGGGGACCCGCGCGGGCGTCCGTCACGGGGAGGCGCGCCCCGCACCCACGCAACGGGGCTAAAAAACGGGGTTAAAATTGAACTAGCGACACTGCGTAAATAAAATAATCCGGTCTCCGCGACGGGTACCCGCTACGGGGACCGTCGCGTTCCAACGGAGCCCACCCGCGTGTCCACGCGCATAGACACGCGACGGTTGCCCGTCGCGGGCGCCCGCTTAACGCAGTTTCAGGCCTAATTCTTAAGTTTCTCTTAAGTTCCATATCTCACGTTTATACTCTGCACACTTGGTTAATGAGACCGAAAAAATTTAGGATTTTGATGACACGACACCTCCGTTCCAACCGGCACCCTAATTACGTAACACACTATTACTCTCAATTTGAATAATTTTGAAGCATATTTCTAATCCATTGCTTCATATGTTCGAAAAATATGTCTGCTCAACAACGCAAATCACGCAATGAATGTTTTTGAACTGTCAAAATGAAACCCATTGCTATTTGTACTGATAGTGTGTTACAATTATTTGTGCTCGTCTCAAACGTCACCTCTCGACTGTTTATTTTCTCTCTGCTTCTTGATTCTAGAACAAAGTATTAATTTAAAAGTAATTTAGTTATTTTGATGAATAGAAATCTACTTGACAAATGTGTCTATCGATAAAACGAGGTATTCCACTCAGAGCACTGATTTGAACCGCACTTGGACGAACGGCACCTAAGCACTTCCACTAACCGCACTGAAACAAAATTTCGTAACGTGCGGTTCGGTGGAACAATTTATCGTTGTTGTTATCGTTATTTTTTTAGTGATGGGATATACTTTTTCGTTCAAAGCATTACCAAGCAAAACAAATCGATACAAATCAGCAGAAGTTAAGTCTTGTAACGGATAATTCCATCTTGTTCATATATCTTACTGGTAATGCGTGTGTGCTGCGCGTGTTTTTTTGAGACATTCTACACAAACCTTACACAAAAACATTTGTTACATACACAAGCTGTCTCCTGCGTATTTCCTGCATATTTTTAGGATGATAACACATTTTGTTTAGATGTAATGAGTTCCGAAGAGGAAGTCAGTAATAGTAAGTCTACCAGTTTTAGCAATTATAGACTCAATATCAACGAGAAGACAGATTTTAAGCCGAATTGTTTTCGAATTGAATCGGTCAATTTCTTTCGTGTTTCAAAACCGATTTCGAAGAATTGTGTTAACTTATACGATCCGATCTGCAGATGTGATGTGACTAGATGCGGATGGTGCACGCGGCGGTTAAAAATGAAACCAACCCTTCCCTTCTTCACCCGCGCGGGGAATGTTTTCCATGCAGCTCGGAAACCAAAAGGCTTGAAAGTTTGTATGAAATGCCGTACGGCGTAAACGCTCTTAAAGAGCAGGTGGCTCTGTTTACATAGACCCTAAGACAGTAAACTAAAGAGTATATGATGCAGTAAACAGCATATGACATTCAAATATGGTGGAAATTAATATGTAGTTCTAATAATGGCTTCCGAAGGAAAAAATGGCACTATCAGCTGACTTTGTATTTTTTTAAAATTTGAAATGGGTTTGCTCTTGACTCTAGTCTAGGTCAGAGGTGACAGAGACAAAGTTGACGATGGAATGAGCTTACCCAGAAGAAGCCTGTTCACTGTTACTTTGAAGAGATTCGGGTTGTACCGCTCGGAAACACAGACCCAGGTAGAGAGTTCCACTCTTTTGCTGTGCGCATTATATAGGACATTTGAAAACGCTTGGTGCGAATTGGTGGAATATCAACCAGGTAGGGATGGTATGTCTGTGTGGTGCCGGACTTAAAGAATTGCACCACCCCTTACTTCCCGTGGGTGTCGTAAAAGGCGACTAAGGGTCTTACCGGAGAATGGGCAGCAGCGTTCTCTATTTATTCCACCATCATACGTGGCGATTATGGCAAACCCCCCCCCCAAAATTGGGGGAGGCCTATGTCCAGCAGTGGACGTCTATCGGCTAAAACGACGAGGGATGGTAACTTGCAGTGCATCTTGATGTCCGAAGGTAGAAGGGGGCCGGTGGAATAAGGTCGTGGAGTTCTTGAGTACACTCACAAAAGTACAATCTGTAGAAGACCGACAAGCAGGCAACCTTGCGGCGATGAGCCAAGCTGTGCTGCTTGGCATCCACCAGTTCTACGTCGACAATGAGCCTCTTAGCTCTGCGTTCCACCGAGTCTAGCGCGGCAAGTTGGTATTTCGCTGAGCCATCCCAAAGGTGGCTGCAATACTCCATGCAGGATCGGACTTGCGCTTTGTAAAGGGTTAAAAGCTATCCAGGGGTAAAGTATCGCTTTACCCTTGTTAGGATGCCCAGCTTCTTGGCCGCAATTTGGGCTTTGTACTCGATGGTAGCGCCGAAGTTGAGACTAGATGTCAACTCCATGACTAGGAGCTCGAGCCGATCTGTTACAGGAACAGATGTACCCCGAAAAGTAGGAGTCTGGTCAAAACGACTCCTTTTCGCGGTAAAAAGACACGCCTGTGTTTTGGTGGCGTTAAAAGAGATCAAATTGTCATCACCCCACTGGGAGACAAGGCCTAAGGTCAAATCTGTCCGCTCTACCATGGCCTCTCTCAAGAAACGAACTTCGGCCCCGCTGGCTTTTGCGCTGGACAAGTATCTCTCTGAAACAGTACTGTCATCTGCGTACCCAACAATACCAGGCCACCCCTAGATAGACCCCTGAGGAACTCCGGCATCAATATAGTCATAAGGACAAATGTTAATAAAATTACATTCGTAAACATTTAACCGCATTCATAACCTTTAATGGACCGTGGTTCTACACGCAGTTGCCGTATCGATACGTTGGTAATGTCCTGAACAAAGAATACATACGTCCCATCACTACAACTGTATGCAAGTGCCGTTCGGGAACTGAAACAATAACGATAAAGTGTTCCACCGAACCGCACGTTACGAAATTTTGTTTCAGTGCGGTTAGTGGAAGTGCTCAGGTGCCGTTCGTCCAAGTGCGATTCAAATCAGTGCTCTGAGTGGAATACCCCGATAAAACTTGTATGTTTTTACTTAGAAATAGACTTCATTAATTTGATTGAAGTAGTTCCGTCAATCATGTTTTTGTAACATGTCGCATGACATGTGTCACGCAATGAAAGTTCTTTAGATTATTGTATTTGTTTTTTGTCGAAATACTTTACTGTGCTATTACTGAAGGCACGTAACTGCTTATTAAATACAGTTTAGTTAAACACGCTGGGGAATCCTGTACTACAGATAACCAGATTAATGTCGATGACTGTACATTGTACACTATTATGTAATATTTGTCAGATTTTTTTGCTTATTTGTACAAAAATTAAGGCGCGTGAGTTGCGTGTTAGAGAAAATTAATGGTTAAGGGCACACCGAGCTTCTAGCGGTAATCGATTTTAGGTATTCTATGCGCTCCGTGTATGTGTGCGTGAGGCACACTGGCAAGAGAGATAAGAGCACTGCGCGACTCGCGCGCCGCGCGCGACGAGCCGTGCGCCGCGCCGATCGACTAGCGAGGTGCTACCAATAGTTACAAAATAATGAAAAAAACGTTTTGAAATAGGTACTTTTATTGGAAAAATTCACGATATGAAACCTTTTTCAGATTTTATGCAATTTTTAAAATTTATAATTTACCGTCGTTAGGTAGGTAGGTATCTGATCAATGAAAAATGAATATTAGGTATAATTTACTTAGTAGAATAATACTATTACAATTAATTACCTTTTATGATAATTATTCTAAGTACAATAGAAACTTAAAAGTGATCTCAACAACGTAAAATAACATAATGGCTAAATAAATAGGGTAAAAGTCCCAGTAGTCGACCCTATATTTTCAATTTCAAATTATTTATTCTTCAAAGTAGATTCAATAAAATACTTTTGTTACTACGTAGTAAGTTTTTGCAAGCAGATTCTATTGAATTTCTGATAATGAAGTTACATGGTAAGTACTTTGTTCGTTATGCCAAGACGTTACATAGCCACACAAAAGATGCATTCCGTATGAAAATATAATGTAAGAGCGCCGACTTCTGTATGGAACATGTTGTTTCAGGAAGAAAGAAGCCAGCAAAATTGTTATTTCCGATATCATCGGTTAGTACCTATACCGGATTATTTTTTTACCGGTTTCAAATTTATACAGGTTGTTCTACCCATGATTATGAACAACTTTCACTATGGAACCATCTCTGAAATCACGAAAAAAAAAAAATCTGCTGTTTAATACAAAAGTTCAAAACCTACTTGACCAAAGTCAAAGTTAAAGCATTTATTTCAAATAGGCACATAAAAGGCACTTTTTAACGACAAAAATTATATTAAAATAGAATTGATTCTAGTCGCCCCTTCCAAAATGTATGAAATAGCTTTTTTTTGTGTTACAATTTTACAACTTTCACAATTTTATAACTTTTCCGCTTCTCTTCTGGCATAACAGTCGCGGAAGGCATAGCTTTTTTTCGTTTTGCTGACTCTTTCTTGTCTATCGCGTCTAAAATATATTGTGTTTGTGGCTCACGAATTTCTATTTTTCTGTCCAGCCTTGAATCAATTATTTCTAGTAGAAGACAATCAAAGTAAAATGTTTTTAATTTTGTTTCCATACTGTACTTCCAGAATTCGTTATCTCTTTTTATTGTTTCTATTTTCATATCTTTTTCTGTCCACCACATAACAAATAAACATAATTCTTTCCTAGTAATGTGGAGCTGACCCTGCAGCTGGTAGAACCAATCGTGTTGTTTATTTATTGTCAAGTTCCCATTCTTCTCGAGTTTCCAGAAACTAATTTGTTTTTGTGCTATACCTTCCTTGAATGTTATGTCCTTAGCCGAATACGGACACTTGACTTCAATAATTTTATCACCTATTATTCTGTCTGGACTTGCCGCCAAAAACGGCAGTTCAGGATCGACGAATAGGCCACATTTCTGTATACCGTTGAAGTAAGCTTCTTCGTCGAATTTTAGTACTTCAGCCAATTGTTACCAGACAGGCGCTTTACTTCGGGTAAATTATTTCATCACCACTGCTCTCAAAACGGTGAAGGACACATTGTGAGGAAACAAAGGCATGTCCTAGAACCAAAAAACTGTTTTACAAAAAAAAAACAACCGACTTCCGAAAAACACTATAAGTCGGTGTCTTTGGATTTGTATTTTAGTTTTTGCCACCGACTTCCGAAATTAAAGTTATTTTTCACTTTATAGTGTTTTTCGGAAGTCGGTTGTTTTTTTTTTGTAAAAAAGTTTTTATTTTTCACTTTTTAGTGGGTCAGTTTGTAATTTATCTAAGTTACAATAGCCTAATGTCAACTGCTCATCACCTTTTACAAAATATTGCTTTACCCGATGCAGGGACGTTAATTGTTGAGGAGTTCCCCTAATAAGAGCCAGGAGAACTGGAGCTGTTTGAGATGTCACCATTAGCTCCATTTCACCATATGCATTGTAACGAGCATAAATTGCTTAGCAACCATATTAAAGCAATCGAATCGCAACCCGTGAAATATGTCATTGAGTAGTTCCGATAGCCATCTGTGGTCTTTATCATCAGCTCCACTTTACCAAATGATGATTTTCGAGAACAAATGCTCAAAAAAGTATTTTCCGTATCGGTTCGTAAATGACGGAGTTATGAAATATGAAAAGATCGTTAATGTAGATAAATTTTTAGGTTTTTGTTGATTTTTCAAAAACCGCTTGTCCGATTTCGATAAAATTTTCATGGGACCATTTGGGAAGCATACCCTTTCCAACAAAAAAAGATTTTTTCAAATCGATTGGCAAGCGACGGAGTTATGCGCGAACAAACATAAAAAAAAAAAAATACAAACATCCGAATTGAGAACCTCCTCCTTTTTTAGAAGTCGGTTAAAAAATTAGTAGACAATAACATGTGACATCCACCAACCCGCACTGGGCCCTCGTGGTGGATTACGGCCCGCTCCCTGTCACCGAGAGGAGGCCTGTGTCCCAGCTGTGGGAATATTATAGGCTGATTATGCTTATGCCTGTGAGGAGCGAGCTGCTAAAGCAGCCAGCGAAGTGTAATGAATAATATTCATGGGTAGAACGCCCTGTGAAAAGTAGAGTAGTGATCAAAAATTGCCCAGCATAATATTATGGCTATTAGGCTATATATTTCCAGTATAAGCTGATCACATTGTACGGAAATCCTATACAATGCGAGATCAGCGTATCATCATCATCATCATCATTTCAGCCGAAAGACGTCCACTGCTGGACATAGGCCTCCCCCAATTTTGGGAGTGGTTTGCCATAATCGCCACGCTTGGCAGACGGGTTGGCGATCGCAGTGTGGTATGATGGTGTAATGCATAGAGAACGCTGCTGCCCATTCTCCGATCTCCCTTAGTCGCCTTTTACGACACCCACGGGAAGTATGGGGTGGTGCTATTCTTTAAGTCCGGCACCACACAGACGCACCAATCAGCGTATACTGAAAATGTATAGCTTGATATGTAGCAGTGTGTACCTACGCATATCTTATAGAAAAAAATTATGAGGACAAAAGCAACAATAATAATCAATATCGGACTTACTTCATGGTAATATTTTCTCTATGTGTACATTTTACATTACACTTGATTTAATTACGACGAATCATTGGGTTTGATTGAACCTATATACGCCCTACAATTGGCTGAATTACTAAAACTCGACGAAGAAGCATACTTCAACGGTATACAGAAATGTGGCCTATTCGTCAACCCTGAACTGCCGTTTTTGGCGGCAAGTCCAGACGGACATAACTGTCAGGGAAGGTATAGCACAGAAACAAATTAGTTTCTGGAAACTGGAGAAGAATGGGAACTTGAAAATAAATAAACAACACGATTGGTTCTACCAGATGCAGGGTCAGCTCCACATTACTAGGAAAGAATCATGTTAATTTGTAATGTGGACAGAAAAAGATATGAAAATAGAAACAATAAAAAGAGATAACGAATTCTGGAAGTGTTCTTCCAGAATTCGTTATCTCTTTTTATTGTTTTTTTTATTTTTATTTTACTTTGATTGTCTTCTACTAGAAGTAATTGATTCAAGGCTGGACAGAAAAGTGGAAATTCGTGAGCCACAAACACAATATATTTTAGACGCAATAGACAAGAAAGAGTCAGCAAAACGAAAAAAGCTATGCCTTCCGCGACTGTTATGCCAGAAGAGAAGCGGAAAAAGTTATAAAATAGTTGGTACACGTGTTAAAATAAAGCATTATCACTGTCTATTTCTCCTTGCACTGAAAGACAAGAATTTTGTTTCGGTGTAATTGGCATCCTGTAATAAAACAGAACATTTGATTCAATTATAATTACTTTATTCATCAACAAAACATTTTTGGATGTGTAAGACTTATTTCATAAAAATAATTAGTTTCTGAACTTACAAATCCAGAGTTTGATAAATTTTGGACTCGGTGTCATCCATGTTTTTTTTTTTAAGGTAATGTGGTACTTAATTTATAAATACTTACTTAATTTATTATAATGTTTTCTTAGACACATCCTATTATTTATACGCTTACCTCACCAGTTCTTTAGATGACTCTTTGTTCTGTAGTGAAGTGCCAACAACTGGTATATTTACCCTATAAAACAGAAAAAGATAAAGAATTTTCCAGTGTACCTATTTATTTAAATATCGTAAGTAGGTAGATAAGTGACAACTAGGTACTTTTAATAACTAGGTATAATAGGTAGGTAGGAAGATTATACTTACGAAGCCACAGTATTCTCTTTATCCTCAAAATTTTCTATCTGTAATTTGTCTTTCTCTCTCGTCATCAGATGATTCAAATTTATTTGCAGTGAAATGTCAACAACTGGTACATTTACCCTATAAATAGAAAAAATAATAAAGAGAATGATTCAAATCATAGTAGATTCAATTTAGTCAATTTTGCCTACCCCGGAAACTGTATACCCTATTAAAAAAAATAACAGCACCTAGTAGGGCAATTAGTAAATAAGTAGGTAAATATACGAGTTTTACTTACTTCATTTTTTCATGCAAGCTTTTAGCATTGGTTTTTCGCCAACCCCTTCTCTCCCTTGATTTCTTTACTTTGTTCCCCATTTCAAATACGCTACAGTGAATTTTCACACAATTTTCTTCGTTACGTTATTAAATCCGTGCGTAAGCGCAAGCGACACAAGCTCCCCGTCCGATGGCCGAAGCAGGACTAAAGCGGACAGGAGGGCGGCGCGGTAGCTCTGCATAAGATGGGCAAAACTCGCGCGACTTTAGGTATTTCCTTCTTAATGTTAAACAAATACACATTTTGAAAATGTAAAGTGTATACGTTATATAAAACATGTAGTTTTGTTATTATTCAAAAACTGGTGACATTCCGCGAAGAATTCACGCCGTACTAAGCGTTTGTTGTGTTTTTTAGAGATAACTTTGTGAATTTATTCTATCGGGCCAACTTTATCAAATCGTGTTTTCATTGTGTATACTGGCTAGTATATATGCCCAATAATGTCAATTTAATTCCTTAGATTTTTATTTAATTGTTTACTACTTCAAACAACCGTTATAAAAACGTGTTTTTGTGTATAAAAAGCTCGGTGCCCCGTTAATTTGAAGCTTTATATCATGCAATTCATACCGTATAATATTTCTTACAACAATCAAACTTTCATTCCAAACTAAACTTTGGCATTGATGCGAAAACTCCGTACAATGTTTGTTTACTAAATAGGATACGCAAGTTAGAACACACTATAGTTGTAACTCTACAATGTCTCTGGGCCTTCCATTAGTGACATTAGAACTTTTTGTTGCAGCATTCCACGGAGGAGGGGGGCGGGGGGCGGCGTGGGTTGATCGACGTGAGCGCAGGCGCAGGCGACATGTGGATCAGCGCCGTCGAGAGCTCCATACTGGCCTGGGAGGAGGTAAGACATATAGATATATGTAATAGGAAACTAACTGTATAAAAATATCGTGGAAGACTAGAGCTTAGGCAGCTGCTAGCCGGCACGAGGGTTTGTTTCCGGGCATCCTGGGGTATGTTTCCGACAAATGTCAGTATGATACTTTTTGAAAAATTCAGCCGCTCTGCCCCCGTTTTTGAAATCTCTGATATCTTCAGAGATATTCATTTTAATGATATGCTGTAAAGGGCAATTTTGATCGACATTAAATGCACAATGTATCTAATGTATTTAATTGGATAAGGCATAATACTGAATTGTATAAAATAGCTTGGTAAATAACCCATATTCTTTTTTGTAATATGTTAAAGATAAAAATGGATACTGTAGGTTATCCTTAGGAGATAAACATATACCATCGCGTACTTTTTATCGATCTTTTTTAAGGTATACAATTCCGTAGTACATTAATTTGATCTATCTCGTAAGGTTTAGCCAGCGTTTGCAATGTAAGCGCACAAGAATATGTTTGTTACGACATCACATTCAGTACAAATCTTTGAATTTCTCGGCTTTTCTGTACTATAATATGCATGTATTGTACATATAAACCTTCCTCTTGAATCACTCTATCTATTGCTGAAAACTGCATTAAAATCTGTTGCGTAGTTTAAAAGATCTAAGTTAACAGGGAGCGGGAGCGACTTTGTTTTATACTATGTAAAGAAAAGTAAACATTTTATTCACCTACTCCGGAAAATTATAATGATGATTTATGCTAAGTATCTTGCTGCCAATATTTCGAGAAGTCTGCACTAAATATTCTAAGTGTATTATTCTACACACACATCTTCTGGAATAAAATATGCTCTAATGTATAAATTATGTTGATTCAAACACGATGGTGGTGCTCGGGAGTTTCTTTGACAAGAAGCATAAAATCAGAAATTAAATTATCCTAAGGCCTTTTGTACTCGCACGTTTTTCTTGCCGTGAAAAACTACGGTTTATACGCCGTGTGTAGTGTAGGCACGGTCGTCAGTGTAGTATGGATCACTATGGAAGCTTGTACAGTTACACGAACTATTAGTCCGCACGGAACTATAGTCGGAGTTTTAATTACCTGCAGTAAAATGACAGCTTATGTGTTACTTAAATGACTGAAATTGGCGTCTTTTTGTTTTTTCGCGGACATGAACCAAATCTTGTTTTTCTAGTACAGAATAGTGTAACAAACGAAACTTATTTGACATGCATATCTCTAAACTCAGTCCGAAATGAGTTACTAAGAAGTGTCATTTTACTGCAGCTAATTAAAAGTCGGACTATAGTTGGCCGCGCCTTACGTATGTGAGCGGTGGGACGGAGGGGTGGGGGCGCTTTGTCATTACTCAGTACGTGCGTTGCGAACAATAGGCAACCCCGCCGCCCTCACCCCCGTCCCCACCTAAGGCGCGACCAACTAGTTCCACGCGGACTATAGTTTACACGTTTTATCTGCCGCGCGGTTTATACTCCGTACCGTAATGAATCCGTGCAGTGTACAGAGGGCTTAAGGAAGCTAAAGTGGCGGGCCATGTTTGTCGAAACACTGATGACCGGTTGAGCAGACGTGTCCTGGAGTGTAGACCGCGTATCGGCAAGCGTAGCGTGGGACAGCATTACTGATGAACCGACGACCTGAAAAGGTGGCTGGGATAGACTGGATGCGGATGGCGGAAGACAGGGTATTGTGGCACAGCCTGGGAGAGGCCTATGTCCAACAGTGGACTGCGATAAGCTCAGTTCACTGATTCGATTCGGTTCAATGATTCGAAAACTGTATCAAAATCCATTGTGTAGTTTAGAAAAACTAAGCGGTCATACACGGAAAGTGGCTTTGTTTTAAGTATACTCTGTATAGATTGTAGACATCTGTGTGATTTTTCACCCAAGCCTATAGGGTCCATAATGGATTCTATTGTTTTATACTTACCACCTCTATGTGTACCTACATTATGGATGCAATAAAGATTGAATTGAATATTGAAAGCTACTTAATACTATTGCGAGTCTAATGGCATTTCATAACCTAAAAAAATAATATTACACAGACGATTCTCAACCACAAACCATATTGATTTTACAGACGCTATTTCCTGGACAAATAAACAGAGCATCTTGTGGCAATAATACGTAGCCAGGTGTTGACTCAATTATTTATCGAAAGGTCAGTACCTACGGACTAGCTAGCGAGTTCACGCTTCGAGGTTCGAGGCTTGTTTACTCGGGAAAATGAAAAATCCAATCATACACTACAGTAGAAAAGAAAAGCTATGCATTCGTTATAAACTAAGGTTATTTATTTTTAAACATAGTGTACTGAATGGCTACTACTCTTTGTTATGTACACCATAAAAATTACAGATAAATAAAAAGAAAAGTCCTGACTGACTGACTCATCAACGCCCAGCCCAAACCCTTGAACCTGGAAAGCTGAAATTTTGCACAGAGGTTCCCCTTTATAATGTAGACAAGGAAAAAGGATTTTTCGTAATTCAACCCCTAAGGGAGTTAAATAGGGGATGAAAGTTTGTATGAAAAATCTTATTCCTTGGGTTAATAAACTGGAAACTTGGCACGAATACTTATCTAAGTAAATTATGAAGATAGGCATTTTTTGTTTTTCTAAACTACCTCCTAAAGGGGGATTGTGGGGTGTCAACATTTGTATGGAAGAATTTTAAAGACCAAAAATCTATATAATATATAAAATTCAAAATCCTGACTGACTGATATATCAATGCACAGTCTAAACCGCTGGCCCTTTAGACATGAAAGAAGGATGCCCATTTTTCACCTGACAATGTATAGAAATGAAATAAATATTAAAATTCAGCTAATTTAATTGTACATTCATTACGCTAATCACAATATTAAAAGAAGGCCAGGAAAAAAATATTTATTAATATTTCTTTATGCTAACTCTATGTCTTATTACCTTATTTTGAACGCATCTCAATTACCCTGAACGCATCCAACTACTCATTTTTTACAACGTTCCGTTTTGCAAACTGCTTCTTGACTTTATTCAACTCTTTTTCTGAGTTTTATATATTATTTTAAATTTTATTTAATCAATAACTATTTTTTTATTAGTCTATGCATAATACAGATCAATTCAAAATAACATGATAATTAAATAAATTAATTATGCAGATTATAATTGAGTTCGCACGAGTGAAACAGATTTTTAAGATATTTTGACAGTTCTGCGACTTCGTTGTTGCGCTTGCGTCAAGTTGTGTATTGTGCCATTTTGTGTGTGTAACAACTGAGATGGGCTAGGTTTCAAGACAATATCTCTGCTCCAGCAGAATTTCTGGATGACGTAGTAGGTAGGTATATATGTACTGCGGTCAACGAAATGGGTAGGCAAGTTTTTATATGTAAACAAACTATCGTAAAGGCAAATCCTAACCTAAAAAGTAACATTTATATTTTTTGGCCTTTGTAGACTTTAAATCGTAAAAATGACTATATGACATTATTTTCTAATCTTACAGGTACTCTTTCTACTATACCTTCTAACTATACATTAACTTTCATTATCAGGTTTTTAAATGTATGGAAAGTGGGCATTGTTCTTTGGAGGATGTGTTCTTTGTGAAGAGTACCTAGGTATCCACTAAGAAAGGGTTTTTCGAAATTCCATCCCTAAGAGGGTGAATGGGGGAGGGTGAAATTTCACACGGACGAAGTCGCAGGCAGAAACTAGTTATAGATATAAATGTAGACATTTTACATAGGGTGACACAAAGAGCGACCTTATCGCTAAAAGCTATAAGTATATTTTAAAGACAACCTCTGGATGGTTTAAATGAGAAGGAGAGACAATACTGTAGGTAGTCAGTGGTGTACCATTTACATAAACATTACATACATAAAACTTATATTTGTCTCAATAAATATTCTTTTAAACAATAACAATTGAACTCTATAATAAGACTCGACTGTTTAAACTTGTAACCTTGCCAAGTTTTGTTAAAAAAATGTGCGCGTGGCGCATTCTCGACAATCAACCGTGTCAGTGGACAATCAAACCACCTTACTAACTAGCTATTATTGACCACGGCGTAAGCTCCGTCTTACAAAATCCGTGATACAAAAGAAAAGTCTAACATTCTTTGAAATTTAGAATTTATTCTCATTTATGAAGAAACATATAGAAGAACAAAGTGTATTCGCCTTAATAGAGACAATAAGGAAAGTGCTATTGGACACATTCTTACTAAAGACAATTTTTAATAGTTTAGGTTATAATTAACCTTTTGACCGCCACACGTCAAAAATTCAAAAAAACTGGCCAAGTGCGAGTCGGACTCGCACACGAAGGGTTCCGTACCACAAGGCAAAAACGCCGAAAAAAAACATGTTTGTTGTATGGGAGCCCCTCTTAAATATTTATTTTATTTTAATTTTATTATTTATTATTAAAGTTAAAATACAACTGAGTATTTTGTGAATATTTCAAGTGCCTACCTGTTGCCATTTTTGATATCGAGGCAAAAAGTGCAAAAAAATCGCGTTTGTTGTATGGGAGCCCCCCTTAAATATTTATTTTATTTTGTTTTTAGTATTTGTTGTTATAGCGGCAACAGAAATACATCATCTGTGAAAATTTCAAATGTCTAGCTATCGCGGTTCTTGAGATACAGCCTGGTGACAGACAGACAGACAGACGGACAGACGGACAGACAGCGAAGTCTTAGTAATAGGGTTCCGTTTTGTACCCATTGGGTACGGAACCCTAAAAAGTGCCCTCGGCATCAAAGTCTGTCATGTAGTCGAACCGTGGCGTGCTGGGCACGTTTTGGTTTGTCAACTATACATGACTGTGGCGGTCAAAAGTTTAAATTAGTTATTAGTCTACTTATAGGGCTAGATTGTAATAAGATTAGGGTACCTACATCCTATTGTTGAAACTTAGGACAAGGCAAAAAAAATATCAAGAAATCAAGACCACATGTAACAAACCTTATCCGTGGCCATGTGGTTAGGCTGAAACTACAGAACTCCATCTGCTACCCCCCCTCTTGCTTGCTCCTCTTTATCATCTGCCTAGCCTTTTCCCAACTATGTTGGGGTCGGCTTCCAGTCTAACCGGATGCAGCTGAGTACAGTATTTTATATGAAGCGACTGCCTATCTGACCTCCACAATCCAGTTACTGAGTAATACGATACCCCTTTTGGTAAGACTGGTTGTCAGACTTTCAGGCTTCTGACTACCCGTAACGACTGCCAAAGATCCACGAATGACAGCCGGGACCAACGGCTTAAAGTGCTTTCCGGGGCACGGAGAGGTCTCGGTATGTAAAGATAGTCACCCACCCACAGACCAACCGCGGCAAGCGTAGCTTAACCTGATTGATCGATCTGTACGGCTGTTATTATTTAGCTAATTATGTTTCCTATTTAGAAGATTATATAGGAGCAGTAAAGTCTATATGAAGATTGTAATATTGTTATCAAAGCCCTTGAATGGCTACTCATAATAAAGCAAGATATAGACATTTGAGTCATAATAGTAGAGGAAATCATCATTATCAGTCCTTAGAAGTCAAGGAACCATGACGACTTGAGGGGCTCATACCGTCTTATTACAAAACGAAATCTAACTTTAGTTCTAGCCTAAACCTTTGAGACAATATTTAGGCAAAGTTCTTAATACTAAAATGACAACTTAGCACCGAACTAAGCTATCATTTGTGTATCAAGAACTGCATTTCTAGAATTAAACAGTTAGGTTCTTAATTCAATAACAGGTTGCTAGGTGGTTGGGGGCCTAAAAATGCCACTACTGCTTCTAAGAATCGCCTGAGCGTGAGGTTAGGCACACACATTGTTATTAGGTCCTTCCATTAGCAAATTCTCTATTTAGCCGGCCATACACACTACGGTCCACCGGAGAGGTCTTCTTGAGAGTAGATCTATGCAGTTTTTTGAACCTGCGCAGGCGACCGGCGCAAAATCGAAAACCAATTTGTGCGAGTGACACCGTACGGTGTGGTGTACCTGTAAAAGAACTGAAGACCGCTTCGGTACACCGGAACGTCCCCATTAGGGCATGCAAAAACCGGGTTGTTTAAAAAAACCGTCTTTTTCGGGTTTGTTGTTTACAAAACCGGTGAAACCGGGTAAATCGGTTTTTTCGGTTTTTTTTTCACTTTTGATATTGAAATGAGAAATAAGTAGGTAGGAGAACATTCTCGAAATGTCTTATTTAAAAAAAGATAACAGGAAATCTCTGTTTGTATGGAAAATTTAAAATCGATGTAATTTGGCTGTAACACTATTTTTCGAAAATGTTCTCTACTAACTTTTTAGACCTTTGTATCCTGCATATGCGTATGAAGTTTCATTAAAATCGGTTCATTCATTTCGAAAAATAAGGTCTTGAAAATTTGTATGAAATGCCGTACAGCGTAAACGCTCTTAATGCGATCAAAATAATTATTTAAATATCGCATAAAATAGAAGTCTTATTCCTAATTTACCAAAACACAATAAATTAGATATTCTTATAGACATTGATAAAAAATTCAAAATTGAAACTTTGATAGAATGACGTAAGGACTAAGGATACAAGTGCATCAAGGGAGTCATCATTTAGAGTCTAATCTAACTAGCCTGTAGGTACTGTCCTACTGCAGGGCAAAGGTCTCCCTCTCTCTTTTCCACACGATTCTGTCTTTTGCTAGTGCCGGGCCAGTCCTTACGGTAGGAGTAGAGCTTTAAAGCACTACGAATTTTATTATACATGAGACCCGCTGATGAAAAGGCTCGCTCTGATTCCACACTTGTTGGAGGTAGAGATTTCAAAGCTTTATCTACTTTTGTTAAGTGCTCTCCCATTTTTTCTTCACCGTCTTAAAGTGCCATTTCTAACCTGATTTTAGTTTCTAAATCAAGTTCTCTAGATGGGCTTGCATCAATCAGAGGTATGTTGTTTGAGCGCCTTCTTTATTTCTTGTCCGAGTTGGTCCTTGATGTTCCGTGAAACATTTACTACTCTATGGTCTACGTTTTTCTGTGTTGTCGTCGCCGTCGGTGTAGTAGCCGAAAAATGCTTATTTATAATGTTTACTATGAAACTTCGAATTTACGGGCGTGGACGTACTATCCACGTTTGTCAGTGATAAATTTAATATTTTGTTTGGGAAAATTAAAGTATTATTAAATCAATAACATATGAGAAGCATAACCGAAAAAACCGAAAAATCCGGTTTTGTGTTCCTAAAAAAACCGGGTTTCAAATCAGTCGGTTATCCGGTTTTTACGGTTATCCGGGTATCCGGTTTGCATGCCCTAGCCCCATACACGCTACCGAAGTGAGGTTGACCTGCGCAGGCAAACCTGCACAGGTAACCTCTCCGGTAAACCGTAGCGTGTATGGCTTACATAACAGTCTAAGATCTAGATTTGTTCCCAGATACTGGCAATGGTTCCACCCTAACATGGGTTCATTAATATCTGGGTACCTGGGTACAGGTAAAAGAAAGAAAATAGCTTTATTTGTCATAGAAACACGTACTTCCAAAAAGATAAGTAAGGGTGATTTTTCAATTGACAGATATTTTTTATTCGTGGAATAAAATTGGCGTCTGACAGAATTTGTATGGAGAAACTGTCAAAAATTCAAAATTATACCTCGGATAAAATTATCTGGTGTTAGAAAAATCAGCCTTAGGGCTGATTGATAATTTTTGTTCGTGAAATAAAATTGACGTCTGACAGTTTTTGTATGATAAATCTGTCAAAAATTCAAAATTATTTCTCCGATAAAATTATCTGGCGTTGGAGAAATCAGCCCTTACTCGAATAATAAAAACAAAATAGATCTATGATCCATAATGAGAGATCTACCAATGAGAGTGGAGACCGCGTATCGGCAAGCGTAGTGTTGGACGCCCCCCAGCTAGATGGACGGACGACCTAAAGAAGGTGGCTGGGGTAGACTCGATGCGGAAGGCGGAGTACAGGGTGCTGTGGCGCAGTCTGGGAGAGGCCTATGTCCAGCAGTGGACTGCCTGGCATAGGCTGAGTTGATTGAGAATCACGAGCACAGAACAGAAATAGTCTAGAGCTGCACGTCGTCTCGAAGCACAGCATCATGCTCAGTGGAAGCCTTCTTGTCACAGCCACGAAGTACAGGCGGAAGCAAGCTAAGTCTAAACACCTCTGCTTACCGCTTCGAGAAATACCTACATACTTAATGTTATCAATCCATATCACTAAAAGTCACACCACTCATGTAATTAAACATAAGCATATAACAGTAATCGCCCGACATCCGACATTACGTCAATATCCCTAAACAGAAGGAACTACATTTACATAAACAGATAACAGACGTCTTTGCCCAACATGATAACATTCACAATTTCACATCACTATAAAAGATCGATGAAATGAAACATCACTTAGTCACAACACTACGGTCCCAATTCGATTGTTAACGATTGATTGATTGAACGCGCCGATGTATGGAAAGTAATTTGTTTAAAGATTTGACGGAAATAGGTCGTGTCGCCTTTGAACGATTGGCTGTTTTTATTTTAAAGCTAGTGTTATTGTCATTAGGTACTAGGTAGCCAAATGATACCAGCCGCACGGGCCGATCGAAGGTTAAGCTACGCTTGACGCGGTCGGTCCGTGGATGGGTGACCATCCATTACATATCGAGACCCCTCCGTGACTCGGAAAACACGTTTTAAGCCGTTGTTCCTGGCTGGCATTCGTAGATCTTTGACAGTCAATACGGACTCAGAAGCCCAAAAGTCTGACATTCAGTCTTACCGAGGGGTGTCGTATCGTGTTACACAGTATCTGGGTTGTGGAGGTCAGAAAGGCAGTCGCTCCATTTAAAATGCTGGTATTCAGCTGCTTGCGGTTAGACTGGAAGCCGTACCCAACAGAGTTGAATGCCTAGCCTTTCCCAACTATGTTGAGTTGTTATGTTGATGAACTATGTTGATTGTGGTGGTCATTAAGTTTCGAATTTTAGATATATACAAGGTGTAACGTTAAATGCGCAAAACCTCTTAAGGGGTCATTGTACTCATAATTACGAACAACTTTTACTATGGGACCCAAGCTGAAATCGCGAAAAAAAAAAAAACAAGTGCTCCCTACATTTATGCTCGCATAACTCGTCAAAATGTACAGACGCCAGCACATCAAGCTATCCGAAACTGTCAAATTTTCCCAATCAAATTTGAACCTTGTGCTTTAGCGATAAAGTTGAAAATCTATTAAAGAAATTTGACATATTGTAGTAGCTTGATGTGCTGGCGTCTGTACTGAACAGCAGATTTTTTTTTTGCGATTTCAAGTTTGGTCCCATAGTAAAGAAGTTCATAATGATGAGTACAATGACCTTTTAAGAGGTTATGTGCATTTAACGTTACACGTTGTATACCGAAAACAAGGATCATAAGAATGCGACCTCATGCTCACTGGCTCAGAAGCATACTTAGTTTTTATGTCAAAATTCTTTAAAATTATAAGTAATGATGTTGATTTTCCTTAATAACTCCGTGGAATCGTGGTCCTTGAACTTTGCCGAAGATTTGGAAAATGACATGAAAGTTGAAGTACTTAAATAGAATAATTGTGCATAATAGTCTTCTCTCACATTTCGACTCCCATCGAATCCTGAGCCCCGAGATCATAGGTATATGAAAGAAGCCCGAGATACAGACTAACTGTTCAGTTTGGGGCTCCCTGGCTAATAATATTTTGTAACCCAGCTGTAGGTACCCATGTCGTCTCAACTTGCTGTTAACCAGTGCACCTGCTGTATTACCTGGACAATAAACATTTCTATTCTATTCTTATAACTTTCCTCCTTCTCTCTTGATGACGGGGAAGAGACGGTATTTTATTTATTTGAGGCGAAGATTAGACTAAACAATGATCTTGGCTCTGCTATGATGGGATATAAATATCGTGTAAGTGTATTTTCCGGGCGTTAACAAGAATTGAGGGGGACTTGATAACGATACTGCGTAGTGCAATCAAGTCGGGAAGCGGTACATTCCTGATTCCTGTAGGTAAGCGACTGTGGACTAGGGTCAAATGAGTCAATTAGCCATAAAGTTTCTTTTAAATGAGGTAAGGTGCCTTTTTTGTAGGGTCTATAGCGTTTCTCGTTCTTTCAGGCATTTCTTTATATTAAATTGTTTATTTGAAATAAGGTCTACCTGAAATCATTGGATTCTTAAATTAATATAAAATAGGAAAAAAACCTTTATCATGTATCTCTCACTAAAGTGCTCAAGCAAACGACGTGTTGGCTTTGTCCACTCTATTTAGAACTAACTTAACTAGAATTTACATCATCATCATCACAGCTCTCAGCGAAAAGACGTCCACTGCTGGACGTAGGCCTCCCCCGACCATCGAATATCACAGGGTTGGATTGGTTCTACTTCCTCAATCACTTAGCATCAACAAAGTTAAATATTATTAAGCACCGACTATCCCTATCTCTCGATTTTACTCTTCATAAAACAATGCACGGAGCCTGGAGTTGTGCCCGGTTGATAACAATAGGCTCGCCTCCTATTGAGGAAATGCGGTCGGAGAGACTTTTTGAAAAAGCCTAAGTAAAAAGTCATAATTTCGAGGTTTGGCTCTCGCCTATTTTCTCCTCCAATATTGGACCAATTTAAAAGATATTTCATAAACAGAATAAGAAGGATATACCTACAATATTTCCTTATGTTTTTATTCATTAATAGTTGTCTTTGTACACTAGGCGTCTGTTGACAGCGGCATTTTTGAGCATTTATTGAGAGTGAGTGCTTATAAAAATAATGTATCATGTAAAAAGGAAAACATAGGGACAGTATACATCCTTGTTATTCCGTTTATGAAATATCTTTTGAATTGGTCCAATATTGGAGGAGAAAATAGGCGAGAGCCAAACCTCGAATTATGACTTTTTACTTAGGATTTTTTAAAAGTCTCTCCTACCGCATTTCCTCTTAAACTGGCAAAATGTGGGTGTACTATAAGTACACCTCTGCCTAACCCCTCGGTGTTATGTTATGTGTATGTAAAACAACAATACAGTATCGTCAATATCAGATGCTATTTACTCAACATCATAGCTACCATAGAAAGCAGAGATGCTATCAGTGTCGAGAGGCTTTACCTCTGAAGCCTATTTGCATACTGACCCAGATTCCATTATCTATTAGGTTATATGAGCCGAGATATGTTGCCATTAAATCCTACTCCTAATGGGCTGTTTGCATCTCCGTTGTGACGGTAAAGTCATTAATTTTGATGCGATGTGCTTTTGTTTTAAGACTAATGATGCTTTGTTTTTCAAGGGCGTCGTTGCCTACTTAACTGTTAGTGGGGTATATTTTTGTGATAATTTATTTGCACTTTGAAGTCTTGCATCTCATGTAGCGGCTTATCTAAGTGCCAGCGCGGACTGTGCGTCTTGTCGCTGCAACAAGACACAGAGTTGTCGTAATGTATGATCTGCGTTTGTCTCTGCGACTAGACGCGGGATTGTCGTTTGCATATGCGTCTAGTTGCTGCGGCAAGAAGCGAGAGCGTGCGACTGCAACTCGATGCCAAGTGTGCGAAGCTTCGTGTGTGCCATGTTTGATAGGTACAATGAAATGAACGACATTTTAAATAATACCTTTATTCGGATGCTTATGGCTATATGTGACCTTGTCTTGTATACAAAGTATTGAATCGATTTTATTGAAAGCATTTGTATTAATGACATCTGAATAATAAATAGCTTTTCATAATCAAACATACATCAAAGGTCATCCATTTGTTTATTTGGATAAGACTTTATTTATTGATGTAAAATAATTCCGAGAAAAAAAATAATTCAGGGAGTTGTATTCATCTTATGGGCTTTTGCAAAAAACAGGTTAAAAAAAAAAACATTTGGTGCGTAACGTATTATTTGTTATTTACATAAATATTATTTCCAGAAATCGCATGTTATTTCATTAAATAGAACCGGTCGCTAATAGTGTGAATTGTTTGAATCTATTTTGACACTTTTCTCATACAAACGTTTTGAATTCGGGATTTTCTAAATCGGGGTTTTTGTGCTGGGGTGGGGTCATGGCGAAGTTCGGATTAAACGATTTCTTTTTAGATATTTATGAATGACAGCGATGCGGACGAGTATCTACTTCGACGCCTAAGTGTCCTGTCATAAATATAAAATAAAAGCAATTTTAGTGGATTAGTTATTTGTATACTTACTTAAGAAAAATACGTGCATATTCTTTGCCTTTTTTAGCATTGGCCGAAAAACGTCATGGCAGGTTTGTCATTAGACCTATCGGACATGACATGTCGCTTTCATCCAAGTCATCACGTCAGCAGTTCAGTACTGTAGGAATTCCTAGGAGTCATGCCAGTCTACCACGCGTTTCAAGGTGAATGCGCTGTTGTAGCCCGCGGTATTCAATTTTTCTTACGTTTTTTGCAACTTTCAGGTCATTTTCGAGTTGAATCTTGATTAAAATAGAATCAAATAAATCTCTTATGGAAAAGTGCTTATGGAACAAATCTAACTTAAAGAGATATTTAATGATTCTAATGACTATAATTCTGTAAATACATAACTATTATAGTCGCGAATCATATTTTGATCAAGATACAACCTGATACTGCCCTGCAAATTGCAAAAAACGTATGTAAATTTGAATTTCGCGGTCTACCACTGCGCATTCACCTTAATTAAAAACCTCCAACGATTCTGCGTCAAAAACAAATATTATCACATAATCGGGCTTCTGTTCTGAACAACCACTTGTACAAATACAATTATTCGTGAACTTGCTATCTTCAGTGACGCAGAACCACACTATACATACTACACAACACATGAGAGTAATTATGTCTATGTGTTTGATACAATTGAAGATTTTACAGCTGATTTTTTAATCCATCTCTCGTCAGGTATGGTTTGTATTATTACTTTAGTATGGCTAAGAACATACATTGTCAATAATACAAACTGTACCTACCCTACCGTTTTCATGAATACGTACTTAGAAAAAGCTACAATTTCAGCGCCGGCGGCATTTGTAAAGGCACGCTCAGCGGAAAAGCACAAAGCTTTTTTCGGCTTTTCATAAGCCTAGCAGAAGCACACTATAAAAAAAACAACCATCTTGGATAGACTAGACTGTGATAAAAGGTAGGATTAAAAAACTAAAAAGCTAAATATACCGTTTTCATTCTCTATGATGTAAACTAACCACGTACTTACATAATTATACTAGTCTTTTCCCAACTATGTTGGGGTCGGCTTCCAGTCTAACCGGATGCAGTCAGCTGCAACTGAATACCAGTATTTTACATGGAGCGACTGCCTATCTGACCTCCACAACCCAGTTACTGGGTAATACGATACCCCTTGACTTTCGAGCTTCTGACTACCCGGCTGTTATTATTTAGCCACGCGTCCCTCATACATCCATACTAATATTATAAATTCGAAAGTAACTCTATCTGTTACCTTTTCACGCCTAAACCACTGAACGGATTTCGATAAAATTTGGCAGAGAGATAGATTGCATCCCGGGGACGGACACAGGATAGTTTTTATCGACATACCTCGCGGGCGAAGCCGCAGGCGGAAGCTAGTCTGATATAAATTTGTACATTGCCAAACGTCATCATCATTCTCTTGACCTAATCCTAATTTATTTGTGGTGGGCGTAATTTGTTTTTTTCTTCTATACTTTTCTATTACTCTATTGCAAATAGACAACCATGGCCTATTTATTCTGTGACCATGGTCTTAAAATTTATTGAAACCCGGAAGTTTCTTCTATCTAGCAAGGATGTCGATTTTCGAAAATACAGGGTCTAATAAAAATTTGCTAGCGGTACTCGACAGACATGATGGATTCCGATATCTAAATATCTTATTTTCTCTCTTATTTTGTAAATGTGAGGACTTTGTAGGCCTTATAGACTTTAGATCTGTAGACCATTTTCTATTCTATCAAGTATTTGGTACTTGTTGACAGGCCTGCGCTGTCCTCCCATACCTACTGTAATCTGGAAAAATTGTAAAAGCCAATTATTTTTAAAAAGAGTAACCGTGGAGTTTCTCCTAGCTTCTGACGTTTCATAAGTGCCCATGCCAAACATTTTGATTTTGATTGATTTAAACATAATAAAACAAAACAAAAATGATTTGATGTTTTTTTCGGGCTGAGTGTCAAAATCATTTTGTCATCATTTTGTTGTATATCATGTTTAGATATACCCATCACGACTACGGAGTTTCGCTGAATAATTTAATTTGACCCTGTATACAGCGTAGTTCTATCATAATTAACAATATCTTAGCACCCTTTTAGCATCGTTGAGGTGTAATTAAGTGAAGATTGTTTGAAAATGATCAAAGACTCTGAAAGATATATATTATAATAAATTATATTCGCGCTTTCGCTTTCACCGAAGCTTCGTGTGATGTACGACGCATTGAGTTGGCACCGCTCGACTGTAAAATGGGGCAATTGCTTCTGCAAACTATTGATAGTTTATTTAATGGGTAGAAAACAATGAGTGGACCTGCGTAGCTATTCACAACCGTTCGATACGCTTCCGTGTCGAATCGAATATCAATCAATGTACCAAAAGAGTCCTCTAAAAGGTTGTTCACAAATCCGAAACCCGGAAATTTTTCAGTTTAAAAACAGCCATTCGTCCGACAGCTATTTGCTGTCGAGGCAAGGCAAATTAGTAAGTAATTGAAAATGTGTCATTTTGATTCGACAACCTGTCGAATGGATAAGAATAAGAATAATTTCTTGGTCCATTGTCGCAAAATAAATTTATAAAAATAATTATAAGTAATGTAGGCTTACTGTAACTAGAATAGGTCCCCAAACTGGGCAAAACGCCTGTGTCTCGGGGTCCTGAGTTGCGTTATCTTGAATTTTAATTCGAGAAATGTGAAAAGCTATGCTGATTTATTTATAATATCTGGTCCTTCGAGCCGGATTCTTCCTAAGAGGAGGAGAGATCTCGAACAAATACTTGTCTCCTATCCGCTCTTGTGGAAACCAGCAAGTTTTTAGATCTTCATTTATGTATAATCTCGGGATCTAAGTATTATGTATTAAAATAAGCACCACGTTTTCCTGCAATGTACTTAATTTAAATTAGTCGTTTATCATGCGGTTTATTAATACCTTTTGACGTCAATATAACAACAAAATAAGGAAAATCAAGTAACCTGAAATAAGGTAATAAATTCCGTTTTTTTATGTTTTGCACCTAAAATAAACAGGTAGGTATGTGATACCTTAAGCGAAAAATAAAATAAATAAATGTAGGTTGTTTGTTAAAACTACTAGAGGCACTTAAATGCATCCAAATTCACTACGCTTATAATGTTAAGTTAGTAAACCTCCGTACATGAAAATTTCTTAGCTCGTACTTAGGTCGCATAAACTGCGCTTAAAATAAATCCTGGACGCAAACGATTACAAACAACACTTGCAATACTAATGTATTGCAAGTTTTTTAATTTATTATCGTATTGTCGTCTCTATCTTGTATATCAACAAGATTTAGTTCTAATTTTGAGAGTTGATTGATAACTTCATAGGACCTATTTATACCTATTGATAAACTGCTTCTTAATAATAATAATTAAGAAGCAGTTCATCAATAGGTACGGGCGTAGTTTGCATCTGTAAATAATACGGGAAGTTAAAACACCACAAACATATTATCCTATATTTACCAGTCTCGAAACAGCCATGTTAATCAAACCATTATCTACAGCTTTATCTAGACAACACTTACAAGGCATCTCTATTATTATACCACTTATTAAAACAGTAGGTCCGGTAATTACTCAATTGTTAGTTGATCTATCTCTAGAGCAATCTTTGTAACGGTAATTGCGGTCTGGACACGCTTGCGCACGTCTTCAAGCTAAATCGGTTGTGATTGGATCCAATGGGTCGTCATGATTAAATCAGTCCCCAGACATCTCGTTGGGATTGGTCAATTTGTTTTGACGGTTTTTATTTATCCTGTTCACGTGGTTGATGAGAAAGTATTTGAGCAAATGATTGAGAGCGTAGTATCTTGGATCTTTTTTCAGTCGTTACTGGTCATAAGTCCGAAAATCTGAGAACCAGTCTTAGGCAGTCAATTTCATGTAAAATACTGGTATTCGGCTGCATCCGTTCAGACTTGAAGCCCCAACATAGTTAGGAAAAGGCTTGGGAGATGGTAACTGGGAGCGTAGAATATGCGAGAAAAGTGTGTTGGCTCTGAAAGTTGTATTAGGACAGTGAAAAATCGAAGGATACAAGAATCAAGATAGTTCAAAGTTCTGCCTACAAGCATGCAAAAATACGGTATTTAAAAACTACATACATTGAAACAAAAACGTTAGACCTGATAATGGTAATCAATCAATTAACTTAGCCTATCGCAGTCCACTGCTGGACATAGGCCTCTCCCAGGCTGCGCTACAACACCCTGTCCTCCGGCTTCCGCATTCAGTACGTCTCAGCCACTTTCTAAGCGTTGTCGGTCCATCTGTGATAATGATAATACAATCCGATTTAAACTTTATCACGGCTCGGAACTTGAGGCGAGTCTCTGCGCAGTAACGAATTCATGGGACGCGGGATGGATGAGTGACAGAGCCTCCCGTCCCAGCCGCCGCGGGAGACGCTCCGGGCATCTTGAGCCGCGTGACGACTCCCGGCCACCGTAGGTGCGGGCCTGCGGACGGAGAGTAATGGGTAGCTCACCGTTCGATCAGGACCAGGCCCGTGCCGGACGGCGCGTACGTGTTCCACGCGCGCCTCAAAGGGCCGAAGCCTGCCGGGTCAGCGGGATTGTCCGAAAGGGTTACCGCTGGTCCGGAACATAAAGGGGTAAGAAAGGAACACGCGTGGGTTTTAGTCAGTAAGAGTCTGACACTCTCCCTTCCGCTCCACCCAGAGCGGGAGGGGGTCATTTGATGAATTCCCATCCAAAAAAAAAAAACAGCGGAGCGAGAGCTGGGGGTACTGCGCAGCGAATAGCGCACTTCAGAGTCGCCATACAGTTCGACACTAAGTATACCATAGTACTAATTCAGTCTGGCCAAAATAAAACGTAATGGCTGTAGAAAGTAACAGAAGTTTTAAATCGAATATTGAAAGCTTCATATTTTTACCAACAGACAACGGACTTTCATGACCGCTATTGGATGATTTCTGACAAACTAATGAACTTTCAATATTAATGGTTGTTCTGTTACCTACCGTTGTTTTAACCTCTGACATTTCCTTGAATTTGTAGTCATGATACAAAAAGCTTTTTTTTATGTAAAAACATTTTTAATTGTACCTACCGCACATAAATTCGTATAACTCTACTTGCTGTGTAAATATTAGTGACAGGACAAAACGTATTATTGAAGCTAACTCAAAAACTACCCAAGCAAAGTTAATAAAATTTATATGGGACCATCCAATAAAAATAATTTTAGAAATAATTCCACAATTGCCGGAGATATCAAAATACAGTCGAATTGAGAGCCTCCTTCTTTTTGAAGCCGGTAAAAAATATATTCCTGGTCCTTTGAAACGGGGCACGTGATTGGCTTAAAGCTCAGACGCGGGTGTCTCACAAACTTTGTTGTTGTTGGTGGTATAATTTATTAAAGGGATTCTGTAGCATGGACTTTCTAGGAGGAGGCAAAGAAAATGAAAACTCATTTAGGGATTCAAATAAGGTTAGGGATCACCAATTACGTCGAAAATAGCCTGATTTACTGACTAAGCCCTGGCTTCATAAAATCATCTTTTACCATCAGGTGATTTTATGGTCAAGCGTAAGCCAGAAATTGATGGCAGCGGACGACCATATTGCCTTTGCCACCAACCGGGCATAAATCCCGACTCCAAGCTGCTGAATCAGTTTGAAGGATATTGCTAATCCATTGCTTCGTGTGTTCGAAAAATGTGTCTGCTCATCAACGCAACGTAAATAACGCTATGAATGTTGTTGAACTGTCGAAATGAAACCCATTGTGGTGAAGTAGTTGTAATATTCATGGTGCAAATGAAACTAGTCTCCTCTGCACCATTAATGGTGCAGGTCAATGGTGCATACCTCAAAAGTAGGGTGAAGTAGTTGTATTAATATTCATGGTGCAAACGAAACTAATTAGTCTCCTCTGCACCATTGATGGTGCAGGTCAATGGTGCATACGGTACAACGGGATTGCTACTGGCAGTTTTTTACGCAATCATCCTGCTGGTAAATGTAGCTCTATTTCTACCAGATTACCTACGTCACAACTCTGCCGTGCCTTTCTGCCTTGTTAAACCCCTTTCTTTCTTCCTCAGGTGGCTGAACGTCTAAACGTAGACGTTCGCCGCGGCCTGTCATGGCGGGAAGCCAACGATCGCATGAACTTCGTCGGCCCCAACGAGTTCCAGGTCAAAGAACAGGAACCGCTATGGAAGAAGTACATAGAACAGTTCCAGAACCCGCTCATACTGCTGCTGCTTGGTAAGTAGACTTTAGAAGCTATTTTCGTGATATCATTACGGTCTTATGGCGGCCATTTTTGTGTATCTAAAGGTGAGAAAATACATTTGTGTTGTACTAAATATGACGTCACAATCACATCCACGGAAAACGGGCATCACTCAGCATGTCAGCATAAAACTATGACACTATGCGAGACAGAGCACAACGCAGGTTTCAAATTTTTATCGGGGTTTTTATGAGGTTGGCCAACTGCTCGCAAAGGGTCGTCTCGTACATTTTATGTCCCCCAAAATATGTCATGTCCAGCGATCGACCGCGTCCTACAATATGACGACGTCCCGAACAATCAGGTTTACTGTTATCTGTGTCCTTCATCTCATCTTGCGGGATGTCTGGATTTAGTGCTGTCTACTTAAAATCCGTGAGCAGGGTGCTGCATATAAATAAAATAAATCTGTCTCGCATTTTCCCAACTATGTTGGGGTCGGCAACTGAATACCAGTATTTTATATGGAGCGATGGACTATCTGACCTCCACAACCCAGTAACTAGGTAACACAATACCCCTTGGTAAGACTGTTGGTCAGACTTTCGGGTTTCTGACGACCCGTACAACTGTCAAAGATCCACGAATGACAGTTGGGACCAACGGACTTAACGTGCTTTCCGAGGCACGTAGAGGTCTCGGTATGTAAAGATCTCTTCACATACCTTCTTCTTCCCTTCTCTTCTCTTTTTTTTCTTCTCTCAGCTAAGCCTCAGCCTCTTCTCATACAGAGATTTATCAACGCTTGTTCAGAACGGCATCGATTTCAGACTTCTATTAGCTATAAGTTCAGGTTTCCTCACGATGTTTTTCCATCTACTATGTTAATAATGTCCAAGATAAACTCAAACCACCTTACTAATAAACGTTGTACAGAGACTAGTTACACAACGCTTTGTCTTCTTCTTTCGTAAGTCAAATTACTGTCGACTGAAAGAGAGAAATCGGTGTGTAACTATTTATCTGATATAATACGTTTATTAGTAAAGAAAATTTGAACGGTTTGAACCTCGCCTGGATTTGAACCTCGTGCATAGGAGGCGAGCCCTTAACCACTAACCCAATTATTTATAATAATTATTCACAGGTAGATATCGTGACTCGTGATGGGCCGACATCTATCTGTTATTAACGTTTTGACAGCCACAGTCAAGTATATATGACAAACCAAAATGTGCCCAGCACGCCACGGTTCGACTACATGACAGACTGACGCCAAGGACACGTTTTTGATTTTTTGGCGGTCAAAATGTTAATCATAAATAATTATTACATGACTCGCATCGATCAAGGAAAACATCGTGAGGAAATCTGGATTTATAGTTTTAACTAGCTGTGCCTGAGACTTCGTTCGCGTGCATGTCACGATTTCATAGGTTTGAATTTTTTGGAAATGAAAAACTCACGATCGCGATCGCTAAAGAGCAGAGCAATCTGGAGATGTCTGATATCAATTTTTTTTTTCTTTTAAACCATATAATATCCCACATCTGGGCAAAGGCCTCCCCCATATTCTTCCACATTTCCTTGTGCTGTGCTGTGCCTTCTCCGTCCAATCGGTTAGGAACGAGTCCAAATCGTCACGCCAGCGTTTCTTAGGCCTGCCTTTGTGACGAAGCCCATCTCCAGGCACCCACTGTGACGACTTTGTCCCATCTGTCTGGTTGATTCTATAAGTATGACCGGCCCAGTTTCGCAGACTTTTTGCCAACATCGTAAGTAAGGTTATATGAAATTGAAAGTTGTTACTGACGATGTAGGTGTAGAATCATTTAGCTAAACAAATCGAAAACGTTTTTCTCCGAACTACAATAAAACTGAAATAGTATTTGTAAAACACTAGCGTCTTGGTGTTTGGTCTTGAAACGAATGGGTTTCCTATGAACTTGGTCTGTAGAATTTTAAATTAACAAGTCTCTTTTTATGGTTTCCATTGGTAATGAGACTGAGATTAGACTGAAAACGTTCTTAAAATTACAGACTCCTATAATATCGTTGATTTTTGTCTTGTTTCATTTATTTATTAACTTTAATTCATAATCATCTGCCTAGCCTTTTCCCAACTTTGTTGGGGTCGGCTTCCAGTCTAATCGGATGCAGCTGAATACCAGCATTTTACATGGAACGACTGCCTATCTGACCTCTACAACCCAGTTACTGGGTAATACGATACCCCTTGGTAAGACTGGTTGTCAGACTTTCGGGCTTGTGACTACCCGTACCGACTGTCAAAGATTGATTGACTGATTTATTAACGTTAATTAATACGGTTAAAAACCAATTAACGACATCATAAAATTATAAAGGTCTGGTTAAAACAACACTTTCATGAATCTCTGTACAGTACACATACATCTGACATGCCAATATCCAAATCTTCGTCCATTCATCCGAAAACAGATCGTTTGTTAGATTAGAATCCAAGAGATCGATTGTTAAGTGCGGCCAGAGTGCGAGGTAGAATGGAATAGATTACTCTTTATTATGTACACCAAATAAATTACAGACATAATTATAGAAACTGTACAAAGGGTGTCACAATGGGCGGTCTTATCGCTAAAAGCGATCTTTTAAAGACAACCTTTGGATGGATTAAAAAGGGGAGGACAGACAAATACTGTAGGTAGTCTGTGGTGTACCATTTACAATTTACATAATACAATAAATACAGACATAAAGTATAATATACTGGGGTACTGGAGAAGTGTCCTGGGGACTTGGTACGCGCAAGAGTGCGACATGGGGGCACAGCAAGCTGCCTGTGCCCTCTGTCGTGGCAGTAAGTCCACGTTCGCACAGACGTAAAAATATCGCGGCGGAATTTTATCGCGCACTGGATTTTCAACGCACTGCTTAGCGCCGAGAGTTCAAAATCCAACAGTGTGGTTTTTGACGCGCTGCGATGCGCTCTGTTGGATTCTCAATGCTCGGCTCAACACCGACAGTTGAAAATCTAGTGCGCCATAAAATTCCGTCGCGATATCTTTACGTCCGTGCGAACGTCCGCTAATTATCTAGGACAAAGTTTATGGTGGAATTTTAATCCTTGATGACACGACGTTTTCAGCACATTTTCCGAACGGAAGATCTCGAGACTCCCACACTTAAGTAGTATTAAAACAAAGTCTACGACGGAGTAATTGCGTATAACACTAACAGTAGCAATGGCTTTCATTTTGACAGTTCAACAACATCCATTGCGTTACATTGTTCAGCAGACAAATTTTTCGAACTTATGAAGCAATACCCTTCAAAATTAATCATATTGAGATTGATAGTGTATTACGCAAGGTGGTCTGCTGTGAGAAAATCACAAACGTAAATGAACCTAAATTTAAATAAATTACATTCATTAAACTGTGAGATTAAACTGTGTGAAATTACATTCATTAAAGGTAATTTCTTAAGCCTAATAAGGATGCATTTACTGTGATATTTCCTGTATTGCAGCATTCCCATGGAATGGCCTGTACTGTACCTGCCGTAGCTTGTGAGAAACTAACAGAACTACCTTATTCGTATTGTTTATTTCATTCGCAAATTGGCTACCAACTTAAATTGCCCGTATATTCAAATAACAGCAGTCCATTTTTGACAGTTGTATAAAATGCATATAACACGGCAAATTTATATAGGTACTGTACCAATTTGACGCAGTTTCTTATACGTTCTTCTCCATACGAACCTATTACGCTTTGGAATAGGCAACTAGTTTCATCTTTCTGACTGACCAACCTCTTGACCTCTTCACAACTGAAAGTGCCTGTAATTGGTTTATTTGCAATCAATGCTTTGAGTTTGACCTGGCTGTACCTATGCATCTCCTTTCTGTGACTTTGAAGATTTGGTTCAATAGAACCAATACCGAAGAATACTTCGGTTTGGAAGCCCGAAGATGTAACTGGATATTTTAGCAAAACGTGTCTTAACTGCCAATCCTTTAGTTGATCTGTGTGATTACAATGTAAACGTGGATTCCGGTATGTTGAGTTATTTTTTTGGTGTGTGATTATGTAGTAATGTTCATGTCAAGTAGAAATTGGGAGAAAGATTCTGAGTATGCAACGTCTGTTAAATACGTCACGTTCCGTTTCTGTCCTTGAGGAAAACGGGTACCTTTTCACATTCACAACTTGCAAAGGATCATTAAAATCCTATGCATGTTGCACTAACTTTCTACTTTCGAAGTCTCCTCATATTTTGACGGTCGCACTTTCAAACAGACCACCTCGAGTTCGTTGACTTGCGTTCTACAAAACTTAATTTATATGCAACCTTCTTAGTTATAAGTGTAGATATTTAGACTGGTTTTTAGCACGCATCAATTGCACTTAGTTGTTTAGTTACACGAATTGAATTTGTAGCATCCGCTTTGTGACCTAGATCCTACACATTTTATTAACTAATGCAATTTGATCACGTATCTAATCTTGAAGTAAAAAAGGCTTAGAATTTTATTTAAGCTTTTAAACACAGGCATGTTTGTTAGCGTTTGGCAAATGCTCCATTTCTGACCTGGGGCCCTAGTCTGCTATTTTTATAAATTCGTCATTCCAACACGATCCCACCACCATCCCATTGTCATTTTGCTAAAAGTTCGTAATCGGCTAAATTCATAATGGTTGATCATTGGTCGGTCAATGGCACAGAAACTATAAGATACTCGTAACGAATTAAAAGCAATGACTGCACAATGACGTTCTAATGGTAGGTCACTGATCAAAGGAACTGTCAAAATTCTTGCAGATTACCGCGTAAGTCAGTAATTCATTTTTCATTATGTACGAGATTACCATTCTATGCCATTTCTTTCAATGGAGTGTCAGTGGTTGACCATTGGAAAGTCATAACGACGCCATTATATTAGTAGATTACCAAACTTGTCAAAATTAACAATTATGAAATCAATGATAGACCATTCTGACACTATTGTTGAGGCCCTGTAATGATGATCAATTTTATGATGTCCAATGCCAAAGATAAATGTTATAGTGACTATGTCACTATAACTTTTATCTCCTCCTTGGACTCCTTCATAAAGGCATAAATGCATGATTAGTACTCCAATTGCGTTACCCTCACATTCACAATCCGAAGGATTTTGAAGGAAATTGCTAATCCATTGAAGTCGTGCAGAAGAATTCGTCTGCACGACAACGTAAAATAATGACGCAATGAATGTTGTTGAATTGTCAAAATGAAGGACATTGGAAGTGTGTTACGTCTGTGTCGTGTCGTGTTTTGTATGTCTATTCTATTCTAAGCAATACTCCGCACTTCCACCTTCATTTTCGCCTTACCCCTTAGAAATCCTTACAGTGTGCGGATACAGTTGCGAACTAAGACTGTCGGGGGCCCGGGGCGGTAAAACAAAATGAGAAGGTCTTCTCAGTTTATGTGGTTACTCGTATTTCTAGTAACATTTTGCAAAAAATGAATAATGCTTAAAAAAAGAAATTATAACGTGCGTAATAATTATACTCTACCCATATAACATGGGCGTCACAAGCAGCGGGATAATTTTTTTTCAGGGAGGTGCATGTTGATTTCCTCATTATGCTGTTCAAGAAAAGCAACCCATGATGCGAGAGCGAGAGACAAGAGCTCGAAAATCTAAATATTTTACATCATAACCATAACTATGAATTCTCGGTCAGGTTTCTTTTGAACATACGTATTCGTACGGAAATAGGAGTTGCTTTGTCGACTTATTTATGCAAAATCAGGAATAACACAACGGCCGAAGCGAACTTGAACAATTTTTCAGCCGACATAATTTATGTTTTGCATAGGTACGTACGGGGCCTCCAACTCGAACTACTGCTTACTGAACATATTTTTACATTGCTTGGGATTGATTAAAAAATACTTCATAAGATTGGGGGCCCCCACTGGATCAGGGGCCCGGAGCGGGCCGCCCTTGTGCCCCCTTCTTAGTCCGCCAGAGTGTGGATGTATACGTATGGCTTTAGTAAAGAGTAAACTGAAAACAAACTCGTTTATAAGTATTTTACAAATCGGAGTTAAGGACGCCTTTACGTATCTGACAAAAATAAGCCGTTTTTCGGTGCATTTTGCGGCAAAATGAGACGAAACCAAATGTAACTAATAATTACCACAGATAGATTACTCTTTCATCTCCAAATGGTAGCCATTTTTTATTCGAAAATGTTGGTTTATAATATAGTAAAAAATAATTTCCGTTGCCTCTTCACACAAAATCGACGATATCGTGCTGTCTTTGGGGTCATTTTTCTTCTGTTTAATAACATAAACATATTTATTTTAAAATATTTTATGTAAGCAGACATGTTCAACTCAAAAAGGTAGCCCAAAGAACTATCAAAATGTTAAAAATAAGCTCAGAAAAAAATAAAAATCGGAGTCTATTTTTTCACATATTTAGCTGTAATACGTGAATCTTATTGGATTGAAATAAGGGTTATTTTACTGGTCACTGTCTCGGTTTATTGCACAAAAATTTGTAATGAAATATTAGTCTGCGCTCGGCCGCCGTTGTGAGTGGACTCTGTGTCGGTTGTAAGCAGCAGCTTGTGCTAAAAGAAGATCGCTGTACGGATACAAAATATTTGACACACAAAACTTGATACTTCACGCATTCTGTATGTACCTATTACCCAAGGAAAGATTTGATTCACAGTCTTATAATTTTTCTAGAAGTAAGTAGGGTTTATAAATTCATATTTCGTTCCGGACTTGCTGGAGTGACCTGCACAGCAGGTGTACTTCGAAGACTATTCCGGTCTGATCCCCTGAAGACTTACAATATTTCATGATGGGTGTCAATTTCGTGGTTTTCGAGGGTGCTGAAACCGATGGTGAGGTCCAAATGAGAATCCAAGATGGCGGATGTGAAAAATGTTACAATTTTTCATGATGGGTGTCAATTTCGTGGTTTTCGAGGGTGCTGAAACCGACGGTGGAGTCAAAATAAAAATCCAAGATGGCGGATGTGACAAATGTTACAATTTTTCATGATGGGTGTCAATTTCGTGGTTTTCGAGGGTGCTGAAACCGATGGTTGGGTCAAAATAAAAATCCAAGATGGCGGATGTGAAAAATTTTATAATTTTTCATGATGGGTGTCAATTTCGTGATTTTCGAGGGTGCTGAAACCGATGGTGGGGTCAAAATAAAAATCCAAGATGGCGGATGTGAAAAATGTTACAATTTTTCATGATGGGTGTCAATTTCGTGGTTTTCGAGGGTGCTGAAACCGATGGTGGGGTCAAAATAAAAATTCAAGATGGCGGATGTGAAAAATGTTACAATTTTTCATGATGGGTGTCAATTTCGTGATTTTCGAGGGTGCTGAAACCGATGGTGGGGTCAAAATAAAAATCCAAGATGGCCGATGTGAAAAATGTTACAATTTTTCATGATGGGTGTCAATTTCGTGGTTTTCGAGGGTGCTAAAACCGACGGTGGGGTCAAAATGAAAATCCAAGATGGCGGATGTGAAAAATGTTACAATTTTTCATGATGGGTGTCAATTTCGTGGTTTTCGAGGGTGCTGAAACCGATGGTGGGGTCAAAATGAAAATCTAAGATGGCGGATGTGAAAAATGTTACAATTTTTCATGATGGGTGTCAATTTCGTGGTTTTCGAGGGTGCTGAAACCGATGGTGGGGTCAAAATAAAAATCCAACCATCGGTTTCAGCACCCTCGAAAACCACGAAATTGACACCCATCATGAAAAATTATAAAAATTTTCACATCCGCCATCTTAGATTTTCATTTTGACCCCACCATCGGTTTCAGCACCCTCGAAAACCACGAAATTGACACCCATCATGAAAAATTGTAACATTTTTCACATCCGCCATCTTGGATTCTCATTTTGACCTCACCATCGGTTTCAGCACCCTCGAAAACCACGAAATTGACACCCATCATGAAAATATTGTAACACTTTTCACATCTGCCATCTGTAAAATTATTAAAAAGGATTCAAACCGGGTGCGGTGACTTGACAAAGACGAAAATGTCGTTGTTCCTCAATACTAACATACACGTATCCGTTATAATAAGAAATTACGAACTTATGTATTTCAATAAACCCTGTACCTACTTATTTTTGTTGCTGACGATCCTTCAGGATCAAAAACAAAAGAAAAAGCGGTTCAAACCGGTATGAGAAAGTTTTTAGTGGATAAGACAGAGATTAAAACAGAAGACGATCTAGGAGGGGATCGAGGCGGGGGGGGTGGAGGGGGGGTTCAGGGGATCAGAACGGAATAATTCGAGCTGAGTCAGGTGTGCCGAGTATGGGCTCGTTTTCTTAGTTATGTTGAGACCTTACCTCCGGACTTGATGGAGTGACCTGCAGGTGTACGTCGAAGACTCCTACTGGAACTAACAGCCGAGCAGATCGAGGTGTGCCGAGTATGGGCTCGTTTTCTTAGTTATGTTGAGACCTTACCTCCGGACTTGATGGAGTGACCTGCAGGTGTACTCCGAAGACTGCTACTGGAACTAATAGCCGAGCTGAGCTAGGTGTGCCGAGTATGGGCTCGTTTTCTTAGTTATGTTGAGACCTTACCTCCGGACTTGATGGAGTGACCTGCAGGTGTACTTCGAAGACTGCTACTGGAACTAATAGCCGAGCTGATCTAGGTGTGCCGAGTATGGGCTCGTTTTCTTAGTTATGTTGAGACCTTACCTCCGGACTTGATGGAGTGACCTGCAGGTGTACTTCGAAGACTGCTACTGGAACTAATAGCCGAGCTGAGCTAGGTGTGCCAAGTTTGGGCTTCTTTTGTTAGTTTTGTTGAGACCTTAAGAATAGGTAGGCAGGCACTAAACCGGGTCTAGTCTAGGCAGATGCGGTCACTAATCGGAAACATAAAACAAAAGTACTTATCTAAAAAAAAAATATTACAGCCGCCATCTTGGATTTTCATTTTGACTTTGTTTTCGGCTCCAGCACCCTCGAAAACTATGAAAACGACACCCATGATAAAAAAATATAAAAAAAAATTACAGCCGCCATCTTGGATTTTCATTTTGACCTCACTATCTGCTTTAGCGCCCTTGAAAACCATAAATACGACACCCATGATAAAAATAAAAAATAAATTACAGCCGCCATCTTAGATTTTCATTTTGACCTAATTATTGGCTCCAACACCCTCGAAAACCATGAAAACGACACCCATGATGAAAAATATAAAAAAAAATACAGCCGCCATCTTGGATTTTCATTTTGACCTCACTATCGGCTTTAGCGCCCTTGAAAACCATAAAAACGACCACCCATGATAAAAAAATTAAAGCCGCCATCTTGGATTTTCATTTGGACATCACTATCGGTTTTAGCACCCTTGAAAACCATAAAAACGACACCCATGATGAAAAATTAAAAAAAAACTACAACCGCCATCTTGGATTTTCATTTTTATCTCACTATCGGCGATCTCAATATCCGTCACTTTGCACGGCTAAAAATGTAATTGACAGGCTTATGGTGATTTATCGAGGTAGCCACTGCTAATATGCCTTTATGCAATGCACGACACTGCTTAGTACGTTATCCTAATTGCGTAACACACTTGGAATGGCAATCCATTCCGATTTGACAGTTCAACAATATCCATTGCGTTGTTTTTGTTTTACGAATTTTTTAAATATTTATGAAGCAACTAGCTGTGCCCCGCGGTTTCACCCGCATAAGTTTCGATCCCGTGGGAATATCGGATAAAAAGTAGCCTATATGTGTCAGCTACCTCTATACAAAATTTTAAAGCCGACCCCAACATAGTTGGGAAAAGGCTAGGCTAGATGATGATGACCTCTATACAAAATTTTATCAAAATTGGTGAAGCCGTTTGAGCGTGAAGAACAAACATATAAACATACACACACACTCACAAGAACCTACTTGCATTTGATACCATAGCAAATTTATTATATAAAATACGAAATAAACCGAATAAAACAAGCTTGTTTTATATTTGTTTTCAATAAGCTCGTCCGCAAATTGTTAATACATAGGTACTTTGGCAACTTGTACTTGATTAATCACTGTCCAGTGAAATTAAGTAAATAGCATTCTACTTATATGAACACTTCACATTACCTACAAACTGTTTGAAAACAAATCACCGTAAACTTAAAAAAAATACATGGCAAAAATAAAATAAAATTAGGCTCAAGTATCAAGTCGTGTCAATTTACTCATAATTTCACCGCTTCGCGCATGTCGCTGTGTGTGTGAGCCGTGCACGTGTAGTAGTAAGACTCAATACCTAAAATTGAAGCGCGTCATTTCGTAAACGCCTCCTTAATCGTACATTCGTAATTTTCCGCATCACGAAATTCATTCATAATTTCCTAAACTTATGTCTGACATATCACATAAGCTGTACTCTGTAGAATAATGGCTGTATGGTTTTAAAATTATTAAAATTTTATTATTAAAGACTACTAGGTAATTGAGAAAATGGAAGAAAAAGAAATGTTGTGCCGACATCAAATAAATTCGGATAATCGCAAGAGAATGATGACGAAATTAAATTGTTAGACTTCAAATATGTCATTTACAAATAGCTATCTATTATATAATAGTTTTCTAATGAAATATAAGTAGGTCATTCATATTGCTATGACAACTGAAAACGTATATTTCTTAGTGAAAAATCTATTATATAATAGTTTTCTAATGATATATAAGTAGGTCATTCATATTGCTATGACAACTGAAAACGTATACCTATTTCTTCGTGAAAAATGTAAAATATTACCTAGATTATTAGTCGCGAGTTGGCAATATTCATCATTCATGTCATGAGTCTCATGTGATTTCAGATTATTTATTCTATAATCTGAGCTTGTGAAATATAAAAATTAAACCGACTTCAAAAAGAAATTAACTCAACATTATGAAATAACTTTAATTTCGGAAGTCGGGTGTCTTTGGGATCTGTATTTTATACTTAGTTTTAGTTTTTTGCCACCGACTTCAGAAATTAAAGTTATTTCATAATTTTAAAAGTCTTTTTTAAAGTCGGTTTAATTTTTTTTTAATTACTTTTTTTTCGTAATTTTTAGTTTTAGCGCTAGAATTTGACCAAGGTTTTGAGATGTTTTCCCTTTGACACTACACCCGCACCCGTAGCTCGTATCAATAAGCCAGACCGTCACACTTACACGTATAAGTCCGTATCTTGAAAATTACTGAATCGATTTTGATGAAACTTGCACTGTTCCCTAAGTTGAAGTAAAAGTAAGCCAATAAAAAAAAATGGTCACGATCCGATTAATAGTTGCGGAGAAATGCGTGGACAAACATACATACATACATACAAACAAACATACATACTTACATACACACGATAGATTGCCATATGTGAATATAATGCAATTCCAATAATATTACATATATACGTGTCGAATTGATAACCTCCTTTTTTTTGAAGTCGGTAATAAAAAGGTGGTAAAAAACTCGTAAATTTATATGTTATAATTCTTATTATCCTTTTTGAATGTTAAGTGTCAATTAACCTGCGTCTTCAAGGGCATTTAAAATAAATAAGACATGAATTTTAGTAGCGACAGAGATATCATCATTGTCAGTGTCCCAGTGATCTAAAACAACCTATCGGTCAAACAAACAAACGAACTCTTCAATTTTATTATTAACGTAGATATAGATTGTCTTTTTCATGTTTTTGAGGCCAAGACCACAAGGACTAACAAGATTTTTGTGAACTTGTCTTTTTTTCAGCAAGTCTTTCGACATTGATGGCATTGTAGGCGATGGTTTAAAATGAATATGAAGACTTTCGATTTTCACGAACATAAACTTTGATAATCCACTATTCATTAAACATTATGTAGTAGATCGAATAACGGTCTTATTTCCAAAGTCTTCACTATTCATTATTCATCATACGTCGAAAGCCTTGGCTGACAAAAAAAAGTCAAGTTCACCGGAATCTATTTATTCCTTGTGGTTTATAGCTTTTAAAACGTCTAACAAGACAGAGATGGGACTTTCTTTTGTACAAAATTTACTGTGATCGAATTCATTACATCCAGGAGAACCAAGGTAACCGACATAGCCCGAAGAATTGCCGAACTTAAGTCTTGCCCTGCCCACGCAGGGCGCATAGCTCGCAGACAGATGGCCGATGGGGCCGAAAGGTTCTGGAGTGGCGACCGCGTACTGGAAGACGTAGCGTTGGAAGGCCTCCCCCAAAGGTGGTCCGACTACCTTGTGAAGGCCGCAGAAGCCCGTTGGATGCGAGTAGCACAGGACCGGTCGAAGTGGAGGTGCTTGGGGGAGGCCTACGTCTAGCAGTGGACGTCTTTCGGCTGAAATGATGATGATGATGAGAAGTACAAGAGGCCTCTAAAAAGGCCACTTTGGCAGAATCATAATAGGATAACATTATGAATCATAATATGGCGAAGACAGTCCTTGTTTTTCTTTTTTTCGCTGCACTAGGTAGGTATAATTAAAGAGATATAATCAAAGAGATTGGGATTGGAAAAATCCTTCACCAATGGGATTTGATACGATTAACATTTAATTTTCTTGTTTGTAGCTTTATTCTCTTCCCATATCAATTTATTTGGGATCGCCACAACATTTCTTCAAACTCGAAGCATTTATTTCAATTAAACCATTTACAGGCACTTTTGAATTGTCAAATAGTCTGTCAGTTAGTCGGCAAGTTGAAGATAGTTGCCCATTCCGAAACGTAATCTCTATGGAGAAGAACGGGCAAGAAACTATTAGTCTTATCTCAGTAGTTACCTATCCCCTATCTAGCCATATCATCTTTCTGTCTGTCTGTGTGTGTATGTCTGTCATCTGTCACGCATCTGTCTGAATCTCTTTGCTCTGTTTTCATCATAATCCATTATTGCTTTAAACTATCTACAAAGCTCATCCTACAAACGTTAACATTCACAGTATCGATCAAAATGTTCAAACATTTACGTGCTTCAGTCCACAATTTAGCCAGGCTTTTAGCTAGACGTAAATTTATTGAGAGCACCTGTGACTTGACTTAGTTTCATGTTGTAGCTACCTGGAAATTGTACGGAGCACCTGCCGCCGCCGCCGTAGGGATGTCAGCTCACTTTTGAGAGTTCTGTCTTAATTTTGTTGGAGTAATTAATATGATGTTGGTTCGAAGTAGTTCGAATGAGGACGCTGGTTCCGCTGATTTCTGGAGTCTTCCACGCTGGCATACGTCGTTTCCATATGTGTGCATGCACTTACGAGGCGATATGCGAGGCGTTAACAGCTGGTATATCTGTCTCTTGTTCATTTCGAGCTGGTTTTGGTTCTTCGTTTTCTCTGTCTTACCTCCATAATTCGAGGAACGATTACTTCTAAGTAGTCGTGCTTACATTATTGAATTCATACCACAGATAACTGCAACCTCTACATACCTAAATGTGAAATAATCGCGATTGTTTTGGATTTCAAGCGTTGTCTTCTTAGCTTGTCGTTGGCTATCCAAATTGTGTTAACCCAGAATCTTGCTACAAGTATGACATTTACAGAAGTATGGCAATTTTAAGCTAACGTGATTGTTTAAGCAAACGAAGCAAACAGAGTATGTGAAGACCGCAGCAGGTTGCGTTCTAAAGTTTCCGCCCTCTACGGGAAAAAGGTGTCAGTTAATGTATCTAAGTATGTGATTGTTGTTAAACCGTGATAACAAACAGCGATCTGCTGAATCTTAACAGACAAAGCAACGAAAATTGCAACACTATTGAGACAGGCAACCCTAACAATATTACCACCGTCAGCATCAAAACTTATTAGCACCATTTCCAAGGGTCAGCCAACATTGTTCACGTCACATCGCTAAGGGAAAACATGTGGCAGTTACGACACCCTTGTCTGATAGATAGTTGAATACTGGCAACCCTATCAATTTTAGCGAAGGAGCACCGAAGGTTGATGTTTGATAAACATGTAGTCTATGGGTTGCCGGTGACCTTGCTCTAACAGCTTAGGATAAGAGGCCTAACGAGACCCTACCGGCGGTCGTAATGAGGGTAGGCATATTGGAAGGGTCTAGAGGCACTTTACTTCGACAGATTTCGATTCTATCAGTCTATTGGTTGGTTAAGTGAATTTTGATTGGAAT
Organism: Mesoligia furuncula; assembly: GCA_916614155.1. Lineage (NCBI taxonomy): Eukaryota > Metazoa > Arthropoda > Insecta > Lepidoptera > Noctuidae > Mesoligia > Mesoligia furuncula. Next base: position 24,537,420 of record OU744808.1, read on the forward strand.
TTTGAAGTGTGCAGGATAATTCACGTGATTGAGTTGGTAATCAAAGGTCGTCGATTTTTAAGAGACAAGAATTAATTTAAGGGAGAAGCCCACGGGTAATCCGCGAAATTCAAATTTTCTTAGGTTTTTTGCAACTTGCAGGTCAGTGTCGGGTTGTATACGATTCACGACCAGTTCAGTGTGCCATAAATACACTGCTGGAGGCCTGTAGAAGATTGCACCAACACTTACGTTCCTTCATCTTTCACATCAGTGTTTCTGAGAACTCTAATTTCGGTCAGTTCATTGAACCGCACGGAGTAGCATTGAAATGAGAGGCTGAGATGTATATCGAAACAACAAAGGTGCCTTCTTCAGAAATTCGAAGAGCTTAACACAAAGAAGTTTAATACAAAAGTGCTGAAAAAAAATCACTTCTAGTTTAAGAACGATCTTTCATTCCTAACTCTTTATTCTATTGTGATGCTAATCATGTTCCCAGCTTTTCTTTCTTGGTAAAAAAGCTTTGAACGTTATCTTTATAATACGTACATTACGTTATACAATCAGAAAAAGGTTCTATTAAAATAACGTAAGTACAAGAAGATGATGATGATGTGATAAAGGTAATGAGGGATTTTCTTTTTATTTTTTTTAACGCTTCCATAGTCGCTGGATAGATGGCGCTGAACTTGGTAAGTTACTGCAAGCAACGGAACGTCACATAATTTTTTTATTATTTTACTTGGATGTAATTTTGAGATCGTAAAACGAAAGCAAACGAAAGTGTCACTCAACGAGCGAATTTCACGTGACGCAATGTTTTTTTTCCCAAGCGTTTTGGCTTTGGCACCTAGTAACGTAGTCAGTTCAACGCCATCTTCAGGGTTCTTGGAAACTATGTTTTTTTTAATACTCAAAAGAAAAAGCTCTCATTGCACACGTAACATAACTTCACGCCTGTATTCCCTGAAGGGTTAGGCAAAGGTATACCTATAGTAATACCCACATTTCGTCAGTTATGTCCAAGTCTCATGTAATAGGGGCGAGCCTATTGCCATCAACCAGACAGAAAAAGTATAAACTGCAAATACACGTAACTTCATAGCCATAGAGACCATCGGCATCGGTTGTGATTCAATCCACCATGATATAAACTGTGTGGTGAAATCAATGATATTATATTAAAGAGGTAGATATCGCACTAGCGCGCGCAAATTCATCATCATCATTTCAGCCGAAAGACATCACTGCTGGACATAGGCCTCCCTCAATTTGGGGGGGGTTGCGCGTAAATTGTTGCAGACAAATTCAGACAATTGTTGTAGTTTCATTTAGTCCGCTAATAGCAGCGAGCAAAGCAACACACTACAGATAGCTATCTCTTTCTGTGTCATACATTCCGTATTATCTATCGCAGTAAGTACTTTGTAATAACAACGCAACAATACAGAACGTCGCTCAGTATGAACGTAGCGTATCTTTCCTTTATAATAATATCATTGGGTGAAATCTACAGCATTTCGATTCAACTAATGCCTAATCAAAGGAACATCGTGAGAAAAGTTTTTTAGTTTGAACGTGTAGTAGACCTAAATGCTGTAGGACATGCACTAGTTTTTACAGGAATATAAACAGCAGCAGACTTGCATAGAGAAGCTAAACTACAGCATTACAAAGCACATGTTCCCAAAATAAAGGATATTATTCAAATAAGCTGCTTGATGGCGTCAACGAATGCATACGAGGACGAAAGAACGTCTCGCGTCGGTTATTAATAGCCACAACCAAAACGAGACTATTTTTGGGACAGTCTTGGGATTTAACTCAATTCTAAATAACATATTTTCCTCTTGAGCGCTTTTTAGTTTTGTTTACAACATAAAAACAACTAGGTACCTAAACCCGATCAAGATTGTTTGACCTTCGGAGAGCAAGTCTTGTTCCTTATGATGATTGTGCGTTGACAGTTTTATATCTATGTGAATTCCCGTAAATAATAACGTTCAAAATCGAGTAGCAAACTCGCAATCACATCTCAGTGACAATCAATGTCAAAAACATATCAAAAATGTACGGAAATTAGTGGTATTTTGACAGATTGAAACTGAGATCTGACTTAAAGTTACGAGAATTGCCCCTTTGTTATTCCAATTTTGAATGTGTCATGTCATGTCTGACAGAAGCGAAGCGTCAATTTTTGTAAGAGTGTATCTATAATAATATGATTACCTATATTATTTGTCTATAGAATACTGACTGTGCCATTTTTCAAAGGGAAGCCGGTAGGAATCGAGTTGTATGAAACCTTCGGATCGCCACTGATCTCTGATCGACTTTCCTAAGTTTAAAGCAATCCATCTGTGTTGTGTTTTCCCAACTATGTTGGGGTCGGCTTCCAGTCTAACCGGATGCAGCTGAATAACAGTATTTTACATAGAGCGGCTGCCTATCTGACCTCCACAACCCAGTTACTGGGTAACTCGATACTCGTTGCTATAAGACTGGTTGTCAGACTTGAGCTTATGTCTACCCGTAACGACTGTAAAAGACCCAGGAATGACAGCCGGGACCAATAGCTTACCGTGCTTTCCGACGGAGGGGCGTCGTTATGTAAAGATGGTCACCCATCTACGGACTGACCGCGGCAAGCATAGCTTAACCATTCGATCGACCCGTGCGGCTGCTATTATTTAGCATGTTTGGAGCAAAGTCCATTTCAAGATTTTTACATGAGGAGTATCTATTGTTTCTGTATCTGACTGAAGTATATAGAGTTTCTATAATATCAACATGAAGTCTTTGTTCAGGTACTGATATATGAGGGTGACACTGAAAGTTCTTAGAAAATCAAAAACTGAACAAACTATAGCAAGTTATTAGTTTTATTATATCTTTTCAAAATAGTGTCCATTTACATCAATACGTTAATCCGATGGAACCACTGAGAAAGCACTTTGCCCACTCGTCCTTAGGGGTCTCTTCGCATTTTGAAACGCAGTCACTGCTTCCTCGGCGTCCATAAAACGTTATCCTCGAAGTTTTTCTTTTATTTTTGGAAATAAATAAAATTCGCAAGGTGCGAGGTCGGGGCTATAGGGCGGGTGACCCAGTAATTCCAGGTCTGACGTCGCCAAGTAGTCGATTGTTTGCTTGGCGGTGTGCGACGAGGCGTTGTCATGGTGAAGGAGGATCCTATTGCGAGGTCGTTTCTCCGAACTTTTTCCAAGACAAGTGGCAAACAATTGTTAGTGTACCACTCTGCATTTACTGTTTTTCGATCCTCTAAAACAATTGTTGCGTAATGACCTGTCCTTCCGAAGAACGAGGCCACCATTTTTTTTCCCACGCTTCGACCTCTCTTCACTTTAGTTGACAACTCCTCGGAAGGAAACACCCAGACAGCTGACTGTCTCTTAGTTTCAGGATCATAACAATAAATCCAGCTTTCGTCACCCGTAAGTATGTCGAACACAGCATTTGAGTCACCTCCGTTAAATCTTTAAACCATTTCACGACACCAATCAACACGACGGAGTTTTTGGGCCTCTGTCAAATTATGAGGTATCCACCCGGCGCAAAGCTTCCTGACCGCTAAATGTTCATGGAGGATTTTGTGCACTTGACTCATACCGATGCCTAAACTTGTTTGTCTGTCTCTATCATACGCCACACAACACTGATGTTATCTTCAGTCGTCGCCGTAGAAGGCCGTTCCTCACGCAGATCATCGGTGAGATTAGTGCGACCACGTTTAAACTCATTAAACCAGTTGTAAACAGTGTCACGAGATGGGGCTTCATCGTGAAAGGCCAATCGAAGTCTTATCATAACTTTCTTGTTGACTTAAATTACTTCGAAAGTCATAAAAAATCATTGTTCGAAAATTTTCTCGCGTTAAATTCATGCTGACGTGACACAATTTTCAATTTGCCGCCACATCGTAAACAAAATGACGAATAAAATACATACCTACACAATAATATTGGCACGGAGTTCCATTTTTAAAATTTGAACTTATTTTTTATTATATCGTTTACAAGTGGCCAGTTCTAAAAACTTTCAGTGTCGCCCTCGCCTCGTACCTATCTGCCAATATTCACACGAACGGTTTGAGTATTCAAGATATAAGCTTGTCCCCGCGACTTCGTCCGCGTGAAATTTCTTGTTCCCCCTACCCATCCCGTCGCATTGCATCGCCTGCCCGCGCTATTACTTCGGTTAGTGTTCTTTCTGACTTTTTACCTTTTTGCTTGTCTCCTAAGGGTCCGCGCGATGTTAAGTAGTCTATAGCCTTCCTCAAGAATTGAGCTATCAAATGCAAAAAGATTTTTTCAAATCCGACTGGTAGTTCCAGAGATTAGCGCGTTATTATTAGTATAGAACGTCTGAATTATTTCCATCCTTGGACATATCCATACTAATATTATAAATTCGAAAGTAATTCTGTCTGTCAGTATGTTACCTTTTCACGCCTAAACCACTGAACGGATTTCGACAAAATTTGGCAGAGAGATAGATTGCATCCCGGGGAAGGACATAGGATAGTTTTTATCCCGATATTCCCACGGGATCGACACTTATGCGGGTGAAACCGCGGGGCGCTGCTAGTCACTGATATATCTGTTATATCTACTTGTATGTGAAATATTTCAAGCCACACGAAAATAGAGTGCTTATAGCTAACTGCACATCAACTTGACATTTATGTACACATCTGTCAGCTTGTACAACCAACCGCACATCCACTCCATAGTAACATTTCGGCTCAGCGTCTGTATGTTCTAGCAGTAAGTGCGCCTTTTGTACTGACGTGTGGTTGGGTTGACCGTACTTACGTGTTATTTTGCGGTATCTGAGGTCATTGTCACGGCCCGCATGCACTTGATACCCAAACCTGTTCTTGCGCAGTTTTTTGTGCGACTAGTCACGCTTCGAGAAGCATATTAGCGAATGGATGTGCGTCTCATTATAAGTATGAGTACCTAAACGTTCTAAAGGTTTTAATTAGCATTTTGTTTTTGGTTTTCTGACTTGTTTTTAGGGTTCCGTACTTCAAAAGGAAAAAATGGATCCCAGGATCATTTTGTTGTCCGTTCGTCCGTCCGTCCGTCTGTCTGTCTGTCTGTCAAGACCCTTTATCTCGGGAACGCGTGGAGGTATTGAGTTGAAATTAAAACGATATACTCAGCTCTATAGTTCCTTAAGCTGTGAAAAAAATCAAACACCTAAGTTAACGTAAAAAAAAGATACGGCCGTTTAGGCCGCAAAAAACGTATATTTTGACACTCTCAAGGGAATCAAAATGTAAAAGGTACTTCCCGTTGACCTAGAATCATGAAATTTGGCAAGAAGCAAGATCATGTAGCACAAGTAAAGGAAAAAATCCGAAAACAGTAAATATGTAGGTACATAAAAAAAAACCCGAGGTAAACTATTTACATACCTACAAAGTACGGAACCCTCGGTGCGCGAGTCCGACTTGCTCATGTTTAGGTTATTATTAGTTTGTAAAGCAGGTATTTTTGTAGTTGGCCTTTAAGATGATCCATAGTCTTAGGTGTCTTATTATCTGTGAAGGGAATTTCCTAGTTAAGATCGACGTAATAACTGTGGTAATAAAGGCTTCTACATACAGGCGCGACACACGATATAATCGCGCGCGACACAAAGGCACCGCTCGTTGCGCGACTTGCGGTGTCTTTGTGTCGCGCGCAATTTTTGCACGTGTCGCGCCTGTTTGTAAGAGCCTTTATACCTTTATTTCTTTCATCCATCTCTGTCAGTCGTCTCGGCATTTAGGTAGGTACTTCCTTTAGCTCTGTCATAGCAATGTCATTTTTCACACAGTCCATTTGTCTTTTAATCAGTCTTTGTTTTTACCGAATTTCTAGATACACATGGCTGCACCTCAAGCCATACATTTCCAGTTTTAGCTGACCTCGCACTGTATAGGTTTTTCGTTGTATAGCGTCTGTATAGTTACACAACGCTGTCTTCTTTCGAAAGTAAAATTATTGATGACTGAAACAGAGAAATCGGTGTGTAACTATTCATCTGATATAATATGTTTATTAGTAAGGGGGTTTATATATTGGCGACTTTACAATTTACAGTTTGAACAAATCATCATCATCATCATCATTTCAGCCGAAAGACGTCCACTGCTGGACATAGGCCTCCCCCAAGCACCTCCACTTCGACCGGTCCTAGGCTGAGCTTCCCACATCCAACGGGTTCCTGCGGCCTTCACAAGGTCATCGGTCCACCTTGTGGGAGGCCTTCCAACGCTACGTCTTCCGGTACGCGGTCGCCACTCCAGAACCTTTCGGCCCCATCGGCCATCTGTTCTGCGAGCAATGTGCCCTGCCCACTGCCACTTAAGTTTGGCAATTCTTCGGGCTATGTCGGTTACCTTGGTTCTCCTGCGGATCTCCTCATTCCTGATTGGAGTTGGATGCTTGGAGTTTCCCTGCGTGATCGAATCAGGAATGAGGAGATCCGCAGGAGAACCAAGGTTTGAACAAATTCTCGATTAAAATTTTCTTTTTTTTTGTCTGGCTCGTTGGTCTAGTGATCGCAAGCGTTAGTGCTGACCACCAGGTGCTGGGTTTGATTCCTAGGCAGAGCAAAGTGTGATTGGGTTTTTCTATCTGGAATTTCTCAGTAGCAGCCCGGAGTCTGGATTTGTCCCCGGTTGAGGCTCGCCCGATCTATACCATATAAAATTCAAAGTCCTGACTGACTGATATATCAACGCACAGCCTAAACCGCTGGTCCTAGAGCCATTAAATTTGGAGGGTGTGTTCTTTGTGAAGAGATCTTTGTGATAGATCCACTAAGAAAGGGTTTTCGAAATTCCACCCCTAAGAGGGTGAATGGGAAGGTGAAATTTCACACGGACGAAGTCGCGGGCAGAAGCTAGTTTTACATGAAACTTGAACATTCACAAACATAAGCAACAGTTATATCAACGGAACACAACCCAAGGCGTGATGTGTTATTTTACAAAGTTTCTAAGAAAAGAAAAGGATATAATATCACACTAATATTATAACGGCAAAAGTTTGTGAGTATGTGTGTGTGTTTATATGTACTTATGTTACTTCTTCACGCTCAAACGGCGGGACCAATTTTGATAAAATTTTGTGTGGAGGTACCTGACACCCTGTAATAACATATAGGCTGTTTTTTACCCCGATATTCCAACATTTACGCGGAAACCGCGTGCGCAGCTAGTAGATAATAAATGTGTGACATTATATCGTTACAGAATGGTAAGCTTGCGTGTTTTACGCTTGTTGGGAAAGAAAGAAAACTACTTACTTTACTTTCATAGCCTTTTGTGATTAATAATGCGACTTATGTTCGGTTCCTTTAAACAAAAACGAATCGTTTTGCTTACCAATGGTAGCATTTTTATTGCCAAACTAGGCATATAAATAGATTCGTAAGTTTATTTTAGGGTCTTCTATGCAAAGCTATGAGGTCTTTGCTTCATTATTGGTAAAGATATAAGAGTCTTAATTTTAACCAATAACGGTCCGTAAATTATAGAAATCGGCCATTATGTTAGTAACAACGTGATTATGTTATATTTTACCGACTTCAAAAAAAAGGAGGTTATCAATTCGACACATAGTATGTAATATTGCTTAAAACTAAAAATTACGAAATGAAAAAGTCGCTGGTAAGAAACTAAAACTAAAATACAAATGCCTATAGCATTAAGTCCGCCTCTGTACATTTATGTGCTCGAATTGTTAAATAAATAAATGAATAAAATACAGATCCCAAGACACCGACTTCCGAAATTAAAGTTATTTCATAATTTTGAGTTAATTTCTTTTTGAAGGCGATTTAATTTTTTTTTATTACTTTTTTCGTTTTCAAATTTATCAGCTAGCTTCATCAAGTTCAGTTAAGGTTTCTTAGGAAAGCGTTTCCGACATGTTATACGTTATAATGGCCACGGGAACATCTGTATTTTTTACCAGTATTTGACATTAAGGTGTCAATAAACGCTCTTTATTTGGACAGCCGATATTGTGTGACGGTTCACCGTTTTCTTAAGAAACGAAAGCTTTGGAGTGACACATATCTTTGATTGTATAACGCGATTAAATGTAAATGAGGCTTAAAATTTGTACTGTTTGATTGAGTTCGGTACTCTATAATGATGGAAAAACATTTGTAGTTGAACTCTCTCTATTTTAGAGTTTTTTCTCTATTAATTCCTTTGCTTTAAAGGAGAAGAGGCAGACATGTATGTATAAGCTATGTTTTTCTAACAAAGGTTTGAGACCTGCTGCCCTCGTAACAAATTACAGTAATAAAAATAGCTTTACAATGACATTAGTCGCTGCGGTTATTTTGACTCTCATTTCACGAGTTTGTCGACTCGAACAGTAACAAATCCAGAATACTTATGTCCGTTTTCACTAACGTTAGGTGACATCTAAATTAATGCCGAAATAAAAGGGCGCCGTTGGTTTTTAACACTCGGCTCAGGGAGTGTAGTCTAAGTCTCAACCAAAAGAAGTCCAAAAGAATATGATCGGACAAAACAAGTGACAAATTTAATTTTTCGAATGGGCAAAAACACGGCGCGAGTAGGGACGACTGTCAAATCGTGTTGTCATTCATTCTTAGTTTAGACTCCGAACTAATCTTAAGTCTGTAGTTTATAAGGAGTAGGAAACGCCAGTAGCTCCGAAACTACGGACTTCATGGATAGGGAGCCCTGCTCCGAGAGTTGAACATCAGTGGGGGTTTTTGTTAAGCATTCGAAAACGGGTATTAGTTTAATGATAAATGATTTTATTTCTGTAAGTAGGTTTGCACAAACAATCATAAATATTTTAAAAACAAGATGATGTCGACGTTTCCTATCTGACTACTCTGAGAAGAAAGGCCGAAACAAACTCGGAGGTCACAGTCTAGAAGTCCAGAATAATCTTGGTCATGTGAAGACCATGTAGATTGAAATCTGAAATGGTGTTTTTCAGTGTACTTCGGCTTTCCCAGAGAAAATTATATACATGTGGGATCAGGTCGTTTAGTCAATTAAAAAGCGGTCTTTTCAAATTATTTTTGTTTAATTTCTTTAAAACACCATTTCTACAGCCAACGTCTTTTACACCTTCGATCGTCCTTCATTTATTTTTATTTGTGTTCCCCTCTCTTCCTAAACATTAACACCATCCCAAGCATACATCACCTGTCTCACTCACACTTATACTTCTGTCTCTCTCACACATCTCATGCATCAGTCGCGTTCCATTCCTACAACTCGGCCATTCTGACATCAGACTGTCCCAGTCTGATCTCCCGATACACTGAAATAATAAAGCTACAACAGTCTTATGCTATTGGCTACAACAATATTTTAACTTGTTTTTAATAAAGAAAGACTCTATTTCTCATTATTGACTCGTAAACAATTATATAATCTAAAAACAAATAGTTTAAACTTAACATCAACTTTTCAAAAATAATAAAATGAACTTCTCGCCATCTAGCAATCTCACACTTTACTTAAATTAGTGACTCTAACTCAAACAAATAGACACCCTAATACAATGGTTTAAACTTAGCATCATAAAAACATAGGAAATAAAAACTTCTCACATACCAACACTGGATACAACAATAACATTAGGTCAAGATTACCTGTAGAAATGCTTATCTGTAGGAATCTTAACTGCTTACTGACACTCAGTACAACTAAATAAAAATGAATAAAACTACCTATCTACTAATCAATTACCATCATTTCCAGGCCATGGCTTCATGATGTCTGCAGAAGCACTCGTCAATCGCGAACCTTCCGACATAGAATTAACTTTCTCTACATCATAGCGATCATTCCTCTTTACCTGAGTTACTTTGTACGGGCCTAAATACTGCGGCTTTAACTTTAGGCCTGTACCAAACTGTGTACGCTTTATAGCAACTATATCCCCAACTTTATATTTACGGGATTCCTTTCGTCTTAGGTTGTAAGTCTTTCGATTTTCTTCCTGTACTCGAAGAATTTGTTCTTTTGCCTTCATTCTAAGTTCTTCCCTGTTCTGTAAAAAGTTTACTTGGTTTTCCTGCTGGATCAAATTATAAATTTCAATATCTTCCTTGTTTCTCATCTTTGTGCCCATCAGTAGCTCAAATGGAGTGGTTGCAATACTTCGTTGGTAGGTACCATTTAGAGAGCGCTGTACACTGCTGACGTGCTTATACCATTGGGAGGGATCTGCAATACAAAGTTTCGTTAACACTGCTTTTATTATTCGGTGTATCCTCTCCACCTGTCCGTTTCCTCTTGGAACACCTGTTGTGATTGTGATATGTTGAATATTTTCACTTTGACAGTACTCCTTGAAGTCATTGCTCGTGAACGCAGTTCCTCTGTCTGAAATCAAACGTACAGGGTTACCAAATGTTTGCTGATGTACCATTAATCTGTCAATTGTCTCTTTACTGGTAGTTCCTTTTACTGGAAACAACCATACAAACTTTGTGAAGGCATCAACCAAAGTTAAAATATGATTGTACAGCTTTCTGGTTTCTGAAAGTGGTCCTATATGGTCACAATGGATTGTGTGCAAAGGAATGCTCTCCTTATCTATACAATTCAGGAATCCTTCCTGTTTACCTTCCTTCTTAGTTGCAAGTAAACATGGTATGCATGTTAGCATGAATTCTTCTATTTTTTTCTGCAAATTCTTGATATAATAGTCTTTCTCTATAATTTCCATCATTTTCTTCTTTCCAAAATGACCCTTTTCATGTATCCTCTTGAACATTTCCATTTCTAGACTTTTAGGAATTACCAATCTTTTATCTTGTCCTTTGTATAGCAAACCATCACTGTACATGTAATCTTCATATGATTGTAATTTTAAAACTTCAATTATTGCTCTAATACCTTCGTCCAACATCTGTGCTTGCTTGACCTGGTCATGTAGACTTAACTCGACGACAGTAACAAACGGGTTTCTGCTCAAAGCATCCACATGTTGCATTTTATTACCTGGCCTGTGCTCGATCACATAGTCATACTCCTCTAGTAGTAATACCCACCGTGCTACTCTAGTGGTTAGGTCTTTTTTGTTTAAAGTTTTCTGAAAAGCTTGACAGTCTGTTACTATCTTGAAGTGTTTGCCATATAAGTAATGCCTAAATTTCTTTATCCCCTCAATTACAGCTAATGCTTCCAATTCATAACTGCTATATTTCTTCTCTGCCTCATTAGTCTTGCGACTGAAATAATATACTGGATGCAACCCACCTGTAAAATCTCTTTGGAGTAGTATAGCACTGTATGCTACCGAAGAGGCATCAGTGTGTAGTTCTGTTGGCAACTGGGGATCATAAATCCTCAACACTGGGCTACTCGCCAAAGCATCCTTCAACATATTGAATGAACTTCTTTGTTTATCGTCAAAAACAAAATTAACATCTTTCTTCAACAAATCAGTTAAGGGTTTCGCTAGTAGAGCAAAATCCTTAATGTACTTCCTAAAATAGGAGGTTAGTCCTATGAAACTATGGAGTTGCTTTAAAGTCTTTGGTTCTGGGTACCTGGTTACGGCTTCGGTTTTCTCCTTAGAAGGTTGCACTTGACCATCTTCAATAATATGTCCAAGATACTCTACACGTCGGGATAACAATTGTGCTTTTTTCCAGTTAATTTGCAAACCATATTGTGATGCGACCGCTAACACCTCCTTAAGACGATCCAAAGCCTGGAATTCATCGCAGGCAGGGATTAGCAAATCATCTATAAAAATCACCAAGGTGCCTTTTGCAATCAGCTCCTGAAACACTGTAGTTACAAAACGCATAAAATATTTCGGGCACACTGACAAACCGAATGGAGCCCTTAAAAACTCGTACTGCCCATGATGCGTTACAAAAGCAGTATATTTTATACTATCCTCATTCACTTTTAAATGGAAAAATCCATTCTTTAAATCCAGCACACTAAATACTCGGGCACCTTTAAGTCTATCTATCAGGTCTTCAATAATGGGAAGTGGAAATTCGTCTTTTACCATCTTTCTATTAATGGGTCGGTAGTCCACACACACTCTCGTACTACCATCCTTTTTCTTAACTAGCACCAAAGGGCAAGAATACTCGGAGAAACTTACTCTAATTATCCCATCCCTGAGCCACTCTGATATCTGTTTTTCCACTGTCACCTGTTCAGCCATCGATATTCTCCTTGGACGCTGGGCCACTGGTATGTCATCTTTAAGCACTATGCGTAACTCAACTGGAGCATCCTTGGTTCGTACCGGATTATAACTATTCACACAACTTATAACTTGTCGCCTTATCTCTTCATTTTGGATCTCACCTAAAACATAAGAATTATCAAGACACACAGAAAAACTTAATTTACTGAGCCAGTTTTCAGCACTTGGGGTTATAACTATTGACCCTTTAGACAACACAGTAAACACATCTTTAAGAAAATCTTGACCCAATATTATACTACAAGGTATGGCATCTCTAGGTACAACATAAAACTTAACACTATAATCGTGTCCATCTATCTTTACAGCAATCGTTAACATTTCTGTTGCGGTCACTTTGCTACACCCTAGCCCTGCGAACGTGGTGACCGTTTTCTCAGCCTTCGGGGACCCTATACGCACATAGAGTTCACTCGACATAAGGTTTACTTCGCTACCCGAGTCAATCAACGCATTCACTTCCCACTTATTCACCATTACTATCTTGCAGGCATTTTCAAGCTGTACTTTCGCATTTGTTTTCATCGTGTTATGAGTCCCATTGTTGTTAACGAAGTTCGTGCAAATGTTAGGTTGATATTCCGCCATCTTGCCGCTGCTGTCATCGCTGTCATGTTGGCCAACCTCACCAACGTTTGAATAACAGTCAGTCACACACAATGTTCGTTTTTGTTGTTCGTTTGTTTTCGCTTCACCGCCGCTATGCTGTTTCGATGACTGTTCTGCCTTTTCCTTACATTGCGTAGAAATATGGCCCATCTTATTGCACTTGAAACACTTTACACCATTTTCACATGCACTCGATTCATGCCCGACGCTTCCACACTTATAACAACGCCTTTGGCTGCCCGTAGCTGACGATGACACTGCTCTAACTTTCGGTCGCTCACTTTTTGCACGCTCCCCAGCTTTTGCTTTCATTTTCTCATAAATAGCTAACTTTTCTTTTAACACCGTGAAAGTCGTCACCCCGTACAAAATGACCTTATTAGATTCATAATCTTCGATGCCGTCCACGATGTATTGAATTGCAATGTAGTCTGGAAACTTCGCCCGTCGTGCTAATTCCTTCATTGATAGCATGTACTGAAAATATGTTTCATTCTTCTGCTTTTTCCTGCTAGACATCAGCTCGTGCATTTCTTTTACGTTGACAGAATCCGGAAATTCTTTGATGACGGCTGCTTTTAAATCTTCGTACGACTTAAAAGTTTTCTCTGACCGTAGCCATAACGCCGCCGTTCCTGTAAGCGTTCTACGTGCTATAATTAAAGTCTGCTGAGACGTCCATTGGAAAATTTCGGCGTTGTCGTCAATATCTTGCGCCCATTTGCTCGACGAATAAGTCTTATCATCACCGCTGAACTTCCCGATGCCGGTTAATCCGTCTGCGAGCCCGAAGCCCATTGCTGTTTGCTTGTCGTCTGTAGCCATCGTCTTTTCTTACTTCTGCTGTTTTCTTCTTTTCCGAGCACGTGCTTGCCGCGCCGGTACTTCGTCTTATTACGCCTTTTGTTGACTTTTATTGGCCTGATCCCGGACGAGCCCCCAAAATTTGTGGGATCAGGTCGTTTAGTCAATTAAAAAGCGGTCTTTTCAAATTATTTTTGTTTAATTTCTTTAAAACACCATTTCTACAGCCAACGTCTTTTACACCTTCGATCGTCCTTCATTTATTTTTATTTGTGTTCCCCTCTCTTCCTAAACATTAACACCATCCCAAGCATACATCACCTGTCTCACTCACACTTATACTTCTGTCTCTCTCACACATCTCATGCATCAGTCGCGTTCCATTCCTACATACATAACAAAAAGTATTGCAGTCACGCGATCATTGTTTAATTAAATAAAACCATCACAATATACCTCGGCAGGCATATTATTATTTAATCTGTTACTGGCCGCGAACTGAAATCAATAACTTCTAACGATAACAAAAGAATGTTTTTGATTAATCTCTTGGCTCATGGGAAAATGTAAACTTAGTATAATTTGTTTGTATTCTTTTATCGACCTGCCATAGAATGGTCATGTTTTTTTATGTCCTTCGAAAGATTTTTCTACACACCCGGTGTAGAAAAACTGGCGCCTGCACACCTGTTCGGAAAGCTCTGTGGATTTCAAATATGGAATTGTACTAGAAAACATAGTTTTCTTTTTTAAATCTTACTAATAGGTATTATAACCCCCTTACTTATTAACGTTGTATAGCGGCTGTATAGTTACACAACGCTTTGTCTTCTTCTTTCGAAAGTCAAATTGCTGACGACTGAAAGAGAGAAATTGGTGTGTAACTATTCATCTGATATAATACGTTTGTAAAGGGGTAAATATGAAAGTTTGTATGTTTGTTACACAATCACGCAAAAACGACTAAACGGATTTGGATGATATTTGGCACACAGATAGTTTTAACTTGGATTTAAGACATATGATTTTTATTCCGATATTCCCACTGGATCGAGACTTGTGAAACCGCGGGGCGCTACGGCGATGAAGAATTGCTTTAATGAAGCCTCTGACTTTTACAGCAGTTTTTGTAGGTGGAAAGGTACATAAATGTCTCTTTATAATTTTCTATTTTCTTGTGTATGTGTAAGTGTCTCTGTCTTTAATGATTGCATTTCAAGCTTCCTCAACTTTTCACACCTCCTAGGTAGTAAAGTAATTCGATATTAGTTTTTTTTTGTAAAAGTTTTCATGAACATTTTTAGTCGAAGTTCCAAATTCAAATCGTATTCACCAGTAGGTTAGTATTACTTTAATTATGTAATTAATTATCCGACTAGGCACCCACAATATTAGCGTGTCAGGGCAATAATATTTCCTCCTTAGTCGTTCACTCTTGACAGAGTGGTCGTGGTTGATGACTCTGCATTTTCTTTGGCCAAAGCAGCCCTCGCGATGCTCCTCCACTTATTCCGGTCTTCAGCGTCTCGGAAACTCTGAACTATGGAGGTTTGTGTTGACGCTTTGATAAGGTCTGTCCAACGCGTAGGTGACCGACCGCGTGACCGCTTGCCCTCCACTTGTCCCTGGACAACGAGTCGCTCCATGGAGTGTTCCTTACGAACCACGTGGCCGAAATATTTGATAATTCGTGTTTGCACAGTCGACGATAATCTCTGCTTGACTTTTAGCTCCTCCAGGATCGAAACATTGGTCCTAAACGCTGTCCAGGGAATCCGCAGCAGTCGCCGCCAGCACCACATCTCCAGTGCATCGATTTTGCGTCGGTCTTTGAGGCGAACCGTCCACGTTTCTGCGCCGTATAGAAAAATCGGGAAGACTAGGCTTCTCATTAGGCGGACTTTTGTGGCTTTGGTGATATTACGGTTGCACCAGACTCTTTTAAGCTTGTCAACAGCAGATCGTGTGATAGCACATCTCCTTCGAATCTCGTCTTCACATCCTCCAGTGTTTGTGATAGTGGAACCGAGGTACACATAAGATTGGACAACCTCACAGTTGCCAACCATAGAAATGTCAGGATGGTTTAGTTCAGCTCGATCCACGATCATCATCTTGGTCTTGTCTCTGTTGATCGTTAGTCCGAAGGAGAGGCTTGTTGTCTCTAGACGGGTCAGCAAGTGTTCCATGTCGTCTCTTGTTTGTGTAAGAAGAGTAGTGTCGTCGGCATATCTTAAGTTAGATATCTTCCGACCTCCCACTGAAACGCCTTTGTCCCATTGATCCAAAACGATTCTCATAATACATTCCGTGTAGATGTTGAATAGGAGTGGAGAGAGTATGCACCCCTGTCTGACCCCAGCGTGTGTATGAAAGCTCTTCGAGTCAACGTCGTCTATCCGAACAGTCGCAGTTCCGTCCTCGTAAAGTCGGCGTATGTGACGAACTAGGTGGATAGGTACTCCCATTTGAATGAGTACAGAGTCAGAGTACTGTAGCGTTTAACCGGTATTTATAACCGGACCACTTAAAAGTAACGTCGCAGACCACCCTGCTTATAACTACAGGATACATTCAGTTTTATGAGACCCTACAACGAACACAAAAAAAAATAAGGCTCTGTTTATATTATTATTATTATTTGGTTAGACACACTAACAGCCAATTAGCTGATGCGTGTGTATCAAATAGCTTGGAGATATTTAATCTGTCCAGTCAGAATATATCCCAGTGAAAATAAAAAAAAAACCTTACTCTCCAGAATTATGTTTCTAGTAAGTATCAATATCTAAGATGCAACTGAATCTAATGATGATTCTGAGTAATATCAAAATTATCCGGCGGGGTATTTGCGTAACTCATACATTAGCCAGTACCGATTGCTTTCATTTTGATAGTTCAACAACATTCATTGCGGTTTTTACGTTGTTTAGCAGAATTTTTTTCCGAACATTTCAGGCAATGGATTAGCAATATCCTTCAAAAGTATTTAGATTGAGGTTGAGTGTTTTACCAAATTAGGATGCTGTACTTACTTACTAAATATTTGCATTTGCACGTACCTTACCTGTTTCATTCACAAATCGAGGTATTAAAATGCATTTTTTTTTGTTAGCCCATATTGTGTCCCACTGTTGGGCAAAGGCCTCCCCTTTTTCCTTCCAAACCTCCCATGTCTTGGCGATGTCTGGCCATGTTGACCCTGCAAACCTTATCAGATCGTCAGAACCACCTTCGCCGTGGTCTAACTCGGCAGCGATGTTCTCCCTCAGGCGTCCATGCTATGTGAGATTTAAAAAAAGCACTCCTGAAGCTTGGATTCCCAGGATTTAGGCATTTCATAATCAATGAAAGCACTGAAAAAATACCTTACAGATCATTAAAAACTCTTTCATTGTAAAACGATGCTAATACTTTTCACAATTTCTTTAAAAGTACATTTTTATTTTATTTCAAAACCGGTATAAAAATGGAGCATTGATAAAATTTACCTTCGTGCAATATCTTGACGTAAATAATAAAATCTACATTTTTATTATAGCAATACTTTTCGCGTCTGATCTACTGCAAATACACGTACAGAATTGTGTCATGAAGATACGTTTATGTCTGTATCTGTACGTGTTTTATCTGTTTAACCGGTATACACAAAATGCTGTATTTGTTTCACATTTATATGTTTATGTAACAAATGACACAACTGTGGTTTAGTAACAGTTAAGTATAGTAGAGACTCTTTAGAGCTGTTAAATAAAATATCATCTATACCAGGGTGTTTGTAAGAAGGACCGACACCATTTTTTAGGGATAGAAAGTGACATACAATCCTAGTTTTCAACCATAACACGTTTCATAAGTGTCACGGTTAGGTAATTGAGATAATACTATGTTTCTTTTTAATCACCCATAGTATCGTCACAAGTTTTTTTTTGTGGATGTAGGGTACCTCATAGAGCGCAATAATTTTTGGTGCTTTGTGCAAAGCACATTTATGTATCTACATATAGTTCTAGAAAATGACTTAAGTGCTTCCAAAGTCTTAAAATTGTGGTAAGGAACAAAAAAAAAATCAATTTAAAAAATCATAATAATAATGAAAAATAAAACGATTTTGTGCTAACAAAAGACATCCCTGATTCCTCAAAAAATTGTGTCGGTCCTTCTACCAAACACCCTGTATAGATAGGATAGGTACACGGGCCCCTCGCCCGTGGCTAAATAATAACAGCCGCACAGGTCGATCGATCAGGTTAAGCTGCACTTGCCGCGGTTGGTCTGCGGATGGGTGACAGTCTTTACATATCGAGACCCCTCCGTGCTGAAAGCACGTAAAGACGTTGGTTCCGGAAGCCTGAAAGTCTGACAACCAGTCTTACCAAGGGGTATCGTATTACTCAGTAACTGGGTTTTGGAGGTCAGATAGGAAGTAGCTCCATATAAAACACTGGACTGGAAGGCGACCTCAACAAAGTTGGGAAAAGGCTAGGCAGATGATGGAGTGTTTATGTAATGTAACAAATGACACAACTGGTCTAAGAAGAGTTAAGTAGAGAGTCTTTAGAGCTGATGTATAAAAGATCATAATTATATGTAATATGTAGATGAAAACTTTTATTCGGTGCATCGAAAGACGAACGACCATCAAGGACAATAGGGATAGAAGAGAGAGAAGGCAGTAGGGCCTCTATTGACTACAGAGCGCTTATAAAATTACTGTGTTCTCTTTCACATTTAACCCGTCTACCTTCAAAGCAAGAGTGAACAGGCATCTTCTGGGCACGTTCGTTCCATCAACCTCATCCATCGCTTTCCATCAGGCGTGATCGAGGTCGAGAGCAGGCCCATTAAGCAATAATAAAAAAAACGTAATAAAGTGGGGAAATAATATGAAGGTTCATATTACAAAGAACGACCTTTTAGTCCTTCTTTAGATAAATTGGGTTTGAGTTGGAGCTTGTTTCCTAAAAGCTGTATACAACATTATTTTTAGTATATGCGAAACCCGAAACACGTGTCTAGTATTTTTAAGTAAAAAATCTATGTATTTACAAAATTTCAAAACTATATCATGAAAAATCACAAATTTTATAAGCTTGTTAAGTTACCTGTTTGTCCGTACAGAAACAAGCTCACCCGCGCCGTGCCGTCTTGCGCTCATTAATAATAGTACCTAGGTACCTACCCGTTCGGCGCGGAGATTGAATAACCTACTTATGTCCAACTTTCAACCTTTTTTGAATATTTTTGGGACAAAATATAACATGGGGTAAAAATTATTGGAATCGATTCAGTTAGGTACTTATTCTGAACAAACTATATTCAGGTTTCGCATATTATACTAAAAATAACGTTATAAATAGTCTTCCAATCTCCATCTCCAATATTTTCCCATCTTAGCAAGTGTGCACCATCTTCAACCGTAACGTACCGTGTGATGATGGTGAAACGCTATAAAAATCCAGGGTTTGGCCAGACTGGCAGCGCGGGCGCGGGGCGGATGCGAGGCGGGCGCGGCGCGGCGTACTCAAACATAAGAATTTCATTTGAGTGTCCATACCCATAGTAGGCACGCGGGCGCGGTGAGCGGCGCGGGCAACTCACGCCATAGCTCGTTCATACAAGTGGCCGCAGTGGGTGCACGCGCGGCCCGCGCGGGGACCGGGGTTCTCAAACTAGTTCGAGCTTTTTTCAAATAAAAAAATGAGTCTTCTTCGTCCATATGATATTTTGACAAACACTGGACACGACAACACGCAGAACGCAGCCGCGCTCCACTGCGGACAGGCAGATCTCGAGCGTTCCTGCACCCGCGCCGCTCCCCGCCCCGCGCTGCCAGTCTGGCCAAGCACTCGTACAATTACAATGACAATAATCCTGACAGAACTGTAATCAGTAGTTCCATGATGAGTGGCGATTGTTACCGGGCTCATTAATGAGCTCAATTACGAGTTTACAATCAAATCGTGTAATAAGCCGTGTCATTGCCGCAATGTGGACTTCCACGTAAATACTTGGTACCTTCAGAAATAATAGCTTTGTTACCATGAAGGTGAATGAGTGAGCACTCGTTTAATGAATGCGAGGATCCCGCATATCATGTGCTAGCTTGTCGTCTCTTAGTGTGCATAATATTATGTCGCAGTAAGATTATCAAAGCCTCACGGCTTTGATATAGTTATAATATATCCCTAATTATATACTTATATGAAAGCGGTTCATAACTATCTTACTAGACTAATCTAGTGAAATAATTTTTTTTTTAGAATACATTTTTTTCTTCTTCACTAAAGCCAAAAAATAAAAAGTTAAATTACTTTAAACAGAGGTTGAATGACTAAATTATGCATAGGTCTAGTAACCAGAGTCGATAAATCGATTCTGTTGCCATGAAATATTGATGGCTATGCGACCTTTAAACGGTTGCACCTGGTGTCATTCACCATGGTATTATTACGAGGTTATTTCAAGGGAAGGAAACCCTTGAAATAACCTCGTCGTCGGCAATAAATCAGAGTTGTAGGTACCCCTACCTACAACTTAATCTTGGTTAAAGGTTTAAAATTTTTAAAGAATGATTTTATCTCTGTGTTGATCTTTAAGCTGCACAAAATAAGCCAGTCCGGATTTCGTAGCAGGGCTGAATTTCCGGGGTTCGGTTTTGCAGAGAAGTATAGTGAAACGTGATGACTGGGCACTAGAGAGCAGTGGTGGCCCAGTCGTAGGTTCGAACCCAGACTGGCGCTTTACTTTGTGTAAGTTATTCACCACTGCTCTCAAAACGGTGAAGGAAAACAACGTGAGGAAACCGGCATGTCCTAGAACCAAAAATTCGAAGACATGTGACATCCACCAACCCGCACTGGGCCCGCGTGGTGGATTACGGCCCACCCCCTTTCACAGAGAGAAGGCCTGTGTCCCAGCAGTGGGAACATTATAGGCTGATTATGATGATGACTGGGCGGTGCTGTCTGCTCTTCAGGCACAACCAGGTGCCTGGACAGTCAGCACCTTTCGGCTTTCTGGCGACACCAACCAGGCTCTTTGGCACTCCTGGCTACACGAACTTTGGTACCTTTTTTGGCACTGGTTACACGCAGTCACCTCTTGGCAGCTAAAATGGAATCACTTAACGATGACCTGCCTTTAACTGTTTGTAATGTAATGTTCTATAAACAGTATGCGTTGAAACGAGTTTCATTGCACATAAGTGAGCACATTATTATGACGCATTGTTTACGAATAGGCCTCTTAAATAGATTTGCACATAAGTCATACATAACGATCGATAGATTGTATTATATATGTGTTATTTTACTACGGTGATTGAGAGGTTCGTGCGTGATTCATAAAGGTTTATAGAAAGTCCATTTTCTTTAAATTGACATTTGGGATCACTTGTGGATCATCCAAAAATTTTGGGTTTATTTACCGTTGTCGTTTATTACTATCTGCACCCCGCGGTTTTACCCGCATGCGTCTCGATCCCCTGGGAATATCGGTATAAAAAGTATCCTGTGTCCTAATCCAGGTCATGGTCTACCCATGTGCCAAATTTTATCCAAATCCGTTCAGCCGTTTTAGCGTGAATGCGTAACAAACATACAAAACATCAAAATCTTTTTTCTTTTAATTTATTAAGAAATTTGTCTAACATTGGCGTCCACATCTTAACCTTTACTTGCAAGAATACAAATAATAAGAGAATTTAGATAATAAGAGTCTAAATATAGTGAGTGACCTTAAACTTCCAAATCTCGCTTGTCAAGATTACGCTGCAATAAATGTGTTCCACCATCATCAGTCTAGCCTTTTCACAACTATGTTGGGGTCGGCTTCCAGTCTAACCGGATGCAGCTGAATACCAGTATTTTACAAGGAGCGCCTGCCTACCTGACCTTCACAACCCAGTTACTGGGTACGATACCCCTTGGTAAGACTGGTTGTCAGACTTTCGGGCTTCTGACTACCCGTAACGACTGTCAAAGATCCACGAATGCCAGCCGGGACCAACGGCTTTACGTGCTTTTTGAGGCACGCCGGAGGGGTCTCAGTATGTAAAGATGGTCACCCATCCACAGACCAACCGCGGCAAGCGTAGCTTAACCTGATCGATCGACCTGTGCGGCTGTTATTATTTAGTTACGGGCCCCTCTACCATACAATAATACAATTCTTCAAATTCTTCATATTTTATTTATACTCTGTCCACTATAACACTATGGAACTAGTCCATCTGTCAAAAACGGTTAATCTAGTGGACAAGGTATACATGGGCTCTTATGAAACGTCAGAAGCTAGGTGCACGGTTCCAATAGCTCGTTTCCTATGGAGAAGAGCTGGAACGGATAACTTACCTAAGTTGAAAATTCATCTTCCTTTACTAACGCCATGTTTTCCTTGTCTCCAGGCTCAGCAGTGGTGAGCGTGTGTATGCGGCAGTTCGACGACGCCATATCGATCACGGTGGCCATCATGATCGTCGTCACCGTGGCGTTCGTCCAGGAGTACCGCTCTGAGAAGTCGCTGGAAGAACTGAACAAACTAGTGCCACCTTCGTGTAACTGGTATGTTGATTTATGAGCCCTATTACACTCCAGAGTAGCCCTCTGTTGAAATGTCTATGAGGTGCCATCTTGCACTCGAATTCCAAAACTTTTTTTACTTTGTTTTACCATAATTATAAGAAAGCTTTTTTTAAAAACGCGAAAACTATTACTTACCATATAATTCAGTACATGATTCTGAAACCCCTAGATTAGAAATTTTTCGCCGAATATAAAAAGAAAATCAGCTGTTTCATAGAAAAGAGGTTGACGTACGCGGTCAAAATGTATCGTAACCAGGGACTTGAAACGTTACTCAAAATAACGTTACGCGTAGTTCCAGTACCGATAATTTGTACCGTTCCACCAGAACCTTAACTATATTAATTCCTTGGCTATAACGATATTGACAAACGGAACGAAATCTTAAACTGTTCACTAACAATGCGATCAATATATCGTTCTTAAGAATAACGATATAATAACGTTATTCATGTCGATACTCAACTTTGCCAGCATCATGACATAAAAGATGACGAAAAAGTATGGAGAATAACGTTACAAATGAATCTGTAACGTTTGACAACGTTACTTATAATATTGTTCTACGAAAATGATATTCTTTAACGTTTTTCTTTGTAACATTATTGATATTTTTAAGTTTTAGTATTTTTACAAATTTTGCAACGTTATACGATAACATTAGTGGTAACGGAACGAAATTCATTTCGTTTTCAAGTCCCTGATCGTAACAACTAATTTTTGATAACATAACCAACGAAAAATTTCTACCCAAGGGCGCCCAGAATGATGTGCTGAATTCATGGTTATATTTTGGGTCCGTGGCTTAGGCCCCCAGTGGTCGACGCACCTGTGGCCGACGCCCCCGATTCGATTAATTTAATTCAAAGCAATTTTTGATCAAATGTACTGTCAGGCACAAAAATTGTTTTACAAAAATATTAAATGTACTTAATATTGATTGTAAGTATATGCATAACATTAAATCGTAATTATATTTATAACATAGAAATGCTTTTATATTAGAGGTATGTTTTGAAGCCTTTTTGATTTTTTGGATGTTTGTACATAATAAATATGCTTCTAATGGGGAAAAAGGTGTGTAAGGATAAGGTTAAGTGGCGATCTATTCTCTCTGTTATTTGATAGATAACTTTTGTTTACCAAGGAAAAATACTGTATTAATAGGGTGAAACACTTTTCTCATTTACTGTACTAAGTGAAAAAGTACAAAAAAAAAAAAAGATATTAAATTAATCGTATCGGGGGCGTCGGCCACAGGTGCGTCGACCACTGGGGGCCTAAGCCACGGACCCTATATTTTGCGCGTCGCTGTCCCTGTCACCCTGTATTTAGGGGACTGATGTCTATGAAATAGTCATGACCATTGCAACGATATTGCACGTTGAGCTCGATCCTCGGCCACTCACATTGCTTTTAACTGTTTTATGTCGTCGAAATTGCCTTTTGGCCGATACCTATAATTTACGGACCGTTGTTGGTTAAAAAAAAAACTGGCCAAGTGCGAGTCGGACTCGCACACGAAGGGTTCCGTACCACAAGCCAAAAACGCCGAAAAAAATATGTTTGTTGTATGGGAACCCCCCTTAAATATTTATTTTATTTTAATTTTATTATTTATTATTAAAGTTAAAATACAACTGAGTATTTTGTGAATATTTCAAGTGCCTACCTGTTGCCATTTTTGATATCGAGCAAAAAAGGGCAAAAAAATCGCGTTTGTTGTATGGGAGCCCTTAAATATTTATTTTATTTTGTTTTTAGTATTTGTTGTTATAGCGGCAACAGAAATACATAATTTGTGAAAATTTCAACTGTCTAGCTATTGTGGTTCTTGAGATACAGCCTGGTGACAGACAGACAGACATACGGACAGACGGACAGACAGCGAAGTCTTAGTAATAGGGTTCCGTTTTTACGTTACGTTTTTCCGTAGGTACGGAACCCTAAAAATAAAGAAAGAAAGAAAGAAAAAGTATTTATTGCGACTCGTACAGGAAGATCACAAACTAAACTAAACACAGTCAAATAAAAATCCAAATTATATAAAAAAAAGAAAAAGAAACAAAAGGAAAATAAAACAGAAAGTCCTATACGAGGCCAAAAGGCTCCTATCTCAGCATGATGCTGCGACATTTAAAAATAAATGTCACAGCGCTGGTAATAAAATAATTAACAAATAATTAAATAGCTCCATGTAAAATACTGGTATTCAGCTGCATCCGGTTAGACTGGAAGCCGACCCCAACATAGTTGACAAAAGGCTAGGCAGATGGTGATGTTGGTTAAAATTAAGACTCTTGTATCTTTAAAAATAATGAAGCAAATACCTCATAGCTGTGCATAGAAGACCCTCCCATATGGAAGTAGCTATCACAGGTAAAATAAACTTACGAATCTATTTAAATGCCCAGTTTGGCAATAAAAAATTATACCATTGGTAACCAAAACGATTTTTTTTATAGGAACCCAGCATAAATGTAATTATGCTTACCAGCATTTCATTTAGCTGGACTCTAATAGCCTTTCGTGACCACGTTTTACATGCATAGATAATAAACATTCTTGTCGTAATTACTGTCAACTATGTACAAGCAACATTGTTCTGTTAAGCAACGGATGATTCTAGATTAATTTGTGCCACGAAGAGAAAGGCAGTATTTTTCCTTGCTGCCTATATTAAATGCAAACTTGAAACATTATAACATCATGTTTATTGCGTTCAAAAGGCAACATCTTTCAAATGATAAGGGAGACTCCTCAAAGAAATATGAATAGCTCTTGATTTCTGTATGGCATTATCTAATTTTTTATTATATACTAGCGACCCGCCCCTGTCTGTGTGGTGCCGGACTAAAAGAATAGCACCACCCCATACTTCCCGTGGGTGTCGTAAAAGGCGACTAAGGGAGACCGGAGAATGGGCAGCAGCGTTCTCTATGCATTACACCATCATACCATACTGCGATCGCCAACCCGCCTGCCAAGCGTGGCGATTATGGCAAACCCCCCCCCCACATTGGGGGAGGCCTATGTCCAGCAGTGGACGTCTTTCGGCTGAAATGATGACCAGCCCCTACCTAGCGTGTTTCGCACGGTTTTTACGATTTGATAAATAAAACATCGAAATGTCTTTATAAAGTAGGTATATAACAGTGGGGAACGTTCCATACAACTCGATTCCTACCGGCTTCCCTTTGAAAAATGGCACAGTCAGTATTCTATAGACAAATTAATATTAAAGATATCTACTCCGGCTTAGCTCTTACAAAAATTGACCCTTCGCTACTGGTATCGTCGTTTCAGCCCATAGACGTCCACTGCTGGACATAGGCCACCCCCAACTTTGGGAGGGTTTGCCATAATCGCCACGCTTGGTAGGCGGGTTGGCGATCGCAGTATGGTATGATGGTGGAATACTAGAGAACGCTGCTGCCCATTCTCCGGTACGACACTTAGTCGCCTTTTACGACACCCACGGGAAGTAAGGGGTGGTGCTATTCTTTAAGTCCGACACCACACAGACGCTACTGGTATATAATGTAAGTTTAATATTAATCTATCAATTATTATACTTCGACGGCGATGCCCTCCATCAGGCGTCCACTCATCGTATCTCACTGGACGCCTGATGGTGGACATTCCCGTCGAGGTAGACCGCAGTGAAAATGGTGTGACGATCTAATCATTTTTGCGGGGCCAACAATGTCAGAGATCGCACAAAAAGGAAGGGTCTGGAAGGAAAAAGGAGAGGCCTTTGCCGGGACACAAAATAAGCTAAAAAATAATACTATACACTAATAACTAATACATACCTCCGGAATAAATTCTCTAAATTATGGTGGAAACCGCATCAATGTCCGTTGCGTAATATAGAAAAACAACACTTTAATCCATACTAATAATATAAATGCGAAAGTGTGTCTGTCTGTCTGTTACCTCTTCACGCTTAAACCGCTGAACCGATTTAGATGAAATTTGGATAGAGCTAGTTTGAGTCCCGGAAAAGGACATAGGATAGTTTTTATCCCGATATTCCCACGGGATCGACAGTTATGCGGGTGACACCGCGAGGGCGCTGCTAGTTTATAAGTATAGATAGGTACTTAAACGTGCTACTGCAGGGCAATAGCCTTCCTTCCACTTGTCTCTATACAATTTTGATTATTGGTTATTAAACATGCTTAATATGACAGTATTTATATTTCATGTCTTATTCGTATTTTTAATTTATTTGAGTTGCCTTTGTGTGCGACCACCATCTATACAGGGTTATTGGTAAGACATTAACAACCTCTTAAGAAATCATTGTACTCATCATTATGAACAACTTTTACTATGGGACCAAACCTGAAATCGCGAAAATAAAATCAGCTGTTCCCTACATTTTGACAAGTTATACGAACATAAATGTAGGGAACAGCAGATTTTTTTCAATGACCTCTTAAGAGGTTGTTAATGTTTTACCAATAACCCTGTATAACGAATCAACTCGAGCCACGTAGTAGGGTAAGTATCGACTAAGTAATAAAATGACGCACACAATTTATTCCGATTAATCCCGTAGCATTGACAATAGAGTTGATTACTACTTATTTGATGATTGTCATTGACATTGGCCGGAGATAGGGTCGTCTAGTCCTTTCATTGAGCTCAATTAGTGTTATCGCCTTTATTGACGGTTCTGGGCTGTTATTATTTAGATATTATAAATTACTAGCTGTGCCCCACGGTTTCACTCGCATAAGTTTCGATCCCGTGGGAATATCTGGATAAAAGTAGCCTATATGTTAATCCAGGGTGTCAGCTACCTCCATACAAAATATCATCAAAATTGGTCCAGCCGTTTGAGCGTGAAGAAGTAACAAACATATAAACACACCCCCACACACTCACACACTCACAAACTTTCGCATTTATAATATTAGTGTGATTATGGCTTGTTAGTCTGTTGTGATGTCCATCAACCCACCCCAACGGGCCCTTGACCTACTTCCTCTAACCTAGAGGGGGCCTGTCTCCCAGTTTGGGGCACATTTTTTTGATTATAATATAACTAGAAGCGCCCTGCGGTTTCACCCATATAAGTGTCGATCCCGTGGGAATATCGGGATAAAAAGTAGCCTATATGTTAATCCAGGGTGTCAGCTACCTCCTTACAAAATTTCATCAAAATTGGTCCAGCCGTTTGAGCGTGAAGAAGTAACAAACATATAAACACACCCCCACACACTCACAAACTTTCGCATTTATAATATAAGTGTGATTATGGCTTGTTAGTCTGTTGTGATGCCCATCAACCCACCCCAATGGGCCCTTGAAAAACTATCCTATGTCCTTCCCTGGGATGCAATCTATCTTCTCTTTATATTTTAGAAAGTATTTTGTATGTTCGCAAAAACTTAGGACTCTTCAAAATAAGAAGCGATTTCCATAATATAAATACACGCAGTAAAAATGAAATTGTGTTACCTAAATTTAGATTAACCAAAACTAGCAAGTCATTTCTTGTAAACAGCATCCGTTTTTATAACAAGTTGCCAAAGCCGGTTACAGAACTTAGCGATGGAAAGTTCAAAACCCTCATCAAACGTGTCCTTATCAAAAAAGCATATTATAAGATTAAAGACTACGTTGAAGACAAGCTAGTCTGGCAATAATTCCTTCTGCACATGTGGCTTCCCTGGCTTCTCATTAACGGCATAACTATGTAAATGTCTATTAACTGCTCTCAAATTACGATGTTTAATTTTTATTTCATTATATATATTTTTTTTTTTTACATACTTTTTGACATAATTTCTTTATTATTTGACATTATATACTTTTATACATAATTTCTTTATTAATTGACATTATATACAGACACTTGAAATTTTTCACCTCTTTATTAGTGGTTTTTATGAGAATCATAACACTTGGTTTTAGTAGGTTTTTATTATTATTTTTCTTTTTTTATTATCTATCCTTTTGATAGATTCTTATTTTGTAAATGTGAGGACTTTGTAGGCCTCATAGACTTTAGATCTGTAGACCATTTTCTATTTTATCAAGTAATTGGTACTTGTTGACAGGCCTGCGCTGTCCTCCCATACCTACTGTAATCTGGAAACATTGTAAAAGCCAATTATTTTTAAAAAGAGTAACCATGGAGTTTCTTGCCGGTTCTTCTCCATAGGAAACGACCAATTGGAACCGTGCACCTAGCTTCTGACGTTTCATAAGTGCCCATGTAGGTTTATGTGAAATAAAACATTTTGATTTTGATTTTGATTTTGATTGATCTCTCTGCCAAATTTTATCGAAATCCGTTCAGTGGTTTAGGCGTGAAAGGAAATATACAGACAGACAGAGCTACTTTCGAATTTATAATATTATTAGGATATCAGTATGGATAATGAAGTGTTTGACATAAAGGTGTCATATTTTCAATTGAAGCCCTGACTCCTGAGATAGGTCGTACTCGTATGAGTTGCAGCGAATCAGTGTCTTCATCATAATGATTATGCTGTCTTATTTTCTGTCAGAATTAGTTGCATTCTTTTATTTTATAACTCTTATATCCATTGGGTACCACGTGAAACACATGTTACGAACCTTCTGAGTTAAAATAGTAGATTGTTTGCCAAGGGAGTAAACAACTATTTTGAAGGCGAGTGTTTCTTTGAATCCAGACCGGAGCGAATATTTAAAGAGATTTTTAATTTATTTAATTCATTTTTAACCGACGAAAAAACGGAGGAGGTTCTCAAGTCGACGCTTATATATTTTTTTATGTATGATAATGTTATGTGTGAAGTCCAGCGTACTTTTATAAATACAGGTCAATGTCCTCTATAAAAAATAAGTAAGTGCAACTTATGAAAAAGAATAGTACGTTTATTTATTTACATAAAATTTTGAGTAAACAGTTACGAACGAAGGCAGAATGCTTTTCGCGCGTTTTTTATCACATACTTTTTTTTTTAATTTGGCTCGCGCTTTTTTAGGGTTCCGTACCCAGAGGGTAAAAACGGAACCCTATTACTAAGACTTCGCTGTCTGTCCGTCTGTCCGTCTGTCTGTCACCAGGCTGTATCTCAAGAACCGCGATAGCTAGACTGTTGAAATTTTCACAAAGTATGTATTTCTGATGCCGCTATAACAACAAATACTAAAAACAAAATAAAATAAATATTTAAGGGGGCTCCCATACAACAAACGCGATTTTTTTGCCCTTTTTTGCTCGATATCAAAAATGGCAACAGGTAGGCACTCGAAATATTCACAAAATAATCAGTTGTATTTTAACTTTAATAATAAAATTAAAATAAATATTTAAGGGGGGCTCCCATACAACAAACATGTTTTTTTCGGCGTTTTTGCCTTGTGGTACGGAACCCTTCGTGTGTGAATCCGACTCGCACTTGGCCAGTTTTTTTTTACTTTATCACACAGCCTGTTACATGTTCATACAATGTTCGTGATTGATCTCTTTGCTGATTGGAACTTTTACTAACAATATCTATATTCCAAATTCAAATCACTTTTAGTCCCTAGGGATTAAAGAGCTATTTTAGTCCCTGTTTATTCATATTCATATTTATTTATTTGCGTAAAATATGGTATTCAAAGGTGTTATATGAGTTAAGGATAAGATCATACATGTTTTGCTGAAGACTAAAGCATGCAAATTGGTTAACACAACTTATGTTCAAAGTATTCCTTATTGCTATAAAAATTATTTTCATTTAGCCATTTAAACAAGTGAATTTTAAACAGTCTGCCATTTAGTAATTTAAGTTTACATGGTAGTTTATTATGTTTACGTACAGCCATAGCTAAACAGCTTTTACTATATTTTGTTGACCGAGGGAATTCGTCTAATACAAGTCTAAATTTGTCACGTTTACGAAGAATACACTAGCTCTTTTTGAATAGATGTGGTAAAAAACAATGTTATCGCCTGATTGGTCGCAAATAAAGCTTAGGAGCAGGTCATTGGTTCGACTACATTGCTGAATGATGTTGCTCTGTTACGAAATGTTCCATTGAGTTCGGTAATTGGCTATTATTTCGCTCCCTATTATGACGTCAATGGCATTTTATGACTGACTAACTGCCCGACTCATCGTAAATTTTAAAATACCTGTAAATGGTCTAATTGTAATAATTGTTTTGAATTTTATTGGGCAACAAAAGAGTTTCTTATGCAGGCTAGCAATAAACATCTTTACAGAATGAAAATTAACGGAGACTTTAAATTGGAGTTACGTTCTAAAATTCTCCCGGTTATGCTGTAGATGACATTATCACCATCGAGGGTAGAACCTGGATGAGGCAAGAGCATGGGGATTGATACAAGAAAAGAGAGCCTTATGTGCTCAGCAGTAGGTGTAGTTGGGCTGTGTGTGATTTTGATCATGTGCAGTAGCATTTATACCGATAATTGCCAGGAAATAAAGAAACCAAAATTTAAAGTAACCATAGTATGGGGTTTGGATACAGGCAACTTTCTTACCAACAGTCCAAAATTGCCTTTAGAATAGAATACTCCTTATTATGTACTGACAGACTGCAGCACATCAAGCTACCCGAAACTGTCAAATTCTCCCAATCAACTTTGAATCTTATGCTGTAGCGATAAAGTTGAAAATCTATTAAAGAAATTTGACAGATTGTAGTAGCTAGATTTACTGGCGTCTGTACACCGCGTGTGATGAAGTTTTTACATAGAGTGTCACATTGGGCGGTCTTATCGCTAAAAGCGATCTTTTCTTTTTAGTTTGTTTTCTTTTTTTTTTTTCTTATTTCCCTTATGATTCGGATTGATTAAAGGGCCTTTAAATAGTTTAATTGAAGTTGATTGCTTTGTCTTTAGAATCTAAGAACCATTTTTCTCTCCACAGTCTCCGCGAAGGCAGTCTCGAGCACTTCCTAGCACGCAACTTAGTTCCCGGCGACATAGTCCACCTGAACGTTGGTGACCGCGTGCCAGCCGACCTTCGACTCTATGAGTCCACAGACCTTGCCATCGACGAGTCTTCCTTCACCGGAGAGACAGAACCGGCCGTGAAGAGTGTGCTACCGAATAAAGCAGCTGCGGGACGGGTCAATAAGGACAATATTGCCTTCTTGGGGACGCTAGTTAGGTGTGGTAATGCAAAGGTAAGGTTTTTTGTTTCGTATGTTAATTAATTTATTTATTAAAACTCTATGCACAAAAAATACTACACAAAGGCGGACTTAATGCCTGAGGCATTTTTTACCTTAGGGTGATGCAGAGACAAAACTCGGCAGGTGTATACGGGATGAATAGCTCAGAAATGACTATTATAATACAAGAATAAATAACTAATACATAGATACACAAAATGAAGTCAGGAGGAATAGCGATCGGTAGAGAAGAAAACGAATCCAAAAAATCAGCGCTGGGATGTGTGGAACTGGACTTTAAGAAGTCTGCAATACGTTC
This sequence comes from Mesoligia furuncula, assembly GCA_916614155.1. NCBI lineage: Eukaryota > Metazoa > Arthropoda > Insecta > Lepidoptera > Noctuidae > Mesoligia > Mesoligia furuncula. Next base: position 24,569,111 of record OU744808.1, read on the forward strand.
CAGAGTAATTTAATGTTAAGATGACTGACTGACGACCTGAAAAATACTGCTTGGATAAACTGGCGGCAGAGAACTGGGTGTTGGCGTTCCTTGGAGAGACCTGTGTCCAGAGGCCTGCGTTGGGCAAAGTTTCTTGAATATTGATTGAAAAAGAGGATATGGTTATCTTACCAACCTGAAACCTGCCCCTCTGCCAAAGTGTGGTAAAAAGGCGTTAAATGAAATAAAATGATGAAACAATCTTGATGTTCGTCGATTTTTCCTTTGCTGCATTGAATGTTGCATTAAAAGTAATACTATGACAGGTACGAGGAACAGGGTGTAAAGTTCACTATACTCTATAGAAAAGTGAGGATCCTCCGACCAGACGGGTGTTGTGTCTGGCGGGCAACTGCTCGATGATTCATGTCGGGCCGTTGTATCTATGTTAGTTGCGCGGTAAACTCTGCTTGCGAGATGCAGGATTTTGCGTGACGTCAGTATTACGCGTTGTTTGCATAGATACCGCTACATTTCCACTTGTGCGTGGAAGCACTAAACTGTAATCCAAATATGACTTTTAAACCCACTCATTCTTTCTTTCCAGGGTATAGTAGTAAGCACGGGCGAACGCTCCGAATTTGGCGACATCTTCCGAATGATGCAAGCTGAGGAGGCTCCCAAGACCCCATTACAGAAGTCCATGGACACCCTGGGCGCCCAGCTGTCCTTGTACTCCTTCTGCATCATCGGCTTCATCATGGTGACTGGCTGGCTGCAAGGGAAGGCGCTGCAAGACATGTTTACTATCAGCGTCAGTCTGGCTGTGGCGGCTATTCCTGAGGGTAAGTGTTCTAGGGTCGTTTGTTATTTAGGGCAGCATTTCACAATACTTTTTAATGGTTTTAGTGTTCCTTGGAATATACAGTCCGAAAACACTTAATAGTATCCAAATGGACCCATATTTTATTTCAATCCGTCCCAGTTCAATATGCAGGATTTAATTTTAAAAATGGCATCTAATACTACGAGTAGCATGAATAAGTAAGGATGTTTCTCGATCTAAGTGGATCCCACGATAGAAAATTTCCAAAAATGTAATAACCTGAACATTTATCCCCAGGTCTTCCTATCGTGGTAACTGTGACCTTGGCTCTGGGTGTGATGCGCATGGCTAAGAGGAACGCGATCGTCAAGAAGCTACCCACCGTCGAGACCCTGGGCTGCGTCAATGTTATCTGCAGCGATAAGACTGGTCAGTAGTATACATAAATACATATAGCTACGTAATATCGCGCCTGTAAGTTGTGTTTTAAGGGCGGGTTGTTTCACGTCCACTTGACGCACGCGTATACGTCAAAAATGTCGCTAACTATGGTCAAACCTAAAAAACCGGGCTAGAGCGAGTCGGACTCGCGCACCGAGGGTTCCGTAACATCATATGTTTTTAAATTTTCATCGGCAAGGCCTATATTCGTCAGAGGATTTTAACACTGCACTGCGGTATAGAATATTGCAGTTTTATGTCAGCGCCATCTCTTGACCGATAGTGGAACTAATGTAACTTACACGTACTTACACTTAACGTAACTTTCGTTGACGATTTCTGAAAAAGTGTGCTATTTAGGGACTTCGTTTTATTTTTCCTGTAATCTATACATAAATTTCTATCACAGAATAATTTCAGATTTTTCTCTTTGCAAACTTCGGATATAAGGAGGGGGGGAACGGTATTTTTTTTTACATTTTTCATCAAAAGTCGAAAACCATACGGCCTAAAAAAAAGAAAAAAATGTTTGAGAATGTGCCAACTGCATTATATATGTATACCTATATTTTATTTCTTTCTTATTTGCAAAATAGTTGGGCAAACGTCATCTAAAACTATTCTAAATTTTAAGTTGATAGCATTAGTAGTTCTTGAGATATCCAGCTGTGACAGACCGACAGACAGACTGAGTCTCACCATAAGGATTCCGTTTTACCATTTTGGTACAGAACCCTAAAAAGCGTTGTTTCAAATTACAATTACAAAATTATGACAAATAATAACGAGTACTTAGTAGTTATTATTTGAAGTACGTAAGTTATGTTAACCAAACGTTAGAAACAATCAGCCCTAAGTGTCATGTAATATGGGCCGAGCTTGCCAGGAGGAACATAATCGGACTCCGGGCCTCTACTAAGAATTTCTCAACAGTTTCGCTTACGCCTTTCCTAAAAGGTTTTTTTTAAATCTATTAATATCCAAATAAGCAAGCGGCTACCAATGGTAGCATAGGTTCCTGCCATGCTTGAGACAATGCTAAAATTTGATGTGCCTCTAGTAATAGAGAGCAGTGGTGGCCCGAGTATAGTGTAGCTCGTGGGTTCGAACCCCGGCAGGCGCTTTACTTTGTCTAAATAATTTTCATCACCAGTGCTCTCAAAACGGTGAAGGAAAACATTGTGAGGAAACCGGCATGTCCTAGAATCAAATTTCGAAGACACGTGACATCTACCAACCCGCAGGTTGGTAGATGTCACATGTTTCGAATTATAGTCTGAGCCCGCGTGGTAGATTATAGTTCATACTAATATTATAAATTCGAATGTAACTCTGTCTGTTTGTTTGTCTGTCTGTATTTTACCTTTTCACGCCTAAACCACTGAAAGGATTTCGATAAAATTTGACAGAGAGATAGATTGCATCCCGGGGAAGGACATGGGATAGTTTTTATCCCGATATTCCCACGGGATCGACACTTATGCGTTGCATCCCGGGGAAGGACATAGGGTAGTTTTTATCCCGATATTCCCACAGGATCGACACTTATGCGGGAGAAACCGCGGGGCGCGGCTAGTATAATCTACCACGCGGACTCAGACAAAAAACGCCTCCCCTTTTCGACAGGGGGGTATGATCATTATACCCCACCCCCTCTCGAAGAGAGGAGGCCAGTGTCACAGTGTCCCAGTAGTGATACCATTATAGGCTGATTATTCTAGAATTTAAATAAATTAGATGTAATGTGTATAATAATTTTATTAAATTAGAATGGATGTTGTACTTCCCCGGACGAGTTCCTTGACAAAGTTCTCTACTACTACGTTAAGTCTGTCTGAAATCCTAACTATGTTTGTCTCTTTTTCTCCTAAAGGAACCCTAACTAAAAACGAGATGACAGTGACAACAATATCGACGTCGGGCGGCCATATCGCCGAGGTGACGGGCACAGGGTACAACGCGTGCGGTGACATACAGCTGCGCGCTTATAAGGGACGCGATCTAGATGTGGCGAGGATGGCAGTCAATACCATGTTGGAGGTAAGATTCTTAACTTGTAACCTTATTCGACATTGCAGGTTGTTTATTCATCAGACCAGCGACAATTAAAAAACGTTTTTTAAGGTGTGTGGCACGCATTATCTATACGGAACTACTGTGTGAACTACTTAGTTGTGATTGCTAGTCCACGCAGACTCAATATCGGCGTTTGTTGTTAGGTCTAATTAGTAGTATTAGTATCTACATTATACAATTATCTAGAATTTAAGTACATTAATCTATAAAATTAAATTTATAATTACAAAGGGCATTTTGCATGTGGTGTTTGCCTGTAATTGGTTGTGCAGTAAGATCTAAGACACAATTACTTGTATGTTCCTGTGTAATATCTGTAACAACTGTTGGTGAACTTTAATTAAATAAATAAATAAAATAGTCAAATCTGTACTATCGTGTCAGAGACCGTATACGTTCGGAGATTCTATGGAAGACACACGACCGATGCGTCCGTGTCTGATAAGAAAATCCGTCAAGCTGTATTTTCGATGGCTTATGGTCACATCTGCGACTTAATGCTGATAGCTTCCATCTTTATTTTTCAAAAAAATCCTTATACCTTTAGAGTCTTGATCGAGCTTCCAGTATAATAGCTACTAAATTATTAATGTCTATCTACTTTCCACCACAGGTTGGCGTACTGTGCAATAACGCGACAGTTCGCGACGAGACGTTGTACGGCCAGCCCACAGAGGGCGCACTGCTCGCCGTCGCGCTCAAGCACGGCATGCACGACGTGCGCGAACAGTACACGCGGCTGCACGAGATACCGTTCAGGTACGTATCATAATTATTCAGCTGAAGGATCGCTCAATACTGGAGTTAGGCCTTCCCTAAGGATGGCCACAACAATCTCTTCGGATTTATTTGTGAGTCAGTTTAAAATGTGGGTCAAATTGACGCCTTGTTGCCTGACAAAACGTCATAAACGCCTCAGTTTGGGCTATACCGCAGCTACAATTTTTAAGCCGTTAAATATTTAAAAAAAACGTAATTTAGTATCTTTAATTCGGATTTTCGTAAGCATTTCCATCAATTTTTGACATCTATAGCCATTAATATCTGATTGAATAAGTAATTTAATGCTGGCGTTTTGTAGAATAGAATAGAATATAATACTCTTTATTATGTACACCATATAAATTATAGACATTATATATCTAGAAACTGTACAAAAGGGTGACACAATGAGCGGTCTTATCGCTAAAAGCGATCTTTTAAAGATAACTACTACTTTTTTTGTAGTTTATGGTATCATAAAATATTAGAGCTCAAAGGGAATTGCTCACTTTGTTAGGGTGATCTGGCTAAGCGTGGACAAGATATTTATTAATAAATAACTTGCATTTCAAAAATTACTTATCTATAGGAAAGTAAATATTATAATAAAGTTGTAGCAAGATGCAAGAATATGCTTCAACTGGCATGTGAAAAATTGGAACCTTGCGGGGTAAAATCTTTGTAATAAGCTTATTCTTTTCTATAATATTATTTGCCAGTAGTATTTTGATATAATCTGATAAGAAAAACAAACTTTCGAAGCAGCGAGAAAACAAAACAACATCCACAGTGCACGAAAACAAAGCGAATGTTTTTTTCATTATCACCTACATTACAGTTGTCAGATGTCATTTCACTTGACGTTAGAGATGTTCGATATGAATCGATACTCAAGTGGGTCGGTAAAACAGGATTTGATTGATTTTTACATCGATTCAACTATATATACGATCCGCTACAGTAAATTGATAAAGGTTGTTGTGTGTGAAAGTTAAATGAGAAAAAATGAAAATCTCAGGAAAAATACTAGGTATTAAGGCAGGCCGTTATTTTCCAAAAACACTCTTCTCAATCACAACTGACATTGGCAAAATAGTTCGGGCAAAATCGGGACTCCGCTTTGTTTGTCTGTCTGTCTGTTTGTAAGAAATTGAATGGAATTAAAGGCGAACATATTAAAAAATATTAATTTAAATTAAAAAGCGATTTCATATCGATACTCGGATCGAAACCAGCCATTGCGAAGCAGAATATCGATACAAAGCAACAGGATCGATCATCTCTATAAGCGATACAGTAGGAGTTGCCAGGAAAAAAATCTGACAATAATCGATTTATAGAATCGTAATTCTAATCTAAAAAAAAATATGTCCCAATACTAATAACGTTTTCGATTGTTTTATTTTAAAACAATGTAAATTAGTATAATCTTCTCATACAATATTGACCGGTACTCGTTTTGCAGACAAACACTTTTTTTGGCCATAATTATTGATTATCTAATCGATTACAGACTGAAATTGATGTTTTATTTCCCCGCTGGTAACACTGCGTCAAAGAAATGGCTATGCTTTTTAACTGTAGGATACAATTTAAATACTCTTTATTTCGACTTTTTGTTCGTATACCTGGCTACTATGTGATGTGCAAAAATATTTCATTTAGAATAAATACTATTGTTTAGTAAAAATAATTTTTACCGGGCATCTTGTCCACGCTTAGCCGAAACTGGTGATTCCCTTTAGCACAAAGTCTTCAATATCATTACGTTCTAAAATTTTATATTACAGTTCAGAAACAAAGATGATGGTAGTAAAATGCGCTCCGAAGTTCGCTGAAGGCAAGTTGAAAGAGGAGGTGTTCGTGAAAGGTGCTATAGAGAAGGTGTTGCCGCTCTGCACGCAGTACGTCGATAGTAGCGGCAACTTCGCACCCATGACCAAGGAGAAACAGAACGACTTTATGGGTGAAGCTTACAATATTGCAAGGATGGGTGAGTAAAGATTTATATTTTTTAAGATACTTCCGTTCATTTCTTTGGTTAGTGAGTTTATTTTTTGTGAAGGAAACATGTCATTCTATCTGATGCTAGAGAGATTGATAATGGTACTGATTCTGTTTTTCACAAATTAAATTAAATTTAAGGCATGCAAATTTAAGACAGCACTAAACTAATATGTATCTTCTGTCCTTTTCTTAATGGAATAGAAAGAAAAAGTTGCATGAACTTAAATTTAGTTTAGTTTGTGAACAACAGAATCGGTGGCACTATTGACAGGTCATTTCACAAGTTTTCACGGTGAGATTTTTACAAATTAGATCGACAGAGAACGAGAGTCTCAGAAGAAATGTTAATTTTCAATGACACTCATTTTCGCATTTTGCAGCCACATTACCATTTTTGGCTTACAGAAATCCTAGCAGAAGTTATTTCTCATATGAATTGGTTCCGACAGGTCTGCGCATCATCGCCCTGTGCCGCGGGGCGCGCGTGGAGGCGCTGACGTACACGGGCGTGTGCGGCGTGTGCGACCCGCCGCGCGCCGGCGTGCGCGACGCCGTGGCCACGCTGGCGCGCGCCTCCGTCGACGTCAAGATGCTCACGGGCGACGCGCGCCCCACGGCACTCGCTGTCGGTGAGTACACGCACTACTATTACTGACGTACACGGGCGTGTGCGGCGTGTGCGACCCGCCGCGCGCCGGCGTGCGCGACGCCGTGGCCACGCTGGCGCGCGCCTCCGTCGACGTCAAGATGCTCACGGGCGACGCGCGCCCCACGGCACTCGCTGTCGGTGAGTACACGCACTACTATTACTGACGTACACGGGCGTGTGCGGCGTGTGCGACCCGCCGCGCGCCGGCGTGCGCGACGCCGTGGCCACGCTGGCGCGCGCCTCCGTCGACGTCAAGATGCTCACGGGCGACGCGCGCCCCACGGCACTCGCTGTCGGTGAGTACACGCACTACTATTACTGACGTACACGGGCGTGTGCGGCGTGTGCGACCCGCCGCGCGCCGGCGTGCGCGACGCCGTGGCCACGCTGGCGCGCGCCTCCGTCGACGTCAAGATGCTCACGGGCGACGCGCGCCCCACGGCACTCGCTGTCGGTGAGTACACGCACTACTATTACTGACGTACACGGGCGTGTGCGGCGTGTGCGACCCGCCGCGCGCCGGCGTGCGCGACGCCGTGGCCACGCTGGCGCGCGCCTCCGTCGACGTCAAGATGCTCACGGGCGACGCGCGCCCCACGGCACTCGCTGTCGGTGAGTACACGCACTACTATTACTGACGTACACGGGCGTGTGCGGCGTGTGCGACCCGCCGCGCGCCGGCGTGCGCGACGCCGTGGCCACGCTGGCGCGCGCCTCCGTCGACGTCAAGATGCTCACGGGCGACGCGCGCCCCACGGCACTCGCTGTCGGTGAGTACACGCACTACTATTACTGACGTACACGGGCGTGTGCGGCGTGTGCGACCCGCCGCGCGCCGGCGTGCGCGACGCCGTGGCCACGCTGGCGCGCGCCTCCGTCGACGTCAAGATGCTCACGGGCGACGCGCGCCCCACGGCACTCGCTGTCGGTGAGTACACGCACTACTATTACTGACGTACACGGGCGTGTGCGGCGTGTGCGACCCGCCGCGCGCCGGCGTGCGCGACGCCGTGGCCACGCTGGCGCGCGCCTCCGTCGACGTCAAGATGCTCACGGGCGACGCGCGCCCCACGGCACTCGCTGTCGGTGAGTACACGCACTACTATTACTGACGTACACGGGCGTGTGCGGCGTGTGCGACCCGCCGCGCGCCGGCGTGCGCGACGCCGTGGCCACGCTGGCGCGCGCCTCCGTCGACGTCAAGATGCTCACGGGCGACGCGCGCCCCACGGCACTCGCTGTCGGTGAGTACACGCACTACTATTACTGACGTACACGGGCGTGTGCGGCGTGTGCGACCCGCCGCGCGCCGGCGTGCGCGACGCCGTGGCCACGCTGGCGCGCGCCTCCGTCGACGTCAAGATGCTCACGGGCGACGCGCGCCCCACGGCACTCGCTGTCGGTGAGTACACGCACTACTATTACTGACGTACACGGGCGTGTGCGGCGTGTGCGACCCGCCGCGCGCCGGCGTGCGCGACGCCGTGGCCACGCTGGCGCGCGCCTCCGTCGACGTCAAGATGCTCACGGGCGACGCGCGCCCCACGGCACTCGCTGTCGGTGAGTACACGCACTACTATTACTGACGTACACGGGCGTGTGCGGCGTGTGCGACCCGCCGCGCGCCGGCGTGCGCGACGCCGTGGCCACGCTGGCGCGCGCCTCCGTCGACGTCAAGATGCTCACGGGCGACGCGCGCCCCACGGCACTCGCTGTCGGTGAGTACACGCACTACTATTACTGACGTACACGGGCGTGTGCGGCGTGTGCGACCCGCCGCGCGCCGGCGTGCGCGACGCCGTGGCCACGCTGGCGCGCGCCTCCGTCGACGTCAAGATGCTCACGGGCGACGCGCGCCCCACGGCACTCGCTGTCGGTGAGTACACGCACTACTATTACTGACGTACACGGGCGTGTGCGGCGTGTGCGACCCGCCGCGCGCCGTTGTGCGCGACGCCGTGGCCACGCTGGCGCGCGCCTCCGTCGACGTCAAGATGCTCACGGGCGACGCGCGCCCCACGGCACTCGCTGTCGGTGAGTACACGCACTACTATTACTGACGTACACGGGCGTGTGCGGCGTGTGCGACCCGCCGCGCGCCGGCGTGCGCGACGCCGTGGCCACGCTGGCGCGCGCCTCCGTCGACGTCAAGATGCTCACGGGCGACGCGCGCCCCACGGCACTCGCTGTCGGTGAGTACACGCACTACTATTACTGACGTACACGGGCGTGTGCGGCGTGTGCGACCCGCCGCGCGCCGGCGTGCGCGACGCCGTGGCCACGCTGGCGCGCGCCTCCGTCGACGTCAAGATGCTCACGGGCGACGCGCGCCCCACGGCACTCGCTGTCGGTGAGTACACGCACTACTATTACTGACGTACACGGGCGTGTGCGGCGTGTGCGACCCGCCGCGCGCCGGCGTGCGCGACGCCGTGGCCACGCTGGCGCGCGCCTCCGTCGACGTCAAGATGCTCACGGGCGACGCGCGCCCCACGGCACTCGCTGTCGGTGAGTACACGTACTACTATTACTAATAATCTTGAAGTGGAAACTTCTTGGGCATTTTTTGAGATGGGAGAAAACCATTGAACTCGCGACACTTACCGACACCATGCTAAATGTGTTCGACTGTCCTCGGAATGAACTCGGTTTTAATGTATATCCGATATGTCAGTGAGTGATGGCAAAGTATTCTGTTTGTGTTTTATTTTATTTTTCACTTCTGTCGGCACTTCCGGAGTGCCACTGTTTTTTTTTAGGGTTCCGTACCCAAAGGGTACAAAACGGAACCCTATTACTAAGACTTCGCCGTCTGTCCGTCTGTCTGTCACCAGGCTGTATCTCAAGAACCGCGATAGCTAGACAATTGAAATTTTCACAAATTATGTATTTCTGTTGCCGCTATAACAACAAATACTAAAAACAAAATAAAATAAATAATTAAAGAAGGCTCCCATACAACAAACATATTTTTTTCGGCGTTTTTGCTTTGTGGTACGGAACCCTTCGTGTGCGAGTCCGACTCGCACTTGGCCAGTTTTTTTAAAACTATATCAGCCTAATATGTCTCACTGTAAGACAAAGGCCTCGTCTCATACAACGAAGGCATGAGCATTGATCACCACGCGTCCTAAATGCCGTTTAGCAATTTCGGACTTTTATAAGTCTAAAATCTCCGAAAAAAGTTTGCAGTCTATATAGACTGCAGACTTCTTTCGACTGAACAATAATTACTTTTTTTCGAAAATAATTTACTTTTTCACCTATCACTTTGTCACTATTTAGTTAGACTTAACCTTTAGGACGGAATAGTTTGCATAACACGTGACAAATACTTATTTTAGAGCTTTGTGTATATCATCTAAGGCTATTATTTGGCCATCAATATGGGTCAATCGGTTGCAATCTAATTTGTGGAGCTCACGTCACACAAATAATTATGATATTGCGGCGACATCTACAACGCCACATGCGAACTACGCATCATACTGACGTCACGCAAAATCCTGCATCGCGCAAGCAGAGTTTACCGCGCAACTACCATAAAATATTATACAGTAGGGAAACCACTTATATGCAATAAATTATACCACATACTTGTTATCGCCTTTTCTGACCATATACATAAAAAATGAACGAAATCGGTCACGAAAAAAAATCACCTGTTCCCTACTCGTTTGGTCGGAGGATCCTCCCTTTTCTATGGAGGAGGAATGAACTTTACATCCTGTTCCTAATAACTATAATTTTACGTTTTTATTTTAGCACAAATGGTTGGCTTGGATGTACTGCATTCGCAATCGCTGGCCGGAGATCAACTAGACGCCATGACGGATGAAGAATTAGATAGGATGATTGAAACTGTAAGTTTATTTACCGTTTTAATACTTACTCGTTTCTTACTTTCATAGCAATTGAGCTCTTTGAAGGATCTCCACGTAATTACAGATTCTAGAAACATTTAGTGTCTAAACACACTATGCCGAAGGTACGCGACCGAAATTCGGCATGATTACGCCTGCAATGCTATTTGAATGACTGACGACACATTATGTCGAAATTACGTTGCGTTGTAAATCAACCAAATCAAATCAGCCGCGGAACTTCGGTCGCGTTCCTTCGGCATAGTGTGTTTGGACACTTACACTTCCTTTGGAATGGCAACTGTCTCTATAGTCCGACCTTTTAATTAGTTGCAGTAAAATGACACTTCTTAGTCATGACATTTCGGACTGAGTTTAGAGATATGCGTGTCAAATAAGTTTCGGTTGTTACACTATTCTGTACTAGAAAAACAAGATTTGTTTGATGGCCGCGAAAAAACGGAAAGACGCCAATTTCAGTCATTTTAAGTAACACATTAGCTGTAATTTTATTGCAGCTATATAAAAGTCCGACTATAGTATTTTAAATGACCACAGGCGGCGGTGTTTTCATGAGGTGTGTTATACCTACATTAAAAATGACGTAAAAGTTCCAACAATAAAAAATCTGGTTTAATTTTCGTTGAATTGAAACATTTTGTTTTGTCTTGACTCACTGCTGGGCAAAGACCTCCCTAATCTCCTTCCACTTCTCTTAGGCCAGCCGGCCAAGGACCAATCCATACTAATATTAGAAATTCGAAAGTAACTCGGTCTGTCTGTTTGTATGTTACCTTTTCACGTTTTTTTTTTTTGCAGTGGTTTACCACCAACGGATTTCGATAAATTTTGTCAGAGAGATAGATTGCATCCCAGGGAAGGACATAGGATAGTTTTTATCCCGATATTCCCACGGGATCGACACTTATGCGGGTGAAACCGCGGGGGCGCTGCTAGTCTTTAATAATTAGTACTTACTAGTTGTTTATACCTAACATTGTTTTCTTGTTTTCAGGTGAGCGTATTCTACAGGGTGACTCCTAAACACAAGCTGGCTATTGTCAAGTCACTACAAAGGGTGGGCAACATCGTCGGCATGACAGGTATTGTTACATTTTATTATGCATTTATTTTGTGGAAACAAAAAAAGTCATCATAGTTCTCTTGCTCTTATGAGCGTTTATACCATACGGCATTTAATACAAACTTTCAAGCCCTTTTTTTCCAAATGGATGAACCGATGTTAATGAAATTTCATACGCATAAGCAGGATACAAAGGTCTAAAAAGTTTCGAAATGTCTTATTTAAAAAAAGATAACTGGAAATCTCTATTTCTATGGAAAATTTAAAATCGGTCTAATGTGGCTGTAACACCATTTTTTCAAAATGTTCCCTACTAACTTTTTAGACCTTTGTGTCCTGCTTATGCGTATGAAGTTTCATTAAAATCGGTTCATTAATTTCGAAAAATAAGGGCTTGAAAGTTTGTATGAAATGCCGTACGGTGTAAACGCTCTTAACACAATTTATATGGGGTCGGAGGAACATGTCTTATTAAAAAAAAATATTATTCATACTAATAATATTATGAATTCGAAAGTAACTCTGTCTCTCTGTCGGTATGTTACATTTCCACCACTAAACCACTGAACGGATTTCGATAAAATTTGGCAGAGAGAGATTGCATCCGGGGAAGGACATAGGATAGTTTTAATCCCGATATTCCCACGGGATCGACACTTACGCGGGTGAAACCGCGGGGCGCTGCTAGTTTAGTTGTAATTTTCTGTTGTGGAGTTCAAGAAAGTGGGGTGATATCAAAATGATAAGTAACCATATTAAAGTCAATCTTAAAAAATACCACAGACTTACAACTAGTCTTACCAAGGGATGTCGTATTATCCAGTAACTGGGTTGTGGAGGTCAGATAGGCTCCATGTAAAATACTGGTATTCAGCTGCATCCTGTTAGACTGGATGCCGACTCCAAAATAGTTGGGGAAAGGCTAGGCAGGTGATGATTTGTAACAAGTAATTTATTAATATTATCTTGTGACAGGTGACGGCGTAAACGACGGTGTGGCTCTGAAGCGCGCGGACATCGGCATCGCGATGGGACGCAACGGTACCGACGTGTGCAAGGAAGCCGCTGATATGATACTTGTGGACGACGACTTCGCTACTATCATGTGAGTTTATGTACTAGCTAAAAATGATGTTGTAACAAGTTCTTGTGCACGCCATCGTGTGCACCTACATTATTAAAACTATTAGACTAAGCGCGCACTGTGATTTTAATCGTTGCGATTTAGTTATAAAATCACAAACAAAAAATTTTCAAGCAAATTCTCAAGCGATTTTTTGTCGCAGTGCGCGGACTTTAGTATATTAGTATTGTCTATAGATTGGCTATTTATCGCGCCCAAATACAGACAAAACAGGGAGCAGTGGCATGACCTGCGACATGATGAATAACATTGCCACGCTATATCTCCTCCTTCTTTCCTCGATACCTCCCATGCCTCTCGACAAGTGAGTGGCAGGCCTATAAACGTGTTAGAATCGTCATTGTTGCAGTTGGACGAAGAAATGGATTATAAGAACGGATGGCGCTAACACAGAATTTTCGCAATATTAAAAAAACGAAATTCAATGATGGAATTAACAGTTTAAAATTTGACCTCTGTTCAGTGTAGGCTTCTGATATTATTTATTTATTTATAATTACCTTTACAACTATCATAACAGGTCTAACCTAATGCGATGGTGTGGTTTTTATATACTTACAATTTACAATATATATGTAAGATATATATGATATATGTTTAAACAGTGGATAAAGTTCATATTTACATGTACAGACGCAAGCACATCAAGCTACTATAATCTGACAAATTTCTTTATTCTTTCTCTATTCTTTAATAGATTTTCAACTTTATCGCTAAAGCATAAGGTTCAAAGTTGATTGGGAAAATTTGACAGTTTCGGGTAGCTTGATGTGCTGGTGTCTGTACCTACCATTCAGTAGGATGCGGTTAGGATACGCGCGCATCCGTTCCGCTGCTCTCCGATGCGTGCCAACGCGCGACGTCTGGAGTAAATCGTACATTAGTTATTTATTTATTTATTTTACCATTTATGTACACATATAAAAACAGAACAGAAAAATAGGTACAAAGGTGATGCTTTAGTTCACACAATCTGCTACTCATCTCGTCCAAATCTCGTTGATAATATTTTCAAAACATTTTATTAATTCTTTCGTACTCTCCCACAGAGCCGCCATAGAAGAAGGCAAGTGCATATTCTACAACATCCGCAACTTCGTGCGCTTCCAACTGTCCACGTCCATCGCCGCTCTATCGCTCATCGCGCTCGCCACGCTCATGGGCATACCCAACCCGCTCAACGCTATGCAGATACTGTGGATCAATATTATTATGGACGGTCAGTAATTTTTTATTTGGCAAAACTTCATGGAGATGGGCAGTGGGCACCAATTATCGTCGTCCTACTCTAATTCCAATTTATTTGGGGTTGGCACAGCATGTCTTTTTCAATGATGGGGATGTAGCGGTATCTACAACGCCACATGCGAACAACGCGTCATACTGACTTCACGCAAAATCCTGCATCTCGCAAGCAGAGTTTACCGCGCAACTAGCATAGATACAACGGCACGACATGGATCATTGGGCAGTTTGCTCACCAGACAACACCACCCGACTGGTCGGAGGATCCTCCCTTTTCTATGGAGAATGAGTGAACTTTTACACCCTGTTCCTCATATCTCTATAGGTATTAATATTGAATTAAATTAAGTAATGACGTCATTATATTTGTATGTACAGGACCCCCGGCTCAATCGCTTGGCGTGGAGCCAGTAGACCACACAGTGCTGCGCCGCAGACCGCGCGACACCACGCGGCGCATCATCTCGCGCGCATTGTTGCTCAACGTGCTGCTGTCTGCTGCTATCATCATTGCAGGCACGCTGTGGGTGTTCAACAGAGAGGTGAGAGCTTTACACCTCTTTTGAGTCACTAAGGTGCCTAAAGTGCCCCCTACAACTGTACAGCTAAAATGCCCATGCAGTGCTATAGCGTGCAAACCAGTTTACATCTTTTGAGCAACTACGTGCACGTCGTCGTTTCAGCCGATAGACGTCCACTGCTGGGCATAGGCCTCCCCCAATTTTGGGGGGGGGTTGCCATAATCGCCACGCTTGGCAGGCGGGTTGGCGATCGCAGTATGGTATGATGGTGGAATAAATAGAGAACGCTGCTGCCCATTCTCCGGTAAGACCCTTAGTCGCCTTTTTCGACACCCACGGGAAGTAAGGGGTGGTGCAATTCTTTAAGTCCGGCACCACACAGACAACGGCATACACGTGCACGTGTATGTATTTATTTATTTATTTTAGTACTTACATGGAAAACTTACAGCCAATAATGACAGAAAAAAAAATGAATGAATGTAAGTAATTAATTTAATTAATTAATTGTTAATTAATCTAATTTCATTTATTTTTTATTTGAAATTAGCTTCTGCCCGCGACTTCGTCCGCGTGAAATTTCACCCTCCCCCCATTCACCCTCTCGAGGTGGAATTTCGAAAAACCCTTTCTTAGTGGATACCTACTCTTCACAAAGAACAAACACTTCAAATTTCATGTCTCTAGGACCAGTGGTTTAGGCTGTGCGTTGATATATCAGTCAGTCAGTCAGGACTTTGAATTTTATATGTATAGATAGATGGGTTTGCTCTTGACTCTAATCTAGGTCAGAGGTAACAGAGACACAAAGTCCACGATGGAGTGAGCTTACCCAGAAGAAGCCTGTTCACTCTCACTTTGAAGAGATTCGGGTTGTATGCGCTCGGAAACACAGACAGAATTAATTAATTTAATAATAATTTTAAACTGAAATTAGGCATGTTTTTTTACAAAAGAAACGCTTGACACTTAAAAAAAAATCCTTCTTGAGCCTCCTACTTATCATAATTTCTCTCTTCTTCTTTCCAGATGTCAGACAACAAGATCACCCCCCGCGACACGACGATGACCTTCACCTGCTTCGTCCTCTTCGACATGTTCAACGCGCTCTCGTGTCGGTCGCAGACCAAGTCCCTGTTCCAAGTGGGACTGTTCTCCAACAAGATGTTCCTGGTGGCTGTGACCCTGAGTTTGGTGGGACAGATGCTGGTTATATACTTCCCGCCGTTGCAGAGGGTGTTCCAGACCGAGGCGTTGACTGGACATGGTATGTTGATGAATTCATTTTTGAGTTGAAGTTATTCGCTGGCGGAATTTACTATGTAATGTAGGTACTCTGCTAACTCTGCCTAACCTATCGGAGAAAAAACGTGTGATGTTATTTTAAGTGTTGTGTGTGAATTTTAAAGTTCTTATTTTAGACTTTTTCTCTGGAGTTGTGTGTTTTAAAAATTTAAAACCGTCTTACGAGTTCCGATACGGGTAAAAGATTGGAGAATTTACAATGGTTTGGTGTGATAAAGTCAGTAAACATGTGTGATGTTAGTAAGGATGTCTGCAAAGGGTGCGCTGATAGCGTTTGAGTACTGACAAGCGTAGAGCCTATTTTATCCACACGAGAAATCGTGAAAAATATATTTAATAATAATAAAAAAATTTGCCCAAGCCAAATGGGACAAAAAAAGCAAAATGCGCCTTGCAACGTTTATCAAAATAACGTACCGATATAACGATACTGACAAAAGTAACGAAATTTCATTATCAATAAATCGTTAAGTATTAGTATGACGATATAATAACGATATTCATTTCGATACTAAACTTAGCCAGCTTCATGACTTATAAGATGATGAAAAAGAAAAAGCATGGAGAATAACGTTAAAATTGAATCTGTAACGTTTACAAGCGGATAAGCTTAATGTTACTGATACCCATAACGTTGCTTATAATATTATTCTACTAAAATAATATTCTATAACGTTTTTTTTTTGTAACATTATTGATATTTTTAGGTTTTAGTAACGTTACAAATTTTGGAATGTTATTATTAGTGGTAACGGAACGAAATTCATTTCGTTTTCAAGTCCCTGATCCAAGCACAGAGGGATAAGCACGGTCAAGATTTCAAAGTAAATTGTAAAAATCGTGTCCTCATCACACACTAATTATTTCCAGACATAATATTCCTCATCTGCCTGACTTCAAGCGTATTCATAGTAAGCGAAGTTAAGAAACTGATCGAGCGAACATTGAAGAAGCGGGCCGCAGGCAAGTTCACCTCCAAGTCCCGGGACGCGATGGACTTCGTATGACACAAGCCCGACGGCAAGGCGCAATAAGTGCCCACGCTGGCCCATGCTGGGCAACAAGGGCCCACGCTGGCTCATGCTGGCGGGGCGGCCACACCAGTGGGACATGCGACGCGAGTGTACCAACCGTGTCGTTCCAATTAGGACTATTCGACATTCAAAATTTGAACGGCCCATGTAGTGTAGGTGAGGCAGGTGTGAGTGTGTCGTGTGAGAGTGAGTTGGGTGCGAGTGAGTTTCGAACGGGCGAGTCTTATGCGGGCGAGTCTTATGCGGGCGAGTCCTGTGCGGGCGAGTCCTGTGCGGGCGAGTCTCGTGCGGGCAGGCCTCGTGCGAGTACTTCGTGCTTGTTCAGCGGCGCCTGCGAATGCTCCCAAGCTCCGTTCTCCATATACGACGGCAAAATCAATATTCCTATGAATTTCTAGGTATGGCCCAAAATATCGCAGTATTTTTGTGTTATTGACACACTTTATTTATTAAGTTTTCTTGTTTTTTTTTTTTATTTACATTAAGTACATAAGTGGAATTAGTGAAATTATATTTTCGACTTTTTTATGTATGAGACGAAATTGGACGTATATTTTTTTAAAGTTTATTTTTAGAATTAAATGTGTGTGTCGTATATGGGAGTGCTACTTATGTGTTAATAATGTTGTAAGTTTGTCTAGTAGCTTGTATTTAGATAAATGAAAACACTCTGAGGTTTCAGAGTTTTATAGTCTCTAACTTATGTTTATAGAAAATTGTTATTATATGATATCAAATCTCATTAGATCGTTTAAATAGCATAAAAAGCTCTGCAATCTTGGAGTGATCTGGAGAAGAAAACGTGTTCTCTTAATATTGCATTTATATTATGACATTTTCGTTGCTATTGACCCATACAAAAATGAACAATAGAAATTAGTGAATCATTGACAGTGACAAAACCGTACATAATCGTGATATTTACGTCACAATCAAAACCAGAGTGATATCATATAACTACGTCTAAGTCCTAAACGAAAGCGATCGTCATGCACGTTTATATTATATGATTATGACGTACTCGCACGATCAATCTAATCGTGTTTTTACGTCATAATTCACGTAAACGATCGCGAATTCGCGCGAATGCCGGTTTCGCGTTATTCCGTTTATCCAACTCAATAAAATCCACGCGGATATGCGGAAACGTATATTCGAGTATCCACCCTAAGACTAGACGGATAAACGGAACGTTTAGGCTTAGGGTTGATTGTTAGACATGCGTTTCTGCGTATCCACCTTAGGGTGGATTTTTTGGAGTGGAACAGAATAACCATAGGTTTCGTTTAGGACACAAGGATAGACTTTTAAGACAGAATAGTAGGCATGTAAATGGATGAAACATTTTATTGCCACAACATTGGCAGGTGGGTTTCTATGTATTTCATGGGGACTCTATTTATTACTACTCCATGTCAAGGACATCATTCCTATAACTTCAATAATAAGTATTTATTACAATAGAACAGCTAGCCACTTGCACCAGTAACTATATAATTGTAAGGGCTGATTTTTCAATCATCTGATAACTTTATTCGAGGAATAATTTTGAAATTTTGACAGTTATTTCATACAAAAAACTGTCAAACGCCAATTTTATTGCTCGAACAAAAGTTATCTGGCGATGGAAAAATCAGCCATAAATCATCTAAAGTTAATATTTATTTCTCATTTTAAAGTTTAGGTAATCGATGTTGCAAGCTCGCTTAGAATATTTCCATCTAGAAGTATCCTTAGCTTCAATAGGAATAGCTAAGTTAAAAAAAATGAATATTATATAAACGTTCTCGCTTCTATATAACTAGTGACTATTAGAAGTAAATATTACATAAATAATGTAAAGTAACGGGTATATTCGTATCGTGTCGTTTACCGTTGTTAGAGAGAGATGGCGATATATAACTAATATGTAACTGTCTCGCTCACACTATTTTAACCTTCTTAGAACCTAAAGGGTTTAGCTTATTGCTATGTATAATAGCTTTAAAAGCTTTTATCTCTTGACTTCTTCAATATGTATTTTTAATTCTGCGATTTAATATAACATTGTGACTTATTGGGTGTAGACATATATTTATATTGATGTATAAACTTTTGACTACGACAGGTAATTTAGATTAGCGAGATGAATCGACTAGATTTTAGTAATGTGTAGTCTTGTTTCGCCCCTCAAAACTGTAGGTACTAAGATACTACCCGCCATTTTTAAAAGCTATTCAAAATCATCTGTTGTTGCATGTCATCTGTGAGTTGGTGGTGTTGATAGTTGGTGGGTAGTTAGTGTTAATTGGGTTAGTTGTTGATGCTTTGGGCTTCGTACGGAGTGACAGGTGGCTTGCTTGACTTAACATTCTTCGATACACGCTAGGCGCCAAGTGCGGCCGGTTGAGAAAATTCTAGAGCGTTCGTTTCACTTCGCTACTCGCAATATGACTCGGTAGGCTCTAGACGCTAAGCAAGCCACCTATCAGCGCTGACGTAGCCTTAGTTAACCAATCACAACAGCTTACAGGAAAGAGAGAAACTTTCAAAAATAGAGGGGGAATAACTATTAGACGAAGAAACTATAATCGATATAATTATGTAGTGTCGATTCATTGCTATTTTAACTTGTATTGTAGAGAGGACTATGTGGACCATAGAAAATAATATTAATCAGCTGACTTTTATATATTATAATAATGCAACATATATCACCATACGATATCTTCTGCGTTAGACGCATAAAACATTTAAAATAATAATATTATCTAAGTAGTTTGTGTTACTACCCAAAGGGGAATTTGATGTTCTAAATTATTAAAAAAATGTATCCTTCGTTTGAGTAGCAAATAAATTGATATTAAATATTTCATATTTGTAGTTTATGGTATTATCATCTCTCACTTATATAAACTAAGGGAAGGTATTTGGAATATATATTTTTTACACCCGGTTTCTGACAGCGGATACTGTCAAACTCATGTTATTTGCTGTCGGGGGGTGCTACCCACTTGTTCGGCACACACGACCGGCAAAATTGAATATCTGTAGATATACATATGTTCGGGAAGCTTAGCTCGAATTGTGTCGACCCGAAGTTGACTCGGCGAGGGTAAATGCCGAACAGAGTTTGCCAATCAGAATGAGCTGAACAAAAGATATAATATAGAAACTAGTGGCTTTGTTGTTGAACAAATAATTGCTGAATCGAAAGTGCGACCCGAACGAATCTGTAGCACCCCTGATTTACAGTCTGAAATAAAAACGCCCAATTAAAATCAAACCACTTGACTTGTCAAGTGGTTTGATTTTAATTTAGACAATTTTTGTGTTGATAAACCTTTTAGAAACCGGATGTTTGTGATTGGAATATATAGCGGTCTAACATTGTCTATTCCTAGAAAAAGACATTCGTGCAAATCATGGAAACATGACAAGGACATTATTGCTAGAGTGAAAAAAAGCGTGTGTTGTCTATGTAATCGGTTCGCTGTAATATTGCTTATGATGCTGCTTAATGTTGTTAAAAGTAAATTTAAAGTATTCTTATTATATCCTTATGTCGTATAAATTAATATTCATAAGCTATCCATATAAGATATCTACTTGTGAACATTTTAAACATACTGCGTGAATCGGAATTATAATGTTGTCACATTTATTGAGACACAGCTTTCATTACTGGCTGTTTTTCGGGTTCATTTTTAGGAATTGTCAATATTTATGTAAGCATAACCACGCTGGGACTCCGGCCTCCTCTCTGTGAGAGGGAGTGGGCCATAATCTACCACGCGGGCCCGTGCGAGTTGATTAATATTTATGTATCAGCATAAACTATTTTTTCAGTGGAATTGAGTCGGAAATTCCCGAAAATGTCCTCGAAACTCAAGTAGGTCCTATAAAGAACATAAAGTTACAATCCCGATTGTACAAAAGTGTGTTCCCTTGAAATAATTTCGTTTGGGAGTGTGTGTCGGCTGTGATAATCAATGATATGGCCCCGGATGATATTACAAGGTTTTATACAATACACAAAAGAACGTATATAAATACGTTATTTTGTGTATACTATACTAAGCGTTAGTGGAAGTCGCGGTCATCAAACGTGGGAGCGAGATGACAGATCAGTATAGATAAAATCCTATACTAAATCTTCGCTGTCCTATTCGCACGTTTTGTGACCTCGACTGTCAAAATATGTTGGCGTTTAATATAACAATTTTACTGGCGCGTAAAACTATGATACACCTATGTAACGTCCTTTAGTATTTTTAAATGACATTTTTGTGTTTCACAATTTATCGATATTCGTTTATTTTTTGTTGATTTCGCTCTAACATGGTGCTTGATAGCCTGTATGGAAGTTGACATTATTTATTGTATTATTAACCAAATAAATTCATTTTCTTGTGTATTTTGACTGCTAGAAACAGAGTGTCGGTTACTCTGGGTTGACAAGGAAATGTAGTCCTAATGTCGTATCAATAAAGTAATAAATACCTTTTGTCAAGGAGCCGTATTATGACGTGTTGGGGCCATTTTTTTGCAGTGTGGGGGTAGATGGGGCTATACAAGGCAAATAGCACCATCGATGTTTACTGATTTTAGCACTACATAATACGGCTACAAGTAAACTATCTAGCCAGTTTCTGGGCTGAAATGGGCGGTGTATGCGTCCCGAGCTACAATGCTATGAGTCGGGACCAAAACTTGGTCTGATAATGACAAAATACAAGGAATCAACAAGCCTTATCATCATCATCTGCCTAGCCTTTTCCCAACTATATTGGGGTCGGTTTCCAGTCTAATCGGATGCAGCTGAATACCAGTATCTTACATGGAGCGACTGCCTATCTGACCACCAAAACCCAGTTACTGTCCACTGTCATCGATTTCATCAAATCCATTTCTAGCTACACAAAATTAATCAAATTATGTTTAAAAAAATTGTTAGCCTAATATGAACATGATGTCATAATATTTGTTAGTGAATGTATTCCTTTTATTCTTAGTTAAATTATTATGAAATCGTATCAAACTTCTGCTTTTAAGCATTTATGATCTTCAACACGACTTTTGAACCACTTACCACGAAAACAGTTTTATTTTTTTAAATCATAAAGTACATTATTTACCATTTTGGTTATGTTGTATTAAGTGAGTTGTCAAATTGTCATATGATCAGGGGGCCTAAAAAGGCCACTTTGGAGGATCATAAAAAGATAACATTATGAATCGTAATATGGCGAAGACAGTCCGTGTTTTTCTTTCTTCGCTGCACTACGTAGATCAAAGAGAAATGGATTGGATTTGGATCGGATTGATTGGTATTTTAGCACAGACAAAAAAAAATAACTGAAAAATGCTTCACCAATGGGATTTGATACGATTAACTTAACGGTTAAATGTCCATTATGTTATCATTTTATGATTCTGCCAAAGTGGCCTTTTTAGGCTCCCTGATATTTACGTAATTAGAGGGTACACGTTATTCAAAAGTCGTGTGTCTGTGTGAAATAGAAGTGATAGTATGTAATGTTTCCACGTGATCCCGAGTCATATCTGTGTGTCTCTGCGAATTATATTGTCTCACAGCTGTCGCACTACTAAAGCGGTGATGCGTCTAGCGAGTAACGAAGAAAAAGCGCTTCAATTGATAAATTGTAGTTTTGTTGCTGCTTTTTCTATCAATTTCCGTAATTTTTTTTTTTCGTGTTTTACTTATGTAACACCAGCTATTTGGTTAGATATCGACCTTAGCCGATTTAAAAAATATCGACTATTCGCTAAACGTGCTCCCCTCACTATTCATAAGGTATTCGATGTTTTAAACTACCTACAACCCGCAAGAGTTAACTTGGGACTTCGCTCGGATGACGTAAGCGCGCCGAACTGAGGCGTCAATGGCGATAGGGGCCAGCTCGAAGTCGAGTCGGGCTCGGGTCTCGAAGTTAACGCTTGCGGCTTGTATAAGTAAATGTAAAGTAGGGATTGACTCTCTGTAGTATTATGGCACTTAGGGCATTTCGATGAGACGTAGGAGGTTACAAATTTTAATGTATTTGAAATTATAAAAAAATATTATTGTAATATCAATTGATTGATCAAAGTATTTGTAGTCTTTTATAAGGTTGATTGGGGCTGCAATTTTTGCGATGCCAGTGAGAAAAAGACACGTCCTATAAAATAATTGTTTTGTGTCCGTGTGAGTAAGTGCTAAAAATATTAAAATTAATCCCGATGTCTAGAAATCTTTTCATCTACATAATTTTCAGTGATGTCCTTAAAAATCTAGTGATGTTGGCATATAATACGAGTCGCAGGACATTGGTTTCAGCTTTTGCACAATAATTTGTGCAAACTTGTACAAAGATATTGCGTGTGCGCACTACTCACACAAACGCAAAGCTGGACGTATAGACGGTTTTAAACTGTCATTAAAATATTAAGACATCAATGTCGCAATGATTTCAGTTCCAGTCAATAATTTTGTATTCTAAATACATCTCTCAAACTGTTTTCACCTCTTTGTAAAATAGTGAAATTGTGGAATCAACCAGTTAATTAATGTATAGTTTACAGTTGCATTGGCGTTTACACTGTTTAGGGCATTTACGAACGAACGATCCGTAAACGTTTTGATATTATACCTCAAACCTGTATGGATTCAGAATACCTAAATAAATAATATAAGTAGGTAATTAAAAACAGTTTTAGTTACGATATTTTTTAAACTTTTATCGTGGTCAGTTTAGCCATAAATATCACACACATCCAAACAAATCTCACTATCATTCGGCCATACAATTTTATTTATTTCATTCGGGAATCGAACTAGCGGAAATGCGATCATTGAGCTTTCCACTTCGCTTTTCTCTAAACAGTGTGACCAGCCCTTAAAATGATTGATAGTCAAATGTTACAGTTTCGTATAGCGAGGGAATCTAATGTCTTAGCTATACGGACAGACATGTACCTACACCGTGCAAATAAAAATAGTCCCAAATGTGGATAAGTCTTTTATTTACCGTCCTTTCCTATGATCCATGTCCGATGTTTAAGATTACAATAATAAATCAATACGATGGGAAGCCTAGGTTGAGATTAAAAGTAAAAAAGTACCTACAAAAAGACCTAAGAAGTATCTACTTAGGTTTAAACTATAATCGGCCTATAATCCCACTTCTGGGACACAGGGCTCCTCTTGGGTAGATGGAGTGGGCCGTAATCCACCACGTCGAGGGCGGCCACGGCTATTTAAAAAAAACTGCCCGGTTTGATGCCCATTGTGGGTTGGTAAGATGTCACGTCTTCGAATTACAACCGATATATTCTGTAAATATCTCTTATCACTGACTCTGGCAGAGCCACCAACAGGGATTTTAATTTTGATAACAAAAAATTAGTCGAAATTTGTTGCCGAATATCAGAATTTGTCGGTCAGTGGTTCAAAAGATATAAGGGTTTATAGGTGGACGATCTGGAGAGTCTCCCCAGCAGGGCCACATTTATATCTCCAAAACTAGGGCACCTAGCGAAGATCTGTTTTCTCCCATATTTTGTCGCCAATTAGTCGGAATCAGTCTCCAAGTCACAGATTTAATCGGGTCTTAGTTTAGGAGATATGAGTTCAATTAGTAAGGTATAAGGATATACCAAAAGATATAAGGATGTAGGTATAGTCCAAGAGCTAGATCGAAGAGTTCACGAAAAAACTCTTCGATCTAGCTCTTGGACTATACCTACATCCTTATATCTTTTGAACCAGTGACCGACAAATTCTGATATTTGGCGACAAATTTCGACTAATTAGCGACTATTTTTTTCTGTTATCAAAATTAAAATCCCTGATGGTGGCTCTGCCAGAGTCAGTGACACAATTATCTCACCGTGATAATTGAGGTGAAGCGAGCTGTCATTCCACCTGATTGACACTATTGACAGCTCACTTCAAGCTCATATAACCTTTTTCACGGTGAATTTTTACATAATAGATCTGTTATTTGCCAGAACCGGGCCATTATCAATTGTCTCACTTCATAATAATTAGATTGATTCAACAGGAACACTGGGCCCGCGTGGTAGATTATGGCCCAAGACCTGTGTCCCAGCAATGAGAACATTAGACTGATAATGCTTTATGCGGCGGGGATTGATAAAGAATAAAAAAAACAAATGAGTTGTTTGGTGGCTTTACCAGAAAAATCATTTTTATTGAGTATTCCTTGGTTATTATTTTTATTCTAGCTTTTTTGGATAACAATGTGCTCAATTCGAGACTCGGCGGTTGCGTGAAATTACCACGCCTTTGTAGCACGGTAGGTATATGTTTTCTAAAACCGGGTTCAGTTTGCGTCAGTTAAACATTGTTTAATAGCCTGACCTTGTTTTAAACTGTAGGTACCTACAGTTGTAAACAGCGATGACGTGCGCACCGGAAAGGCTGCCGATCTGTCATCGGAAACCTGATCGATTCTGTCAAAATTGCACTGAAAATTTACGAACCCGGTTTAACTGAACCCGGTTTTAGAAAATATGTACCTACCGTGGTACATGTTTTCTAAAACCGGGTTCAGTTTGCGTCAGTTAAACATTGTTTAGTATTAGCCTGATATTTTTTTTAAACTGTACAGTTGTAAACAGCGAGCCATGACGTGCGCACCGGAAAGGCTGCCGATCTGTCATCGGAAAAGCTGATCGATTCTGTCAAAATTGCACTGAAAATTTAGGTGAAATGAGCTAGAAATTAACTGTCTTCACACCTGATGCTGAAGATTGCTCACTGCAAACTCACTTAAGTTTCCACGACTGTGAGTTTTTTACTGAATAGCAAGACTGGTTTCAGAGTGGCAAACATGCGTCACACGAAAACATTTATTTCCAAAAGGTCAATTAAGTTATCCATATATCTGTAGAAAAAACCCCCCATACAAGGAAAATTCCATTATTTAACGTAGGGCTAGTTATTGAGATATTAGCAAAAAACCGAAAGTTATCCATCTTAGGGCGCATCGTCGATTACAGAGGTAGTATTAAATTCTTCACTTGCCGTTAACTTGAAGTTAACTGATGTTATTGGCTCAAGGTTAAAATACCATAACAGAACTAGGGTTATATCGTTTATCCACTAAACAGTGATTAAAGGCTCTTTCATACGTACACAACCACACTACATCGCAGAGACAAAACGTGGGCAAGCAGTGATAATGTGTGAAAATTCGCTGCGACTTCTTGCTTTTGGGTAGTAAGTAGTTCTATCGCCTGTTGTTGCGATGTTACATTCTGGCTAGTATTTGCAGACAGACTGGCTGTGTTTGCACTGGGGCTGGTCGATAGTGCACGGTCTCACTTGTGGTTGTGTTGTGGCTCTGCTACATGTGACCTTGATGTGGTCGGTATCACCCACTCTGTTGATTTTGTTTAGACAGCCAAATCCGTGTGAGTGAACTACTTATTCGTTTCCATGTAAATTAGCGCCCGTCCGCGTGCTGTCGTTGTGGTACGTGTGATTGAGCCCTAAATTGGAAACGCAAACTGAACACGGTTTTGGTATCCTGATACAAAAGCGTGGTGATTTCACTCGGAAATAATTCACTTCCCTTCTGAAGACTGAAGATTTGAACGAAATGAACTTATATACTTAAATCGATTAGCTGACATCAATGCAAACAGAAAACAGGGAAGTGAAAAAAAAAGTGGATGTCACGTGATCAACTTTACAAGTTAATATCTCAGAAACGTGAGGCTTTACAGGGTTTGGTCTTAAAATGTTTTCTGTTTACATCTTGCCACGGTTGATCTGTGGATGGGTGACCATCTTTACATACCGTGACCCCTCCGTGCCTCGGAAAGCACGTTAAGCCGTTAGTCCCAGTCGTTACGGGTAGTCAGAAGCCCGAAAGTCTGACAGCCAGTCTTACCAAAGGGTATATCGTATTACCCAGTATCTGGGTTTTGGAGGTCAGAATACTGGTATTCAACTGCATCCGGTTAGACTGGAAGCCGACCCTAACATAGTTCGTAAAAGGCTAGGCAGATGATGATGATGTCGGGTAGCGACTTATATAAGTAAGTACCTAGGTTTCATAGGTGGCCGCAATTTTGAAAAAAAAAAAAAAGAAAAATTCGTACAGAGTTATGCCACGGAACTTCAAAGCTCTTTCAATTGAACACGGAAAGCAAATACGCTTGCCTACCTTACTTAAAAAGACCTAATAAACAATTCAGTCGGTTCTTTAAAAAAAAATTTAAGTTCTTAAAACTATCACAGCGCAACAACTTTGACGTAATCCACCAGCAATTGAGGTTCGTTCCAAGTGTCGAACCAGGCGTTCATATCCTGCCAGAAGTTGAGGAGTGCTTTCCTGCTGGGGTTGGTCCAGGGCTTAGGGCGGTCGTTCACGGTCTTCACACCATCGGGAAACTCGGTGATGCTGCCTGCTCCCAATCCCAGGGTTATGTAGAACTGGAGATAAATAAATTGTCAAGTAGGTAGGCAGGTACTCTAGTCGTCTACACCGGGTAGGTATAAGACCATCTCAAAATTACGGAAGTTTTGACTGGAAATTCTTGACCTTTGCCTGAGTTTTGCGGATTTACTTTTTTTGCGGAATTTGGATAACTTTTTACATGAGCAGATTTTTTAACTCCGATAGGAAAATAAACGTAACGAAAAAATATTTTTCTAAAAAAAAGCGCAAAGTTGGTAAGTACCAATAAACATGCATGATTTTTCTAAATAAAATGGTAAATTCGTTGGTCCCAATACTAACATGATCATCGAACGGCGCCATCTTGGATCCCATTTGTAGCAAAGTGCGCGGGAGTTGTGAACATTCTGCAGGGAAGCGACCGAGCAGTCCACTCGCCGTCGGCTCAACTCGGGCCCACTCGACTCCGTCCACCGACAGCGTTATGCGATCTGTAAGAATCATTCCTTTTAGATAGTTCCTCCCTAGAAGTAGCATTACGTATCATTAGTAGATAATAATATTTTTTTTATAGACATTCCTACATCGATACAAGGGTCATTAGCGCGTGGCCAAAGTCGGAACTAACGCCGCCATCTGGTTTTAAAAACACAATTTCTGCGACAATGTAGAGCAGTGGTGGCTCAGTGGTAACGGCCTCGACTTACAAGATGTAGGTCGAGGGTTCGAACCTAAACAGGCGGTTTACTTTGTGTGAATTATTTCATCACCACTGCTCTCAAAACGGTGAAGGAAAACAGCGTGAGGAAACCGGCATGCCCTAGAATCAAAAATTCTAAGACATGTGACATCTACCAACCCGCACTGGGCCCGCGTGATGGTAGATTGCAGAAAGTCCCTTTCGAAGAGAGAAGGCCTGACTTCCGAAATTAAAGTTATTTTTCACTTTTTAGTGTTTTTTTTTGAAGTCGGTTATTTTTTTTGATAAAAATTTTTCATTTTTTAGTTGTACCTAGGTACCCCACACAAATTCATATAACACTACTTGCTACGTAAATATCAGTGACAGGAAGCTATTTAAACATCATAAATATAAACTAGTGGAATAAAATCGTATTATTGAAGCTAACTCAAAAACAACCCAAGCAAAGTTAATATTTATATGGTCCCATATAAATATTAACTTTGGCATATATTGCCCATTAAAAAATGAGAGAATTTTGCAAATCCGTCTAATGACGGAGTTATGCCCGAACATACATAAAAAATATATAAACATCCAAATTGAAAACCTCTTCCTTTTTTGAAGTCGGTTAAAAACAAGAATTCTGGGAACTTCTATTTGTCCACTCATGAGTATGAAACAATATGGACTTGAAATGAGTCCTCTCACGGGATTTGGGAACACCGAACGCAACCGAATTGCTGCCGGTTTCGGATCTTTAACGATATTTTTTTTACATACTTATGTAATTTAATTTTTTGTTCACCTGGTGCCCATCGAACTGAATAGTCGTGGTAATCATCTCCCCAGAGTCCATTGTTCATCATTCTGTTGCTCAGTAAAGTATCATGGCATTGGAAGTCCATGATGGGTCCACCAAAAAGAACCTGGAACCGAAGAAATGATTATTAAGATCAGAAAATAATATGTTTGAGTTGAGAGCATCGTTTAGAATTATAGAGACCGAATTCGAAATTTGAAGATTAAATTTTCAACTTTGACTCATAAAATTACCTTGCACCACCATTTTCATCGAATCTTAATAAAACATTCTTGTCAGATATGTCAGAGTTGTCTAACTTAACTTTTTTTCATATAAATGTACATATTATTATTATTTTAAATGTTAGCATAGATTATGTAAATATTATCCTATTTGAAATAAATAAAAGTTTATAACTAAGGTAACTGCACCAGTAATGGTAAGCGCTCCAATAATGGTCAGTTGAAAAAAAAACCTTTCAAATAAGAATTATAAATGTTGTGGGGAAAATGGCAACATTCAAAAACAAACCATACACACTCAGCTTGTCCAAAATGCCATGTGACGTCTAAACGTCGTCCATTTTCAAAACGGTGGTCATGTGAACTACACGCTGTCCCAAAGTTATTAAATTTTTGTGAATCTCTTTAGTGGGGTGAGTACTTATTTTGAGTTGTTTTTACTATGAAGAGTAGTGTTTTATTTGTACCCTATCATTGATATGTATGTTAAGATGATTGGGATACAAATTACAACATAATTTCACTAATTTACTTTATATCTTTTTTTTTAACTGAGGTGTTCTTTACTGGAACCTTTCAAAACGGTTTGTACCAATTATGGTCAAACTGATCATAATTGGTACAATAGCGTTTTTCGCGTCTTTCATCAGATTTAGACTCAAAGTATAATGATCATGCGTTTGACATTTGTTACGCAATCGTACAAGTGACGGTTCTAGTAATGGTCAACACTGACCATTACTGGTGTGACCGTTACTAGCACATAATCACTTAAGAAAAACATAATGCATGGTAATCATTGTTATATTTTCATGTTTTTCAAAGGAATGGCGCCCAAGAAATGCTATACACCTCATCAGATGAGCCTTGCTATAGAAGCGGTGAAAAGAGGTGAAAGCTGTTCATCAGCAGCCAAGAAATATGGTGTTCCGCGAATGACTTTACGGTATAAAGTGACGGGAAAAAGTCCTGCTAGTTGTTCTATGGGCCCGGTTGTGTGCCAAATAGGAATGCCACAGTTTGTTAAGAAAGGCTGTTTTACAATACCAGAAATTGATAATTTGTGATTTTGTACCTTAAGAGCGTTTACGCCGAACGGCATTTCATACAAACTTTCAAGCCCTTATTTTTCGAAGTGTATGAACCGATTTGAATGAAACTTCGTACGTATAAGCAAAATACAAAGGTCTAAAAAGTTAGTAGAGAACATTTTCGAAAAATAGTGTTACAGCCAAATTAGACCGATTTTAAACTATCCATAGAAACAGATATTTCCAGTTATCTTTTTTATATAAGACATTTCGAAAATGTTTTCTATTAGCTTTTTAGACCTTTGTATCCTGCTTATGCTTAGGAAGTTTCATTAAAATCCGTTCATTAATTTCGAAAAACAAGGGCTTGAAAGTTTGTATGAAATACCGTACGGCGTAAACGCTCTTAAAGTTATTTAAGTATACCTGATATAATTTTTTGATATCTGTACAAGACTACTTTAGTTAGTGAGTAGCTGTCGATTAATTTAAGACTGATATATAACTGATTTGAGTTAAGATGATTGTGATCTCAATAAAAGACTGAAGTTAAAAAAAACTCAGTTTTAAGATAAAAACTTAAAATTTTATAATGTTGTTTCTTCAAATAATTGAGTAGGTAATAAGTCTGTTAATTTTTTGAATGTTTTTGTGTTTTTTCCTAATAAATGTTTTATCTAAGTATCACCATACTTATTTTTTTTCTAGTAAAGCTATTAAAACTTACCTGGGTGAGATTTGATTTAATTTCTGTTTATTTTATGACCATTACTAGCTGTTCATTACTGGAGCTGACTATAAATGGAGTGTCCATTACTAGGTTTTTACCTGACCATTATTAGTGAAATAAAAAGGAGTTATAAAAAGTAATTTTTATTTCTTCTAAGAAAGATAAATTAGTATTTGTAACTTCGACGGTTAAGTGGTACCGTCTTTCACAAATACCAAAATGGAACAGACAGATTAAGCAATAACTACTTTGATAAATTTGAAATAATGCCAAATATTTTCTACTACTGCCCATGATTGGAGCGTTTACCTGCATGACTTAATATGTTTTATTAAAATTCGATGCAGATGGTCGTGCAAGGTAATTTTATGAGTCAAAGTTGAAATCTTCAAATTTCGAATTGGGTCTCTACTATGGGTGGGCTCTATAATTCTAATTTTGATTGGGTGGCAAACAAGCAAAGGGTTAAGCTGATGGTCATTTTACTGCCGCCCAAGATCATCTTTAAAAAAGATAAAGAAAGAAAGAAAAAAGTTTATTTGGACACAGTTCGTGAAACACAAAATACAAAATTAACAAAAAATAAAAAACAACAATAGTGTGTGCCTCACGGCTGCGCCAAAAAGGCACGAAGTGAGTACATCGGCAAGAATTCATAATTTAATTGTCAACAATCTTTGTTCCAAAATAATGTAGAGTATTAATATTTACCCACAAAACATATTATTTATTTATTTACTTATTTATTTATTTAATTTTTATTGCATTCATGTCGTTTACAAGGCTGTTAAGAATTAAATATAAGATTCGTACATGAACCCTGCTAGGGCACCGCAACATTATGTTTCTTAATTATAAATTAAATTATTATTGCATGCTATATTATACAAAGTTATTTACTAATATATTATTACATTTTTAACGTCATCATTTCATTATTAATTAATTTATTATTTGATGTCTTTATTCAATTTCTACATTATTACATTGCGTCAATCTTCAAATAATCTAAAATATTGATTTTACAGAATGTCAATTTGTTAAAAACTCATTTAGGCTATAATAACACTTCTGTGTTAGGTGCAGTTTAAGTGCGTTTATAAATTTATTGTCAAATTCAATGTCTTTAATCTCATTGGGTAATTTATTATAAATTTTTATGCACATTACAAGCGGTCCTGAGTGAAACATAGCTAGTTTTGAACTCGGCATTGCTAATTCATTTTTTACTCTTAAGGAGCGTTGCAGCGGTCTTTGATTCTTAGCTACAGGGAATAACGACGCATGTTTTCTAACAAACTTGCTTACTTCCATAATGTAAATGCTTGTTAAGGTGAGCATTTTATATTTAATAAAATAAGGTTTACAGCTTTGCATTTGGTCTATATTCGCAAGAATTCTCACACATCTTTTTTGTAAAATAAAGAGTTTTTCTACTTCAACGCAATTTCCCCACACTGTAATGCCATAAGTTAACCATGAGTAGCCGTAGGCGTAGTATGCTGTCATCGCTGTTTTGAAGTCGGTTGATCTTTTCAACTCATTCAAAGCATACGCGAAACTTGCAAGTTTGTTTGCCACAACATTAATATGTGCCTTCCAATTTATGTTAGTGTCAACTGTCAGACCCAAGAGTCTAAATTCATCCACACATTGGAGCGGTATGTCATTGAACGAGTAGCTAATATTCAATGGACGTTTTTGATAAGGTCTGTATTGCATAAGTTTTGTTTTAGAGAAATTTATTTGCAAATTGTGGTCCTTTAGCCAATTTACTATTTTTGTAAGTATATCGTCCAGTATTAAATTTAATTTGCTACCGTCGTCACATGAAAAAACTACTGAGATGTCGTCAGCAAAAAGGACACTCCGGACATTTATTTCTCTCGGCAAATCGTTGATATAGATTAGGAATAAAATGCACCCTAAGACACTGCCTTGTGGTATGGACATATTTACGTGCTCCATTTGTGATCTCACATGGGTCACTATTCCAGTATCCGGGTGAAAATATTCCACTTCAACGTACTGCGTGCGATTTTTTAGGTACGAGCAAAACCACTCATATGCAATACCTCTCACACCTATTTGGTACAGTTTATTTAATAGTACTTTATATGATACTCGATCATAGGCTTTACTCATATCTAGCAGTAACCCAACTGCATATTTCTTATTATTTATTATTTTTAATGCTTCTTGGATGTAATTAAATACTGCTAATGTTGTAGACTTATTTTTCCTAAATCCATTTTGACTGGTGCTAAAGATCTTATACTTTTCGCAAAAACTATTTAGCCGTTTAGACATGGCAGTTTCAAATATTTTTGAAAATGTAGATAATAATGCAATAGGGCGATAATTTCCTGCGTCAGTTTTTTTGCCCTTTTTATAAATAGGTTTTACTATAGATATTTTTAGTAAATCTGGGACAACACCCTCCATGAATGATTGATTGATGAGAAAAGTCAAAGGTATTATTAATTCGTCTATACATGATTTAACAAGCAATGGTGGTATTTCGTCATGACCAAAACTTTGCTTATTTTTTAAGTTCTTAATGATAAGTTTTACTTCGCTCGGATCTACTGTTTGCAAATATATGGAATTTTCGCAAGGAGTAACAACATGTCGACCAGGTGGGTTCTCGTCAGATCTCGTAGCATTTGTTTTTCCTACCGATACAAAATAGTCATTAAAGGCGTTTGCGACCAACCTCGGATCTTCAATAAGAATATTATTTACGTCAAGTTTTATACTTTCTCTAGTTTTTTTAGTCAGTTTGTTAGTACGACTTTTTATGATGTGCCACATGGATCTTATTTTGTTACTCGATTTTTTCATAAGGTTTATATAATTTAGTTTTTTAGATGTAGTGACTGCCCTTTTGAGGATTTTCTCATATTGTTTGTAATATCTTCGAAGTATATGGTTATTAGTCGTATTGATAAATGATTTTAATTCACGTTGGGAATTTAATTATATTAAAACATTGGTACAGTAATAAGTAACACAAGTTGTAGATAATCAAGTGAATTCTTTTCGATTCATCTTTTTGAGGCTGACTGTACCAAAGGAATTCGAATATCATGACTGTACCAAAGGAATTGCAGTTGCAATCTCAGAGACAAAATTGATATTCCTCATGCCTCATGTGCAAGTTCTAGGTCCAGTAGCAACGTTGCTTGCGTTTAAAATATGGTGGTGGTACTACGAGGTTCTTCACAAAGAGCTACGTAATATGAAGGGTTGCAAAACTGTACCTTATTCGAATAGTCAGAAGAACCACTGCTGAGCTCCCTGTTGCCTCTAGCAGACGCTATTTTGAGCACTCCAGAACTGTAAAGGCTTCCGTATTTCTGCATGAATGACTCCAGGAGAATTTCTGGGAGAAAACAAAACCGGTAGGTTTAACTTTTATTTTAATTAAGGACATATGCAAGTTAAGTGCAGGCATATGCTGTACAAGAAACTTTCAACCTCAACTAAGATGGTTATAGGGGACCGAATGCACTGTCACTGCACTGTGCAATCCTTGAAAGAAGGATATGTCGAGCAGTGGACGTCTTCCGGCTGAAATGGTGATGATAGAAATAGGCTTGATGCCCCTATTAATTACGTGGGTTTAAGTATCACGATCTGTACGAAAACCAAGCGCTTGCCATTTTTTGACTACCTACTATGACGTCACAAGCACGATTTAGTGATGGGAAAATCAAATCTATTCAAAGACGCCACCGCGTGCGGCACCCGTCTCGTCCCACCCAGTGGCCTAGCGCCAGCGCTCACGCTCAACCAGCCACCAGTACCTACTCAGGACTGAGCGCGAAAGTGGCGGCTTTCGATACGCGAAGTAGAACAGTTGCTCTTGCATTATCTAGGTGTATCTATATCTGAGCTCACAATGTGAACATAACTGACGAGTTAGTGTTCTAGACACCTTTGCCTTTTATGGAATAGGTAGGTAATTGCTTTATGTACAAATAAGTACTTATGTACTGTACCTGGATATAACCAGTCTCCTTGCGGCAGCTTGGCTCTGACGGTGACAGTTCCATAGGTGAATGCGAAGCCTTTGCTCGTGATCCTGCCACTGGCGATGGGCGGCAGGATGTCTGCGCCCGACGCCTGCTTCACGCAGGCCTCGGCTGTTGATGTACATCTGAAAAAGGTAGAAAGAAATGATAATTATACAGTGACAAGCCTATTGTGACCGACGGAGCTAGTGTCCTATAGGCAAAAATGACGAACTTCCATCCCCTATTAAGCCCATTTAGAGGATGATTTTTTTAAAATCCTTCCTAAAGGCCTACGCAAACCGGGACGGCATGGCAAGGGATTTAAATTTTTACTAATGGACATTCAAACGTATCGTTATAGAAATACGACATAAATTGCTATGCTTTAAAAAGATGCCGTGCCATCGAAAGGCATCGGGCATTGAAAGACGCGCCACGGACTCCCGCGGCGGGATGCCGTGGCGTCCTGCGGTAGGCAACGGCGTGCCAACGTGCCAAGGACTCCGGCGCTCGTTGTGACATACCGCGGGGTGAGGCGGCGGGGGTAGAGAAGCGGGGAAGCCGCTGGAATGCCGCGGTATCTAAGCGGCTAGTGTGCGCTGACTGACGGCAAAATCCCTTGCCATGCCGTCCCGGTCTGCGTAGGCCTTAAGTAATCGCCTTCGTTGGGTACACCTACATTAAGGAACTCTTGTGCAAAGTTGTATGTCTCTAGACCCAGCGGTTTGCTTGTGGTTATTTGGCTTTGCGTTGTCTGTCAGAGAATTTATGTTTTTTACGAGCAGTGCCCCGCAGTTTCACTCGCATAAAAGTCGCTCCCGTGGGAATATCGGGATAAAAACTATCCTATGTCTTTTCCCAGGACTCAAACTATCTCTATACCAAATTTCATCAAAATCGGTTCAGTGGTTTAAGCGTGAAGAGGTAGCAGAGAGACAGACAGACAGACACACTTTCGCATTTATAATATTAGTACGGAGTATGGAAGTATGGATTAAGTACATAGTTAGTTTTAGCCAGCCTGTTGAACGGCTGGTGGCTAAAAACCATACGTAAGTCACTGTATTTGTGAGATGCAGGACTGCAGGTGAGAGCTTGCATATGTCGTGGCTGGAATTGCTAGAAAATTCATGCACACATTTTTACGTCCAGCACGATCCATAGGAAATTATAAGAAAGTCTTAGGTTATTGGGCGAAATTGTAGTGACTTTTTTACAAAAGCTTTTACTTAGGCTTAGCTTACACAAGAATGAAATGTTATTGTCCACCCAAAGCGGTTGTTTTTAGTACTTTGAGGTTTATCTTATTTAGATTTCTTTCTAATTACGTACCGAACAAAATAATTAATAAATTATAATTATTCTTACCCACTAAACAGATTAATAGAGCCGGTGTAAATGGACTCATCAGTGAACCCTGGCAGTCTCTGCTGCAGCTTGGGCGAGATGCGCAGCTTGCCATCTGTCACCGACACCGTCGGGTCGGTAGCTAGGCGCTGGTATGACACGAATGGGAAGTTCTGTGGACAGACACAGAGTGATACCTGTTAAAATGGGAAAGTTAGGCTTTTCAAATAATTCAGACAATATTTTGTTACTTTGCTATATACCATGTTTGAAAACCAATATCAATCGTATTATTTACTAGCTGCTGCCCGCGACTTCGTCCGCGTGAAATTTTCTACTACAATTCAATCATGTTATTGTTGTTTTCCTCGGGAACAGCACTTTTTTTCGGAATGAAAGGTACCCTATAAACGGACGGACGGAGTCCGTTTCCTGACAACGTATGCAAAATTTCAGGATGATCGGTTCAGTGGTTTAGGCGTGAAGAGGTAACAAACAAACAAAATTACTTTCGCATTTATAATATTAAGGATACCTATGTATTGACATAAGCATAATTAATACGATTGAAAATTGGTAGGTACATTATTGTTGAACAGAGCAGTACTGGCCCAGTGGTAATGGTCCCCCCAACTTGCGATGAGTAGTAGGTCGTAGATTCGAACCCAGGAAGACGCTTTACTTTGTGTAGATAATTTCATCACCACTGCTCTTAAAACGATGAAGAAACTTTGTGAGTTACGTTACCACTGGAGCACCATAGATCACCGTGACAACGTAGACACCCAACTAGCAAAAGATATCGTAAAAATGCCAGCAGCACGTTACTATTTCAGCTATTGGTGGTGAGAAAATGTCGAGTAAATGATCTGTGCACATTCTCTCAACGCGATTTGGGCGCACTTCTCTCTGCTTTATGTGATGTAAATATCGTAAGATTATCGTCTGAATAGCCAAACAGTCGAAAGAATATAGAGTAATCGCAACTCGAAAGTTACTAGTACTATATTAATCATCAGTATGCCATTTTTCAATACCCCTGCTTTTCCCAAGTCAGTAGAAGCTCTTTCATTCGACAAATTTATTGTAATATAGCAGTGCGGTTGCAATCACTCGACTCTTTGATCGTGTGAATGCAACCAAGCAGCATTCATAGACCATTTTATTTCTTTCATTTTGTTTGTGAAAAGAAATAAAATAATAAAATTTAATGGAAGTAAGTATTAAATTTTGCCATACTATTTGTGCCATACAATTTTACAGTCATATTGACGATTCGTGACCTAAAGTTAGCTCAAAGGTGTTTACATTCCTATGCGGGGTTAAATTTTTCGTCTATATTCCTTACATTTTAGTTAATATTTTCATGGGCCGTAAGATTTCTTAGTACCTAAATAATGAATTACAAATAATGTTAATTTAATAGTTTATCTAATTCGCCATTAATAGCAATTCACTTATCATCACAAAGCATTCACTCAGTTTTTAGCTGAGAAATATAAATGATGTTTCAACTTTACAACTTCTAGGACCGCCATTGCAGTTAGTTTGGGGTTCCTTGCGCTAAGGAACCCCAAACTAACTGCAATGGCGGTGTTAAATCCTTAGTATTAGATCAAAATATTATTATTAATACTCCAGAGGAATTTAAAAGAAAATTAAACATAAACAAAATATTTCGTGATTTTTATTATATGAGTGACTTTTTTATTATTTATTACCTATATGAATGAATTTTATTCAACTTTCATACCACAATTATGCTGTAAGACGTCTTTCAAATTATGTTTAGAGCACCTTTGGGGCTGTAATAGATAATTTTAAAGTGTTTTCTCAACTTCAAAAAATAAACGGAATGAAAGCCTTGTAAAAAGCTGTTATATGACATTAACTGCCGGTATAGTAATTGAAATGCTATTTTGTCGAATAAACAGCGTTTACTCTATAATTATGCTGTAATAGTTACATGTCGAAAGATAGTGCTATAAAAGCTAGTTTTACGACAAATTATCAATTCAGTTGCTTTCAAAGAGCTGTCATAGGACTTACGGTTGCATGAAGGTAATCGAGAGATATCTTTATATAATTATCGAGTAAATGCATTATAAATTCGTCAAGTACACGTTTACTAGACATGTTTATAGAGCCAGAAAGCGTTTAAGGCTAAAATATCTAGACAGCTGCTTTTAAACGGCTTTTTGAAATAATAGGATCTTTCATACGAGTGTTTTTCGATTCATAGTCGTGAGAGTAATTGCTTATACGATCTCTTTGCTAGTTGGGCAACGTCCTTTATGTAAAAAAACTATTTATTCGTAGATTAAAGTGTGTCAGTAAGAAAATCAATAAGTCGGGTACAATAATACTTAAGAGGAAATGTGGTCGGAGAGACTTTTTGAAAAAGCCTAAGTAAAAAGTCATAATTCGAGGTTTGGTCTCGCCTATTTTCGCCTCCAATATTGGACCAATTTAAAAGATATTTCATAAACAGAATAAGAAGGGTATATACTGTGTCCCTAAGTTATTCTTTTTTCATTAATAGTTGTCAAATTTGTACACTAGGCCTCTGTTGGCAGCGGCAACTTTGAGCATTTTTTCAGGGTTCTAATGATTATAAAAATGTATCAAAAAGGAAAACATAGGGAAACAGTATATACCTTTTTTATTCTGTTTATGAGATATCTTTTAAATTGGTCCGAACCTCGAATTATGACTTTCTCAAAAAGTCTCTCCAACCGCATTTCCTTTTAAGTTGTCATAATTAGTTTAAAAATGGTAGGAGCTAGGTGTCATTATTTCCTGTTATCTCGACTAACTATCAGAGTAAATCGTACCTAAACATAATATTATATAATATTATGTTTAATCCCCTTTTCCACTAAGAAAATCCTTTATTCGCTGCCATACATCACACAACCATTAACACAACCCAAATTAAGTTACTAATTAATTACCTACCACCTTTATTACCTACAATTATCACATCTCGCTAAAACCCCAACACAAGACATTGAGTCAGCAAATAAAAAGTCCCTCGATGGAGTTTAACAGGTTTCAAGAACTGACAGTGACGTAGGATCCTGCGGTCAGTGAACCTGACATGAATGCGGGACAGTGTTTTGCAGTATGCAGGTCAAATAATTTTGTTTACAGTTAGGAATATCCTTAGGTAAGTCTATTGTGATTGTTTCTTGCGAAACAACTGATAGGTGTGCACTACATCGAAGAGCTAAAAACCATGAAAATCACCATCATCTCATGATTACACATTGCGGTCAACAACAACTGAAGATTAATAATTTTCTGGGTAGGTTCACCCAGAAATTCTGTTTTTCGCCAAATTAGAATTTCATTCTGAAATCGTCATCGGAAAAAGCTAGTAATAAAATAATAGTCTGTAAGTACCGGAGTTTTAACAGGTAGGTACTGCTCAATCTGCCACACATTATCCCGGAAATTGTCGAAGTCCTCCATGAATATCGTCTGACCGGCGCAGGCGCTTCCTCCGCGCACCTTCGTCACTGTTGGCTTGCATTCTGTAGTGGACGGAAAAGGAGTGTTGGTGGTCTGGTCCGGACTGGTGTTCCGGTCTTGAAGTGCTGGAAATGGAGATAAAAAAACTGTTGAATAACATGACAGTTTTCATACTTATTTAATAACATGAAGATTTAAGATTGTTACTTAGCAGTATTTTTAGAGGGGCTTGTGGCTAAATAATAACAGCCACATGGGTCGATCAATCAGGTTTAGCTACGCTTGCCGCGGTTGGTCTGTGGATGGGTGACCTTTACATACAAATACCCGTCCGTGGCTTAGAAAGCACGTTAAGCCGTTGCTCCCGGCTATTATTCGTGGATCTTTGACTGTGGTCAGAAGACCCAAAGTCTGACAACCAGTCTTACCAAGGGGTATCGTATTACCCAGTAACTGGGTTGTGGAGGTCAGATAGGCTTTGTGTAAAATACTGGTACTCAGCTGCATCCGGTTAGACTGGAAGCCGACCCCAACATAGTTGGGAAAAGGCTAGGATGTACCTATTTAGCAGTATTTTTATAATTTATACAGGGTTATTGGAAAATCAACAACAACCTCTTAAGAGGTCATTGTACTCATCATTATGAACAACTTTTACTATGGAAGCAAACCTGAAATCGCTAAAAAAAAATCAGATGTTCCGTACATTTATGTTCGTTTGTCACGTCAAAATGTACAGCTGTTTTTTTTTCCTGACCTGACCTCTTAAGAGGTTGTTGTTGTTTTTCCAATATCCCTGTTTAGGCTGTCCTACCCGTACACCAGCTATACCTACTGTGTAAACAACTTTGTACGCCTTGCAAGGCAACACAAGACATCACACAATATATTTTTTGATTTTATACCACCATGTACCACATTATACCTATGTGTACAAATAAATAAATTCGAGCCAGTTTTTCTAGAAGGGGTAAGGTTAAGTTGGGCAGAGATCCTCCACACGTGTTTAGTAGTAAGTACATCACTCACAATTCTCCATTTATGTTGGAATTTTATCATTTGAGGTCTACAGCACCTTGCCAGTGTTTCCTCACCGTAGGCACCATAATAATATTTAGGTATTCAAAATATCATGAGTTCTAACATCTTGGAATCAAGTAAGAAATAAAAATAAAAAGTGGGGCCTCCAGGAGTGCCGACAAAAGTGAAAACAAAACACAAACAGAATACTTTGCCATCACTCACTGACATATCGGTTATACATTATAACCGAACACATCCGAAGCAGTGTCGGTTACGGTAACAGTGGCGCGAGTTCAATAGTTTTTTCCCACCTCAAAAAATGCCCAACGCGCCTAGAAGTTTTCACTTCATAAATTAGGAAAAAAAACTCTCTTCCAACTTATCGAGTTTAGCACTAAACGCCTTTTGCGTTAATCCGCTGGATGAGAAAGTACAGAACCGGTCGAAGATGCGATGCTTGGGGAGGCCTATGTCCAGGAGTGGACGTCTTTCGGCTGAAATGATGATGATGATCTGAGTTCGAAAGATGCGAGGGCAAATGAATTATGGCCCGACGAATAAACGCCCTCGGGCCGTTATTCCGAATATTCCGAATAATTAGCAGTGTCATCCTTTTTGTTTGCTAATAGCTTGCGGTCATCAATCCTTAGACAAGCGTAGCAATTATGACAATTTCCGCTTACCTAAGGCTATTTATGTATCGGCTAGTATGACGTTGAGTAGACTTCAAGACAATAAAATAGGCAATTACGTCCTGCTGTGTATGCCCCGTGTATAATTTACAAACCCAAAGTTGGAAGATTTTTTAAGTAGGTAGGTAGTTGACAACAAAATTGGACTTGTTAAGGTGGCTATTCAGGATCAGTCTAGCAACTTCACTCAGGTTAAAAAAACACTAGGCCAAACATTGGTTTTTCTAAGCTGGGGCGTGTCTATAGTACCAGCAGGGCCGTCTTTACCCGGGGCTGCAAGGGGTGCGAGGCACCCTGGCGCAGGGTCTTAGGGGGCGCAAGCCGATCAGGTGATCATTCATTATAACCGCAACGTTCCAGCGCAGTAACGGCCCGACACCGCCCCGGAAAAAAACTACCCGTTTGTCGCCAACGAGCTGAGAGGGTGAATTTTTTCCGAGGCAGTGCCGGGCTGTTACTGCGCGGGGGAACCTTAACATTAAAATTAAGTTTTTCTTTTGTTGGCAAGGGGGGCGCAGGCTGATTTTCGCACCACGGCGCCCAATATGGTTAAGACGGCCCTGAGTACCAGCCTATAAAGAGTTTGTCACACTGGATGCGGTCTGCGGTCAGGTCAACGTGAAGTATTGTTCATGTATGATGCGGGCTGTGTTTACTTTGACCTGACCGCAGACCGCAGAACGCATCCAGTGTGACAAATCTTTTATTGTCCCACTGCAGGGCTTAGGCCTCTCTTCAATCAGAGAAGGTATGTGCATTGATTACCACGCTTGCTCAAGACTGGTTGGCGATTTAGGCAGATAGTGTCGGATAGTACAGCATAATCTATAGGTATATATGTCACAGCTAATAGCCGAAGTGCTTCTGCACCTAATTTTAGCCCGCCGAAGTGCGGCTACACCTAGTTTTAGCCGGGTACAACTAGGTGTAGCCGGCCACATGCGGTTCGTGTGTACTTCGGGTGACATCGGTTGCATGGTTGTGGTCGGTCGATAGGCGACGTAGTATGCAAGAGTGAGTGAAGAGCACCCCGAGGTTAGGTTTGGTTAGGTTACTTTAAACCCTTTACACAGAAATAGGAGCCCCGCTCCGCGGGGCTCCGTCGACGTAGGATGCACTGCTGTCTGGTATATCAACGCACAGCCTAAACCGCTGGTCATAGAGAATGAAATTTGGAGGGTGTGTTCTTTGTGAAGAATAGGTATCCATTAAGAAAGGGTTTCTCGAAATTCCACCGCTAAGAGGTTGAGTGACATTTCACGCGGACGAAGTCGCGGGTAGAAGCTAGTCAGCCTATAATGTTCTTTTTTCCTAATTAATTTAAAAGGAACCAACCAGTAACAGTGTAGCTCTGTTTATCCTTGATATACCCGGCCCTGTTTGCCGACACCACGACGTAGTAGTTGATGACGTCGCCAACCTTCAGCTCCACGTTCGGATCCTCAACGGTCCACCTTCCATCCTTGGCCTGGATCACTTCTCCTGTGATGGTTCCCACATCCCTGCCCCCTATTGGACGGTTCACGTTGCCTTGGAACACGAAGAGGCTGACATTTGGTGCATCTAGATGGGCAGAATTTGGGGAAAAAGGTTTTAGTAGGTATTAAAAGTTTTGACATCGATTAATAATTTCAGCCTAGCCGATGCTTGTCCCACTGTTGGGCAAAGGCCTGTTCTCATACAGAGACGGCACGAGCATTAATCATCACGCTTGCTAGACGGGTGGATTAAAGAGTATACAGAAAAAAAGGAATAAATACTTCGTAAGAAACGCGAAGTTGGAGATTTTGAACGCGTTCGTAAGGGGATTGTAAACAATTTAATAGAGATTGTACCGGTATTATCCAGACTAATTCAAAAGTAAAAAACGTCCTCAATTTATAATCATTGGATTCATTGCAATGAATCGTGCGGTCACCATGGTGGTAGCGCGATTTTGAACACGATCGGAGTGGGAGCTTCGTTTTCATACATTTTTCTTTCCTTTTTTCATTTTTTCTTGTTTCTGTGTGTATCTTTGTAACTAGCAACACTACTTTTTGTACCTGTACTAGGCAACATTGATAACGGACGTGTTATGCTAATGTATTGAGCTTATGTAAGTATGTTTTAAAAGTTAGGTATATTAAAGACATGATAAATAGCGGTCCGGGGCATCACATTTTTTTGTTAATCTTTTAGAACATCGTGACGACTGTCAACTTTTTTATGTGCAAATAATTATAGTATAGTAGATAAGTTAGTTTCATATTGCTTGTAGGTACTTTTTACCAGACTATGGCGAAGTAAAAAGGAGGGTAATGATTTTGACCAGTTTGTATGTATGTTCATCTGTTCCCTCATAACTAGGTACTTGTCATCATCAAATGACTCCTCCCTCTCTGGGTGGAGCAGAAGGGAGTGTCAGACTCTTACTGACTAAAACCCACCCGTATTCCTTCCTTAGCCCTTTATGTTCCGGGCCAGCGGTAACCCTTTCGGACAATCCCGCTGACCCGGCAGGCTTCGGCCCTAAGGGGGCCCCTCCTCGATGCTGACATCTCT
Source organism: Mesoligia furuncula (assembly GCA_916614155.1). NCBI lineage: Eukaryota > Metazoa > Arthropoda > Insecta > Lepidoptera > Noctuidae > Mesoligia > Mesoligia furuncula. The sequence goes on from OU744808.1 coordinate 24,613,048, forward strand.
TTGAGGCGCGCGTGGAACACGTACGCGCCGTCCGGCACGGGCCTGGTCCTGATCGGACGGTGAGCTACCCATTGCTCTCCGCCCGGAGGCCCGCGCCTGCGGTGGCCGGGAGTCGTTACGCGGCTCCCGTCGCCCGGAGCGTCTCCCGCGGCGGCTGGGACGGGAGGCTCTCTCCCTGAGCCGTCCCGCCACCTCCTTCGCTAGCATGATTGCTTCGCAGAAGGAGGTGACTGCCTCCCACTCCCTCTCGCCCCGGACCATGGCTTGCACCAAGGCCTTTGACTGAGTTATGGAGGTCAGATAGGCAGTCGCTCCATGTAAAATAGGTACTGGTATTCAGCGTGTTCATAAGTATAATAATGCATCTAGTAATAAATTATTCGCTTGTTGTTGTATCAGTGACCCATAAGGTCAAAGTAAATAATTTATCTCTCGCGTTGTAATTTCTGGATGCATTTCTCGACTGTCTTATGGATAGGGTCCTCAGGTGTGGTCCCATATAAATTTTATTAACATTGCCTGGGTAGCTTTTGGGTTAGCTACAATAATATTTATTTTTGCCACTTAGTTTATTTAAATGATGTTATAATAACTTCCAGTCACTGATATTTATATAGCAAGTAGTGCTATACGAATTTTTGTGGGGTAAGTACAACTTAAACGTGATAAATAAAATATTTTTACAAAAAAAAAAAAAAACAACCGACTTCCAAAAAAGACACTACAAAGTACAAAGTGCAAAACAACTTTTTTCTAAAAAAGATTTTGTAAATGTTGACGTCCTTAAGTGCCTCCTTGTGCCTATTTGAAATAAATGATTTGACTTTGACTTTTCAAGTTTCGTCTATGAATACACCTCTCAAAATAAACGTAAAGTTTGTCACCACTTCACAGGTCACTGCTAAACAAAAATTTAACACCAGACTTATTTTTAAACTAGAACGTTAACTTCAAGTTACCTGGTATGGATGCCCTAAATCCTCTGGGTTTCAGAGCTTGAATCGTCACATCTGGTATTTGATACTGAGCACATATCGTTTCTATAAAAATAAACAGAGTTGCGAAAGACGCGACACGTCTGCTCCTGTGGGCAGTCATCTTGTTACTGAACTGAATGTTAATGATGTTTTTTGCAAGACTGCCTAGTTTGTATGACTCAGATAATATCGTCGCTTGAATTGTTTTCTTTATTGAGAAGTCTTTGTGGTTTGAGTTTTTTTTTGGTCCTTATCGCTAAGTTTGATGTCGGAAGTGATTGATTATATTGACCTTTTGACCGCCGCACGTCAAAAAATCAAAAACGTGCCCTCGGTGTCAAAGTCTGTCATGTAGTCGAACCGTGGCGTACTGGGCACATTTTGGTTTGTCATCTATACATGACTGTGGCGGTTAAAAGGTTAAATAAATGCTAATTCGCTTTTTCCTTTAATCAAACGGATCATTCTTTATCTATGCAATGATCTGCGTTAGAATCATACTAGACGATGCTACTCGCCTCATAATTAAAATATCTTAGTCAGTCGCTTTTATGATTTAGTTGGTTACCAGAGGTGCAATTCTCGTAATTTTATGAACGTTCACAGTCTTGGGGGCCTAAAAAGGCCACTTTGGCAGAATCGTAAAAGGATAACATTATGAATCATAATGGATACCTAGTTAACTAAGAGCGTTTACGCCATACGGCATTTCATACAAACTTTCAAGCCCTTATTTTTCGAAATGAATGAACCGATTTTAATGAAACTTCATACCACAGATATGGATATACCTAGATAACGCAAGAGCAACTACTTCGCGTGCCAAAAACTGCACCAGCTTACGATTACAAATCGTAAGCCGCCCCTTTCGCGCTCAGTCCTGTGTACTGCTGGCTGGGTAAGTGTGAGCGAGAGCGCGAGCTTGTGACGTCATAGTAGGTAGTCAAAACATGGCACGCTTGCTTTTCATACAGTTCGTGATACTTGCGTTATCTAGGTATATCTATATCTGTGCTTCATACGCATAAGCAGGATACAAAGGTCTAAAAAGTTAGTCGAGAACATTTTCGAAAAATAGTGTTACAGCCAAATTAGACCGATTTTAAATTTTCCATAGAAACAGAGATTTCCAGTTATCTTTTTTTAAATAAGACATTTCGAAAATGTTCTCTACTAACTTTTTAGACCTTTGTATCCTGCCTATGCGTATGAAGTTTCAATTAAATCGATTAATTCATTTAGAAAAATAAGGGCTTGAAAGTTTGTACGAAATGCCGTACGGGCGTAAACGCTCTTAAGTTAATCGTACCAAATCCCATGGCCATTGGCGAAGGATTTTTCAGTAATTTTTTTTTTGTCTCTGCTAAAATACCAATCAATCCAATGATAATGTCATAATGTTATACTTTTATGATTCTGCCAAAGTGGCCTTTTTAGGCCCCCTGTTATGTCGTCGCATAACATCGTTGTTTCTGGACCCGCATCTCCATACAGATTGGTACCTACTGATAAGTACAGGATTAATAAATGGTAATCTGTTGGTGATGCTTTATGTGTATCATCATCTGCCTGGCCTTTTCCCAACTATGTTGGGTCGGCTTCCAGTCTAACCGGATGCAGCTGAATACCAGTATTTTTTTAAAATTTGAAATGGGTTTGCTCTTGACTCTGTCTAGGTCAGAGGTGATAGAGACAAAGTCGACGATGGAATGAGCTTACCCAGAAGATGCGTTCACTCTTACTTTGAAGAGATTCGGGTTGTATGCGCTCGGAAACACAGACGCAGGTAGAGAGTTCCACTACATTTTACATGGAGCGACTGCTTATTTGACTTCCACAACCCAGTTACTGGGTAATGCGAATACCTTGGTAAGACTGGTTGTCAGACTTTCGGGCTTCTGACTACCCGTAACGACTGTCAAAGATCCAAGAAAGACAGCCGGGACCAACGGCTTAACGTGCTTTCCGAGGCACGGAGGGGTCTCGGTATGTAAAGATGGTCACCCATCCACATACCAACCGCGGCAAGCGCAGCTTAACCTGATCGATCGACCAGGGGGCTTACTCTCCAAACTAATTTTAATTCCAATGAAATGCCAATATGATTCCAATGTTAATTTTGCAGTCACGTGATTCGGTACTCTTGAAAACAATATTATCACCATTGAAATGAAATTGACATTGCTCCGCTATTATTTTGTTACACGTGAAGTTAGCTATGTTACGGGCTGCAATAGTGTTGTTCAACTCATTACGAAAAACCGGTAATAGGGCTTTAAAATGCTTTATCGTTTAAATAACAAGGCTAATAAATAAATATAATATAAATAGTTCTTTAATTGATTAATTATAAAGTATTAAATTAATTTGGGTGTAAGAAAATGAATAAAATCATAAACTTAACCATGACTTTGGCTTTATGGGGTAGGATCGTTGCCAACACACTACTTACTAAAAAAAAAGACTGCGTGTAAGTTCTCCAATTTCAAACATAAAGTCAAGTGGTTTTAGAAGTGAATTCGAACTGCAAGTTTGTTTGTTTATGACAATAGTCTTCGCGTTTGATTATTTTTAGTAAGAAGTAATTACTGTCCGCTAAGTTACTTAACTAATTAGTATTACAGTTTTATACAAATGGTACCAAGTAAATAGATATACAACTTCTATAAAGAGTAAGTAAGTAATGTTTTGTAACGAACGCCGACCGTGTTTATGTGAATAGTGAACATGACTGAGTTATATACCAGTGAAGTGATAAATAAGTTAGAATATGCAAAAGTGATAGTTAGAATAGGATAGTTAAGACCAAAAAGTACCTAGCGTGGGCGTCGATATGTGCTACTACTGTTTTACTGAGTAAGATTTTGTTTTTTATAATTAAATGTTAAGTGTTTGTATTGTTCTAATTAGCTTTCTAACTGGTTTTTATTAATAGTTTTCGTGTTAGAATCTGATATAGAATTTTTGATCATTTTAATGTACGAAGAAAAATGATAGAATAATTACGTAACTTGAAAACGAGGTTTTTTGTTTATAGGAATATTTGCGAGATTTTAGTGTCAAATGAGAGGATTATGTTTAAAACTAATATTCTAGTTTGAATTATCTAAATCGGTCTACGGGTTTCAGAGATAGAAAGAATTTTGTATAATGAAAACATGCCGAAGTCCGATTATAATAAGCTAATGTTCTAAAAAGTTTTTATTGTATAGAGATAGGATAAAAATGTTGTTATGTAATACGAAAGAGTAGTCAAATCCTTGCTCACTCCGTAATTTGCTTTAAATTCGTATTCATTCATAGAAAACGCTTTGTCCGTATAACGCATCATCCGACGCTCATCTCGTCTTTGTTTCAGTTGTTTTTTATGGGAATTACGTAAAACACTATATACTACGGCTTATCGTGCCATGTTATAATCTTATAACCCACAAAAAACCACTTAAAACGCAAAACAATTTCTAAAAAGTTACACTTTTGTTATTGGAAAAATCACTATCAACAAACTATCCCAACACAATATTGACGCAATACACAGCTGTCAAAATACACTCAAGAGTACCGATTACCCCACGCCAAGCCCGTTCCCAATTCCACTTAGTTCCCCAAAATGGACACCCAATCTAAAAATCAATTGGCGCTAGCATCGAACTCAGGAGTACGAAACGTCACAATTCCAATGTCGATCTATCGGAATTAAACTCGAGAGTAAGCACCCAGGACATGCAGCCGTCGACTATCTCTGCTTTATGCTAATTATAGATATATATTTTGTTTTTATTTTTCCTTATTCTTTTATTATTATTTTTTGTAAATTTGTATGCCCATGAGGCTGATCACAGCATGAACTCACTGAATATTGTAAGACCTTTATTGTACACTGTGTATCACAAATAAACTGTTTGATTTGATTTGATTGGAATTATCTACCTATTTGTATGTACGCCGCGTGTTTCTATGAAACCTATTTTTCTTTTTTTTCTTTCTATGTAGGTTACATATACCTATACTACCTTCGATTTCTTTACAGTATTTCAATTCTGTTATCCCCATCCCAAGATAAATGATTCTTCGTGAAAAAACGATACAATTACTACATCTGTTGTAGTTTGCGATAACCTTTGCCCCGTTATTATTTATAGCTTTAATTAACGAAACGGCATTCCAGTATTGCTGTATAAATTGCGAGTTTTACGATGATGTCCATTATTTTAGCATAACAAGATAAGACGGACGAGTTAGCGAGAAACGTTTTATTTATAATCCATATGAGGAAAACGGGTATGTCCGAGTCACAGTTTATTGGTAATTTCGATGCATTAGCTGTAAGCTACATGAATTTAATAAGTTGGTATAAGACGGAAGATTTTCGTATTACTATTGTATTTTCATTATTTCCGTGAATGTTCACGGAAATAATGAAAATACAATAAGTATAAGCATAATGTCTCCATTACTGGGACACAGGCCTCTCGGTGAGAGGGTGTGGGCCGTAATCCACAACGCGGGCCCTGTGCGGGTTGGTAGATGTCACATCTCTTTGAATTTATGGTTCTAGGTTATGCCGGTTTAAACCGGTCATAACTCTTTTTATACACAAAATAAAAATACAATAAAAAGAGTTACAATAAAGATGGCAAAGTTTGTAGGTGATTAGGTATAATATATTATGTATAGTTGCAGGGAATTTACCTTCGAACCTAAAAAGAGAAACTATTTAAATTGCTTCCAGAAACTGCAGTGTGATTCTGTAACCATCTCACCGTGAAAACTTAGGTGAAGTGAGCGTGGAGCGAGCTGTCAATACTTAGTATCAATTCCTAGCAAAAACAAACTCACATTACCTAAGTTTTCACGGTGAGATTTTTACAGAATCGACCGGCTGGATATGATTAAGCAAGTATTATGATTACTTGTGTGACAGTACTGACAGTCTGTCAAACTTTCTTTATTCTGGCTGGTGTCTGACCTTCATAGCTATGTTATGTCAGTCAAAACAGTCAGTGAAAACTGCCTGTTGGTCTCCGGTTGCAAGCGCGACTGCTGGGCGTGGTCCTGTGGTTCGATTCCCAGGTCGGGCAGACCTGAGTCAGAAGTTGGCGGTGTGAGTCTCCAAAAGCACGTAAACCCGTTGGTCCTGTGCCTGATCTCTTCCCGCGGTTGTCGTAAAGCAGTCCCATCAGACTATGAGAGTGAAGTAAGAGATAGAGTGCACCTGTGCCTGCTCGCACAATTCTGCACTATAATATCTCCTGCGTGCGATTGACTGCCACGGTCAAAATTCGGTAAATCTAATTTTTGATGAGAATCGAGTATCAGTAAAAGTCAGTTTAAAGGTAAAAAATATTTATTTTATCTTAAAGTTAGGCGGTTGCAGTCTCCGCATGAAGAGATTTTTGCATCTGGAAGAAACATAAACAACTGAAATTACTTTATCATTATCATTTCAACGGAAATACCTCCTGCATAGCTATTCACAACCAATTGATACGCTTCCGCGCCGAATCGAACATCAATCCATGTTAACAAAAGAGTCCTCTAAACGCTGTTAACAAGTCTAAAACCCGAAAATTTTCCCAGTTTCTTTCGCCAGTCTTCCGAAAGCTGTATGCTGTCGGGAGCAAGGCGAATCGGTTATTAAAAATGTATAATTTTCGACACGACAGCCTATCGAACGGTTGTGAATAGCTATACTGGACATAGGAATCCCTCAAGTATGGCGACCACGAACCCACTATGGAAGACCCTTATTCAATACTAGCATTTGTCCGCTGTTTCGCCCGCGTGGTGTTTATCTAAGTACTACCCAGGAGTTGAGACATAGGATTATGTCTTAACCTAGATAATGGTCTAACTGTGTGCCAAACATCAAACTTCATTTAGCCACTAAGGCGTAAAAATTGTAATCGTAACAGACAGACAGAGTTACTTTCAGATCTGACGAGAAGTCATCTATCGTCACGCTATCAAATAGTGTCAATCGTGCAAAAATCGCATCTTGAAACATAAGTGAAGTGAATCTAAATCAGCACCTCGTAGAGGTCACGTGAAGCTTACCTTCTACAGAGCATAAACCCTGACGTAATCCACCTCCAGGGCGCTGGTATCATCATGCCAGGTAGAGAACCACTGTTCACGAGCGTTCCAGAAGTTCAGCATGGCCTTGGTGGCGCGGTTGTTCCACGGCTTGCCGGTGACGTCAGGAAACTCGTGGATACCACCCACGTTAATGCCCAAGGAGACGTAGAACTGGGGAGTCGAGAATTGTTGGTGAAAATACGTTATTTATCATTTTATCCTTCTTAGCGTGTCGACGGCAATCTAAATGGACTACGCCCAGAATTCGGTTACGTGTTTGGCGCCATCACTAGCGTCCATCAGTGCTGATGACAGGACACGTAGGTGTGGAACAGCACCACATTTACACTCAAAGGCGGAGATATCTATGAATCACCCCCTGAACAGGTTTCGAACCTGGGTCCGGAGTCTGTTTAAAGACTTCCGGAAGAAGCATCATGCATTTTATTATCCCAGAATTTTAACCAGAAACCCATAAAAATAATAGTTTGATCGGGTTTCTATAACAGCATCTAAAATACTTAATTATTCGAATCGTCTTATGCACTAGTTAAGCGAAGTCGGTATTTATTAGCGTTGGAAGCACGATTGGGCTTAAATGGAAATAAGTTCTAATTTCGTTATAAAATAGAAGAGGTTTACAGTTAGGTACATTTTCAACGAAAAATAGTCAAAGAGTTTATTTATGTATATCACACATCTCATAACATCGTGAAAACTTAGGTGAAGTGAGTTGACAATAGTGTCAATGTAATTTTTTTTGAATTTCCTGTGTATGTCCCAAATAAAATATTTTTCTTTCTTTCTAGCATCAGGTGGAATTCACGTCACCCAAGTTTTAACGGTGAGATTTACAGAATAGTACCGCTGAAGTCACCTCTCTGGTCTCCACTTTGGAATTCGTACCTAGAGCCCCAAGACACAGACTACTTAACTGTCTAGTTTGCGGCTCACTGGCAAAGAATAGGTACTTTGTAACATAAGCAGGTAATATTTAAGCTATGTCTTATCTATGAACTTGCTTAGTGCTTACTGTATTACCTAGACAATGAACTTATTTCTATTTTTATGTACTGACCAGTTCATCGAAGGGCGCCATGACAGTTCCCTTGAGCCACTGCGAGGCTGCAGCCACTATATTGTCGGCGGCAGTCTTGTAGAACCCTTCTGATGGAGGATTCACATCGCCGTACTTCTCACCATCAACGAATAGAGAGATACCATCTAGAAGAAAAACGAAGATGTTTTTAATATATTGTTCCTGCTGTGACCCAAAGGCTGGCTTTTACCTTGGTCAGAGGCTACGCATTACCATAAATCGTGCAATGCCGCCAGTCTCTTGGGTACACTACTAGTCAACAGCGATGCGGAGGAATTTCGACGCCATATTTTAGTTTGTTAAGAGTTTTAGTTAGGTTAGGATCTTCTATTTTTATTTTATTAATTACTTAGGTATCGGTTGTTATTTATGTACAGACACCAGGACATCAAGCTACTACAATCTGTCAAATTTCTTTACTAGATTTTCAACTTTATCGTTAAAGCATAAGGTTTAAAGTTGATTGGGAAAATTTGACAGTTTCGGGTAACTTGATGTGCTGGCGTCTATACATTGCATTTTAATTCTGAATAAAGAAGCCAGCATCCACTAAATGTTTTGATGGAGCTGCTGAGTACACGTACACATTTAATTAAATCCTAACGAAATATTGTGCAATAATCGCTAATCTATTACAGAAGGATTATTTTTCTCATCATCATAATTCTCCTGCCCTTATCCCAATTTATTTAGGGTCAGCGCAACATGTCTTTTTCGTCCATACTTCTCTATTAGTCGTCATCTCGGTACTCACCCCCTTTCTAACCATATCATCATTCACACAGTCCATCCATCGTTTCTTTGGTCTTCCCCTACTCTTATAGCCATCGACATTCATATACAAAACTTTCCTCGCGACATTTTCCTCATTCCTACAAAACGCATGCCCATACCATGACAACCGCTTTCCACACAACTTTTCAGTTACCGGTGCCACTTTCAAACTTCCTCTTATGTACTCATTTCTTATTCTATCCATTCGTATAACACCACACATCCCTCTTAGCATTCTCATCTCAGCTGCATGCAATTGCCTTTCATTCATCCCTTTTGTGGCCCAACATTCTGATCCATAACTGCAGGTCTAATCGTGGTTTTATATACCTTCCGCTTTAAACTTAAGCGGAAGGTATATAAAACCAGAACCAGAACCAGAGGGGAATGCGGAAGTCACAGATTGTGCCCGTGACCTGCCGCCATTTCATTCATCCAGTAAAATACCTACTGATCCTGTATTTTAACTTTGTAAGGATTTTTCAACATTAGCTCTAAACTATCACCTCTTGTGAACAGTACAATTTTCTTGACCCAGGCAACTACACTGAAGATTAATTTAAACTTAAATTAATTAATCACCTGGTCTCCATTCCACTGAGTAATTGTGGAACTCTTTACTCCAAAGGTCAGATCCCAACTTCTCCTGCAAATACTTAGATCTGGAACAGAACAAAGAGTTTTTTTTATAAATAGCATCAGCGTTTTGGGTTCCAAAATGGTATGCAGAGGACGTATGGTGTATCTATAATTATATATATATAAGGTCCCATTAAAATAGATGGACAAACTTTTAGGAATCATTCTGACCACCAAAATAAGGACAATGGTAAAAAAATATAAAAGAAAAACGCATAGATACTTACGAGAAAAATAAAATCAGCCTACGAAAATACACTAATGTAAATTTATTATTATAGGTCAAAATAAAATCACTTTAAAGAGTGTTTTTTTTGCTTGGAGATCTTTAGTTAGACGTACTGAACCAAAACTGAGCTGTGTCAAAAATTTGTCCATCTATTTTAATGGGATCCTGTTTATACATATATCGCCCGGTATGATATTTATTTATAGGTAATTCGTTCACTTGGGACCCGAATTCGGTATCTAGGCAGCTATTAAAAATTGCCAATTTGAAAACCCGTTGTCACTCTAAGTTACCTAGAATCCAAAGCAGCTGAGCTTAAGAGGTCACAGAATACTCATTAGTGTAATGAAATGTAATAGAGCAGTAGTGGCCCAGACACAGCCCAGAGTGGCCATGTGGTAATTGGTAATGGCCCCGACTTACGGGTTAGTAGGTCGTGGGTTCGAATCCCGGTAGGCGCTTTACTTTGTGTAAATAATTTCATCACCACTGCCATCAAAACTCAAAATGGCGAAGGAAAACATCGTGAAGAAACAAAAAAAAATCTAAGAACTAAAAAATTCGAAGACATGTGACATCTATCAACCCCGCACTGGGCCCGCGTAGTGAATTACGGCCCACCAGCAGTGGGACCAATAGAGGCTGAATAGGCAATGTAATGAAGAGTACTGGCTGAAGAGTGTTGTGTACCGCCGGTTTCGTGGCTGGCTACATGACACCAGTCAGCGAAACACGACGCAGACACTTCGTGTGCGTTAGTTTTCAGTGTAATTATAATGTTGTATGTATTTATAGTATTTTTACGATAAATTAATATAGTATCTATTGTATTTGTTTATATGGGCTTTGATGCCTGAAATAAATGGATAAATAAAAAAAAAAAAAAGTTGGCAAAAAAAAAAACTACTGTTACTTCAAGCCGTTGGGGGAATATGAATCTTATTCGCTTCTCTCTTCAACTCCAAAAATAAGCTAAACAGCTACCAACCTATAAGGTTCAGTGTCGCACATGATGGGCCCCGCGTACAGCCTCTTGGCGAATTCTGCGTTGCCTTTGGTGGTTGCTATGCGCAGGAGGCCAGACGCGTAGTTACGAACGCCGTAGACGAAGTCACGCGGCTCAAGTTGGATTGCTAGAAGTCAACGCCATAATTAAAAAGTCATTAAAATTGGTTCAGAGCTTTTTGAGAAAATCGTAAATATACAAATATGACTTTTTTTAAGTCGGTTAAAATAACACAATTTGACGGTTGCTTGCGGGGGAAGGCAAACGTGCATAGTAAATCCATATTTTGCCAGTTATCTTTAACACTTTATCAGAATCTAAACGCTCCCGTAAAGTAGGTACTTAATTATAAAAAAAACTTTTTTTTTATTAACTTTTATGTAATAGGGGGAGGGTGGGGGGGGCAGAGTATGTTCACGTGGGACCCCAAGCTCATCTGTCAGTTGTGACCGCTTGACCAACGAAACAGTCAGAAGCAACATTATCGTAGTCAAACTTTACCTGGGTAAATCCAGTCTCCCAAAGGCATCTTTGCGCTGATCTCGACCCTGCCGTACTTGAAGGCGAACTTGTTCTTGGTGGTGATCTTGGAGGTGATGATAGGTGGCAGTATCTGAGGACCAGACGCCTCCCGGTGACACTCCACCGTACCAATGGTACCAGTGCATCTGGGGGTAACGAAAAATTGGGTAATCGGGTAGAAAAATATCTACGTGCAGTCTCGTGTTCTTCTTCTTTTCTAGTATCGGGTCCAATATAATCGTTTTTAGGGTTCAGTACCTCAAAAGGATAAAACGGAATCCTTATACGATCACTTTGTTGTCCGTCTGTCTGTCTGTCAAGACCCTTTATCTCGGGAACGCGTGGCGGTATCGAGTTGAAAATAAAATTATATATTCAAGTCTGCAGTCCCTTGAAGCTGTAAAAAAAAAACTTCTAAGTTAACGTAAAAAAAAGATATGGCCGTTTATGCCGCAAAAAACTTATATTTCGCACTCTCAAGGGAATCAAAATGTATATAGGGTACTTCCCGCTGTCCTAAAATCATGAAATTTGGCAAGAAGCAAGGTCATGTAGCACAAGTAAAGGAAAAAATCCGAAAACCGTAAATTTGTAGTTACATGAAAAAAAAATTCCGTGATAAACTATTTACATACCTACCTACAAAGTTGTACGAGACCCTCGGTGCGCGAGTCCGACTCGCACTTGTCCGGTTTTGTCGTTTGAAGTGAAAACTTCTTTAGGCGCGTTGGGCATTTTTGAGATGGGAAAAAACATTGAACTCACGCCACTGTTACCGTAAGCGACACCGCGCGTGTTTTGTTTATAAGACGATTAAACAAATACCCGCATCGGATGTGTTCGGCTGTCCTCGGGATTAATGCATACCTATATCCGATATGTCAGTGAGTGATGGCAAAGTATTCTATTTGTGTCTTGTTTTCACTTCAGACACCAATCTACATGGTCTTCACATGATCTGACCAAGATTTTGTCTGGACTTTAAAAGAGACTGTGACCTCTGAGTTTGCTTCGGCCTTTCTTCTCAGAATAGTCAGATAGGAAACGCAAGGTGGGCGTTTAAAAAAATCTAGTTTTAAAAAAAATCCGGGATAACCATGTCGAATATTTGGTTTCATTTAACATGATAATCTCATCGCCACCTCTGTATGAGAATAGCTGATGCCGTAAAAATACAAGCAAGTCACCAAGGAGGTAGTTAACGGGGCTAAAGTCTCCTTCAAACAGGCGCGACACGACACGCGACACAAAGGCACCGCAAGTCGCGCAACGAGCGGTGCCTTTGCGATTATATCGGCTGTCGCGCCTGTTTGTAGGAGCCTTAACTGTTCAGCGAGGGGTAGATGTACATTTAAGTTTCTTGAGGAGGCTTTTATGCATCCTGTCCAAAATCAATATACCAAAAACAAAATGCTTCTATCATCACCTTACAAATACGTACAATGCGGAATTTGCGTTTAACGGCACCTCTGTTCTGTGTACCTAAGTACCTATATTGAGAAAAACATATTTTCCTGGTAGGTATGCTTAGTAAAACCTTTTTATTATGTGAACAGGAAAATCGGTTTCCGTCGTCATTTTATTCATCGGTAAACGATTACATCTCGCGTCATGTTTTTATTCGGAATATTAAAAATAAAGATAAAATAATGTTTCTTTGTTCGTGTACGGTTTTCGTGAAAATAGGCGAACTGTATTAAGTATATGTATAAGGAAAACATTTGATCACAATGAGACCGAAAAATCTTTAACCCCATTGTGTAATGTTTTCTTTACTTAATAGAATTTACCACAGAGAAGTTAATAAATAGATCAAGTTTTTTGATCTTTATGAAATGGCAATGTTTTTTGATCTTTGTATGAAGTAGTAAGTAAATGTATGAATTATAATATTTTATTATATTTTAGATGCTTTTTTCTCTTTAAAAATATTGTTTTCCGTACGTCTGAATGAAAAAACACCCTTATAGGATCACTCGTGTCTGTCTGTCCGTCTGTCAATTTGCTTCGCATCTAGTGAACCGATTAAGTTAAAATTTGGTAGGTGCACATGAAGTCCTTTGCCCCAAACGGATGACCCAACGTAAATAAATGAGTTTTGAATATGGGGGTCACTAATGGTAGACAAAAAGAAATTAAAAAAAACATAAGTTTTTCAACTTCAGTGTTAAGTTTGTTCTTGGGATAAATTCATCCCAACTACGGAACCCTTCATTGCGTGTGGTCCGACACATGGCCGGTGTTTTATTATGCGAATTGTTGGGATAAGCGTTAGGTACAGGTATTTTAAGTAAAACATAAAGGATTATTATAAATGAATGATTCTTACCTAGCAGTAATATCGAGCGTTTGTCTCACGAAGTCGTCTCCATAAATGGTCTCCAGAGGGATTGGCTTGATGGACAGGCGCCCATCCCTCACGTGGAGGCTGCGGTCATCGAGGTACACGTTGAATGGAAAGTCCTGGGTAAAACAAAAGAAAATCATTACAAAACATCATTTATCATTACTGAATTAGTAGGTACCTACCTACATATTCTCTAAGTTACTTCACTCCGAAATCATCTCGATACATGTATCCGCAATGATCTGCTAAAACAAGTAAGTTACTTTCGAATTGTATGCAGTCACTCGAGTGAGGTTTGAAGGTAACTTAACAGAATAGCACAGTAGTAACTTGAGAGTTGACAGGATGAGATTGGATAGGCCTAAGTGTAACAGTACCTAAATGGGTTTAAGCTGATGATGATGATCACTATAGAGCCCTATTGCAGCTACACTATCCAATCAAAATAATAATCTTACGAATCGACGAAATAAGGTGAAAGTGTTAAGTTAGCCCAGAAAATTAAAATTTTCTTACGTTTTTGGCAATTTGCAGATCAACAGTATTATATCATCATCTGCCTAGCCTTTTCCCAACTATGTTGGGGTCGGCTTCCAGTCTAACCGGATGCAGCTGAATACCAGTATTTTACATGGAGCGACTGCCTATCTGACCTCCACAATCCAGTTACTGGGTAATACGATACCCCTTGGTAAGACTGGTCGTCAGACATTCGGGCTTGACTACCCGTAACGAATGTCGAAGATCCACTAATGACAGCCGGGACCAACGGCTTCACGTGCTTTATAAGGCACGAAGGGGTGTCGGTATGTAAATAAAGATGGTCACCCATCCACAGATCAACCGCGGCAAGCGATGATATACATACGTAATCAGCCTATAATGTTCCCACCGCTGGGACACGGGCCTCCTCTCTGTGAGAGGGAGTTTGTTACGGTTGCGAACCATATTTTAATCAATGTCTACCTCACAATGATCTACAAATTGCAAAAAACGTATGTTTTAGAAATTGCGGGCTATCTTACCGCACGTAATGCTACTTACTAACAAAGTTCAGTGCAATAGCCAAAAGTGATTGAGCGGAAATCAAAATCTAAATCCCACTCACCGGTTCTCCAGGAAACTTGATCTCAGGAGTCCATATATTCCCCTTTTCTATTCCAGAATTGAAGTTATCTTCAAAAAGCAGCTGTCCCTTGCAGATAAACCCTGGTACGTTGACCTTGGACACTGATATCTCACAGGGGTACTGATCATTTTGGGCAGGGGCCCCAAACGCAGCCGATGGGGCAGACCCAGAGTATTGTATTGTTTGAGTAGGCCTAGGGGCTTGCGTGGCATCGAGGGGGGCTGCAGCGGATGGGTTGAGAGGGGTTCCGTCGGTTGGGTTAACGGGGTTTCCGGCTTCATCGACGTATCCTGGAAAACGGGGGTTGAAATTTAGGAATGGCTTGATCGTTTTTATTTATTCATTAAAGAGACACTAAATGCATTATCTTGTGGTAGAGTGGTGCCTATAGTGGTGGCGAACGATGTACGATGGTCTCCAATAGTTACTTGACATTTTTCCACTTCAGCTGTGATATACTGCATTATGATTTAAAATTCTAGTTCCAAATGTTTGAATTGTACACTATAACGTTTTTATTGACTAATTCAACCTAAGACTTAGGTATTTAAAAATAAAACAAGTATTTCCATATAGTATTCTACTTGATTTTTTTTATACCTTAGTCATTAAAAAAAAAATCAATTATTCCCATACTTGATTATTTTGTTCTTCAATGTTCTAGAGTAACTTTTTAGACCTTTAAATTGTATCCTGCTTATGCGTATGAAGTTTCATTCAGGTACCTAATATGTCAAATAGATTATTCGCTAAGATTACGTCCACCGCTGGATTTCGGCTTCCCTCAAGCATCGCCACTTCGACTAGTTCTGTGCTTCCCGCATCCAGCAAATTCCTGCCGCCTTCACAAAGTCATCGGTCCATCTCGTGGGAGGCCTTCCAACGCTACGTTTTCCGGTACGCGGACACCACTTCAGAACCTTTCGTCCACATCGGCCATCTGTTCTGCGAGCAATGTGCCCAGTCTATATACAGGGTTATTGGTAAAACATTAACAACCTCATAAGAGGTCATTGTACTCATCATTAGAACAACTTTTACTATGGGACCAAACCAAAATTGCGAAAAAAAAATCAGCTGTTCCCTGCATTTATGTTCGTATAACTCGTCATAATGTAGGGAAAAGCAGATTTTTTTTTTTCGCGTTTTCGGGTTTGGTCCCATAGTAAAAGTTGTTCATAATGATGAGTACAATGACCTCTTAAGAGATTGTTAATGTTTTACCAATAACCCTGTATAAACACTATAAAAGAAGTCATTCTGCAGAATAAAGAAAAGACGCAAATAAAGAAAGTCCGGTTTACAAAGAAAAGATGGCTGAACGACATTCGCAAGTGCTAAGATGTTCGAAGTGAACTCTCATGTCTGTAGCGTCCCCTTGAGCTTTCAACTTAACACCTATTGTGTTCGAGCAACTGGGAAATATCGGAGATACGGGAAAGTATTTTGCTTAACACTAGCTTCAGCCCGCGGCTTCGCCAGCGTTGATTTTGCAAACTATCCCACGGGAACGTGTCACCGGGACAAAAAGTAGCCTAGACAAAATAGCCTTCCGCAGAATGCCATCTATCTCATTGCCAAGTTTTATCGAAATCCGAGAGAAAAGGTAGATATATAGGCTGTTTGGAAACTGGATTCCAAGCCTTAAGTAATAGTTGACACCATTTAGAGCATACATGTCATTTTTCATTTTTTTCCCAGTTAAAGTCGGTGTGTTATTTTTGACTAAATGTTTGTTAAAGTTAAAAATAAAAAAAAAACATACTTAGTCTAAGACATGTATGGCCCAAAATGCTGTAAATGCTTCCAAACACCCTGTATACTTAGGAGTTAAAGTTAATTTGAGGAAATAAAGCTGAAGAGTTTGTTTGTTTGAAAGCTCTAATCTCAAAAAAAAAATGTATGGATTTGATAGACCAATTCTTGAGGAAGGCTATAGGCTATTAAACATCACGCTAGGGCCCTTAGGAGTTGAGATAAAAAAAAAAGTCTGAAGTTTTCGCTAAGCGAAAACGAAGTAATAGAAGAAATAGTCGCGGGCAGAAGTAATTGTACTCAAATTATAATTATGTCATATCCCTTATGTATTTTACTGTGTGTACATAAATTATAAAATAAATAAATAATAGCGCAGGCAGGCGATGCGATACGACGCGGTGGGTCGGGGGAACAAAAAATTTAACGCGGATGAAGTCGCGGGCAGAAGCTAGTTAGAATATAAAATGACCATAGTATAAGTGTTTTGTATTGTTTATTAGGGTATAAATAATTAAGTAGTGTATAAGTTAGGTTTTATACCCAAGTGTACTTACATTAGATTCACATCACACTAATATTATAAACTCGAAAATTTGTCAGTGAGGGTGTGTGTTTGTGGGGGTATGCGTACGTGTGTGTGTTTATATGTTTGTTACTTTTTCACCCTCAAACGGCTGGACAAATTTTGATAACATTTTGTATATACAGCTGACACCCTGGATTAACATATTACCTATAGTCTACTTTTTATCCCAATATTCCCACGGGATCGAAACTTATGCGGGTGAAACCGCGGGGCGCAGCTAGCTTGTAAATAATCGTATGCCGCTATTAGCGGCGGATGTGTTGAACTTATCCATATAATATTTCAACCAACTTTGTACCTACCATATCCGACGAATAAATATCATGTCTTTGTCAATAATTGACGCATCGAAACCGACGGATTTGAAAGCGGTTCGAAAGAGAAGTTGTGCACTCAACTAAGTACTATTAGTCACTACCTTCCGCTCGCGGCTTCGCCCGCGAGGTATGCTTCGCTAAAAACTATCCTATGCCCTTCCCCGAGATGCAATCTATCTCTCTGCCAAATTTTATCGAAATCCGTTCTGTGGTTTAGGCGTGAAAACGTAGCATACAGACAGACAGACAGACAGACAGACAGACAGACAGACAGACAGAGTTACTTTCGAATTTATAATATTAAGTATGGATTCTGTGACTCAACGCACTTTCGGTGCTACGAATTTTGTTAGTACTGGATGTCTCTAGACGGCGTTAGTGGTGCCAACCGTGCTCCCTGCTAGAGCCCAACACTTGCAGTACATAAACTTACCAGTAACCTTCCACTCTCCATTATCCTGCCTGTAACCCAGTCCATTCCTGATGACGTAAGTCCAGAAATACACAGTATCTCCGATCTTGAGCTCAGCGTTCCTGTCCCTGAAGAACCACCTTCCATTCTTGGCCTTGGTGATGTCTCTGGACCAGTAACCAGCTTCTAAGCCTTCCATTTCTTCGTTGAGCTTGCCGTGGAAGGCGAATAGGGAGAAGCCATCGTCTGAAAGAGGAAGAAGGGCTGAGTAAAGAAAGAAAGAAAGAAAAACTGATTATTCTGCACAAACAAAACGCACATTGCAAAAGACATAAAATATCCACACACAACGTAGTCAAAAGCCTCGTACTCAAGCTTAAAAATGTTGACAATTTTGTCCATAGTATAACTGTTGTCTGTCGTTTATTAACAAAACATAATAATAATATCACGGTTGTATTATGGAAGGCAAGGGGTAGTTAGGCCCAGTGGTAGGACCTGTCTCTCATGCTCAAGGTTCTGGGTTCAAATGCGGGCGAGTACCAATGTGACTCTTTCAATTCATATGTCACATTTTGATGAAATCTGGACCTATAGGAAATACTAGCTTCTGACTTCCGCGACTTCATTCGCGTGGTAGTCGTAAGACATCACAAATCAGCGGGATTGTCCGAAAGGATTACCGCTGGCCCGGAACATAAAGGGCTAAAGGAAGGAACTTGAAAAAAAAAAAAAAGACATCCCCAATTCACAATAGGTAGGTATACTAAAAAAATAGAACTCACTCATGTTACTCGCTGATAATGCAGCTTTTATTAAACAAAAATAAAAAAATTTCTCTTTTTATTATTACTTTAGATTTTCTGAAATTGCCAATTTGCTTTGAGTAAGTGTGGTGATCAATGCTCGTGCCTTCTGTGTATGAGAAGAAGCCTTTGCCCATCAAGGAATCACGTACGAATTTAATTGTCTAGTATGTCTATTTACCGAAAAAACTCCAAACCACAAGGTCACTACCGATTTAAAACCTCACGAACCGGCTCTTAAGTGACGTCATATTAATTGAACAATTAAATAATAGTAGTTGTGGTATAAATCGCTATTATTTTGCGGTTCGGTATTGAAGCGACTACGAAATTATTAAATGAAGATAGAAAAATATATGCTGGCACATTCCTCGCAGAACAGATGGCGGATGAGGCCGAAAGGTTCTGGAGTGGTGACCGCGTACCAGATGACACGTAGTGTTAGAAGGCAAGGTGGTCCAACGACCTTGTGAAGGCCGCAGGAACCCGTTGGATACGAGAAGCACAGAACCGGTCGAAGTAGATGTGCTTGGGGGAGGCCTATGTCCAGCAGTGGACGTCTTTCGGCTGAAATGATGATGATGATGATGAGATAAATTATTAAAGTATCTAACAGATTATACTAAACTAGCTTTTGACCTCAAGTCGATTCACACGGTTCAAAATTCGCCCGATTTTCAATAACCAAGTATAAAAGTGCTTGCCAAAACGCTAGAATAAAAAATTATGCTTCTTCACCGCGGGATAAATAAATCCCAGTTGACTGCATATTCAGCTTGTAATATTCCCACTGCTGGGACACCGGCCTCCTCCCTGTGAGAGGGAATGGGCCACGCGGGTCCAGTGCGAGTTGGTGGATGTCCAATGTCTTCGATTTTTTGGTTCTAAGACATGCCGGTTTCTTCATGATGTTTTCATTGACCGTTTTCACTGGTGATGAAATAATTCACAAAAAGCAAAGTGCCTGCTTAGGCTCGAACTCACGACCTAAAACTCGTAGCTCGTGGCCGTTACTACTGTGCTACTACTGCTCGGTTGACTGATCTGCCAGATAATTTCATTCATCATCATCAATCATCATTTCAGCCGAAAGACGTCCAATGCTGGACATAGGCCTCCCCCAAGCACCTCCACTTCAACCGGTTCTGTGCTTCTCGCATCCAACGGGTTCCTGCGGCCTTCACAAGGTCGTCGGACCACCTTGTGGGAGGCTTTCCAACGCTACACCTTCCGGTACGCGGTCGCCCCTCCAGAACCTTTCGGCCCCATCGGCCATCTGTTCTGCGAGCAATGTGCCCTGCCCACTGCCACTTAAGTTTGGCAATTCTTCGGGCTATGTTGGTTACCTTGGTTCTCCTGCGTATCTCCTCATAAATAATTTCAAAAAGCGTCAAACCATTTAACATGTTGTTGATTTTAAAATCTTTGACCTGGCAAATTTCGTTCCGCCTCAGAATCAATAAATGTTGTATGAGGAAAAGATTATATTATTATATATAAGATGAAATTATCCGGAAAAGAACCGGAGTTACCGACATAGCTTGCAGAGTAAGCAAACTGAAGTGGCAGTGGGCTGGCCATGTCTGTCGAAGGACCGATGGCCGGTGGAGCAGACGAGTCCTGGAGTGGAGACCGTGTATCGGCAAGCGTAGTGTGGGACGCCCCCCAGCTAGATGGACGGACGACCTAAAGAAGGTGGCTGGGGTAGACTGGATGCGGAAGGCGGAGGACAGGGTGCTGTGGCGCAGTCTGGGAGAGGCCTATGTCCAGCAGTGGACTGCGATAGGCTGAGTTGATTGATTGATTGATTGATATAAGATTATATTCATTAAGTATTTTTTTTAAGGGGTCCATGGCTAAATAATAACAGCCGCACAGGTCGATCGATCAGGTTAAGCTACGCTTGCCGCGGTTGGTCTGTGGATTGGTGACCATCTTTACATACCGAGACCCCTCCGTGCCTTGGAAACCACGTTGAGCCATTAATCCCGGCTGTAATTCGTGGGTCTTTGACAGTCGTTACGGGTAGTCAGAAGCCCGAAAGTCTGACAACCAGTCTTACCAATGGGTATAGTATTACCCAGTTACTGGGTTGTGGAGGTCAGATAGGCAGTCGTTCCATGTAAAATACTGGTGTTCAGCTGCATCTGGTGAGACTGGAAGCCGACCCCAACATAGTTGGGAAAAGGCTAGGCAGATGAGTTTGGCGAGTTTAGATTTAAGTTACACCTCTGTATTTTGAAAATCTATAATTAAATAAATTACAAAAAAAAATGATGATGATAATGAGGTACTTATTATTTTTTTTCGTGAATATTTTCCATGATGTACTTAATGGTCAAGTATTCTGATATTCGGGGCGGAGACAAATCCAACAAATCAAAGATCATCGACATCATCAGATCGACTTTGTTTTATTTATGTATATTTTGACCACAAAGTCCTGAACAACATGTTTGCCATTGCGTCATCAATATAATTCTAACAATTGTTTGCCTTAGCGGCTTGGGGAAGTCCATGTTTATTGCAAGTGTATTTATAATAAATAAATAAATAAAACTTATATTTCAAGTTCACAGAAAAACTCATAGTTGTTAGTAAAACTTAAAATAAGTGTTAGTAATATCTTTAATTATTATTACTTGATTTTTGTTGCTGCGACATGACATGCATGTCGCAGCATCTCCGTATGTACGGACAGTCTATCCTGCTCGCAATCATTGCCAGCACGATGTTGGAACTTGCCCACACCCTGCGCACTAGAGACGTACAACGCTTTCGCATTGTTGTATAAAAACAATCAGTTCGTGCTTCTGCGAACATGGCTGAGGCACTGCAGTACCGGGGCAGTCCCAACATCGACCTGAACGCGTTATTGACGCGGAGGGCATTGCATGATTTTAAAGTAAAGGTAGTCCATAGGCTGCAGGTGTAAAGCGAAGTGCAATAAACTTTAAATAGCGCAATTTTAGCTTATTTATGAGATGGAAAATAAGTTAGAATTCGTAGTTACTTAAGAGGAAACGCGGGTGGTGGTTTCTTCGTAGAAACGCTCACGCCTGTTTTCTTTCTGGTTAATGACCATTAAGCAATGATTTTTTACAGAATAATAAATATTAACTACTTGTATGTCCCTATGTTTTCCTTTTTGATGATACATTATTTTTATAAGCACTAGAACCCTCAAAAAATGCCGCAAAAAATTTTTAAGTGGTCAGGCGGAAAAGGCCGCGATGGTACCTAATGTTAAAAACTGGCCAAATGCGAGTCGGACTCGCACACGAAGGGTTCCATACCAGAAGGCAAAAACGCCGAAAAAAACACGTTTGTTGTGTGGGAGCCCCTCTTAAATATTTATTTTATTCTGTTTTTAGTATTTGTTGTTATAGCGGCAACAGAAACATATCATCTGTGAAAATTTCAACTGTCTAGCTATTACGGTTCATGAGATACAGCCTGGTGACAGATAGACAGACGGACAGTGGAGTCTTACATTAGTAAGACTCCAGTGGAGTCTTACTAATGTCCGTCTTTACCGAATCGTTGAGCTCCTCAATTTCTGAGTTGAGCTGCACGATTTTTGACAAATGCGTGCACTGATTGGACAGGTCCGCTCAATCTGTGTGGTTCTTTCCTCAAAAGACCATTTCAGACATACTACATGGTAGACAGACTACATGGTCTTCACACGATCTGACCAAGATTTTGTCTGGACTTTAAAAGAGACTGTGACCTCTGAGTTTTTTTCGGCCTTTCTTCTCAGAGTAGTCAGATAGGAAACGCCGACCACATCTATTTTAAAAAATATGATGACGTGTAAAAGTGTTTGTAAAAACCTACTTACAGAAAATAAATCATTTATCTTTTATCATTTACCCTTTGGGTACGGATCCCTAAAAATGAGAAAGAACACAGACAAAGCGCGGGTAGGCGATGCGATGCGACGGTGTGGGTCGGGGCAATAAGAAATTTCACGCGGACGAAGTCGCGGGCAGGAACTAGTTTTTAAAATAAAGTATCTTAACGAAGTATCTTAAAGTCACTTAGAAAATTCCCTTTCAGAAATAAATTAACTAATAATGAAGGTTGACTTTCATCGAATAAGTTAAAGTCTTCGTGCCGAAGTATTATTCGATATTGGGAAAACGTTCGGGAATTTAATAACGACCTACTTACTTATAAGCTTCCGGAAGTTAATAGCATATTTTAATTTATCAAATTAGAATAAAGATGGAGATTTAATCACTGATTCTCATAAATAATTTTTTACTTTCATTTAATTTTTCGTTGATCACGGTTCCAAAGAGCAGTGGTGGCCCGGTGGTTACGGAAAAGATTTACGAGTTCCAGGTGGTGGGTCTGTGTGGTGCCGGACTTAAAGAATAGCACCACCCCATACTTCCCGTGGGTGTCGTAAAAGGCGACTAAGGGGCGTACCGGAGAATGAGCAGCAGCGTTCTCTATGCATTCCACCACCATACCATACTGCGATCGCCAACCCGCCTGCCAAGCGTGGCGATTATGACAAACCCCCCGTTTTGGGGGATGCCTATGGCCAGCAGTGGACGTCTTTCGGCTGAAATGATGATGATTGATGAGGTCGTGGGTTCGAGCCCAGCCGGGCGCTTTACTTTGTGTAAATTATTTCATCACCACTGCTCTCAAAACGGTGAAGGAAAACATCGTGAGGAAACCGGCATGGCCAAGAACCAAAAGTTCGAAGACATGTGATATTCGCCAACCCGCACTATAGGCCCGCATGGTGGATTATGGCCCACTCTCTTTTACAGAGAGGAGGCCTGTATCTCAGCAGTGGGAACATTATAGGCTGAAAGTGTAGGGCTCCAAAACTGAATCCAATGCAGCTTTGGGGCAATGCAGCGCTGGGGCTCTGTCTTATATAGGGTTTTAGCATTATGCTCAGTGATGGCCGTTTTGCGTAGATGTGATATACGCATACTTTCTCGCAAATTGTCGTTTTGTTTTATTTTTTATTTGTGTTTTTATTTTTATGCGTCATGTTTGCCGCAAATAAACGTATTTTCTTTCTTTTAAAATAAATTAACACAAATCTCTTAATATATTATGTGTTTTATAAATAAGTCAATTGTTTCAAAGTCAATTCAATCAAAATCAAAAGTCATTCATTGTTCAAATTGTTCAAACTAGGGAGAATCAGTACTTTTTGAACGTAAAAACTACTGACAGTCCCCAAAACGACCTTCACCGTTGTATGTACAGTCAACAAAAGAGATAAGAATGCAGGATCATCGGATATAGTTGAAGTTTAGTAAGAAACCGATGGATGTTGTGACTGAAATTTAATTTAATAAATGATCCAACGGTTTCTTACTAAACTTCAACTATATCCGACGATCCTGCATACTTATCTCTTTTGTTAACTGTACCTATTTAATTTTCTAGCATGTCCTATGTCCAAAAATTTCGAAGACATGTGATATCTACCAAGGCGCACTAGGCCCGCGTAGTCGATTATTTCGCACCTTGAAAACAAAAGTGGATATACCCAAAGATGGCAATATTGAGTTATAACGATGACTTCATAATTTACGGGCTTGTTTTCAGTACATAACTTAAATAAGATAGTCAAACTGATAAATGAAGTTAATTGCATTCTTTCATTCCAGTTATTTGCTAAGATATTGACCAACATGCAGCGTCAAAAACTTTAAATGGTACAGTCGAGTTCTTTAATATCTGAGCATGTTCATGAATCATAAATATATAGGCAATGGTAAGTTTCATAAAACTCTAAACAGCTTGTATTGCATGTATACATACTTATAGTTGTAACAATATTATGAACTTTTTTGACGTTCATATATTTTTGAAGCCTGAAAGGGCCAATATATTAATGAACTCGACTGTAATACTGACAAATGTAAATTTTTGTATAACGCCACTTTTGTTTTCAAGGTGCGATTTTGAGCCCACCTCTCGGTGAGAGGGATCACCGAGAGGAGGCCTGTGTGCCAGCAGTGGGAACATTTTAGGCTGATTATGCATGCTATGTTACTCTTACACACGGTATCTACAATTCTACATCTCGTTTTGATCTAATCTCAGTTATGCTGCTGCCAGCATACCTGTGATTTCTATAGAAATAAGCATCAGCCTTGTACGTATTTTTTTGTTCCTTTATGTGAGTGTAGGTACATATATAAACTGCTAAAGCAGGCACAGCTTCTTCAAATCGACAGCGTCACTACCAGGAAACCCGGCCGACGCCCGTTGCAAACTGAGGCAGGATACTCTTCTCCGTCCTACTCACTACCTACCACCAAAGGAGCATTTCCCTGCAGAGTGTAATCCTTCGTGGCCCACGTAGCAGTCCCTGAACCATCTCCAGACACAAATGGGAAGATGTATGTCCATCCTGGTGAAGTGCAACTTCCTCGACGGAACGGCAGTAGGGTGTGGTTGTAGAGCGATGTCGCATACCATGATCCACCTCCTATCCTGCCCTCTGTGTCCCAAGACATGCAGTCAAAGTGACCTCTGCCGCCGACGACACCGTGGAACTGGCAAAGTTTTGGGCCAACAAGATTTAAAATACAGTCGTGCCAGTGACACGAAGAAGAAGAAGAATGTTAAATAAATAAATATCTACGTAAGTTCCTGAAAATGTTAATGTTCAGAATCTTTAACGTTTACAATGCTATGAAGAATTGGCGTATGGATATCGGGTTCTGATAACAATCATAACATCATCATCTGCCTAGCCTTTTCCCAACTATGTTGGGGTCAGCTTCGAGTCTAACCGGATGCAGCTGAATACCAGTATTTTACATAGAGCGACTACCTATCTGACCTCCACAATCCAGTTACTGGGTAATACGATACCCCTTGGTAAGACTGTTTGTCAGACTTTCGGGTTCTGACTACCCGTAACGACTGTTAAAGATCCACGAATGACAGCCGGGACCGACGGCGAGGCACGGAGGGGTCACGGTATATAAAGATGGTCATCCATCCACAGACCAACCGCGGTAGCTTAACCTGATTGATCGACCTGTGCGGCTGTTATTATTTAGCCACGGACCCCTCAAGTAGTCATAGAACAATGTGAACCAGAAAGGAGAAAAAAGGCTACGTACAAACTGACAGTTACTGGGTAATACGATACCACTTGGTAAGACTGGTTATCAGACTTTCGGGCTTCTGACTACCCGTAACGACTGTCAAAGATCCACGAATGACAGCCGGGACCAACGGCTTAACGTGCTTTCCGAGCCACGGAGGGGTCTCGGTATGTAAAGATGGTCACCCATCCACAGACTAACCGCGGCAAGCGTAGCTTAACCTTAACGATCGACCTATGCGGTTGTTACTAGCTTCAACTTTCGGACTAACTGACAGACTATTTAATTTTGACAATTCAAAAGTGCCTGTACAAGGTTTAATTGAAATAAATGCTTTGAGTTTGAGTTTGAGTTATTATTTAGCTACGGACCCCAAATAATAACAACAATATAAGCTAATATACTGATGATGCAATAATATCTCATACAAAGCCTTTTCTCATGCTGGGAATCCCAAGATTACCTATGTTACTTTATAAAATTGATAACCTTTAATGATAATAGGAGATTCGATAATCTTGGTAACCTTTTATCTTGTTCCTCTGTAGTCTTGTTTGTTTTAATTTAGTTTTTCTTTTTAATGAATGTTTTTAAATTTATATAATGTATTAAGATGTTGTGTTTCTGTATGAGCGACAGTTTGTTTCTTATATCAATGATTTATATACACACACACATTACATTTATTTATTTAGGTACATATTTGAACATCTCCATTTTCGGTTCATTATCTAAAGTGTTTTTCTCTCAACATCACTTTGAAATTCAAACAATGTCGTGGTGTGAATTCGCGATGATTTAAATACCTACTTGCATAAAAAAAATATATTAAGTACTTACACAAACAAAAAAAACCCAATGCATTAAAATAATAATCTCGAAGTCGATGTTCTTGGGTTTAGTATTTTCGGTTTTTGGTATCGACTTCAGAAATTAACTTCTTTAAAAAAAACCAGGCAAGAGTGAATCGGACTCGCGCACCGCGGGTTCCGTACCATCATAATATGTTTTTAAATTTTCATTAGCGAGGCCTATATTCGTCAGAGAAGTTTAACACAGTGCACTGCGGTGTAGAATATTGCAGTTTTACGTCAGCGCCATCTCTTGCCCGATAGTGGAACTAATGTAACTTTTGTTGATGATTTCTGAAAAAGTATGCTATTTAGCGACTTCGTTTTATTTTTCCTGTAAATCTTTACATAAACTTCTATCACCTAGAATACTTTCAGATTCTTCTCTTTGCAAACTTCGGAGTTAAGGGGGGGGGGGGGGGGGTACTTTGTTTACATTTTTCATCAAAAGTCGAAAACTATGCCGCCTAAAAAAAAATGTTAAAGACAAACGCAAACGTCATCTAAAACAAATTCAAATTTCAAGTTGATAGCATTAGTAGTTCTTGAGATATCCAGCTATGACAGACAGACAGACAGGCGGACAGACAGACTGAGTCTTACCACTTTGGTACGGAACCCTAAAAATGGCGAATGCATAACCTTCTTATTTTTTTGAAGTCGGTTAAAAAACGAGTGATCTCGTCTACGAATTGTGTGCGGTCACTTAAATGAGGTTTAAGTGAACTTCGCAGAATAAATTATACTTACTACAATTTTAATAATGAAGTAACATAACAAACCTGGTACAGATACCCTGAGCCCTTTAGGATAAATAGCTTCTAATTTAGCCGGAGGCACTTCATAACACAGCACATAATTAAAACTAATTAAACAAAACAAAAACAAAACACAAGCGCGCGCCATTGTTCTTAAAAACTCATCACACACAAAGTTAAATGAAAATGAATGACGTCTTCATTTATGTACTACGGATTTAAATATATATTATTGACTAGAAGTGTCAGTATTTGCCGGTTCGTGGAGTCGGACTGAGAAGTAATTGTGTGTTCTTCGCTATACCTCATAAATAGATGGATGCGTTTTTGTTAGCCAGCGACCACACTACGCGGTCATTGGCCGGTTTAAATTTTTCTTACACAATTGCTGTGACGAATTAACACTGTGCTGTTGATATTTTTTTCTTTTTCGACAATTTTTTTGTTAGTTTGATCGAAGTAAAATAAAAAGTTTATTGTCTTATACAATATATATTTTTTTATTTAAGGTAGGTACCTACTGAAACTGATACCCAATCTAAGCCAGGGTTTGTATTTTGGGAGTCAGTGCTCAAAGGAAAATAAAAAGAGAACGAAACAAGGCTTTGCTTTTTAGGGTTCCGTACCCAAAGGGTAAAAACGGGACCCTATTACTATTACTCCACTGTCAGTCTGTCTTTCTGTCTGTCACCAGACTGAATTTCATGAACAGAGAGTATAATAACTTCATGAACCATAGCTAGACAGTTGAAATTTACACAGATGATGTGTTTCTGTTGCCGCTATAACAACAAATACTAAAAACAGAATAAAATAAATATTTAAGGGAGCCCCCCTACATACAACAAACGTGTTTTTTCGGCGTTTGTCCCTTGTTTATATTATATTGACATACTTTTTGATGGCGATTAGTTATGGATGGTGGCAACATCAACAAGTTTGACTGAAATGGATATTTTTTTTGCAATGAAACTATTTTTTTATTCCAGAACATAATTAACATAATTAGCCTATAATGTTCCCACTGCTGGGACACAGGCCTCTTCCCTGTTAGAGGGTGTGAGCCATGTTCCGCCACGTGGGCCTTTCTTATTGGTTCTAGAACATGCCAATATCCTCACGATATTTTCCTTCACCGTTTTGAGTGCAGTGGTGATGAAATAATTTACACAAAGTAAAGTGCCTGTCTGGGTTCGAACCTACGACTTACAACTCGTAAGTCACGACCTTTACCACTGCTTCCACTTTTTCCATAGCTTCACCAAGGCTAGCGAAACCGACAGTAAAATTACGCAGGCTTCATTACCCCATAAGCTCAAAATATCCCCATATTTCACTTTGCTTGGAATGGGATCGATATATTCTCTGTGCGAATTTTACAATAGTGTGGACAAGCCCTTGTAACCGCACGAATCTTAAAATATTTTAGCAATTTGTTCAAGACTGCTGGTGATTCAATAATATGGTGTTGTTATATTTTGCTCTTTATCTTTGTAAATATACTTACATATTTATTACATGTCTTCGTTTTCTGTGGTTATATGTGATTACTTAGGGAAAAACAACGTTAGGTGACGAATTAGTATGTTCCCATGTTTTAATTCTTAGAGAGCGTAATTGAAATATTAAAATCAGTCATAATGTAGTCATTATTAAGTACTTTATTTCGTCAAAAGTGAACAAAAATCACACCCTTCGTTTGCCCTTATCCCAATGTCAGCGCAACGTGTCTTCTTTTTCCATACTTCTCTATTATTCATCTCAGTAGTCACTCCCTTTTTAGCCATAAATCATGTTTTATACAGCTCATCATACCTATTCCTGTTCATACTCAAAACTCTCCACATTATATCCTAAAGACATTAAATTATATACCTACTTTATCTTAACCGGTATAGCTCCGCGCCTAACCGATGGGGCACGAAATAATAGAAAATAAATCGTGTCTCATTAGCGGAGCTTAAGGTGACTCTAGTCGATATTTTTTCCATACAAATTTCGGGAGTGTATTACTCCACTGTTTGACATTGTGCATCCAAAGTTAAGCATGATATCGTTTTGTCTTATTATTAATGTTGTCTGTACGGAAACAGAATAGTAAAATAAAAAGCCATTAAAAAGTTATGAGCCAACAAAGATTCGTTTTTCTTGCTATTTTTAACGTAACTTTGGGTGTAAATAAGTAATATAAGAACTGTAAAATCTTCAAAACCAAGTCCGTACCGACAAAGCTCAGTTATCGAAGAGTTCAATAAACTTTATTTTTAATTGATTTACGCATTATTTTTTTCATAAAACACTTTTTTCCGAAGCACTTTTAATTTTTTTTTCCGCGCCTATCAGTTCGGAATGGTAGTTCTGTGGGTGAGAACTAGACTTTTTTCATGTAGACTAGCGTCTAACTGCTCATCACTGATACTAGCTCAGTCGGGCACGAAGCCAGATAAGACAACGTGATTTTTGGCCATGACCACCAGTGAGTTCGAGCTCGCGACTAGTTTGCTCTTAAGGGGTTAATAAACCTCTTTGATATATTCACTGTGTATTTTACATATATGCCAATATCGGATATTTCATTCTGTCAAGAAATTCTCAAATTAAGACGGGCTGAAGAACCATCTACGTTTTTACCCGACTGCGTCAGAAGGAGGGTTATGTTTTTCGAGTGTATGTATGTATGTATGTCTGTATATTTCTTTGGCACGCACTGTAGCCTGAACGGCTTGATCGATTTCAGCTTGCGAGGTGCCGTTAGATTCGTATTAATTGTGAGAGTGACTGATACACTGGGTATATCAAAATTGAAAAAAACTAAAATGGCCGATTTTTGGCGCAATATATCTACAAAAAAAATTTTTTTTTCTCGAAACCTATCGAGTGGGGTATCAAAATAAAGGGTTTTAAAAGGTGATTACAAAAATATAAATAACTTATATGGTTAAAAGTAATTCGAAGTGACAAATCGTAAAAAACACGTACCAAGAACTATATAAATCGTTTGCGAAATCTTTCACATTTCGCACTGCTAACACAAGACTGTAACAACTCAAAAAAGACAAATTCGAGATAACTCATTCTTCTTATGTTAAATTTAATTCTCTACGCGTCAATAAATCTCAGAAATTACTCATAATTATAGAAACCCCTTAATTTTATCCCTAATTTTAAAACAGTGTTCACTTTTTTACAATCGTTAACAGGAAACGAGTAATCAGTTTTCCATCATTTCTGAAAAAGCTTCATTTTGAGTTGATACAGTCTTGTGTTTGCAGTGCGATTTGTAAACTAAAAAGCTGGAAACAAAAAAAGTAATTTAAAAAATAAAAAAACCCGACTGCGAAACTGAAAAGCTACAAACAAGCCCATTTTAAATTAAATAAAAGTTGGAAGCAGCCCATACCATTTTTATTATATTTTCAAATTCAAATGGGTTCCGCCTGCTTCCAACTTTTATTTAATTTAAAATGGGCTTGTTTGTAGCTTTTCAGTTTCGCAGTCGGGTTTTTTTTATTTTTTAAATTACTTTTTTTATTTATCAAATATTAATCAACATCGAAGTATGGGTGTGAGAAGGTTTGCAGGGTCGACATGGCCAGACATCGCACAAGATACCGGTTGAAGGAAAAAGGGGAAGCCTTTGCCCAGAAGTAGGGCACAATACAGGTTACCAAAAAATACATATTCATAAAAGTTGTAAAGAAGAAATAAATAGGCTATAATCTCTACAGGGACCTAGGGACTCATGTTTTGGATAAATTTTGATTGATCTTGTGACTTGTATCTTGTAAAATATTACTTCCAGATTGGTCCAGTGTTGTAATTTGTAAAAAATAATAATAAGTATTTTCCCTGTACCGAGTATCTAAATCATGCTTAATTATAAAATAGTTGTTAAGCAGCGCGGCTTATAATTTATTGATATTGACGATACTGCTTTTGAAAAACCGGTATCCTATGTACCTAGCGTTTTATTTGTGAATAGTTTGTGAGCCAAGGCGAGTAAAAATACGCTCGTTGCAAATCGCATAGTAGTGATATCAATGAATTGTACAGATAATTTTTTTTGCGGTGTTTTAATTAAAACTAGGTTTTCCAAAATAGGTCCGAAGGTAAATACAATTGAAGTTGATTGATATTATATTATTTCGTTGAAATCGAAGGATCGCCTCTTGAAGTTGTGAAGGAACATGCCTACTTAGGGCAACTCCCGTTCGGTAGACACAACTTTGAGAAAGAAGCCGACAGAAGGATCCAGTTGGGTTGGGTTTCGAAAACTTCGTCAAGTCTTCTCGTCACCAATCCAGCAATGTTTGAAGACTAAGGTCTTCAACTAGTGTTATATATATAACATATGTACGGTGCCGAGACGTGAACACTGACAGTCAGGCTGGTTCACTTTAAGGACGCAAAAAAGAGTGCAGTTGAATTGTGTGTTGCCGTCTGTCAATCGTGGAACTTTGACAGTCCGAAGCCCGAAAGTCTGACAACCAGTCTTACCAAGGGGTATCATATTACCCAATAATGGTTTGTGGAGGTCAGATAGGCAGTCGCTCCATGTAAAACACTGGTATTCAGCTGCATCCGGTTAGACTGGAAGCCGACCCCAACATAGTTGGGAAAAGGCTAGGCTGGGAAGGAACTGAACATTAAGACAACGGCTATTTTAATAAAGATGAAAAATTATGAAATGATGTTATAATGTTATTGTGCTGACTCAGAATAAATTAGAATAAGGATAGGACGATGACGATGGAAAATCGGATAATGCTCACTTAACAGTTCTTTTTGCAATATCGGAAAAGTTTCTTGCACAAAAAAGATACATATTCCGTCTCAAAGACGATGAAATCAATGGCAATCCCAATGTCAATGTAGGAAAAACTTGTTGTTGACCTTCATGTAAGAAATACCAGTCTTGTAAACATATAATTATTAAGATGTGACGTAGCAGTACGCTGATGTAGGTATATCACCAATAAGGTAAGGGTTGTCTACGTTTCAAAATAATAATAAAATATAATAAAAAATACTACTTAGTATTATTATGTGTGTCATAACAATGTTACTAGTATTATTATGTGCATTTTGTAAAATGTATGAGCTTTCAATTTGTATTAGTGGGCCTAGGCAAGTACTGATGTTGTGGTAAATTATTTGCGACATTTTTGATAACTAATTAAGAGCGTTTACGCCGTACGGCATTTCATTCAAACTTTCAAGCCCTTGTTTTTCGAAAAGAATGAACCAATTTTAATGAAACTTCATAAGCATAAGCAAGATACAAAGGTCTAAAACGTTACTTAAGAATCTTTTAGTAAAATAGTGTTGCAGCCAAATTAAACCAATTTTAAATTTTCCATAGAAACATAAATTTCCATCAGTTATCTTTATTTTAAATAAGACATTTCGAAAATGTTCTTAAGTAACTTTTTATTAGACCTTTGTATCCTACCTATGCGTATGCAGTTTCATTAAAATTGGTTCATACATTTCGAAAAACAAAGGTTTGAAAGTTGTATGAAATGCCGTACGGCGTAAACGCTCTTAAAATTCAAATATCTCGAAAACTATTGAATTTCGGCCATACATATGGGGTTCGATTTGTTGCATTTTGGCCCCCTAATGACGGATATACGTCGATTTACAAGTAATCCTGTATACTTAATAATATTATAATAACATAATATAATATATACGTTTATTTCT
Source organism: Mesoligia furuncula (assembly GCA_916614155.1). Lineage (NCBI taxonomy): Eukaryota > Metazoa > Arthropoda > Insecta > Lepidoptera > Noctuidae > Mesoligia > Mesoligia furuncula. The sequence continues at coordinate 24,646,145 of OU744808.1, forward strand.
CTCAAAAAGGTACAATTTGGTACATAAAATTTAATTCACATGCATATTCAAACCTTTGTGAGAGCTGGAGTCTATACTGGGCACGGGGCCTGTATGACAGAACTCCAGGCTCACACCCTTTAAATTAAAATAAACTAGCACTTACGTACACAGAATTGTGAAAGCTCTGCGTATTGAGAGAGAGATAAGTAATTACAATAATAATTTTAAAAAAAATGGTCACATGCGAAGTGTGTCTTTGACAAGGTTCCAGAAGGTCAAACGCGATAAAGAGAATTATTTCGAAACATTAAGGATGTTCTCAGTCTCGGCATAATCCAGTTCAAGTAACTAACTCGAAACAGTTCTTTTGCATTGTGATCTGGGCATAGCGTAAATGTTGAGAATTTTGTTAAGATAAGATAAGATAAGATATTTTATTTTGCAAATACGGGTACAAGTCATGGTGGTAAATAATAAAAATACAGAAACAGCCATATTTTGCCAATTACAAGGCATGCAAAAGTATAGAAATTACAATTTAAATACATATTTACTATTCCATTACATAATATAATTCTAATGTTCAACTATTCAATTCATTCAATACATAACATAATTCTGGTTCATCAGTCAATAATATAATTAATGTCACAAATTTCTAATAGTCATTTAAATACAATATATAAAATAGTCAAACAATTTACTATTCCATTACATAATATAATTCTAATGTCAACTATTCAATACGTAACATAATTCTGATTCATCATTCAATAATATAATTAATGTCACAAATTTCTAATAGTCATTTAAATACAATATATAAAATAGTCAAACAATTTCTTTTTCCAATAAAAAATCTTCAACCCTATAATATACTTTGTCTATTAAAAAGTTCCTAAGTCTTTTTTTGAATAATGTAAAATTATAGTCCTTCCAACAACTTGGTATTTTGTTATATATCACCGGTGCCATGCAGCAGACCCCCTTGCGCATCAGAGTTGTTCTAGCACTAGGGATACATAGGCTACTATTGTCACGCCTATTCCGTGGAAATACGTCAGCCATTCGTGCGAAGCGATCCGGGTTTAATTTTACGAACACTGCCATTTCTAAAATGTACAAACTTGGTAGGGTTAATAATTTATATTTTTTAAAATATGGAACGCAGCTATCCGTGCTTTTCAATTTAAAAATAGACCGTATGCATCTTTTTTGTGCCTTAAATGCAGTTTCTTTTTCTGTTGAGTTGCCCCAAAAGATAACTCCGTATCGCAAATGGCATTCAACTATACCGTAGTACGCAGTAAGGCATGCATCCAGATTTACAATAGTCGATAAGGAATATAGAGCATATGCAGATGAACTTAGTTTCTTGCAAAGTAACTCAATGTGTTGTTTCCAGCAAAGTTTTTTATCTATTTCTAGCCCAAGAAATTTAGTACTAACTACCTCGTTAATTTTATTATCGTTATATTGCACATTGAGATTGTCCGTATCTGTCATGCGTTGGTTAAATTGGATTATTTTTGTTTTATTTAAATTTATTCTTAAGTTATTTTCCTCTAACCATTCTATAATCAATTTTAAGGAATTATTAATGTCAATTTGGTATGTATCAACGCTTTTCGAAGGTATTGTCACGGTACTGTCATCCGCGAATAGAGTCAATGGCTGTTCAATCCATTCCGGTAAGTCATTTATATATACTATAAATAACAAGGGACCCACTACACTACCCTGCGGTACCCCATAACTAACTTTTCGCACTTCTGATCTAAATATCTCGTCATGTTTATTAATTACATTTATCCTGTTGATTTCGGTTATTTGTCGTCTATTTTGTAAATAAGATTTAAAAAGTTCCAAAACATTACCCCTTATACCATAAGCTTCCAGTTTTTTTAGTAGTGTGGGATGGTGGACATAATCAAATGCCTGCGTCATATCGCAAAAAATGGCGCAGACTGGGTTTCGTTTATCCACATTATTTATAACATTATATATAAAATCATAAATCGCCATATTTATAGATTTTCTTGGTCTAAATCCTTTTTGTTGCTCACACAGAATATTATATTTGTCAAGATATTTATATAGCTCTTTGTGAATATATTTTTCAAAAATTTTTGAAATATTAGAAATCAGTGAGACTGGCCTATAATTTTCCACTAGCTCTCTGTTTTCCTTTTTAAATAGTGGTTTAACAATGGTAATTTTCAAAGCATCTGGGTATACACCAGCAGCTATACTGAGATTAAGTATATAACTTAAATGGACACACAATTTCTTAGCTACTGATTTAATCACATTCGTGGAGATGCCGTCGTAACCTACGCTCTTTGTGTTTTTCAGTGACATTATTATTTTAAATATATCATCTGGTACACTTGGTGCCATGAACATCGACTTACATCTTGTATTTATCTTACGTTGTGGTTTAGGCTGGCTACCGTCATTAATTATGGGCTGTATTTTGTCAACAAAGTAGTTGTTAAACGTATTAGAAATGTCCTTAGGATCTAATATATTATTATTATTAACTTTAATTTTAGCAATTTGATGTTTGGGAGTATTGAATTTCTTTCGGTTTATTATTTGCCACGTAGTTTTTGCCTTGTTTGTGGCTTTTTCTATTCTGTAGTTGTTTTGTGCCTTTTGTGTCAGGTTTATAATTTTTTTATATAACTTAGAATAGTTGTCCAACTTTATTTTATTGTCTCGGCTAGGGTTTAATCTCAATTGCCACAGAAGGTTTCTTTTCTTTCTGCTACATAATTTAACACCTTTTGACACCCATTTAGGTTTATTTATTACGTTTATTTTTACTCGAATAACCGGGAAACACAAGTCATAAAACAACTTGAAGGTTTCTTTAAATGCATTATAAGCTATATTAGGATCGTTCGTATCGTATATCTCTGAGAAAGAAATATTTTGCATGCAGTGACGGAATTTAACTATATTTTCTCTACTGTAATCTCTTCTTGTACTATACCAATAGTTTATGGCACACGCCTTTGTAACGGGGCATTGAAGTAGCTGTGCTGTGTGATCCGATAATGCAAACTCTATTACTTCGCTTTTACATGCTTTACTAAAATTGTGCGCAAAATTGTCTATGCATGTCTGGCTGGCCATGCGAGTCGGCTGTTTAAAAACCAAATGTAAATTATAGCTTAATAGTAGACACTCAAATGTAGCTGAAAGTCTATTGGACTTTAGTAAATCTATATTAAAGTCTCCTGCTATAACAATATTTTTCCCAGTTATCTTTGATATCATTTGTAAAAGTCTCTCAAGCTTATTCAAACAATCATTATAATTATTTACATTTGGTACCCTATAAATACAGACGACAATTATCTTATAGCTTATAAGCTCAATGGCGCAACATTCAAAAATGCCAGAAGTTGATAATTTACCAATTTTAGGCAGTTCTTTCCATTTGTGGCCTTTTTTCACAAGAATACATGCTCCCCCTCTTTTTTTCCCTCTTTTGTTTGCCTTATTGTAGATGTGTCCACTGAGGAACAGGAAACTACGTTGGGCCGATCGACAATTTGTGCGGGTGGTGGGACAGACAATGTGTTTACGTCGTTGGGAGATGAACTTAGATGGGGTGTATGGAGTAACAGAATGGGTTGATAAAACAAGGTTCAGGATAAATAGTTTACGAACAGAGAGCACCTTGCAGGTTTTATAGAGATCGAAGGTAGCCGCCAACCGACCTTCAAGAGTGCTCTCTGGGCTCGTTCTAATTTCAGCATATGACTTTTTGCTGATCCGCCCCAGGTGACAATGCAGTATTAGATGAGCGATTGGCAGAGGGAGAGATACACCAACCTTAGCACCTTAGAGTCCGCAACGTGTCGAAGGGACTTAAAAATGTAAATCAACCTGCGCGTTCGAGAGGTGAGTGCATGTATGTGAGTAGTGAAGGGCAGGCAATCGTCAATTTGTACTCCTAGATATTTAACAAAGTTGTTACGGGAAAGGCTGGGGCAATTACATGCTGAGAGGTGTGGGTAGCTACAGGAGTGGGCCGTCAAGGAGTAGTGAGAGGAAGGTTTCCCAGGGGTATTAAAGGAGAAAGTTAGATAAGTGGTTTTGTCAACATTTAAAGTAAGGAGGTTTTGAGTCTTGAGGCTGATTAACCTAATTACCTACGGTGCACGTACGCGAACGTCAACAATGGTTAAGTGTGCTAAATGTGCCAAAGTCGTTACGAAAAAGAATCCAGGACTGCAGTGTAGTAAATGTAACAAATGGTTACATAGTGTTTGTTCTTCAATAACTACAAATCAGCTAAGTGCATTGTCGATTGCGGACTCAGTAGATTGGAAATGCCGCAATTGTATTGGTCCAAAACCAAAACGCATTTCGTGTATCCTACCTGATGCCGAGGATGACGATTCAGACATGGAAGGAGGTGGTGTGTTTACCGTTCCTGACAAGGATGCCATCCTTGCTATATTTCGCCAAGAAACTCGCGAAATAATTAAGCAAGAATTGCAGTCTACCCTCGATTTTTATTCTAAAAAAATCGATGACTACGAACAAAATATGAAGGACGTCGTTATCCGTGCGAAGCTGGTAGACAATCAATGCAAAGACTTGCAAAACAAGATTAAAAACATAACTTTGCAGAACGATGTTCTTGAGCAAAAAATAAACAAGCTGGAACAAGCGTTATCCCACAATAACATCGAGATATGTGGAGTGAATGAAAAAGAGGGCGAAAATACCCTCCAGATTGCCCTGTCGGTTTGCCAAAAGCTTAATCAAAAATCTGAAGACATCATCAAAGTTTACAGAAAGAAAAAGCCTAATGATCGCTCATCGGGTAAAAGTTCAAAGGTCATTACGCCGGCTGCCGCGCCAATCATCGTATCACTGCGTGATAACGGTCGCGACTGTTGGCTCGAGGCGTCGAAAACTACGATCATGACTGCGCGTGACTTAGGTGGAGAGAGTGATGGTAAGGTTTCCATTCGCGAATCTCTAAGCCCCACTACAGCGTTCCTGCTGTGGAAAACCAAATCTCTGCTAAGAGACAAGGAGCTGTGCAAATATGTGTGGTGCAAACACGGGTCTATTAAGGTGCGTAAGCAAGATGGGGACAAACAAGTCTACACGGTTCGTTCAAACAGTGATATTGAAAGAATCGCCAAAGAACTGCAAAATAAATAAAAGATAGGAATTGCACAACGGAACCCTCATAATGTCCTGGCACTGTAAGTACTTACCTACATCTAATTATCAGCTCCACCTAACTGATTGTTATGATTAATAATCACACAGATTCATTCTTATTAAATACGGTACATAACTCGTGGAACGATTTTACCTGCGACATACGACCGGAAAACAATGAATTACTACTGTTACATGTTAATATAAGATCACTTATAAAAAATCACTCGCACCTCGAGTACATTATTTCTGATAGCCCAGTGACGGTACACCTGATTATAATTACGGAAGTTAATATCAACGACTCAATAAGCTCGTTGTTCGAACTGCAGGATTATTCAATGCACACAGAGCTACGTCACAATAGAAGAGGAGGCGGCATTATTATTTACGTGCACAAAAGTATATCCTTCTTGCGACTACCGAGTAATGTGTGGAACTTTGAGTGTATTGTTGGAGAAGTGGAGTCTTTTGACGGCTATAAAACCGCATTATGTGCTGTTTACAGACCGCCTCATTTGAATAAAAGTTTGTTTATAAGTGAACTATCGAGACTATTATCCGGACTTCCACTAAAAAAACAACTGTATTTTAATAGGTGACATCAACTTAAATATTAGCAATTCCAACGATTCTATTGTACAACATTACCTTAACTCGCTTCATGAGCTGGGGCTAGAAGGCTACATTACACAGTTTACTAGAATAGAACAAACTGTAAATGGCGTGTCCAAATCTTGCATAGATCATATATTTGTTCGTGACGTCGACGGAGGTAGGCTGCACAGCCGTGCAATGCGATCAGCTGTCGTACAAAATGCGATAGCAGACCATTTCATTATCGGACTCGCAATTACTAGTTCTACCCCACAAAAGCGACGTCAGACTTTTATTAAAATGAATAATGATAAAGTGAAAGAGAAACTTAGTTTAGTTGACTGGTCCCCGGTTTTTGAAATGAGTGAACCAAACGAAATTGAATGTTTTATTAGTAGTACTTTTCAGACAATCTACGACACTTGTAAACACGAAGTAACCATAAGTTTAAATAAACGCTCTGAATGTAAATGGATAACGGATAAATTAAAATATATGTCAAACAAAAAAAGCGAGCTACTAGAAATATGGAAAGCTGATGTGAGTAATAAAATAAATAGACAGGTTTATAACAAATACAGAAATAAAACCAACAAGTTAATAAATAAGGCTAAAAATAAGTATATTAAACGAGATATTTGTAACAACTTTCAAAATAAGAAAAAAGTATGGGATATCATTAACCGACTTACAGGCAGAATTGTAAAGGCAATTGACGACATCATTTTATCATCATTTAAATCGAAACCTCAAATAATATCAAACAAGTTTGCGGGTGACTTTGACAAAAATGTAAAAAAAGTTTTGTCTGTGTGCAATCGGCCGATTCTTGACACGAAGTCGTACACTACGCTCCCGAATGTTTCCATTCGATTCAAAAAGGTAAATCAAGAAGTTACAAATAAAATTATAAGAAACCTCAATGATAATAAAAGCGCGGGATTTGATCGTATTAGAGCTAAAGACATTAAATATATATCTAATGCAATTACGCCGGCCCTAACACACTTAATTAATAGCTGTATATCAAAGTCTGTGTATCCAAATAACTTAAAAATTGGTATAATTAGACCTATACATAAAAAAGGCAGTTATACTGATACAAACAACTACAGACCAATAACGATACTTTCTTGTTTAGATAAAATTATTGAAAAATATGTTGGGGGCGTGGTGAGCGACTTTTTGTCGAGTAATGGCATAATTCATGATAAACAATTTGGTTTTCAGAAAAAAAAAAGCACTACTCAATTGTTGTCACAATTCACAGATGAAATTAATGGTTACCTAAACAGCAAAAATCATGTAATAATAATTATGATTGACTTTAGCAAAGCGTTTGATACGCTAAATTATGATGTACTTTTTTCCAAGCTGCGGCAAAATGGTATACAGGGTCCACTGTTGGAGTGGTTCAAAGATTATCACTTAAACAGATACAACGTAGTTAGCATAGCGGGCGTTCATAGTTACATGGTTCCAACTGAATATGGCACGGCCCAGGGATCGATCCTCGGACCAGCTGAGTATCTGCTGTATGTCAATGATATGTGTAACCTATTCCAGCATGCTTCTGTCTACCAATTTGCCGACGACACATGTCTGATCACAGCACACAGAGACCTAAGTACTGCGGAGAGGCTTATGCAAAGTGAGTTTGACCTCCTATGTAAATGGGCGCATGACGTTGGTTTATCAATTAATTACCAAAAAACCAAACTTATGCACATTCATTCACCACACTTGCGAAGTAGAGGAACACCAAGTGTTGTGGCCCATGAACACCAGTGTTTGCACCAGTGCTCGGATGTCTGTGTCTGTAAACCTATCGAAAATGTCAAAGAACATGTCTATCTCGGGCTCAAGATTGATCATAAATTTAACTGGGGCCCACATGTGGACTATGTATGCGCTAAGCTTAGGACTATTATGGCTAAATTGCGTATATTAAAGCACAAATTGCCTTACAGGACCTTGCGATTGTTGTATATGGCCCTGGCAGACTCTGTCATTAATTACACAGGTCTGCAAAAAAAATGCTGTCTGGATGTGTTCAACTGATTTATATGTATTAAGGTGTTTTGAAAGCTAAAAAAAATCCTCAAAAAATTCTAGAACGTCACGTTATTTTGCTAAACCCAAAATTTTATTACAAAAAGGGGTTTTTGGGCTAACTTGAAGTCATAAATAAATAAATACAATTTTATTTTGATAATTGTTTTTAAATGTATTCAGGCCATAACTATCATTACTTTCTAAATAAAGAACGCCCTGAACGGCAAAGTTGAAAGAAGGTGTTTTCACTGGACCAGATATTAGACGGCTTATGGCTGATCCACAATTCATCACAACTATGACGGATCCTCAAAGAAAATGGTGGATTGCCTTCAAAGAGGTCATAGAAATTTTTTTAGGCAATAACAAAGACCCTGACAACAAACAAATCGTCAAAAGAATGTTAAAAGCATTTCAAGCTTTAGGTTGCCTAATGAGTTTAAAAGTTCATTTTCTTCATTCCCATCTCGACTACTTTCCAGAAAATTTAGGAGACGTGAGTGAAGAGCAAGGTGAACGATTTCACCAAGATATTAAGGAGATGGAAAAAAGATACCAGGGAAGATGGAGCGTCTCAATGATATCAGACTACTGTTGGATGCTTCAGAGAGACCTTCCAGATGCATCCTACAAGCGAAAATGTACCAAAAGGAGTCTCACTGGGAAAAAGAAACGTGTTTAGTGCTTACTTACGAATGCATTTAAGATAAAAAAATAAGTTTCGTTACGCAATTAAATTTTTTTTTTTTTGTAATTTTTCTTTTATTTTAAGGTGATATGATATGACTTGTTCAACATAGATACCTATATTGTCAGAAAACGTGACGTTCTACGAGCAAATGAAAGTCATTTTCGGATTCAGCACACCCAAAAACATAAGAATTACGCCAAAAAATCAAAACAGCTCTCAACTTTTTTTTTTTGCAGACTTGTGTTATGGTATAACTAGTTATGGAAGAACTTATAAAACGTATCTAAAAAAAATTTACGATATTCAGATAAGGATATTAAAAATATTGGTACCATATAAAATTAAACTAAAATATAAGCCCGATTATGATATGTTATTTAAATATTGTAAAATCATAAATGTGTTCGATAAAGTCAAACTGGCTGTTGCCGGTGATTATTCTGTTTTTATGAATAAACTGCAGAAAACAAACAGACCAAACTTTGTTCGTAACCTGTCGTATTTGCCTCTATATAAACTGCCAAAAATTAATAATGTGTATGGTAAGAGAGCCTGGACGTATGCCTTTCCTGACATTCTAAATAAGCTGCCAAAGGAAATTGCCAAAAAATTAGAAAACAAAAAAGGGCAACAAATTAAAAATATATTGAAAGCCTACTTCACCGTGGGGAAGTTTGGAATGGGGGAGGTCTGCGTGTAGGTTTTTCTTTTTTCTTAATTTTTATGTTTTTTCATTTGCCTTTTTAACTTTAAGTGAGCTAACTCTAAAATAAGTCAGTAGCGCACATAATCTTATGTATCAAAGATTGAGCGCTATTTTTGCTGTAAATGTTCCATGACGTTGTTTAAAATAAATAGTTTCAAATTTTTTTTTTAAGTCAACCAATTGGTGACATGGTGGAGACCAAATTGTGCATTCCGGAACGCCAGCTCCCAGGAGTCTCCGTGGAATAATATGGCAGTATCATCGGCATAGGTGAATATGGACGCATTTGGAAGCGTTAGACGACAGAGTTCATCGATATAAATAAGAAAAAGGGTCGAGCCGATGATGCTGCCTTGGGGGACTCCGTATGCTATAGGAAGCTCGTTGCTAATGCAGTCGCCGATCCTGACACATTGTCGCCTACCCGTGAGGTAACTTTCGAAAAGAGCAAGTTACCCATTATAAGTAAATAGGTAATATTTGTTTGTATGTAGGGGGAAAAAACTAGAAAAAGAAAAAATAGAAACTACTAGTCGGATTTGAAAAAAAATATTTTTGCATTTAATAGCGCAATTTTTGAGGAAGGCTAATATCGGCTATTTAAAATCACGCTATGAATCTTACGAACAGAGCAAAAAGAAAAAAGTCAGAAAGAACGCTATAAGCAAAAACGAAGTGATAGAGCAGGTGAGTGATGCGATGCGACGGGGTGGGTCGGAGGAACAAAAATTACACGCGGACGACGTCGCGGGTAGAACCTAGTCAAAAATTAAACAAAGCATAAAATTGCAATTTTATTAAAAAATCTTATGAAATATAATCTCAGACTTATCACATATTACTTTATAAGTCTACAAGGCGTACACTTTGATGGAATCCACTCTCAAGTTGGTGTCATACCAAGATGGATACCAGGAGTTCTTCTCTTTCCAGAACTCGAGCATGGCTTTACTGCCGCTGTTCCTCCAGGGCTTGTTCGGAAGATCATCGCTGAAGTCATGGACGCCTCCCACGCGAAGACCGAGTGACAGGTAGAACTGGAAAAAGATGGCACAATTGTTTAAATTACTAATGGGTCTATTACAGCACTGACGAATTTCTAACTGACAAACGTCCGACATATTTTTATCGTCGGCTTATTCCAAGAAGTCATTATGTGACATAATAACTATTCTGAGATAAACGGTATTTTTGTTCGATTTAGTTAGTGGTTATGTTGATTTGCCCATATTATCCTAAATATGATTACGGTGACGAAAAATTTAATGTTTTCGATTAGTCTAATATGTTTTTGCCTTTTGTAGAATGTGTCAAAAGGAGTCCACTATAGATAAAAACGTATTTAGTGATTTTTTGCAGTTAATGAGTTCTTGCAATAAGCCGACGTTATATTTGTACGCCGTTCAGGCCAAACATTACTGTCATAATTATAATTTGATGTAACATCTTGCATGCTATGTGTGTATACTCATGTTTTGGACAAATAAAAAATTATCTTATAAAGCCAAAGAAAATATAGATGGAATATGAAAGGAAAGGAAGTATTATGATAGCGTGATGGTTGACAGGGGAGAATGGAAGAAAAAAACGTGTTGCACCGACCCAAGGGCAGGAAGCCGATGATGGACTTGGATGATATCTAAAAAGCTATGAAATATATAAACTCTACAATGACCTGCCAAATGATACGGGTGATAGACCATACATAGCCCAAACCATTGAAGAATGACATACAGGAAGATAAATTTGTCACTCAGGTAAAGGTGTACGGAAAAATTAAATCGTCAAAGTCCAAGACGGGGTCTGTGAGTCTGACAACAGCTAGTTTATAAATTAATAATATGAATGGGGCTCTCTGGGATGATATGAATGAAAAAGAAGTGAATGATAACGTGAAACTGTCTACCCTACTGAACTAACTGCCCTCAAGGAGCAGCTGTATAGTGATTGTTTGTCTGCACGGTTGTTATTGATTCTACATAATTATAACTTATTATTTCAGGCGAAAGACGTCCACTGCTGGACATAGGCCTCTCCCAAGTACGTCCACTTCGACCGGTTCTGTGCTTCTCGCATCCAACGGGTTCCTCCGGCCTTCACAAAGTCGTCGGCCCACCTTGTGGGAGGCCTGCCCACGCTACGTCTTCCGGTACCGCGGTCGCCAATTACCCCGAAGAATTATTTAACTTGTTTTCGGGTGCAGTTACTGGAGTCGCACCGCAAACGTCAACTTCAAGGCGTTCGTGGTGCGCATACCAACATGCTACCTGCACCTGGTGATAGAAGAAAGCTTTTGGCCACAGGATGTGGTATTCCGCCGCTTTCGCGGACAAGTGCCACCAGAACGCACAAAGACTTAGTGCAACTAAGTGATACTAACATAGTTATTAAGTTTTATTTACTAACAAAATTGTTACTATATTATTATGTATACTTAGGTTAAGGTATGTATCTATGGGTCTTTGTTACCTGATAATAAATGGTTTATTATTATTATTTCGTTTATTCGTTTACATTCCTCATTAATTACATTTTTAAATATTTCAATATAAAAAATAACTATAAAAAAACATTTAAAAATATAAAAAATAGTGATCCGCCGGTGTCGGGAGCAGGGTCCAAGCTACCGGTGGTTAGGGCTCCAGAGACAGGAACCTCCTCACAATGCGAGCCGTTTCGAGGAGTACTACCTTCTGAATCAGGCCCTTGATCCAACCACCTAACGAGAGCCTCGATAGATGTTGATCGAGGCTTTCGGCCATCAGTCCATTGGCTGATACGACAATCGGCACAATGATAGCCGAGCTCACATTCCACATGTCAACAACCTCGTGTGCTAAGTCGAGATACTTAATTTGTTTTTCTTTCTCAGCTTTCACGAGGTTCCCGTCATGTGGAATGGTAACATCGACAATCATTGTGCGGCGCGCTAATCGATCTATCACCACTATATCAGGCTTATTGGCAACAATAGTCCTGTCAGTAATGATAGACCGATCCCAGTACAACGTGACATGGTCATTTTCAAGAACTGGGTCGGGCACATACTTGTAATACGGTACCTCAGAATCCACAAGCTTATATTTCAAAGCAAGTTGCTGGTGAATAATCCTAGCCACTTGGTTATGCCTGTACAAGTACTCGCCGTTAGCCAGACGAGAACAACCAGAGATAATATGTCTGATAGACTCACCCGGACGGTGGCATGCCCGACACACGTCAACCGTCCCGTCCTTCATAATATGTCTCCGGTAGTTATTCGTTAAGATAACTTCGTCTATAATTGCACAGACAAAACCTTCAGTTTCCCCGAAAAGGTCACCAAAACGTAGCCAGGATACGGACGCTATGAAATCTACACCGGGCTCATGAAGAGCCCGATAGAAGCGCCCGTGAAGCTCCTTGCTTTGCCATACCCTCTTGCGGTCATCAGTTGAAAGTACTACAGGTTTGCGCCAGTTCTCTTTAGCCATGGAGAGCGGGGTGAGCCCCTTGTCCACTGCGACCACATCATGGTGCATACCCACTTCGGCTTTTAAAAAATATTCCCTGAGACTGCACACCTTATTATTATTATTAAAATATTTGTTTGCCCGTCCGTGGCCAATCAATCAATCATAATGAATTCGTGGTCAATCATAATCATATATTGTAAGACGATTATGTACCACACATCATTGTACACATAGTTTTAATGCAAATAGTAATATTCTTTCTTAATAGTTGGTAGAATGAGGCTTTTGACATTGCAGTTTTCCTTTGTTGTTGTGTAAATTTTTTATATTTTCTACGTATGAAATCCAGTTACCATCTCATCGAGCGGCGCCATGACAGTTCCTCTCAACCAGTTGTCAGCATGCGGCACTTTATGCTCGCGCGCACTCGCGGTGAATCCCTCTCCCGGGTTGATGTCACCGTACTGTTCGCCGTCTACTAGGAGCTGGAGACCGTCTAAGAAAGAGAGTATGGTTACGTAAAAGGTATTGTAGTAAGGGTGGAAGTTTTTCGGGAATCGACAGCCGATTCCGGGCCACCGTAGGCGCGGGCTTGCGGACGGCGAGAAATGGGCAGCTCGCCGTCCGGTAAGGACCAGGCCCGGGTCGACGGCGCATTGTGTAACACGCGCGCCTCAAAGAGATGTCAACATTGATGGGGTCCACTAGGGCTGATGCCTGCCAGGATCACAAAGAAAGAGTTACCGTGGCCCCTGGCACAGGCAACAGTATGAACACTGGTAGGGTTTAGTCAGTAAAAGGCTGGACCTTTCATTGATATCCTTTTTTCTTGGTCGTCCTTTTTCTTATGCCTTAGCCAAAACAGGCCAGCAACTCAATTGAAAGTAGTGACTGACGGCTGTTCACTTAAAGCTACAATTCCTAAGCGCTTGTCGGTTCTCTTAGTACGTCCAAAATGACATAGGGTTTGGCTTTTTAATCACATATTTTTAATTAACATAGTTACAATCGGTCTTTAGATTTAATAACCATCTTTGTTTCATTCGTTTTAACCTACGTCAACTTGTAATTGAATAGGAACCGTATTCAAAATGTGAGGAAATTCATTTTGTCTATAAAGAAATACGACGATACATGGTGCCAGCATAGGACATGACGGTGCTGATAAAGGTAACCTTCGGGAGTGTCTCACGCCGTCGACGGCGCACCTGTTATGGAAAACAAAAGAAGAACTCAAAGGGATGTTTACCTTTATATAGTGTAAACACGGAAATAATATATTAGTGCGTAAAAGTGTCCAAGAAAAAAAAATCCACAATCCGCTCGATCGCCGATATAGAAAAGGTAAACTAAAGAGCAAGACAGGAGACGCATCTAAATTAAGTAATTATAGGCGTATATCACACAAGGAAATATATCAGTGCGCAAAAATATCCAAGAAAGAAAAACCACAATCCCCTCGATCGCCGATATTGAAAAGGTAAAATAAAGAACAAGACAGGAGACGCATCTAAATTAAGTAATCATACGAGTAGGCCTATATCACTCGCGACAGTCATTGCTAAAGTGTTGGACGTGTTATTGGTATTCAGTTAGGACAACACCGACAGCTGCATGATGCACAGTTTGGCTTTCGCCCTGGTTTGTCGACAGAAATGGCTGTACTGAATTTCAATCATACCGTCCGATACTACACTGCAGAAGCACACCTGTCTATGACTGCTTCTTAGATTTATCTAAAGCATTTGATCTTGTTGCATACGACAGGTTGTGGCAAAAGTTGTTGGATGATACGGGACTACCTACTGAGTACTTACATCAGTATCCTAAAGCATTGGTATGGCAACCAGAGCAATTTTGTGCGGTGGTTACTATCGGTTGAGTACAGGTTGGAATGTGTTGTAAGGCAAGGCGGGCTAACCTCGCCGCTTCTCTTCAACTTGTATATTTTCCGCCTGATTACATCAAAATATGTATTAAAAACCACGTAAATCTGACCAAAATCTATCAAAACAAAAAACTTTTACGCGCTCGCGTAGCATTATGCTGAGCGATGGCCGGTTTACGTGGATGTGAGGCATGTTTTCCCCCAATTTGTTTCTTTGTGTTTGTGTTCTTTTTACGCGTCATTTTTACCGCAAATAAACGTATTTTTATTCTTTCTTTTGTTTCGCACAAAAGGCGTTCGTACAATTTACACCGGCGTGACAGAGTCAATGGCGCTAACAATTTGACAGGTATGCCAACATGGCCGACGTCACGTGATGTTATGACAACTGCAGCATTGTAGCCACATTATATTGTAGTCTTTGATTGTAGCCCACCGGTTTCGAAAAAAGGCTGTCTTTTTGTCCATATACACATGACATTTTGAACGTACTTGTTACCAACATAAGGAACCGAGTTGAAAAAAGTGATACAAAAAAAAATTGAAAGCAAAATCTCTATCTGGAACAGATTTTTTTTTTTGGATCAGATTTCCGTTTTCTAAAATACATAGGTCCATAAAATGATATCCATTAATGTCGTAGTAAAAGAAATCTAACACCAAAAATCTTACCAGTTTTCCAAATCATAGTATAGTTATGATATTCCTTATTCCAGTTATTGATTCCAATCTTTTCTTTCATCAACTTGGACCTGAATGGTTCAGAGTCAGAAAGGACCGGTCCTCCATACAACCTCTTGGCAAGACTGGGGTTCCCTCGAGCGAAGGCCACGCGCATCATACCCGATTCATAGTAACGGGGTCCGTATACGTTTGCGACAGGTTCCAGGTTGATTTCTAGAATGAAAAAAATGGGTGTGAATGATAAGATAAAAAATAGGCTATCTTAAGTGTTGCCATCATCATTCATCTGCCTATATAGTCTTTTCCCAACTATGTTAGGGTCGGCTTCCAGTCTAACCGGATGCAGCTGAATACCAGTGTTGAGCGTGGAGCGTTGGAGCGACTGCCAATCTGACCTCCACAACCCAGTTACTGGGTAATACGATACCCCTTGGTAAGACTGGTTGTCAGATTTACGGGCTTCTGGCGATCCGTAACGACTGTCAAAGATCCATGAATGACAGCCGGGACCAAAGGCTTAACGTGCTTTCCGAGGCACGGAGGGGATTTTGGTATGTAAAGACGGTCACCCATCCACGAACCAAACGCGGCAAGCGTAGCTTAACCTAATAGATCGACCCGTGCGGCTGTTATTACTTAGCCGTTATGGTAGCAAAATAGCCGACTTCGAAGTCGAGAATTCGAAGCAATATCCTTCTAAGGGCATGTACTATTTCTCTTAGATAGTAACATAAACGAACTTACAGCAAAAAACGGAATTAATGAATTCAGTATTTTATTTTAAATATCTCCATCTTTGACAGTTGCTTCGGGGTAATCTTAATTGAAAATAAAACGGATGTATTCACAATAGATTAAAATTAATTTTATCGTCATGGTTAGAAAAGTCAGCCTCCCAATGACCGTTCCCACTTTCAAGTGTTTAAAACGGAAAAAGCATGGGTTTTCTTTAAGTATATCTCTATCTCTTTAAGTATGTATTCCTTAATATCTGAAACAGATCTCAGTCTTCCAGAACCTTCCGCTTACCAGGTATGAGCCAGCTGCCCGCGGGTAGTTTCGCTCTGACTTCAATTTTGCCGAATTTGAACCCGAACCGATGCTTCGTTGTAATCTTGCCAGTAATGACTGGTGGTATGATCATCGCGCCTTCCGCCTCGCGTCTGCATTCTAACGTGCTTAACTGACCGGTACACCTGGAAATGGAGAATACATTGGATAGAATGACGACTTATTTATTTATTTATTTTGGATCTCCAACTCGAACAAAATAATTATGTATAGCCAACAAAAGTGATAAGTATGCAGGACCTTCGGATATAGTTGAAGTTTAGTAAGAAACCGATGGATGTTCTCGAAATTTTTTAAAATTATTCATAGAAAACAAACAGCTCATTTATCAAATTAAATTTCAGTCGACAACATCCATTCTATTCTTACTAAACTTCAACTATGTCCGATGATCCTGCATACTTATCTCTTTTGTTGCCTACACGATACATGACACATAAAACAAAGGGCAACATCAGGTATTAAGTAGGTGCACTCCTTCACTTAAAGGAGACCACAGTTATAATAAACTATCGGTGTATCAAAATTTCATCCAAATCCTAATAAAAGCATAATACTAATGATTGAAATACTGTCGTGAATTCATTCAAGCCTAGTACTTTTTGTTATAATACCGCTCAGAAAGTCGAGTAATAATAATAATAGGTAGGTTTGCAAATTGTTCAAGTAATACTTGCAGCCTATGGGTCGACTACACGCAGAGGGCTTACAGCGCCTTGCGAGTCCAATGCAATAACTCATACAAGGCACTGTTGAGGCTGCCGCGACACTGCAGCGCGTCAGCAGGGGCACGTATAGATGACTTCTATGCTATAATTCGAAAGCGCATCGCATCCCTGATGTGGCGGGTGCGCGGCAGCGCCAACAGTCTCTTGATGACAGTATCAGATAGGACTGAGGGCCTTATATGGAAGCACTGGACGAGGACGATAGTGTTGCCTTCAAACCGTGCCCAGAAGTAGTGTGTGCAGTGTTATTGTGTTACGTATTATGAATTATTATTATTGTTATCGTCTCTGACATGTTTTTGAATGTATTAATTGACAGAGGTATATTATGTACTAACACTAGTTTGTAAGATGTTTATGTCCTTACTAACAATAATGGATTGTAATATCTGACAATTAAATTATATTATTATTATTATAATTATACCGTGCCTATGCCCTTTTCTATACCCCTAACAACGTATATACAAAATTTCACGATTCTCGGTTCAGTGGATTAAGCGTGAACAAACAAACAAACTTACTTTCACATTTATCATATTATTAAAGTTAGGAACTTAGGATAGGTACCTAACAAAGTTACGGCCCTCGTACCCCCAGCCGTTGAGCTTGTTTTTTGGAGTGAAAGATTACAAGTGGAGATGGCGTCGTAAGTTTTACAGACTTATCAATTACTAGCTGCGCCCCGCGGTTTCACCCCCGGTTCCCCCGAAAATCGGGATAAAAAGTGGCCTATACAGGAAAAGTTTTTAACCAGTGCGCAAATTTTTTTTGGTGGCTCAGTGTAAGCAATAGAACACATTTCCATTTTTAGTTTATGACTTTTTTTTTTTCATTTTTCCACTTTGTCCCAATTTGAAATAAGCAAGACATGGATATAATTTAATAGTAATACTATGAATGAGCATGAATGAAAACGCGAAGGCCGCCCGCCGGCCGCAGGACCACGGGGGCGCGGGACGGGGGTGCGGCGGCATGCGGCGCCGCGCGCGCCGGCGTTTGATAAACAAAACGCATGCACATGCAGTACGTCACTTGCGGAAGCGGAGGTCGGATGTCCGTTCGCCGTCCCTGCGCGCGTGCCGCGTACTAGACTAGCGTAGTGACAATGTCTCATTTTACTCACCGCGAGTATTATGAAATGGTGCGAGTGTATTTGTTAAGCAATGAAAATTTACGAGCAGCACGAAGAAGATACGAAAGGGAGAGCGTACCTCGTATGCGAGCCCGAAGGATCCTCAATCCCACGGTCCCTAATGAGAGGACAATTTTAGCAGCAAACCAAGGTGTATGAAACAAGTGAAAGAGCCTAGATGACTTGAAAGAAAAAATAATTAACGCTTTCAATGAAGTAAAAAGTTGTGTTAGTGTCCTAAACAAACTAAATGCTTACTTATTTAAACGTGCACGTTTATGCCTTGAAAAAGGAGGAGGTCACTTCGAACAATACCTAAAATTATTGTGATTAATAAAATGTAGAGGTAAGAAGAAATTATAAACAATCTTAGTGTCTTAGGTTCTCTTTGATTAGACATTGACGCAAATTGTATCATGTCGCGTACCTATCATACCTAAATGTTTTATTTTGAATGGACTAAAACGTAATTACTTTCTTACTTATTATGATTTATTTTCTGCATTTTGATGGTCCTAAGCCCATGAAAGTATGAAGGATAAATTGGAATTTACGAAAAATTACGTTTACAAATAACTTTACACAGTCTAAACTTAAAAAATTGTAGCGCTAAACTGGGGTCAATAATCCGCCGTCGTTTTAGAGCGAGCGCGCGTGAGTAGGTACTTCGATAGCAGCTGGCGCGTCAGGCGACCGGTCGACGCGAGGCGTGAATCGGGCGACCGGTCGACGGACTGGCAAGCGACGTCCATAAAATAAATTTCTGAGTAAACAAGTCTCGTAAGCGTTAACTTAATTTTTTACTATTGAAACATATCAAAACAAAAAATACGTGTTTATTAAAATATATTCAAGTTTATTATGTCAAAATTTGCGCACTGGTTAAAAACTTTTCCTGTATGTTAATCCAGGGTGTCAGCTACCTCCATACAAAATTTTATCAAAATTTGTCCAGCCGTTGGAGCGTGAAGAAGTAACAAACATATAAACACACACACCCTTTCACAAACTTTCGCCTTTTTATTATGTGTGTGATCATCATCACGCCCGTATTCGTTGGGTAGAGGTTTATGTAATTGAATAGTATACTCACATTTCGCCAATTATGTTGTAAGTCCTATGAAATAGGGAGCGAGATGCAGCCATCAACCATCATAAAAAAAATTAAAAGGTTTCCACTAAACGGGAACCAGAAAGGGATCAGAAAACCCATAAACAAATATTGTTTTTTTATTCGAATTCAACGTTTAACAATTAATTTAATGTTTTGAATTTGTGCTCAGCAGAAAACAGTCGTTTTAGGAGCCGAGCTAAGGAGAAAAGTCAGAAAGAACGCTAAGCGAAAACGGAGTAATAGCGCGAGCGGGCGATGCAATGCGACGGGGCGAGTTAGGGAGCAAGAAATTTCACTCGAACTAAGTCGCGGACCGAACAGAGTTAGTATGTCGCAGCCAACTGGTTTAATTAGCCGTTTAGTTAACCGCCTAGCCTTTTAACTAAACGGCGGCCATTCAACTAACGGCCTGAATGATATTTAAATATAGTTTAGGTTGGAAGTCTGTAACCAATCAGGCGCGAGCCGAATTAGTCGCAGTAACTAAGCCAGGGCCCAGGCCCGACCAAATGGGTTAGGTTAGGTTAGAACTGTGATCAACCGCGTGCGAGCTGAGAGAGCGAAGCGAAGCGAGCACTACTTCCAAAGGCCAGGCGGCTAACTAAACGGCTAATTTAACCAGTTGGCTCGGCTGCGACATATAGATGGATACAAGCTGCTCCTTGTATGTACTACCTACCCTCCAAAATAAGCTGTGATTCAAAATCTTGTCGCAGTCTCATCACGGCAACAAACAAATGTCAAAAACTTGTCAAAACTTGTAGGGAATTAGCTGTATTTTTGACAGATTGAGATTGAGATCAGACTGTGAACGGTCTCAAGATCACGAGAATTGCCCCTCTGGGTCTAAAGATGATAAGCACTAACCTGTTAGTAAGATCTAGAGTTTGAGAGAGGATGAATCCTTCGTGATGTTGTGACTCTGTCAGCAAGGGAGTGATGACCAGAGAACCGTCTTCAAAGCTTATAGTTCTATCTGGATCGTAGAAGTTGAAGGGATAGTCCTGTAACAAGTTATTTGAGGTTAGGACAGAAAGATTTGCGTAAATGGAAGGTTCAATTTTGTCAGTTTGATTTACTATGGAAAGTTCTTAAGAGCAAACTAGTCGCGAGCTCGAACTCACTGGTGGTCATGGCCAAAAATCACGTTGTCTTATCTGGCTTCGTGCCCGACTGAGCTAGTATCAGTGATGAGCAGTTAGACGCTAGTCTACATGAAAAAAGTCTAGTTCTCAGCCACAGAAATACCATTCCGAACTGATAGGCGCGGAAAAAAAAATTAAAAGTGCTTCGGAAAAAAGTGTTTTATGAAAAAAATAATGCGTAAATCAATTAAAAATAAAGTTTATTGAACTCTTCGATAACTGAGCTTTGTCGGTACGGACTTGGTTTTGAAGATTTTACAGTTCTTATATTACTTATTTACACCCAAAGTTACGTTAAAAATAGCAAGAAAAACGAATCTTTGTTGGCTCATAACTTTTTAATGGCTTTTTATTTTACTATTCTGTTTCCGTACAGACAACATTAATAATAAGACAAAACGATATCATGCTTAACTTTGGATGCACAATGTCAAACAGTGGAGTAATACACTCCCGAAATTTGTATGGAAAAAATATCGACTAGAGTCACCTTAAGAGCGTTTACGCCGCACGGCATTTCATACAAACTTTCAAGCCCTTGTTTTTCGAAAAGAATGAACCGATTTTGATAAAACTACGCATAAGCAGGCAGGATACAAAGGTCTAAAAAGTTACATAAAAACATTTTCGAAAAATAATGTTACAGCCAAATTAGACCGATTTTAAATTTTCCATAGAAACAGAGATTTACAGTTATCTTTTTTACTTTTGTATCCTGCTTAAGCGTATGAAGTTAATGTCCCTAAATTATGGAGAAACGGAATGATAAATGGACTGCTAAGCTTGGGTTTCCTTGTGAAAAGGACGAAAGAAAAAGAACAAATACTATTGTTAAGAACAGATAGAAAGGAAATAAAATAAATATTTAATAATAAGGAAAACCATAAAAGCGCTCTTCCTCTCTCGTAAAATTAGTTTTATGGGTGTCTGGGTCGATGTTTTTGATTTGTTGTCGCACTGTTGCTTTGCTCAGGTTGAATTTGATAGTAATTCCGAATACACAGACAATGGCGCCGATTTCCTTGTTCACAAACTAAACTAAATTTAAGTTCAGTGCATCTTTTTCTTTCTATTTCATTAAGAAAAGGACAGAAGATAAATATTAGTTTAGTCCTGTCAAATTATGTTACTCCATAGACAACTTTGTACGAGATTAAAAAAATTGGCTATTAAAAATACGTCAATTTACGTCAGGCGCTGACTAATTTGACAGGACTAAACTAATATTTATCTTCTGTCCTTTTCTTAATGAAATAGAAAGAAAAAGATGCACTGAACTTAAATTTAATTTAGTTTGTGAACAAGGGAATCAGCGCCAATGTCTCGTACTTATTTAAAAAAAATCTGTGCCTGACAGAGGGTCCTTAATTGTGTGCATTGATTAACACTTACCACCTGTATGTGTACGTTATGGATTACAATAAAGTTTAATTCAATTGAACAGAAAGCGGTGCTATCATTATAACGGCTCAACAATCATAGAGAGTGTTTTGGACATCGTAAAGCGCAAATTCTACTGGATATGTACGGAGATGTTTGTCTTATTTGTTGCACGGTTTATTTGTTTGCAAACCTGCGCATTCGTGTGAGTTGCGCCGCTATTCTACCGCCGCTATATGATAGCACTGTTTTGTTAGAAAACCTGAGCTCTCAGTATATGATTTCAAATGAAAGTCAGTCGATTTTATTGAAAAAATCTAAAAAATATTATTTACTATTTTGTCAGGTTAAGTTATAGGTTAGGTTAGGTCGTAAATAAAATTCTAAAGGTCACACAGTAAATTAAATTTTTCGAAAAACCAGACAAAAACTGGTTTTATACAGGTTTTTGAATAAGTATCTACATTTATTATAATTCAGCAACTACCAAAAATTCACTTTTTTTGTGAATATATTTTTTGTTTTGAATCTATTTTTCTATTTCTATCTGTAAAAAATACTTCTAATTTTTCTATTTCTAACTGTCAAAAATACTTCTAATTTTTCTATTTCTAACTGTCAAAAATACTTCTAATTTTTCTATTTCTAACTGTCAAAAATACTTCTAATTTTTCTATTTCTATCTGTCAAAAAGACTTCTAATTTTTCTATTTCTATCTGTCAAAAATACTTCTAATTTTTCTATTTCTATCTGTCAAAAATACTTCTATTTTTTCTATTTCTCATCATCTGCCTAGCCTTTTCCCAACTATGTTGGGGTCGGCTTCCAGTCTAACCGGATGCAGCTGAATACCAGTATTTTACATGGAGCGACTGCCTATCTGACCTCCACAACCCAGTTACTGGGTAATACGATACCCCTTGGTAAGACTGGTTGTCAGACTTTCGGGCTTCTGACTACCCGTAACGACTGTCAAAGATCCACAAATGACAGCCGGGACCAACGGCTTAACGTGCTTTCCGAGGCACGGAGGGGTCTCGGTATGTAAAGATGGTCACCCATCCACAGACCAACCGCGGCAAGCGTAGCTTAACCTGATCGATCGAACGGTGCGGCTCTTATTATTTAGCCACGGGCCCCTCATTTATATTTTTATCATCATTCCTCATTTAGATTTTATATTTTTTCTATTTCTATCTGTCAAAAATACTTCTAATTTCCCTAAATTTTTGATTAGTTTTTAACATTGATGGTCGCTGAGCTGAGATTGCGACTTTAATTTGAACGTTTTTTAAGTACCTACGAGAATTGGCCTTCAGGTGTGTCATATTCTAGATTAAAAAATTCGAAGACATGTGTAAGAAAGAAAATACGTTTATTTTGCAATAAAGAACATAAACAAAAAAATAAGAATGGGTTGGGAGAAACATGCGTCACATCCAAGCAAAACGGCTATCGCTCAGCATTATGCTGCGACCCTATGCAAGACAGAGCCCCAGCGCTGGTTTTCAGCGACAGCCGGCGCCGACGTATTGACGTCGTCCGGTGCAGCAAACAAATATTAGGACGCTGTACTGGTACAGCATATGACACCTGCCAGCCCACAATGGGTACCCGTGGTGGTTTGCGGCCCCTTCTCACAGGGAGGCTGGATCCCAGCTGTGGCAGGCAACATAGGCTAGCTAGTTGTTGCCTGCGACTTAGTCTGCGAGTATTCTATACGTTATAATTTTTTATAAAACTATCCGAATTAAAAGTAGCCTAAGAGCGATTCTGCTCTACATCCGGTCAGAATCCGAATTAAAGATCCGACGTCAATCCGAATTGGGGATGTTCTAAATTCGGACGAATAGAGTTCGGATCTAGTGCACAATCCCTCATACAAATAGGACTATGGTCACTTCGGGCCGGCATTTCTCGGATTCGGATCGGATGTAGTGCAGAACCGCTCTTAGTCCTTCTCCAGGTTTCAGGCTACTTATTCGTCAAATGTTATAACGATTGCTTCTATTAAAGTATGAATTTAGCTGTGCTTACGAGTATAATTAATATACACCACTAATTTTTAATTAGTACAAATACTTAAAGGGCTTATTAGAAAAGGTCTTATTATTATATACCTATGTAAAAGGGTAGCAGTACCTACTGTAACCCTGGACTCCATGGAGTACATGAGTCTGAACCTCTCTGCGTTGAAATTTTTTGCAATAGGGGTTCTAGAATCATCTCATCTGCCTAGCCTTTTCCCAACTATGTTGGGGTCAGCTTCCAGTCTAACCGGATGCAGCTAGTTGAATACCAGTATCTTACATTGAGCGACTGCCTATCTGACCTCCACAATCCAATTACTGGGTAAAACGATACCCCTTGGTAAGACTGGATATCAGACTTTCGGGCTTGTGACTACCCGTAACGATTGTCAAAGATCCACGAATGACAACCGGGACCAACGGTTTAACGTGCTTTCCGAGGCACGGAGGGGTCTCAGGGGTCTCGGTATGTATGGATGGTCATCCATCCACAGACCAACCGCGGCAAGCGTAGCTTAACCTGTTCGATTGACCTGTGCGGCTGTTATTATTTAGCCACAGGCCCCTCAATTACTAGAATCAAGTGCTGAATTCATGACTTAGTTTGGTATATACATACCGGCTCTTGAGGGAACATGACTTCTGCTGTCCAACTGGGTGAGTCCTTAAGTGCAGAACCATTGAATTCTTCGCTAAAGACCAGATCTCCCTTGCACACGGGGCTGCGTCCCACGACCTTAGTGGGTGAGGGCAGGCAGTTTTTAGGGGGTGACGTGGGAGGGGGAGGGATGTACGGGGGCTGGGTTACAGGAGGAGGTGGGGCTGGTGTAGGTTCTGGAGGTGGGATTTTGTTTGGGTCAGCTGGTGATCCGTCTTCGTTAACGTATTCTGGAAGTTGAAAACAGTGCTGTTAGGATTTATTTTTATTTTATTTTATTTTATTCAAGAGGAACAACAAACAGCTACAATATAAAACATAGAAACAAAATTACACAAGACAATAGTATAGACAATATTGAAGCCCACAACGCTGTTCACAGATTAACGATAGGATACAATACAGTGAAAATAATCACAAGCGGCCATATATTACAAAGGTTTCACATATATTTTCCTGCCTATATTGTGTGCAAAGTTACGAGGGGCTCTTGGCTAAATAATAATAGCCACACAGGTCAATCGATTAGGTTAATCTACGCTTGCCGCGGTCGGTCTGCGGATCGGTGACCATCTTTACTTACCGATATCCCTCCTTCCGGCTGTCATTTGTGGATATTTGACAGTTATTACGGGTCGTTAGAAGTAAGTATAAAAATCTGATAACCAGTCTTACTAACCGTGTTACCCATTAACTGGGTTGGGGAGGTCAGTTAGGCAGTGAGCAGAAGGAGTAGTGAGGCATTTCTGTTTGTTGTGGATCCACTTAGACATTGGGTGTCTTAGATGTAGTGTTTAGATATATTTGATGTATAATAGCAAGTACTTTAAAGAAAATAATTGAATTGTTAAACTCTTACCTGTAACAGTCCATTCTCCATTATCTTGTCTGTAGCCCAACCCATTCTTGATGACGTAAGTCCAGAAATAGATCTTGTCCCCGATTTTCAGCTCCGCATTCCTGTCTCTGAAGACCCACTGTCCATTCTTAGCTTTGGTGATGTCACGAGCCCATTGACCAGCTTCTAGGCCTTCCATCTCTACGTTAAGGTTGCCGTGGAAGGCCATAAGTGTGAAGCCATCGTCTGGAAATGATTTGAATGGGTTTTTAGAATGTAAATTGGGAATACACATTCGCGTAGGTCAATTAAAGTTCTTCTTACTGCTGCATTTTCTTGCAGTACTTGAGACAAATACTACAATTATTTTTTTTCCAGTACTTGAGACAAATACTACAATTCGCGCACTGAGACTGTCGTTGAAAGTGTAGAGAGAGATCAGGCGTAGGACCAATAGCTTAACGTGCTTTCCGAGGCACGGGGGTATCACATCGCCAACCCCCAAACTCCGAGCTGTTACTAAGAAATTCCTAATGGAAAAAACTAATAATACTTTGACCGTCCCGGGAATCGAACCCAGAACCCCACGCTCAGCAGTCGCGCTTGTGACCACGAAATCAACGGGGCAGTCGACTATTTTAATAAATCAAAGAGGAATATTTTTATGTGTCGAAGAACATAATTATTGTTGAAATTGCAGATATGTAGGTACACTTACTTACTTGAGTATTTTTTTTTATCTGTAATTTCAAAATAAAAATAAATGTTGTATACCTAAGTATGAACAGTTGATTTGCTTTTTTCAAAAAGTAAAAAAACCTTAATCAAATTCAAACAAAAAATTCAGGTTTTGGTTTATATTTAAGTACATAGTTGTATCCTTTTTCGAACACGAGAATAATAATATGTATTTTTTTGACTACAATATGACTGTATTTATACAGAACCACCTGACCTGACAGACGTCCTTGAGTTCATACAAAAATTCTATTAAAAAAGCACTTTCAGTTTTTATTGAATTTTCAATTTTCCGGGCAACTACACCAATTTTCCTTTCTTGAAAAACCTAATTCGGATTATTACGAACATTTTACACTAAAAGATAGCCAAGTCGGTCCGACCGTTCTCAAGTGATGTGCTTGGCAACAAACAGCGTTTTATTTTTATTTAGGTATATAGAAGATAGCTAGCTGTGCCCGCGACTTCGTTAGCGTACTTAAGTATAGAAATACATTAAATTGGATTTCATGGATTTAATTTTTTTTGCGCGGAATCCTATTTCTTTTTCTAAAATAAAACTAGCCTAAATTACTCCTTATAATATCAGCTATCTGCCAGTGATATTCCCGTCAAAATTTGTTCAGTCGATTCGGAGATTAGCCGGAACAAACAGACAGACAAATAGTTTTTTGTTAGAAGTATCGTAAGTACTACATTTAGTAAAAAGCTGTTATTTCACAGTTTCGGGTAGCTTGATGTGCTGGCATCTGTACTTCGATACTATTCAATTTGAAGGCGATTCTGTTCGCAAAACAAACCTGTTATACCACATTTGTATATAAATTACTTGGTACTAGTCTGGAAGCTGTGGTCATTGCCTTTAGAGCCATGGACCTCTAAGGACATCGCGTCAATGACCACCGGTCAGAAAGAAGAATGATGATACTTAAAAATGAAAATGTTGTTTGACAAACTTGTATTGGAATTTAATGTTTTTGTATAAATTATCACCATAGTTATGGTGATAATTATTATTACTATATGATAATTATTATTTCCTTTATTCAACTAAGTACATATAAATTATATTTTTAAATATTAGTATATAAAAATAATAAAAACATTTAAAAATATAAAAAATAGTAGCCCACCGGTATCGGGAACAGAGTCCAAGCTACCGGCGGTCAGGGCTCCAGAGAGAGGAACCTCCTGACAATGCGAGCTGTGTCCAGAAGTACTGCTTTCTGAATCAAGCCCTTGATCCAGCTGCCCAACTAGAGCCTCTTCAGGTGTTGGGCGAGACTCTTGGCTATTAGTCCATAATAATTACTATATGATAATTATTATTATTATTATAAATTATTCATCAGATCTGGCCTCTCATCGAGAGAAGGCCTTTGTCCCAACAGTAGAAACATTATAGGCAGATTATGTTTTTTATAGTTCTTAGAAACGTTTAGGAACGCAATAGTTTCAAGAAAATATAAAGCAATTTGTAAAATATTCAAAAAGAACGAGCAGCCTCAAGAGTAAACTAGTCGCCGAACTCGAAATCACTGGTGGTCATGGCCAAAAAGCACGCTGTCGCACCTGGGTTCGTATCCGACAGAGCAAGTACCAGTGATGAGCAGTTAGACGCTAGTCTACACGAACAATGTCTAGTTCTCACGCACAGAAACACCGTTCCGAACTGATAGGCTAGTAAAAAAATTCGAAAAGTGCTTCGGAAAATGGAGTTTTATGAAAAAACCACTGCTTAAATTAATTACAAATAAAGTTTATTGAACTCTTTGATAACTGAGCTTTGTCGGTACGGACTTGGTTTTGAAGATTTTACAGTTCTTTTATTACTTATTTACACCCAAAGTTACGTTAAAAATAGCAAGAAAAACGAATCTTTGTTGGCTCATAACTTTTTAATGGCTTTTTATTTTACTATTCTGTTTCCGTACAGACTTTAATAATAAGATATAACGAGATCATGCTTAACTTTGGATGCACAATGTCGGACAGTGGAGTAATACTCTCCCGAACTTTGTATGGAAAAAATATCGACTAGTGGCACCTTAAGGAATGTTTCAGGGATTCAGTCAGTCAATATAATATAATATGTGAGCTCATTTTTATTGCGGCAATCCTTCGTAATAAAATTACCCTTTTCTTATTATTTCCCAGAATTTGGAACCCCTGCCTCGATAAGGTATCGAAATAAATAGTGCGTTCATGAATAAAATATCAAATAACACAATATGGTAATGTTATCATTCGATCAGAATGTTAAGTTTCGGGTTTCTGTTTTTTTTGACATTTAATTCTATCTGCGTCTAAGTTAAAAAGTTGTTTAATAAAAATTAAATAAAAAACAAGTAATTAAAAAAACTAAAAAACCCGACTGCGGTAAAAAAATTAAGTGAAAAAAAACTGAAAACCTAAAAACAAGGCCATTTTAAATTAAATAAAAGTTGGAAGCAGGCGGGACCCATACCATTTTTTTTTTATTACATTTTCAAACTCAAATGGGTCCCGCCTGCTTCCAACTTTTATTTAATTTAAAATGGCCTTGTTTTTAGGTTTTCAGTTTTTTTTCACTTAATTTTTTTACCGCAGTCGGGTTTTTTAGTTTTTTTAAATACTTGTTTTTTATTTCCAGCTTTTTAGTTTACAAATTTGAAAGATTTAGCAGACGACTTAGCTCTTGGTACGTGTTTTTTACTATTTGTCACTTCGAATTACTTTTAACCATGTAAGTTGTATATATTTTTGTAATCGCCTTTAAAACCCCTTTATTTTGATACCCCACTCGATAGGTTTCCAGAAAAATAAATTTTTTTGAAGACATAATATTGCGCCAAAAATCGGCCATTTTATACTTTTTCAATTTTGATATACCCAGTGACACTCGCGCTATCAAGACAAATCTAAAGACGTATAATTTATCAAAATCCGTTCATTCGTTTAGAAGTTACGAGGGAACAAAGAAACGGACATACATACATACATACATACAGGTCAAACACATAACCCTCCTTTTGGGCTTCGCCGCAGTCGGGTAAAAAGAAAGGAGTTGGACACTCCTTTTTATCCGACTGCGGCGAAGCCCAAAAGGAGGGTTGTGTTTTACCTGTATGTCTGTATGTTTGTTAGTTCCCTCGTAACTCCTAAATGAATGAACGGATTTGGATAAATTATACGTCTTTAGATTTGTATTGGTAGCGCGAGTGTCACTGGCTACATTAAGGCAGATACAAAATGGCGGATTTGGGTTGCCATAGACCACGACCACCGTAGACCACGTTGCAGTTTTTTTTTGTTAGCCTATTTTGTATCCCACTGCTGGGCAAAGACCTCCCCTTTTTTCTTCCAAACCTCCCTGTCTTGTGCGATCTCTCGCCATGTTGGCCCTGCGAATGATCTTAGATCGTCACGCCACCTTCGCCTTGGTCTACCTCGACGGCGATGTCCTGCCTCAGGCGTCCAGTGAGGACGATCTTTGCCCATCTCTCCGGGTGCATTCGTGAGACGTGTCCGGCCCACTCCCACTTCAGCCTGGCTGTTTTTTCTCCAACATCCGCTACTTGAGTTATAGAGCGCAGTTTTATCCACGTTGCAGTTACTTATTGTGTAGTATTTATAGTCTGTGTGGTGCCGGACTTAAAGAATAGCAACACCCCTTACTTCCCGTGGGTGTCGTAAAAGGCGACTAAGGATCGTACCGGAGAATGGGCAGCAGCGTTCTCTATGTATTCCACCATCATACCATACTGCGATCGCCAACCCGCCTGCTAAGCGTGGCGATTATGGCAAACCCTCCCAAAATTGGGGGAGGCCTATGTCCAGCAGTGGACGTCTATCGGCTGAAACGACGATTTATGAATTTCGTATTTAGATTAAAGAAAACTAGAAACCGAAATAAAACCACTTCATTCTGCCATAGTTTACATTAAAAAAAATTAAATGCAAATACTGGAAAAGCAATCAGGTATGAATTGATGACCTAAACAAAGGCATCGTTTGGCCTAGGAGATAGGCCAGGTCATATAGGTACGTACAGTAAATAGGTAGTGATCCATCATGCCCTGTGACACGTAATCTAGTGAGGGGTCGATGGCTGGATTTAATTGCTGTAGCGGCTTTATTTACTAAAGCGCCGTTGATCTCGTGATCCTGAGTTCAATTCCCAGATCAGACAAAGTGTTATTGGGTAAGAGCACTGACTTCCAAAGAGCATTCATTGCAAAAAAAAAGTGCATGAGAGCAATTTGTGGACTTAAGCCCGACGACTCATGTCGACCAATATTTAAAAGACTTGGTTTGTTACCGTTACCGTCGCTTTACATTTACGAAATGTGTGTTTGTTATGAAAAATAAGCAACTATTTAAGACTGCTAATGATGTCAATCCTCGGAACCGACGAGATCCATATAAACTAGTGTTAAATGATTTGCCTAGACTGTCTAAATACTTGGCAGTAACTGCTTGGCAATGTGTGTGTACATTTATAATAAAATACCAAGGCATTTCAAAGCTTTAAATACAAAATTATTTAAAATTAAATTTCATAAGTGGTTACTCGAGTGTAGTGTTTATAGTTTAAAAAAATTTATAGACAAAACATGTTGATGTTTTTAAAAAAAAAACGATTGTTGTTGCTTAACTTGACTTTAAAATTTTGCATGCTATGCTTTATCCTAGCTAAACATGCTTGTGCCTCAATTTGTATTTAACACCCTTGTATACCATGTTTTACGCAAATAAATATTCTATTCTATTCCAGTAGGAATTTCTTAGTAACATCCCGAAAATTGGCAGTGTGAAACCCCCCGTCCGGCGCCTGATCTCTCTCCGGTCGTTGCGTGCCGCCCCATCGGACTATGAGAGTGAGGGAAGGGGGATTGCACCTGTTTCTGCGCACACACTTGTGCACTATAATATCTACTAACTTGTCTCGGTTAAGGCTGGTTTTCCACCAGAGATGAGCGAGGATGCGTAGCGAGGGATGTGTGTAAAACTAACCAATACCAACGCTAACGTAGTTCAAGCTATGAAAATGAAGCGATGTTATTGGTTGGTTTCACACACATCCCTCGCTATGCATCTTCGCTCATCTCTGGTGGAAAACCAGGCTAAGATTGGCCACCAAAGTCGAAATATCCTCTGGTAAAAGCTGCTTTCATAAATAATCCATACTAATATTATAAATTCGAAAGTAACTCTGTCTGCCTGTCTGTATGTTACCTTTTCACGCCTAAACCACTGAACGGATTTCGATAAAATTTGGCAGAGAGATAGATTGCATCCCGGGGAAGGACATAGGGTAGTTTTTCCAACATACCTCGCGGGCGAAGCCGTGGGCGGAAACTATGTAGTACCTACTCATATATTTACGAAAGGTAAGTTGGTCACCGCCGACAACGACACGCATACTGTACCCAAGAATTCAGTACACGAGTCTAGGCCTTTACAATATCTAGACTTATACTCTCACTCGTACTCGACTCGTACTCATGCTCAGGTTATCAAAAAAAAAAAGAACCAGCTGTTTCATAGAAAAGTGCAACACCTACCCGGCAAAATGTATGGAACAGCAATTTTTTTTTATAACTAACGAAAAATTTCAACTGGGAGAGAGAAATAAGAGAGATAAGAGAGAGAGAGGGAGAGGGGGAGGGGGGAGGGGTTTAGAATAATGTAGGTACTAAACCCATGGTCACAGTTGGCGCGTAAATGATGCCACCCAGGGGAAATCGAATTATCCAGTAGCTGGAATGTGGTTAGATAGGCTAGTCGCTCCATGTAAAAATACTGGTATTTAGCTGCATCCAGTTAAAATGGAAGCCGACCCCAACATAGTTGGGAAAAGGGCTAGGCTGCAGATGATGATCACTAATGACCTAATGGTGTGTTAAGGCTCCTACAAACAGGCGCGACACGCGATGTAATCGATTTTATCGCGTGTCGCGACTGTTTGAAGGAGCCTTTATGCAAACTGAGTGACCTAGTGCAATGAGTCGATACGCAAATAATGTAAGTTACTAGTCATAGTAGGTTATATTCGAAGTCATCAATTTCTTTGTATTTTTGTACATGACGACTGTCTTTTGTTTGAGTGTTGCTAAATGAAACAAATTTCCATAAAATTATTCCGAGACGGGGTAAATCCGTCACAAACAATTAGTGTGCAATTGCATATTCTGTACTGACCTAATATGTAAAATGCATCTTCACAATAACAACACCATTTTCCTGAGGTTTTGTAATAATGCGCTGATTAAATAATTAATTAAGTACTTAAAACAATGCATCATTTTATGTATTTAAATGACAAATATCATAATATTGTTTACCTAATTGAGGAAAATAGTTCCTTTAGTCATCAGATTTCTCGTATTTTTGCTCATGACGACTGTCTTTTGTTTGTGTGTTACTAGATGTAAATAATTTCCTTATAATTATTTTGAGATGGGGTTAATCCGTCAAAACCAATTAGTGTACACTATATAAATTCTTTAATGACCTAATATTTAAAATGCGTGCCTAAAATAACAACACCATTTTCCGCATTTTTTGCGGTTTTGTAATAGTAAGCTATCCAATATTGAATTACCTAAATATGTATTCCTAAGACAATGCATCATTTTTATGTATTTAAATGACAAAACTATCATAATATTATTTACCTAATTGAAAGAAAAATAGTTCCTTTAGTCATAATTTTCCTCGTAATTTGCACTTGACCACTGTCATTTGTTAGTGTGTTGCCAGTTGAAAATAATTCCCCTCCTGTCCTGTTTTGTCCCCTGTCTGTCGTACTCTAAGGATGCTTAATGCCCTCCTGGCCACCAATCCTGAATGTGATCTGTTTGCCGATGAATGGAGTAGAATTATGCGGGTATGTTTGATGTTTTGTGAGAAGAAGTACGCTAGGGTGTCCTCTATTATATGTTAGTAGTTGAACATTTTTTTTATTTTCTCTTTCTTTTTATGTTAATTAATGTAATTGGTGTTACCGTTTTAATTAACAATAAACAATAATAATAATAATAATAATAATAATAATAACCCCGCCGCCGTATCTCTACGTTGACGCCGTGGTGGGGCTTGCGCGCTCCGAACTCTAGGCCTATGCCGGAAGAGTTTACTTTGCTGGAATAGGTCTAAGGTGAGGAGCCAGACCAAGAGAGATACAGAAATCCGCAGGGCAGCATGTGGCGAACTGTTGGGCAGTAGCGACCCCACGGACCCTATCTTCAGGGAGAAGTCTTGTTCCTCACCTCTGGCTTGCCTTTATTGGCCGGCTGGAGTGAACAATGACGATGAACAGAGCTCCCACCTCATTCTTGCCTTTATTGGCCGGCTTGAGTGGAGATTCGCAAGAGCAAACGTGCTCGGAGGAAGGAAGTATTCCAGTAAGATGCTGGTAGGGATCTTGACCGTACTTCCGGGATTGTCCTGATAGCCGTGGAATACCTCTCCACTCCTCATAAGCACCTCAGGACATGTTGCCCCTTTGTTGCTACGTCACTATGTGCTAGCGACCGTTTCCGGGGGCCCATTGTTGAGTGTGCAAGTCACCCCCTGCCATTTTATCCGTGTATATATAAAACATTGATCAGGCAGGGGTCGTAGTTATTCCATAGTTCTTGGTAACCAGTCCACTTTAGCCACCCAAACCCATAGTCCAACTTTTTATTTTTCCATATCCTGCAATAGTCCTACACCAACCGGGGGTTATCCTTGGGTGCACTTGCATAGCGCATACAGGGATAATCGTCGGTTGGTGCCGCATTTCATTAAAATTTCCTAAGGGGCCTCTGCGAGTTGGCTTCGGCCCCTCGTACGCCTTCCAAAGGACCGGGAACCATTGGGTCCGAGAAAAAAGAAAAAACAAATAATAATAATAAAATAATAAGTGTTATTGAAATACTACAGCCATAGCCCAATATAATATCATTTTATAAACAAAACAGTACTTACAATGAACCATATTTGGATAAACTATAAACAAAAACTGCCGAACCGGAGGTGACATCTGTCATGTCACCTCCGATAAAAACGAACAAGAAAAGGAAATGTTGACAAGACTAGCCGCAAAACGTGCACGCCTACTACCTCCGGACTCTTCGCTCAGCTCCGCCTCGCCGCCACCGGTACCCAGCCCCACTGTGAGCGCTGTGATGACACCGGCTGCGGCAGTTGCGTCGAGCTCGAGCGACGAGTATTTCTCTCCGCCCACGACGCCACCACCTGCTCGTCGACGGAGAGGACGCCGGCCGCCGGACTGCTTAGGACTTCGAGGCCCACCGGCCTCTGATAGGGTCCCAGCTCCCGGCGGAAGTGTGCAGCGCATGAGATGGACACAATCCATCAATGAAAATGTCATGCGCTCATACTATGGGGCTACAGAGGGGGGAAACATTCTGACCGCGTACCGTGTTCGGATGCTCTCTCTTTTTCAGGTGCTTGAACCAGCTGTAAACGTTTCGGCACAACGACTATCGGATCAGGTGCGGGTCATCCAGCGTAATCATATGTTGGATGACACTGTACTTGATCGCCTGCGAAGTGAAATGCAGAGTAGCCATGTCATCGCCCCCCAGTCGCAGACCGCTGTAATATTACCGCAGCCTAATATAAGTCATGCTGACGAGGGGAGTAATGATAGGGCTATAAATGTAAGTACCCAGTGCAATGAGGAATTGAGGAGCGCTTTGGAGGATGCGATTCAAGAATATCGCTTCATGTCGCCCGAACTTAGGCCACGCTTACCTCGTTTGCCCATGCATAACAAAAATAGGGCGCTGGTGGCCGCCCTGGATTCGCAGTTGTCAAAATATTTTGATACCTGCGAAGACCTCATCGATACTCATTCGATTCTGTACTGCGCGGCTATAGCGGCATGTCGTGTAGCTCACGTCAAATTTGCCAACGATTCTAGAGCTACACGACCGAAACAAGCCGTACCAGCTTGGCAGTGCAGGATTGAACGCCGTATTGGTGGGGCCAGGACGCTCATCGGCAAACTAATCTGCTTCAGGGAGGGCAATACTCGCCCTAGAGTGATGCGCTTTGTGAGACGGGCGTTCTCGGGGACTGATATCAGTCCTCAAGACTATATGTCTTGTGTCACAGAGCGCATCGACTTCCTGAAGCAGAAGGTGTATGCATGGGCAAACCGTATTCGTCGGTATAGGCGGCGAGTAGAGCGATACACTCAGAATCGCACCTTCCAGAGCGATGAAAGGTGGGTTTATAGGGGTTGGGAACGACCGGACCAAGGTGTGGCTGAGACGTGCCTACCAGATGATGATGCCATGTGTTCCTTCTGGCGCAATATCTGGTCGGTGCCTGTCAGTCACACCGAAGGTGATTGGGCTCGAGAAGTCGAGCGAGCCTGCGACCCAATACCAGAAATGGGGGCTATCACCATCTGCCCCCAAGATGTAGCTCGTGCAGTCCGTCCGTTGCCTAACTGGAAGTCTCCCGGGCCGGACGGGCTGCATAACTTTTGGATCAAATGGTTTCCAGGGTCGCACGCTCGCTTGGCATCTCAGTTCCAGACTGCTTTGAAGTCTGGTTCGCTACCCCAATTCCTAACGACAGGAATTACCCACCTGCTCCATAAATCAGGTAGCACCGCGGAACCCAAAAATTATAAGCCGATTACGTGTTTACCGACGGTCTATAAAGTTCTTACATCCATTTTGAGAACTAAAATTAACAAACATATAGACACCAACTCCATCATGTCTGCCTCTCAAAATGGATGTAGGAATGGGTCCCGCGGTACTAAGGAGCTACTCCTCATTGATATGGCCATTAGCCAACAGGTTCGTCGTTTCCGAAAGGATCTGTCGACATGTTGGATAGATTATAAGAAGGCCTATGACTCGGTGCCACATACATGGCTCATGAGGGTGTTAGAGTTGTATAAAGTAGATACAACTCTACGCACCTTCCTGATGTCGTGTATGGGGCAATGGAGGACGGTCCTTCGCTATCCAGGATGTCGAAATATTCAGAGGAATAGCGAACCGATAAGGATTGAGCGAGGCATATTTCAGGGCGACAGTTTGAGTCCACTTTGGTTCTGCTTAGCCTTGAATCCTCTAAGCACGCTGCTGGAGGATTCAGGTCTAGGCTATCGGCTGAGGCGAGGTGGTCAGGTTATATCTCACCTCCTTTACATGGATGACCTAAAACTTTTTGCCCCCAACAATTTTCAACTGATGGAGCTACTGAAAATTACTGAAACTTTCAGTAGCGCCATCAGGATGGAATTTGGTGTGGACAAATGTGCGGTCATGCATGTAAAGCGAGGGGAGATTGTGGAATCCGTGGGAACCCAACTCTCGGATTCCACAAACCTTAGAGCCCTCTCCGCATCCGAAACCTATAAGTATTTGGGTATGTCGGAAGCGTTAGGGATCAATGTTACTGACATGAAGCAATCGGTGAAGGAGCGCTTCTTTGGCCGCCTGAAAAAAGTGCTTAATAGTCTTCTATCAGGCGGAAACAAGGTGCGCGCCTTCAACGGTTGGGTCATGCCAGTTTTGATGTACTCTTTCGGCATACTCAAATGGACTCAGACCGAACTCGACGCCCTGGATAGGAGGGTCCGTACACTGCTGACTGCAAATCGAATGCATCACCCACGGTCATCGGTAATGAGGCTGTATATCCCGCGAAAATGTGGAGGTCGAGGGTTTTTAAACGCTAAGACGCTCCACAATCGCGAGATATGCAGTCTCAGGGAATATTTCCTAGAAACCGACGTGGGGATGCATCGAGATGTAGTCATAGTGGACAAGGGCCTTACCCCGCTCTCCTTGGCTAAAGAGAACTGGCGCAAACCAGTAGTGCTTGACACTAATGATCGCATGGAGGTATGGCAGAGTAAGGAGCTTCACGGACGCTTTCTCCGGGCCCTACGTGGACCCGATGTAGATCTACAAGCGTCCGTAGCCTGGCTGCGTTTCGGTAACCTCTTTGGAGAAACCGAAGGTTTTGTTTGTGCAATTATGGACGAAGTTATGATGACGAATAATTACCGGAGATTTATTGTCAAAGACGGTACGGTTGACATCTGTCGGGCATGCCACCGGCCGGGAGAATCAATCAGACATATTATCTCCGGGTGTTCTCGTCTGGCTAACGGAGAGTACTTGCATAGACACAACCTTGTAGCCAGGATAATCCATCAGCAGCTTGCTTTGAAATACAACCTTGTGGAATCGGAGGTGCCGTACTACAGGTATGTGCCCGACCCAGTTCTCGAAAATGGTAATATCACATTGTACTGGGATCGATCCATCATCACTGACAGGACTATTGTTGCCAATAAGCCTGATATAGTGGTGGTGGATCGATCAGAGCGGCGCGCAATGATTGTTGACATAACCGTCCCGCATGATGAGAACCTCGTGAAAGCCGAGAAAGATAAACAGATCAAGTATCTTGATTTGGCTCGCGAGGTTGTCGACATGTGGGATGTGGACACTGCGATCATTGTGCCGATAGTCGTGACAGCCAATGGGTTAATAGCCAAGAGCCTCGACCAACATCTAAGGAGGCTCTCGTTGGGCAGCTGGATCAAGGGCTTGATTCAGAGAGCGGTACTTCTGGACACGGCCCGCATTGTTAGGAGGTTCCTCTCTCTGGAGCCCTGACCGCCGGTAGCTTGGACCCTGTTCCCGATACCGGTGGGCTACTATTTTTTATATTTTTAAATGTTTTTATATTTTTTATACTAATATTTAAAAATATAATTTATATGTATTTAGTGAAATAAAAATAAATAATAATAATTTCCTTATAATACTTTTGAGATGTGGTTAATCCGTCACAAACAATTAGTGTACATTGTGTACAATAGGTATTCTGCAATGACCTAATATCTAAAATGCATGTTCACAATAATAACTCCATTTTCATGCGGTTTTGTTATAGTGCGCTAATTAAATAATTTATTACCTCATACAATGTATCATTTTAAATATAAAAAAAACTGGCCAAGTGCGAGTCGGACTCGCACACGAAGGGTTCCGTACCACAAGGCAAAAACGCCGACAAAAACATGTTTGTTGTACCCTTAAATATTTATTTTATTTTATTATTATTATTTATTATTAAAGTTAAAATACAACTGAGTATTTCGTGAATATTTCAAGTGCCTACCTGTTGCCATTTTTGATATCGAGCAAAAAAGGGCAAAAAAATCGCGTTTGTTGTATGGGAGCCCCCCTTAAATATTAATTTTATTTTGTTTTTAGTATTTGTTGTTATAGCGGCAACAGAAATACATAATTAGTGAAAATTTCAACTGTCTAGCTATCGCGGTTCTTGAGATACAGCCTGGTGACAGACAGACAGACAGACGGACATACTGACAGACGGACAGACGGACAGACGGACAGACGGACAGACGGACAGACGGACAGACGGACAGACGGACAGACAGCGAAGTCTTAGTAATAGGGTTCCGTTTTTATACGGAACCCTAAAAAGGAATGTTATAATACTTATTGTTTTCCTAATTTAAGGAGAAGTAATTGCTTTAAGGCTCCTTCAAACAGGCGCGACACGACATGCGACACAAAGGCACCGCAAGTCACGTAACGGGCGGTGCCTTTGTGTCGCGCGCGATTATATGTATCGCGTGTCGCGCCTGTTTGTTAGTTACCGCGCCGGTAGTTTAATTTTCAAAGTTTATATTTATTTAATGTAAATTTCAGTGCTTATTAGTTTTAAATTGTAATACAGCTTACCTCTTCAGTATTGGCATACTAAATACATAAGTTATGAGCAAGGAGTTGGTTCGATTCCCGGGGTTATCATTATTTCCTTTTAGGAAATTTTCTGTTGACCCATAAGCCATCCGTTTCTGTCTGACGTCGGAAACGGATGGCTTATGGGTCAGCCCTTGATAAAAGTTTAATAAGTTTCAGTGGATCTATGACCTTATGCACTATTAATAAAACCACTTTATTTTCTATACCCAATACCCATAGGGGAAGTGATAGTTGAAACATCGATTAATAACCGTTATGCATTTTCTGGTGTACAATAAAGCCATCATTTGCCTAGCCCATAGATATAAATAAATCGCAAAATCTTAGGAAAACCATTTTAAAATATTTTAAAATAAATATATTTTAATATTTTAAAATATTTACAATGTTTTTATAAAAAAACATTGTAAATATTTTAAAATGGTTTTCTGAATTCCAAAACCGGCTTTGAATCGTTTTGGAAAAGATTTCAAAATTAATGACTGCCCCAACAATCCACCAACCCGCACTGGGCCAATGTGGTGGATAACAGCCCACTCCCTCTCACAGAGAGGAGGCGTGTGTCCCAGCAGTGGGAATAGGTATTATAATATAGGTTGATTATGTGATGGCTGCCCCAAAATAGTTGGAAAAAGACTACTCGATGAAGCTAACCACCCGTTCGCCATCTTGTGTCTTCCTAATTCAAATAATGACAGGTCAGCCCTATTCATAATACATAATAATCATTATTATTATTTGTCAGAATATGATACACTAGCTTTTGCCTGCGACTTCGTCCGCGTGAAATTCCTTGTTCCCCCGACCCAATCCGTCGCATCGCATCGCCCTATTACTTCGTTTTCGCTTAGCGTTCTTTCTGACTTGTTTGTGTTTTTGATCGGCTCTTAAGGGTTCTAGCATGATGTCAAGTAGCCTATAGCCTTCCTCAAAAATTAGGCTAGCAACTGTAAAAATAATGTTTCAAATCCAACTGGTAGTTCCAGAGATTAGCGCAATCAAACAAAAAAAACAAACAAATCTTCAGCTATGTTACCAGTATCCTATCCTAACTAATATTATAAATGCCAAAGTCAGTTTGTTACCTTTTCACGCCTAAACCACTGAACCGATCATCCTGAATTTTTGCATTTACGTTGTCAGGTGTACAGAAACGGACATAGGGTACCTTTCATCCCGAAAAAAAGTGTTGGTCCTGAGGGAAACAACAATAACGTTATTATGATAATAGATGGCGCCACGTGTCTTTCGAACGACACATGCGGGTGAAACCGCGGGGCGCTGCTAGTAGATTATATGGTCTTCAGATTCGTCCATGGTCTCATCGCACTCTGCCACGTTTGGCGTGCAAATATTTAAAGGTACACAATTACACATATATTTATTACAGGACAGAGATTAGGTCGGTATTAACATTATTGAATGCATAATTACGAATTAAAATTAGGTACAATTTGAGGCATGTCAGTTGTCATCATCATTCTCCAGCATAATCAGCCTCTATTGTTCTTCTCTCTCTTCGAAAGGGAGCGAGCTGTAATCTACGACGTGGGCCCAGTGCGGGTTGGTAGATGTCACATGTCTTCGAATCAGGACATGCCGGTTTCTTCATGATGTTTTCCTTCACATTTTTTTTAATTTTTATTTATCCTTTTGATAGATTCTTATTTTGTAAATGTGAGGCCTTATAGAGTTTAGATCTGTAGAGCATTTATTATTATTTTATCAAGTACTTGGTACTTGTTGACAGGCCTACGCTGTCCTCCCATACCTACTGTAATTTGGAAACATTGTAAAAGCCAATTATTTTTAAAAAGAGTAACCGTGGAGTTTCTTGCCGGTTCTTCTCCATAGGAAACGACCAATTGGAACCGTGCACCTAGCTTCTGACGTTTCATAAGTGCCCATGTAGGTTTATGTGAAATAAAACATTTTGATTTGATTTGATTTGACATTCTCCAGTACTTATCTTAATTT
Organism: Mesoligia furuncula; assembly: GCA_916614155.1. Lineage (NCBI taxonomy): Eukaryota > Metazoa > Arthropoda > Insecta > Lepidoptera > Noctuidae > Mesoligia > Mesoligia furuncula. The sequence continues at coordinate 24,686,984 of OU744808.1, forward strand.
ATTTTGGGGTCAGCGCAGCACGTTCTTTTGTTTCATAACATCTCTATTAGCCATCATCTCAGAATAAGGTAAATCTTATCAATAAAGTGGTCGAAATAGATAAGAGTTCAAATCATAAATATAGCGTCAACAAACTTATCATTAACGCTATGTATATTAGGTCAAAGTATATTTGTGAAGTTTTCCTTAAGTAGTTGCAGCGTCCGCCCCTGGCTTCGCGTGGTTTTTACGACTTGACAAAACATCGAGATTTATTTATTTTGTGTATGTTTAATTCAGGAATTATACACATAGACCTTTCGGAATAAATTCCCTAAATGATGGTGAAAACTACATCAAAATCCGTTGCGTAGTCTAGAAGAACAACGCGGTCACACAGACAAACACGAAAAGTGACTTTATTAATAATATACAGTATAGATATAAAAGTGGTGAAAGAGATAACAGTTCATAGCATAAATATAGCGTCAACGAACCCATAATTAACGCTATAAGGTATAACACGTAAGTATACTTGCGAAGTTTTTCCTTATTGGTAGTTAGGTATGTATCGTGGAAAACACGAAGATCACAGATACTGATGAAGAACCCAAAGGTTAAAAGGTAATTCGGTACAGCGGTGCTATTCTGTCAAAATCTCACCGTGAAAACTTAGGTGAAGTGTGCGTGGAGTGAGCTGTCAATAGTGTCAATTCCTAGCAAAAACAAACTCACTTCACCTAAGTTTTCACGGTGAGATTTTTAGAGAATCGACCGGCTGGAGTGAAGTACTCGTAATATTATGTGATCTAAGGGGTTGTTCTCGTAATTTTAAGAACGTTCAGTCTGTTCTCAGTCTCAATCTGTCAAAAATACCGCTAATTTCCCTACATTTTTGACATTTATTGTGGCTGAGATTTTGAAGATTTTGAATTTTGAATGTTTTTTATAATGGGAATAGGCTTTCTGATTTCTTTTCTTTTTATGGAATTATAAGGGGGAATGAAGGGGACTTCTCCCGAGATGACTGTCTGTTTGTTCACTTTAGACGCGCGGGTTTCTATGAAATTTGGCACACAGGTATCTACACAATTTCGCATGAACGGCTGAATGGATTTGGATGAAGTTTGGCATACTGATAGACCATATTGTGGATTAACACATGGGGTAGTTTTAATTCTGATAAATGAAGAAGTTTCTTAAGAATACGAGCAAAACCGAAGACAACAATAAAATAGTATTAAATTTTTGAAGTCAAAACTTCTTCGCGTTGAGTGCCTTTTGGTAGCAGAAAATCTTATGGATGCGCGTCACTGATATGCCAATGTAAACGGTATACAGGGTAGGTTAGTCAGGGTCAGAGCAGGGACATTGAAGCGCAACCTGTTACCATACATGATTCTGAACACCCGTGCCTTGAAATTTATCGTCGGTTATTAAAAATAATTTTGCTCTTCCATACATTTTGACCACATAGTAAGTGCTGCACTTTTCTATGAAACAGCTTAATATATTTTCATTGATAATCGATGTAAAATTTCTACGCTATGGTCTAGAGTCGGTGCCTTCTATCTCGCAGAATATTGATGCTCCGAAATTTATTTGGCATAACACACTTGGCATAATCTTCTATAAACGAATATTTTTAAGGCATAACAATTATTTTACATACTTAATTATTGTTTGGCCAAATGTTTATATGTCCGAATTTACAATGGCATATTTTTAAGATGGCAGGATTTTATTTGGCGTAATTTCACTTGGCATACTATGAAGATGGCAGAGTTTTATTTGGCATAATTTCACTTGGCATGCTATGAAGATAACAGTAGAATTACTTTTAACGAATATTGTTTGTTCGGTGTATTTTTCCATGGTATTTGAGTGAACTATAAAAATAATGGTTTCTAAATGCGATCTCGGGACTTGGGTCACCCCGACTTCGGTTAGATTAGGTTCCTTTAAACCCTGTAGACAGAAATATGGGCTTGTAAACCAACTTCGACCTTAATTAATTATTAAAAAAAAATGGTTAGGTTAAAACTGTGACTTCGCCCGAACTCACGTACCTATGCCAAAAGACGATTCTGACTGTGAACTTTCTGCGATATCATGGTTCTACTTTTTAATTAATAAGGATATGAAATTTATGCCTAAAGATGATTCTGACTTACAAAATTATGAGTTTTGAATGTATGATAAATGAGTGTATGCCAAACGATTTTCTGCGAAATGAAGTTTATGCTATACCTACGCTGTTATGCAAAATAATATTATGACATAAAAAGTTCTGCTATAAAGGGGGCACCTGACTAGAATTCATGGAATAGAATGAATGGTGCATATGGAACGGTGAATTCATGATATCAGTTTGCGCGTCAATGTACAGACGCCAGCACATCAAGCTACCCGAAACTGTCTAATTTTCCCAATCAACATAGAGCGATAAAGCTGAGATCTTCAAAAGAAATTTGACAGATTGTAGTACCTTGTATAGTTGCGTCTGCACCTGCCACCACCCTATATCTGCAGCTATGATGACGTGTTGCGCTTGGCCAGCAGTGAAAGCATAAGTATGAAGGTATTTTAATTAATCACACTAATATTATAAAGGCGTAAGTTTGTGTGTGTGTATATATGTTTGTTACTTCTTCACGGTCAAACGGCTGAACCAATTTTGATAAAATTTTGTATGGAGGTAGCTGACACCCTGGATTAACATATAGGCTACCTTTATCCCGATATTCCCACGGGATCGACACTTGCGCGGGGCGCGTTTATAATTTACAAATTATGAATTACAAATTTATTTTGAAATATAAAAAAAAACAACTGTTATTTCATAGTTTTTTTAACCTCAATTAAGGTCATTAGGGTGATGACACCGGTCATTCGTCTAGCAATAGGGTTACGATACCAGTTTTGTTATCACAAATGGGTTTGTTAATTACAGGTTTTACCCACAGTCGTTTAATAATCTCGTATATGTAATTTAATTATATTCTTAATGACGAGATAAAAGTTTCTCAATAAACAATCGTGTTGTTTACCTAAATTGGCTTAATTTATACAAACGTTTTGACGGTAATGTAAGTACTTTTGTTTTAGGTATTTTGTTCTTACGAGGTGTTTTTACTTGTGTATTACGTCATATTTTATAAGCATTTACTAAAAAAATATCGTAGTAGTCACATACATATAGCAAATTAATACACGATCAGTTTACCCAAGCGTGCCTGTTTATTCTGTTTTTTTTTTAAAGTAAACAATTTGACAGACGATGTTTTTTTTTTTTTGTATATTGTTGAATTTCGGCAAGTCCCTTGTCCTTGGCAATGAAGATTATTATGTTGAGTTACCTCGGTTATCAAGAAGGCCAATGTTTGATAAACTAAAGAGACGTGTCTACTTATAACTAATGAATAAAAGAAAAAAAAATATGAATAACTTTAAAACGGCACGAGTTTTGATGACTCATTTTAATGTTTTTTTTTTTAACGTCAAGACAAAGGAATTTGTCACAAAGTGTTAATTGTGTCCGCGCTATTTCTTGTTTATTATAAACTACACCAACTGTATACACCTTTTATTATTTGTTCTGAACCAAAACGGTGTTTAATTTGTCAAATTAAAATAGTAAGACCAGGTTGCGCGATTAAGATTCTATGTCAGACAATTTATTCCTCCTTACGTTTGCTCACAACATATCTGAAATTGGTAGAATTGTCGACATCGGCACCATATAGCCATAGAGAAAAAAATAGAATAGAATGATAAAAGTTTCATTATATTAGCTCTGTAGACTAAACATAAACTTATTTTATGGGCATTCCAAAGAGAGCTATACCCAATGCTTTAATAAGAAAATAATATCCTGCAAGGCTTTGCAATTTTACTTCTTGGGTTTTCCTGTTACGGTCACTGATTGCAGATAATAGTAAAAAGTATCTTACTAGATAATGGATGAAAAACTAAACTAAATATAACGCTTACAGTCGAATACTAAAATACATTCAAGTTTATGATCTAAATCTCTGTCAAAAATTTGGCAATGCAAGTCTTCGGTGAATTTACCCTACTTTTCACAGAAATAAGAGAAGACCTACCTAGTATCAAATGAGGTCAGTGGGTCGTCTTAGGGGCACGACTACTAGTCACTTTACAAATAAAACAGTTACCTTACAAACAAATATCAATAACAAACAAGTGGACAGGAAAAATCCTCCGATTAAATAAAAAAAAAAAAGACATACCTGGTACAGAAACTCTCAGACCCTTAGGCCAGATGGCTTCTAGCTTTGCAGGAGGCACTTTATACGCGGCAGCTCCACATTGCATGAAGCATGTTGCGATTACAGCAAATAAAGAAATAGTTGAGCGAGCCATGACGTCCGTGCTCGCGGACTGATGGCAGCAAACTGACGTTTGGCGTTACGGGACTATGTATGCGCTTGAGCATCTGCGTAGAGCAAAACAATTATTAGATGTGGCAGGTTCAAGTTCAAGTGTGGGTAAATAAAGCAAGTAATATTATCTGGAACAGGAAAATATTAAATTTAAATTAGATTAAATAGTTTTTTGTCTGCAGAATCTTTTTAACACGCTTTTATTAGCTTCACTTGCTATTAGAAAGAGATGCTACAGGTACAGACGCCAGCACATCAAGCTACCCGAAACTGTCAAATTTTCTCAATCAACTTTGAACTTTATGCTTTAGCGATAAAGTTGAAAATCTATTAAAGAAAATTGACAGATTGTAGTAGCTTGATGTGCTACTATCTGTCAAATTTGTAAAAAAAATTCTGTATCTAAATGCTTACGCGCCGTCAGCATTATGTCGAACGAACGTTACATTACATGCATCTGGAAACTGAGCTTTTACCTGTATTGTATCTACCATTCGTAAGAATGTTACATTACATAGAAATGCTCGAGAAAATGCTCTAGTGTAATTCACCTTTAAAACATACAGAGTAATGTCCTCTGTGCCCTCCGTACCTATTAGTAGTAACTTGGCTAATTCAATGGTTGTTCACTCAACTAAAATATATTTGTTATTAAGACATGAATTCTCATGGAAAACTGGATATTCTCCTGCGAGTACTATTTTACTCCACATCTATACTATAATACAATAATAATTTTATAAAGCTGAAGAGTTTGTTTGTTTGAACGAGGTAATCTCAAGAACTACTGGTTAGAATTGAAAAATTATTTTTGTGTTGAATAGTCCATTTATCGAGGAAGGCTATAGGCTATATAACATCACGCTATGACCCTTAGGCGCTGAGCAGCGGGTGACACCGCGGGGAACAGCTAGTATAAACTAACAATAAACTGATGTTTGTTTGAACGCGCTAATCTCTAAAACTGCAGGTCGGATTTGAAAAAAATCTTTTCGCATTTTGATAGCCCAATTCTTGGGGAAGGATATAGGCTATTTACCATCACGCTATGACTCTGACTGAAAAAGGTAGGTACGAAAGAACGCTAAGCGAAAACGAAGTTATAGAGCGGGCAGACGATGCGATGCGACGCGAGTCTCTGGCATAAGAAGACAATTATATTATAAACAAAGGAATATTGGTACCAATAATGTCAACAAAATACGACTGAAAATGACATCCAAAAGCAAAATATGAAATGTACGCACAATACTCCAATTATGCCGCATGCCGCTTAGCATGTGGCATAATGGCGAGATAGCAATAACATCAATAATGCCTGCTGCAACCAGAACAATACGTGTACAAAATTAAACCTCTCTTGTCACTTCATACGTTCAACATTTAGTCGCAGTCTCATCTCAGCGACAAACACAAAAGTCAAAAACTTGTCATAAATGTAGTGAAATTAGAGGTATTTTTGGCAGATTGTGACTGAGATCAGACCGTGAACGTTCTTAAAATTACGAGAATTGCCTCTCTGATTTGCATCTATTACAGCTTTTGGAAAGCTGTCACGCTAAAATGGAATTGGGCTGGACACATTTGCCGCATGTCAGACGATCAATGGGGGAAACTTACGACCCAATGGGTCTAATGGAAAGCGACATCGCGGCAGGCCCAGACGGAGATGGCGGGATGAGCTCAACTTCTTTAACAAGAACTGGTCCTCAGCAGCTTTAAACAGAGAGAAGTGGAAATAGAGTAGGGAGGCCTTTGCCCTGCAGTGGGACATCACAGGCTTTTAATCACACTAATATGGCGAAAGTTTGTGAGTATGTGTGTGTATGTTTATATGTTTGTTACTTCTTCACGCTCAAACGGCTGGACTAATTTTGATAAAATTTTGTATGGAGGTAGCTGACACCCTCAGCTACTTTTTTATCCCGGTATTCCTCACCCAGAGGACTAAGTCTCTCTTACTTATTATGTACTAATATAGATTTTAAGTTCATAGGTACTAACAATATAAATGTAATGAATCATTATACATTACCAAATATGAATAATTCGGTCATTTCAGCTGGTTGCAGCTGCAAGATGAGCCATCTAATTCTAACAAATTGAATGCATTTAGTTTGGCTCAACCGTATAACAAATAGGTGCCTACTTAACATACCCCTGTCTAAACTAGTCTACATATTATCTACTATATAATAATCGAATATTTATTTAAACAAACTCTTCAGCTTATAAACCTGAAGAGTTTGTTTGTTTGAACGCTCTAATCTCTGAAACTACCAATCGGACTTGAAACATTTTTTTTTTTGATAGCTCAATACTTAACACTTTCCGGGACACTTAACGCTCCTCGACGTAATAACAAAAAATAAACAATAAAACTTCTATTGTCTCTCGTGTGCGTCCTTCAATGTATTAAAAAGGCTATTACGGGGAAAGCGCAAGAGTAGCCCGCACAATTCAATTTTTTTTACGTTTTTTGCAATTTGCTGGTGGGTATTAAGTTGTACGTTGATCGAAATAGCCGATTCGCGACCGTAACAAATATGTATTTACAGAATTATAATCATTAAAGTCATCAACACAACTCTCTAAGACCAGGTAATCCCACTGAATGACTATTTCAAGAAATCTTGACATTTAACAATTATACCTACTGACATAACAAGTTGTATTACTGATCCTTATAATTATAATTCTGTAAATACATATTTGTTACGGTCGCGATTCATAATTTTAATCAACGTACAACTTAATACTAACCAGCGAATTGCAAAATACGTAAGAAAATTTGAATTTCGCGGGCTACCTTAGCGCTTCCTCCTTAACATCACGCTATGACCATAAAGAGCCGAGCAAAAAGAAAAAAAAAGTCAGAAAAAACGCTAAGCGAAAACGAAGTACTCGTAGATAATAGCGCGGACTGGCGATGCGATGCGACGGGGTTGGGACTGGGGAACAAGAAACACGCAGACGAAGTCGTGGGCAGAAGCTAGTCTTACTATAAAGAAGGGGAAGACACTTTGATGTGCTACTTTTGTGTGCGTTTTCATTGCGCTACTCGCTAGGCTCTAAAGCAAGCCTCCTGAATGCGTACGTCCGCGTCGCCTTAATGATTTGTGGTGTACGTGTCTAGGCCTAATGGCCGATTCCTATAATTTACGGACTGTTATTGGTTAAAATTAAGACTCTTGTATCTTACCCAATAATAAAAGAAAGGCCTCATAGCTTTGCTTAGTAGACCCTCCCATATGAAGGGTCATCGCCAATAGTGATAAATGTCCTTCGTTTATCGTTCTGAGATAATCGGGTTTTAAGGATAGAAACGGTCAAAAAAACACAGTGTTAGAGATAGGAAAATTGTTTTTATTTATTATATGTATAGGGCATAACTCAAAACGGTGAATTCTCAAAATGGCATGTCCTAGAACCAAAAATTCGAAGACATGTGACATCTGCCAATCCGCACTGGGCCCGCGTGGTGGATTACGGCCCACTCCCTCTCACCGAGAGGAGGCCTGTGTCCCAGCAGTGGGAACATTATATTCTGATTATGGTTATGGTATATAATATAGGGCATGTATTACCTATAGTAATAGTTCTTTGGAAAATAATCAACTACTACTACTTAATAAGTAACTTTAAATAATAAAAAAAAACATTATTGCCGTGAACACCTGTGTCGTTGAGCGCTCTAACCGTATAGCCAAGTATTAAAAACTCAATCATCTCAAGAATGGAAGCGATATTGCTAAGTTTGTAAACGTGATCATAAACTGCATATATCAAGTAACCGAATGACGGTATTAGTTTGAATTTTAACTTTTTTGGACATTTATCACTACTGCAGTGGACCCTCCCATATGGAAGTAGCAATCACACGTAAAATAAGCTTACGAATCTATTTGTATGCCCAGTTTGGCAATAAAAAATGCTACCATTGGTAAGTGACACGATTCGTTTTTGTTTATAGGAACCGAGCATAAATGTTGGATGAAACCAGTCCACAGCTGCTCGATAAAGGTCCGAAACGAATCGATTACGATCCTGATTCGGGGGTAGGCTTTTCCTGGTACTCTAGCCAGCACAACTTTACAATTTGCGAAGACAACCCTTGTTTCAGGAAGTATTTGCTCTCACTTTTCAATTAATTGAAAAGTTTCGTTCTCCAAGATTCCGCCCAAGTTTTCAGTTATTAAACGAGTATTTTAACGAGGTATAGGGTTACTGCTGTTTTGAAAAGCTGTGTTTTTTAATGGAAGTATGATGTTTTAAAGTTTAATATTGTAGGTAAATAATAAAACGTCCTTAGAAAGGTGGCTGGGGCGGACCGGATGCGGAAGGAGGAAAGGGTGCTGTGGTGCAGTCTGGGAGAGGCCTATGTCCAGCTGTGGGCTGCGATAGGCTGAGCTGTACTTGAATCAATAATACAGCAGTATATTGATAGGCATCACGACAATACCACAAACATACTGTGTTTAAGAGCAGTGGTGGCCGAGTTGTAGGCGCTTTACTTTGAGTAAATTATTTCTTCACCACTGCTTCGAATTCATAGATTTCATTTACTATTGAGGTAACGTTTTTGAGCAAGTGTTATTCGATCTCACGTCATTCGATTTCAAGTAGGGAACCCGATGTCAACCATGTAGGCATCAATTGTTTCATTTAAATATCTACTAGCTGACCCAAAAAATACGTAAATTTTTTCGCGATTTTGTATATTTTCCGGGAAACTTTTCCATTTTTCTTTACATAAAACCAAATTACGAACATTTTAAAATAAAAAATAGCCAATTCGGTTTAGCTTATCAAGTGATGCGATTACCAACGAACAGAATTATATTTTTGTTTATATTATTTCATAATTCATTTATTTAAATACCAACTAACCCGACAGACGTCCAGTCCCACTTTTCCAGGGTTATTAAAAAAAAAAACAAAAATGAAACACACACACATGCATCGTAAATCGTGAGTTATGGCCTAAATTCATACAAAAATCCTATAGAAAAAACGACGTTCAGATTTTCCCGAATTTGAAAAATTTACGGGGAATAAGTATTCAATTTTTTTTTCCATAAAAACATGATCTGGATTTGCATGATCATTTAAAAATTGGCACGTCTATGCCTTTCTGGGTCTCTGGTCATGAGTGTGTGATAATGACCACCGGTTGAACCGGTGCGTTTCCACTTAGGCACTTGTATATAAGGTAGTTGGGTCGTAAAAAGGTTCTATTTATCTTTGTTTACCTCTGCAATGTATGAATAATCAGCCTATAATGTTCCCACTGCACACACAGGCCTCCTCGCTGTAAGAGGCAGTGGGCCGTAATCCACCACGCGGGCCCAGTGCGGATTATGGGAATTGAACTTAAGTGGCGAAAATAGACTACTAATATGGGCAAAAAAAATCTGTAGTTATAAAATACATAATGTAAACTAATTATGTTTTAAGTAAAAGAAAAAATATACGTGTCGACTTATGAGAACCTTCTCCTTTTTTAAAAAGAGGTAGATAGGTTACATGCTCTGCAATTGGCACGTTACAACATAAACAGCCGAGTTACGTATCGTCTTGAATCGCTCCCGAAAATTACTACATGCAGTAGGCACTACTTCCTCGTGTCATCTAAGGCTAAGCGAGCACCACGAAATATAATCTTTGCGGAAAAATAATCGCTAATCTGAGAACAATACCAATATACTAGAGTCCGCGCACTGCGGTAAATAATCGCTTGAAAAATTATATTAATTATGCGCTGTTGATGCACTACTACTTATTGCTCCATAATAAGGTCGATGACGCGACTACACCAGCTCGCTGTTCATTGTTTGGTACGGACCGGCTGCGGAGTTCGCGGGCCTGTGCCTCGCGGTGCCTGCTCGCGGCGCCGCCAGTGCGTACCAATACTGCTCGCTTTGCTCCCACAACCCAGGCGATCAATTTGCTGAACGTCCTGATTGCTCAGGAGCCGGAAATTGATATATTTTTGTAGATGAATTGTAATTTGAGAATCTATGTAGATGTAGAAACCGCGCGTTTAGTCTATTTTAGCTGCTTTCACAGCATTATGTCGTACGGCATTTTACTATGAGGTCGAGCTGCTGACATTGAATCCATCTTTATTTTGCAAAAGAGAGCTGTCAGAGCCATTTATAATCTACGTCGCCGCGAATCTCTTAGGGAACTTTTTAAAAAGATTAATATTATGACGGTACCTTGCCAATTCTTTTATGAAAATATTATGTGTGTAAGAAAATTTTTACATCTTTTTAATAAAATAAGCGATAGACATAATTTTAATACTTAGTAGAAATAAAGATAAAATACATCAACCATTTTTTAGACTAGCCAAAGTACATACATCTTTTATGTGGTACTGTGTTAAATGTTACAATAAAATAGGTACCTTGTGATATATTACAAAATTTAAAGAAAATTTAAAACTCACATTAAACGTACACTTTGTAGACAAGCATACTATCAATTTGAAGATTATATCCAAGATAAGAACGCTTGGAAACATGCTGGTCCTGCTCCATAGGACAATCTAGAGACTAGACAAAATCAAACTGGTTGCTAATTTAATTGTAAAATTGATTCTTTCTTCTTTTTTTTGACGTTGATTTATATTCTGTAATTACTTTAACTCACACCCTGACTTATTACTTGTAATTTTTTATTTAAATGAAAATCGTTTACTTTTACCATGTTTGTAAATATGTGAGCACCATGTATCTATTAGATAATTAATTTATGTCATGTTTTCATTTTTAATTCTTTTACCTATTGTGGTATAGTAATTTTATTTTAGGTGCATCGTCTTCACATATTATTATATAATTAATGTATGCAAAATATTGTAAAACATTTTAAAAGAGTAACGGTGGAGTTTCTTGCCCATTCTTCTCCATACGAAAACTACCTTTTGGAATGGGCGACTAGAATCGATTCTATTTTATCGTAATTTTTGACGTTCAAAAGTGAATTTTATGTGCCTATTTGAAATAAATGTTTTGACTTTGACTTCTATGTTAAATGTTTGTATTAAGTTCTTTAGTTAAATGTTATGTTGCGCGCTTTGGTGTTTACTGTAAGTGCAGCATGCAATTGTTATATAAATAAATAAATAGCATTCGCGATTTTAATTCGCATGAACATGTGATTAAAAAAAATTGCGTCGCTGTGCATGCTTAGCCTTATAGCCTTAGCCTTATATTGTGTTGTGTTTTTGAAGATCGAATGTTGGGTAGGTAACCTATCTACCTCTTTTTACTTATAATATTGTTGCGCGCCACAATTAATGCCTAGTACATGGCGACAGTAGTTACAACTAGCGCCATCTAGTATCGAGTAGCGGAACTAGTCGTCAAGACCCTTCTAGAAATTTCGATGCGAGAACTTTCTAGAACATTCCCGAACTTTCGACATCTGGTCGATCGGGGCCTGTATGTACTCGAACATTCTAGATGTTTCTACAATGGAAGGTTCTAGAACTCTCTTTGGCGCTATATAAGGCCGAGACGCGCCACGACCGACACAGTTTGGATAAAGCGATCGAAGTGAAAGCATCGAAGCGATATTCAAGTGCGACTTAAAGCGATCAGTAGTGCAATTGTGTTTTGTAATTAGTGTGTTTGAGTTGTAATTAGTGTTGATTATTAAAGTGTCATTTTTTTGGTTATTAAATCGGCAGTTTTTATTGTCACGAACCCGAAACTCGTAACAATTGGTGTCAGAAAAGGGGATTAAAAATCATGCCGGTTTTACCCAAAGACGACACGGAGGGTATCCGTACCCGGAGTCAACGCCAGCAGGAGACGGACCAGAGGCGATTTGGTGGAGCTACGCCACAGAGGTCGGAGGGCCAGCTACCGACCATGGAGGCCGGCCCGTCCGCAGCAGCTCCAGCATCAGCAGCACCAGATTTGGCTGCTCTGATGTTGATGCTGCAGGAGCAGGCTCGCCGGTTGGAGGAACAGCTCCAGCGGGACAAGGAGGAACAGGCTCGCCGACAGGAGGAACAGGCTCGTCGGTTGGAGGAACAGCTCCAGCGGGACAAGGAGGAACAGGCCCGTCGACAGGAGGAACAGGCCCACCGACAGGAGGAACAGGCTCGTCGGTTGGAAGAACAGCTCCAGCGGGACAAAGAAGAACAGACCCGTCGATTGGAAGAACAGCTCAAACAGGATAAGGAGGAGCAGGCGCGCCGTCAGGAAGAGCAGATTTTCCTCATAAAGGACCTTCACGCAACCCTCGGGAAGGACATGAAGGAGGTGAAAGAGAAGGTTACCCAGCATGACAACCGTCTGTCAGAAGCTGAAATTCAGATCAGTAAGTTTAATGACGTCATTGCTGATGTGAAGCAGGAGTTGGGTAACCTTAAACTTGAGGATAGAATCGCAGCTCCCGTAGCTACAACACCTTCGCTACGTGGATTCAAAGTGCCACCGTTCGACGGAACTTCTTCCTGGTCGGCCTACAAAATCCAATTTGAGGCTGTCATGAAGGCTAACGGGTGGAATAAAAGCCAGGCCATGACTGCTCTCACCCTAGGCCTGCGCGACCAGGCCTTAACTGTCCTGGAAGCTCTCGGTAAGGAAGTGACTTACGAGCAGCTCCTCGAGGCATTGGAAGCTCGGTATGGCGACGCTCACCTGGAACACGTGTTTCGTGCGCAGCTCAAGGATCGCGTGCAACGCAGTAACGAAAACCTGCAGCAGTGGGCCCTTGAAGTGGAGAAGCTGGTTCGTAAAGCTTACCAGTCCGTACCTGCGCTTATTGATGGAAACCTGGTGCAGGCATTCATCGACGGCATCCGCGACCTTGAAGTGAGAGCTGCTGTGAGGCTCGGGCACCACGGGACGCTTAAGGACGCCTTGGCCCATGCACTGGAGGTGGAAGCTGTGCGACAGGATCATCGTTCCCATCGCGTCAGGGAGGTTGCAGCGGCTACAGTTCGCGACCGCAATAAAGGATACAGCCCTAGGTGCTACGGCTGTGGGGAAAAGGGCCACCTTCGATCCAGTTGCCCTAAGCGAACTGCAGAAAGAGAAGTCGACCGATCTCCAGAGGGCAGTGCGGCTAACAACACCGCGCAGCACCAGCAGCAGGGAAACGAGTAATAGCCAGGACTGCGGGGCGGGTGCTGGCTGATGTTCAAAGAGCCCCAAGGGTTTCGATCACACAAACCCATGACGGGAACAGCCTTATCATCAAGGGCGAGGTCAACGGAACGCCGTGTAAGCTGACCATAGACACTGGAGCTTCTCGCACGGTTGTCAGTTCCCAACTTGCTAGTCGGTCACTTGGGGACTCCGCATACAACCGGGAACGCATTAATTTGGTAACAGCCACCGGTCAGCGCATACCCGTCCATGGAGAGAAGAAAATGGAACTGACGCTAGGGAACAGAATCTACCTGCATAATGTCATCGTGGCTGATATAATGGACGATTGCATCCTGGGCCTTGACTTTATGAGGAAGAATTATTGCGAGATTGACGTCAAGCAAGGTGTTTTGAAATGTGGAGAAGAGGAACTTTTCATGGAAGGGGCGTTACCTGGGAATGTGTACAGCCTTAAGAAGATTGTTCTTCCGCCGAGATCGGAAACGATTGTGCCGGTTAGTCTTCCTCGGAATCCTGGGCAAACTCATCGTTGTGTACTCGTGGAAAGGGTAGACAATGACCTTCCATGGAAAGTGGCACGGACTTTGGTCAGAGCCACTGACATCTCAGGAGTACGTGTGCTGAACCTTTGTGATCAGGAACAGATAATAGAAAAAGGCACACTTGTTGGTACTTGCGAGGAAGTGGATTGGTTGCGTCGATGCCAACATCTATCGACTGGGACCCTCAGCAAGGATGCACAAACAAAAGTGACCACACTTTTAGAAGACTGCCGCAGCGCTTTGTCCCAAAATGAAATGGTCAAGGCGAAGAAGATGTTATTCAAGTTCGCCGATGTTTTCTCGTCAAACGAGGCTGACATCGGGAAGACTGGCATAGTTCAACACAAAATAAATACAGGAGAAGAATTGCCTATCCGTCAGCGGCCAAGGAGATTGCCGGCAGCACGTGAAAAAGAAGTGGAAACCATGATTGAGGGAATGGTGAAGGATGGTGTTATTGAACCTTCATCTAGTCCATGGTGTTCACCTGTAGTGCTGGTAAGAAAGAAGGACGGCAGCATGCGGTTTTGTGTTGACTATCGTCGTCTGAACGACGTTACAAAGAAGGACAGCTATCCTTTGCCAAGAATTGATGACACGCTGGACATGCTTACTGGAGTAAAGTGGTTTAGCACGCTGGACCTGAAAAGTGGCTACTGGCAAGTTGAAATTGATCCTAACGACAAGGAGAAAACTGCATTCTCGACAGGAAAGGGTCTGTGGCAATTTAAAGTTATGCCGTTTGGATTGTGCAATGCTCCGGCAACATTTGAGAGGTTGATGGAACTTGTACTTACCGGACTAATTGGCGATGCCTGCCTGGTCTACTTGGATGACATCATCATCGTAGGCCGCACGTTTGAAGAACACCTTCAAAACCTGGAACGCGTGCTCATGAAGATTCAGAGTGCCAACCTCAAGTTAAGTCCGAAGAAGTGTTCACTATTCAAACGACAAGTTAGCTTTTTGGGATATGTAGTGTCTGAAGAAGGTATCCGCACGGATCCAGAGAAAATCGCCGCTGTCAAGGATTGGCCAATTCCAAAAGACAAGACGCAGGTCAGAGCATTTCTGGGTTTGTGCTCCTATTATCGGCGATTTGTCAAGAACTTTGCAGATATAGCTAAACCCCTGCATAAGCCAACCGAAGAGAAGCGACATTTCTGCTGGGATGAAAGTTGCGACATCGCATTCCAGGAGCTAAAGGACCGTCTGTGCAAAACACCTATTTTGGGGTACCCTGATGCGGGCAAAGAATTTATAGTTGACACAGACGCAAGTGACATATGACTTGGCGGTGTGTTGTCTCAACGTAATGGTGATCAAGAGGTTGTGGTAGCATACTTCAGCAAGTCATTGTCGAAACCTGAAAGGAACTATTGTGTTACGAGACGAGAACTGCTTGCTGTGGTAAAGTCATTGCAGCACTTTAGCAAATATCTTCTGGGACGGAAATTCCACCTACGAACTGACCACGCTGCACTGAAATGGCTATTGCAGTTCAAAAATCCAGAAGGACAAGTTGCGAGATGGATTGAACTACTGCAGGAATACAACTTCGAGGTCGAACATCGCAGCGGGAAATCTCATGGCAACGCAGATGCATTGTCAAGAAGACCTTGTCCTGAAGACTGCAAGCATTGTACTAGGCAAGAAAGTAAAGAAGTCGTACCTGTGAGGATGCTCAAGACAGACCTCAGTAACGAGTGGAAGGAAAGCCTACAACGTGCACAGCAGGAAGATTCGGACATCAAGCCGATTCTGGAGTGGATGAAGGCCAGAGCTCCTAAGCCCAGGTGGAGCGACGTCTCAGCAATGAGTTCGATCACAAAAAGCTATTGGGCCCAATGGGACAGTTTGGTGATTCAGGATGGAGTCCTGTGCCGTAAATAGGAAAACGCTCGGGGAAACAGCTGTCATTTGCAAATGGTTGTCCCTAAAGCTCAAGTACCGGATGTTCTACAGCTGTACCATAATAGTTGTTCAGGAGGTCATCTGGGAGTAAAACGGACTCTACTGAAGATACGAGAACGGTTTTACTGGGTCCACTGTCGGGACGATGTCGAGGACTGGTGTCGCAAATGTACAAGTTGTGCAGCTGTGAAGGGACCTCAGACTCGTAGTAGAGGTGCATTGAAATTGTACAATGTTGGTGCACCATGGGAGAGGATAGCCCTTGATGTTGCGGGGCCGTTTCCGGAAAGTGAAAGTGGTAACAAGTATTTCATGGTTGTGATGGATTACTTCACTAAGTGGCCGGAAGTCTTCGCCATTCCAAACCAAGAAGCTTCAACAGTTGCAGATAAACTGGTTCATGAAGTCTTCTGCCGTTTTGGAGTACCCTTGGAGATTCACAGCGACCAAGGAAGAAATTTCGAGTCCCAAATATTCCAGGAAACTTGTCGAGTTATGGGTACTCATAAAACAAGAACAACTTCTTACCACCCACAATCAGATGGAATGGTGGAACGATTTAATCAGACATTGGAGAGGTACCTAGCAAAAGTTGTGGAAAATCGGCAACGAGATTGGGACAAGCACATACAACCGTTTTTGTTGTCATATCGAAGCGCTATTCACGAAAGCACATCGGTGACACCAGCTTTCGCAAACTTTGGAAGAGAATTACGGCTGCCTGCAGACCTGATCACCGGAATACCACCTGATGCCCCACGCAGTATAACCGAGTATGCGAACGACTTGCGGAACAAAATGAATGATATTTATGAGCACGTCAGACAATCGGGCCAGCAAATGTCTGAAAAGATGAAAACCCGTTATGACCGTAAAATGAACAATAAAGGGTTCGACGAAGGTTCACTAGTGTGGTTGCATAATCCAGTCCGCAGTAAAGGGAAATCTCCTAAGCTTCAAGCTAAATGGGACGGACCGTACCGGATTGTGACAAAGATCAATGACGTAACCTATCGGATACAGAAAGGTGCAAGAGGTACGCCTAAGATCGTCCACGTGGATCGACTGGCGCGTTATTATGGGCCCGATAATGCTCGGGACGAGCATGTCTTAGGAGGGGGCAGTGTTGCGCGCCACAATTAATGCCTAGTACATGGCGACAGTAGTTACAACTAGCGCCATCTAGTATCGAGTAGCGGAACTAGTCGTCAAGACCCTTCTAGAAATTTCGATGCGAGAACTTTCTAGAACATTCCCGAACTTTCGACATCTGGTCGATCGGGGCCTGTATGTACTCGAACATTCTAGATGTTTCTACAATGGAAGGTTCTAGAACTCTCTTTGGCGCTATATAAGGCCGAGACGCGCCACGACCGACACAGTTTGGATAAAGCGATCGAAGTGAAAGCATCGAAGCGATATTCAAGTGCGACTTAAAGCGATCAGTAGTGCAATTGTGTTTTGTAATTAGTGTGTTTGAGTTGTAATTAGTGTTGATTATTAAAGTGTCATTTTTTTGGTTATTAAATCGGCAGTTTTTATTGTCACGAACCCGAAACTCGTAACAATATCATTGATGTAAACGTAACACGAACACAAAATTGTCTATGGCAAAGTTGTAAACTGCCCATTTTTATTATGGTATACAAAAATCATCATCATCATCATCAGCCGTTCCCACTGCTGGGACACAGGCCTCCTCTCGGTGAGAGGGAGTGGGCCGTAATGGATGGTTGGCGGATGTCACTAGTCTTGGAATTTTAAGTTCTAGGATATGTCGGTTTTCTCACGATGTTTTTCTTCGCCGGTTTGAGAGCAGTGGTGATGAAATAATTTACACATAGTAAAGCGCCTGGGTTCAAACCTACGACCTACAACTCGCAAGACGCGGCGGTTACCACTGGACCTAACAGCGGCCTGCAGCAGCAGACTCCTCTAGACGCAAAGTCATCATAGACAAAAGTAGAAGCTGCATAGGCACTTGTAAAACTGGAAATTTGAATGTTACTCACAGTTTGTGAATCGCTAGGGTACTGAGGCAGTTGTCGACTCCGAAATCGAAGTCATGACTCCTCCAACCACTTTTCTTTATTCCTCATAGTTCTTTTTAGTCCACTCAACGAATGACCCAAAAGGAGGTGTAGAGTGCGTGAGCTAGGCCCTAAGCGATTTCTTCAGAAAGTTGTTCAGGGTGCTTAGGGGTAAACATACTAAAAGATCCCGCGTGTAGGAGGTGAGCCGGGGGCTTATAAAAGTTCCCACTTTTGAGTTTTTCGCTAAGTAATGAAAGCTAATACAATTTTGCACAACTTTTATCTTACACACTTTTTCGTATTCCTACCCATTTTTGAACTACACGTTCCGGAAAAGAGAAAATTTTCGGAAAAACAACTTTTATCAAATACTAGCTGTTGCCTGCTACTTCGGCGTTATTTTGGGATTAAAAGTATGTTAATCCAGGTCCTAAATCCGTTCACTAGCCGTTGAGTTATCGAAACTTTTATCTATGCACTAGCAGCATTCCGCGGTTTCACCCACATAAGTTTAAGTTTCCCGTAAGAATATCGGGATAAAAACTATCCTATGTCCTTTCCCGAGACTCAAACTATCGCTATACCAAATTTCATCTAAATCGGTTCAGCGATTTAAGCGTGAAGAGGTAACAGACAGACAGACACCAGCGGGCCTTGTAGAGCGTGATGCTCGAAAACTGATTAGAATTTAGAAAAGCGTAGGTTGAGGACAATGCTGTTTAGCTGCGTTCTCAGTTGGTGGAAGGGAGCTGAAAGCTAATAAAATAAAATAAAAAAAAATCTACACTTTTTCAGATAGACTGAAATTACCGCATCATAAAATAAAAAATCATCCGCAGCAGGATGCTGTCATGTCAGATAAATGTATAAATTAAATACTTACTACGTTTTCATTAGTACACACTTCGTACATTCTATATTGCGTCTACCATTGACAAGCGGATATCCGCTCCTGTTTCTTTCTATTTTTATTTGATTAATGATATACCTACATCTAATTTAGTTCGTGACGTAAATATGGTAGAACAATTTCATCAAAAGTTTTTTGATATTTTTTCGTTAGGTATCTTCGAACGGCATTGATTCATAAACCTAGGTAAATCAAGGAAAGTGTAATTAAGTTACCGCGTGTGAGTCACCATTTTATGTTACAGCAATTTAAACTTAAGAATAACAAAACGAAATCTGGGATACCTACCGCCGTATTGTTGTTTATACATATATTTTTTTTACTTCTTGCCAAAGCCAGGCAAAAATCTTAACCATACAGTCATTTTTTTATGTTGGAAAATAAAATCTATTTTGAGAAAATTTAACATTTTCTTATTTTGACTTGTAAAAAAAAAATTTAACTCAATCATAATTATTTAAAATATAAATAGTGTTTATAACAAAATTTATGAAAATCGACGACTTGTTTGAAAATATTGATAGTGAATGAATACTGGCCAAAAATGATATCGCCGCCATTTTCGATAGGTAACGATGAAAAAATTAAAATACTTTTTTATAGTTTTTAAAGCCATTACGCAATTTTTTTTCGGATTTTATGCCAGTGTGTATACATTTGACATGAAATCACACATAATTTTGTATGGAGGTAGCTGACACCCTGGATTAACATATAGGCTACTTTTTATCCCGATATTCCCACGGGTTCGACAATCACGCGGGTGAAACCGCTGGGCGCAGCTAGTTTAAAATAAAACCTTTTTAACAAGATATTATTGATTATGCTAAGCCTCAAAAAGCGTTATCGTAATTGGCTACATGGCATATTGGTTGTCCTTCCTATAGTGCAGGAGCTCGTAGTAGTATTAGTATATTGATTATTTTATCTTTATCTCGCTGATAACCTGAATTTGTTTATCGTGAGTACTTATAGTGGACCTATACCGTCATAAGGCTTAAGTGGATGATGATGACTGAAAGTAGCTTGTAAGCTCAATATTTTGAGCCTAACTTTGTATACATATTCTAAATTCATATTGCATTTTCAGATTTGTTTTGAGGACAATTTTGAGTATGAATGTGGATGACTCTTAGTGTAGGCGAAGACCTTATTTTTAATGTTATATTTTGAATTGTTTATTCATTTAATTGTTTTACTTTGTTCTCACATAGAACAGCAACAAGAATAAATACCCAGGATTTTGTAATATCTTGATTTAAAAGAGCGTCCTTTGAGTTTCCTGGCCGTTCTTCTCCATAGAGATCTACGTTTTGGAACCGCCAACTAGCTTCAATTTTCTGACTAACTGACCGACTTTGACAATTTAAAAGTGACTGTAAAAGGTTTAATTGAAAACCAAAGACACGATGAATGAACTTTTTGATAGATGCTATGGCTAGAAAGGGCGTGACTACCGAGATGACGACTAATAGAGAAGTATGGAAAAATAAGACATGCTGTGCGTGTGTGATCCCAAATTAATTGGGATAAACAGAAAATATGATGATGCTGATTAGAAATGAAAGAAATACGATTCTAAAACTGAGATTTCTTGTAGGATTGAAAGCATAGCGCATTATATCTGTAGGTACTTTTTCTAAAACTAAGTAAGGGTTTTGAAAATAGTCTCCCTGTAGTGAGACTGCTAGATAATTACTTGAGTGGTATCATTTATAAAGGCAGGGAGAGTACTTATAGAGCAAAGAGGTTGGTCAAGCAAACATGACCTTTTGCATTAAACCAAACTGATTTACCTACCAAGGTATTGTAAAACAATTTTCGTGTTTTTCAATTTCATGTAAGTACTACCTACATTGATTTTAGGTATCGTATAAAATTATTTTTATTTACTTTTTATGCTCTCCCATTTTATGACAAAAACAATTATCTATCTCTGTAAAACATTTTGACACTCACACCTTTCTCTTTCCCCGCAGCGCAGATTGTTAAAAATGATAGGAAAGTTACTGGAAGCGAACAGCAATCTATTGGAACTAGAGATGGGCAGAGGGTTTAAGCCTAATGGGCGGAAACGGGTTTAAACCGGGTTCTTTGGGTTTAAACGGGTTTAAACCCGAGTAAAAACCCAAACAGCGGGTCTAAATTAAGTACTTTCACTAACTTCTTCGATCGTGGACCTAACACGATTTAGGTACTTCTAGTGTTTTTGGAGAATAAATAGATAGTGATGCATTTAACAGCACATCAAGTTTGACAAGTTACTCTTCGAACAGGATATTTCAACAATTGTATTATTTATGCAAGTATTACATCACAGCCCATCGTATGATCAAGCATATTTAAAATAATAGCTACAGTAGTATCACACAAATATAGTCTACATATCATATCATATCGTATCAGGTTGCATCTTGATCAAAATATGATTCGCGACTATAATGTGTTCTGTAATAATATAATAATTCTATAAATACATAATTTACAGAATTAGAGTCATTAGAATAGAATCTTTAAGTTAGATTTGTTCCCTAAGAACTTTCCCATAGGAGATTTGTTCTTATGGAACAAATCTAACTTAGAAAGATGTATTAATGATTCTAATGATTATCATTCTATAAATACACATATATATTATAGTCGCGAATCATAATATTTTGATCAAGATACAACCTGATACTGACCTACAAATTACAAAAAAAACGTAAGAAAATTTGAATTTCGCGGCCTACCACTGCGCATTCACCTTAAATTTTCTGTGGTCCCTGCGCATTCACCTTAAGGTAAATAAATATTAGTTGATTTTGGGACCAAGGACAACACACCTATTTAAAAAAAAAGTGAAATATTGCCCGCGGATTTCTTTTGGCATAAAGTCTCTTTGATGAGATTAAAAAAGCGCGCATCCCCGACTAGTAAATAGTTATCTGTGGCGTTAATGCACTAGTGGAATAACGTAAAGAATAAGCACGCATTTTAATACACTGCATTATGGACCTTAAGGCGGTTCAATAAGAGCCACTTTACGAGCAAGTGTGTTGAAAAGATTATAAACGATAACTATAATATGTAAATATTAGTGAATAGTACTAGAATATTCACAAATATTTACATTCAACATGTTTAAATTGATAAATTTCCCCAAATCAATAAACACCCGAATAAAAACCCCGTGGGAGGGATAAATGGGTTTTTATTGGGTTTAAATCCAGTAAGCGGGTTTAAACCCGGTTGATTGCCCATCTCTAATTGGAACACCAAAAGACGTCTAGACTACAAAGTTAAGCACTAGATGGATATAGTTCTAGACTAGTCTGCTACTTGGGTAGTGTTAATGGACCATTTGTATTTTCATTTTCAATTTTTTTAAATATATTTTCTCACCTTTTAAACCTTCCTCGTACTTCTACAAATATTTCAAAATCAAAATTAGGTAAATCGGTTCAGCCCTTCTCAAGTTTTTGTGAAACTAACAAACATCAATTCATTTTTATATAGTATATAGGTTAATAGATATATCGACACCTCCTAGGTACAAGTGAGTGGCTGGGGAGTGCAGGTTTTATAGGAGAGCGAATTGAAGATTTCAATCTTTTTAAATTGCCATAGCTAAGCCCTACTTGGAATTAAAGTATAATATTTATTTGGTGAGCGGGTTTAAACTTAAGTGAAATCTATAATTAAGAGTATATTTCGCTCTCCTATAAAATTTGCATTTTTCAGTTGCTTAGTTGTACTTAGGAGGTGTCGAGATTATGTTTAAAATTATTATTATGTTGCCGTGCCCTAATCGGGTTTCATGTTGAGACTTAATATGTATATTGTAACAGCGAATGTACACATGAATGCAATAAAGAGTTTGAGTTTGAGTTTGTTGAGATTAATTAATGAGTTCAAATTACAAATGAATGTCTTTGCAACTTTATTTGTTAGGTAATAAAATGCTATGTCGCAAAGTTCCACCTTCTATCCTGCCCTCTGGGTCCCGAAAGTGCATTCAAAGTGACCTCCGCGCTGCAACAGACAACGCCGTGGAAGTGGCGAAGTTTTGGGCCAGCAAAACTTGAATCTATCGTGCCAGCGACACGAAAAATAAGAAGAAGAGAAGAAAAGGTCATAAAAGGTACCTAAATGATAAATGATTTATTTACTGTAATTAGGTCTTTACAAACACTTTTACACGTCATCATATTTTTTAAACTAGATGTGGTCGGCGTTTCCTATCTGACTACTCTGAGAAGAAAGGCCGAAACAAACTCAGAGGTCACAGTCTCTTTTAAAGTCCTGACAAAATCTTGGTCAGATCGTGTGAAGACCATGTAGATTGATGTCTGAAATGATCTATTGAGGAAAGAACCACACAGTCCAAGCAGTGCACGCATTTGTCAAAAATCGTGCAGCTCAACTCAGAAATTGAGGAGCTCAACGATTACTCGATTACTCAACGGTAATTAGTAACTGTCTGTGGACAGTAGTACAAATTGGACAAGTAGAGAGTCTCGGCCTTAGCGTGCTATGACAGTCCTTATTTTGAGGTGAAAGCTCAAATGGTACAAATTATGGGCGGGCCGCATCGCATCGCAACGCAGTGCAGAAATCCAGCTTCACCACTTACGTACATTTTACATGAACCATCGCACACTACAGGCGGCTCGCTGACATGCGCGTGAACCTCATTGCAGACTGGATTCAGTGAGAATTCAAATTCAAAATTTGAATGTGTCTGAAACAATTGTTGCGTTGCGGCGCAGCCCGACGCGACTCCTAATGTGTGCGGTGCGCTGCGACCGCACCACGGCTACACGATGTCCGCTTAGCTTAACAGTGTACCCAGAAGGCAAATTCCCGTATTTAATTAAAAACGTTAAAAATTTGATCGAAATCACATCTCAGCGACAATTAATGTCTAAAACTTGTTAAAAATGTAGGGATATTAGAGGTAGGTACTCGTATTTTTGACAAATTGCGACGGAGATCAGACTTTAACGTTTTTAAAATTACGAGTTAAGTGGGCCCTGGATATGTGAGCAACCTCTACTATTGATGAACACAATGACCTAAAAACATTGAAATAATTACCTCTATTATTGGGAATAATGAAACACCCTTTAACTGAGACTGCATTTTCTAGATTTTTACCTCTAGCCTGCGTAATTAAGACAACTAATAATAATTTATCATTCTGAATATTGGTCTGGACATATTTAATGAAAGATTCTATTAACATTTTCACCTCTATACCTACCTGAATGAAAAACGGTACATTTCGACCTGTCTTAGTCGGGGCCTCTGTAAATAAGACAACCTTATATTTCGGAAACTGGGTAAATGAAAAACCTCTTTAAGTGATAAATAATCCTAGGTCCCTTGAGATCCCACTTATCCAGGTTATACTATATTATCATAGTGAGGAACTTTTGGCTAAGTAATAACAGCCGCAAGGGTCGATCGATCAAGTTAAGCTACGCTTAGCGCGGTTGTTCCGTGGATGGGTGACCATCTTTACATATCAAGAACTCTCCATTCCTCGGACAGCACGATGGTCCCGGCTGTCACTCATAGATCTTTGACATTTGTTACAGGTCGCCAGAAGCCCGAAAGTCTGTCAACTAATCTTACCAAGGGGTACCTACCTATCGTATTACCTAATAACTGGGTTGTGGCCAGATATACATCCGGTTAGACTGGAAGCCGACCCGAACATACCTAGTTGCGAATACGCTAGGCAGATGATGACTCTGTATTGTCATAGTAACCTTTACGTAACCTTCAAAAGCCCAGAAACATAACAGTTAACACAAATGTAGGTTAATCTTTAACTAACAAGGGAATATTGATCGGTTACACATTCTCTCAGCGGTTGACCGATTACCGAGAAGATAATATTTCGCCAGTAGATAGTAACGGTTCTATCAATGACAATAACCCCAACATATATGGCCGTTACGGATATTGTTCTGGTTATATCACGCTAGTTTCTCCTGATAGGTTGTAGCGGTATCTATAACGCCACATGAGAACAACGCATCATACTGACGTCACGCAAAATCCTGCATCGCGCAAGCAGAGTTTACCGCGCAACTAGCATAGTTACAACGGCCCGACATGAATCATCGGGTAGTTGCCCGCCAGACACAACACCCGTCTGGTCGGAGGATCCTCCCTTTTCTATAGAGTATGAGAGAACTTTACACCCTGTTCCTTACACCTCTATAAGGTATTGCTGAGGTACCTATCAATAAATAAAGTCCAACAGACCGAATTTCAGCCATGGCGACCAATTTCAGTGGAGACCAGTCATCGCGGGAGATATTACAGTGCACAAGTGTATAGGTGCACTCTCACAGTCAGACAGGCGCTTTACCTTTTGTAAATTATTTCATCACCACTGCTCTCAAAACAGTGAAGGAAAACATCGTGAGGAAACCGTCATGTCTTAGAACCAAAAATTCGAAGACATGTGCCATCTACCAACCCGCACTGGGCCCGCGTGGCGGATTACAGGCCACTCCCTCTCACCTCTCACGTGAGGAGGCCTGTCTTCCAGCAGTTGGGACCATTAGGTTGATTATGCTATTATGCTAAAGTAGAATTTGCCAGGTTCACAATTCAGAAACTGGTGTTAGGCTTCACTTTCAGACAATGATTGTAATTAATTACCGAGAAGCAGATATTAGGTTTCATCACCAAAGATTTCATACGTATAAATTCCTATCAGCTAATTAAATTCATAGCCAGTCCATATTAATATTTATTAGCACGTGGGTAATATTTGCTTTGTTTGATACAGTTGGTTCACCCTTCGTAATGAAAGCCTTCGCAAACAATATATGACGAGGGTTATTTCTCCTGAATGTCTGATGTGTGTCTGTTTGTTTAATTGTACTGCTATTTTCATCTAAGCTATATTCATTTGTTTTGTTTTATATTAGTTAAAGCTCCTTATATTTATTAGATTTTGTCTAAATAAATACGAGTCCGCGTATCACTGGTCAGTTTCCCTCAGTCGTCAGTTTATTAATTCGCCAGTTTCGTTGATTAGTCAGTTTCACTGATTCGTCAGTTTTGCCGATTAGACAGTTGCGTTAACTCGACAATTTCCAGTGTTTGTCAGTTTTCGTCGATTTGTCAGTTTTGTACACTCAAGGGAAAAGTTTTTACGAGTTGAAAAACACATCTTGTGGATAATTTATGCTGCTGTAAGGAATATCTAACCTTATTAATATCAAACTTCATTAAAAAAAATAACTTACCTTCTTCTTCTACTACTACTATATAATAGGTAACTATGTAATGATAAGACCATTTTTTTTGCTTGAATTTAAATAATATATTTACAAAATTATAAACTGTACGATGTACGGACGCCAGCACATGAAGCTACTAAAATTGTCAAAACTTTATCGCTACAGCATAAGGTTCAAAGTTGATTTGGAAAATTTGACAGTTTCGGGTAGCTTGATGTACTAGCGTCTGTACGTGCAATTCAAACCACAAATGTCATTCTTTGACAGTTGTATGTGATAACATTTTTTTTTGTTAGCCGATTATCACTGTCCCACTGCTGGGCAAAGGCCTTCCTAAATCCTTCCAGGAACTCTTTTCCCGCGCCACCTCGAACCAGCCCTCGTAGTACACGTCCAGGTCACCTTGCTATCTCTTTCTGGACCGGTTTCGGCGGCGCCATCCATCTTCAGGCACCCATTGTGTGGAGACTTGCCCAGCGGTCATCGTGCATGCGGTCAACACGGCAAATTGACGAAGGGTATCAATTTGCTTAACAATTAATTTCCCTGACTGTACATCCAGAGATGAAAAACAATAACAACAGCCAAGTTTAGAGGCAATTCAAGTTTTAAGATGAATGGACATGATAAATTGACTTTCAAAACTCCTGTAAACCGAACAATAAATTTAAATGGTTATATCTGAAAAGGGAAGGGTTAAGTAATAACAGCCGCACGGGTCGATCAATCAGGTTAAACTACGCTTGCTGCGGTTGGTCCGTGGATGGGTGACCATCTTTACGAAACCCCACCGTCATCTCCACATCACCACCACAATTATCTTTGTAAACTCCTCCTTTCTTCGAAAAGCACGCTATGTCGTTGGTCCCGGTTGTCATTCATGGATCTTTTACAGTCGTTACTAGTCGTCAGAAGCCCGAAAGTCTGACAACCAGTTTTAGCAAGGGGTTTCGTGTTACCCAGTAACTGGGTTGTGGAGGTCAGATAAGCAGTCGCTTCATGTAAAATACTGGTACTCAGTTGCATCCGGCTAGACTGGAAGCCGATCCCAACGTCGTTGGGAAATGGTTAGACAGATGATGAGGTCTAAAGAGAAAAACCCAGTGTTCACTACCAGACGATTTGGTTCATTTTTCCATGATGATTAAGGCTCCTTCAAACAAGCGCGACATGCGATAAAATCACGCGCGACACAAAGGCACCGCAAGTCGCGCAACGTGCGGTGCCTTTGTGTCGCGCGCGATTACATCGCATGTGTGCCTTTAGTGGGAATTCAAAATGTCTACCTATGCTCGTACCCTCCACCCACCGATTCCTAGTAGAATGTTGAGTTGTCATTTATTTTCTGTCATGGCGTGACTTGTAGTCATTAGTTCTATCCGATTTGTAGCACGAATTGTAACGGCGCAAGCATGGATTTTCCAACACTGCTTGTTATGAGCTCAATTTACTGGAATTTACAGGAAAAACGTAGTTACGTGTAATAGGGAAATACAAAAGCTTAAATAAAGTTCCAGCTTTTTCGAGCTCGGAAATTATCGCACGGGATAAAAACTATCCTTTGTTCTTATCCAGGTCATGACCTACCTGTATGCCTTTCATCCAAATCCGATTAGCCGTCAAGGCGTGAAAAGGTAACAGACACACACAGAGAGAGTTACTTTCGAGTTTATAATATTAGTATGCAAGTATGGATTCAAATTCCAAGTCTCAAACGACGAGATCCGAAGACGTTCGAAGATTTCCGATATCGGAAAAAGAGTTGTGGAACTCAGCAGCTCCTGCTCCGTTAGGACGCACAAATAAATTGATTAGCATTCGAAAATACTGTTGGAGCTGCTGAAGATTTTAAAATACTATTTTTGCATTATATAAATTCAATCTCCTAGTATTGTATAATTGCATAGCATTGTATGAGTACGTACATACTACAAAGCTTCCATTTACTGGGTACGCCGTTCATTGGCTTGAATGTGCCCTGGCGGCTGAGAGTATGTCATGCTCACTCAAATGTCTCGCTGATGGTGGCGCGTGTGTTGGATCATTTAGCTCCCTTCAAAATGGTTGAGCTAAATGGTGCTAATACATGCGTCATGTTCGTGAACGGGCGCCGTCAGTAGGGACTGGTCATCTCTGCTGCCATGGCTTATTTTAATTTATTATTTGAATTGTTTATTTTTTGGGTTTTCATTACGGACGCTTTTAACGTTCTACATCGTTCTCACATGCATATTTTTTTAAATGAATGGTGTAAACAAGACTTTGTAACTATATTATTTTAATTAAAAAGAGTGTCCATGGAGTTTCTTGCCCGTTCTTCTCCATGGGTACCTACGCTTTGGAACGGGCAACTAGCTTCATCTTTCAGACTGACCGACCCCTTGACTACTCAAAAGTGCCTGTAATTGGTTTAACTGAAATAAATACTTTGATTTTTGAGTTTTGAGATGGAGTTGATCAGGACGCCTGGCAAAGTGCAGTGTTGACAGTTGGAGTAAGGCAGTGACCGAGTGGCGTCCAAGGACTGGAAGACGATATGTGAGTCGTCCGGTAGCGAGATGGGCGAACGACATTGGTGCCATCACGGGAGACCCTGGTTGAGGGTGGCACAGGAGTGGCACTTGAAAAGAGAGGCCTATGCTCAACAGTGGGCTGTCGGACTGTGGATGATGATGATGGATTAAAATTATTTTATAAACAAAGTAGGAAGAAAGAAAAAAAACTTTTAGCACAGACTAAAAGACACACAATACACCAGAAAGCCTTTTATACCTACCGTTAAAGATTATAATAATAATAATAATATTTTATTTCGAGCAACAAGACTCATAGTGTTAGTAACAATATACTTACAAACTATGTTAGTAATACACAAACAAAAACACAAAAACAGATTGTGACATCACTGCTGCACGGACAAAAAGGACAAAAAGGCTTGGGTTTGAGCTGCTTCAAATTTCTGCATTTTGAATGACTTTTTTTTTTATATACACATTGACATTAATGATTTTTTTATAAACAATGACATTTGCTTACTTTGTAAAGTAGTATATATATATATTTTTTTACATTGTGATTTGTGAATGTGAAGACGATGTGGGTCATTTTATTAATTTTTTATGTTTTATTTTTCTCTCTGTTCTATTACTTGTTTTTTTTTTTCTCTCATGGTCTGGCAGTTTGAGTAATTTATGTGGCCTACCTAAATGTCCTTTCTTTGGTATTGTTCGTCGAATCGTTGAGCTCCTTAAGTCTTGAGTTGAGCTGCACGATTTCTGACAAATGCGTGCACTGACTGGACATGTCCTCTCAATCTGTGTGGTTCTTTCCTCAAAAGACCATCTCAGACATCGATCTACATGGTCTTCATATAACCTGACCAAGATTATGTCTGGACTTTAAAAGAGACTGTGACCTCTGAGTTTGTTTCGGCCTTTCTTCTCAGAGTAGTCAGATAGGAAACGCCGACCTCATCTAGTTTTAAAAAAACATGATTGACGTGTAAAAGTGTTTGTATAAACCTACTTACAAAAATAAAATCATTTATCAATTATCATTTACAACAAATAAAGATCAAATAAAAAGTGGAAAGTCCGATGTAAGAAATTAGCAGGAAAGTGTGCCTCACGGCTGCGCCAAAAAGGCCCAGTTCAGCAAAAATGCCAGACACTGGTATGACGCTGGTTTTCAACTGGACCTGATGTGTGAGGTGACGAACGTAAATCAGTTTTACACTGCACATGGATGTAAACTAGTTTCATATCACATATTTTGTCATGTCGCCATTGCACCCGTGCAAATCAGGGGCCGTGCCTGCTATGTCTAAGCTAAATCCTAATAATGTATTACTAGCTACGCCCGCGTCTTCATCTGCGATCCAGGATGAAAAGAAGCCTATGTACTTACTTCTCTAGCTGGCGTTTTAACTTTTTAAGCGTGAAAGCGTAACAAACACTTTCGCATTGGTAATATTATTAGTTAGGTCAGACAAATCTTCCGAAATATCTAAGTGTTCACAAAGACAGACACGAAAAACATTGTAACATATTATCCATATTTAAAAAAGCGTTCAATCTCAGAAGATCCACTGGCCAGAACCATGATGGATCTAGTGACGATTGTTTTCTCATTAGGTCTATTTATGTAAAAAAATAAGTAAAATGGATCTAATGAGAATTTTTGGTAGGAAAAAATTTATGCTTCAAAAACAAATAAATATCACTAAAACACGTGAATATCACTAATTTCAACAAATTAGTATCCTGACACCTGTCCTGGTAAAAAAGATTCTTTCAGAAAAGGGAAGATGCGGCAATGAAAATGTCGTTGTTAATAAATGCATCACTTGAAAAATTATGGAGCGATATAGCTTTTTTTTTGTTTTAAAATATTCGTAACAGATTAGTATCCCGGATAATTTGCAAATTCGGGAAAAAAAAGAAAATGGTGTTTTCTAAAATAGTATTGATATTTGGTCATGACAACGTCTGTCGGGTCAGCTAGTAGTTAATAGTTATAGATGAGTTCGGTTTCGGATTCCTGGCAGTCACTTACGTAAGGGTTGAAGATTCAAGTCGGCATGATTTGGCACGATTCGGCTTAGCCGGCCGGCAAAATAAACATTTGATTTCGCCGCCCCCTGTGCCATGCCGAGCATATGTATGTATAGAACCCCTATAGAACAAAGCATTGCAACTTAGCTTTAGCTTAGATATCATGTCCGCGGTTTTAGGTTTCCGTCGGATATCGAATCACGCCTCCAACGCCAATTTCAAATGTCAAATAATTAGATCTCCAAACAAATATTTATCTGTGGCCGTACGTAAGCGAACATGGGAAATGTTGCTTCAAAAATGTAGTATATTTGCGTTATAAGAGCAATGTTACACCTACATTGGTTATGTGTGTATCCGCAATTGTTGACTGTAGCCTTGCTAAGCTTTCCCGTGTATTTTTAAGAGGTTTTTCCTCAGATGTGATATTATTTTGGTACGCGTTGTTGTGTGAATGTGAAAGTTAAGTGTATCGGGTTTTAGGAAATCTCTTTCTCCCCTTTTACATTTTGCTGGTAATGTGATGTGATTCAGCTTAAGGTGCTTCCTCATTTGGAGCATTTGCCTGTAATGTAACGTACGGAGTCGAGCATTATGTCAGTGAGGGAGGAGAACCGAGCATTACAGTGCGCAATCTGTAATGTTACAGATTCGAGCATTACATTGGTGAGGTAAGAGATCGTAGCATTACAATACGCAGTCTGTAATGTTACAGATTCGAGCATTACATTGGTGAGGGAAGAGAACGGAGCATTACAGTGCGCAATCTGTTATGTTACAGATTCGAGCATTACATTGGTGAGGTAAGAGTTCGGAGCATTACAATGCGCAGTCTGTAATGTTACAGATTCGAGCATTACATTGGTGAGGTAAGAGATCGGAGCATTACAATGCGCAGTCTGTAATGTTACAGATTCGAGCATTACATTGGTGAGGTAAGAGATCGGAGCATTACAATGCGCAGTCTGTAATGTTACAGATTCGAGCATTACATTGATGAGGGAAGAGAACCGAGCATTACAGTGCGCAATCTGTAATGTTACAGATTCGAGCATCCAAATTCGAGCATCCCATGTATTTCGTCGGTTTTGAAATAATTAATGGCACCAATATCGTTTCTTCTGTTTTTTTTTTTTTCATAAATAACAATGTCGAATTAATATTGCCGCGCTCAGCACAACGACCGCTTCGTCTGACATTGTGAAATCAACTAAATGCCCAAAATCGAATCTAATGTTACATTACAGGCGAATGCTCGTCAGTCAGGGAGGCAGTATTGTAAAGTAATGCTCAATATCGAATCTGTAATGTTACATCAGAGGCGAACGCTCCAGGTGAGGCAGCACCTTTAAGAACGATGGTTTTTGTACTGTTAAGAGCGTTTATGATGTACGGCATTTCATACAAACTTTCAAGCCCTCGTTTTTCGAAATGAATGAACCGATTTTAATTAAACTTCATACGCATAAGTAGGATATTTTTGAAAAATAGTGTTACAACCAAATTAGACCGATTTTAAATTTTCCATAGAAACAGAGATTTCTAGTTATCTTTTTTATTTAAATAAGACATTTCGAAAAGGTTCTTTAGTAACTTTTTGGACCTTTGTATCCTGCTTATACGTATGAAGTTTTTAATGACTTATGAATAGAAGAGAGAGAAAGTGGGAGGGAGAGTATGTAAGGATCGTAGCAGGTGGCGCCTACCCTTATGGGTTGAAGACGTGAGTTTATGTATGTGTGAATGTGAATGTGTATGAATAGAAATACTGAATCTAAGACTCGGAAAAATTAATATAAAGACCCTGACCTGACACCAAATTAATCGAAGTACAATGGAACAAACACGCACACTTACACATACACCAGACGGCCACACACCACTCACACATCACATACACACCATACAAACATCAAACATACATACGTAGGTACCATACCATACCTGAAATCACCTCTCTAATCTCTACTCGGGAATTCGTACTCCGAGCCCCAAGATACAGACTGTCTAGTTTGGGGCTTACTAGTTAATACTATATTGTAATCTAGCTGTAGGTAATATTTTAAGCCACTCATGTCGACTTAATTTGCAGTTAACCAGTGAACCTGCTTACTGTATTATCTGGACAATAAATGATTTTTTTTTCATGTGTTATTAACTTAGTGCGAACATCTAATAATAAATAAACTACAAATTATTAAAATAAAAATATAAGAACTAAGAGCTGATTTTTCAATCGACAGATAATTTTTGTTTGTGGAATAAAATTGACGTCTGACAGATTTGTATGGGAGAACTGTCAAAATTAAAATTGTTCCTCGGATAAAATTATCTAGAGTTGGAAAAGCCTTTTTTTTTTGCGATGTTTCAATCATCTGATAGCTTTATTCGAGGAATGATTTTGAAATTTTGACAGTTATTTCATAGGTACAAAAACTGTTAAACGTTAATTTTATTCCTCGAATAAATGTTATCTGGCGATGGAGCCTTTATAAAACTAAAATATTGCATCGAAATATTCATCCGCATCACTGTCGACTGGTAGGTAGGTAATGTACCCAATAGAATGTGCCACTGGGTCACGGAAAGTGTCAACCAGCCGTTTAGAGATTTCATTGAACAAGCATTTCATTTCATTCTCAATGTATTCTACAGAATCTCTAAGTGGAAAAAGCTTTGAATGAAACTTGCCGGATCATCACTGGCTGCCTAAAACCAACCCCGGTACAAAAGCTGTATCCACTAGCAGGAATAGCGCCACCAGTGCTTCGCAGAACGCAGAGCATGCTCCAGCGAAAGAGCCAAAATGGTCTCCGACACACGATACCCTCTGAACGACAATATCCTTGTGCCACAAAGGCTGAAAAGCCGAAACAGTTTTTAGTGTGTCGTCCCACTCACTGGCGAACCATCACAAGAAAGACTGAAGCTGTGGCAAGACAGTGCTTCCTTACCCAAACCGTTCGTCCCACCCGCTGAAGACCTCCCACCTAGACATGAGTTACCTTAGGTAACCTGGAAGTCTTTAAACAGACTGTGAACCCAGGTTGGCCGAAGCAAAGAAAACCTGTTCAGTTGGAGATTCGTAGACGACTCCGCCTTGGAGTGTAAATGTGGTGCTGTTCCACAAACGATGGGATACCTAATATCGTGTCCTGCGTACAGCTGCACGTTACAGGAACTGGTGGACGCTGGCGATGGTGCCAAACAAGTAGCCGAATTCTGGGCCGAGTCCATTTAGATTGCTATCGACAAGCTAAGAAGAAGAGAGAATCTCAATATATTCTGCGAAGCTCACACAAAAACCAAAGACTTTTAAAACTGATATTCCAAGTGACTACAGTACCTTCTTTAGGTCGTTGTCCCAAAGAATTTCATCAATTTTTGTTTTTGTTTCATCATGTTTAGATGTGACATCTACCAACCCGCAATGGGCCAGCGTGGTAGACGGCTCACTCACTCTCACCCAGAGGAGGCCTCTGTCCCAGCAGTGGGAACATTATAGGCTGATTATGTTATGTATATTTAGATATCAACGCCCATTAAGTCTGCGGAGTTTTGCTAACTAATTTAATTTGACCCTGTATAATCTAGCGGTCAAGTTTCTTCACTTGTACCAACTTAGTTATCTACAGGTCAAGTTGGGTGTACCTACTAATGACGTTGCAGTTGGATAGTATAGGTTACCAAGCTTTTTGTCTTTATGTGGATAGTTTCAAGTGAAATTATAAAGAGAAGATTTTTTTTTGTATGTTTGTTTATTACGCTTTCACGTTATAACGGCTGAACGCATTTGGATGAAATTTAATAACATGGATGAAAAGTCATTATCATCCTGTCCATTGTCCCCGTTGCCCTTAAGTATATAAGGGGGACAACGGTAAGTACATTTTATGACGTCCCGTTGTCCCCGTGACGGGGACACATTACGGGGACAACGGGAATACAGAGAACGTAAAATCTTAATTGTTCGTTGTCCCCATTGCCCATACGTCATAACGGGGACAACGGTAAGGAAATTTATGACGTCCCGTTGTCCCCGTTGCCCATACGTCATAACGGGGACAACGGTAAGTAAATTTTATGACGTCCCGTTGTCCCCGTAACGGGGACACAGATTACGGGGACAACGGGAATACACGATCATTTCAGCCGAAAGACGTCCACTGCTGGACATAGGCCACCCCCAAAAGGGGGGGTTTGCCATAATCGCCACGCTTGGCAGGCGGGTTGGCGATCGCAGTATGGTATGGTGGTGGAATGCATAGAGAACGCTGCTGCCCATTCTCTGGTATGCCCCTTAGTCGCCTTTTGCGACACCCACGGGAAGTATGGGGTGGTGCTATTCTTTAAGTCCGGCACCACACAGATAAGTCCACCACCACACAGACGGATGAAAAGTAATACTACTTAACTAGAAGAATATATATGTATGTATATATATGTTACCGGCCAAACCCGGTTTTAGGATGAACTAATTTTGCCTAGGCCAAACCAGTTCTCCCCTACACGGGTTGCGTGATTGCGGTCGGTCAATAGGCGACGTAGGATGCAAGAGCGAGTGAAGAGCACCCCGAGGTTCGGTTTTGTTAGGTTACTTTAAACCCTTTACACAGGGGCTCCGTCGACATAGGATGCAAGAGCAAGCGAATGAGAACTGGTTTGGCCTAGGCGAAACTAGTTCATCCTAAAATCGGGTTTGGCCGGTAACATATATACACTTTTGCCCTCGAAATGGGTGTGTAAAAAAAAATATAGGTATGGCTTGTTAAAAAAAAAAACTGGCTAATTGCGAGTCGGAGTCGCACACGAAGGGTTCCGTACCACAAGGCAAAAACACCGAAAAAAACACGTTTGTTGTATGGGAGCCCCCTTTAAATATTTATATTATTCTATTTTTTTTTAGTATTTGTTGCTTTAGCGGCAACAGAAATAAATCATCTGTGAAAATTTCAACTGTCTAGCTATCACGGTTTATGAGATACAGCCTGGGGACAGACAGACAGGCAGACGGACAATGGAGTCTTAGTAATAGGGTCCCGTTTTTACCCTTTGGGTACGGAACCCTAAAAAAACATTAAATTTTAAAAACTTTTCGACAGGATTTTCCGTTCAAAAATCTTCCATTAATGAAGCTTATCGATTCAATCAGAACTTAATACCTACTTATGTACTTTACATTAAAGATTACTTTTTATTTATCTCCAAGGCTTTCATATTTTTACTCAAAATGCATGCGTATGAAAACATTGACACTGGCACTGTAGAATTGTCAAGGTGTAGATCAGTCAAAAAAAAAGCTAGTTGCCCGTTCTTAAGTGATGTGGCTTCTTAAGGAAAAGAACGGGCAAGAAACACCATAGACAGGAGCCTCATCAGCCTATTATGTTGGGAACTGCTGGGATGGGACACAGGCCTTCTCTCTGTGAGAGGGATTGAGCTGTAATACAACACGCGGGCCCAGTGGCAGTTTAAAAAAAAAAAAAAAAATATGTATTCTCATTCACAACAAATGTACCTAAAGACATATACCTATTATTACGGCTGAACGCTGTGTCGCAAAATACAAGCGATAGCTTAGTTTGGGAACCAGTATCACCAACTCCTGCGATTAGCGTACCTTTTATTTAGAAATAATAATTTTGTGAATGATTTTCTGGTACCAATTAACAACTTTTTTTTTTTTGATGTCGTGTGTCGTCGAATTTTTGGACATGTGTTTTCCACACGATGTTTTCCTTCACCGTGTTGGAGACTAGTGATGAAATAACTTACACAAAGTAAAGCCTGTCTGGGTTCGAACCCACGACGAACGACTCGTAAGTCGGGGCCGTTACCCCTGGGCCACCACTTCAGGTGTACTGCACCCTAATTACGTAACAGAGTTTCAATCACAATCCGAGGGTTTTGAAGGGAGAGATGTCAGCATCAATTGAAGGGGCCCGTCAGGGCCGAAGCCTGCCGGGTCAGCGGGATTGTCCGAAAGGGTTACCGCTGGCCCGGAACATAAAGGGCTAAGGAAGGAACACGGGTGGGTTTTAGTCAGTAAGAGTCTGACACTGCCTTCCGCTCCACCTAGAGCGGTAAGGGTCATTTGATGATTTCCCACCCAAAAAAAAAAGGGTTTTGAAGGATATTTCTAATCCATTGCTTCAAAGGCTTAACAAATTCGTCTGCACAACAACGTACTTAACGCAATGAATATCTTTCTTGTTTCGTCTCCTAGACTCTGTGCAAGTTTGAACGAGATAGATACAGTTTGTATAAGGAAATTTACGTCAAAACCTATGGCAGTGACACCCGGCCCGCACGGATGGTAACAGATGTGGGTAATTTTGACCTTGACCAATTGACCCGACCAACATTTGAAGGGCTGTGTGTAAATAAAAATGGTTACATCGTTCACGTTGAAATGATACATGTAACCTAAGTGAGAGCCACTTACAATGTATTATTATGTACAATTATTTTTTGTCCTGAAAATATAAAGCAGGAAGCCTGGTCATCCTATTTCAGTATCATGTTAAGTCTGAACCAGCCTCTGCTGGACAAAGGCTCAATTATCTTCGAGGGCGTCTGTTGCCTGCCGCAATTTGGAAGTGCACTGATGTGTTCTTAATACCGGGCAGCACCGACATTAGGCTTCTATCCTGCCTGCCGGAATATTGTGCCAATGTAGGTAATATTGGTCTTTACAAGCGGGTCTAGAGTATTGGGCAGTATGATTACTGTTTTTAGGTTTTATGCGAATCAGAAAGAGTATTCTAATCTATTTTATAAGTCTGAAATCGCCAACCCAGCTTGAGCAAGCGTGGTGATCAATGCTCGTGCCTTCTCTGTATGAGAAGAAGCCTTTGCCCAGCAGTGGGACAATAACAAACTGGTATTTTTAAATAAGCCTCTTGATTTTCTCCGTTGGACATACTTAGGTACTTACTTTACCAATGACTCAAAGTCAATTTCAACAGAATTTTAATTACTGAAAGAAAGTTCTCAAACAATTTACAATTTACTAAGGCTTGCGGTTAGAATACGGAATTCGGGCAAGTTTTTCCCGAATTGCGCACCCATTTGTTTTCGTTGACTGTCATATGATAAAGTGGTCAACTTACAGGGGATTTATATGAGTCTAAGAAGGAAAATTTTGCAGAACGTCAGAGTCACTGCCGCGAGTAGACGTGTTTGCGAAACACTCCTAATTTTTAAACCCGTAAAATTATTTAAACCACGTAAAAAGACCTAATTCTTATAGTATTCGGCAAAGAATAAGTGACAAAGTGAACTGTGTTAAAATAAACTCAAACGAAAAACTGCGTACACAACGGTGAGCAAAATTCTTTCGAAAAGTTGTTATAAAAACTTGTGTGCGGTGTTTCGAGAAGTGACTTGCGTATTCTGACCTTCAAAATAGCAAAAGTGAATCACTAATTGACTGCACTAAATAACTCTCAGCAGCAATTAGCTAATTTGAACTGATATTGTCGAAGCACAAGTGGTCTCGGGGCGTAAAGCTACGCCAAGTGATCTGTAGCCGCTGGTTCAAGCCCCGCTAACCGCAATACTTTTTGTATTTTTTTCTGTTAATTACTGCAACGGAGAATAGTTAGTCTTCGTTTTTTTCGCCGATAACAGAGAACTTTTATTTAAAAAATTGATTACACCTGAGCAGAAAATATTCTTTACGCCATGCCACTAGATCGCACACCTCCCCCCTCAACTACTTCTGACGTAGATACACCAGCCGCAGCTCCTGAGCACCATCATGGCTCAGAAATTCTCTGCGCCGCAGAATCAAAGGAGGAGCTGGCAAAAAAAAGCGGACCTGTCCGCTTAACCTTTTGTGAGTCCGAGCTTGGTCTGCAGTCGTTCGCGTCGAATATCACTGAACGGAAAAAAAGAAAGCTTGATGAGCTCGTCGGTGAGAATGCTGATATTGCGTCTCTTATTAAGGAAATGTTTACCTTATTCTCAAAAGAACAGGAATTACGCTTTCAAGAACTAAAGTCTAGTATGGATCTTATGTCGAAAAAACACGATGAATTTCTAGTAAAACTTATTTCACTTGAGAAAGAAAGGAAAGCTGATAGGGTTCTGATCAAAGACTTAGAGGAGAAACTGGAAACATTGGAACGAAAATCCCGGGGAACTGGTATCGAAATACGAAATATACCAAAACAAAATAACGAGACAAAGGATACACTATGTGACGAGATTATGCGGTTGGGGAAGACTCTGAATGTCGAAATTGATAGCTCGAGAATAAAGGATATCTACCGGTTAAAGTCAAAAGACTCCTCAAATCCGGTTATTGTGGATCTTACCACGGTACTACTGAAGGACAAAGTCTTAAAGGCTGTTAAGAGTTTCAATAAATCAAAACCTAAGGGAGAAAAACTAAACACAACTCATTTGAGCTCTAAACATCAACCAAAGCCGCTATACATAGCAGAATCGCTTACTCACAAAACTCAAAGGCTATACTTTCTGGCGAGACAGTTCCAAAAGAGCCACGGATATAATTTCTGTTGGACGGCGAACGGGATTGTTTATCTCAAAAACAAAGAAGGTTCGGCGCATATTCGAATAAATAATGACGCCGACATAGAAAAGTTAAGAATTGCAACATGACTACGTTTTCTCGTGAGATGTCATTGTACTAAACTAAAAGAAAAATTACTGCATGTGTTTTACCTACATAATTTTATATTATTTTTTGCCTCTCTTAGGCATTATACAGTTAATAGACTAGCATTATTGCATGTACATCGTCAACACAAAAAAAAAGTTGTTGTCGTACTAATTTACTATAAAACTTACACAATTACTTTATCGCATGTTTTTACCCAACAGAAAATGAATTTGAATTATTTGTCCTGACTCCCTTTATGTAACTATCAGGTTTGTTTTGTTTCAATATGGTTTTTATCCAAATACTACGAACTTATTAAATCTTTTCGGTTTCTTTGTTAATTCTCTGGATTCTGTGGAAAGAATATGTCTCACATTCTATCAGGAATTATTGTTTATCCTTCCTGACTTCTGTAACTTTATTCTTTTACATTATCGTTTTTGGCCAATTGCGAAATACTTAGCACATTATCTTTGTTTTTATCAAATTGCATTGCACTACATGAAAAATAATTGTCACACACTCTACAAATATAACACATACACACTACCTCCCAACAAACTAAACGTAACAAGTTGTAAATCTCGTAAATGCTGTATTACCTTCCGTCTTTTGTTCTTAATCCAAGACTACCTTTCATGGCAAAATTTAAACACACTATTTTACATTCAATGATATTATCAATTTAACAGAAAATATTGATCAAGTTTCTGTATCACAATCGCAAATATCTTCTATTGAGGACTGTCATAAATTGTTAGCCTTGTCGGAGCAGGATCTCCTTATTCTTACACAGAACATACGCAGCATAAACTGCAATATGCCAGAATTAAACATTCTGTTAGAGAGAATGAAACTCAAGTGTGATGTTATATTATTGACAGAATGCTGGCTTTCAAATACAACTGTAATACCGAACCTTCTAGGATATTGCAATGTAGGAACTAAGTTTTTAAACATTAAGCAAAATGATGGTGTAGTAATTTACTTCGATGAAAATCTTAATGTAGTTATTGAGGAACCCATCATGCAAGATTGTAATGGATTGGTTGCTGTAATCGATAACCGTATCGCTATACTCGCCATCTATCGATCACCGTCCCATAAAAACATCGACCAATTTCTGTCATCATTAGATAAAACTCTACACACACTATCCGCCTTCGAACATATTATAGTGATGGGAGACATAAATATTGATATTAATCCTGAAAAAATAAACCAAAACGGGGAACGCTATTTAACTCTAGCAGCTACACATGGCCTTTTGCCAGCTCATACTTTAATTACTCGTAGCAAAAGTCATACTTGTCTGGATCATGCACTGGTAAAAACCAACTGTCCTACCAGCCTCGTTGTACCTCAGACTACATTAACAGACCACTACCCTGTTTTATTAAACATGAAATTGAAGAAAACACGACAATATGCGTTCTCTAAAATAATAAAAACTGACAAAATTGGTCTACAACGAGATTTAACAAAAATAGATTTTACCACCATTACTAGTTTCGTAGATCCAAACTCCTCCTTAAACTTTTTTACGAAATGTATTCAACAAGCAATTGCTAGCAATACAAAAGAAATAACTATTCCTAAACGCCACAAGATAATAAAACCCTGGATGACACAAGGTTTGCTGCGATGTGTAAGAAATAGGGATAAGTTACATAAAAAGTCAAAACTGGATCCATCAAACGAGGTCTTGAAAATTACATACAGTCGGTACAGAAACTTCTGCACTACGATAATAAGGAAGGTAAAAAGAGCATACGAGAAAGACCAACTTCAAGCAGCAAGACAGGATAACAAAAAACTGTGGAAAGTTATCAAAGATATCACCAATACTTCTAAAAAACCTAATTCTCCCAAAGAACTACTTACCTTATCAACTACTCCTGAAAAATCACTCAATGAAGTTAACAGCTATTTCATTAACGTAGGAAGTTCGTTGGCTGATAAAATTCAACAAAAAAATACACAAATAATAAACAACAACGCTCCAAATACATGTCCTGACACAAATACAGAATATTCATTCGTCTTAATGGATACCTCTGAGGATGAGGTAGAACGCCTTATCCTCGGTTTAAAATCAAGCTGTGCCAGTGGGTGGGATAATATTAGTAGCGATTTTTTAAAAACTTATAAAGATATTCTTATTCCACCATTAACAAAGATATTTAACAACTGCCTGCAGTCGGGTGTGTTCCCGGAGTCTCTAAAAAAGGCTGAGGTTTGTCCCATTCATAAGAGTGGCGACAGAAATCGTATCAATAATTACAGGCCAATATCTATTTTGCCGGCTATGTCAAAGATACTAGAGAGAATTATTAACATCAGACTGGTAGACTACTTAGAGAAAAATAACTTGCTATCAACCAATCAATATGGATTTCGGCAAGGTATGTCGACTGAGCAGGCTGTTAATAAACTAACCAATTATGTTAGCTCAAACCTAGATAGAAGGAAAAATGTCTCATTGTCTTCCTAGACCTAGCAAAGGCTTTTGATACGATTTCTGTCTCCATCCTACTGGATAAGCTGGAAAAACTGGGAATCAGAGGCACGCAGCACAAGCTTTTCAAAAGCTATTTGTCTGGGCGATCTCAATGTGTCCGACTTGATGCTCACAAAAGTGATGGCCTCCCAATCACACATGGAGTTCCGCAGGGCAGCATCTTGGGGCCCACGTTATTTCTGGTATACATTAACCAACTCACAAATCTCAGGCTCTTCCAGGGCGAAATAATCTCCTTCGCAGATGATACTGCCCTCTGTTTTGCTGCTAATACCTGGGATGAGGCTTTCAGTGCTGCTCAGCTTGGTTTTGATATGGTTAGGGAGTGGCTGCAGAGTAACATTCTTACTTTAAATGTAGACAAGACGAAATTTATCTGTTTTGGCATTAGAAATGTAAGGGGAGTCACTAGGAGCCAGAAAATCGTCTCACATGAGTGTCAATCGAGATCTATCTGCTCGTGCCCTTCATTGGAACGGGTGCAGACGATTAAATATTTAGGTGTAACAATTGACAGCAATCTCAACTTTAAAGAACACATAAAACTCCTATGTGGAAGAATTCGCAAATTAATATTTATTTTTAAAAATTTACGGCTTGTCGCTGATTCACAACTGCTGAAACAGATCTATTTTGCTCTCTGTCAGTCGCTATTATCTTATTGTATTTCATCCTGGGGAGGAGCTTTAAAAACCACCCTAAAGAGTCTTGAGATCGCCCAACGTGCAGTACTCAAAGTTTGTACTTTTAAACGGATCTTTTTCCCCACTGCACAACTGTATAAGGACTGTGAGGTTCTGACTGTAAGACAACTATACCTACTTAATGTTACTCTCCTACAACACAGCAAACAAACTTATAATCCGTTATACCTACAAAAACGAAGAAAAGATAAGGTATGCGTCAGAACCGAAATAAGCACAACTAAATTTAGCTCAAGATTTACCAACTTCATTGGACCTTACATCTATAATAATATAAACAGAGCAATAAATATTTACCCCTTAACGAAAACACAATGTAAAGAAAAGGTAACAAAATATTTACAAAAACTTACCTACGAAGAGACTGAATTGATACTACATATACCACAGTGATTTACTGCTTACCACAAACACACACCCTCTTACATTCATACACACACATAATCATATCACACAAAGAGAGGACACATACACTGTTCAGTTTTTATTTAAGATTTATTTTGGATTTTAATTTAATTTATTTTTTATTAATTTAATTTAATTTATTTTTTGATTATTATTTTTGGCAAGTTCTAAAAATAATATTGCCTTTAATGGTCATATTATATTATTGTATCAAATTATTATGTTATTATTATCGCTTTTTCAATACCTATATAAATTTTTTAATCTATAAAATGTTAACATCTCTACTTGATGGCTATTTTTAAGTGTTTACTATTTGAGGGTTTGGGCGCTGATAGCCGAAATACAGGCTTTCGCCTAGTTCGGCTACAGATGTCTAATTCATTTGTCACAAGAAATTATAGCCTCTAAGATAATAATTATGTGTATCATTGTAAACAATTATTGAATAAACTTATTATTATTATATTATTATTATTATAGTCAGAAGTGCTAAAACTGATCTCCATGATTCATTTGCTTTTCTCCATATACCCTTTTCGACCGTATCTTTTTTTAAACTGAAAATTGATGATATTCTAGGTTGTCTATCAGAAATCGCCTAAAGAATTGCGTCAAAAAGAAAACATCATGGAAATTGTTCAACCAGAATCGCGTCGCGCTTTTCTGCAGGAGCTTTTATGCGATATGGTTGCAAAATGTACCTAAACTGTATATTTCTATTTTTTTTTAATAAAATCTGGTTAAGTATATTTTCCGTGTAGACAAATAAAGTAAATAGGTAGGTGATGTATACACCCAAGGGTGTGGATTTAACAACCACACTTGTTAAATTTTGAGGTACTGAAAACTGTTGAGTCGTGCACAGATACACACATCCATCTAGTCACTGGTCTGCACCACTGAATACACCGATTGCATACAATTAAAACTGTACAAATAAAAGTTTTTTGTGAAGCGAACTATCGCAGTCGAAAACTAGATTAATATTTTTGTGTTTTTTTTTCATCACAGTAACTAACAGAACTGTTGGTCCATCGTTAGTGACTTTTCAATCTAAACTTTTAACAACCAACAGTTTTAAATTCGACGGTTAGTTTTACATTAT
Source organism: Mesoligia furuncula (assembly GCA_916614155.1). Lineage (NCBI taxonomy): Eukaryota > Metazoa > Arthropoda > Insecta > Lepidoptera > Noctuidae > Mesoligia > Mesoligia furuncula. The sequence continues at coordinate 24,731,069 of OU744808.1, forward strand.
TAAAATGGCAGCCATGAATTTTAATTCATCGTAGCATATGTATATGCTACGATGAATTAAAATTCATTTTAAATTCATTTTAAATCATCGTAGCATATGTATATTATTATTTATCAATTTATCGCACTCGTTATTACCACGCGTATATTCTCTGCCGTATTCTTGTTCTGCTGGTGCACGACGTCCTCTAAAAATGCTGGCATACCTCCTGAGTACTATATCATTAGCATGTCTCTCCACCATCCGTCGATGACATCTTCGGTACATACGATATGCCACGATGAGCCCACCAAGAGCTAGCAACAAGGCAATTGCAATTAGAACAATGTTTGTAGTGCTGGCATGGTACATTAACTGGTCAACTTGAGCGGAGTTTCTCCCTGCAGCAGCATTCTGCGCAATCACCACCTGCTCCTTATTGTTTTGCGAGTTGCACATTTTGTTGCACTTTCTCTTCACTCGAACACGTTAGTTTATAGCAAAAGCAATAAATGATATGTGACTTCATCTTGATTATTTAAACGTTCACTGTGACAATTAATTACTTGTTTAGTTAGCGCTTTCCTTAAAAGGGGCACGGTACCGAGGCGCGAGTGCGAATCCGAGATGGCAGGGTCGCCATGTGAGGTTGGGAGTTGGAGACAAGTAAAACCAATGAATGCTGATCTAATACTAAACGTTTATTCTGGGTTCTTCAGTATATAGGCTTACACACTAGCATAATATGCACTTACATCACTACACTAGGTTCCCAAACCAATTGATGTCATTCACAACCTATTTATGTATCAAGCCTTCGTTTCAGCCGATAGACGTCCACTGCTGGACATAGGCCTCCCCCAATTTTGGGAGGGTTTGCCATAATCGCCACGCTTGGCAGGCCGGTTGGCGATCGCAGTATGGTATGGTGGTGAAATACACAGAGAACGCTGCTGCCCATTCTCCGGTAAGATCCTTAGTCGCCTTTTACGACACCCACGGGAAGTAAGGGGTGGTGGTATTCTTTAAGTCCGGCACCACACAGACCAGTCCGGCACCACACAGACCAATATCAAGTCTTATGAGTCTCAAAAACTCTCAAATACACACTTCATGCAAATATCATTAATCAGGCTCTCGTCGCGTTTGTGATCTAATCTCGTGATACAGAGAAAGCAAGATTAATTCCCCTTCTGAAATATATACAAATCATCCACATACACCAGCATACACCCAGTGAAGGAAAAATTGTTTAAGAAAATATTGAAGCGAGTAAATTAATTTTATAAAGACGCGTACGACTAAATATAGGGTGTAATACTACTACTAATATGGGTGGTAAAAAAGCCATAGAAACGAAAAAAAAAATTAAGCACATAATTTAAAAAAATAATAATTTAAAATTACTTGTCACACTTATTACAGTTCCTTCTTATTTTTTCACATCCATTACACTAGTTTCTACGTAGTATTTACTCTCATTGAAGCGGAGTAAAGGTTTTATGCAAAATGTCTCAAGCAATTTTAAAATTATAATAATTACGTAAAAAAAACACTTAGATAAAAAAAGTCGTTGCTGTTGCTTCTTTACCACGTATAGATGTTTCTCTTAGAATATTTCGTGTATGAATAGATACACCTTATATAAAGTATTTTCTTGATGTTTTTGCCTCGTTCTGTTACACTTAAGTTGTCAATCATTTCAGTGTGCCATCTGATGGTAAGTGATTACTGTCGCGTATGGAGGGACCGATATTTTCAGTTAATGTCGTTTGTTATTGTGTGGAAATTTCTAAGCATACCCTTCATTTGGGATGAATGATGGGTTACGTCAGACTCTTCATCATCTGCATCAATCTGCCTAGCCTTTTCCCAACTGTGTTGTGGTCGGTTTCCAGTCTATCCGGATCCAGCTGAGTACCAGTATTTTACATGGAGCAACTGCCTATCTGACCTCCACAACCCAGTTATTGGGTAATACGATACCCCTGTAAGACGGGTTGTCAGACTTTCGGGCTACTGACGACCCGTAACGACTGTCAAAGATCCTAGAATGACAGCCGGGACCAACGGCTTAACGTGCTTTCCGAGGAACGGAGGGGTCTTGCATGTGAAGATGGACCAACCACGGCAAGCTTAACCTGATCGATCGACCCGCGCGGCTGGTATTACTTAGCCACAAGCCCCCGATAAAAATCTCGACTTCTTTTGCAACCTTTTGGTCGGACTTACGCAAATCCAAGGCACCCTGAGATGGAGTCCTATTATATAGAATGACATGTATTTCATCGAACCTACAATAATTCCCATTTTGCACTTCAAAAAATATAATTAAACACTCCAATATAATTAATATTCTTGTGAACCTCAAATAATAGAATAGAATACTCTTTATTATGTACACCATATTAATTACAGACATAAGTATAGAAACTGTACAAAGGATGACACAATGGGCGGTCTTATCGCTTAAAAGCGATCTTTTAAAGACAACCTTTGGATGGATTAAAAAGGGGAAGGACAGACAAATACTGTGGGTAGTCTTGGTACCACAATCATCCAGGTTGCGGTCGACCTAACCTAATTTAACCAGATTGGTTGGGATATCCTAGCTTAGTTACTGCGACCATCTGTGAGAAAACGCCAGAAAGTTAAAAAGAGGTTCATTTACTTTTTATTAATTATTAGAAGCCCAGAAAGTTTTTAGAGGTTCATTAATTTGAAAAAGCGTGCATCATTAAAAGGTCAATATTTTGTTTGAGGTTCAGTTATTAATTTCCCACCCCTCACACATCTGGCCGCCCGCCTGTCGAAACGCCCCAAGTGTCAGCGTAGTTGAACGTACTTTTAGATTTTTGGGTAGGACTTCAGAAAACCTGAGAAATCGGCAATTTATAGCCATTATCATGGTATATATTATACCTTCCTGGCTTCGTTATGAGTTTATCTATTTATACAATAGTTAGATAAACCCATTCAATAAGCAAATCAAACTGACCTTACGTCGCAGTGATGTGAAACGAAAATTATGAAAGTGAAAACATATGTTTTCACTTTCATAATTTTCGTTGCGTACATACGCTGACACCTTGACATTTCGAGCACTTTTTCTTATGTACATACGCTGTACCGTTAACACTTGAGGGGTTAAAGAATTTTGATTATTATCCCCGGCCGACGGTTCCCCTTTGCTAAGGTTTGTGTATCTACGGGGAAATCCAATTGATGAAGGCTATAGGTATCGTCACTTGAACTATAAAGCAATATCAAAAGTAAACCACATCTAAGCTCCTGTAATTTTATAGCTTACAGTGGGCCTGGCACGAACGCGCGACGTAAATTTAAACGATCTGCGTGACGTAAATTTAAACGATTTTCGGATCGAAAATACAACTGTCCTAAATTTTTTTTTTGTTTAAATTTTTACGACAAGCACAATAAGTATCCATCAATCTGTCTAGCCTTCTCCCAACTATGTTGGGGTCGGCTTCCAGTCTAACTGGATGCAGCTGAATACCAGTATTTTACATAGAGCAACTGCCTATCTGACCTCCACAACCCCGTTACTGAGTAACACGATAACCCTTGGTAACAACTTGAATCGCAAAATAAAAGACATTACACGTGCCAAATGTAAATAGTTATTATGGTAACCTACATTAGTTAATGAAATACCTGAGGGGAGAGAGGTCCAAAAGTAAAACCCAGCAAAAAGTGTCCTAAGGAAACATTACCTGTCGATGTGTCCATAGTAGCTGCGGTCGATCGGCGGCCTTGGTCGGCTAATGTCGTGGGCACTCGTGGATCCTAAGTTTGCTTACCTTATACTAAGTAGGTACTATGGGATGAGTTTATGGATTATGGCATTGGTTGGCTGATGCCGCTGAGTGTGGTAGCTGTGGTTGTGTGCACTAGGCAACAATTGACGCGCAATATGTGACGCTCAACATGTTCGGCAGCGTTGTACAACAGCGCGCGACATTGCCAGCTGGCGCGGAGAACAATAACTATCATTCATAATACAAATTCTTAAATCTAAGTAAACATAATACTTTATTTTTATTTAGATTTTAAAATCAGTCGTATTCACGTTACGTTTACTCTGCGCGTTTGTGCTAGGTCCACAGGAAATATGAGCGTGACATAAAAGAGACAATAGATAAATGAAGAAAGATATATTATTACGAAACAAGAGAGTAACGTCTTTTTCGTGTGGATATTATTTTGTTTCAATTTCGTCTTGAAGGAGCGTTTAATAATGTTTAGGTACTGTCTAGCGTTTGTCCTTTTCATTTATTTTTCTTTATTGTTATTTTAGAGTGAAAGTGGCAACATTGGTCTAGCCGTGAATAGAGCGAAAACCAAGGTAATGACTGCGGATCGAGCCGAGAAGTTAACAAATGTGACCTGCAACATTCCTGGCATTAACATCGTCGTCGACCAGTACACCTACCTTGGCTCGCATATCCGCTATGATGGTAGCAGGGTCTTCGAGATAAAAAGGCGTATTGGGATGGTCAAAGATGCTTTGACCCGTTTAAGTAACAGTTGTAAGAAGAGAGGAATTGGTATGAAAACTAAGATTAGATTGATACGAGCCCTAGTATTCCCTATCCTTCTCTATGGAGTAGAAACGTGGACGATTTTGGTCCGAGAAAGACAAAAGATTGATGCATTTTAGATACGGTGCTGGAGACGAATGTTGATAAAGTATGTATTAGGTATGTTGAAACTGTGTGTACTCCCCGTCACTTTTCTCAAAAGGTTCATTAGAAAACCAGCGTCAGACAGTATCTGTCTAGCATTAATGCTGAAATGAATCATTTTGACGCAGCCGTGAGGCACAGTGTTTGAAACATTATTTTTATTTTATATTTTGTGTTTCACGAACTGTGTTCAAATAAACTTTTTCTTTCTTTTCTATCTTTCTAGAATACCGTGAACTGCCAAACGCACCAATGCATCGATCTTAACCCAGCTTCGAATAAAAACCCGCTTGTCGACCATATGTCAATAGCGCATTCTCTCCTATTTTGGCCACATACTCGTAGTATGTAGAGGCGATGAAAGTTTGGAAAAACTGATTGTGGTTGGGAACACCGAAGGCAAACGATCGCGTGGTCGTTCACTAACACGATGGACCGATCAGGTGAAGGAATCATCGTCCTCTAAATTCTAAAAGGTGGTAAGGGATGCGCTGGACAAAACCCGGTAGAGGCGGATCATCCACTCCAGATGCAACTCCGAAGCTGACCACGATCCTCAGACATGAGGGACCGATTACAGAGAGAGTTACTTTAGATTGTTTTGAGCTTATTGTCAGGTTTGTTAAGCATTAAACTGCTTGTGGCTAAGTAATAACATTAATAACAGCCCCTCGGGTCGATTGGTCAGGTTAAGCTACGCTTGCCGCGGTTGATCCGTGGCTCGGTGACCATCTTTACGTGACAACTTTTTATTTGCTCGAGTAGGTATGAGGCTTTTGACTGCTTTGTATGTGTATATTGTCTTTTTTTGTAATGTGCGTTTTGTTTGTGCTAATTTTTCTTTCTTTACAGACCTCTTAGTGAGAAGGAGTGTGCCGTAATCCACCACGCGGGCCCAGTGCGGTTGGTAGATGTCATATGTTTTCGAATTTTTGGTTCTAGAACATGCCGGTTTCCTCACGATGTTTTCATTTACTCTTTTGAGAACAGTAGTGACGAAATAATTTACACAAAGTAAAGTGTCTAGGTTTGAACCTACGACCTATAACTCGTAAGCCGCAGAAGTTACCACTGGACCACTATTTCTCTGTATCCAATACCACTATTTATCTTCCCCAGCACAAAAAAGTCCCCTGCCTGTGTTTCCGTCTCATGCCTCCCTGTTCATCTACGTGAGAAAAATACATGCGATCGCTCTTACTCAATTACGTCAAAGTATCAGGGGGCAGCTCTGAATTCACCTACCATGTTTGATTTAATCTAGTCCCTTTTCCTTTGGGTGGAATTACCAAGCATAGGGCAGCGGAATTACCATAAACTGAGAATTCTATTTCGGTTACAGAAAGCTTGTTTTGGAACTCTTTGCTGAAATTACAGTGGTCAGTCAATGTATCTATAGTTGAGCTCGTAAGTTCTGCCTTATCAAGGTTGACCATCACGTGCACGTTTTAAAACGACCAGCGCACTTATTGCGTAACACACTATCAATCACAATTTGAATAATTTTGAAGATTATCGACGAATTTTTCAAACCATTGCTTCATAGGTTTGAAAAATTCGTCTGCTCAATAACGTAAATAACGCAACGAATGTTGTTGAACTGTCAAAATGAAAGGTATTGCTACTGTTAGTGTATTACGAAATTACCCCGTTATTGCGGGGTAATTTCTATAAATAGTTTTTTTTTAAATAGGGTATTCCCTAATTGCGTAATAAACTATCAATCACAACCCAAAGGGTTTGAAGGAAATTCCAAAACCATGGCTTCATGTTTGAAAAAATCGTCTGCTCAACAACTTCAATAACGTGGCTGAATTGTCAAAATTAAAGGCATTGCAATCGTTTGTCATTTTACGTATGATAAGCAATTACCGCAGGGTGTTTGTTTACGTGACAGTTAGATAGTTTGAACCCTTGGTAAGTTTGGATTAAGTGGGAATTGATGTCCAAAGTAATTAAGCAATTACGACATCAACTATATACTACCCCGTCGATGTATTTGTTCTAAGCAGGGGTCCTACGTTTGATCCGTAGGTCACGCAAAGAGTTTTAAAGTTTTTTTTTTTCAGGAATTACGGAATACCACCACCACCACCAGCCCGATCGCGCTCTCTATTATATATTGTACACCGGCGTCTGCCTATCCCTTTGGATGACAGAGGCGTGATGCAGTCAGTGTTAAGGCTCCCGCAGACAGGCGGGATGTGACAGAGCGACACGACTCTAGTAGAACAATTTCTACGAAAACTTCACGGAAATTGTTCTACCAGAATTGAGACGCATGTCGCGCTTATCTACGGGAGCCTTTAGTTATTACTTTGATCGCAGGTAAAATTAATTATTGTAGGTAAATTATTTATCTTTCAAACTGATCGTTTTCCAGAAGTTATCAACTTTCTTAAGTGACCTTGTTGTAGAATGAAATGTTTTTCAATCCATCAACCTTGAAACCAGTTTCGCAATTTTCTTAGTAGGTAGCAAGTAAAAATAAGAACAAGGTTAAAAATACAATTAATTTAACATTCCAATACCCACAGAATATCAATTACAATGAAACTGAAATGGTATGAAACAAAGCAGAAACTTCTGAACTACCTCATCAATTCGCCTTGATCACCCGAATTTAAACAAAAGTGTTACAACTGATCGGAATTTTCTTTCTTATTTAAAGAAAACCGTAACTAAATAAAGATGTAAATCAATAAACGTTAGTATCTAATGGGCTAACGAGCTCAGCTCAGTGATCCAGAAAGTTGCCTATTCACTGAATAAACTTTGTGAGTGAAAATACACGAATATCTAGCGTATAACCACAAACAATACGCGTCAGTTCCATTTACATTTTAAAAGGTGCTCTATTAAAATGTAAATGGAACTTGCGCGCCTGAAACCATTCATAAAAAGACTCACAATTAGTGACATTTAAAAGAGCACTAATCTCATAATCCGCGATGCAACAAGTAACCGGCCGCGGTGTTGGGCGGGCGGAGGGAGCCGCCGGCGCCCAACGCTCAGTATCGTCGCGACCATGGCTACGGACGGACGCACGAAGCGCTCGCAGTCGATATGCGCTCCCGCCTCCGCGAGTATGGAAGCCCTCGCGGCCCCCATGGAGACTACGCCGGCCCCTCGCCGCAGGCCGGCGGCACGCTCCCAGTCCGCCAGGATCACCGGTGGCCGCTCGGTCCGCCAGCGGCGCCAGCAGCAGCAGCAGCAACTGGATAGGGAGACCAGGACCCGGTATAGCTCTGAGCCTCGCCTGGCCGAGGCGGAGACCCCGCCGCAGGTCCGGCGGCAGGCCTCGGCCCGGCGCCGGCCACCGCCTGGCCAGCACAACCAGCCGCGCCGCTCCAACGCCTTCCTCGACGTGCCACGCACCCCGCAGCACCAGCCCGAGGAGGAGCCCGACGAGGACTCCTACCGGCTCCGCACGTTCAACATCACGCAGAAAGGAGGTCAGTGCTAGCGACACGTTCGTTCACCCTCAACTATATTTACACGCGCGAAAGTTAGTGTAACGTCTTTTTTTAATTCGACTTCGAAACGGAAAACTTGGCAGACAGCCGGCTCGGCTTCTGTCATGAGTTTTAAGTGCTGCGTTAGAGAAAATTGTGCGTAAGACCAACGCGGAAGAATTTTGGAGTCCGAGAGACGCGCCGTGTTCGGAATAAAACTGGGTTGAAAAAGCCATCGTTAAAATATTTTTGTGTCATCGTGAATCATGTTGCGCAGCGTTTACGAGGCCACTATAAATCAAGATACAAGAACGTTTGAGTTTACTTTGAGGTAAAAATTAATCTGGACGCACGAAGTGAACATACGAAAGTACACTTCATCGACGTTTAAACTTTTGGAAACAGTGCAGAGCCGCGCGGATCCACAATCTTTGAGGGACTACAGAGAGTTTCCGCTGCGTCTTTGAGCGAAGTAAGCGCTTGAGACAGAGAATGTCACAGTGAGATCGGTAGGAAGTGTTCTCGGTTTTCCAATAGTAGGAGCTTATTTATCAAAATGGCGCGTTTCCGTAAACAAAGGAACGTCGCGTCTGTTTAGCATAATGCATATTGAATAGACTCCGTCGGGGGACAATGTCTGTTCAGCGTCCCTGTCGAGATAAAACAACAGTTGGCCGATATTATAACGTATTAGATAGACGTACTTTTGTTGTGTTCAGATCAAACACGAACTTTGCAGAAAGCATTTATTAATAATTCATCGATGTTTTTTCAATAGTCTTAACTCCTAAATAGAGCTAGAGCTTAAGAATATTGTCGATGAAATTGAATTAGAAACTGTTTTAGAATCGTAAGGACTTATATCAAAGGGAAAATTTCTTTAGATTAGGTAGGTATCAATTGATCTTATCAAAGAAAGTTCCTAATAAACATATCTATTTGGAGTTCGTTCTTGAAAGTAGTTAGTTTGTCAAAAGCTTTTAGTTAGAAAACTTGCGGTGGGTATAGTGTCATTTTGTGGTTAAATTTATTACAGAAAACTTGGTTGTCGAAGGAAAGGTTAAGTGTGGCACTATAGGCGATTATATAGATACTAGCAGAGCCCCGCGGTTTCACCAAAATAAGTTTCAATCCTGTGGGAAAATCGGGATAAAAATTATCCCTATGTCTCCCGGGACTCAACTAAATACCAAATTTCATCTAAATCGATTCACGGGTTTAGGCGTGAAGAGGTAACAGACAGACAGACACTCGCATTTATAATATTAGTATGGATTCTTCAAGTTTAGCTAAAGAGTTTTTAATTTGTTATTTTACGAACTTCTTATTTCTTGTAATATGAATAACACTCTTTAGTCTATAATTATATTAAAAACTATGTTGGTCCAAGCTCAAACTCAAAGCATTTAAATACGTTTATTTCAAATAAACCAAGTACAGGCACTTTTAAATTGTCGGTCAGTCAGAAAGCTGAAGCTAGTTGCCTAAGCGTAGTAGGTATCTATAGAGAAGAACGGCGAAGAAACTCCACGAACACTCTTTTAAATTATACTTTTACAAAAATATTGGTTACATTATTAATGTTGAATTTATAATTAGAATATGTGAGAACGATGTACAAAAAAAAGACCTACACGTAAAGGTGCGGATGGCACCGTTACGTGTACGTCTTTTTTTTATTAGTGGTTTTTATGAAGTACATAATTTATTGTTTATTTATTATTTTATAATTTAATAAAATATGGTTAGTGAAAATTGTTAACATTAGTGCATGTTGAAATCATGCATGTGAGAATGATGCAGAACGTTAAAAGAGTCAGTACTTAATAAAAAGATTAAAAAACAATTCAATTATTAAAGAAAAAATAAGCCGTGGCAGCTAGGAGACTATCCTGTATGTACTTAACTGTAACTATGTATTATCTATGTAAATTACCTTCAATATCATTATCATCATCATCTGCCTAGCCTTTTCCCAATTATGTTGGGGTCGGCTTCCAGTCTAATTGGATGCAGCTGAATACCAGATTCAGCTGCATCCAGTTAGACTGGAAGCCGACCTTATATAAATATATATTTTGCATGGAGCGATTGCCTATCTGACCTCCACAACCCAGTTACTGGGAAATACGATACCCCTTGGTAAGACTGTTTGTCAGACTTTCGCGCTTCTGACTACCCGTAACGACTGTCAAAGATTCAGACCAACCGCGGCAAGCGTAGCTTAACCTGATCGATCGACCTGTGTGGCTGTTATTATTTAACCACGGGCCCCTCAATATATATATTACACTTAATATATCATTATCAGTACCAATAGGTCAATAAGCGGATAAGCTTTTCTTTTCCAATTCCGTTGAAAGTCTATTTACCTAACATTCCCGAACATCGAACACATTCTTCAAAGTTCAATAACAAGAGTTTGCTTGTTGGCCTCGATTTATAATTAACTAGCTTCTGCTCGCGACTTCGCCCGCGTTGTCATCAACTATCTATACTATACAGAATGGCGCTTTAATGGCGACATTAATTTAACACACGTCTACGGTTTCACGTTTTCGTCGTACAAATTTGACAACTTTTAATGAAAAAAGAAAAACATAGGGACACAGTATACATCCTTCTTATTTAGTTTATGAAATATCTTTAAATTTGTCCAATATTGGAGGAGGAAATAGGTGAGAATCAACCTACCCGTGTGTTAAATTTATAACCCATACTTACTAATATTATAAATGTGAAAGTGTGTCTGTCTGTCTATTACCTCCTCCGGAGTTTTCATCCCGACATTCCCACGGGGACAACACTTATGCGGGTAAAACCGCGGGGCACTGCTAGTAATATTATAAATTCGAAAGTCCACTGAACGGATTTCAATAAAATTTGGTAAGGAGATAGAGATGGCATTCTAGGGAAGGACATAGGCTAGACTTTTGTCCCGGCAGCACGTTCCCGTGGGATCATTTCATACAAATTTAATATAAATTTAAACGCTAGTTTTACATATGACACTTGGCAATATTGTAGCTTCCTGCCAGTAAAAGAATTTTCGAAATCAGATCAGTACTTTCAGAGATTCCAAACTCTCTTTAAAAAATGAGTCTTAAAAACCCAGAGATATTATTTCAATGTATATTTTCGGTTATGACAAATCATTAGATCGAAGCTTTATGATAACCCCACAAGGGAATCAACAAAAAGTCGCCAGAATTTCCCTAATAACGAAATTAATGAACTAAAAAAATCTCGAGAAGAATTCTGTGAAGCCTTGCAAAATGTAAAAGAGAAATACTTTTATCTTAATTGGACATTTGCGGCGTACATTCCTGGCTCATTTTCTGAGGCGAAAGATATCTTTTTTATATTATAAATAAAAAAAATTATAACATAAGGATTAGAGGAGGAACCTTTGAACGTTGTTTTTGTTGTTATATTAGTTTCTTTGTGGATGTATAATTGTATATGGAATATGAACTGAATGTTGTGTCTGAAGATAATGGTATTGAAGATTAGATGCGAAAAGATGAAATAAGTTAAGGGGGATAAGATAAGATTAGATGAGAAACTGGACATTATTGGTGAGGAGAAATATTGAAGAGTTATGTGCTAAGAAATGAACTTTTAGAATTAACCAACTTTTGAGTAGAACTCGCGATGAGTTTCGCTTCCAAAACCCCTTGAAACAAAAAAGAGCCTAGAGATAACCCTAATATTTATAATCAAATTGTAAACAAAAAAACTTCTTAAAAGCTTGTAATTGATAAAAATGGCGAGAACCTCAAACCAAATAATAAGAACAATAATAATAATAAAATAAAATAAAATAAAATCCGCAGGGCAGCATGTGGCGAGCTGTTGGGCAGTAGTGACCCCACGGACCCTACCTTCAGGGAGAAGTCGTGTTCCTCACCTCTAGCTTGCCTTTATTGGCCGGCTGGAGTGAACAATGACGAGGAACAGAGCAACCTCATTCTTGTCTTTATTGGCCGGCTTGAGTGGAGATTCGCAAGAGCAAACGTGCTCGGAGGAAGGAAGTATTCCAGTAAGATGCTGGTAGGTATCTTGATCGTACTTCCGGGATTGTCCTGATAGCCGGGAATACCTCTCCACTCCTCATAAGCACCTCAGGACATGTTGCCCCCTTGTTGCTACGTCACTATATACGTCACTAGCGACCGTTTCCGGGGGCCCATTATTGAGTGTACAAGTCACCCCCTGCCATTTTATCCGTGTATATATAAAACATTGATCAGGCAGGGGTCATAGTTATTCCATAGTTCTTGGTAACCAGTCCACTTTAGCCACCCAAACCAATAGTCCAACTTTTTATTTTTTCATATCCTGCAATAGTCCTACACCAACCGGGGGTTATCCTTGGGTACACTTGCATAGCGCATACAGGGATAATCGTCGGTTGGTGCCGCATTACATTAAAATTTCCTAAGGGGCCTCTGCGAGTTGGCTTCGGCCCCTCGTACGCCTTCCAAAGGACCGGGACTCCATGGTTCCGAAATATATAAATTCATAATAATAAATATTGTATATATTTTTAAATGATTTTATATTTTTTATATCTTAATATTTAAAAATATAATTTATAAATTGTATATAATGAAATAAAGGAAATAATAATAATAACGCAAATAACTTTCATTCAAACTCTTCAGAATATTTTAATTTAATTCACGATGGCCCAAAATTGGTAAAGTTCACGATCCAATTAAATTGGATAAAGGGGAAATTATGGCGTCAAATTGATGAGGGAACTATGTTAAATTAAGGGGCGTAAGCGTTTCACAAAGTACTATTGATGACTACAAACTGTTGGCGCAGAATCAGTTGTAGGGCTGCTGTAATTTAATGTCTGAATGCAGAGAAAGAATGTTAGAAACTTTGTGAAAGTAACACGAAAGTAACTTTGACTAAGAAAGTCGTGCCGTGAATGAAGAATGTTCAGAGTTAGATGAACAACTTTACGGTGATTCCTGAGGCAATATAGAAATAATTTTAAATACGGTGTTCTGTCTAGGAAACCCTTTGTGTCTGGCTATTTATAAAAAAAAATTGTTCTTACTTTATCATACTTAAAGCTACTAGATCTAATTTGAAAGGGGTCTTATTTGATTTTGAGCTGATTCCAACACCATTGTCAAAGAGGTTTTGATGATAGATAAAACAAACCTCTTACACTAGAAATATAAAACATAATGTAATGATGATGATAATAGCCTAAATAGTGATGTAGAAAAAATCAACAGTCCTTTAAAAAATGATACTAATAAGACTAAAACGAACTAAACTTTTTGACTTAGTGTAGTGTCAAAACTGTAGAAATTAATAGTGACAATGGCACACATAAGCAAAGTGTTTTTATTATTATACATCAGACTCTAAGAAAGTTGAACGGACTTGTGTAAAGTATAATCAGCACTATTCTAAGTTTTAAAATAATTATCACGTAAAAAATTAGGTTAGATTTAATAGCATATCTGATCTGCGTAAAATGTTTCCTCTGATAGGAAACAGTCTGTACGGTTCACGTACAGGCAAATTGCTAACGCCGCGACCTACTTTTCTCTACTCGTTTAATTTACTTTAATAATTATATTTTTTTAGTTGACCAATAGCTGCCGTAGCGATAATCGCGGATTAGCATCCAATGGAACTTTCGTGTAACTTTTACGAATAAACTAAATTATTGTGAAGTCTGTGATTTTCGTCAACTCACATCCAACATCATCATCATCATCATTTCAGCCGAAAGACGTCCACTGCTGGACATAGGCCTCCCCCAAGGGGAGGGGGGGTTTGCCATAATCGCCACGCTTGACAGGCGGGTTGGCGATCGCAGTATAGTATGGTGGTGGAATGCATAGAGAACGCTGCTGCCCATTCTCCGGTATGACCCTTAGTCGCCTTTTACGACACCCACGGGAAGTATGGGGTGGTGCTAAAGTTCATTTCAAATAAACTTGCGATAAAGTTTGTTCACCTCCTTCTACTAATGTATGCCAATATTTCCAAACCATACGAAAAAAATGTATGGGCAGTGTCGGCAACACGATCAAAACATTGACTTACTCCGTGTTTGGTATTATGAAACTCAACCGATGCAATGTTAGCGACAGTTTTGTATGACGAACGATATCTATCGTAAGTTATTTGGACTTTTTGGTACAGGGTGGTTGAATGACATTTATCGCAAGTTTATTTGAAAAACACTTTAATCTTTAAGTCCGGCACTACACATCCAACAACTCAACTGTAACTAACTGGCTACTGGTCTTCTTATTTATCGGTCGGCTATCTATATATTTTATATAAATAAAATAAAGTCGGGTTAGTTACACCATTTATAACTCAAGAACGTCAAGACCGATTTTTATGATCTTTGATTTGTTGGATTTGTCGCCGCTCCGAATACATACATATAAACATGGGAAAATTCCACGAGAAAAAAAAGAAGACAATTTATTTTCTCATACATTCGTTCTTAATGATTCTGAGGCGGTACGAAGTTTGCCGCGTTAGCTAGTTTTTAATAAAGATAAAAAAATTATACAAGATTGAATTATACTTGAAGATACACCATTATAGGATAGTGGGATAGTCGGGCTGTCATTACGGCTGTATACTGGATGATTTTTTTTACCGTCTCGAAATTTTTACGGGGTGTTCTACCGATGAATATGAACAACTTTCACTATGGGACCAACTCGGAAATCACGAAAAAAAAATCTGCTGTTTCATACATTTTGGTCAAGTAGGTATTGAACTTGTGTATTAAACAGCTGATTTTTTTTCGCGATTTTGGAGTTGCTCCCATAGTGAAAGTTGTTCATATTCATGGGTAGAACACCCCGTAAAAATTTCGAGACGGTAAAAAAAAAATCATCCAGTATACAGTGTGGTAAAAAAGTCGTGGATCAAACAAAATAGGGAGATGAAGGAGGTAATGACCTCCTTCATCTCCCTTTTTTTTTGGCAATGGCCAACAAAAAATCTTTCTACAGCATAGCCATAATTCAATTGCCCTAAAACTTATGAATATTTTTGTATTTATCGAGTTCTTTTAAAATTATTGGATTAATTTAAAAAAATGTGATATAAAACAATAAAACAAACGGTGTTGTATTATTACTTGATAATGTATCAGCATTACAAAAGTTCTATTGTGGCTCTGTACCAAATATCAAGAGCTTTTTTTTCCGGAAATTTTGAAGTGTTACGAAAAATTATTTCTCACTTTAAAAGCGTTGGAAATGACCTTCTCTATTTCGTTTGATTCACGACTTTTTGACCACCCTGCATAGCTTGTATTAGAAACTTCTGGTCTTATTGAAGGTACAGGTAAGGTAAGGTACCATCAAACTGAACAACTTTCTCCATGGGACCAACATTGTGATCGCGAAAAAATAATCATCCCTCCCATACATTTGCGACTAGTAGTTAATGAAGTTTTGTATGGAATGGTTGATAATAGACAGTGGTTCAGTTTGATGGTCTGTAAATATGACCTGACTTTTAAATATGACCACTATTTTCTGATACATGCTGTTTTTATGTATATGTTACGGTAATGGCCGAAGTGCGGCTAAACCTAGTTTTAATCGAACATAACCTCGGGGTGCCCTTCGCTCGCTCTTGCATCCTACGTCGACGGTGCCCCGCTTCGCGTGGCCCCTATTTCTGTGAAAAGGGTTTCAAGTAACCTAACAAAACCGAGCCTCGGGGTGCCCTTCGCTCGCTCTTGCATCGTACACGAACCGCATGTGGCTGGCTACACTCAGTTGTACCCGGCTAAAACTTGGTTTAGCAGCACTTCGGCCGGCTAAAACTAGGTGTAGCCGCACTTCGGATATTATCCGTGACATATATACACCGTGTACTTCACGTTGTGCATAAACTTTGTCAAACACTTCTATAGCTTTTACAAATTAAATCTAACATAGGAAGTAGTACTTAAAAAGGCTTCGTTACAAAGATATTTGTAATATCATTTAATGAAATTTAATTGAGCTATGCAGTAAGAAAACTTATTTTTGACAAGTTTCAATCCACAAAATCTTATGAAGGAAAATACGTCGTTGCCAATTCGGATAAAGAGAATTGGGTGATTTACGTCAAGGTATTTAGTTTGTATGAAAATTAACAAAAAAATAAGCATTAATTAATGTGTCCATAATGAAAAATGGTTATTTCCATGGTTTGAACATCTCGAAGTTTATGTATATCGTCCGAAACACGGTGTATATAGCCAGTAGCCAAAAGCTCGGAAGTTTTCCGCTATCCTAGCCCCGCGTTTTCACCCTACCTACAAATTGTGATACAAGTTTTCGACAAGTCTTGTGAAGCACTTTTCCCTAAGAGATTTGTTCATAAGGAACAAACCTAACTTAGAAAGATGTATTAATGATTCTAATGATTATATTTATGTAAAGACGTACCTGTTATAGTCGCGATTCATATTTTGATCAAGATATACAACCTGACACTGACCTGAAAATTGCAAAAAACGTAAGAAGAATTGAATTTTGCCACAACTGCGCATTCACCTTAAGAGCGTTTACGCCGTACGGTATTTCATACAAATTTTCAAGCCTTTGTTTTTCGAAATTAATGGACCGATTTTAACGAAACTTCATACGCTTAAGCAGGATACAAAGGTCTAAACAGTTAGTAGAGAACATTTTCAAAATGTATTATTTAAAAAAAGATAAGTGGAAATCTCTGTTTCTACGGAAAGTTTAAAATCGGTGTAATTTGGCTGTAACATTATTTTTCGAAAATGTTCTCTACTAAATTTTTAGACCTTTCTATTCTGCTTATGCGTGTGAAGTTTCATTAAAATCGGTTCATTCGTTTCGAAAAGGGCTTGAAAGTTTGTATGAAATGCCGTTCGGCGTAAATGCTCTTAAGGTCGTCGGTCCATCTAGATGGGGGGCAGGGTGTTCTGGCGCAGCCTGGGAGAGGCCTCTGTCCAACAGTGGACTGCGATAGGCTCAGTTGATTGATTGAATCATTCTTACTTTGGACAAAACGTGGAAACGCCATTTTTATTTTCAACTAGTTACGCCCCGCGGTTTCACCCGCGTAAATGTCGTTCCCGTGGGAATATCGGGATAAAAAGTAGTCTGTACGTTAATCCAGGGAGTCAGCTACCTCCATACAAAATTTTATCAAAATTGGTCCAGCCGTTTGAGCTTGAAGAAGTAACAAATATTTAACCACTCACGCGCAAGTACCCCGCGGTAACGCCTTCCTATACGCAAGTATGTTATTAGCACATTTTTTTCGACGCGCCGCGGAGCGCCCTCGCCACTTATACACGACTCGTACAGAAAAAAATTCTATGGACCGCTGTTAAACTAATGGCTGTTTCTTCAAGTGGATAGACAAGTGTAGATAACAAAACTTGTTCCGTAACTTTAAGAGACTTTGATTTTTTTTAATAATTGTTTATTTTTAATGTTTGTTTACATTACGACAATTAAAAATTAAAATAATATTATTTCAAAATCGAAAGCGATGACCCTATTTTTTTATTTACCTAAAAAATAGCCCCATTCATACTGAATCGAATGACATATAATACATACCATTGTTGTTCCAAAGTTTTGATATACAATAACAATAACATCACGCGAGTATCAAATTACGCATGCGTCATCGCCGTCTCATTTGTTTATTTAAAGATTTTCAACTACAGATAACTTAATTCGTAATGCCGATATAACCACACGGCCTTTGGCACAAATGTACTTCATCTAACCACTCGACTAAAGAACCTGGAACGTGAGCAATACTCCCATAAACAAAATTACTAAAAATAAAATACTGCGGTGTGGAAAATGCTTGCTGTCGCAGTTTTATCAATGGCCGATCTTGGCTTTCGAGCGAGTGTAACATTTTCCTCAATACCTGCTCGTGGTTGTGGCCGCGTGAGTGGATAAACACACACACACCCTCACAACCTTTCGCTTTTATAATATTAGTGTGATAAGAAATTCTGTATTTATTTCTTCCTGTACCTATATTTTTTTAATAGCAGCTTATTAATAGATTTGTTTTGCTTTCATCCTTGAAGAAAATGTATAATTTAAAATTGTTTTTATTTAATAAAGCTTTCGAAAATTGAATCACAAAGGTGGCCATTAATGTTGATTTTGCCTTCTTATGAAAAGGGTCTGTTATGTTTGCATTAATATTATATAAGCATCATAAAACTAATTATAAATGGAAATCCGTAACTCCTTGGTTAAGTCATGACGGTTGGAAAATAATCTTATAACAACTAGATAAAACTTGAGAGTGCTTTGCAATCAAAACCTCTAATGAATTAGTGAAAAATTCGGGACCATTAAAATACAGTTTTGGTAGTATAAAGGCTGAAAGGCACACTAGAGTTAAGTGTAGTTCTTCAGGGACAAAATTTTCGATTTTAATGGGTATATTTCTGTAACCAACTAACAAAACGGCATGTAATTTTTTTTGTACAGTTTTTAGCTGTATCCCTTACAAATTATTTTTTAAATAATTGCCGTCTAGGTACAAAATAAAAATATTTGAAGTGTGTTCTTCTGATTCATATAACGCGTCCCTTTGCCATTTTCCGGAACAAAATTGTCGATGTCGCATTTTCCCTTTGATACATCAATATAAATTATAATTATATCGAAAGAAAATGAATTGTCCTCTTACAAAAAAAAATGTGTATTATAGTTATAACTACGTTAGTCTGTTTATAAATAAGTAAATAAGAAGTGTCCGGCGTATAATACTGATTAAAGTGGCGTAGGTAAGCTGCATTTGACCGTACTTGATTGGCACAATAATAATGAGGGTCTGGCTTCAAAATATAATTAGTTTTTCATAAAATAAATTAGTTTTTCCCCTCTCCAACACGAAAGGAGCGCTTTTGTTTCGTAATTCTCCTTGTCGAATTTTTGACTGTGTACAAGTCAGTAGTTTTAGTCTTATTTATTATTATTTACTTAGCTATAACCTTTCGAATAATTAAAAAATGACAGGAGTATAAACTTGTTATAAATAAGACACTTTTGATATGTCTAAGTCATAATTAAGAATTAGGTTATAATTATTGTTTAGAAATTACAATCTTAACCAACGGTATATTTATTACTTTTTATTTCTGTTTCTGATTCATCTGGGCACAAAATCAGTTTCTTAAAAACTACTTTATACACACATCAAAAGTGTCTAGGGATCAAGCATTTTTATGCGGATTTCTTGAGATTGAGATGGGGCTTTGTAATAAATTTATGATTTTATAAATTTATATGGATCCTTTTTGGTGCATTTCATAATTTGAATCAGGAACTGTGAATCAAATTCGAGTAAAAGATGAAAATCAGCTGTCAATATTTTCCCTATAAAAACATACAACGCATTGAAGACATTATTAGTGCTACTGTTTCCCTACTACTGATTAAAACCAACGTTATTATGGAGCGGCGACGTCATTTAAGCAGGGAAGAAATGCTCAGAGCCGTGGGAATGATAGAAGCTGGTTCCCGGCAACGTATTGTGGCTTTAGCTCTGAATACAAGTCAGAGTGTTATCAGTCGACTTTGGACACGTTACCGAAGCACTGGTACCGTGGCTGAACGCCATGGAGGACGGTATCGCTGCACCACACGGAGACAAGACCGATACATTCAAATCTTAACTCGAAGAGCTCCAACAATAACCGCCATGATGTTAGCCGTGAGGCTTCATCACTCTTCAGGGAACTTAATTAGCGACCAAACAGTCAGAAACCGCTTGCATGAAGTGAACCTTCATTCCCGAAGACCGCTACGGGTACCACCTATAGCAATGCACAATCGTAGGATTCGATATCAATGGGCTCTTGAACACAGAAATTGGGCAGAAGAACAATGGCGTTTGGTGTGCTTTTCTAATGAGTCTCGTTTTGGTATGAGACCGGATACAATACGTATACGACACTGGAGAACCCCTGGACGCCAACAGCGATTAAAATCCTGCCAGGAAGTCCATCCTTATAGTGGTGGAACCATCATGGTATGGGCGGGTATTTTGATCGGCGGAAGAACTGAGTTGATTTGGATCAGAGGCAACCTCAACGCTCAAATTTATGCTGAGACGATTGTATCAGACGTCATCGTTCCTCTACAAGTGCAAATCGGTCCCTTATTTCAGTTAATGCATGATAATGCACGACCGCACACCGCAAGAGTTGTAAGACAGACTCTCGCCGCAGCTAACATCAATGTCCTGCCCTGGCCTGCTCAGTCGCCAGACTTGAACCCGATTGAGCATGCATGGGATATGCTACAGAGAAGAGCTCTGCCGAATATGGAGGGTATCCAGTCGCAAGAAGACCTTTTTTTGTTGTTGCAACGAACATGGGCGGCCATTCCACAGCGTGATTTGGATGAACTCATTTTGAGTATGCCAAACCGATGTTCTTGTGTTGTTAGTGTTCGCGGTAGAAACACGGATTATTAATTGTTTAAGTTACCCAATAAAATTTTAAAGAAAACTGTTATTTCAGTCTTTTTTTCGAACTTTTGTGTTAGTGGTTCAAATGTCAAAAATCCCTTTATTAGGAAAATGGCAAATTTCTTTATTAATGCAAAGGTGACTTGGTTTATCGTTACTGTGACAAACGAAAACACTTTATTTGATGAATCCTTAAAGAAAATTTTAATTAATATCAATCAGGAGAAAAGTTATTGCAAAAATATATGTTGATCCCTAGACACTTTTGATGTGTGTACAAACGAGTCCCTCATTCAAATATATGTTATTTGGTATACCTATTTCCATATGAACATGTGTTACAGAGCTGAAAGTGAAATTAAATTTTGGCAATACGGATCAGTTAAAGAATCAAATTTCGAAGAACTACCCTTAAACTCGAAGAATGTCAAAAACGTTGGGAAATCGGAGACTGAGATCAGCCTGGGAACGTTCTTAAAATTGCGAGGATTGGCCTTCTGGGGCCACAAAAAGACACAAAAAGTTTGCATCCAATCAGAACATAGATGTTCAATGTTACCTTTGGACATTGACTCAGAACTCTGCCTGGCTCAAGCGCGGCCCAGTTAAAATAATGATTCGGTTGCATCTCACACGCATAGGACACATAGAATTTGTATAATAGTGTTTGTTAAGAAAAAGTAGTATATAAGCAGAACATTTTGTAAATAACCCAGATTTGAATTTTATATTCTTGTCTCATTACCCCTCACTGTGGCCAAGACACCTTTAGCCGTCTCTGATCAGTCTTGTGAGTCTGCTTGACTGGCAGTGAGTTTACCCTTCCCGAACCTGGAATTCCTGTCTACTGTCCGTCTGTAACCTTAGGTCGCATGGTGCAGACACCCTGAACTTATTTATATATTTATTTATCACGCACTAGGTATATGATAGGTTAGGGCTGTAGGGCTTGTAGGGCTTAGGGTCGTAGGGACTGTTGGGCTTGTAGGTCTTTGTAGGTTCCTTTAACTTATCGTATACTTTCATGTACCGTCACACCGTTGACAGTATTGCGGCCTTACGTGACGTCTGTTAAGGGTGGATGTACAATAGAGATAATACATTTCTGTCTCGTTTACTCTTAAGTACTACTGGATCTAATATTTGTCCTCTGTCTCATTACTACTATTATTTAGTGACTTATCTATTGCAATATACAGGGTTATTGGCAAAACATTAACAACCTCTTAAGAGGTAATTGTACTCATCATTATTAAGGAACAGCAGATTTTTTTTTCGCGATTTCAACTTTGGTCCCATAGTAAAAGTTGTTCATATTGATAAGTACAATGACCTCTTAAGAGGTTGTTAAATAACCCTGTATAGTCTAAATACCCAAAAAGGGCGCGGACAAAAGGAACTGTAGCAGCGAAGACAGCTGTATAAGTTTTTACTGAAACTGTTGGAAACTTTCGTGTACATCCATTTGGGAGGAACTTACTTCAACTCCGAGGGCACTTTATTTATTATTTGAACAAACTTCGATAGACGAAGTTCTGTTGAGATTCAATACGGCGCAATAGTTTGAGGTTTTGAAGGGATGGATTTTGGCTATTTTATTTGGATCCCGTCATCCAACAACTCTTTTCTCGTAACAGAAAAGAATCTCTGAAACTTTACTTTTTTTTGTTTTTAAACCGACCTCTAAAAAGAAGGAGGTTCTCAATTCGGATGTTTATATTATATATTATACTTTTTTATGTATGTTTGGGCATAACTCCGTCATTTAAAGACCGATTTGCAAAATACTTTTTTTGTTCGAAAGAAGTTTATTCCGAAATGGTCTCATTTCAATTTCGTAAAGATCTGATGATGAGTTTCGGAGACAGACAACGGAACTCTTCAATAAATAATAATCTTTATAATAATAATAATAATCTTTTATTACTCCCAGAAATGCACGAACATTACATTGAATAGGAAACAAATAAAAAATAGCTTAGGCTAAGTGATTCACTGTAAAAAAGACCCTGACCTCTAAACTAGGTAAAAACCTGTATCTTAGAAGTCAGTGTGCCTTCAAAATTATGCATGGATATAATAAGCCTTAGAATTTATACCTAGATAGGACACAATGAATACAAAGTAAAATAGTAAAAAAAAAAAAAACAAACATAAAATATACAATGCAAAATTAAGTTTATAGTTTAGGTTTATATGGGAATAGAATAAAAAGCAGGAACATAATAAAAGAGAGAAAAATAAAACTGATTTTGATTAACTAATTGATTGGTGAAGTGTGTGTTTGATATTGAGTGAGTGAGAGTATTTGTGAGTAAGTGTGTATGTGTGTGTGTGTAGGGGTGTGTGTGTGTGTGTGTGTGTGAGTATGTGTTTGT
Organism: Mesoligia furuncula; assembly: GCA_916614155.1. Taxonomy (NCBI): domain Eukaryota; kingdom Metazoa; phylum Arthropoda; class Insecta; order Lepidoptera; family Noctuidae; genus Mesoligia; species Mesoligia furuncula. Next base: position 24,754,073 of record OU744808.1, read on the forward strand.
AAAAGAGGTTGTGAGCGAGATGTATGTAGGTATATTAAATTCAACTTATGGATGTATTTAATTTTGAGTTATAAAAGCCTACCTGTTAAGGTTGGAATAGTTACCAACTAAAAGATCCTCAGTCATACGGTAGGTAAGTTTTTGCAGATATTGTTGTAGCTCGGATTTACACTGGTATTTAGTTTTAGGGAAAATGTTTAATAATTTATTTAACTGGTTGTAAAGTTTCGTACTGTTGATGTAGTAATGCCTTTTAGCGAAAGAAGTTTTATACGACTCTAATGTGAAGACTGTGTGTTTGACTCTACCTTTTGGCTCTGATAACGGACGAGTTGAGTGCTTACGGAGCATAGACTGGAGGATATACAGTTGCCTGACTGATAGCACTTTGGATTCTGCATATAACTGTGTTGTAGAGTATCTCAACGGCCGAGAGAGTAGGACTTTCAGTACGGCTCTCTGAGCTCGTTCTAGTCGTACAAAATGATTTTCACTGGCTCCACCCCAAGCTGGAATACAGTACACTAAAATGGATTGGCACAATGCGTAATATACGACTTTAAGGGTGTCCGTATCGGCAGAATTGCGTAATTTTTTAAAGACGTATATGAGTTTGCGAGTTCTACTCGCCAGTGAGTGCAGGTGATTATGCCAATTCAGATGTTGATCGATGTGTACACCTAAATACTTAACAGTAGGTGTCTTGGTGATTTCAGGGCAGTCACAAGAAGTGGAAGACGAACATGTGTGCATTTTAAGAGATAAAGATGTTGGCGGACTTAAATTAGATCTGATGGCGAATGGCATGCAGAGCGTTTTACTTACGTTAACTGTTAGAGAGTTATTACACAACCATTCCATTACACAAGCAAGTGCCATTTCGGCGTTACGATAGCATTGAGCCCAGTCTCTTCCATCAACCATCAGAGAAGTATCATCGGCGTATGAAATAATTTTACAGTTATGGATCGGCAACTGACACAGCTCATTGATGTATATCAGGAAGAGGGTAGGGCCCAAAATGCTACCTTGTGGTACACCATATTCGATCGGGAGCTCATCACCAACATTTTGCCCAATTTTGACCACCTGTGTACGACCCCGCAGATAGTCCCTGAAGATTTCCAATACCACTCCCCGAATTCCAATGGCTTCCATTTTATTCAGTAACGCTGGCGCGGAAACGGTATCAAAGGCCTTAGATAAGTCGATAAAGATACCTAAGCATTTTTGCTTATTGTCAAGAGTCCTTACAGCATGGTCAGCCAGTGCCATAATAGCATCTTCGGTACTCATTCCCTTGCGGAAACCGAATTGGTTGGGAGCTATAATATGATTGGCATTTAGGAAGGAGACAAGACTCTTGTTTAAGACTCGTTCCAAGATCTTTGACATTGAGGAAAGAACCGAGATAGGTCTGTAATTATTAACCTCGTCCTTGCGACCAGCTTTATGAACCGGGTGAACTATGGCTCTTTTAAAGACCACTGGGAATACGCCAGATGATATGGAAAGATTGCATACATGTGTAATGATGGGGACCAAAACGTTGCTAGTAGCTTTAATTACGTTAATGGGGATGTCATCCCACCCAGTAGCGGAATCGGGCTTGAGGCTCTTTATAATGCCTTCCACGTCAATTTCTGTAGTTTCTAGAAGAACCATAGATCGACCCGACTTGGACACTGTTTCACTAGATGCGGAGGATATTGGTCTTATTTGGGATGCGAGATTTTTACCAATACTAGCAAAATATTCATTAACGAGATTTAGTGAGGACCGTGGAGATACGGAAAGATTTAACAATTCGACGGGGGGAGAAGTGCATGAATTAAAGTCGGCCACTTTTTTAACCACATCCCAAGTTGCCTTCATATTATTTTTCGCTTTGGAGAATTCTTCTTTTTCATACGCGCGTTTTAGTTTTCTTACCAAAGAGTTGCAGTAGTTGCGATAACGTGTATATGAAATTCGCAAAATTTCATTATCGCTACATTTTTTTAATTTTCCGTGCAAGCGGTCGCGGTGTCGGATACACCGTAGTAAACCAGGTGTAATCCAAGGCTTAAGAGTTATATTTTTTCTAGGGACTTTAAGTTCGTGTGTATTTTCCTTTATGATAGTAGAGAGACCACTTACCAACTCCCCAGCGGCTATGTTTGCATCTTGCATGTGTAGGATAGGAGTCCAGTCATTTCCATTTATAGCCTCTATAACTGAATTCTGATTTATTTTATATTTGGTACGAGGCAAGTTACTGTACTTATTGTTGGTTTGCAGAAATAGTAGAAGAGGGTCATGGTCGGTAATAGACGATTCAATGACAAATGCCGTGGCGGAAAGGCTCGTTTTTAAGAGGATATGATCCAAACAACTAGAAATACGCGTGGGAAACAGATGTGCGGCGAGAAGTCCGTGCGCAGCAGCACAGGATAGATACTCGTCGGAGTTAGTATCATTCTTACTGTCACTGATGTCGATATTAATATCACCGATCAGGACAACAGACTGTGTGGGAAGCGTGAGCACTTGGTCTAGACTATTGATGAAATTGTTTATGTTTCTATACGAGGGAGAACGATATATAGCAACTATTGAGACGGTCTCCATACTACAGATAAGACAGTTGGCATCAGAAAAAACGGGTTCTTTTACTTCATGCTTTATAAAAGATTTAATGTAAATAGCACATCCGTCGTTTTGATTGTAAGTGTTTTTAGTATAATAGGAGGTATAACCGTCTAGAGTAGGTAGGTGAGATATTTTGCTTAGCCAACATTCAGACAGGACAATGACATAACAATTAAAGCCTAGGAGTTTCATTAACACGGCTATTTCGTCAAAGTTTTTTTGAATGCTTCGAATATTAAGATGAAGTATTTTCAGTACCTTCTTTGGATCTGTGATATACCGCGAGCACATTTCGGGTATACATTTATACGACTTGGCAACACTGAGTGAGTCTAATTCGTGATCTATATTATTATTTTGGTTAGCCATTTGTTATATAAAGCATCAAAATGCAACCCAAAATGTGGCACAGAAAAAGAAGCGACAATGATGTCTGGCAACTACGAGTAAATGAGTATGATATTAGAGCTATACAATTATGACAAAGAAACAGGCGTGGGCAGGACCGACAATCAATACGAACTAAAAGTGTGTATACTACATGGCGCTCCTGTGCAAAGAAAAGGAAAAACTTACGTGTGTAGTTGTGAATGTGAGATGGTGAACTTAAACTAAGGAATACACTACTAAAGAAATATAATGAAATGATTATTCTTATGATTATAAAGAGTCATTGTTGCACTTCCAATTCACGCAGTGTCTGCTCTGATTTTATAAGAATCTGTTTATCGCCTTCAGTTTTCCGTAGAAATACATTCTCGTTATTGGTCCAGCAAAACTTATATTGTTTCAGCTTAGCAAATTGCCTTGCGTCGAAGAACAGCTTCCTAGAGCTCGGGGGCAGATACTCCGCAACATATATTGGGTTTCGGTTCCCATCGATACCTATGTTAAGGGTACTCAAACGATCTTCCTTATTAAGTTTCTTATTGAAATCACGAACTGCAGAGAGCATCTGAGTTTTTGTCTGGACACTGGTAAATTCAGTTACGATCGGCCTAGTTGAACCTTTTTTCCCAGGGAGCCTGTATACGTCCCGTATTTGCTTGGTGTCAATTGGTACACTTACTGCTGCTCCAACTTTAGCAACGATGACGGCCAGTTCCGTCATAGATTCTTTTTCTTTCAACGACGGCACATTACGAATCTCGACAGTGGATGAACGCGATGATAGCTGAAGATCTTGTTGTTTAATTTCTAACATTTGGATACTGTGTCTATAAGCTTGTTTTTCACTTTGTAAGGTCTCTATTTTTAATGCCAGCAAATCAAGCACGATTGATGATATCACATAAAATATATATGTATTGTTTAAGCAATCACTACCTTCCGCCCGCGGCTTCGCCAGCGTTGTATGTGTCGATAAAAAAGCCTACGTGCTTCCCTAGGGTTCAAAGTAGCTCTATACCACATTTCATCAAAATCGGTGGTACAGCCGTTTAAGAGATTGGCCGGAAAAAACAGACATTCAGAACAAAAAAAAAACATTTTTTGAAAAAATGTCAAAATAATAATAATAGCTTTTTATTCAATAATAAAAAGCTATTATTATTATTTTGACATTACAAATAATATTAAAATTACAATAAAATTGAAGTGTCAGTTCAATTTTATTTATTTGTAAAAGATAAATAGTGAATTGTAAGAATTTCAGGATAGGATAGGGAATTCCGAAATACTTATCTACAATCAGCTAAAGCAAAAACACGGAGTATGACTATGGAGAGCTAGGTCGATGTGCCTTACAGGCGTTGCACGGGGGAGTTCCCGAATTGGTCTTTTAAGAGGAACCGGGACCACCCCTATGTGCTGATGGTGATAACCGGGGTGGTTTTAGCGAGGTAAAAATCCCGCACTCCCCGACCTCCTCCCCTGAGGTCGGCTGCCCTTTGAAGATTTACCCGACAACAAGAGAAAAAAAAGTCCAAGCTCTCTATACTAGTCATAATTCTTATTTTTTAGGGTTCCGTACCTAAAGGGTAAAAACGGGACCCTATTACTAAGACTCCATTGTCCGTCTGTCTGTCTGTCACCAGGCTGTATCTCGTGAACCGTGATAGCTAGACAGTTGAAATTTTCACAGATGATGTATTTCTGTTGCCGCTATAACAACAAATAATAAAAATAAAATAAAGTCAAAATTTAAAGGGGTATAAAATAAACGTTTTTTTCGGCGTTTTATGCCTTTTTTTGGGTGGGCAATCATCAAATGACCCCTCCCGCTCTGGGTGGAGCGGAAGGGAGTGTCAGACTCTTACTGACTAAAACCCACCCGTGTTCCTTCCTCAGCCCTTTATGTTCCGGGCCAGCGGTAAACCTTTCGGACAATCCCGCTGACCCGGCAGGCTTCGGCCATAAGGGCCCCCTCAATTTATGCTGACATCTCTTTGAGGCGTGCGTGGAACAGGTACGCGCCGTCCGGCACGGGCCTGGTCCTGATCGGACGGTGAGCTACCAATTACTCTCCGTCCGCAGGCCCGCGCCTACGGTGGTCGGGACGTTTTTTTCGGCGTTTTATGCCTTGTGGTACGGAACCCTTCGTGTGCGAGTCCAGCACTTGGCCGGTTTTTTATAAATTGAGCTTTCGGCAACATTACAGTTGTATGATTTCCTTTAATAGAAACGTACCAGGATATTTTACGCTCAGAAAACATTATGTTATTTTTATCTAACCTCTCAAAAAACCCCGCCTAATATTGTTATGCGTACAATTTACGTGCTTTCACGAGAGCCTCTATTTTTGGTACTGAAAGTCTAGCCAAATAAATAATGTATTTATGTTTCATACGTTTTCATCATGAGCCGTACATAATTCCATTTCGTTTTTCGTCCAAATACGACGTGGAAATAGATACTTATGTACATACATAAATATAAAGTTTATTATTCTGATCACGTCTCGGGTGAGAAGCGAAGTATTATTTTTCAATTTAAAGGAATTGAATTTGTAAATGGATTCATGGACAATCATAAACTTTGATTGGAGCTGAATACTCTTTTTCTGTAATGGAATGACCTGTCTCTAGAACCTAAAAAGAGCAATATGGGAGGACAATATTGAATAAACGCCTTTTCTTAAAACTGTGGTGATAATGGCAACCAACCGATAATTATACGTTGCTTAAAGTTAGGAGACGTGAAGACAAGGTAGTTTGGCAATAATTCCTTCTACACATGTGGCTTCCCTGGCGCCTCATTAACGGCATAACTATGTAAATGTTGTTAACTGCTCTCAAACTACGATGTTTATTTTTTATTTATTTTTTACATGCTTCTTTGACATAATCTTCTTATTATTTGATATTATATACAGACAATTCTAATTTTTCACCTCTTTATTAGTGGTTGTAACGGCAATCATATCACTTGGTATTAGTAGGTTTTTGTAGTTTATTTTTTATTTATCCTTTTGATAGATTCTTATTTTGTAAATGTGCGGACTTTGTAGACCTTGCAAACTTTAGATCTGTAGACCTTTTTTACCGACTTCACAAAAAGGAGGAGGTACTACGTTCGGATGTTTGTATGTTTTTTTTTTTTTTGTATGTTTGTTCATCGAATACTCCGCCAATTGTCGACGGATTTTCAAAATTCTTTTTTTGTTCGAAATGTAGATAGTTCTGAGGTGGTCCCATTGTCACCAAGTTAAGATCTGATGATGGGATCTTAGAGAAATGGAGGGAAAACCTCAAATTTTATAGGCTCACTTATTGTTTTTCGCATATTTTATGAAGTATCTTGTGTATTTGCGTATGGTTGTCACCATCTCAGCTAGCTGGGCTGATGATGGAAGGTACAACTCCTTAACAGTAAGAAGTTACTCGAACAGGCAATGACTGTTTTATAGTAAATTATTTTGATGTTTGATAGGGCATTTGCCACATTTGCTCTCATGATCATCAAGTCATGACCTGATGTTGCAGTCAGGATAGTCTGCAGAGTACCTAACTCCTCGACAACTAACAGCAGATATATCGTGTTTAGGCTCATTGAAAAGGGCTCGATGTGTGGACAAACGTACTGTTAATGAGGAACACCGAAGTACATAGAGACCTGGTGCTGAAGCGAGGAGCATCAGAAAATGTACAAACGTTATATGTTCGACTTTATATATGTTTTTTTTTATGTATGTTCACCGATTACTTGAAGACGACTGGACCGATTCCAAAAATTCTTTTTTTGTTTGTAAGGGTATGGTCTCGAGGTGGTCCCATTGTCACCAAGTCGGAATTATATGAAGGGATCTCATGGAAATCGAGGGAAACCCTCAAATTCACACCTATAGTGATTTGGATATTTTTTATATTAACTCGTGCATTTACTCTCGAAAAGCACCATTTGGTGAAGTGGAACTGATGATGAAGACCACAGATGGCCTTCGGGACTACTCAATAATAAGTATTTCACGGGTTGTGATTCGTTAAGCAATTTATGCTCGTCACAATGCGTATGGTGAAGTGGAGCTGATGGTCACTTCTGAGCTCCAGTTCTCCTGGTTCTTATTAGGAGAACTCCTCAACAATTAACGTCCCTGCATCGGGAAAAGCAATATTTTGTAAAAGGTGATGAGCTGTTAACATTATGCTATTGTAACTTAGATAAATTACAAACTGACCCACTAAAAAGTGAAAAATAAAAACTTTTTACAAAAAAAAAACAACCGACTTCCAAATAACGCTACAAAATGAAAAATAACTTAAATTTCGGAAGTCGGTGGCAAAAAACTAAAATACAGGTCCAAAGACACCGACTTCCGAAATTTAAGTTATTTTTCATTTTGTAGTGTTATTTGGAAGTCGGTTGTTTTTTTTTGGAAAAAGTTTTATTTTATTTTATCAAGTACCTGGTACCTACTCGTTGACAGGCCTACGCTGTCCTCCCATACCTACTGTAATTTGAAAACATTGTAAAGGCCAATTATTTTTAAAAAAAGCAACCGTCGAGTCTCTTGCCGGTTCTTCTCCATAGGAAACGACCAATTGGAACCGTGCACCTAGCTTCTGACGTTTCATAAGTGCCCAGTAGGTTTATGTGGAATAAAAAGTTTTGATTTTCATTTTGAAACCGTGGCGTGCTGGGCACATTTTGGTCTGTCACCTGTGGCGGTCAAAAGGTTAAAGTTAGGAGACGTTTAAACGCCAAAAAATGTACGGTTAAGCAGACGCTAATCATTACTTAACTTTAACGGCCTCATTACAAAACAAGATTTATGTTTAGACCCAGGTTTAAACCATCCAGCCATTTTTAAATTTCGAACTATAATCCGACGAAGCTAAAGTTCTTATTACAAAAACTGACGTTAAACCCGAGTCTAAGTTGTCAATTTTGCATTAAGAAATTTACGTTTGTCGGAATAAAGTTCAAAATAGAGTAACTGACTCGAAGCTTTAGGCTAGGTCTAAAATTAGATCTCGTTTTGTAATAAGACGGTAAAAGTTTATAAATGTTTGGGTCCATGTATAAACCTATCTATGCTATTATAAACTAAAACACAACATTCAGCCCCTTTGATTTCTGCATCTACATTTTTTGCTCCCCCGACCTACCCCGTCTCATCACATAGCCTGCCATGCTGATAACAACTTGTAATAACCGCTATACTGTTTAATGTGATAACCTAATAACCACGCCCAGTAATAACGATACGTTTTATATAACGACGGTAAAAAGAAAGTAGGGAATAAGCGACATTTTTGTCTAAAATGAGTTATATATGCAATCCTACGTAAAATTCTCCGCTCTTTCGAAAGCGCTTACCCCCATGACTTTACGATGATTTTTTTGGAGTTTATGCCCTAGCAAAAATCATTTTCACGTCAGTTTTTCTAAAATTTAAAACTTTGAACGGCTCTCCTGAACATTTAATTTTTGTCGTCTATACCCTACTTCCTCTTAACCGTCGATAATCAAAAACGAATTAAGATCATATCGTATGAAACTCCCTACTGCAACGCACACTAATCGGAATCGTAACGTAATCGCCTCGCCTCGGGACAAGCTCACGAACCGCGGTGCGGTGCGTTACGGTTCGTCGTCCCCGCGCTTACGGCTCGCCGTACCCGAGCTTACGTCTCTTCGTCCCCCTCTCGCCTCTCCGGCCTGCCTGCTGCACCATCAACCAGCGGTCGGCGAGCCGTAAGCGCGGCGTCGCCTAGCCGTAGCCGAGTCGACGTTTCGGAGCTTCTGGTCCGCTTTGGTTACGTGCTTACGTTAGGTTGACACCTGTTTGACGGCGAGGCGAAAGGCGATACGGTGCCGATCCCTTTCCGATTTGATGCGACGTGTGCTATGGCCTTAAGAAGCAGCGAATTCTAGCAATGATTGACACTCATGTTTCTCTTAACCATTCTATTTTACAAGGACTAACCGTAGTCTCTGTGTCATCAATATTCAATGTGCTCTTAGTTTTGAGCCTATGTAAATATTGCAAATGACGAGACACCTCCCTCAATGATTAATTAATGATTAATTCAAAAGCCTGTAAAGCCGCTCAAAGAAATATCAAATCAGGCGGTGGTGCCACCTGGCGGCGTTAGTATGAATTAGTAGCATTTTGACACCTTGAATACAAATTGTTTACTGGCGTCTGTAATTTTAATAATTTATTACATTTTGGTAAAGCTTACAATACAGCTGACTCTCAATTTCTAAGCACTTAATTAAACACTATGGCATTGTATTTTCCGGATATTCTATGTCTTTAAACGGACATTTTTTTTACCTAGTTACTATTTCGACAATTCAGGAATGTGCAACTAGTCCTTAAAATGATAAATGATTTTATTTCTGTAACAAGCAGGTTTATACAAACACTTTTATCTACACCCATGCTATAAATCCTCTATAAAAGTTTGTGAAACAGTTAGCTTATTGCCAACATTAAAACAACCAGTGTCATAGTAATCAGAATAGCATCCAAACAAGTGTTATAATGTTGTACTAAATTTCACTTTGCAACTCCTTTGCTTTTTCGATCCCTTCCTTACTCATCAAACAGCCACATTCTCACTACTCAATTCGTGGTAACTTTATGAATTAAAAAAAACTGGCCAAGTGCGAGTCGGACTCGCACACGAAGGGTTCCGTACCACAAGGCAAATACGCCGAAAAAAACATGTTTGTTGTATGGTAGCCCCCCTTAAATATTTATTTTATTTTAATTTTATTATTTATTATTAAAGTTAAAATACAATTGAGTATTTTGTGAATATTTCAAGTGCCTACCTGTTGCCATTTTTGATATCGAGCAAAAAAGAGCAAAAAAATCGCGTTTCTTGTATGGGAGCCCCCCTTAAATATTTATTTTATTTTGTTTTTAGTATTTGTTGTTATAGCGGCAACAGAAATACATCATCTGTGAAAATTTCAACTGTCTAGCTATCGCGGTTCTTGAGATACAGCCTGGTGACAGACAGACGGACAGACGGACAGACGGACAGACGGACAGACAGCGAAGTCTTAGTAATAGGGTCCCGTTTTTACCCTTTGGGTACGGAACCCTAAAAAAGAATATTGTCATGCACGTGAGAATTCGCAATAATAGAACGCTAAACAGGGTCTTTTCTGTTTGGTTCCGGGAAGGATTATATTTTTCTGATTTTGTTTACTCTAGCCGATCATATACTTTTATTACTTCTAAAACTCTACTACTTTTGCGTTTAGGTCCTGTAAACCCCTTAAGGAGCTTCAGCTTTGAACGGACTCTGAAGACCATTAATTAAGCAAAGCTTATTCTCACGAATGAAAAGTTCAAATGTGGTTCAAAACTATAGTACTATAAAGACCACTTTTGACATACCTATACAAATACCTAAGTGTGCACACACGAGCGACACGCGTCGACGGCAGAGGCAACTGCAGCCGTCGACACCGGTCGACGCCCGCCGTCGACAGCTGTCGAAAACGAGCCGCTCATGTATTTGAGTACGGTCCTCAAATACACGAGCTGCAGTTACTTACCTCTGCTGGTGACGCGTGGCGCTTGTGACGTATGAGCACTAATAAATCACTGAAAAAACTAATTTGAGGTCCCATGTAATATGAAAGCATAAATATAGCATCCTTCAAACAGACGCGACACGCGACGTTAATCGCGACCGCTGCCTTTGTGTCGCGTGCGATTCGCGACGCGGGTCGAGCCTGTTTGCAGGAGCCGTAATGCAGTACTTATAACACAAAAAGCTAATTTAAAAAAATTGTCTGTCTGTTTGTTCCGGCCAATCTCCAAAACAGCTGAATGGCTTTTGATGGGACTTTCACTGGCAGATAACTGATGTTATAACTTAGGTGTAACTTAGGCTATTTTCTTTTTTGTGTGTTTGTTACGCGATTACTCCGCCAATTGTGGACCGATTTTCAAAATTCTTACAACAACCACAACAACCACTCACCAAACGCATTAATCACGCATATTAAAGTAATCGAATCGCAACCCGTGAAATTTTTGTCATTGAGTAGTTCCAATGGCCATCTGTGGTCTTCTTCATCAGCTCCACTGATGATTTCAAATGATGATTTCCGAGAGCAAATACTCAAGTTATTTAAAAAAATACCCAAATCGTTATAGCTTTGGCTATAAAATTTGAGGGTTTCCCTCGATTTCCATGGGATCCTCTCATCAGATTCCAACTTGATGATAATGGGACCACCTCGAGAGTATACCCTTTCAAACAAAACGATGTTATAACTTAGGTGTAACTTAGGCTATTTTTATTTTAGAAAAAGAATTAGAGTTCCGCGCAAAAATAAAAATAAAAAACCCATGAAATGCAATTTGTTTCCAACATGCACGCGAACGAAGTCGCGGGCACAGCTAGTACGTTACAAGTATACTCACCTACTTCTATGTTTTCCTAAGAGTTCTGATTATATTATCTCCCTAGATTGTTCATGGGTTTATGACTCCTATGATTAGTGGACACTTACTTTTACGGGACTAACAAGCTATTGTAACATTTCCTTATGATATCGCGTTACCAGAGCCGGAATGAAATGTATGATGTGACGTCTTCTATCATGATGTTGATTGTATAACGTTGTTTAGTTGTTTTGAATACTACAATCATAATAAACCTTTGTTATAAAAAACTTTAAAATTGACGTGTAATTTTTTTTTTGTAGAAATTTAAGGCATTGGAAATAAGGTCATAGTCTGCCTCTTTCCTCTGCAGAGCGCAGGGGAGCTCCAACTCCATCCCGAAGACCATAACGGGGAGGTGCGAGTCTCCGTTATTAGGTGATGTTGTTCGAAGATGTATTTCAAACAACAGCCTTGTTTCCAAATAGATATAAGTTTACTAGCATAGGTATAAGTTATCTTTTTGTTTACCAACCCATATGGATGCTGCTTATTCGAAATAAAGACTATTTTATTTATTTTATTATAGGCCTTAGCTTGAAATAACGCTTAGTGCCGAATTACAGAACTGTACCTACTCAAAACTCAAGCTAAACTAGTTTCAACCAATCAAACGACTTCAAACGAGCTTTAAGTAGGTAATGCTTCAGTTTTGAGTGAGGTTTCATAATACAGGCCTTAGTCTTTATTTCATAAATATCTGCCCACTGGTGGGTTTATTTATTATCTGTCTATCTGTTACATTTTCACTCCTTAACGGTTGAATGGATTTGGATGAAACCCATATGGTTAGGCCATGATTTCGGTTAGGGCATAGGATACTTTTATCACGGTAGCATGTCGCATTTGGACAATACTCGTATATCCGACATCCATTCGGCCGCGGGCAAAAGCTAGTACTTGCTAGTACTTGCTAGTACTTGCTAGTACTTGCTAGTACTTACTAGTACTTACTAGTACTACATAAAATAACGGCACTATAACGCGATATAAATCTTGATCCACAATTATTACGCTGTTAATACCCCACATATCACATGGCTCATATTATGTTTTGGCTCACTTAACTTTTACTACCATCATAATGGTAACAGCTGTGACAATAACCCACGTAGTAAACACAATAACCCCCAACCCTCCTCAAAGGAATACGGCGTTACCATAGTTTTATCTTTTACGAAAGATAGGGTATGTTTTCATGTCCAACGTGGGAGAAACATTCTTTGGGGGACAAGGGAACAGGTTTAGGGAAATCTGGTGCTTTGAAATCTTTATGCTGTGTTTTTATTTGTGATTTTCAATATCTGGGAGCTTGAAATTACTATCAAAAGAAGCAGCTTGTGTCAGTACATAATTGATTTGTTATTGTAACTATTAGCTTGATCATCCCACTGCTGGGCAAAGGTCTCTCCCCAAGACTTCCAGTCCTTTCAATGGGGCTAATGTGGATCACTAGTCGTTTGTTTGTTGTGTCCTGCTCGTCCTGCCGTCTTCTACGGCGTCAGCCGCGACGCCTTCTTGATGTCTCAGAGCTCTACATAGTGGAAATTTTGGCCTACATCACAGCTCATTGGGTATGCGGCAGATGTGGCCAGCCCTATTCCACTTCAAGTTTACGGCTTTCTGAGTAACATCAGTTGGTTTGTACGTCAGTAAAATTGTCGGGTCTTTAATGATGATGACATTTTAGACTTTATGTTCTTAAACAATGTCACAAATAGTAAGTACAGACGCCAGCGCTACCCGAAACTGTTAAATTTTCCCAATCAACTTTGAACCTTATGCTTTAGCGATAAAGTTGAAAATCTAATAAATAAATTTGACAGATTGTAGTAGCTTGATGTGCTGGCGTCTGTACCATTTTTTTTTTCATTTTGCATAGTAAGATCATATTTTGTGTTTGAGTTATTCAGTTTTTATTATACTTTAAACTAGAAAGTACCTTTCATACTTTGAACCCGTTACATCTTTTCAAAGAACCAATTAGAGATTCATTCATACCACGAGTTGTATGCGTTTTAAATAGAAACCGCCCGCGCCATAAATGCATTTGATGCATATGGCGGTTTCTATTTATTTCTGTGTCATTCGTGGATCTTTGACAGTCGTTACGGGTAGTCAGAAGCCCGAAAGTCTGACAACCAGTCTCACCAAAGGGTATCGTATTACCCAGTAACTGGGTTGTGGAGGTCAGATAGGCAGTCGCTCCATGTAAAATACTGGTATTCAGCTGCATCCGGTTAGACTGGAAACCGACCCTAACACAGTTGGGAAAAGGCTAGGCAGATGGATGGCGGTTTCTATATAAAACGCTAAGTTTATAATTATTTGTGTTAAACGTGATAGGTACGACAAAAATCTAATAATTATGACTCTTAGGTATGATCAAATTGAAGACATTAAGACTCCACCATATATATCCGACGCTCTACTGTCCGTCTGTCCGTCTGTCCACCAGGCTGTATCTCATAAACCGTGATAGCTAGACAGTTTAAAATTTTCTCAGATGATGTATTTCTGTTGCCGCTATCGCTATAACAACAAATAATGAAAATAAAAATTAAAGTTAAAATTTTATGGGGTATGAAAGAAACAGTTTTTTCGGCGTTTTATGCCTTGTGGTACGGAACCCTTCGTGTGCGAGTCCGACTCGCACTTGACCGGTTTTTTTTAGTTAGGTTAGATTATTATATTTTAATTTTAATAGTTTGTTAGTTAATTTAATATAAGAAGTTTATCCAGTGCACATATTTTTATCCCCTTTAATAAAATAAATAACAACAAATCCATTATTCGAATAAGTTATTTCTGTGATTATATTATAGCCACACTTATATGTATTTATGTGTAGGAATGAAGGTTAAGCTTATTATAAACAATTGAAAAATTAAGATAAGTAGTACTTGTAGCGTATTCTTTAGTCTGATTGAATACTTCGTAGTGTAAAGACGTTCCGTTTTATACTTTAGACCCTTCTGTACTTACATTTTACCGATTCGTCTTCCAATATCTCTACGAAATACTTAAAACGAAAGATTTAAAAGCCTTTGCAATACGCAGCGTGTCATCGTTTTTTGTAAAGGACAAATCCATTTGGTAATTACAAATACCTTCTGCCTAAGGCAAGGAAATGAAAGGAAAATCGATCCCCTCGATTAAGATAAATGAATGTGCTTGTTCGACACAAAAAGGAGACTTCCCTTTGTAACCTGTATCGCAAAATGTTACCTCGAGGCGGTTTTTTTTGCTTACGTTTAGTAGGTACACACACATAATCAGCCTGTGTTCCCACTGCTGGGAAATAGACCTTCTCTCGTTGAGCGGGAGTGGGCCGTAAGGCCACCTTGGCCCAGCGCGGGTTAATGCCATTTTCCCCACGATGTTTTTCTTCACCTTTTTGAGAACAGTGGTGATGAAATCATTGTTTACACAAAGTAAAGCGCCTGACTGGGTTCGAACCTACGAGCTGCAACTCGTAAGTCGCCGCCGTTTGGGATTGTCCGAAAGGGTTACCGCTGGCCCGGAACATAAAGGGCTAAGGAAGGAACAAAGGTGGGTTTTAGTCAGTAACAGTCTGACACTCTGATTGCCCATCCGCAAAAAAAAGACTATATTTTTTTATAACAGAAGAAATGTCTGCGAAAGTCACTTACGCGAAAAGACATTTTCGCGAATGGTCATTTGAAATGAGATTTCTTTATAACATCACGCCATGCAACTTTTTGAATGGTAAATCATCAAATGACCCCCATTTGATGATTTACCATTAAAAAAAAAGCACTGCTCTGTTGTACTCGTAGTAAGTACAGACGTTAAGGTGACTCTAGTCGATATTTTTTCCATACAAATTTCGGGAGTGTATTACTCCACTGTTTGACATTGTGCATCCAAAGTTAAGCATGATATCGTTTTGTCTTATTATTAATGTTGTCTGTACGGAAACAGAATAGTAAAATAAAAAGCCATTAAAAAGTTATGAGCCAACAAAGATTCGTTTTTCTTGCTATTTTTAACGTAACTTTGGGTGTAAATAAGTAATATAAGAACTGTAAAATCTTCAAAACCAAGTCCGTACCGACAAAGCTCAGTTATCGAAGAGTTCAATAAACTTTATTTTTAATTGATTTACGCATTATTTTTTTCATAAAACACTTTTTTCCGAAGCACTTTTAATTTTTTTTTTCGCGCCTATCAGTTCGGAATGGTATTTCTGTGGGTGAGAACTAGACTTTTTTCATGTAGACTAGCGTCTAACTGCTCATCACTGATACTAGCTCAGTCGGGCACGAAGCCAGATAAGACAACGTGATTTTTGGCCATGACCACCAGTGAGTTCGAGCTCGCGACTAGTTTGCTCTTAACACATCAAGCTACTACAATCTGTCAAATTTCTTTAATAGATTTTCAACTTTATCGCTAAAGCATAAGGTTCAAAGTTGAAAGTTAAAAAAAAAAGGAAAACTGAGAGAGTTTTGTCTCTTAAAACTTTGGGTCGTAATACGTAATATAGCTTTTTATTAACATAACATCTGTGATCCTTACATCAAAGAGGAGGCTTCATTAGGGTTTTGTTAAGGGTGATCGAATATAAAAAGTTTCAAAAGCACAACCTGAAAGAAAATTAAGAAGTTGCGGAGCTGTTGATAAAAATCTATCTTCTATCAATACATACAAGTAAATAAAATTGAAGTGTCTGTTTGTAATGTCAAAATTAGAATAGAATAGAATAGAATAGAATAGAATACTCTTTATTATGTACACCATATTAATTACAGACATAATTATAGAAACTGTACAAAGGGTGACACAATGGGCGGTCTTATCGCTAAAAGCGATGTTTTAAAGACAACCTTTGGATGGATTGAAAAGGGGAAGGACAGACAAATACTGTAGGTAGTCTGTGGTGTGCCATTTACATAATACAATAAATCTAAATAAATATAACAATAAACATGAAAGAGGAGCGAAGAAAATATAATGATGTTGTATTAAGGAGATAGGAAGTGCTTTTTTATCATAATTTTAAAAGTGGACAAAGATTGAGCACGCCTTACCGACACGGGCAAGTCATTCTATAACCGTTCTGCTTGAACAGTAAAAGATTTGTCATAGAAACTGGTGGAATGCATCGGCATCTCTAGTCTCAGGTTTTCCGATGACCTCAGATATCTATTATGTGTGTCATGAAGGAACACGGGTGTATTTTTTTCTCTCTCGAATTTCTGAAATTTTCTTTCATACAAACCTTGTCTTTTTTTGTTGTGTTCATTACCGAACACAACAAAAAAAGATTTATCCAATTTGGTGCAGTCATTCGGAAGTTATACGCGTACATAAAAAACAAAGTCGCATTTCGGCGACTTTGTTTTATATTATGTAAGGATGAAAGTATATTAGTACCGCTATTAGTACTGTACCCTTAGTACCGTCTATACTAATATAGCAAAAAAACAATTTTTTAAATGTTTGCCTACTTGTTCCGGCTTATCTTCGAAACGGCTGGATCGATTTTGACGGGACTGTCACTGGCGGATAGCTGATGCCACCACCATACCAGGCGTTGCGACATTTATTTTTTAAATGTCGCAGCATCATGCTGTGATAGAAGCCTTTTAGCCTCGTATAGGACTTTCTGTTTCATTTTTTAGGGTTCCGTAGTTCCTACAAGGAACCCTTATTATAGTTTCGTTATGTCCGTCTGTCTGTCTGACTGTCCGAGGTTTTGCTAAGAGACCGTAAGTATTAGAAAGCTGTAACTTTGTAGGAGTACGTATATCAATTACGCCAACAAAGTGGTAAAATAAAATTTTTGGAAAATATTTTTTTTAGGGTAGCTCCCCTACATGTGAAGTGGGGATGAATATTTTTTTCGTCGTCTACCCCATCGTGTGGGTATCGTTGAATAGGTCTTCTAAAATGACTTGGGAGTTGCTAAAATTATTTTTCGATTTAATGCTCCATTTACAAAATATTAAACTTTAAATTGCAAATTTTTGTTCCAGTAGGGCGTTCTCCCCATCTAAAACCTAAACTGCTGGTTTGAAAAATCTGGAAAAATTCACGATGATAGTGCAATTCATGAACTTTAAAGGAAAACTATAGCGGTTAAGATAACTTTATTAGTTTAGCAGTAATAGTCGTTGAACTTGGGTGTTGGATAATTTTGTACCAAATACAAAATCCTTAGCATTAGTCCTTTAAAGTGACTAAGATGAAGTAGTTGCTTGTTTATAATGGGTAAAGACTTGCATTGAAAACCAAAAATGTTTTTTTTTTTTACCTATTCAGAATAAAGAACAGCAGAATCGTACTACATTGTGATAACGGGCTACTACGGAACCCTACACTGTGCGTGGCCTACACTGTTTTTTCTTTTCGTTACTTTTATTTTTATTTTAGTCATATAATTTAGTTTTTATTTTTGACTGTTACTTGACAGTCTCCCCAGGGATGTGCCTTACAGGCGTTGCACGGGGGGGTCCGGAATTGGTATTTTAAGAGGAATCGGGACCACCCCTATGTGCTGATGGTGGTCACCGGGGTGGTTTTAGTGAGGTAAAAATCCCACACTCCCCGACCTCCCTCCCCTGAGGTCGGGTGTTTTTAGAAGGTATCCCCCCGAAAAAAAAAAAGGTAAAGTACCTGTGTTACAGAAGCCAGTGTCTTCTCCCAATTACATGAGTCGAGTTTTCATACAAATCACAATAAAAAAATCCAAATTAAATTTCCACATTTTCTTAGATACACATCCAACCTTTGTCTCACGTCCTTCAAAGCACATTACCACACACGCTTGTTAGTAAGCAAGTTTTAACTAACCAGACATAAACGACTAGACTAAACAAATATGTTTTTTTACAAATGTTACAAGCGGAATAAAAAGCAGTCTATCGGTAATAGACAAGGCTTTTTAATGTAATGTTTATAATCATCAGGCAATGTCGAGGTCGGCTTTGAACAACAACAGCTTTTAAAATATTTTAATGGAGGATCTACCATTTAAACCAGTTAGTTATTTATTCATTGGTTAACAGCTAAATCCAACCTTCTTAAGTTTACAAATACTTAAAACTCAGTTAAAATCTTTTATTATTGGCAAAATTTAAATGCGGCCCTGGTTTATGTCTTTAATTTACCCTTCTTTTATTTTTTATATCGCATGAATCTTTTGCTACTACCCGAAACTGTACATTTTTCCCAATCAACTTTGAACCTTATGGTTATTTGTGCGTGTACTAGCTCTACTCATGAATGTCATCATTATTATATTACTAGCTGCGCCACGCGGTTCTACCCGCGTAAATGTCGATCCCGTGGGAATATCGGGATAAAAAGTAGCCTATATGTTAATCTAAGGTGTCAGCTACCTCCATACAAAATTTTATCAAAATTGGCCCAGCCGTTTGAGCGTGAAGAAGTAACAAACATATAAACACACACACACACTCACACACTCACAAACTTTCGCCTTTATAATATTAGTGTGATTAGTGTGATTAGTGTGATAGTTAAAATATTTCTCATTAAATGTTTGTAGTAAATTTCTTTTGAGTAAATAAAGATTCTATAACCACATACTCGCATCGGCAAATTTTTAACTAGCTTCCTAAAAACTGAAACTAACTTTTGCCTACGGCTTCGCCCGCGTGGATATTAGAAATGATCCCACGTAGTACCGGGATATAAAGTATCTTATATATTAACCTTGGTCATGGTCTACTAGTGTGCCATCCGTTCAGCCATGAAGTCGTGAAAAGGTAACGGACAGACAGAGGAACGACTGGCAGAGTTCATTCGCATTTATAATATTACCTATTAACTAATTATCATCTGCCTAGCCTTTTCCAACTATGTTGGGGTCGGCTTCCAGTCTAACCGGATGCAGCTGAATACCAGTATTTTACATGGAGCGACTGCCTATCTGACCTCCACAACCCA
Source organism: Mesoligia furuncula (assembly GCA_916614155.1). Lineage (NCBI taxonomy): Eukaryota > Metazoa > Arthropoda > Insecta > Lepidoptera > Noctuidae > Mesoligia > Mesoligia furuncula. Next base: position 24,773,499 of record OU744808.1, read on the forward strand.
GTTACGATACCCGTTGGGTAATACGATACCCCTTGATATGACTGGTTGTCAGACTTTCGGGCTACTGACGACCCGTTACGACTGTCAAAGATCCACGAATGACGTTCTTTCCGAGGTACGGAAGGGTTTTGGTATGTGAGGATGGTCACCCATCCACGGATCAACCGCGGCAAGCGTAGCTTAACCTGATCGACCAGTGCGGATGTTATTACTTAGCCACAAGCCACATAATAACCATAAATAAATATATCAAGCCCCATAAATATATTTTTAAGTATCACACTAATATTATAAAGGCGAAAGTTTGTGGGAGTGTGTGTGTTATGTTTGTTACTTCTTTACGCTCAAACGGCTAGACCAATTTATAAAAAAATTGTATGGACACCCTGTATTAACATATAGGCTACTAAAATATAAACAATTGTTACTGTTGCCTACGCAGTACCTATATAATATTGTTTGTAAAGCGTGGTCCTTATTTACGCTTACCTACATTTGCTGAAAGAGTTGTTTTTTTTTGTCATAATGAAATATTATGACGTGTCTATATCCAAACAGCTGACGTGTGCAGACGTCCAAATGTTATTTTTTTTCAGAGCCGACCCTTGTCAGGAGGGCCGTTCAAGATGTCAACTCCAAGCCTAAAGTTACGCACACATTCAGTGTTCCACATGACTTTATAGGTACTTAATATTCAGGCTTTGAATTTCATTTTATTTTAATATTAAATTAAATTTTGCTGTAGACAATATTCATCCTTCGTTTATATCACGTTGACTTTACATGAACAGTTAGAAACTATTATTTTGTTACGCACAATATGGCCTTTAACCGCTTGTGTGCCGTAATTACAGACACAATTAAAAAGCCATTGTGTCTCGCGTAGATCTACGTTCCGGCAGACTAAGGGTTACGGGTCTTCTTTTAATTAGCAAAACTATAGTGTTTCAATGAGATAAAGAAAAATAAAGTGTAGGTTCAATTAAAACCCTTTTGATTCCGTCTATCTGGGTCGAAGGACCAATTTTTAATTGGGCACAAAAATATCGTATGCTGATAGACGGGGAACTTTAAACATAAATAAAGAAAGAAAAATGCGTTTATTGGCATAAATACTATCTTGACTAACTACCACGTCCTACTGTAATAAGTCTAGTTTATCGATGTTATCGTCTTACATGTCTTCATTGATATTGTATTGTTGCTCTTAAGAGCCTTACATGACCTAAAGCGCATTCACTGTCAAACTGCATAGAAAAGAAAGAGAAGCACGATGACACAACCCTGGTAATTTATTAAATATGAAGCAATTATTTAATTACAAAAATCTATTGTTTGGACTAAAAAATTAAAACACTAGTGTTTTAGTATGTTACTTGTAGAATAATCTGACAAAAAATCATAATGATTGTATGTATATTAGTATGGTTTTTATTGTAAAAAGAAAGTTTTTAGAGGTATATTCATGATATTTTTCTATCGTATCAAATTAGTTGTATTATATTTTCAACACACTATCTACCTAGCTTAAATCTGTCTGCGTTTTTTTGTGTTTAGGTCCTGTAAGCTCCTAAAACCTTGAATTAAGCTAAGTATTCCTACTTAGAGATGTGTATAGATTAAAATGGTATGCTTATTAAAATATACATTTTAATCTAGAACACCTCTTGTTTTAAAATATGAAAATGGAAGTTTTGTTTTGAAAGAGTCGCCTAAATGGCAAATAAATACCTATTGGATTTCGATAAAATGAAATGATATTTATTTCTGGAAGTAAATCTTTTAAAGACAATTTACAAGTAAAATTTTCGGTAAATATTTTAAGACTTGACGGCGCCGGCATTTGATATCTGACTGATCTCAAGAAGAAATAAGGTTTGAACATTAGTTAAGATTTAATGTGAATTTAGCAATGCAAGGCCATGTCTGGAAGGAAGCGCCATTGCAGCATTGAGATGGTCTGTCCTGACAGACGGTACTTCAAACATATTTGTATAATACTTCTTTTGGGATAACCTCAAGTGGATGACGAATTCTTTCAAAAATACTATCCAGCTCGAACACGTGGTGATACTTATGTAAATCCAATGAAAACAAAAATATAAATAATCGTGGCGCTTCGCTCTGCCAAATAGTAATATTATAATAATATACAGTTATATTATGACTCATCCAAATAATCTGTTTCTAAAGTAGTTTGACGTAGAAAATGGCCTTCAAATGTCAGGGGAGAACGAACGAACTTGTTAAATAGTTTTAATTTTGAAAGAACTAGATTTTGTTACGTATGTATTTTGGTATTGAAGGTTCTCTGATATGCGATTCCTGTAGGTACAGTCAGCAACAAAAGTCGATTAACACTTCAGTTTTTTTAATCTCAGTTATTGAGCAAAATATTAATTTCGAATAAATATTTTGCTCAATAACTGAAATTAAGTGTTAAGTAATTGAAGTGTTAATTGACTTTTGTTGCTGACCGTACCTGTAGCCGTCTGAGTTGAGACCGAGATATTAGCGAAAAACCGAGTGTAAAACTTCCAACTTGAGGGAGGCCTATGTCAGAAGTAAGATGACTAGGAAAGGCTGAGTCGATAGATTGATCCATAATCAGCCAATAACGTTCCCACTGGTGGGACACAGGACTCCTCTCTTCGAGAGGGAGTGGGCTGTAATCTACCGCGCGGGCCCAGTGCGGGTTGGTAGATGTCACATGAAGTCACATGTTTCAAATTTTTGGTCCTAGGATATGCCGGTTTCCTCACGATGTTTTTCTTCACTGTTTTGTGTGTGTGATGAAATAAGTTACACAAAGTAAAGCGCCTGCTTGGGCTTAAACCTACGACCTGCACTTGAAAATGGGGGGGGGGCGTTACCACTGAGCCACCACTGCTCCTCAATAGATCAATGAGTGTAGTTTAATTCTTTACAATCCATTTACGATCTTATTCAAAGGATTATAGGTACATAGTTCTGTTCATGACGTCACCAAGCTTACTGCATGGTAAAATAAATTTCCTAAAAGACAATATTACCGTAACTATTAAGACAGACAAAGCTCCATTTCAAAGGAAATCGGGCATTTTTGTCCAATAAAACTTTGTTATCGCTTAACATTAAATCTGAAAAACTCATTATAAGTTTTTTTTTGTTCTGAGGGTAATCTTACAAGAATATATCTCGGGGATAGTATGCGAACATTTTGGATTTTCTTTTTCTTCGTATGGTTGTCCCTTCTTATGGATATTGTGATCATAAACGGAGGGCCGGTGGATTAGATTGCTCCGTTTTGAATTTTTATAGTTTTCTGTTCGGATATTTTTGGTTCTTCGAGCCGGATCGGAGGGTTACGGCAATTTTTACCTGTGATGCAATAAATGATAAATTATTTTATTACTGTGAGTAGGTTTGTCATACATATTTTAAATACTAGATGAGGTCCGCGTTTCCTATTCGACAAGAAACAATGAAACCAACTCAGACATCACAATTCCTCTTAGTCGACTGACCGTGAGCTTATATTTAGGATGCAAAAAAGATATGTCAGAGCAATGTGTAATATAAAAACAACTGTTTATGTATTTAATTTTTTTTTTCTTTTCTCTAAGGGCTGATTTTTCAATCATCTGATAACTTTAAATTTTGAAATTTTGACAGTTATTTCATACAAAAACTGTCAAACGTCAATTTTATTCCTCGAATAAAAGTTACCTGGCGATGTAAAAATCAGCCCTTAGTCATGTCATCTAATGACACCTAGTATGTCACTTATTTGAATGTCTTAATTATGACAAAACTTAGCCCACTCTCCTATTTATGTAAAAACCTGTGTTTCACAAATAAACTAATTGATTGATTGATTTTAACCAATTATGTACAGCAGGGTCGCGAGCATGACATTTATTTTAAAACACAATAAACAGGATGTAAAAAGACCCATCGCATAGCCGTCAACTACGCTACATCAACTAAGTAACATTGCACAAAAATAATTGCTGGAAAACGACTTTTACCCTCTCGCACGTTTGCCCACCTACCTGTCGAAACGCCACACGCGTCGGAGTAGTTGAATGGGTGCAGAAGTCATTGTTTTGAGAATGACAATGACAGTTACAATAGAACAATGACACTGTTGTGTACACTTGGTGTACCGTTGACATTTCGAGCACTTTTTCTTATGTACACTTGGTGTACACTTGACGCTTGAGGGGTTTTTGGTGTGACAATTTGCTGTTTGCAGTAGTGCGCAATGTAACGCACGCACTTTTAGCTGTATACCAGTACAAGGTATTTAAAGGTTTAAAAACTTGTGTTCGTAAAAAAAGTCAGTAATAGTTGGAATTTTGACCTTCAATATCTCCGTAGGTTTCCAGGTACAGTCCATTATAAAAAAAAATATTACTTATAATGACGGGGACAACGAGTAACTCTCGGCTTCGCTATGTGTCTTTTTACACCCGTCGTTGGTGCTACGACCTCTTCCAATAAAATTATGCTCGGAAGCCCTAGCTGATGAAAAATACGCGAAATTAAAAATTGAAACCCCAACCGGACGAACTTTAAAATAAAACATTACGACAGAAGCTGGAAAATCGCAGCAGAGCCGATTCGCGGATGAAGCTTTTCAATCGTTCACGAGCCATTGCTCTGGTGAGCTTAACTAAGTGAGCCAATGACAGCTCATTTACTTGTCTATCCAGCTTAGGCGATAGACACAAGATCGAATGAAACAATTTAGTTGCGATTTGCGTTTCCAGTGTGGTGTGAGGTTGCTCAAATTGGATCGGATTGGAGATTGGATGTCGATAGCCACAAGTTCCAATAACTAATTATAAATTTTTAGGGTTCCGTATTAAAAACGGGACCCTATTATTAAGACTCCGCTGTCTGTCTATCCGTCTGTCCGTCCGTCCGTCTGTCTGTCACCAGGCTGTATCTCAAGAACCGCGATAGCTAGATAGTTGAAATTTTCACAAATTATGTATTTCTGTTGCCGCTATAACAACAAATACTAAAAACAAAATAAATTAAATATTTAAGGGGGGCTCCCATACAACAAGCGTGTTTTTTTCGGCGTTTTTTCCTTGTGGTACGGAACCCTTCGTGTGCGAGTCCGACTCGCACTTGGCCAGTTTTTTTATATTGTTGCGCTGCTGCTGCTGAAATATCGCAGCCCTAGCTGACCCAACTGATTGACACACTTTCATTTTGATTGATTCTTGTCGGATAAAAACCTGTTTCAAGGCCACCACACCGCCGAATTTATTTATTTTATTTGAATTAGGCACCGATTCCTCCTCGATTTCGACCTCCCGTTTTCACCATAGATCTAATAACAGAAAGAAAGTAAAAGTATTTATTGTGACTCGTACTATCGTCAGTGAGAGTGAGTTAATTTTGTGATTTCGTCGTGATCACAAACTTAAGAGCCTATACGACCTCAATTGGCTTAGCATGATCCTCCGTTATGTCGAAAATACCGCAGCATTCATTTTGAAATAAATATATGCTAAAGTTGAGGATTAATGTTAGGTACTATGTTAGACGAAAACACGAACCCATAAAATTTTCTCGATAGAAAAAAATTCCAAAGTTACCTCCAAACCGAACAATAAACCGCTTGTATTAAAAAAATACTTCAAATTAGATCATGAAACTTTGCATACTAACTGAACTAACTATAAAGCAGGTCTTATGTTATTTAGTTTTATTGAATTATCTTTATTTTCACCGTAAAAAGCAAATACATAAACTATTGGCGCTGCCTTCCGCCCAGCTCCGCACTTTGTCTCGCTCTCACACAGTCCGCGAGCAGTATCGTGCGAGCGAGATAAAGAGCGAATTTTAGCTGAGGTAGTATAGGCTCTTAAGGCCTGCGCGTACTGTCGCGTACTTTTAATCCCTCGTTTGCGTTACTCGATACAGTTGTAAGCGATCTATTTTAGCGGACAAAATGTCCGCGGACAAAAGTCCGTCGTCTGCACAGGCCTTAAACTAAACACAAACAAAAACAATTTTAAAAGTTACAACGAACGTTACGTTACGTTTAAATTCGTTGCATTTAATTTATGCGCTTAAAAAAATGTGGCATTTAATTTATTCGCTTAGGCGAAGGCGAGGGCGAGGCGAGGGTTTTGGCTGATTTTTCCAAACGCCAGATAATTTTGTCGGAGTAATAATTTTGAATGTTTGACATCTTCCATACAACTTCCAGTACAATCTCCTTGGAGTAAATAAATTAAATGAATAGTTACTTGTTATTAATAATTCTATTCCAGTTTATCCTATTTCTATTTAATTTTGTCTAATTTTATTTAATACTATCTAATGTTGACCAATTTTCAGTAGCGTAACTATAACGTTTGGGGCTTGTACACACTGGGCTTCACAGATTAGTACGGCCGTTATCCTAGTTGCGTACAGTGTGGCTAAGTTTGACACAATGGAGCCTAGTACCTATGATTACCAAAAACCCTACTGAATATAACCCTAGCCCTACAGCAACTGCCTAGCACCCTAGTTACCCTAACGCCCTACCCTATCATACAAACCACACCAAACGTGAGTTACGCTGGTTTTACGTGAGGGAAGTCTGTTCCCAGGAGACCTACGGAAACAGACGGAATTTGGGTAGGAATAGGGGTTTGTGTACGTCGTGCAATGTACACAGGAAATGGTTTTCTCACTGCCGATCCCACAGACTCATAGGACCGATGATGGCTAAAGGTGTCTTGGCCACAGTGAGAGGAGTTATGGTAGGTGAATCAAACTCGACTCCAGCTTGATGACTAATTTATTACAATAATTAACTTAATTATATACAATTTTAGTGCTCAATACACATTGATACCTATTTATATGTGTGTTGTGTGTGTATTGAGCGCGGTGTGCCTGTCATCATCATCTTCCTGCTCTTATCCCATGTTACTTGGGGTCGGCGCAACACGTTTTCTTCTTCCATTCTCCCCTGTCAACCGTCACGCTATCATTCACTCCCTTCTCTTTCATATCATTCCCCACACAATCCATCCATTTTTTCTTCGGCCTTCCTCTCCCTCTCCATCCATCAACATGTATATTCATCACTCTTTTAGTCACATGCGTTTCATCCCTTCTCATCACATGCCCATACCAAGCCAAACGATTTCCTTTCAACTTTTCTGTCACTGGCGTCACTTTCAAACTTCCTCTTATATACTCATTTCTTACTTTATCCATTCTCGTCACTCCACACATCCATCTCAACATTCTCATCTCCGCTGCATGCAATCTTTTTTCATCCGTCTTCTTCACGGCTCAGCATTCAGACCCATGATAAGGCCTGTCGTACTTTACGACAGGCCTTATCACTTTACTGTATGTGGAATAAATGTTGCTTTTGATGCTGACGCTGCTGTGATGCTGTTGCTGGCGCGTGGAACTTTTGTCTGTTCATGGTTGAACAGGGCCAGTGGCAAATTCAAGGGATGGGGCCCTCCCTCAATGTAAAGAAGCTCAACCAACGTTATATTTTTTTTTATTAGCACTTCTCCTGCGATTTCCTCCGCGTACATTTCATATTTTCCCCTACTAAATTTAACACCTGACTGCTTCTGTCCTTATGTTAGGATCGTCCTGTGCGCATGGCCCCCTCTGGCTGGGGGACCGTGGCATTTTGCCCCAATGCCACCCTGTAGTTAGGCCACTGCCAGTTTTGTTTCATTTCATATAATTTCATCTTTTGTACAGTTTTTATTATGTGATTTAAAATTTATGATTGTATGTCATGTGTAATTTACTAATATTGACTAATAACTTGTATGTCTAGTACAAACTGTTAATATAAGTTGGTTATAATTAAACAATAATAATAACGTCAATTTTATTCCACGAATAAAATTATCTGTCGATTGATAAATCAGCCCTTATAGGCCGTGCCAATAAACTTGTTTTAAAGATAAGAAAGAGTCAGATACGTCTTGCTTTTCTTTCTCACTCTTATCAAAAACCGCATTAGGAACTCACATTAGGCATGACTGTGGCAATATTTCTTCCAATCCCCTGCGCTCCCCTTCTGATGAATGGGGGAGTTACGGTCCCCTTTATACCCAGAATAAGGTGAAATTGTTACCTAATTGGATATTAGAGAATGTATATGTAGTTATACAAACATATAAAGTGGGGAATGTTCATGTTTTTGAAGTCAATTCAAATCAAAATATTTTATTTCACATAAACCTACATGGGCACTTATGAAACGTCAAAAGCTAGGTGCACGGTTCCAATTGGTCGTTTCCTATGGAGAAGTCAAAGTCAAAGCATTTATTTCAAATAGGCACTTAACAGGCACTTTTGAACGTCAAAAATTACTACAATAGAATTGATTCTAGTCGCCCATTCCAAAAGGTAGTTTTCGTATGGAGAAGAATGGGCAAGAAACTCCACCGTTACTCTTTTAAAATGTTTTACAATATTTTGCATGTACATTAATTATATAATATATATGTGAAGACGATGCGATGCACCTAAAATAAAATTACTGTACCACAATAGGTAAAAGAAGGGCCGGCAAGAAACTCCACGGTTACTCTTTTTAAAAATAATTGGCTTTTACAATGTTTTAAATTACAGTAGGTATGGGAGGACAGCGTAGGCCTGTCAACAAGTACCAGGTACTTGATAAATTAAAAAAATGGTCGACAGATCTAAAGTCTACAAGGCCTACAGAAAATACAGGTTTATTGGTAAAACATTAACAACCTCTTAGGAGGTCATTGTACTCATCATTATGAACAACTTTTACTATGGGACCAAAACTGAAATCGCGAAAAAAAATCAGCCGTTCCCTACATTTTGACGAGTTATACGAACATAAATGTAGGGAACAGCTGATTTTTTTTCGCGATTTCAGTTTTGGTCCCATAGCAAAAGTTGTTTATAATGATGAGTACAATAACCTCTTAAGAGGTTGTTAATGTTTTACCAATAACCCTGTACCTATACAGAAAGTGAAAACTTCTTTAGGCACGAGGTATTTTCAACAGTTAACGAAACTGAACCGTCACGCTCGGCACCCTAATTGTGTAACACACTATCAATCTCAATCTGAATCTTTTGAAGGATATTGCTAATACATTGCTTCATATGTTCGAAAAATTTGTCTGCTAAACAACGCAAATAACGCAATGAATGTTGTTGAAGTTTTCTTTTTTTCTTTCATTCCTGATTTTATCCTTCAAAGAGACTCCGAGCATAGCTCGCTAGTCGCTTCATAGCGCGCTGAGTGACCTAGATAGATAATTATACCGTGGCTCAATTGTAGAAAAAACAAATTTTGATTTATAACAATGGAAATTCAATTGCGTCTCATTAGCCACAGTCATCATCTGTCTATATTTTTCCCAACCATGTTGGGGTCGGCTTCCAGTCTAACCGGCTGTAGCTGAATACCTGTATATTTTACATGGAGTGACTGCCTATCTGACCTCCACAATCCAGTTACTGGGTAATACGATACCCCATAATAAGACTGGTTGTCAGACTTACGGGTTTTTGACTACCCGTAACGACTGTCAAAGATCCACGAATGTAGACAGCCGGGACCAAAGGCTTAACGTGCTTTCCGAGGGCACAGTCATAATAACTTATTAAGAATGATGATTATATGCACGAATATTTTTTTCTTCTGTGGATAACTAGGAAGGGTTTTAGAGGTAGTTGAGAAAAGGTGATGATGAATATCTAAATGTCGATGTTTGAGATTAAAAACCATGAGTGGCAGGGGCGCCCTAACTTATGCATGAAAGTGAAAATCGAAGTCCTGAGTAAGGTAATCCGACCCGTAAAGTTAGCAAAATCAGTCGGGCATTCCTTCCGACCACGTTGCTAATACTATTGGGTTAGGTCTGAATGTCAGCGGTATGTCAGACATGCCCGAACTCTGTAATGTGTTTAGGGCAAGGCCGGCCTTTCCGCCCTGCGCAATAATAAACTATTCGATGCTATTTATTGAAGACTTCTATCGAAATAGATTTGGTTGGTAATGTGGGATTTGGTTAGATACACAAACGTATTTATTCCCAACACATATACCTACATAACATAACATCTAACGTTTTTTGGGATGCATGAAGAAGCTTCCTTGTGTAGCGTAGTTTGTTCCGCCAGTTACTCAACTGAACCGAGCGTTCGGCGCATTCTGGACAGTCACACCCAACACCTTATTTGACTGGCCAATTTTTCCCTTGCAGTGGTAGGGCTAACGCCTACCTGATTTGCGACCACCCCGCCACCGGAGTCCGGCGTCAAGCAGCCTGCTGTGTTTTGTCGATGCGTGGGAGTTCCAGGGCCTTAGGCATCTTCTGGGCACGCTCGTTCCATCATAGATCTCATCCATCCCTTTGCATCAGGAGTGATTGAGGTCAAGAAAGCCATTAATCAATAAAAAAAAAACATCATGCCTGTATTCCAGGCTCCAAATGGTTAAGAGGAGGTTTACAACAGACAGCACACACAAACAAACGGCACAACAAAACACAATTCTTTTCACCGATGTTATAAGTCCCTTATTACTTTCTCTTAATTTTATTAACGGGGCTCAAACCCAGACTCAAACTAAAATCATCATTATTATTTCAGCCGAAAGACGTCTTCTGCTTGGCATAGACCTCACCAAAGCATCGCCACTTCGACCGGTCCTGTGCTTCACGCATCCAGCAGGATTCCGCCACCTTTACCGGGTTATATAATATGACAATGCTACAAATTTATCAAAAAATTACAAAACTGACACATTTTCACTACAGGTGCTATTTAAAAAAAATTTCTTACGTAAAATAATCGAGTTGACGGATTGCCACCTGGTGCCGTATTGTGACGTTTTAATGCCTCGTGATTCTAGTGCGAGGGAGAGACGGAGCTATGCACGACCGATAGCACGATCCCTTTTTCGGACTGTAATCATGATGGCATTAATACTTCATAATATGGCCCCTGTCGGTTATTAAATGGAACCCTGTTCATCGATCCAGATTATGGATTCTAACACTGTGCCTTTCTGTACGTGCGGCCCCTTCAGAACATTTCGGCCACATAGGCCGTTCGTTCTGGCCACCCACCCTCACTTAAAGATTGGCAATAAAAAAATAAAATAATCCATAAACACACAACCAGTAAAACAAGTTTCATTCAGCAATCAAACTCCCCTAATTTCTTTAAAATAAGTAAGAATGCCAATCGGCCCATTTTCAATAATAATAAATTGTCAGTTATAATTGAATTCGCATGCAAAATAGGCTTCATTATAATGGTGGCCACATTGCCCTACGCTGCCGAGCTAACAGCCCGGGGCTACCGAACCGTGGCTTAAACTCATCCCGTTTAGATTGCTCCCGGATTGCGTTCAAATTATATCATGATTCAGTTAAAAAGCCCGTTTTGTGAGAGATATAAATAACTAGAGAATTGAAGTTATGAAGTGTCGTTTTTGAACTGGAGAGTTGACTAACAGCAGTAGATTTGATTCCTTTGCCTTTTGATATTGGTTTGAGGGGTTCATGGCTAAGTAATAACAGCGGGACGGGTCGATCGAAGGTTACGCTACGCTTGCTTCAGTTGGTTCCTGGATGGGTGACCACCCCTTAGTCCCCTTATATTGAGACCCCTCCGTGCCTCGGAAAGCACGTTAGGCCGCGTGTTGGGCCCGGCGGCGGCGCTCATTCGTAGATCTTTGACAGTCGTTACGGGTAGATAAAAACCCAAAAGTATGACAACCAGTTTTACCGAGTAACTGGGTTGTGGAGGCCCGAAACGCGATCGCTCCATGTAAAATACTGGTATTCAGCTGCATCCGTTTCGATTGGAAGCCGCCCCAACGTAGTTGGGAAAATGTTAGGCGGATTGTTTGATTGATATTAGTCTCTATTGCAGAGTTTGTTATTTATAATCAATCCTGTCTAAACAGGTATTATAGACAATGAATTATCTCTGCTACTGGCATATTTTGTGTCGGTTTGACTGCCCCGTTGGTCTCGTGGTTGTAAGCGCGACTGCTGAGCGTGGGGTCCTGGGTTCGATTCCCGGGTCGGACAAAGTGTTATTGGGTTTTCCATTAGGAATTTCTTAGTAACAGTCCGGAGTTTGGAAGTTGGCGGTTTGATACCCCTTGGAAAGCACGTAAAGCCGTTGATCCTGCGCCTGATCTCTCTCCGGTCGTGTCGGATTGCCGTCCCATCGGACTATGAGAGTAAAGGAACAGAGAGTGCACCTGTGTTTGCGCGCACACTATAATATCTCCTGCGTACCTGGCTAATCTCCATTGAGATTGGCCACCGTAACCGAAAACGGTCGGGGAGGCTATTATTATGTGTCGGGCACCTATGTTGTTCTGCCGTGTGTATAATAGCCATGACAGCTGCAAACGGTATAGATTAGTAGGTATTTTATTTTCGAAATATTTTCTCCGTTGTTAAATGTACCACTGACAGCATAATAAGCCTATAATGCTCCCTTTGCTGGGACCCAGAACTCCTCTCAGAGAGAGAGAATGAGCCGTAATCCACCACGCGGGCCAGATACATGTCACATGTCTTCGCATTTTTGGTTTTAAGACGTGCCGGTTCCCTCACGATGTTTTCGTCCACCGTTTTGAGAGCAGTGGTGATGAAATAATTTACAACAAACTAAAGCACCTGACTGGGTTCGAACCTACGACCTACAACCCGTAAGTCACGGCCGCTACCACTGGGCCACCACTGTTTACTGCTGACACTTAATTTATTATAATTATGTTTCAGTGTACTACCATACTTCCGTGGGTGTCGTAAAAGGCGACTAAGGGTCTAACCGGAGAATGGGCAGCAGCGTTCTCTAAGCATTCCACCACCATACCATACTGCGATCGCCAACCCGCCTGCTAAGAGTAGCGATTATGGCAAACCCTCCCCTTTTGGGAGAGGCCTATGTCCAGCAGTGGACCTCTTTCGGCTGAAATGATGATGTGTCAGTGTCACATTTAACATTGCAGGAAATACTTGACCTGAAGGCCAATTTTCGTAATTTAAGACGTTCAAAATCTAGTCACAGTCTCATCGCATCGTCATCGTCATCATCATCATCAAAAACTAGTAAAAAATGTAGGGAAATTAGAGGTATTTATTTATTACTTCAAGCACATAAATGTACAGAGGCGGACTTAATGCCATAGACATGCTCATGTGTATTTCCATAGGTTTTTTCCATAGCTATTTTTGACAGATTGAGATAGATCAGACTGTGAACCAGTAGCGAAGGGTCAATGTTTGTAAGAGGTAAGCCGGAGTAGATATCTATTATTTGTCTATAGAATACTGATTTTGCCATTTTTCAAAGGGAAGCCGATAGGAATCGAGTTGTATCGAACCATCGCCACTGCTGTGAACGTTCTAAAAATCACGAGAATTGCCCCTCTGAGGGCCTTGACAAATGGCAATCGGCTTAACTTTGACATAAGCTGACGCCTATTTGTATCCCAGATCTAAGTAATACGATTATTCTTGTTCCTCTGACCCAGCTCGTCCCATCGCATCGATTGCCAGGGGCACTACTTCGTTTTCGCTTAACGTTTTTTCTTTCCTTTTTTCACGGCTCCTAAGTATCGTAGCGTGATGTTAAATATCCCATAGTCTTCCTCAAGAACTGGGCTATCAAGTGCAAAAAAATTTTTCAAATCCGACTTGCAGAAGCTCACGAAAAGAGACTTCATCAGCATGTGAACGTCGAGGCAATCCAGCTTCTCGACCTAGTATAAACATAGTTAGAAGACTAAAAAGAACAAAACCGTTCGAGCTGGTGTTTAGTGTTAGTGAATAGTCTAAAGTACAAAAGTGCCAAACAAACACAAGAACGAAGCATCCTGCATGGAGTATTGCAGCCACCTTGGGGATCATCATCATCATCATCATCATTTCAGCCGAAAGACGTCCACTGCTGGACATAGGCCTCCCCCAAAAGGCTGGCGGGTTGGCGATCGCAGTATGGCATGGTGGTGGAATGCATAGAGAACGCTGCTGAACATTCTCCGGTCTTCCAAAGACCTTTGGGATGGCTCAGCGAAATACCAACTTGCCGCGCTTGACTCGGTGGAACGCAGAGCTAAGAGGCTCATTAGCGACGTAGAACTGGTGGATGCCAAGCTTCACAGCTTGGCTCATCGCCGCAAGGTTGCCTGCTTGTCGGTCTTCTACAGATTGTACTTCGGTGAGTGTGCCCAAGAACTCCACGACCTCATTCCAGCGGCCCCCTTCTATCTTCGGTCATTCAGACGCACTGCAAGTTACCATCCCTGCCTAGTTGCTATTCCACCAATTCGCACCAAGCGTTTTCAAATGTCTTTTATAATGCGCACAGCAAAAGAGTGGAACTCTTTACCTGCGTCTGTGTTTCCGAGCAACAACAACAACCCGAATCTCTTCAAAGTAGGAGTGAACAGGCTTCTTCTGGGTAAGCTCACTCCATCGTCGACTTTGTCTCTGTCACCTCTGACCTAGACTAGAGTCAAGAGCAAACCCATTTCAAATAAAAATAAAAAAAGTGTATATTCGCCATAATAGAGACAATAAGGAAAGTGATAATGGATTTTTAATAGTTTAGGTTATAATTAAATTATTTATTAGTGTTAGTCTATTTAAAAGGCTAGATTGTAATAAGATATTAGCGAGTTAAAACAAAAGACTCTTCATCTTTATTATTAGTATATAGATTAGGCTATATTTTATTGAGTCCAAATAAACATTATTACCAGTGATCGGATTAGGCTGAGTATATTTACCTAAAGTTTAAAGAATTGAGACGAAAATCGGAGACTTCCTTATGACAATTTTTTTTTATTTAGCATCATAAATGCTAAATAAAAATAAAAATAAACCAATATTTATTTGGTTATTTTATTTATCAAAACATTGATTACGATTTATTAAAGCACTAGCTGACCCGCGCCCACTTCGTTGGGCGGTAAACATTTTAACTTGTGATGAAATTATGAGTGTGGTTCGGTTAGTACTGAGTGCTATGATTTATTTCCTGACTGCCAAAAGGAGGGTTTTGTTTTTATTGCATATATATGTATGTATGTATTTGCATGCCACTTTGGCTATATTACCGGGTTTCAAATGAGTAAATGAAATGATTATGATTGAATAAATTATGTTTAATTTAATTATTCAAAACTTCTCTGTATATAGTAATATTAGATGTAATGCTATTATTTGGTACCAAAATATATTGTCTTTCAGGAGTTCCAACCCGAGATACGCCAACATATAACTGCCCATGGGAAAAAACACTGCTTTCTCAGGTCAATGCCCACCACGCGTAGCATGAACACTTCTATCTCTACGAAGAGTAGACACAATGCTTTCTATACAAAGTGACATTTCTTTTCTTCATTTTTGACATACCGCCTAGAAATCTTTCTACAATCTGTCATTTTGTCTTTCGTTTCAAACAAACTTTGTCTAGGTCCTTTTTTATGTAGACTATTTCAGAAGAAAGTTTTCTATCCCAAATGTCAAAATCACACTGACAACTGTCAGTTGTCTAAGAGATTTCATAATCGCTAAAGACAGTAGAAAAATTTGTACTCGACGGCCACAAAGTATATATGGTTATCTACAAAATCCTACGAAAAAAATAAACAAAATTCCACTGTCAAAGATACACGAATGACAGCCGGGACCAATTTAACGTGCTTTCCGAGGCACGGAGGGGTCTCGGTATGTACCTAAAGATGGTCACCCATCCACGGACCATCCGCGGCAAGCGTAGCTTAACGTGATCGATCAACTTGTGTGGCTGTTATTATTTAGCCACGGACCCCTCTTTATTATGTGACTTAATATCAGTAAAAATTAAGAATCAAAAAGAAAAAGAAATCGTATGATAAAACAAAGAATTCTGAGCCGAAATTAAGTAAAAGAGTGAATTTCGTAAAAAGTGCAGTTGACTCTTTCTACTTTGCTGCCGTCATAATGTCTACGCGGAACGTCATCTTTGTCTACTCTTCCGTCGACAAACCGGTGCTCATGCTACGCGTGCTGAGAGAATGTTTGACCCTGGGACTTATGGATGTTTTCGCGCTTTGGCTAGCGAGCCGCTGCGAGCGCTCAGCGCTAGACTCCCTATACCTTGTTGCTTAGACATGCTGCCTTAAATCAAAAAGACGCTGCGCACGTTCAGCGCTAGATTCCCGAGCACGGACCTGCGATGTTCTCCAGCTTTGGTTAGCAAGCCGCTGTGAACGCTCGGAGCTAGATTCCCCAACGCGTGCTTGCGAAATATTTTCTCTATTCCTCGAGAGGCGCTGACGATTTTCAAGAGCAGACTCTTCCGTACGGCGTACTCGAGCTGCTCTTGTCTGGGATGTCTGACGGGAAAGTTGTGATTTCCTTTTAGGCATGACAAACAATCGCTGAAACTGTCCGATATCCCAAAAACAGAAATACCACAGCTGGCACAGCTTCGAACTCGAAGAATGAGAACGAAGTAGTGTTTGTGTTTTAAGAAACCGAGCAACCAAAACAATTTTAAGACCAATAACCAAAACAATTTTAAAGACCAACGACATCCAACCAACCGCGTACAACACACCTACCTAACGACGAAAGTTAAACAACGTCATCTATGGGTAAATGGATAAAACGTCCGTACAAAGCTTGTTCTAATGCGGTTCGTGAATGGACGGCGGCATTTTGTGATTTAGTAATTTTATATTATCTTCGAAACTATTTAACCAATTGGCATACTGTTTTGGGCAAATCGTATCTCTATGATGTTCTTGTGATTAAAATAATATTTTTTTCGATAAGCTTTAATATTTTGTTGTTTAAAAAATCGTCCAAAAGTAAGTACGTCGAAAACTACTTTTTTTAACACATAAAAGCTACTATATCTGCTAAAATATAAAAGATAGAAATATGGTGTCGCGGACTTTTTTGTAGAACTATTCAAAGCGGACCAGGTTGCCATACATTGTTTTCAATTATATACAACTGTTAAGGCAGCGCATGCAAATAACTCTGTTGTAAGAGCAATTTTTCTCCGCCTGGCTAGACAAAAATTGAGATAGTTCGGCTAATATGCATGATATCTTTATAATTTATAGCCTATAGCACTCACGAATAATGTAGCTTTCTACCAGTGAAATAATTTTTAAAATTGGTTCATTACTTCCGGAGATTACCCCCTACATACAAACTTACAAACTTACAAACTTACAAACTTACAAACAATGTTACCTCTTTATAATATTAGTATAGATTTATAATGTTAATGGTAAAATAAGATAAGTATTGAAAGTTACATAATTAAAGTAAAAAAAAAAAATCATAAGGAAGTCTCCGATTTCCGTCTCTGTTCTTTCAACTTTAGGTAAATATACTCAGCCTATTCCGATCACTGGTTATTATTATTATTATTATAAGCTATTCGGTAGCTTAGGTCAGTCACATACAATTTTTGTCTTTTCTATAATCGTTATCGCTGATATTCGAGACTTTGTCCGTTCTTCTCCATAGAGATCTACGTTTTGGATTGGGCAACTAGCTTCAACTTTCTGACTGAACTGACCGACTCTTAGATAATTCAAAATTGCCTGTAATTAAAATAAATGATTTGAGTTTGAGATAGAATGCCAAATTCGATCTAAGAAAATAATAATTTCTAAAATATATTATAGTATTTTAGAATACCCAAACCAAAACCCACAAAATGAATGATAGTCAGTTTGAAAATGAAGTTTTTACGGCCGCCAGGTGAATTTAGCATTCTTTTCACCATTTTTCTGTCAACCCAGCTCAACGTAAGTACTAAAAACGTCATCTATCACACAATAATTCGTACTTATTCCTCGGAGCGAAGTTCAAACATTTAAAGTAAATTAGAACTGTCAAAGACGAGGTCCTCTCCATGAGTGGGACTACGTGTTGTGAATACTGAGCTTCACTGAGTAACCTTAGTTAGGATGGGACGATGTCATTCATTCTCTCTTCACAAATTGGTTGCCTTAGAAATTGACATTGTTTTTGGTAATACTAATTAGACTATATTCCACCATTAATTCATATTTGTTACAGTTGTAATGGCAATCATGTCATTAATTTGGTTTAAATAGTTTTTTTTATTTTTTTATTTTACTTATTCTACTTCCTACTAATATTATAAATGTCAAAGTTTGTGAAGATGTTTGGATGTTTGTTACTCAATCACGCGTAAAGCGCTGAACCAATTTAGATGAAATTTGGTAAAGAGATAGTTTGAGTCCCAGGAAAGAACATAGGATAGTTTTTATCCCGATATTCGCACGGGATCGAAACTTACGCGGGTGAAACCTCGGGGCGCTACTAGTCCATACCAATATTATAAATTCGAAAGTAACTCTGTCTGTCTGTCTGCATGTTACCTTTTCACGTCTAAACCACTGAACAGATTTCGATAAAATTTTGCAGAGAGATAGATTGCATCCCGGGGAAGGACATAGAATAGTTTTTATCGACATACCTCGCAGCGAAGCCGCGGGCGGAAGCTAGTCTTTTGTATATTTTGTTAATGTGAGAACACTGTAGGCCTTGTAGACCTAGCATATTTGTAGACTATTTTCTATATTGTTAGGAATCCATCCTGATAATCGTTAACAGGCATACACTGTCCTCCTTCACCTACCTGTTATAAAATTATTTTTAAAAGAGCAACCGTGCATTTTTGCAGACTCTTCTCCATAGGAAACGACCAATTGGAACCGTGCACCTAGCTTCTGACGTTTCATAAGTGCCCATGTAGGTATAAGTGAAATCAAATATTTTGATTTTGATTGAAAGAGAGTTGGAGTTTTTGCAAAAAATCCTGTGTTACATGCCAATCGTACACTTTCATGCGATTTATAGTATTTTTTTTATTTTTATTTATTTATTTATTATAAGTTCACATCATGCAA
The DNA here is from genome assembly GCA_916614155.1 of Mesoligia furuncula. Classification (NCBI taxonomy): domain Eukaryota; kingdom Metazoa; phylum Arthropoda; class Insecta; order Lepidoptera; family Noctuidae; genus Mesoligia; species Mesoligia furuncula. The sequence continues at coordinate 24,792,439 of OU744808.1, forward strand.
AAAGCTACAAACTAAGCCCCACAAAACCGTATTAATGGTTTGACTGTGAGGTCTGACGAATCTTTAGACACACTTAAAATCATAATTTAAAGTTAGGTAAAAAAACTTTTACTTACTTAGGCACTTTATAACATTTCTAAATAACATCTTTTTAATTTATTTTTAAATCTGCTTTTATTGCTTTCGTTCCATATGTCTGCCGGCTAACTATTCAATAGATATGATAATCGTTTTTTTAGAATTCTGTCACCAAAGTAATTGGTGAATCTGAGTACATTAAATTTGCCGGCAACCATAGATCGCGTATAATTATACAACTTCTTAGACTATATTTTTTTCAGCGGGATTGTCCGAAAGAGTTACCGCTGGCCCGGAACATAAAGGGCTAAGGACACGGGTGGGTTTTAGTCAGTAAGAGTCTGACACTCCCTTCCGCTTCACCCAGAGCGGGAGGAGTCATTTGATGATTTCCCATCCGCAAAAAAAAGACTATATTTTTTATAACAGAAGACATGTCCGCGAAAGACACTTACGCGAAAAGACATTTTCGCGAATGGTCATTTGAAATGAGAATTCTTCATAACATCACGCCTGTATTCTTTCAAAGGGTTGGGCAGTGGTGAATTACTAACACGATTTCAACAATGTTCAATTTACAGACAGACTGAAAGTAAATAAGTAGTCAAATGAGGCGTTAATACTTATTGCCTTAGTTTTTTACTTTCCTTTTTAGTTTTTTTTTTCGACATGATTTCATTGTCATTGTTTTCGAGGTCACTGATAAAATTATCGTTGTCAGCGCCATCCAAAACCATGAGAATGACACCCGTGTCGAAAAAATCTTTAAACTTTTTCGCGCAGTTGTCCTTCGGCGCAATGGATTCGGGTAATTGTCTATCGTGCAAAATTCGACAAAAGTTCATACATTTTTGTAAGTTCTTTCTCAGGTATCGCAAACACGCCGCGCGTATTTTCATCGTTTTTTTTTTAAATCTAATTGTATTTCCTATTCAAAATCACTATGTAGATTATTGTGCCACAAATTGATGATTTTTGATGTGGCTCGGGCGTAATTTAAACAATTTTTACTTTGAAATTCAATTAGTAATTTTACTTGAAACCAAATGGACCCTCCTCAATTTAGAATATCCACTTCTGTCTCGATTCTCGAGCAAATCAAAGGTACGACAAAATGGCTCCGATCGTCAGTTCGACAATTTAAATTAAGAGCGACATTTCAACCAGTTCGTTAATTAAGTTTCGTATCCGGGTCACACCTAACATCTTTTTGATCATGTCGGCACTCTTTACTCGATTACAGAACGCTTGAAATAGGTGATGAGTTTGACGTGTGTGTTCGTGTTAGAGTGAATTTATTACCAAATTGTGTTAGGAAATAAAAATGAAACAAAAAAAAATAATAATAAAAACACGGAAAAGGAAAAAAAAAAGATAAGAAGGGAAAGGAAATTGAAATGTTTGTTTGTATTTCACGTTAAATCTGCCTAGCCATTTCCCAACTATGTTGGGGTCGGCTTACAGTCTAACCGGGTGCAGCTGAGAGCTGAGTACCAGTATTTTACATGGAGTAACTGCCTATCTGACCTCCACAACCCAGTTACTGGGTAATACGAAACCTCTTGGTAAGACTGGTTGTCAGACTTTCGGGCTTCTGACGACCCGTTACGACTGTCAAAGATCCACGAATGACAGCCGGGACCAATGGCTTAATGTGCTTTCCGAGGCACGGAGGAGTCTTGTAATATGTAATAATATGTCATATGTAAAGATGGTCACCCATCCACAGACTAACCGCGGCAAGCGTAGCTTAGCCTGATCGATCGACCTGTGCGGCTGTTATTATTTTGCCACAAGTACTTCAAAAATAAAAGCACAATCAAGAAGATAAATTATTCGACAACAATAAAACCGATAACTATTTTTCATTACGCTTCGTTTGAAAAGAAAGATAAGCAGTTATGTCACATACAGCCTTTTGTTCAAGATAATTGACGTTCCATTTTGATTATAAAATGTATTTTCCGTGAAAATTGCGGTTGTAGAGTTCGCAAAAATGGTTTTATAAATTCTTTGGCGAAACTTTTCGTAATTTATTTAGTTTGATAACGGAAAAGCCACTAAATATATTGGATAGTAATAAACTTTACTTGCAGGAATACAAATCTTTATTTTAAGTCATATTTCCACTACATATTTTGGAGTCTTCCGTCCTATAATAAAACCTAATTCACATTTAGTTTTAGCCACACAACGAAAACCTCTCAACGAAAATCATCTGCATGTTGCCGAGCCTATTAAGGGGCTTACAGGACCTAAACGCAAAAAAACGCAAGTTTTAGAATCAATAAAAGTATATTATTGACTACAGTAAACAAAATCATAAAAATTTATGATATTCTTCAGGATATATGCTAGGTAGATAGTGTATTGAAAACATAATACAACTGTATTGATACGATAGAAAAAAATCAGGAAGATACCTCTACAAACGTTCTTTTTACAATAAAAACCGTACTAATATACATACAATCATTCTGATTTTTTGTCAGATTATAGTACAAGCAGCACAATAAAATACTAGTGTTTTAATTTTTTCGTCCAAACAATATATTTTTTGTAATTAAATAATTGCTTCATATTTTGCAATAAAAAGCGTTGTGTCATCGCGCTTTTCTTTATTTTCTATGCAGTCCAACAGTGACCGCGCTTTAGGTCATGTAAGCCCCTTAAGATAAAAATAAAACCTAATTCATATTTAGTTTTAGCCACACAACGAAAACCTCTCAGGGTTTATCTGCACTTTGGCGAGTCTATTAACAAGTATTTTTATTGTTACAGGTATGTTTCTACATTTTAAATCTACAACATTTTATGTAAGTACAGAAAAACCGGGCAAGAGCGAGTCGGACTCGCGCACCGAGGGTTCCGTAACATCCGGGTTTATGCATAAGGTTTATGTTTATGAAATGAAATGTTTTTTTTATTTTTGAGTTGATTGAATGAATGGTAAATTGTGGTTTACCATTTATGACGTATTAAAAAAAACTACTTACTAGATCTCGTTCAAACCAATTTTCGGTGGTAGTTTACATGGTAATGTACATCATATAGTCTATAGTCTGTGTGGTGCCGGACTTAAAGAATACCACCACCCCTTACTTCCCGTGGGTGTCGTAAAAGGCGACTAAGGATCGTACCGGAGAATGGGCAGCAGCGTTCTCTATGTATTCCACCATTATACCATTCTGCGATCGCCAACCCGCCTGCCAAGCGTGGCGATTATGGCAAACCCTCCCAAAATTGGGGAAGGCCTATGTCCAGCAGTGGACGTCTATCGGCTGAAACGTCGTACATCATATATTTTTTTAGTTTTATCATTCTCTTATTATAGAAGTTACAGGGGGGGGGGGGGGGGGGGACACACATTTTACCACTTTGGAAGTGTCTCTCGCGCAAACTATTCAGTTTAGAAAAAAAATGATATTAGAAATCTCAAAATCATTTTTGGAGACCTACCCATAGATACCCCACACGTATGGGATTGATGAAAAAAAAATTTGAGTTTCGGTTCTAAGTATGGGGAACCCTAAAATTTATTGTTTTTTTTCTATTTTTGTGTGAAAATCTTAATGCGGTTTACAGAATACATCTACTTACCAAGTTTCAACAGTATAGTTCTTATAGTTTCGGAGAAAAGTGGCTGTGACATACGGACGGACAGACAGACAGACAGACGGACAGACAGACAGACAGACATGACGAATCTATAAGGGTTCCGTTTTTGCCATTTGGCTACGGAACCCTAAAAAGGCAGTGGGGATGAAAGGATCCGAATTTCCGATCTCAAATACTCGAGCGGCATGTTGTCGACGGATCTGTAACTATCTCACCGTGAAAACTTGGGTGAAGTGACACTGACAGCTCACTCATCCCACTATGATACTAGGGATTGACCAAGCATACATTTACAATCATAATCGAGATTTTAATAATATTTCTCATGCTAATTCTATTGATAATTTTATATAATTTCGAAGCTAGTATTTTAGTTGTCGAAACATTACTATTTTATGTTTTTAAATAAAATAGCAAAACAGAAACTTTCTCAATGTTGTTTTTTTTTTCTCCCTTTCCTAGACTAGTCCTTATACCTATAGCCTGAGACGCGAGCGGCGCGTCACGCAAGAACAATAATTAAAATAAAACATTGACGTTTAAGACTAAAAGGATTAACATAAAAAATATTATTAAAATCTCGATTATGATTGTAAATGTTTGCTTGGTCAATCCCTAGCAGATGACAGCACAGAATCGACCAGCAGTGCTGGCCAGTGGTAACAGCCGCGACTTACGAGTGGTAGGTCGTAGGTTCAAACGAAGGCAGGCACTTTGTGTAAATTATTTCATGCTCTCAAAACGGTGAAGGAAAACATCGACAGGAACCCGGCAAGTTCTACAACCATAAATTTGAAGATATTTGACATCTCTCAACCGGCACTGGGCCTGCGTGGTGGATTACGGCCCACTCCCTCTCACCGAGGAGGTGATACATTATAGCTGATTATGCTACAGAAAACGACGTTATTTTTAATGAAACGTCTGAAAGAAATCTACAGAAGAAAGCCCTGAACACGGACATAGAGTTTGCGGTCCGTAAAACTAATCCCGCCGCAAGAAATCCTAATTAAAAACCGACTATTGTTTTGCTGATAAAGGAAAGAAGTTGATTTATTTAATACTTTTCTCGTGAACGCTTTATATCACCGCTTTTTTATATTTTTGGGTGAGATATCATCAAATGGCCCCCTCCCCTCTGGGTGGAGCGGAAGGAAGTGTCAGACTTACTGACTAAAACCCACCCGTGTTCCTTCAAATCACCGCTTGTGTTCGGTTTTCCGAGGCAGGTACAGTCAACAAAAGAGATAAGTATGCAGGATCGAAGGAAACCGATGGATATTCTCGAATAAAAATTTATTTTATTAATCGAAAACAAACAGTTCATTTATCAAATTAAACAGTCGTCAATAGCCATCGGTTTCTTACTAAACTTCAAATATATCCGACGATCCTGCATACTTATCTCTTTTGTTAACTGTACATGCCTGCCTACCTACCCGACAGAGAAAGGTATCCCTCGGGTTGGATCGTTATCTTTATAAATAATAAACTAGCTGCGCCACGCGGTTTCACCCACGTAAATGTCGATCCCGTGGGAATATCGGGATAAAAAGTAGCCTATATGCAAATCCAGGGTGTCAGCTATCTCTATACAAAATTTTATCAAAATTGGTCTAGCCGTTTGAGCGTGAAGAAGTAACACACTCACAAACTTTCACCTTTATAGTATTAAGTGTGATAACTAAGTATACAGGGTCAAATTAAATTAAGTAGCGAAACTCTGCAGACGGGATGGTTATTGTGGGGGACCGCTCGATAGCCTACGGTCTAACACGCAGAGTTCGTTTTTGACAGAGGTTGATGCGCCGGCTAGGAGGATTCTTGAGGGGGCTGAACACACCTATATTTCTTGGAGGGCCGTAGAAGAGTTTATTTCAGGTTCAGGAGGCTTGGCTGCATATTCACAATAAAACGCCTATGACTGTTTCTGGCTTCTTGTTTATTGTTGATCTCCTTATTGCTTGTTTTTGACTGGTGTGGGAACACCGAGGGTGACCCGTTTTTATACTTTTTTTCTTAATGCTCTGACCAATCAAGAGGTCGGAAGTTTGCACACGGCACTAATCAATTTTTGCAGAGCCAATCATCGCTCTACAAGTTTGCACACGGCACTAAAGTCTTACTGAGGTCCCGCCCCTTGACCAATCAGAGCGTGGGTGCCCTTTTGTATGGGAAACTTATAACTAGCCTTAACTTTATTATACGATGCTTTTACAATGGTATCTTATTATCTACTCTTAGAACTAATGATTCTTTATTATATATAACAAAATCAGTCATTTAAACCTTAATTAACACCTTAAAATAATCAATTTACAAATTAGGTCCTCCTTACGGTAAAGGGTCCTAGCATTTAAGCTTATTGACATCAAGGTACTAGTGGCGCCTCTAGCGGCTGCAGTATTTAACTTTTTTAACGTAACATTCTATATACACTATTACGACAAACATAAGCTATTTTAACTAATTTGTACATAAGGATAACAATTAATAGTTACGGATTACAGCTAGCCGTGGTCGTGCACATTCTCCCGCCGTCGCGAAGCCGCGACTCCGTTGGTAGCACGACGATCTTCCTGGTGGGGCGACGTAGAACGTGTCCGCTGCTGGTGGTGACGTCCACTACTCGTACCTCTCCGTCGGTTCCCGGGTACAGCTGGCTAATGCGTCCTCGTGGCCATACATTGCGTGGCAGGTTACTATCGCAAATGATGACTAGGTCACCCATTTTAGGTTGGATGCCTGTGCTGCTGGGCTCCCGCCGGTGTTGAAGTAGTGGCATGTACTCCTTGACCCACCTTCGCCAGAACACGTCGGCCAGCACCTGGGCTCGCTTCCATTGCTGGCGAGCTGTCACGTCTTTTTCTTCAAAGTGGCCAGGTACCGGAACATGTGGGTTCGGCCCGATGAGTATGTGATTCGGTGTCAGAGCCTCTGGTTCTAGGGGGTCGACAGAGACGTGGGTCAAGGGGCGCGAATTCACTGTATTTTCGACTTCAATCAGTAGTGTATTCAGTGTCTCGTCGCTCGGGTATCTCTCGTTCAATGTGACGCGTAGTGCTTCTTTCACCGATCGTACCATTCTTTCCCAGGTTCCCCCCATAAATGGCGCTGAGGGGGGAATATACTTCCACTTGATGTGGTGGCACGTGGTTTCGTGTTGCATGGCTTCGAGTGCTGCCTCGCCGAGTTCCTTTTCAGCTGCTTTGAAGCAGGTGGCGTTATCGCTCCATATCTCTTTGGGGCATCCTCTTCTGGCCATGAATCGCCTTAATGCCGATATTGCTGAGTCGGCACTTAGTGAGTGTGCGACCTCTATGTGGATTGCTCTGGAGGTCATGCAGGTGAAAAGTGCACCGTACCTTTTCTCGTGGTGGCGCGCGACCGTGACCTCGATTGGCCCGAAATAGTCGAGTCCGGTAAAGGTGAATGGCCGCGCGTGATGTGCCAGGCGCGCCGCTGGTAGGTCGCCTGTGAGGGGGAGTGCGGGCTTTGCTTTTCTTATGCGACACGGTAGGCAACCTTTCACTACACTTCTCACTGTTGGGCGTATTCTTAAAATCCACAGTCGTTGTCTTAATTCATTTACGACCATTTCCACACCGCCGTGATGTAACTTCTCATGTACATAGGCTATGTACAATCGCGTGTAGGTTTGTTTGCCTTCTAGTATCGGGGGGTTAGAAGTGTCTTCTTGTATGTCGCGGGCTGCGGTCACTCTTCCTTTTAGACGCACGATACCTTCTTCGTCGATGTACACACTGAGTTGGCTTAGTCGATCGTTATTACTGGGCGAGTTACCTTTTGTTATGCGGTCGATCTCAGCTGGGAAGCTCTCTCGCTGACTTGCTTTTATCCTTAGTCGTTCCGCCTTTATTAGACACAGGGCGGGTAACTCGTAGTAGCGATTGGTGCGGGGGAGCGGCTCTCTCGCTGCTCGCGCCGGGGACGATGTTTTCTTCGTTATTCGCCAGTCGGGGTCGTTGATCCTTGTTTTTATTGTACGTTTTCGGGTGATTGCGACTGTGTTTTTACGGGGTCGGCACAGTTCGATGAAATGTAATACTCTTGCTGTCGTTCTTATGAGTCGAGTCCATTGTGAGAACTTTTCTATGTTTGGGAGAGGACTTTGACTGTGGTCGCTCTCCAGCTGTTGTAGGTTACATTTCTCTTTTTCTTCTCCGGTGTCGTATTTCACAGCTTTTTCTTCTTTAGGCCATTGGGACTCGGGGTTTCTCAGGAATGAAGGCCCTTGAAACCATCTGTGGGTAGCTGTGAAGTTGTCTGGTGTTTCCCGCGTCGCGTCGTCCGCCACGTTGTCTTTTGAAGAGAGCCACCTCCACTCGTTTTTCTTAGTGGTTTCTTCTATCTCTGCGAGACGATGAGCTACGAATGACTTGTAGGTGCGCGGCTCTGACCGGATCCACACTAGTGCTGTGCGTGAATCACTCCAGTAGGTCTGGCTCGCTATCTCGTACTCGTGTTCTCCTTTTACTGTCTGTGCGAGGCGTGCACCCAGTAAGGCGGCCTGTAGTTCGAGCCTGGGCATGGATACAGGTTTTAGTGGTGTCACGCGGCTCTTGGCTGCCGCTAAGGCTACGTGCACACTGCCGTCGGCTCGTTCTGTTCTCCAGTATATCGCCGCGGCGTAGGCTTGCTCGCTAGCGTCGACAAAGGTGTGCAGCTGTCTTGAGATGCTGGGTTCTATGTCGTAGCAGCGCGGTATCTTCAGCTGTTCGATTAGGCTGAGTGATGTTATCCACTTCTTCCACCTGTCTTCTAGTTCCGTGGGAATAGTGTCGTCCCAATCGGTTTTGTAGCTCCAGGTGTCCTGGAATATTCTTTTGGCTGGGGTGGTGATTGGTGATATCAACCCCAGTGGATCGAAGAGTGCCATTATGATACTCAGAGCCTCTCTTTTGGTTGGAGAGCGATTGTTTTCTCTTACTTCTGCTGGTATCTTGATCGTGTTTGTGTTGAATCCGATGTGATCTTCTTTCACATACCAAAGTAGCCCGAGTGTCTTTTCTGTTTCTGTCCCACCTAGGCTTACTGTGGCTAACTTGTCTTGTGTCGGTGGGTTGAAGTCTTCGATTGTTCTTTCGTCATTTGATATCCACCCATCCAGTACGAACCCTGCCTTTTTGTGAATGAAGTCGACTGCTCTTGTTGTTTCTTGTGCTTCCGTAATAGTGGGGAAGCTTTGCAGGTAGTCATCCATGTAGTGGTTCTTATGTATTGCTGCTGCTGCTTCTGGGTAGGTGGTTGCAAACTCGCTCGCGTTTTTGTTTTTTATGTATAGAGCGGTGCATGGGGACGAAGTTGATCCAAATATGACTGACGTCATGCGGTATTCCTCCGGCTTGCCCTCCCGCCGTTTGCCTCTCCACAGGAATCTGAGGGCGTCTCTGTCTTCTTTTCTTATTTTCACTTGCATGAACATTTCTTTTATGTCTCCACTGACAGCGTACGCGTGTTGTCTGAATCTCATAATTACTCCTGGGAGAGACTGTAGTAGGTCTGGTCCCGAGTGTAGCATGTCGTTCAGACATATACCGGTGGCTCTTGCTGACGCGTCGTGAACCAGTCGAGGCGGTTTGTGTGGCTTCGCTGGGTTAGTGACTGGGAAATGAGGCAAGTACCAGGTTTTCCCTCTCGGTGCTGGGACGGGTGCTGGTTCCGCATAACCTGATTTGAATAGGTTGTCTATTCGTTCTTCATATTTTGATTTCAGTTCTTCGTCTTTATCTAGTTTCTTTTCTAGCGAACGCAGGCGTCGCTCGGCTTCATTGTAGTTGTTTGGTATCTGGAAGTCCTTCTCTTTCCACAGCAGGCCGGTTTCGAATCTACCGTCAGGCAGTCTCTTACTAGTTTCTTCTAGTATCTGTATGGCTCTCTGTTCAGGATCTTCTTTTGGTTTCTTTGGTTCGATGCACAAGGATTCGAGTTTAAAGTAATCCTTGATCGTTTCTTCTATTGGTTTTTTATCTTCTTTTTCTGTGAGTTTTCCACAGAATGCTACTGTGGCTGTGTGTGAGTTGTGACAGCCATGAAGGACCCAGCCGAGTTGCGTGAGGGAGGCAACTGGCTGGTCGCGACGTCCGGTGCGTAGCTTTCTTGATACTATGAGGTGCCAATTGTCTTGACCAATCAGCAACTTGGGTGAGGCGCGTTCGTATGCGATCTGGTCTTTGATGTCGATCAGATGTTCGCAGTCTTCTAAGTGGCGGTCGTACACTGTTTCTGGTGTGAAGTTCAATCTTTCCACTGTACGTGCGGCTTCTATTTTGTATTCTTCCTCTGCGTACTTTCCCCTTATGGTGAGGTTAATGACCTTGCTGTCATCGTGTTTTATTTCGTTGCCGATTCCTTGGATCCACATAGGGTTTGTGGGTCCGTCGGCTCCGATGACGTCTGCTATCGATGCGTCCACCAGTGTGACTGTGCTTCCTTCATCCAGCAGTGCATATGTTTCGATGCTGGTGTGTGGTCCCTTTAATATGACGGGAGCGATTTTCAGGTATGCACGTCGACGGTCACATGGCTTGACTGTGGATGTGACCTCTATTGCTGGTGCCGTCGTCTCTTTCTTCGCAGGGTCACTTGTTGTGTCTTGACTCTTTTCATGATGTAGTAACTTGTGATGTCTCATGAGGCATCCATGTTTTCCACACGGCGGAGCTTTGCATTGGATTCGGCGATGTTTGCTTCGGAGACATCGGTAGCACACATTGTTTTTCTTTGCTACTTCCCATCTTGTGTTGGTATCGAGAGCGACGAACTGCTGGCAGTCAGGTAGTTTGTGGTTTTGTTTACACTGCGGGCAGTTGTCGTCTGATGTTGTTCTTTTTTCCGTAGCGAAGGTGCGTTCTGTCCTTCTGTTTTTTCGTTCTTTTCCCATGGAGTCGTCGTTAGTTATCTCTGGTAGAGCGTAGGCGCCGCACTTGTCTGCTTCTTCGTTTAGAAACATGGAGATCTTCTTTAGTTCGGGTGTGTCTTCTCTTTTCATCGCGGCGTAGTCGTACCACTTGTTTTTCAGTATAGGAGTGAGCTTTTCAGTTATTATTCGCGCCATTTCAGGACTGTGTAGGTATTGTGTCCTTTTTAGCGCTTCGATGGTGCCCACTATGTTTGTTACTCGACCGGCGAAGATACATAATTCTCTTGGGTTATCTGTGACTCGGTTCAGTGATTTGAGCTTCTCCATTTCAACGTGGATGAGCGCTTCTGGTCTTCCGAATCTTCTTTGTAGTGCGTCGACGACGATCTCTGGGTCTGGTTGGCTTATTATTAGGCAGCCGACCGCTTCTTTTGCCGTTCCTCGTAGGCTTCGACGTATGCGCGCCAAGTTTTCCGTTCTTGTGAAGTACTTCAATGTTTCTTCATACGCCGCCTTGAAACCGAGCCAGTCTGCACAGTTTCCATTGAATGGCGGTAGCTCTTGAATGTACTTCGGTGGTTCCCTTGTGCTTCGTACCGCTTGAGAGAGAGCGGCGGCGAGGGTTCTCACGTCTATTAGTGGTTGACGTGTATCTTCTTGGCTTGGAGTCACTTCGACGGGGTCTTCTTGCCTCTTCTTGGCCTCTTGTGTTGGTTGCTGTTGGCCTGCTTCAGGTTCTTTTAGCCACGTGTTTATACGTACTGAAGCCAGGTCATCTTCCATTTCTTCGTCTTCCGAGGTATCTGCCTCTGCTTGAAGTCGCTGGACTTTTACTTGTTGTAGTTCTATTTCGGCTCTTGCTTGTTCGAGCTTTAGTTCTGCCAGTCTTTCCTTTGCTTTCAGGTCCGCTAATTGTTTCTTGCGAGAGGTTGCGGAGCAGCGTGACCGGGCGTCTGTGGGTTTTAATGTGTGCTGCGACGCTTTGTCCTTTTCTTTACGGGACGCGGCGCTCGTGTCTTCTGTTCCCGTCGTGGTCGTAGTGGTGGTTTCCTCCGTGGCGGTCGAACCATTTGTTCCGCTGCTGGTACCCGACGTGTCGGTAGCAGTGTTCGTTGTGCCACTGACTGAGGAATTCTCCGGCGTGGCCTCTTCTACGGCCGTAGGTGTGCTCAGCTCTTCCTGACGACGCTTCGCTCGTTCCCCGTCTTGACTGCGTGTTAAAACCATCTTCTTGATGCTGGCTGACGATCCGGCTCGAAGGACCAATAATGTGGGGGACCGCTCGATAGCCTACGGTCTAACACGCAGAGTTCGTTTTTGACAGAGGTTGATGCGCCGGCTAGGAGGATTCTTGAGGGGGCTGAACACACCTATATTTCTTGGAGGGCCGTAGAAGAGTTTATTTCAGGTTCAGGAGGCTTGGCTGCATATTCACAATAAAACGCCTATGACTGTTTCTGGCTTCTTGTTTATTGTTGATCTCCTTATTGCTTGTTTTTGACTGGTGTGGGAACACCGAGGGTGACCCGTTTTTATACTTTTTTTCTTAATGCTCTGACCAATCAAGAGGTCGGAAGTTTGCACACGGCACTAATCAATTTTTGCAGAGCCAATCATCGCTCTACAAGTTTGCACACGGCACTAAAGTCTTACTGAGGTCCCGCCCCTTGACCAATCAGAGCGTGGGTGCCCTTTTGTATGGGAAACTTATAACTAGCCTTAACTTTATTATACGATGCTTTTACAATGGTATCTTATTATCTACTCTTAGAACTAATGATTCTTTATTATATATAACAAAATCAGTCATTTAAACCTTAATTAACACCTTAAAATAATCAATTTACAAATTAGGTCCTCCTTACGGTAAAGGGTCCTAGCATTTAAGCTTATTGACATCAAGGTACTAGTGGCGCCTCTAGCGGCTGCAGTATTTAACTTTTTTAACGTAACATTCTATATACACTATTACGACAAACATAAGCTATTTTAACTAATTTGTACATAAGGATAACAATTAATAGTTACGGATTACAGCTAGCCGTGGTCGTGCACAGTTATCGATACCTAAACATGATAAAATAAAAGTTGTAGGTTTTTTTTGGGGTCAACGACCGCTGATAGTTTTGTTACTTAAGTTTGAGTAAAGATTTCTTTTGTGTAATCGTATTTATATTCGATAGCGACACCTGTCGCGTTTGCGGAGTTTCACTAGCTAATTTAATTTGACCCTTTATAAACACAAAGCTGACTATAACTGACTTTGAATTTATATTGGTAAAACATTAACAACCTCTTAAGAGGTCATTGTACTCATCACTATGAACAACTTTTACTATGGGACCAAACCTGAAATCGCGAAAAAAAATCAGCTGTTCCCTGCATTTATGTTCAAAATGTAGGGAACAGCTGATTTTTTTTCGCGATTTCAGGTTTGTTTCCATAGTAAAAGTTGTTCATAATGATGAGTGCAATGACCTCTGTTAATGTTTTACCAATAACCCTGTATACTTAGTTTAAATTACAACATTTTTGTCATTTCACCAATAAAATTTTATTAGTCTGTAGTTTCCATAGGAGTGGGCTGAGATGTTCTTTGTCTAATGTAGGAAACACTGGCAATATACTCATATTGCCCGTGATGTGGTGAACCAGTGGTAACGCCCCCGATTTATGTGTCGTGTGTTTGGACCCAAAACCAGGCACTTTAGTTTGTGTAGTTATTTTAGCACCACTGCTAAAATAACTAGACATGACACACACATTTTTCACACACTGGACATGACATTACCTTGGGAAGTCTTTAAACAGACTCCAGACCCAGGTTGGACGAAGCAAGGAAAACCTTTTCAGGTGGAGATTCATAGACGACTCCGCCTTGGAGTGTAAATGTGGTGCTGTCCCACAAACGATGGGACACTTAATATCGTGTCCTGCGTGTCCTGTCAGCTGCACGTTACAGGAACTGGTGGACGGTGATGAAGGCGCCAAACAGGTAGCCGAATTCTGGGCCGAGTACATTTAGATTGCTATCGACACGCTAAGAAGAAGAAGCACCACTGCTGTGACATCTACGTTGATTACGGCCCACTTCCTGTGGCCTGTGACCCAGCAGAGGGAACGTTATAAGCTGATTATTCTATATAGCCATTGATCGTATCAACAGCAGACTGAAGTCCTGATTAGTTCAAGGCCGGAGCCCTTTTGTTTTTTTTTTTTGCCAATGGGAAATCATCAAATGACCCCTCCCGCTCTGGGTGGAGCGTAAAGGAGTATCAGACTCTTACTGACTAAAACCCACCCGTGTTCCTTCCTTAGCCCTTTATGTTCCGGGCCAACGGTAACATTGGCCTTTCGGACAATCCCGCTGACCCGGCAGGCTGGCCCGGAAGGCCGGAGCCTTGAACTAACAGTAACTAAACTTCAGTAGCAGCCGTGCTACTGTAAAATTCCCAAAATTGGAAAAAACTCAATTACACTTAATACGGGATCGAACCCAGGATCCCTTAGTAAATTCGTTTGCGACCAGCGAGGCAGTCTAAACTAATCATTTAGGTAGGTACCATAAAAAAATAATGCCAAACTCGAGAGCTGTCATTTGTCACAGGAACGAGAACAAATGACAGCTGTCATTTGTCACAGGAACGTGAACAAATGATAGCTAATGAATTAAAATATCTTGAAAAATGACGCTGGAAATAGAATAAATCTAGTGAATTTTCAGGCGTCACAGAATTCCTGCTTATGATTTTGAAACCTAGTTAACTAAAAAAACTTTTGACACATTGACTCGCCTTCGTCAAAAGTTTTTTTGATAAATATATCTACATCATTTTACAAATAGTGCTGATAAAATAATATGGAAAATATTTTAAAAGTATGTTATTTTCTCATGTGTAATCGTATTTTATTTTATCAAATAAAATTCTGTGAACGTTTTTGAGAAAATATTAAAATTATTCAACTTATTTGGTTGAATTTAGATTTACCCGTAGGTAGGTAGAAATAACAAATTGATAGGAGGATCATTAACTTTAGCTGACGTCTCTTCGTAAATAGCCATTCATTGTTTCAGTTGTACACATGGCTACACTCAAGCTATACATAACCAGTATTAGCTGACTTCTGATTATACGATAAACCCATACAACGCGAGTTCAGCTAAAATTGGAAATGTATAAGTAGCTTGATGTGTAGCCGTGTGTAAAATAATAACAATCATCCAATTTTGGTGTTAAAGATAGTACAAAAAAAAAACAGCGGCACTCCGGAAGTGACGACAGAAGTGAAAACAAAACACAAACAGAATACTTTGCCATCACTCACTGACATATCGGATATACATTAAAACCGAGTAAACCCCGAAGGACAGCCGAACACATCCGAAGCGGGTATTTTTAGGGTTCCGTATAAAAACGGAACCCTATTACTAAGACTTCGCTGTCTGTCCGTCTGTCCGTCTGTCCGTCTGTCCGTCTGTCCGTCTGTCCGTCTGTCCGTCTGTCCGTCTGTCTGTCTGTCTGTCACCAGGCTGTATCTCAAGAACCGCGATAGCTAGACAGTTGAAATTTTCACAAATTATGTATTTCTGTTGCCGCTATAACAACAAATACTAAAAACAAAATAAAATTAATATTTAAGGGGGGCTCCCATACAACAAACGCGATTTTTTTGCCCTTTTTTGCTCGATATCAAAAATGGCAACAGGTAGGCACTTGAAATATTCACGAAATACTCAGTTGTATTTTAACTTTAATAATAAATAATAATAATAAAATAAAATAAATATTTAAGGGGGGCTCCCATACAACAAACATGTTTTTTTCGGCGTTTTTGCCTTGTGGTACGGAACCCTTCGTGTGCGAGTCCGACTCGCACTTGGCCAGTTTTTTTTTAATCATCTTGTAAACAAAACACACGCGGTGTCGCTTACGTTCGTAGTGGCGCGAGTTCAATGGTTTTACCCCATCACAAAAAATGCCCGACACGCCTAAATAAGTTTTACTTACACTTCAAAAAACAACTGAAACATTTACAAAATATGAGTGTACCTACAGTAAACATCTAACTACCCCTCCTGAGAATAAAATCGTGATGCGGTGAGCATTATGCTATGTGTCATCGATACTTGATCATTCATTATGAGGTCTGTGACCACAGCTTTATGCCCTGATAGTATCTGGGTAATTGGCGCATGATTCTAAATCAAATGGCTAGAATTTGTGCTTAGTTTGGACTCCATTAATTAAACGTCCTGTAAGCTTCTTCTGTGGGCATTAACTTGGAATAAAATGTCGTCGGGGGGAGCCTCGAATTATAAAGTTTGTGAGATAGGGGAAAATGGCTGGGCAAAGTAATACGAGGAATCATGTTGGGTCTGCCGAAATAGATAATCCCTTTTTAGGGTTCCGTAGCCAAATGGCAAAAACGGAACCCTTATAGATTCGTCAGGTCTATCTGTCTGTCTGTCTGTCTGTCTGTCCGTCCGTATGTCACAGCCACTTTTCTCCGAAACTATAAGAACTATACTGTTGAAACTTGGTAAGTAGATGTATTCTGTGAACCGCATTAAGATTTTCACACAAAAATAGAAAAAAAACAATAAATTTTAGGGTTCCCCATACTTAGAACCGAAACTCAAAAATTTTTTTTTCATCAAACCCATACGTGTGGGGTATCTATGGGTAGGTCTTCAAAAATGATATTGAGGTTTCTAATATAATTTTTTTCTAAACTGAATAGTTTGCGCGAGAGACACTTCCAAAGTGGTAAAATGTGTCCCCCCCCCCCCTGTAACTTCTAAAATAAGAGAATGATAAAACTAAAAAAAAATATGATGTACATTACCATGTAAACTACCACCGAAAATTAGTTTGAACGAGATCTAGTAAGTAATTTTTTTTTAATACGTCATAAATCGTAAACCACAATTTACCATTCATTCAATCAACTCAAAAATAAAAAAAACATTTAATTTCATAAACATAAGCCTTATGCATAAACCCGGATGTTACGGAACCCTCGGTGCGCGAGTCCGACTCGCTCTTGCCCGGTTTTTTTGGATTGTAGAGTTACGCTTAGTGCTGAATTCTTCTGTTAGCCACTCTCAAAGTTGTTCTTACAAAACTGCAGAAAAATTTAATCACTCAACTTAGTCTATCGCAGTCCACTGCTGGACATAGGCCTCTCCCAGGCTGCTCCACAACACCCTGTCCTCCGCCTTCCGGAGCCTGTCCCAGCCACTTTCTTAAGGTCGTCAGTCCATCTTGCTGCGGCATCTCACGCTTCGCTTGCCTATACGCGGTCTCCACTTCAGAACTCGTCTGCTCCACCAGCCATCGGTTCTTCGGCAAACATGGCCAACCCACTGCTACTTCAGCTTGCTTACTCTGCAAGCGATGTCGGAAACCCCGGTTCTTTTCCAGATAATTTCATTTCTGATTTTCTCCGAGCATGGCCCGGTCCGTAGCGCACTGAGCGATTTTAGTTTTGTGGAGCAGCCCGACTGTCAGTGTCCACGTTTCGGCAGTGTATGTGAAGGACGCACTAGTCGGGAATATTTAATAAATAAATAAAATAAAATTCATTTAATTCAGGCAAGACCCATATTTACATAAAATTAAATTAAAATTACAATTCCTACTGCCACAGAATAAAATTTGTCTAAATAAATTTTCAATGAATACAAATAAAATAAATTAACAAATACAAATTAAAAAGGTCATGGAATTAAAATTAAAATAAAAATGTCAGTGCAATCAAAGTAAACGAAAATTAAAAGATACAAATTGTCAGCTTCACAGAATTAAAAATTAAATCAAAATAATTAAAAAATAAATAAATTCAAAATATAAAACAATACAAAACAAGTCACTCTAAATATAAATATGTAAATGTCAATTAAAAACCAAGTGCACTGACATGTCTGCTACAGCATTTCCTTATGAAGGGGCAGTCAATTCGCTCAGCGATCATCATCAGGACAGTATTGGAGCTGGCCCGCACCCTGCGCACTAAGGACGCGCACCGCTTGCGCATGGTGGCGTGAAAACAGTCGGTGCGCGCTTCCGCAAACATGCCCGAGGCGCTGCAGAAGCGGGGCAGCCCCAACACCGCCCTAAACGCGTTGTTGTACTGGACGCGGAGGGCGCTGTAGCTCGCTTGTGTGTAGCGAGCCCACAGGCTGCACGTGTACAGTGAGGTGCAATATGCCTTGAAAAGGGTGATCTTAACTTGGTTTGAACAACGTGCAAACCTGCGGGCCAGCATATTTGCTCTTTTGGACAAAGCCCTCCGCTCCCGTTCGATGTCTGCATGGTCCTTGAGGTCAGCCGTGACTATGTGCCCCAGATATTTAAAATGGTCAACTCTGTCTACGGGAACACCATTGAGAAAAACTGGTGGTACATTTTCCAGGCATTTGGCACCGCTGGCTCCAAAAATCATGCATTGACTCTTGCTAACATTATATTTTAGCCCATGCCTAACCGCGTACTCCTCACAGACCTGTATCAGGGTCCTTAAACCACAGACCGACGCGCTCAGCAGCACCATGTCATCAGCATAACTTAGATTGTTGACGCAAACACCATCAACATGGCAACCAACATGCCGACTGCTGAGCGCGACGATCAGCGCATCCATGTAGAGGTTGAAAAGGGTTGGCGAGGTCAATCCGCCCTGCCTCACTCCACACTCCAGCTGATATGGCTCTGACATTGCCCCCGCCCATCTGACGCTGTTGACCTGATGCGTATACCAATACTTGAAGATAGTCACAAGTTCACGCGGCAAGTTAATGCTATTCAGTTTATCCCAAAGGATATCATACGCCACCAGGTCGAAGGCCTTAGACAAGTCGAGGAAACACGCGTATACAGGGGTCCTACGATCCGTGTAGTATCTGACGGTATGCTTAAGACACAGTATAGCACTTTCAGTAGACAATTGAGGTCTAAAACCAAACTGGTTATCGTGCAGACTTACATATTTATTCAACTGTGTGTTAAGCAAACCGTCAAACACTTTGGCTATGATGGTGGCTAGGGAAATAGGCCTGTAGTTTGTTTTATCAGCAAGGTCACCGGTTTTATTTTTCACCACAGGCACCACCACAGACTTCATAAGATCCGTCGGCAGGTAAGAGTGGCTCACGCACAGTGAGAAGAACATCGCTAAGACCCTGGAGATATGCGGGCCACCATATTGCAGGTGTTCAATGCTGAGGCCGTCGTGCCCCGGGGATTTGCCTCTCGACGTATTTTGAATAACTTTATTCACGTCTCTCGCAATAAACCTTACTCCGACTGCCTCGTTCGGCATCTCAGCATTGAAACCCCCTCCCGCAGGCCCCAAAGGGGAGTGTATAGAAAAATGGTCCCTAAAGATATCCGCAATACCCTTATGGTCACTCACTCCATCGATGCTCACAGGAAGACCCGGCCTAACATTAGCCTTGCTTGTGCTTTTCCAGAAACCATGAAAGTCACCCTTGGAATGCTTTTCAGCAAGGGTGTCCATACGAATTTGATCCTGACGATCTTGGCAAGCCTTCAATCGTGACTTGAACACCCGTCTGCTCTCACACATTTCAGTGTACATGATACCGGACCTAGGCTTACCACATGCTACCCACTCCGTAAACTTAAGCCGAGCCTCCCTGTAAGCCTCTCTGACATGCTCGTTCCATCCCACTACTCGCGGACCACTCTCACCCGCCTTCGTGCGTCCTCGACTCACCAGAGACGCATCGCGAAGGGCAGCCACAATGTCAGAGTACAGACTGTCAAGGGCACGCCTGTGGCCGTGGTCATTACAACAATAGTCAGCACAACTCATACATTCGACAGGAAAATCAATTAAACTCAACCGTTTATGACACACATTGGTATAGCTTGCGACCTGTTTCGCGGTTCTTACACCCCACAGTACATTGTTATTAACACTTGTTTTATTGGGCACCATTGGTGTCAATAACTTTAGGTTACACTCAAGAACCAGAGGGAAATGGTCAGACCAAATAGTGTCATATTTAATATAAACATTAACAACAGCTTGTTTTGCCGCCTGAGTTACAATACAATGATCTAACCAACTACAGGACCCGTGAGCCTCGCTAATGAAGGTGTAAGCCCCCGAATCAGTACCCAAGAAATCAACATCTATACACGACCAACTCTGTTCACTACAAAAATGTAAAAGCTCATTAAAAAACAATTCAAATAAATCGGCATTGTAATCACCTAACATAAAAACTGATTCAATACCGTATTCGTCAACAATTGCGCTCACCGTACTTAGGCAATCCGTAAAATCAGGTAGGTTGTCCACCGCGTTCGTAGGCATATAAATACTCATCACAATCACCGGTCGATCACTTGTTGTTATCTTTATAGCACAGATACGAACATTGTCACACCGCAACACTGACACTTGCTGGAATACACTGGTTCTCCACAGCAGAGCGACACCGCCATACGGCCTCCCGCGCAGTATGCCGTCAGACGTGTCGACCGCTGACGTTCCCGTGCATCCGAAACCACTGTTGATCGTGCTTAGATATGGTATATCATCCGGCATCAACCATGTTTCTTGTAAAGCAATCAGATCGCAGGTGTTACATAGCTCCCTAATACTGTCCACGGAGCGTTTCACGTTTTTACAGTTGAAACTGGCGAAGCTAGTACATCTATTCATTATGACGTTTACTTTGACCGTGCGCAGACAGCAATCTGCTCGGATTTCGGCGTTTAAAATAAATGAAACGTCTAAATATGATACCTTTAGGCCATATGTTCTCGTCTAAGTACAAAGATAATTTCGATTCCAAGACTAAGAATTTGTATGCCTTGTGGCCTTTCTCTTTCTCCATACTTATTTTCTCGATGGATACCGTTTCCTGAGTCTTACTGCGAATATATTTAATTATGTCATCCTCTGTCGTTTCACTGTGGACATTCGTTATAAATATAGGAACTTTCTTGTCAGCAGCTTTAAAATTACAATTCTGATCTTTTGCTATGCCCGATTTTCCTAGGTAACGATAATTAGATGGTTTCCTACGATACGAAACCTTGCGCCACCCTTCACCATCGGTATCCACGTTCGATGTTGTTTCGTTCACGCACAATACATCCACACACGGCTGCCTCATTAGACAGCTGTTATTGTCGCTAGCGTTATCAGTGGCGTTCGTCAGCTGACGTTCCGCTACTTGTTCTATAGGGATCGAGCGCGCAGACGTCACCGCTGCCGTCGACGTACTTGCCACCACCGAGTAACTTGTCATAACGGTTTCACCCGGTATCGCCGCTGTCGCTGGCCGTTGTTCGGTACATGACTCACATTCGATTTGTTTACCTTCTACCCGCTCAATTGCTCGATATTGGGGTGTATTTTTATTTGAGTCATAATCGCTATTGTTTTGACAATCATGTAGATAGGATAATCCCACAGGGCCACTATCCAATAACCAAGCACCACGCTTTGTATTCACTTTAGACACGGATGTAGGGGGTAGTGAATCGTTCTTAAGTTGACTAACTTCAGCTTTCAATGCACTCAGATGATCCAGCGTAGCATACGTCGGCTTTATTTCTTCAATTGAGGTTTGCATTCTCAAGAGATCCTTCAGAAGCTTTGTGCAATCCAGATGGTCAAAGGTGATGGGTGGTAACTTTTCCAGTTGCCGCGCCACGAACACTGGCAGTTCGTCCGGATGAGTTTTAAACAATTTCATAATATCCGCTAGATCTCGTTCCTCCTTGCCTTTATTTTTACGAGTAATTTTTCGCAAGTCACTACGAATCGAATCGAAAAGAAGTGATTTCGATTTTTTAATCTCCGCACTGGTGAATGCCGATGTACAAATTTGCACCAGCGTCACTTCGTCAATAACCGACACTTTGTTCTGGATATATGACAACATCTCATCGATTACGATGTTACACGAAATGCACTTTAAAACGTCCGTCATTTTAACTCGTTAGTAATTAGCGCTGTCGACAAAAACGCGCCTGTCACGGTAGGGTGCGCGACCGAGACTCAAAAAAAAAAAAAAAAATTTAATGAATGACCCTAATTGCCGTTTCTCAAGGTGATGATAAAGATACTTTTTAACGAAACAATAATATTTCTGACTAGCTGTGCCCGCGACTTCGTCCGCGTGGAATAGTGA
This sequence comes from Mesoligia furuncula, assembly GCA_916614155.1. Taxonomy (NCBI): domain Eukaryota; kingdom Metazoa; phylum Arthropoda; class Insecta; order Lepidoptera; family Noctuidae; genus Mesoligia; species Mesoligia furuncula. The sequence goes on from OU744808.1 coordinate 24,814,194, forward strand.
CTTTTCGGGCAGCATATTTTGAATTACATATACCGTCTACAGACCGGGCATTTGCTGTCCGAACCCTCTGAGAACTCAGGCGAATTTCAGTGAAAGTCTCAGACTCTAGTGCTTGAGTTTCACGATCGGCAGTGAGACGTATTTCTCGTTCTTCCTGTGTTTCCTGAGACCGAACATTTGCTGTCCGAACCCTCTGAGAACTCAGACGAATTTCCCTATCAGTGAAAGTCTCAGACTCACGCGATAGTGTATGAGCTTCACGATCGGCAGTGAGACGTATTTCCCGTTCGTCCTGTGTCTCCTGGAATCGAGCATTTGTTGTCCGTACTCTCTGGGAGCTCAGGCGGATTTTCCTGACAGCAAAAGTCTCAGACTCACGCGATAGCGCGTGAGCTTCGCGATCGACAGATAAACGTGCCTTTCGTTGTTCCCCGTTTTCCCTATTTCGAGTTGTCATCATTCGAGAACGATTTGAACTCAGTCGAGATTCTCGCTGAGTCGATGTTTCTGCAGCACGAAACCTAGCCTGGTGCAGAGAGCCTTTTGCCTCACGACCTTCCTCAGATTCCTGTGATCGAACTAATCTCATCCTTTTAACATTTCTGCTACATTGGGAGAGGTTGGATCTTCTTCGAGGCATTCTTACAATAAAATAGTACTTACTACTTAACACACAGTTATTTAGTAAACACGTACTATCGTAAACAATTAAATTATAAATACTTACAGATTATTATACAGTCTAAAATTATCACAGTTTAAGTAATAAGTGTTAAGACGTGTAAACCAAACGTCATTATCATCATCATTTCAGCCGATAGACGTCCACTGCTGGACATAGGCCTCCCCCAATTTTGGGGGGGTTTGCCATAATCGCCACGCTTGGCAGGCGGGTTGGCGATCGCAGTATGGTATGGTGGTGGAATGCATAGAGAACGCTGCTGCCCATTCTCCGGTGAGACCCTTAGTCGCCTTTTACGACACCCACGGGAAGTAAGGGGTGGTGCTATTCTTCTACACAGACAAACGTACTAACTTTATAAAACAAAAGAATTGCTAGAAAAAATAATTACTAACCTAAGCTAATGAACTTATACTTAATAAAGAAAATCAAGAAAAGAAATGCCTAACCTATACCAAATACTTATAATATTTATATACAAACCCTAAATACAAATTAAGATAAGTATACCGAAAATCAGGGAAAGAAATGCCTAAAGTGTATTTCAAATAAACTTGCGATAAATGTCATTCAACCACCCTGTACCAAAAAGTCCAAATAACTTACGATAGATATCGTTCGTCATACAAAACTGTCGCTAACATTGCATCGGTTGAGTTTCATAATACCAAACACGGAGTAGGTAAGTCAATGTTTTGATCGTGTTACCGACACTGCCATTTTTTTCGTATGGTTTGGAAATATTGGGATACATTAGTAGAAGGAGGTGAACAAACTTTATCGCAAGTTTATTTGAAATGAACTTTAACCAATAATAAATGCTTACAATATTTATTTACAAAACCCTAAATAAAAATTAAGATAAGTAAATACCCAATAATCAAGGAAAGAACCGCCTAACCTATACCAAATACTTACAAAATTTTAAAGAAAATTAAGAAAAAGAACCTAACCTACAAACCCTAAAATATAAATAAATGAAATATGCAAACAGTCAGTATTCAAGTGAATCGCAATAATCGAATCCAACTATTCGCCTATACTCTCCAGGATACGTGCGTTCGCTACGAATAACTGAATCCTTATGGCAGCGGCGCGTTTTCTTTTGAAATGGTCATCTCGCAGTTCAACCTGAGGGGTTGTCGACTGCTTAACCTGGCTTTCCTGTGGATGCCTCAATAAATTAAGGCCTCCAGCCAGGGCATAATACACAACTTAACTACACAATATAAACTTAAAAACTAAGCGACTACACGCTAAGGGCACCCCCTGTGGGGTACGGACCTCGGCTTAGGGCGTCGCTGGGAGAGGGCAGCAAGGGACAGGCTGGATCGGAATTATGGCAGCGGCGCGGCTCTCAGCGCGCTTTATACAAGGTGTAACGGAAAGGGGGTATCAACCCTGAAGGAGGTGAATGTGCTTATGAAACTGAACAAATTTCCCCAAAGAACATAAGTCGAAATATGAAAAAAAATTTGGACCTCCCATAGTAATAGTAAATCATTGATGTGCTATTACTATGGGAGGTCCAAATTTTTTTTTGCATCTTCATTCACCTCCTTCAGGGTTGATACCCCCTTTCCGTTACACCTTGTATATATAGCCACGGACGCGCAGGCGCGAGGCGTTTACGTACTCTGATAGAATACCTTAACAAATGTTCGCCGTGATTCTTTAAATTGACATAACTTTTTTATTTATGAACCGATTGACATGAAATAAACACTAAATGTTAAGTGAAGCTTACTACAATATATTAGTGAAAACCGCATCTAAATCGAATAAGCCGTTTCTGATATTAGCGTGCACAAACACAGCAGACAAACAGACAAACAGATAAACAGACAAACAGACAAAAAAAAATTTAATTACATTTTCGGGTTCGGCATCGATATAATAACAACCCCTGCTACTTTTTTTTAATATATTTCCATTGTACAGACACCACTTTTCTACAATTTTATTATATGTATAGATTATGTGTTGTTACGATTAAAGGTATCAAATCATAAAGGGATCGGTACCGTATCGCCTTTCGCCTCGCCGTCAAACAGGCGTCAACCTGACGTAAGCATGTAACCAAAGCGGATCAGAAGCGGAGAAGAAGCGATACGTATACTCGGCTACGGCTAGGCGACGCCGCACTTACGGCTCGCCGACCGCTGGTTGATGGTGCAGCAGGCAGGCCGGAGGGGTGAGAGGGGCAAGGGTGGACGAAGAGACGTAAGCTCGAGCCGTAAGCGCGGGGACGACGAGGCGTAACGCACCACACCGCGGTTCGTGAGCTTGTCCCGAGGCGAGGCTATTACGTTACGATTCCGATTAGTGTGCGTTGCACGCCTTACTGCACTACTTTCATACAAAGAATACTGAACGGCTCGAGTTGATACGGTGCCGATCCCTTTCCGGTTTTATACGTGTGCTATGACATTACAAAGGAATACTATGATGAAAGCAAACTGACAAGTTCTCTGTGGAATGATGCTCATATTCTTTGTTTTGCAACAAAACTTGTGCACAAACGTGTGCCAAATGGCTGAAGCAATAAAATAACAATATGTCTGTGAAATGTTCAGCGAGTCAGTTTATATTAGTTGGTGGTAGGAATAAACATATTACGTTCAGTTTTTATATCTAACCGAGCGTTACATTACGGATAAAAAACTTTTTTTAACAATGATAATAGTTGATTCTAGTTCTTTTATTAGAAGCTTTGCGACTTTGTGAGTCTTGTGTTAACGTTAACAACAAAATAATTAACTATACTAATAATAAAGTAGGGGCCCGTGGCTAAATAATAACAGCCGCACAGGTCGATCGATCAGGTTAAGCTACACTTGCCGCGGTTGGTCTGTGGATGGGTGACCATCTTTACATACCGTGACACCTACGTGCCTCGGAAAGCACGTTAAGCCGTTGGCCCCGGCTGTCAGTCGTGGATCTTTGACAGTCGTTACGGGTAGCCAGAAGCCCGAAAGTCTGACAACCAGTCTTATCAAGGGAGGGTGTAGGTCAGATAGGCAGTCGCTCTATGTAAAATACTGGTATTCAGCTGCATCCGGTTAGACTGGAAGCCGACCCCAACATAGTTGGGAAAAGGCTAGGCAGATGATGACTAATAATAAAGTATGTTTGTTTGAACGCGCTAATCTCTAAAACTACCAGTTGGATTTAAAAAATTCTTTATGCATTTGATGGCCCAATTCTTGAGGAAGGCTATAGGCTAATTAACATCACGCTAGGACTCTTAGGAGCCGGGTAAAAGGAGGAAAACGAAGTAATAGCGCGGGCAGGCGACGTGACGGGGTGTGTCGACTGTCGGGGGAATAACAAAATTCACGCTCATATTTTTCTACAAAGTTTGGTTTAAAATACGGACCGTCACAGGACGCACCCTTTCTCCCTTTATTCACATTCATGCATTTGCCACGCATGCGCTATGCTGTTACGTAGTACTACGTGACTGACCCCTTTGAAGGACAAAATTGACTAAGCGACATAGAAGCCCTATGTCGCTTAGTCAATTTTGCGTTTCAAGCGTCGAATTTATTTAGTTTTCTATTTTTAATCTGCAATGATAATTTTTAATCTAGCTGATACATAGTGAAAGATTATGGACGTGAACGAAGTAAATAAAGCGTGTTAGGTGTATTAGGATCGTAGCATGTTGCGTTTTGTAGAAGGCTTTGGTTTTATCTGGCGGAATAACTACCTAATGTCCTCCTCTATTTCAGTAGGATGTACGGTGGGCTGCATCAATTGGTACCCCAGTTGCATTAAAATTTTCATACAACTGGGGTACCCAATTGATGCAGCCCACTGGGCTCCGCAGCTTAATACCAGAATCGCTAAATACCAGGTACAACGTTATTTTTAGTATAATTATGCGAAACCTGAATATAGTTTATTCAGAACAAGTAACTGAATCGATTCCAATAATTTTTACCCCATTTTATATTTTGTACCAAAAATATTTAAAAAAAGTTAAAAGTTGGACACCGAGCGACACTAAGTAGGTTATCCAAGCTCCGCGCCGAACGGTTAGGTACCTAGGTACTATTAATTATCAATGAGCGCAAGACGACGCGGCGCGAGCGGCGCGGGTGAGCATGTTTTTGTACGGACAAACAGGATATCTTTGTGATTTTTTTTAATGATTTAATTGAAATAAATGATTTAAGTTTGAGTTTGACCAATATCTAAACACGATGAAACATAACTGATTTTCTAAACTTATAGGTACAAAATTAACCGCAGTCGCTGACCCCAAAATTTTTTTATTAAATAATATTTTGCCTGGTTTATCGTGTTTATGTATCGATTACCCACAGGGGCCCGTGACTAAATAATAACAGCTGCGCAGGTCGATCGATCAGGTTAAGCTGCGCTTGCTGCGGTTGATCTGTGGATGCGTGACCATCTTTACATACCGTGACCCCTCCGTGCCAACGGAAAGCACGCTAAGCCGTTGGTCCCGGCTGTCATTCGTGGATCTTTGACAGTCGTTACGGGTAGTCAGAAGCCCGAAAGTCTGACAACCAGTCTTACCAAGAGGTATCGTATTACCCAGTAATTGGGTTGTGGAGGTCAGATAGGCAGTCGCTCCATTTAAAATACTGGTATTCAGCTGCATCTGGTTAGACTGGAAGCCGACCCCAACATAGTTGGGAAAAGGCTAGGCAGATGATGACAGTTTTGAAATTTTGTATATAGATTCTTTACATAATAACCTCCTTTTTTTTGAAGTCGGTAAAAATACTAGACACGTGTTTCGAGTTTCGCGTATACTAAAAATAATGTTGTATAATAATTGAGAAAATCATAATCACAACACATTACGAAAAAAAATTGCAAAACTAAGTACTTTACCTCACAAAAGATGAGAATTACCTACTCGAGAAAATTTTTTTCATCACTAATGGTTTTTTTTTTCGTTGTTTTCTATTTTACCTCGACGTAGACAAGTTTTCTAAAATCACCTCGAGAAACGGACATTGTTTACAAATAGGCTAGTTTGCATTTATGTTAGTAATTGGCACAAGTACAGTTACGAGCATAAGTATGTGTATACACTTGGCTTTATTCAAAGGCAATTTTCTCCTTTATTTTTGAATTAAATTTTATGATAGTACGAACATAGTATTTTCGAACCCATAGGTTTATGTAAAGTGTATAACGTATTTTAACGTTGCATTCGTCATTTCACGAAAAAATCGCAATTGAAAGTTGCCAAGTGTTGACATATTAGTGCTCGTGACTGTACATTGTTTGGAAAACGTAAACAATGCGCGTGCCAAGTTTTAATGTGGCGTATTTTTCCATACAGTTTTCGAGTGGAGGAGTTTATTAGCCAATATTTAGGTGTTAATACATAACCAAAATTCATAGTAATTTATTTATAAACCAGTAACTTGACCACACAAAATTACATAATTATAGTATACATACTCGTATACTGAAACGTGGTCGCTCACAATGGGCCTTATAAGAAGGCTAAAAGTCACCCAAAGGGCAATGGAGAGGGCTATGCTTGGAGTTTCCCTGCGTGATCGAATCAGGAATGAGGAGATCCGCAGGAGAACCAAGGTAACCGACATAGCCCGAAGAATTGCCAAGCTTAAGGTGCCACTAGTCGATATTTTTTCCATACAAATTTCGGGAGTGTATTACTCCACTGTTTGACATTGTGCATCGAAAGTTAAACATGATATCGTTTTGTCTTATTATTTATGTTGTCTGTACGGAAACAGAATAGTAAAATAAAAAGTCATTAATAAGTTATGAGCCAACAAAGATTCGTTTTTCTTGCTATTTTTAACGTAATTTTAGCTAAGTAATAAAAGTAATTTTAAATAAGTAATAAAAGACCTGTAAAATCTTCAAAACCAAATCCGTACCGACAAAGCTCAGTTATCGAAGAGTTCAATAAACTTTATTTGTAATTGATTTACGCTATGATTTTTTCATAAAACTCGATTTTCCGAAGCACTTTTCGAATTTTTTTACGCGCCTATCAGTTTGGAATGGTGTTTCTGTGCGTCAGAACTAGACGTTGTTCGTGTAGACTAGCGTCTAGCTGCTCATCACTCATACTAGCTCTGTCTAAAACGAAGCCAGGTGAGACAGCGTGCTTTTAGGCCATGACCACCACTGAATTCGAGCTCGCGACTAGTTTACTCTTAAGTGGCAGTGGGCAGGGCACATTGCTCGCAGAACAGATGGCCGATAGGGCCGAAAGGTTCTGGAGTGGCGACCGCGTACTGGAAGACGTAGCGTTGGAAGGCCTCACACAAGGTGGACCGATGTAAAGTACCTTGTAAAGGCCGCAGGAACCCGTTGGATGCGGGTAGCACAGTACCGGTCGAAGTGGAGGTGCTTGGGGGAGGCCTATGTCCAGCAGTGGACGTCTTTCGGCTGAAATGATGATGATGAGTATACATATAGTAGTAGCAGGGCAGTCCTTTTTACTATTATTATTACATATTATAAAATTTACGTTGATCTACCAAGTGGTACCTACCTATCGTGTGGAGTTGTGGATGTCAGATAGGCAGTCGTTCCATGTAAAATATTGGTGTTCAGCTGCATTCGGTTAGACTGGAAGCTGACCCCAATATAGTTGGGAAAAGGCTAGGCCGATTGATTGATGTAAATAACATTATCCTTATATGGTGCCCACCGTCCACTTCGAGAATATATTTTTCTCTAGAGCCCCCTAATTTTTTTACATACCATCTGTCGCGAATCTGAAACAGAATTGCCACGATTATATTTGAAGGTTTAATATTATATAGTCGTAAGATGGAATATTTAATTTTCTCTGAGTCTTCTACTGCCCCCCAGAATGTGTCAAACGCCCCCGAGAGGCGTTGTCGCCCTCGTAGAGAACCTAATGTCTATTCAAACATATGTTTCAAATAAATATTATTTTAAGTTAAACAAATATCAACTTTATTTCAATGGAAATTAAGTTGATTTAACTAGCACTATTGAAAAAGTTATAAAAATGTTTGAAGTTAGCAAACTGAACTTTATTACGTAGGATTTAAAATTATTTTTCCATAAACTCATATTTGTTTACATTTTTGTTTACATTTTTACATCGCGAATGTAGATTACTTAAGTTCTACCGCTACAGAACGAAACTACATTTCTTTCGTAATACAAAGTAATACATAATTTCTGACAGTCGATCAGCATAAACGACGTATTTTCGAAGCGCGTGTACTGCGTAGATGTGTCATTGCTCCTCTTAAATGTATTTTTGTTGCGGACTTTTTTCGCTCGTTCACGTGACCAACATACATGTCTACACATACATCATGTCTGCGCGTGTAGGTAATTGCTCTACTGCAGGGGAAAGGCCCGTCTCAGAGAGATGGAACGATCATAGATCACAAATAAACAACGTTTTCTCAGTGAACGTTAGCGATTGCTCGAACAATCAGGTCCAGGTTTTCCCACTATGACGAATCAGTCAGTAATAATTCTCTTAAAATATTTTAGACGTCAAATAAAACAGCAATGCTGTCTGTGGCATCATGATGACGTCTATACCGTCTGTACCAAAATAGGTGTACGTCATCGGAAGAAACAACGATGAAACATTCAATTTGAACGGCCAATATGTAATACCTAAAGTGGAAAATAGCTTTCAAGAATCCATAATAGATGCTAACAAAAAAAAAGCTTGCTAAAAGCTTGTCCATTCTAATTCTAGAAACACTTAAATCAATCGGGCTATCTGTCATCGAAAGATCTATGACAGCTAAATGACTCATCATCCTGTGTCCTTGATATAGTGATGAAAAAGTAAAAATAAACAACAATTTAGATGACGTTTCACTATCGACACTATCACTGCGGCACGTGTCGGAGTTAAGCCCAGTGTCCATTGGAAAAAATCCTTGGCTAACCTGGAAATCTCTAATCAGAATCCGGTTAACCGAAGCAAGAAAAACGTGTTCAGGGGGGGGGGGATTCGTAAATGAACCCGCCCTGAAGTGCAAATGTGGTGCCATTACACCTTAATAGGGTGTGCGTGTCCTGCTGTCTGCACGTTACAGGTACTAATGGACGCTAATAAAGGCGCCAAACTCGTGGCTGACCATTCATTATATAGATTGTGACTCCTCCGTGCCTCGGTCGTTGGTCGCGGCTGTCATTTGTTGATCTTTGACAGTCATTACGGGTAGCCAGAAGCCTGAAAGTCTGACAACCAGTCTTACTTAGGGGTATTGTATAACACAGTAACAGTGGTTGTGGAGGTCAAATGGACAGTCGTTCCATGTAAGATACTGGTATTCAGCTGCATCCGGTTAGACTGGAAGCCGACCCCAATATAGTTGGAAAAAGGCTAGGCAGATATGATCATTGATGTTGCGGAAAAAATGTTTATAGACTGTGTGACCTAAATCTGCAATTAAGTTAAGCTTTTCTGTGACTTAATTAGTCCATTTTTACACAGAAGAGCGTGACTTAAGTGCGGATTTAGGTCACACTAGTTGTAAAATAGTATATGGTAAGTGTGACCGGTGTGGAACCTAAGATAAAAACACGCTTGTACGATACAACTACATACCGAAAGCAAAGCTCATAGAAATCTCTATTCCTAGAAAGCACGTTTCGCCGAAAACTTTGTTGATAGTAAACATTGTTCGTAGATATCTCGGTCCATAGGAAGCTCTGTTGACAGAGATCTCTGTTTATAGATAGCACTTCTTGCCATAAACTTTGTTCATAGAAACCACTGTTTCCAGATACCTTGGTACACAGAAAGCGTAACGTAGGATGCAAGAGCGAGCGAAGGGCACCCCGAGGTTAGGTTTGGTTAGGTTACTTTAAACCCTTTACACAGAAGGATGCAAGAGCGAGCGAATGGGAATAGGTACAACTTACTTAAAAATAATCTAATTGGTTTCTGTGAACCAACGTATCTGGAAATAATGGTTTCTATGAAAAAAGTTTATGGCAAGAAGTGCTATCTATGAACCGCGATCTCTGTCAACAATGCTTCCTATGGACCGAGATATCTACAAACAATGTTTTCTATCAACAAAGTTTTCGGCGAAACGTGCTGACTAGGAATAGAGATTTCTATGAGCCTTGCTTTCTGCATGTAGTCGTATCGTACAAGCATGTTTCTATCTTAGGTTCCACACTCCTTTGACTTAAGTAGTCTATTGATGCACGGCGTTTAGCTATAATGTACGCTCGAACAAGCTATTTGGTGTACAGGCAAAAATATTCATCTTTCCACTACACTCCCAATATTTTGTTTTATTTTGTGCGTTATAACTTTTTCAGCTTATGGCATCCCTAGAGTGGTGTAAAAGAATTAACTACTCCGCACACCCACCTCATTGTTTAAAAGTAGTTGCATGTTACCTGCCTGCATACCGAATTATTTATTTATTTATCCTCCCATTGGAACGCCATACAGCAGTTACAAATAGCTTGTTCGACCGTGCTAGTTAAGTCACACGTAGCCTAATGTACTATTAGCAACGGTTGCCCAACTTTGTGTCGCAATGAAAACGGGGCTTTATTTCTGTTATTTTCAGTAGTGATGTGTCGATCGCAGGTGCTCGCATGTAATATAGTGTTGAGCTAAACCTACGTTGTAATGTAATGATTGCGTGTTTTGTTTTTTTATTGGTTTTATTTACGTCATTTATTTAGAGGCTAAATTGTTTAATTTGACCTTGTGTTTGAAATTAACTTTTGTTAGTGTTCGCAAATACTTTAAAGGTCTTTCGAAGTTTTACGTATCTACTTAATAGTTTAGTCTGTAACTAGAAAAGTTATGATTGTACCTAAGTGTCTTACTAAAACTTCGACGTCTTTTAATCCCAAACAATATAAAACGTGCCTTTAAAAAATATTCTTAAAATTTGAAAAGTACCGAAAGTGGTTTATCATAATATCGGCTATACGAGTATGTACAGTCGATAAAAGAAATAAGCATGCAGGATCGTTGGATATAGTAGAAGTTTAGTAAGAAACCGATGGATGTTGTCGACTGAAATTTAATTTGATAAATGAGCTTATTTTCTATTCCTAAAATTAAATTTTATTCGAGAACATCCATCGGTTTCTTACTTAACTTCATCTATATCCGACGATCCTGCATACTTATCTCTTTTGTTGACTGTACTTGACGGCTCAGCTAATGGTGCCGTCTAAGGGTAATTAAATGCCGAAGATGCCTAGGCCACTGAGATGAGATACCTCGCGGTTGCGGTTTAGCTAACTACCTCTATATCACCTCCATGTAAAACAAATGCATGATAATAGACGCATATAATAATAATAATAATAATTTATTTATTTCAGACCATTGATCCATATAGTGTTAGTAAAATCTTAACCTATTGTTAGTACATAATAACATAAGTAATCAAAAGCTTAAATTAATTGGCGGCATGTACGCCAGTACGCACATGCCTAGCTGCCCAGTGCCTAATGAAAGGCCCATCAATTTTATCCGCCAGTGTAGCCAGTATGTGGTTGGGGCTACCCCTGAATCGCTTCAGCATACTCGCACATCGCTTGCGCATAACGGCATAAAAATCATCTAACCTCGCTTCAGCGAACATGCCAGACGCGCTACAAAACCGAGGTAGCCCCAACAATATCCTCAACGCATTGTTATACTGAACGCGCAGAGCGTTGTAAGCCTTCCGTGTATACCTTACCCACAGGCTGCACGTGTAAAACGATTGACAAAACGCTCGAAAAAGAGTCAGTTTCACCTCCTTAGTACAACGTGCAAACCTGCGAGCCAGCATACTGCATCTGGCTGCCAACGCTCTGCGCTCCCTGTCTAAATCTTGGTCATCCATGAGAAAGTCCGTGACAACATGACCTAGGTATTTAAACTGCGTAACGAACTCCAACGGAGTTCCTCGTAAGTTAATAGATGGAATATTAACAGGTGTATTGTTGCGCACTCTAAAAACAATTACCTTGCTCTTGGTGGCCTCAAGTCATGAGCCTCCGCGTACATCTCACAGATGGCCAACAATTTCCTCAGACCACAGATTGATGGACTGAGCAGCACCATATCATCAGCGTAACTTATTTTGTTGATCGTAGTTCCATCAACAGAGCATCCGATCTTGGTGCCGCTCAGCTCACCAATCAGCCGATCCATATACACATTAAAAAGACTCGGTTTAAAGTAACCTATCCTCTAGGTTCGGCATATTTTAAAACAGCGAGCGTTTGTAAACGGACGACGCCGTTTGTAAAACGTGGAATCATACAAATTGCCTGCGATATAATACATGTTCGTTTTTTGCATGGTACTTACATAACATTGATAAAAAACCTTACACATACACCACTTTACACATTGCCGGTGAACCAGCAGGTATTCTATACAATCCCTGGGAAATGTATACATTACCTAGGCAAAGTATGTAACGGACAATATATTCATAATATTTCATACATTGCCTGGACGCCTCAGGTATTCTATACATTGCCTAGGTATTGTATAGAATACCTGAATTTTACAGATTACCGGTAACATATATAAAATTCAAAGACCTGACTGACTGATATATCAACGCACAGCCTAAACCGCTGGTCCGAGAGACATACAATTTGGAGGGTGTGTTCTTTGTGAAGAGTAGGTATCTACTAAGAAAGGGTTTTTCGAAATTTCACCCCTAAGAGGGTGAAATGGGGGTTGAATTTTCTGTGAATAATTTCCGACCTCCACGCGGGCGAAGCCGCGCCCAAAAGCTAGTTGTGCATAAAATTTTGATAAATATATGTACCTACATATAATGCGATGACCACTTCTGGTAAAGGCTGTCCTGCTAATGTTACACTTAAATCTTTAAAAGAAAACACTACTAACACATTCTTTAAGTTATTCTGTCCAATACGAACCTTCTAAATAATTGTGATTAAATTCCATAGTCGATGTAATACACTCTCTCCAATGCATTCATTTATAAGGCACTAATATTTTAGTACTCGAATAACCTTCAGATAAATAATATTCTATTTACTTCTAGAAGAAAACAATAGAAGATAACGTTAGCGATATACGTAATGGGAATGAGATGTATGGAAATCTTTTCATACTTTAGTAGCTCGTAAAGCCTCATTTGGATTCAAGGTGCCTCTATTATGTATTAGGGTTCCGTACCAAAATGATAAAACGGAACCAGTATGGTGAGACTCAATCTGTCTGTCTGTCATAGCTGGATATCTCAAGAACTACTAATGCTATCAACTTGAAATTTGGAATAGTTTTAGATGACGTTTGCCCAACTATTTTGCAAAGGATAATATTTTTGTGTTCACCAAAAATCTAAAGGTACATCTATGTATGCATTTCTAAAATATTGATCTTAAACCCGTTTAATTGTTTTACTATAATTAAACTACTCGGCCAACAAAATATGTTACATCAAACAAATTCCAAATTAACACCAAGATATAACACTTTTTTATTGTAGTGCGCTGCAAATATTCTATTGTAACAATAACTATTTTATTCTTCCCCGAAAAATACTGATCGTGCACCAAATATTCCTGAATGTTTTTCATTCAACAACTAAATTAATAAATCATATTCTTTTTTCGTGAAAGTTTGCAACACAAGCGCGGGAGTGTACCTGACGCTCGTTGGGAATCATGTACCTAGAAATTCTGTTCAGAAGGAAGTTAGCGTACCCCAATTTCTGGTTGAAATAGGTCGAATCTGTCCCAAAACCGAATCGGGGCACCCCGACTCCACGTAGTCTTTTGGCTGCTACCCCGAGGGTGTATTTAAAAATCCGGAGGCGCGGAGGGAGTGCAGCCCCCGCCCGCTGTAACAAAGCATAGGCACCCGTGCGAGCCGTAGCGCCTGAGGCTGGTCGCCGGAGGCGACCAGTAAGCCGAAGCTGCGGAGGTGAGCATGGGTGCCTATCCTTTGTTACGTAAGGGCGATGGGGCTGCACTTCCCGCAGCGCCGGAGACGTGCAGAAGCAACTTTGTATTGAAAACTAGTGTTTTGAGGTTAGGTTACAATAATTTGTTTTTCTCAAGAATGGTGCGTCCTCGTTTCATGGAGTGGTACCAGGGGGAACGGGGCTGGTACCACTCCCATGAAACTCCAATAAAGCTACATTGGACATTAATTGGTGTTTGATTCAAATACATTTTGCAGTGCATTATCTGAAGTAAAACTAAAAAAATAAATGCTTGTTTTTAAAATTAGGTGTATTACTATTTTTACAAATTTGCAACAGTTGTTAAATAGATGCTCGTTATGACATATTTTAATGAACATATTTTGGTGCACATTCAGAATATTTGGTGGAACACAGGTAAAATTAGGTAAATGAAATGGGAATAAATTGAAGTACGTTTAAATACCATCCGAAATAAAACAGGGTTTTGCAACAGGGTCTGAAAAATTCGAAGTGGGGAACTAGAGCATGTGGGCGTATCATGGGAAAGAGCGCAGTTTGCACATTCTCAATAGTTGCCATAGCATAGTTTTCGACTTTTGATGAAAAATGGAAACCCCCCTTCTCCCCTAAGGGGGGGAGATAAGTCTCCGAAGTTTGCATAGAGAAAAATCTATACATATAATAAATCTGTAGAAGGATCAATTCTGTACATTGAAAATATTGAAAAAATAAATAGCGGGGGGTGTTGCTGGATCGATACCAAACCCAAATATGTGATTAAAAAAATTTTTGTCTGTCTGTCTGTCTGTCTGTCTGTCTGTCTGTCTGTATATGCAGGCATCACGTGAAAACTAACGGTTCGATTTCGATGAAACTTGGTATAATTATACCTTATTATCCTGGGCATAAAATAGGATACTTTTTATCCTGGAAAAATACGTAGAAAAAAAAAATCTCATATTTCGGTTTTATTCATAGACGTTGTTCTGTAGAACCGCGAACACACGTTGCATTACCCGTAGTGGATAATTTTCCATTTCAATTTAAGAGAATACAGTTTCCTGTAGCTTTGTGTTACGCCATGACAATAAATAAGGCTCAAGGTCAGACCCTAGGAGTTGCTGGCGTAGATCTTACCGCGAGTTGTTTTTCACACGGGCAACTTTACGTAGCTCTTTCCCGTGTGAGCAGTCCAAGAAATCTTCATGTTCATATTCCGGACGAGCTCACTAACAATGTTGTGTATGCTGAAGCTCTCAATTAACTTTCTGTCGCATTGTCACGATCACTTTTTTATTATTGCAAACTTTTCGTCATTGTCAGTAATTTACTGCTACATGCTACTTATCAAGGTCGGAATTACTATGAAAAAAATACTTACTACAGAACGCGAGCTCAACAGCAGTAGCTCAATAGAGGGATCTCCTTAATTATTATAGGCTTAGCCGTATTTGGGTCCAATAGATATTTATAAGATGTCATTGTCAGAGTTACTCAAAATGGAGAAATAAACCATCCACGCGAAGACCGACATCCGCGCGGACGGAGTCGCGGGCGGAAGCTAGTCTGAAATAATTCTATGTGACAGAGTTTATGTAAAGATAACAAAAATAAAACGAACTCTAAATAGCACACTTTTTAAGAAATCATAACAAAAGTTACATTAGTTCCACTATCGGTCAAGAGATGGCGCTGACAAAAAACTGCAATATTCTACACCGCAGCGCACAGTGTTAAAATTCTCTGACGAATTTAAGCCTCGCCGATGAAAATTTAAAAACATAATATGATGGTGGATGCGCACCCGCGGTGCGCGAGTCCGACTCGCTCTTGCCCGGTTTTTTGTAGTTAAGGTGAATTCTTCAATGTAGTCCGCGAAATTTATTCTTTTTACTGCAATTATTAACAACAATTATTTCATAATATCATCATCGGCCTAGCGTATGCAACTATATTTGGGTCGGCTTCCAGTCTCACCGGATGCAGCTGAATACCAGTTTTTTTAACCGGGCCCAAATCCAGACTCCGGGCTGCTACCAAAAAATTCCTAATGGAAAAGCCTATTAAGTCCGTGGCTAAATAATAACGGCCGCACAGGTCGATCGATCAGGTTAAGCTGCTCTTGCCGCGGTTGGTATGTGGATGGGTGACCATCTTTACATACTGAGACCCCTCCATGCCTCGGAAAGCACATTAAGCCGTTGGTCCTGGCTGTCATTCGTGGATATTTGACAGTCGTTACGGGTAGTCAGAAGCCCGAAAGTCTGACAACCAGTCTTACCAAGGGGTATCGTATTACCCAGTAATTGGGCTGTTGAGGTCAGATAGGCAGTCGCTCCATGTAAAATACTGGTATTCAGCTGCATCCGGTTAGACTGGAAGCCGACCCCAACATAGTTGGGAAAAGGCTAGGCAGATGATGGAAAACCCTAATAACACTTACAAAAAACTGTAACCCGACTAAAAAAGTACGAAACAAGAACATACGAGTATTTCAGACAGAAATCAAGAGATTGGTACAAAAATGGTCAAGGTGAAGTCGTGATCGCATGCCATTATAAATTTGTAGGTGTTCCTGGCACCCAAATGGTATACAGGCATGCGACCACTGCCGTACGTTGACCATTTTTGTAATTTTTCTCGAGGTTATAAATTGACGTGTAAAGCCCACCATATTATATTCAAGGAGAATTTATAATAGCTTAAAGGGCTTACATGACAAAAAGCGCGGTCACTGTCGGACTGCATAGAAAAGAAAGAGAAGAGCGATGACACAACACTTGTAATTTATTGCAAAATATGAAGCAATTATTTATTTACAAAAAATCTATTGTTTGGACTAAAAAATTAAAACATTAGTATTTTAGTATATTGCTTGTAGAATAATCTGACAAAAAATCAGAATGATTGTATGTATATTAGTGTGGTTTTTATTGTAAAAAGAAAGTTTTTAGAGGTATCTTCAGGATTTTTTTCTATCATATCAGATTAGTTATAAGTATTATCTTTTCAACACACTATCTAACTAGCATAATATAGCCTGAAAAATATCATATATTTTTCTGACTTTGTTTACTGCAGTCGATCGTATACTTTTATTGTTTCTAAAACTTGCGTTTTTTGTGCTTAGGTCCTGAAAGCCTCTTAAGTCATCTGGACTATTATTCCGAATCTATTGATACCTCATTCATCAAAATCAGTCTAGTAGTTTAGGCGCTGCGGTGAAGCACACTTAAATACAAACATACATACATATACTGCTAAAATCACAAACTTTCCTTTTAGCTAGCTTTGCAGTAGTCGGGTCGTCGTTTCAGCCGATAGACGTCCACTGCTGGACATAGGCCTCCCCCAATTTTGGGAGGGTTTGCCATAATCGCCACGCTTGGCAGGCGGGTTGGCGATCGCAGTATGGTATGATGGTGGAATACATAGAAAACGCTGCTGCCCATTCTCCAGTACGATCCTTAGTCGCCTTTTACGACACCCACGGGAAGTAAAGGGTTGTGCTATTCTTTAAGTCCGACACCACACAGACAAACACACTATCTACATATCATAAATCAGTCTAGTAGTTTAGGCGCTGCGGTGAAGCACACTTAAATGCAAACATACATACATATACTGCTAAAATCACAATCTTTCCTTTTAGCTTTACTGTAGTCGGGTAAAAGACTTAACCAAAACGGAAATGTATAAGGAAATGCCACCACAAGCCGTCGATACAAAAGGTCACCGGCTTAAGGGGATTCCCATAAACTAACTTTACGACCGTACATACAGACAACACCGGTGCTGTCGCGTATTACTGCGACCATTCAGTTTTATATTCTATACACATAAGGAAATCAATAGAGAGCTCGTGCTAGAAATATTGAGGGACGATTTGGGTATAAAAAGGCTGTCAGACACAATAATGAAGGCAGGTATGGCACTATTATAAGGGCAAGAATTTCGGAAATCAAGCTGAAGAAAATTACGGCGTGGTGTCAAAAGCTAGCATAAACGCGCCGAGTAAACGTACTGTGAAGAATCATTAATATATCTTTCTAAGTTAGATTTCTACCACCAATCACCGATCTCTTATGGAAAAGTGTTAATGGTAGAAATCTAACTTAGAAAGATGTATTAATGTGTGGCGGCTTAGGAACCGCAATTTGCTGAGTTGCAATTCTTGACAAAATACGTAAGCGCGGGCGATCGACTCGCCAGTCGCCTACGTTACACCGCCCTGCCTTGACGCATACCTAGTACGTAGTTAGTTATAACGAAGTATTGTGGAACTCAAATAAAAGACATTTCTTCTGAGGAGTCACGAGTCTTTATTCATCTCACCATGAGTAGAACACGCTCAACACTGGTGACCTTTCGACGATTTTACGTTTTCGTGAAAATAGAGTAGGCGACTCAATAAGCGTACGAGGCAGAGGCTTAAAGACCGCGGGTGCAAAGTAGAACGCAACGTGCGAAAGTTAGGTTAAAGCAACGCGTGTGCATCTTTCCGCAAAATGAACCCGCCAGTGGTAACCGGTTCCCCCGGGATAACTTCAGCAGGCAGTGCAGATGTCGCGATGGTTACGGTGCAGATGAGAATTCCGGAATTTTGGAGGGAAATACCAAGATCGTGGTTCAGCCAATTTGAAGCAATAATGGCACCACAGAAACAAGGTGACAGTCAAAAATATGATATGGTGCTCGCAAGATTGCCCACAGACGTTGTACAGCAAGTAACCGACATCATCGAGGCACCGCCGGAAACAGGTAAATACGAAACGATCAAAAAGCGTTTATTGGCTGTTTATGAAGAGAGTGCGGATAAACAATTTCAGAGATTAATGCATGAAATGGACCTGGGAACACAGAAACCGTCGCAGTTACTAAGGAAAATGGCAACGTTGGCGAAGAAATGCGATCTTACAGAAGGACCGCTAAAGAGACTGTGGCTAGATAAGCTAACACCTAATATACGCGCACTACTGGCAATGAGCGAAGACACCAAGTTAGAGGATATGGCTAAGAAGGCGGATAAAATATTAGAGACCTTCGGAAATGGCGAGGTCGCATCCATAACACCAAGCACGTCAACAAGTGACACCGTGGCCAATCACCTGAAGGAGCTGACAATGGAAATGAAAGAATTGCGCGGGGAGATAAATGAGATAAGGAAGCGAAACGGGAACGCGGCGGGAAACACAGAAGGCGGACGATGGCAACAACGTTTTAGATCCAAAAGCCGGACGCGGCGCACACCAGAATCACCCGACTGGCTATGCAGACATCATTACCGCTACAGGAACAACGCGCGAGCGTGTGAATCACCGTGCAGCTGGGCTAAAAAGCAGCAGAAGTCGGAAAACTAGACGCGGTGCAGTCAGCGTCGGTGGACGATTGTGCCGCGGGGAACCACCGACTTTGTGTAAGAGACTTAAAAACGGGAATTGTGTATTTAGTGGATACGGGCGCTAACGTGTCAGTGATACCTATAAGTAAAGTGAAAACGAAGCAAAAACAAGAGTGTACGTATAAACTTTTCGCAGCAAATAATTCAGAAATAAAAACCTATGGTGTAGTGACTATAGAATTAAACTTGGGATTACGTAGAAGTTATAAATGGTCATTTATAGTTTGCGATGTGAAACAACCAATCATAGGGGCAGATTTTTTAAAGGCACACCAATTAGTCGTAGACTTACATAATAAAAGGTTGATTGACGGTCTCACTAATTTGAGTAGGGAAGCAACGATAGTGAAATGCTCCGAATTTTCCATATCTAGCATTCAGCATGATAATCCGTATAAAGATTTGCTCGGAAAGTTCTCAGAAATAACCAAGCCGATATCGTATAAAGAACCACCTAGTCATAATACATACCATCACATAGAGACTACAGGCCCTCCCGTATTTTCCCGTGCTAGGCCGTTGCCACCACATAGATATAAAATAGATTAGAGTTAAAAAATTTTTTTTTGTAAATTTTTTTTGGAAAAAGGGGGGGTGTGATGTGGCGGCTTAGGAACCGCAATTTGCTGAGTTGCAATTCTTGACAAAATACGTAAGCGCGGGCGATCGACTCGCCAGTCGCCTACGTTACACCGCCCTGCCTTGACGCATACCTAGTACGTAGTTAGTTATAACGAAGTATTGTGGAACTCAAATAAAAGACATTTCTTCTGAGGAGTCACGAGTCTTTATTCATCTCACCATAAGTAGAACACGCTCAACAAATGATTCTAATTATTATAATTCTCTAAATAT
The DNA here is from genome assembly GCA_916614155.1 of Mesoligia furuncula. Classification (NCBI taxonomy): domain Eukaryota; kingdom Metazoa; phylum Arthropoda; class Insecta; order Lepidoptera; family Noctuidae; genus Mesoligia; species Mesoligia furuncula. The sequence continues at coordinate 24,834,049 of OU744808.1, forward strand.
GTAGCTGTTATTGTCGCGAATCATATTTTGATCAAGATACAGCCTGAAACTGACCTGCAAATTGCGAAAAACGTAAGAAAATTTGAATTTCGCGGTCTCAACTTTTGCGTTTTCACTCAAATTGTACGAAAATATATCTATTCTCTCAGGAACTTCGTTTATTATGCGAATTGTTCGTTCCTTTTGTAACTGTTTGACTTATCCAAAGCCTAAGAAAGAAATGATTTGCGAAAGGTCAAAAATTTTCAGCAACTTTTTTCAGTAAATATTTTTCTCGGCTCGAAATGAAATCATAAATGTTTCAGCAGGCATTCAATTCAGAAACAAACAATGTAGCAATTTCTTTTGTTTTTTTTTCAGTATTCTGTTGATCGGAAATTCAGTTTCAAATAAGCTTTTTTAAAGTGTAACTTCAAGTATCTTTTTTATTATTAAAATAAAAGGTAACAAAATGGTTTTATTACAAAACGAAAAAAAAAGTGACTATTTTTCAGCCATTTTTGAACCACCCTGTTTTCGGTTCTTTGAGTATCATATTAAAATCTATTTTTAAGTTCACATAATACAACTTATTCCCCAAATGGATAGACATAGGTGCAACGTCACACTCATAATATGTTAATTACGTCCGTATTAAGTACATGGATATAAAAACCCGATTGGAGCGACCAAAGAAATGTAAAAAAATATCCCTTTGCCATTAACCGGGCCACAATCCAAGCGGCCTTTTTTAAACAATTTCCTGAAAAAAAAAATCCTTTCCTGTAACAAAATTATCACTGAAAATGATTTCACGCCATTTTTCTTTAAGAGATAGCGGGATATATCGGGATGAAAGTAAAAATTCAGTGCGGAGAACAAATTGGGTCAGTGACCCGAACCCTTCCCTTGGTGTATTAGAAGGCTTTTGTAGTCCTATAGCGTAGTGTATGTTTATAATAATATCTTTGCAGTCTCTGAAGGGTTGCAAGACAATACAGCGATAGATAAGGGCGAACACGAGATGTTACCGTATTGCTGGGGAGTTTGTTACGCCACTTCTAGTTCCCACAGCCTTGGGGGACTGTTTTATGTAATTTTGACGTTCAAAAAGTGCTGATTTTCAACCTAGTTTGAATGACTTGGGACTTTGATTTTGTTCGTAGGACGAAGTCTTGTTTTTTGTAGATGTGATGCATATTCTCTCCCAAAATCATCATCATAATCATCTAGCCTAGCCTTTTCCCAACTATGTTGGGGTCGGTTTCCAGTCTAACCGGATGCAGCTAAATACCAGTATTTTACACGGAGCGACTGACTATCTGACCTCCACGACCCAGTTACTGGGTAATACGATACTCCTTGGTAAGACTGGTTGTCAGACTTTCGGGCTTCTGACTACCCGTAACGACTGTCAAAGATCTACGAATGACAGCCGGGACCGACGGCTTAACGTGCTTTCAGAGGCACGGAGGGGTCTCGGTATGTAAAGATGGTCACCCATCCACAGACCAACCACGGCAAGCGTAGCTTAACCTGATCGATCGACCTGTGCGGCTGCTAATATTTAGCCACGGGCCCCAAACAAAAAACAAAATAACATTCTCTCCCAAAATGTTATTTTGTTTTTTTTGTTTGCGTTTTTGTGTTTGCTGCAAATAAACGTATTTTCTTTCTTCTTTCTTTCTTTCTTTGTTCGTCGTGTCGAAGGCACGACAGTTTATTAAGTTTTGTTGGCCACTTCCATGGCATCATCGGTGGCAGCGCGAAGGCCACTATGGCTGCATTTTTTTAGCACAGAGGGCAGGATAGGAGTTGGGACATTGTTGGCGCCATAGCTACAACAAGTAAGAACTATTATTTACTTACCACTATTTTATTTCCCAATTGAGAGTAGGGTAGGTTTCAAAAGCATACAAATCAACAAAACAATCGACCAATCGACCTGTATGCCATATGATGATAAGAAAAATATACCAAATGCCAGCATGCGAATTGATCAACTTTCTGCGAGCCTGATAATTTTCTGCCCTAAGGCCTTACCTACGGCAAGAAACCTGTTCTGCGTTCGCAACTTAGTTTCCAAAAATGCAAACATTTATGCTAATTTGGAAAAATAACTTTAATACCTGCATATAATGTTCAATTTGCGCTACAAATTTAACAAATGATCGTAATAAATATTTTTACGCGCCATAAAAATGGCTTTAAAAAGAAGACAAAAGTTAAAATATGAATGATGCTGAAATTAAAATTACTCAGCCAAGTTTTTTCAGGCATCTTTTTGTTATCTTTTTGTTGTTCCGGGGTCTTGTTATGAATGAAACAACCTGCAAATGAAAAAGTGACAATGGCGCTTAAATCATTGTAGGTACATTGTTATTTTTCAATACTTAAACATTAATTACCTTTTATAACATAAATTATATTTATATACAATATATATTTTTTTATATTATAATATTTAAAAATAAAATTTGTATGTTTAAAAAAATGAAATACAGTAGATAAAAATATAATAATATACAATTAATTTATGTTAATAATAGTGTTGGTGATGTTTAAATACATAAATATTAATTAATCCTACTAATATTATAAATGTGAAAGTTTATATATTTATTACTCAATCACGCAAGAAGGTCTCAATCGATTTAGGGCTGATTTCTCAATAGTCAGATAATTTTTACCTGAGTAATAAATATTGCGGATTGACAGCTTTTGTATAGAGAATAACTGTTAGATTTATTCTTTGGATCAAAGTTATTTGAATATTGAAATATCAGCCCTTAGATGAAATTCGTTCCTAACCTTGTTTAACATAGGTATAGGATAGGTACGTTTTATCCCGGTTGTAAGTTCCCATGGGATAATTTCCGACCTATCCGCGGACGAAGCTACTTGCAGACGCCAATATTAAACGAGCCACTGAAAAAAGGATTATTAACGCATCCTTAAACTTAACAGGAATTCTAAATTGAATTTTTCCATGCATTAAGACTGGCGGAATGTAAATCATACAAGAATAATTCTGTTCGAAATTCAGTTTAGGTCAGATTTCTCAATCGACAGAAAATTTTTATTCGTCGAATAAAATTGACCACTAACAGATTTTGTATGGAAGAACTGTCAAAAATTCAAAATTATTCCTCCAATAAAATTATCTGGCGTTGGAATAATCAGCCCATAATATGATAAAAGCTTACAGTCGAAAATCTGGAGCGCGGCCATTTAATGAAGGAATAAAATTATATTGATGTTGAAAACAGAGTTCCGTAAAAGCTTTGTAACAGCTATCCAATTATAGATGTGGTCTATCGCTGCGGTTCCCTTGGGCAATAATAATATACAGTATAATAATGTTACTGAAATACTGAGTATAATGAGCTTGAAATAATGTTTTTGGTTTAAACAATAGGTACGTATTTTATGTGCGTGTGGTGTGAGGGCCACTTTGTTAAAACTCTTTGAAAATGTGCTTAGGGTTTAGTGAACATTCCCAAAGAATTGTGAAAGTTGGTATCAGATTTTGTGAAAGTCTAATAACCGAGTTATAGACTGTAAAGTTGGGCCCTCAGTTCTCACATAGAGGATTGAGGGCCCACCTGAAACTAATAAACTATGGACACTACAGAAAAAGTCTTTATGCCAAAATCTAAGCAAATGCCAAACAAAATTTGTGAAAACAAGATATTATCTCAAAACACTGTCCTACTTTGTATATCTTCGTACAAAATGGGCCCTCAATTCTCATACACGTAAAAGTTTATTACGCAATTGTAATGAAATCATTAACTTACAGCTACTGTTTGAAATCCTATATGCTACTAAATAAATTGTGAAAATTTATAAAAGCAAGAACAGGTCAGCACTTTTTGTTGTTTGAAAGTTATCCCTCAGTCCTCCATTTCTTTTGTTTTCGATTTATTACGCTTATCAAAAAAAAAAAGTGCACATGTCATGTAAATACGTTTTGTTAGTCTTATTGCATCAATCCTGTCAACATGACCAAACCATCTTAATATACCTACTCTTTTAAATTTTTGTCACTACATTTTTTTTTCAACCGCAATGTCAAAAACTATCGCCACTGGCTTTTACATTGGCCAGAGGATAAATATTGCCATACAATGTGGCAATGCCACCATTCTCTTGGGTACATTACCAGTTGATACCTATGCAGAGGAATATTTCGACGCCATATTTTAGTTTAATAATAGTTTTAGACCTGATTTTTCAATTATCTGATAACTTTATTCGAGGAATAACTTTGAAATTTTGACAGTTCTTTCATACAAAAACTGTCAAACTTTGACAATGGTTTCATACAAAAACTGTCAAACGTCAATTTTATTCCTCGAATAAAAGTTATCTGGCGATGGAAAAATCGGGCCTTAGGGTATTATAATTTTTATTTGAATAGTTTTTTAGGGTTCCGTACCCAAAGGGTAAAAACGGAACCCTATTACTAAGACTTCGCTATCTGTCTGTCCGTCTGTCTGTCACTGTCTCATAGCTAGACAGTTGAAATTTTCACAAATTATGTATTTCTGTTGCCGCTTTAACAACAACCCATACAATAAACGTGTTTTTTTTGGCGTTTTTTCCTTGTAGTACGAACCCTTCGTGTGCGAGTCCGACTCGCACTTGGCAAGTTTTTTTTTTACTAAGAGAAAACTTAGACCGATTTAACAGCGGGTCCCAAACTATGCAGAGCCTGTATCTTGGTGACCCAGAAACTATACAAAGTTACTAATTTAATCAGTTCAGTTAGTTTATTTATTTGTTTAAACTTTTCGCACACAAAAGAGGTACAAAGGCGGACTTATGCCTTAGGCATTCTCTACCAGTCAACCACGGGTGATGAAGAGATTAAATCGGCAGGTGCTTTGGTTGATTAAAACTTACTAAACTATAACTACGTTTATTTAGTACTAGCTGCGCTCCGCAGTTTCACCCGCGTAAATGTCGATCCTGTGGGAATATCGGGATAAAGAGTAGCCTATATGTTAATCCAACGTGTCAGCTACCTTCACACAAAATTTTATCAAAATTGGTCCAGCCGTTTGAGCGTGAAGTGGTCACAAACATGTAAACATACACACACACACTCACAAACTTTCGCCTTTATTATATTAGTTTGATTAGAAGTTTACACCATAGAAGCGTACACCATAGATATAAAACATCCTACATCTCCGCCAAAATATAACTGAAACTTAGACCTTAAATACTTAAAACTAAAGCTTAATGAATACCTATTACTTCAAAGAGCATTCATTTTACATTCTAGGATTACCGCAGGCTCAGGTCCACATCGTGGTCCATACAGAATGAGACGGTCCCGGGGATAATATCCGCATAGACCCGCTCTGCCGCAGTAAGCGAAAACGACGAATATCGGCCAAAAATTTAAAGAAAAATAAACCTTACTAAACAAAAAAAGGCGCTTTCAATTGTTCTGCGTGGATGTGACGCATGTTTCCCTCAACCTTATTTATTTATTTTTTTGCGTTTATGTTCTTGTCTGTGTGGTGCCGGACTTAAAGAATAGCACCACCCCATACTTCCCGTGGGTGTCGTAAAAGGCGACTAAGGGGCGTACCGGAGAATGGGCAGCAGCGTTCTCTATGCATTCCACCACCTTTCCATACTGTGATCGCCAACCCGCCTGCCAAGCGTGGCGATTATGGCAATTCCCCCCTTTTAGGGGAGGCCTATGTCTAGCAGTGGACGTCTTTCGGCTGAAATGATGATGATGATTATGTTCTTTTTTGCGTCAAGTTGACCGCTAATAATCGTATTTAAGGCTCATTTTTCTCTATGCCCTTTCCTCAGCTGCGCCCCTTTTACTTACGGCAGCAGCGCTTATTACTAAATTATTTCTGAAAGACTGGGTAATGTAGGGGCTAAATTACTCTTAATATGCTAATTTCCGTATTATTATGAACTAGCCTCTGCCGACTACTTCGTCCGTGTGAAATTTCACCCGCCCCCCATTCACCCTCTTAGGGGTGGAATTTCGAAAAACCCTCTCTTAGTGGATACCTACTCTTCACAAAGAACACACCTTCCGAATTTCATATCTCTAGGACCAGCGGTTTAGGCTGTGCGTTGATATATCAGTCAGGCAGGACTTTGAATTTTATATACAGGATATGGCCAAATCCGAAACTATGAGAAGAAGTTTGCCGTATGTCCAACAGGTTCGACAGGTTCGATTCTTGGCTAGAAATATTGATTTTTCAAAATTCCAATGATGCAGTTTTAGTCTTCATCAAAATCGTGCCCGGGACTCCTTTAAGTACTTTTCGCTATTTCTCATAGTTTCGGATTTGGCCATCCACGCCCACTTGAAAAATTCACCCAGTATACCTATAGATGGAGGTACCGTAGGTTAGCTATGTTTAAACTAAAATTAACCTTACTATTAGGTACCTATGTACCTAACGGTATTCGCGGATGGCGTAAAAGTGTAACTGTAGTTACACAGTAAAAAGTACTAAAAAAGTGTGGCCAATCTCTAGAACCACACATAGCCCAACTTGTTAGGCAAACATTGGCCCAACATCAGAAAATTAAATAAAAACATTACCTTGTTTAGTTAGTTAGTTATTCTGTACAAGTTGTTGACTTTAATTATGGAAAACAAGTTCGTCAAGACAGTTCATTCATTTGTTGCCCTTTTGCATTCATTATTTTGTTTGACGTGAGAATTGTACGGGATGGTAGGAAACCCTTTCTTAACTGTGGGAGTCTAAATAGGGGTTAAGAAAAGACGGTCCTGGGAAAAATTGGGGACACACTTCGTTAAAAATCCATAGTGCCAAGTCAAGTGAGATGACTTTAGGAATGTGTATGTGCTTGGCCAGACTGGCAGCGCGGGCGCGGGGCGGGCGCGGCGTGGCGTGGCGGTCTCAAACATTGAACTTAGTGTCCATAGCAACGTGGGCTGCTCTCGCGGGGAGTGCGTGGGCAATTCACGCCATAGCTAGTTCATACAAGTGGCCGCAGTGGGTGCGCGGCGCGGGCGCGAGTGGCCAGCGTGAGGACCGGGGTTCTCAAACTAGTTCGAGCTTTTCTCTAGTAAAAGTAAGTCTTCTTCAACTATATTATATTTTGACAAAAACTAGACACTGAACGCAGAACGCAGCAGCGCTCCAGTGCGGACAGGCGGGCCGCGCACGTTCCCGCACCCGCGCCCGCCCTGCGCCCGCGCCCCAGTCTGGCCATACACTATAAGTAGTAACACCCACATTTTGCCGAATATGCTTCAGTCCCATGTAACAGGGGCCAAGCCTATTGCCATCAACTGTTCACAAATCCAGACTCCAAGCTGCTACTGAGAAATTCCTGATAGAAAAATCCAATAACACTTTTCCCGACCTGGGAATTGAACCCAGGACTTCTTGTTCAGCAGAAGCGCATCCGACTACTAGACCAGCGAGACAGTAACTTTAGAAATATCTTATTGGGTTGTTCCATCTGGAATTTCTCAGTGGCAGCCCAGAGTCTGGATTCGTTCCCAGTTGCTGGCAATAGGCTCGCCCCCTATTAAGGGGACTACATGACCTAAAGCGCGGTCACTGTCGGACTGCATAGAAAAGAAAGAGAAGCGCGATGACACAACGCTGGTAATTTATTGCAAAATGTGAAGCAATTATCTATTTACAAAAGATCTATTAGTTTGACAAAAAATTAAAACACTAGTTCTTTATTATGTTGCTTGTAGAATAATCTGACAAAAAATCATAATGAAAGAAGAGCTCTGAAGGAAGTTCCTGAAAATCTGGCTACAGAAGATCAACTTTTTGCGCACCTCAGAAGGACATGGGATAATATTCCGCAGCAAGACATTGACAACCTTGTTCTGAGCATGCCGAATCGTTGCCGATGTGTTATGAACATCATGGGCGCTTTCTCAGACTACTAACTTCAAGTTTATAAACACAAATTAAATGATTTTTCTATTTTTTTCAGTTTTTACTCAAATTAAAAGTTATTTCATATACGGTTTCCGTCTATGCTTCATTTTTTTCCATAAAAACCTGAAATTTTAATGTAAGTACCTTAACCATCATTAAAAATGGTAGAATATTAAATAACGTATCTTTTAAATATATACATGTCGTATAAATAATTATCACATTGATAGTAATTTTTAAAAATATCCCTAGACCGTGTTGATGTGTGTATATTGGTATGGTTTTTATTGTAAAAAGAAAGTTTTTAGAGGTATCTTCACGATTTTTTTCTATCGTATCAAATTAGTTGTATTATATTTTCAACGCACTATGTAATCAGCATATTATTATATACTGAAGAATATCATAAATATTTTTCTGATTTTGTTCTACCAGTAATTTACATGAAGCGACTGCTTGTCTGACCTCCACAACCCAGTAACTGGGAAATACGATACCCCTTGGTAAGACTGGTTGTCAGACTTTCGGGCTTCTGACTACCCGTAACGACTGTCAAAGATCAAAGAATGACTGCCGGGACCAACGGCTTAACGTGTTTTCCAAGGCACGGAGGGGTCTTGGTATCTAAAGATGGTCACCCATCCACAGACCAACCGCAGCAAGCGTAGCTTAACCTGATCGATCGACCTGTGCGACTGTAATTATTTAGCCACGGGCCCCTCCGGTTTACAGATAATTATACTGAAATGGATATAATTTACGAAGTTTTATTTTATTCTGTCAGCTGAATTTAATCTTTACTACCCGTAACGACTGTCAAAGATCAACGAATGACTGCCGTTGCGGGGAGCCAGGGACCAACGGCTTAACGTGTTTTCCGAGGCACGGAGGGGTTTCGATATGTAATGGATTGTCACCCATCTATGAACCGACCGTGGTAAGCTAAGCTTAGTATTCGATCGACCCGTGCGACTGTTATTATTTAGCCACAAACCCCTCAGTAAGTAACTCGAACGCGACAATGATTTAAACTGGGATTGTTTTGCCGAAAAATAATGAGAAAAACGGCTTCAAATTAAACAATGTAAAGGCTCGTGAATTGTTTATTTTTGGTACAAATGAAAATGTCACGGACATTTGTGGGCGCGGAAAATCAGAATTATGACGATATTTTTTGGTCCTTCGGTCCGCAGTCCCATTTTTATGGTTTTGCGCCTGCAATTCATTGGTCTTTAGGGCTAATGGACTCTTCGGGGAGTAATAATAGGGAAAAATATTTCATAGGAATAGAATTTTATTTTAGTTTTCCTGTGTTTGAAATGTAAGCCTGAGAATGTATGAAGAGATAAGTTTGCGATTTTATTTTGATTTGTTTTGATTTGATTTGTATGGATATTTGTCTGAAATAAATGGATTTGATTGATTGATTGAACAACGGTTTGTCTCGGTATTAGTGAGTGCTGGAAAATATAAGTTGGTAGTACCTACCGTTAGGGGAGGTCAGCTCAAAGCGGCCACCTTAACTTTAAATAAGGAAAAAACCTATAAAACGATTCATTTTTGAAAATAATTTTATACTAATAGGTAGAGAATTTATTTAATTTTTGTAATTTGGAATTTAAATTTCGCGCAAATTTAAATATAAGCCTTATATTTGTAGATTACAAAAACTTGTCAAAAAACCGCTTTGCCCGAGGGGTCGCCCAAAGCGGCCATGGTGGTAAGGGCATAGAGGCCACCCTAAAAATTCTTCGGAAATTTTTATTTTTTGTTGAAATATATCGTGCTAGACAAAATAAAAAAAAAAAAATATATATTAAAAACATTATTTATTATTATTAAACAGACTTTTAATAAAATAATCAACATTTTCTACCCGTTTTAATCACAAAGTCAAATTATGACTTAAATTTAATGTTATAATTAGGTATTTAGTTTGAAAACTTCTGAACTAATAGGAACTTTGAATCAGATTTAGTTTCTGGCGATTGATGTAGGTTCTGGTCGTCTCAAGGTCAAATTAGGATGACGCGTGATAAATCCTTTATAAAAATCGTGTCCGGCGGTTTCATTCTTAAAAGGATGTGGAATGTGATTTGCTTCAGCATATTAAAACACAAGCTGCAGAAAATCTTCCTTTGTAAGGCCAAAAAAGAGGTTGTCCATATGAAACATACATGTACTCTAGGAGCTCTTCTTCTTGCTCTGGGGTAAATGCTGTTGTAAATCTGCCAAGTTTCTTGATGGCAGATCCTGTAATTGTTGACCATCTAAACAAAATAACTGAGCATTATCAATCGAATCATAATATTTTAATAAGGGCAAAGCGGTCACCTGGCCACTTTGCCCGAGCCGCTTTGCCTTAATAGCCCATTTTGTTATAAAAATTAACTACACCCACATTATTTATCAAATTTTGGAGCTAATACTAAAGAAACAAAGCCAAATAGACAAGTAACAATACACGTGTAATGCAAGCATTTAAACTTAAACAGGTTTGACCAAAACAGATTCAACTTACCTTGTATTATTTTAACAAAAGACGCGAAAACGTATTTTTCGTCACTAAGAGCCACCAGCTCAATCCCACCGCTACCGAATGCCTGATCGGCACCGGGCGGGAAGTTTATTACGCGTGCAGAATGGCAACATCGCGCTATAACTTCAAATATCCGAAAAATGAATCGTGGCCGCTTTGCCTTCTATGGCCGCTTTGAGCTGACTTCCCCTATAGAATAAATTATATTACTACCTGCGCTTTACTTTGTCCGCGTGTTTTAATACCTATGTGTTAACCATTTATGGCACTCGGCAATCAGCATTCAGTCGGTGAAAGATTTTTTTAATAGTATCTGCAGATCCAATAGTCTCTGTTTCCACCGGCACAGCTGTGCGAAACTTTTGTACGCGCACAGTGTCGCACACTTGTGCGCGAACATGATGAAACAGGACAAATAAATGTTTTCACTTCGGTAGCGAAAGCAAGACTGAGTTCGCGAACAACAAGTGTGTACGCGTCGACGCGAGTCCACTGCTTGCATATGTGCGCGCACAAAAGTATGCAGATGTGCGCGCACATTTCTAATGTTCGCGCACAATTTTTTATTGTTTGCTTGAGTGAGTCGACCAGAATAAACATTTGTGTCGTACACTGTGCCGCACACTGGTGGAATCGCGCCTTTAGAGTTCTGCACAAAATGTTTGTGAACAAATGTGCTGCACAATATTTTGGTGGAATCGTACCTTTACCTTTTCTCGCTTTAACAGCTAAGCGGATTTCGATGTTTGGCATAAAATGTACAGTCCCATTAGTGTCGTTATATAGAGTTTACACTGTATATTGAATTGTTTCTTCATTTGTGTCTTTTTTTACATTGTTCTCACATGTAGAAGCAACAAGAATAATGTACCCAGGATTTTGTAATATCTTGATTTAAAAGAGAGTGTCCATGGAGTTTCTTGCCCGTTCTTCTCCATAGAGATCTACGTTTTGGAATGGGCAACTAGCTTCAAGTTTCTGACTAACTGACCGACTATTTAATTTTGACAATTCAAAAGTGCCTGTAGGTACAAGGTTTAATTGAAATAAATGCTTTGAGTTTGAGTTTGCACACAGCCTGGGTTAGGAAAAAACTGCTGAAATACAATGTATTCAATAATTTTGTGTCTATTTACTTAGATCCTGTGTAAAAGTAGCAGTGTTTATCCACTTTTGTCGCTGACCGTACTTGGCGCCATGACACTTCTCATAACAAACTCTCACAGAGTTCTTCCACAACCTATTTACTCAACATTTTCCCGGATATATTTATTTAAAAATGTAAAAGGAACCAATTACGCTCATATTAATGAGTTGCCTGTGGCCACGCGCCCAACATTTGCAGGAAAAATACAAAATATTTACGTTGATTCAATGTAGGCGTATCCGTAGTATGGTAGTCATTATGAAATCTAAACAAAGTTAATTAAAATACTCCGTTGTGAAACATTACGTCATAGATTAATAAAACTATAGAAGCGAAACTCCTGTTATGGTTTTAATTTTTACTATAACGTGAGTCGATCAACCGGCATGTCCTAGAACCAACAATAGGCATGACGAATGATTTTCAAATCCTCTTCCGTAATTTACGGTACACAATTACTATTTACGAAAACACTTATATTTCGGTAATAAACTAAAGTTTAACGAAGTTTGAAGCCATTTTTCTAACATTTTTTCAATAGGGCGCGAAAACAGCTCACAGTGTCATGGCGTCGAATCATCAAATGTTGTCAGTATACTATCTATAGTGTACTCTGTGAACCACAGTGATGTTTACATAGGCGTGACGTCATGCTCTGTGATTGGTGTTTCAGTCAAAATGGCCGACTGCAGTATTTTAATCTTTTATTTTAGTGAAAATCCGATTAATCTCAAGTTTTTAAATTAAACTAAATCACTGTTTTAAATCCTTTTAATATGTATTTTCCCCTAACATCATTAAATTTTTGATTATTTGATACTGTCCTCACGCCTATTCGAAGACATTTGACATCTACCAACCCGCACTGGGTCCGCGTGGTGGAGCCAACTCCCTCTATTGACGCTATATGACGTCCACCGCTGTCTTAGTATCGGAACACAGCAACTTTGCTTGCCGGCAGATGTAGGACGATTTCGCTTCTATCTTTAAAATCTATGGTTCAGTCTTTGAAATTAAATCGTTCGTATAATTTAAATGAAAGCTAAACACTCACTCGTAATTAAACTGAATGTTTTGCTTCCCACTCTTAATAAAATATAACGTTTAAAGGTATGGCCATACTGTGGGCGCTCTTGATAATTACTGGTTTTATGACTGAAACATTAAAATGGTAATGTAGTTATAATTATAGAGCGTTTACGCCGTACGGCATTTCATACAAACTTTCAAGCCCTTATTTTTCGAAACGAATGAACCGATTTTAATGAAACTTCATACGTATAAGCAGGATACAAAGGTCTAAAAAGTTAGTAGAGAACATTTTCGAAAAATAGTGTTACAGCCAAATTAGACCGATTTTAAATTGTCCATAGAAAAAGAGATTTGCAAGAAGTTTGTATGAAAAGCCGTACGGCGTTAACGCTCTTAAGATAAGAGTTTTTTTAAGTAGTTCTTAGTATACAGTACCCACAGGGTGCCTATTGCTGACGTTCCGCTGGCCGTCCGTCCGTCAGTCACAGGTCTGTATCTTTTGAACCGTATTTAGGTAGACACTTGAATTTTTCACAGAGTGTGAACTACTATAATAGCTGCTATAACAAATCTATACTAATAATAAAGCTGAAAAGTTTGTTTGTTTGAACGCGCTAATCTCTGAAACTACCAGTCGGATATGAAAAATTCTTTTTGCATTTAATAGCCGAATTTCTGAGGAAGGCTATAGACTATTTAACATCACGCTACCATACTTAGGAGCCGAGCAAAAAGAAAAAGAAAGAACGGTAAGCGAAAACGAAGTAACAGCGCGGGCGGGCTGTAATTTTACGCGGACCAAGTCGCGGGCAGAAGCTAGTGTACATATTGTACGCTTGTGTGCGAGTCCTACTCGTATTTGGCCACTTGTTTATGTGTTTGGAGCTTGGAATATTTATGATTACCAATCATCTGCCTAGCCTTTTCCCAACTATGTTAGGGTCGGCTTCCAGTCTAACCGGATGCAGCTGAATCCCAGTTTTTTACATGGAGCGACTGTCTATCTGACCTTCACAACCCAGTTACTGGGTAATACGACACCCCTTGGTAAGACTGGTTGTCAGACTTTCGGACTTCTGACTACCCGTAAAGACTGTCAAAGATCCACGAATAACAGCCGGGACTAGGGTTGCCAACTTTTTTTACAAGAAATAAAGTATATTCAGGTCTATGAAGAATAATAAACAGTATTTTAGAAAAATGAACAGTATTTTATTTATTTATTGTTTTAAATACATATTTAAAAATATATATATAATATAATAAAATATAATATTTTTAAAAATATTGTAAATTAGTATGTTTACTAATTTGCAATATTTTTTAATAACTTCATACGCCTCATCACAATTCATCATCATCATCTGCCTAGCCGTTTCCCAACTATGTTGGGGTCGGCTTAAATGCTCATTTTTTATTAAATTAATACATGCTCTATTTCTATCCTCCCGCCACTTAGCATTCATTACTGAAAAAAAGTAATTTAAAAAATAAAAAAACCCGACTGCGAAACTGAAAAGCTACAAACAAGCCCATTTTAAATTAAATAAAAGTTGGAAGCAGGCGGGACCAATTTGAATTTGAAAATATAATAAAAATGGTATGGGTCCCGCCTGCTTCCAACTTTTATTTAATTTAAAATGGGCTTGTTTGTAGCTTTTCAGTTTCGCAGTCGGGTTTTTTTATTTTTTAAATTACTTTTTTTATTTCCAGCTTTTTAGTTTACAAATGTGAAAGATTTCGCAAACGATTTAGTTCTTGGTACGTGTTTTTTACGATTTGTCACTTCAAATTACTTTTAACCATATAAGTTATATATATTTTTGTAATCACCTTTTAAAACCCTTTATTTTGATACCCCACTCGATAGGCTTCGAGAAAAAAATATTTTTTTTTTAAGGCATATTGCGCCAAAAATCAGCCATTTTAATTTTTTTTTAATTTTGATATACCCAGTGTCACTCTCAGAAATAAGACGAATCCAACGGCACCTCTCAAGCTGAAATCGATCAAGCCGTTTAGGCTACAGAGCGTGCCAAAGAAATATACATACATACATACATACACTCGAAAAACATAACCCTCCTTCTGACACAGTCGGGTAAAAAACTCTCTCAGTAAATGCTGAGGTGGCGGAAACAGAAAGTAGATATGAGACAATTTTAGTTATGTTTTTAAATTCCAGAAGAATTTGTGTTTACTAATAAATGGCTCCACTTTTCGCCAGTACTTATTTCAAGAAAATCTTTGTCTTCTGATATTCTGATAAATTTGCGTGAGCGTCTAAGTATAACACATAATAATATGTTTGTCAAAATGTATGGAACGCAGGGGGTCCAGATAGTCCAGAATCATTTAGATACTGAATCCAAGGTTACAGTTTGCGCGTCGATAGATAGTCACCCTGTTTAGTAACTTCTCCATTACATCTCTAGAAAATGAATAACGAGATGAATTGTATATAGTTATAAATCATCGTTACAAACATTTGATCAAATCGATCAAAATCAGTAAAACCTATTTCAAGTTATAATTGAATTGTATACAATAACGTAGCATTATTCAAATGCTGTCACAAGAAAATTGAGTTACACTAACGAATGAAGTAATACAAATAACAACTTACTTATGTCGAGATTAAATAGAACACTGTGTAATACATTAATTTTCTTGTCAAACTTCATAATAGAATTAATTAAATTCTGTTGAGTTAGTTTACAGAGCCGACTTTTTATCAGAATTACGCGGTTTGTAAGGACTTACTTTGTATGAAAATCTCAAGCGTTCACCCTGAAGCGATGAAAGGAAGAAAAGAAAAAGAAACTAAAATACGTCTATTTGCGATAAACATGACGCAATAAAGAACATAAACAAAAAAAATAAGAAAGGGTTGGTGGAAACATGCGTCACATCCACGCAAAACGGCTATCGCTGAGCATTATGCTGCGACCCAATATAAGACAGAGCCTCAGCGCTGGTTTTCAGCGACAGCCTGCGTCGACGTATTGACGTCTTCCGGTGCAGCAAACAAATATTAGGACGCTGTACTGGTACAGCATACACAAAGAAAATTAATAGTGTACCTAATTGAAACACAACACATTGGATGACAGAAAGTTGCTTTATTTAGACTAATAAGGGCTTTTCATAGGTGATTAAAGCCGCACAATTTTCGCCGCACGGTGAAAATCGACTGTTTAAAGGGCAATTCGGCTAGGCCGCAGGTAACTTAAGTCGCAAGTTCCAAAGAAGAGTTTCGACTTTTGTCGTGCGACGACAAGTCTAAACTAACTGACGTGACTAAAATCGACCATGAAAATGCTCAGTCGCATGCGGCGTGTGACTAAAATCGACCGTGAAAATGCTCAGTCGCATGCGGCGTGTGACTAAAATCGACCGTGAAAATGCTCAGTCGCATGCGGCGTGTGACTTAAATCGGCCGTGAAAATGCTCAGTCGCATGCGGCGTGTGACTTAAATCGGCCGTGAAAATGCTCAGTCGCATGCGGCGTGTGACTAAAATCGACCGTGAAAATGCTCAGTCGCATGCGGCGTGTGACTAAAATCGACCGTGAAAATGCTCAGTCGCATGCGGCGTGTGACTTAAATCGGCCGTAAAAATGCTCAGTCGCATGCGGCGTGTGACGTAAATCGACCGTGACAATGCTCAGTCGCATGCGACGTGTGACTAAAATCGACTGTGAAAATGCTCAGTCGCAGCCGATCGCCCGCCGCATTAAGGTCGACATGTTGATACAAATTGAACTAGTTACCTGTGATTATTATTGACCTGTGTAAATGGGGTGGCTATTCACACGGGGGAAATCGATCTAGTGTGAATCCCCCATTAAATTAGCGACCCGGCCCTACTTCTTTTAGGAATTGAAAAAACATCGTGGTTTCTTTATTAACGTATGTAAGTTCAATATAAATGCTATATACGTATAAACATTCCGCAATAAATTCTCTAAATGATGGTGAACACCGCATCAAAACCCGGTTAAAAGGGGTTCATTTATTTCAAAAAACATTTTAAGAGGATCGGTTAAATATTTCCCATAAATATAATAATGGCGTCCCACCATGATAGTGCCATTTAAAGTTATTGATTTGTACAACTACCCCCCATTAGCCGTACATGGGAAGTTCGCGTGACTTCGTGGCATTCCACTTAAAACGCACCACGCGTGGCTATAACCCAGAAAAAAAACATTTTAGGTTTATTCAGAGAGAAACTAAAATTAACTCATAGTAAAACATGAGTCAATTTTAGTATCTCCATAAAATGATGATTCTCGACTTATAAATCGAGTGTGGTGATAAAACGTCGTGCGATGATAAAAGAATGAATTAAATGTGGGGCGAACAAGGAATACCAAATGTGGGGCAAACTTCGTGAGGCGAATGTGGAATACGTAAAAAAAATATTACACATAAACATTTATTTATTCATTTATTTATGAATTTCTATTTTTCTTTTTTGTCGAGGCTTTTGGGTACTTTAGATTGTTCTTCCTTTTTAACCGACTTCCAAAAAGGATGTTTGATGTGGATGGATCAAAGGATGTGATGTTTTTTTTTTGTATGTTCACCGATTTCTCCGTCAATTATGGACCTATTTTAAAAATTCTTTTTTTGTTTGAAAGGGTATGGTCTCGAGGTGGTCCCATTTCTTACATCGGATTTTGCATTTTTTATTTTTATCTTTATTTTTTGTTTTTATCTGATGTACGACTATTATCTCTGTGTACTGTGTGTCTTTTAGTCTGTGCTAAATAAATGTATTTTCTTCCTTTCTTTCTTTCACCGAGTCGGAATCTGATGAGGGAATCCCATGGAAATCGAAGGAAACCCTTAAATTTTATCTTTTCAATAGTTCACTATTATTTACGACTTTACACACGAGCATTTACTAACTATACTCCATTTATTATAGCATTAGAAAAAAGAGGCTCGTAGAAGCAGGAATGCAAAACATTTTATTTCATAGTTAAGATAACTGATAGATCTAAGACAGTACCTACCTACTAAATACTTAGATAAACGATTTTTTTTAATTATGCTTTATTTATTAATAATATCTTCATCACACATACTTACAATTTACATGACAATTACAATTTACATATGTTATGAAAATCACAGAAAAAAAATATTTGCGTCAATTTCACAGACGTAAACCGATAAAATTAGAAAAACCCGGCTGTCAGAGCTTATGAAGTGATTATTAGACATTTAAGATTTGGTAGGATTATAGTAAAACGAAAAACGTTCCAGTATTGTTCACCGCTGCTTCTTTTAGGTTTTTACGATTGACACTGTCATTTTAAATTGGAATGAAATAATATAGCTAACTGAAAGCTACTTAATTTCTTATGATAAATTGTTAAAATGATTACAATTAAGTGTGACAGCTGGTATATAAATCGATTTTAATAAAATTGGCGTCAATCGTAACTGTAACAAGTTTATTGTACTTTTGCTATAAAGTGTGCATTAAAAAACAAATGGAGTATAGTCTATTCAAACTTATGTTTCAAATTAATATTATTTCAAGTTAAACAAATATCAACTTTAATTTAATAGTTAGTTATTAAGTTAATTACACAGTGACTAGCACTGACTGACACTAGACTGAAAAAGTTATAAAAATATTTGAAGTTGTAGCGTAAACTGTGTGTATTGTGTAGGATTTAAAGTAAAAAAAAGGCAAATAAATTTCGAATGCAGATTACATAGCATTTACATCGAATTTTTTGCATAAAAGCTTTCTTCAATACCGTAACGTTCTCCACGATAGCATAATGTGGCCATACCTTAGCCTTTTTAATTGCTTTTTGTTTATAGTTGGGGGGCTGCATTCTGGGCATCTTGCAGCACTTAACACTCCTTACGACCTGGGTTGCCATATTATAGGCACTTAATATTTCGCTGGCATTTTATGTCTCTGTTAATAGCTGGCAATTGTTTTAGGATGTAACAAAGTGTGCAGATGGTGTGAAATCGGAAAACTGTGGCATTACTTTTTATCATTGTGAAACTCACGTTGTATTGCTAAATGATATGTGAAGAATTATCAAGGAAAAATCTACGCATTCTGTTGGTATATCCAACTAACAAACTCAATCAATATGCCTACCCTTTTCCCAGCTATGTTTTGGTCAGCTTCCAGTCTAACCAGTATATTATCTGCCTATCTGCCTTCACAACCCAGTTACTGTGTAACACGATACTCAGTAACTGGTTTGTGGACTAAGACTGTTTGTCAGACTTTTGGGCATCTGACTACCCGTAAAGACCGTCAAAGATTCAAGAATGACAGCCGGGACCAACGACTTAACGTGATTTCCGAGGCACGGAGGTTCTTGATATGTAATGAGTGGTCACCCATCCACGAACCCACCGCGGTAAGTGTAGTTCTACCTTCGATCGACCTGTGCGGCTGTTATTATTTAGTACATCCAACTAATCTTGACCAAAAATGATTACTGGGAAACGATTTAAATTTTTCGTACGAAAAATTTTGCGTATATACCAATAAGGGCAACTTATATATGAAGGTCATTATATTCTAAATTAAATACAGCAGTTTCTGATTAACCGAATGTTATTATGTTTTATGAAAATTTACACATTTTAGCAAAATCAATATCTGGCACATCTGACCTGCAGTCTCTCATCTCCCTTAAAACCCATCCAACGGTTGACTTTAAAAGCTCGCTTTTATTAGCGATAAAACCACCCATTGTGTCACCCCTGACATGTAAAATGTACATTTATATCTGTATCCATATGGTGTTCATAACAAAGACGAGACGTGCAGCGTGTGTGTCAGCTTCACTCAGCGGGCATACAGCGACCTACGCGTTCAATTTAACTTCTCACACGTTTGCCCGCCTACCTGTGGAAACTCCCCACGCGTCGGTGTAGTTGAATGGGCGCACTAAAGTCATTGTTTTAACAATGACAATGACAAAAGAACAAGTGTGTACACTTGGTGCACTGTTGACGTGTCGAGCACTTTCTCTTATGTACACTTGGTGTACACTTGACGTTTGAGGGGATAATAATGCACTGAGAGTACTGCTGCGGCTGCCGTGGCGTTGTAGTATATCAGGGATGTTTGCGAATAATAATATTAATTGTTTTGCTGCCATTATCAGGAATAGATGTGCATCCTTGATGACGCATGTTCGTGGCGGCACCAACACTAAAATTTTAGTGTATTCACAAATCGGTGAATTCCCCGATGTTGCGGAGGTGGATGCAGATCCAAGCTGAATTTTAATTGTAGGTATGCCTAGAGGAAAACATTTTAACCAGTAGGTACGCAAACTGTAACCATTAATTCATCGTATATGGTTTTAGACCGCCTTTTTTTTTGGGTGGGTAAAAATAACTTTAAATCTCAAATAACTTTTCCCGCTCTGGGCGTAGCGGGATGTCAGACTTTTACTGACTAAAACCCACCCGCGTTCCTTCAGTTGCCTGTGCCAGGGCCACGGTATCTCTTTCGCACAACCCGCGACCCTGGCAGGCATCGGCCCTAGCGGACCCCGTCATTTAGTGCTAACATCTCTTTGAGGCGCGAGTGGAACACAACGCGCCGTCGACCCGGGCCTGCCAGTCGATTCTGTAAAAATCTCACCGTGAAAACTTAGGTGAAGTGAGTTTGTTTTTGCTAGGAATTGACACTATTGACAGCTCACTCCACGCTCACTTCACCTAAGTTTTCACGGTGAGATTTTTACAGAATAGCACCGCTGGTCCTTACCGGACGGCGAGATGCCCATTGCTCACCGTACGCAAGCCCGCGCCGTTGTGGACCCCCTAGCGTAGACATTTTGGTCGGTTATCAAAAAAAAACCAGGTGTTTCATAGAAAAGTGCAATATCTACGCGGCCAAAATTTATGGGGCAACTAATATATTTTTTTATAACCAATGAATTTCTGCGCTATGGGATCTAGAATCAGCTGAATTCATGATTGCAGTTTGCGCACTGGTTAATTTCTTTTCCTGTATGTTAATCCGTGTCTGTAACCTACTAACTCTAGTAAAATTGATACTAACCCTATGGACTCTTGTCACACTAATATTATAAAGGCGAAAGTTTGTGAGTGTGTGTGTGTGTGTGTTTATATGTTTGTTACTTCTTCACGCTCAAACGGCTGGACCAATTTTCATAAAATTTGGTATGGAAGTAGCTGACACCGTGGATTAACATATAGGTTACTTTTTATCCCGATATTCCCACGGGATCGACATTTACGCGGGTGCAACCGCGGGGCGCAGCTAGTTTGAAATAAAAAACAGTGGCACTCCAGGAGTGCCGAAAGAAGTGAAAACAAAACACAAACAGAATATTTTGCCATCACTCACTGACATATCAGATATACCTACAAATAATTATGTTATTTTTTCAGTCGAACTCCATAAGCTCTTGTGCGAACCGAACCCTTGCTGCCCGATGAGCTTCTGATAGATGTATAACCGAACACACCCGAAGCGGTGTCGGTTACGGTAACAGTGGCGCGAGTTCAATAGTTCTTTCCCATCTCAAAAAAATCCCAACGCGCAGATGTTTCCACTTCAAAATTCTATTCTAAATAGTAGTCTGATCTAAAACCATTTAAGTACGTTGGAACTGATCTAAATCGCCGACTCATTCATAAAACAAGAACCACTTTAAAGCTTGCTACACACGTAACAAATAAATCGTACCCATTTAACTGTGCAAGCCAATCTGTTACATATTCACTGTATCGTGCTTCAACGATCGCTGTCAATTTCAATTTCGTTTGTGGTGTGCTTAATACGATGTTCAGGGTAGAATCGGGCATGTGGACTGATTGGCTTCCGTGTGGCAGAATTAAGCGATGCGTTTGAACGGAGATAGCAGCTGCTTGTTTGTACCTTGTATAGCAGTACGCAGATATTTTGGCGCGTCACCAAAACCGGAACTGACGCCGCCATCTTGTTTTTAGGGTTCCGTACCTCAAAAGGAAAAAAAACGGAACTCTTGTGGGATCACTTCGTTCTGTCTGTCAAGACTCTTTTTCTCAGGAACGCGTGGAGGTAGGCAAGTCAAGTTGAAATTAATATCAAATAGTACGTAGGTCTGATGTTCCCACTGCTGGAACATAGGCCTCCTCTCGATGAGAGGGAAGGGAATGGAAAGGAAAGAGGGAATGGGCCGTAATCCTCCTCCTAAATACTAAAACCTATAGTTTACTTCCCGTTGACCTAGAATGATGAAATTTGACAAGAAGCAAGATCACACAGCACAAGTGAAGGAAAAGGTCCGAAAATCGTTAATTTGTAGATATATCACAAAAAAAAAGCGATTACAGACTTACATTTTTCCAGTTGGAAAAAAAATTCTTCGCAACTACGGAACCCTTTATTGTGCGTGGTTTACGCGCTTCAACGGTTTGTTCCATACATTTCACAAAACATTTAAATGTAATGTTTCAGGTACCTACCAACGGAGAATTTGTCAACGTTAATCGAGCGTCAAAAGATCTTTGGTGGTGTAGCGGAGACGTTAGCACTTGTGTGATAAAGGAAGGGACAAAATAGAGGTTGTATTGTGGATTAGGTTAGGTTAGTAATAATAATAATAATAATTCTTTATTTTCGCAAAAAAAGTGAACAATGACACTAGTAACTATGATACGCTAAGAACTGTGTTACCAGAAAATTAAAAAAAAAAACAACTAGCGTATTTTGAACTCTGGTACTCAAAGTAAGATCTAACTTGTGTTATGAGTACCAGTGTTCTAACAAAATTTGTTACACAAAGGTACACAGGTTGCCAGGAGAGACAGAAGGGACATTAGTGCAGTTTCATTGTCACAGAAATGAAGTAAAAATATAAAACAGTAAAAAATTATACAGAAAATAAAGTGGACAAAGTAGTAGTTATGACGGCTGCCGTTTAGTGTTCACAATGGTGTTACTACGGAGCCTGTGGCCATATCATATCATTCATCATAATTATGATTCATATGACGACGAAAAAAAATTATTAAAATTAAATATTAATTAATTAGATAAATTTCAAGTTATGGAACAACAAACTAAATGTCATACTTAACAAAGTTCAAATTCCATTGCAACCAAACACATTTTAGGACGTTTTTGTTACAAATGGTCACTCAAAAATCAACTTTGAATACATTACACTAAAATAGATAACTGATTAAGTGGCGATGGAATGGAAATTATGTGAGTTTATGAACACTGCTTTGCTTTTTTTTATTTTATTGTATTATTTTATTTGTTTTATTGTTTTGTGAACATCTACAAAATTAAATAATTTATTAAAGACACACTTGGAACCATTGTTATATTTATATCAAAACTACTAGGTACCTAATACTAATCACTCCTTCATCTGGTATGAAGGAGTGATTAGTATACCTAAACATTTTGAAGCAAAATAATCCATCCATTCTTTTATATTCATTTTAATGCAAAAAATAAACTCTGATACATTTTCACACCCTAACGGCTGCACGGATTTTGATGATCCGTGCTGTTGATTATCCCGGTGGTAAGTTCCCCTGGGATAATTTCCGACCTCCACGCGGGCGAAGTCACGGGTATAAGCTAGTTTGTAATAATTCTTTCTTCATACAATTTACTGACCAAATTCCTTCTACTGCTAGCAAGGAAGTAATTTCGCCAGAACTCAACTACGTCAAATACTTGTGCCGACCAAATTATTCCAGACAATATAATTTGCGTCATCATTTTTTAGGGTTCCGTAGCCAAAGGGTAAAACGGGACCCTAGCTATTACTAAGACTTCGCTGTCTGTCCGTCTGTCTGTCTGTCACACGCTGTATCTCAAGAACCGCGATAGCTAGACAGTTGAAAACTTTCACAAATTTTGTATTATTGTTGCCGCTATAACAACAAATACTAAAAATAAAATAAAATAAATATTTAAGGGGGGCTCCCATACAACAAACGCGATTTTTTTGCCCTTTTTTTGCTCGATATCAATAATGGCAACAGGTAGGCACTTGTAATATTCACAAAATACTCAGTTGTATTTTTACTCAATAATAAATAAATAATAAAATTAAAATAAATATTTAAGGGGGGCTCCCATATAACAAACGTGTTTTTTTCGGCGTTTTTTTCCTTGTGGTACGGAACCCTTCGTGTGCGAGTCCGACTCGCACTTGGCCAGTTTTATATGAAAACACCGTCTATCAAAAGTTTAAGTACCTTCGAAGCTCGTTATTCTTCCTCTAAATAGTCTGACATATTTGTAGGAATTGTACTGTTGAGTTAGAGACTACCAGAATGAGGGCCCTGTCCTACTGCCAGCGATTAACGAGAAGCTCTACTCAGCTAGCAACTAAAACAGAGTTGTAGCAGTGAGTGCGTGACGACGAGCGATTTCTCGCTGGTTTGCATATGTACAGACGCCAGCACATCAAGTTACTACAATCTGTCAAATATCTTTAATAGATTTTCAACTTTATCACTAAAGCATAAGATTCAAAGTTGACTGGGAAAATTTGACAGTTTCGGGTAGGTTGATGTGCTGGCGTCTGTACCAAGCGTGAGTCTCTCGGCGAGTGTTTTGCCCGCCAAGCGAGCGTTGCTGAGCGAGTACCCTCTTTGTTAGCTTGTAGCGGTATCTACAACGCCACATGCTAACTTTGCGTCATACTGACGTCACGCAAAATCCTGCATCTCGCACGCAGAGTTTACCGCGCAACTAGCATTATATATACAACATGAATCATCGGGCCGTTGTCCGCCAGTTCTGGTCGGAGGATCCTCCCTTTTCTATGAAGGTTCAGTGAACTTTACAGGCTGTTTGTTCCTTATACCTCTATAAGTCCTTGTCGCTGCGACAAATTAGTTCAAGCCATAAACTACTCATAAATGTATCTCCTTTAGTTAAACGAAACCTGCAATCTTTTGTACGTTTTTTGAGCGGCGATAAAATCGTTGACTGAGGGTCAATATTCTCGTAATTTGAATTTGAATTTAAAGATTGAGACTGAGCTCAGACTGTGAACGTTCTTAAGAACGTTCACAGTCTGAGCTCAGTCTCAATCTGTCAAAAATAACTCTAATTTCCCTACATTTTGATAAGTTTTTGAAACAGAAGGCCAATTCTACTAACTTAAAACGTTCAAAATCTAGTCTCAGTCTCATCTCGGCGACATACAAATGTCAAAAACTTGTCAAAATGTAGGGAAATGAAAGGTAATTTTGACAGATTGAGACTGAGATCAGACTGTGAACGCCACAGAAATCTTAAGATTTCTGTGGTGAACGCTCTTAAAATTAGTAGAATTGCCCCTCAGATTGCGGCTAGATTTTGAACGTGCGACAGGCTATCGCATCGAAAATGACACATTTTGATAACAGCTGATTTGCCTTTCCCCCGCCATCAAACAGCTGGAGGAAGAATAGCGGTCGTCTATTTGATTTATACTGACAAACTTTTCGGGTTTGAACCTGTGAACAGCGTTTAGAGGACTCCTACGATAACGTTGTTTGATACGGTACGCCCCTTACTTCCCGTGGGTGTCGTAAAAGGCGACTAAGGGTCGCACCGGAGAATGGGCAGCAGCGTTCTCTACGCATTCCACCATCATACTATACTGCGATCGCCAACCCGCCTGCCAAGCGTGGCGATTATGGCAACCCCCCCCCCCCCCCCCCCCAAATTGGGGGAGGCCTATGTCCAGCAGTGGACGTCTATCGGCTGAAATGATGATGAATGATGACGGTACGGAAGCTTATCGAGTGGTTGTGAATAGCTATGCAGCCGGTCGATTCTGTAAAAATCTCACGGTGTTTTTGCTAGGAATTGACACTATTGACAGCTCACTCCACGCTCGCTTCACCTAAGTTTTCGCGGTGAGATTTTTACAGAATAGCTCCGCTGCATGGTCGCTTCCTCGTGCGCGGTGGGACAGGTGCCTGAGGTAGGAATATGGGGTGCATTGACCAGACGACAGCGAACATAACAAACATAACGTAAAACCACGCCTGGTTGCTCTGAAGGCGAAATGTGGATGTATGTAGGTACCTACCCTTAAATAAACGATCTGTTTGCGGACGAATGGACGAAGATTTTGTCGGCATGTCAGAAGTACTGTGAGAGGGATGTATTAAAGTGTTGTTACCTTTTTATTTGGTGATTTTATATTTAATCTTTTATGTGTATAACTAGCACTTTGCCCGCGTGTATTTCGTACCTTCCTCTAAAAATTTCGAAAATGACGTAGGTATGCTTATGATCTTTATCATTTTATTTAGACAAACAAGTATTCGGGCCAATTTTTCAGTTTATAGTTCAAAGGAATCAGATTTTTCATATAAACTATATGCCCGCTTTTCACCCCCATAGGTGTGGAATTTTGAAAAATCGTTTGGGATGTCTTCATTGCTTGACTCAAAGAAATAATCTTTGAGTAATTAAATACCAATTGTCAAGTTAATCAAGCCACGCACTAAAATCCTCTTCTACAAAATGAAGTACCTACCCCTTTTCACCCCGTTAGGAGTAGAAACGTTTATCAGGATTTTCGAAAAATCCTGATAAATGTTATTCTTTATTACTGACTTTTGAGTTAATCGGACCGCGCGTTAAAAATCTTCCATACAAATTTTCGCATCGCCCAATCCCCCTTCAGGGGATAATATAGAAAAACAAAAAATGCCAAATTTCATCATTTATATAGATAAGTATTCGTGCAAAGTTTCAAGTTTAATAACTCCAGGAAAAAGATTTTTCATACAAACAAAATCCCCACTAGTCACCTCCTAAAAGGTTGAACTTCCAAGAACCCCTTCTTAGTGCTCCCCTACATTATAAAAGGAAGCCGTGTGTGAAATTTCACATTTAGTAATGTGAAATTTCGCACGCAGCTTCCTTTTCTTGTCCCAGTAGTTGCGGCTGTGCAGTGATATGTCAGTCAGTCAGTTTCTCCTTTTATATAGGTATACCTATAGATTGTATCAAACTGTGTCTTTAATTTCTGTACTTAATTGGTTTTAAACCGTTCAAATAAATCAATTAACCGGAAGGTAAAGAATGTTATGTGTTCAGCATCCCAATTGCGTAACACACTATATCAATCTCAATTTGAATAATTTTGAAGGTTATTGCTAATCCATTGCTTCATATGTTCGAAAAATGTGTCTGCTCAACAACGTAAATAACGCAATGAATGCTGTTGAACTGTCAAAATGAAACCCATTGCTAAACTCAAACTCAAACTCAAAGCATTTATTTCAATTAAACCTTGTACAGGCACTTTTGAATTGTCAAAATTAAATAGTCTGTCAGTTAGTCAGAAAGTTGAAGCTAGTTGCCCATTCCAAAACGTAGATCTCTATGGAGAAGAACGGGCAAGAAACTCCATGGACACTCTTTTAAATCAAGTTATTACAAAATCCTGGGTACATTATTCTTGTTGCTTCTATATGTGAGAACAATGTAAAAAGAAAAAGACAAATGAAGAAACAATTCAAAATATAAGATTAAAAATAAGCCTTGGCAGTTAAGAGATGACCAGTCTCAACCGACGGCACCCGTTCACGAACATGACGCGTGGATCAGCACCATCCAGCTCAACCATTTTGTAGGGAACCGAATAATCCAACACACGCGCCACCATCGGTGAGACATTTAAGTGAGCATGACACGTTCTCAACTGCCATGCTCTTTCAAGTCAACAACAGAAAAAAAAAAATCATAATAAACGGAAACATGGTTCTTACATTTACAAAATTAAAAAAAAAATGCTTCTAAATTATACAAAACTATAGTTTGCAATTTATTTAAGATGTTAATATAATTTACTACCAAACAGGAAGAGGTATCTAATATTGCAGTATTCAACAATTAAAACTGGATTGAATAACTTAAAAAAGTTATGTTCGTAATGTCAGAAATATTGAAAAAGAAAAAGGGAAGCACCTCTTCCAAATATTGAAATTTTAACTAGTGAGCCCAAGTGCCTGTGGAGCAGGACCAGCATTAAGCCAAGCATTTTTATCTACGATATAATCATCCAACTTGTAATATGCTTGTCTACATAGTGTGCGTTTAATGCATGTTTTAAATTTCTTCTCATTTAATTGAAGAATATCGAATGGTATTTTATTATAACATTTTACACAGTAACCCATAAAAGAAGTTTTTACTTTAGACAATCTGAAACGCGGTTGATCTAATTTGTCCCTATTTCTAGTGTTAAAATTATGCCTGTCACTTATCTTATTAAAAAGATGTAGATTTTTTCGAACGTACATAATGTTTTCATATATATATTGACAAGGAACCGTCATGATGTTAATTTCTTTAAACAGTTCTCGTAGAGAATCGCGTCTGCTGAGCTTGTAGATGGCTCTGACAGCCCTCTTTTGCAGAATGAAGATAGAATCAATATCTGCAGCCCGTCCCCACAACAAAATACCGTAAGACATGATGCTATGAAAGTAACTAAAATAGACCAGTCTCGCGGTATCCACGTCTGTTAATTGGCGAATTTTCCAAACAGCGTAAGCGGCTGAACTTAGCCGCCCTGCAAGTGATGTTAAGTGCGGACCCCACTGTAGCTTTGAGTCAAGCGCGATCCCCAGAAAAACCGTATTTTCGACGAATTCAAGTGTCTCCCTATTCAATACAACATGACATTCATTACTTCTAACATTCGGTAAAGCGAATCTAATGCATTTAGTTTTTTTCTCATTTAATACCAAATTATTCACAGTAAACCAATTATGGACCACATGCATAGCGTTATTTACGTCGTCAAGCTCTTGTGCACGTCTGCTTACTTTAAAAATCAGTGATGTGTCATCAGCAAATAACACCATTTGTGGTTGGTTTTTCAGTAAATGAGGTAAATCATTTATATATACTAAAAATAGGAATGGCCCCAATATTGAGCCCTGCGGTACTCCCATTTTGACTTTTAAGCCCGATGAATTCACACCGTTAATTTGAACTTGCTGAAATCTATCATTTAAATATGATTCTATTAAGCTAAGAGCAAGTTTACCTAGTCCGTAATGCTCAAGTTTCAAGAGCAGTGTTTCGTAATTCACGCAATCAAATGCCTTGGATAGGTCACAAAAAATGCCTATAGCATCTTGTGCCTCTTCCCATGCGTTAAAGATGTGTTTTAATAAGGTGACACCGGCGTCGGTTGTACAACGTCCTTTGGTGAAACCATACTGTTGATCGTGTAAGATGTTATTACGATTAAAATGATTGAGCATTTGATTTAACATTACTTTTTCGAACACCTTGCTAAAAACCGGCAAAACCGATACGGGTCTATAATTATTAGTGTCTTTGCTGTCCCCAGATTTGAAAAGTGGAATAACTTTACTGAACTTCATTAAATCCGGGAAAACCCCTTGATCTACACACAAATTAAATATTAAAGCTAAATAGGGTGCAATTGTCTCAATAAAGGATTGACAAACTTTAGTGGACATGCCCCACAGATCTTCGGTAATTTTGATCTTAAGTTGCTTAAATGCCTTTATAATGACTATGGGGTTTATATGTTTAAATTGAAATTCCACAGGACAGGCTGAGACATTCGCTCTTAATAATTCAATAGCTAGTTTAATTGGGATATTGGTAAAGAAAGTTGCAAATTCCTGAGCAACATCGATGTTATCGCTAATGAGACCGCGGGAAGTGTCCAGTGTGTAATCAGTATTATGTTTTTTGTTCCTGTTCGTTTCATTGTTTATAATTTTCCAAACTGTCTTTATTTTATTGTCTGCGGATTTAACTTTGTTACTAATGAAAGAAGCTTTAGCTGCTTTGCAGATATTTTTAAAAATTTTAGAATAAGTAGCAACATACTTATTAAAAGTATCCGTGTTTATATACGGCTTAAGGCCATACAGTTCAAATAATCTTTCCCTACTTTTCCTGATTCCTTTAGTTGCCCAGTCACTGAATAAAAACTTAGGGCAAATAGTTTTAGATTTCTTCTTAAAGGAATTATTGAACTCTGTTTGCACTAATGAAAAAAAATTCTTTATACAAAATATTACCATTCGTCATACTTAGGCCCTGAGCATTTAACTTGCTAATTAAAGTGTTATTAAACTTATTCAAATTACCCGATGTTATTGGTCTAGTTTGAATCTGCACTTTTTGTATCGGTGTGTTGCACTCAAAAGACACGGTTTGACCACTGTGATCCGAAGGGAGATAATTTACAATGGCTTTATCTAAATATTCACAGCAACAAAAAACATTATCAATACATGTAGCAGTAGCCGTAGTTATTCGCGTTGGTTCCAAAAATACATTTGACAGATTGAATGATTTGAAGAGGCTTAACAATCTACTGCTATTTGAATTATTTTCCAAAATATTAACATTAAAGTCACCACAAATAATTACTGATTTATTACCAGTTGCAAGTTTTCCTAAGACATCTTCCATTACTGACTCAAATATAGAGTAGTTTTGATAGTTTGGAGGTCTGTAAACGCACACTATAAAATGCTTATCTAGCTCAACACAGGACAGTTCGATGCTATGTTCCACCGATAGTTCCACTATGTCTTTACGAGTCTTGTATTTTACACAATTTTTAATTAATATTAATGATCCACCACGCAGCATGGATTTTCGGTTAAAGCAACTGCCTACACTATAGTTCTCATAATTAATCATCATTTCATAATGGCTACTGATAGTGTGTTACGCAATTACCCTGAGAGTGTTAAAGGTGCCATTATTTCCAACTATGCTTCGATGGTTTGGTCTTGTTGCGAGGATGTATAAAAAAAAAGTAATTAAAACAAATAAACCGACTTCAAAAATAAATTAACTCAAAATTATGAATATGGATCGGAATAGGTAGAGCTGTTATGTACTTGCCATAGGTTAGAATAATATGGATATTCCTTTTAGTTACGAAGTTAAGTTTAGTTTCGAAGTTACTGTTGGTCATCATCATCTGCCTAGCCTTTTCCCAACTATGTTGGGGTCGGCTTCCAGTCTAACCGGATGCAGCTGAATACCAGTATTTTACATGGAGCGACTGCCTATCTGACCTCCACAACCCAGTTACTGGGTAATACGATACCCCTTGGTAAGACTGGTTGTCAGACTTTCGGGCCTCTGACTACCCGTAACGACTGTCAAAGATCCACGAATGACAGCCGGGACCAACAGCTTAACGTGCTTTCCGAGGCACGGAGGGGTCTCGGTATGTAAAGATGATCACCCATCCACAGACCAACCGCGGCAAGCGTAGCTTAACCTGATCGATCGACCTGTGCGGCTGTTATTATTTAGCCACGGTCCCCTCGAAGTTACTGTTGGTAAAGAATTGAATTCTAGTGGCGCAGAAAGAGACAAAAACAGGGCCGTCACTCCAGCGACAATAAAATCCCGTGAAAATCCCGTAGTATCAGTCGGAATTCCGTGGAGTATCCATATTAACATCAATGTTTGCGGTCAATGAATTTAAATAGCTCTACCTATTCCGATCACTGATTATGAAATAACTTTAATTTCGAAAGTCGGTGTCTGTGATCTGTTTTTTTAGTTTTTTGCCACCGACTTCCGAAATTAAAGTTATTTCATAATTTTGAGTTAATTTCTTTTTGAAGTCGGTTTATTTTTTTTTGGAAATTACTTTTTTATTTCGTATTTTTTTTTAGTTTTAAGTAAATACTGAAATATTTGTTTGTAGTAAGTAGGTAATAGTTTTGTTGTAAATATTGCACTAGAATTTGACCAAGGTTTTGAGATGTTTTCCCTTTGACACTACACCCGTAGCTCGTATCAATAAGCCGGGGTGTCACACTTAGGTACACGTATTAGCTTTTTAATTTTAAAATCACTGAATCGATTTTGATGAAGCTTGCACTGCTTCCTAAGTTGAAGTCACGATCCGATTAATAGTTGCGGAGAAATACGTGGACAAACATACATATGTACATACATACGTGTCGAATTGATAACGGGGGGGGGGGGGGGGTGTGCCATAATCGCTACGCTTGGCAGGCGGGTTGGCGATCGCTGTATGGTATGATGGTGTAGGTAATGCATAGAGAACGCTGCTGCCCATTCTCCGGTCTCCCTTAGTCGCCTTTTACGACACCCACGGGAAGTATGGGGTGGTGCTATTCTTTAAGTCCAGCACCACACAGACCTCATTGATGATGATGATGGTAAAAAGCGAGTAACAAAGGGTATTTACAAGGCAAGTGTACCTAGGTGGAAACGCCGGGAAGCCTTAAAAGGACATATATTGACCTTATTGGTCATGTTAGTCTTTAGAAAGGTCAGGTACCGTCAAACGGGGTGAATAGGGATGCAGGGGTGAATTGGGACAAAACTTTAAAAGCGATTTTAACATTGAAATAATATAGTTTGTTGCCAAAAAGAGTCTAATGTGTTTATTGTATTATTAACGATTAAGCGTCCTTTCCGGCAACAATCTGTATTATTTCAACGCTAAAATCCTATTCACCCCGTTTGGTGGTACGCACCTGGCCTTTCTCGCAGTGCTCGATTTTAAACGAAGGAGATGATCGTAGCAGGTGATGCTCTGTACAGTTTCTACCTACCCCACGGGAAGAAGTCGTGAGTTTATTGTATGTAAATTTTATTCAAACTTAAGTTCCAAGTTAATATTATTTCCAGTTAAACAAATATCAACTTTATTTTAATAGTAATTAAGTTGATTTATTATTCTAAAAATATTATTATACCTACCGACACAAATATCCACCAGGTCATCGTCATTTAAATGGGTCTTTACACCTGCGACAGAAAATAACAACAACAGTCTAATTTAATATAATATTTCCGTAGAAAATATCGTGTGAAATATTATAATATTTATTGCCAGAATCACACTAATATTATAAAGGCGAAAGTTTGTGAGTGTGTGTGTGAGTGTGTGTGTGTGTTTATATGTTTGTTACTTCTTCACGCTCAAACGGCTGGACCAATTTTGATAAAATTTTGTATGGAGGTAGCTGACACCATGGATTAACATATAGGCTACTTTTTATCCCGATATTCCCACGGGATCGACAATTACGCGGGTGAAACAGCGGGGGGCAGCTAGTTCTGTAATAAACTTGTCATTCTCATCGTAATTCATCAAAGATGATACGAGGAAAATTGTAATTACTTATTAAAAAAAGAAAATAGATGGTTTTAGTTTTCATCATGAAAGTCAAAGTTTATCAAAAGGCACTTTTGAACTTCAAAACATATAAGAAAACTAGGTTCTGCCCACGACTTCGTCCCCGTGAAATTTCACCGTCCCCTCAATCACCCTCTTAGGGGTGGAATTTCGAAAAACCCTTTCTTAGTGGATACCTACCCCTTCACAAAGAACACACCCTCCAAATTTCATGTCTCTAGGACCAACGGTTTAGGCTGTGCGTTGATATATCAGTCAGTCAGGACTTTGAATTTTATAGATATACTAGCTATCCCCGCAAACGTTATTTTGCAAAAAAAAATTGCCTACGACCTATTCTCAGACCTAGCAAATATACACAAAAAAAAATCATAAAAATCGGTCAAGCCGTTTCGGAGGAGTATGGTAACTAACATTGTGACATGAGAATTTTAATATAAGATTAGAAGAATATACATAGATAGAATTGATTCTAGGAAGCCGCCCCTTCCAAAGGGTAGTTTCGTATAGGAAACTCCGAGCATTGCCCGCTTCATAGCGCGCTGAGCGAGTCAATTGTTGCTTTAATTTTATCGTAGGCAGGCAAGAAAGTTGCGTCGTTTAAATGGGGCTTTATTCAAGGGAAGGGCAAAGTGTCATAACAACATGAATTTTCCGTAAGGAATTTCATTATAATGACTTCGAAACAACAAGTGAAGTTGGGGTAGACCAGTAGTATCTTCTAATAAATATAATTATAAGATTTATTATCAAGTCGTGGTTTTATTTAAAACTAGCTGTGCCCGCGACTCCGGTCGCTGGCATGTCAGAAAACATATTAGATTTCACGGGTTTTAGTTTTTTGTGCGGAAACCCCAATTCATTGACTAAAATAAAATTGGCCTTAGTACTCCTTACAACGTCAGCTATCTGCCAGTAAAAGTCTAGTAAATCGGTCCAGCCATTTCGGAGATTAGCCGGAACAAACTAACTGAAAGACAAAAATTAAGAAAAAAAAAAGTTTTTCTGTTTTACGTACTGTCTAAACTATGGGTTGTTCCCAAAGTACTCCAAAAAGAATTCCCAAACTACTCCATGAAAAACATAATATTTTTAATTAGATTTGATTCTACTCCATGATAATATTAAAATGTTCTCAAAGTACTCCAACCTATTTTACTTTCTTAAGGTGAATGCTCCAACCAGCCCGCGAAATTCAAATTTTCTTACGTTTTTTGCAATTTGCAGGCCAGTGCTAGGTAACATAAAACCTAGCACTGGCCTGCAAATTGCAAAAAACGCAAGAAATTTTGAATTGCTCGGGCTGGTTGGAGCATTCCCCTTAAGCATAAAAAGCTGTTATTTTGACATTACAAACAGGCACTTCAGTATTATTTATTTGTATGTATAGAAACTCCCACCTTGTTTTGAACATAATGAGTGAACTCATTATGTTCAAAACAAGGTTGTGGAAAATTTTCCTCTGCTTCTTGTTTCTTTCATAAAATATAAAGTTACAAGCCTTTTGTGAAAGTCTAACTTTTTGTTTATTATGTACCTACACACGACAGGAAAATACATTCCTTTTAAGAATTATTATTACCCGACTACGGCGAAGTAAAAAGGGGGTTATGATTTTGACAGGTATGTATGTATGTGGGTATGTATGTATGTTCATCTGTTCCCTCATAACTTCTAAACTTCTGATCATAATTTAACAAATAAGGTATCGATAGAAGTGTCTTGATCGTCCGCTGGTTATAGGCTATGTGACGTCACATTAAATTGAATATGGCGCCCTCTAGAGGACACAAAGTCATGCAATAAAAAAAAAACTGATGCCGTGTTGGGTATCAAATGAAAGGGCTTAATTATAGGTTCAGTCCGTGACCAAATTAATTATGGGTTATTTTATGAATTTTGGATTATTTTATCATAGAACCGAGACTCTAATATTGATTCTAATTATAAATAAACCTACCACATAATCTAAATACTACATACATACAGAATCCCATCATTACACATTAACCGTCATTAGACATTAACCTACATGGTCCTCTTATGGCCTGAGCAATATCATGTCTGGACTTTAAAAGAGACTGTGACCTCTGAGTTTGTTTCGGTTTTTCTTCTCAGAGTAGTCAGATAGGAAACGCCGTACTCATTTGGTTTTCTTTTTAACCGACTTCAAAAAAAAGAGGAGGTTCTCAATTCGGTTGTATTTTTTTAAATGTTTGTTACCTCAGTACGCCGTCATTTATAAACCGATTTGGAAAATTTTAATTAACTTTTTTATCCGTCCAGATTGGTGATTTTTATCAAAATCCAGTTCTGATTGCTGATTTGCTGGCATTTATTTCGGAATAAAGCTCATTCGAACAATAAAAAATTGCATATCCGTCTATTTACGATAGAGCTATGCCCGAAAATACATTAAAAAAAAATAGGAACATCCGAATTGAGAAACTCCTCCTTTTTAGAAGTCGGTTAAAAATTGTTCTTCTGAACCAATTTACAGAAATTATCATTTATCAAGTACCATCCCTCTTAAGTACCTATAACAGCGATAACAGTTATCGTTAGAGTCACGAACTTAAGTCTATTAATTACGACTCGGCAATCAACGGTACGGTTAACGGAAACCGAGCATTGTTTCACAATATGGCGGCCGGTTATTAATAGTTTGTTTTCTTTGACTACGGGTTGCGTGTGCGCGAATGAACGCTTTTGAATCGATACGAATTTGTGGTGAATATTTTCATTGGGTTTCGAATCGTGTAGTATTTTTAACTAATTTAGGTGTTGATCGGTATTATTCAGCTCTGTTGAGAGGCAAAATAGATGTATTTTCGGGTAAAGAAACTAAAAAATTGCTTCGAAAAATTCATCCGCATCGCTGTCGACTGGTACCCAAGAGACTGGCGGCATTACCTGTTTGGCGATGCTTAGCCTCTGGCCAAGGTAAAAGCCAGCCCTTGGGTCGCGGGAAGTGTCAACCAGCCGTTTCGAAATTTCTTTAAAAAGACCATGAGCACTCGGACCCCACGGCCCGAGGGTTTCAAACCAAAACAGCTCGAAAATATAATTTTCTATAAGGTTATTGTATTTTCGCCGCTTGAGGTTTTATGCAGCCGCAGCAGCAGCGCCAGCACAGCGTGCCGAGCCAGGAAGATGGGATGGCGCAAGAGAGTCGACACACGTTGCGAAGTAAGTTAAGTTTTCGGGTTCGATAAGCTTCGTTGGTCTAGTCGTCACAAGCGCTAAATGCTGAGCACAAGGCAGGACCTCATTAGATTCGATTTTCAGGACGGGCAAATAGTAGCTGAGGAATTTATATACGGAGTATGTGGGGGTATATTTTTGTGAAATTGCCCATTCGTAAATTAGTAGTTGTTGTCGTTGTTCTTTCCAGCGATATAATAGAAATTCAGTTTCTAAAAAACTACGCATCTATGTAAAAGAGAATATAAGTTTCGTTATTTAATTTTAAGATTTTCAAATAAAGTGTTAATGACTGTACACCAATATGACAGTTTTATCACCGACATTCAGAAACGAAGACATTTAGAAAATTTGTCATTTTGGGTAAGGGTGCTTTTGAGATTGTTCATTATGAGATCAGTACAATATAGGAATCGGTCCTAAAAGACCGCAAGCGGTTTTTCCATCAGAAATTTGTCTGTAGCAACCTGGATTCTGAAATTGTGCCCGGTTGATGGCAACAGGCTTGCCCTCTATTACAACCTCAACTTTACACCCCGTTCGTCATCTATACTATTTTATTTTCAGCTTTATTATTATAAATAAAAAAAAAAAAAAAAAATTTTTAATTCAGGCACGAACCGCACGTTACGAAATTTTGTTTCAGTGCGGTTAGTGGAAGTGCTCAGGTGACGTTCGTCCAAGTGCGGTTCAAATCATTGCTCTGAGTGGAATACCCCATATTTTGCCCATAATATTGTTATTTCTCTAGAACTACCAGTTGGATTAAAAAAAAAATGTATTTGATAGTCCAATTCCTGAGGACTTTCTTCTTTTTCTTCGCTTTTTAACTCCACGCTAGGGCCCTTATGAGCCGAGCAAAAAGAAGAAGTCTCAAAGAACGCTAAGCGAAAACGGAGTAATAGCACGGGCAGGTGCGATCCGACGGGGTGGCCAAAGTTGCGGGCATAAGCCCGCAACACCCGCCTACACTACACCACTACGGCGGAGAGCATCGTGGAGTACGTGCGCCAGAAGACGAGGTACACACCGAGGGTGCAGTTACTGGAGTCGCACCGCAACGTCAACTTCAAGGCGTTCGTGGTGCGCATACCAACATGCTACCTGCACCTGGTGATGGAAGAAAGCTTTTGGCCGCAGGATGTGGTATTTCGCCGCTTTCGCGGACAAGTGCCACCAGAACGCACAAAGACTTAGTGCAACTAAGTGATACTAACATAGTTATTAAGTTTTATTTACTAACAAAATTGTTACTATATTATTATGTATACTTAGGTTAAGGTATGTATCTATGGGTCTTTGTTACCTGATAATAAATGGTTTATTATTATTATTATAAGTACCTCTACAAATCTATTCCAAATGGTTTCCGTTCCATTTTCTTATAACACCATTAGTTATCGTCAAAACTTTTGAGTGGCATTTCCTACCCAGAAGTGAAAGCACAAATTACTTGCTCAACCAATGTTTTCACTAATTGTTATATCATTAGGTTAATAAACAAATTAAGTTTTCAAACTTCGGAGGCTGTCAGAAACTGCGTTTATCTTTACTTTAAATAAAGTTATAAGCAAGAGTTTAGCCTTTTTATTATTTGCCTGTTCATTAACGGTTGGTTGATTTTACCAAAGTGAGATTACCGAGAGTGAGATTAGTGAGATTACCAAAGTGAGATATATTAAAATTAACGTCCGACAGTTCTAGTACGAAAGAGCTATCGAACATTCAAAATTTATTCCCAGGACAAAATTTATTCATCATCATCATCTGCCTAGCCTTTTCCCAAATATGTTGGTGTCGGCTTCCAGTCTAACCGGATGCCGCTGAATACCGTATTTTACATAGAGCGACTGCCTATCTGAGCTCCACAAACCAGTTACTTAGTAAGTGGGTAATACGATACCCCTTGGTAAGACTGGTTGTCAGACTTTCGGGCTTCTGACTACCTGTAACGACTGTCAAAGATCTACGAATGACAGTCAGGATAAAACTTATTCTAGGTGTAAAAGTTTGGTGAAATTCGCCCTAATAAGTATGGCTGCTGCAATTACTTAACAATTCCTTACTCGAAACCACGTCAATAACTTAGCTAATCCCGACAATCTCCCGTTCGTTTCGTTCATTTCGGTTTCATTCATTGTGTCATAGAGAATACTTAATGGCCCAGGAGGCCAGGAGTAAGGAAATAACTTTTACTATGTGTGTTCTAGGTCTAGTAATGGTTGCAACCGCTTCCGTTGAGCATTAGGACTCGATTCCAGAAGTCGGGAAAAGGGTTTTTCAATCAGTACCTACTCGCAACCGGCCCCAATATGACCAAATATCAAAATCAAAATGTTTTATTTCACACTAGCAGCGCCTCGCGGTTTCACCCGCGTAAGTGTTGATCCTGTGAGAACATCGGGATAAAAAGTATCCTATGTGTTATTCTGATATATAGGCTATATTACTGCAAAGTTTTATCAAAATCCGTTTAGTAGTTTTTGCGTGAAAGAGTAAAAAACATCCATCCATCCTCACAAACTTTCGCGTTTATAATATTAGTAGAAAGAATCTTTTGTTTTGATAGACGCGGTCAAAATGTAAGGAACAGCATTTTTTTTTTTTAAACCGACGAAAAATTTCGACGCAGAGGGGTTCAGAATCATGTACCTACTGAATTCGTGGTAACAAGTCTTGCGTCAATATTCCTGCCACCCTGTATACTAGAACTTAATACAGCACTGGGGACATGTCGCCCATTCTCCTTTACAGTAACGGCCCAGACCTTGGATTTATGCCCGCTTAATGGAAAAAGGCTCGCCCCCTATTAAATGGGACTTAGGTTATAAAGAAAATAAGGGAAGAAAAAAGGTGTAGGTACCTTGCAAATCGGTGTTTTGCTAGCGAAAAGTCGAAAATTAGCCACGGTCATGTAGATAGTAGGTTAGGTACTATACCGGAATATAAATCATCCATGGGCAGGTTTTCGGGTGCCTAGGTCATGGTTTACCCGTGTACTTCAACTGTGATCCAAATTCAACCTACATGGACACTTATCAAACTTCGGAAGCTAGGCGCACGGTTGCATTTGGTTGTTTCCTATAGAGAATAAACGGCTAGAAAGTCTGTGGTACTCTTTAAAAAAAATATTTTCATAAACAATGTAGGCATATTAGGCTCAGGCGCAAAACGTCTCTTTCGCAAAATCTCTACTGGTAGTTAATGTCTCTTTCTCATACAGTGTTAGGTTTGCATTCGTGCACAAGTCGCTAATCACTTTATTTAAAGATGAAAGCCTTCATCATTAAAAAAAAAATGTTATCTGTGGTCCAGTCGTGCTCTTCTGACATCTGTCAAATCTAATAGGAATGAAAATGTGTAGCGGTACATACAACGCCACATGAGAACAACGCGTCATACTGACGTTACGCAAAATCCTGCATCGCGCAAGCAGAGTTTTTTTTTTTCATCAGGCAGTTGCTGGCCAGACGCAACACCCCTCTCGGTTGGAGGATCCTCCCTTTTATATAGAGTATGAGTGAACTTTACACCCTGTACCTCATACCTGCAAGTGCAAGCACGGTATACAAAGTACAAAATGGACAACAAATCAAAGATTTATTCCGATTGATTTCAAAAATCCAAATTCACAAAGAATCATCCAACCAAACATACACCAGACTTTCACATCTTCTATTTGTAGAACAGGATAATAATAAAGTAGAAACTTTATTATTATCCTGCCAGCCAGTTTTCTCCGTAGTAAACGACTAATTGGAACCGTGCACCTAGTTTCTGACGTTTCATTATTGCCCATGTGGGTTTATGTAAAATAAAATATTTTGATTTCGAGTTACTATGTTACCCAGTTTTGTTGTACGATATAGAAATTGTGCTTAACTAAGTTCTCACATCATCAAGTTATGAACAAGTTAGTAAACAATTAAGTTTTGCCGACAGAGTGAAACTGTTTGTCTAAGCTCTTGTTATGGTTGCAAGGGTTAGCAGGAGTTTCCTATAGTTATAGAATTATAGACTAGACTAGAAAACAGGGACGTCCAAAAACAAGATAGGAAGACGATATCCGCCTAAACTAGCTAGGCTAGGCGGAGTTTCTGCTTACCCTCAAGAAGGTGGGAGGTGTATGTGTGTGTTTATGTAATCTGCGTTCGCGATTTATTTCCCAAAAATGTAAACAAATATAAATTAATGGAAAAATTACTTTAATTCCTACACAATAAAGTTCAGTTTACGCTACAACTTTAAACATTTTTATAACTTTATCAATAGTGCTAGACTAGTTAGTGACACACTGAAACCAACTTAAATATCATTGAAATAAAGTTGATATTTAAAGAAAAAAAATCGCTAAAACGAAGTACTAGCGCGGGCAGGCGATGCGACGGGGTAGAAGCGGTGCTGGAACAAGAAATTTCACGCGCAAGAAGTCGCGGGCAGAAGCTAGTTTTAAAATATACGTTTAGGAAAGTCTTTGCAAAATATAAATGTCGTTGTGATTACCGGGTCCCGTACTCAAAGCGGAAACCCTTAAGGGATTTACATGACCTAAAGCGCGTTCACTGTCGGACTGTATAGAAAAGAAAGAGAAGCGCGATGACACAACGCTGGTAATGTATTGCAAAATATGAAGCAATTATTTAATTACAAAAAATCTATTTTTTGGACTAATAAATTAAAACACTAGTATTTTAGTATGTTGCTTGTAGAATAATCTGACAAAAAATCAGAATGATTGTATGTATATTAGTGTGGTCTTTGAGTATTAAACCAACTGGAGTCGCCATTGTCAGGCGATCCCCGCTGCCAAAGGTACGAGACCACCGGTCATAGCGGTTATATACCCGTACATAATATGTATGCGTATAGTAAACTATACGCACACATATTATGTACGAGTACAAACACAAGCATAAATGCTTGTTTGTTTTTTGTTTTGTGTGCGTGCGTAACAACGCGATCGAATTGCATTAGTGTATTATTGCGTTCCCTCGTCCCCCGCGATGAAAATGACAGACTTATTTGCATAGATATTAGTACTCGTGGCGTCTCCGGTTGGTTTAATACTCAAAGAGTGTGGTTTTTATTGTAGAAAGAAAGTTTTTTTAAAGGTATCTTCATGATTTTTTTCTATCGTATCAAATCAGTTGTATTATGTTTTCAACACACTACCCAAGTAACATTTTAGGTTTTAGAAAGGTTTTGAAAAGGTTCTAAAACCTTTGTATGGACATCTGCTCGTAAGTCTTAATAGACTTAATAACGTTATATTAACCTTATAATAACCTCCTGAGTGCAAAAAGGGCCCACGTTTTAGAACCTTTCTGGGAGCTACAGCAGAACCTAAAGCTCAAATCCAGAACCTTTCGAACTACTTACACAGAACCCAAATATAACCTTCACAACCTTAATTTAACGTTAATATAACCTTGTAAGGCAGCTTTTAAGTTCTAAATTAGTCATGGATGTAACTCAATGACAACTTAAAACCTTTTTGATGGACATGAATAAATGCCTTTCCAGGACTCTCAGGTTTTAAAATGTTTCTGTGTAAGATTTTTTCTACACAGAAACACCAATCGTGGATTTAAATACTTATTTATAATGGCGCCATTCCCTGTCATTATACCAAGTTTCAAAATGGCTAGATGTAAGTAAGTGTTATAATCATAAAAGTAATAAATAGCTTGCTGAAGTCAGGGAAAATCAAAAAAATAGTGCGACTGGCACTTTATCGTGACACTTTAGGATAATAGTGCTGTATACGAGACGGGCCTTCCGAAAGTAAAATATTTAGAAGATATTTTAATGAAATAAAAATTATAAAATTAGGTGGTTGGTAGTAAGTTGCATTAGAAATAAAACTTCTATTCATATAAAAAACATATATTTTAAATCACATAGCGCACGTTACTTAATGTTGCCTTATTGACTTAAAATATTGCTTTTGGTTTACATTTTTTATTTATATCAGTGAACAAAATGGCTGGCGTTAGGAAATTACTAGAAAGCATTACAATTAACCTTTTCAGAACTGTAATAGCTAAAAGCTCTTATTGTTTACGAAAATAAGAGCTAAAGGTAATCTCGCGGAGCTACTTAAAACGACAAAGCTGTTTTCGCAGCTTTAAGTTTATCTCCAGGAGTCCTTCAAGAGTTGCGAGTCGCGAAAAAAACCTCTAATACAACTCTAATACAGCCTAAAAGTTTAAAGTAGGTTTTAGAAATTACTAATAAGCGATTTCAACATTCCATAACTTTATGGTTATATCAAAGTTAAAAATTAAACCTTTAGATCTCACTTTAGCATAATGCTAGCCTTTCCAGAACTTAATCAGGAGTCTACAACAACTATAAGATCCTAGGACTATATGCTCTTGAAACCCAAGTCAAAATAACGTTAATTTAAACTCTTGTCGTCGGCTCTAAGGTTGTAATAATAAACAATTAGTTTTAGGACTTATTAATCATTCTCAAGTACTTAATATGACCAGATAGCAAATCATTAACCTTTTTACGACCCTTATAAAACCTAAAGGCATTTTTTACAACCTAGGCCCGAATTAAATGTTACTTGGGTATCTACCTAGCATATATCCTGAAGAATATCATATACTTTTCTGATTTTGTTTACCGTAGTCGATCATATACTTTTATTGTTTCTAAAACTTGCTTTTTGTGTTTAGGTCCTGTAGGTAAGCCCCTTAAAAATTGAGCTATCAAATGCAAAAATATTTTTTCAAATCCGACTTCTTCACGTGTCAATAGCAATCAAAATGGACTCGACCCAGAATTCGGCTACGTGTTTGGTGCCATCACCAGCGTCCATCAGTTCCTGTATCGTGCCATCGTTTGTGGAACAGCACCACATTTACACTCTCAAGGCCGACTCTTCTATGAATTTCCACCTGAACAGGTTTTCCTTGCTTCAGCCAACCTGGGACAAACAGACTCCAGGTCTGTTGAAAGACATCCAGGTTTCCCAAAGCAACTCATGTCCAGGTGGGAGATCTTCAGCGGGTGGAACAAATCCGACTGGTAGTTCCACAGATTAGCGCGCTCAAACAAACAAACAAACTCTTCAGCTTTATTATAAGTACTAGCTGCGCGGCGGAGCACCGCCG
Source organism: Mesoligia furuncula (assembly GCA_916614155.1). NCBI lineage: Eukaryota > Metazoa > Arthropoda > Insecta > Lepidoptera > Noctuidae > Mesoligia > Mesoligia furuncula. The sequence goes on from OU744808.1 coordinate 24,877,187, forward strand.
TGTCCTCGTAGAGGCGATTGGCAGCGACGGCGACCTCTCGCGTCGGCCCTGGTGCAAACCATGGTCCGGGGCGAGAGGGAGTGCGAGGCAGTCACCTCCTTCTGCGAAGCAGTCATGCTAGCGAAGGAGGTGGCGGGACGGTTCAGGGAGACAGCCTCCCGTCTCAGCCGCCGCGGGGGACCGGGGGCCCCAGGCGTCGGGAGCCGCGTGACGACTCCCGGCCACCGTAGGCGCGGGCCTGCGGGCGGAGAGTAATGGGTAGCTCACCGTCCGATCAGGACCAGGCCCGTGCCGGACGGCGCGTACGTGTTCCACGCGCGCCTCAAAGAAATGTCAGCATCGAGGAGGGGCCCCTTAGGGCCGAAGCCTGCCGGGTCAGCGGGATTGCCCGAAAGGGTTACCGCTGGCCCTGAACATAAAGGGCTAAGGAAGGAACACGGGTGGGTTTTAGTCAGTAAGAGTCTGACACTCTCTTCCGCTTCACCCAGAGCGGGAGAAGTCATTTGATGATTTACCATCCGCAAAAAAAAAAAAAAAGTACTAGCTGCGCCCCGCGGTTTCACCCGCGTAAATGTCGATCCCGTGGGAATATCGGGATAAAAAGTAACCTATATGTTAATCCAGGGTGTCAGCTACCTCCATACAAAATTTTATCAAAATTGGTGTAGCCGTTTGAGCGTGAAGAAGTAACAAACATATAAACACACACACACTCACAAACTTTCGCCTTTATAATAAGTACTAGCTGCGCCCCGCGGTTTCACCCGCGTAAGTGTCGATCCCTTGGGAATATCGGGATAAAAGGTATCCTATATGTTAATCCAGGGTGTCAGCTACCTCCCTACCAAATTTTATCAAAATTGACCCAGCCGTTTGTGTGTGAAGAAGTAACAAACATACAAACACACTCACAAACTTTCGCCTTTATAATATTAGTGTGATAGTGTCATTGAAATATTGTATTAAGTACAGATCTTTGTCTTTGTTATTATCTTGAGGGTAGTCTCGCTTTTATGAAGTTTGTTACTTTGATCAACTTTGATTATGGTATAAATGTTTTTGCTTTTGTTAGGTATTCAGATGAGTTAACCTTAAACCGTATTAGCTTAGAATTGGTGTTTATTACGTTAACCTAGAATAATAATAATATTATGTACAGACGTCAGCACATCAAGCTACTACAATCTGTCAAATTTCTTTAATAGATTTTCAACTTAACCGCAAAAGTATAAGGTTCAGAGTTGATTGGGGAAAATAGACAGTTTCGGGTAGCTTAATGTGCTGGCGTACGTACAGTCAACAAACGAGATAAGTATACAGGAGCGTCGAATATAGTTGAAGTTTACTAAGAAACTGATGGATGTTCTTGAATAAAATTTAATTTTAGTAGTAGAAAACAAACAGCTCATTTATTAAATTAAATTTCAGTCCAGAACATCCATCGGTTTCTTAGTAAACTTCAACTATATCCGACGCTCCTGTATACTTATCTCCTTTGTTGACTGTACAAGTATATAAAAAGGAGCAGTTGTGGCCCAGTGGTAACAGCCCCGACTTACCAGTTGTAAGTCATAGACTTACCAGTTGTAAGTCATAGGACCCAGCAAGCGCGTTACTTTGTGTAATTTATTTGATCACCACTGCTCTCAAAACGGTGAAGGAAAACATCGTGAGGAAACCGGCATGTCCTAGAACCAAAACTGCAAAGACGTGTGACATCTACCAACCTGCACTGGGTGTGGTGGATTACAGCCCACTCTCTCACACAGAGAGGAATGTGTCCCGGCACTGGGAACATTTTAGGCTGGTTATGTATATAAAAAGGAGGGGAAATAGTCAAAGGGCATCAAAAAATTCGTCCGCGTCGCTGTTAACAGGAAAAGTGCCCAAAAGGCTGGCAGCATTGCCACGTGTTGTATGGTAATGCTGATTCTTTGGCCAAAAAATAGGCCAGCCCTCTGGTCACATGAAAAGTCGACACACCAATTCTTAGAATTGGTGTTCTAAGGGGCTTACATGACCTAAAGCGCGGTCACTGTCGGACTGCATAGAAAAGAAAAAGAATCGCGATGACAAAACTGGTAATTTATTGTAAAATATGAAGAAATTATCTATTTACAAAACTATTTAATAATGAATAATCCATCACTGAATGCAGTTTGGCATTAGAATGGCATATTTTTAATTATAGTTATAATAGCTTATGAATAATGTTGCTTTTAAATACAATCAAGAGTTGTATTTAAAGATTTTTTTGATGCATTAATGTATGTTCAATAAATGATTTGAGTTCCATCACTGTATTAAAATAAGACTTGAAAATGTCATTATTTTTTGTTTTTTGGTCAAAATGATTTACGGTTGAGATAAGGTCAATGGGGCGAAGGCCGGCAACCTTCATTAAAATTTACTTCATTAGCCAAATTTGGCCATCTCTATAATGTTTTAGACAAGTTTGATTATATTGGATGATCAAACATTTAGTTGACTATTAATAGAAACTGTCAGATTTACTTATACGTTATCAGTTTATAAACTAGACACTAGTTTTGAAAAAATGGTAAAATAGACGGATTTCACTGCCATGTCGGATAAAACCGTCTAATGTGAAAAAAACGTAGAAATCGACGGTTTACACGAATATAGAAATTGGGTACGCGTGTGTCTTTCAACAGCAGTTCAATGTGTGTTGTCGATATTTTTATTAAAGCTTCCAATGCCCATACATTGCAAAAAGAAGCGTTTGTCGGGTAAGTTCGGCATACTTCGCGATTCAGGGATAAAAAACAATTTCATCACTTAAAAAAATATGCATTTGTTGATAAATCAACTTTTTTTAGGTACCTACTTAATATAATAAATAATATTTTCAGGTAGAAATTTAGAAAATAGAAATCACGAAAGTTTATTTAATTAACGAAAGTACGAAAACATGAGACGCAACTCGTATTTAAATATACTGACAAAGATAAACAATTATTAAAAAAAAATTGAGGTAGCCTAATTATTATTATTATTTATTATATTTTTACAGAAAGCTTACAGTCTAATAACACAATTAAAAATCATTCGTAGACACTGAACTTCAAAAGTAGTAAGTAGTAGTAGTCAAAAGTATAATTGCTTCTAGTATAGCTCTTCTTGTATAGCCTCTCTCAATTTCTACTTAGAGTATGATCCTCTATTGGATTTTCTTTGGTAGGTACTAAAATTGCCCTATAGAATTACCTGAAAAAAAGCAATAAAACGTAATATTGAAGAATAAACTAACAAGGGGTCATCCAAAAGGAATTTTAAGTGTAGTCGGGCCTAGACAAATGGTTCACACAGGAAGCTCAAAAATATTTTTTGTTTAAGAGCGTTTACTACGTACGGCATTTCATACAAACTTTCAAGCCCTTGTTTTTCGAAATGAATGAATCGATTTTAATGAAACTTCATACGCCTAAGCAGGATACAAAGGTCTAAAAAAAATACTTAAGAACATTTTCAAAAAATAGTGTTACAGCCTAATTAGACCAATTTTAAATTTTCCATAGAAACAGATATTTCCAGTTATCTTTTTATAAATAAGATATTTCGAAAATGTTCTTAAGTAACTTCTTAGACCTTTGTATCCTGCTTATGCGTATCAAGTTTAATTAAAATCGGTTCATTCATTTCGAAAAACAAGGGCTTGAAAGTTAGTATGAAACGCCGTACCCTGTATACGCTCATATTAATATTTTTTCTATATTGAACTTTCACACATGTCAAGTTACTAGTAAACTGTCAAATATCGTAGAAAGCAGTAGTTTTAGGCAATAGGAATCAGTTACCTATTAGATAATTTAATTTTGAAAATGTGTTTAGTATTAAAAGGTTTATGATATCTGGAATCGGCGAAGACCGGCGTATGCTGATCTTCGCCTCCAAGAAGTAGACGGACTTCTCCACTATTGAAATTTGAAGTTACGTTTTTTTCATCAGATGTAATTTCGTGAAAAACGTGTTTTATTCAATTCTAAAATAATAGTTAGGTAAAGATATTAATCATTAATGAACTTACCTACACAAATACTTAGAAAACTCTTAAAATACCACTTAAAAAATTTTTTGTCGACAGCGTGTACTGGTCGTAATTGAAGTTGGTAACCCGACTAAATTTGAAATGTCATTTTTTCTTTACGAGTCCTAAAGAGCGCCACCGTTGTCAAAAAATAGAAACTAAAACAGTTTGACGTTTATATATTTTGGGTTGCCATCTTTGTAAGTATTCAGAATCCCTCGTATTTCTTACAGTACGGTCTTGCCCTACAGACGGTCTTCGCCCCATTGACCTTACACTGCTTTAAAAAACCAACTTTTTGACCGTTTTCAAGGAATCTCCGCCCATTCTATGTTATGGGTTTGGTTTCCGCACTTAGTCCTTCAAATTTCTCAAAATTCAAATTTTGTGTTTCACGAACTGTGTCCAAATAAACTTTTTTCTTTCTTTCTTTCAAATGAACCATTGTGCGTGGTGTGTATGTATTATGTTAAGCTTTGTATGAGGTCTTTTTTAGGTTTTTCGTTGGACGTTTCTGTCCATAGGTACCTACTTCAAAACCAAAAAAAAAAAAGTGATGATTTTCTTTGCAATGTTTTGCGATTTAAAAGTTTCTATAAATGCTCTTGTTAAAATAAGACGGCGTGAGTAAACCATGACTTCTGCTTGCCCAATTCAACTATTTAACGTTATTATCTGTGGTTCGACCGAAGCAGTCCTTTGAGAGTAGAATAATTACTCTCAAATCGAGTTTATCTCAAATTATTTGAATTATTTAAACCAGTTGCCACAAAATGGTAGAGTAATCACTCTACCAATTTGTGGTTAACTGGTTCTAATAATTTGGGTCCTTTAATTAGAGTTTACGTAACTTGTTGATTGGTATTTAATTGGGGGATACTTAGCTCAATATTATTTGGTAACTTTATTGAGGTCGGGAGAGGAAAGATAGATATCGCGATGGCAATCGTGCATTTTAGTAATAGCTTTGATAAAAGAAAGAAAGAAAAAGTATTTTTGCGACTCGTACAGGAAGACCATAAACTAAACTAAACACAGGCAAAGAAAAAAAAAAGTAAAAATAAAAATGAAACAGAAAGTCCTATATGAGGCCAAAAGGCTCCTATCTCAGAATGATACTGCGACATTCACATCACATACGCATCTGTTGTACAGTGTATAATTTAATTGAACACATTTTTAGGGTTCCGTACCCAAAGGGTAAAAACGGGACCCTATTACTAAGACTTCGCTGTCTGTCCGTCTGTCCGTCTGTCCGTCTGTCTGTCTGTCTGTCACCAGGCTGTATCTCAAGAACCGCGATAGCTAGACAGTTGAAATTTTCACACATGATGTATTTCTGTTGCCGCTATAACAACAAATACTAAAAACAAAATAAAATAAATATTCAAGGGGGGCTCCCATACAACAAACGCGATTTTTTTGCCCTTTTTTGCTCGATATCAAAAATGGCAACAGGTAGGCACTTGAAATATTCACAACATACTCAGTTGTATTTTAACTTTAATAATAAATAATAAAATTAAAATAAAATAAATATTTAAGGGGGGCTCCCATACAACAAACATGTTTTTTTCGGCTTTTTTGCCTTGTGGTACGGAACCCTTCGTGTGCGAGTCCGACTCGCACTTGGCCAGTTTTTTTTTTTACTATTAGGAAACCTTCAAACCAGTTACTGCACTCAAAAACGGACCCTCCTTACTCTCACACACAAACTACCACATAAATATTTCGCTTGCTGCTGTTTTACTAAAATAACCGCGCGTAAAGGTTGAGCTCTTTAAATAATAGACAACGTAGGCCGCGGGTACACTGGGCGAGTAATGGTGATAGCATAAGGCTAATGACACACCGTAATTTAAAATGTACTTGCATGTAAAGGTGCAATCATATTATTTTCGTATTCATAGCTTTATGGAGGGGCTTGTGGCAACGTAATAATAGCCGCACTGATCGATCGATCAGGTTAAGCTACGCTTGCCGCGGTTGGTCTGTGGATGGGTGACAATCTTTACATACCGAGACCCCACCGTACCTCGGAAAGCATGATAAGCCGTTGGTCCCGGCTTTCATTCGTGGATCTTTGACAGTCGTTACGGATTTCAGAAGCCCGAAAGTCTGACAACCAGTCTTTACCAAGGGGTTTCGTATTACCCAGTATCTGGGTTGTGGAGGTCCGATAGGCAGTCGCTCCATATAAAATACTGGTACTCAGCTGCATCCGGTTAGACTTGAAGCCGACCCCAACATAGTTGGGAAAAGGCTAGGCAGATGATGAATGTTTGAAGATCTAAGCAGTCAATATGGATGTTCAACCATCTTCCATTTCAGTCGAATTGATGATCGTTATTAACTACTAGGCGGTATGACGTGGCATGGCACGGCAAAGCATTAATATTTTTATGCCGAAGCCTTCCGCGGCATTCTGCGGTAAGCTCCGGTGAAATGTAAGTACTAAGGGTAAGAAAATAAGACACAAAACCATTTCCGCTTACGAAATCCGCTGTGATATCGTGCTGCGCCATGTCGCCTGGCGAGCGTCTTTAGTAAGTAGTAAAATCCTGCTGCAGTTCCTCTTGACGCAACTCTCAACCCAGGTTTTTCAAGAATAGAACAAAAAAATATAAGTAAATAGGATTTAGCTCTAGGATCGATTACGAATAGAATTATGTTACAACAGGAGGGCTAAAAAACAATAACAATACCACGTTTCCCAATAGTCCCTAGTGTTTAAATTGGGCGGATATTTCCGCCCAATTAAAAAAAAAAACAAAAAAACTCCCCATTCATATAATATGAATTTCCATTTTTCCATTTTTTCATCGCCTAGTGAGCACACAGCCTTATACCACACAGTAGGAAGGAACTAGGACCCTAGTGTCTGAATTTGCATTATGTAAAATACAGCGTATATTTTATAACATCTACACTGAACCCTTTTTGGCTTAACCCGTGGGTTCCGTGTAGAAAGTGAAGGATTTATGGAGAATAATGTGATAAGCTAAGCTTACTTACCTACGTCAACGAAAGGTGATGTGGAAATAGTTAACTTAAGGGGCTTACAGGACCTAAACACAAAAAAACGCAAGTTTAAGAAACAAAAGTATACGATCGACTACAGCAAACAAAATCAGAAAAATATATGATATTCTTCAGGATGTATGCTAGTTAGTATGTTGAAAACATAATACAACTAATTTGATACGATAAACAAAAATTATGAAGATACGTCTAAAAAATTGCTTTTTACAATAAAAACCATACTAATATTATACATACAATCATTCTGATTTTTTGCCAGATTATTCTACAAGCAACATACTATAATACTAGTGTTTTAATTTTTTTGTCCAAACAATAGATTTTTGTAATTAAATAATTGCTTCATATTTTGCAATAAATTACCAGCGTTGTGTCATCGCGCTTCTCTTTCTTTTTTCTATGCAGTCCTACAGGGACCGCGCTTTAGGTCATGTAAGCCCCTTAAGTAGATTTTGACATCTACCAACCCGCTCTGGGCCCGCGTGGTGGATTACATATGGCCTGTGTCCCAGACTCAAGCCTCCTCTCGATGAGAGGGAGTAGGGACATTACAGGTTTTTTTTTGGGGCTGGGAAATCATCAAATGACCTCTCTGGGCGGAGCGGAAGGAAGCGTGTCAGACTCTTACTGACTAAATTTACATTCATCATCATCATCATTTCAGCCGAAAGACGTCTACTGCTGGACATAGGCCTCCCCCAAAAGGGGGGGGTTTGTCATAATCCCCACGCTTGGCAGGCGGGTTGGCGATCACAGTATGGTATGGTGGTGGAATGCATAGAGAACGCTGCTGCCCATTCTCCGGTACGCCCCTTAGTCGCCTTTTACGATACCCACGGGAAGTATGGGGTGGTGCTATTCTTTAAGTCAAATTAACATTACAGGCTGATTATGCTTTTACATATGCAAAGTAGATTTTAATGGACGGCCTTTCTTACTAAATTGTACACAATATCGCGCGGAAAGTGTTGTGTTGGGTTCGATTCCCAACAAATACCAAGAAAAGGAAAATAAATCTTCATTTAAGGAATTAAATTTCTTCTTTAGGAAAAATAAGTTTATATTTCCTTATGAAGTTTAAATTTCTTTAGGGTAATTAATAACGAAACGTATTAACGTTCTTTAGGGTAATAACAAAATTTCGAAAGCATTTAAGTAGGTGCTTTCGCGATATTATCCTATAAATTTGGGGTAAGTATGTACTTTGAAATTAGTCAAGTACCACATCACTGGTGGTGTGTTTCTTAAACATCAGATCCGTTTAAAATCATACCTATCAGTTTAAAGGCTCCAGGACGCGATCGCGCGCATCACAAAGGCACCGCAAGTCGCGCAACGAGCGAGCGGTGCCTTTGTGTCGCGCGCGATTATATCGCGTGTCGCGCCTGTTTGAAGAAGCCTTTTTTACAAAATACCTTCGTTTTATTATTTATTGTGTTCTCCTATCGAAGGTAAAAATATTTTTGATATTTTATTATCATTATACAAAATCAACCTAAACTGTGCCCGTTACTGGGACACAGGCCTCCTCTCTGTGAGAGGAAATGGGCCGTAATCCACCACGCGGGCCCAGTGCGGGTTGGTAGATGTCACTTGTCTTCGAATTTTTAGTTCTAGGACATGCCGGTTTTCTCACGATGTTTTCCTTCACCGTTTTTGAGAGCAGTGGGGATGAAATAAATTAACATAAAGTCAAGCGCCTGACTGGGTCCGAACCCACGACCTACAAGTCGTAAGTCGGGTCCGTTACCACTGGGCCACCACAGCCCTCATCTGCCTCACTGCCTATCTGACCTCTACTACAACCCAGTTAGTTACTGGGTAATACGATACCCATTGGAACTAACTTTTTGTGAGACTTTCGGGTTTCTGACGACCCGTAACGACTGTCTAAGATAAACAAAGAAAGAAGAAGAAAGAAAGAAAATACGTTTATTTGCGGCAAACATGACGCATAAAAATAAAAACACAAATAAAAAAAATAAAAATTTGTGAGAAAGTATGCGTCACATCTACGCAAAACGGTCATCGCTTTCCGAGGCACGAAGGGGTCTCGGTATGTGAAGATGGTCACCCATCCGCGGACCGACCGCGGCAAGCTTTTAGCACTTAGCCGCGAGCCCCTGAATAAATAATAAAAATAAAATAAGATATTGTTTTATAAAACTTTTTCTTTGTCGTAGTAGTACGAATACTGACATTTTATATAAGGTGATATATTGAAAAAAAAAAATGTGGTTTTTCTATTTCTTGTAACTTACTATCCAGTCACGCGCGAAAGTACCCAGCGGTAACGCCTTCTTTACGCAAGTATGTTTTTAGCACATTTTTTTCGACGCGCCGCGGAGCGCCCTCGCCACTTATACCTACACGACTCGTACAGAAAAAAAATCTATGGACCGCTGTTAAACTAATGGCTGTTTCTTCAAGTGGATAGACAATAGTGTAGATAACAAAACTTGTTCCATAACTTTAAGAGACTTTGATTTTTTTTAATAATTGTTTATTTGTAATGTTTGTTTACATTACGACAATTAAAAATTAAAATAATATTATTTCAAAATCGAAAGTATTATGTTTTTTGACTCTTTGGTCTAGTATCGTGTAAAAGGAATACACGATTTAATGAATTTTTCTCGATACAAAAAAATTGCAGTTTTTTTTTTTACTTTTTTCGTCATCACGGCGTAACGCTTAAGAGTTATATCATATCAAAGTTTACCCATTGTAGTTTTAAATTTAATTCATTTAATTTGTGAATTAAATGAATTAATTAATTAATTTATTTATTTATTTCGGCTCGCTACCTGTCTGCGTTTGGGCGCTCCTTGCGGAGCTCCGCATCACTGTCAGTGCGGTGAAGCTGTCGACTGTCTCGGACACCATGGCCTATCTTGCAGTAGGAGCGCAGGCCGGATAGCACGGCACACCAGCATTAATGACATCATCCGTCGTGCTCTTGTCACCGCCGGGGTGCCAGCTGTTTTAGAACCCAACGGCCTGGCACGCGACGATGGGAAGAGACCAGATGGGATGACCATAATGCCCTGGAAGTTAGGCAGACCTTTGGTGTGGGATGCAACATGTGTCGACACCCTTGCGCCATCTCATCTTCCTAGCACGGTGGGCTGTGCTGGAGCGGCTGCTGCAGGTGCAGAAAACTTCAAACGGCGAAAATATTCCAACCTGATTGGGAGTTATATGTTCGAGCCGTTTGGGGTTGAAACACTAGGGCCATGGGGTCCGAGTGCCCACTTGGTTTTTCGAGATATCGCCAAGCGGTTAGTCGACTCTTCACGTGAACAGAGGGCTGGCCTATTTCTTGGCCAAAGATTAGCATTGCCATTCAACGTGGCAATGCTGCCAGCCTTTTGGGCACTGTTCCTGTTGACAGCGATGCGGACGAATTTTTTGATGCCCTATGATTATTTTTCTTATTTTTTCATATAAATGTACATATTATTGTATTTATTTTAAATATTGGTGTACCGTTTTAATTACTAAAAAATGCAATAAAAATAATACAATGTCATTTAATTTGTTAAATAAGGAGTAAAGTCGGCACATACGTCGTTTTGTTCCGAGCGCACGCACATTATAGCCATCTCTCTTCTTTAACAAAAGTAAGTAATTGCATCACTTTCGCTCTCTTAGTAGATCAGTCGCTACGATTTATTTTCGAAGTAACGCCACAAACCAAAATATGGTCAAAACAAATGACCAAAGTCGTTGACATTTCGACAACTTACTCAAACACTAACCTGTAAGCGAAATGTAATAGGTTAGTTGGTTGGTGCTTACCCTTTTACGGCAAGTAGGTGTGCTCAATAGTGTGGAGAGGCCTCGGGGTCAACCCTTGAGGAGTCAAGTGACCCTTGAATGTCAACGGAGTATGTGCAGAGATTCAGCTCTGTAGAGTCTAGGTCAATAGGTAGGTAATCATTGGATGTTGCTACGGCAGCATATGACATGTATGATACTAATATTAAAAAGACGAAAGTTTGTTAGTGTGTTTATGTATGTTTGTTACTTCTTTACGCACAAACGGCTGGACTAATTTTGATAAAATTTGGTATGGAGGTAGCTGACACCCTGGATTAACACATAGGACTTTTTATACCAATATTCTCACGGGATCGAAACTTATGCGGGTGAAACCGGGGGCGCTACTGGTTCTTCAAAAAATATGTTACCCCAAGACTACTTGCTTTTTGTTCGTCTACCACGTAGGTAATACCAGTATTTTACATGAAGCAACTGCTATCTGACCTCCACAACCCAGCTCGTTAACACAACACCCCTTACCTACTTAGTTGCATCAGTACCTATATTATATGAATGAAATAATTATGAATGTATGTGTATTATAAGTTTGTAACCTATATATGTCTGTGCGGTGGACTTAAAGAATAGTACCACCCCATACTTCCCGTGGGAGTCGTAAAAGGCGACTAAGGCCTCTGCCCCGAATCTTGCGGGCAGCGGGGCGGCGCGCGGCGGCGGCGGCGTTCTCTATGCATTTCACCACCATAGTGCGATCACCAACCCGCCTGCCAAGCGTGGCGATTATGGCAACCACCAAAGAATGACAAGCACAGTTGCTTGGAGGCCTATGTCCAGCGGTGGACGTCTTTCGGCTGAAATGATGATGATTAACCTATTTATGTGCTTGTGTACCTAGGTACCTATTTTATATAAACAGAAGACCGTAGTATTATATATATTACTAGCTGCGCCCCGCGGTTTCATCCACATAAGTCTTGATCCCGTGGGAATATCGGGATAAAACATTGCTTCGTTTTGCTCAGCATCCCTTCTTTATTAGGGTTCCGTAGTTTCTACAAGGAACCCTTATAGTTTCGTCATGTCCGTCTGTCTGTCTGTCTGTCTGTCCGAGGTTTTGCCAAGAGACCGTTAGTACTAGAAAGCTGTAATTTTGTAGGAGTGCGTATATCAATTACGCGACAAAGAGGTAAAATAAAATTTTGTAAAATATTTTTTTCTAGGGTAGCTCCCCTACATGTGAAGTGGGGACGAATATTTTTTTCGTCGTCTACCCCATCGTGTGCGGTATCGTTGAATAGGTCTTCTAAAATGACTTGGGGGTTGCTAAAATAATTTTTCGATTTAATGCCCCATTTACGAAATATTAAACTTTAAAGTGCAAATTTTTGTTCCAGTAGGGCGACCCTCCCCTTCTAAAACCTAAAATGCTGGCTTGAAAAATCTGGAAAAATTCACGATGATAGTGCATTTCATAAACTTTAAAGGAAAACTATAGCGGTTAAGATAACTTTATTAGTTCAGCGGTAATAGTCGTTGAACTTGGGTGTTGGATAATTTTGTACCAAATACAAAATCCTTAGCATTAATTCTTTAAAGTGGCTAAGATGAAGTAGTTGCTTGTTTATAACGGGTAGACACTTGCATTGAAAAACAAAATATGAAAAATAAATATCAGAAAATGCATATTCAGAATAAAGAACAACAGAATCGTACTACAATGTGATAACGGGTCACTACGGAACCCTACACTGTGCGTGGCCCGACACGCACTTGGCCGGTTTTTTTTTTTTGTTTTTCCTCGGCTCCTAAGGGTCCCAACGTGATGTTCAGACACCCGAAGCCTTCCTTAAGAATTGGGCTATCAAACACAAAAGAATTTTTCAAACCCGACTGTTGTTCTAGAGATTAGCGCGCTCAAACAAACAAACAAACTCTTCAGCTTTATTATTAGTACAGATAGATAAATAAAAATGTACACAACCTTTCTTTACAGTTGGTTAATAAAGAAAATCTTTCTCTGGAAGAAAACACAGTCAAATTTTCAGAAAAATACGATTAATATTAAAAAGCAAACGAACTTCTATATACGAAGACTGTTTGTACAACCCGTTCAACATGAAACATGTTGACGTGTATTGTGCGATGTTTGACTTTCGGGACATGTTGGAACATGACGGGCATGTCGATACAAGGGTATGTTGTGTCTGAACGGTAGTAGATAGGTATTATTGCTTTGTAGGTAGGTTTAATAAAGATATAGAGAGGCGAAATGGGTGGATTATCAAAAAAGTAACTATACTAATAATTAGAAAGAGGTAAAATTTGGTTGTTTGTAAGTTTGTATCATGTGTATGAAAAAATCATTGTGCATTTGATAGCCCAATTCTTGAAGAAGGCTACAGGCTATAACATTACGCTAGGACCCGTATGAACCTACCTCTAAAATAAGTCACTAGCCTAACCTAACTCTAAAATAAGTCAGTAGCCTAACCTAACTCTAAAATAAGTCAGTAGCCTAACCTAACTCTAAAATAAGTCAGTAGCCTAACCTAACTCTAAAATAAGTCAGTAGCGCACATAATCTTATTCTGTATCAAAGATTGAGCGCTATTTTGATGTAAATGTTCCATCACGTTGTTTAAAATAAATAGTTTTAAATAAAAAAATACCGAACAAAAAGAAAAAAGTACCTATTTCAGGCAGACGAAATTGCGGGCAGAAGCTAGTATACATTATAAATTGAAATGAGGGCAGGAGGATGATGATAAGGCCTTTCGTCTTACTACACAGAACTGGAAAGTACTGATCTTAAGAACTGGACCTATAAGGAAGCTCTTTGACGTCCTTATATGAAAGGTACAGACGCCAGCACATCAAGCTACCCGAAACTGTCGAATTTTCACAATCAACTTTAAACCTTATGCTTTAGAGATAAAGTTGAAAATCTATTAAAGAAGTTTGATACATTGTAGTAGCTTGATGTGTGTAACAACATAATTCATATATTAGCTGCTAAAAGGTAATATTCGTTACTTATAATATAAAAGTGTGTGAGCCACGTGTCACAGATCCCCGTTTCAACAACACTAGGTGACACCTAAATTAAAGCCTATATAAAATCGCGTTGCCGCTGGTGAATTTTCAACATACGCTGTAGAGCCGAACGTAGAAAATCCAACAGCGCGCTTTTATAAGGCATTAATTTAAAAGAATATAGTAATAGCTCAGACCAAATAAAAAACCAATTCAGAGGGCTATCAACAGTAAAGTGAAGCCGGTTTCGTAAACATGTGTGCACACAGTGTGGTGTAGTTTGATTGTAAATGTGTGCGTGTGAGCGTGTACGCACAGAGCGGAGGTGTAGTTTTTGCATGCTTCACTGTATTGTTCGCTGCGCTGTGTCTTGACTCCTTATTTGGTCTGAGAGTAAGTAATAGTATGAATGTCGATGGCTATAAGAGTGGGGGAAGACCAAAGAAACGATGGATGAACTGTGTGAATGATGATATGGTTAGAAAGGGGGTGACTACCGAGATGACGACTAATAGAGAAGTATGGACGAAAAAGATATGTTGGTTTATTCCCGGTCGTCCCCGCCCCGTCCTCCCACATGGCACGAGTGGGAAAAAAAAGTTTAACTCCTCCCTAGTGGTGACGATTGGAACCTTTTATTTCCCACTCGTTCTGCGATAGAGCGAGAGTCAAAATGCAATAATGGGGATTTCAATAAGAGATTTCACGGATTGTTAAAAAAATTTAATTACGACTTTCTGAGCAAGAGTGAAAACGGGGACGACCGGGAATAAAACGACATGTTGCGCCGACCTCAAATAATTGGGATAAGAGCACGAGAGTGATGATATTGATAGTGTCAATTTCATGGGAATATCGGGATAAAAATTATCCTATGTTCTACAAATTTCATCTAAAGCGGTTCAGCGGTTTAAGCGTGAAGAGATAACAGACAGACAGACACACTTTCGCATTTATAATACTAACAGCGCCCCGCGGTTTCACCCGCATAAGTGTCGATCCCGTGGCAATATTGGGATAAAAACTATCCTAAGTCCTTTCACGGGAATCAAACTATCTCTATACAATAGTAGATTATGCACCGAGGGGCTAAAGTTGTGTCTTATGTCACGGGCGTCATATTGAATCTCGAGCGCAATGAAGGATTCGGGATTTAAATCCTGAGCGCAGCGAGGGAGTTAAGAGTTTAACTCACGAGCGAAACGAGGGAGTTAATACAAGAATCCTGAATGCAGCGAGGGATTCAAGCTAGCCCAAGGCAAAGACACCTTTAGCCCAGAGGAGGATACTCTACTTTTTACACCTATTGTGAGAAAATAATAGCCATAGTACGAAAATTCGCGCCTTTATTGCGTCTACCAATAAGTAGCCAAGACACGATCAATTCGTTTTTTAAAAAAAAGAAGTCGTTTCTACGGTTTTGTCGTGTGTGTCTATTGATATCACTCTCATGGAAGTGGCGTTTGTGTAAACTAAGCTTTATGCAGGGCTGGTAGAATGATTTTGGATGATTGGCTTTATGCATTTTGAATTTAGAACGTCATTGGAGACGCTCGTGAAAATAGAGTATTTTTGATTAAATGTGATAAATCGACTGTAGTATAGATAGGTTTTATTATTTATTTATTTATTCACAAAATCCACAGGAATCTTAGCGCAGTTTACTTAAAATAAATTAACTAATGTTACAGCCAATTACTATTACGGTATTACGGCGCGGTACTTACGGTTTTAATGTTATTCCATTCCTTTTAAAAAATGCTTCGTAGTTATCTAATGATTCTTACAATATTATGTCTTCGAAAACATGGCAACGATATGAAGAAGCAGTCGTTATGATTTTGTAGGAAATCGAGTATATCATCCACGCGTAGTAAGGGTTTCGAGAATAGCTTTCCTCTTTCTGGCACAAAAGGGTGTTTGTTAGTACTATACTGCCAATTTAGCTGAGCATGTGAGATTCCAAATTCAAATCACATTATTGACCAGCGGGTCATAATGCAATCCAGTACAACATTATTGCCCGGCTGTGCCCCCGGCCACTAATGACTCACTTTAGGTTAAGGTTGCTTGACATATAATTTGACATTTTCGAGCAGGTGGTGTGAAAAAAATATTAAGTACTAGCAGCGCCACGCGGTTTCACCCACATAAATGTCGATCCCGTGAGAATATCGGGATAAAAACTATCCTATGTCCTTTCCCGGGACTCAAACTATCTCTGTGCTTTTCATCTAAATCGGTTCAGCGGTTTAAGCGTGAAAAGGTAGCAGACAGACAGACAGACACACTTTCGCATTCATAATATTAGTATGGATTCAACTCAGAAATCACCACAGTCTCCAAAATTTCTTTTTTTTTTCGATTCATTTCGTGAACCGGTCCCCCTAGGGTGCGGTTTCTCCAAATATGTCCAATTTATAGATAGATAGATAGATAGATAGATAAACCATTTATTTGGCGCACACAAAAAGACAGCACAACACACAAAAGTACAATATTAGAAATATTAAGTATATGATAACCAAACTACCCACTTATAATATAAAAACAAGGTGCCGATATAAAAACAAGATGAAAAACACATCGAAATAAAAGTGACACTATGACGAATAAGTACTTAAAATAAAATTAATATTAATAACGAAACGTACACAGTGCGGTGTGCGTCTCAAGGTTGCACCAAATGGGAGTCCAGCTCAGCATGTGTCAGGCAAATGTACCTGACGCTGATATTCTGCTGGATCCCTGCAGTGACACACGGACGCTGAGAAGACGAGATAAATTGGTGTTGTGACTGGTGTTAAGTGCAGAGTGAAGTTTTGTAAGTATACCCGACACTTTAATTATGTATTCTACAGTAAGTTTTGCATTGGGAAACGTTCTTGTTTGTAGGCGTGTTAGTATAGTGTTTTGATTACTTGATTTTTATAATTATTATTTATAAAGTTATAGGTAGGTATGCAGTATAATGTGTAAATGAATAATATTATGATTATAGTGGCTTAGGTGCGAATAAAATAAAACAATTTGGCTAGATTAAAATTAAATATGTTTACAATAAATAAATATAGGTAAATAACATGTGTAAGTATTAAAAGTATTATAAGTATTGTAAGTATTCAACAAGAGATTCACATACTGCTCAATTACTAAGTTTGTCCTTGTTCTCAGGTTGTAACCTCGTGATACGCTAAATAGACAGATTGATTCGAGAGGAAAGGACAGCCAGCTATATAATGGAGGTATTTGAAGCAGTCATCCCTAGATTCTTCTGCGAGGTGATAAGAAACTGCCGTAGTCGAACTCTGAAGGTACCAAGAAATTTAAGATTCCTTATCGGCGGGGGAATATTGTTCCAGCATTTAGATGCAGCGTACCTAAAACTTCCCCTGAAAGCAGCTGTCTTGTGTGATTGAGTGGAGAGTTGCTGCGAGCACTGTCTACTTGCGCATTCTCTTCTACTCGCGATCCAGCTCAGTTTATTGTACAGGTAGGACGGCTGCTTGTACTTTATTACTCCAAAAAGTAGGCATGCCAAATGCAACTTACGACGTGATTTCATCTTGAGGATTGAGTGGTTATTTAAAAATGGTGTTACATGACTTCTTGGCGGGATTGAGAAGCAGAATCGCGCGCAGGCGTTTTGCACCCTCTGGATCAGTCGATCAGTTCTTGCCAGTAGTCGTGGGCCAATAACTACGTCCGCATAATTCAGGTTTGACAGCACCAGAGACTCAGCCAGCTGGATCCGCAGTTCCTCTGACAGATAAGGCCTTATTTTATAGAGGACCTTAAGCCGGTAAAAACAAATGCGCACTGACTCTGTCACGTGCGCTTCGTATCTCAACCCAGTGTCCAGGTTGAGACCCAGATTACGTGCCTCACTGACTCGACTGACCGACTCACCCAGCAGGGTAACGTTAAGTGTTGCCGGCACAGCACTAATTTGGTTCTTAGTTCCAAACAACATGTATTTGGTTTTAGTGGGGTTAAGTACCAAACCGTTGTTTTCAGCCCAACATGCTATCCTGTCAAGATCATCGTTTAGATCCTTAATCGCGACGTTATAGTCACTAGGCTTAAAGGAGATATAGACTTGTACGTCATCAGCATAAATATGGTACCTACATCGCCTTAGGGAAGTTATGATATCCGCACAATACAATATAAAGATGATGGGGCCCAGTATAGAGCCTTGCGGGACTCCTCTGTAAACAGAAGTGAGTGACGAAACAATAGATGATCCATTGCTCTGTCGTATTTCCACACGCTGCCGACGGTTGGTGAGATAACTTTGGAACCAGTGTATCGTATTTTGGTCAAATCCATAATATCTAAGCTTTGACAGAAACAAATCTATATTTATGCAGTCAAAAGCTCGCGAAAAATCAAGTAAGACGAGAAGTGTGCATAGGCCCTTATCCTGTGCTGACAGAATATTATCCGTCACGTCCAAAAGAGCCGTTGAAGTACCACGCTGTTTACGAAAGCCTGACTGTAACTCAGGCAGAATGTGTTTATCCTCTAGATATTTTGAGAGCTGCTGGCATACCGCCTTTTCAGCAATTTTAGAAAGGCAAGGTAGAATGCTAATAGGCCTAAGGTCTTTTAATTCAGTTGGATTTGTTTTTTTAGGCAATGGCCTAACGATAGCAATCTTCCAGACGTCAGGGAAGGTGGCTGAGACAATTGAGGTGTTCACAATGTCAGTGATGACTTTCAGTGTATGTGGGAGTGTAAGCAAAAGCATATCCAGGGTCACCCTATCACAGCCTTCAGCGTTAGATTTTAGTTGGCGGAAGTATTGCAGAATCTGATCAGCAGTTATTGGTTCTAATGCAAATGCAAAGCTATCATCACCATAACGATGAGACTCAAAGAAAGTGCGTTGCGATATATTGCAGACAGGGTTACCAGGAACACTCAAGAAGTGATTATTAATTTCGTTTGGATCTCTGAAGTGAATAGGAAGGTCATCGATCTGTTTCTTTGGTAATACGGTGCTTTTCAAATTTTTCCATAATGTTTTCGGATCTTTAATTTGGTTATTAATATTGAATTTGAAATAAGCAACTTTTTCTCTGAATATGGAAATTAACACCAGTGATTTCAGTTGCTTGTAGTATGCCTTTTTGGACCCGGATTTCGTTTTACGATACTTGGCCAGAGCGTCATCCCGCAGGTGCATCATCAATTTAATTGTATCTGTTATCCACGGATATGACGGTTCCCTAATTAAACATTTCTTGAGCGTTCCGGAGCGTGAGCATCGAAAATTGTTAAAATATTGCTATTCAATTCCTCAACCATGTCATTCACATTATGCAAGCCACAAATATTGTCCCAGTGTATGTGCGATAGATCACTGTCTAGCACTTCTCTATTTATATGCTTAATGGGTCTGTACGTAACTGTATGTGGTTTAAATTTACTACGCCTAATATTAAATTCGCACACAACAAGTGAGTGACCATTTATTGAGCCATAGGGCTCAACTGATATCCCTTTATGGTTCAGATTCGTACAGACAAGGTCAATCAATGTTTCGCTATGGTCTGTGAAATGGGTGGGCGAACTTACCAGCTGTTTTAGGCTCAGGCTATTCAAAAACTCACATACTTTCTTAGTTTGCCCGTTAGCATTCAGTAAGTTAACATTGAAATCACCGAGCAGTATATAGTGATCGCATTTTACTAAGGAGCTAATGGAGTCAGTTATGGCGTCGAGAAAAAGGTCCAAGTCGAAGCGTGGGGGACGATACGCTGTGCCTATAGCAATTTTGTTTCCATTTAATGTAAGGGTAATCCACATTTGTTCGATGGTGTCGTATCTAGGGTCAGTCGGGATGGACCAGGTACGAGCCGGCAGGCCGTGTTTAAGATAAAAACCCACACCACCCCCCCGTCCCCCATGTACAGACATCGGGCGTGGTGAGTGGCGTAGGCGGTAACCTGGTACAGCGGGCGCTCGCCCCTCCTCGCCCGGTCGTAGCCAAGTCTCGTTAACTGCCAATACATCGAAAGAATGCTTTTCCACTGCTGCTATAAAATCATCGTGGTTAGTGCCAAGGGAGCCTACGTTTAACAAACCAACTTTAAGGTATTTTTCAAGCATATTTGATGTAATGAAATACACAACAAAACAGAAAAGCGCTGTCGCAGATGTAAAGTGTTGACATTTTCGCATTTGCTAAGGGAGATAAAATTAAATTGTAAAGCACAATTCTATGGAAATACTGTAAATAAATGTTGTAAATATCAAAGTATTGAAATTCGTAATAATAACCATAAATAAGGGCAAAAAATGCAAAAATTAAAAAACAATTGTAAAGATTAATAATTAAAAATATTAATTTTATATAAGTGATTGTAAATAAAAGTTTAAAATAATTAATTGTAAATAAAAATTGTATATTAGCCAGTGTAAACAATAGTTGTAAAATATAAGTTTTTGCAAATAATAATTTAATATATATATATTTAATATTCGACGTTATTATCGAATTGTGTCTATGAATACGTGTATTAAAGTGTAAATATGAGCCATGTGTTTGTAAATAATATCTGCATAATAGGTAACATCTTTTCAAATTCAAGTAATCTGTGCATGAAAACACCAATAACATGCTACAAGCAAACAGTAATTGATAAAATAACATAACCGTCCACAATTGACCAAAATAGTCAACATTCTTAAAATAAAAATTGCTTAGTGTTAACCAATGCCATTGAGCCCAAGATAGACTCCCACCCGGTCCCACAGGAAACACACACCGCCCTGTGACGTCACTTAATATATAGCACAGACTATAAAAATTTCCTATAAGTGTAAAACAAAACAAAAAAAATATCAAAATGTTAACATCCACAAGATAGGTATAAGTAAGCGAAACAAGTTTACAGAACGCGTTCGGATGTGGTACAAACCGACCATTACCCAAAAATCCTACAGATATCGTCTTCACACCTAATTCGTTCTGCTTTTTGGTGATCTTCTCTGCGAGCTAAGATTCTCCCCTCCCTTGTCCATACGTACTTCCATTTATTTTGACTCCCTGCCTGACGAGCGTGATAAAATAACTGGCGATTTGTCCGAGTTAGGCGTTCGTTGACATAAACTCGGTGCAGCGGCCCGGTGATATCAAGGTCACCTGTACTCAAACCGCGACGAACCCGAGCTGCGCGCAGTAATGAGTCGCGCGTGGTGCGCCTTGCGAAGCGCACAGAGATACACCGCGGTCGCTGCGCAGCGGGGTCAGCAGAGATATCGCCGTCAGAAGTCTCTACTCGGTTACGGCGCGTGGATCCGACTCGCTCGGCATGAACTACGTCCCTTTCATCTATAGCGACGCCAAGCTTTATAGCAAGCACACCAACGAGATGAAGGACGCTCTCGTCCTTGCACTCCGGTATTCCGGTCACCTCAATGTCGTTGAGCAAGAGTTCCTGATCGCGCTCGTTCAGTTGGCATTTCAGTTCAGCTATGATGTTTTCTAACGGATCCCTGTCCGGCTGTACTTTTTGCTCCAATTTTTGCTCGAGGGCGCCTACTCGCCCTTCTAGGCTATTCATCCGTTCATCAGAGGTCTTTAGGGAATCCTTCAGTTGAGCCATTTCCGTGCGAAATTGTAGGAATTCCTGATGCATCAGGCGAAACTCGGCACGCAGCTCCTCTTTAAATAACCGCAGCTCGTCCGCCAAGTCGGGTGTGAAATTAATCGTAGCGTTCAACGCAGTGCTGTTTAATGAACTGTCCATGTCCATGAGCTCCTCGGGGCTACTGTGCTCCTCTGTCTGGGCAGGATCCGCCCTACCTCGAACCGGTGTCTCCGTCTTGTTATCCCTGACCAGATTTTTTTTGCACTCAGGGCAGCACCATGTGGGTGCAATAACATCCTTAGCAAGCAAGTTAACACAAGCGCGATGATAAAAGGCTTTGCACTGGCTGCAAGTAGCGGCCTCTATCGGCGACAAGAATTTGGCACAGCCACCGCACTTCGCTGCAGGCATGGTCACTTCGATCGTAACTTAAGTTACACTAATCGATCTCGCTTAGTCGTTCCGCGCAGTTGCAATAGATGGCGCTGTTTTGAACATATGCGAATTATGGTTTGATGGGAGTGTAATGGTTTGTTAACACCATATAACGACACTGGGGTAAACAGAGTTTAGATACACTCTTGGGTGTCACTTCTCGCCTAGTTTTTAAGTATATTCACTAAAATGTTTAAATATTTTTAATATTTAGGGTAGATTTTGATCACTTTTGTATAGATTTAAGTTAACACATTAAATACTATTTATACACTGCACTTGCGCACTAGATAACGTTTCGTGTCCTTAGTTTTTGTTTGTAGAAACTTTCTGTATTATAATTGTTCTTATTAAATGGGTTATTTTATTTAAAACACTATAGACCACAGCAAAGGTGTACCGTACAACTCGACGTCCGTGACGTCACCCCCGTCACGAATTTGCATCGAGCGGGTTAACAAGACTGTTCGGAATCCTATTAGATTCCTATTTGAAGTGTTTGACGGTTGCGGGTTGACTGTGGAGTAATTTATAATCTCTTTTTCGGAGGGTTTGAGAATTGCTGGTATATTTGCTGAATGGTAGGCGTCCTCACCAATGTGGAAGGATTTTTATTGAAAAGTAATTGCAATCAGTAGGGCTATTCTGTCAAAATCTCACCGTGACAACTTAGGTGAGCTGTCAGTGGTGTCAATCGCAAGCACCACGTGGAATGACAACTTCACCTAAGTTTTCACGCTGAGATTTTTACAGAATAGGCAGTTTACTTCAAGTTCACTTCACCGCTCTTCGTAAGTAATTGCAATCAGCACCCTAATTGCGTAACAATCGAGGGGCCCGTGGCTAAATAATAACAGCCGCACAGGTCGATCGATCAGGTTAAGCTACGCTTGCCGCGGTTGTGGATGGGTGACCATCTTTACATACCGTGACGGGGTCCGTGCCTCGGAAAGCACGTTAACCCGTTGGTCCCAGCTGACAGTCGTTACGGGTAGTCAGAAGCCCGAAAGTCTGACAACCAGTCTTACCAAGGGGTATCGTATTACCCAGTAACTGGGTTGTGGAGGTCAGATAGGCAGTCGCTCCATGTAAAATACTGGTATTCAGCTGCATCCGGTTAGACTGGAAGCCGACCCCAACATAGTTGGGAAAAGGCTAGGCAGATGATGATTGCTAATCCATTACTTCGTGTGTTCGAAAAATGTGTCTGCTGAATAACGTAAACAACGCAATGTTGTTGATCTGTCAAAATGAAACCCATTGCTACTGTTAGTGTGTCACTCAATTATCCCGCTTGTTAGTAACTTGTATGCTAAGTTAGCATATAAGTTACTAACCTGCGGTGCTATTCTGTAAAAATCTCATATAAACTTAGGTGAAGTGAGCGTGGAGTGAGCTGTCAATAGTGTCAATTCCTAGCAAAAACAAACTCACTTCACTTAAGTTTTCACGGTGAGATTTTTACAGAATCGACCGGCTGATTGCAATGATTGCAACTTAAGAAGAGCGATGTCAGCCACATAGTACTTACCCGCAATTTACCTGCAAATGCCGACACTGAAACATCATCTATGAAAGTATGTTGATATGTCTTCATAGAGAGCGTTTTTGTACACCTATACTGCGTTCGCGATTTTGTTGCCAATAATGTAAACAAATATGAGCTTATGGAAAAATAACTTTATTTCCTACGCAATAAAGTTCTGTTTACGCTGCAACTTCAAACTCAAAGTCATTCTGAAATCAACTTAATTCTCATTAAAATAAGGTTTATACTTGTTATTTTAAACAACAATTCGAAACATACATTTGAATAGAGTCAAACCCCGCTGTCATAATTAATTTGAAGCCATCACTGCGGCAGTTGTATGGTGGCCACCACCTTTCTAAGAAACTGTAGCATTCCTGCGCACTGAGTTGTAACGTTGTGCGTTTGGTTGCGTTGCGTTGCGCTGCGTATCGGTGCGTTTTCTTGCGGCACTTCCATTCATGCCAGCTGCTGCAACGAAACGCGCTTAGCAGGTCAAACTTATGGAAAATCGAAGCAATCTCGCAACATGTTTCATTTCAATAATTTATCAATACCAATAAAAAAGAAACAATATAAAAAGTAATTTAAAAAAATTATACCGACTTCAAAAAGAAATGAACTCAAAATTATGGAATAAGTTTAATTTCGGAAGTCGGTGTCTTGGGATCAGTATTTTGGTTTTAGTTTTTTGCCACCGACTTCCGAAATTAAAGTTATTTCATAATTTTCAGTAAACTGTACATTTCTTTTTGAAGTCGGTTTAATTTTTTTAAATTACTTTTTTATTTCGTAATTTTTAGTTTTATGTAAAAACTGGAATATTTCTGTGTTTTAAGTAGGTAATAGTTGTGTTGTAAATATTGCACTAGAATTTGACCAAGGTTTTGAGATGTTTTCCCTTTGACACTACACCCGTAGCTCGTATCAATAAGCCAGGCCGTCACACTTACACGTATTAGTATATATCTTGAAAATTACTGAATCGATTTTGATGAAACTTGCACTGTTCCCTAAGTTGAAGTCACGATCCGATTAATAGGTGCGCAGAAATGCGTGGACAACTGGACATACATACGTCTATAAAATTTTGTATATTTGTTTGGGAGCCTAATAGATTGTCATAATTATTTGTATATAATGCAATTCCAATAATATTACATACATACGTATCGGATTTACAACCTCCTTTTTTTTGAAGTCGGTAAAAAGACCAGCGATCTTCAACAGCAGGTACAATTTAATTTCAAATGCAATAGAAAACGCAATTCCGTCTTATAGCAATATGATTCCTTAAGAATGATTGGAACGCCCTCAATAGTCGTTTGAAGGCCCCCGCAGACAGGCGCGACGCGACACTACGTCACGACCGCGACGGTGCGACGCGACGGAGCGACGCGACGCGATTATAATAGAAAAAATTCCATAAAGTTTTCATAAAAATATGGACTACCTCGTTGATCTAGAGCGCTATTACTGATCATGAGGTTCAATTCCCGGGTCGGGAAAAGGGTTATTGGGTTTTTCCATCTGAAATTACCTGCAAATTAATGCCCAGTTGATGGCAATAGGCTCGCCCTCTATTACATGGGACTTAAACAAACATATCTGGCGAAATTTGGGAGTCCTATAGTTACACGGACACCACTGCCTAACCCTTCGAAATACAGGCGTGATGATGTTTATGTCGTACAAAAAAACTGATCTACATCCATCACCTCACACTTCAGGTCCAGTTGAAAACCAGCGTCAGGCGTCATTTTTGCTGAAATGGGCCTGTTTGGCGCAACCGTGACGCACACTTTCCTGCTAATTTCTTATAGCGCACTTTACAATTTTTTTTTCGGCTGTAAATTATATTGTGTGCCTTTGAGTCTGTGCTAAATAAGTCTGTTTTTAGGGTTCCGTACCCAAAGGGTAAAAACGGAACCCTATTACTAAGACTTCGCTGTCTGTCCGTCTGTCTGTCACGAGGCTGTATCTCAAGAACCGCGATAGCTAGACAGTTGAAATTTTCACAAATTATGTATTTCTGTTGCCGCTATAACAACAAATACTAAAAACAAAATAAATTAAATATTTAAGGGGGCTCCCATACAACAAACGCGATTTTTTTGCCCTTTTTGCTCGATATCAAAAATGGCAACACGTAGGCACTTGAAATATTCACAAAATACTCAGTTAAATTTTAACTTTAATAATAAATAATAAAATTAAAATAAATATTTAAGGGGGGCTCCCATACAACAAACATGTTTTTTTTTTGGCGTTTTTGCCTTGTGGTACGGAACCCTTCGTGTGCGAGTCCGACTCGCACTTGGCCAGTTTCTTTCTTTCTTTTCGCGTCGTGTCGCGCCTGTGAGCGGGGAGCCTTGAGTTGACTTTAATTTTATGAAACCATTTGATAGCGACGGGGTTTTATTACAACCTTACTGTTCGTTTGAAGTACTAGAGGTAGAAAATAACGGATCATTAAGCGTCCTTGATATTGGAACTTACGGAAAATTTTGCGTAAAAAAGGTTTCATTACGGATAGTCAAGATAGACAAGCTCAAAAGTGACAGCCAGTCTTACTAAGGGGGTATCGTGTTACCGAATTATTCCTCGTAGCCCCCCCCCCCCCCCCCCACATTAGGCGTGCGCCGGGCGCGAGCGTTCCTCGAGCGTGTTACCGACGTGCGCGCCGCGCAGTTAAATTGACTGCGCGACACGCACGTCGGACAAACGTAGATACACTTTCCTTGTAGAGACACTTTTGGAAATCATTCACTTGTGTTCCTGTCAGTACCCTTTTTGAAATCCTGAACAGTTATTCTTCTTTGATACATTTTTAGTTTAGGTACAGTTGTGCACTAAATAATTATGTTGATGATGAATAATGAATTGAGAGGCTCGTGGCTAAGTCTGATTCAAAAAAAAAAGAAAATATGTGTCAAGAGTTTCGGATGATTCAAGCACAAGTATACACGCCAGCACATCAAGCTACCCGAAACTGTCAAATTTTCCCAATCAACTTTGAACCTTATACTTTAGCGATAAAGTTGAAAATCTATTAAAGAAATATGACAGATTGTAGTAGCTTGATGTGCTGGCGTCTGTACCTTCACACCCCTGAAAGTTTGCCAATGAATTAAAATGTGCTTGTAGTATTTATCAGTATTAGGTAAAGTTTACCACTAAATTGAATGTCAGCCTGTATAACATTGAGAACATTTGAAGTAGACGGAGTTGTGCTCCGGAGCTACCGACCGTATGTAACTACAGCCATCATCTGTTCGCTTTGAGCGCACTGTGAGCAATTCTACCTTTGTGGATTACAACTGAGTGCCTCACTGCTGAGTAGTTAGTAGGTACTATTGATATAACCTGGGATGTTTGCTGCTTTTGCAATAACCGGTAAAGTCGTAGTTAGTTGCTAGGAATACCTAAACATTTTGAAAGCAAGAAAATACGTTCATTTGCGGTACTTAAACATGACGCACAAAAAGAACAACACACAAAAAAAATTAACAAGTTGGGGGAAAACATGTGTCACATCCACGCAAAACGGCCATCGCTCAGCATAATGCTAAGACCCTATACGAGACAGAGCTCCAGCGGCCGGCGTTGACGTCATGATGTCAACCGGTGCAGCATACGATTACATATTAAATAAAAAACAAAATAATAAATAAAGAATTTCTTATTTTGTTTAAAAAAAGTGCACGACTCATAAAGCTCATTTGGTCGTATAAAAAAAAACCGGGCAAGAGCGAGTCAGACTCGCGCACCGAGGGTTCCGTAACATCCGGGTTTATGCATAAGGTTTATGTTTATGAAATTAAATGTTTTTATTTTTATTTTTGAGTTGATTGAATGAATGGTAAATTGCGGTTTACGATTTATGACGTATTAAAAAAAACTACTTACTAGATCTCGTTCAAACCAATTTTCGGTGGTAGTTTACATGGTAATGTACATCATATATTTTTTTTAGTTTTATCATTCTCTTATTTTAGAAGTTACAAGGGGGGGGACACACATTTTACCACTGTGGAAGTGTCTCTCGCGCAAACTATTCAGTTTAGAAAAAAATTATATTAGAAACCTCAATATAATTTTTGAAGACCTACCTATAGATACCTCAGACGTATGGTTTTGATGAAAAAAAAAAATTGTTTCGGTTCTAAGTATGGAGAACCCTAAAATTTATTGTTTTTTTTTTCTATTTTTGTGTGAAAATCTTAATGCGGTTCACAGAATACATCTACTTACCAAGTTTCAACAATATAGTTCTTATAGTTTCGGAGAAAAGTGGCTGTGACATACGGACGGACAGACAGACAGACGGACAGACAGACAGACAGACAGACATGACGAACCTATAAGGGTTCCGTTTTTGCCATTTGGCTACGGAACCCTAAAAACCATAGATAAAGATATTATTAAACTACTTTGAATAAACGAGCCATAGCCATTTTCAATAGGGTATCTCCTACGGGTGAAATTAATCTATTAAAAAAAATCGACGCAATTAATTGTTTTTCGCAAGCTAAAAGATTCACACTTTATTGACGGGATTTCTTTTATAAATATTTTGATGTTTTTTCATTTCTGCTGCATTAAAACAATTTTTAATAAGTACAGAATTAATCTTCATTAAATTATCTATACAATGGTATATAAATTAAGTAGGTTCTGTGTACTAGGTAAGTATAACAATAGAAACAGTTGGAGAAATCGTAAAGCACTCTCTAATGCTTCGCGTTATGAGTCTTGGAATAATTATACGAGTACATTACCTAGTTCTAAAAGACGGTATAAACATGAAATTTATGAAGTAGGTAACATTCCGGACAATTTGCAGTAGGTACCCACTTGTCTGTGTGGTGCCGGACTTAAAGAATATCACCACCCCATAATTCCCGTGGGTGTCGTAAAAGGCGACTAAGGGGCGAACCGGAGAATGGGCAGCAGCGTTCACTATGCATTCCACCACCATACCATACTGCGATCGCCAACCCGCCTGCCAAGCGTGGCGATTATGGTAAACCCCCCCTTTTGGGGGAGGCCTATGTCCAGCAGTGGACGTCTTTGGGCTGAAATGATGATGATGATGACCCACTTCCTACTGCGGTGCTATTCTGTAAAAATCTCACCGTGAAAACTTAGGTGAAGTGAGCGTGGAGTGAGCTGTCAATAGTGTCAATTATTAGCAAAAACAAATTCACTTCACCTAAGTTTTTCAGGGTGAGATTTTTACAGAATCGACCGGCTGCTCAAAAATTGCGTATAGTCCCTAGGTCTCTCATACTGGTAGCAAGATCATCGACGCGGAAACTGCAGCCATGAATCAAGCAGATGATTCCAGACCTAGCTAAATTTTTAGCCGGTTATCAAAAAAAAAATTGTTCTGTTGCATACATAAAATAATCAGCCTATAATGTTGTACACTTCTGGGACACAGGCCTCCTCTATGAGAGAGGGAGTGGGCCGTAATCCACCACTCCATAGATAAGTGCGCCACCCGCTGTTGCATAGATAAGTGCCATAGCTATGCGGTCAAAATGTATGGAGCAGCTAGTTTTTTTTTTAATAACCGACGATAAATTTCAACGCAGTGGTCCAGAATCATGTACTGATTCCATAGAAACGTGTTGCGCATAAAATGTATGGAAATACGTGCACGTCATAACGTAATCGTGGACGGAAATTGAAAGGATATCTATTTATAAATTGGAAGTCACACGTACAAAAAATAAAATCTAAACTTTCAAAATTTTTATACGCTTTTCGTGAAGTTAAAAAAACCACAAATTTACAGACTGCCCTCGTTACTTATTACGCCTACGCCTATGCATGGCTTAGTTACGGCATAATAATGTGGGGATACAGTACAGACGCACTTGCACTGTTCACGGTCCAAAAGAAATTTATCCGTATCTTAGTAAATATACAACAAATAGACAGCTGCAAACCCCATTTCACAAATCTGAATATTAACTGCCTTGTTTATATATACTTGAAATATGTAAGTTCGCTCACAAACACCAAGACTTTTACACAAAACGAGAAGACATACAAACAAGATACACACTCCGACACAAAACACGACTCAACTTACCAACATCCCGCTTAAAAATACACTCGACAAGCCCTCTAGTTATGTCAATCAAAATTTACAATATGTTACCCGAATATATAAGAAATGAAAAAAAAACTCCACATATTCACGAATAAATTAAAAAAGCTATTAATAAGCAAATGTTATTACAGTGTTAACGAATATCTAAATGATAAATCCTTGAAAAAATTAAGTATACATTAAGTAAAATGTTAAATTATTATTAGTAAGTATACATTAATTATATTATAAAAGTGTGTTTAAAATAAGTTAGATGATAAGTCCTCTTCTCCACATACCTATCTATCTTTTGCTGTGCCCGACAGGGTCCATGATTGTTCTTTTGGCAAATGTTTACCATCTAAGCCTACATTGTGGAATGCAATAAAGAATTGAGTATTGAGTATTTTATAATAATATTATGTCCATACATTTTTCTTCCCGGCGCTAAATCGTGGCTAAATAATAACAGCCGCACAGATCGATCGATTAGATTAAGCTACGCTTACCCCAGTTAGTCTGTGCATGGGTGACCATTTTTACATACCGAGACACCTCCGTGCTTCGGAAAGCACGTTAAGCCGTTGGTCCCAGCTGTCATTCGTGGATCTTTGACAGTCGTTACGGGTAGTCAGAAGCCCGAAATTCTGACAACCAATCTTACCAAGGGGTATCGTATTACCCAGTACTGGGTTGTGGAGGTCAGATACGCAGTCGCTCCATGTAAAATACTGGTATTCAGCTGCATCCGTTTAGACTGGAAGCCGACCCCAACATAGTTGGGAAAAAGCTAGGCAGATAATGACATTTTTCTTCCCGGTGTCATCGAAATACCGTGAGTGTAACACCGTCACGATAGCAATTATAAGAACGCTCAACTTCTCAACAAATGAATCCTTTACACGAACTAATATAAAACTAGTATCATAAGGTTTAATATATGATTGTACAGGCGTGGTGACTCATGTGTAGATGTCATTATATTAGTGACATCGTGACAAACTTTTGGCAGTCATCCAACTGTAATACGTTTAGTGAAATATTGAAGAGAACTTTCACAGTGAAACCGGCGGCTTGTGATGTCATAATAAACTAGGTCCGGTATTAATAGCTCTGTTGTGGGCTTGACAAAACTTGAGATGTTGATTTGGTTATAATCTAGCGTGTCCACTCTCGTCATACTTGCTTTTAGAGGTGATAACTTACTATGTTATCAGAAGGAAGGGCCCGTGGCTAAATAATAACAGCCACACAGGTGGATCGATCAGGTTAAGCTACACTTGCCACGGTTGGTCAGTCTATGGGAGATCATCTTTACAATATACCGAGACCCCCGTACCTCGGAAAGCACGGCTGTTGGTCCCGGCTGTAATTAGTGGATCTTTGACAGTCGTTACGGGTCGTCAGAAGCCCGAAAGTCTGACAACCAGTCTTACCAAGGGGTATCGTATTACCCAGTAACTGGGTTGTGGAGGTCAGATAGGCAGTCGCTTCATGTAAAATACTGATATTCAGCTGCATTCGGTTAGACTGGAAGCCGAGCCTAACATAGTTGGGAAAAGGCTAGGCAGATGATGATCTTTGCAATGTTATCAGAGACCAGCTTCTGCCCGCAAACTCGACAACATGAAATTTCTTATTTTAACATCACACTAATATTATAAAGACGAAAATTTGTGAAAAATTTGTGATTGTATGTGTGTGTGTTTATATGTTTGTTACTTCTTCACGCCAAACGGCTGGATTAACATATAAGCTACTTTTTATCCCGATATTCCCACGGGATCGACATTTACGCGGGTGAAACCGCGAGGTGCAGCTAGTTAAATATATTCTGCGGTACTCGGCAATTATTATTATTATTTTAAACATTATTTAATTTTTAGACATTATTTAAACATTATTTAGTTTATTGCCACCAAAATATTAATGACGACTATTCTTATTGTTTCAGGTATGTTTCCGCATCTACATAGCCGCTACAGCTTTCGCTGTACGTCCTATACTGAGGTAAAAATAAATATTAAATTCAAGAATAATTCAGTAACAGATTGGTTGCCTTATGCATGTAACTTTTGAAATTATACACTAGTGTCGCAAATACAGTAAAAAAAATCGTTTTTACAATGAAAAGCTGGAAAAACATTCCAGCATTTAATTCACACATAAAACGTGTACTTAACAACATTCCAGCATTTCATTCACATAAAACTCATACTTAACTGTTGTAACGTAACTCTGGAAGGTGTTGAAAATAAGTACAAAACTGTAAACTACGTACAAACTACATAGTTAGTACGTAGTTTACAAAGAAGTAGTGCTCGGTTACCAAACAGACGGGCCAAAGTTTTTCATGCGATCAAATTTACAACACTGATACAGAAAATACGGGTAAGTTTACTTACTTACTATGTTTTAAACATACAGGCTGACTTTGAATTAATTCTTACACATAACATACATTATTATGATGCATGAAGAAGCCTCCTCGTGTAGCGCAGTTTGTTCCGCCTGTTACTCAACTGAACCGAGTGCTCGGCGCATCCTGGACAGTCACACCCATCACCTTATTTGACTGGCCAATTCTTCCCTTGCGGTAGTAGGGCTAACGCCCGCCTGGCCCGCCAGCGTCAACCAGCTTGCTGTGTTTCGTCGATGCGATGCGCTGCTTTAGGCATCTTCCGGGCACGCTCGTTCCATCGTAGACCTCATCCATCGCTTTCCATCAGGCGAGATCGAGGTCATTTATATCAAAGCATATATTTCAATTAAACCATATAAACAGGCACTTTTGAATTGTCGAAGAATCGGTCAGTTAGTCAATTAAAAACATAACAACAGGCAAGAAACTCCAAGGACACGCTTTTGAGGTGAATAGGTAGTGACGACAATAACAGGTACATATTTAGAGAATTATAATCATTATAATCAATAATATATCTTTTTAAGTTTGATTTCTACCACCAACCACCAATCTCTGGAAAAGGGCTTATGGTAGAAATCTAATTTAGAAAGATGTATTAATGATTCTAATGATTATAATTATCTAAATATGTACCTGTTATTGTCCGCGAACCATATTTTGATCAAGATACAACCTGACACTGACCAAAAACGTGAGAAACGTGCAAACTGCCAAAAACGTAAGAAAATTTGAATTTTGCGGTCGGAATTCTGCGTTGCCATTCACGATAAATCAAGCTATTAACATCATCATCCTCATCTAGTTTAAAAAAAAACATGATTGACGTGTAAAAGTGTTTGTGCAAACCTACAAAAATAAAATCATTTATCATTTAGAAAATTCTGGGAATATTAATACATAATCCTGGGTACAAAGTACATTCAAAATCATTGTAACACATGACCCTATAAAACTACATGCATAGAGCAAAGGGTTCGGGTCACTGACCTAATTCGTCGCGTGCACTGAACCTGACTGGATATTTCCTTTCATCTCGATATTTCCGGTGCTTCGGAAAACCGACAGTTTATTGGTATAATGGTTGATACGGACTTTGATTTACAGTTAGTAAAATGATGTTGGGTTTTTGTAATAAAATGGCCGTAACACGTGTAACATAAATTTAAGATGAAAGCCTGTACTGCCGTCATAAGGAAAAAGGGCACAACTAATATTTTTTCCAAAATTGAGTTATATACCTACATATTTTAAATCAGAAAAAAAGGCGCATATTATGCAAGTTTTTTTACTCAATTTTGGAAATTAGTCGTGCCCTTTTTCTTTATGTCGGCAGTGTAATCCTCAAAGGGTTAGTAAAAGGTGTTCCTATGGTACACCGATGTCTCTGTCCATCTATTCTGTAACATCTCAACGTAAAAACTTAAGTGAAGTAAGATTGAAGTGATCTTTCAATAGTGGTATTAATCCCCCCAGAATCAGGCGGAATGATAGCTCATATTAAGCCCACTTCACCTATGTTTTCAAGGTAAGATTTTTACAGTCGAAATCAAAATGGGAATTATTTGGACTTCGGTTATGTTACATGTTACTTACAAAGTCAATGTCAAGGATATTTAATTTTTATTTTTGAGACCACAACGCATTGTGCATTCCCGTCTTCATTATTTAAATTTTCCCATTAATTAAAGGACATTATATTTGATTTAAGGACCTTACATGACCTAAAGCACGGTCCCCGTCGGACTGCATAGAAAAGAAAGAGAAGCGCGATGACACAACGCTGGTAATTTATTGCAAAATATGAAGCAATTAAATTCCAAAAAATATATTGTTTGGACTAAAAAATTAAAACACTAGTGTTTTAGTATATTGCTTGTAGAATAATCTGACAAAAAATCAGAATGATTGTATGTATATTAATTAGTAAGGTTTTTATTGTAAAAATAAAGTTTTTAGAGGAATCTTCACGATGTTATTCTATCGTATCAAATTCGTTTTCAACACACTATCTACCTAGCATATATCCTGAAGAATATCATATATTTTTCTGATTTTGTTTACTGTAGTCGATCGTATACTTTTATTGTTTGTAAAACTTGCGTTTTTTTTGCGTTTAGGTCCTGTAATACCCTTAATACGCATATCCATTACCCCAGCGAGTTCCTACATAGGCGCGACTTTAATGAATTAATGCAATGGCCGCACTTAATGCAGTATTAATGGCGTT
Source organism: Mesoligia furuncula (assembly GCA_916614155.1). Classification (NCBI taxonomy): domain Eukaryota; kingdom Metazoa; phylum Arthropoda; class Insecta; order Lepidoptera; family Noctuidae; genus Mesoligia; species Mesoligia furuncula. Next base: position 24,911,415 of record OU744808.1, read on the forward strand.
TAAGTAAACCGAACCGCGATAAACCACGGGTCGATGGCACAGTTGGTTGTTCTTTAATATTTTGTAGTTGAGCCAGCTTGTACGTCTACTGATGAACAAAGACTCTGGGTTCGTTTCTGTTTTTCTTCTGAATGGTGCAGATGAGATATCATACTATCAAAGCGGTTTCGTTTGCACCATTCTCAATGGTGTAGATGAGACCATACTAGCGATGCAGATTCATTTGCACCATTAATGGTGCAAACGAAACTAATTAGTCTCCTCTGCACCATTGATGGTGCAGGTCAATGGTGCATACGGTACAACGGGCACCGAACTCATCTAGTTCTACATGATTTAATTTTGACGTGTCAAAATGTTTTTTTTATCCTACTTACAGACGTATATAATGTATAATTTTATCAAGTTTAGAAATACCGCTTAGTACATTTTTACCACATAACTAAAGAACCCTGTTATATTACAAGATCCTTTGGGGATGTAGGAAATGAGCCCTTTTGGACTTAGAGAACTTCTAAAAGGGTCTCATTTTTATCACATTTTTTTTTTCAGTTTTCTTTGTTCACAGTTTGCGTATGGTGATTTCATTCAACCACCTGTGCACTTGAACCCATTATGACGGTCAGTGAGTGGAGTTCGCTTAGCTAAATTTTGGGCCAAATATGTTTGAACTTTTACTATCGAAACGCTAAGAAGAAGATTCTGTCGTACGTCCATTGTGACATCGCAATTACCAGCAAGAAAAAAACAAATTGACATGCTCAGAGCCTATATTAGTATGAGCGATTTTTGTAGTTCAAGTTGACCATACTATGTCTATAGCATAATCAACCTATAATATTCCCACTGCTGGGAAACAGGCCTCCTCTCTGTGATAGGGCCAACCCTCACTGGGCCTGCGTCGTAGATTACGGCCCACGTAATCTACGACGCAGGCCCAGTAAGGGTTGGTAGATGTCACATGTCTTTGAATTTTTGGTTCTAGGACGTGCAGGTTTCCTCCACCGTTTTGAGAGCAATATGGTGATGAAATAACTTACATAAAGTAAAGCGCCTGTCTGGGTTCGAACCTACGACCACCACTGCTCCTACTGCTCCATCGCTGTCTATAAAACGAGTTAAAAAATTAAGCTTCTTGTTAAAATTTCTTATACATTTCTCATACTTATTTATCTTTCATTTTATACATTATAATTCCCTAAGCTTACCTTTTATGCCCATGAGTAGATACCTAAATTGTCAGTAAATTTCCTCTCGAGCCGAGTAATGAGCCTACACTCACTAGAGTCGCTAGTAGCTCGGTTTCTAAACACGATTAAAGTAACTATACTTAAGGGGCTTACAGAACCTAAACGCAAAAAAACGCAAGTTTTAGAAACAATAAAAGTATATGATCGAGTACAGTAAACTGAATCAGAAAAATATATGATATTCTTCAGGATATATGCTAGGTAGATAGTGTGTTGAAAACATAATACAACTAATTTGATATGATAGAAAAAATCATGAAGATACTTAAACTTTTCTTTTTACGATAAAAACCTTACTAATATACTTACTCTTACAATCATTATTCTACAAGCAACATACTAAAATACTAGTATTTTAAACTTTTAGTCCAAACAATAGATTTTTTATAAATGGCTTTTTTTATAATTGCTTCATATTTTGCAATAAATTACCCAGGGTTGTATCATCGCGCTTCTCTTTCTTTTCTATGCAAAGACAAAGACCGTCTTTTAGGTCATGTAGTCGCCTTAAGCCGTGTTTAGAACCCGAGCAACTTGAGACTGTTATGATATTGTGGCTCACTGAATTATTAATGAATTTTGAATATTACAACCGCCTCGGGTTCGGAAGTCAAACATGTGAGAAGCATGTAAGCTTATTTACTCGGCTTAAATTTAAAGTTCGAATTGAAACCAGCCCAGCCAAAATCTCACCCGAGCGACATACGTAAACTGCAGCAGTCGACGATGTGCCGCTCATGTATTTGAGTACGGTGCTCAAATATACGAGCGGCATGTTCTCGACGGCAGCCGCTGACGCGTCGACAGCTGCCGCCGACACCCGCTCGTGTGTATGCACACTTAAGGTAGCTGGCCAATCTTTACACTTTGGCGGAGTTTCCCGACTAAAGGTCAAAGCACACCGTATCAAACCGTAAAGGAATCGACACCGTATCAACTCGAGGCGTTCAGTATTCTTTGTATGAAAGATACTGCAACGCACACTAATCGGAATCGTAACGTAATCGCCTCGCCTCGGGACAAGCCCACGAAACGCGGTGCGGTGCGTTACGGCTCGTCGTCCCCGAGCCTATGGCTTGTCGTCCCCACGCTTACGTCTCTCCGTACTCTAGTTTACGTCTCTTCGTCCACCCTTGCCCCTCTCACCCCTCCGGCCTGCCTGCTGCACCATCAACCAGCGATCGGTGAGCCGTAAGCGCGGCGTCGCCTAGCCGTAGCCGGGTTGACGTATCGGAGCTTCTGGTCCGTTTTGGACGCCTGTTTGACGGTGAGGCGAAAGGCGATGCGGCACCGATCCCTTTCCGGTTTGACATGTGTGTTTTGACCTTTAGTCGGGAAACTCCGCCAAAGTGTAAAGATTGGCCAGTCAGTTTGCTTCCCTACCAATCTGATTTACAGTTTCGGGCAGCTTGTTGTGCTGGCGTCTGTACTAATTTGGTGATTTTGGGCCCCGTGAAATTCATTAAACTTATGATTTAAAAACATGCCTATTAAACTTCAAAACATAACACATTTTAAAATGAGCGTTGAAATATTGAAAAAAGTTTAGCTTTTTAATAATCTGCGGGGCAATTGCGTAATCAGTTCAACAACATTCATTGCGTTATTTACGTGTTGAGCAGACAAATTTTTCGCACTTATGAAGCAATGGATTAGCAATATCCTTCGAAATGATTGAGATTCCGATTGATAGTGTGTTACGCAAACTGCTGTTTCATTTTAGACAAGCCTTTCCAAAAGCGAAACAATTTTTATAAAGCTTGGCAGTTCCAATACGTGGGCACTACAAAGAGCAAATATCCGGGACTCAAAAATCAATATGAGGTCTGAAACCAATTTCACAGTTAAAAATAAATAAATCGACCAAATAAAAACCATTGAAGCTCTGGAAAAAATATCGTAAAATAGTTTCAAAGGGTAAATGAATTTTTTATTTCAAGAGTGCATTGAGTAATGTTGGGATTTTGAACAAAAGTACGGTACTCACTCAACTGCCGCAACGAATAACTACAATGGCAGATGTATTGAATGATTTGGTTTTATTACGACTGCAAGCTTTGTTATAAATGATGAACAGCAATTGCTAAGGCACCTGTGGCACAGCCAACAAGGAAGCGACAAGCTATCAACGATTTTCTGGCTCAAGAAACGAACAAAAATTGTAGGTCCCATGTAAGTCATCATTTCAGCCGAAAGACGTCCACTACTGGACATAGGCCTCTCCCAAGCACCTCCACTTCGACCGGTTTTGTACTTCTCGCATCCAAAGGGTTCCTGCGGCCTTCACAAGGTCGTCGGTCCACCTTGTGGGAGGTATTCCAACGTTACGTCTTCTGGTACGCGGTCACCTTTCGCCCCCATCGGCCATCTGTTCTGCGAGCAATGTGCCTTGCCCTCTGCCACTTAAGTTTGGCAATTCTTCGGGCTATGTCGGTCAAACCCAGCCATGAAGAAATAAAGAGATATATATATTAATAGTTGATCGCGGACTGTTCCCACCGCCGCTGGCGAGTACTCGTTTATCGCTGCGACAATAACTATCATAGAGAATACTCGCTTAGCGACGTTCGCTTGGCGAGCAAAACACGCACAACGGCATATCAAGCTATAGATGCGATGCGATGCCTATACGATGCGAGGTCAGCTATAACTAAATTGTGTCACACTAATATTATAAAGGCGAAAGTTTATAAGTGTGTGTGTGTTTGTTACTTCTTCACGCTCAAACGGCTGAACCAATTTTTATAAAATTTGGTATGGAGATAGCTGACACCCTGGATTAACATATAGGTTACTTTTTATCCCGATATTCCCACGGGATCGAAACTTATGCGGGTGAAACCGCGGGGCGCAGCTAGTAGCTTGATAATTATGTCATCGTCTATACTATACATCCCATACCAGCGAGTAATCGCTCGTCCCCATCGCACACTTGCTGCTCGCTAAGACGTAACTGACTGCATAGAAAAGAAAGAGAAGCGCGATGACACAACACTAGTAATTTATTGCAAAATATGAAGCAACTATTTAAATACAAAAAATCTATTGTTTGGACTAAAAAATTAAAACAATAGTATTTTAGTATGTTGTTTGTGGAATAATCTGACAAAAAATCATAATGATTGTATGTATATTAGTATGGTTTTTATTGTAAAAATTAAGTTTTTAAAGTTATCTTCATGATTTTTTTCTATCGTATCAAATTATATGTATTATGTTTTCAACACACTAGCATATATCCTGAAGAATATCATATACTAGCTGCGCCCCGCGGTTTCACCCGCGTTATTGTCGATCCCGTGGGAATATCGGGATAAAAAGTAGCCTATATGTTAATCCAGGATGTCACCTACCTCCATACAAAATTTTATCAAAATTGGTCCAGCCGTTTGAGCGTGAAGAAGTAACAAACATATAAACACACACACACACTCACAAACTTTCGCCTTTATAATATTATAGTGTGATTTTTCTGATTTTGTTTACTTTAGTCAATCATATACCTACTTTGCTTCAATTGGGGGAAGCCATGTCCAGCAGTGGACGTCTTTCGGCTGAAATGATGATGATGATGATGATACCTACTTTTATTGTTTCTAAAACTTGCGTTTTTTGTGTTTAGGTCCTGTAAGCCTCTTAAGTCCCATGCAATAGACGGCGAGCCTGTTGCCATGAGTCGTAAACATCAATCGTACCTACCATATAAAATATTATTTTCAATTCAAATACCAACACGACCATTACGCGTTTTTACGACCCCGAGTGCTTGATAGTAAAAGTTGATTGAAGAAAGTGGCATCTCCACGTTTAATGTGTTTATAATACAAGAGAGTGCACTAATGCACTATTTATAACACTTCACGAGGTTCCTGGAGACCTGTTAAGAGCTTTTACGACTTACGGCATTTTATACAAACTTTCAAGTCTATTTTTCGAAATGAATGAACCGATTTAATGAAACTTTAATACACATGCAGGGTACTAAGGTCTAAAAAGTTAAACATTTTCGAAATATCTTATTTAAGAAAAGATAACTGGAAATCTCTATGTCGGTCTAATTTCGCTGTAACACTAACACTATTTTTCGAAAATGTTCTCTACCAACTTTTTAGACGAAAAGATCTTTCTTCGAAGTTTTTTCCCTACATCAATCAATCTGCCTCGCCATTTCCCAACTATATTCGGGTCGGCTTCCAGTCTAACCGGATGCAGCTGAATACCAGTGTTTTACATAGAGCGACTGTCTATCTGACCTATACACCCCAGTTACTGGGAAACACAACACAAAGGGTGTTGTGTTTCCCAGTAACTGGGGCAAGACTGGTTGTTAGGCTTTCGGCCGTCTGAATACTTATAACGACTGTCAAAGATCTACGAATGACAGCCAAGACCAACGTCTTGACGTACTTTCTGAGGCATACAAATGCGAACTTTGTCTGTCTGTGGCAAGCAAAAGATAGACTAAATATAAGTATTCCATATTCATATTGTCATTTGTCATCCGCAATCGCAAAAAAGTACTTAGGTACTTGGGAAATATTTCATTATTTAAATTGAAAATCCTAAATTCACACATCTGTCAACCAAGAACTGTGTAACACCATCTACTTACAAACTTCCAACAAAAGGACAAAGATGGGAACGAACAATTTTATGCAACCATTACTGGGATGGTTTACTCATTCCCTCATTCATTCATTCACTCACTAGCTCATTGTTCAACTGACTGACAATGAAGTTGAATGGGCGACGGATGAAAACATTTTTACATTGACGCTTGCAGTTTTAAGCTAGGCATTTCGAAAGCCACTTCGGTCGTATTGTATTTTTTTAAATGGTGAATGGTTCGGCCATTTTCTTTTTGTTGTTACATGTTTTCGTGCATTGTGAAAATGGTTTTAAATCGGGCCACATAGTGAAGTATGAATTTCGAAGAATTGGTTATTTTTTCCGCTTTACAGTGTCGATCTAAATCAGGTTTTAATATGAATTAGTTCGACGATAATACTTGAATAAGAATTAAAAAAAAATGTGGTTTACAAGTTTAAAATAAACGTTTTCCAATGAGCTGACGACTACGCGGAGCCCTGACACAGCAAGAAGGCTTCGCGGCAGACTATGTAGAAGATGGCGGGACGAGATGGAGAAAACAAACGACCAGTGGTCCACTTTAGCCCTGGATGGAAGGATATGGTAATCATGGGGAGAGGCTTTTGCCCAGGAGTGGGATGATGCAGGCTACAAGTTTCAGTAAATAAATGTTTTCATGAATCAAATCAAATATATATTGCTGAACGCAGTCCATATAAAGTCGTCCGGACCATATTTCGGCCACGGCGGCCAATCTCAACGGAGTCTAGCCTTCGGCGCGGGAGATATTATAGTGCACAAGTGTGTGCGCAGACACAGGTGCACTCCCTCTTCCATCACTCTCATAGTCCGATGGGACGGCAATCCGACACGACCGGAGAGAGATCAGGCGCAGTCCATATAAATAGGCACATTGCACAGTTCGCTATTATGTAGAACTAGCAGCGCCCCGCGGTTTCACCTGCATAAGTATTACACAACTATTGTTCAATATACTTATTTATTTTATTTGTAATTCTAATTCTAATGATTGTAATTTAATTTTAATGTAATGATGACCCATAATTTCACAAACTATATTTGTACGCTGGAAACGGCAGAATATTATGATCGTAATACACAATGCAGGCTAAATGCACATAACAACTTTGTACAATATTCTGACAAATAAATGCATTTTATTCTATTCTATAATAGTGTCGATCCCGTAGGAATATCGGGATAAAAACTAGCATAAATTCTTCCCCGAGATGCAATTATTAATCTCTCTGCCAAATTTTATCGAAATCCGTTCAGTGGTTTAGGCGTGAAAAGGTAACATACAGACAGACAGAGTTACTTTCGAATTTATAATATTAGTATGATTAGAGCAATCAATGCATGTAAAATTGTAAAAACATTTAATAAAATAGAATTAAAAATGAATAAGACTGAATAGTAATACCAAAAAGCAGCGAGTACGAGTCGGACTCGCAAACGAAGGGTTCCGTACCACTGCACAAAATTTAACACTGCATATTTTTTAACACGTTTCGTGTTTTTTAACTTTTTTTATCTGTTTGTTGTTTTAGCGGCTATAGCTATACACAATCTGTAAAAAATTATTTTATGTCTACGTATTACGGTTCCAACGATACAGCCCTGTGACAGGACAGCGGAGCGTCAGTAATATGATCCCGTTGTCGCCCTTTGGGTACGATACCTACCCTAAAAATTTTTATAGTCAAAAATAACAAAAATACAACTAAAAATAAGAGTAATATTGGTTTTGTTAATTAACATAATAACCCAATTACCACATAAGTACTCATTAATTACTAAAATAATTGGCAACATAACAATGTTGCCAATTATTTTAGTAATTAATGAGTTTCATGACTAACATAATATTCAGTAGGCGATAATTAAGCCCAGATATTATAAATTAATCACCTTTATTCATTAACACGTTGGTATTTTAATAGTTACCTAAAATATTAATACTATGTGATGTTCATGAATAATTAAAATGAGTTAATAAATAAATCATTGAATTGCTAATCTGAAATACCAGCATAACGTGCTGCATACAGTATTTAATCAATTATAACTTTTCAATAATTTGTAGGTCATATGAGTACATTTATATACAGGCGTCAGCATATCAAGCTACTACAATCTGTCAAATTTAAGCCTAAGGTTCAAAGTTGTTTTGGAAAATTTTACAGTTTCGGGTAGCTTGAAGTGCTGGCGTCTGTACATTACTGAGGGGCAATTCCAAATTTCAACTTAATCGGTTCGTTAGATTCGGAGCAAATTGGCTGTGACAGACGGACGGACAGACAGACACACGAGTGATCCTATAAGGGTTCCATTTTTTCGTTTTGAGGTACGGAACCCTAAAAATCATTAATATAATAAGATGGTATATCGAGAAGAATGAAAATGAAACGAAAATGAAAAACGTTTATTAGTCCCAAACAGTTACATGGATTATAAATGAGACATCCCCAGTAAGTAATTGATAATACTTGTGTTGAGGCTATCTCGTTCTTATATAAACATTCGTCTCAATACAATACCTATTGAGACGAATGTTTACAAAAGGTGACTAAGAATTAAATTTAGGAAGATAAGATAAAAAATGCAATCTACAATCTTTGTTCCACAATATTATAACAATGTGTAGTCACAAAAAATATTACACACTTACTTATATTCTATTTTTATTTATGGCAATTAAAGCCGATGTCGACTATTCTGAAAATGTCAAAAGTGAATTGGAAAAGCAAGTGTGCATTATTATAATATGTAGATAAATTAAAAGTTAAAACGATAAAAATCTACGATGCTGACCTTAATGTAGAACTTGTGGGGTTAGTACTGGACTAAAACAAACAAAAAGATAAATGATCATATTAAATTCAAATTGTTAGAACATTAAAATAAACATAAACCAAACGGACAGAATATTTGAGGAGGGCATGTTAAAAGAGGAGGGATATTTATGTTAAAAGAAAGGGAAATTAATCGGAAGAGGGATCTTAAATTTGTGGAGACGGCAATACAAATCTAGAGGTGGGATGTTGTGTTCACTGAAGTGAGTGGCCACAGATACGCAAACGTTTCACTGTTGCAATGTATAAAACCTTATCTCCGCTCATCTGTATAGCCGTTCACAGAAGCGGAGCAAACTCAAAGCATTTATTTAGAGTCTACCATTTACAGACACCTTGGATTGTCATGGAGTCGATTCGTTAGTAAAAATGTTGAGTTAGTTACCGGTTCCGAAAACATTCACCATAAAGCCCGTTGTACATTCCCTAGGTATTCCTTTTTTTATATAACCAATTTTCACGTCACCTTTTTCCAAGATATTTTGTCATCATTTTTACCTGTACCTATATTTTTCTTTTTTTATAATCAATATTTGGATTTTAAAGACAAATTATACATATTAGCTAGCGAAAAGTGTTTCTTTCCGTCTATTTTCGCTACAAAATGGCCTTTAACTTGCACAAAAGTATACAAGGAGCTTGCATGCCAGTACTGCCAGTAAATTTCACAGTGGGATGCAAGCTACTCGCATACTGTTGTCTATGTTAAATTTATGTTATTTAATATTATTTATTCATATCATAGGATGTTTATGTAGTTGCTTTATATTATAAGTACTGTTTTTAGGGTTCCGTACCCAAAGGGTAAAAAGGGGACCCTATTACTAAGGCTCAACTGTCCGTCTGTCCGTCTGTCACCAGGCTGTATCTCATGAACCGTGATAGCTAGACAGTTGAAATTTTCACAGACGATGTATTTCTGCTGCCGCTATAAAAACAAATACTAAAAACAGAATAAAATAAATATTTCATTTAATAAATATTTTTTTTATTTTCCGTACAACAAACGTGTTTTTTTCGGCGTTTTTGCCTTGTGGCCCTTCGTGTCGTCCGAGTCCGACTCGCACTTGGCCAGTTTTTTTTTTTTGTTACCTATAGTACTGTGGCAGCACACACGTCTTGCGCGCGCGCCGCACGGCATGACACTGGCGCTCAGCTGTGCGCGACCCATATTTATAACTTCGGCCCGATTAACTAGTATCAGCGCGCATGAACTAAACCGATATGTTTTGGAGTAATTTTTACTTGATCGCTATTGGTCAATGTTATTTTAATGTTTGTATCGGATAACTACTTCCACCCATCTAATTTTGTACTTAGTTAGGCTCAGTATTCAATAAACAATCATCATTACATCTCAATCTGGTTTTATTTCCTCTACTGCCTAAACGCTAAAGTGGTGACCCCGAACGAAGCAACCTCAAGCAAGCCATGCAGAGTGACATCGAAAAGCCAGTCATGGAGTCAGCAGGAGCAAGCTCAGACGTTTCGCTATCAACCCAGAATATCGCCGGTATCTCACTTTCCCTTCGAGTACCACCTTTCTGGCGCGATAAACCACGATTATGGTTTATAAGCTTCGAAGCAGCTACGCGAGATCTGAAGAAAAGTGAAACACAGAAGGCGCAGATGGTCATCGCCCAGCTAGAAAAGGAAGACATCGAGCAAATATGTGACCTGTTGTACAATCCGTCTACCGATCGTCAATATTCTGTCATAAAAGAACGTCTCATTTCTGTGTACGAAGAATCTGACGGTAGGCAGCTACAGAAACTACTCTCGGATATGGAACTTGGTGACCAGAAGCCTAGCCAATTACTACGTCGCATGCGCAACCTCGCTCACAACAAAGTACCAGACAACACACTACGGCTCATGTGGATGAACTTGCTACCCGCTCACGTTCGCTCGGTGCTTGTAGTAAGTGATACAATAAGCAAGGATACAGCACTCGATGAACTAGCCAAGCTCGCCGACAAAATGCATGAACAAGCAAGCGAAATATCAGCAGTGTCTGTCGCATCAGCGTCAACATCCCATCAAGCGCAAAACTCACCAGTTAGCATACAAAATCTCGTCGAAGAAATAAGGAAATTGCATGTCGAGATCGCCGAACTGAAGACGTCATACCGCCACACGAACCACGACCGCTCGCGCACGCCGCCGGCTCGACACTACGGGCGCGGGCGCAACTCGTATCGAGCGCGTTCGACGTCACGATCCCGCTCTCGTTCAACTACACCGTCGGCATCAACACATTGTTATTATCATCGCCGTTTCGGAAAGAATGCGAGGCATTGTACTACACCGTGCAATTTCAACAATGAAGGCAAGACGGAAAACTAAAAGAGGCGTTGGCAGTGGCGGAACCTAACGTCGAGAAGAAATCCTACCGCCTATTTATCACGGATAAGACGTCATCCATGAGATTTTTGGTCGATACGGGTGCCAATATATCCGTTATACCGAAAATGAAAGGAATACGATCGACACCGCTACCATATCAATTATATGCCGCAAACAACACTGTTATACCGACATATGGCGAGAAGACACTGGAGCTGGACCTAAATCTTCGTCGACCATACAAGTGGAAGTTCATAGTCGCCGCAGTTACAAAACCTATTATTGGAGCAGATTTCCTCGGCTATCACAATTTATTAGTCGACCTACGTAGCCAGCGAATCATCGACAACACTACGAAGCTCACCTCCAAAGCTCCAGGCCGCTATACAAGTACACCTTCCGTCAGCAGTATCAACATACAGCAAACGTTTCACGACATATTGGCCGAATTTCCTGGAATAACACGTCTATCTTCAATGAAATTGAACCCGAAACATAAAGTGGAACATTTCATTGAAACAACAGGACCACCTATTCATTCCCGAGCACGACCAATACAACCGCATCTGTATGAACGAGCAAAAAAGGAATTCGAGAACATGATTAGCCAAGGTTTGTGCAGACCGAGCAAGAGTCCCTGGTCTAGCCCGTTACATATTGTGCCAAAGAAAAACGGAGACTTGCGAGCATGTGGGGACTACAGACGTCTCAACTCCGTTACGAAACCAGACCGCTATCCCGTCCCAAGGATAAAGGACTTCACGTACCAGCTCACAGGCAAACAAATATTCTCAACTCTCGATTTGAACCGAGCCTATCAACAACTGCCAGTACGTGCTGAAGATATAGAGAAGACTGCAATCATCACTCCTTTTGGACTTTTCGAATTTCCTCGAATGTGTCCAGGCTTGAAGAATGCAGGACAAACCTTCCAGCGATTTATTCATGATGTACTGCGAGAACTTGACTTCGTATACCCGTTCATCGACGACCTCCTACTAGCCTCGGAAGACGAAGACACGCACAGACGGCACCTACGAATTGTATTACAAAGGCTGGACGAGTATGGCATAACTATCAATCCTTCGAAGTGTGTGTTCGGCCAACGCGAAGTAACGTTTCTCGGCTACAAAGTATCTGCTAAAGGTATTAAGCCGCCAGAAGACAAGATCAAGATTATTAGCGAATATCCAAAACCAATAACCATTGAAGAGCTACGAAGATTCCTCGGTATGTTGAATTTCTACCGTGACAGCATACCTAACGCCACGGCTATTCAAGCACCACTACATACCTACTTGCACAATACGAAGAAGCGAGATAAAACATTAATACAGTGGAATGAAGATACATCTCAAGCGTTTGAAAACTGCAAGAAATGTATTACAGAAACAACATATCTGTCGCACCCACATCATTCAGTTCCACTCGGAATGATGTGTGACGCATCCGATCGGTGCGCTGGCGCTGTTCTTCAGCAGCAAATCAAAGGACAATGGCAACCACTAGGCTATTTTTCAAAAAAGTTCACACCGGCTCAGCAAAACTACTCGACGTTCGACAGAGAACTTCAAGCAATTTACATGGCCGTAAAGCATTTCAGGAAAATATTTGAAGGGCGTGAACTCATTATATTCACTGACCATAAGCCGCTCACGTACGCCATGCAAAAGATCTCGTCAGATTCAGAGACTCCACGCCGACGAAGACAACTATTATTCATCAGTGAATTTACAAACGATATACGACACATAAGTGGGCGAGACAACGTAGTTGCGGACGCACTATCACGCGTCGACGCAATTAGCTGTCCGAATCCAATCGATTATGGAAAACTCGCTCAAGCACAAGCAAAGGATAAGGACATAACCGAACTAAAGCAGCAATCTAATATCCAACTGAAGAGAATAATGTTACCAGGCTCATCTCAGCAAATATACTGTGAAACCTCAACAAACGATGTTCGCCCATACCTACCTCAAGAGTTCCGTATTATCGCATTTAACGCCATCCACGGACTCAGCCACCCGGGTATCCGAACTACGAGGAAGCTAATGCAGAGAAGATATTTTTGGCCATCCATGAATACAGACGTCAAAACATGGGTTCAAACATGCGTCGCCTGTCAACGATCCAAGATCCAACGGCATACATTAAGTGCCACAGCTACGTTTGAACAGTCACATCGCTTCGAACACGTTCACGTAGACATCGTCGGACCCCTACGAACATCGCCCAACGGTCACCGTTACGTCATCACAATGATCGACCGCGCCACACGCTGGCCCGAAGCACACGCTGTGTGTGATATGACTGCCGAGACCGTTGCCAAGACGATTTATGAGGGATGGATAGCAAGATTTGGCTGTCCAGCTAGGATGACGACCGATCAAGGCCGACAATTTGAAAGCCACCTATTCAACGCGCTGACCCGATTATTTGGCATCAAGAAGCTACGAACAACGCCATATCACCCCCAGAGCAACGGCATAATAGAACGTTGGCATCGCTGTATGAAGACTGCACTCACTGCTCGTCTCAGTAAACAAAGTTGGATTGAAGAATTACCTACCGTATTGCTGGGACTGCGCACTGCAATCAGAACCGACACAGATGTAAGCGCAGCCGAACTAACATACGGTCAAAATCTACGGCTACCGGGTGATTTCTTCGTGACGTCACCAGCAGACACCATGGATTGCAACTACGTCGAAAAGTTGAGAACATCAATCAACAACATTCGTCCGGTACACGCACAGTCGCATAACTCAAATCGCCCTGTGTTTGTACACCGCGACCTACAAACATGCAAGCAAGTGTTCGTGCGAGTCGATGCAGTGAAAAAACCATTACAGCCTCCATACAATGGTCCTTACACAGTATTACGCAGAGATGGCAAAACGTTCACCCTACAAATGCCTGGAAGAGAAGCAGTAATATCCATCGATCGACTGAAGCCTGCTTTCACCATATGCCAAGCAGACACCACCGCAATGGATATTCCTACTAGCTCAGATGGAATAAAAACATCTCGCTCCGGCCGAGTTATCAAGCCTCCGGTACGCTTCGCTTGAGGGGGAGCACTGTGGCAGCACACACGTCTTGCGCGCGCGCCGCACGGCATGACACTGGCGCTCAGCTGTGCGCGACCCATATTTATAACTTCGGCCCGATTAACTAGTATCAGCGCGCATGAACTAAACCGATATGTTTTGGAGTAATTTTTACTTGATCGCTATTGGTCAATATTATTTTAATGTTTGTATCGGATAACTACTTCCACCCATCTAATTTTGTACTTAGTTAGGCTCAGTATTCAATAAACAATCATCATTACATCTCAATCTGGTTTTATTTCCTCTACTGCCTAAACGCTAAAGTACGAATCATTTGATCTGACTTGGTTTCCGTACGTCCTTTTCAGATAACCACTGAAAATCAGCGTCATGCTGAGTGGAAGCATTCTTGTCACAGTCATGACGTGCAGCCGTTGACTATTTCTGCTTTGTGCTCGTGATTATAGATATGTTTTGTTTTTATTTTTCCTTATTAATAGAATTAGTTATCTTAGTATGCACGTATTTCTGTGACGAATAAACCTATTTTTCTTTCATAAGGTGCCACTAGTCGATACCCTTTCCATAAAAATTTCGGGAGAGTATTACTCCACTGTTTGTGTATCCAAAGATAAACATGATATCGTTTTGACTTATTATTAATCTTGTCTGAATGGAAACAGAATAGTAAAATAAAAAGTTATGAGCCAAAAGATTAGTTTTTCTTGCTATTTTTAAAAATTTCGTTATTTGTAAAATCTTCAAAACCAAGTCCGCAACAATTTAATGCATGTTTCCGAGATTACGTATGAGTTTTATTTCTTCTTTCAGCGTCTAAAGAGTCAATTTTGTTGCCAATTGCTGGGTGATAAATTGTTATTAAACATAGTTAAAAAATTATATCTTAATGCAATTTTATTTTATCGTCTAATCCAATTTAATGTGCCAATAAAGTAAAACAGATAAGCGTTCGCTATAAATCAGCATTTAAACTTTACGGTTCTTTGCTATATTTCGTGTCGTGTGTGACGTTTACAACCGACACGACGTCGAGTACGACACGATCTTAAATGACAATTAAGTATTCACTTAAGGGGCTTATAGGACCTAAAAGCAAGTTTTAGAAACAATAAAAGTATATGATCGACTACAGTAAACAAAATCAGAAAAATGTATGATATTCTTCAGGATATATGCTAGGTAGATAGTGTGTTGAAAATATAATAAGTACAACTAATTTGATACGATAGAAAAAAATCATAAAGATATACCTCTAAAAACTTTATTTTTCCAATAAAAACCATACTAATATACATACATCCATTCTGATTTTTTGTGAGATTATTCTACAAGCAACATACTAAAACACTAGTGCTTTAATTTTTTAGTCCAAACAATAGATTTTTTGTAATTAAATAATTGCTTCATATTTTGCTATAAATTACCAGCGTTGTGTCATCGCGCTTCTATTTCTTTTCTATGCAGTCTGACAGTGACCGCACTTTAGGTCATGTAAGCCCCTTAACCTCTAAGGGACTATAAACTTAATTGTACTTTTTGGAGGTCACAATGGCAGGTGAAATCGTTTTACTTAGTTAGATCTATAGACGAAGTATTTTGTCGATATTTGGCATTTAGGATAATATACAGGTTGTTAGGTTAAACGAGGGACACACTTTGAGGGGAGTTAGTACTCATGAAAATGAGCAACTTTTACTATGGGGCCGAACCTGAAATTGCAAAAAAAAAATCAGCTGTTCAGTACATTTTGACGAGCTATGCGAACATAAATGTAGGAAACGGCTGATTTTTTTGCGCGATTTCAGGGTTATTCCCATAAGTGGTTAATTTTCATGAGTACTAACTCCCCTCAAAGTATGTCCCTCGTTTAACCTAACGCTCATTATATCACGATAATTCAAGTTTCGTGAAACATTTATTTCAATACCTACATTATCGAATGTCAAAACGAAGGTGAAAACCGATCATATTTCAAAGTTCATGACATTATATGAACAAAAAATGTATTATAAAAAGGTCAACCTTCAAAGCGACTCAATCATGTGCATCAGCCCTATCCTATAAAAAAAATTAAAAAAGAATCAGAAAATCTCGACATTCGAGTGAAAACGCACGGCGCCGTACAATAAACCTCTATGGGTGACGTAGACCTCGTAGCGCTACGACGAGACGTAGGCCTCGCTACGAAGGCTACGCCGCGCCGCCTACGTCAGACGTCCATTCATCTGATAATGTCACTTTGTATGTCAGTAACTTTAGCTATATTTATGTTGAGGCTTTTCTATTTTGTTGAAGAGTGAAGTTATGCAGCGAGGGAGTGGCTTTTTCAATGACTGGATGTTTTGAGTTTATTTTTCCAGTTTCAGAACCTAAATTGGAAGCGGTTTTTATAGGTATTCTTTTGATATTTAGACGTTGGTTTAGGTTACTAATAATATTATTATTTATTTATTTAATACTTCAAGCACATAAATGTACAGAGGCGGACTTAATGCCATAGGCATTTTCTACCAGTCAACCTTTAGGTGATGCAGAGACAAACAGTGGTAGGTGCAATCAAGAACATTGAGTAATAAATATTTTAAATATTTATTGATACGCATAAACCTATCAAAACTATGAATATAATATATACCTAATTACATATAAATATAAACACAAATAAATATACATAAATACATGAATATACTTACTAAAAAGAAATAAGACAAACAATGGGAAAATATTACCGTTGTGATGATACTGCCAGCTTCTTGCGAATGTGTTCGCGAGCCTTCACTTTAAAGGATAATCGGTTGGTTGCCATCCTGATTTCCTGGGGGAGCGCATTCCACAGAGAGATAGACTGAACGAAGAAGGAAGAGTGAATGAAGTCTGTGCGGTGAGTAGGACATTGGAGAAGACGATTGTGTGATGAACGTAGATTTCTATTGTGGTTGGCGCAAATGTACTGAAAGTGGGGGGCTAGATAACCAGGGGAAGTCGGAGAATCAAGAAATGAGAACAAGGTGGTCAGCGCCCTTAGCTCTCTGCGCTGGCGTATGGGCAACCACTTTAGAAGCGACCGATGCGCAGAGACATGATCATATTTACGCAGATTGAAAACGAATCGAATGCAGTTATTGAGAAGGCGGTCAAGTTTGTTGAGGAGATCTGCATTCAGGTCATAGTAGCACACATCACCATAATCGATGATAGGGAAAATAAGGGACTGTACAAGCATTGTCTTCGTACTTGATGGTAATAAATTTTTCAAACGGTACAGAGCCCGCAGCGTTCCAGTAACCTTCTGACTCACCTTAGCGACTTGAGTCCGCCAGTTCAGAGTACAGTCAACGTGCAAGCCTAGGTCCTTCACGTCGGTACCAAAAGGAACGATCGTACCATTGAATAGAACTGGCGGCAAGGTCGTAATATCTACCTTGCTAATACTACGAGAACTGCCAATGATGATCGCCTGACACTTCGTAGGGTTTACAGCTAAGCCAAATCTATCAGACCAGTTTTTTATAGCTATCAAGTCCTTATTTAACTTGTCGATAGCGTCAGGTAATTCATCAACCTTCCCTTGATAGTACAACTGCAAGTCATCTGCATACAGATGATACGCACACTGAAGTTCGGAAGTTATAAGATTAATAAAAATTGAAAACAGAAGAGGAGAAAGTATACCGCCTTGAGGAACGCCAGTTTCCAAGTATTATGTTTTTTTTAAATGGAACAATATTCTGATTTACTTTATTATCATGGGAAGAAATCAATGAAGATAATACCTATACATAAACTTCTTCTAACCCTTTTCTCATGCGGGTGATCAGAAACTAGTCCACCAGCTACGATCCTTACTTTATTTTTAATAAATATTCGTGTTTTTATTTATTATATTTTTTTAATATTAAATTATAACAAGTAGCCGAATTCTGGGCCGAGTACATTTAGATTGCTATCGACACGCTAAGAAGAGAAGAAGAATATTAAATTATGAATATTATTTTGTAATTAATCCATTTGTGACAAAAATGATCAAAGCTATTCCGTAGTTGTAATATAAAAATGTAATGAATCGTTTTTATTTTATGTCTAAAAATATAGGCTGAAATCAGTATATCATGTAGGTCCTTTATGAATCGGACGACACTGAACGATACACAATAGAAGCTTTATTGTTATTACGGCAGGGGGCGTTTCATTATCAGCCTACACACTCCACCACCCATTGAAAACCAGCGTCAGGCACTAGTTGTCTGGCATTTTTGCTGAACTGGGCCTTTTTGGCGCAGCCGTGAGGCACACATTCCTGCTAATTTCTTACATCGGACCTTGAACTTTTATTTTTATCTTTATTTTTGTTTTTATCTGATGTACGACTATTATGTCTATCTGGTGTATTGTGTGTCTTTTAGTCTGTGCTAAATAAATGTGATTTCTTTCTTTCTATTTCTTTCATTGCTAGACTTAGGCCTCTGCAATTGCACGCCATTTAGCTCGATTCTTGGCTTCTTGGGAAACTCTCATCCAGCTGCGAAGATCGTCAACCTAGCCTGAGGGGAATCTTATGTTTGCCATGTTGTTAAGTATCCCGCAAAGAGTTTAATTTATTTTGAAAATAAAGTATGTAATTATAACAAAATTATAAAGTTCGAAAACGTCCAACACCCATAAGCTGTTAAATTATCAGCAGCCATTTCAAACTAAAGGGTCAGTGTTCAAATAAATTAGACACAAATTGACGACGGTTTGGGCGCCATTTATTTTGATTACTGCCCACTTGTCGCACCCATGTTGTGGAGTTAGAAACTTGTAGAACTGTTCAAACTTTTGTTTTTGAAAATGGCATTTCTTATATCGCTGCTTATCCAGACTTGCATGTGGTTGCCTCTAAAAATTAAGGCCTTCAACAGGGCTTAAAAAAAATAAAAACTAAGCGACTACACGCTAAGGGCACCTCCTCTGGGATAGGGATCAAAAAATGTACTGGTCAGCAAAAAAAACATAACCTCAAAAATAGTTCCATATAAAGGTAAACTTATAGAGCGGCTCATAAAATGCTTTTAAATATCCCAACATATATATCTATTATGTATTACTTCACCATTCCCATCCCCCCCCACACCACAAACCGCTAAGAGTAATGCGAAATTTCATTCGTCGCTCTAAACCGCACGTAAATTATTATCATTTCGAGCTCGCGCGTGAAACAATTTATACAAGTAGCGTAAATATCTTTGCTGTGGCTGCGTAATATCGCAAATACTGCTGGCCTTGGTAGCGACTGGTTTGAGCTAGGCTTTGGATGGAAACGTATATATTTATAAAATATATATATAAATATATAATTATATATATATATTTTTATATAAAAAAAATTGTTGATTACCCCGTGGTATTATTATTATATAATAATAATTTAATATTCATGCTGGTGCTTGATTACAGTTTATCTAAACTAATATCTATCTATATACTAACCATCTTACTAATAAACGTATTATATCAGATGAATAGTTACACACCGATTTCTCTCTTTCAGTCGTTAGTAATTTGACTTTCGAAAGAAGAAGACAAAGCGTTGTGTAACTATACAGACGCTATACGTTTATTAGTAAGGGGGTAATAATAAAGCTGAAGAGTTTGTTTGTTTGAACGCGCTAATCTCTGGAACTACAGATCGGATTTTAAAAAAAAATTGTATTTGATAGCCCAATCCTTGAGGAAGGCTATTCAATATCACGTTAGCACACTTAGGAGCCGTGCAAAGAGAACAAAAGTAAGAAAGAACGCTAAGCGAAAACAAAGAAATAGTGCGGGCGGGAGCAAGAAATTTTACGCGGACTATGTCGCGGGCAGAAGCTTTTAATATTATAAATGAACACAAAATGTAACCGACATGTCCTAGAATCAAAAAAAGCCATGTGATCTACCAACCCACGGTACCTCCACGTGGTGGATTACGGCCCACTCCCTCACAGGAGTGGGAACATTATAGGCTGATTATTCTGTGTTCAGCAACGTAGACTAAAATGTTTGTGTAATTCGCACATTTATCTGGCAAATCTGAGGAAATGTATCCTAATTTACTAGAAAATATTTTGCACATACAAGGAAATAAACCAAAAATGTCACAAAATGTCACAGAATTTGTTATCCTAACCGCTTGGAGATGAATGAATGCAATATACGTACGTGTCACTATCATACTGTGAAAAATGGCGGACAAGGGGAAATGGAGATAATATATAACAGACTTGTTACGTGTTGACTGTAATGGATGGCGAACACAGATTTATATACGTACAAGGGTTTTCGTACAGACTTCTGTTACATTTGTCCCCCCCGCTTTCAAGGTCAAAGTCAAAGCATTTATTTCAAATGGGCACATAAAAGGCACTTTTGAACGTCAAAATTTACAATAAAATAGAATAGATTCTAGTCGCCCCTTCCAAAAGGTAGTTTTCGTATGGAGAAGAATGGGCAAGAAACTGTTGATATTTCTTTTATACTCAAAATCAAAAGTTGTAAAAAGATGATCTAACGCCAGTCTCTTTTCGGAAAACTTGTTGCTAGTGATTTTCCATGAATACTTAACATAAATAATACCTTAGGGCTGATTTTTCAATCGACAGATAATTTTTATTCGTGGAATAAAATTGACTTCTGACAGTTATTGTATGGAAGAATTGTCAAAAATTCAAAATCATTCCTCCGATAAAATTATCTGACGTTGGAAAAATCAGCAAAAAATTCTTTCAGTCGCATGCAAATAAAGAACTACATATACTTTTAAAATCACAAATAATTTTGTTCATATTATTTTTCCCTTTCTGGTACTCAGCTGCATCCGCTTAGACTGGAAGCCGAACCCAACATAGTTGGGAAAACCCTAGGCAGATGATGATTATTTCTCTAAATTTTTCCTCTTCGTAACCTCCAGCACCCTAATTACGTAACACACTATCAATCACAATCTGAATCATTCTGAAGAATATTGCGAATCCATTGCTTCATTGGGTCGAAAAATTTGTCTGCTCAGCAACGTAAATAATGCAATGAATGTTGTTGAACTGTCAAAATTAAAGTTTTTATTTAAGTAGTATTTTTTGTATACATTTTTAATTTTGATTTTTTTTTTTTTGCTTGGGTACGTATAGATTTTATTGTATTTGTTGGTATATTGGCGTGGCTAGATAACATATGGCATATAAATGAATTTAATGTTCTGTGTCCCTTTGCTTAGCTTGTATTGAATACATTCAAGTACTTTCTAACTGAACAGACAGCTGTGCTGCTGCACTTCTTCTCCCCAGTGAAAGCAATATGAAGGGGGAAGGGCGGGCGTTTTTGGGGACTGTCTTTTGGGGCTGGGGGGCTGATTCTCAACCTAGTTTGAATAAATGACATTTAACTTTGATTTTGATTGAATCTGATTGAATGGAGAGGTCAAACTGAAATGAGGGGTAACCCCGCATTTCAATTTGACCCTGAACATTGTATTTATCTTAGTTTAATATTATTGTCAAGAACAAAGTTATTCTAGCGGAAATTGCAGTTGCATTTTCCGCGCGGATGGCTACGGACAGGCCAATCTTAGGTAAGAGCTTTCTGACCAACGCAATCTATATCGATACTCTATACGCTAAGAAAATAGTTCTGAAACTCTTAGAGAAAATGTTTAGATAATCTTTTTGTCTCCGGGTTTACTTTATTTATCTTAGTTAAAAAGGTTCACTGGAAAATCATAAATCATTTATTAATTTGCAAACATGGGTAAAATATACATCGATGTTTTTTTTTTATACAAGTTGTAAAGTTCTCCATGCTTAACCGTCAAAACAAGAACAGATTAAAAAAAAACTGTGCTGTCAGTGACAGTTGAAAAACCTTATTATTTATTTATCTTATTGTTGAATAACAGGCGTTTGGCTACTTAGATTTATGATATGTTTATTTTATAGAATAAACAACTTCTTTCTTTTCAATCTTTAAGGGCTGATTTTACCAACACTAGATAACTTTAACGGAGGAATAATTTTGAATTTTTGACAGTTCTTCCATACTAAAACTGTCAGACGTCAATTTTATTCCACGAATAAAAATTATCGGTCGGTTGAAAAATCAGCCCTTATTCGTTTAATATTTATCTGTCCAGTGTCAAAAGTGATTTATTGAAACTAAGCTGAGAATCAGCACTTTTTCAACGTTAAAATTACATATGACAGTCCTAAGGCAACACTGAAAAAAATAACTGACTTCATACAGTAAGAAGAAATGTTTGTAAAATAATAAAAAAAAACCAGTAACTTTTAATGATTGAACATACTATTAACTGAAAAAAAGAAAAAAAAAACAGGAAAACCACCACTGTACTGTAATGTAAGTAAATTTCAATGGTTTGAACGATATCACGAAATGAATAAAACAGTTAATTTTGTGACATTTTAGCTACTTAAAACCTTAACGTTTACTGTCATGACGGTAACATTTTGCCTCAAGCTTTAACTGTTTTCAGATCAGTAAAAAATACTGTTTTAAACGTTACGCTCTTAAGGAAATGTTTAAAGCAGTTCAGATAAATGATTTTTCATTTTTATTTACTGCTTATTTCTTTCAGTGAAGATGTATAGACAGCAAAGAAAGCTGCTAGCTGACAATAAGGCAATTGGTTCCGTAATATTAATTACTTACTATTGTATAGAATCAAGTTGGTTAGAAAAATTTTAGGTCGGACTGTCATTTCAGATTTTTTCCATTTCTCTTTAGATTTATTCAAGGGTTGACACAATAGGCTCCTCTAATGGAACTTTAATCATCACCTCACATGCATCTCTGCTCACCCCTTCGGTAAATACAGGCATAGGTATCTATGTTTGTAACTAAACCATTATAATACCTACCACAAAACAAAAACAAAACAGTCGAATTAGCATTTCAATTTCCAAATATATTAAATATAAAAAAATAAAAATAATAATAAATATGTTAATAAATATGATAAATATGTTAAATATTTCTTTCATCCATATATATATACTTATATATATATAATAAATATTTTATTGTTATATGTAAAATTGTAAATATGTAATATGTTAATATGTTTCATATATATTATAATAAATATGTTAAATATCTCTTTCATCCATTTGCTGAAAATTACTGAAAGTAAATGAATGTTGAATTCACCTGAAACAATACTTAATTAATAAATATCTACCGTATCGTTAACGGCTATCACAATAATTAAAATGAATAATACAACAGCCATGCTAATGTTTAATATAATTGTAATATTATTCAATAACAAATGCGGTATTACTAACTACTTACCTAATTAATAAACCTAACTAATATTATAAATGCGAAAGTAAGTTTGTTTGTTACCTTTTCACGCCTAAACCACTGAACCGATCATCCTGAAATTTTGCATATACATTGTTATGTGTACGAAAACAGACATAGGGTTACCTTTCCTGTTTGGTAGTAAAATTTTATTAATCTGTTAAATAAATTGAAAACTATAGTTTTGTATAAATTAAAAGCATTTTTTAAATTTTGTAAATGTAAGAACCATGTATCCGTTTATTAGATTTTTTGATGTTGACTTGAAAGAGCATGGCAGTTGAGAACGTGTCATGCTCACTGATGGTGGCGCTTGTGTTGGATCATTCGGTTCCGTATAAAATGGTTGAGCTGGATGGTCCTGATCCACGCGTCATGTTCGTGAACGGGCGCCGTCGGTTGAGACTGGTCATCTCTTAACTGCCAAGGCTTCCAAAGGTTGTCTGTAAAAGATCGCTTTTAGCGATAAGACCGCCCATTGTGTCACCCTTTGTACAGTTTCTAGATTCATATGTCTGTAATTTATATGGTGTACATAATAAAGAGTATTCTATTCTTATTTTTAATCTTATATTTTGAATTTTTTCTTCATTTGAGTCTTTTTTTTACATTGTTCTCACATATAGAAGCAACAAGAATAATGTACCCATGAATTTGTAATATCTTGATTTAAAAGAGTGTCCATGGAGTTTATCTCCATAGAGATCTACGTTTTGGAATGGGCACCTAAAGTTCATTTCAAATAAACTTTCGATAAAGTTTGTTCACCTCCTTCTACTAATGTATCCCAATATTTCCATACGATACGAAAAAAATGTATGGGCAGTGTCGGTAACACGATCAAAACAAGTGTATCGTGGTAAGAGGCGACCTTGTCGCATGACAGTACATGCAGCAAGGAATGGATTACAAACCTTTTGGTCAAAATTATGATCAGGCGTTTTTATTTATTTTATATGGGCAGACTATAAATATTGAATAGGTATGTTTTGTCGATTTTCCCGGCTAGTCGGGCACATCTATAATTTATTTTTGTAATACTAAAATAAAACGAATAAATGGTATTATTTTTATACAAATATTTAATGCTTGAGGTTCAATGATTCGCTTTCTTCGCCATCTTGTTTGGGCCGATTTAGGTTGATCCATTGTCACTTCTTCACCCATTACAAATAATCAAAGTAACAAAACAACAGCAATAACAAAATAATAATAAACGCGAGAAAACTTTCCAAGTAGAGTACACAAGTTGACTAGTCTATCCCAAGCGCATTCCAAATTCGGAATGACGGAAGGACATTATTACAAAATGGCGGACAGGTGATGTGCCCCTGACGGAAAACTCGACGCCAAGTAAGAAGGCATATCTCAAAATATCTTATTTACTAGTAAGGATGTTAAAATTTAGTTTTTTTTTTTTGTTAGTTTCTTATTTTCATGAATATAAGTTAATTTAATTGAATAAATCCTGATATAACATATTCTTGTACTGAAATATAAATTAAAAACCTCAGTAATCTCGAAAAAGAAAATTTCGACATGTTTTCTTTTTTTTAAGTCCGTAAACAATAGCATATTATAATTTCCGTGTTTAAATGTGTATTCTAGAAATTGAAAAAAAACTACTAAATTAATTCCCAAAATTTACTTATTTTTGACTTACTCCGTGTTTGGTATTATGAAACTCAACCGATGCAATGTTAGCGACAGTTTTGTATGACGAACGATATCTATCGTAAGTTATTTGGACTTTTTGGTACAGGGCGGTTGAATGACATTTTTCGCAAGTTTATTTGAAAAACACTTTAGCTTCAACTTTCTGACTAACTGACAGACTATTTAATTTTGACAATTCAGAAGTTTCTGTACAAGGTTTGAGTTTTCATTCCGAAAAAAGTGTTTAGATATTAATAACATCACGTGTGCGGAGTTTCTCTAGCTCATTTAATATGACCCTGTGTACGAACCGCAGGCAACAACCAGTACTGTACATATACCCCAACATGTACTCTCATTTCCGCTTTAATTCGATCTAGAGTGTCATTGAGCTCGTCCCAATCATACAATTTGCACGTAAACGATGTATTACACGTACAGCCAGCGACAGAAGTGGATGAATTATTTATGGATTTTAAAGTCTAATTCATCATCATCATCTGCCTAGCCTTTTCCCAACTATGCCGGGGTCGTCTTTCAGACTAACCGTATGCAGCTGAATACCAGTATTTTACATGGAGCGACTGCCTATCTGACCTCCACAACCCAATTACTGGGTAATACGATACCCCTTGGTAAGAATGGTTGTCAGACTTTCGGGCTTCTGCGGGTGTAACGACTATCGAACGATCCACGAATGACGGCCAGGACCAACGGCTTAACGTGCTTTCCGAGGCATGGAGGGGTCACGGTATGTAAAAATTGTCACTATTCACAGACCAACCGCGGCATGCGTAGCTTAACCTGATCGATCGACCTGTGCGGTTGTTATTATTTAGCCACGGGCCCCTTATAAAACCATTCTGAACCTTTTAAATCACACTAAACTACTTTTGCTGTTGTCTGTACATGCAAATGCAATACCCAAGTTATCTGTGACAGCGCTCAGCTTATACGTGAAGTTTTAAACTGTACGTTATTGTCATTTTCATAATAATATACTGTGAAAATGTCATTAATCGAGCCTTTGTTAATTACACAAGCGTGATTAATTCGTTCATTTAGAGCGCTTACACACGAGCGGCATGTTCCCAACGGCAGAGGTAACTGCAGCCGTCGACGCGCGTCGGCGGCAACCGTCGACATTTCAACTTCGGAGACCAGCGGCAGCCGTTGTGTATGTCAAGTATCACTATAGGTCGACGGCTGCCGCTGACGCGTCGACGGCTGCTGCTGACGCATCGACGGCTGCCGCTGACGCGTCGACGGCTGCCGTGGAAGTGTTGACGGCTGCCGCCGCCCCGTGTTGTCAGCTGCAGTTACCTCTGCCGTTGGCAACATGCCGCTCGTGAGTATGAGCTCTAACTTATAGTTCGTTCATAATCTATAATATAAAAATGAATCGCTGAATGTGTTGCTAAGCGCGAATCTCGAGAACAGCTGAACCGATTTCGCTAATTCTTTTTTTAGAATATTCCTTGAAGTACGAGGATGGTTCTTACGTAGAGAAAATTTTAATATATCTATGGGAGTAGGGTAGAAGTAGGGTAGGAGTAGTGTAGGAGTAGGGTAGGAGTAGTGTAGGAGTAGATTAGGAGTAGGGTAGGAGTAGGTAGAAATAGGGTAGGAGTAAGGTCGGTGTAGGGTAGGAGTTGGGAAGGAGTAGGATAAGAGTAGGGTAGGAGTAGGGTAGGAGTAGGGTAGAAATAGGGTAGGAGTAGGGTAGAAGTAGGGTAGGGGTAGTGTAGGAGTAGTGTAGGAGTAGGGTAGGAGCAAGTCTGTGTGGTGCCGGACTTAAAGAATACCACCACCCCTTACTTCCCGTGGGTGTCGTAAAAGGCGACTAAGGATCGTACCGGAGAATGGGCAGCAGCGTTCTCTATGTATTCCACCATCATACCATACTGCGATCGCCAACCCGCCTGCCAAGCGTGGCGATTATGGCAAACCCTCCCAAAATTGGGGAAGGCCTATGTCCAGCAGTGGACGTCTATCGGCTGAAACGACGAGGGTAGGAGTAGGGTAGGGTAAGGGGTAGGACACCACGCAAACGAAGTAGCGCCGGGGCAGCTACAAATAATTTAAATGGCAAAACAACGTTTGCCGGGTCAGCTAGTTTACTTATAAAAATGTTTGCATGCTGATTGTTGAAATATGCCTGAGTTTTAATTTATCATAAAACCTATTATGTCATCATCTGTCTAGCCTTTTCCCAACTATGTTGGGGTCAGCTTACAGTCTAACCGGAAGCATCCGAATATCAGTAGGTACCTACTATAGTAAAACCATTTATACGACCAAGCCGTCACAACATTTCTCTCAGATTAAAAATAATGACATCTTGAGTGTCAGTTCAGTCGACCAATCACACGCCGTGCACGTTAACGATATATTACCCGACGACACCCGAGCTGATCCGAGGTAACACGAAGCGCACGTGACACGACACGATATCTTTGAAGAGGTTGTTTATTGTATTATATTTATGTGTAACGTCAATGATATTTTTATGACGGCAAGATGGGGTTTGTTTTATATGCGACGTTATACGTTATACGTAAGATTTTGGTTAGAGCAGTGGTCGCCCAGTCATAATTATAACGACCGCTACTTTAGAATAAACCGGTCTTAGTTCGAACCCAGACAGGGGCTGTCATCACTTCAGCCGAAAGACGTCCACTGCTGGACATAGGCCTGCCCCAAAAGGGGGGGTTTGCCATAATTGCCACGCTTGGCAGGCGGGTTGGCGATCGCAGTATGGTATGGTGGTGGAATGCATAGAGAACGCTGCTGCCCATTCTCCGGTACGCCCCTTAGTCGCCTTTTACGACACCCACGGGAAGTATGGGGCTGTAGTTGACAGGGGCTGTGCTGGACAGGGGCTGTACTTTGCCTAAATTATTTCATTACCACATGGCACGGATAACCTCAGGGGTGGTCCCATATACATTTTATTAACTTTGCTTAGGTAGTTTTTGAGTTATCTCAAGAATACGTATTTCTGGCACTTAGTTTTTATTGATGATGTTATAATAACATCCTGTCACTGATGTTTAAATAGCAAAGTACCTAGTGTTATACGAATTTGTGTGGGGTAAGTACAACTTAAAAGGGAAAAATATTTTTTTACAAAAAAAAAACCATCAGCGGTTTTTTACCGACTTCCGAAATTAAAGTAATTTTTCACTTTGTAGTGTCTTATTACGAAGTCAGCTTCGTAATAAGACACTACAAAGTGAAAAATTACTTTAATTTCGGAAGTCGGTGGCAAACAACGAAAATGCGAACCCAACGACACCGACGCGACTACCGAAATGGAAGTTATTTTTCACTTTGTAGTGTCTTATTTGGAAATCGGTTGTATTTTTTTTTTAAGTACGAGAATTTGTCTTCTGGTTTGAAGTTTAAAGACTTAAAAGCTTTGTTTCAATCTGTTGTCAAATACTAATTAGGTGTTGTGATTGGTTCACTAAACGACCTAAAAACAAAAATTTTATTTATTTGTATGTGAGCAGTGGTGACCCAGTGGTAACAGGCGCGACTTACGAGTTGTAGGGCGTAGGTTCGAACCCAGACAGGCGCTGCACTTTGCGTAAATTATTTCATTACCACTGCTCTCAAAACTGTAAAGGAAAACATCTTGAGGAAATCGGCATGTCTTAGAACCAAAAATTCGAAGACATGTGACATCTACCAACCCGCACTGGGCCCGCGTGGTGGATTACAGCCCACTCCCTCTCGAAGAGAGGAGGCCTGTGTCCCAGCAGTGGGAATATTATAGGTTGATTATGTATTACATAAAAATATTATTATATCTACGAAAAGAAAAATACACAGATTCAAAAAGCTATCAAATCGAAAAGAAAAATGCACAGATTCAAAAAGCTATCAAATCGAAAAGAAAAATACACAGATTCAAAAAGCTATCAAATATGCAAACTCCTTTCATATAAATCTCGTAGTTAAACTACCATTCATCGTGTAAGTATATTGGTTTCGTTCAAGGAGCGTTCGAAATTTAAAGTGCAGACAGCATCCCCGTCTGCGTTGAACAGAACAATTCGTTGCGCTTTTTCATTGGCTAGTAAATTGAATCCCTTTTTCATTGGCTAATTGAATCATTGAAACACTTTTTCATTGGGTTAATTGAATTCATTCTCACTGCTTCCTGCAGAGGGATGAGAACAGTCTTTCTAGGAAATATATTTTCATAGTCAATTAGGTACAAGGATTCGCTCGAGCTTTTACTTTTGTGTTTTCGTTTTGTTTCGTTTCATTCTACTAGGTATGTTTGCAGATGTTACTTGTTGCGAACGCTTACAATATTTTTCTGGTAAATTGAGAAAATGTACCTGTAGCTCTACCATGGGTTTGCACAGCCAAAACTCGCTAGCGTCTCCGTAAATAATATGTATGAAATATTGTACAGCGCCCCTAGCGGTCACCGAAAGAATTAAAATTCGTACCATGAGCACTATAGATTTCGATAGGTAAGAAACCTAACGTAATCTATTCGATAGTCACTAACGTTTTTCAGCTGTCGCCATACAAAACGGCACCATGATGAGTCACTAATTTGACAGACGCTATCGAAAAATACGCTTACGATAGTAGTTACATAGCTCACTGGCATTTTGACGTGTGAAACATATGTTTACATTGAAAATAGGATTTTCCCTTTGTATCGTGGGTGCATTTACAAACACAAATCTCACATGCACAAACACCCAGACCCGGAACACTTGGCTATCTTTCTTTGGAAGTACGTTTTCGATAACAACTCATGGTAGAGGTACTGTTGTTTTACGAATTTATCCCCTGAACCCCCCCTCCACTCCCCCCTCCTCGATCCCCTGCAAGTTCGTCTTCTGTTTTAATCTCTGTCTTATCCACATTAAGTAAGTTTACTCTTTTTCTAACTAGCTTCTGCCCGCGACTTCGTCCGCGTGCGCTCCGCCCGCGCTATTACTTCGTTTTTGCTTTATTTTTGCATGTCTCCGGGTCGTATTGTGATGATAAAAAGCTCTACCGTAAAATAGGGCTATTCAATGCAAAAATATTTTCCAAATCCGACTGGTAGTTCCAGAGATTCGCGTGTTCAACCAAACAAACTCTTAGCATTATCACACTAATATTATAAAGGCGAAAGTTTGTGTGTGTGTTTATATGTTTGTTATTTCTTCACGCTTAAACGGGTTGACCAATTTTGATAAAAATTGGTATGGAGGTAGCTGACACCCTGGATTAACATATAGGCTGTAAACTAAGTTGCCAAGTAACCATATGTTTGTTACTTCTTCACGCTCAAACGGCTGGACCAAGGCAGCTGACACCCTGGATTAACACAGGATACTTTTTTATCCCGATATTCCCACGGGATCGACACTTACGCGGGTGAAAGCGCGGGGCGCAGCTAGTTATTAATAAAGATAGATGAGTAATGGGACAAAACAGTCCCCAAAACATTGGTTAGCAAGCTGTGGAGGAAATTAATGGATGGTTTTTTTTTTTACCAGGAAATGTAACACACTAATAATAAAGGCGAAAGTTTGTGAGTGTGTTTGTGACTTCTTCACGCACAAACGGCTGGACCAATTTTGATAAAATTTGGTATGGAGGTACCTGAGACCCTGGATTAACACACAGGCTACTTTTTATCTTGATATTACCACGGGATGGACACTTATGCTGGTGAAACTGCGGGGCGCTTCTAGTACTAAATACTCTCCTTCAATAATTACGAGTATTATCCCTCGTTTAAGGCTCCTTCAAACAGGCGCGACACGCTATAAAATCGCGCGCGACACAAAGGCACTGCAAGTCACGCAACGAGCGGTGCCGTTGTGTCGCACGCAATTATATCGCGTTTCGCGCCTATTATTTATTTGGTTACCAAAGTTTACACAGGTAAATATTTCAACATTCGCTTTTGCTCGCGACGTCGTTCGCGTAACATCTCTTGTTCCCCGATCCAGCGCGTTGCATTGCATCGCATCGCCTGCGCGCGCTGTAGCTTCGTTTTAGCTTTATTTTTACTTAGCTCCAAAAGGTGGTGACCTACCTCAAACGACATGCAAGAAGTTTTTATTCAAATCCGACTAGTAGTTTCAGAGTTTAGCCTACCTATTCAAACAATCAAACTCTTCGGCTTTATTATATTAGGATAGATTACCAAAGTTTAACACATAGATAAATATTAAAATATACGTTATTTTTAGTTTATGCGAAACCTGAATATAGTTTGTTCAGAAATAAGTGACTAAATCGATTCCAATAATTTTTACCCCATGTTCTATTTTGTCCCAAAACTATTTAAAAAAGGTTAAAAGTTGGACACTGAGCGGCACTAAGTAGGTTATCCAATCAATGAGCGCAAGACGGCGCGGCGCGAGTGGCGCGGGTGAGCATGTTTTTGTACGGACAAACAGGTAACTTAACCAGCTTTATAACTTTGTGATTTTTCATGATACAGTTTTGAAATTTTGTACATAGATTCTTTACATAAAAATACTAGACGTGTTTCGGGTTTCGCATAAATAATGTTGTATAAATGATTGTCACTAGCACGTCCAAGTCTGAAGGCAGCTTCGAAACCTACAGATAATATTAAATTCCGCACACGTGGTGCCGATGATGGCGGCGTGTGACGTCACATGCCAGGTGCAAGTTACCGTAACGGGGATGTTTATATACGAACTGACTCGACGCGCATGGATAAGCTTAGCTTTCTGATGTACTTACGTACCGTTTGCAGCAAAACTTACTTTCAAATAAGTACAGTCTTATAAAAACTCGACTGTGGTAAAAACACAATTAAAAAAACTGAAAAGGTAAAATATAAACAAGCCCATTTTAAATTAAATAAAAGTTGGAAGCGGGTGGGACCCATTTGAGTATGAAAATATAAAATAGAATGGGTCGGGCATGCTTCCAAATTTTATTTAATTTAAAATGGGCTTGTTTTTAGCTTTTCAACTTTTTTTTACTTAAATTTTTTACCGCAGTCGGGTTTTTTAGTTTTTTTTATTACTTTTTTTTATTTCCAGCTTTTTAGTTTTATTGGACGTGTTTTTTACGATTTGTCACTTCAGATTACTTTTAACCATATAAGTTGTATCTATTTTTGTAATCACCTCTTAAAACCCTTCAATTTGATTTCCCACTCGATGGTATTAGAAGAAAAAAATATTTCGAACTCCACAATATGACACCCCGAATCCGCTATTTTTTTACTTTGTTTTTTTATTTTAATGTAGCCAGTGACACTCGCGCTACCATGACAAATCTAAAGACGTATAATTGGTCCAAATTAATTAAGTTAAGGACTTACGAAGGAACAAAGAAACGGACATAGGTACACACATACATACAGTTCAAACACATGTTCAACGCCGAAAAAAAACACGTTTGTTGTATGGACAACAAACGTGTTTTTTTCAGCGTTTTTGCCTTGTGGTACGGAACCCTTCGTGTGCGAATCCGACTCGCACTTGTTTAACTTCAAGTTAAATTTCATACACACGCACGATATTCGTTTAACCGTTTAAACGAATATCGTGCGTGTGTATGAAGTATGGTTATTTAAAGTTTACTTTACCTTAGCCGTCTTTATAACCAATTCTGGAGCTAACCTTTTTAATAATAAATGTAGAAACTTCGGGCAAGAAACGAAGTTTTAGACCATAAATTAGAAAGTTTTCATTCATTAAATATTTATTTAAAAATTTTGCTCGAATATTTTATTTTTATATATACAGGGTAATGGGTAAAATATTAACAACCTCTTAAGAGGTCATTGTAGGTACTCATCATTATGAACAACTTTTACTATGGGACGAAACCTGAAATCGCGAAAAAAAAATCAGCGGTTCCCTACATTTATGTTCGTATACCTCGTCAAAATGTAGGGAACAACTGATTTTTTTGTAACATAATTTGCATATTACGTTACAAAAAGTCTTTAAGTAGATACTTATTTACATTTACTATATGTACTTTAGTCATTTAATTTAGTTATGATTGTGTTATGTAATTTGAATCTTTGGTTGCTAACATAATTTTTCAGTAGTTATGCTAACAAAAATATTCTGTCTGATTTAAATAGAAAACATACAATACGATAAAATTTATTCTCTTGAAACATTTTTTCCCTCAAATTTCTAGAAAAAGTGATACTTACTTAAGAGTGTACACAAACCCAAGCCAGTCGAGGGCGCTCGTTAGCCGAATCAACATAAAAAGCACCTACTCTTTCACTGGGCTGCTTTAAGAGGAAGCTGCTCGAATTCCATTAAATAACTTATCCAATGTTTTACTTTATTTAAACAAGTTTAACAAGTTGCCAAAGCCGGTTACAGAACTTAGCGATGGAAACTTCAAAACCCTCATCAAACGTGTCCTTATAAAAAAACATATTATAAGATTAAGAGCGTTTACGTCCTACGGCATTTTATACAAACTTTCAAGTCCTTATTTTTCGAAATGAATGAACCGATTTTAATGAAACTTCATACGCATAAGCAGGATACAAAGGTCTAAAAAGTTAGTTGAGAACATTTTCGAAATGTCTTAATTAAAAAAAGATAACTGGAAATCTCTGTTTCTATGGATAAGTTAAAATCGGTCTAATTTGGCTGTAAGACTATTTTTCGAAAATGTTCTCTACTAACTTTTTAGACCTTTGTATCCTGCTTATGCGTATGAAGTTTCATTAAAATTGGTTAATTAATTTCGAAAATTAAGGACTTGAAAGTTTGTATGAAATACCGTATGGCGTAAACGCTCTAAAGGACTACGTTGAAGGTAGTTTGGCAATAATTCCTTCTGCACATGTGGCTTTCCTGGCACCTCAACCTCTTGAACGTCGGGCCTCTGTATGCGCCAGTGCCACAAACGTCGGCACATTTGGAAGTACTTGTTGATTTTTGGGCAAGCCTTCGAAAAAAACCCAGATTTCGTTAATACATAGCCAGTTAAACGTTACATGTTATACCTTCCTGGCTTCGTTATTAGATTACCTAACTACTTATACCATTCATTATGCAAATACAACTGACCTTATCTAGCAACGATGCGTTAAGTTTTTGTTTTGATAATTTTCACTCACATAACCTTCAAACTTTCTCACATCACATCTAATCTACACAAACATTCACCAAAAAAACATTTTATTACGATAACACAATATCTGTAGAAACGATAAAACACCACACATTAACAACAATCCACTTATAAACTATAACTAAACCATAATAGTACATTATGATACATGTGTGCTATGTTGATCATTATGCTCGAGGCGGTATTATTCGCGCGAGCCGCAGGCGAGTGCGATAAGAAAGCCGAGAGTCTAATGATCAATGCACACGCGTTTCATACGACGTTTTTCAACACACTTGCGAGGGAAAAAACAGACTTGTATTGTTAAATATTAACTTCTTTGTAAAATGGCGCGCTAGTTTTGTTTTTCCGCGCGCCGTGCTAAGCAGCACTAGCGATGCGCGCGCAGTTGTAAATAAAAGCACCGACTCTCATTTTAAATATATTGGTCTATGGTACTAACAAAACCGATCCGCCCCGATCACACGAACCTGTTTGAGAATGAATTATGCTACACATCAAATCTTAAATTTTAATGAATGTGCGTTAATTAGGAGTGTTGGATAAACACCTCATAATATGTTCATATTTAGCGCACAAGTTTACTATTATTAATTTTCCTTGTATAAATTCAAGTCATACGATACTCGCCATTTTGATGACAGTGGTGGTCGAGGCTAAAAAACATAAAAATTGGAGATTTCGAACACCCTAGCTTCACCACAGGGGCTGTGAATCATCGTCTCAATCAGCATCGTTTAATTATTTGACGAATTTATCCATAGTTTAAAGTAAATAAGTACTTAGTGGTAATGAAGTTTTTGGATATTTAATGTCGAAGTTTCGCGCCAATCGTGCGTGTTTACATTTTACTTTTCACAAATTTCACACACACAGTTAAATGTAAGATTTAAAATGTGACAAATATTATTGAAAATATTGTGAACAACACGAAAATGCCCAGGTCTTAACGTAATATTCAAACACAGGTCCAATAACACGTATTAATCATTACCACTAGGTACTCAATTTGTGTTCAAAATCGCCGACCAGTATTGTTTTTTTTATTGCAATGATGTACGAAAGCGATTATTCCAAACGATTTTTTTTTTTTATTTCGATTGATAATATGACGAATGTAATCGATACTTGGAAATTAAATAAAATTTAGTATTTTAAGCAGTAAATACAATAAGCATTGTTTATAATAATGATTTATGCTTTTCTATTGTCATTTCAATCGTTTTTTGGACATTTCACTTAAACAGAGTCAATAACAGCCAGGCCATAGGTACCTCATTTATTGAATTTCGCGCCGAAATGTTTCTATATTTGAATTTACTCGGAATGCGCTCGCTGTATAGAATTATTTTAATTTATTGAACAACTATTATATATTGTGGATTTTATTTTTGATAATTTCTAATAGTTTCCTACAGAATTCCCAGTATAATTATTTATTAGGTAGGCATAGTAAAATTTTGTCTGAGAATGATGATAAATTAATTCCATAAATTGGGTATTCTGCAAACACTTTCAATACTTTTTGTTAGTTATAAGAGTTGTTATTCAGTTTCTAATTTTTTTTTATTTCATTTATCGCGAATATCGATTAGGCTGTATGCAAGTTTTGATCGAAATAAGGAAATTGGGTGGACGGTCAACACCTTCTTATATACGTATCTATGGTCAGCACTAAAAAGTGTCACGTCGCAACACAATTTTTAGTAATTTATATCAAGATTTGATCGTTTTTTTTTTTATGTAGTTTATGTATGAAAAATGGTAAAAGTAAGAATGCAGACAGAATGACAATATCTTTATTTTTTCCTTTTGCATATTTGCAGTTTGACCGACCTCAACATATAAATAAATTATAGATTTTTTGTAAACGATATCGCAAAGACAATAAAATACACACACACAGAACTCTATTTCATCATAATTCCATACTGACTATTTAAAAAAAAAAGTGAATTAATGAGATTAAAAAAGCGCGCATCTCCGACTAGTAAATAGTTATCTGTGGAAATAAAGCACATGTGGATTAAAGTAAAGAAAAAGCACGCGTTTTTAATACACTGCATTATGGACCTAAAAGCGGTTCAATAAGAGCCACTTTACGAGCAAGTGTGTTGAAAAAACTATTTGTTTACGCAACGACAAAATTTCGGCGCGAAAGCCGCGCGGTGCCGACGGTACACTCACGGCGAACTAGAAATACGATTACGATGACAATACGCAATAATGTCGGTAGCTATTAGCCAAAATATGTGTGTGGAACAATAATCTAACTACGTAAGTGTATTTCAAATTCAAACTTTTAAACAAAAATATTTATCATAAAACATTACGAAATAACATAACTATCAAATTATGAACATTACAAAAGTTTCGTAACTTTTTCTCGACATATTTATAACTTTTCTATAAACTATCACTTCATACGAAATCTATACTTATTTCTCAGTAATTCTGTATAAAAATCTCATAAGATTACTCACTGTTTCCTTCTTGAAAACATTTTTTCAAAACATAAACACCCGCACTAATCACGCGTAAAACAACAAATATGACCGTCACAGAAGCACTAATTTCTTTCTTTTTTTTTCTTCCGTTTTGTTGGCGCTCCTGTTAAAATGTTACCAAAATAGGTCAAGCATGAATCGACTAATCGAATGATACAGCTAGATCGTGTTGCAAGTGCCAATAAATAGAAAATATTACCGTCCAATGACAACCATGCGTGTTGACAGTTGTTATTATCCAAAGGTGTAACGCCGACGTTTCGAGTCATTAAATCTTATTATCCAATGGTGTTCCGGCGACGCTTGAGAGGTTAACGGAATAAGTACGTAAAATGTCTACTTATTTTGTAAATGTGAGGACTTTGTAGGCCTCGTCTACAAGGCCTACAAAGTCCTGATCTGTAGACCATTTTTTATTTTATCAAGCACCCACCTGGTACTTGTTGTCAGTGCTACCGCTGTCCTCCCATACCTACTGTAGTTTGAAAACATTCTAAAAGACAATAATTATATTTAAAAAAGCAACCATGGACTTTCTTGCCGGCTCTTCTCCATAGGAAACGAACCGTGCACCTAGCTTCTGACGTTTCATAAGTGCCCATGTAGGTTTATGTGAAATAAAATATTTTGATTTTGAAAACGGTGAAGAAAAAAATCGTGAGGAAACCGGCATGTTATATTAGAACCAAAAGTTCGAAGACTTGTGAAATTTATCAACCCGCACTGGGCCCAGGTGGTAAATCACTGCCCATTCCCTCTCACAGGGGGAAAGGCCGGTGTCCCAGCAGTGGGAACGTTATAGGCTTATTATGTACAGTCAACAAAAGAGGTGAGTATGCAGGATCGTCGGATATAGTTGAAGTTTAGTCAGAAACCGATGGATGTTGTCGACTGAAATTTAATTTGATATATAAGCTGTTTGTTTTCTATTAATAAAATTTAATTTAATTCGAGAACATCCAACGGTTTCTTACTAAACTTCAACTATAGCCGACGATCCTGCATACTTATCTGTTTTGTTGACTGTACATAACCGATTCTGAAACGGGAAATGTCTCTGACATTTACGGTTCGCGTCAGGACCGCGGTACAATTCCCTGACACGTACTTACCTACCTATGCCGGAAATCCGGATAAGTAATCCCGGATGAGACGAAGAAGGCAACACCCCTGTGGCTAAGGCGTTGGGAACGTCACTATTGTGTCGAAAATACATCTAAAGATATCTTGGCTTAATAATAATAATAATACCTTTATTTTCAGGCTACTTTGGCCCATAGATAAATACCTTACAGACTAACATATGTATATTATAATAATACAATGTGTGTAAGTGTATAAACTTAAAACTATTTTAGTAAAACACTTCACTCGAGCACTGACTTTGTGCGATCGTGTGGCACTTGTCCGCGGAAGCGACGGAACATTACCCCTTGCGGCCAAAAGTCCTCTGCCACGAACGCCTTGAAGTTGACGTTGCGGCGCGATTCAAGCAACTGCACTCTCGGCCTATACTTGGTCCTTTGGCACACGTAATCCACGCTTGGCTTAGCTAAGGGGGAAGCGCCTGGAAAAATCAGCCCGAGAAATTCAATTTTTCTTACGTTTCTTGCAATTTGTAGATCAGTGTCAGGTTGTATGTATGTTGAATAACATATCTCATCATATTTGTTTTTTTTTTTTTTTTTTTGTTTATGAACCCTTAGTCTGCCGGAACGTAGATCTACGCGAGACACAATGGCTCTTTAATAGTGTCTGTAATTACGGCACACAAACGGTTAATCAAAAACAAAACAGTTACAAATAATTGTTTAACAATTAAACATACCACACAAACCATCGCGGGTTTAACAGCGGTATGGCCAGACCCGGCAACTCGGTGCAATTAGGTACATAGGTACAGTCAACAAAAGAGACAAACATGCAGGATCGCCGGACATTACGGTCGCGTATCAAATTTTAATCAACATAAAACCTGACTGACCTGCAAAAAATATAAGAAAATTTAAATTTCGCGGGCTACCGTAGCACAGCCCACTAAGTGGGATACTCCCATTCATTATCATCATTTTTTTTTTTTTAGAAAACATTGCCCCACACTAGGAATTTCTCTTGTATTCTGGGTGCGTTTACAAACATTTAAACTCACATACACTAACAGCCAAGAGGGGCCCGTGGCTAAATTATAACAGCCGCACAGGTTGATCGATCAGGTTAAGCTACGCTTGCCTCGTTTGGTCTGTGGATGGGTGACCATCTTTACATACCGAGACCCCTCCGTGCCTCGGAAAGCACGTTAACTGTTGGTCCTGGCTGTCATTCGTGGATCTTTGACAGTCGTTAAGTCAGAAGCCCGGAAGTCTGACAACCAGTCTTACCAAGGTGATACCCAGTAACTGTGTTGTGGAGGTCAGATAGGCAGTCGCTCCATATAAAAAACTGGTATTCAGCTGTATCCGGTTAGGCTGGAAGCCAACCCCAACTTATTTGGGAAAAGGCTGGGCAGACCTGTGCGGCTGTTATTATTTATCCCCGGGCCCCTTCTTCTTCTCTCCTTCTATTAGTTATTGAGCAAAATATTTGTTCTAAATTGTAGCAGAAGTACAATTTTTAGAACATAAACTCTTTGCTAC
Source organism: Mesoligia furuncula (assembly GCA_916614155.1). Taxonomy (NCBI): domain Eukaryota; kingdom Metazoa; phylum Arthropoda; class Insecta; order Lepidoptera; family Noctuidae; genus Mesoligia; species Mesoligia furuncula. Next base: position 24,950,806 of record OU744808.1, read on the forward strand.
TATGTGAAAAGCTAAATAGCAGTTTATTGAAAGAAAAAATTGTAGTCAACTTAATAACATGTAAAAATGACAGTGTTGATGGAATTTTGTTGCCGACCGTACTTTGTTATTTTATCACCACTGCTCCCAAAACGGTGAAAGAAAACATCGTGTGGAAACCGGCATGTCTTAGAACCTAGGGCACGGGGCCTGCGAGGAATTTGAAAAATAGGTATTTGAAGCAACTGCCGTCGCCTTACCTCAAGTCTGCCCACGTAGTGTGTGATAGGGACAGCTGCAGCTCAGACCGAAATTATCAGAAAATTTTTGACGTGATCGACGTTTCGTATTCCCCTTTTTTCTGCTCGAAAACTGAGCCGATTCAATTATTTTTTACATTAACATTTTATAAAAGAGTATGTTTAGGTTCCTAACATTTTTTTTATGTTAAAAACTTATCTAATTTGTCTGGTAGTCCTCTAAACACGGCGGTAAAAATAGGGCATTTTTTCTTTACTAATTAGTTACTGAAAAAAAGAAAATGACAAGGACGTTTTTACAGCAGACCTTGATTTTATGAAGAAAAAAAATTGCTTTATAAGCATTATTCAGGAAGAAAAAAGGGGAATACATTTGTACGGAGAATCGCACGCCCTGTTCCCTCTTAAGAGCCTATAACTACCTCAGCTAAAATTCGCTCTTTATCTCGCTCGCACGATACTGCTCGCGGACTATGTGAGAGCGAGACAAAGTGGGGAGCTGGGCGGAAGGCAGCGCCAATAGTTTAGGTATTTGTTTTTTATGGTGAAAATTAAGCTAATTCAAAAAAACTAAATAACATAAGACCTGCTTTATAGTTCAGTTAGTTAGTATGCAAAGTTTCATGATCTAATTTGAAGTATTTTTTGAATACCAGCGGTTTATTGTTCGGTTTGGAGGTAACTTTGGATTTTTTTTCTATCGAGAAAATTTTATGGAATCGTGTTTTCGTCTTTAGCATATATTTATTTCAAAATTAATGCTGCGGTATTTTCGACTTAACGGAGGATCATGCTAAGCCATTTGAGGTAGTATAGGCTCTTAAACAAAGACACACTGGGCCCGCGTGGTGGGTTAAGGCCTACTACTTCTTAGGAGGCCTGTGTCCCATCAGTGGCAACATTATTGGCTGATTATGAAAATGAAATCACAGAAATATGAGATCCATTCTAAAGGAAACTAATTAACTACAAACTTACCTACTCTTTTTCTCAAACCCGAAAATTAAACGCAGTTTTCAAGTTTTCCAATTAAGTCGCGTGCGGCATCAATACGACGAACTTACCTTTTTCGAATTACGGTCACCGATAAGGGTGCACCCACAAGTCACGTAAAGTTTCAAGTCCCTTCGTGTCGTTTAAGTGGGGTTTATGGTCGTTCCCTAATCGCGTCCGTTTATTCAATGTCCGTGCTTCGATAACATCTAATCGGCGGGGTAATTGGGTAACACACTAACAGTAGCAATGGCTTTCATTTTGACAGTTCATCAACATTCATTGCGTTATTTATGTTGTTGAGCAAACTAATTTTTCGAACATATAAAGCAATGTATTAGCAATATACTTCCAAGTTATTCAGATTGTGATTTATAGCGTGTTACCTACGTAATTAGGGTGCGGAAGCCCACCACGCGCGTAAAAATATCGCGACGGGATTATATCGCGCACTGGATTTTCAACTCTCGGGGCTGACCCGAGCGTTGAGAATCCAACAGAGCTCATCTCTGCGCGTGAAGAAAACACACTGTTAGATTTTTAACTCTCGGCGCTAAGCTGAGCGTCGAAAACCCAGTGCGCGAAAAAAAAATCGCCGCGGGAAAAACGCGACCGTGCGTACCTGGGCACTGAATAGTGTCAAATGAGTTACGATTTGATTTTTTTTGAGATGGGGAAAAACCATTGAACTCGCGCCACTGTTACCGTAAGCGACACCGCGCGTGTTTTGTTTTTATGATGATTTAAAAAAATTCGCGATTCGGATGTGTTTGGCTGTCCTCGGCATGTACTCGGTTTTATTGTATATCCGATAATATGTCAGTGAGTGATGGCAAAGTATTCTGTTTGTGTTTTGTTTTCTCTTCTGTCGGCACTCCCGGAGTGCCACTGTTTTTTTTTAATATTTTAGTCAAACAAAACAGGTTTCTTGTAAGGGACCCCTTTTAATTTTTTAACTATATTTTTATTATTTATTGCTATAGCGGCCATAGCAGACGATACTCTGTGAAAATGTCACCAATATCTACCTATTACAGTTCAAAATAAACAGCCCCGTGACAGACGGACGGACAGCGAAGTCTTAGTAATAGGGTCCCGTTGGCACCTTGTGAGTACAGAACCTTAAAAAATGCAACATTTTGATCGCCACGACACTTTTGTTTGTTGTGTTTGTTTTGTTATAGTTTAGGTAGACCCGTGGGTAGACCGTACTTGTGTGAAATTGTGTGTTGAGTTTGAGGTTTAAACACACTTTGAAAGTTACGTTGTTTAGCTTCAACTAAGTTGGTCTGTTAAGCTATTAAGTCGTCTCAACACTAGCTAAGCAAGTAGGTAGGTACCCAAATTGCCCTCGATAATGGAAATGAGCAGTGTAGGCCCAATTGTAACTAACAGTCGTATGAAAGAAAAAGACATGTTGCGCAGATCCCAAATAAATGGATGTATATAGGGTTGTTGGTAAAACATTAACCACCTCTTAAGAGGTCATTGTACTCATCATTATGAACAACTTTTACAATGGGACCAAACCTGAAATCGCGAAAAAAATTCAGCTGTTCCCTACATTTTGGCGAGTTATACGAACATAAATGAGAAATCTAACATAATCCAACAATCACACATCGTCTGCCATAGCCTTTTCCCAACCATGCTGGGGTCGGCTTCCAGTTTGTCCGGCTGCGACCATCCAGTGCTTTACATGAAGCGACTGCCTATCTGACCTCCACAACCAAGCTACTGGGTAATACGATAGGTACCCCTTGGTAAGACTGGTTGTCAGACTTTCGGGCTTCTGACTACCCATCACGACTGTCAAAGTTTCACGAACTACAGCCGGGACCAACGGCTTAACGTGCTTTCCGAGGCACGGAGGGATCTTAGTATGTAAAGACGGTCACCCATCCATGGACCAACCGCGGCAACCGTAGCTTAACCTGACCGATCGACCCGTGCGGCTGTTATTACTCAGCTACAAGCCCCTCCGAACAATCAATCTTACAAATCACCATAAATGTGCGAGTCCGACTCGCACTTTGCCACTTTATACCCTTTCTTTTACGATATTAAAAGAAAGAAATCTGAGTGTTATTTATTCCGTTTGGTGAAATGTATGGAAGGCTCACAAATGTACAGAAGCCAGCACATCAAGCTACTACAATCTGTCAAATTTCTTTAATAGATTTCCAACTTTATTGCCAAAGCATAAGGTTCAAAGTTGATTGGAAGAATTTGACAGTTTCGGGTAGCTTGATGTGCTGGCGTCTGTACTTTCACTAACATATTGGATTAAAAGTAAAAGGTCTAATGTTTATTAGGTTCTTTTCGTACAAAATAATGTTGGTATACAGACAGTTTGGGGTAGAAGTTGAGAACAACTTACTTATCTACTCAGAAAGTTAAAGATGTTTTATTTAATTACTAGCAGCGCCCCGGGGTTTCACCCGCATAAGTTTCGATCCCATGGGAACATCGGGATAAAAAGTATCCTATGTATTATTCTAATATATAAGATATAATACTGTAAAGTTTCATCAAAATTCGTTGAGTAGTTTTTGCGTGAAAGAGTAACAAACATCCATCCATCCTCACAAACTTTCGCATTTATAATATTAGTAGGATAGGATTATTAGGATAGAATAGTAGAATTATATCATATTAAATTATACTTACATATTAGTAGCATCTGCCCGCGGCTTGATCTGCGTGAAAGGGGGTCAACAAAAGCCGAAGTTTGCCCAAACATGTGCCTCGAGGTACACGTGCACCAAATCGTAGGCAAAAAAAAATAGAAGAATTTGTTCGTTAAAACTATATAATAAACATTTTCTTATTACATATTTTAATAACCTGCAACACAATTGAAACATGCTACTTTGCATGCACAATCGGTTGACACATTTGGTTGACACATTACTTCCGTTCGTTTCTGCGTTTGAACTTAATCCCGGGTTTGACGTAAATTTTTGTAATTTAGAACTTTTATTTTATCGAAATAGAGTTCGAAATCAAAAATAGATCGATTGTTCAAACCAGGATCCAACGATAAATCTTGTTTTGTAATAAGGCCGAATGATTTTAAAAACTGGCCAAGTGCGAGTCGGACTCGCACACGAAGGCTTTCGTACCACAAGCCAAAAACGGCGAAAAAAACACGTTTGTTGTATGGGAGCCACCTTAAATATTTATTTTATTCTGTTTTTAGTATTTGTTGTTATATAGCGGCAACAGAAATACATCATCTGTGAAAATTTCAACTGTCTAAGTAGCTATCACGGTTCATGAGATACAGCCCTGTGACAGACAGACAGATAGACGGACAGTGGAGTCTTAGTAATAGGGTCCCGTTTTTACCCTTTGGGTACTCTAAAAATACACCTGCTGTGGTTGCCGTAAAAACACCCGCGTCAATCCACATTGAAAGTTATAAAATACTTACATAACAATCCAACGATAACCATTTTAATAAAAGTTTTCCAATTCCCTTCCTACAAATTCTTATAAGATGTTTTTCAAACTAAGTTTCATGACCGCTACTATAATTTATGGAAAACACGACACTTTTCTCAGCGGACACGTTACCAGATTCGACGTAGGCAAGCCGCACTTTATACAGCAATGCGGTTCAGTGAGCCGGAAGTATCAGGTGCGGCTTACCTACGTCGAATTGTTGCCAAGGGGCTTAAATATCAAGGCATAGGGTGGATTACGTGACCTTTTTATGCCGTGAGAAGTGAACGGGTTTTTATCTCGTCGTTTTAAATGGAAATTTACGTGAATCCGTTTGGATAGAATTTCTTTGGCTTTATGAAATAGGAGTAGGGGAGTTACCGGGAATACCTTTTTATTTAGTGTTATTCTTTCAATTTGTAGTTTATCGTACGATGTTTTATTTATGTAATGTAATCTGAGTAGTTTCTCATTCATAGAAGAGTTAAGACACGGGTTGAAATCAACTTTTCTGTTAGCTATACTTTTGTGGATTTTTGGTGGTTTCATTTATTAGATCTTATGCTACTTGTTAGTTGGTATTAATAGGTACGGTCAGCAACAAAAGGCGATTAACACTAAATTTTTTTTGAATCTCGGATATTGAGCAACATAGGTATTTGTTTGATTTGATTTTGAACAAATATTTTGCTCAATAACTGAGTTTAAAAAAAAAAAACTAAAGTGGTAATATTTTGCTTATTAACTGAGATTAAAAAAACTGAAGTGTTAATCGACTTTTTTTTTTTTTTATTATTTACCATTAAAAAATCAATTACATTTATTTCAACAGAATAGCATTTACAAACCACTAAGGCTGGCTTTTGTTGCTGACTGTACCATCACATAGGAACTAGATAAGATCTTAAAATCTTAAATTCAGTTACTGACTTAAAACGTACAGCCTAACGGACGACCCCAATTGCCTATCTATATTGTAGAAAAACCTATCTATTTCTGGTTTTAACGTCCCAGGAATCTATGTCAGTAGCGATCTGTATGTTTATATTTTACTGGCTACCACCAGTGTTAACTGTCCTTAACTGAAAATAAGTTATTGGGTTCGGCCGTAAACCGTAGGGTCTAAAACTTGAAATTGAAACTTAGAATTATGCAACTTAAAATTATGAAACTTGAAATTGTGCACAAGAGCTACTAAAATAATATAACGAAAGTGAGAGAGAAGTTTTTTGAAAATTCATCAAATAAAAAAACCGGGCAAGAGCGAATCGGACTCGCGCACCGAGGGTTCCGTAACATCCGGGTTTATGCATAAGGTTTATGTTTATGAAATTAAACGTTTTTTTATTTTTATATTTGAGTTGATTGAATGAAAGGTAAATTGAGGTAAATTGACTAGATCTCGTTCAAACCAATTTTCGGTGGTAGTTTACATGGATTACCATGTAAACTCCTAAGAGAATGATAAAACTAAAAAAAATATATGATGTACCTACTAATGTACATCATACATTTTTTTTAGTTTCATCATTCTCTTATTTTAGAAGTTACAGGGGGACACACAATTTACCACTTTGGAAGTGTCTCTCGCGCAAACTATTCAGTTTAGAAAAAAATGATATTAGAAACCTCAATATCATTTTTGAAGACCTATCCATAGATACCCCACCCCACACGTATGGGTTTGATGAAAAAAACAGAATTTCTTGTTTTTTTTTCTATTTTTGTGTGAAAATCTTAATGCGGTTCACAGAATACATCTACTTACCAAGTTTCAACAGTATAGTTCTTATAGTTTCGGAAAAAAGTGGCTGTGACATACGGGCGGGCAGACAGACAGACATGACGAATCTATAAGGGTTCCGTTTTTTGCCATTTGGCAACGGAACCCTAAAAAGGGGATAGAAGTTTGTATACAAGTTCGTCATTTGAAGTTAGAAACGTGGAAGTCGGTACCGGTTTATACTTAGGTACCGAAATCGAAGACCCAGTATTATTACTGGGACTTCGATTTCTAGGTAAAAGTTTGTTGTATCGTCTTTTTTGGAAACTCAGGATGTTTCCAAAAAACAATGCTTGTGGCTAAGTAAGAACAGCCGCACGGGTCGATCGATCAGGTTAAGCTACGCTTGCCGCAGTTGGTCCGTGGATGGATGACCATCTTTAAATACCAAGACCTCTCTGTGTCTCGGAAAGCACGATAAGCCGTTAGTCCCGGCTGCCATTCGTAGATCTTTGACAGTTGTTACGGGTCGTTGGAAGCCCGAAAGTCTGACAACCAGTCCTACCATGGGGTATTGTATTACCCGGTAACTGGGTTGTGGAGGTCAGATAGGCAGTCGCTCCATGTAAAATACTGGTATTCAGCTGCATCCGGTTATACTGGAAGCCAACCCCAACATAATTGGGAGAAGGCTAGGCAGACGATGACGGCTATGACTTCTCAGAAATAGCCAATGGTAGGTAAATGCCATCAGGTACACGGCCTGATAAACATGCAATACTGTAACAATTTCTATATCCCTTGCAAAATTTAATCAAAATCGAAAATGTTTCATAATTCGATGTGAGAGCTGATAGGCCCTTAGAATTGCCACAAATTATTCCGCACCGCTGAGCTTTAGTTATCACGATGTGAACACGCCAGGTGGCGCCACGGGCCACGGGGAAATGTCCCTGGTTATGTCTGTGATTTGTTAAATAGCTGCTATTAATAACTTGGAGTGTAATTAATTTATAGCACTATAAATATGGATTTGGGTAATAAGTATAAATTATCGTTATTTTCTTGTTTGATTAATGATTATTGTACTTACCTACCTAGGTACTTTGAATGGTGTGAATTCAGGCCCGCTTACAATAAAAACCACTAAATGCAATCACTAAACCGTGAGAACCTGTAATTGGCTTTATGTCTAACTAGCTGCGCCACGCGGTTTTACCCGCGTAAATTTCGATCCCGTGAGAATGTCGGGATAAAAAGTAGCCTATATGTTAATCCAGGTTGTCAGCTACCTCCATCCCAAATTTTATCCAAATTGGTCCAGCCGTTTGAGCGTGAAGAAGTAACAAACATATAAACACACACACACACACCCCCACACACACTCACAAACTTTCGCCTTTATAATATTAGTGTGATTTACTATTGTTATGCTTTTGTTATAGCTGTTGGTTCTCCTATAAATAAATTGAAGAGAGTCTTCTCGTCGTCAATCCCGCAGTGTTTGAAGACATGACATACGTTGTTGAAACGCGGACACCATCGGTCGGGCTGGTCCACAGATTCAAGGTCGCTCAACGCACTATGGGGCGAGCTATGCTCAGAGTCTCTTTGAAGGATTATCACCGGGTCAGCGGGATTGTCCGGGTTACTCCCTCCATATTTTTAGTAAGAAACCTACCAACCAACGTAACCAACTACCTAGCACAGCTAACACTATTCCGATTTTCATTTGACTTTTAGCTCGCTTCAATAGTGTTCCAATTCGGGCCTTTCCAATCCATTTCGTTCGGACAGTTTGAACCCGAAAGTTGTGTTCTTCGTTTTTTCACGTCATCGGATACATTCGCCGCCTCGCTTCGAAATCTACGAAAAATATGGAGGGAGTAGGTGCAAAGTTCACTCTTCGTTTTTTAAAGTTTTTTTGTCTCTTTTTCGCATGTTTTTAGTGTTGTTTGATTTGGTGCCTCGCGCTTCTCGTTATACAAAAGTAAATTGAAGAGGTATTTTCATTTCACGGTACGCTGTGATGAGCAACAGTTACGAAATGCTTGTTTGTTGGTTGGTAATTTTGTATATTAGTAGCTGCTTCCCGCGGTTTCACCCGCATAATTCTCAATCGCGTAAGAATATCGACATTAAAAGTGTTTTATGTGTTAATCCTGGTTATAAACTATCTGTGTGCCAAATTTCATTCAAATATGTTCAGTAGTTTTCGCGAAAGAGTAAAAAACATCCATCCATCCTCACAAACTTTCGCGTTTATAACGTTAGTAGGAACTATAGGAGGTAATAATAATACATATGAAATTTGGGTTTTATAAGGAAAAAGCAAAACAAAAAAATATTAAATCATATACATATTTAATAAATCAAAACATGTACAGCCAGCACATCAAGCTACTACAATCTGTCAAATTTCTTTAATAGATTTTCAACTTTATCGCTAAAACATAAGGTTCAAAGTTGATTAGGAAAATTTGACAGTCTCGGGTAGCTTGATGTGCTAGCGTCTGTACTTTCGCCATTTTATAGGTAGGTAGTTCATCATTGATTCCTTTGCTGAAAAATTGTGGGAGCGAGAATTAAAAAAAATTTGAAGGCGGTTTTGACTGCCTCATAAATGGAATTGAATTTTTTCGGAGTGGGACTCGTCTTTCTTAATTTAAGTTTTCTATATTGTGAACAGAACGATGTCAAGGAAAAATCAAATGGCTCAAAAACAAATGATTCACTAAAATCGAAACACAAATACACAAGCCTAATTTTGAAATAAATATTAATTTGGAATTCATCAGAGTGGCTAGTTCGACAAAACGTCAATTTCATATGTAAGGAGTAAGGACCTCATAATAACCTCATAGGTTTAGAGGCTAGGTTACAGCATGTATCAGAAAGGTGGGCAGAGACCATCAAACTGAACATAGTCCATGGGACCAACATCATAATCGCGAAAAAACTATCCGTCGTCCCATAGCAGTATAGAGGTATGAGGAACAGGGTGTAAAGTTCACTCTTACTCTTTAGAAAAGGGAGGATCCTCCGACCAGACGGGTATTGTGTCTGGCGGGCAACTGCCCGATGATTCATATCGGGCTATTGTATCTATGCTAGTTGCGCGGTAAACTTTGCTTGCGAGATGCAGGATTTTGCGTGACGTCAGTATGACGAGTTGTTCGCATGTGGCGTTGTAGATACCGCTACAGTAGTTACCTATTGATAGCATAATCAGCCTATAGTGTTCCCACTGCTGGGATACAGGTCTCGTCTCTTCGAGAGGGAGTGGGCTTTACTCTAATCTACCACGCAGGTCCAGTTCGGGTTCGAAGATGTCGCAAGTCTTCGAATTTTTGGTTCTCAGACATGCCGGTTTCCTCACGATGTTTTCCTTCACCGTTTTGAGAGCAGCGGTGATGAAATTCTATACACAAAGTAAAGCGCCTGTCTGGATTCGAACCCACGACCTACGACTCGTAAGTCGGTGGCGTTACCACTGGCCTACCACTGCTCTTAGTACAAATCAATAATAATAATACCTTGATCCGAACACGTTTGCTCTTACTGGAATACTTATTTCCTCTGAGCACGTTTGCTCTTGCGTATCTCCACTAAGATTCGTAAGAGCAAACGTGCTCAGAGGAAGTAAGTATTCTAGAAAGATGCTGGTAGGGATCTTGACCGTACTGCCGGGAATGTCCTGACAGCCGTGGAATACCTCTCCACTCCTCATAAGCACTTTAGGACATGTTGCCCTCTTGTCGCTACGACACTATGTGCTAGCGGCCGTTTTCAGGGGCCCATTATTGAGTGTGCAAGTCACCCCCTTTTTTTTTTTTTTTTTTTTTTTGTGGATGGGAAACTGCCATTTTATCTGTGTAATTTATATAAAACATTGGTCAGGCAGGGGCTATAGAATTTCCATAGTCCTAAATAACCAGCTCCCTTTAGCCACCCAAATCCGTAATTCAATATCTTTGTTTCCATATCCTGCAAGAGTCCCACAGCAACCGGGGGTTGTCCTTGGGTGCACTTGCATAGTGCTTACAGGGACAATCGTCGGTTGGTGCCGCATTTCATTCAAATTTCCTAAGGGGCCTCTGCGAGTTGGCTTCGGCCCCTTGTTCGCCTTCCAAAGGATCGGAACCCCATGGTCCCGAGAATCATAAAAATAAATAATACTTAATAATAATTTCTTTATTGCCATAAAAACAGCTAACAGAAATATTTTAGACCCTGGCTCCAGAGCAAGGTTAGAGTACCTGTATTTCAGGAGCCAGATCAATCTATACATATAATAAAATTGTAGAAAAGTGGTGTCTGTACAATGGAAATATATTTAAAAAAAGTAGCAGGGGTTGTTATTATATCGATGCCGAACCCGAAAATGTAATTAAATTTTTTTTTGTCTGTTTATCTGTTTGTCTGTTTGTCTGCTGTGTTTGTGCACGCTAATATCAGAAACGGCTTATTCGATTTAGATGCGGTTTTCACTAATATATTGTAGTAAGCTTAACTTAACATTTAGTGTTTATTTCATGTCAATCGGTTCATAAATAAAAAAGTTATGTCAATTTAAAGAATCACGGCGAACATTTGTTATAGTATTCTATCAGAGTACGTAAACGGCTCGCGCCTGCGCGTCCGTGGCTATATATACAAGGTGTAACGGAAAGGGGGTATCAACCCTGAAGGAGGTGAATGAAGATGAAAAAAAAAATTTGGAGCTCCCATAGTAATAGCACATCAATGATTTACTATTACTATGGGAGGTCCAAATTTTTTTTCATATTTCGACCTATGTTCTTTGGGGAAATTTGTTCAGTTTCATGAGCACATTCACCTCCTTCAGGGTTGATACCCCCTTTCCGTTACACTTTGTATAAAGCGCGCTGAGAGCCGCGCCGCTGCCATAATTCCGATCCAGCCTGTCCCTTGCTGCCCTCTCCCAGCGACGCCCTAAGCCGAGGTCCGTACCCCACAGGGGGTGCCCTTAGCGTGTAGTCGCTTAGTTTTTAAGTTTATATTGTGTAGTTAAGTTGTGTATTATGCCCTGGCTAGAGGCCTTAATTTATTGAGGCATCCACAGGAAAGCCAGGTTAAGCAGTCGACAACCCCTCAGGTTGAACTGCGAGATGACCATTTCAAAAGAAAACGCGCCGCTGCCATAAGGATTCAGTTATTCGTAGCGAACGCACGTATCCTGGAGAGTATAGGCGAATAGTTGGATTCGATTATTGCGATTCACTTGAATACTGACTGTTTGCATATTTCATTTATTTATATTTTAGGGTTTGTAGGTTAGGTTCTTTTTCTTAAGTTTCTTTAAAATTTTGTAAGTATTTGGTATAGGTTAGGCGGTTCTTTCCTTGATTATTGGGTATTTACTTATCTTAATTTTTATTTAGGGTTTTGTAAATAAATATTGTAAGCATTTATTATTGGTTAGGCATTTCTTTCCCTGATTTTCGGTATACTTATCTTAATTTGTATTTAGGGTTTGTATATAAATATTATAAGTATTTGGTATAGGTTAGGCATTTCTTTTCTTGATTTTCTTTATTAAGTATAAGTTCATTAGCTTAGGTTAGTAATTATTTTTTCTAGCAATTCTTTTGTTTTATAAAGTTAGTACGTTTGTCTGTGTAGAAGAATAGCACCACCCCTTACTTCCCGTGGGTGTCGTAAAAGGCGACTAAGGGTCTCACCGGAGAATGGGCAGCAGCGTTCTCTATGCATTCCACCACCATACCATACTGCGATCGCCAACCCGCCTGCCAAGCGTGGCGATTATGGCAAACCCCCCCAAAATTGGGGGAGGCCTATGTCCAGCAGTGGACGTCTATCGGCTGAAATGATGATGATAATGACGTTTGGTTTACACGTCTTAACACTTATTACTTAAACTGTGATAATTTTAAACTGTATAATAATCTGTAAGTATTTATAATTTAATTGTTTACGATAGTACGTTACTTTTATTGACTAAATAACTGTGTGTTAAGTAGTAAGTACTATTTTATTGTAAGAATGCCTCGAAGAAGATCCAACCTCTCCCAATGTAGCAGAAATGCTAAAAGGATGAGATTAGTTCGATCACAGGAATCTGAGGAAGGTCGTGAGGCAAAAGGCTCTCTGCACCAGGCTAGGTTTCGTGCTGCAGAAACTTCGACTCAGCGAGAATCTCGACTGAGTTCAAATCGTTCTCGAATGATGACAACTCGAAATAGGGAAAACGGGGAACAACGAAAGGCTCGTTTATCTGTCGATCGCGAAGCTCACGCGCTATCGCGTGAGTCTGAGACTTTTGCTGTCAGGGAAATCTGCCTGAGCTCCCAGAGAGTACGGACAACAAATGCTCGATTCCAGGAGACACAGGACGAACGGGAAATACGTCTCACTGCCGATCGTGAAGCTCATACACTATCGCGTGAGTCTGAGACTTTCACTGATAGGGAAATTCGTCTGAGTTCTCAGAGGGTTCGGACAGCAAATGTTCGGTCTCAGGAAACACAGGAAGAACGAGAAATACGTCTCACTGCCGATCGTGAAGCTCAAGCACTAGAGTCTGAGACTTTCACTGAAATTCGCCTGAGTTCTCAGAGGGTTCGGACAGCAAATGCCCGGTCTGTAGACGGTATAAGTAATTCAAAATATGCTGCCCGAAAAGTCACTATTCCATGCGGACGAAGTCGCGGGCACAGCTAGTACCTACTTATAGTACAAAAAACAAACAAAACACCCTCAATCTCTCAACACAAATTATCCCCAACAAACTTACCTAGCTTGATAAAGGTACCTACAGTTCACGCCCCATGCGTTACAAAGTCAATCGCCGCTCTTCGAGGCGCTTAATCAAATTGCTTGGTGTAGCGCCAACTAGCTGGCTAACTTAATTACCAGTAGCTTGGCACGCTTTGTGTAAAGTTGGGCACTTAACAGCAAAGAGGTAGGTAATTATCTCAACTTTCCTCGTCTATCTATACAAATAAATAAAAGTCTCTGTTTGACAGAAGTGTAGCGAGCCTCGGCGGGGCCCCGTATAAAAATTTATTTGGGGGAGGGCCCCCAAATAAATTTTTATTTTTGAGAAATATTTACCCTTAAGAGCGTTTACGCCGTACGGCATTTCATACAAACTTTCAAACCCTTATTTTTCGAAATGTATGAACCGATTTTAATGAAACTTCATACGCATAAGCAGTATACAAAGGTCTAAAAAGTTAGTAGAGAACATTTTCGAAAAACAGTGTTAGAGCCAAATTAACTAGACCGATTTTAAATTTTCCATAGAAACAGAGATTTCCAGTTATCTTTTTTTAAATAAGACATTACGAAAATGTTCTCTACTAACTTTTTAGACCTTTGTATCCTGCTTATGCGTATGAAGTTTCATTAAAATCGGTTCATTAATTTCGAAAAATAGGGGCTTGAAAGTTTGTATGAAATGCCGTACGGCGTAAACGCTCTTAAATATTTTTCAAAAGTAAAAATAAAATGTTTGCATATAATTAAAAGAAATATTTATTCATCATAATTATCTATCTGTCATTTTTTCCAAAACTTTTTTTTGAAATTTCTGAAAAAAAAAAGTTTGGGAAGTTTTTATTAATTTTTGCCTACGCTCGTTGGGGGCCTTCGTGACCTGGGGGCCCCGTATAATTGATATGGCAGATACTGCAGTAGCTACGCCCCTGCTGTTTGTAATGTCAAAATGACAGAAGGCCAATTCTCGTAATTTAAAACGTTCAAAATCTAGTCGCAGTCTCATCTCAGCGACAAACAAATGTCAAAAACTTGTCAAAATGTAGGGAAATTAGAGGTATTTTTACAGATTGAGACTGAGATCAGACTGTGAACGTTTTTAAAATACGAGAAGTGCCGCTCTGCTTTTTACTAAATGCATATGAAAGTTTAAACGGTTCTTAAAACAAATCAAAAACACGTTTTTTGTCTGTCTGTTTGTTCCGGCTTATATTTGAAACGCCTGGTCCGATTTTGACGGAACTTTCACTGGCAGATAGCAGATGTTATAAGTAGTAACTTAGGCTACTTTTACTTTTAGAAAAAAAACTAGGGATCCGCATAAAAAAATAAAACCCTACGCGAACGAAGTCGCAGACACAGCTAGTTAAATTATAAAGAGTACTCAACAGCCACTTATTGTTTAATTACCTCAACTTTCCTCGTCTATACAAATAAATAAAAGTGTCTGTTGGTAATGTCAAAATAACAGCTTTTTACTAAATGCCTATGAAAGTTTAAACGGTTCTTAAAACAAATCACCAACACGTTTTTTGTCTGTCTGTTTGTTCCGGCTAATATTCGAAACGGCTGGACCGATTTTGACGGGACTTTCACTGGCAGATAGCAGATGTTACAAGGAGTAACTTAGGCTACTTTTACTTTTAGAAAAAAAATAAAAAACTAGGGATCCGCATAAAAAAATAAAACCCTACGCGAACGAAGTCGCAGACACAGCTAGTTCAATTATAAAGAGTACTCAACAGCCACTTATTGTTTAATTATCTCAAATTTCCTCGTCTATACAAATAAATAAAAGTGTCTGTTTGTAATGTCAAAATAATAGCTTATTACTAAATGCATATGAAATTTTAAACGGTTCTTAAAACAAATCACCAACACGTTTTTTGTCTGTCTGTTTGTTCCGGCTAATATTCGAAACGGCTGCACCGATTTTGACGGGACTTTCACTGGCAGATAGCAGATGTTACAAGGAGTAACTTTTCTTTTAGAAAAAAAAAACTAGGGATCCGCATAAAAAATAAAACCCTACGCGAACGAAGTCGCAGACACAGCTAATTAAATTATAAAGAGTACTCAACAGCCTCTTATTGTTTAATTATCTCAACTTCCCTCGTCTATACAAATAAATAAAGTGTCTGTTTGTAATGTCAAAATAACAGCTTTTTACTAAATTCATAAACGGTTAAACGGTACTTAAAACAAATCACCAATACGTTTTTTGTCTGTCTGTTTGTTCCGGCTAATATTCGAAACGGCTGGATGTTACAAGGAGTAACTTAAGCTACTTTTACTTTTAGAAAGAAAAAAAACTAGGGAACCGCATAAAATAATAAAACCTTACGCGAACGAATAAGGCACAGCTAGTTAAATAATAAAGAGTACTTAACAGCCTGTTATTGCTCCACTAAAGGGAAAAAGGCTTCTTACAGAAGAACCATTGACCGTTGGTCACCCAGCTTGCTCAAGTTGGATTGGAGAATATCTCTTTCTTTTGAAAATTCTAACATGATTCATCATCATCTGCCTACCAATATTTTACATGGAGCGACTGCCTGTAGGACTGAATAATTCTTACATGATTAATTTACGAAATCGTCAGTTCTGGCAGAACGGTGGGTGATCGCTGTACGTTGTAATAAGCTGACATTACCCTCTGTTCTCCCCTCACGGAGGGTGTCAAGAGGATTTACCCATGCAAAAAAAAGTTAGGGATGATAAGAATTACGGTTAAGATGCAGCCCTGTGACAGACAAACAGACGAACAGACAGACGGCGTTAGCTTAACAAACCAAGGCTCCATACTGCGATCGCCAACCCGCCTGCCAAGCGTGGCGATTATGGCAAACCCCCCCCCCTTTTGGGGGAGGCCTGTGTCCAGCAGTGGACGTCTTTCGGCTGGCATGATGATGATGATGAAGTACTAAGTATTTAATCTGATCACCACTACTCCCAAAACGGTGAAGGAAAATACCGTGAGGAAACCGGCATATCCTAGAACCAAAAATTCGAAGACATGTGACATCCGCCAACCCGCACTGGGCCCGCGTGGTGGATTATGACCCACTCCTCACAGAGAGGAGGCCTGTGTCCCAGCAGTGGGAACATTATAGGCTGATTATGTTGTGATAATCAATTTCAAAAACTGTCAAAAATGTATGTGAACCTCTAATTTACCTAACTATATTTTTGTCAATTTTTTAAGTATTACAAATACGGAAGTTGCTCCATTGATTCTGTAAACCACAGCTAACAAAAGAGCATGTTAGCCAATTTACGGATCAGAGCATGATCAGGCTTTAACCCTTAGTCTGCCGGAACGTAGATCTACGCGAGACACAATGGCTTTTTAATTGTGTCTGTAATTACGGCACGCAAGCGGTTAAACCGAGCTCAAGCAGACGGACTTATTGATCAGGTAGCTCATTGCGCTCAAAACCGCTTTGCTTTGTCAGATATTCCCGAACCCCATACGCTACAGAGGCACCCCTAATACCGCCAAACACAAGGACGTTGATCCCCAAACATTCAGGTGAATTGCTCTTACGCTGATTACGATCTTGTTTCCATACACCTGAGGCAAAGGGGAATTTAGATAAAAGCTTCAAATACAACTGAAAGAAACCTCTTTTTGTTACATTTAACGACTCCGGCAATGTGATAAAAAAATATGTTGAAATTAGAATTGAAATATCTGCTGACTGTTCTTTGGTAGTCAAGATATTCAGCATTGTGTTTATAAGCTGTTATGAAAATAAATATTGATAATGGAAATACTTACATTACAGGACTAAACACAAGAAAACGCAAGTTTTAGAAACAATTAAAGTAGGTATATGATCGACTACAGTAAACAAAATCAGAAAAATATATAGATAGTCTGTTGAAAACATAATACCTACAACTAATTTGATACGATAGAAAAAATCATGAAGAAACCTCTAGAAACTTTATTTTTACATTAAAAACCACTAATGTACATACTAATATACATACAATCAATCTGTTTTTTTTTTCAGATTATTCTACAAGCTAAATAAAGTTTTTTAGTCCAAACAATAGATTTTTTGTAATTAAATAATTGCTTTATATTTTGCAATAACTTACCAGCGTTGTGTCATCGCGCTTCTCTTTCTTTTCTATGAAGTCCGACAGTGACCGCGCTTTAGGTCATGTAAGCCCCTTAAAGGTTAGCATACTATCATAATAACCTTTAATTCCCATTCCCATTTCCCACTGCTGGGAAACAGTAGGCCTTCTCTCTTTGAGAGGGAGTGAGCTGTACTTTTAATCTACCACGCGGGACCACGGCGGGTTGGTAGATGTCTTTGAATTTTTGGTTCTAGGACATGCCGCGGTTACCTCACGATGTTTTCCTTCACCGTTTTGATCATTATTGTGATTAAATTATTTACACAAAGCAAAACGCCTGCCTGGGTACGAACCCAGGACTTACAACTCGTAAGTCGGGGCTGTTACCACTGTGCCACCACTGCTCTAGCAAAGGTTAGTCTACAAAACTGAAAAACGTCAACTGGAGATGAACTTGCTACACTCTGAGGAGTAAAGATAAATAAAACAAGCAAAGTCAGACTGCCCAAGACAAGGAAAGAAAAGTTGGAAACAGAAAAGGTTAACGAGGTAACTTTAAACTGCGTCAAATGGAAAATCTTGAAGGACTAGCATTCGGAGTCAACCAGCAAAACAGACTTGCGGAAAATCTAAGTGTAATACATAATTAAATAATTTCGATGTAAATACATAATACAGGTACACTGAAATATCTACACTAATAATAATAAATAATGTTTATTTATCCAAAGGAATACATAGTCACAGGTTCAGCACAATGATAGGTATACTAAAATTATACATACATAATTGATTGTAGGTACAAAAGTTAAAAGGCTACAGAAATCTAAGCCCTGTCTCTAAAACTATGAGTCGTGTCCAGATCATCATCATCATCACTATTTCAGCTGAAAGACATCCACTGCTGGACATAATCGTCTCCCAACCGTACCAATTTCGTACTTAACACATTTTCAATCACAACCCGAAAGATTTTAAAGGAAATTGTTAATCCATTACTTCTTCATATGTTTCCTCTCTCCTTAATACATCATCATTATATTTTCTTTGCTTCTGTTTTATGTTTATTGTTACATGTATATATTTATTTAGATAAGTATAATATACTTTATGTACTTACATAAAGTAAATACCTACAATAAATACAAATTTATTGTATTATGTGAATGGTACACCACAGACTACCTACAGTATTTGTCTGTCCTTCACCTTTTTAATCCATCCAAAGGTTGTCATTAAAAGATCGCTTTTAGAGATAAGACCGCCCATTGTGTCACCCTTTGTACAATTTCTATATGTATGTCTGTAATTAATATGCTGTACATAATAAAGAGTATTCTATTCTATTTTATTCTATGTTTGAAAAATTCATCCGCTCGACAACGTAAATGACGCAATGAATGAGGGATTTTCTTTTTCTTTTTTAACGCTTCCCTAGCCGCTGGATAGATGGCGCTGAACTTGGTAAGTTATGCAAGGAACGGAACGTCACATAATTTTTCTATTAATTCACTTGGATGTAATTTTGAGATCGTAAAACGAAAGCAAACGAAACTGTCACTCAACGAGCGTACCTATATGACGTGACGCAATGTTTTTTTTTCCAAGCGTTTTAACTTTGGCACCCAGTAACATAGTCAGTTCAACGCCATCTTCAGGGTTCTTGGAAACTATGTTTTTTTTTAATACTCAAAAGAAAAACCTCTCATTGTCAAAATGAAAGGTACCTATTATAAGGATTTTACGCAATTACCCCACTATTCGATTTCTAGGTCACGAAAAAAAACCCAGCCAACAGCGAGGACTCGTGCACTAACTCCCTTATCTATTAGTAAAAGTGGAAAAAGTAACGTGGAAATAAAGTTATACAAACTCAAAGCATTTTATGAATTGTCAAAGGACTCGGTCATTCGGAAAGGCGAAGCTTGTGTTGCCTATTTCAAAGCCTAGTGGGTTTCAATGGCGAAGTACGGGCATCAGACTCCATGGACACTCTTTTAAATTACATGGATACAACAACGTATACTTAGTTACATCATTAATGTTGAATTTATAATGATACTAGCTACGCCCCTAGAGGGGCCCGTGAATAAATAATAACAGCTGCAGTCGCTCCATGTAAAATACTGGTATTCAGCTGCATCCGGTTAGACTGGAAGCCGACCCCGACATAGTTGGGAAAAGGCTAGGCAGATGATGACTAGCTGCGCCTCGCGGTTTCGCTCGCATAAGTTTCGATCTTGAGGGAATATCGGGATAAAATGTATCATGTCCTTTCCCGGGACTCAAACTATTCTATACCAAATTTCAATCGGTTCAGCGGTCTAAGCGTTAAGAGGTAACAGACAGACAGACTTTCGCATTTATAATATTAGGATGGATGTGAGAACGATGTGCTGACATGCCAAACTGAAACCTTGAAAAATGTATGGTAAATACTAGCTTCTGCCCGCGACGTTGTTCGCGTAGAAGTCATAAGATACACAATGCATAATTATACTAATAACAGCCACATTATAACACCCGTCGTTATTAGTTCGTTTTCGCTTCGCGTTCTTTCTGACTTTTTTCTGTTTGCGCGGCTCCTATTGGTCTTAGCTTGATGTTAAAAGCTTCTGTTCATACATTTTGACGAGTTATGCGAACATAAATGTTGGGAACAGCTGATTTTTTTTTTCGCGATTTCAGGTTTGGTCCCATAGTAAAAGTTGTTCGTAATGATGAATGCAATGACCCCTTTGACATTTCGTGTATGAATAGATAGACCATATCTAAAGATACTAGCTGGAGCCCCGCGGTTTCACCCGCGTAAATGTCGATCCTGTGGGAATATCGGGATAAAAAGTAGCCTATATTTTAATCCAGGGTGTCAGCTACCTCCACAGATACCGGCTACCTCAGTACAAAATTTTATCAAAATTGATCCAGCCGTTTGAGCGTGAAGAAGTAACAAACATATATACACACAAATTCACAAAGTTTCGCCTTTATAATATTAGTGTGATATAGATAATTAACCCGGAGGCTTTATTTTTAGTAATAATAATAAGGTTAAAGCAGTAGCTAATACTGGTTGTTACTTTACACCGCGTTTATTAAAAAGGGGTGTAGGGGTTCCGCACCATCATCAAAACTCAGTTCGCCTTCTTCATAATTAAGGAAGAGATCCATTCCTCTCCAGTAGCAAGTCTGTTCAGTACAATTTATTAACTTTAATAGTTTGATAAGTTCAAAGCTATTAACCCCTGACCCTTTCTTACGTTATACTTCGTTTAGCCGATACGGTTATATACTAGCGACCCGCCATTACTTCGCACGGTTTCAAAGACTTTACAAAACCTGAAGATTTCTTTATTAAACGTATGTCAAATAAGCCTTCCGGAATAAATTCTCTAAATAATTGTGAAAACCTCATAAAAATTCGTTACATAGTTTCAAAGAACAACGCAGTCACACAGACATACACGAAAAGCGACATTTGGAAAAAGAAGGTTTTTGTAAAAATTAACTATTTTCTTGCACACTGTATTTTTTTCTAAGTATATATATTTTTTCTAAAATCTGTGAATGCAAATTAAAATATCTCAAAAGTTAAGGAAGGCCTCCTTAATCCGATTTCCTGTAGCTACAAAGGTTAAGAGCGTTTACGCCGTACAGCATTTCATACAAACTTTCAAGCCCTTGTTTTTCGAAATGAATGAACTGATTTTAATGAAACTTCATACGCAAAAGCAGGATACAAAGTTCTAAAAAGTTACTTAAGAACATTTTCGAAATAACATATTTAAAAAAAGATAACTGGAAATCTCTGTTTCTATGGAAAATTTAAAATCTAACTAATAATCTAATTTGGCTGTAACACTTTTTTTTTTTTTTTTTTTTAATTAACTTACTAGACCTTTGTATCCTGCTTGTGCGTATGAAGTTTCATTAAAATCAGTTCATTCGTTTACTGCCCCACCTCAAAAATCCACTCTGTATAGGTTTCATGCGAGGCCGCCATTTTGAAAAAAAAGAATAACAAAATGGCGCGACGGTATGCCAGGCTCCATAAAAAAATCTTCAATCCCCTTTAAATTTCGCAGGCTATCCTGATGCTTCCCTTTTAACCTATTTTAACCCCCTTAAGTTACACTGAGGCGTTATATAATTAGGGTGCTGATCGAATCCAGAATAAGGGTCGTTACCATGGCAACATCCATGTCATAATGTCGACCTGAATAATGGAAGCCATTTTTAATAACGGTGTTAATTTGGCCCCTTTTGTTTGTTTCAGGTAATAATCTTGTCGCCATGGAGAAAGAACTCAAACTCAAACTCAAACTCAAAGCATTTATTTCAATTAAACCTTTAACAGGCACTTTTGAATTGTCAAGAAGTCGGTCAGTCAGAAAATATGAAGCTAGTTGCCCATTCCAAAGCGTAGGTACCTATGGAGAAGAACGGGCAAGAAACTCCATGGACACTCTTTTTAAATTACATTTTACAAAAATATTTGTTACATCATTACTTTTGAATTTATGATTATATAATGTGAGAACGATGTAAAAACAAAAAAAAAAAGACGTCCGCGTTAAAAGCGTCCAGAATACAACAAATTGTAACAAAACAACAATCCAAAATTAAAACAATTAAAATAAGCCCTTTTAAAATAAGCCCTGGCGGCTAAGTGATGACCAGCCCCAACTGACGGCGCCCGTTCACGAACATGACGTATATACCAGCACCATTCAGCTCAACCACTTTGAAGGGAGCTAAATGATCCAACACACACGCTACCGTCAGCGAGACATTTGAGTGAGCATGACACACTATCAGCCGCCAGGGAATATTCAAGTCAATGAAATATATATTATTACCCGGTAAATGGTAGCTATAGGTTACATAGAACTCACATCTGTGCTATGCAATTATACAATACAAAGGAAATTGAGTTTATACAATGCAAAGATAGTCTTACAATCTTCAGCAGCTCCAACAGTATTTTCAAGTGTTAGTCAATTAGTTGTGGTTGTGGAGCAGGACTAGCATTGAGCCAGGCATTTTTGTCAGCGATGTAATCCCCTAACTTATAATATGCCTGACTGCATAGTGTGCGTTTTATACAAGATTTAAATTTTGTCTCATTCAGTTGAAGAATGTGGGGAGGTATTTTATTATAACATTTTAGACAGTACCCCATAAAAGATGAATCTACTTTAGCCAGTCTGAAACCTGGTTGAACTAATAGGTCCCTATTTCTAGTACTATAATTATGTCTTTCACCTCTTTTACTAAAAAGATGTAAATTTTTCCTTACATACATGATGTTTTCATAGATATATTGACAAGGCACCGTCATGATGTTAATTTCCTTAAACAGTTCCCTTAGAGAATCAGAGGAGGGAAGTTCAATTAAATCTAATAATATTGGGTTGGAAAGGTTTATGTTGAAATTATTGTGTTTCGGGAGACTTTGGAAATTATCAGAACATCGTACTTGATTACTCAAAAAAAACCATGTAGGTAAGTAAAGCCAGGGAAATTAATTTTATTTTAAAGCAAAATGGCTATATGTAAGTAATCTTATATGTAATTAATTGAATCAGCACTATTTTTTAAGTGACTTTTTTAGTTTAGGTCTTGTCAATCTGCCTCGTCATTTCTCTACTATGTTGTTCAGGTTTCAAATGCCTTTAAAATTCCAGACACGACGGTTTTTTAAATATTTCTCTCAGGTTCACAACTCTTCGGCAATCTGCGGCACTAACCAAGTTCCATTACATGGGCCGTTGAAGTTTCCGCAACTTTTTTAGGAAATAAAAACGCTGCCAAAATCTCTCCAGGTTTCATCTTCAAGTTCATTTTGTTGATTATTCGTAATGTTAAAAAATCTATCGAATTTGTACACCAAAAAAAATATAGGTATACAGGGACATCCTGTATACATAAATTGCGAAAAAAAAATCAGCAGTTTTCTACATTTTGACGAGTTATGCGAACATAAATGTAGGGAAGAGCAGATTTTTTTTTCGCGATTTCATGTTTGGTCCCGTAGTAAAAGTTGTTCATACTGATAAGTACCCCTGCAGAGATTATTTTACCATTAATTACCGTACCCCCTGTATATTGTATATATATTTGTTAAAGTATTGAGGGAAATGTCGTAGAGAAGTTTTGAGTATGAATGTCGATGGCTACAAGAGTAGGGGAAGACCAAAGAAACGATGGATGGTCTGTGTGAGTGATGATATGGTTCGAAAGGGGGTTACTCCGACCCCAAATCAATTGGGATAAGAGCAAGAGAATGGATGATGATGATGAAAGTATTGTAAAGATCAAAATATTTTTAACTCCACCTTGACCAAAAGCCTCGTATTTAAAAATACCTTTGACCCATAAATCCCAGCGATAAAATAAAATCCGAAAATGTATGACATTATTCGCAAATTTCATCTTGACGGTGGGGTGGGGAATGTTCACACTCCATTTGCTCGGCAGTGTACAAACTCCGAGCCAATGGGCTAGAAATATGGAAGTTTGTAGGCAGTGAGACAGATAGCGAACGCGGCTTGCTCAAAGTGCACTGCAGTGTATATTAGTCCAACTTTTTTAGTGTATTTAGTTCGCTTTTCAAATAAAATTAGAGATTTTTTTAAATTTGTACGGTGACCACAGTTTTCGATGAGGCTGGCACAAGCGCAGGACTGGCACAATAAAAGAGAGGCCTTTGCCCCGCAGCCCACTACTGGGATATGCCTGTCTTTTTGTGGGTGAAGTTGGGATAAGGATGATGACGATGATAACCACAATTTTTTGAACGCGTATTAGTTTTTTTTTTACTTAGTTTCAGAATTATTATTTAACTAATTAAAAAAGACATTACATAATATTGTCTCAGTTAGTTGTTTATATTAATAAAATGATCTGTAAAAACAGAAGACATAATAATAACATCTTTTACCCCACATTGAGATGACAGCAGACAGGCTCAAAACACATTTCTAGCAAACTACCCACACTGAAGCTTTATTGCTTCGTATTATTGGACCTTTACTCCTCCCCGAAGGTAAACTGAGACGTTCAAACAACGATTAGTGTCAACGCGATGTGTTATATTAACACATTTAACACGTTCACCGCCAAGCGTAGTCGACCCAGTCACAAATTTTCCTTATAATTTTTTTTGTTTATATTGCTACTAGCTGCGCCCCGCGGTTTCACCCGCGTAAATGTCGATCCCGTGGGAATATCGGGATAAAAAGTAGCCTATATGTTAATCCAGGGTGCCAGCTACCTCCATACAAAATTTGCAGCCGTTTGAGCGTGAAGAAGTAACAAACATATAAACACACACACTCACAAACTTTCGCCTTTACAGAGCGTTAGGTTAAACGAGGGACATACTTTGAGGGGAGTTCGTACTCATGAAAATGAACAACTTTTAATATGGGAATAACTCTGAAATCGCGAAAAAAAATCTGCCTTTTCCTACATTTATTTATGTTCGCATAGCTCGTCAAAATATACCTACTGAACAGCTGATATTTTTTTTTTGCGATTTCAGGTTCGGCCAAAGTTGCTCATTTTGATGAGTACTAACTCCCCTCAAAGTGTGTCCCTCGTTTAACCTAACAACCTGTATAATATTAGTGTGATATGTCGCAGCCAACTGATTAAATTAGCCGTTTAGTTAACCGCTTGGCTTTTGGAAGTACTGCTCGTCTCGCTTCGCTCTCTTTGCTCGCACGCGACCTAGTTTTAACTTAACCCATTTGGTCGGGGTGCCCTGGCTTAGTTACTGCGACCAATTCGGCTCTCGCGTGGTTTGTTACAGTTCCAACCTAAACTATAATACTGAATATCATTCAGGCCGTTAGTTGAACGGCCGCCGTTTAGTTAAAAGGCTAGGCGGTTAACTAAACGGCTAATTAAACCAGTTGGCTGCGACATATACATATTAAAATCTACGCTCTCAGTTCTTGTGCTCTTTTTCAGGTTTTCAGAGTGTGTATCCGAAATGATACACTGGCTACCAAACACTTATGTTAATTGTCAAATCTCTTATGCCATGTGTATCCTATAAGATACACATCACACAACTCCACCCATCTGGCAGGTACACTGAGGACTACATGTACACAATGCTTTGAACGCTAACGGCACAAAGATTTCTTTTTGGGCTAATTTTTCCAGATAACTTTTATTCGAGAAATAAAATTGACGTTTGCGAGTTTTTGTATGAAATAACTGTCAACATTTCAAAATTATGCCTCGAATAAAGTTATGAGATGATTGAAAAATCAGCCCTAAATAGTTCAGATGGTTGGTTAACCAGCCTGCGGTAGACCTAAATTATTGAATTCAGTAACCGGTTAGGCTCGCTAATTCATCAATGTGTGTAATACTTAGTTATTTAGTTATTATTTCCTTGGGTGTCAAGCCCCAAATGGCTCAGTATTACCACAAAATACAGATAGTAGAGAAGGCAATCTAGATACAAGGTGCGCTCGAGTAACGCACACATAGACACCGCTCACGGACACGTTATCTCGGACGGGTTGGGAGTACCTACCTACTGCGAGCGCGGGTGCCATCCGCTTGAGACACGCGTCTGTGAAGTACAAAAATGGAGCAACAAAAAAAAAAAGGCTAACTAAGCTCGATTTATATAATAGTTTCCCATTTTGAATCAGTATAAACGAAGTAACTTTTTGTAAGGTAAATTCACGCCACCAACTATTACGTAACTTGAAAACATGATTTTTTGTTTGTGTAGATATTGTGCTGTTTTAGTGTCATTTCTTAGGTTTAGGTCTAAAACGGATCGAGCAAAATAAATTGTGTAAATAGGGCAATTCTTTTTTAAGTAAAATTTTATATGTTTTTGTTCTGTAAACTTTTCTTATTGTAATACTATGTTTATTGTTTTGTTTTAATATTGTAGCATAAGCTCAACAATAAATCAAACAACTAGATACGAGTGCCACTACCACGATAGTTTTTTGTGCATACCCTAGCGCGACCGCCGAGCGTAGGTATGAAAAGTGAAGTACATACACGTTATTGCCTTCTGTACTATCTGTATTTTGTGGTATTACTCAAGTGGTCACGAGCGCAACCGGCACCGATTTCCGCCCGAGGGAATTCGAATTGTTCCCGGCAAGAGCGGTAGTCTCATTTCCTTTCACATGGGACTTACAGCGGCTATAGTAGCCTACTACATAATTACTGTGGTTCATTGCATATATATTTGACGGCACTTAAGAGCAAAAGTTACCAAACCAAACCTGAAATCGCGAAAAAAGAAATCAGCTGTTCCCTACATTTTGACGAGTTATAGGCGAACATAAATGTAGGGAACAGCTGATTTTTTTTTCGCGATTTCAGGTTTGGTTCCATAGTAAAAGTTGCTCATAATTATGAGTACTATGACCTCTTAAGAGCGTTTACGCCGTACGGCATTTCATACAAACTTTCAAGCCCTTATTTTTCGAAATGAATGAAGCGATTTTAATGAAACTTCATATGCATAAGCAGGATACAAAGGTCTAAAAAGTTAGTAGAGAACATTTTCGAAAAATAGTGTTACAGCCAAATTAGACCGAATTTAAATTTTCCATAGAAACAGAAATTTCCAGTTATCTTTATTTAAATAAGACATTTCGAAAATGTTCTTTACTAACTTTTTAGACCTTTGTATCCTGCTTATGCGTATGAAGTTTCATTAAAATCGGTTCATTAATTTCGAAAAATAAGGGCTTGAAAGTTTGCATGAAATGCCGTACGGCGTATACGCTCTTAAGCAGTGCGATTCTGTAACCATCTCACCGTGAAAACTTAGGTGAACTGAGCGTGGAGTGAGCTGTCAGTCTCATGACACCTGATACTAGGGATTGACCAAGCATACATTTACAATCATAATCGAGATTTTAATCATATTTTATATGCTAATTCTACTAATAGATCATTTTATATTATAAACTAGTATTTTAGTTGCCAAAACATTACTATTTTAGGGGGGTTTTAAATAAAATAGCAAAACAGACTCTTTGTCAGAAACTCAATGTTGTTTTTTTTTCTATTTTCCCTAAACTAGTCCTATTATAGCCTAAGGCGCGAGCGCGTCGCGCACGAACAGTAAATAAAATAAAACATTCACGTCTAAGACAGCTAGACTGATGAAAATACGCATCGACATTGTTTGTTTGTTATTATGAGCGGATTGTAGATCGAGTCTAGTAAAGACTGCGACGATGTTCAGCGTTGTTTCTAACCCAAATCTATTCAATTCTAAGAGATAACCGAGTGTGTCAAGTCATCGAGTGCCTGGCTGACGGACCATAGAATTTAATCCCACCTAGATAGTTTGTGTCGAGTGATCACGCAATCTCCAATGTGATAATGACAGTGACTAACGCGCTTGCGCGTCGTGCTCACTTCACGCCAATCACAACATTAAAATGTCGTGGTTCGGGTGAAGTGCTCACTTCGCCAATGTGATAATGACAGTGACTAACGCGCTTGCGCGGCGGGCTCACCTCACGCGAATCACAACATTAAAATGTCGTGGTTCGGGTGAAGTGGTCACTTCACGAGCACGCCGCGCAAGCGCGTTAGATGCAAAATTATATAAGTGAGCGCCGTGGGCGATGATGGCCTAATTCGGAATAAGAAATAATTCACGCGCAAGCGCGTTAGACGTAATTGAGTTCAGAGACAATAATTAGTTCCTATTTATTTTAACCCTTTTAGGTATTTTAATGTCTAAATCCAACCATGTTTGTACATTTTAAAAGGCAGTGTGTGCCTACATTTTGTTTTCAACAATTATCCAGATTTTGTATTAACTAGTTACAGACTACTTATTACTGTAACGCGTGCAAATATATTAATATTGTAGATAGATACCTACTTAGGTAACTCGTCGATGCCACTATTAAAAGAATATTAAGTATTTAATAATTTTTGTCATAGAGAATACGTTAATAGCAGATGTCGTGATTAGGTAATTAAGGAATTGACGTGCGTGACTACTGTCGCCACCTTACCAAAGAAGAAGAAATTCGTGGTGTATACACAAATAAATACTATGGATTATAGTATTTATTGACATTGACCATGAGTGAATAGGTATAGTTTTGACTCTCAGCTGCCATAGTGGTGATTTATCTAAATCGGAACGCAAATTATTTATTTGATGGCACAATTCGGAATAAAGCTATAATTCGCGCGCAAGCGCGTTAGACGTAAAATTACCTATCTAAGTGAGAGCTGTGGGCGATGATGACATAATTCGGAATAAGCCGAAATCCACGCAGCGCTGAGCGCATGCGCGTTCGTTAGCCGCTGTCATTGACGAAATGACGACCATGTAGGGGAAGGTGGGGGAATTGCGGACGCTTAAGCGGAATCACAAATAAAACTCAAACTATTAATAATAATCAGTCTATCTTTATTAATTATTAAACTATAGTCGTTTACCTATCAAATCAACATTAATTATTGTATGAGATCAATCAACATTTATTAAATTTTAATCAAAAACAAAAACATATATGTCCGTAATTACCCTTAGCTCTTGGGGTAAATTCGGACTTGCACCGGCGGCATCTGGAATATAGAAATATTGCTACAGGTTTTGATAGATAATGGGGTTTTAGGCGCTATACGGCGCCCTGTTTACATAAATGAAACTCGATCCAGTAGTTACAAGAGGTGTATTTGTACTAGCACGGTATACACGCGGCAGTGGAGGAAATACACGTTTACTCAAACACCAGGTAATACCAATCGTGTTAGTTAATTACATGGAGTGGATTAGAAAAGGATTTTTACATTCAGATTCGAAATCCTACTTACTACCGTGTTCCATAGACACTATCTTCTAGATTCACGTAGTGTTGTCTTTTGTAATATCTAATAGTGGGAACCACAGACAATTAGTTTGGTTCGCCACACCACCCCCCTACGGAGAAATACAAGGTATACACACAGAAAATACAAACAAAATATAATATAAAAATTATAAATCTAGAATGTCCCTAAATTTAACCCGTCTGCCAGCTCTGGTGGTGACAGTGTCTGAAGGGAATGGAGTAGTTGGCGTGGAGGGAGTTGGGTGTGTGGAAGGAGAATCTGGAACGGGAACTGAAACAGGTGTTGAGGAAATTAGTTCAGAGTCCAGGTATGCTGGCTTAACACGGTCTATGCTGACCGTAGCCTCTCTTCCGTTCATCTCCAAGGTAAGGGTTTTGTCCCTTCTCCTTAGGATACGGTATGGCCCAGTGTATGGAGGTTGCAGAGGCCGTCGAACTGTGTCGTCGCGCAGTAAAACATGGGTCGACGTCGCCAAATCTTTGAACACGAAGGTTGACGGTCGAGCGTGTCGTGAGGCTGGTATTGGACGTAAAATTTCCATCCGGCTCCTCAACTCGGTGACGAAATCAGTGATATCGTTTGGGCTCCTGGGTTCTTCCGCTGGCATGATAAGTTCCCCAGGAAGTCGAAGAGGTTCACCATAGACTAGCTCAGCGGACGAGGTGTTCAGGTCCTCTTTGAGGGCAGTCCTCATGCCAAGGAGTACTAGTGGAAGTGCCTTGCTCCACGTTTGGGGATGGCACATTAAAGAAGCTTTTAGTTGGCGGTGCATGCGTTCTACCATGCCATTTGCGCACGGGTGGTAACTGGTTGTGCGAATCCGCTTTGTTGCGCATACGTTCATGAGGCGCCGAAACAAGGCAGATTCAAACTGGCGGCCCTGGTCGGTCGTCACGGTACTTGGGACGCCGAAACGGGATATCCAACCAGTCGTCAGCGTGTCTGCCACTTCTTCCGCCGTGATAGATGTCATAGGCCACGCTTCGGGCCATCGCGTAAATCTGTCAACCGCGGTAAGACAATATGTGAAATTGTCTGAAGGCGGTAGTGGTCCTATGATATCAATGTGGACTAGTGAATAGTCCCGGGAAATCCCGGAACCGAAAGTACCGGGAAATCCCGGAAATTTGCGTCATTTTTGGAACCGGGATTTTTTAAACCAAATCCCGGTTCTTTCGGTACTTTCGGGAAAAGATACTTCGCGTTTCGAATATTTCTAATTTTATAGCATAAAGCCCGACCGCTTAAAGCGGAATACACTTGCTACCTAGCATGCACAAGAAGCATGCATGCTACAAGAGCATGCTGCACGAGGGTGCGGGAGGGGCTGGTGGCGGCCATCGCGTCTTCGGAATGTTGTGCTTTGCGTTGTGTTTGTGATTTTGGTGGACAGTGCTTCGCAAAAAAGACTCAAACAAGACTGCTTCCTTTGGGCAGAGCCAGCTTACGAAACTAAAGACCGATGATGGCAGAATCATATCCGCCAAACCTGAGCTGTTGAGAGAGATCGAGAGGTTCTATGGACAGTTATACACGTCAACAAGGAACCCCGTTATGGATCTGGCAAACGACTCAAGAGCTAGATTGACCCGATACTATACCGAAGACATCCCGGACGTCAGCCTGTACGAGATTAGGATGGCTCTGAAGCAGCTCAAAAATAACAAGGCGCGCGGGTGATGACGAAATGACGGAATTACGGCCGAGCTCCTGAAGGCCGGCGGAAAACACGTTCTTAAGGCCCTTCAGAAGCTGTTTGATTCCGTCATCATACTCGAGGGCAAAACACCGCAGGCATGGAACAGAGGTATGGTGATACTTTTCTTTAAGAAGGGCGACAATGCCCTTCTTAAGAATTATAGGCCCATGTCACTTCTGAGCCATGTCTACAAGCTGTTTTCGAGAGTCATCACGAACAGTCTCGCGCGCAGGTTTGACGCCTCCCGAACAAGCCGGATTCCGTAAAGGCTTTAGCACCGTAGACCACATAATACATACGCTGCGACAGGTTATACAGAAGACCGAAGAATATAACCTGCCTCTCTGCTTAGCGTTTGTGGACTACGAGAAAGCCTTTGATTCGATTGAGACATGGGCTGTGCTGCAGTCTCTTCAACGGTGCCAGATCGACTATCGGTACATCGAGGTGCTGAAGTGTCGGTACGAAAACGCTACTATGTCAGTCCGACTCCAGGATCAGACCTCGAAACCTATCCTTTTGCAGCGAGGTGTGAGATAGTGCTGAGACTATGGAGGACCTCAGTACAATGCTCGATGACCTCAGTAGAGGCTCCGAAAGAGTGGGTCTTAAAATGAACATGGACAAAACGAAGGTCATGTCAAATGCCCATGTAACACCCACTCTCATAAAGATCGGAGACACTACACTCGAAGTCGTGGACGAGTATGTTTACCTAGGACAAACTGCCCAGTTAGGTAGGTCTAACTTCGAAAAAGAGGTTGATCGTCGAATCCGACTCGGCTGGGCAGCGTTCGGGAAGCTACGCAATATCTTCTCGTCCCACATACCTCAGTGTCTCAAGACGAAAGTATTTGACCAGTGTGTGTTGCCAGTGATGACTTATGGCACTGAAATG
The DNA here is from genome assembly GCA_916614155.1 of Mesoligia furuncula. Classification (NCBI taxonomy): domain Eukaryota; kingdom Metazoa; phylum Arthropoda; class Insecta; order Lepidoptera; family Noctuidae; genus Mesoligia; species Mesoligia furuncula. The sequence continues at coordinate 24,982,518 of OU744808.1, forward strand.
TGGTCACTCACAATGGGCCTTATAAGAAGGCTGAAAGTCACCCAAAGGGCAATGGAGAGAGCTATGGAGTTTCCCTGCGTGATCGAATCAGGAATGAGGAGATCCGCAGGAGGACCAAGGTAACCGACATAGCCCGAAGAATTGCCAAACTTAAGTAGCAGTGAGCAGGGCACATTGCTCGCAGAACAGATGGCCGATGGGGCCGAAATGTTCTGGAGTGGCGACCGCGTACCGGAAGACGTAGGTTGGAAGGCCTCCCACAAGGTGTTCCGACGACCTTGTGAAGGCCGCGGGAACCCGATGGATGCGAGAAGCACAGAACCGGTCGAAGTGGAGGTGCTTGAGGTTGGGGGAGGCCTATGTCTAGCAGTGGACATCTTTCGGTTGAAATGATGATGATGAATTATGTTAATAAATAACAATTTTAAAAATGTCGGTTAAGATTATCTAATCAATAATATTGAGACTGATTAATGCCACGCTTTAATTTAATTTGGTTATGCAGAATTGCAATAGGAGTCATGTTGATTTAAATCATTTGTTTGGAGAAAATGTTTAATTATTTTTTTTGATAAATATTATCTACGATTAGGTACTAAAATGTTTTAATGTTAATACAGACAGATGTTGCTGGTAGAATATACGTAGTTACCAATAAAACAAGAAATAAAACGTTTTATTTGATTTGATTTAGGTTTTTATTTTGCCCTGTCATTTCGTCTTTCTTTTACTTTCTCCGTTTCAACTCTTCATCTTTTAAAGGCTTACTTAAAGTATCGAAAGTACCGGGAATCCCGGTTCTTTAGCCAGAAGGTCCCGAAAATCCCGGTTCTTTAAAACAGAACCGGTTCTGCATTCCCTAATGTGGACATGACAGAATCTTTTTGATGCGATCGGAAAAGACATCAACGGTGCAGATGTGTGCCTGGTCACCTTACTGCGTTGGCATTGTAAACATGACTTCGCCCATTGTCGGCAGTCGGTGTTAATATGCGGCCATACGTATCGCTCAGCCACCAATCGTAAGGTTGCTCTCACGCCAGGGTGACTAAGACCGTGCAGTCGGTCGAATGCTGCTCGACGGAAGGGTAAGGTGAGGTATGGGCGAGGTCTACCTGTCGACGTGTCGCAGATTATGGAAGTATCAGTTCCTGGAACAACGATTTTTCTCAATTTTAGAGAAGTAAACGAGCCCGCCTCTTTGAGTTCCTCGTCTCTCTCTTGCGACTCTGCAAGGGCTTGGTAGTCCTCCTCCAGTGAAATTGATTCAACCCGCGACATAGCATCTGCAACTACGTTGTCGGTACCCTTAATATATCTTATGTCGGTGGTAAATTGACTGATAAAAGTTAATTGGTTGAGTTGTGTTGGTGGAAGCTTGTCGCGACGCTGCGTGAAGGCATACACGAGGGGTTTATGGTCAGTAAAAACTGTTGCGTTCTGTACTTCTAGTATGTGCCGAAAGTGTTGAACACTCTCGTACACAGCTAGGAGTTCCCTATAATAAGCGGGCCATTGAGATTGTTTCTCAGTGAGCTTTTTGCTGAAATATGCTAGGGGTTGCCAGTTGTCATCGACCTTCTGCTGTAAACATGCACCTATGTGCATGCTCGACGCATCGGTAAAAAGACCTAAAGGGGCCTCACAATTTGGGTGCGATAGAGTAGTGACGTTAGCTAGGCTCTTCTTGCAGTTATCAAAACATTGTTCGAGCTCGGGCGTCCATGGAAATGGTTTTGCGCCTTTGCTGTTAGTTGCAGCGACTGCGTCGATTAAAGGAGCCTGATACTTAGCAGCGTCGGGCAAAAATCTGCGGTAATAGTTAACCATGCCCAAGAACCTACGTATGCCTTGTACGGTCTTAGGAGGAGCGAAATCCACTAAAGCACGGATACGGTCTTCGGGAGGAAAGGTGCCTGCAGCGTTAATACGGTAACCCAAAAACGTTACCTCGGCTGCCCCAAGTACACACTTCGCCGGATTGATGACCACTCCATACTCGTGTAGTCGGTGAAACAAGAGTCTGAGGTGTTCAGCGTGTTGTTTGGGGTCTCTCGAGTACACGAGTATATCGTCGACGTAGGCAAAGCAGAAATTAAATCCTCGCACAACTTCGTCTATGAACCTTTGAAACGTCTGTCCGGCGTTTCGAAGGCCAAAGGTCATATAGGGAAATTCGTAGAGTCCAAAAGGTGTGATTATGGCTGTTTTACAAATATCATCAGGATTTACTGGAATTTGTTGGTATGCTTTAACTAAATCAAGGGTGCTGAAAACTGAGCATCCGGACAAGTTGTGGCCGAAATCCCCTATGTGGCGGACAGGGTAGCAGTCCGGAATTGTGCGGGCGTTTAATGCGCGGTAGTCGCCGCACGGACGATAAGTCTCGTCTTTTTTAAGGGCGAGGTGTAGCGGGGAGGACCATGAGCTGCTAGAAGGTCGGGCGGTGCCTACGCGAATCATCTCCTCGAATTCTGTCTGAGCAGCTCGAAGCTTTAGTGGGGCAAGACGACGTGGTCGCGCTGTCACGGGTGGGCCATCGGTGGTTTTGATAAAGTGAACCGTAGTGTGCTTCACCTCTTTAGGTGGGCCAGGGGGACGTGATATGCTCGGGAACTCGGTCAAAATGTGCGAGTATGGTGAGTCAGGTGATTGAATAAGTTTAACACTGGGTTGGTCAATTGAGGAGAATTCGGTCTCCGCTGACAACCCTGTTTTATCGTCTCGCAACCTTCCATGAGCACAGTCCGGTAAAAGGTGGTAATGAGCCAGGAAATCTGAACCGATTATTGGAGTTCCCACTTCTGCGACGATGAATTTCCATGAAAAATCGCGTCTTAACCCTAAGTTCAATTTAAGTTCGACTAGACCAAAAGTATTTATTTTAGTGCCGTTGGCTGCTAAAAGTTCGTACGGGAGTGGCTGCTTTTTACCCTGGGAGTAACGTCTAGGTAGGCACGAAAGATCGGATCCGGTGTCAATTAAAAATCGTCGTCCCGAATACCGATCGGTAACAAATAGACGGCGACTGGCTAGGGAGCAGTCAGTGGTCGCCACTACTGACTGCTGCTTGAGTTTCCCTGTGGTACGGGACCAGACCAAGTGCACGGTTGTAAACATCTGGAAGCTTTCGCCGCGAAACGCCTGTGATACCAGCATTGGCCGTTAGGTGTGCGTGAGCGTGAGCTTGAGCGACTGCGGTTATTTCTGTCATTACTTGTGGTGAGGCCGGTCACAAGCCGTGTCAGGTCCGCCACTTGTTGTTGGAGCACCTTAAGTTGTTCCTTGGTGTCATCACTAGATGATGATGATGATGATGCCCTACCTGCTGCATGGACATTCATTGGTTGTGGACTGATTTCTTGCAGCTTATCAGCCAGCTCACCCAAGTCCTCAAGGGATGAATGCTTTTGGGCAACTAAAATACCTTGCATGTAATGAGGCAACCTATTTGTCCAAATACTTTGGAGGAGCTGCTCCGGGAAAGATGACCCAGCAAGAGTCCTGAGGTGACGGAAGAACGATGAGGGCTTCCTATCCCCGATCTCCTCTTTCTCAAGGAGTCTTCTAATTTTCTCTTCATAGGACTCGGAGAAGCGGGTGATAAGGGCTTCCTTAAGACGAGTATAAGGTTGATCTTTAGGTGTCTCAATAATTATGTCCTCAACTTCAGTTGCAGATTTCGTGTCAAGTTGACTTATGGCATAGTAGTATTTAGTCAACTCTTGTGTGATGCAATTAATATGGAACTGTGCTTCCAAACTCGCAAACCAGAGACCAGGCCGGTCTGGCCAGAAAGGAGGAACGCGGATGGATACTCGATTGATCAAAATGGGTTGAGATCTAGATGGGGACGGGTCAGCGGACTGTTCACCACCAGTTCCAGGTTCAGGATCCAGGAAAATTTCCTTTCCTTCAGTAGTCATTGCGTTACTATACATATTATATTTATCCTACGAACACTAATCCTAAGAGGAACACAGTATAACTTATACAATAGTGGCGCAGAGGTGAAATCAAAGAGTTAAATAGTCACCGTGAGGAAGCACATTCATAGCAAATAGGACACACAAAACTAAACAAAAATGAACATACATGCAGCACAAAGGCAAAAAAAAAAGGTAAAGTGTAAAATAAATGTAAAAAGTAAAAATAAAAATGTTCTCCAAAAACCTCTTTTTAAGTTATTAGCATTGCGTCCATGCCCCTAATGGAATATTAACAATTAAACAGGAATAATGACAAAAATCAAAACATGCAGAATGCACAAAACAAAGAGAAATACAATTAATGTTGTTATGTTTAGGAGTTTAGTATAAAATTAAGCACTTATTGTTCTTAAAGAAACACCGTTGTATTTGAGGTAGAGTGTAGGAATGCCCATCCATGCAGGGTTTAGGAAAAATAAAAACAACTTACAGGCTTGTTGTCACATCACACTGATCACACTATTGAATGTGGAACACACCTTTACGTTTTGAGTTTCTCTGGAACGCAGCCGGTTTCCGTTTGACGTTTGCAGATAGTGGTGATGACAGACAGATGTGTCAGTGTCAGGCTATGTCAAGCGTCACAAGTTCGCGCGCTAACTTTGAAGTTTCCTTAAAGAATCCGCACAAGAAAAAATGGCGCTGCTATCGCGGAATTATTAGATTTTTATTGTTTCAGGTTGATATGGTTCAAAGACGGTGTAATTAGGCACAATTAGTATGCACAGCCGATCACTATCTCGTTAGTCAATGCACTAATAGCACGAAAATTCAAATACTCCTAGATTTTCGTAGGTAAACTCGCGTAATGAGGGCGAGTAGGTACCGACTTGGGACTTGTTCACGAAGAAACCCGCTGCCCGGGATGAGTGTGAGCTCGTTGCGCTTCACAATACTGGATTCCAGTTCTTCTTTTTACACTGATATGTTCTTCATCACGTCGGGGTCACCAATTTAGGCGCTATACGGCGCCCTGTTTACATAAATGAAACTCGATCCAGTAGTTACAAGAGGTGTATTTGTACTAGCACGGTATACACGCGGCAGTGGAGGAAATACACGTTTACTCAAACACCAGGTAATACCAATCGTGTTAGTTAATTACATGGAGTGGATTAGAAAAGGATTTTTACATTCAGATTCGAAATCCTACTTACTACCGTGTTCCATAGACACTATCTTCTAGATTCACGTAGTGTTGTCTTTTGTAATATCTAATAGTGGGAACCACAGACAATTAGTTTGGTTCGCCACAGGGTAATTACAAAAATGGGGTAATATAAAAAAATAATAGGTTTTTTATAAATAATGAGGTAATTACGGACGTCCGTATTTACCCCAGGCGTATGGCGGCCATTTGTCCGCAATTGACCCAAACGAGTTAGAAAAAGTACAACAAAATTTTTAGGTTAACAAAGTTTATCAAGGCAAACGGTTGCACTATTTACTCGTCATTAACATCGCAATCGACAGAAAATATGACTTTTTTACTGACACTTATTCTTTTTGAATAACACTCAAAATAGTTAATACCAAAAATTACATCAAATTCACAAAAAATGTAAAATTTAAATTTCCTTGAAACGTGTGCGCAGCCGTTTGTCGGGAATTTTTCGTGGGCACTATAGATGGCGGAACGTAACGCGTGATCGCGGCGGCGGGACGCGGGCGGCAGGGAAAGAGTAGATATATGTTAGTCCGTATTTACCCCGCGTCCGCAATTCCCCCATCGTCCCCTACAAATGTATGTACCTAATATGCCTCTTCGTATTCGAGCTTAGTGACAATAATTAGTTTCTAATAATTATTTTAATGCTTTGAGATTTTAATGTCTAAATCCACCTGTGTTTGTACATTGAAAAACTCAATTTAGTCAGCCTACATTTATGATAATATAAAAGAAATTGTGCCATGTATTCAGTGATTGGTGTACATAATGTTCGTATAAGTACGTAATACGTAAAGGCACATAGGTTTTTTTTAAATATCCCACATCTCTAGGTGAATCACAGTGCACAGGTACAAGATACAAATAGGTCACACAAATTGCATTAAAATTCTTCATGATATGTTTGGGCTGTCTAATTTTAGCTTTCCTGTATCCTGTTTTATACACTGTCTACGTTTCTCAGCCAACTCTCCTGTCGCAGGTCTGCTGGAAGAAATGACTAAATAAATGATGAAAGCAGTATCCTTACGTAGTTTACTTTATTATGTGTTAAGTGTGTACATAAATAAATAAATATTATTTATTAATTGCATTACAAAAAACAAAAATTGCTAATATATTTTTCTACTGAGCCTGCTGCTTCCCGAGGTTCAACTTCTTAATGCAGGGAACGGAGGGACATTGGATGTGTGTCAGCTCCACCCCCACTGCAACTAGCTGGAAATAATGGTAAGCATTTGTTACTAATTACTTGATTTATTTAATTCCTACACATCTGCAGCTAATGTAGTATAAGTACAGTAGTATGATTTATTTAGAGCAGCGTTTGATCCAATAAGATCGATCACATGGGCCAACATTATTACTATAATTAGAGTACAATGAGTTGCAATATTTCTTAATTCCATGCTCCGTGCCTGTCCGTATCAATTTATTTGTGGTGTATTGTGTTTGTCGAAAACAGTGTGTGAAATATTGAATACTTACCTCAGACAATCATGTATGACAGAAAGTGATGTGTTCAGATCAAGTAGAGGCAGTGTTCTTTTACTGTCTTAAGTACCTTTAATGTCTTAGCAACTGCAGGGTCGGCTAGGCTCGTCTGCTGAAAGGTAGAGCATATCAAATTAATAAAATTCACTTGCTTTTGTGTGCCTATACATTTTTCAAAGTTATCCTATATTGTCCCACAGGTGGGCAAAGTTCTCTCCCCCAAACATTTCCAGTTTTCCTTATGTTGTGACTAGTGCTTTCACCGGCCAATTGGCCCCTAAGACGACCCACTGACCGAATTCATTATTAGAAAAACTTTCACCAGTAGGTATATGCCAGCATTATGTCTTATTACTATCACATCCACGATTGAACTGACAAACTAATTCAAAGTAGGTACTAAGTTAAAACTTTCATTTGTTTATTTACAATTATTTATTTTTAAACTGAAGACAAAAGTTTTGTTTGTATCGAAAAGTCCCATAGACAGTTGTAGAATAGCACATTTTCACCACAGATGATGTCAGCGCGCGAATTTAAAAAAAAAGTCATCGAAAGACAACTGCCAAAAAGAATCATTACTTACCATAGATATTGCATTAGTTTATTTGATGTTTCATAACAGAATAACAATAGGTAATCACATTATTTTAGCAATACAAAAATGAGAGATTTGTATATCACGAGCTCGTAATATTAAATTTTTGGTTGTAGTAGCTAGTTGTACCTACCACTAGGCATTTTTTGTTTGAGATGATTTGAATTTCGCTGGCGACGATCCATGCATGTCCTTGTCGATTCTATTATTTTATCAGTATCCTCACTTGATAACACTGACTACATAGAGATACTACGTAACATACGACCAATGCCATAAAAAAAAAATTAAGTGGTTACTTACCAACGATTGGAAAAATAGGACAAGACGGCTCGTTTTTTTATTTAAAAATGTTGTTTCTAGTCTCATTTTATTTTTTGCTGTTAGTAGCAGATTCCGATGAGTTGTTATTATGAGCTCATTGGTAACATAATAACAACAGGGAATTACTGGGAAATAAGTAAATAAAACAACAATTTCTTACAGTTTTAAATTTTTTAATGTAGTGTTAAATTGAATGTAAGTACCTACCTATGCTCTATCTATAGCATACATTAAAATTTGCATTTTCAGTGATTTTCCTATTAATCTGAATACTTCTCTGCTTTTCCTTATCCTAACTTCCTAGCTGTAACTTGTTTCTGTATTTAAATAATTAGTACTTATTATACTTTTAATAGGATTTAATTTCAACTCTATACCTCCATGCATTCTCAGAATAAAGGGTCTTAACAGACAGACAACAAAGTGATCCTATAAGGATTCCTTTTTTTCCTTTTGAGGTATGAAACCCTAAAAATGATACTGTTTCAGCTGTATTTTAGTTGAGGGTGGTGTTAACTCCTTTCCCATCACCTTGTGGAGCTGGAAGAAATAAAACTTGTAAATTAATTGAAAAAAAAAATTACTTTCATTTTACGTTATTAACCAGCAGGAATAGGCGTGACGACAGCATCAAATAATCAAAGATTTAATGATGTTAGGGGAAAATAAATATAGAAAAAAAAAAAAAAAACAGCTGTTCCCTACATTTATGTTCGCATAACTCATCAAAATGTAGGGAACAGCTGATTTTTTTTTCGCGATTTCAGGTTTGGTCCCATAGTAAAAGTTGTTCATAATGATGAGTACAATGACCTCTTACGAGGTTTTGGGTTAATTCAATAACACCTTGTATTGTTAATTAAATTATTAATCTTACCGGGCTGATTCCGAGAATAGTAGAAAGGACCCCAATAATTATTGTGTATTAGAATAATGAATTGTGTGGTGTATCTGCAAAAAGAAATGAATGAAAAATGAATACATTAGTACCTATTCTTTATACTATGTTGAAAGCCTTGTTTTACTTAGCCCTGATGGAGTGGTAATCAATAATGACTGACAATGGTTTTGAAGGTTGCAGTCAGACTAATTAAATTTGCCGTTAATTCATTGGAGTAAAGTTAGACAGCCGGTCAGTGGGTCGTCTTAGGGGCGGATTTGTTAAAATCTCAAATAAAAAGTAACACTGGCAAAGAAAACTTAGTGGATTGGAATGAAATATCATTTTACAAGATTAGCAGGTAGCTATCTAACCTACGAACCTTCTTCAGCTTCCGTCACCATTCCTATTTCCTCGGCCTAAACAATTATTATGGAAAATACCACTTTTACTTCTCATTGATGTATCTTTTTCAAAGTGTTTTTGACACACACATCATTTGTGAAGATCTTGAGCGCTTAATCACTGTTAATGCCATGTCTAGGAGACACTTTCTGTCTGCGTCCGATTTCACTAACAGGAAACTCATGCATTTTCAACCTTTCGGTTAGGGAGGACCGCAATGTTCAGTACAACACGTCTTGTACATCTTGCAATACCAATGCAATATAGTACACTTTAAAATCACTGAGAAGCTATGAACGAAAATTAAGCATCACAAACTTTACTCGATCGGAAACAAAACTGTATTAGACAAATAGACAGTCACAGACAGAGCATTTATTTAGCATTAGAGTCACAGAACACTAATACCCTAGGCGGAGTAGTAGGCGCCGTAGGCGGGATTAGTTAGAGAAATTGAAAGTCGAAAACCCGAAAACCGCCAATACTTGACAGTAACATTCATAAATTATCTATGGTTTTGGTTGTTATTTCAACCATAGAGTACACGGTTGATTTTTTTGTTCTAATCTAATAAAATGTTTCGATTCGATAATTAATATTTTATTTAAATTGGGCAAAATATCGTCACTCAATCACTCCCTGGACGCCTGAGGGAGGATATCATTCTCCGTCGAGGTAGACCGCGGCGAAGGTGGTGTGACCATCCAAACTTGTTTGCAGAGCCAACATGGTCAGAAATCGCCAACTCAACAGGGGGGGGGGGGGAGGCACAGCAGCAAAGATGTAAACAACAATGGCCACTCGAAATTGAATAAAATCAATAGACAAGAACATTTCTTATAGGTAATGTTTGTTTTCGTCTATATCTCCGAGCTAACTAGACGACAACAAACATGACCTATAAGAAATGTTCTTGTCTATTGATTATACATTACACACATTACTTAAAAACATTACTTAAAATAAATCCAGTACTAATATTTATATAATTTGGTTTAATTATTGTTAAAATGTTAGTTCCATATTTCACCACGTACACAAGGTCCTTTTGGGCTGTATTTGCTTTTGGCTGTATTTTTTATTTCATTTTATTGTTACACTTTTAAAAATTCCACGTAACCGTAGTCGAGCGTAAACATTTAGCCGTTTATTCATATATATATAGATAAGTAGGGATTAGCGACGATTTAACCATACACTTTTGACATTAAGCGCCGAATACACTAGGGAACATTTTGTCCCGCAACATGATGCGGAACACTCATTATACGTGACGCTGCAACGTTGCAGAGTGTCCTGCAACATGCCCAGCAACATTGTACGTGACGCGGGGCATCTTGCTTGCTCCCGCCTCGAGAGCGAGCGCACGGGTACGTACGGGTCCCGCCCGCGTCAGTGTCGCGCCATTTGTCACCGCGTGTAGTTGCGTACGCAACGTGCCTCTTAACTCTTCTTTCTCGTTATAGTAAGAAATTCCGCATCCACCACCTTCTCTTTCTCTTACGTTTCAACACACTGGATATAATTAATGTACGCAGCTCTAATAGCCACAACCTCCTCGGGCGACATTTTTTTTTTTTTTTTTTTTTTTTATGACTGAGTGTGGCCGGCAAAATGTTCCGCGACAATTGTCTCTGGACACTTCACGTAGTTGTTGAGGGACATGTTCCGCAACATGTTTCTTCGTTTGCCCCCTAGTGTATTCCAGGCTTTAAACGTCACTTAACTTTAATCATCTCTATTATATAAACTCCGTACGTTCTATCTAATCTGTGTATAAAATTATCATGGAAACAAAGAACCGATAAAGAGCAGCCCGCGAAATTCAAATTTTCTTACGTTTTTTGCAATTCATCGATAGACAAAAATAAACTTTATAATCTGTGGTGATAACGTGCTATTCTATAACTGTCTATGGGACTTTTCGATACAAACAAAACTTTTGTCTTCAGTTTAAAAATAAATAATTGTAAATAAACAAATGAAAGTTTTAACTTAGTACCTACTTTGAATTAGTTTGTCAGTTCAATCGTGGATGTGATAGTAATAAGACATAATGCTGGCATATACCTACTGGTGAAAGTTTTTCTAATAATGAATTCCATTACACAAATCCTATGTTCTTAATAATAATTTTATGAAGTAGATGATCAGTCTGGTGGTTAGCTTTGCAAGGACGTTTGGTGTTCTGTCAGGTATGCCAAAACAGTACCTACTTAATTAACTTGGTGATGATAATAATAATGTAAAAGACGTATGGGCTGTGTGACGATCCTGGCCCATACGTCTTTTGTGACGACGCCCGTCATCAGGCACCCTTTGTCACCGACACGTTCCTGACCAATTGGCCGGTGAAAGCACTAGTCACCACATAAGGAAAACTGGAAATGTTTGGGGGGGGAGAGAACTTTGCCCACCTATGGGACAATATAGGATAACTTTGAAAAATGTATAGGCACACAATAGCAAGTGAATTTTATTAATTTGATATGTTCTACCTTTCAGCAGATGAGCCTAGCCGACCCTGCAGTTGCTAAAATATTAAAGGTACTTAAGACAGTAAAAGAACACTGCCTCTACTTGATCTGAACACATCACTTTCAGTCATACATGATTGTCTGAGGTAAGTATTCAATATTTCACACACTGTTTTCGACAAACACAATACACAACAAATAAATTGGGATACGGACAGGCACGGAGCATGGAATTAAGAAATATTGCAACTCATTGTACTTTAATTATAGTAATAATGTTGGCCCATGTGATCGATCTTATTGGATCAAACGCTGCTCTAAATAAATCATACCACTGTACTTATACTACATTAGCTGCAGATGTGTAGGAATTAAATAAATCAAGTAATTAGTAACAAATGCTTACCATTATTTCCAGCTAGTTGCAGTGGGGGTGGAGCTGACACACATCCAATGTCCCTCCGTTCCCTGCATTAAGAAGTTGAACCTCGGGAAGCAGCAGGCTCAGTAGAAAAATATATTAGCAAGTTTTGTTTTTTGTAATGCAATTAATAAATAATTTTTATTTATTTATGTACACACTTAACACATAATAAAGTAAACTACGTAAGGATACTGCTTTCATCATTTATTTAGTCATTTCTTCCAGCTGACCTGTGACAGGAGAGTTGGCTGAGAAACGTAGACAGTGTATAAAACAGGATACAGGAAAACTAAAATTAGACAGCCCAAACATAAACATGAAGGATTTTAATGCAATTTGTGTGACGTATTTGTATCTTGTACCTGTGCACTGTGATTCACCTAGAGATGTGGGATATTTAAAAAAAACCTATGTGCCTTTACGTATTACGTACTTATACGAACATTATGTACACCAATCACTGAATACATGCTTAGCACAATTTCTTTTATATTATCATAAATGTAGGCTGACTAAATTGAGTTTTTCAATGTACAAACACAGGTGGATTTAGACATTAAAATCTCAAAGCATTAAAATAATTATTAGAAACTAATTATTGTCACTAAGCTCGAATACGAAGAGGCATATTAGGTACATTGTACATGGTCGTCATTTCGTCAATGACAGCGGCTAACGAACGCGCATGCGCTCAGCGCTGCGTGGATTTCGGCTTATTCCGAATTATGTCATCATCGCCCACAGCTCTCACTGAAATAGGTAATTTTACGTCTAACGCGCTTGCGCGTGAATTATAGCTTTATTCCGAATTGTGCCATCAAATAAATAATTTGCGTTCCGATTTAGATAAATCACCACTATGGCAGCTGAGAGTCAAAACTATACCTATTCCCTCATGGTTGGATTATAGTATTTATTTGTGTATACACCACGAATTTCTTCTTCTTTGGTAAGGTGGCGACTGTAGTCACGCACGTCAATTCCTTAATTACCTAATCACGACATCTGCTATTAACGTATTCTCTATGACACAATGATCGAAACCGGTTTGAACTGTCAAAATACCACGCTTGACAACCGTATGGCGTGGTAAGATTATGCGGGGAATAATAGATAAATACTATACAGCAGAATTGGGGTCAAGGTGTACGCACGCTGTAATCGATTACAGTGCAATTCGGACCATATACCGCTTGAATCTCGTAACCCATGGCAACATCACTTCGGCGTAGGGTTGCCACCACAACCACTTCCTCATTTAAGGGGTTACTAGCATCAAAAATACGCGTCTTTGTTATTTTTCCGGGAGACACTGATTGCGAGCTGAGCCAGTGTCAGTTGAACCGTTGAATTTTGTAATAGTATTTAAATACTTAATATTCTTTTAATAGTGGCATCGACGAGTTACCTAAGTAGGTATCTATCTACAATATTAATATATTTGCACGCGTTACAGTAATAAGTAGTCTGTAACTAGTTAATACAAAATCTGGATAATTGTTGAAAACAAAATGTAGGCACACACTGACTTTTAAAATGTACAAACATGGTTGGATTTAGACATTAAAATACCTAAAAGGGTTAAAATAAATAGGAACTAATTATTGTCTCTGAACTCAATTACGTCTAACGCGCTTGCGCGTGAATTATTTCTTATTCCGAATTAGGCCATCATCGCCCACGGCGCTCACTTATATAATTTTGCATCTAACGCGCTTGCGCGGCGTGCTCGTGAAGTGACCACTTCACCCGAACCACGACATTTTAATGTTGTGATTCGCGTGAGGTGAGCCCGCCGCGCAAGCGCGTTAGTCACTGTCATTATCACATTGGCGAAGTGAGAACTTCACCCGAACCACGACATTTTAATGTTGTGATTGGCGTGAAGTGAGCACGACGCGCAAGCGCGTTAGTCACTATCATTATCACATTGGAGATTGCGTGATCACTCGACACAAACTATCTAGGTGGGATTAAATTCTATGGTCCGTCAGCCAGGCACTCGATGACTTGACACACTCGGTTATCTCTTAGAATTGAATAGATTTGGGTTAGAAACAACGCTGAACATCGTCGCAGTCTTTACTAGACTCGATCTACAATCGCTCATAATAACAAACAAACAATGTCGATGCGTATTTTCATCAGTCTAGCTGTCTTAGACGTGAATGTTTTATTTTATTTACTGTTCGTGCGCGAAGCGCTCGCGCCTTAGGCTATAATAGGACTAGTTTAGGGAAAATAGAAAAAAAAACAACATTGAGTTTCTGCCAAAGAGTCTGTTTTGCTATTTTATTTAAAACCCCCCTAAAATAGTAATGTTTTGGCAATTAATATACTAGTTTATAATATAAAATGATCTATTAGTAGAATTAGCATATAAAATATGATTAAAATCTCGATTATGATTGTAAATGTTTGCTTGGTCAATCCCTAGCATCAGTGGGATGACACTGACAGCTCACTCCACGCAAGTTTTCACCGTGAGATTTTTACAGAATCGACATGCAGTAGTTGTTAATGCTTTACCAATAACCCTGTATTTTGATCAATATACAACCTGCCACTGACCTTCAAATTTCTTACGTTGTTCTTAAGAAGTTGTCCAACTGTAAGAAGGTAGACTGTGGTACCGTGAGGTGTAGGCAAGGTTCGTCTCTAAGCACGGAGATCAAAGTGACATTTATTTATTATTCTGAAGAAATGAATGGATACTTCAAAGTGATGTTTCTTTTCGATTCATCTTCAAAGCCATAAGACATCCAATTTAAGAACATGATTCTTTTATTTCACACGACCAATACGCCTTTTACCTAATTGAACACTATAATAAGACGGTTTTACACGCAAACAACATTTGTTTTACATCAAAGAGTACGCGTTTCCAATTTTAAAACAACCGACCCGAACCGTCCGTTCCGAAAATAGTCGAACGCGCCCGAGTCGATACGAAAATAGCCGAACGCACGGCATCGCACTGCCGACGTAATTCTTGACCCTATTTCAGAAATGTCTAAGTTCTAAAGTTAGATTTTGGATATGACCACACTTTGCGTAAAAGCAGACAGTCCTGTTGAAAAGCTTTTTAAAACCTCATATAAAATAATTACATTATAATTTGTTTATTTCTTAATTTTGATAGTTATTCATACAAGACGAGGAGCCCGTGGCTAAATAATAACAGCCGCACAGGTCGATCGATCAGGTTAAGCTACGCTTGCTGCGGTTGGTATATGCATGGATGACCATCTTTACAAACCGAGACCCCTCCGTGCCTCGGAAAGCACGTTAAGCCGTTGGTCTCGGTTGTCATTCGTATGTCTTTAACAGTCTTTACGGGTAGTCAGAAGCCCGAAAGTTCCGAGAGTCTCATAACCAGTCTTATCAAGGGGTATCGTATTACCCAGTAACTGGGTTGTGAAGGTCAGATAGGCAGTCGCTCCATGTAAAATACTGGTATTCAGCTGCACCCGGTTAGACTGGAAGCCGACCCCATCATAGTTGGGAAAAGGCTACGCAGATGATGATTCAAAATAAGAATATGCCCTATGTTGCACCTGCCATGTTTTGTCTCTGTATTACCAGTCAACTTTAGAGTTGACTGGTAGAAAATGCCACAGGCATAAGTCCGCCTTTGTGTACAAAGGCGGATTTATGCCTGAGGCATTTTCTAAAATACTGTAGTATTTTATTTACTCGTGCATAAATTTTTATAAAGAAATAAATACCCAAGTACGCATAAATAAGGCATTCTCTGAATAAACATTATCACGAGACTATACTTTAAACGGATTTAGAACGTTTCAAAATAATCATTTAGTTAAAACCTTCTAAAGCTTTCAAGCAAAAATATAGGTCAAACTCCTGAAGACTTTGCCTTAGGGTCAGTTCACACCGAGACACGACGCGACGCGTAGTTGTCAAGATAGCAATACAATTATAGACCTTATCTACTACACAAAAAGGTACACAATTCAGTGGGGTGGGCCGCGCAGCGCCGCGCAGCGCCGCGCGGCGTAGCTCGCCGTAGTAGGGACTGAATTTATTGTGTACCTGTGTGTAGTAGATAAGATCTATAATTGTATTGCTATCTGCTGCTACTTTTTAAGTAAATACCTAACTGTTTTGTGAACAGCGGAGTAATTGCGTAACACACTATCAGTTGCAATAGCTTTCATTTGACAGTTCAACAACATGGCATTCATTGCGTTATTTACTTTGTTGAGCAGACATATTTTTCGAACATATGAAGCAATGGTTTAGCAATATCCTTCAAAATATTTCAGATTGAGATTGATAGTGTTTCGCAATTAGGACGTAAATCATTTTTTCAACAGACTTGCTCGTAAAGTGGCTCTTAATGAAACGCTTTTATGTCCATAATACAGTGTATTAAACACGCGTGCTTTTTACATTATGTTACCGCACTAGTGCAGTAACGCCACAGACAACTGTTTACTAGTCGGGGATGTGCGCTTTTTTTAATCTCAGACTTCATGCCAAAAGAAATCCGCGGGCCATAGTTCACTTTTTTTTCCAATAGTCTGAATTGTCCTTGGTCCCAAAATGAACTAAAATGTATTTACCCTTAAATTGTCTGTGGTTCCCTATCAGAACCAAACGGAAAAGACCCTGACTTGCGTTCTATTATTACGGATTCTCACTGAACTAATGCATATTTCTCTATGCTAATAGTACTTTCTAATTCCGTACTAACTACAATTGGTCATACGACAACACTACGATCAGTCCAAACATTATTTTGTGTTTATTATATTTTTATATAGTCTGTTTAGCGGGTTTGCCAGTGCCTTTATTTACACCTGCGCGCGCATCGCTAGCGCGACGCGCGGAAAAACAAAACAAGCGCGCCATTTTCCTTAAAAGTTTATAACAATACAAGTCTGTTTTCCTCGTAAGTGTGTTAAAAAACGTCGTATGAAACGCGTGTGCATTGTTCATTACACACTTGGCTTTCTTATCGCGCGAGCCCACATACTTACTAGCCTAACAATTGTTTCTATAAAATTAAACACGAAAATAATTAGATTAGTGCCTATAATAATGTATTCCATCTTTGCAGTAACGCCAAAGTGTGCGCACGTAATAAATTCAAAAACATAATACATATATTTGACATTAGCCGTCTCTCAAATATTCTAATATTGAGTGGTTTTGAATCCACTCCAACTGATATTTGTTTTTAATAAATTATTGCAATAAAACCCGTCATATCTTCAATATTAATGGGCACGAAGTGCATCTAAAACTTAAAACAGTTGGATAAAATAATCTAGATGTATAGCATGCTCACAATAAATTAAAAGTAATAAATGCAGGAGGTACGAGTAGGATACTCCAGTGGCAGATTTCAAAGTTTGACAAACGTAATTTCTGAACGCAAGACCTTGGAGTGGCGCACGCGTCGTTGAAAGCGTAAGCTCTGCGGATTTTTTACCTGTCATAAAGCAGGGGTATGGTGTGCACCGCGCTTTTGCCATGAAGGCGTACATTTGAATTGCATTTTCGCTTACTGAAACACGTCCGTGACTTAGTCATCATTACTATATTCGTCGATTACGTGATGGACCAGCGATCAACCCTATTTAGTCTTGGGTAGCAAAGTTCAGAGCTACAGGATCAACAATAAACAGCCCCAGACCAGGACCTATACCAGATGTAGCTACGGATGAAAATGTTGAACGTGTTATAGTTTCTGTGACTGAAAATCCCCGTTCATCGATATTAGGAATTACAAAAAATAAACCTCAAGTTCCATCCTTATAAAATTCAAATCGTTCAAGATTTACGGGATTCGTTCGCGCTGTAAACTCGTTTTTGAAAACATGCGTGTTAGACGAGTGTGCTAGGCTCGATGGTCAACATTTGGACAACGTGGTTTTCAAAAAATAAAATCCTCATTTATTGTTTTTATATAACAATATAACATTCTTTGTATTCTGCCACTGGACGTAAAGTAGAACTATGATTTAAATATTTATTAAAGCTTCAAGAATACGTGTTCTTTATTATACAGCCCATTAAAATTAAGAAGTTAAAACATTGCTATTTAAATTACCTTCATTAGCATTGTTTAGACTGTTCTCTCTGATTACCTTCATTATTCAGTCAGTCAGTTCGTCAGTTTTGTTCAGTGAAAAACTAAAATGCGCACTACTGAAAAACATGACTTTTGTTGATATTAATCCTACATCTATCGGCGATAAGGCCGCCCATTGTATGTTTTGTAGTGTTAATTGTGTTTTTTGTTATGTACTTTCTGATGTAAGGACGCCAGCACATCAAGCTACCCGAAACTGTCAAATTTTCTCAATAAACTTTGAACCTTATGCTGTAGCTATAACGTTGAAAATTTGACTGATTGTAGTAGTTCGATGTGCTGGCGTCTATACGTACAATCAATTAAATATATACCTAATTATTATTATAAATAAATAAATATACTTATAGTATAAATAAATAAATATGTACCTAATTATTATTAGCCCATGTTGTCCTAATGCAGGGAAAAGGCCTCCCTTCGCCCTTTCACTTGTCTCTGTCTTGTTCATCTATCGTGAGTGGGAAAAAATATTTTTGGAAATACCAAGACATGCTCACCCTACATAATTGTGAAACGTCGAAGTGGGAAGCGAACTGCGGAGTTGCGTAAGCGCACACTTTTGGTGTCCATGCGTGTTCTGAGTATTCCCATTCACGAATCGCATTGAGAACTTGCCAATATTATGACCACACCCTCATTTTATAATTTTCCTAAAACCTCTGCCTCGTTGGTCTAGTGGTCGCAAGAGCTACTGCAGAGCATGAGGTCCTGGATCGGGCAATGTTTTATTGGGTTTTTGCATCTGGAATTTATAACTCGGGGTGTGAATATGTATATTCACACTCTGAGTTAGAAATCTATGATCTATGCGTCAAGTCCGTGAACGGGCGCCGTCAGTTGGGGCTGGTCATCACTCAGCTGCCTCGGCTTATTTTTAATTATTTTATTTTTGAATTGTTGTTTTCTTACTATTTGCTGTACTCTGGACGCTTTAAACGCGTACGCGTTCCTTTTAACATCGTTCTCACATTTAATTGTAAATTCAACATTAATGATGTAACTAATATTTTTGTAAAAATATAATTTAAAAGAGTGTCCATGGAGTTTCTTGCCCGTTCTTCTCCATAGGTACCTACGCTTTGGAATGGGCAACTAGCTTCATATTTTCTGACTGACCGACTTCCTGACAATTCAAAAGTGCCTGTAATGGTTTAATTGAAATAAATGGTTTGAGTTTGAGTTTATAATGTGCCCGATTGATGGCAATAGTCTCGTCCCCGATTACACCGACAAACATAACTGGCGAAATGTGAATGTGCTATAGATACTAGGTACACCTCTGTGATGTTATGATATAAGACACGCGTCGTTGGTACGTTACTGCCGAGTTTGTGCAACCAACTGAACTATAGTCGGACTTTTAATTAGCTACAGTACAATGACAGCTTATGTGTTAATTCATCATTTCAGCCCAAAAGTCGTCCACTGCTGGACATAGGCCTCCCCCAATTTTGGGGGGGGTTTGCCATAATCGCCACGCTTGGCAGGCGGGTTGGCGATCGCAGTATGGTATGATGGTGTAATGCATAGAGAACGCTGCTGCCCATTCTCCGGTCTCCCTTAGTCGCCTTTTACGACACCCACGGGAAGTATGGGGTGGTGCTATTCTTTAAGTCCGGCACCACACAGACATGTGTTACATAAATGACTGAAATTGGCGTATTTTTGTTTTTTCGCGGCCATCAACCAAATCTTGTTTTTCTAGTACAGAATAGTGTAACAAACGAAACTTATTTGACATGAATATCTCTTAACTTAGTCCGAAATGAGTTATTATGAAGTGTCATTTTAAAGCAGCTAATTAAAAGTCGTGTGGTGCCGGACTTAAAGAATTGCACCACCCCTTACTTTCCGTGGGTGTCGTAAAAGGCGACTAAGGGTCTTACCGGAGAATGGGCAGCAGCGTTCTCTATTTATTGCACCATCATACCATTCTGCGATCGCCAACCCGCCTGCCAAGTGTGGCGATTATGGCAAACCCCCCCCCCCTCCCAAATTGGGGGAGGCCTATGTCCTGCAGTGGACGTCTATCGGCTGAAACGACGACGACGAATTAAAAGTCGGACTATAGGGGCATTGCAGCCTATAATGTTCCCATTGTTGGGACAAAGTCCTTCCCTATGAGAGGGAGTGGGCCGTACCTAATCCACCACGCGGGCCCATTGTGGGTTGGTAGATGTCACATATCTTCGATTGTTTGGTCCTAGAGCATAGGAGGTTTTCTCGCGATGTTTTCCTTCACCGTTTTTGAGAGCAGTGACGGTGATGAAGTAAGTAATAAATAATAACATTTTTTAAGCTTGAGTACGAGGCTTTTGACTACGTTGTGTGTGTATATTTTGTCTTTTTTTATTTTATTTTTTTTATTTGCAATATGCGTTTTATTTGTGCAGAATAAACAATTTTTCTTTCTTTCTTTCTAAATTACACAAAGTAAAGCGCCTGCTCGGGTTCAAACCCACGACCTACAACTTGTATGTAATGTCGAACCAAAGAAGATATCTATATAAATACAAATCAATGTTTGTATGTTTGTCCTCTATGCGTTCCGAAACCATTGGTCAGATTGTGATGAAACTTTGGTATTTAGGGTGCTTCGGGGACGCCAGTGAGGGTTCCTAATTATTAAAACATGGGAAAAAATAACAAATAAAATCTGACTGAGGCGGTACTAAGTTCGCCAGGTCAGTTGGTTAGTAATAAAATCGATGAACAGTCAGAGTAGCACTTTGTTTAATTTCGAAATTCGAATATCGTGGCGCTAAACTGACAGCTGTCTTATTGATTCAAAAGTAATTTCCTCCAATCATTATAGGCCATTATTGTTGATTTGATCGTCTTTTTGTTTTTAGGCCACGCCACGACCTCAACGTCAAAATTACTCAATTTTCCAACCAGAACCTTATCTTCATCGAAATAAATCATCGAACTGCTGACAAGTATGGCGGCCATAGATAATAGAAGTCAAATGAGTTTGAATGTTTGAACTGGCCGCGTAAACTTTAAACAAACGAAAAAATACTGCGTGATAAATCAAGTGTTATATTTACAGTAGTTTTGTGGTAATGTGATGAAATTCTTATGACGCAGTTTCTGGAAAAAATAATCATAAACATGTTTTATGCATAAAATATAATATGTGCCCTGACTGGACAGATCCAGTCAATCTGTGTAGTTCTTTCACTAAAAAACCATTTCAGACACCAATCTGCACGGTATTCACATGATCTCATCAAGATTTTGTCTGGTGTTTAAAAGAGACCGTGACCCCTGAGTTTATCGTGTTGCCTTTCTTCTCAGAGTAGTCAGATAGGAAACGCTGGGTGACCTCATCTAGTTCTAAAAATACGATTGACTTGTAGAAGTCTTAATAAAAACCTAGTTACAGAAATAAAATCATTTATCAAAAAATTTAGCATAAAATTATAAAATCAAAATTTGGAACCGAATAAATAAAAAAATAAAAATAAACCATTTATTTCCAGGTAACAAAGACCCATAGATACATACCTTAACCTAAGTATATACATAACAATATAGTAACAATTTTGTTAGTAAATAAAACGTAATAACTGTGTGTGTAAGTAGGTAACTTTAAAAACTAACTTGCAGCCATGGTCGCTTCAGCTTTGCTAATTCTACCTTCCACTCTCACAGTCCAGTCTAAACTAGACACAAACTT
Organism: Mesoligia furuncula; assembly: GCA_916614155.1. Classification (NCBI taxonomy): domain Eukaryota; kingdom Metazoa; phylum Arthropoda; class Insecta; order Lepidoptera; family Noctuidae; genus Mesoligia; species Mesoligia furuncula. The sequence goes on from OU744808.1 coordinate 25,004,083, forward strand.
AGTTGAACTGTTTTGTCCACGTTTGAATTTGATTAATCGTAGTTTAGGATTAGTTTAGCTGGCACAAACATAATGGTGGGTTTCTAGAATTAATTTAGGTAAATATTTCAGTATTTTATTTGAATACTAGCGGCGCCCCGCGTTTTCATCCGCATAAGTGTCGATCCCGTGGGAATATCGGTACAGAAACGACGCCGGATACTAAATGTTACAAAGACAAAAAATGAATGGGCAACATAGTCCTAATGTCAAAATATACAAATTGCCTAGTGCCAAAATGTCATTTTGCCCAAATGCCGGTATGATAGAATACATTAAAGCTGAGAACAAATATGGGTAAAAAAAAAATCTGTGTTTTATCTTTGGAAGTTGTAAGAGACGCTGAACAAGTTTCACGATTACCGCACCTGCATAGTGTTGAGCCACTTTTATTTACGTTGGTGAAATTCAGTCTATAAGAACCAACTAACACGCAGTCATTTCCTTTTTGATTTTTGGAAAAAAATTAAACCATTCTCCTCCATTGTAACAAAATGGGTTTGGACAATGATTGACACAAAACCAAGAAAGAACAGAACAAATAAAAGACATTTCAATCATCTCTTTCAAGGATATCGGACTTTCAAGGAGTATTTATACTCAAAGAGATTAGATAGAGAAGAGATTTCAATTAGATATCCAGTACAGAGAAGTATGTTGATATCAAGTAAGTAGCAAATAGGTATATGATGTAGGCTCAGTCGTTATTGATGTTACCTTCGAAGCCCAGGGTTGCGGGTTCGAATCCTGACTGTGTGACAATTGGACCACGATGCATTTTGGCACAATTATGTTTTATCTTTTGTACATTTTGACAATCTAACAATTAGACCCTTACGTATTATATCACAATTGTTTTTTGTCATTTGCACATTCATATACATTAAGACTTTTGTACATTTTGACACTAGGACTATGTTGTCCATTGATATTTTGCCTTTGTAACATTTAGTATCCCGGCGTCTTGTATTATATGGATATTGACTCTTCTACACTAGTGCAGCAGCATTCTTCTTCTTCTTAGCGCATCGATAGCAATCTAAATGGACTCGGCCTAGAATTCGGGTACTTGTTTGGCGCTACCAACAGCGTCCACCAGTTCCTGTAACGTGTCGCTGACAGGGCACGCAGGACACGACGTCGTTTGTGGAACAGCACCACATTTACACCCCAAGGCGGCGTCGTCTATGAATCTCCACCAGTAGTGCTATTCTGTAAAAATCTCACCGTGATAACTTGGGTGCAGTGAGCTTAAAGAGAGCTGTCATTGGTGTCAATCCCTAGCATCATGTGGAATGACACCTCACTTCACCTAACTTCTCACGGTGAGATTCTAACAGAATCGACCGGCTGAACATGTTTTCCTTGCTTCGGCCAACCTGGGTCTGGAGTCTGTTTAAAGAGCATTAATTAGTAGGTACCCTTTCTTAACTGGTACCAAATGAATGCAGGCACTTGTATCTATACATTCTATACAAACAAATAAATAAAATTGACGTGTCTGTTTGTAATGTCAAAATAACAGCTTTTAACTAAGTGGATTTGAAAGTATTTAAGGAACTTATACACAATTTTTAAAATGTATGTCTGTCTGTTTGTTTGTTCCGACCCGGACCAATTTTGGCGGGATTTTCACTAGCAGATAGCTGATGTTATATAGAGTAACTTTTATTTTCGAGGAAAAATTTTAGGCTTCCGCGCAAAATAAATAAAACCCTTGACTCCAATTTATTATCAGACGAAATGAACTCCTGGGCACAGCTAGTAGTCAATATTCTCCTCACATCTTTAACTGTTTAATTTAATTACTAAGACCGACAGAGTCTGATTTCCTTTGTTTGCAAAGGATTGTTTTGATAGGAATGGATTCAAGTAAATGCTCTCTGTGGCAAAATTGTCAAGAGAGAGTCTGTCTTTATTATTTGATTTATTATTCAGATTTGGGATCGGTATGGTTCAGTGATTAAGGCCTCACCTCTCATGCACGAGGCGAGGCCAACGTGACATGTTCAATTCGTATGTACTTCAATTCATATGTACCTACTTCCCTGAGTTTATCTTGGACATTACTGACAATGGAGACAGCGTGTAAAGTGTAGTATATGTAGACCGGACATTGCGATTGTAACGCATGTGTGTAACGGGCATTATAGAGGGCGCGTAGCTGTGCTTCCGCCGCCATCTTGTTCCCTTTTCCATGGAGAGCTTGTGAAGTAAATATACGAATATAGGTACGCAAACTGGTTGTAATTACGGAATCAACATACAAATCACACTCATAATTATAAAGGCGAAAGTTTGTGAGTGTGTGTGAGTGTGTTTATATGTTTGTACTTATCCACGCTCGAACGGTTGGACCAATTTTGATAAAATTTTGTATGGAGGTAGCTAACACTCTGGATTAACATATAAGCTACTTTTTATCCCAATATTCCCACGGGATCGAAACTTATGCGGGTGAGACCGCGGAGCACAGCTATTTATTATTATAAATAGATCATGTATCTCCTGGTACCACAAAAAGGGTTGTTATCAATGTATTTTGTAGCTGAGTTTCTTTAGCTTGAAGATAAAGATACTTAATCAAATCGTTATCAGGCACGGACGAGGTAAACGACACCTAAAAGCTAGCTCTTTATTGATGAGACACAATTAACTAACAATTGTTGCGAGACCCCTGGGAGTCTTGCGTGACTAACTCAAATACGGGTAGTTATCTTACGTTCGCACGGCTATACATCAAGCTAGACACAACCAGTATAAGCTGACATCTGTTTTTTGTTTTTTTTTTGGGTGGGAAATCATGAAATGACTCTTACTGTCTAAAACCCACCCCTGTTCCTTCAGTTGCCTGTGCCAGGGGCCACGTTGTCTGTTTCGAACAACCCGCGACCCTGGCAGGCATCGGCCCTAGCGGACCCCGTCATTTAGTGCTGACATCTCTTTGATCTATTAGCTTGATGTGTAATCGTGTGTAAGTACCTTTTTTAGGGTTCCGTACCCAAAGGGTAAAAACGGAACCCTATTACTAAGGCTTCGCTGTCTGTCCGTCTGTCCGTCTGTCTGTCACCAAGCCGTATCTCAAGAACCGCGATAGCTAGACAGTTGAAATTTTCACAAATTATGTATTTCTGTTGCCGCTATAACAAAAAATACTAAAAACAAAATAAATTAAATATTTAAGGGGGGCTCCCATACAACAAACGCGATTTTTTTGCCCTTTTTTGCTCGATATCAAAAATGGCAACAGGTAGGCACTTGAAATATTCACAAAATACTCAGTTGTATTTTAACTTTAATAATAAATAATAAAATTAAAATAAAATAAATATTTAAGGGGGGCTCCCATACAACAAACATGTTTTTTTTTGGCGTTTTTGCCTTGTGGTACGGAACCTTTCGTGTGCGAGTCCGACTCGCACTTGGCCAGTTTTTTTGCATAAGCGTGTAAGTAACTAGTTTCAATCCATCACAAGTTAGGTTGATTTTATTTTCTGACATGCAGATACAGCAATAGCGTTTAAACATAACTAATTAGGTCCGTTTTTATTTACATAAAAATAATCATCAACAAATATTGATAGTATTACTGAAATATTGAAATATTGGTAGGTACTGAATTTTTTTACCACAAAAAACTACTCTAAAAACCTTAATCAAACTCTAAGAACAATTTCAAACATTTTCACATAAAATTCTCGACAGAAAAGTTAAAATTATGAAAACAGTTTTACACCCCACAAATTGCGAAAACCCGCAATAATTTAAATCAACAGATGGTTAGTTTTATATGAAGAATATGCAGCTGTAATCGTGTGGAGTGCTCCAGGTGTAATGTAGACTTGATATAATATTCTGCGGTGGTTCTGCATCTGGTAAGTATTCCCTTTGCGTACTTAGTTGTTGCAGCCAATGTAAAGGCTCATAATTATATAGGTTCTGTAGAGGTTTTAACCGGGATGGCTTTCTCATCCAATCTTCATTAATATTTTAAAAGCTATTAGCATAACTTAGAGATATGGCGCTGCAAGATTTCCGCCATCTTGTTTTTTCAATACATTTCACAAAACAATTGCATAAATGTGTACTTTCAACGTCATTGGAGCATTAAAAGATCCATAAACAATTTTTTCTTATGTTCCTTGTGGAACAGGCTAGAGTCAGAGATCATGCTGCGTAATCATCCAGCAGCAAATAGTGCTGTGCTTACTAACTTCGATTTTTTATCGATATACCTAGATAAGTAACAAAATAAATAAATAAACAACCTAACAGCAACGTTACCGTAACGAGAATAAAGATCACAAAGACTTTGACAGATTTGTCAATGGCAGCAACTCAACAGCAACCTTATCGGACTGAGAATAACAATCATTGTGATTTGGACAGTAATGCAAAATCAGAGGAAAATAATTGTGAAAGGACTGTAGATGGTGTTACTTATGGTGTACCTACCTACTATTGTATAGAAGTAAGTTTTTTTTTTAACTGAACAGACAGCTGTACTGCTGGGGAGTTTGTTGCGCCACTTCTTCTTCCCAGCACAAAGTACAGAAAGTGGTGAAGGGCGACCGTTTCGAAAAGTGCTGATTCTCACCCTAATTTGATTTAATGAGTTTTGATATTGATTTTACCACAGGCAATTAAATCACACTATGTAAATCAGTCTCGACTCTTCTACTTCTTTTTGAGTCGATGGTAGGCACTCTTCCTCGTTGTTTTCTTTTTGTATATAGTTTGAGCCACTTATCTCTATCATATAAGTACTGTATAATACAGGTCAGTGGTTTGAGCCCGGTAGGTGGGCAAGTTTATTGCGGCATCAGCAGCGTTCTTTAGCGTCATCCGAGATGCAGGTGAATGCGCCACTTAGGATCTCGACTCTGAGGAACTAAGAATTTGCTAATAAAATCTCTATTTCAGAGGGGTTAGGTACGGTTTCCCTTTAGAAAATTCTTAGTAGTACTTAACTGTGGACTTTGGATTTGGGCTCGGTAACTGCAAAAACATAATTCAATGCCCCGACTAACATTATTCCGATATCATCATCATCATCATTATCTTATCTTATCCTATAATGTTCCCACTGCTGGGACACAAGCCTCCTCTCTGTGAGAGGGAGTGGGCCTTAATCCACCACGCGTGCCCAGTGCGGGTTGGTAGATGTCACAAACATGTCATGTCTTAAATTTTTTTATTCTAGGACATGCCGGTTTCCTCACGATGTTTTCCATCACCGTTTTGAGAGCAGAGGTGATGAAATAATTTACACAGAGTAAAGCGCCTATCTGGGTTCGAACCTACGACCTAAAACTCGTAAGTCGCAGCCGATGCCACCGGGCCACCACTAGGCCACTACTCTCCATAATAATATTCCGATATACAATCCTAGAAATGTTCAATCACAGTTTAAGTAAAAGTAAGTGCAAGAACTATTTCAATATCTTCCGTATCCAAGCCTGGATAAAGTCTCAATACTCGTTCGAAGGAAATAATATTAAAAAGCGTTTTCTTACTGAGCTTCTCGCTTGAAAAATATATTAGTATTTCTTATTGTAAAGATACCTAAGAGATTGGGTTCTACCTTTGGAGATGTTAGAACGCCTGCTTGTGCGATACAGATTTTATATATCACTTGTATGATTAATTGAATACACGTTCAAGTTTTACTATGTAGGTAATGGGTTGGTGATCAGCCGAAAGAAAAATAAATAACCGAAATAGCCCGAAGAATTGCCAAACTTAAGTGGCAGTGGGCAGGGCACATTGATGATGCCGAATGGTTCTGGAGTGGTGACAGCGTACCGGAAGACGTAGAGTTGGAAGGCCTCCCACAAGGTGTACTGCTGACCTTGTCAAGGCCGAAGGAATCTGCTGAATGCAGGAAGCACAGAACGGGTCGAAGTTGCGGTGCTTGGGGGACGCCTATGTTTAGCAGTTAATGTCTTCAGGCAGAAATGATAATGATGATGAGTATATTTCACAAGAGCAAGTCTATTGTACCTTATTTCATCTTCCATAAGTCACATAACGTGCTGATGAGTTGCAACGACTATAACAACTTTCTAAGTCTGCAGTCAAATTCAAATGCATAACTATATGCGGACCATGGGCCCTCACTATTCTAATCAGCCGGTATCACAAATAAAGACACTCTCTCCACAGACAAAAGCCTTACTTCAGTTTAACTACGACCGTTGGTTGGCTAACTTGAACTAAGTTTAAATTGCGTTGCACTGTCTCGAGTGGCTGCTGGGTTTGTTGGGTTGGCGTTAGGGCTGCCCGCTGTCAGGGTTATTTTTGACAAGCATACATCCAGTTTCTGAATGGCAAGACAACAGACTGACAAACTATTGGAAATTGATATGATTAGCTATTTCAGTGATCCAATCACAGCAGTTCGGAGTTTGATGTTAATGCTTGTGGTAGTTAAGTTTGAACAAAAGATTGCACCTAACCCATTGCTAATACCAAAATCTTGCCCCATAGAATTTAAACCTCGTCGTCGATCTATATTTTTTAAATATTGTTATTTATTAAGATTTCAAATCTTTTATTAAAACCGAAGTAATTGAATTTATATTCATTTGGTTTAATTTATTGTTCTTTTAATCTTGAATGTAATAAGGAATGTTTTTTTTGTATTCATGTTGAATGTTTTAACACTAATGAATTAGAAATTATAATTGTACGTCATTAACGGCAAGACATAGCGTTAATTTTAATAATATTAACAACTGTACTTTTCGTTGTACGATCAGCTACAAAAGTCGATTAACACTTCAGTTTTTTTAATCTCAGTTAGTGAGCAAAATATTTGTTTAAAATTTTGAACAAATATTATGCTCAATACTGATATTAAAAAAACTGAAGTGTTTATATTTTGCTCAATAACTGAGATTAAAGAAACTGACGAGTTAATCGACTTTTGTTGCTGACTGTACCTATGTTACTTAAAAAAATATTATATTTGAATTTGAGGTATTTAAATCTTATTCTTGTTCTCTCGTGTCGGCACGAATTCAATAAGAATTGTTAATTTATTTAAATAAATAAATAAATGTGACAGCCCTGCCCGCCACGGTCTGGAGCACAGCCGGTTTGGTAGTTTCGAGAACGATTGTTGTGTTCGATGGTCTATCGGCCATCGCTCAGGATTGGATTCATTCGTCCAATTCAGATTTTGGTATATTTGTCAACGAGTTCGTTTTACGTCTCCGTCTGCTTTTTACCCGACTGCGTCAGAAGGAGGGTTATGTTTTTCGAGTGTATGTATATTTCTTTGGCACGCTCTGTAGCCTAAACGGCTTGATCGATTTCAGCTTGAGAGGTGCCGTTAGATTCGTCTTAATTGTGAGAGTGACACTGGGTATATCAAAATTGAAAAAAAAATTAAAATGGCCGATTTATGGCGCAATATGTCTTCAAAAAATTTTTTTTTTCTCGAAACCTATCGAGTGGGGTATCAAAATAAAGGGTTTTAAAAGGTGATTACAAAAATATATATAACTTATATGGTTAAAAGTAATTCGAACTGACAAAACGTAAAAAACAAGTACCAAGAACTAAGTCGTTTGCGAAATCTTTCACATTTCTAAACTAAAAAGCTGGAAATAAAAAAATTAATTTAAAAAATAAAAAAACCCCACTGCGAAACTGAAAAGCTACAAACAAACCCATTTAAATTAAATAAAAGTTGGAAGCAGGCGGGACCCATACCATTTTTATCATATTTTCAAATTCAAATGGGTCCCGCCTGCTTCCAACTTTTGATTTTTCAAGTTATCGCACACGTAGTTTCACGCCTCTTTGTTTAGATTATAACTGAAAATAAAAATCGTAAATGTAGGTACAAATTTGGAGCGTACAAAAACGCGTTCTGTTTTATTTGGAAATACCGTTATTTCTTATTACTTATTACTATAACTTTATAAATTTCGCAATGTCGTAACAAACAGCAGTAGCATAGGTATAACTTAGAGATAACTTTAATTAATTAAATAAATAAAAAAAGAAAATCAAAATCAAAAAATCAAAAGTCATTTATTCAAACTAGGCTGAGAATCAGCACTTTTCGAACGTCAAAATTACAAAAGACAGTCCCCCAAAACGCCCACCCATCACCACTTCATAGTGATTTCGAGTAGAATGCTGAAGCCCTTTTGTTACCACTAAATAATGTTCTAACTGTTTTCAAAATGACAGGCGCTTGGACTTGGCGCAAGCTTATACGCCTTCAAGAATTGTCAACCAAAATGGGCGCATGCATGGAAAATACATAAGCCGGACCTGAACGCCTTTTTGTTTCTACGTAATTTTTGGCGTATAACTAACGCCTGTTTATTTTTTTTAAGAAAGAAGAAAGTTTCTTCGAAATAAAGATACACTAATGGCGTATGCGTAGTTTACGCCTATGTGTTAGAACCGTTTTACCGTTCAATAACATTACACCAATAATTTGAATGGCCTAAAAATATAAAAAAAAACATATATAAGACCTTAATTAAGTTATGGACCTCGTTGTACCTCGTCTACGATCTATTGCAGCAAAACTCGAAGAATGCAGTTTTTGCGTGAACGTCCATTTGTTATCAAGACTTAGGTGACTACTCATCCAGTCACCTAAGTCTTCATAACAAATGGAAAGCCCTCGAATTATGTTTTTTTATAGCAATTTGTAGATCGTTACACTGCTCGTCGGATTATCATCAGCAACTAAGGAATATCACGTGATATTCTTTAGTTTCTGCTTATTCCTCTACGAAACAGGCGTGATTCTATGTACCTATACATTTTTATACAAAAGCTAGCCTCTGCCCGCATGCAACTTCGTCAACGTTTAGGACGTTAGTTGATGTGTAGTGGTGGGTGATAGTAAAATAAAAGAAGAATTACGTTACAAAGATTAGATTTAATTAGGAAGATAGTCTAGGTACAAAGCCGGTTGAGCCGGGCGTGGGTAAGATATCGAGCGTGCGTGTAAGTTAGAACCGCCTATAGAACACTACTGTCCTGCAGAGCTTCCAGACGTTGGTAGCGGGAACCGGAGGTAGGTGGTCCAGGGTCCTGTAACACCGCGGCAGGGTCGTCCAGCCACTCCCCTGCGGCGATGGCGGTGGCAGTATTGGTAACCGCCTCGCATCGCCTGCACGTGCTTTTGCTTCGTTTTCCGCTTCTAAGGCTCCTAGCGTGATGTTAAATAATTCCTCCTTCCATTCTAAAGAATAGCTCCAGTAAATGAGCTAGTGTATTCTTCGTAAACAGGGACTAAAATAGCTCTTTAATCCCTAGGGACTAAAAGAAATTTGAATTTGGAACGTGGATATTGTTAGTAAAAGTTCCAACCACCAAAGAGATCAATCACGAACATTGTATGAACAAGTAACAGGCTGTATGATAAAGAAAAACCCGCGCGCGAGCCAAATTGAAAAAAAATTTTTGTGAAAAAATAAAAACGCCCGAAAAGCATTCTGCTTCGTTTGTAATTGTTTACTCAAAATTGTTTGTAAATGAATTAACGTACGATTCTAATTCATAAGTTGCACTTACTTATTTTTTCCTTTATCCTGAGCGCAGCGAGGGCTTCAAAGAAACACTCTCCCCTTCAAAATAGTTGTTTGCTCATTTTTACAAATTAATCTTTTGACCGCCACACGTCAAATAATCAAAAACGTGCCCTCAGCGTCAAAGCCTGTCATGTTGTCGAACCGTGGCAGGCTGGGCACATTTTGGTTTGGCATTTATACATGACTGTGGCGGTCAAAAGGTTAACAAACAAATGCATAATTATTAATTAACTATGAATTTCCAGTTTAACACTGCAGCACATAACCCACTTCCCTACTACTCAAAACAACAATAGGTACCTGCACAACTACACACCAACTACAAACCATCTAGTTATCGAGAGGTATTCAAATTAACAATAGCAGACGTACCGTTAACCCATTGCTAATTGAACCTGTGAAACTGCAAACACAAGTGTATTACATTCTGCTTTGCTGGAGAGGTTAACGAGCATAATTATTAGGTAAAGGCAGTAGATATAAGAGGCAGGTGTTAATAACAAACTGACAAAATTATTTATTTATAAAGGTACACCAACAGCTTCTGTATACAAAATATCAAATAACAGTAGGTAACAGTTATGTAGCTATGTACTCACTAGCTTCGCCGCGGTATCACCCGCGTCAATGTCGATCCCGTGGGAATATCGGGATAATAAAAAAAGTAATTTAAAAAATAAAAAACCCGACTGCGAAACTGAAAAGCTAAAAACAAGCCCATTTTAAATTAAATAAAAGTTGGAAGCAGGCGGGACCCATTTGAATTTGAAAATATAATAAAAATGGTATGGGTCCCGCCTGCTTCCAACTTTTATTTAATTTAAAATGGGCTTGTTTTTAGCTTTACAGTTTTTTATTTTTTAAATTACTTTTTTTATTTCAGGCTTTTTAGTTTGCAAATGTGAAAGATTTCGCAAACGATTTAGTTCTTGGCACGTGTTTTTTACGATTTGACACTTCGGATTACTTTTAATCATATTACTTATATATATATTTGTAATCGCTTTTTAAAACCCTTTATTTTGATACCCCACTCGATAGGTTTTGGAAAAAAAAAATCGGCCATTGTAATTCTTTTTTCAATTTTGATATACCCAGTGTCACTCTCACAATTAAGACGAATCTAAAGGCGCCTCCCAAGCTGAAATCGACCGTTTAGGCTACAGAGCGTGCGAAAGAAATATACATACATACATACATACACTCGAAAAACATAACCCTCCTTCTGACGCACTCGGGTAAAAAGTAGCCTATATGTTAATACAGGGTGTCAGCTACCTCTATACAAAATTTTGTTTCGAATTGCCATTCCATCGGACTATGAGAGTGAGGGAAGGAAGAGTGCGCCTGTATCTTCACTTCAAGGCTAGTCTCCGTTGAGATTGGACACCATGACCGAATACGGCCTGAAAGACTATAAATGAGAACAGCACATTGCCTTGTCATTAGAAAGAAGTATTAGAACCACATGGAAATGAGACAGTTCAATAACATGGAATTCAATGGATATAGCAAAATAAATGGGACCCATCGTTAATACCTAAAAAACTGGCCAAGTGCGAGTCCGGGTTCCGTACCACAAGGCAAAAACGCCGAAAAAAACATGTTTGTTGTATGGGAGCCCCCTTAAATATTTATTTTATTGTTTTTAGTATTTGTTGTTATAGCGGCAACAGAAATACATCATCTGTGAAATTTTCAACTGTCTAGCCATCATGGTTCATGAGATACAGCCTGGTGATAGACAGACACACGGACAGTGGAGTCTTGGTAATAGGGTCCCGTTTTTAACGTTTGGGTAGGGCACCCTAAAAATGGGATCTAAAACTGGGATCCAACGAAAATGAATCAATCGGATTATGGGTGAGAAATCAAAGCTTGAATTTTGACTGCCTTCAAGAAAGTTTAGACGGTGTGAAACCGAATAAAACGGTATAATAAGACCAGACATTTATCTTTTAGAATGTGCATTGCTTTACTTTTAAATTATTTTACTGAATAAACTAATTGAGTATATCTTTCAGAGTCTGAAAAATACGAAACGTAAATTATTTTAACAACGTTCAACGTTACATAAATTATTTTTCAACTATAACTCAAACAGAATTAATCCAATCCAATTTCAAAGTTTTAAACTTATTATACACAAAGAAACTTTTAAAATACAACTACTGTTCGTTTAAAATACACGTAATAATAATACACGTTCTGTTTTCTTATAATTTTGCACAGGAGTTGGTTATAAGGGTGCGTTTCCACAGAAGCTGAGCGGAGCGGAGACGTGCAGGAATCATACAATTACGCACGAAACGAGTGACGCGATGAGGATTTCAACAATTGTGATTGGTTGATTCCTGCACGACTCCGCTCCGCTACGCTTAGCTCCGCTTCTGTGGAAACGCACCCTAAGATGTTGGTCGTGGAGCACAAGGTGGAGGTCTGCCCCGCTTGGGCGGAGCACCGCCGTGTCCTCGTAGAGGCGATCGGCAGCGACGGCGACCTCTCGCGTCAGGCCCTGGTGCAAGCCATGGTCCGGGGCGAGAGGGAGTGGGAGGCAGTCACCTCCTTCTGCGAAGCAGTCATGCTAGCGAAGGAGGTGGCGGGACGGTTCAGGGAGAGAGCCTCCCGTCTCAGCCGCCGCGGGGGACGCCCCAGGCGTCGGGAGCCGCGTGACGACTCCCGGCCACCGCAGGCGCGGGCCTGCGGGCGGAGAGTAATGGGTAGCTCACCGTCCGATCAGGACCAGGCCCGTGCCGGACGGCGCGTACGTGTTCCACGCGCGCCTCAAAGAGATATCAGCATCGAGGAGGGGCCCCTTAGGGCCGAAGCCGGGATTGTCCGAAAGGGTTACCGCTGGCCCGGAACATAAAGGGCTAAGGAAGGAACACGGGTGGGTTTTAGTCAGTAAGAGTCTGACACTCCCTTCCGCTCCACCCAGAGCGGGAGGAGTCATTTGATGATTTCCCATTCGCAAAAAAAAAAAAAAAAAAAAAGATGTTGGTCGTAAGTGTGGTGTATGAGTTTAGTCTGATATTGGCTTTTATGGTAATCTCTCTACTCTATGCTTATGCTAGTTTTAGGACTGGCGTGCCTTTATCTTTTGCCAAAATCACTTTAAAAACACCTATTAAGAGAGGTCCGTGGCTAAATAATAACAGCCGCACAGGTCGATCGATCAGGTTTAGCTACGCTTGGTCTGTGGATGGATGGATCTTTACATACCGAGACCCCTCCGTGCCTCGGAAAGCAAATTAAGCCGTTGGTCCCGGCTGTCATTCGTGGATCTTTGACAGTCGTTACGGGAAGTCAGAAGCCCGAAAGTCTGACAACCGGTCTTACCAAGGGGTATCGTCGTATTACCCAGTAACTGGGTTATGGAAGTCAGATAGTCAGACGCTCCATGTAAAATACTGGTATTCAGCTGCATCCGGTTAGACTGGAAGCCGACCCCAACATAGTTGGGAAAAGGCTATTCAGACTGATTTCGTCTGACTTAGGTAAAGAAGACTACTTCTGTGGATTTCAATACCGAGTCAAATAAATAAGATACGGACATTTGAGGAATTTCAATCTCACTTCAGCCATTTAAATCGAATTCTAAAGTGTGTGATCCAATCAATACCATCTGCTCGAAAATTTGTTACATTCCTTAGCTTAATATAAATATTTAAATAGTTTGATTGAAATCTTACAAGTATGTTAACAGTCATAAGCTCTACTTACAATAAATATTTTACTAATACTTACATAAACATTAAAAAAACTATACCTAACTTTGGTTTGGCCTTAATAATATTAGTTGGAATTTAAAGAATAATTATTATTCCTACAATCGGTTTTGAGTGTTTTACATGATGACGCGTACAGTCAGCTCTATAAGCTGACTCCTATCTCATTACAATCTAATCATGTTATCTTCTAATTTCGAAGTAGTGTTTGTCCTATAATCTTATGCCATCAGCTTATAAAATATTCATAAAGGTTGCATGGCTCTACAGTGCTATCATAAAAAGCTTCAAAACCCATTAACAAAGCAATGTGCCATAAACAAACCTCCAACATTTCGTAACAACAACATCAGGGAATAACTTTATTGTTATAGGCGGTTAATACACCCCTTAAATCTGAAGAAAATCTGAGAAAAAGTAGTATAAAGTTCATGAAAGTTTTGTTTGTACTTCTCTCCCAAGGGAATAATGTTCGGGTACTGGAAAGGACGTGACTTATTGTTGCCTACCCTTGAATTGTTGTTAGCAACTTGAATGTTTTGTAGGTACTTTAATCTGTTTTCAAGTTTGTGTTTTAGGTATTATTTTTTGATGACGACACAAAGGTTTGTAATGTTATTGACTCGACGACGTTAATAACAATAGGTATTATATTATAGCAGTATAAATGAATATTGAAAAAAAAAACACACATACAAAAGCGAGAACAAAACAGAAACACAATACTTTTATTGTATATCCGGTATGTCAGTGAGTGATGGACTCACTGACATACCGGATATACAATAAAACTAAAAACTGCAGGTATTTTCCTGTATCCTCTCGGTGAGAGGGAGTGGGCCGTAATCCACCACGCGGATTGGTAAAAGAGACATGTCTTTAAATTTTTTGATCTCAGTCATGCCGGTTTCCTCACGATGTTATCATTCACCGTTTTGAGATCAGCGCTGATAAAATACATTATACCTAAAGTAAAGCGCCTGTCTGGGTTCGAACCAAAAAATAATCCTTATGATGAAGCCTTTCGATCGGTATGATAAAGCTACAGGGTATTTTTTTTCTCGTGTAGCGGGTTCGATTCCCTGTTCAACCATGTCATTATTTTAAATCTATGAATGCAGTTTAAATTGTTTATTAAATTAAAACAATGTCTTCTTTCAGTAAAATGTTCCATCTACAATATTCAAGGTACTTTCCCTCCATGTGGCATAACCGTATGACGCCCTGTATAGATACCAGTAGAAATAATACAAAGGATTACCACCACTGAAATTCCCACTAATTCCGTTTGTGTATTTCTCGCTTAGCCTTTGATGAACATAATTAAACTTCTCTAATAACGCAAGCTGGTAAATTATTATTCAAAGCACCAACGAATTCTATTTCAGGCTTTATTATATTCTAGCTGCGCCCCGTGGTTCCACCCGCGTAAATGTCGATCCCGTGGGAATATCGGAATAAAAAGTTGCCTATTGTTATTCCAGGGTGTCAGCTACCTCTATACAAAATTTTATCAAAATTGGTTCAGCCGTTTGAGCGTGAAGAAGTAACAAATATATAAACACACACACACACACTCACAAACTTTCGGCTTTATAATATTAGTGTGATATCTGCTTCAAGAGATGGCCAAAAGCTCTTGCATTAATCGGATGGTCCATTTTTTTTAAATGTATTTTGAAAAGATTATAATATTTGCATTTTTTTTGGAAAGAGTGTTCATTGAGTTTCTTGCTCTTCTTCTCCATAGGAACCTACTACGCTTTGGAATGGGCTTCATCTTTCTGACTGACCGAGCCCTTTTTTTTTTTGTTTGGATGGGAAATCATCAAATGACTCCTCCCACTCTGGGTGGAGCGGAAGGGAGTGTCAGACTCTTACTGACTAAAACCCACCCGTGTTCCTTCCTTAGCACTTTATGTTCCGGGTCAGCAGTAACCCTTTCGGACAATCCCGCTGACCCGGCAGGCTTCGGCCCTAAGGGGCCCCTCCTCGATGCTGACATCTCCTTTAGGCGCGCGTGGAACACTTATGCGCCGTCCGGCACGGGCCTGGTCCTGATCGGACGGTGAGCTACCCATTACTCTCCGCCCGCAGGCCCGCGCCTACGGTGGCCGGGAGTCGTCACGCGGCTACCGACGTCTGGGGCGTCCCCTGCAGCGGCTGAGAAGGGAGGCTCTTTATTTATTAGGATTACTGCTTCGCAGAAGGAGGTGACTGCCTCCCACTCCCTCTCGCCCCGACTGACCGGACCCCTTGACAGTTTAAAAGTGCCTGTAATTAGTTTAATTGAAATAAATGCTTTGAGTTTGAGTTTTAAAACCCAATGATGTCAAGTTAACGCAACTGTCTCATCGGTAAAACTGACGAATCAGTGAAACTGACTAATCAACGAAACTGGCGAATTAAATAAACTGAAGACTGACTGAAACTGACCAGTGAGCTCGGACTCGAAATTTTAAAAATAAAATGGATGAGTAATGTTAAATCGAAGAAGAAAACATCAAATTCTAGTTATTTTTTCGCCTGAATAAAAGTGTAATCTGGCGTAAAGCCAGACTATTACTTTATTTCATAAGAAATAGGGAATGTGTTCGCAATAGGCTTCCAAATTGTAGACGACATTCCTTTATCTTTTATTTTTCATTGAAACGCAGTAAACACAGATAAGTTTCGTCTATCGTAGACAAAACACAGTTTGGTCTTGAGTCGGATACATTTTGCACACAATTCTGATTGTCTATGCTGAGACCGTTTTGTTGCGACATCGCGAAAAAGCGCAACGTTATAGTTTTCATTTCATAGAGCGATAAAGTCTAGTACATCAAAAAAGTTGTAAGCGTTAGAATTATATTGTTAACGTGATCTAAAAAACTGGCCAAGTGCGAGTCGGACTCGCACACGAAGGGTTCCGTACCACAAGGCATAAAACGCCGAAAAAAACGTTTCTTTTATACCCCTTTAAATTTTATTTTTATTATTTCTTGTTAGCTAGTATTCTGATATAAACAGTCGTTGCATTGATTGCACAAGTAATGTTTCAGTAAAGAAATAAGAACCTGTATCTGCAGACATGCAATCATTGAAATTGCAGAGCACATAAAGAAAGAAAAATAAAGAAACACAAGGAGAAAATATTCTCGACTATAATGTTAAAAAAAAAAACACAAACATCCGAACATAGTACCTCCTTCTTTTTGTGAAGTCGGTAAAAATACAATCACACGCAATCTGTTCGATATGAGAATGGTACCGCCGGTACCCGGCTAGTTTTGTTATTTATTCTTTGGAACCTAAAAATACTTTATTAGACAAGTCTTTAAAGAAATTGGAATTTGGTTAAATTGCTATTGACTGATTTAATAAAGGCCTTTTACTCCGGCCTTTTAGGCCTTTTTTTCCGGACTCAGGTTCGCCAAAGCAAGACACTGTTGACAGGCTTACACTGTCTTGGTCTACCAGAATCTCATGACATAAAAAAAATAGTAATTTTCATATACATTGTCTTAAGAAATTCACAATGTTTTTTTTTGCCATGGTAGACCTTAATTTACACACACTGTAATTTGAAAACACTGTAAAAGCCAATTAATTTTAAAAGAATAACCGTGGAGTTCCTTGCCAACTTGAAACGACCAATTAGAACCATGCACTTAGTTTCTGACGTTAAAGGTTTATGTGAAATAAAATATTTTGATTTTCAAGGAAAACCTGTTCAGGTGGAGAACATGACTCTGCCTTGAGTGTTAATGTGGTGCTGTTCCACAAACAATGGGACACGTACCTACCTAATATCGTGCATGTCCTGTCGTCTGAGCATTACAGAAACATGGTACCAAACTCGTAGCCGAATTCTGGGCCGAATTCATTTAGATTGCCATCGACACGCTAAGTAAAATAAACCCTTTCGGCCTTATTATAAAACAAGGTTTATCTTTAGACCCAGGTTTAAACCATCGAGCCATTTTTAAATTTTGAACTTTATTCTGACAACTGTAAAGTTCTTAATGCAAAATTGACAACTTAGACTCGGGTTTAACGTCAGTTTTTGTAATAAGAACTTTAGCTTCGTCGGATTATAGTTCGAAATTTAAAAATAGCTGGATGGTTTAAACCTTGGTCTAAAGATAAATCTTGTTTTGTAATAAGGCCGTTTAAGTCTACGCCGACCACCTAGTGGCGCCCGCATCGTTTGTTTGGTTATTTCTTTTATTTTAGAACTAGCTTCTGCCCGCGACTTCGTCCGCGTGAAATTTCACTCTCCCGCCATTCACCCTCTTAGGGGTGATTTTAGAGAAACCCTTTCTTAGTGGATATACCTACTGTTCACCACGAACACACCCTCCGAATTTCATGTCTCTAGAACCAGCGGTTTAGGCTGTACGTTGATATATCAGTCAGTCAGGACTTTGAATTTTATATATATAGATGAAAATGCAGAAAAGAACCACGATAAGTTGTGCTCCACAAGATTATACGTTAATATTATTATAAACGGTAGTTTTACATTGTTTAGTTTTATTATAATCACTAAAACGGATAATAAACGTGGCCACTATTTTCCGCTTACAACACAACTTAACGTGCTTATTTTCTGCATTTTCATTCCAAAAATAACCAAACAAACGATGAGGGCGCCACTGCGCGGTCGGCGTTTGGTCGGCGCCCTCATATGACTTTTCTGGAAAAAACAGAGTGGATTTTTGAGATCATGATCTCAAAAATCCACTCTGTTTTTTCCAGACGCAGGCTGCCTACCGGCAGTACTGCCTGCAGGCAGTAAAGCCAGCATAGCTATTCACAACCGTCCGCCAGGCTATCGTATTAGAATCAGAATGCTTTATTTGTAAACATAGGTCAAATTACAATAGTGTGCGAGATGTTACAAGTAGGTAGATCCTCTATGTTTTGCCCAGAGGCGTACAAATATATTAAATTGACATTGTCGAATTTTTATAAACTTTCATGAGGTGGAAGAATTATGTAAACTTTCACATTAGTAATAAAATCAATATTAATAGGTACATGAAAATGCAATACAAATCGAAAATAGAATTAATTTTAATAAATGTCAAATAGATTAAGTTAAATGTCATAATAATGCTAATGTCAAATAAAATTCTAAATCGTCAAAATAGGTGAGGTGATGTAAAATTTTCTGAAGCAGTAATTATAGAATTATCGTCCAAACATTCCTTTAGTGAGTAATAGCATTTATCTATCAATAATCTTAATCGAAAATGACACATTTCGATAACCTCATTTGCCTTGCCCCCGACAGCAGACACCTGTCGGAAGAAAACTTGTCGTCTGTTTGATTTAAACTGACAATATTTTCGGGTTTTGGACTTGTAAACAGCGTTTAGAGAACTCCTACGATGACATTGATTGATGTTCGATACGTTACGGATGCCTATCGAATCTAACTGTGAATACCTATGCTGGTACCTTACTCTGGGCGGAGTGGAAGGGAGTGTCAGACTCTTACTGACTAAAACCCACCCGTGTTCCTTCCTTAGCCCTTTATGTTCCGGGCCAGTGGTAAAACTTTCGGACAATCCCGCTGACCCGGCAGGCTTCGGCCCTAACCGGCCCCTTCAGATGATGCTGACTTCTCTTGCGCGTGGAACACGTGCGCGCCTTTCGGCACGGGCCTGGTCCTGATCTGACGGTGAGCTGTGCTGGTACCTGAACTATTGTAGCTACAGGTGAACGATCTTAAGACACTGTCCTTTTTGAGACATTTTTATAAACATTCAGAAGCTTTGAAAAAAAATTACAGTCAACACGAAAACATGCATATTCACAAAAAGTTCGAGTAAGCTTTAACTGCTAAAAAAGTCACAAATCATTAAAAAACTTTTCCCGTACATTTCGTTGAAAATGAGATTTCAACTCACTTTTTTTTAATATGGTTAAACTCGTCGTGAAAGGCCCTAAACTGCTCGGTTCAATACCGAATCTTACCGAGCTTCTCCGAAAACACACGAGCAAAAACTCTCAGACACGCTAACATAAAATTAAATAACAAATAGTATCTACAATCGTGTAGTTTTTAGGCGTCTGCAAATATAAAACGGTTGATTGAAAGAAACATTACTACTGAGTGGAATGGAGTAAGTGTGAGCCGACTTTAATTTTGTTTAGTTGTATTTATAACCTGTTACTCTACAGTATTTATAATGTTGGATGTGTGGTCCTTTTTCTTGAATAGACATTAAGGCGAAAGCGCCAGGGTAGCCCGCGAAACTCTTTTTTTTTACGTTTTTTTGCAATTTGCTGGTCAGTATTAAGTTGTACGTTGATTAAAATATGATTCGCGACAGTAACAAATATGTATTTACAGAATTATAATCATTAAAATCACCAACACAACTCTCTAAGACCAAGTAATCCTACTGATTGACTAATTCATGAAATCTTGACATTTTAGGATTATACTAACTTAACAAGTTGTATTACTGATTCTGAAAATGAAAATGTTCTCTACTAACTTTTTAGACCTTTGTATCCTGCTTAGGCGTATGAAGTTTCATTAAAATCGGTTCTTTCATTTCGAAAAATAAGGGCTTGAAAGTTTGTATGAAATGTCGTACGGCGTAAATGCTCTTAACGTGTGGGATAGTCAGTAGGCTGGCAAGAGGCGGGAGAGACGACCCCATTATATCTCAACGTGTCAGCCAATATAACCGAAATGTGCTGTGTGATCACACAAATGATCATGTCAGGATAATACCACGAACTGTGAAAATATCTCAATTCGGTTAACTATCAGGAACGGAGCCAAAACAACATCATTCAGATGTTTGTCTATTTGTGCATCTATCATCCGAAACCGTTTCGCCAGCCATTGAATTGAGCGTAATCATCACGATCTTTGGCTTCATAGGTCTTATCTTAATGCAAAGAGGTTTCTTTCTTCGTCTTTAAAACATCGTTCTATTTCGTTCAATCTTTTGAAGATGACAGAGCCAGGATGATGTTTTATATAATTACCTTTAGCGATAATTTCACCGCGATCGGTTCGTGGATGAATGACCATTCTTTTTTTGCGGTTGGGAAATCATCAAATGACCCCTCCCGCTCTGGGTGGAGCGGAAGGGAGACTCTTACTGACTAAAACCGACCGGTGTTCCTTCCTTAGCCCTTTATGTTCTGGGCCAGCGGTAATCCTTTCGGACAATCCCGCTGACCCGGCAGGCTTCGGCCCTAAGGTTCTCTGATGCTGACATTTCTTTGCGTGACCATTGACCATCCATTACATTCCCCTCCATACCTCGGAAAGCACGTTAAGCCGTTTTTACAGGCTTATTATTCTTGAAACTTTGACGGTCGTTACGAGTCAACAGATGCCCGAAAGTCTTACCAAGGGGTATCATGTTATCCAGTAACTGGGTAGTGGAGGTCAGATAGGCAGTCACTCCATGTAAAATACTAGTGTTCAACTGCATCCAGTGAGACTGGAAGCCGATCCCAACATAGTTGAGAAAAGGCTAGGCAGATTACCAAAAACATCGATGCGTTGGCAGTACAAAGACAACGCTGAAATGTCTCGTGTGGCTGTTATTACTGACTGAGTGTCTAGGTGGCGCCAGTCCTATAATTAAATTCGCCTTTGCCACTCCTCTGGCAGAGAGGACGCTTGACTCCCAACAGTGGGAAAATAATGCAGAAAACCATAACCCATTTTACCTCATTCACCTCACAAAGAAATGAATGAACCCCGTGATGATAAAACGACCTCTCGCAAATAAATCCTTGTTAGTAGTCACTCCATAAAATAGCCATAAAGTGACGTCACTTATTTTATTTATATTTTTATTCTTCGTCAAAGTATCACGCTATATTGGCCACCCGGGACGCATGCCGATGTTAACAGCAGTAAACGGTGTGTGAACCAATGTATTGGCTCGTTAAATGTTGACTCATTGTATTGTGATAATGTTTTGTGTTTTATTATACAAACAGTATTGTACCTCATCATCTGCCTAGCTATTTCCCAACTATGTTGAGGTCGGCTTCCAGTCTGACCGGATGCAGCTGAATAGCAGTATTTAACATGGAGCGACTGCCTATCGGACCTCCACACCCAGTTACCGGGTAATACGATACCCCTTGATAAGACTGGTTTTCAAACTTTCGGGCTTCTGACTACCCGTAACGACTGTCAAAGATCCGCGAATGACAGCCGGGACCAACAGCTTAACGTGCTTTCCGAGGCACGGAGAGGTCTCGGTATGTAAAGAAGGTCACCCATCCACAGACAAAAAACCAAATCCTTTAAAGAAAGAAAGAAAGAAAGAAAGAAAAAGTATTTATTGCGACTCGTACAGGAAGATCACAAACTAAACTAAACACAGTCAAATAAAAATCCAAGTTATATAAAAAAAAAAAAAAGAACAAGTAACAAAAGGAAAATAAAACAGAAAGTCCTATACGAGGCCAAAAGGCTCCTATCTCAGCATGATGCTGCGACATTTAAAAACTGAAAAAACTTAAAGGACTGTAAAAAAAGCATACTTATATCAAAACATTATCTACACTTACATACATTTTATATATCACTGCGTCGTTGGTCTAGTGGTCGCAAGCGCTAATGTTGAGCATAAGATCCTGGGTTCGATTCTCGGGTCGGGTAAGCTGTTATTGGATTTTTCCATCTGGAATTTCTCAGTAGCAGCCCGGAATCTGCCCATTTATATCCGGTTGATGTTAATATGCTCGCCCCCTATTACATACTGGCGAATTATGGGTGTACTGTGTACTATGTACAATTGTACACCTCTGTCCAACTCTTCGGGAAATACAGGCAGGTGTTATGTATGTACAGACGAGAGCACATCAAGCTACTACAATCTGTCAAATTTCTTTAATAGATTAGAATAGAATACTTACTCTTTATTATGTACACCATATAAATTACAGACATAAATATAGAAACTGTACAAAGGGTGACACAATGGGCGGTCTTATCGCTAAAAGCGATCTTTTAAAGACAACCTTTGGATGGATTAAAAAGGGGAAGGACAGACAAATACTGTAGGTAGTCTGTGGTGTACCATTTACATAATACAATGAATACATGCATAAAGTATATTATACTAATCTAAATAAATATTATAGATTTTCAACTTTATCGCTAAAGTGTAAGGTTCAAAGTTGATTGGAAAAATTTGACAGTTTCGGGTAGCTTGATGTGCTGGCGTCTGTACAATAGAAACCCACTCGCATTAAATCTTCCACTATCCCCACAATAACATAAAGTGCAGTGTCACATACACACGCCTCTCAAGACCACAGAACACATAGCTATTACAAACTGTCACCGACACTAGTGGTATTATGTGACGTCATACGACGTTGACGTCGACGTCTGGACGTCAAGTGGTCGCGTTGGAAATTCACACGACGCGCGAAGTTGGAAACTTGAACGTTTAATATTAGCGGAGTCGAGCAAAAGGCGACCTGAGTAGTCGATCGAGTATTGGACACTTAGATTGCCTTCTGCTCAATTTTAGGGGTTGGTTTCAATGCTACAGTATTCTTAGGGTAAGTACATGCGGAAGATGCCTCGCGAGCATGCATTTGTTTTACATAAAGGCAGTGCCGGATAAAGACTACTTAATGCCCTAAGCAATCCACGCCTGTAGGCCCTCCTATCCACTAGTCGCCTCGTATTTTTCCAAAACATCGACGAGCGATTTGTAAAAATTGCCGCACATCTCTAGCTAGAGTGACTTTTGGGTCTTGTAATATCTGGCTGATAAACAGCCTTGCCTTTCATGTGCTAGCAAATTCCATTTCGGTGCTGTTTCTGCCTGATGGTGCCCCCCGAGATGACCGACGTGATGCCCTAAGCAATTGCTTAATTTGCTTAAGGGCTAATCCGGCACTGCAAAAAGGTGACATCGAGGTAGCGAGCTAAACTGCGACCGCGAAATATCGCAGTGGCCTAGGCATCTTGCGATGACGTACGATTTTGTTGACGTGTCCGAGCAAATTGACAAAGAAATTATTGTTCGTTTTTCTTATTTTTTAACGAGTGCTTCTTTGTTGTCTATCTGATATGAAATCTTAAGTTGCCGTGCATTTAAAATAGCTTGTAAGAATGTCGATAGGTCATCATCTGCCTAGCCTTTTCCCAAATTTGTTGGGGTAGGCTTCCAGTCTAACCGGTTGCAGCTGAATACCAGTATTTTACATGGAGCGACTGAATATCTGACCTCCACAATCCAGTTACTGGGTAATACGATACCCCTTGGTAAGACTGGTTGTCAAACTTTCGGGCTTGTGACTGCCGTAACGACTGTCATAGATCCACGAATGACAGCCGGGACCAACGGCTTAACGTGCTTTCCGAGGCACGGAGGGGTCACGATATGTAAAGACCCATACACAGACCAACCGCGGCAAGCGTAGCTTAACCTGATCAATCGACTGTGCGGCTGTTATTATTTAGCCGGCCTCTCGGGTAAGAATGTCGATAGGTATCTACTATAAATATAAATTTCGGTGGATGGGGAGGGAGAGGAGGGCCAAAAAAAGGCGGATGAATTGTCTGAAGAATGCAGATATGACAGAAAATGGAGTGAATGTTAGCGTGACGGTTGATAGGGGAGAATGGAAGTAGAAAACGTGTTGCGCCGTCATATAGGGGCAGGCAGGAAGATTGTGATGATGATACTCTAAGCTGACTGACAAGTCGTGACAAGAGGCGATACTTAGGGAGAGATGTTGCCGACAGATCTGGCAACCAGCGGAGCAGTTGCGTAACACAGTATCAGTAGCAATGGGTTTCATTTTGATAGTTCAACAACATTCATTGCGTTATTTACATTGTTGAGCAGACACATTTTTCGAACATATGAAGCAATGGATTAGCAATACCCTTCGAAATGATTCAGATTGAGATTGATAGTGTGTTATGCAATTAGGGTACCGGTTGCTAGGGGCTTGTTATTGCGGTTTGCGCGTTTTTAACACACTTTTATTAGGTCGACCTGTATGTAACTAACTATGTAATGGAATCTAAGGTACCTAACTAATTTAACCATCTACCAAGGGTCGTAGCGTAATGAAAATTGGCAGCTGTAGGTATGTAGTTCTGATGACAATACAATAATATGGTACTGTCGAACTGATCTGATGATAGAGCCGGAAGATATGAACTGGAACTTCATGATGGAAAATCGTATTATAGCTGTTTTGGATTTCTTAGAAAAGTCTTGTAAGCGTGTTTTTCTAGTGTTTTTTAAACTATTAATTTATTTACCTTTTGTTAACTATTCTTGTGATCTATATTTTATTATACCCAATTGCACCTTACCTGGCTTTGATTTGGTGCCTAAAAGTTAAAATGTACGTTCAGCGGACCCTAGGCAGTCAGCTCGCTACCGTCTACCGTCTTGCGGACTGGCTTATACAGGGTGGGTAAAAAATCGTGTTTTAAACGAAACAGGGCGATAGTTGGATTAGTTGGGGTTATTTGAAGTATTTTTTTTTAATAAAAAAAAAAACAGATTTTTTTTTTTAAATATCATCACTACAACAGTGCTTTTATGGCAATGGGTACCAAGAGTTATCAGCACTTTTTTCAATATCTTTTAAGTGTCACGAAAAATTATTTGTAACTTTAGAACCTTACTGTAAACAAACTGTCATAACTTTTAAGGAGATCAAGTTACGGCTCTGCCACAAAGATATTTTTACTGCAAATAACTCCAACTATCGCCCTGTTCCGTTTGATCCACGATATTTTGCCCACCCTGTATACCGGGTCAAATTAAATTAGCTAGCGAAACTCTGAAGACGTGATGGTATCGATGTAAACACGATAAAATGAAAATAAAAGATTTCGTGTTTTTTTTAGGGGTCAACACCCGCTGGTAGTGTTGCTACTAGATAAAAAAACAATATTGAATATGGATGATGTGCAGGATTAATCGACGTAGGCCGCTGACTGTACCTAATTCTGATTTAACAATAATACGAACAATGCTGACAATCCACTCACCTTCATATTGCATCGCTTCATATTTACAACTTCATTTACAATTGCATTCCTTTTCCCTTTCAAATATAACCCGTCTACCCTCAAAACAAGAGTGAACAAGCATCTTCTGGGCACACTCGTTCCATTGTAGACCTCATCCATCGCTTTCTGTCAGGCGAGATCGAGCTCAAGAGCAAAGGGGCAATTATCGTAAATTTAAGAACGTTCAGTCTTATCTCAGTCTCAATCTGACAAAAATACCTCAAATTTTCCTTTACATTTTTGACAAGTTTTTGACATTGATTGTCACTGAGATGAGATTGCGTCATTCGCAACTAGATTTGAACGGTCTTCAGGTCCATCCCAAAAAAAAACCGGCCAAGAGCACACCGAGGGTTGCGTACCATATGTTTTTAAATTTTCATCGGCGAGGCCTATATTCGTCAGAGAATTTTAACACTGTGCACTGCGGTGTAGAATATTGCAGTTTTATGTCAGCGCCATCTCTTGACTGAAAGTGGAACTAATGTAACTTTTATTGATGATTTCTGAAAAAGTGTGCTATTTAGAGACTTCGTTTTATTTTTCCTGTAATCTTTACAGGAACTTCTGTCACATAGAACTATTTCAGATTTTTCTCTTTGCAAACTTCGGAAATAAGGGGGGGGAGCCGTATTTTATTTACATTTTTCATCAAAAGTCGGAAACTATGCGGCCTAAAAAAAAATATTTGAGAATGTGCAAACTGCGCTCTTTCATATGATACCTTACATGCCCTAGTAGCCCCACTTCGAATTTTTCAGACCCCCTTTTAGTCCCTGATGCAAAAAATATACATATATTTTTATTTCTTTCTTATTTGCAAAATAGTTGGGCAAACGTCATCTAAAACTTTTCCAAATTTCAAGTTGATAGCATTAGTAGTTTTTCAGATATCCAGCTTTGACAGACAGACAGACAGACAGACTGAGTCTCATCATAAGGGTTCCGTTTTACCATTTTGGTACGGAACCCTAAAAAAGCTAACCTTTTGACGACCAATCTGTCTACCTACCCACAGCTCGATATATTCAAATCTATTTCCATGACCGCCATTTTATTAGCAATATTATTGATATTACCGTTACGCGGTGCACTTTATGCCTTGGCAAAGTACCAAAAGTAACAATTTTGCGCAAAATTGCAAGTGTTTACAAATTTAAACACGAACCTAAATATAGGTGGGTTTTGGTAACAGTATTAGTTGTAATTATAACTTGTGGTCTTGGTCGATATACATAACTACGTGAAAAGTTGTATAATGTAGGTATACTATGTAAGTATGGGATGTAAGTATGTGGAGTGTCAAAAATTTAATACGCTTTTAATTTTTTTTTTCCATTCTTTCTTTCTTTTTTTTATTATTCTTATTTCTTTTAAATTTTAGCTTAGATGGTTTGGTCTTGTTGAGAGGATGAATGAAACGCGATTCATCATCATCATCATTTTAGCCGAAAGACGTCCACTGCTGGACATAGGCCTCCCCCAAGCACCTCCACTTCGACCGGTTCTGTGCTTCTCGCAGCCAACGGGGTTGCGGCCTTCACAAGGTCGTCGGACCACCTTGTGGGAGGCCTTCCAACGCTACGTCTTCCGGTACGCGATTGCCACTCCAGAACCTTTCGGCCCCATCGGCCATCTGTCCTGAGAGCAATGTGGCTGCCCACTGCCACTTAAGTTTGGCAATTCTTTGGGCTATGTCGGTTACCTTGGTTCTCCTGCGGATCTCCTCATTTCTGATTCGATCAAGCAGGGAAACTCCAAGCATAGCCCTCTCCATAAACGCGATTAACAAAAGGCATCTACAAGGCAGATGTGAGTGGAAACGTCGGAAGGGACGCCTTAGAAGGACATATAGTGACCTTATAGGTGATGTTCTTCAGAAAGGTCCGGAGCGTAGTACCCGCAACCGGCGTGCGTGTATGACCAGGTGTATGAACGTAAACGAAGCAAAAAGAGTAGGTAAGGGTCGTACCTACGAATATGTTGCCAGACGGCGCGTACGTGTTCCACGCGCGCCTCAAAGAGGTGTCAGCATCAAGGAGGGGCCCCCTTAGGGCCGAAGCCTGCCGCGTCAGCGGGATTATCCGAAAGGGTTACCGCTGGCCCGGAACATAAAGGGCTAAGGAAGGAACACAGGTGGGTTTGAGTCAGTAAGAGTCTGACACTCCCTTCCGCTCCACCCAGAGCGGGAGGAGTCATTTGATGATTTCACATCCGCAAAAAAAAAAGGAGTCGTAGTAGGTGGCGTTCTGTAATTTCTGCCTACCCTCAGGGAAGAAGGCGTGAGTTTCGGTATGT
This sequence comes from Mesoligia furuncula, assembly GCA_916614155.1. Taxonomy (NCBI): domain Eukaryota; kingdom Metazoa; phylum Arthropoda; class Insecta; order Lepidoptera; family Noctuidae; genus Mesoligia; species Mesoligia furuncula. The sequence continues at coordinate 25,031,748 of OU744808.1, forward strand.
GAGTGAGTTATAGTAAAAGTGCGCAGTGCTGCACACCCCCACCATATTTCAAGTTAAACAAATATCAACTGTATTTCAATGACGATTAAGTTGATTGCAGAGTGACTAGCACTATTGACATTATAAAAATGTTGGAAGTTGTAGCGTAAACTGAACTTTATTCTGTAGGAATTAAATTTATTTTTCCATTCATTCAAGTTTGTTTACATTTTATCGCGAACGCAGATTAGGTACTTCAAGAAAATGGCTAGCAGCATCTTCCTTTCTGCTTATTATAAGACCTGACCAGACTCCTTATCATCCTCTTGCCATTAACCCAATTTATTTGGTGTCGGCGCAATGTTTTTTCTTCCACACTTCTCTATTAGTCGTAATCTCGGTAGTCACTCCAACCATATCATCTTTTACACATTCCATCCATCGTTTCTTTGGACTGCCCCTACTCATATAGCCAGGCACGTTCATACTCAAAACTTTCCTTATTCATCCGCATCACAAGAATTTATGGATAACAAATTCTCATGTTAGTATTAAGTGAACATAATATGCATGCTAAGTACAATTCTGGCAAAACATGTAAGATCCTTGACTTGATTGTAACATCATGTAATACCTTACTTACTTACTTACTCACATCCGACTACCTTAACAACCTTCCACACAACTTTTCAGTCACCAATGCCACTTTGGCTTTCTCTTTTTAAGACCTAAGGGACAATTCTCGTAATTTTATAAGAACGTTCACAGTTTGATCTCAGTCTTAATCCGGTGGCCCTAGAATTTTTTAGGAGGTGCTAAATCTTAAAGTGGCACCCCTGTCAAACTGACTTGCAAATCAGCACAAGCTTTTTCCACTATGGACCTTTCCGCGCCGTCGGTACTCCGCGTACGCGCTTTATAGTAAGTTTACTTGCTTCTTCGTCGACATAATGAAGTCAATCTCATTTTTAGTTGCAAAATCCGGGCTCTGCCAGGTCCTCTTTCTGTGCTCACGTTTCCTGAAGAAGGAATTCATCATAAAGAGGCCTTTCTTCTCCATAAAACTGGCCTGTAGGTGGCCCCGGTGGTTCCGGCGTCCAACTCCAAATTGCCCCACTCGCAGCTCATTATCGTTACGTTTACCCAGTTTCGCGTTAAAGTCCCCCATGACAACGGTAAAGTGAGTTTTAGAGCCATGCATGGCTCTGGAAATACCCTTATAGGCGAGGGTATGAGTAAATAATAGTGTATAGGTAACGTGGTTTTCTGTGGTTTGTAATTCAAATCCAACTCACGGTTACAGCATATATATTCTCCAACAATCCTCACACCACACACACATATGATTTAGAAGGCACAATAGGGATTAAAGCACAAGCACAAGCGTAAGCACAATAGTCAGTAACTTAGGAAGATGAGACAGAGTTCAGATGAGAAGATGGAAAGGAAGATATGAAATTCACAAGCATTTAAGCAGTTCGCGGCAATACAAATATGCGAGCAAAAGGCATGCGCTCCGCGCCGTAGATAAGTCTCGACTGGTTTGACATTGCGCGGTGACCGCTGCGTCCGCGCAAGCGGGCGACGTGTCTAGTACCGTTAGATTAGTGATGTCCAGCGAGTCGATAGTTTATCGCACTTGTTATCGATTAACGTCATCGACCGACTGGTGTTATGTATGTGCTTATTATCGAATAAAGATATCTTTATTCTATGATGTTATAAATAAATGTAAATAAATAACAATGTAAATATAATATTAAATAGATACATTTGTGTGAGTAATTGAAAATCAGTGTTGTAAATGTATGTAAGTTTTTAGTTAATTATTATTAATTAAATAAATAGGTAAGTAGTAGCCTACACCCTCATACATGGTCTCTACCTCATCGTCGGGGGGTGACGAGGTCGGGGCGTAAACCTGTACGACCTTCAGCGAATACCTTTCGGATATTCTGAGTATAATAGTTACTATCAGTAACTATTCTTTGAATATGGCCTGGTTTTCGGTTGATTTCAGCGCTCCCACATGACGGCGCCCGGTGCCATAGCACCGCTCACAACATCCTAGGGCCGCTACTGTCTTAATCTGTGAAAAATACCTCTATAATTTCCCCATTTTTAGGGTTCCGTAGCCAAATGGCAAAAAACGGAACCCTTATAGATTCGTCATGTCTGTCTGTCTGTCTGTCCGTTCGTATGTCACAGCCACTTTTTTCCGAAACTATAAGAACTATGCTGTTGAAACTTGGTAAGTAGATGTATTCTGTGAACCGCATTAGGATTTTCACACAAAAATAGAAAAAAAAACAATAAATTTTGAGGGTTCCCCATACCTATTTGGAACTGAAACTCAAAAAAATGTTTTTCATCAAACCCTTAAGTGTGGGGTATCTATGGATAGGTCTTCAAAAATGATATTGTGGTTTCTAAAATTATTTTTTTCTAAACTAAATAGTTTGCGCGAGAGACAATTCCAAAGTGGTAAAATGTGTGTGTCCCCCTGTAACTTCTAAAATAAGAGAATGATAAAACTAAAAAAAATATATGATTCATTACCATGTAAACTTCCACCGAAGATTGGTTTGAACGAGATCTAGTAAGTAGTTTTTTTTTAATACGTCATAAACCGTAAACCGCAATTTACCTTTCATTCAATCAACTCAAATATAAAAATTAAAAAAAAAAACATTTAATTTCATAAACATAAACCTTATGCATAAGTAGGTATGTTACGGAACCCTCGGTGCGCGAGTCCGACTCGCTCTTGCCCGGTTTTTTGACATTGATTGTCGTTGAGATGAGATTGCAACCAAATTACGGGAATTCGCCTTCTGATCAGACTACAATTACTAGCCCGACTGCTAACTCTGGAGATTTAAGAAATCTTTTTGATGGCGATTACCCTATTTGGATGTCCATTCTGAAACGACCTCCTAAACTTTAACCCTTCAGCATGAGCAAATTAATGTAACCTATCAAGATTAACTCGTTTTTCGAAAACCTGTTAATTAAAACGAATGTAATCAACTAATTACTCCTGTTTTTCACGAAATGTCAATGTTTATATGTAGAAACAACACCACAGTGTACAAAAATAAATAAATAACGACAGTCTATCAACCGAGCGACCCTTTGCCCCTTATCTAAGGTTGTTAACCACCATACATCACGCCCTCGAATGACCCATAAACTTCCCAAAAGAACCCACTTTATGTTATTATAACACTCTTATCTTGGTTTAGTGGTAACACTGGGTATCTGTGGTGGATTTATTGAAGCTATATTTTTAAGCTGTGGCAGTTTCTCTATTGGCAGGTAAGTTTAGGAAAGACAGGGTAGAGGAATTTCGATTTAAATAAATTGTATTCAAAATATACGTATGTAACGTAATTATGTTGTATGTAATGTGGGCCTTATAAGAAGGCTAAAAGTCACCCAAAGGGCAATGGAGGCTATCCTCGGAGTTTCCCTGCGTGATCGAATCAGAAATAAGGAGATCCGCAGGAGAACCAAGGTAACCGACATAGCCCGAAGAATTGCCAAACTTAAGTGGCAGTGGGCAGGGCACATTGCTCGCAGAACAGATGGCCGACGGGGCCGAAAGGTTCTGGAGTGGCGACCGTGTACCGGAAGACGTAGCGTTGTAAGGCCTCCCACAAGGTGGTCCGACGACCTTGTGAAGGCCGCAGGAACCCGTTGGTTGCGAGAAGCACAGAACCGGTCGAAGTGGAGGTGCTTGGGGGAGGCCTATGTCCAGCAGTGGACGTCTTTCGGCTGAAATGATGATTTAAAATGTGTAGGACGAGTTACGATATTTTTTTTGCATTTTTAATGAGCAACTTTTAAATTTGATTTTAATATTGTCGCATTTTATTCCGGCATTATCATTATTTTATGATACAACAAGTCATTAAGGGACAGAATTATTTATTTATTTAATACTTCAAGCACATAATACACAGAGGCGGACTTAATGCCATAGGTATTTTCTACCAGTCAACCTTTGGGCGAAGCCGAGACAAACAGTGGTAGGTGCAATCATGAGAATTGAGGAATAAAAGTTTTAAATATAAAGAAAGATACGCATAAACCTATTAAAAGTATAAAAATAATATATACCTAATTACATATAAATATAAGCACAAATAATAATACATGAATATACTAAAATTAAATAAGACAAACAATGAGACGGAAGTACAACAATAAATTAAACTTCCTACACATATATCTAACTAGTATGTCGATAAAAACTATACTATGTCCTTCCCCGGGATGCAATCTATCTCTCTGCCTAATTTTATCTAAATCCGTTCAGTGGTTTAGGCGTGAAAATGTAACATACGGACAGACAGACGGAGTTACTTTAGGAAAAAGCTAGGCAGATGAAGATGACGAGCTAGTCAAAGATTGGCAAAACCCATTGTCAACCCATGGCTACTATTTAGTTTGTTTGAATAAATGACTTAGTTTATTACAATATTACCTACGATTTATTTGATAGTTTCAAAATACTCCATTTATGCATAAGTACTTTCATACCCCATACTTCCCGTGGGTCTGTGTGGTGCCGGACTTAAAGAATACCACCACCCCTTACTCCCGTGGGTGTCGTAAAAGGCGACTAAGGGGCGTACCGGAGAATGGGCAGCAGCGTTCTCTATGCATTCCACCACCATACCATACTGCGATCGCCAACCCTTGGCTTGGCAGGCGCCAAGCGTGGCGATTATGGCAAACCCCCCCCCTTTTGGGGGAGGCCTGTGTCCAGCAGTGGACGTCTTTCGGCTGAAGTGATGTGGTGTGTGTGTGACTTTCATACTATCGTCTCCACATGGTATATACATATACTCATTAATAGTTCCCATAATAAAAAAAGAACACTCTACACAGCACACAACCTCATTAATTCATTTTTAATTTGTCCAAATGCGAGCCAAACACGCTTTTCCAATTTTCCGTTAGAAGCGTGACTAACGTCGTCTATAATGACTATTTTACATTTTTCAAAACTCATTCAATCCTCGATGAAGCGATGCACGCAATCCGATAGTAAAGTTAGTCGAGAACGCAATATGGCGTTTTTCAATCCCAGTTCAATTTTGGGCACGGAAACAAATGGAAATTTAGAAGTTTGACCGGTGCTGTAAATGGTTTTTCGTGTTTTACATGCCAGTCGCAAAATGGTGTATATACTCTGTCTTTTAAATACCTATGTTATTCGTAACTAACAACATCACTAATTCTGGGTTCCTATAAACAAAACCATCATGCGTAGGTACCATAGAAATGTAATCATAATGTCTATGGTAGGTACCAATAGTAGCGTTTTTTATTGCCAAACTGGGCATATAAATAGATTCGTAAGCAAATTTTTCCTTGATAGCTACTTCCATATGGTCTACTGTGCAAAACTATGACGCCTTTTCTTCATTATTGTCCTAATTTTAACCAATAACGTTCCATAAATTATAGGAATCGGCAATTCGATATTAATATTCTTATACCTAAGTATACAACACAATAGTACATTATGATACATGTGTGCTATGTTGATCATTATGCTCGAGGCGGTATTATTCGCGCGAACCGCAGGCGAGTGCGATAAGAAAGCCGAGAGTCTAATGATCAATGCACACGCGTTTCATACGACGTTTTTCAACACACTTGCGAGGAAAAAAACAGACTTGTATTGTTAAATATTAACTTGTATGGAAAATGGCGCGCTAGTTTTGTCTTTCCGCATAGCCAGCACTAGCAATGCGCTCGCAAGTGTAAATAAAAGCACTGACCACAGAGCATGTAAAAAAAATTGTAAAAAAAAAAAACAATTGTAGTTTAGTTAGTATGGAATTAGAAAGTACCTACTATTGGCATAGAGAAATATACCTACATTAGTTAAGTGAGAATCCGCAATGATAGAACGCCAGTCAGGGTCTTTTCCGTTTGGTTTCGGGTAAGTATACGTTTTTTGTAATTTGCAGGTCAGTATCAGGTTGCATCTTGATCAAATATGATTCGCGACTATAATATACAGAGCGTTGGTTAAACGAGGGACATACTTTGAGGGGAGTTAGTACTCATGAAAATGAACAACTTTTAATATGGGATTAACTCTGAAATCGCGAAAAAAAATCAGCCGGTTTCTACATTTATGTTCGCATAGCTCGTCAAAATGTACTGAACAGCTGATTTTTTTTTGCGATTTCAGGTTCGGCCCCATAGTAAAAGTTGCTCATTTTCATGAGTACTAACTCCCCTCAAAGTATGTCCCTCGTTTAACCTAACGGTCTGTATATGTATTTACAAAATTATAGTCATTAGAATGGAATCTTTCTAGTTAGATTTTTTTCCTAAGAACTTTTCCATAAGAAAGATGTATTAATGATTCGAATGATTATAATTCTGTAAAGATGTAGGTACCTGTTAGAGTCGCAAATCATATTTTGATCAAGATACAAACCTGACACTGACCTGAAAATTGCAAAAAACCTAAGAAAATTTGAATTTCGCGGCAGACCGCGAAATTCAAATTTTCTTAGGTTTTTTCGGAAGGTGAATGCGCAGTGGTAGACCACTGCGCATTCACCTTAAATTATCCGAGGTCCCTGCGCATTCACCTTAAGGTAAATAAATATTATTTAATTTTGGGACCAAGAACAATACAGACTATTAAAAAAAAAAGTGAATTGATGAGATTAAAAAAGCGCGCATCTCCGACTAGTAAATAGTTATCTGTGGAAATAAAGCACATGTGGATTAAAGTAAAGAAAAAGCACACGTTTTTAATACACTGCATTATGGACCTAAAAGCGCTTCAATAAGAGCCACTTTACGAGCAAGTGTGTTGAAAAGTTAGGTACACAATCGAAAAATGTCGTGAGAAAAAATTTGAGTATGAATATGGATGGCTGTAAGGGTAGGGGAGGACCGAAGAAAGGATGGATGGACTGTGTGAAAGATAATAGGGCTAGAAAGGGGATGACTACCGAGACGACGACTGATAGAGAAATATGTAACATTTTGCGCCGACCCCAAATAAATTAGGATAAGGGCAAGAGAATGATGATGATGAAACGAAAATTTTAAAAAGAGAAAATATAATAAAGTAAATTAAAAGTATATTTATAATAGATTGATTATGTTTACGGCGTGATTTTATTAAATTATTAAATTAAAATTTTATTATTGTTAAATTAAAATTTTATTAATATTAAATTAAAATTATTATTTTTATCTAATTATTGTGAATGTTAGGACCATGTGGGTCATTCATTTTTTCTGTTTTCCTTCTTAGTTAGTTTTTTTTGTAAATTGAGTAATTTACGCGGCCTACCCATAAATGTCCTTTCTTTGTTAGACCGCTTTCACATTTAGGCGACTTTAGCAGCGCGACAGTCGCGCGACCGTCACCCATTCAGAATTTCATAATAAAAACAGAAGCGCACCAGCCGCGCGTCCGCTGCGCTTCTGTTTTTATTATGAAATTCTGAATGGGTGACGGTCGCGCGACTGTCGCGCTGCTAAAGTCGCCTATATGTGAAAGCGGCCTTATTGTTCGTCGAATCGTTGAGCTCCCCAAGTTCTGAGTTGAGCTGTACGATTTTTGACAAAAGCGTGCAATGATTGGACAGGTCCGTTCAATCTGTGTAGTTCTTCCTTCAAAAGACCATTTCAGACACCAATCTACATGGTCTTCACATGATCTGACCAAGATTTTGTCTGGACTTTTAAAAGAGACTACGACCTGTGAGTTTGTTTCGACCTTTCTTCTCAAAAAGGGGAGGGGGGGGGGGTTCTGGGGATCAGACCGGAATAACTAGAATAGTCAGATAGAAAACGCCGACCTCATATAGTTTAAAAAATAATATGATTGACGTGTAAAAGTGTTTGTACAAACCTACTTACAGAAAATAAATCATTTAGCATTTATCTAAATAAATTTTCAATCGACAGATCGACAGGTAATTTTTATTCGTGGAATAAAATTGACGTCTAACAGATTTTGTATGAAAGAATGTCAAAAATTCAAAATTATTCCTCCGATAAAATTATCTGGCGTTAGAAAAATCAGTTCAAAGACAAGGACATTTATTCGTCGGATATGGTAGGTACAAAGTTGGATAGTATATTACTTAAACTCTAAAAAACAATACAAAACACTTAAACAAAATAGAAAACGGTCTTCAAATCTAGTCTACAAAGCCTACAACTTTCTCTTTATTAACATAATAACCTAACAATTAAACATAAACTCGTGAAAAGCGAAACAAGCGGTGTGCAATGAAGCGTGCTATCACACCAGCGATCCGAACAGACACCTGTCGCGTTCGCTTATCAGCGGGGCGGATCAAAGGTGTCGCTTGCTTTGCGACGCCGCCCACATCCGATGGAGATGGATCCATAGATCTATAGTGTTCTTTAGCAATGGTGGTGACGTTTCCTTTTATGTTTCAGTGACGGTTCAGTTTGCTTTGAGATTTGGGTAAGTACGAATGAATGTTTTAGAGTAGGTATTTCATAGTAGCGATGTTTGATAAGAATTTGTGACGGACTTAGGTGAATATCAAGGACTTTATTTATTTATTAAAGCTCTATGCACAAGTAAAAACATACTGTACAAAGGCGGACTTAATGCCTGATACATTTTCTCAAAAAAAAAAAAAAAACCGGGCAAGAGCGAGTCAGACTCGCGCACCGAGGGTTCCGTAACATCGAGGTTTATGCATAAGGTTTATGTTTATGAAATTAAATGTTTATTTTTATTTTTGAGTTGATTGAATGAATGGTAAATTGCGGTTTACGATTTATGACGTATTAAAAAAAAACTACTTACTAGATCTCGTTCAAACCAATTTTCGGTGGTTGTTTACATGTAATGTAAACAACCACCGAAAATTTTTTCATTTTCATTAATAAATGCTTAATATTGAGTTCAGTGGTACCAATTACTAATTTATATTGTAAAACACATAGGTACAAGTCAAAATATATATTATTAGACAATTAGTCATAATATATGAATATAATACACATAAGTACATTATTATAGTATACAATATAAAAACCTAACAAACATACACAAACAAAACATATACATACATACACTTTATTTTAATCTTATGTTCAAATAAATATATCTACAAAAATATCAATATTTTTAAATATTATAACATACGTATTTGACACTACTTACTAACTATTATATCTATATATAATAAAATAATACATAAACAAACTCAAGTAATCATAATAAATAAATTCTATGTAGTTATTTATCACCATAACCCATCAGTGATAATTTAAAAAGGTATGAACACAATAATAAAAACCATCTAAGTACTTTTATATCATAGTGAAACAGTCACTATGTCATGGGCCTTAATAAACATGTATTGTATCCTCAACTCATGCACATCTACCCGCAGTGGCGATGTCTGGCGATATGCATACGACGTCGTGCACTTATTTTCTACAACTACCCTTTTACTAAAACTGTTACAAAATCCTAATGTAATTTTGTCATAGTACTAACCCACTACGCCAATCGGCTTTATGTATTTTTAAGTTATAATATTGTATTTTCTCTGTAAGTGATTGTGTAAATCTTTTGAGAAAATAAATGTCTAAAACCGTAAAACCGTAATGTACAATGTAATGATGACGTAATGTTTAATGTACATCATATATTTTTTTTAGTTTTATCATTCTCTTATTTTAGAAGTTACAGGGGGGGGGGGGGACACATTTTATTTATTTATTTATTTATTTAATACTTCAAGCACATAAATGTACAAAATTAATTAAACATTTGGCAAGCTACCCAAAGCTCTTAGAATTGACTCATCATGCGTCATTCTTACTGAACACCGTCTCATATCATTATAATGTTTATACTTCGCATAGATATAAGAAAGAACATTTCGTTTCATATACCTACAGGGAATTATTGATAAAACATTAACAATGCAAAAAAGTCTGCTGTTCCCTACATTTATGTTCATATAACTCGTCAAAATGTAGGGAACGTCTGATTTTTTTTTCGCGATTTCAGGTTTGGTCCCATAGTAAAAGTTGTTCATAATGATGAGTACAATGACCTCTTAAGACGTTGTTAAAGTTTTACCAATAACCCTGTATAGCGTATTTAAGTACCTACTAGCTTCTGACCGCGACTTCGCCTGCGGGAAATTTCTTGTTCCCTACGTACCCCGTCGCGTCGCCTGCCCGCGCAATCACATGGTTTTCTCATATCCCTCTTTCTGACTTTTTCTGTTTACTCGGTTCCTAAGGGTCAAAGCGAGATGTTTAACCTTTTGAACGCCACGGTCGGGTATAGACGACAAACGAAAACGTGCCCAACACGCCACGGTCGTCTACAGCCGACAAGAAAACGACATGTTTTACCTTTTGAACGCCACGGTCGGGTATAGACGACAAACGAAAACGTGCCCAACACGCCACGGTCGTCTACAGCCGACAAGAAAACGACATGTTTTACCTTTTGAACGCCACGGTCGGGTATAGACGACAAACGAAAACGTGCCCAACACGCCACCGTCGTCTACAGCCGACAAGAAAACGACATGTTTTACCTTTTGAACGCCACGGTCGGGTATAGACGACAAACGAAAACGTGCCCAACACGCCACGGTCGTCTACAGCCGACAAGAAAACGACATGTTTTACCTTTTGAACGCCACCGTCGGGTATAGACGACAAACGAAAACGTGCCCAACACACCACCGTCGTCTACAGCCGACAAGAAACCGCTACAGCCTATAATCCTTCCTCAACAATTGTAAAAAAAAAATCCGACCGGTAGTTCCAGATATTAAACGTTCGTATGTTGCGCGTTTAAACAAACTCTTTAGCTTTATTATTAGTATTATAGATGTTCTTCGTTTTATACATCGTTTATAAGTATTAGTCAAGACTCAAGATACAAGAATACTATTAATAATTATAGACGCTAAACGTTTGAAGGACTTTCAGTCAGGCATTTCAGTAAACAACGATCGGTTCTGAAGTTTCATCATTTTAATTAAATGAATCTGTGAAACTGAAGACATCGGGTACTATTGAAGAGTCTCTTATTATGGTAAGTAAACAAAATATATTAGGGATCCTACCTGTTTTTTTTTTTTTTTTTTGATATGAAGTACCTAACTATATTTTGCATTTGGTATTGATAACCACTACACAGGCCTCTTCTCTGTGAGAGGGCTGTAATCTACCACGCGGACCCAGTGCGAGTTGGTAGATGTCACATATCTTCGAATGTTTGGTTCTAGGACATACCAGTTTCCTCACGGTGTTTTCTTTTACCGTTCTTTGAGAGCTGTGGTGATGAAATTATTTACATAAAGTAAAGCGCCTGTCTGGGTTCGAACCCACGACCTTCATCTTGTAAGTCGGGGCCGTTACCACTGGGCCACCGCTGCTGTTTAACACCTTTCGGCAATCTCACAAATGGGAAAATACACAAAAAAATCGAATATTAATAATGCTCTACTGAAAATGAAATACATAAAATAACAATGTCAATATCGGGATAAAAACTATCCTATGTCCTTTCCCGGGACTCAAACTATCTCTATACCAAATTTCATCTAAATCGTTTCAGCGGTTTAAGCGTGAAGATGTAACAGACAGAGAGACACACTTTCGCATTTATAATATTAGTATGGATACAAGCCAAATAATAACATAAGTAGATTGTCTCACTGCAAGAAAAATGCCTCACACAATAAGAAGATCGGAGCATTTTTTTTTTCCTATCCATTAATGTCCCACTGCTCGGCCTCTACTCTTCCCACCTCTCTCTGTCCAGAGCTGTCAAGCACCAATCTTTAAAACACAGCAATACACAGCAAAGCACAGGAAACAGTCACTGAAATAACTGATGTCACTCTGAAAGCTGCCACGCTTCGACAAATCTACCGCATGTCAGACGACCAATGGCCCAAACTTTCGAATCAGTGGATCCCGAATAATGGCAAATGATATCGCGGCAGGACCAGACGGAGATGGCGGTATGAGCTGGACTCCTCTAATAAGGATCGGTGTATTTATCTCACCAATATCATAAAGGCGAAAGTTTGTGAGTGTATGGGGGTGTGTTTATATGTTTGTTACTTCTTGACGCTCAAGCGGCTGGACCAATTTTAATAAAATTTTGTACGGAGGTAGCTGATTCCCTGGATTAACATATGGGCTACTTTTTATCCCGATATTCCTACGGGATCGGGCGGTTAATCAACATATAAATAACGCAAAACTTCTCTAAACGCATTTCAAATGAACGAGCAAAGTTTCTCAGATTCCGATTCGGCGAATGGGGACATGACACATGAGGATCGATCCTACACTAAACGACTCGTCACTCGCTCGTCCCTCGTAAACGTTACATTAAATAAATGTGTTACGAACATCAAAGAACGGTTTATTGTCGTGACGTCAATCAAACTGCGAATACAGATAAGAAATAATCTAATTTTGGTACCTACGTGGAAAGTGTCATCTGAAATGAGCCATGTTATTTCCTGTTTATGTCAAAAGTATTTTCAGTCACCTACAAAATTGAATTGGCGTTTTATATGGTAAAAGCAAAACGATTTCTTTAAATGAAATTATATATTTAATCAATCAAAGTATATACAGACGCCAGCACATCAAGCTACTACAATCTGTCAAATTTCTTTAATAGATTTTCAACTTTATTGCTACAGTTTAAGGTTCAAGGTTGATTGGGAAAATTTTACAGTTTCGGATAGCTTGTTGTGCTAGCGTCTGTACCATTGTTGTCTATGCACATTCACCATTGTATATTATGTAGTTCATTGATTACTTTGCTGAAAAAATTGTGGGAACGAGAATCAATAAAATCTTTGAAGGCGGTTTTGTCTGCCTCATCGGAATTGAATTTTTATCCTAGTAAGAAATTGTCCAAATTCCAGAAAAAGTAGTAATGTGATGGAGCAAGGCCCGGGAGTATGGCGGAAGACGGTATCGGAGAAATTCCATTCGCAGTTCCTTTAATTTAGCGACCGTCTGTTGTGCCGTCTGTTGTTGTGTGTGTGGTCTAGCGTTGTCCTGAAGCAGCAGTTCGTTCGTTTCAGCCGATAGACGTCCACTGCTGGACATAGGCCTCCCCCAATTTTGGGGGGGGTTTGCCATAATCGCCACGCTTGGCAGGCGGGTTGGCGATCGCAGTATGGTATGATGGTGGAATAAATAGAGAACGCTGCTGCCCATTCTCCGGTAAGACCCTTAGTCGCCTTTTACGACACCCACGGGAAGTAAGGGGTGGTGCAATTCTTTAAGTCCGGCACCACACAGACGCAGCAGTGAGCTAGAGCAATTGACAAGGGGGCGCCCTTGTCAATTGTCAATTAAGGGTCAATTTATACTAGCGCAGAGTCGAAGCGCATCGAAGCGTTAATCTGAAACTTAATATAGCAAATTCACCCTTATCTCCACAACGTAATGAACGCGCACCAATCAGCGTTGGTCGCGCTCAGACGCGCGAATTCCGTCGAATGCGCGCGAATTCGCGAATCTTTTGTTTTTATCTCAGAAGAAATATTATGTGCATTACGTTATGGAGATAAGAGTGAATTTGCTATCTTAAGTTTTAGATTAACGCATCGATGCGCTTCGACTCTGCGCCAGTATAAATTGACCCTTAAAAAGCCACTTTGGCAGAATCATAAAAGGATAACATTACGAATCATAATGGACAGTTAACTGTCAAGTTAATCGTATCAAATCCCATTAGTGAAGGATTTTTCAGTTATTTTTTTTTTGTCTGTGCTAAAATACCAATCAATCCAAATCCAATCCCATTCTCATCCATTACGTAGTGCAGCGAAAAAAAGAAAAACACGGACTGTCTTCGCCATATTATGATTCATTGTGTTATCCTTTTATGATTCTGCCAAAGTGACCTTTTACTTGAAGTATGAGTTGAGAAAATCGGTTTTCTTTTGTTTTATCGTGTTGAGATATTGATACCATTGAAGTTTACACAAAAATTAACCGATTTTTTTAAACTGATATTTTAAGTGACTATAACTAATTGTGGTCGAAGACCCCATAAAAATGATCAAATTACTAGTCACTTCCTCGTCAATGATGAGACAGTTGCCTCACTCCTTAGTCGCGTGGTAGAATAGCGTTTACCTACGTTTAGATTTATATCAAAATAACCTTGATATGTATGTTAAAAGAACCTTGAGGCACATCTGCATGCCTCGATTCTGAATTCTAATTTTAGGTCAATAAACTTATATGGTTACAAAAAGAAATGGCGTGATTTCATGCTATAGTAAATTTTGTTATTTCCCTTTGAACTAAATTTGTCCAAAACACGCTCAAATAAATCCAAATCGTCGATTTTTATTCGGCTGCGGCAAAGCAATAAAAGGATTATTAGTAGTTATGTTTAACTTTAACGTGAATGGGTACCTAGTTGAGACCACGAAATTCAAATTTTCTTAATTTGCAGGTCAGCGTCAGGTTGTATCTTGACCAATATATGATTCGCGACAATAACAGGTACATATTTAGAGAATTATAATCATTAGAATCAAAAATACATCTTTCTAAGTTAGATTTTACCAATAACACTTTTCCATAAGAGATTGGTGGTTGGTGATAAAAATCTAACTTAGAAAGATATATTAATGATTGATGATGTTATTGTCGCGAATAGATGTTCAAAATAAGTATACTCGTACCACGGATATCGATCGCGAATCATATTTTGATCAAGATACAATGACCTGCAAATTGCAAAAAACGTAAGAAAATTTGAATTTCGCGGTCTGCCACTATCCCTTCACCTTAAGAGAAAATGCGGGTGGTCTTTCCTCTATAGAAACGCTCACGCCTGTTTTCTTTCTGTTTATTGACCATTAAGCAATGGTTTTTTACAGAATAATAAATAGGTATTAACTAAGAACTTGGATGTCCCTATGTTTTCCTTTTTTGATAATACATTATTTTTATAAGCCCTAGAACCCTCAAAAAATGCCGATTTAAACCGCTGTTTACAGAGGCCTAGTGTACTTTGACGAGTGTATGACTAAACGCCGACAGACACTACGCCGACAGACTGAACATCGACAAGACTTTACTTCGACGGGACTCTTCGCCGACAGAACACGACAACTATTAATGAAAAAGGAAAAACATAGGGACATGTATCCTTCTTATTCAATTTATGAAATATATTTTAAATTGGTCCAATATTGGAGGAGGAAATAGTCGAGAGCCAAACCTCGAATTATGACATTATATCTAGGATGCCTTTTCAAAATTCTCTCTGACCACATTTCCTATGTCTACGCATCACTCAAAATCCTGCATCGCGCAACCGAAGCTTACCGCGCTACTAGCATATACTTATACTCGTACTACTTGGGTTTTCAATTTCATTACCTAATAATTGAGGTAAACGTAACCTCAATTTTCTTTAATAATGTTTAATTAAGTACAATTTAAACATGTTGTTCAAACAATTATTGTTGAAAAAAGCGTTCAGATATAAAACCTTATACAGATGAATATGTTAAGTCTTGCCTTTAGTAATTGATTGCGTAAGAATCTAACCTGAACATGGTTTGTTTAAACTTTTATCACATAGTTTTGGAACAGACTGTAGTATCTATAAAGCACTTAGTAACTTACGTCCCGCATAGTAAAAAAAAAGATTACATCCACTTTTCATCTTGGGGTTGTCAGGCTGAGTGGCATTTCATTTAAGTCCATTTATTTTACAGCTTTTAGAAGTAGTTGTACCTTCTAACATAAAACCTAGTTTATAGTATATTAAGGTTACATTTAAAGGTTCTGGAGTGGCGACCGCGTACCAGAAGACGTAGCGTTGGAAAGCCTCCCGCAAGGTAGACCGACGACCTTGTGAAGGCCACGGAAACCCGTTGGATGCGAGAAGCACAGAACTGGTCGAAGTGGAGGCGCTTTGGGGAGGCCTATGTCTAGCAGAGGACGTCTTTCGGCTGAAATGATGATGATGGTCATGAAAGGTTACATTTAAGGTGAAAGCTAATGTAGTGAAACTTAAGAACTAGGTGGGTACTTAATTAGTAGAATATGTAACGGATTTAAAAGGTTTTTTACATAACATAGCATCACGGCTTGTTATCCCGTAGGGTTGGGAAAACGTTCAATCTCAATTTATGTTATAAGTTTCATGTAAAAGGGTGTGGGCTTAGCTGGCAGAATGTGCGTTTACTGTGGTACACCTCTGCCTTTTGGCGTCGCGGGCGCACAGAGTGGGGACTCTGTCCGCCCACCAAGTGAGGAGGGAGTCGCACCACGTCCGCTACGCGTTACGTCCGTTTATGGCCCTGTTGTCTTCTCTAAGATGCATTTTTTCTCGCATCACTCGCGTTACAGCCGTTCTATCTAAAGTGCATTCAACGCTAAAAGTACTTGTGATTAGAAAAATATCACAATACCAAATTAACATTTTGTGAAGCATCGTACCAGGCGAGCAGCCTTATCAGGAGATGCTTTTTGTCGCCCACACAAACGCAATAATGTTGTCAATATTGTGTGTTGGCAATATTATTGCGAGTAAAGTGGCAGCTTTAGTCAGATTGTTCGGGAGTGACCCCAGGGAAGACGGTGGCAAAATGGTCACGTGCTGCCGTGCATAGCGAGGCTCAGGGGAGGCCTCTTTACATTCTCCCCGATGTACCTTACAGGTGTTGCACAGGGGGGGTTCCGGAATTGGTCTTGCAAGAGGAACCAGGACCACCTCTATGTGCTGATAGTGATCACCGGGGTGGTTTTACTGAGGTAAAAGTACCCGATCTGAGACCTCCCCAGAGGTCGGGTGCCTTTTGAAGGTTTCCTCCCGAAAACAAAAAAAAGGTACCTGTGCCTTACCCTTCGCGGATTACAAGCGTGATTTTATGTGTTATTTTGGTTAACTTTCGCGAATTTAATGACTCAAGCTTCAGATGAAAGCCCTTGAGTCTGCCAAGAGTTTGCAGCCATCTTGTTACAAAAATATCTGATGATATTCATCATTTCCTATGATATATATTTTTAATGACGACAGGGCTTCAAAAAGTCACCTCTTCATCCTTACCCGCCATTTTATGTAGGTGTAGTACGAGTAATAATTGCATTTCAAACGCTGAGCCAGGTTCGGTCCCCGTGGAGTGTTATTGACATTTTCCATCAGGAATTCATGTGGTTGCGCTGGCGTGGGCATGGTGATCAATGCTCATGCCTTCTCTGTATGGAAACCAGGTAGGTATATACACACATCAAAAGTGTCTAGGGATCAACATATATTTTTGCAATAACTTTTCTCCTGATTGATATTAATTAAAATTTTCTTTAAGGATTCATCAAATAAAGTGTTTTCGTTTGTGACAGAAACGATAAACCAAGTCACCTTTGCATTAATAAAGAAATTTGCTATTTTCCTAATAAAGGGATTTTTGACATTTGAACCACTAACACAAAAGTTCGAAAAAAAGACTGAAATAACAGTTTTCTTTAAAATTTTATTGGGTAACTTAAACAATTAATAATCCGTGTTTCTACCGCGAACACTAACAACACAAGAACATCGGTTTGGCATACTCAAAATGAGTTCATCCAAATCACGCTGTGGAATGGCCGCCCATGTTCGTTGCAACAACAAAAAAGGTCTTCTTACGACTGGATACCCTCCATATTCGGCAGAGCTCTTCTCTGTAGCATATCCCATGCATGCTCAATCGGGTTCAAGTCTGGCGACTGAGCAGGCCAGGGCAGGACATTGATGTTAGCTGCGGCGAGAGTCTGTCTTACAACTCTTGCGGTGTGCGGTCGTGCATTATCATGCATTAACTGAAATAAGGGACCGATTTGCACTTGTAGAGGAACGATGACGTCTGATACAATCGTCTCAGCATAAATTTGAGCGTTGAGGTTGCCTCTGATCCAAATCAACTCAGTTCTTCCGCCGATCCAAATACCCGCCCATACCATGATGGTTCCACCACTATAAGGATGGACTTCCTGGCAGGATTTTAATCGCTGTTGGCGTCCAGGGGTTCTCCAGTGTCGTATACGTCTTGTATCCGGTCTCATACCAAAACGAGACTCATCAGAAAAGCACACGAAACGCCATTGTTCTTCTGCCCAATTTCTGTGTTCAAGAGCCCATTCATATCGAATCCTACGATAGTGCATTGCTATAGGTGGTACCCGTAGCGCTCTTCGGGAATGAAGGTTCACTTCATGCAAGTGGTTTCTGACTGTTTGGTCGCTAATTAAGTTCCCTGAAGAGTGATGAAGCCTCACGGCTAACATCATGGCGGTTATTGTTGGAGCTCTTCGAGTTAAGATTTGAATGTATCGGTCTTGTCTCCGTGTGGTGCAGCGATACCGTCCTCCATGGCGCTCAGCCACGGTACCAGTGCTTCGGTAACGTGTCCAAAGTCGACTGATAACACTCTGACTTGTATTCAGAGCTAAAGCCACAGTACGTTGCCGGGAACCAGCTTCTATCATTCCCACGGCTCTGAGCATTTCTTCCCTGCTTAAATGACGTCGCCGCTCCATAATAACGTTGGTTTTAATCAGTAGTAGGGAAACAGTAGCACTAATAATGTCTTCAATGCGTTGTATGTTTTTATAGGGAAAATATTGACAGCTGATTTTCATCTTTTACTCGAATTTGATTCACAGTTCCTGATTCAAATTATGAAATGCACCAAAAAGGATCCATATAAATTTATAAAATCATAAATTTATTACAAAGCCACATCTCAATCTCAAGAAATCCGCATAAAAATGCTTGATCCCTAGACACTTTTGATGTGTGTATGTATACAGGGTTATTGGTAAAACATTAACAACCTCTTAAGAGGTCATTGTACTCATCATTATGAACAACTTTTACTAAAAAAATCGGCAGTTCCCTACATTTTGACGAGTTACACGAACATAAATGTAGGGAACAGCATATTTTTTTTCGCGATTTCAAGTTTAGTCCTATAGTAAAAGTTGTTCATAATGATTACAATGACCTCTTAAGAGGTTGTTAATGTTTTACCAATGAACCCTGTATATGTATTAGCCCTGCAGTAGGACAATATAGGCTGGTATTGTTATAAAAAAAAAACATAAGTCACCCGGAATCTGGATTTGTGCGAGGATAATTTTCATCCCTCAGATAAAGGACAATTTATACAACTTTCATAACAAAACTACAAGACTAGTTTATAAAACTAAAGCTACCCACGCAAGGCATGTTTAGATGATTCATGAACTTTTAAATAAATTATGATTTCGCACATGGCAACACTGTGTATGATGTACGCTTGATGGATGTTTTGGATGTAATGGCCACTTACCGACAGACAGACGAACTCCAGACATTTACTATAAGCTTGTTTTGACGTAATCAAGTCTTTTTAAAGCTTATTGAATCATTGGTTATCAAGGCGTACCTACATACAAAATACACACATATACACAAAATACATACATACACAAACACACATACATACATTAACTCACGCCTTCTCTCCATGAGGGTAGACAAAACTACAGAACGCCAGCGCTACGATCCTTACATAATTATATACTCCTTTTGCCTCGTAAAAAATATGAAGATAATAATAATAATAATATAAATATCTTTATTACATAAGAAAGTGGTTACAAATTGTGTGAAGTCCCTGACACTTGTGCTAGGTGTATTAAAAAATATTTGGATTACTGCTACAAGAATGCGTGATAGTTGTATAGGTAATGTCTAAATATTCTACCGATCCTTTTTTCTTTTATTTAATGTATTAACTATTGTTAAATGAAAATTCCCTCGCCCCCTATTCATGAGACGTAAAACATCAAGCTACCCGAAACTGTCACATTTTCCAAATCAACTTTGAACCTTATGCTTTAGCGATAAAGTTGAAAGTCTATTAAAGAAATTTGACAGATTGTAGTAGCTTGATGTGCCGGCGTCTGTACTAGGTGCACTTACGGGGGATACAGGCGTGATGTTATGTGTATAAGTAATGTAAATGATAATTATAGTTATTTTAGAAGAAGGACAACTTTTTTTGCAACTTAGGGCCAAATACGTCTGCAATTTACGGACACCCAAAGAGATTACCCCAGGTAGTATATTCACTACATAATAACTACACTGAAACATAAACAAAAAATCCAACATATTCTCATAAAAACTTCTGACCCAATAATTCCCACAATATTCAGCGCAAACGTTTTGAATAAACAAACAATTCAAATTCTTCACAGCAGCTTCAATAAGAGGCGCACGTAGTGGGATAGGTAACGCGTTAATAATAAATTCTGGCCATTCTGAGCGTCTTTCTGCGCAGTCACGTGAGCCAATCATATCCCATATTGTTATTAACGTATATATACTGGAATTATATCGTACATGATGTTAGACATAATATTATTATATATGAATAGTAGTAAACAATTAGTTCCGTGATTGACTGATTAATGGGATGACTCGCCGGGTCAGCGGGATTGTCCGAAAGGGTTACCGCTGGCCCGGAACATAAAGGGCTAAGGAAGGAACACGGGTGGGTTTTAGTCAGTAAGAGTCTGACACTCCCTTCCGCTCCACCCAGAGCGGGAGGAGTCATTTGATGATTTCCCATCCGCAAAAAAAAAAAATTAAAAATGGGATGACTCACAGACAAGACAACGCACAGCTACACTGAAGATATAAACATGAGATAAATATCTTCATTAGCTGGCAGCTGCATAGGAGTACTAAGAAGTGACTTTCAGTGGAAGTAGACATTTAAATCTGTCTGTGTGGTGCCGGACTTAAGGAATGGCACCATCCCATACTTCCCGTGGGTGTCGTAAAAGGCGACTAAGGGTCGTACCGGAGATGGGCAGCAGCGTTCTCTATGCATTCCACCACCATACTATACTGCGATCGCCAACCCGCCTGCCAAGCGTGGCGATTATGGCAAACCCACCCCAACTTGGGGGAGGCCTATGTCCAGCAGTGGACGTCTTTAGGCTGAAATGATGATGATGAGACATTTAAATCTTTCAGACTGGTTTTTTTTTAACAGAGGCGGAAAGAAAGACGAACACCTAATATCCTCAAATGTCATGAAATGCATCTGAAATGAGCAGCTGTTCTCTATGTCTCCTTCCTCTAGCTTATCCTTTTTGTTCCTAGATCGACACAGGAATAAATTACAGGATTTTGAAAGCGAGGTTTTCCATTGAAATGCAAATTTCTCGTGCATTCGCACTATTTTTCTTACAGAGCGAAAAAACTACCCGCAAAAAGCATTGGCGCTTGTCACAGGTCTTTTTTTTTTAACAGACTTTTGTAATGGCATTTTTTTCCTGCTACGTTAGGAATGGCTTTGCGTGCAGCCAGTTTGATTCTGTTTAACACCTAATTTCTTACTTGGAGACACAAATATCTAATATCTAAGTAATTAAAAACTTCTTGGGGCAATTTCAACGTAAATACGTTGTTGTCATGTATCCAGAGGATGCCATAATTTCGCCCAAAAACTGCAACTCCTAAAAGCCAGAAACAAGAGTAGGTAGCGATTTTATTCTAGATGGTCTTGTCTTCACATATACAGGGTGTTTGGTGCATCGATTGCCAAATGGAATTGGCCGAAAGGAGAGGTCATTTGCTATCTCTTAAGGCCCAGTAACTCATTCCTTGTTACACCGGTTTTTTTATTATGACTTTTTAATTTTTATTTAGAAAAATACAAGAACTCTGCATTTAAGCTCAAATTAAAAAAAAAAAAAAGTTATGATTATAGCCTTCAAATTTCATTTTATTCTTATGTTTACTCTTATATGGTTCTATGAAATTCAAAATTATTTGCTAATAACGTCTAGGTTCTTTTTAATACCTCACAAAGTTTTTGAAAAAAGGAAAAATACACTTAACACTCAACTTTAAATTGCTGTAAAAAAAAACTAAATGCGATCGGGATCTTCGAATTCTTTTTAAAAGTTCTCTAGTTTGTCCGCTTTCCAACGCAAAAACTTTTAACAACTTCAGTAATTCGCTAAATGTGTAATCGAGGCACATCAGGCTGATATTGGATATTACGGTAAGAACACTAGTTTTCAGATAAATACATTCTTTAAGTAGGTGGATAGTGTTATCTCACTCTTACGCAGTCTCTTATCTCTTTCTAGGGCTTAAGTATCTAACGGTGGAATTTCTTGACCTTTCGTAACTATCTTTTGGAAGGGGCGACTGAATCAATTCTATTTTCTTGTAAATTTTGACGTTGCAAATTGTGGCTATTATAAATAAATTATTTGACCGAAAAGATGACATGCGCCATTTATTTCCCGCTTTGTGGGAAATAAATGTGTTTGAAAATTGATCAACATCAACCAGAACCAAAACTAACAATCCAGATAACATAAAGGAGCTGGTCCTTCGTATTTCAAAGTCGCCCAAAAACTAAAGTTTCCGAATTCCGACCATTTCTGAAGTTCGCAAGTTGGGCGTTTACTTGTACCAGTCACGTCCTGTTGGCTCAACAACTGCCAAACGATAGTTATCTGTATGTTATCGGTTGTCTATTGTGATTTAGGAATCTTTACTTTTTTCGACGTGTAGACCCTTGAGCACAGCTGCTAGAGATATTTTATAACCGACAAAAAAAGGAGGAGGTTCTCAATTCGACTGAATTTTTTTTTTGTATGTATGTAGATTAAGTCAATGTCAAAGTCAAAGCATTTATTTCAAATAGGCACATAAAGGCACTTTTGAACGTCAAAAATTAAAACAAAATAGAATTGATTTAAGTCGTTTGTGTATGTTACGCGATATCTCCGGCAATCGTGGATCGATTTAAAAAATTCTTGGTTTCTTTTAATGGATAAGTAGTATGCCTCAGGCGTGGTCCCTAAATTTTATTAACTTTACTTGGGCATTTTTTGAGTTAGCTTCAATAATACGTATTTTTTCACTTTGCATACATTGATGTTGTTATAATAACTTTCTGTCACAGATATTATATGCATAGCAAGACCAGTGTTATACGAATTTGTTTGGGGTAGGTACAAGGTACAAAAAGTGAAACACAACCGACTTCCAAAAAAAACACTACATACTGTACTTATTTTTCACTTTGCACCTAGTGTTTTTTTTTTCAATCGGTTGTTTTTGTTTGGAAAAACTTTTTTATTTTTTAAATATAATAAGTAAGTACGTACTTAATTATTTTTGTAAACTAAAATTCTTTCACTGATAGAAAATGACATAATTCCCGAGCAACATAGAAAACTTTCTACGGCAGAAAAATGCACAGTTTCTAAAGCAATCTTCATGCGAGTGGAATCGCGGGGCCCAGCTAGTATATCTACGTATACATGCTAATATTATACATTCGAAAGTAACTCTGTCTGTCTGTATGTTAATTTTTCACGCCTAATCCACTGAACGGATTTCGATAAAATTTGGCAGAGATATAGATTGCATCCCTGGGAAGGACATAGGATAGTCTTTATCGACATACCTCGCGGGCGAATCCGCGGGTGGAAGTTAGTCTATTATAAAACATCTCGCCAAACTCACCATTAACGTTTTGAAGTTGTTTAGACGAACTTTTATACATTATCCGGACACTGATTGGTTGCTACTAACAATTTTCAAATGTGAAACTCATGAACACATTGACCCAGCACTTCTCAGCAGTCATTTTTACTAGAGCAACGAATATTTTCATAAGCTTATTTATTATTTATTTATTAAAACTTTATGCACAAGTAAAAGAAATACTGTACAAAGGCGGATTTAATGCCTGTGGCATTTTTTTGTTTCTGGTTTTATCTTTTCCTTTTTTCTATTTTTTTTTGCTTAACTAAAAATACGGTATCTACCTGCATAAAAAATGTCTAAATGAATTATTGCACATTACGAAAGTAGTCTGTTCAGAATCGTTTACTGAATCGTTTTCATTCATTTTTAATATAGGTATTTTTTATTCCAAAAATCGTTAAAACTACGTAAATTACAGTCACACTTCCGCCGTATAGTCAAAACAAACTAAAATGGAGGAAGTACCTACCTACTAAGCTATATCCTTATACGTGTGCGTGCATAGATTTGTAATGTGACCACAATTTTCTCTCACGATCAATACAATACGACCGCAATGTATAACTTATTCAAAAAATGTCAATGTCACAATCTGTCACATAAAAATCCGTTTTTTACAATTTTAATATTTTTTATATTACTCTAAAAATTAATTGAGTTTCAAAAATCGCATAGAATGTGCGCAATATAGATGGAGCTATGGGAAAGTGTCTTGACGATGCGTAAGCATGCGTGATCCATCGCCGCCCGTTTGATGTCCACCGCGCACAGGATGGGCGGAAAGCAGCTCATCACATCTTTGCAGCTCATGAAGTGATTTTTTATTCCGTTGGAACGCCATACAGCAGTGCTGTATGGCGTTCCAATGGGAAGATAAATAAATAAATAATAAATAAATAAAATAAACAATGTTTTATACATAAATAGTAAACATTCAGTGCATGTATTATGATTCATCATCTGCGTAGCCTTTTCCCAACTATGTTGGGATCGGCGGATGCAGCTGAATACCAGTATTTTACATGGAGCGTCTGCCTATCTAACCTCCAGAAGCCAGTTACTGGGTAAAACGATACCCCTTGGTAAGACCGGTTGTCAGACTTTCGGGCTTGTGACTACCCGTAACGACTGTCAAAGATCCACGAATGACTGCCGGGACCAACGGCTTAACGTGCTTTCCGAGGCACGGAGGGTAAAGATGGTCACCCATCCACAGATCAACCGCGGCAAGCGTAGCTTAACCTGATCGATCGACCTGTGCGGCTGTTATTATTTAGCCACGGGCCCCTTATGCATATATTATGATTATAACTTATTGTTCTAAGTGGGGTGTTTGGCGGTGTACGTTAATTCCGGGACATGTTCTATCATGTTGATTTATGTATTGTTTCGTATTTATTAGCATGTGGTTGACGACAGAACCCTGGAATAGTTTGCAAAGCCGGCAAATGTTTTGAAGTTCGAACAATGTTCAAGTTTGATTAAGAGCTTATCTACTATCTTGTACCTACTTATACGTGAAATTGCTAATAACCGGTTTACCTAAGTTGTTTGTACGTGTTTAGCATGGTTCGGTTGTTGTGCATATATCGGTTGAACTAAGTTTTCTATTCAACTCAAAAGCAGAGGAAAATGGGATTATGGGAAATTATTATTTTTTTTTTTACTGTGTGGTGCCGGACTTAAAGAATAGCACCACCCCTTACTTCCCGTGGGTGTCGTAAAAGGCGACTAAGGGTCGTAGCGGAGAATGGGCAGCAGCGTTCTCTATGCATTCCACCACCATACCATACTGCGATCGCCAATCCGCCTGCCAAGCGTGGGGGAGGCCTGTGTCCAGCAGTGGACGTCTTTCGGCTGAAATGATGATGATGAATATTATTTTATGGGATTTTGGTAAGTGAACTACAACTCTTGGTTGTCGTTCGTCGTTTCAGCCGATAGACGTCCACTGCTGGACATAGGCCTCCCCCAATTTTGGGGTGGGTTTGCCATAATCGCCACGCTTGGCAGGCGAGTTGGCGATCGCAGTATGGTATGATGGTGGAATAGATAGAGAACGCTGCTGCCCATTCTCCGGTAAGACCGTTAGTCGCCTTTTACGACACCCACGGGAAGTAAGGGGTGGTGCAATTCTTTAAGTCCGGCACCACACAGACAAGTCCGGCACCACACAGACACTCTCTCTCACTCTTGGTTGTAGACGGAATGATTTCCGTTCCGAAAACTACAATTTCTCTAATAATTAAATATTTTATTTATTTTTATTTTCTACCAATTTCAATGGAGTTGTTGCAGTTGGAGAAAGGTTATGATGATCCTAGCCTTTCTCAAACTATGTTGGGGTCGGCTTCCAGTCTAACTGGAAGCACCTGAGTACCAGTATTTTACATGAAGCAACTGCTTTTCTTACCTCTGCAACCCAGTTACTGGATACTTCTTAGCAAGGCTGGTTGTGAGACTAAAATTACAACCCGAAAATAAATGTTTATAAGGATTCCATGGTCCATTTCAAAACTACGAATCCATAGGGAAGCTTATGAAACGCAAGTTAGCGAAACAAAGTCTAAAATTAATGAAGAAAGCTGCACTGGACGGATTTAGCACTCGTGGCGTGTAAACAAGAAAGGGCTGAGAAGTAAAGTTTGTAAACCCGAACGTTTGACGTCAGCAGAGTCGCTACACGAGGCGGGGGCTTACATTGAAATATTACATATTAATTTGACGAAAAGACGTTGTTAATTATTCCTCTCCTTTCGTTTCGACACGAACTTACATGTATATTCTATAATATATGCACCTATATCTATAGGATATATTATAAATTAAAGTTTCGTCTCTCGAAGAGACTAATATTATGTTATATCGGTGTTGCTAAATACTAAACTTCTTGCATGATTCCATAACGACTAAATGGCCATGAACTCCCAAAATATTCCAGGCGCACTGTATCCATGCTTACCGATACCACACACCATAAATTAGATTTATAACCTCAATTTAAACAGTTATACTTGTTAACACACGGCCACATCAGTGTTACAAATAAAACTAATTTATATTCTTTCTCATTAATCTTAATGAATCTAAATCTCATATGAGAAAGAAAGGAAGAAATAAAAACTATCAGCTGGGTATCATCGTGTTCGGATCTTAAAAGTCGAGTTATAGGTAATGTATTAATTACTTTTTTAAGTACTGGTTTATTTGTGGGGGAAGGACTGTGAAATCATTCAGCACGCGGTGCATGACCGCCGTAGAAACGGGTTTTGTCGACGGAAGAATAGACAAAGTGACAGATTGTTGAAATATTTCTACGCATTCTACGCGTCTAAGCATGGCAATGCGGTCAGCGGGATTGTCCGAAAGGGTTACCGCTGGCCCGGAACATAAAGGGCTAAGGAAGGAACACGGGTGGGTTTTAGTCAGTAAGAGTCTGACACTCCCTTCCGCTCCACCCAGAGCGGGAGGAGTCATTTGATGATTTCACATCAACAAAAAAAAAAAAATAAGAAAAAAAAAAAAAAGCATGGCAATGTGTCATTTTGTCTATTCTTCCGGCGACAAAACTTCGTCATGCTACGCGTGTCTATGGTGGATGAAGTCTACCTTTAATTTAGCATAGTCAGCCTATAAAGTTAATGTTCCCACTGCTGGGACAAAGGCCTCCTCTCTTCGAGAGGGAGTTGTCTGAGATCAACCACGCGGGCCCAGTGCGGGATGGTAGATGTCACATGTCTTCGAATTTTTGTTTCGAGGACATGGCCGGTTTCCTCACGATGTTTTCCTTCACCCCGTTTTGAAAGCAGCGGTGATAAAATTATTTACACAGTAAAGCGCCTGGCTGGGTTCGAACCCACGACCTACATCTCGTAAGTCGGGCCGGTACTTCTGGGCAACCATCTGCCCTCCCTGTACGTTTGATATATAACTACCCTCAATCGATCAGAACTGGTTTTATTGATAGGTGGGACACTCCGATCATGGGGCGGTAGATACGACTGCACGCAGTCAAGTAGACACTCCCCAGGATCGACGTGCCTCACACACACAGCGTAGAATAAATGTTAATAACGTTAGTTTATAAGTTTACATTGTTACTAACAATTATTGAAGTCATTCTGAAATAAATATTAATAACAAGTTTATTTAACAAAAGAAAACAATGTTATGTTGTTATATGAATGTTGTGATTGCTTTTCTTTGCTTTTCCTTCATTTCGACTTCTTTTTTTCTGAGAAATGTTTACTTGCAAGAATTGTGGACAGATGGCCGGTACATTTTTAACTGTTTGCAAAGTTATTGATTACACGAATTAAATAAATGAAGCTAACAAAATTAGTACATTTATCATAGTTACTACCTGCGCCCCGCGGTTTCACCCGCGTAAGTGTCGCTCCCTTGGGAATATCGGGATAAAAAGTAGCCTATATGTTAATCCAGGGTGTCAGCTACCTCCATACAAAATTTTATCAAAATCGGTCCTGCCGTTTGAGCGTGAAGAAGTAACAAACATATAAACACACACACACACTCACACACACACTCACAAACTTCCGCCTTTATAATATTAGTGTGATTAGTGTGATTAAATTTAAATATCAAATTATAATAAGTAGTAACATGTCAGTGTGAATCTTTAAAGTCTAAATACTCTTTCACAGAATAAAATGCTTTTTCTATAAGCCATTTGAACATCGCTGTTTTAAATCGATTGAGTGTCACTTCCCAAGAACTTAGTAGTTAGTCGTTCCCTTGTTTTTTCCCTATACGATTTTGATAGTTTATTAAATATCCTTATAACCATATTTTGATAGCGTTAATGATTACAATTATTAACAACGTATTTTAGAATGATGCCCAACAGTGGAGCTTGATTTTAAACGCCGGTAATTTGCCGTGGTCGCGGACGAACTCCAACGAAAACGTGCAAAAAGTAAGCAAATTAAAGAAATTGATTGATTGATTGAAGACAGAGAGCCCTAAGTATGTCGGCGAGAGGCGCAGGCAGTAGTTTTCAAATTACGAATTAGGGTCCTTCAAACAGGCGCGACACGCGATAAAATCGCGCGCGACACAAAGGCACCGCAAGTCGCGCAACGAGCGGCGCCTTTGTGTCGCGCGCGATTTTGTTTTTGTAGGAGCCTTTATTTTATGCTGTTGTTGAATTTTTATGATTACTGGCGACGAGTAAAGCTAGTGAGCTTTACTCGTCGCCATTGTAGCGGTTGTCGCAACTTTGATGCGGAGTCCGGCACGTTATAGATTACGATTTAAAACCTTAAACCTCAAAAATAACCTTCTAATCTTCCATTCCACAATCAAATCAGCAAAGCAAACGGCCCTTTACGTTGAAATGAGTGCACGGAACCCAAATATAGCCCGCATGACGTGATGGCAGGTTTATTGTGGTCATACCCGGCTCGCATTGACGTCACACTCGTAAACCGAGTGCTCGGGCATTGCAAGCGCCAAATACTAATAAGTACCCATAAAACGCACTGTATTTCCGTACTGGACCGAATGGGAGAAAAGAATCTGATGAATGTGTTTGGTTTGGTGAAATGTTGACTGTGAAAGCAGGTTTGATAGGTATAAACTGTTGCCCCTTATTAATAGAATAGAATACTCTTTATCATATACACCATATAAATTACAGACATAAATATAGAAACTGTACAAAGGGTGACACAATGGGTGGTCTTATCGCTAAGAGCGGTCCTTTAAAGACAACCTTTGGATAGATTAAAAAGGGGAAGGAGAGACAAATACTGTAGGTAACGTAAATTAAAGTTACAATGAGTTAGTTAGCTTCAGGATGTACAATACATAATTTGAGGTTTATGCTTGGCATAACTTTAGGTACTTTAAAACTGTACTGTGTGCAGTGGCGTAGCTACGTGACCCCCGGTGCGAAAATAAAGTTGGGGCTCTACCGAAACTGGTATGGTTTTATTTTATCAAGTAAAAAAACATAAATACTTATATATTAGGGTGGAGCGGCCCGTGGCTAAATAATAACAGCCGCACAGGTCGATCGATCATGTTAAGCTACGCTTGCCGCGGTTGGTCTGTGGATGGGTGACCATCTTTACATACCGTGACCCCTCCGTGCCTGGGAAAGCACGTTAAGCCGTTGGCCTCGGCTGTCATTCGGGGATCTCTGAAAGTCGTTACGGGTAGTCAGAAGCCCGAAAGTCTGACAACCAGTCTCACCGAGGGGTATCGTATTACCGAGTAATTGGGTTGTGGAGGTCAGATAGGCAGTCGCTCCATGTAAAATACTGGTATTCAGCTGCATCTGGTTAGACTTAGCCAACCCCAACAAAGTTGGGAAATGGCTAGGCAGATGATGACTTACATATTAGGGTGTAGAAGTACCGTAACAATATTTTGTAGACGATGTCAAGGATATGGAATTTTGACAAAAAAAGGAGTGCAGTTCATTACTAATATTTCAGTAGAGTAAACTAGTATTCATAAATCGGTTGCATAACAGCCGATTGTTTGAAGTGGCTAAACACAAGAACTTACACAACACTACAGAAAGATATATATTATATTTATTTTATGTTCTGAAGGTGGAAGAAATTTTTTGCTAGGTCAGTTCGAAGTTTACTGGTCAGGGGCCGCGGGGCCCCCTGAACTTGGGGGGCCCGGTGCCTATCACCGCCTAGCTCTACGATAAAGCCACTGACTGTGTATTCACTTTACTATCTTTGTGTACCTACCTACCTAAATAATTTCATCACCACTGCTCTCAAAACGGTAAAGGAAAATATTGTGTGGAAACCGGCATGTCCTAGAACCAAAAATTCAAAAACATGTGACATATACGAACCCGCACTGGGCCCGCGTGCCGTTGGTGAATTACGGCCCACTCACAGAGAGGAGACCTGTGTCCCAGCAGTGGGAATATTATAGGCTAATTATGCCTATGATGGTCAGTTTATTCTATGCCAAGATGTTAAGAACACATTTTGTTTGTTGAAGAAGATAATCGGAAGTGTTATATATGAACCAAGAATAGTCAGTGAACTCAGCATGATTTCTACCGGTCTGAAATCTCCATCACACATTTATTATTTACTAGCTGCGCCCCGCGGTTTCACCTGCACAAGTTTCGATCCCGTGGGAATATCGGGATAAAAAGTAGCCTATATGGTAATCCAGGGAGTCAGCTACCTCCATACAAGATTTTATCAAAATTGGTCTAGCCGTTTGAGCGTGAAAAAGTAACAAACACACAAACTTTCGCCTTTATAATATTAGTGTGACTAGCTGCATCCCGCGGTTTCACCCGCATAAGTGCCAATCCCGTGGGAATATCGGAATAAAAAGTAGCCTTTATGTAAAATTTCATCAAAATAGGTCTAGCCGTTTGAACGTGAAGAAGTAACAAACATATAAACACATACTCACAAACTTTCGCCTTTATAATATTAGTGTGACTTATTTTTAACCTATGTTGTGCCATTGCAGGACAAAGGTCTCCTTTACTTTTTTCCATTACTCTCTGTCTTGAACTAGTGTGGACCAATCGACCCGCAATTTTCTCCTAGGACTAGTAGTTTTGGCCCACGACACGACTCGTTCAACATGCGGCAAACGTGTAACACATTTAACAAGCATAAATATACATTTTACTCTCGTTCCTCATTTGTAGAGATCTTTGCCCTGCAGTTAGTAGGTATTATTTATCACGTCGTAATGGCCAAAGAGTTAATAGAAATTAACGAAAAGATTTCCGCATTTTAAGTTCCTAATTCAAAATCCGCCTCTTTACCAAACAAACCAAAAGGGTTCTAAGTTCCCTTTGCGGAACATTACTTTTAATTGCCAAGGTTTCTCATTTATTTCCGCCCCTTATGGGGTCATTTAATAAAATTTAACGCTTCACCAAAAAGTACGGTTTTTTGACGCTTTTTAAGCTGTGGATTGTGTGTGTTGTGTCTGTGTGGTGCCGGACCTAAAGAATTGCACCACCCCTTACTTCCCGTGGGTGTCGTAAAAGGCGACTAAGGGTCTTACCGGAGAATGGGCAGCAGCGTTCTCTATTTATTCCACCAGCATACCATACTGCGATCGCCAACCCGCCTGCCAAGCGTGGCGATTATGGCAACCCCCCCCAAAATTGGGGGAGGCCTAAGTCCAGCACTGGACATCTATCGGCTGAAACGACGACGAAGCTGTGGATTGTAAAAGGCGATCAGGGGCCGTATTATGAAGGGTTAAAACCATCATGATTCAAGTGCGAAAAAGTGTTAAATTAAAGTGCTAACGGTCATGTATAGCTCCGTCTCTCTCTTACACTGGAATCATGATGGCATTAATCCATCATAACGGCGCGTACACACGAGCGCGATTTTTAAGTGCGCGCGTCGCGTACGCATCGCTCCCTCTTCAGAAAAACATTGAAATCAAATGCTTCTCTTTTGAGGGAGCGATGCGCGCGATTAAAATCGAGCTCGTGTGTACGCGCCCCAATATGGCACCTGCGGTGCTATCTAGTGGTGCGGTCCGATCTCTTACCACGTGTGTGGCAAAAAGGTTCGAATTTAAGTAAATCTGATAAAGTTTGAACGTACAGCCACGAGCATAAAACTTACACATAGGCAATATTCAAAAGCATTTTTTTCTAAAGTATCGAAAGCTATTTTATGGTGTTACGAACATAGTATTATCGAAACCATACTATCATTTTAATTGCTAATGTATTTTGACTTAGTATAAATTTTATGTTATTCAATATTTTTATTTTGTTTAATTTGTGTATTTGTCAAGGCTATATGGATATTTTTTTTGTCAGACCAAAATAAATGAATTGAATTGAATAAGTAACTTGACTATCGCCGTTGGTCTCGTGGTCGCAAGCGCGACTGCTGAGTGTGGGTTTTGGGTTCGATTCCCGGGTTGCGCAAGGTGTTACTGGGTTTTTCCATTAAGATTTTCCTTGTATAAGCTCGGAGTTTGAGATACCTCCGTGTCTCGGAAAGCATGTTAAGCCGTTGGTCCTACGTCTAATCTCCGGTCGTGACGGATTACGTTCCGTCCCATCGGACTATGAGAGTGAGGGAATAGGGAGTGTACCTGGGTCTGCGCACACACTTGTGCATCCCGTTGAGATTGGCCGCCATGACTGAAATACGGTCTCTTAGACTAATATTATTATGAAATGGGTGTTTTCTCAGAGCTGCCGTTTTCATTTCACAAGGAACGCGCTTTTGAATGTTGCGTAAGTGTAAGGTATTTCTGCCCGTGATTGTACAGACGCCAGCACATCAAGCTACTACAATCTGTCAAATTTATTTAATAGATTTTCAACTTAATGGCTACAGCATAAGGTTCAAAGTTGATTGGGAAAATTTGACAGTTTCGAGTAGCTTGATGTGCTGGTACACTACGCTCTATACATATAAGTAAGTCTTTGGCAAAATGGTTATATTTAGGGTTCGTCACAATGGCTGACCGCTGGACAACTATGATGGCGGTCCGATTCAGAAATGAGTGGAATTTGCAACAATCAAATGTTTATACAGCGTTAAAGCGGCACACAGTGTATTTCCTTTTATAGCTGACTAGCTTCTGCCCGCGATTTCGTCCAAGTGAAATTTCTTGTTTTAACATAAAATATATCCTACTAGCTTCCGCCCGCGGCTTCGTCCTCGAGGTATGTCGATAAAAACTACCCTATGTCCTTCCCCGAGATGCAATCTATCTCTCTGCCAAATTTTATCGGAATCCGTTCAGTGGTTTAGGCGAATTTCGAAGGCGACTTTCGAATTTATAATATTAGTATGGATGGAAAGAAAAAGCATTAAAGAACAATATTTTATTTGGGACACGCGGTAGAAGTAAAAACAGTAAATAAGGAGCATTTAATACTAAAAAAAGACCCATGGCGTTTGGCAATACTGTAGCTTCCTATAAGTGAAAGAATTTTCGGAATCGGTTCAGCAGTCCCGAAGATTACTCCTACAAACAAACTCACAAATTTTACCTCATTCGTATAGACAGAGACTAAATATCAAAACATCTAGGTACTCCCTTACTAACATATTACATCAGATGAATAGTTACACACCGATTTCTCTCTTTCAGTCTTCAGTAATTTGACTTTCGAAAGAAGAAGACAAAGCGTTGTGTAATTATACAGACGCCCATCATCATCTGCCTAGCCTTTTCCCAAATATGTTGGGGTCGGCTTCCAGTCTAACCGGATGCAGTTGAGTACCAATTTTTTACATGGTGCGACTGCCTATCTGACCTCCACAATCCAGTTACTGGGTAAAACGAAACCCCTTGGCCCTTGGTAAGACTGGTTGTCGGATTTTCGGGCTTCTGACTACCCGTAACGACTGTCAAGGATCCACGAATGACAGCCGGGACCAGCGGCTTAGCGTGCTTTCCGATGCACCCCTCGTCTTGGTATTTTAAGATGGTCATCCATCCACAGACCAACCGCGGCAAGCGTGGCTTAACCTGATCGATCGACCCGTGGGGCTGTAATTAATTAGCCACGAGCCCCTCGTAACTATACAGACGCTATACAACGTTTATTAGTAAGGAGCTTAGGTAACACCGAACACCCATTTTTTTTTTTTTTTTTTCGCTGAGAAATGACATTACGCATCTCCGCTCGTCGGGGGACGAGATGGAGTATGTGGGACTTCCTGCCAGAGTGGCAGTATACCCACTAAAACTCAGCGGTGCTCCCTCGTCGCCTTGATGGGGGGGTCATGAAAAATCCGGCTCAGCCTTTGCGTCCACAATCCCCCCGGCGCATGCCCGCCTATCAGCCGGGGGGACATGCGGAGCCCGCCGCCCCGCATGTCCCCCCGGCTGGGGGGCTACGGGAATGGCCGGGAACACCTGGCCATTCCCGTCCGGCACTGGTGGTAGCCTGTGCAATACAGGCGAGGGTGCCCCCGCACCCGTCGCTTGCTGGCTTCCACCTGGGAGGAGTCGGAGATGACTGTCATACTGACGTCTTCTTCGACCCCTCCTCCAACAAACCTTCACAACTATTCGTCATCATCATCCACAGCTCGACTTCATCCGCTGCCGATCATTGAGCATAAAGGCTCCTACAAACAGGCGCGACACGCGACACAGAGGCACCGTTCGTTGCGCGACTTGCGGTGCCTTTGTGTCGCACGTGATTTTGAAGGAGCCTTAAGCCTCTATTTTCTTGTGGTAATCTCCACGATCCCGTGCCAGCCTCATCCCGGTTCTACCCGAACAACTATTACAACTGTTACCATCAAAATACGTATATAGTTGACTAATGTCAGATTCTAGAAATGTCAGACGGGTTTAAAATGCCGGATTCTATGAATGTCAGATACAACAAATGTCTGATTCTATAAATGCCAGATTCTATAAATGCCAGATTCTATTAATGTCAGATTTTTGTTATAATTGATAAGTTTTGGTCTATTTTACTCAACGTTATTTTCTCATTTAGCAAGCAAAAATCCATCCCCCAAGCCTAAAATAAGAAAAAACCTAAAACTAAGAATTCCTCCATTAAAATATGATACATTTTATCCACTTTACTCAACTCTATTTTTTCATTTAGCAAGCAAAATTCACAAACCTGAAATAAAAAAAAAAAACAAAAAAACGTTCTCTCTACATTAAAACTTTTTCATTAAAAACACTTCAGTAAAGTACGGAAACAGTTTAAATAACGCAAAACCACACACTTTGAGCTCATTACATATGCCAACACTGTTTTCACACGTTCATACAATCTTTTGAGGTAATACCACATTTTCTATTATGGGAACCATTTTGTAGAGTGTATTTTCAAGAAGGTTGCAACACTTTAAAAATATATTGACTACGAAAATATCCAGGTGATGCATGGTTATCGTTTTGGTAAATATTTCTGGGTATCTGAGTTTTGATCGTTTAAAATACTGTGGAGCTTATTCTTATAAATAAACTGGGCCCATTTTTTGTTTTTCCGATATTTTGGCACACTTCTTATTATTGTCTGGTGCCCTACCATCATAGAGAAGAAAGAAAAAGAAACTAACCTAACTAACATGAGCTACATAAGTAGCTGCCTTGAAAAAACTGGCACGCGATGAGAGACGGAAATAGTATAGCTTTATCCTTTTCTGTTACTTATAATAACTCACTTATAATAACCCTTTCTTGTGGAAATGAAATGGAGCTACCCGCCGTCTATACTTTTCTTTGTCTAAGCGTACCATGGTTCCAGTGTAAGAGAGAGACGGAGCTATATATGACCGGTAGCAGCATCCCCTTTTCATCCGCACTGGAATCATGATGGCATTAATACTTCGTAATTCGGCCCCTGGTTAGTTTTCGTAGTAGGTAGGTACTTGAAATTCAGCACATCCATTTAGCTACACCGTAATTCTTAGCAAAGAAAAGTTACCCTTATCCCACTTACGGGAACGAACGGGAAATTGCGTCTTGCGTCTACTAATTACAACAGTGGAAAGAAAGAGAGAAAAACCAAACATTGTAAAAGCCAATTATTTTTAAAAGAGTAACCGTGGAGTTTCATGCCGGCTCTTCATTCGTTTCATATGAAACTACCAATTGGAACCGTGCACGTAGCTTCTGACGTTTCAGTGCCCATTATATTTATGTGAAAAAAATGTTTTGAATTTGAACAGAGACAGCAGGAAAATACGTCTATTAAACACAGACTAATTGGCATCAACTATCCGGGTGTCATGTGTAGAAAGAAAGAAAATGAATTAAGGCCGGCGCACACTTGGCAGGGCGCAGCGCAGCACGATTCTCACTGCCAAATAAATATCGACCTTGCGAAAGTTGAAATAAAGTTGGGAATAAATAAACTTTTAAGAGCGAAATCTAACCGAAAAGACGCGGGTCTCATT
The DNA here is from genome assembly GCA_916614155.1 of Mesoligia furuncula. Lineage (NCBI taxonomy): Eukaryota > Metazoa > Arthropoda > Insecta > Lepidoptera > Noctuidae > Mesoligia > Mesoligia furuncula. The sequence continues at coordinate 25,068,237 of OU744808.1, forward strand.
TAATTCTCGACATTATTTTAAAGCACACAATGTTGATATTTGTTTGGCAGAGACAATCGCACCGCGCTGCGCTAAATGTGCGCCTTAGAGTAATTAAAAAAAAACGGTACTTATGCCTCAGCTCAGGATAATGTCAAGTGGCAACCCGGTACGTAGGTACGTAGGTCTGGCGTCTTTACAGCCATATCCACCAACTTCCTTCTTCCAACTTCCTCTCAGGCCCCGTTAACTACTGTAATTAACCACCTCAATTTCTTTCCAGGCATTGTCAACCGCGGTGACTCGTTCCGACGCCGGAGATCGAGGTCCGGCAGCCTCGCCCCGTCCTCTCCGGCACAGTCTGCGCCAGAGTCGCAGGAACGCAAGCCCGTAGCCTTGCATCGCGTGGCAATGGTCGGTGCGCCGGGCGTCGGGAAGACGGCGCTCATCAGCCAGTTTCAGACCAGCGAGTGTATTAATGCTTATGACGGGCAAAGAGGTGAGTTCTAGGCTTAAGAAGACTAGAAGATCGTTGACAGTTTTTGTCCTGTAAAGGCACCGCTCCACAGCAGCCCACGGCTAAGCTCATCTGTAGATAAGGGGTTCAAAGTGCCGAATTTCAAACAACACGTAAAAAAACCCTTAAAACAAGTTCTGATATCTTAAGAGGCACAATGTATTCGAATTGCCACACACACAGTTTCACACAGTTTTTTGGTTTTATGTTACCAACTTAATAAATACGACCATTCAGCTTTAACGAACGCAGCGCGAACGATGATTTTTTAATCGTCTTATAAACAAAACACGCGCGGTGTTGCTTACATTAACAGTGGCGCGAGTTAAATGGGTTTTTTCCCATCTCAAAAACTGCCCAACGCTCTTAAAGAAGTTTTCACTTCAAAAAGAACAAGTTAGGGGTAATATGCTTCACATCCACATAAAATGGTCATCGCTCAGCAAAATGCTGATGCCCTATCCGACACAGAGCCACAGCGCTGATTTTTAGCAACAGCCGACACCACGAATTGGGCAAAGGGCTCTTCTTATACCTTATCTTTGACGGTAGGAAAATCAACACCCTTGCTAAAACTATGCCGTGTTAGCAATTACAGACCATTAAGTCCAGGTTTCCCCAGTACGTTTTAAGACCCGTAGCTTATTGAACCAAGATTGCAATCTCCATAATTTCTGTTCCGTTACCAATTTGCCAGCTACCTTGTTTGTTGGCACGCTGGTTGCCAATGGTTACTGTAAGCTTGTTTCTGATGGCATGACGAAGTTTCATTTAAAGTCCCCGTCATGAGAAGCTATAAATTTTGTAAACACACATTCAGGGGTTCGCAACCTTTGGATCAAATAAAAAAAACAGTTTTGTAATGATTTTTATTTTTATATAGGAATATAATTATGTTAACACACACATCTAATTACTGTCGTCAGACCCTTCCTAGTATTCTGCATCTGCATTCTGCAGCATTGACAGCGTCAGCGTGAACTTATTTGAAAATGGCGGCCCAAGTAAACACTTGGGCCGTCTGACTCATGGAACTTAAACAAGTTCCATGAGTCAGACGTGTTCCAGTACCACAAAATATTAGACGACTGCGCTTTGTCATCATCTGCCTAACCTTTTCCCAACTATATTGGGGTCGGCTTCCAGTCTAACCGGATGCAGCTGAATACCAGTATTTTACTTGGAGCGATTGCCTATCTGATCTCCACAACCCAGTTACAGGGTAATGCGATACCCCTTGGTAAGACTGGTTGGACGACAGAGCTTTATATCGCTAAAATATAACCCGACCAAGTGAAATTGCTCGTTAGTTTCGTATTACACGTATTGTTGAGTTGATTGAATTTGGGATTATTTGTTGTTGATTGAATTGTCGCTATATAACTTAGTAGATGTTCATTATTTACAAAATGTATAGCTTATCGTGACGGGGACTTTACTTATCGTTAGTCAAAGTGACAGGCACAGGTTGCTCGCCTATTATAATATATGCTTTTGTTTTGTATTCTTTGTTTGTGATAATGATTGGTTCTTCATTATCAGTTGATATTTTTAGCCACTCTCGACAGCTGGAAGATACAAAATATAAAAGGTTACTTCTAACTAACTGACTATGTTTGACTGTCAATTTATTTAGTGTGATTTAAAGTTAAGAAAACAACGAATTTACACTATCAGCCCAACTGAATGGAATAGATTATTATACTTGGAATATGAAATTCTAGATTTATTTCATATTTAGATACATAATGGTATCACAGGTAGGTAGATAATGTCTTAGACTCTCTGACGCATTTCTTTAGCAGTCAACCTACTTAGACTAAAATAGATTACAATTTAGATTAAACATTTATGTAGGTATTACTATAGGCACAAATGTTTAAAACATTTCTTCATTAGAGTTTCAGCTAATCTTGATTGATGGCTTGAGGGTCTTATTACAGAATATGAATGATGCTATTAATTTACAATGAGGTAGGTAGTGCTATGTGAGCACAAGATCAAGATACCGCAAACTTCACATCTTCTGTGACCCTTACTCATGATGCTTCACAAACTAGAGTCACTGTCTCGTTATTATATAGTAATAATAACAATAAAAGAGTCAATTATCACGCAAGAATCACTTACACTAATAGTCAATATCTCAATAAAACTGTGAGTATGAAATAGAGAAGCAGATCGCCCCTAAGACAACCCACAGACCAGATGCTCGACTCAACGTTAACACAATCACAGAAATTATTCTGATAAGTTGTATTTCCAAATCTTTCAGAAAAAGGAAAAAAAACGGGCAAGAGCGAGTCGTACTCGCACACCGATATGCCTCGCCGATGAAAATTTGAATGATTACAGAGAATTTTAACACTGTGCACTGCGGTGTAGAATATTGCAATTTTATGTCAGCGCCATCTCTTGACCGATAGTGGACCTAATAGGTATAACTTTTGTTGATGATATCTGAAAAAGTGTGATTAATAGAGACTACGTTTTATTTTTCCTGTAATCTTTATATAAACTTCAGACCCCCTTTTTGTTGCAAAAAAATTACATATATTTTTATTTCTTTCTTATTTGTAAAATAATTGGGCAAACGTCATCTGATTCTATTCCAAATTTCAAGTTAATAGCATTAATAGTTCTTGAGACATCCAGCTGTGACAGACAGACAGACAGACAATCTGAGTCACACCATAAGGGTTCCGTTTTACCATTTTGGTACGGAACCCTAAAAACTAACAGAAAAATCACAACACGAAGCAAAGCCAAGCCAAGGCAGACATGTTTGTTTGTCTGGTCACGTGGTGGTCACTTCGTAGTGTAATGTTGGCCATCCTGAGATTCTGCGTTTGTTTCTAAATGTTGCCTAAAGAAGGTTACAAATTCCATATAAAAATAATTTGTTCGGAGTTTCACAGGACTGGATTCTGACTAGTTTAGGAGTAGACGCGTTTCATGTCATGCTAATTAAATTAAATTTTTTTGTGGAACACTATCCCTAACTGAGCTTACAATAACTACTAAAACTGAGTGCAAGTGATCAAGCAAAAAATCATAGAAACAACGATCAACAGCTAACCGTGCGCTGAGGTTGAAAACCGTTTCACAACTGAAAACACTCGCTAGCTAAATATTTGACTCTCAAGTTAGTCTCGAGTTACTACCAATATTATTTATTAACTGGCAGGGTCTCGACCGCAGTCTGAGTTTCCTAATGAACAAAATATAAATTAATTTTGAACTTTTAAATAAGTTGAACCCAAACTCGTTGTCACTAACTGAATATGCATCGTTACGGTTCAAAAAACAAGCTTGCTTTATTATTTTATGTCGGAAAATTATTTTGGTCGTATGCTAGACGCGGAGCGGTAAACAGTTCTTAAAGTTCAGTTCGTGTTCGTTAGTTTTTTAGTGTATTTAACTATAATGTTGTTTGTATTTATAGTACTTTTAAGTTATTAATATTGTATTGTATATGTGTTTTATATGGGCCTTGATGCCTGAAATAAATGAATAAATAAAGTTCCGAGGGTGAGGCTAAAATTTAATTTATCAAAATAATTTTGTAATTTATAGCATCGTTTCTACGTTACTTACGAGTCCAAATTGTTTGGTAGTTATTATTTTAATTTATAAAGAAAAAAAATTGTATGTGATCTGACTACAGATTGGATCTTAGGGAAATCGATGATCCGAAAATTTTGTAGATACGTTTCTAAAACACATACAGTCACGAGCATAAGTATGTATACATTTGGCTTTATTCAAAGACGATTTTCTGCTTTAGTTGTGAATGAAATTGTATATTATTACGAATAAAGTATTTTCGAACCCATAGATTTGTGTAAAGTGACGTATTTCAACGTTGCATTCGTTATTTCACGAAAAAATCGCAATTGAAAGTTGCTAAGTGTTGACATATTAGTGCTCGTGACTGTACCTATAAGTAATGATAATCATCCTAAAAACTAAACACAATTTCTATCTACGTAATGGATATTGATATCTAAACTCGACAACATAAAAGATAACAAAAAAAATGATGATTGTTTTGTTACTTGAAGTCATCATCATCTGCCTAGCCTTTTTCCTAACTATGTTGGGGTCGGCTTCCAATCTAAGTAACACTGGATAAATTATAATGATAAATGATTTATTTTCTGTGAGTAGGTTTGTACAAACACTTTTACACCGGTCACGGGAACAATCTGCGACTCCCGCATTCCCCTTAAACTTAAGGGGAAGATATATAAGACCATGATTCCGATCCATACAAGACAGCAGGTCTGCTGTCTTGTATGGATCGGAATGTTGGGCCACAAACGGGATGAATGAAAGGCAATTACATACAGCTGAGATGAGAATGCTAAGAGGGATGTGATATGAAGAAATGAGTACATAAGAGGAAATTTGAAAGTGGCACCAGTAACTGAAAAGTTATGTGGAAATCGGCTGTCATGGTATGTGCATGTGTTACGGAGAAATGAGGAAAATGTCGTGAGAAGAGTTTTGAGTATTGATGTCGATGGCTATAAGAGCAGGGGAAGACCAAAGAAACGATGGATGGAATGTGTGAATGATGATATGGTTAGAAAGGGGGTGACTACCGAGATGACGATTAATAGAGAAGTATGGAAGAAAAAGATTTGTTGCCCCGACCTCAAATAAATTGGGATAAGGGTAGGAGAATGATTATGGCTTCCAATCTAACCGGATGCAGCTGAATACCAGTATTTTACATGGAGCGACCTATGACCTCCACAACTCAATTACTAGGTGATACGATACCCCTTGGTAAAACAGGTTGTTGACTTTTGGGGTTCTGACGACCCGTAATCGCCGGGACCAAAGGCTTAACGTGCATTCCGAGGCACGGAGAGGTCTTGATATGTAAAGATGGTCACACATCCACGGACGAACCTTGGCAAGCGTAGCTTAACCTGATCGATCGACCCGTGCAGCTGTTATTAGCCACAAGCCTCTCCTCCACAAGTTAAGTAAGACTTAAAAATAGGACTCTTATTTTTTAAACAAAACTTTTCCCAGAATATATTGTTGACTAGATTCCATCATCATCTCGATCTATTGTTTACATGAGTTCACTCTAAAATAGAACGATGGTCGAATTACGTGGTTTGATCGAAATAAAATCACTTTTCTGATCGTTTGACCATAGCTTTATATTGTTTTCTGTTATAGAATCGCTTTGTGCGCCGATTGAGAATAATAATAATCTATATATTTTTTAATGAAATCTAATTCGTAACAATAAATATGTCGCAGCCAACTGGTTAAATTAGCCGTTTAGTTAACCGCCTGACCTTTGGAAGTAGTGCTCGTCTCGCTTCGCTATATCAGCTCGCAGGCGGTTGATCACAGTTCTAAACTAACCCATTTGGTCGGGGTGCCCTGGCTTAGTTACTGCGACCAATTCGGCTCGCGCGTGATTGGTAACAGTTCCAACCCTTAACTTTAACTGATTATCATTCAGGCCGTTAGTTGAACGGCCGCCGTTTAGTTAAATGGCGGTTAACTAAACGGCTGATTAACCAGTTGGCTGTGACAAATACGCCATAATGATGACCAGTATGGCGGATTCACAACTGCTTAAGAACTTTTTCTTACTCAACTAATATCTAAATATTTTGATGTTTTACCGCCCAAAGGAACATTGCACAAACGTTATAAGCAGAACTGCCGCCTGTTCCTTAAAACCTTCATTTTCCTATCTCTAAGCACCTTTTAGATGAAATATTAAGCATAGTAATTGAACCTAAACTAATCTCGCAAACGCCATGAAAAAGAAAATTACCTATAGTACTGTCAGTCTTGTATAATTATTTATGACGCCATCTTCGAGAGAAACAAAAATCCAGTTAGTTAGAGCACTCTAATGAAATAAGTATGACGACAACTCCACTGTCTTATTGTCCCACACGTTCTGTTGAACAAGTAGCACTCTCAAGTACAACAAAGTTACACAATAGTGACAACTTGGCACCAACTGAGCTAAAATGTCACATTCACAGCAACAGAACTCTTGATGAAATGAAGCCGTCGTGAAAGGTAGCGCAATATTGTTTCAACCAATCAGCGCAAGTTAAATTGACATTGGACGACGTCAAATGGATTTTAACCAATGAGATTTCAATGTGAAGTGGGTCCATTAATTCTATTAGACAAGGGGTCGAGATTTTAGAGTATTTAAATCAATAAAAAATAAAGTAGGTAGGCTTTTCCTAATGAAATGAATCTTTTAGAAACATTTTACATTTTTCTAATCCGAGTTTTTCTAAATAGTCCTGGGGCCCTAAAAAGGCCACTTTGGAGAATCATAAGGGGATAACATTATGAATCGTAATATGGCGAAGACCAAGGTCTCAGTCCGTGTTTTATTTTATTTTTTTCGCTGCACTTTGTAGGTATAATCAACGAGATTGGGATTGGATTTGGATCGGGTTGGTTGGTATTTTAGCACAGAAAAAAAAAAATAACTGAAAAATGCTTCAGCAATGGGATTTGATACGATTTACTTATCGGTTAACTGTCCATTATCTTATCCTTTTATGATTCTGCCAAAGTGGCCTTTATAGGTCCCCTGTTTTTACAAATGCAGTATTGGAGAATCTCAGAGAAACTAGTCTTTATGCAAGCAAAGAAATAAACTACTGTTTCTACCCGTGGGAATCGTAAAAGGTGACTCAAGTTCTGAGTTCAGCTGCACGATTTTTGAAAAAAGCGTACACTGACTGGACATGTCCGCTCAGTGTTCTGGTTCTTTCCTCAAAAGACCATTTCAGACACCAATCTACATGGTCTTCACATGATCTGACCAAGATTATGTCTGGACTTTAAAAGAGACTGTGACCTCTGAGTTTGTTTTGGCCTCTCTTCTCAGTAGGTATAGTCAGATACGAAACGCCCACCTCATCTAGTTTAAAAAAAATATGTTTGACGTGTAAAAGTGTTTCTACAAACCTACAGTTTACAGAAAATAAATCATTTATCAATAGGTATCATTTATCAAGTGGAAAAAAAAAGCGATCGATCCTTCTGTCAAGCGTGGTGAGAAGTAATAATCCTCTGATTACTAACAAGCGGCTAATAAGTTCCATGTTCAGGTAAAACCATTGAAAATTACATTTTTTTATTTATTTAGGACTAGCTTCCGTCCGCGGCTCCGCCTGCAAGGTATGTCGATAAAAACTATCCTATGTCATTCCCTGGGATGCAGTCTATCTCTCTGCCAAATGTTATCGAAATCCGTTCAGTGGCTTAGGCGCGAAAAGGTAACATACAGACAGACAGACAGAGTTACTTTCGAATTTTAATATTAGTATGGATAATAGCTTCTTCCACGCGGCAAGGTCGGGAGTAATTAATTATCCTATGGTACTCGGCAATAGTGTAGCATACAACAAATGAAAGTATTTTTGTAATCGGATCACATCTTCCAGAGATTATTTATTTATTTATTAAGGTTAAGCTTCTATGTATACATAATCAGTTTAAAACGTTCCTACTGCTGGGACCCAGGCCTCCTCTCAGTGAGAGGGAGTGGGCCGTAATCCACCAGGCGGGCCCAGTGCGGGTTGGTGGATGTCGCATAGGATATGCCGGTTTCCTCACGATGTTTTCCTTCACCGTTTTTGAGAGCAGTGATGATGGAATAATTTACCTACACTAAGTAAAGCGCCTGTCTGGGTTCGACCCTACGACCTACAACTCATGAGTCGCGGCCGTTACCAACCACTACTAACATGCTCCTATGTATAATTTATCCGTACGGCATTTCACTTCAAACTTCACACGCATAAGCAGGATACAAAAGTCTAAAAAGTTACTTAGGAACATTTTCAAAATGTCTTATTTAAAAAAGGATAACTGGAAATCTCTGTTTCTATGGAAGATTTAAAATCGGTCTAATTTGGATGTAACACTATTTTTCGCAAATGTTCTTAAGTAACTTTTTAGACCTCTGTATCCTGCCTGTGCGTATGAAGTTTCATTAAAATGGGTTCATTCATTTCGAAAAACAATGGCTTGAAATTTTGTATAAAATGCCGTACGGCGTAAACGCTCTTAAGTACTAAAGATCACAATAGTATCGGTCTTACACAGTCGCCAATTATTATTATTATTATTTATTACAAACAAACAATTTTACACAAACACACATGAACTTACACCTTATTCCTATGTGGCGGAAACTACAGAATGCAACCTGTTACGATACGATCCCTTACACACTCCTTTTGCTTTCTTTACGGTTATATATCTGGTCTGGGCGCAGGTCGATCGATCAGGTTAAGCTACGCTTGCCGTGGTTGGACTTTGGATGGGTGACCATCTTTACATACCGTGACCCCTCCGTGCCTCGGAAAGCACGCTAAGCCGTTTGTCCCGGGTTTCATTCGTGGATCTTTGACAGTCGTTACGGGTAGTCAGAAGCCCGAAAGTCTGACAACCAGTCTTACCAAGGGGTATCGTATTACCCAGTAACTGGGTTGTGGAGGTCAGATAGGCAGTCGCTCCATGTAAAATACTGATATTCAGCTGCATCCGGTTGGACTGGAAGCCGACCCCAACATAGTTGGGAAAAGGCTAGGCAGATGATGACATTCATATATCTGGTCATACACGCACGCCGGTTGCAAGTAGGTAGGTACTACTCACCTGAAATTTCTGAAGAACACCAATAAGGTTACTATATGTCCTCCTAGAGCGTCCCCTCCCGGCGTTTCTAATCACATCTCGTTACGTTTTATTACTCGCCTAATTTTACCTCTTCATAAGTTGTATTAGTTTAGATAACAATAAATAATGATACCGTTTAACAAAACTTAAGTTCTTTCACCCCAGAAGGAGCTCAATCCATAAAATAGTCGTTTCATTAGAAAACTGAATACAAGAAAGCAATCTAAAACATTGGACCGTTTATGAAACGACAATGCTGTGAAGTTCACGCCAAATAAAGAAATAAAGGACAGCAGAGCTCGTTGTTTTTGTTGTTCTTTTTAATGAAACAAACTTGGACTATTAAATAATATGAACAGTAGTACCGGTCATCGCAATCCATACTATATCTATACCCATACTAATATTATAAATGCGAAAGTGTGTCTGTCTGTCTGCCTCTCTGCCTGTACCGATTTAGATGAAATTTGGTATAGAGATAGTTTGAGTCTTGAGAAAGGACATAGGATAGTTTTTATCTCTATATTCCCACGGGATCGACATTTATGTGGATGAAACCGCAGGGCGCTGCTAGTTAATATTATACATTTGAAAGTAACTTTGTTTGTATATTACCTTTTCACGCTTAAACCACTGAACTAATTTCGATCAAATTTGGCAAGGAGATAGATGGTATCCTGGGGATCGACATAGGCTACTTTTTGTCCCTTCAGCGTGTTCCCGTCGGATAGTTTCCGACTTCCACTGAGGCAAACCCGCGGGCAAAAGCTAATAGGTACCGCTACCTACCTACCTACCTGCCTACCCGCTCGCTCAATTTAATTACTTTCAAGCGCGTCTGAGATGCATCTATGAAAAACACCTTTCATGAATTTTTCTATTCCCGACTCAAGGATTTCCTTAGTGCGTTTAATTTGAATGGAAAAACTGCATTGACACAACAAACAACGCATTGCAATAACGGGTGGCATATTAACATCATACTATGTAAAACTACATTCATACAAATAAATAAATCCTGATGCTTAATATGTTCATACACCGGAAGACTGCGTTGGAAGGCGTCCACACAAGGTGGACCGATGACCGGTCGAAGTAGAGTTGGTTGGCGGCCTGTGTCCAGCAATGGACGTCCTTCGGCTGAAATTATGAAGACGATATTCAGATAATCTTGTCTTTATGGCAGTTCCTTTAATTCTATACAGTGGCGTTCAAAGCGGGTTTTCTGAATAATTTTCTCTTGCAGGATAAAACTCCGCTGCATCCCACGTCGGCAGAAATTCATTTAACATCGCAATTATCTCGGCTGGCTCGTTTTTGAAACTATTCTGTTATTATCTTTTACGTGTACCTACGTTTGCTTGTATTGTTGGAAATTACTGAACTTTTCCAGTCAGTTTATCTAGTGATGGAAACCAATTGAGATTATGATACTTTGCAAAATACAGACGTAGTTATTCTCTTTACTATTGTCGGCTATTCTATCATATACCATAGTCAGCCTATAATTTTCCAACTACTGGGCCACAGCCCTTCTCTCTTTGAGAGGGAGTGGGCTGTTATCTACCACGCGGACCCAGTGCGGGTTGGTAGATATCAGATATCTTCGAATTGTTCTAGGACATGCCGGTTCCCTCACGTTGTTTTCCTTCACCGTCTTCGGAGCAGTGGTGATGAAATTATTTACACAAAGTAAAGAGCCTGCCTGGGGAACCACGACCCTATGACTCGTAAGTAGAAACCGTTACCACTGAGCCACCACTGCTCTCGTTTTAACACAATTCGTCGCTTTTAAGAAACATTTTGCCAAGTTTTTATTACACAATTTATGGCATTAAGACGTAAAGCACTACTACAGTAGGGAATACCAAAGAAACGATGGATGCACTGTGGGAAAGATGATACGGCTAGAAACGGGGGTGATTATCGTGATGACGACTAATAGAGAAGCCATCATCTGCCTAGCCTTTTTCCCAACTATGTTGGCGTCGGCTTCCAGTCTAACCGGATGCAGCTGGATACCAGTATTTTACATGGAGCGACTGCCTATCTGACCTCCACAACCCAGTTACTGGGTAATACGATACCCCTTGGTAAGACTGGTTGTCAGACTTTCGGCCTTCTGACTACCCGTAACGACTGTCAAAGACCCACGAAAGACAGCCGGGACTAATGGCTTAACGTACTTTCGGAAGCACGGAGGGGTCACGGTATGTAAGGATGGTCACCCATCACCAGAACAACCTCGTCAAGCGTAGCTTAACCTGATCGATCGACCTGTGCGGCTGTTATTATTTAGCCACGGGCCTGCACGACTGAAGAGAAGTATGGAAGAAAAGACATATTGCGCCGACCCTAAATAAATTGGGATCAGGGCAGGAGAATGATGATACAGGATACGTAAAGTATTTATATTCTTAAATCACACTGAAAAAACAGATCATAAATTGAAACAATGATAAGATCTTAAAAAACGCCCATCAAATAAATAAAGAGAAAACATAATTTTGATTACAACCCCTTTGGAGGTAAAATGCGAGATAACAGCCCCGGAGGTAGGTATTACCAGGGTCTCATAAATTATGAGGAACTCGTAGAATCGAGCCAGCGACCACTCGTGATCGTTTGAGGGTTGCCATTTTTTATTATGCCTGTTTTGATAGTCCTTGATTTTTTGGAAGCCTTGTAATTTTTAAAGGGCGGAAACCGGCTCAAATTCATCTTAATCATGTAGGTAGTTATTAAATGATATGGTCGTGTGGATATTATGACAGCTTACGCTACTGCTGAGCGTAAAGTCCTGGGTTCGATTCTCGAGTCGACGAAAGTGTTATTGGGGTTTTCCATCTGGAATTTCCCAGTAGCAGTCTGGAGTCTGGATTTGTGCCCAGTTAAATACATACATGAAATAGGGGCATAAATCCCATTGCGGCGGAAGGACAAGAGAGAGCGAAGTAAATAAACTCTAAGAAACAGTATCTATGTTCAGACATTTAAAAAAAAAGTTTTATTGTTTTAGTTGTAGACATAATACTGTTTCGAGTTTGCTCAGGCATGTGGCACCTTTTATACGAGTACCTTTCTGACTTGAAAACCTTGTAATGTTTATTTATTTTATATTTACAATAATAATTTTCTTGTACACCAGAAAATACATATCAAAAAAATATAAAACAAACAATGGGCGCCCTTATCGCATTCTGCGATCTCTTCCAGGCAACCTTGGAATGGACAGTGATTGGATGGATATAAAAAATTTGATTGTCATTGGTGCAAAACTTTAAAACGTTCAATGAACTACTTTTTAAAGTATTATCTCTGTACATTCATTGCTTTGCATAAGAGCAGAATACCTTTTCAGAGGTGTAGCATTTACTTGACATGATAATCATCGTACGAGTATCTACGACAATCTCTACGGGCAGTCAAAACAAGCCCGAAAGTCTGACAGGCAGCCTTGCCAAAGGTTATCCTGATACTCAGTAACTAGTTTGTGGAGGTCAGATAGGCAGTCGCTCCATGTATAATACTGGTATTCAGTTGCAGAAACTGACCCCAAGATAATTGGGAAAAGGGTAGGCAGAAGATGAAGCTGTTTGATAAATTGACAGAGATACCTCTTATACAGGACCATCAACTCCCCAAACCCCCGAGAAGGCCTGAGACCGCCGCCTTTTTTATCCAAGAATCATTCGAAAATAAATCTTCGTTTATTTCGATCTTTCTTATCAAAGTAGTTGGTTAGGAAACAACGAACTCAGTGTCTTTGCACGACTCATTATGAAGTGCAAACATTAGAGAGTGCTTTACGATCGACATTTTTTTTTGCCTCCTTTCTGCAACTGTTTTCATTGATGTACTCCTGCTAGTACACAGAACCTACTTAATTTATTTACCATTCGATAGATAATTTAATGGAGATTAATTCTGAGCTTTTCAAAATTGATTTAATGCAGTAAAAACGAAAAGTACATCAAAATATTTCTAAAAAACAAGTGTGAAAGCTGAAAACATTGTAGCCTGCGAAAGAATCAATTAATTGAGACAATAGTTTCGTTTCACCCATAGGAGGTAGGTACCCTATTAGGGCTCTTTTATTCAAAGAAGTTTAATTATAATTAATAAAAAACTAACTAATATAATATCCATATCTATGGTTTTTTATACGATCAAATGAGCATTATGAGTCGTTTGGATTTTAATTCTTTTTTAAATCTGTTTACAGAAACAAATTATAATATAATTTATGATTTTAGTCTGTAAAGAGTCCGATATAGTCTCCCCTCCGTTTTTCCCAACTGGACATTACGTCATAGTAAGTACCTATGACCAAAAAAACCCATGTTTGCTCATTGTGATTTCTGCCTATTTGACGGGTATTTGTTTCCCCTTTCGGTAAACATCGGCCGGTGTAATACGAGTACTAAAAGGGTTGATTCTGGTTATACCATCGCATTCAGAATCATATTCTGTACTATTATTAGCTACCGTATCAATCAACTCAGCCTGTCGCAGTCCACTGCTAGACATAGGCCTCTCCCAGGCTGCCCCACAACATCCTGTCCTCCGCCTCCCGCATCCAATCTGTTCCAGCCAGTCTGTTTGCACTCCTCATCCCGCCGTTACCGTGACCGCTAATCAGGAATAGCGGGACCACTGATAACTGGGGCGCGTTGTTTTGGCACGTTCATCACGTGGGAAGTTTAAATTAAACCTCCCATTAAACCGTTTAATAATAATAATATTGGGATCGATTCATAATCACTGACAGGACTATTGTTGCCAATAAGCCTGACATAGTGGTGGTGGATCGATCAGAGCGGTGCGCAATGGTTGTCGACATAACCGTCCCGCATGATGAGAACCTCGTGAAAGCCGAGAAAAATAAACAGTACTTGATCTGTTTATTTTGAAAAATAAACAGATCAAGTATCCTGACTTGGCTCACGAGGTTGTCGACATGTGGGATGTAGACTCAGCGATCATTGTGCCGATAGTCGTGACAGCCAATGGGTTAATAGCCAAGAGCCTAGACCAACACCTAAGGACGCTCTCGTTGGGCAGCTGGGTCAAGGGCTTGATTCAGAAAGTGGTACTTCTGGACACGGCCTGCATTGTTAGGAGGTTCCTCTCTCTGGAGCCCTGACCGCCGGTAGCTAGGACCCTGTTCCCGATACCGGTGGGCTACTATTTTTTATATTTTTAAATGTTTTTATATTTTTGTATATTCTAATGTTTAAAAATATAATTTATATGATATACTTAATGAAATAAAGGAAATAATAATAAAACCTTTATTTTCAAGCTACTTTGGCCCATAGATACCTTACAGACTAACATGTAATATTATAATAGTACAAAGTGTGTTAGTGTATAAACTTAAAACTTTGTTAGAAAAACTCACTTCAATCGAGCACTGCCCGAAAAACCCCGCCCGGCCTGCCCGGGTAATGCCCGTAGTCACCACGCGGGCACAACCCGCATGGGTTGGTGACCGCAGAGCCAAGATGACGCTGCGGCCCGTCATAGTTCTGGAGAATTTAGGTTGGTGTGTTGGATGGTTACACCGCCATCGGTCGGTCGCCAGCACGTCCTCTCTCAGTAGAAGGGCGTACCGCGCGCAGGTGAGGTTCACGTTTGGGGAGTCCGGTTGTTGTGTGCTCCCCTTACACCCCACCACACCAAACCACCTACTGGCTGACCATTGTCAGACATAACATCACGCCTGTAATACTCGAAAGGGTAGGCAGAAGTGTACACAGTTTTTTTTCCTTTAGCCTTTACTGTCCCACTGTTGGGAAGGCCTCCCCCATATTCTTCCACATTTCCTTGTGCTGTGCCTTCTTCGTCTAATCGGTTAGGATCGAGTCCAAATCGTCCCGCCAGCGTTTCTTAGGCCTGCCTCGGTGACGACGCCCGTCTCCAGGCACCCACTGTGTGACGACTTGATTCATGTCGGGCCGTTGTATTTATGCTAGTTGCGCGGTAAACTCTGATTGCAAGATGCAGAATTTTGCATGACGTCATGTGGCGTTATAGATTCCGCTACAGGCCCATCTGTCTGGATGCATTTTATAAGTATGACCCGCCCAGTCCCACTTCAGCCTCGCAGACTTGCCGCCAACATCGACGATACCTGGCTTGGAGCGTATTTCGATGCACACACATTTAGTTATATTTAAGTCCTATGTGAAAAGGGACGAGTGTAATGCCATTAACCAGGCACAAATCCATAGGTACTCCGGGCAGCTTCTGAGAAATTCCAGATGGAAATACCCAATATCACTTTGCCCGACCTGGGTGTCGAACCCAGGACCTCATGCTCAGCAGTATCGTAAGCTGTCATAATATCCACACGACCATATTATCATTTAATAACCGCCTACATTATTAAGTTGAATTTGAGCCGGTTTCCGCCCTTTAGAATTACAAGGACTATGAAAACAGGCATAATAAATGGCAACCCTCAAACGATGACGAGTGCTCGATGGCTCGATTCTACGAGTTCATCATAATTTATGAGACCCTAGTACCTCCGAGGCTGTATGTATGTATGTACCACGACAGCAACGAGGCAGAGAATCCATACTAATATTATAAATTCGAAAGTAACTCTGTCTGTCTGTCTGTATGTTAACTTTTCACGCCTAAACTACTGAACGGATTTCGATAAAATTTGGCAGAGAGATAGATTGCATCCCACTTATGAAACGCGGCGGGTTGGCGGGTGAAACCACGGGGCGCTGCTAGTGTAATATAAGAAGTTAATGAATGAGCTTCCATTAGGCAATATAATTAACAATCAAGAGAACAATAAAATAACACAGTCAGCAACAAAATTACGTATTGCGTACGTATTAATTACGTACCAAGTTGTTAATTACTGCGAAAAGCCTTGAATTACTCACAAAGTAAAATCTGTGAACTGTAATAAATTGTTCAATTGTAACTTTGATCTCAAAATCATCATTTTAATTAGAAAAGGAACGGTGGAAGGAAAAATCGTTTTCGCGTCAACAATTTTGTACATTGAATTGTTCTGTTTAGAATTTTCTTTTAAGAATGTTTTATTAAATTTTTGAGACATTTTTTGTCCCATAGTATTAAAAGACCAGCTTCTGCCCACGACTTCCCTCGCTTGTTTCTTGTTATAACATAATTATATCCTATGATACTCGCTTGGCAACTGTAACGTGAACGGGAGCCGTCAGATGGGGCTGGTCATCACTTAGCTGCCTCGGGTTATTTTCAATTATTTTATTTTTGGTTTGTTGTTTTCTTACTAATTGCTGTACTTTGGACGCTTTAACGCGTACGTCTTTTTTACATCGTTCTTACATAGATATAATTATAAATTCAACATTAATGATGTAACCAATATTTTAGTAAAAATATTATTTAAATAGTGTCCATGGAATTTCTTGCCCGTTCTTCTCCATAGATACCTACGCTTTGGAATGGGCAACTAGCTTCATATTTTCTGACTGACCGACTTCTTAACAATTCAAAAATTGTTAAGAAGTGCCTGTAAATGATTTAATTGAAATAAATGCTTTGATTTTGAGTTTGTATTGTAGTTTTTGGACTTAAAGAATAGCACCACCCCATTCTTCCCGTGGGTGTCGTAAAAGGCGAATAAGGGGCGTACCGGAGAATGGGCAGCAGCGTTCTCTATGCATTCCACCACCATACCATACTGCGATCGCCAACCCGCCTGCCAAGCGTGGCGATTATGGCAAACCCCCCCCCTTTTGGGGGAGGCCTATGTCCAGCAGTGGACGTCTTTCGGCTGAAATGATGATGATGATGATTGTAGCTTTCCATTATTAAAAGAGTTTTTAGAATCGGATCAGTAGTTCTGAAGAGTACCCCCTACATGCAAACTTTTAACTCTTTATATTAGTCCTCGCTTCTGCACACGACTTTGTCCGCGTGTTTGTACCCTCGACCAACCTTGTAGCATCGCATCGCCTTTATACTCTATCACTTCGTATCCACTGAGCGTTAGCCGCGCTCGGCTCTTAAGAGTCTCAGCATGATGTTAAGTAGCCTCCCTCAAGGATTGGGCTAACAAATGTATTAATAATATTTCTAAACCGACTGGTAGTTCCAGAGATTAGGAGTCTTTGGTCAACTGGACCCACTCGAACGGGACCCGCAGGTCCAGTTGACGTAATCACATTTTGAATACGTCGACTGGACCCACTGCCCAAATTCATCATTAGTACAGCCACGGGGCTGTACTAATGATTAATTTGGGCATACTACTAAAATAAAACTAATAGATTCGGCTTTACTCCGTAGTAAAGCCGAATCCATTAGTTTTATTTCTACGACCTAAAATATACCTACTATCATCATCTGCCTAGCCTTTTCCCATCTATGTTGGGGTCGGCTTCCAGTCTAACCGGATGTAGCTGAATACCAGTATTTTACATGCAGCGACAGCCTACCTGACCTCCACAACACAGTAACTGGGTAATACGATACCCCTTGGTAAGACTGGTTGTCAGACTTTCGGCCTTCTGACTACCCGTAACGACTTTCAAAGATGCTACACGTTTATTAGTGAGGGAAATAAAGAAGTAAATTATAAAATCAATCGTGCTAAGTTCGTACTATCTTTTAGTTGTTAAACCAATGCTTAGGCCGTTAGTTTAGTTTATTTACTAACACTAGATATAAGGCATTTTATACTGGTACTAACAAACTATGGAACTTGATTCTGAAATAAATGTTTATTATTATTATTATTAGGCAAAATGCAACCCTGATTTCCGTTTATTAATTTATGGTCACTTCTGTCCATTATTCTCTCATATTTCTCTAAAAAAACAAATAATTTATTTGCACTTTCAAATAAAAAATATAGTTTACGATAGGCCTTAAGGTAAGAAAATTTGCATGTTATAGTTGCTGTTATATTTAATTTTATACAGCATCATCAGCTTATTAAATAACGTTCCCACTGCTGGGACATAAGCTTCATCTCTATGAGAGGGAGTGGGCCGTAATCCACCACGCGGGCCCTGTGCGCGACGAGTATAAATAAATAAAAAAACCGGGCAAGAGCGAGTCGGACTCGCGCACCGAGGGTTCCGTAACATCCAGGTTTATGCATATGGTTTATGACATGTTTATGAAATTAAATGTTTGTTTTTTATATTTGAGTTGATTAAATGAAAGGTAAATTGCGGTTTACGATTTATGACGTATTAAAAAAAACTACTTACTAGATCTCGTTCAAACCAATTTTCGGTGGAAGTTTACATTTTTTTTAGTTTTATCATTCTCTTATTTTAGAAGTTACATGGGGGGGACACACATTTTACCACTTTGGAAGCGAAAAAAATGATATTAGAAACCTCAATATCATTTTTGAAGACCTATCCATTGATACCCCACACGTATGGGTTTGATGAAAAAAAAAATGTTGAGTTTCAGTTCTAAGTATGGGGACCCCCAAAATTTGTTGTTTTTTTTTCTATTTTTGTGTGAAAATCTTAATGCGGTTCACAGAATACATCTACTTACCAAGTTTCAACAGTATAGTTCTTATAGTTTCAGAAAAAAGTGGCTGTGACATACGGACGGACAGACAGACGGACAGACAGACAGACATGACGAATCTATAAGGGTTTCGTTTTTTGCCATTTGGCAACGGAACCCTAAAAAAACAAAAGTAATTTATTCAAATTAGACAGAATCGGCACTTATCGAACGTCAAAGTCACATGAGACATTACATGGCCCAAAACGCACCCATCACAACTTGCTAGAGCTTTCGCTGGGAAGAAATGATGAAACAAACTCCAGCAGCGGCACAGCTGTCTGTTCAGTAGAATAGAATATTCTTTATAATGTACAGACGCCAGCTCATTAAGTTACTACAAACTGTCAAATTTTTTTAATAGATTTTCAACTTTATCGCTAGAGAATAAGACTCAAAGTTGATTGGGAAAATTTGACAGTTTCGGGTAACTTGAAGTGCTGGCGTCTGTAGGTACACCATAAATATTACAGAATATAAATGTAGAAATTTTACAAGGCGTGACACAATGGGCGGTCTTATTGCTAAAAGACAATCTATGTATGTAATTAAGGCGATTACATGACCTAAAGCGCGGTCTTTGTCGGACTGCATATAAAAGAAAGAGAAGCGCGATGACACAACGTTGGTAATTTATTGCAAAATATGAAGGAATTATCTAGTTACAAAAAATCTATTGTTTGGACAAAACAATTAAAACACTAGTGTTTTAGTATGTTGTTTGTAGAATAATCTGACAAAAAATCATAATGATTGTCTGTACATTAGTATGGCTTTTATTGTAAAAAGAAAGTTTTTAGAGGTATCTTCATGATTTTTTTCTATCGTATCAAATTAGTTGTATTATGTTTTCAACACACTATCTACCTAGCATACATCCTGAAGAATATTATATATTATTCTGATTTTGTTTACTGTAGTCGATCATATACTTTTATATTTTCTAAAACTTGCGTTTTTTGTGTTTAGGTCATGTAAGCCCCTTAAAAATCCATCTGCACTCGAGTAAAGAACGAAGTGAAAAATGAACGGAATCATCAATACTACAACGCCAAAACGCCATAAAAAAACCTAGAAATAGTTCCTCGCATCTTCACCGCATTTCTAGGAACAAAAAATTGACTATCACGACCAAAGCCTAGAGCGATAGACTCAGTTATTGTGGCCATAAAACACGCGAGGCAAGGGCATTAGTAATTAATAATAATATAAAGTGGACACGAAGTTTTTAGGCGAGGATGGTTATTGGGTTAATCGGTTCGAGTGGACATGTATCTTTCTAGGGTATTTCATTCAAATTCTGTATTAACATTAACTTATATAAAAACTGCCATACTGCAAAATAGTTTGTCAGCAGTTGTTCTCGTCTAACGAGAGATTACAATTTTAAAATTTTTAAATTGAATAAGCTTGAACATAATTATGCTAAGTAAATAAAATATAATAAATATACAGTTGAGATAAAAACTCATACTCTTCCGCCAGCGTGAGGTTTGTTACAAACTGTATATCTATGGACACATTGAGAGATATTGTTTTTGTGGAACATTTTTGTGTTGGTCCTTAGATTTAACAAGCGAGATCAGAGGGGAAATTCTCGTAATTTTAAGAACGTTCACAGTCTGTGGCATACCAGATTGAGCCATATCTCAATCTGTCAAAAGTACCTCTAATTCCCTACATTATGACAAGTTTTTGACATTTGTTGATCGCTGAGATGAGACTTCGACTAGATTTTGAATGTTTGAAGTTACGAGAATTGGGCTTCTGTTTTGGGGGTAACTCATTCGCTAACGTTGGTACTAATACCTTCATATAACCTAAGTAGTAATAGAATTCAAGTTCTACTTTGATTCTATCTACAGAGTAAAGAAAACAATAAGAACTTTTTATTTATACACGGTATAAATCTTAGACAACAAAATTTTTTTTTGACGATGACATATTGAATTGAATGCCTCAAACTTAATTTACATACTTACCTAAACTCACGGCGTCTTCCAATTGGGGTTAGGCAGAAGCCACAGAATGCCACGTGACATCATAAACATACAAACATCTATACACACTCCTTTTGCTTTAACTTGATTTAACAAAAACCATATTATAATACAAAGTTCCGATGTCATAGAAGCTACACGTTCGTAGCCATTTCGTAGCCCATGTGCTACGGCGTAGTACAGCGCGTAGCACCACAGACTGCTGATTATTTTAAAATCTTGAATAGCACATTTTTTCATTAAAGGCACCTCTTGCTTAGAAATATTGTTTTGCAAATTAAAGTTCAGAATAATTCTACATTACAATACGACCATGCCTTGTATTGACTTAATATTCTGCCAGTTTTTTAAGTTTCTCATTCAAAGTCATAGGCAAGCATTTGTAATTCAAATAGGCATATAAAAGGCACATTTGAACGTCGAAATTTCAATTTTTGACTGTAGATTGGACCAGCATATAATCCTCTAATTTGTAATATGCTTGTTTAAAAAATGTAATTTTAATATGATTTTTGAAGTTTCTTTCATTTAATTGCAATAAATCACAAGGTATTTTGTTATAACATTTAACACAGCACCCCATAATGCACCCCATAAAAGACCATGCAATACGACCCCGCTTATTTCCGAGCCGCGAAACACATTCCCGTGTCGTTGACAGCTGGAAATTTAATCAACTACCCGCAAACACGAGCATATTGACGATCCATGAAGTTTATTACTCATCGGGATTCATTGGTGAATTGATCTACATAATAAATACTTAAGCCCGCATGATCCATATTAATACTGGTATTGATGAGTTATACACGAAAATCGACTTTAATTTATAATATGGATAGAAATGGGCACGCACCAACATCCTGCTAAACTTGTTTCCCTATATCTATAACCCGGGAATTTTCCAAGGCTGGGCTGAAGAAGTAACCTATTACTTAGGCAAACGTGGGACTGTTGGTCAGCGGGATTGTCCGAAAGGGTTACCGCTGGCAGGAACATAAAGGGCTAAGGAAGGAACACGGGTGGGTTTTAGTCAGTAAGAGTCTGACATTCCCTTTCGCTCCACCCAGAGCGGGTAAATATAAAATGCCCGCATGATCTGCCTTCCTTTCAGAGAGTGGAGGCCTGTGACCCCAGCAGTGGAAACACTATAGGATGATTATGTACAGACGCCAGCACATCAAGCTACTACAATCTGTCAAATTTCTTTAATTGATTTTCAACTTTATCGCTAAAGAATAAGGTTCAAAGTTGATTGGGAAAATTTTACAGTTTCGGGTAGCTTGATATGCTGGCGTCTATACATGATTCTGAATATTTATTAGGACAAAATTCTAGATACCTTTCATAAAAAAAGGATTTGCTTTATGTTCATGGTGAATGAGCAGGGGGCCCAGAGGTAACAACGGCCGCGTCGTAGGTTCGAACCCAGTCAGGAGCGCTACTTTGTGTAATTAATTTCATCATCACTGCTCTCAAAACGGTGAAGGAAAACATCGTGAGGATACCGGTATGTCCTAGAACCGTTCGAAGACATGTGACATCTTCCAACCCGCATAGGGCCCGCGTGGTGGATTACGGCCCAATGCCTGGCTGATTATGTTACTCGACAACGAAGAAACGGCTGAACGGATTTTGATGAAATATGGCATTCAGATAGCTTATAATATCATAAGTATCAAATAAATTACCAAAAATACACTAACTTTTAAAATTAAATAAATATACCCCTTCTTTGATTTTTTTCTATGAAATATATAGGTACTAATAGCCACAATTTAATGATCCATTAACCTTAATGGATGTCTCTGGCTGAGGCAGTAAGGACTGTGATTTCCTGAAATGGATAAAACACAAAAATAAACACGTACAACTATTATTATTACACACGCAGTTTACTTGGTGGAGGGACTTGTAGCTAAGTAGTAACAGGTGCACGGGTCGGTCGATCAGGTTAAGCTACGCTTGCCGCAGTTGTTCCATGGATGGGTGAGACCCCTCCGTGCCTCAGAAAGCACGTTAAGCCGTTGGTCCCTGCTGTCATTCGTCATTCGAATCTTTGACAGTCGTTACTGGTCGTCAGAAGCCCGGAAGTCTGACAACCAGTCTTACTAAGGGGTTTCGTATTACCTAGTAACTGGGTTGTGAAGGTCAGATAGGCAGTCGCGGCATGTTAAATACTGGTATTCAGCTGCATCCAGTTAGACTGGAAGCCGAGCCCAACATAGTTGGGAAAAGGCTAGGCAGATGATGACGCAGTTTAGTTAATCTAGTGGTCAGAAGCGCTACTCTAGTGGTCAAGAACGTTTCAAGTTTCTTCATGACACACATAATAGATATCTGAGGTCATCGGAAAACCTGAGACTAGAGATGCCGATGCATTCCACCAGTTTCTATAACAAATATTTTACTGTTCAAGCAGTACGGTTATGGAATGACTTGCCCGTGTCGGTAAGGCGTGCTCAATCTTTGTAACCTTTTAAAATTATGATAAAAAAGCACTTCCTCTCTCCTTAAACATCATCATTATATTTTTCTTTGCTCCTGTTTCATGTTTATTGTTATATGTATATATTTATTTAGATTAGTATAATAAACTTTATATGTATGTATTTATTGTAGTATGTAAATGGTACACCACAGCCTACCTACAATATTTGTCTGTCCTTCCCATTTTAATCCATCCAAAGGTTGTCTTTAAAAGATCGCTTTTAGCGATAAGACCGTCCATTGTGTCACCCTTTGTACAGTTTCTATACCTTATGTCTGTAATTAATATGGTGTACATAATAAAGAGTATTCTATTCTATTCTGATGAGCATGATGAGGTACTGGATTAGAATCCCGGGTCGAACAAAATGTTTTTGGGGTTTTTCCAAACACAACACCCGTCTGGTCGGAGGTCTCAAACATAACTGGCGAAAATTCGGTGTGATATAGTTAAACCTCTGTCTAATCCTTCATAGACTATAGTGCTATTATGTCAGTGTAGTATTAATTGTACTTGGAATAAGTAATGTCTTAACCAACTCGTCGAACAGATAGTATTAAGTACCTAGTAAGTTTCTTACGACTTCTTAATAGATACAAAACAAACTAAGTTTCTATTTACCCTTTTCATTAAAACTTTTGCACCTGTGGGGGGGAATGAGGATAGTAAAAGATTCGTTCCCATAAACGATTCTTGGAATGGTTAACTTTCTTATGGAGACTATAACAGAAAGAAAGGAAATAAGTTTATTTGCGGCAAACTTGAGGTATCAAAAAAAAAAAAATAACAAAAAAAAAAAAAATTGGGAGAAAACATATATGCTTCACATCCACCCAAAACGGCCATCCGGACCGATATATTCCAAACCGTCGCGTTCTTGGGTTTTTTATATCAGGAAAAGATTGATATTTCATAAAACAGTCATTCAATCCTACTATCCTACTAATATTATAAACGTAAAAGTTTGTGAAGCTGTTTGGATGTTTGTTACTCAATCACGCGCAGATCGTTGAACAGATTTGGATGAAAATTGGCACATAGATAGACCATTTTTCGGATTAACACATAGGATACTTTTTATCCCGATATTCCCACGGGATTGAAACATAAGCGGGCGAAACCGCGGGGCGCCGCTAGTAGGATTATAATTGAACTTTAAGGGTTATTTTAATTGTTATAATTCTGTAAATACAATACAATACTTGTTACGGTCGCGAATCATATTTTGTTCAACATACAACCCGACACTGAACTGCAATTTGCAAAAAACATTTCGCATGCTCTTAAACGCATTTATTGATTTTTGGTGCAACCGTTCCTTAATCTGAGTTCCCTGCCATAGTGTTGTGCCACAATGGTTCTCATTCGGCTGTCAATCGGCTGTCAACTGCGGACGACGAGCAATACGCTACTAAATTGGTCGCGCTACTTCCCTGATTGGCCTACATTGTGGGGGCTACTAAGGTGGAATGGAACTCGATAAGCTTTGAGAATGCTGGTTAACCTGTAATTGGCGACTGTAAGCTATTGTTCCCTATAGTGCCTAAGATATAGATAGTATAGACAGAAGCTAATATATAATATCTAATTGAATTCTGACTCCTAAGTCACAGGGTCCCCCCTAGTTTAGGAAGCAGGGTTTTCACTATTTATGCAACCTTTGTTTCCCAAAGTTTAATGTTCCTATGTGTATTGTATGAGCTTTGTATATTAAGGTTTTTGTGTTTATTAACACATAAACCTTATTTTTATTTATTTTAAGCTGTTGGTAAATCTTTATAAAAGGTCGAAACTCCGCAAACGTGTCAGGTATCGGTATCCAAATAATATCATATTTGCAGATGTGGTGAGTATCGATAGCTAAACACGACAAAATAAAAAATAAAAATAATTTGATAAGTAGTTTTTTTTCTAGGGTCAGCGACCGCAGCTTTAGTTACTAAAATAAACTATCTACACTAACTCAAGTGATTTTCTATCACTTGAGTTAGTATAGATAGTTTATTTTTGTGTAAATTTCACAGACGAAATTGGCATCGATATCTGAACACGATACAAAAAAAAACAGATTTTTCAACACATACTGCAAGCAACAAAACTACCAGCAACTGTGGACCCCCAAAAAACAACAAATCTTTTATGTTTTTAATTTCTCGTGTTTAGTAATCGATACTCACCACATTTGCAGAGTTTCGCTAGCTATAAAGAAAGACATATTATAATATATAATATAATATTATATAATATCTCGATTTCTTAGGTATAATATTTCGGTTGAGTAGGTGTTAGAAAATGATAGTACAGTTAGCTATCTCTCTGTTGCTTTATTATAGTTTGGGAAATAGCTTTAGAGCCCAAAAGCGAAAGTAATTAACGCCACCAAGGGACACCCTGTTTTCTCGTGAAAGTCCTTATGGCTACCCTTGTCTACGTCGGTGGAAATCAAAGGACTGACTGACCTGAAGGACTTGGTCGTCTACCGACTAAAACCATCTTCGCAGACAAATTGGTGACTGTCTGCTATAAACTTACGACAATTATGAATTAACAAATAAATAATCAAAAAAGATAATAATAATAAAATAAATTAATAATAAAATAAAAAAAGATAATAATAATAATAAAAAGATAATAATATTTTAAAAAAATAATAAAAAAGATAATAATAATAAAATAAAAAAACTGGCCAAGTGCGAGTCGGACTCGCACACGAAGCGTTCCGTTCCGTACCACAAGGCAAAAACGCCGAAAAAAACATGTTTGTTGTATGGGAGCCCCCCTTTAAATATTTATTTTAATTTTATTATTTATTATTAAAGTTAAAATAGAACTGAGTATTTTGTGAATATTTCAAGTGCCTACCTGTTGCCATTTTTGATATCGAGCAAAAAAGGGCAAAAAAGTCGCGTTTGTTGTATGGGAGCCCCCCTTAAATTATTATTTTATTTTATTTTTAGTATTTGTTGTTATAGCGGCAACAGAAATACATACTTTGTGAAAATTTCAACAGTCTAGCTATCGTGGTTCTTGAGATACAGCCTGGTGACAGACAGACGGACAGACGGACAGACGGACAGACGGCCAGACGGACAGACAGCGAAGTCTTAGTAATAGGGTTCCGTTTTTACCCTTTGGGTACGGAACCCTAAAAAACAACAGTGGCACTCCGGGAGTGCCGACAGAAGTGAAAACAAAACACAAACAGAATACTTTGCCATCACTCACTGACATATCGGATATGTAATACCTACATTAAAACCGAGTAGGTACATCCCGAGGACAAGCGAACACAACCGAACCGTCTATTTTTTTAATCGTCTTATAAACAAAACACGCGCGGTGTCGCTTACTGTAACAGTGGCGCGAGTTCAATGGTTTTTCCCATCTCAAAAATGCCCAACAAAGAAGTTTTCACTTTAAAAATAATTAAGTGCTCCCAAGGGATTACTTGATAATTTTTTATGATAAGTAAAAGGCAGTTGAATTAATCAATAATAACGTTACAGCATTTCTAATATGAGGATCACTAGTGTATGCGCAGCTGAATGGGTCGCACACACCTTGGATATTAGCTTGAATGATAAATCACGGATAGCCAGAGATGATGGTTTATTGAATATACTTTACTACCACGTAACTAATGCTATAATATGAATGTTGTGAGAATGAGTACAGCTGACTATGAACGCTGATCGTGTACTATCGCGTTACACTATAATTTGTGCAAAAAGTGCTGATCTATGCAATGCGCGCGTGGCATGTACGGATGTACGATACACGACTCGTACAACTAGAATTTTAAGACATAATGTGGTTGATTTTAAGTCACAGCTGAAGTTGAAAAATGTCAACTAAATTTTGGAGGCACTGTAGGTTAAGTAGGGACCATAGTCCTTCCATAGTTCTAGGTAACCATTTCACTTTAGCCACCCAACGCCATAGTCTAACACACGGTGGAGGTCTGCCCCGCTTGGGCGGAGCACCGCCGTGTCCTCGTAGAGGCGATCGGCAGCGGAGGCGACCTCTCGCGTCCGGCCCTGGTGCAAGCCATGGTCCGGGGCGAGAGGGAGTGGGAGGCAGTCACCTCCTTCTGCAAAGCAGTCATGCTAGCGAAGGAGGTGGCGGGACGGTTCAGGGAGAGAGCCTCCCGTCTCAGCCGCCGCGTGGGACGCCCCAAGCGTCGGGAGCCGCGTGACGACTCCCGGCCACCGTAGGCGCAGGCCTGCGGGCGGAGAGTAATGGGTAGCTCACCGTCCGATCAGGACCAGGCCCATGCCGGACGGCGCGTACGTGTTCCACGCGCGCCTCAAAGAGATGTCAGCATCGAGGAGGGGCCCCTTAGGGCCAAAGCCTGCCGGGCCAGGGGGATTGTCCGAAAGGGTTACCGCTGGCCCGGAACATAAAGGGCTAAGGAAGGAACACGGGTGGGTTTTAGTCAGTAAGAGTCTGACACTCCCTTCCGCTCCACCCAGAGCGGGAGCAGTCATTTGATGATTACACATCCAAAAAAAAATTGTCTAAATCGTTTCCGCAGTAGTCCTGAAATAACCGGGGGTTATCCTTGGGTGCACTTATATAGTACAAACATGGTTAATCGTCAGTTGGTGTCCGATTTCATTTACAATGGTCTAAGGGGCCTCGGCACCTCGTACACTTTCTAAAAGTCGGGACCCCATGGTCCCGAGTCGAGTATGTCACAGTAAAAGTAAATAGCAACAGTTTTCGATACTTAAAAACGAGTAAAAAGTGACAAATCCTAGTAACGCACCCCCATTTGACATGACGTTCGATCATCGGTAACATACCACAACGTCGCGATTCGCCATTTTGATTTATCGCTCTTGGCTTTCGGCTTTCGGCTAAAGAGGTGAAAGAACAATAGACTGTCGGCTATTTATCGTGCGAGGGCAACAGTATATTGATTGATTGTTTAAATTCGTTCATAAATGCATGACTATTATAAAGACCACGTGAATCGAGGGTCTTTTAGCTAACAAAGTGAATTAGAGAGACGAGGACGTGTTTTTTTTTAAATTCATTAGTGACTTAGCAGTAAGTTACATTTAAATTACTTATTAGCTAATAAGCTAGATTGTACTGAGAACCAAGTATCAACAAATAAAACGTAAAAAAACCGGGCAAGAGCGAGTCGGACTCGCGCACCGAGGGTTCCGTAACATCCGGTTTATTTATTATTATTATTATTTATTTCAGATTATCTCCATATAAGTTACATAATTATAAACACAAAATTACAAAAATCGTAAGCTATTAGTGTGTTAGTAACAGAAAAGTGTACCTAAAATTATGTTAGTACGGTTAGTACCTATACCTAACTGATGCCTATGGCTGTCCTTATCCACTGGTTTTGAAAAGGACAGTCAAAACGGGTAGCAATAGCCATTAGGATGCTGTTGCTGCTGCTTCGTAGGCGCTGCAGCAAGGAGTTTGCTTTCTTGCGCATGATGGTTTGAAAGCCATCCGTACGCGCTTCAGCAAACATACCAGACGCGCTGCAGCGCCACGGCAGCCCCAACAGCATCCTAAAAGCGTTATTATACTGGGTGCGCAGGGCTCTGTAGTTTCGCTGTGTATGTTTCACCCACAGACCACTCGAGTAAAACGACTGGCAGAACGCCTTAAAAAGTGTTATTTTCACCTCAGTTGGTGCAGCGTGCGAACCTGCGAGCGAGCATATTGCCTCTCACCGCCAAAGCCCTGCGCTCCCTTTCTATGTCCTCGTCATCCTTAAGGTCACCTGTCACAACGTGACCCAGATATTTAAACCTGTCCACTACTTTTAAGGCTGCACCATTTAGTACGACAGGGGGAACGTATGCGGGACAGTAACTACCGGCTCTAAAAACAAGTAGTTCACTCTTTTTAGAGTTATATTTAAGCCCGTGGGACATCGCAAATGCCTCACACTGAGACACCAGATTCCTTAATCCGCTGATTGTGGGGCTCAGCAGCACCATGTCGTCTGCATAACTAATATTGTTAACACACTTGTCGTCAATGAAACAGCCGACATGGGTGCTACTGAGCCGTTCAATCAGCTGATTTACATACAAATTAAACAATAATGGCGAGGTCAACCCCCCTTGTCTCACACCACATTCCAATTTATAGTCGTCCGACAAAGTACCGGCCCATCTCACCTGATTTTTCTGATTTGCGTACCATTACTTAAGAAGAGAGGTACATTCCACCGGTACACCCGCGCTTTCTAGCTTCTCCCATAGCACATCATAAGCTACGAGATCAAAAGCTTTTGATAGGTCGAGAAAACACGCGTATACCAGCGTCCTTCTCTCTGTGTAGTACCTGACAGTATGTTTCAGGCAAAGTATGGCGCTTTCCATAAGGTTTATGTTTATGAAATTAAATGTTTTTTTTTTTTTATAATTGAGTTGATTGAATGAGAGGTTATGTTGCGGTTTACGATTTATGACGTATTAAAAAAAATTACGATGATCTCGTCCAAACCAATTTTCGGTGGAAGTTTACATATTTTTATATATTTTTTTTAGTTTTATCATTCTCTTATTTTAGAAGTTACGGGGGGGGGGACATATTTTATACCACTATGGAAGTGTCTCCCGCGCAAACTTTTCAGTTTAGAAAAAAAATTATATTAGAAACCTCAATATCATTTTTGAAGACCTATCCATAGATACCCCACCACACGTATGGGTTTGACGTTTCAGTTCTAAGTAATGGGAACCCCCAAAATTTATTGTTTTTTTTTTCTATTTTTGTGTGAAAATCTTACCAAGTTTCAACAGTATAGTTCTTATAGTTTCGGAAAAAAGTGGTTGTGACATACGGACGGACAGACAGGCAGACAGACAGACATGACGAATCTATAAGGGATCCGTTTTTTGCCATTTGGCAACGGAGCCTTAAAACTGGTTTGAGGATTGAAGAAGAATGTAACCGTTTAATTTAAAGAACCTTAACCTATCAATAAATTAGTCGTGTAAAAGTTCCCGGATTTTTTAATCAGAATAGTATAATAACTCGACGCCCGTATTTGACCCAGGGGATCGTTAAAGCTATCAATTTTCATGTCATTTGTCTTTCGGCACCGACCCGGAAATGGTGTCCGGCTGAATTCGTAACACTGCTATTTGCCGTGTTGATATTTGATGCGCTCTCTGTCGTTCAATTATGAAAATATTTGCTGCGCCGTAAATTATTACCCGGAACATGGGGAATCCGTTATTGAATTTCCCAATTTGTTTTCAATGAAAACGTAAACTATTTTGCTGCATTCTTTATTGGTGTATCGATAATTTAAAAAAAAAACAGTCAGAATTTAATAAAGCGAGCGCGTTGTAAATAAAAGCTGTTTTTAGAGTCAGGTAATTAAAAGGCAGCAGTGGCAGTGACCTGTGGTCGTCCAGTGGAAACAACCGCGACTTACGATTGATAGATCGTAGGTTCGAACCCTGACAGGCGCTTTACTTCACACTAATATTATAAAAGCGAAAGTTTGTGAGTGTGCGTGTGTGTTCATATGTTTGTTGTTTGTTACTTCTTCACGCTCAAATGGCTGGACCAATTTTGATACAATTTTGTATAGAGGTAGCTGTCACCCTGGATTAACATATAGGCTACTTTTTATCCTGATATTCCCACGGGATCGAGACTTATGCAGGTGAAACCGCGGGGCGCAGCTAGTTGTGTAAATAATTTCATAACCACTGGAGCTAAAACGGTGAAGGAAAACATCGTGAGGAACCCGGCATGTCCTAGAACCAAAAACGGGCCAGGACTAGAGACGGAACGGGCTTATTACAACGTGTAAGTTCACGTGGTCACAGCACGTTTTTCCCACGGCGATTTTTTTTAAGCGCACTGTAATTTCTACCCACTGCGTAGCCCCGAGAGTTGAAAATCCAACAGAATCCTTTTTTTGACGCGATGGGATACGCTCTGTTGGATTCTCAACCCTCGGCTCAACACCGAAAGTTGAATATCCAATGCTCGATAAAATCCCGCCGCGATATTTATACGTCAGTTCGAACAACCAGCAAAATAATAATAACCCGAATTAATATCAAGGCAGGTAACATACTTCGCACAAAGCAATCTAAACTGATATCTAATAATTAGCACAGTAGCTTCCATACACACACGTACCTACATACAGGATGTACTACACAATTTAGGAACCAATTACGTAGTACATGCCAAATCCCGGTATTAACTTATAGGGGGTTGTTTCGTACGCCCTTTACGATCCCTTACAGATTGTAGGATACAAGATTATATTTTTATTGGCAGTATTGTTAAGGATATTGCTGTCGCACAGGTCGATCGATCAGGTTAAGCTGCCCTTGTTGCGGTTGATCTGTGGATGGGTGAACATCTTTACATACCGAGACCCCTCCGTGTCCCGGAAAGCACGTTCAGCCGTTGGTCCCGGTGGTCTTTCGTGGATCTTTGACAGTCGTTAAGGGTAATCAGAAGCCCGAAAATCTGAACAACAGTCTTACCTACCTCTTTTAAGTTCAGACATAATCTTGATTGAATAAATACATGCATTTTACATCTACGCGTCAATTTTAATTATAATAAACGGTGATATAAGAAACGTCAAATTATATGGAAAGACGCCAAATCACATCACCCTAACATTTTCCAAGCGGAACTATGTTTGCTATAATTACATAGAATTAATTTCGATACATCTGGGATTAATCTCTGCAGGCCGAGAATTAGATCTGTACCGATTGTTAACGTTCAGAGATTAGAGGCACGGCTGGGACATGCAATCAAACATGTGTTACTAATAGGTTTTGACTTCAGTAATGCTATTCTGTAAAAATCTCACCGTGTAAACTTAAGGTGAAGTGAGCTTAAAGTAAGCTGTCAATAGTGTCAATCCCTAGCATCAGGTGGAATGACAGCTTCACTTCAGTCGAAAGACGTCCACTGCTGGACATAGGCCTCCCCCAAAAGGGGGGGGGGGGTTGCCATAATCGCCACGCTTGGCAGGCGGGTTGGCGATCGCAGTATGGTATGGTGGTGGAATGCATAGAGAACGCTGCTGCCCATTCTCCGGTACGCCCCTTAGTCGCCTTTTACGACACCCACGGGAAGTATGGGGTGGTGCTATTCTTTAAGTCCGGCACCACACAGACCACACCTAAGCTATAGACCAGAATAGCGCTGCAGTAAGGAAGGTCGAAAGTTTGTGACGTACAGTGGCCTCAAAAAGTTAGTTGTAATTTTTCTACTTCTGCCCTTGACACACCACATTATAATTTAAAATTCTAGTGACAAAAAACATAAAAAAAGTAATTTAAAAATTAAAAAAAAACCCGACTGCGAAACTGAAAAGCCAATGTCAAAAACTTGTCATAATTGTAGGGAAAATAGAGGCATTTTTGACAGGATGAAACTGAGATCAGACTGTAAGCGTTTTTAAAATTACGAGAATTATTACCCCTCTGCTATAACGTTTTATTGACTAATTCAACTACCTTTCACATTTATCATTAAAATAATCAAGTAATCCCCAAAAGGCCTACGCAGACCGGGACGGCATGGCAAGGGATTTTGCCGTCAGTCAGCGCACACTAGCCGCTTAGATACCGCGGAATTCCAGCGGCTTCCCCGCTTCTTTACCCCCACCATCTAACCCCGCGGTATGTCACAACGAGCGCCGGAGTCCTTAGCATGCCGTTGTCTACCACAGGACGCTACGGCATCCCGCCGCGGGAGCCCGTGGCGCGTCTTTCAATGACGTGCAATGAAATCCCTTTCGATGCCACATGACGATATTGTCGTAGACGTCTACGTCAGCATTACGCTAACACAGGGAAGCAAAATGAATGGAAATATATGAAGACGCTTTTCAATTTCCGTAGTGTCCCAGTGTCCTAGAGCAGTGACAGTGGCAGTCGTGAGCTCGAACCCAGACAGGCACTTTACTTTGTGTATTTAATTTCAGCACTACAGCTCTCAAAACGGTGAAGGAAAACATCGTGAGGAAACCGGCATGTCCTAGAACCAAAAATTCGAAGACATGCGGTATCTACCAACCCGCACTGCGATAACGGCCTTCTCACCAAGAGGAGGCTTCAGTGGGACCACATTATAGGCTGATTATGAGTGATGTCCAGTACTGTCAGTCACATGACAGCTTTAAAAGACGAGTGTTGTGAATTATTGTCAAGGTGTGATAGGATAGGAGGTTAGACAATGTCTTAGATATGCTTAATAATGTATTGTTTTTGGCATGACATGTATTTTAAAGAAGGTTTGCGATATTTTCGAG
The DNA here is from genome assembly GCA_916614155.1 of Mesoligia furuncula. Classification (NCBI taxonomy): domain Eukaryota; kingdom Metazoa; phylum Arthropoda; class Insecta; order Lepidoptera; family Noctuidae; genus Mesoligia; species Mesoligia furuncula. Next base: position 25,101,761 of record OU744808.1, read on the forward strand.
AGATCTCTCGAAAATACCTCTAATTTCCCTACATTTTTGACAAGTTTTTGACATTAATAGTTGCTAGAGGGGCCCGAGGCTAAGAAATAACAGCTGCACAGGTCGATCGATCAGGTTAAGCTACGCTTGCCGCGGTTGGTCTGTGGATGGGTGACCATCTTTACATAACGAGACCCCTCCGTGCCTCGGAAAGCACGTTAAGCCGTTGGTCCCGGCTGTCATTCGTGGATCTTTGACAGTCGTTACGGGTAGTCAGAAGCCCGAAAGTCTGACAACCAGTCTTACCAAGGGGTATCGTATTACCCAGTAACTGGGTTGTGGAGGTCAGATAGGCAGTCGCTCCATGTAAAATACTGGTATTCAGCTGCATCCGGTTAGACTGGAAGCCGACCCCAACATAGTTGGGAAAAGGCTAGGCAGATGATGATGATGACGATGATGATGAGTCGCTGATATGAGATTGTGAGTAGATTTTGATCGGAACTATGACGGGAATTGGCCTTCTGATTGCAACTACTTAGATTTAGAACGTTTTTAATTATGGAATGGGCCTTTAAAGTTCCTTTGAAGGCACCACAATTTCAGATTATAGGAGGGCCGAAGCCGGGTCAGCGGGATTGTCCGAAAGGGTCACCGCTGGCCTGGAACATAAAGGGCTAAGGAAGGAACCCGTGTAGGTTTTTTACCCACCAAAAAAAAAAAAGTTGGGTGCCAGAAATCTTAGTAAGCAGATGCTTTGCTGCTTACAGGAAAAAAAATAACCAGGACGCAAACGGTAACCATGAATTCAACATATGATTCTAGACCTTTAGCGTAGAAATTTACGTTTGTTATAAAAAAAAAAAATCTTGTCCATACATTTTAACCGCGTAGGTATTACACTTTCCTATACGCTATAGCAGGCACTGGGTAAAATTTTTCTCCTGTGTACATAATCAGCCTATAATACGTTCCCACTGCTGGGACACAGGCCTCCTCTCGGTGAGAGGGAGTGGGCCGTAATCCACCACGCGGGCCCAGTGCGGGTTGGTAGATGCCACACGTCTTCGAATGTTTTAGTCTAGGTCATGCCGGTTTCCTCACGATGTTTTCCTTCACCGTTTGAGAGCCACTGCTCTCAAACACCACTGTGATGAAATGATTTACACGAAGTAAAGCGCCTGTCTGGGTTTGAACCTACGACGTACAATTCGTAAGTCACGGTCGTTACCAATGGGCCACCACTGCTGCATAGCAAGTTCAATTCTCCTGTAGAGCAAGAAGTATTTTTAAAACAGTAGTTGAGTTCTTATTGCATACAAAATAGCAATTAGTATTCATCGATTCTATTAACAAATAGCCCTACAGATACAAATGACAATTCCTTCTTGGCAGTAAAAGAAATGCTTATTTGATTGATGCAATTTCACTTGCCAATATACGTTGGCAAAATATTCCTAGAAAATCTTTTGTCACATTGTCATAGGAATGTGCAATTCCATTGAAGAGAAGGCTCATTAAAATAGTTGTTTGATGCCAACTATTCGCGAACATGACTCGATATGAGATCGAGCTTTGTTGTCGTATCCAGCGTATTTTGGCACCCGGTACAATAGAAAATCTAATAAAGGAAATAGCACACATATCAACTCGGAAAGGGATCGTCATCGTATCAACTCGAGCCATTCAGAATTCTTTGTATGAAACTCCTTACTGCAACGCACACTAATCGGAATCGTAACGTAATCGCCTCGCCTCGAGACAAACTCACGAACCGCGGTGCGATGCGTGGTCAACTTGCAGTTTCCGAGCTTACGGCTCATCGTCCCCGCGCTTAAGTCTCTCCGTACCTGAGCTTACGGCTCTTCATCCACCCTTGCCCCTCTCACTCCTCCCGCGGCCTGCCTGCACCATTAACCATCGGTTGGCGAGCCGTAAGCGCGGCGCGCGTCGCCTAGCCGTAGCCGAGTCGACGTATCGAAGCTACTGATCCGCTTAAGTTACATGCTTACGTTAGGTTGACGCCTGTTTGACGATTGTGACGATCCCTGTCCGAGTTGATATGTGTTATATGACAAAGGGTTCCGTACCACAGCACAATTCCTAAATTAACTTAATTAACTTAATTTTATTTTTCTTTTATCATTTTCTAACTTTATTTTATTTTATGATTCGTTGATATATGTCATCGTGCGTACCTGAGCTGAGGCGTTTACTAGTTGTCGTACTACGTAGTTGGCACTTAACATTAAAAACAGCGCAACAATGGAGTTTCAGATTATACTGGTTAATGTTTTGTTACAGTATTCAATAGAGTATTGTGAGTAGTCAGAGAACTAATGTCATAGGAATTTACTGACGTTATTGGCATTGTGTAAGTCTGAATCGAGTGTCATTGCAAAATGTTATGCAATTTTACCGCCGATTTCATTTTGGCCGATGGGGCCGAAAGGTTCTGGAGTGGCGACCGCGTACCGGAAGACGTAGCGTTAGAAGGCCCCGCAAGGTGGTCCGACGACCTTGTGAAGGCCGCAGGAACCCGTTGGATGCGAGAAGAACAGAACCGATCGAAGTGGAGGTGCCGCTCCGTCAAACTGTCTCCTGAGGAAACGCAGTGACGTCACGAACTGGCTCCAATTACGACAAGCTCTCGAATTATCTACTATTCATGTTGAGTTAAGGCTCCTAAATAAGCGGGGAATTCAGCCAGGTAGGTCCGGGATTTTAACTACAAAGCAAACGCATATTATTATAGAATTCGAATTACATAATTATTTCTAATTAATTGACCCGGGGAACTTCGTACCGCTTCAGAATATCCATATATATATATCTTAATTTTTTTTTTCGTGAATTTTTGCCATGTTTTTAATATAATATAAATGATAAATGATTTTATTTTTGTAAGTAGGTTTGTACAAACACTTTTACACGTCAATCATGTTTTTTAAAACTAGATGAGGTCGGCGTTTCCTATCTGACTACTCTGAGAAGAAAGGCCGAAACAAACTCAGAGGTCACAGTCTCTGTCGGTTAAAGTCCAGACATAATCTTGGTCAGGTTATATGAAGACCATGTAGATCGATGTCTGAGATGGTCTTTTGAGGAAAGACCACACAGATTGAGAGGACCTGTCCAGTCAGTGCACGCATTTGTCAGAAATCGTGCAGCTCAACTCAAAACTTAAGGAGCTCAACGATTCGACGAACAATACCAAAGAAAGGACATTTGGGTAGGCCACATAAATTACTCAAACTGCCAGACCATGAGAGAAAAAAAAAAAAACAAGTAATAGAACAGAGAGAAAAATAAAACATAAAAAATTAATAAAATGACCCACATCGTCTTCACATTCACAAATCACAATGTAAAAAAAATATATATATATAATACTTTACAAAGTAAGCAAATGTCATTGTTTATAAAAAAAAATCATTAATGTCAATGTGTATATAAAAAAAAAGTCATTCAAAATGCAGAAATTTGAAGCAGCTCAATCCCAAGCGTTTTTGTCCTCAATATAATCTTTAACGGTATAAAAGGCTTTCTGGCACAACTTACGTTTAATGAATGATTTGAATTTATTGAGGCTTAGATCTTGAACGTGGCTTAGTAGCTTATTATAAAAGCGTATACATTGGCATCTGAACGAGCCACCTATTTTTTTGAGCCTTGTTGTAGGTACAACAAATTTGTGTTTATTTCTAGTATTTATATTATGGATATCACTGTATTTTTTAAATAATACAATACTGCTATTCAAGGCGAAGACAAATCCAATAAATGAAAGATCATAAAAATTTGTCCCGCCGTTCTTGAATTATAAATGGTGTAACTAACCCGACATTGTTTTATTTATAGTATAAGATTGAATCATGTGATTCTCTCAGCTGATCCTCATTTTTTTTTATCTTCTTAATATGAAATAGTGTTTATATTATTACATACATGTCATCAACTTATTTATTTATTACGTCGATCACAAAACCTTGCTTTTGAAACTCGAGCATTACGGGCTTGGAAAACTTGCGCTCAATTTCTTATTTAAATGACAGACAACAGCAAGTTCAAATAAATGGTATCAATTCACATGGTTTAACAGTAAAAATGGGTGTGCCACAAGGCTCAATATTGGGTCCTTTCCTCTTTTTAGTGTATGTTAATGATCTACTCCATTTATTAAAAAATCAACCACAAATGGTGTTATTTGCTGATGACACTTCCTTAATTTTTAAGGTAAATAGACGTGCTACAAATTTTGACGACGTAAATAACGCCCTACTGCAGGTCCAAAGTTGGTTCACTGCTAATAATTTAGTATTAAATGGAAAAAAAACTAACTGCATAAGATTTTCTTTACCAAGTGTAAAGAGTAGTGATTGTGAGATAGTATTGAATCAAGAGAAACTAGAATTCGTCGATGAAACGGTTTTCCTGGGGATCACGCTCGACTCAAGGCTACAATGGGGTCCTCATTTAACATCTCTTGCAGGACGGCTAAGTTCAGCAGCTTATGCTGTCAGAAAAATCCGTCAATTTACTGATGTAGATACCGCGAGACTAGTCTATTTTAGTTACTTTCATAGTATCATGTCTTATGGTATTTTACTTTGGGGACGGGCTGCAGACATCGATTCTATTTTTATTCTGCAGAAAAGAGCCATCAGAGCCATATATAACCTCTGCAGGCGTGATTCTCTAAGGGAACTGTTTAAGGAAATTAACATCATGACGGTGCCTTGTCAATATATCTACGAAAACATCATGTATGTAAGAAAAAACTTACATCTTTTTAGTAAAAGAGGTGAAAGACATAATTATGAGTTGTTTAATGAGTTGATTAATTGTTAACGCTCCTACAACCGTAGGAGACTTAAATCTACATAAACAAAAACACACCATATACCCATGAGAGTTTCCCACTTGGTCGTAAAACCTCTTCAAAATATTCTAAACTCAGGGAATTCAATCACAGCCGCTCCGTCAAACTGTCTCCTGAGGAAACGCAGTGACGTCACGAACTGGCTCCAATTACGACAAGCCCTCGAATTATCTACTATTCATGTTGAGTTAGGGTTCCTAAATAAGCGGGGAATTCAGTTAGGTAGGTCCGGGATTTTAACTACAAAGGAAACGCATATTATTATAGAATTCGAATTACATAATTATTCCTAACTAATTGACCCGGGGAACTTCGTACCGCTTCAGAATATCCACTTATATATATACAGGAAAAGTTTTTAACCAGTGCGCAAATTTTGACATAATAAACTTGAATATATTTTAATAAACACGTATTTTTTGTTTTGATATGTTTCAATAGTAAAAAATTAAGTTAACGCTTACGAGACTTGTTTACTCAGAAATTTATTTTATGGACGTCGCTTGCCAGTCCGTCGACCGGTCGCCCGATTCACGCCGCGCGTCGACCGGTCGCCTGACGCGCCAGCTGCTATCGAAGTACCTACTCACGCGCGCTCGCTCTAAGCGACGGCGGATTATTGACCCCAGTTTAGCGCTACAATTTTTTAAGTTTAGACTGTGTAAAGTTATTTGTAAACGTAATTTTTCGTAAATTCCAATTTATCCTTCATACTTTCATGGGCTTAGGACCATCAAAATGCAGAAAATAAATCATAATAAGTAAGAAAGTAATACGTTTTAGTCCATTCAAAATAAAACATTTAGGTATGATAGGTACGACATGATACAATTTGCGTCAATGTCTAATCAAAGAGAACCTAAGACACTAAGATTGTTTATAATTTCTTCTTACCTCTTCACAATAATTTTAGGTATTGTTCGAAGTGACCTCCTCCTTGTTCAAGGCATAAACGTGCACGTTTAAATAAGTAAGCATTTAGTTTGTTTAGGACACTAACACCACTTTTTACTTCATTGACATTGTCACTACGCTAGTCTAGTACGCGGCACGCGCGCAGGGACGGCGAAGAGACATCCGACCTCCGCTTCCGCAAGTGACGTACTGCATGTGCATGCGTTTTGTTTATCAAACGCCGGCGCCGCGCCGCGCCGCATGCCCCCGCACCCCCGTCTCGCGTCTCGCGTGGTCCAGCGGCCGGCGGGCGGCCTACGCGTTTTCATTCATGCTCATTCATAGTATTACTATTAAATTATATCCATGTCTTGCTTATTTCAAATTGGGACAAAGTGGAAAAATGAAAAAAAAAAAAGTCATAAACTAAAAATGGAAATGTGTTCTATTGCTTACACTGAGCCACCAAAAAAAATTTGCGCACTGGTTAAAAACTTTTCCTGTATCTTAATTTTTTTTTCGGGATTTTCCCATGTTTTTAATAGTTATTCTGCTATTCAGGGCAGAGACAAATCCAACAAATCAAAGATCATAAAGATCGGTCCAGCCGTTCTTGAGTTATAAGTGGTGTAACTAACCCGACTTTGTTTTATTTACTTATATAAGATTAAATCAACTGCATTTTTTTTTCTTATCTTCGTAATATGATATAGTGTTTAACTCATTACATACATGCCATCAACTTATTTATTTATCAATTAATTTATCCGTACCTCGGAAAGAAGCCGTTGGTCCCGGCTGTCATTCGTGGATCTTTGGCGGTCGTTAAGGGTCATCACTAGCTCGAAAGTCTGACGAGTCTTACCAAGGGGTATCGTATTACCCAGTAACTGGTTGTGGAGGTCAGATAGGCAGTCGCCCCATGTAAAATACTGGTCCAGCTGAATCCAGTTAGACTGGAAGCCGACCCCAATATAGTTCGGTAAATGCTAGGCAGACTATTTGATTGTTCTTTTGTCTAAATATTCCCAAAACGTACTAAGATGACATGTTTAGAATTCAAACAACTGGTTCCCGAATAAAAATACACCCTTCTTCACATTTTTTTAAAATTCTATATTAATTAAGTAAGTCACATACACAGCATACATTTTCAAGATCTTATAATCCGTCAGATATTTTTTTGCATAACCTACGTTTTGAAGGATGTGTGCGTTTTACTGTTTTATTACCTTCTACAGGGGATACGACCAGCACCCTTATTCAATTTTGAAGCAAATTGCTAATCCATTGCTTCATAAGTTCGAAAAATGTGTCTGCTCAAAACCTAAATAACGCAATGAATGTTGTTGAACTGTCAAAATGAAACCTATTCCAATTGATAATGTGTTACGCTATTGCCCCGCGGAATAAATCAATAAATCATTCACTGATTGTACGCTGTTTGCGAACGCTAAAGCCTTGACTTTACTTTGTGCGAACCTCCAAAATCTCGCCCACACTGGCACCCCACCCTCAAAACACACTTAACACTTACACATTAGAATTATTTACTCACACCCGACCCTCTAATTTTGTTGTAGATAAGTCCCATCAGCTGCAATGTCTGACGTCACTCGGCATGTCACTGTTCCTAATTCAGCACGATAACCATGATTGATGTCGAATCGAAACCAGTTGACAGTGCTAATAGCCGTCATGAATCAAAGTCCAGTGAAATGTCGACTGTTTATTTTCTATTCGGTAAATGTGTGTGGTCGAAATTGATCGGTTTGGAGGACTTCCGGACATTCGGTAAAGGAAAAATATCGATGGGGAAACCTTCCGACCTATTCTGTAAAAATCCCACCGTGTCAACTTTGGTGAAGCGAGCTGTCAATAGTGTCAATCCCTAGCGTCAGGTGGAATGACAGCTCACTTCACCAAAGTTTACACGGTGACAGTTCACTTCACCAAAGTTTACACGGTGACAGCTCACTTCACCAAAGTTTACACGGTGACAGCTCACTTCACCAAAGTTTACACGGTGACAGCTCACTTTACCTAAGTTTACACGGTGACAGCTCACTTAACCTAAGTTTACACGGTGACAGCTCACTTCACCTAAGTTTACACGGTGACAGCTCACTTCACCTAAGTTTACACGGTGAGTTTTTTTACAGAATTGGGTCAGTGGGTCGTCTTAGGGTTGACTGGCTGTAATTTAATAACAATAATAATTTATCTTTATTTCAGAGATGTATACGTCCATAAATTTTTACAAAGAAAGCGTTAGTAGGGAATAGTAGGTATACACAAAAGCATAGTAATTTTATAAATATATTTGAAGGTCATTCTTCCCAAAGAAAATGTCCCGCGCGTTGATGTCTTCATAACGGCCAAAACTTAAAACAGAGGTGTCGGTTACGGTAATGGTGTCGCGAGTTCAATGGTTTTTTCCCCTATCAAAAAATGCCCAAAGCGCTTAAAGAAATTTTTACTTCAAAAATAAAATAATTAGGTGTTAGTAATTTGTTAGTAAACAAAACAAGTCACACACTAAGTCTATTTTCTATTTCTGTGCAGGTGTACACTTGCCTGGTACATGGTGAAAGGACTGTCTATTTTGCACGCTAACGTTCTGAGGACAGTGTTGGTGCTACCACGGACCCTGCTCATCATCGATGCAGTTCTTTTCCTAATGATGCAGAATAAATCATCGATGGAAGCATCCGCAAACAATGCGGATGCTTCCATCCATTCCATCCATATATTATAATTAAGAGGACAGAAGTGGTGGCCCGATGTTTTCATTCACCGTTTTGAGAGCAGTGCCCTGCAGTGGCCGTTACTTTGTGTCACTCAACACCACTGCTTTCAAAACGGTGATTGAAAACATCGTGAGGAAACCGGCATGTCCTAGAACCAAAAATTCGAAGACATGTGACATCTACCAACCCGCACTGGGCCCGCGTAGTGGATTATTAGCACACTACCTCTTGTAGAGAGGTTGCCCTGGTTCCCAGCTGTGGAAACATTATATAGGTTGATTATATATCGCACCGATAAAATAGGGCTACAACTCGAAAAACCTGGACTTTTAGAAAAGCGAAAATAAACTCACGGATTTGTTAATCAGTCTTTATTCTTACACTATTATTATTATGTGATCAAAATTATACATACTTGAAAAGCTTACAAAAAATATGTTTTAATGGCATACGCTGTTTTTAAATTTTCCTGAAAAACGACCTGAAAATTCCTGTAAATGACTTTTTTATCGGAGATGCGATATGTTATGTAATTAAGCGTATTGCCGCTTGAATTTTTTTTATCCTAGTTAAGACGAGCGAGAGGTTGTGTGTTTGTGACCCGTTTTGATGTGCTCTTAATACGCTAATGTCCACTTTTACAGCATAATATCACTTAAACGTGTTTAACATATTTAAGCCATCATTTTGTCTCTGTTATCTGCAAACGTTTGACGGAAACAATGTTTTAAATTCGTTTAGCGCTAAACGTGTTTATCGATTTGTACCTAAAGGTGCTTGTGCTAAACACAAGCATTATCTAAATTTATCAAAACGGTTTCAGCCGTTTGGGCGCACAGATACATACGTTATACTAATAACGACCCACTTTTCCGTCGGGGATTAAAAAGCAATTAAACTACCCATTTGTACCCTCGGCATTTCGATTCCAGTTTAAAGGGTAACAGAGTTGGTTAGAAACAACAGACGTTTAACTTAATCTTGAAGGTCAATCATCAGTAAACCCCAGAGGAACTCAACCAGGCCACTGATAACGCAATTTGCGTGGCCATATACTGTGGTACATCAAGTTTCGCAACCTATCAACTAGAGAATAAGACTTACATGTATTTAATCGAACCTCTTCAAAGGGTCAAATTAAACTAGCTAGCGTAACTCCACATGCGCGATGGGTATTGATATCTTAGCATGATAAAATAAAAAAGAAATTAAATTGATGATTTTTTTTTTGTGGGGTCGGCCACCGCAATAAAAACACACTAATATTATAAAGGCGAAAATGTGTGTGTGTGTTTATATGTTTGTTACTTCTTCACGCTCAAACGGCTGGACCAGTTTTGACAAAATTTGGTATGGAGGTAGCTGACACTCTGGATTAACATAATTATAGGCAACTTTTTATCCCGATATTCCCGCGGGATCGAAACTTATGCGGGTGAAACCATGGGGCGCAGCTAGTCTAAAATAATTCCCATTTTGCTTTAAACTTTTTGAGAGCAGTGGTGATGAAATTATTTACACAAAGTAAAGCGCCTGTCTGGGTTCGAACCCACGACCTGCAACTCGTAAGTAGCCATTACCACTGGCCCACCACTGCTCTCTACACACATTATTTATAATCAGCCTATACTATTCCCGCTACTGGGATACAGTCCTCCTCCCTCCGAGAAGGAGTGGACTGAATCTACCACAAGGGCCAAGTCTTAGATGTCACGTCTTCGAATTTTTGGTTCTAGAACAAGAATTTTTGGTTTCCTCACGATGTTTTCCTTCGCCGTTTTGAGAGCAGTGGTGATGAAATTATTTACACAAAGTAGCCTTGTAAGTTGGCGCCCTTACCACCGGGCTACCTCTGCTCAAAATAAACACAATATCTCTCAATTTCAAAAGAAAGGGATGACATTAAAGCCCTTACATTCTTAAGTTTTTAATGACAGACAACACTTCTTTTTACAACTTTTGGAATATTATAGCCTTTATTTTTATAACCCTGATGCAAGATTTAGGTAGAAATCCGTGTTGCCAAGTAAGGAATATTTCAAACGGTGGTTCCGGACATAAGTTTCAGCGGAGTCCCTTTGGTCTGTGTTCGTAGTTCGCAGTTTAAGTGGTTTGGCCCTTTTGGGGATAGTCCGTAGACATCTTATAAATTATTATCTATAGCTTGGAATATTCCAATTTTTGGAGTAACACAGTTATGTAAGTAATAGCAGGAGTAGTTATTATGTATTATCATAGTTATATATAACAAGAGATGAGATACAGTTTATAATTGATTGTATGGTAAGTTATGTTTTATGAATTGCGAGTGCGTGTGCGACTTCGTATCTAGGTATTGCTCTTACTGAACTGCATTAGTGTATTAGAATGTGTCACACATTGGAGACACTATGTCCGATACATTTTTGACTACCGGTCATATCTCCTTCATTGTTATATCTATGAATAGAATAGAATAGACATTTATTTTTCAAATAAGTATGGGTAACTCATAATAGGTGTTAAAATCTATTAAAGCTCGGTCATATTTCACCATTCGGCATGCAACATTTATATTCTTAACATTAACTTAAATTTAGCCAAAACACAGTAGGCCAGATCCAGCAATCCAGAGCAATTCAGGCAAGTCTTTTCTCTGAAAACACTCAGTCACACTGTAGTAAGTTTTATCTATCAAAAACTCATGCACTTTACTAGTCAAGTATAAGTATTATAAATCAGATCAAGTCATTTTCTATCTACAGCTACTACATTTGGATTGCAAGCAGGTAGTTTATCTGGTCCGGGGCTTTAATTGGTACTAACGAAATCACAATGAGATTGATTGCACTCATCGTCTTCCTACCCTTGTCCCATGTTACTTGGGTTCTGTGCAACACGATTTCTTCTTCCTCGCCTGTCAACTGTCACCTATCATTCACTCCACTCTCATTCATATCATTCCTCACACTCCCATCCATCTTTTCGTTGGCCTTCCTCTCTCTCTTCATCTATCAACATTTATATTCATCACCTTTTAGTCACATTCGTTTTCTCCCTCCTCATCACATGCTAGAAAGATTGACTACATTTGAATTAAGAATTTGAGATAATTTTCAAGTTATAGAACAACAAACCGAATTTTATACGTAACAAAATTCAAATTCCATTGCAACCAAAAACTTATTAGGACCTTTTTGCTACAAATGCTTACTCAAAAATCAACTTAGAATACATTTTACTAAAGTAGATAACTGATTAATTGGCGATGAAATGTAATACACTATCCCCTTTATTCATAAACGTTGCTTGTTGATTGTTGCATTTTTGATGTTTATAAGTCACTTAACTTTAGTCATCGTTTTTATAAATAAACCCCCAAATCACAGATTTTAATCGGCGATTTTAACCCAATTTCCTTTTACTTTATAAAGGAAGTATAAGAGAAAACTAATAATTTCACTTCATGCCATCGCCAAGCGGTTGGTCGTGAGTCGTGACGTGACCAGAGGGCAGGCCAATTTTTTTTTTTTGTATTAATAATCCAAGTTATTTTGGTACACATGGCAATGTCTTTTGGGTTTTCTGGTTTTCTTATTGACTGTGTTGTGGACGAGTAGCTGTGCCCTACATTTTGACGAGTTTTACGAACATAAATGTAGGGAACGGCTGATTTATTTTTTGCGATTTCAGGTTTGGTCCCATAGTAAAAGTTGTTCATAATGATGTGTGCAATGACCCCCCCCCCCCCCTTAAGAGGTTGTTTGTGTTTTTCCAATACATGTGCCTTTATACTTTTAGCTATCCAAGCTAATATTATAAAATCGCTGTCTGTCTGTCTGCATGTTACCTTTTCACGCCTAAACCACTGAACGGATTTCGATAAAATATGGATATAGATATAAATATGGAGATAGATTGCATCCCTGGGAAGGATATAGAATAGTTTTTATCCCGATATTCCCACGGGATCGACACTTATGCGCTTGAAACCGCGGAGCGCTGCTAGACGTAGTATTATAAATATTCTGAAAACATAAATATCTTTCCAGATGCGGACGGTTCAGAACAAAAGGTGTCCATAATGCTGAACGGAGAAGAATCGGAATTGTACTTCGTGAACTGCACTACGACAAAGGTAAAATAATAGAAAATTAACGATTAATAATTAAGAAGCTTCAACTGAACTCTTGAACTAATGAATACGAAGTTTGCGAACTTGATATTTCAAGGAAATTGATTTTTAATAAAAAGAACTTGGCACGATGTTGAATATTTAGTTATCACAAAAGGCAAAAATAAAAGCAAAGGTTTGTGGGTGTGTTTGTATGTTTGTTACTTCTTCACGCACAAACGGATGAAGAGATTTGGATGAAAAATACACAGATAGTTTATAACCAGGATCAAACATAGGATACTTTTTATCCCGATAAAAAGAGTAACCGTGGAATTTCTTGCCGGTTCTTCCCCATAGGAAACGATCAATTGGAACCGTGCACCTAGCTTCTGACGTTTCATAAGTGCCCATGTAGGGTTATGTGAAATAAAATATTTTGATTTTGATGATTTTAAAATATTTTGATTTTGATATTCCCACGGGATCGACACTTATGCGGGTAAAACCGCTAGGCTCAGCTAGTTTTTAATTAAAGCAACTACAATCTAAGAGGGAAGCACCAAGATAGCTCGCGAATTTCAAGTTTTCTTACGTTTTTTGCAATTTGCAGGTAACTGCCAGGTTGTATGCGTAAAGACGTCCACTGCTGGATAATGGCCTCTCCCAAGCACCGCCACTTCGACCAGTTGCTTCTCGTATGCAGCAGATTCATACGGCTGCGGGAGTCACTATCGTATTTACAATATTTATATGGATTTCAGGAGGAAATCGAGCGTGCAGAACCTCCAGATGCCTTCGTGGTGATCTACTCGGTCGTGGACAAGGCATCCTTCCAGAAGGCGGAACAGGAACTGGCCAGGCTAATAGACAGCGACATGCTGCGGGCAAGACCTGCCATCCTAGTGGCCAACAAAATAGACCTGGCCAGGAGTCGAGCCGTATCGACACAAGGTGAGGTTATAATAGACCCTACTCTACTTTTTCTGTGTATCTGCGCACACGCTTGTGCACTATAATATATCTCCCGCTAATACCGACTGCTTAGGCTGCAAGTTGTATTTCTATATCGACTCTTTCCGCTACAAAGGGCGTAAAGACCATTTTGGCCAAATTCACTTTTTGATGCAGTCTTACTTAGTTTTTCACGCTCTTTCGATCTGTATATTTGAAATTGCGCTACGGTGAAAAAAATGGTTTTTACTACCCCACATTTTCTTAAAGCTAAACATCACTTTTTCGCAAAACCGAGTCATAAAACACAACTATTTTACATTTCGACAGCAAACTTGGTGTAACTACAAACATACATATTTTCTCGAATGAAAAACGGGGTAAAACACAATAACAAAATAAATTGTGACTTACGACCTACAAAAAAAATACAATTATTTTACAATTCGACAGCAAACTTGGTGTAACTACAAACATACATATTTTCTCGAATGAAAAACAATTCAAATATAGGGATTTGAAAATAGCCACATTCAAAAAGAAGACTTTGGATCAAATGGAATTCAAATACTCTATGAGGGAAGGCACTGAGTCACACACTTTGAAATTGTTTGAAGATACAAAATATCGACGCTTTCCGCTACAAAGGTCGTAACTCCAAATCCCCATACTTTTGGCAATGAGTAAAAAACAAAAAAAAAACTTTTTTAAATAATTATTTTCTTTCTATACTTATGAAATTGAGTTCTAGGAAGATAGTTCTTAAATTTTGGCAGTCCTTTGCCTCATTTAATTACAATTATGTTCAACAGTTATTAACGAAGTTACCATGGAGTTACACCCCTGAAAACCTAAAAAAAAATGTAGATACAACCCATAATTAAGTAGCCTGGTAACAAACGTCTGCAGTAAAAACCGGTTATGTACATACAAGAGTAATTTTTATAGTTGTAAAGACAATTTTTTTTGCAAAATATGTAGATACCCCTTGTTATTATTAGTAATGCAATAACTCTATGAGCAATTTAATTAATAAGGATCGATAATAATTATTTAATAAGGATGGATTTTAGGTATTTTTAGTATAAATAATGATTACTTGAGTAAAAATGAAATAAAAGGTTTTAAAAATCAATACGTATTTATTATTAATTGGTACATAATAAGAACGTTCTGCACATACACAACAACTAAAACTTACAACTTATATGCCGCGATTTATATAATTCAAATTATTTTTTTTATTAATTATTACGTGTAAACATAGACAAATCACAAAATAATAATATTAATTGAGCTAAAAGGTTGACAATCAACAACAACTTCTGCATTTTATCTTGGTGATATTATTCAAGTGTGTATTGATCGCTTTCAACTTCATCCTCTTCATCAGTTTGAGGAAGAGTTTTGATAATCTGAGATTGATAGGGCAGTTGTGAGTATTCAGCATGAAAACGTTTTGGAATTGATCCATTTTCACACAACTGTTTAAGATCATTATATTTAGCAGTAGCAATAGGCAGGCTACTTGTATAATAATGGGTGTAACTTTAATACCATCACTCCTTTCTATCTCTCCCTTTTTTCTGCAGATAGTTCCACAGTTCTATTGTTCCTATTTACTTTTCCCTTTCCTTTTCCTTTTTCCAGGAAAAGGAAAGTAATGATAATGATCTTAAACGGTTCTGTGAAAATGGATCAATTCCAAAACGTTTTCATGGTGAATACTCACAACTGCCCTATCAATTTCAGATTATCGAAACTCTTCCTCAAACTGATGAAGAGGATGAAGCTGAAAGCGATCAATAAGCACTTGAATAATATCACCAATATAAAATGCAGAAGTTGTTGTTGATTGTCAACCTTTTAGCTCAATTAATATAATTATATTATGATTTGTCTATGTTTACACGTAATAATTAATTTAAAAAAATAATTTGAATTATATAAATCGCGGCATATAAGTTGTAAGTTTTAGTTGTTGTGTATGTGCAGAAGGTTCCTATTATGTACCACTTAATAATAAATACGTATTGATTTTTAAAACCTTTTATTTCATTTTTATTCAAGTAATCATTATTTATACTAAAATACCTAAAATCCATCCTTATTAAATAATTATTATCGATCCTTATTAATTAAATTGCTCATAGAGTTATTGAATTACTAATAATAACAGGGGGTATCTACAAATTTTGCAAAAAAAATTGTCTTTACAACTATAAAAATTACTCTTGTATGTACATAACCGGTTTTTACTGCAGACGTTTGTTACCAGGCTACTTAATTATGGGTTGTATCTACATTTTTTTTAGGTTTTCAGGGGTGTAACTCCATGGTAACTTCGTTAATAACTGTTGTACATAATTGTAATTAAATGAGGCAAAGGACTGCGAAAATTTAAGAACTTTCTTCCTAGAACTCAATTTTATAAGTACAGAAAAAAAAGAATTATTTAAAAAAGTTTTTTTTTTTTTTTGTTTTTTGCTCATTGCCAAAAGTATGGGATTTGGAGTTACGCCCTTTGTAGCGGAAAGCGTCGATATTATAACAGAAAAACACAGCCAGAAATCCAACTTGCAGCACAGAATAAATAGTACAAGTCTTGCAGCCTAAGCAGTCAGTAATAGTGGTCCTTCGAGCCGGATTTTCTGTTATAAAATAGAAATCTAACTTGCGGCCTAAGCAGTCGGTAATAGAGCCGGTTGGTGCAAATTCACTGAAAACTAGCATTGAAGCAGTGTTTTTCTGTTATAATATAAAAATCCAACTTGCAGCCTAAGCAGTCGGTAATAACCGCGCTGAAGGCTAGTCTCTTCTGAGATTGGTGGCCATGGCCAAATTTCGGTCTGGAGGGCTATTATTGTTACTTTACAGACAAGAGATAAGAATTAGTTGTTATTTAACAACAATTTAGGCATATTTGCACAAGTAGGTATAGTTACCAAATAAAACTCTGGCCAAACTGAAGCGAACGAGCAAGCGGGATGCGAGACAAAATTCGTTCGCGCTAATTGTATTAACTAACTTGTATGAAGGGGTCCGTGACTAAATAATAAAAGCCGTAGAGGTCTGTCGAAGGTTAAGCAACGCTTACCGCGCTCGGTTCTTAGATGGGTGACCATTGCATATCGAGACTTCTCCGTGCTTCGGAATGCACGTTAAGCCGTTGGTACCGGCTGTCCTTCGTAAATCTTTGACAGTTGTTACGGGTAGTCATACCCCAAAAGTCTGACAAGCAGTCTTACCAAGGGGTATCATGTTACCCAGGAACTGGGTTGTGGAGGTGAGATAGGCAGTCGCTCCGTGTAAAATACACCAGTATTTTCATTCGGCTTCCATTTTAAACGGATATAGCTGACTACCAAGTCAGCTGCATCCGTGTAAAATGGAAACCGAATCCAACATTTATGTAGTTGGGAAGAGGCTGCGCATATTGATTTTTAACTTGTATGAACACCTCGTTGCACCTGGTGAAAATAGTCGCGTGACTTCCTAGTTATTAAAACAATCGACGCGTACAGTCGTGTTCTGCAGCCCGCGGCCTCGCTCGCTCGCTTAAGTTTGGCCAATGCTTACTTACTGCAATACGAGTCAAACATAATTAAATTTTTTTTCATGAAATAAAACAGCGGACCGCTTAATATTATTATGCTTTTTATTGACTCTCTATCAGAGATATATGTATACAAGGTCCCATTAAAAAAGATGGACAAATTTTAACGCAGCGCTCAGTACGTCTAACAAAAGATATCCAAGCAAAAAAAACACTGATTATAGTGATTTTATTTTGACCTAAAATAATAAATTGTATTTAGTGTATTTTCGTTAGCTCATTATTTTTCTTGTAAGTATCTATGCGTTTTTCTTATATATTTTTTTACCATCGTCCTTATTTTGGTGGTCTGAATGATTTCTGAAAGTTTGTCCAACTATTTTATTGGGACCTTATATATATTTATTTTCGTCTTACAGAATTCTATTTATTTTTCCCTTACGAGGCTTGTAACAACAGGCTGTTATCTAAAAGATAATGATGTTACATGTCCTCGCAAATTGCTTTCTGATAACTAGATTGGGGACAGATCAATTTATCGGTATCTGGTTAGATTTACACAACTCATACATATAAAATGCTAAAAAAACTCGAGGGATAGTTTATCGAATATGATAGATGATTTGAGTGATTGGAAGTAGAGGTAATTAGTTGCTTAACAAATTGACTGCCATCTTAAACTGGCCGTTTATTAAAATCACAGCTGTCATTTTTGACAGCTGTCATTTTTGACAGTTGTATGAAATGGCTATAGCACGGCAAATATTACATTGCAATGCCTTTCAGTGGTGGTCCAGTGGTATCGGCCACGACTTACGAATTGTAGGCCGTGAGTTCGAACCCAGACAGGCACTTCACTTTGTGTATTTAATCTCATCACCACTGCTCTTAAAACGGTGAAGGAAAACATCGTGAGGATTCTGGCATGTCCCAGAACCAAAAATTCTAAAACATGTGACATCCACCGACCCGCACTGGGCCCGCGACTTCCTCTCGCAGAGAGGAGACCTGTATACCAGCAGTGGAAACATTATGAGCTGATATGCTGATGACCTTCATTTTGACAGATCAATAAAATTCATTGTGTTATTTACGTTGTTTACGTTACATTGTGACTGTCTTTTTGGTCTAGTGGTCGCAAGCGTTACTGTTGACGGTTCGATTCCCGGGTCGGGCAAAGTGGATAAGCAATTAATTTCTTTGACAGTAAATAAGGTATCCAGCTGGAAGGCTCTCCGTGAAAAAAATGTAAAGAAATGTACCTACAAGTATATAAAAAGGAGGGAAAATAAACAAAGGGCATCAAAAAATTCGTCCACATTGCTGTCAATAAGGAAACTTATAAAATGAAAAAATTTTATAAAATGAAAAAAAAAACAGTTTAGCCTAATAAAGATGACCAAACTTGGTCAACATACCAAGTTTTTCATATCCAATATTATTTAATTAGGGACAGTTTCCACACAATTATCTTTTGTAGGAAATATATAATTTCCCTCGGGACGGTAAGCCGTCTGATGATGCCTTTATTCTTATTATCTTGTTAACCATACATTGAGGTTGTATTCCTGTTTTTATATTACAGTTTCATAAAGGGTGAAAGTTTTGGTGAATCCACAGGTTGATGTAAAGGGGATTGATGATTTTTGTATGGAATCTGACATATACCTAATGTCGCCCGTGCCGCTCGCGCCGCGCCGTCTTGCGCTTATTGATAATAGGACCTAGGTAACCGTTCGGCGCGAAGATTGGATAACCTACTTAGAGTCGCTCAGAGTCCAACTTTTAACATTTTTTGAATATTTTTGTGACAAAATATAATATGGGGTAAAAATTATTGGAATCGATTCAGTTACTTATTCTGAACAAACTATATTCAGGTTTCGCATATATACTAGTAATAACGTTGTATAGGATTCAAGCGCGGCCACCATTTTGAAAATAAACAAAATGGCGCGACAGCAGCTATACCACGGACTGTCAAAGCCCTTTTCGCTTAGGTTTTTTAAACTATTAATATAGACAACCCTGCTCTCTTTCACGACTGAGATTTCTTGGAACAGTATTCCAAACTCCTATCCAACTTAATGCCGATGCGATTCAAGCGCTTAAAACTTATGGAGAAAACGCCAGGATAGCCTGTGAAATTCGAAATATCAATCAATAGGATTATTATGTATTTAGGGGTATTGATGACTTTAACCCTCTCTCTCTATTTACGCAACCTCTCTCTTTTTAACTCCAGCAAAAAAAATTGTGGAGGGTTCAGAAGACCGTACAACCCCCCAATAGTCTTACATTCTTTCTAGTGAGGTGATACGTTTCTAAACCCAACCCTCATTATTTTTCCCACAAGAATAGTTCGTGCTATTATAAGAGTAGAAAAAAAACTAATTAAACAAACAAACTAATTAACCATTTTCTCCAACAGACGGCAAGTGCCTCGCGTGTACCTACAAAGCGAAATTCATAGAAGTATCAGTTGGTATCAACCACAACGTCGACGAGCTTCTAGTCGGTATCCTGAACCAGATCAGGCTAAAAAGGCAGCAGTACACCGCAGAAGGGGGGAGAGAATCCTCACCAGCACACTGGTACAAGTCCCGAGGCGTAGTCCGAGCAAGTATGAAGGCGAGGCAGATGTTCACATGGATTTTTGGCAAAGAGGATTCGAAATTCAAAAATTGTGAGAATCTCCATGTCCTGTGAGTAGAGAATGACGGACCGGTGTTCGTCTAAAGACATTGGGACTACTGAGTGTGCTTGACAGTGACATTTCGTGTGAGATTAGATATTGTTCGTTTGTACTTAAATGTTTAAATGATGCAGCTGGTTATGGTGTCTGGGGTTTCTGGGACGATGTTTCTTTTGCGTTTTGTAATGTTTGGCTAAAAGATTTTGTTAAAATTGCTTGCAGTAACGATAGTACAGTCTCCAAAAGAAATAAGCAAGGTCGTCGGATATAATAAGTTTAGTAACTAACGAGAAACCGATGGTGACCGATGTTTTTGAATGAAATTTAAATTGATAAATCAACTGTTTATTTTCTATTAATTTAATTAAATTTTATTCGAAAACATCCATCGGTTTCTGACTAAACTTCAACAGTAATTTATATCCGACGACCCTGTTTACTTATCTCCTTTGGTGACCGTACATATTCATAAATCAATGCTTTGAAGTCTAACTCCAGAGTGTGACTCCATAGTCATTGATATTGATAGTATTTTTAATCGAAATGTACGATCAGCAACAAAATTCGATTAATACTTCAGTTTTTTTAACCTCAGTTATTGAGCAAAATATTTGTTCAAAATTGCAGCAGAAGAACAATGCAATTTTGCTCAATAACTGAGATTAAAAATAACTAGTGTTAATTGTCTTTTGTTGCTGACAGTACCTATTAAATATTTTCGACTAGCCCCCTTATTAATAAACGTGGCATGATTCGCTAATCATGCCACGTTTAGTCCCTGAAGAGCCCATATACTACCTCAGCTAAAATTCACTCTTTATCGCGCTCGCACGATACTGCTCGCGGACTGAGTGAGAGCGAGACAGAGTGCGGTGCGGCAGGCAGCGCCAATAGTTTAGGTATTTGCTTTTTACAGGGGAAATAATAGTAATTTGAAAAAAAAGAAGAAACATAGTATGCTTCTTTATTATTTAGTTCAGTTGTTATGCAAATTTTCATGATCTAATTTGGAGTATGTAAATTGTATGTATTACTTGGTAACTTTGTAAATTTTTTCTATAGAGAAAATTTTATGGAATCGTGTTTTGCCAAACAGTACTTAACATTAATCCTCAACTTTACCACACATATATTTATTTCAAAATGAATGCTGCAATAATTTCGACATAATGGCGGATCATGGTAAGCTATTTGAGGTAACTCACTTAATCCCCTTTTATAAATATGGGGGTTAGTGTTCAGCTTTTCGGAAAGCTCACGTTTGTTGGAAATAGTAATTTTATCGTTACTGACACGTCAGATGTCACAGCCAGCTGTGTTACCAACCAAAAAAAAAAAATGCCAAATATAAAATTGGTATTCACTAGTCGTTATGTGCCAATTTTGAGAGAATTTAATAAATCTAGGTAAGTTTATATTTAAGTTAGGTAACGCATAAGTGAGACGTACAGTATTTTACCGAATACTTTTAATATATCATTAAAATGACGTATCAGCAATATATAAATGATAGGTGATATATTGTATCATGTAGATAAATACCTATAAATAATATGCTAATATTATTGGACCATGCGTACTTACATAATTATTTAATTACTTATAACAATGTTACTTGTCGTAATTTTATAGAATATAAAATAGTACCTAAAATACACCAATATACCTATTTGTGTAGTTAATATATAAATATTACTAAAATAATATTAAATGGCATATTTATTATTTTGTCTGTACCCACCCACATTATAGGAATTTCTTATGTAAGTAAAATCATTCAAATATTGAGTTATTATCTTGCCAGTTGTATAATAATTTCCTATTTATTATAATAACCTACAGTTTGAAGTTTTAATATCATAATTCTTTCTTTTTTTTTAGGCGACCATTTAATTTATTAGAAATCTGAATTATCCATAATTAATCCATAGGAAACGACCAATTGGAACCGTGCACCTAGCTTCTGACGTTTCATAAGTGCCCATGTAGGTTTATGTGAAATAAAAAAAAAAAAATTTTGATTTTTGAATTTACTTACATAAGAATTCCAGAAGTTTATTTAAACAAACCCAGAAGTGTAACATTGAACTGCTGTCCTCACACATTTGTGCAACTTTATGTTCAAATTCAAATGATCCAGGGTCCATGTTATTCCTTCCATCCATGCCAAAACCTACTCATTTATCGTAAAAAATACTATTTATAGCATCTAAATTTAATTATAAGAGATAATTCTACCAAAAGTGTCGATATTAGGGTCTTTTAATGGAGCTCGGTACTTGGAAAACGCATCGTATTGGTCAAAGTATTTTTATTCACTAATTACAGTAAAACTAATTATTTCATTGGCCCTCCACTAAATGCATTTATCAAAAAAGTTGACGTTTTCACTTTAGCCGGAGGCTGAAGTGGTTAAAGTAGACAATCAAGAAATTAATTTATAGAAATTATAAAAATGGCTGCTAAGCTTTAGCTTTACAGTTACAGTTTACTGCTTTGATTTTGTTCCCTCACAAACTTTATTATATCCTTTTTCTTTAAGTAAATGTAATAAGTATATAAAATGTATATAATCAATGCGAATGCACTTAAGGATTTGATGTTGTATTTAATATTATAATATTAAACTATGTAAGCGAAACGTTTATACATGTTCATGTACTAGTAATTCTTGTACTCGTATTAACCGTTTGTAATATTTACTGATTTGAATAAGGTGGTTGTGAAATGGACTTGAACTGTCATCATCATCTGCCTAGCCATGTCCCAACTATGTTGTGGTCGGCTTCCAGTCTAACCGGTTGCAGCTGAATACCAGTATTTTACGTGAAGCGAGTGCCTATCAACCTAGTCACTGGGTAACAGGACATGGACTTGAACTGTAACAAAACTAATATAATAACCAAAAATCAAACCATTTTTGTCAAAAATAGGCTTGCATGAAAAGCGACATATCATTATTAGTTATTAAACTCATTGCCAATCAGTGAAAACCACTCCTTAATACAGTTCTAGCCATTCTTTACAATCACCTCGCTCAACCTATCAATATTGTCCAAAATAGTTGAAAACTCCCATTTATAAAAATAAAAAAATATTCTTATTAATATCCTAAAACACCATGACTGAACACCAATACAATTTTATTACTCCTATTAATATCTTTACGTCTTTTGGATTACGATTCAAAACAGTGCCTTTTTATTGTTAATAAAACGTATTATAATACCTTATGTGCTATTTTTACTGATAATTTGTGAAAAATTATATAAATTACCTGCCCTAGTAGTCGTTATACTTTCCCATTGTTAGTTCTATTGAAATATACTGATTCGTATAAAATGTTGCTTAATTCGAAGTTATGTGCATTCATTTGTTGATATAACCGGGTGGTATCAGAATCCATTTTTTGCCCGGGCATTATCAACAATTTTCATGTAACGGACTTTGCCCGTTGCATGACTAGTTTAACCTTTTGACCGCCACAGTCATTTAGAGATGACAAACCAAAATGTGCCCAGCACGCCACGGTTAGTGTCTAAACACACTATGCCGAAGTTACGCGACCGAAGTTCGGCATGATTACGCCTGCAATGCTATTTGAATTACTGACGACACATTATGCCGAAATTACGTTGCGTTAAATAGCATTGAAATAGCATTGCGGGCGTAATCTTGCCGAACTTCGGTCGCGTAACTTCGGCATAGTGTGTTTAGACACTTAGACTACATGACAGACTTTGACGCCGAGGGTATGTTTTTTGACGTGTGGCGGTCAAAAGGTTAAAAAAAAGTATTTAAGAACATAGTGACGTTAATTTTGTAAATACAATGTTACTAGTATTATTATGTGCATTTTGCAAAATGTATGAGCTTTCAATTTGTATTAAATTAGTGGGCCTAGGCAGGCACTGTTGTTGTGGTAAATTATTTGCGACATTTTTGATAATTATTCTAATTAGGACTAAAAACCAACTATACAAAGTGCAAAAGAAATTGTAAGTGAATATAATCTGACTTTTCTTTGAGTCACAAAGAAAGCTTTTCAGTTTGTAATTAAACATTAATTTAGAAAACATAATTACGTTCTCCACAGGGATTATAAATTCCTCCGTCTTATTCTAAGGCATCGTACATATTAAATCGGTTCAACGTTCAAGTGTAGCCAGTTCCCGCTTTGCCCGGGTAATGTACCACTTCAACACGCCACAATGTGTGTAGGCCTTTAAGAATATTATCATTATTGTAACATACCGTAGCTAGTGTTTATTGTAAATAAAATGATTGACAATAAATTTGATTACTTTATGTGGTTATACATAATTTCCTTTTTTCAAAATTATATACGGGCTGGTGTCCGCAACTCCACGTCAATGGGCGTATTTTTCGTACGGGGTGGTACGGGTGGGAAAATTGATTTTCGATCTGTCCTAGCTCCTCAAGGAAGACCAGCACCGCATTGATGTTACTGGCCGTCTCACGGAGGGTACCTGGGTTACCTAAGTACAATGTCCTGTACGTGGCGACCACCGGGCAGTTTAGGAATAGGTACATGAGCTCTTGTCTCGTCGTCCTCCATGCAGGCCCTGCAAAGCAATCCTATAACTCCTATGACATAGAGGTGTTTATTAAATGACTCGTGGCCAGTTACAGCTGCTGTAACTGTACGAAGCTATTGTTTAGTTCTATTATATAAATAAATTCTCCACATGGTGGTGCCTGAGGATGGACGGCGCCGCCGAGGCCGGCCCAGGAAGAGGTGGCGAGATGGCCTGGACGCTTACCTCAAGGGTAGGATCGAGGAGACGCTAGAAAAGGATGCCTGGAAGGATTTGGGGGAGGCCTTTGCTCAGCAGTGGCACAGATAGGGCTTAATAAAAAATAAAAAATGTGTGCCTATGGTTGTGAATGCAACTGTCCCGTGGAAGACGTATTCGTAGGGCTTAAGAGAAGACGGGGGAATTTGAAAAATAGGTATTTGAAGAAACTATTGCCGTCGCCCTACCTCAAGTCTGCCCCCGTAGTGTGTGTTAAGGACAGCTGCAGCTCAGACCGAAACTATCACAAACATTTTGGCAAGATCGACGTCTTGTATTCCCCTTTTTTCTCCTCGAAAACTGAGCCGATTCAATTCATTTTAAGAAAGAGTATCTTTAGGTTCCTAACATTTTTTTTATGTTAAAAACTTTTCAAATCTGTCTGGTAGTCCTCTAATCACGGCAGTAAAAATAGGGCATTTTTTGTAATTTTTAGAGGGTCATATTTTTTCTTTACTAATTAATTGCTGAAAAAAAGAAAATGACAGAGACGTGTTTACAGCAGACCTTGATTTTATTCAGGAAGAAAAAAGGGGAATACATTTGTCGCCCTATTCCCTCTTAAGTCCTATTCATGCAACCACAGCAGTTGCTGTGGTTACATAAATAGGACTTAATTGGATGCCTGTAACAGGCCACACATAACATTGAAATATTTCAAGTAGGCAATATAAATATTCCTCTGGCCCTACAAAATAGAATTCAAATCCTCATCTATTTGGGTAGGTATAACGATCAACAACATCCTACACTCATTAAAAATATTGGGTTGATTCGAAACTCGTGTGCAACACGGCAGTAATTCGTCACTCCATGACGTCACAACCTCAATTGGCTCCGGTACCTACACATGATGACGTAAATCATCGGGAGATATTTTTAGAGCAATCGATTTCCGAAAACAGACCGATCGGCTTTCTCTGTCGGTAGTTGGTTCGGTTCCTACACGGAATAAATGCTTGGTGTTTATAGACTGCTTCGTTCGTGTAGCAACACAAGCACAAGCGCACAAGCACAAGCGCACAAGCACAAGCGCACAAGCACAAGCGCACAAGCACAAGCGCACAACCACAAGCGCACAACCACAAGCGCACAACCACAAGCGCACAAGCACAAGCGCACAACCGCACCAGCACAAGCGCACAAGCACAAGCTCATAAGCGCACTAGCACCAACGCACAAGCACAAGCGCACAAGCACACAAGCACAAGCGCTACTGCTGAGCATGAGGGCCTGGGTTCGATTCTCAGGTCGGGCAAAGAGTTATTGGATTTTCCATTAGGAATTGCTCAGTAGCAGCCCGGAGTATGGACCCGGTTGATGGCAAGTGTTGACAATGCCACCTCTAGCAGCAGCTTTCGAGGCGTTTCCATGCTCAGTGTTGAGTACAGTCCTATAACCTCATCTGGCCCGGTGACCGCGATGCTGTCGGTAAAAGTGTTAGGAAAAAGCTTTGTTGGTCCAGTGGTCGCAAGCGGTGCCTGAGGTCATCATCATCATCATCATTTCAGCCGAAAGACGTCCACTGCTGGACATAGGCCTCCCCCAAGCACCTCCACTTCGACCGGTCCTGTGCTTCCCGCATCCAACGGGTTCCTGCGGCCTTCATAAGGTCGTCGGTCCACCTTGTGGGAGGCCTTCCAACGCTACGTCTTCCGGTACGCGGTCGCCACTCCAGAACCTTGTGCCTGAGGTCGGTTGGTATAAATGCGAAAGTTTGTAGGATGGATGGATGGATGTTTGTTACTCTTTCAGGCAAAAACTACGAAACGGATTTTAATGAAACTTTACAGTAATACAGCTTATACATCAGAATAGCACATAGGATACTTTTTATCCCGATATTCCCACGGGATTGATACTTATGCGGGTGAAACCGCGGGGTGCTACTAAAAACCTATATTTATATATTTGTACGTGCACGATAAAAAAGGAAAAAAGGAAAAGGAAGAATTTGGGGCAGCATTAACGAAATTTACGAAAAGATTATAATTTCCTAAATTTTCTGGCGGAAGTGAGATGGCAATCGTTTCACGTAAAATACTGACTTTTCCACATCCGGTGAGCGGAAGGACATAAGAAGGTACTTACCTCGGTATTCTACAAACAAATTCCAAAAATAAATGGTTGCGGCACAGGTCCAGCAGTGAACGGTTTGTATGACGATAAAGAAGAAAATGTGATCTCTTTCCAAATGATTTTATTTCTGTAAGTTGGTTTATGCAAACACTTTTAAACATGTCATTCGTATTTAAAAAAAACTCATCATCTGCCTAGCCTTTTCCCAACTATGTTGGGGTCGGCTTCCAGTCTAACCGGATGCAGCTGAATACCAGTATTTTACATGGAGCGACTGCCTATCTGACCTCCACAACCCAGTTACTGGGTTAATACGATACCCCTTGGTAAGACTGGTTGTCAGACTTTCGGGCTACTGACTACCCGTAACGACTGTCAAAGATTCACGAATGACAGCCGGGACCAACGGCTTAACGTGCTTTCCGAGGCATGGAGGGGTCTCGGTATGTAAAGACGGTCACCCATCCACAGACCAACCGCGGCAAGCGTAGCTTAACCTGATCGGTCGACCTGTGCGGCTGTTATTATTTAGCCACGGGCCCCTCATTTAAAAAAAAACTGAATATACAAATAATGTAAGTAGGTATAAGTTAACACTAAAATAATATAATTATATTATGTACGTAAGTATATAAAAAAGGGGAATCATCAATTTGTCTGCATTGCTGTCAATGGTAAAAGTACCCAAAAGGCTGGCAACGTTGCAACGGGACAGCCTTTCGGGCACTTTGGCCACTTTGGCCAACGTGGCAACACGTTGCCAC
This sequence comes from Mesoligia furuncula, assembly GCA_916614155.1. Classification (NCBI taxonomy): domain Eukaryota; kingdom Metazoa; phylum Arthropoda; class Insecta; order Lepidoptera; family Noctuidae; genus Mesoligia; species Mesoligia furuncula. Next base: position 25,129,224 of record OU744808.1, read on the forward strand.
GTCGGCTGGCAATGCGTCAGCATTGCCATCCAACATCTAATGATGATGAGATGATGATGATGATCTTATGATGATAGCACATTATTTTTCATTATGGGGGCTGACTTTTCCAACGCCAGATATATTTTATCTTTGGAATAAAGTTGGCATCTGATAGCTTTTGTTGATCTGTCAAAATTTCGAAATTATTCCTTGGGTAAAAGATATCTGGCGTTAGAAAAACTTGTCCTTACCCCACAAAACTACAAACATACAAACTCACACCTCTTTTTAATATTACCAGAAAACATTTAAAACTATAATAATTATGTAGTTTGAAAATAATTTGCTATTTTAAAACGACAAAACCTCTTACAATCACTGTTCCATTCCTTAGCTCTGCAGCAGAATGATAATTCCCTAACCATAATCGCCACCCCTGATTCCATAATCAGAAATTTGCGTAAATTATCATGCATTTCCATAATTTTATAATGAGATTAACATCTAAACGACCACTACGGGAAACTTAAATATGATTGTAATAGTATAGGTATTTAGGATGGAATTGAAAACTTGCGCCAGCTCGAATTAGGAGGCTCAGTAACTGTTACATACCTAATGATTATAAATTGTCGTTTCGAGGCGAGGCGAAAGGCCATACGGTGCTGATCCCTTTCCGATTTGATACGTGTGCTATGACCTTTCATTTGTTGAACCCTATGTTCATAATGATAAATAAAGATAATAAAGAGTACGCTATGTCATGCCAGAGGGCGTACAAATTTTTATGATTTAATAATCAAGCCAGCCAAGTCTCGACAATAAAATAAAAATTTGCCTGGACAATAAAATAATAATTATAAATAATTACACATTTCATGATACAAATTAATTAATAAGAGAAAATATTCAAATACAAAATACATTTTATTTTTGTAAACATTTGTACAAAATGGGTACAACAGATGAAAAAAAAAACAACAAAAGTTTTCATTACATAGGCCGGCGGCGAAATGGCTTCGCTCACTTTGATGTGAAAATATCTTAAAAATCGTATTTCCATTTTATATTTTAATTGGCGATTCATGTTTTAGTATAAAAATAAAATTTTAATGATTATTGGGAGGTTTACAGGAAAAGCAAAAAGCGGTAGGTGGTAACAGCATAAGGTATGGTCAGGGAAATTAATTGTTTATCAAATTGACACACCACGTCATTTTGCCAGATACCAATATTTTACATGGAGCGACTGCCTATCTGACCTCCACAACCACGGATATCTATGTCCACAACCCAGTTACTGCAATGAAACATATGGTGACACGATACCCTAGGCAAGACTGGTTGTCATACTTTCGGGGTTCTGATTATAAGATTCCGCAACCGTTCTCCTAAGACCGATTCGCCATTGGACTGTTCGTCGACAGGATCATTCATTTATTTCCGTTTCCCCAGGAAACTCTTTCACCTAAGGACATTTCGCCGACAGAACACTTCATCTTCGTCACTTTCGACGACAGGCCTTTTCAGCTACAGAATCTTTCACCGACACGACGATAAACCTATAACTCTTTTAACTACAGACCTTTCCATCTACGGAGATTCGCCGTCAATCTTAAGAGAAGCGATATTACAAAACATACACATACCTACAGCTTATTGTATCTTTACTAAGAGATCAGGGCCGGCAGAGAATCTAGACACGCGGACGCGTGTCGCGCTAAAGTTGAACCAAGAATAAGGACGCAGCAGCCGTGTGTTATATTACACAAACCATTTGGAGTCAGTTTTGAACGGTTGCGGAATCTGACTATAACGACTGTCAAAGACATACTTACAAATGACAGCCGGGTCCAACTGCTTAACGTGCTTTTCGAGGCACGGAGGGGTCTCTGTATGTTATGGATGGTCAGACCCACCCATGGACCAACTTGGGCAAGCGTTGCTTAACTTCGAAATTCGACCTATGCGACTGTTATTATTAAGCCACGAGCCCCTTTTTTTATTAACATGGTAGACGCTAAATATTTTCACATACACGCTACGTTTTGAGCTACTTTGTTCAAGGTAGGCCTGTGATGTAAACGGGTAGGAAAAAGTATAATAATGAAAGAGAAGTACCTAGTACTTAAGTAGCTATCCCTAAATTCTTTTGCATTTTAATATAGAACCCTCAAAAAAGGTTTTTGAACAATTATTGGCTTACTCAGTCTTTCCTTGAAAAGGTTAAGAGAGTCAATTTGTGATTTTCATTTTTACTGAATGATGCAAAAATTTAAATCACAGATTCGCCCTATGGCGTCAAAAGATAGAATATCATTTATTGTCTGTGTCAAAGTATAATGCCACCAAATACCACTTTTTTACAGATAGTCGCGTTTCTGTTTCGTTTTGAAACCTCTGTCAAACATAATGTCGCTGAGACTTGACTTGACTGTCATGGAAACGTCATGATTATTGTGTGAGCTTACTCTTTTTAATGTAGACACATTTCAACGGTGAGGGCAAATCTAACGATTTAAATCTTTGGAATTAGGTTACAAATAAGTAACCCTCTATTTTTAAAGGTTGTTCCCACCTAAAATAATTGTATTTCCTTGGACTTGATAGAATCTGTCTATTTTCGAGGCTGATATTTCGTTAACCACGATATCCTATAAGTAACCATGAAGTACAGACGCAGACGCCAGCACATCAAGCTACTACAGTTTGTCAAATTTCTTTAATAGATTTTCAACTTTATCGCGAAAGCATGAGGTTCAAAGTTAATTATTGGGAAAATTTGACAGTTTCGGGTAGCTTGATGTGCTGGCGTCTGTACATACCTACCTCTTCGTCTGGTATTTTGTATTTCTTCTTTTTAGTGAAATCCATACTTATTAATTATTATTATTTATTTATTTATTATTATTATAAATTCGAAAGTAACTGTGTCTCTCTGTCTGTTACCTTTTCACGCCTAAACCACTGAACAGATTTCGACAAAATTTGGCAGAGAGATAGATTGCATCCCGGGGAAGGACATAGGATAGATTTTATCCCGATATTCCCACGGAATCGACACATGCGGGTGAAACCGCGGGGCGCTGCTAGTTACCTACCAACGAACTATAGTCATACCACTGCCTACCCTTTCGGGAATCAAGAGATGAAGTTATGCTATGTAAATAAATAAGACTTAACCCTTGTTATGCCGGAACGTAGATCTACGCGAGACACAATGGCTTTTTAATTGTGTCTGTAATTACGACATACAAGGGGTTAATTCAACACCACAACAATGCAAGTCTTGTAAAAAGGAACAGGAAAGACATATTATTATACTAGTTTCCGCCCGCGGCTTCTCCCGCGAGGTATGTCTATAAAAATTATCCTATGTCCTTCCCGGGGATGCAACCTATCTTTCTGCCAAATTTTATCGAAATCCGTTCAGTGGTTTTGGCGTGAAAAGGTAACATACAGACAGACAGACAGAGTTACTTTCGAATTTATAATAATAGTATGGATTAATATACATTATAATTATATCCTATGTTTAATGCATGCCGTGGTAGCCTTTAATTAAGGCTACACTATAAAATGAAATAACAATATGTGTATTTTAACATGTATTTTTGCTGTATGCTTTGTTGGTTGTCCTTAGATAAATAAATATATATTTTTATTGAAAGGATGTTTCCGTTTCTGTTGAACTTTCATCAAAAAACGGACTCTTTCGTATTACATTTTTATCGGCACGGGTTTTGTCATAAAATGTACGTAAAATAAAAATCTCTTTTTTTCGTCCGGTAATTCTTCATATTAAATCCGGAGTCTTGAGCATTTATATAACATAAATATATAAACACATCAGCTATACTACATACTTACACATTTAATAAAATTGAAGGGTCTGTTTGTAATGTCAAGATAACAGCTTTTTACTAACTGCATAATTATGAAAGTACCTACCTATAGATACTTATACGGTAATTATTAAAAAAAAAACAATTTTAAATTTTTGTGTCTTTCTGTCTGTATGTTTGTTCCGGTTAATCTCCGAAACGGCTAGACCAATTTTGACGGAACTTTCACTGATAGACAGCTGATGTTATAATAGTAACTTAAGTTTGCTTAGACACGAATGAAAAGCGCTTATGCGTGTCGGCGGCAGCGGCCGACAACATGCCGCTCGTATATTTGAGCACCGTACTTACTTAGAAACACGAAGCCGACCCCAACATAGTTGGGAAAAGGCTAGGCAGATGATGATGATGACTTACTTAGAAACACGAACGACACGTTGCCGACGGCGACGTGTGTATGTACACTTAGGCCCCGTTCCCACTATGTCGTGACGACAAATTATCGTGTCGTATAAAGTTCGTGGCTTGTATATTTAAATGAAGGTGTTCACATATCCTAGTCGTCGTTGTCGTCCACGACATTTTTTTGCAGTGACGACAGATTGTTAAGTCAATAGGAACGGCTAGATACGACAGTCGTTCAACGATAAAATATTTCGACGACACAGTGACGATAAGCAGTCGATATAATGGGAACAGCTAGAGACGACAGTCGTCTAACGATAAATTAATCGTCACGACATAGTGGGAACGCGCCCTTAGGCTACTTTTATTTTGGAAAAAGATTTAGGGTTCCGCGCAAAAATATAAAACCCATGAAATCCAATTTAATTTCCGACTTGCACGCGAACGAAATCAAATAAATTGAATAAATATAAATGAAGACGCTTTTAGTGACATGTCTACTGTATGACAAGTTCTTTTAAACTTCCCAGCTGATTTTGATGCGATTTTCAACATCATAATTAAATATAGAATTTATTCCGAAAGATTCATAAATGTTCACATTAATATTTAACTTGGATATAATAAAGAAATTTTCATAATTTATCATGTCGTAAAACCGTGTGAAACAGGCACGGGTAGCTAGTAGTAAGTAATAAAGAAATAAAATAAAAAACGAAATAGACGCCATATTGGAAAGCGCTACACCCGGGATATAACTGGCGCGGATTTCGGAAGTTCCCATACCCACAAACTTTAACACTCCATTTCAACCCTTTAGGGAATTAAAAATATGCCCGTAATTCCTTAGGCTACGTACGCACTGACAGGTGGCTCGTTTAGCGCCTAGAGCCTAGTGACTTAAGAGAAAACTAGTCGCGAGCTCGAACTCACTGGTGGTCATGGCCAAAAAGCACGCTGTCTCACCTGGCTTCGTGACCGACAGAACTAGTATCAGTGATGAGCAGTTAGACACTAGCCTACACAAACAATGTCTAGTTCTCACGCACAGGAAAACCGTTCCGAACTGAAAGACTAGTAAAAAAAATCGAAAAGTGCTTCGGAAAATCGAGTTTTATGAAAAAACCACTGCATAACTTCGATAACTTCTTCGATAACTGAGCTTTGTCGGTACGGACTTGGTTTTGAAGATTTTACAGTTCTTTTATTACTTTTTACACCCAAAGTAACGTTAAAAATAGCAAGAAAAACGAATTTTTGTTGACTCATAACTTTTTAATGGCTTTTTATTTTACTATTCTGTTTCCGTACAGACAAAATCAATAATAAGTCAAAACGATATAATGTTTAACTTTGGATGCACAATGTCGAACAGTGGAGTAATACTGTCCCGAAATTTGTAAGGAAAAAATATCGACTAGTGGCACCATAACATCCTTCGATACGCGCTAGGAGACGAGCGAAGGCGCCAAGCGCGCAGTGCCTCGGTTGTGAAAATTCTAGGTCGTTCGTTTCACTTCGGTCCGCTAGATCCTAGCGGCTCACCTTGCGAACTCGCTAGGCTCTAGGCGCTAAGCAAGCCAGTGCGTAGGTAGCCTTAAGGTTTACGTTACATAATTATATCCATAACAAATAAAATCAGTTCAGTGCTTTAGCCGTGAGATCCCACAAACTTCAACAACTCATCACATCCCTTTTGGAGTTTAATAACTATAAAAAACCGGGCAAGAGCGAGTCGGACTCGCGCACCGAGGGTTCCGTAACATCCGGGTTTATGCATAAGGTTTATGTTTATGAAATTCAATGTTTTTTTTTATTTTTAAGTTGATTGAATGAATGGTAAATTGCGGTTTACGATTTATGACGTATTAAAAAAAAACTACTTACTAGATCTCGTTCAAACCAATTTTCGGTGGTAGTTTATATGGTAATGTTGTACATCATATATTTTTTTTAGTTTTATCATTCTCTTATTTTAGAAGTTACAGGGGAGGGGGGGACACATTTTACCACTTTGGAAGTGTCTCTCGCGCAAACTATTCAGTTTAGAAAAAAATTATATTAGAAACCTCAATATCATTTTTTAGTTTCGGAGAAAAGTGGCTGTGACGTACGGACGGACAGACAGACAGACAGACAGACAGACGGACAGACAGACAGACAGACATGACGAATCTATAAGGGTTCCGTTTTTGCCATTTGGCTACGGAACCCTAAAAATGGTTGTATTTCCTTAGAGCTCATTTTACATAATCGACTGTAAAAAGGAAGTATAAGCGACATTTTGGTCTAAAATGAGTTATGTATATATGCCACCCCAGGTAAAATTTTCCTCTCTTTCGTATGCGCTTACTCCCATGACTCTACTATGACTTTTTTTGAGTTTATGCCCTAGCAAAAACAATTTATACGTCAGTTTTCCTAAAATTTAAAACTTTGAACGGCTCTCCTGAGCATTTCATTTTTTGTCGCTTATACGCTATTTCCTCTTAACCGTCGATATGCATACCAAATACTGAAAACATTCTTATAAAGACCTAAACAAACAATCAGACTCTCACACACCCACATACTCGTGTGAGTATGTGGGTGTGTGAGAGTCTGATTGTTTGGGGTAAGGGTGATTGTGTGAGTGTGTACCCACACACTCACCCTTACTACATACCTACTAACATTCCTCTCGCATACTTAACCTAGATATTAATCAAAATAAATAAAACCATGTATAAAATTCGTATGATACCTTACTACATTCTGTCAGCGCGCTTAGTACATAATTTATGAAATGATAGGTAATGTAATGGGGTGGACTCTCCCGGTGTCCTGAAAGTCAGGCCACGAGCCTACCTTAGGCACCACTCTTCCACAATATATAATTACCTGGACTATGTGCCATTTTGTCGAATCTGAACAATGTAAAATAAGTCATGTATATTGTGGTGAGAAATAAAGTTGATTGATTATAATTTGTCTGTGTGGTGCCTTAAAGAATAGCACCACCCCATACTTCCCGTGGGTGTCGTAAAAGGCGACTAAGGGTCGTACCGGAGAATGGGCAGCAGCGTTCTCTATGCATTCCACCACCATACTATACTGCGATCGCCAACCCGCCTGCCAAGCGTGGCGATTATAGCAAACCCCCCCCAACTTGGGGGAGGCCTATGTCCAGCAGTGGACGTCTTTCGGCTGAAATGATGATGATGATGATTATAATTACCTCAAAATCGTTTCAGCGATTTAGCCGTGAAATCCCACAAACTTTAACACCCCATTTCATTTCAGGGTGTTGATTAATAAAATATGGCTATAGGTTTTTGGTAAAACATTAACAACCTCATCAGAGGTCATTATCATCATTAGGAACAAATGGGACCAAACTTGTTATCGCGAAAAAATCATTAATCGATCAGCTGTTCCCTACATTATGTTCGTATAACTCGTCAAAATGTAGGGAACAGCTGATTTTTTTTCGCGGTTTCTGGTTTGGTCCCATAGTAAAAGTTGTTCATAATGATGAGTACAATGACCACTTAAGGGGTTGTTAATGTTTTACCAATAACCCTGTATATCCATACGATTTAAGCTATACAACACAGCACACACACAGCTAGCCAACTATATCCATAATAAATGAAATCAGAATTCGTTTAACCACGTTTTCTGTTGAAAAAAATTGCTCAAACCTGTCCCAGCCATAAGGACAGCTTGACATAATTAGCTGCACGTCGCTGCAGCTTGTAACGAGCAGCTTATAGGCATTAAGCTTCAGTACTAACTCGTTTCATTGTTTAAATACTCGTTAAGGACGTGAATTTCAATACCATTGTTTTTTAGGGTTCCGTACCCAAAGGGTAAAAACGGGACCCTATTACTAAGACTTCGCTGTCTGTCCGTCCGTCTGTCTGTCACCAGGGGACCAAGTCTGCTATTTTTATAAATTCGTCATTCCAACACGATCCCACCACCATCCCATTGTCATTTTGCTAATAGTTCGTAATCTGCTAAATTCATAATGGTTGATCATTGGTCGGTCAATGGCACAGAAATTTTACGATACTCGTAACGAATTAAAAGCAATGCCTGCACAATGACGTTCTAATGGTAGGTCACTGATCAAAGGAACTGTCAAAATTTTTGCAGAAAACCGTGTAAGTCAGTAATTCATTTTTCATTATGGACGAGATTACCATTCCATGCCATTTCTTTCAATGGAGTGTGAGTGGTTGACCATTGGAAAGTCATAATGACGCCATTATATTAGTAGATTACCAAACTTGTCAAAATCAACAATTATGAAATCAATGATAGACCATTCTGACACTATTGTACTTGAGGCCCAGGGTGTATCTCAAGAACCGCGATAGCTAGACAAATCTGGGGGCACGGGAGTGCCCCCGCCAAGACGAGCCAAGCGAAGCGCAAGGGCACTACCTACCTTTTCTCGAAGCACTTCGTTAAACGGCCAAGCCATATATTTTGACTAAGGTGTAGAGTTTGCGAAGTTAGGCCTTGTAGAGTTAGGGCGTGTAGAGTTAGAAGCTTGGCTCTACATGAGATCTGATTACTTTTTGACAGTGCGAGTTACATGGTCTCGTCTGGGCAACATTTAACATGAAATGTTTTTGTGGGATTATGTATTTCTGTTGCCGCTATAACAACAAATACTAAAAACAAAATAAAATAAATATTTACATACAACCAATTTGTTTTTTTCGGCGTTTTGGCCTTGTGGTACGGAACCTTTCGTGTGCGAGTCCGACTCGGTCTTGGCCAGTTTTTTAACATTATCTTGGTGTTTCTAGATCTTGGAAGCACCTTGTGCCTTGGTGTATGGCAGGCAATTTATTTATTCATTTATTTCAGGAGACGCAGGCCCATAGACATAAAATAGAACTTCACTACACTAGCTTGTTCTTGTGCTGTTCTGTGGTATTTGTCAATAGGGACACCTTGTTATTATTTATTAGGAGAACCAACAGCTATAGAGACTCAAAACCAATTACACAGGACTTGGGTTTAACTGGTACTGAGACTACCACCTTCGGGAAATAAGTGTAAACTTTTATTTTTTTTAGACATCTACCTCTAAAGTTCCCAACAAACGGAATAAAACAGCGAAAAATTATTACATTTGTAAAACGTACTCGACATCTTTCAATCGCCTACAGAATGATCTAAAAATGAAATGAAACGTGCAAATGTACATCGTTCATTCCTATGCCATTTTGTCAGTGTGAACGTGTAATGGTGGAATGAAGCAAAAATTAGCATTCACTCGAGTGAAGCGTCTGTTAACACAGGGGCGTAATTTTAAGAACGTTTGCGTTCTAAACACAGTCTCATCTGTCAAAAATAGGTATAGTCCGACTATTATTTAGCTGCAGTAAAATGACACTTCTTAATAACTCATTTCGGACTGAATTTAGAGGTTATGCATGTCAAATAAGTTTCGTTTGATACACTATTCTGTACCAAATGTTGTCCTTCTGGACAAGATTTGGTTGATGGCCGCAAAAAAAATTATTAGATGCCAATTTCAGTCATTTAAGTTACACATATGCTGTCTTTTTACTGCAGCTAATTAAAAGTCCGCAGGTACGTCTAATTTCTCTACATTTTTGACAAGTTTTTAGTGTGACATTAATTGTCGCTGAGATAAGATTGCGAGTAGATTTTGAACGTTTTCAAACGGGCAATTTGGGAATTGGCATTTAGCTTTACAATCAAATATTTGCAAGCACCTATGCGACTTTCATCCTTATCATTATTATTTCATCTTTTAGCCGAAAGACGTACAATGCTTGACATAGACCTCCTGGTTATTTGCTTTGCGTAAAAAGATTTTGATGGCAATTTCAAATGAAGAAGTAATTCACCGAGTAAAGATTTAAAAAAAAAACTAAAGATGACATAATCCACCACCACCAGGACACAGTCATCACGTCTCTACACAATACTTTATGTTTCTGTTGATAATAATAAAAAATAATAAATTTACTTCAGATTAAAATCCATAATAACAATAATATGTTGTTAGTAAATAAATCATAACCTGATGTTAGTAAAAACACAAAATTACGTGTGCAGTCGTAAGGGGCTACCTCGAAAATCTAAAATCCTCGAAAACATACTAAGCGAGCAAATGTGATGCAATTACTTTTGAAACGCAAAAGAACAGTGAAGGCCATAATGTGCGTGCGCTAGGAATAAAACGACGTATGTGCCAAAACGAATTTACTCCTTTTTATTAAAAAATAATTAATTAAATTTAAAACTATACTTTGAGTCAACTTTGATACCTATGATAACTCTCTATATTTTATAACTCTTATACAAATATATATGTTGAAAAAAGTAAAAAAATTGATATAACTTTGCAATATTTTTGTATCGAAGAAATTCATTGAATCTTATATTACTTTTACATGGTTCTAGACCAAAGAGTCAAAAAACATATACAAAAATGTTAAATCCCTATTCCACATACTTAACAAGTTACACGAAATAGAAAAACCACAATTTTATCAACATATCACCTTAAAAATATATGTTTAGGTTAAAGAATTTTAAATTTGTTAACCGCTGAGGGTGGGGCAGGTGCCCAAAGCAGTCCCCATTGTTCTAATCTAATATGCATAACTGGAATACGTAGACCGCTTAAAAGCTCAGGTGTCGGTCATACAACAAGATAGAGTAGAACGAGGGGTTAAAACCACGACATGGGATTAAAAAGATACCGCAGAATGGAATATAGATGCACTAGTTTTGAAACTAATCCTGCTTGGTGCATTGTTGGACTGAGCTTGGGTTTAATATGAATAATAACCAGTATTAGTACGTTTTTGACTGCCCCGTTGGTCTCGTGGTTGCAAGCGCGACCGCTGAGCGTGGGGTCCTGGTTCGATTCCCGGGTCGGACAAAGTGTTATTGGGTTTTCCATTAGGAATTTCTTAGTAACAGTCCGGAGTTTGGAAGTTTAATACCCCCGTGCCTCGGAAAGCACGTAAAGCCGTTGGTCCTGCACCTGAACCCTCCCCGGTCGTGTCGGATTGCCGTCCCATCGGACTATGAGAGTAAAGGAACAGAGAGTGCACCTGTGTTTGCGCACACACTTGTGCACTATAATATCTCCTGCGTACCTGGCTAATCTCCATTGAGATTGGCCACGGTGACCGAAAACGGTCGGGGAGGCTATTATTATAATGATTTGGCTATAAGAAAGAGCTTGCTTGGGATGTATCAACATACCTGTTAATTCAACCTCGAATTTGTTTAACCACCCTAAAGTGGAAGGTCATAAAACGGCAGTCTATTTACGTGACGGTGAAGCAAAAAGGTGGTTATGATTTTGACTCGTATGCATGTATGTGAATATGTATGTATGTTCATCTGTTCCCTCATAACTTCTAAACTCCTTATCATAATTTGACCAATGAGGTATCGTTGGAAGCGTCTTGATCGTCCGCTCATGCTATGTAACGTCACATTAAATTGAATATGGCGCCCTCTAGAAGACATAAAGTCATGAACTAACAAAAATAATTGGCCGACACACGTTACGTCCCACACTAAAGACCTACCCACCTTCCATGGAATTATAGAGATGCCGTCCGATCTCTTGCCATCGTCGCGTGGCAAGCCATTAGGTTAGTAGCTAACAAAGCTAAAATGCCGACGATGACAAGAGCTCGTCGGTGTTCGCATGCCGCGCTAAGCGACCCGCACATCGGCTGCAAGACAAGCCAATTTTGAAATTGTTTCGATCGAACATTGGCTCAAACTAAAACTTCTGCAGTGGAGTCGTTGTTCATTTGTAGAATGTGAAAACGCTTAAAAGCCGTGATTCAGTTGTGGTTCCATTGCGATTTTTGAAGAATTTTATTAGTAGAATCGGCCCCGTGGTCCTGTGCCGTGGTGTCCGAGGCTGTTGACAACTTCGCCACAGTGACAGCAATGAGGAGAACAACAAGGAGCTCCTAGTCACAGGGAACAGCGAGGCGAAGAGTAGTGAAAGTAAAAAAATAATAAGTTATTTTAAATTAAACTTTTTGTATTTATTTATTTATTAACTTTTAACCTTATGCTTGATAAAGTTGAAAATCTATTAAAGTCTGACAAATTGTAGTAGCTTGATGTGCTGGCGTCTGTACATTGTAATCTTGAGTCTAAGCGCCTCATCACTTACAGAAAAGTACAGCATGCACTACATTATACGCAGATTATAACACAATTAATTAATTAAAACGTAATAAATAGAGACCCGTGGCTAATTAATAACAGCCGCACAGGTCGATCAGGTTAAGCTACGCTTGCCGCGGTTGCTCTGTGGATGGGTGACCATCTTTACATACCGTGACCCCCCGTGCCTCGGAAAGCACGTTAAGCCGTTGGTCCCGGCTGTTATTCGTGGATCTTTGACAGTCGTTACGGGTAGTCAGAAACCCGAAAGTCTGACATCGTATTACCCAGTAACTAGGTTGTAGAGGTCAGATAGGCAGTCGCTCCATGTAAAATACTGATATTCAGCTGCATCCTGTTAGACCGGAAGCCGACCCCAACATAGTTGGGAAAAGGCTAGGCAGATGATGAAGTAATAAATAGATTGAAAAAATAAAAGTTAACTATTAAAAGCTAAATTGATTACAATTAATTAAATTAAATATCATAGATTAAATTACATTAGAATAGATTTTATTTTTGATAGGTATGTTTTTTTCGGGATATTATAAATTGCATATCAAATAAATAATCGCCTATCAATACATACTCATCATTTATATTCTTTTTTACATCAAATAACTTACTTCACTACAAATAAACTAAATGTTTAACAAAACTCAAACTGCAGATAATTCGAAATTATAAATCAATATGACATTACTTTTTTCCGCATAATGCAATACAGTTAAATTTATTTTTGTACAAAAATACTACATACATAGCATAAATACTGAATGCACAGCAAATTTTCCATATTTCATAGCAAAATAACTTTCCCAGTCGCATATTAACCAGTAAGTACAACAAAACCTATTCATCATAATATTTGTCTTAATTTTCAAGAAGCCATGCTCGGCAAATTTAAAGATTATTATAACAAAAAAATCCTTTTACATTGCATTATTTCTAAAAGCAGAACAAATTAACTGAAAAAAAAATTTAAAAAATGCAATTTTATTTTAAAATAATCATATATTTAATACAAAATATTTGTAACTCACAATTTAAAATTTTTTGCAATGGTCATTGGCAATTTTATTTCGGAGAATTCAGAATTGTGTTACAGAATTCGATTAATTCTGTCATCTTTATCCATTATTTTTCTTTTTTTTCCGGCGGGCGTGAAACGACCAGATTATATAGAAAAAAAATATCGAAAAAGATAATATTTTTAGCAGGCTATCAAGAACCAAATTAGTTAGACGAGGTTAATTATTTAAAAAAAAATGCTTAGGTTAGGTTAGGACTGTGACGTCGTCTTTATCCATTTTTTTTTTCTTTTTTTTCCGGCGGGCGTGAAACGACCAGATTATATAGAAAAAAAATATGGAAAAGAGATTATTTTTAGCAGGCTATCAAGAACCAAATTAGTTAGACGAGGTTAATTATTTAAAAAAAATGCTTAGGTTAGGTTAAGACTGTGACGCACGAGCCGAGCGAGTGAAGCGAGCGTTGCTGCGGCAGCGGCCGGCGAGTGCCAGAAACGACTAGATTATATAGAAAAAAATATGGAAAAAAAGAGATTATTTTTAGCAGGCTATCGAGAATCAAATTAGTTAGACGAGGTTAATTATTTAAAAAAAAAATTAGGTTAGGTTAAAACTGTGACCTCCTACGCACGAGCCGAGCGAGCGAAGCGAGTGGTGCCGTGGCAGCGGCCGGCGAGTGCCAGAAACGACTAGATTATATAGAAAAAAAGGGTAGTACTTAAACGCAAATCAAAAAAGCGAAGCGAAAGCAAGACCCGCTTTAATAATTCAATAAATTACAATTTTGTATCTAATTTTATATTTTTTTTTGCTGATCTTATTATGTGGTAATTAATAAATAATAAGACGACTGTGACTAATAAAAAGCTGTTTTATTTAGAAAAACTGCTGTAAATAATATAAAAATAGAAGCTATATTTAAAAGAAAAAGAGTTAACATGTATAATGTGCATTAAGATTATTACCAGTGCAATGATGAAAAAGCTTTTGCTTTAGGAAAAATCGCTGTACGCTGCGAAAATAAATTGTAGTGTGTTTAGTGATATTTTGAGTTGGATATTTTGCTGTGCAATCAGTAATTTTGATGGGAATTCGGAATCTTATTACATAGAAAAAGGATATTTTTTGATTTGCGTTTAAATACTACCCGTTTTTTTCTAAGAATAAGATAATGAAGAACAATAATGTATAAACAAAACAATGGAAACACAAAACAATGAGAAAATACGACCATTTATATATAACGTTAATGAAATTAGAAGCTCCGTGAAATTGCTAATCTGAGATTAAGAATTAAACTTTGGGAGGCCTTCTTACATTTTCTGTTTTTCATTTGGAAGTTTAAACCTTTGCGCAAAGTTAAGAAAATAAGTATTAACTAAATGAAGATTGGTTTATGTATGCAGTTTTAATGAAATTACATACCAGGCCTCCGTCACTCCATACTTGCGCGCTACCTACCGCCCGGCCAAGCGGTCTCGGGCCGTTTGCGGACCAAATTCAGTGCGGTTTTCGCAAGCGAAGCGCACGCATGTTGTTCAATTCACAACTGTACGCTTGAGCATATAGGCACATTTTAGCATGCAGCGGTTGCTGACGCGACGGAGTAAGCTATTATAGCAGTAGGTATTGGAAATTTTCTACTGAGTGAAGTATCTGTTACGTAGTAACTATTTAGTAATCTGTGCTGTAACGTTCCCACTGCTGGGACACAGGCCTCCTCTCGGTGAGAGGGAGTGGGCCGTAATCCACCACGCGGGCCGAGTGCAGGCTGGTAGATATCACATGTCTTCGAATTTTGAAGGGAAGGCTTTTGAACTGAAAACTTCTTTAAGCGCGTTGAGCATTTTTTGAGATGGAAAAATACCATTGAACTCGCGCCACTGTTACCGTAAGCGACACCGCGCGTGTTTTGTTTATAAGACGACTAGCGAAAACCGCAGGGCGCAGGCCCCGCGGTTTCACCCGCGTAATTGTCGATCCCGTGGGAATATCGAGATAAAAAGTAGCCTATATGTTAATCCAGGGTGTCAGCTACCTCCATACAAAATTTTATCAAAATTGGTCCAGCCGTTTGAGCGTGAAGAAGTAACAAACATATAAACACACACACACACACACTCACAAACTTTCGCCTTTATAATATTAGTGTGATTAAAAATATACCCGCTTCGGATGTGTTCGGCTGTCCTCGGGATGTACTCGGTTTTAAGGTTTATCGTGTTGTATTCTGTTTGTGTTTTGTTTTCACTTCTGTCGACTCCCGGGGTGCTACTGTTTTTTTTTTTGTTTTTAGGACATGCCGGTTTCCTCACGATGTTTTCCTTCAATGTTTTGAGAGCAGTGGTGATGAAGTAATTATTACTTACACCAAGTAAAGCGCCTGTTACTATTATATGTTATTTGTCGTACGTCAAGGCCATGATTTTATAATTTGTAATTTGAAACAACGCTTTTTTTTGGTTTGACGATAGTTAGCGCCATTTTTGACGTACTCGCGTGCGTCAAGATTAACACTGTGGGTTGCATCATCTTACTTTAACTTTAACAAACGTCAAAAGTCTGTCAAACTGCATGCAAAAATCACCGGTTATGGTTAAAGTTACCGTTAAAGTCAGATGATGCAACTCAGCCTAAACGTACCAACACGTTATAACAATATACTTCTATAGAGAACTTATATAGGGGAGGACCGAAGAAACGATGGATTGGCTGTGTGAATGATGGTATGGTTAGAAAGGGGGTGACTACCGAGATGACGACTAATAGAAAAGTATGGAAGAATAGACATGTTGCGCTGACCCTAAATAAATTGGGTTGAGGGCAGGGGAATGATTTGGTCTGGTTCAGTGTCCTACAACCGATTAATCACATTTTTTTAAGTTTACGGTTACGTGGGCCACTTGGAGAACTTTCAATGTTCGATAGATACAAATTTTATTAGGAGACTAGCTTCTGCCCGCGACTTCGTCCGCGTAAAATTTCTTGATCCCCCAACCCACCCCGCATCGCCTGCCGTTTTTACGTTCTCTCTGTTTTTTTTTTCTTTTTGCTTGGCTAAGGGCTCTAGCGTTATGTTAGCCTATATATAGCCTTCCTCAAGAATTGAGCTGTCAAATGCAAAAAGATTTTTTTAAATCCGACTGGTAGTTCCAAAGATTAGCGCGCTCAAACAAACTCATCTGCTCTGTATAGACCTACTTACCTGATCCAATGAATTTATCCACATAATTAATACGATGGACCACTACATAATATGACATAACTGTACATACATAGGTATATAATGTATATTGTCTCGTAGCTATCCTTGTAACCAGATTGCGGTTAGATCAAAGCGAGGTTACACATTGGTATTGGCGGTTTGCCCCCGTATTTTGGCTAACTATATTAACCGAACTGTTTACATTATTATATTAAATAATAATGTAAACAGTTCGGTCTGCTGGGGAGACTCTCTCCAGACCGGTCACCTATAAACCCTTATATATTTTGAACCAGTGACCGACAAATTCTGATATTTGGCGACAAATTTCGACAATTTTTTTGTGTTATCAAAATTAAAATCCCTGATGGTGGCCCTGCCAAAGTCAGTGACACGTGCAGCAGTGGTGTTAACCCACCAACTCCGCTTGAAGCTTGCAACTACTTGTTGCAATTTGACAGTTTTTTTAAGGTAATTATATGTATACTCACCTTAAAAAATAAATATTGTCTCGTCTACTAAATACTGTTTCTGTCGTTTGGGTTCTCTAGTGTGAGAGAACCCAAACGACGATGGCGTAACCACTGAAGCCTTAAAAAAATAGGAGAGCCTGTCCATCCACGTGTTACTAATTTTTTTTTAACAGAATTTTAAAAACTAATTTAAAACGTTCAAAATCTAGTCGCAGTCTCAGCTCAGCGACAAACAAATGTCAAAAATTTGTAAAAAAAAATTAGGGAAATTGTACTTTTGACAGATTGAGACTGAGATTAGACTGTGAACGTTCTTAAAATTACGAGAATTGCTGCTCTAGTATCAGGGGTTTGTATTCTGTTGATGACATGACATGATAATTGACATCGCTGATTGTGAATACATTTGCACGCCATAGTATGGCAGGATATGCTAAAACAAATTCACTGTAACACCTTATGTACCATATTGTAGCAAATAAATATTTTTGATTTGATTTGATTTGACAGGTTCTTTGGACGTCAGGGGTTCACTAGGATATGAGGGGCTTAAAAGGTACCCATTGGTTGACACTTCCCGCGACCCAATGGCTGTTTTCCTTGGCCAGAGGCTAAGCATTGCCACGTGGCAATGCCGCCAGTCTCTTGGGTACATTACTCGTCGACAGTGATGCGGAGGAATTTTTTGGCGCCATATTTTTCGTCAGACAGACGGACATCGGAGGCTTAATAAGGGTTCCGTTTCCGTTCGCACCCTTCTACGGGTGCGGAACCCTAAAACCTTTACAATTAGAACCCACGAACACCGCTTGCGAAGTTTACGAAGAAATTCAAAAGAAATCTTTAAAAGCATTTTGCAACTTTATACTAATGAAAGCCTACATTTACCAACATTTAGTGAAAAAACCAGACTCCAGAAATGAGACCACCTAGTCGTTTCAGACATAGGCCTCTCCCAATTTTGGGAGGGTTTGCCATAATCGCCACGCTTGGCAGGCGGGTTGGTGATCGCAGTATGGTATGATGGTGGAATACATAGAGAACGCTGCTGCCCATTCTCCGGTACGACCCCTAGTCGCCTTTTACGACACCCACGGGAAGTAAGGGGTGGTGGTATTCTTTAAGGACCACCTAGTACTACATTTATTTTAACAAATAGGTTCTGCCCGCGATTTTGTCTGCCACCCCGTCGCATCGCATCGCCTGCCCGCGCTATTACCTACTTCGTTTTCGCGTACCGTTCTTTCTTTTTTTTTTCTTTTTGCTCGGCCGCTTAGGGTCCTAGAGTGATGTTAGCCTTATTATATCCTTCCTCAAGAATTAGGCTATCAAATTCATAAAGATTTTTTCAAATCCGATTGATTGATTGAATCCGAGATTAGTGCATTCAAACATGAACAACCAAACAAACTCTTCGAAATACTTAATGCTGTGCGGGCTCATCGCTTTTCGTGTCTGTGTATGTGCGCATAGTTCTTCTAAACTACACAATAGATTTTGATTTTTTTGCGGTTTTCACCGCCAATTATTTCACCTTCAATTTATTCCAGAATGTTTATGTGTATAATACATTAACACTTAAGGGGCTACATGACCTAAAGCGCGGTCGCTGTCGGACTGCATAAAAAAGAAAGAGAAGCGCGATGACGAACGAATGAACGCTGGTAATTTATTGCAATATACCGGTATAACCGCCTGGTTTGTAACCATCCCCCCACCGGAGTCCGGGCGTTAGCCCTACCACTGCTAGGGAAGAATTGACCAGTCAAATAAGGAGTTGGGTGTGACTGTCCAGGATGCGTCGAGCGCTCGGTTCAGTTGAGTAACTGGCGGAACAAATTGCGCTACACGAGGAGGCTTCTTCATGCATCCTAAAACGTCTAGTTCATCATCATCACCTTCGTTCCCTTGCCCCATGTTACTCGGGGTCGGTGCACCACGTTTTCTTCTTCCATTCTCATAACCTCCACGCTATTATTCACTCCCTTCTCTTTCATATCATTCCTGCACCCTAATTGCGTAACACACTATAAATCTGAATCATTTTGAAAGAAAGAAAAGAAAGAAAGAAAATACGTTTATTTGCGGTAAACATGACGCAATAAACATAACAAAAAAAAAGTAAATAAGAAAGGGTTGGGGGAAACGCGTCACATCCACGCAAAACGGCTATCGCTCAGCATTATGCTGCGACCCTATGCAAGACAGAGCCCCAGCGCTGGTTTTCAGCGACAGCCGGCGCCGACGTAATGACGTCGTTAGAAGAATATTGATAATCTATCACACTAATATTATAAAGGCGAAAGTTTGTGAGTGTGTGTGTTTATATGTTTGTTACTTCTTAACGCTCAAACGGCTGGACCAATTTTGATAAAATTTTGTATGGAGGTAGCTGACACCCTGGATTAACATATAGGCATAGAATAAATAGTACAAGTACAGAAGAGGCACTCCGCGCAACAATTAATAGAAATAGCGACTCTTGCTACTAAGCAACAAAGTGCAATTCAGCCCGCATAAGCGCTCAGTGCCTAACGCGATATTCACCTAACTAAACGTTGCCGCTCTTTTCTAACGCGTAACTCTGTCGCTGTCTGGCGTGGAGTAACGTGCTAGCTGTGGCCCTAGGGTTGTCGGCTTGCCACTGCTACTATATTCTATCTACCCTACTACAATATTATCGCATTTTGCATTAATTAAAAAGTTAGTAGAACAAATTAAAACATCAAAAATTCTGGTTGTTTACATTTTCAATAAACTAATTCTTAATTATCTCCTAAACGCGTGAACCGATTTACATGATTCAAACGGATAAAATGATTATAGACCTTTCATTTGACACCAAAATCGTTAAGATATCTCAACAAACAAACAATCACATTTTCAAGTTGCTCTCGTAATTATTCACATCCTTCAAAAGAGCAATGCTTTAAACCAGCCATTTTCGTTGTTAACTATTCGAAACTTATTTAAAATATTACACACGCGCGAGCGCGAGCGGTGACAACCGACTCGCGGACTGGCCGCGACGCCACGCGAAAGTGTGGGCATTTATCGCTGTAGGTACGGCCGAGTGAAGGAGGCCTGATATAGGCTAGTTTTTATCCCGATATTCCCACGGGATCGACATTTACACGGGTGAAACCGCGTGGCGCAGCTAGTTGCTTCATATGTTCGAAAAACGTGTCTGCTCTAGAGATGTGTCCCTCACTCATGAGGTGCCTCGTTTGAGGTACTCGTGATCGCAATTTGAAAGAGTTACTCGAATTTCAATATTGAACCACCTCATTCGTTCACGCGTCCTCACTTAACAATTGACATTGACATTATTGACGTTGTACTCGCGAGTACCTACTCGTAGGGTATTTTCTGTGCCAGGCAAGAGTGAGTCACAGATTAGATATTAGGAGTGAGTATTGAGGTATTGTGTGAACGAGTGAGCTTTGTGAGGCGGTCAAAAATTATGAGCGAATGCAAAGTATGTGTGTGAGGGAGACGTCAAATCGGAATCGTGAGTACTTTACGAGTCGACCCACCCGTCCGCCCGGCTGCCTCGGTCTATCGGCTGAATTTGGGGGAGTTCGGCTCGGGCTTGGCTTGCGAGGTGAATACGCCGACGGACGACTCCTCACCTCAAATGAGGAGTGCCTCGTGAGTACCTCGCGAAGTAAAATGAGGTACTCCCTCAACCTCATTTAAAATTGACGAGTTACCCATCACTAGTCTGCTCCACAACGTAAATAACGCAACGAATGTTGTTGCACTGTCACAATGAAAGCTACTGATAGTGTGCTAAGCAATTAGGTACTCTTCTGGTTTATTTTTAGATAACATACTCGTATCTAGTTAGCAAAAATATAATTACCTAAAGTAGAAACACAAATTCTCAAATTCTCTTCGTACATTTCCCCAAATGTTCATGCAAGCTTGAATCTTCGAGTTTCGTGAAACGACTGTAACCAACGAACCGGACATGCTTTTGCTTCATTATATGTTTCAGAACTCGCTCAAATAATATTGTGTGAGTTTTTGAAATAGAAAATAAAACGAAGCGAAATGAGACTTGAAGGAATATTTAAAAAGGTATCGTACCTACTTTTGTCAACTTTAAGTAAAGCTATATTAATCGATGTAAGTAAGTACTTAAATAAAGAGGTACTTAAATATTCATTGAATTACTGAAAAAAAATTTATTCAGTTAGCAATACAATACCGATCTATATGTACTATATGTGTTGACTTTGCCAATAATGAAATTGTGAGTTGTGTTTTGTCTTATTTTTCTAATTTTTTATTTTTTATTTAATGTACTTACCTACCTAATGCTATTGTATAATCCAACTGTTGATTGAAATAAAGAAATTGAATTAAATTGAATTGAATACTAATAATTATAATAAGGTTGATGTTTTTGTTTTTTTTTTTATAGAACAAAATTGTGAAAAAATATTTTTTCATATCCAACTGGCTTAGAATTTATTTTTTGCACTTGGTAGTGTATTTAACATACGCTACGAACCTAAGTAGACGAGCAAATGGAAAGAAGTCAGAAAGAACACTAAGCGAAAACGAAGTAAAGGCGCGGGCGGGCGACGACGCGATGCGACGCGATAGGTTGGGGGATCAATAAAATTCACGCGGACGAAGTCGCGGGCAGAAGCTAGATCATAGTAAAAATACAATAGAAGCCGAACCTAATTAAGGAAGAGTCACACTCGTACGTCATTACAGTCGCAACGGAAATTGCCGAGCGATATTAATTCAGTGCGAACAAATGTGAAACCCTTAAGGGCAGAGATTGATTGCCGAATTCTGTACACCCATGATTTTCCTTGTCACCATACGTCATGTATTCATTAGGACTTTCCTATTTAATAATATCTGCGACATTCCTATTAGCAGAACTGTGGAGGCATCTACATATACCGCCACACATGTGAACTCTAGTTCACATGTGTGTGTGTTCAGATGCATCACACTGAGGTCACGCAAAATCCTGCATCTCGCAAGCAGAGTTTGCCGCGCAACTAGCATATTTAAACAAACAACAACCACCAGACCAGACCACCAGACACGACACCCTTCTGGTCGGAGGATCCTCCCTTCTCTATGGAGGTTGAGTGATATACAACGTGCCGCTACAATGGCGACAATTATTTAACACACGGGTAGGGCTAGTGCCCATTAATCATATATATATGTATAGGTTAAAATAATTCGTAAATTGAAAAAAAAAAGTTTTCTAACAAACTAAATAATACATATAATAGTAACTAAAATTGGGACCACCCTTGCAAAAATTCATTCATGAAATTACTTACCTACGCTTCGCGCGATCGTACTCGTGGTCGGTCCGATTCTTTGTCGGCATTCGTCAAAGAAATCGAGCGGCGGCGCGCGGCGCATGTACCTACAGCGGGGGTGCTTAGTCTAACATCACCCTCTCTTGTTACTATTAGTTATAACCAGTGGCGGGCATTCCATAGAGTGATAAAGACAGTGTCTACCTTGGAGAACAGATCTAATATTATATAAGTAAGTCAATAAACAAAACTTAACAAAATATAAAAATTCTTAAATCATAAATCAGCTCCACCTACCGAGCGTCGGTAGTATTGTTACGAGCTTCGGGTTCGTGACAATTAAAAACTGCCGATTTAATAACCAAAAAAAATGACACTTTAATAATCAACACTAATTACAACTCAAACACACTAATTACAAAACACAATTGCACTACTGATCGCTTTAAGTCGCACTTGAATATCGCTTCGATGCTTTCACTTCGATCGCTTTATCCAAACTGTGTCGGTCGTGGCGCGTCTCGGCCTTATATAGCGCCAAAGAGAGTTCTAGAACCTTCCATTGTAGAAACATCTAGAATGTTCGAGTACATACAGGCCCCGATCGACCAGATGTCGAAAGTTCGGGAATGTTCTAGAAAGTTCTCGCATCGAAATTTCTAGAAGGGTCTTCACTACTAGTTCCGCTACTCGATACTAGATGGCGCTAGTGGTAACTACTGTTACCATGTACCAGGCATTAGTTGTGGCGCGCAACACTGCCCCCTCCTAAGACATGCTCGTCCCGAGCATTATCGGCCCCATAATAACGCGCCAGTCGATCCACGTGGACGATCTTAGGAGTACCTCTTGCACCTTTCTGTATCCGGTAGGTTACGTCATTGATCTTTGTCACAATCCGGTACGGTCCGTCCCATTTAGCTTGAAGCTTAGGAGATTTCCCTTTGCTGCGGACTGGATTGTGCAACCACACTAGTGAACCTTCGTCGAACCCTTTATTGTTAATTTTACGGTCATAACGGGTTTTCATCTTTTCAGACATTTGCTGGCCCGATTGTCTGACGTGCTCATAAATGTCATTCATTTTGTTCCGCAAGTCACTCGCATAATCGGTTATACTGCGTGGGGCATCAGGTGGTATTCCGGTGATCAGGTCTGCAGGCAGCCGTAATTCTCTTCCAAAGTTTGCGAAAGCTGGTGTCACCGATGTACTTTCATGAACAGCGCTTCGATATGACAACAAAAACGGTTGTATGTGCTTGTCCCAATCTCGTTGCCGATTTTCCACAACTTTGGCTAGGTACCTCTCCAGTGTCTGATTAAATCGTTCCACCATTCCATCCGATTGTGGGTGGTAAGAAGTTGTTCTCGTTTTATGTGTACCCATAACTCGACAAGTTTCCTGGAATATTTGGGACTCAAAATTTCTTCCTTGGTCGCTGTGAATCTCCAAGGGTACTCCAAAACGGCAGAAGACTTCATGAACCAGTTTATCTGCAACTGTTGAAGCTTCTTGGTTTGGAATGGCGAAGACTTCCGGCCACTTAGTGAAGTAATCCATCACAACCATGAAATACTTGTTACCACTTTCACTTACCGGAAACGGCCCCGCAACGTCAAGGGCTATCCTCTCCCATGGTGCACCAACTTTGTACAATTTCAATGCACCTCTACTACGAGTCTGAGGTCCCTTTACAGCTGCACAACTTGTACATTTGCGACACCAGTCCTCGACATCGTCCCGACAGTGGACCCAGTAAAACCGTTCTCGTATCTTCAGTAGAGTCCGTTTTACTCCCAGATGACCTCCTGAACAACCATTATGGTACAGCTGTAGAACATTCGGTACTTGAGCTTTAGGGACAACCATTTGCAAATGACAGCTGTCTCCCCGAGCGTTTTCCCATTTACGGCACAGGACTCCATCCTGAATCACCAAGCTGTCCCATTGGGCCCAATAGCTTTTTGTGGTCGAACTCATTGCTGAGACGTCGCTCCACCTGGGCTTAGGAGCTCTGGCCTTCATCCACTCCAGAATCGGCTTGATGTCCGAATCTTCCTGCTGTGCACGTTGTAGGCTTTCCTTCCACTCGTTGCTGAGGTCTGTCTTGAGCATCCTCACAGGCACGACTTCTTTACTTTCTTGCCTAGTACAATACTTGCAGTTTTCAGGACAAGGTCTTCTTGACAATGCATCTGCGTTGCCATGAGATTTCCCGCTGCGATGTTCGACCTCGAAGTCGTATTCCTGCAGTAGTTCAATCCATCTCGCAACTTGTCCTTCTGGATTTTTGAACTGCAATAGCCATTTCAGTGCAGCATGGTCAGTTCGTAGGTGGAATTTCCGCCCCAGAAGATATTTGCTAAAGTGCTGCAATGACTTTACCACAGCAAGCAGTTCCCGTCTCGTAACACAATAGTTCCTTTCAGGTTTCGACAATGACTTGCTGAAGTATGCTACCACAACCTCTTGATCACCATTACGCTGAGACAACACACCGCCAAGTCCTATGTCACTTGCGTCTGTGTCAACTATAAATTCTTTGCCCGCATCAGGGTACCCCAAAATAGGTGTTTTGCACAGACGGTCCTTTAGCTCCTGGAATGCGATGTCGCAACTTTCATCCCAGCAGAAATGTCGCTTCTCTTCGGTTAGCTTATGCAGGGGTTTAGCTATATCTGCAAAGTTCTTGACAAATCGCCGATAATAGGAGCACAAACCCAGAAATGCTCTGACCTGCGTCTTGTCTTTTGGAATTGGCCAATCCTTGACAGCGGCGATTTTCTCTGGATCCGTGCGGATACCTTCTTCAGACACTACATATCCCAAAAAGCTAACTTGTCGTTTGAATAGTGAACACTTCTTCGGACTTAACTTGAGGTTGGCACTCTGGATCTTCATGAGCACGCGTTCCAGGTTTTGAAGATGTTCTTCAAACGTGCGGCCTACGATGATGATGTCATCCAAGTAGACCAGGCAGGCATCGCCAATTAGTCCGGTAAGTACAAGTTCCATCAACCTCTCAAATGTTGCCGGGGCATTGCACAATCCAAACGGCATAACTTTAAATTGCCACAGACCCTTTCCTGTCGAGAATGCAGTTTTCTCCTTGTCCTTAGGATCAATTTCAACTTGCCAGTAGCCACTTTTCAGGTCCAGCGTGCTAAACCACTTTACTCCAGTAAGCATGTCCAGCGTGTCATCAATTCTTGGCAAAGGATAGCTGTCCTTCTTTGTAACGTCGTTCAGACGACGATAGTCAACACAAAACCGCATGCTGCCGTCCTTCTTTCTTACCAGCACTACAGGTGAACACCATGGACTAGATGAAGGTTCAATAACACCATCCTTCACCATTCCCTCAATCATGGTTTCCACTTCTTTTTCACGTGCTACCGGCAATCTCCTTGGCCGCTGACGGATAGGCAATTCTTCTCCTGTATTTATTTTGTGTTGAACTATGCCAGTCTTCCCGATGTCAGCCTCGTTTGACGAGAAAACATCGGCGAACTTGAATAACATCTTCTTCGCCTTGACCATTTCATTTTGGGACAAAGCGCTGCGGCATGCTTCTAAAAGTGTGGTCACTTTTGTTTGTGCATCCTTGCTGAGGGTCCCAGTCGATAGATGTTGGCATCGACGCAACCAATCCACTTCCTCGCAAGTACCAACAAGTGTGCCTTTTTCTATTATCTGTTCCTGATCACAAAGGTTCAGCACACGTACCCCTGAGATGTCAGTTGCTCTGACCAAAGTCCGTGCCACTTTCCATGGAAGGTCATTGTCTACCCTTTCCACGAGTACACAACGATGAGTTTGCCCAGGATTCCGAGGAAGACTAACCGGCACAATCGTTTCCGATCTCGGCGGAAGAACAATCTTCTTAAGGCTGTACACACTCCCAGGTAACGCCCCTTCCATGAAAAGTTCCTCTTCTCCACATTTCAAAACACCTTGCTTGACGTCAATCTCGCAATAATTCTTCCTCATAAAGTCAAGGCCCAGGATGCAATCGTCCATTATATCAGCCACGATGACATTATGCAGGTAGATTCTGTTCCCTAGCGTCAGTTCCATTTTCTTCTCTCCATGGACGGGTATGCGCTGACCGGTGGCTGTTACCAAATTAATGCGTTCCCGGTTGTATGCGGAGTCCCCAAGGGACCGACTAGCAAGTTGGGAACTGACAACCGTGCGAGAAGCTCCAGTGTCTATGGTCAGCTTACACGGCGTTCCGTTGACCTCGCCCTTGATGATAAGGCTGTTCCCGTCATGGGTTTGTGTGATCGAAACCCTTGGGGCTCTTTGAACATCAGCCAGTACCCGCCCCGCAGTCCTGGCTATTACTCGTTTCCCTGCTGCTGGTGCTGCGCGGTGTTGTTAGCCGCACTGCCCTCTGGAGATCGGTCGACTTCTCTTTCTGCAGTTCGCTTAGGGCAACTGGATCGAAGGTGGCCCTTTTCTCCACAGCCGTAGCACCTAGGGCTGTATCCTTTATTGCGTTCGCGAACTGTAGCTGCTGCAACCTCCCTGACGCGATGAGAACGATGATCCTGCCGCACAGCTTCCACCTCCAGTGCATGGGCCAAGGCGTCCTTAAGCGTCCCGTGGTGCCCGAGCCTCACAGCAGCTCTCACTTCAAGGTCGCGGATGCCGTCGATGAATGCCTGCACCAGGTTTCCATCAATAAGCGCAGGTACGGACTGGTAAGCTTTACGAACCAGCTTCTCCACTTCAAGGGCCCACTGCTGCAGGTTTTCGTTACTGCGTTGCACGCGATCCTTGAGCTGCGCACGAAACACGTGTTCCAGGTGAGCGTCGCCATACCGAGCCTCCAATGCCTCAAGGAGCTGCTCGTAAGCCACTTCCTTACCGAGGGCTTCCAGGACAGTTAAGGCCTGGTCGCGCAGGCCTAGGGTGAGAGCAGTCATGGCCTGGCTTTTGTTCCACCCGTTAGCCTTCATGACAGCCTCAAACTGGATTTTGTAGGCCGACCATGAAGAAGTTCCGTCGAACGGTGGCACTTTGAATCCACGTAGCGAAGGTGTTGTAGCTACGGGAGCTGCGATTCCATCCCCAAGTTTGAGGTAATCCAGCGTTTTCTTAACGTCAGCCATCACGGTTAGCTTCACGTCAGCCATCACGTTGTCAACCCGATTATTTACTTGGTCGATTCGGGTTTCAGCTTCCGACAGGCGGTTGTCATGTTGAGCAACCTTATCCTTCACCTCCTTCATGTCCTTCCCGAAGGTAGCGTGAAGGTCCTTCATAAGGAGCATCTGCTCTTCCTGACGGCGCGCCTGCTCCTCCTTATCACGTTGGAGCTGTTCTTCCAGCCGACGAGCCTGTTCCTCCTGTCGATGGGTCTGTTCCTCCTGTCGACGGGCCTGTTCCTCCTTGTCCCGCTGGAGCTGTTCCTCCAACCGACGAGCCTGTTCCTCCTGTCGGCGAGCCTGTTCCTCCTGTCGGCGAGCCTGTTCCTCCTGTCGGCGAGCCTGTTCCTGCAGCATCATCATCAGAGCAGCAAAATCTGGCGCTGATGATGCTGGAGCAGCTGTGGACGGGCCGGCCTCCGCGGTCGGTAGCTGGCCTTCCGACCCCATTGGCGTTGTTCCACCGAATCGCCTTTGGTCCGTCTCCTGCTGGCGTTGACTCCGGGTACGGATACCCTCCGTGTCGTCTTTGGGTAAAACCGGCATTTTAATCCCCTCTTCTGACACCAATTGTTACGAGCTTCGGGTTCGTGACAATTAAAAACTGCCGATTTAATAACCAAAAAAAATGACACACTAATAATCAACACTAATTACAACTCAAACACACTAATTACAAAACACAATTGCACTACTGATCGCTTTAAGTCGCACTTGAATATCGCTTCGATGCTTTCACTTCGATCGCTTTATCCAAACTGTGTCGGTCGTGGCGCGTCTCGGCCTTATATAGCGCCAAAGAGAGTTCTAGAACCTTCCATTGTAGAAACATCTAGAATGTTCGAGTACATACAGGCCCCGATCGACCAGATGTCGAAAGTTCGGGAATGTTCTAGAAAGTTCTCGCATCGAAATTTCTAGAAGGGTCTTCACTACTAGTTCCGCTACTCGATACTAGATGGCGCTAGTGGTAACTACTGTTACCATGTACCAGGCATTAGTTGTGGCGCGCAACAGTATCATTAAGATTTAACTCATTTCGCATCGTGCAGCGCGAATCAACGCCACAGTATAAAGATCATATGAAGTCGAAATACTGTATGATCTTTATACTGTGTCAACGCGCTGCACATGCGCCACCTCTCAATCTCAATGGCGAAGACACAAACTATTCGTCACTAAATGTTTAGATGTGTGCTCTCGCGGTCAGTCGTTCTCATACGATTTTATGAGTGTGTGCGCGCCTATAACTACGTGGCACACAATGAAAAAATAACGCACACAACTGCGATAATAGACAGTGTCTTTACTGTAGTTTCTCATAGAGCAGAACACGAAAACTGCCGAGGAACAGGCGAACTTGCACCAAACTTGCCCGAACGGAAGTTGGCTATGCTATGCAAGTATTTTTTTAGAAAGTAGCATTACTTCATTTCAATAAACCTAATTAGACGAACATTATTTTTTGTCGTACCTATAATATCCTTTTTGTTCGCGTCAACTCGGAACTACGAGCGACAGAGACGCCAATAAGCGTCAGTCTATCGACGAACCGAAACCAAAGTGCAGTATTTTTGGTGAGATTTTTTTTAACCGACTTCAAAAAAGGAGGAGGTTTCTCAATTCGACCGTATAGATTTTTTTTTATGTGTGTTCGCGGATAACTTAGTCGTTTATGAACCAATTTTGATTATTCTTTTTTTGTTGGAAAGGAGATATGCCAAGGGTGGTCCCATGATAAGGAAACTAGGATCTGATGATGGCATCCCAGTGAAATCGAGGGGAACATTCGAAAATCGTAGGAGCGACTAGTGCGTTTGTTAATTTATTCATTAAGTATTTTAAAGCACTACCATTTAATGAAGGCTTGGAGTCGATCTGATGATGGAGCCGAAAGACAGTCGAGGGGACTCCTCAACAATTTAGTTTAGTTTAGTTTAGAGCAGTTACCTTGTGGTTGGGCTTGATTAATTTGTATTGATGTAAACTTTACACCTAGATGGGTTGTGAATGTCATTAGGGGTCTGATGATGAAGACGAAGGACAGTTAAGGGAACTCCTTAACAGTTTACAGTAGGTAACTTGTGTATGTTCACCGATAACTCGAAGACGACTGGACCGATTCCAAAAGTTCTTTTTTTATTTGAAAGGGTATACTCTCGAGGTAGTCCCATTATCATCAAGTTGGAATCTGATGTGAGGATCCCATGGAAATCGAGGGAAACCCTCAAAGTTTATAGGCAAACTTATAGCTATTTGGGTATTTTAAAGTAACTTGAACATTTGCTCTCGGAAATCATCATTTGGTAAAGTGGAGCTGATGATGAAGACCACAGATGGCCATCGGAACTACTCAATGACAAATATTTCACGGGTTGCAATTCGATTACTTTAATAGGGTTGCTAAGCATTTTATGCTCGTCACAATGCGTATGGTGAGTGATTGTTGAGGAGTTCTCCTGATTCTTACCGGGAGAACTCCTCAACAATTAACGTCCCAGCATCGGGAAAAGCAATATTTTGTAAAAGGTGATGAACAGTTGGCAATAGGCTATTGTAACTTAGATAAATTACAAACTGACCCACTAAAAAGTGAAAAATAAAAACATTTTTACAAAAAAAAAAACACCGACTTCCGAAATTAAAGTTATTTTTCAATTTGTAGTGTTTTTTTTGGAAGTCGGTTGTTTTTTTTTTTGTAAAAATGTTTTTTTTTGCCTACCTTCTTTGAAAAATCTGTGCACGCCCCTGTTATAACTATCATCACATCACTCATCAAGTCATCACTAATCACTGCTTTTATTTCTATCTAGCGGATTTCTATCTAGCGGAGGCGAGTTTTGGGTTAGTCTTCGAAATATTGTAGCACATTTTGTCGTGTAGGCGGTCGATCTGGGCGTTGAGACCACTGGCCGGCTTTCGTGGATGCGCTGAAGAGGTCCTACAATAGTGCGAGGTTAGTAGGGCATTGTTTTGAATCGCCATTATCTCTCGCGATATGTCCTTATCGCAAGGGACATGATTTTGATGACATTCTCCATAAATTAGGATCACGTCCGCATATTCAGCTGCTGTGTAGTTCGGATGTGTATTTGCCACCACATTCACAAGTTTACACAAGCACATAACACAAACAGTAGCACATAACAATAACAGTACCTACTAGATTAGAAAACAAAGCAAAGCGTCTTTAACGCAGTACCATAATCAAATTACTATCCTGATTACACAACAATAAATAAATAAAACAACAGGTAAGCGTCTTTTTCGCGGAAACATTCACAACAAATCAACAATATTCACGACGTAATTATGCGCACTAGTTTGACGAAGTGTGTCAAGGACACTGGTTCGACTGGCACTAGATTACTAGAAAAGCAAAAAAAGAATTCGAGTGCAGTGCGGGGGCGCGGCGGGCGGGAGGGGGCGTGAGCCACCTGCGGCGGTGACTTTTGGCGGCGAGCGACAAAGGCGTAGCAGCGGCGAAAGGAAAGAAATATCCCTTTAGCGGCGCGCTGCCAAAGGGACATATGTCTTTCCTTCAATTCGCCTACTCTTTGCATTTGTTTCATCCTAATAATATTGCTTATTCGTTTTATTTCATTGATGCGATGTTATGATCCGTGACCCCAGCAAATGACCTCTGCGCGACAGTTCTTTAAGTACAGGTTGCTCTAAAATACTATTTTCTAAAATTTTAAATAAATCCGTAAATAATAACATTTAATGGAAATATAAATGCTTCATGAAATGAAAATGTGAAAACGTATATGTGTGTTAAATTAATGTCACCATTCAAGCGCCACGTGGTATATAATATACACCCTATTCCTCATACCTTTATGACAGTTCTAACCTAACCTAAACCAATTCGTTAGGGTGTCCTAGTTCACTTACTACGACAGATAGTCAGTAGAAGCCCCTGACGCTTGTTGTGACTGCAGATAAGGCATTCTGTATAACTTCTAAACATGGACAGCAATTTTGTTAAAAGTAGGTAACGCAATGCGGCCAGCTAAACGTTGTTCAGCTGTTTTCTAAATCAGCTAGCGATGATGTAAAACAGTGGATTCGACGATTCCATCTACAGCCTCCTCTACACGTCGACAGATTCATCAGCAGATGGTCATCTGCGAATGCGTCCGCCGACGTGTAGACGGGGTAATTTGCTAGTCTGTGGTAGGTATTTGACGTCGGCAGATGCATCTGCAACCAATCCGTTTGCTGTCGGTTTTTATGGCACAGATCAAAGGGTTTTAGCGCGGGCGCCCGGTGTGTGTCCACACGATGCATCAGTATTATCGTAGTTGTGAATGAGAGTGTACGCGTGCTTGTGGCTGTTTTTTTTCTCGTTTACCTATTAATGTCGTTAAATATGAGCACAGACGAAACATTTAAATTTCTTGAGTTATATCAAGGAGAAAACTGCCTGTGTAATCCGAAAAATAAGTTCTATCCACCACCTTCTTCTTTTCCATTTCTTTTTAATACTTTACTGCGACGCACACTCAAATAGTAGTTAAAAGTACAAAATAAATAAATAGCGCGGCAGCTACAGTCTCAATATCCATTTTTTTTATGTTGCGTGCGTATGACAGACTGAACGACCAACAGACGTGTGGTCGGCTCGTAGTGAATCATCTGCTGATGCATCTGTCGACGTCCGCAGACGCGTCTGCCGACGAGTAGAGGAGGCATATGACATACACACCTACGACATACGCATCTACGACATACACATCTACGACATTAACATCTACGACATAAGCATCTACGACATACACATCTACGACATACACATCTACGACATAAACATCTACGACATACACATCTACGACATACACATCTACGACATACACATCTTCGACATACACATCTACGACATACACATCTGCGACATACACATAACGTCACGCCGTTGTACCTGACGGATTAGACAGAGGTGTACCATAGTAGGTACATCCACATTTCGCCTGTTATGTTTAAGGCTCATGCAATAGAGGGTGAGTCTATTGCCATCAACCGTGCACAAATCCAGACTTCCGGCTGCTACTGGAAAACACGCAATAACACTTGGCTCCACCCGGAAATCGAACCCACGACTTGACGCTCAGTGAGCTGAGGCAGTAGCGCTTGCGACCACTAAATCGGCAGAGGTAGCAGTATCTCTGCACGATAGAGATCTTTTCTCCTACAGAGAAGGGACACGCATTGATCTAGCGTTACAAATGAAGTGTTAAGTGTTTTTTAATTTTTAAGTTAGGCTACTCTGTCTCATTGCTGAGCAGAGGCTTCCCCCAAAACCTTCCAAGCATTCTAGCGCCACCTCGATCCAAACCCCTTCGGTACGCGTCTAGGTCGTCGTGCCATCTCTTTCTGGCCCGGCCTCGACGGCGCCGTCCATACTTAGGCACCACCCTGTGAAGACTGTTGCCCGGTGGTCACTGTGCATACGGCTAACCGGACCCGTCCAATCCCATAAAAGTGTAATTTATCTATATCTATCTTGTGGGAGGCCTTCCAAGGCTACGTCTTCCGGTACGCTGTCGCCACTCCAGAACCTTTCGGCCCCATCGGCCATCTGTTCTGCAAGCAATGTGCCCTGCCTACTTCCCCCAGTGGAGGTGCTTGGGGGAGGCCTATGTCCAGCAATGGACGTCTTTCGGCTGAAATGATGATGATATATTTTGTTTTATCTATATAAATAAAACAAAGTCGGGTTAGTTACACCGTTTATAACTCAAGAACGGCTGGACCGAATTTTATGATATTTGATTTGTTGGACTTGTCTCCGCCCTGAATAGCAGAATATCTATTCGCTTCGATTATCTAAAAGCAGGTAAAAAAAAATTAAGGAACACAATATTTCTTCGTTCTGCGGCGGTAGAAGTTCGCCGACAAAATATCATTTATGATTTTTCTATATGTCAGTATAGTAAATTAACTAACGGTAGGAGGGGTTCACATCGGCGTCGGGATGACGATGAAATACCTGGGTCTCGTCCTCGACAGCCGGTGGAACTTCGTGGAGCATTTCCGACGTTTGGCCCCCAAACTGGAACGGGCCGGGGCCGCCTTCAAGCGGCTCTTGCCCAACCTGGGGGGGCCAAACGCCTCCTGCCGGAGGCTTTACGCGGGGGTCGTGCGGTCCATGGCCATATACGGGGCCCCGGTGTGGGCGCGTTCACTGCGGCGGCGAGCCGCCCACTACCTGAACGCGCCCCAGAAGGTGGTAGCCATAAGGGCTATCCGGGGCTACCGCACGATCTCTGGCGAGGCGGCAAGCCTCCTTGCCGGACTGCCGCCATGGGATCTGGAGGCGATAGTCCTCGCGCGCCTGTATGAGTGGCGCGCGGAGGCACTACGCCGGGGGGAGGATCCGCTTCCGCGGCAAATCGCTGCGGAGCGGACGCCACGAGAGAGGCGCCACGGCGCCCTCACCTTTCGCCTGACGCAGGTCCTCACCGGACACGGAAGCTTCGGGAGGTTCCTGCACATCATCAGGCGGGAGGAAACGCCCGGGTGTCACCATTGCCAGGATCGCCCAGAGGACACGGTGGAGCACACGGTGGAGGTCTGCCCCGCTTGGGCGGAGCACCGCCGTGTCCTCGTAGAGGCGATTGGCAGCGACGGCGACCTCTCGCGTCCGGCCCTGGTGCAAGCCATGGTCCGGGGCGAGAGGGAGTGGGAGGCAGTCACCTCCTTCTGCGAAGCAGTCATGCTAGCGAAGGAGGTGGCGGAACGGCTCAGGGAGAGAGCCTCCCGTCCCAGCCGCCGCGGGAGACGCTCCGGGCGTCGGGAGCCGCGTGACGACTCCCGGCCACCGTAGGCGCGGGCCTGCGGGCGGAGAGTAATGGGTAGCTCACCGCCCGATCAGGACCAGGCCCGTGCCGGACGGCGCGTACGTGTTCCACGCGCGCCTCAAAGAGATGTCAGCATCGAGGAGGGGCCCCTTAGGGCCGAAGCCTGCCGGGTCAGCGGGATTGTCCGAAAGGGTTACCGCTGGCCCGGAACATAAAGGGCTAAGGAAGGAACACGGGTGGGTTTTAGTCAGTAAGAGTCTGACACTCCCTTCCGCTCCACCCAGAGCGGGAGGAGTCATTTGATGATTTCCCATCCACAAAAAAAAAAAAAAAAAAAAAAAGTATAGTAAATTAGCGATTTCACAGAGGCTAATATTTCCACTTTTTACGTTCAATGTCCCTGGCCCCTGGCCTTGCCATTACTTAAATCGGGTGTCTACAACAAAACATAACATCAGTCCTGTAATCCCAGAAGGGTCAAGCAGAGAAACACACACCACCACCACACCACCACCACACCACCACACCTGAAATCGTACCGGAAAAGTCGACTCAACGTCATAATCCTAAGGATGATCTCTGAAAGGCCAGACTCTTCAGTGCTGGGGAACTTCATCCAGCTTCATGTGCCGAGATGACACTAGTACTTACTATATTCTTTTTTATATGAATGATTTTATTATTTAAATTTTGCATATAATTATTATGAATGAGGTTTTGTTTTGATTTTGATTTTAGTATTGACTGACATAATTTTAAGACATTTGTTACTAACATGTATGGACTTAGAATTAGTCTTCAATAATGTATCAAGCTATTACGTCTTGTACAAAAACTTATGGTCACCGCAATGTGAAAATAATTAATCACTATGGTAACATAACCTTGACTCCACTACTATGCCACTACGTTCGTACAGACGCCAGCACGTCAAGCTACCCGAAACTGTCAAATTTTCTCAATCAACTTTGAACCTTATGCTTTAGCGATAAAGTTGAAAATCTATTAAAGAAATTTGACAGATTGTTGTAGGTTGATGTGCTGGCGTCTGTACTTACCTACTAAATAAATTAACACATATTTGATTTTTGTGGGTTCGGTCATTGCAACAATACAAATACAGTCAAGAAAATTAATTGATACTTAAATGATAAATGATTTATTTTGTGTACTTAAGTAGGTTTAAACACACACTTCACGTCAACCATATTTTTAGGGTTCCGTAGCCAAATGGCAAAAAACGGAACCCTTATGGATTCGTCATGTCTGTCTGTCTGTCTGACCGTCCGTATGTCACAGCCACTTTTTTCCGAAACTATAAGAACTATACTGTTGAAACTTGAAAAGTAGATGTATTCTGTGAACGATTTAGATTTTCACACAAAAATAGAAAAAAAAACAATACATTTTGGGGGTTCCCCATACTTAGAACTGAAACTCAAAAAAAATTTTTCATCATACCCATACATGTGAGGTATCTACGGATAGGTCTTCAAAAATGATATTGGGGTTTCTAATATCATTTTTTTCTAAACTGAATAGTTTACGCGAGAGACACTTCCAAAGTGGTAAAATGTGTGTAACTTCTAAAATAAGAGAATGATAAAACTAAAAAAACTATATGATGTACATTACCATGTAAACTTCCACCGAAAATTGGTTTGAACGAGATCTAGTAAGTAGTTTTTTAGGGTTCCGTACCCAAAGGGTAAAAACGGAACCCTATTACTAAGACTTCGCTGTCTGTCTGTCTGTCACCGGGCTGTATCTCAAGAACCGCGATAGCTAGACTGTTGAAATTTTCACAAAGTATGTATTTCTGTTGCCGCTATAACAACAAATACTAAAAACAAAATAAAATAAACATTTAAGGGGGGCTCCCATACAGAAATGCGTTTTTTTGCCCTTTTTTGCTCGATCTCAAAAATGGCAACAGGTAGGCACTTGAAATATTCACAAAATACTCAGTTGTATTTTAACTTTAATAATAAATAATAAAATTAAAATAAAATTAATATTTAAGGGGGGCTCCCATCAGTGTTGCCAACCTACCCGAAGCATAAAACAGCAGATCAGACTTAAAAAAACAGCAGAAAACAGTAAAATGGTAACTTTAAAACATTTAAGTCTTAGTAGTACTTATTGAAAACGCAAGTACATAATCATTATTAATTACTTAAGTATTATGTTAAAAATATGAATAATTGACAAATTCTTAGAAATATTCTTACAAATAATTATTTATCATTTTCAATTTCTCTGTCTTCTATATTTTCTGCCTCGTTTTTTCATTAAAATCATACATAATTTATTGAGTTTCTTCGTAGGCTTTTCAGTTGCATTAGATGTATAGTGTTTAACCTTGCACGCACTGTGTCAACTAAGTTGCAAACTGTTTTATAAAATTAGTTCTTGGTGCCTCGATAGATGGCGTTGAACGATTATTTAAATCGCGGTGTCAAGATTTTCCGTCGAAACTATATAAGGTCTCTTTGGACTTAGAATAATTTAGTCTTGCCAAATATACCGTTGGAACATGGTTGCTGCGTTTTATTGAAAACCTTCGGATGGTGCATCCGAAGCCCTAAGCAGACCCTGGCTGGACATCATCAGGTCGTACATGGTCCTTCGAAATCGGATACACCAGTATCTGGGCACCGAAGCGGTGGTGCAATTTTTGCGTAACTGAGTGAGGGGGGGGGGGTCTTCCGAGGAAGCAGACCAGCTCGTGAGGAGCTGCTGCATCATCAATCAGGAGCCAGGGTTTGGTGGTGAATCCTGCCTTGGACTTCGAGACAGGCGCTGGCGCTGTCAGGATATTGGACCCGGAAGCCACCTCAAGAATCGAGGGTGACCACGTGGAGTGACGTCACGAGGTTGGTGCAATCGTGAGTGAATGAACCAAAGTGAAGTGAAAGAAACGTGAGTGTTTGAACAAATTTTAATTAGTGACTGTCAAGGTGACATTTACTGTCACTGTCAAATAGTGACAGCTGTCATTTCCAAAAGTGACATGGACTGTCACTGTCATTGAATGTGACGTTGACAGTGACACAGCCTGTCATTCAAGGTGACAGTGACACGGACTGTCATTCGAAGTGACGTTAATTGTCATCGGCATTACAAATCTGCAAACTTTAGGAAAACGTTCCAGAGACTTTAACTTTTAGATATTTAACAAAAATATTGTGTTTAATTTACGTTGTTTATTTGGTTTGGACTGAGTCCTTTGCGTTTCTTTACATGAATAACTTAGTTTAGTTAGTAGTTGAACTTCGATAATTAATTTTATACTTGTTTAATTATTTTGTTTTTTTTCTCTCGCCTAGTTGTTTGTTATTTTTAAGATGGAGTCCAAACTGTTACGTGTTAAGTGATCATGAATATTTAAAAAATGATATGTATGATGAAGCTGAAGAATGTTATTTAGAATATAAAACAGAATTGAAATCTGTTTTACTGTTATTTTGTAAAGATTCAAAAGATGAAAACGTATGCAAGGGGACTCCACAAGATGAAACAAAATCTCAGACTGTTCAACTACCAAAAATAGTTATCCCTAAATTCTCTGGAAAGTATGAAGAATGGATTTGTTTCCGAGATTTGTTTATTTCATTAGTACATAGTAATTCAAATTTGAGTAATGTCCAAAAAATTCATTATTTGAAAAGTTACTTGACCGGTGAAGCCGAACAATTAATAAGACAAATACCGATTGCAGACGACAACTATGAAAGATGTTGGTCGTTATTAAAAGGTAGGTATAATAATAAACGGTATCTATCTCACAACATAATAAGGCGACTTCTTAGTCAGAAAAACATTACTGCAGAATCAGCATATCATTTAAAGGAATTAGTGGACACTACTAGTGACTGTTTAAGTGGGTTGGCAAACCTCGGAATAGATGTAGCAAATTGGGATATAATGATCATTCATATTTTAACTTTAAAATTGGACTTGGAATCGAGAAAGCAATGGGAGTTTGAATTCAGTAATAGCAACAGTTCCGATGACTTGCCAACTTACCAGCAATTCAAAGATTTCCTAACAAATAGATACAGGGCCCTAGAGTTTATTGATAATAAACCTTCAGCAAACAGAACAAACGGCAATAATAATTCCAAATTAAAATCATTACATGTATCCGAAGTTGTCTGTTCGTTTTGTTCTGAAGATACTCATAGGTTAAGTGGTTGTAAGAAATTTTCTCGTGAATTAGTGGACAAACGTCGCGATTTCGTCACTACAAAAAATTTATGCTTCAACTGCTTGGGTAATAACCATACAGCGAGGGCTTGTCGCATTAGTACCAAATGTAAATTATGTCATCGTCGTCACCACACACTACTGCACCCAAAGAACTCAGATACGCCTGAGACCACTGATGTCAATTCAAACCGGGAAGCGGGCAAGAGCGCTTCGCAGCAGGAAACAGAGTCTCCTAAAGCAGGGAGTTCTGCTGAAAAAACAGAAAGCCAAACGTCGGTAGTTAGCTGTTTTTCGACAGGTAAAATTAGTAAGCAGGTTTTGCTAGCGACGGCGCTAGTCAAGGCAGAGTCGAAATTCGGTAATCTTCACGTTTTAAGAGCGTTACTGGACCAAGGCTCGCAGGCAAACTTTGTCACTGAAAGCACGGTTCAGGACCTGAAATTAAAAAAGATTTCGTTGAGAAGTAAGATTTCTGGTCTAGGGGGAGATCAAGAATTACTTTCCAAATCAATAGTGTACATGAAAATTCGATCTAGAGTCAATCCACATTGCACATTCACCTT
Organism: Mesoligia furuncula; assembly: GCA_916614155.1. Taxonomy (NCBI): domain Eukaryota; kingdom Metazoa; phylum Arthropoda; class Insecta; order Lepidoptera; family Noctuidae; genus Mesoligia; species Mesoligia furuncula. The sequence continues at coordinate 25,168,378 of OU744808.1, forward strand.
TAAGGCTCATGTTCTGTCCTCAATCACTACTCTCCTTCCAACGAGGAAATTAGATGTATTCGAATGGTCAGAATTAGGAGGGATTGATCTTGCTGATCCGAAGTATCATCAACCTAATAAAATAGACCTTTTATCAGGAGCTGAGATGTATAGTCAGATTATAAATGAGGGATTGATGCATAGTCCTACAGGTTCGCTTATTGCTCAGTCTACAGCTTTAGGTTGGATTTTATCTGGAGTTGTAGATTCATCCGTTACTCAAACGGAAGGTGTACTGTCATTACATTGTCAAGTGCAAAAAGAAGAGGATCTACTAAAACGATTTTGGGAACTGGAAACAGATCAAGAGCCATCTAGTCAACAGAAAATGACAAATGAAGAAATAAAATGCGAAGAGCTGTTTAAAGCTACGACGGTCAGAGATGTAAAGGGCCGTTACATAGTGAACTTACCATTCCGAAGCGAAGATCCAGGCTGCAAATATGGCGGTTCAAGATCCATAGCTATAAAGCGGTTGCATGCCCTGGAAGCTAAACTTAATAAAAATGTCGAGCTCAAAGCAAAATACGCCGAGGTAATACAAGAGTATTTACTACTAGGTCACATGAAGCCACTAGCCGAAATGGATAAAGAAAATATACATGCGGTCTACTTACCTCATCACGCGGTTGTGAGAGACGATAAGGACACCACAAGGGTCCGAGTCGTCTTTGACGCTTCCTGCAAGGGAAGTAATGGGGTTTCTCTTAACGATGATTTAATGATCGGTCCTGGGCTGCAACCCGATTTGCGACACCTATTAATTCGGTGGAGAACTCACCGTATTTGCCTAATATCGGATATAATTAAAATGTATCGAATGGTACGCGTGGCTGATAAACACACAGACTTTCAACGCATTGTGTGGAGAGACCACAAGGACTCGGCCATTAAGGATTATAAGTTACTTACCGTAACCTTCGGGACATCTTCTGCGCCGTTCTTAGCGGTTCGAGCGATGCAGCAGGTGGCGTATGATGAAGGAGCAAATTACCCAATGGCGGCTGAAAGAGTCCTCAACGATTATTATATGGATGATCTGCTGACCGGTTGTGATACTATTGAAGAAGGCATACAAATTTACAGTCAAATGGAAGAGTTACTGGCTAAAGCAGGATTCAGTTTACAGAAGTGGTCGAGCAACAGCGATGAATTACTGGAGAAAATAATCGGTGAAAAGTGTAAAGGGCAAGAAAGGGTAGGTAAAGAGATCGACATTAAGCAGGATGCGATAATAAAAACACTGGGACTTACCTGGAACAGAAGCAGAGACGCCTTCCAGTACTCCGTCAAGTTGTCTCCATTGCAGGAACCTGTAACAAAAAGAAAGGTATTATCGGAAATCGCAAGATTATTTGACCCTTTAGGATGGGTAGCTCCCGTGATTGTACTGGCCAAAATGCAAATTCAAAAATTATGGATTTCTGGGATCACATGGGATGAAGAAATCCCATCTGAAATAAAAAATGAATGGTATACTTACCGCAGTAGTTTAGGTGAGTTGAAAAATATTGCGGTACCTAGGTGGGTAAGTACCAACTCTAGCAATGCCCGAGTAGAATTGCACGGCTTTTGTGACGCCTCGAAATCGGCATATGCTGCGGTCATTTATCTTCGAGTGATTGATTCGGCGGGCAACATTAAGATTTCGTTAGTTACTGCCAAAACCAAAGTCGCACCGATAAAATAAGTGTCGATTCCGCGACTAGAGTTGTGCGGGGCAGTATTGCTGAAAAGACTTTTGTTAGAAGTAGCAAAGGTATTGCATATAGAAAAGCAGAATGTGCGAGCTTGGACTGATTCCAGCATTGTGCTAGCCTGGCTTAATGGTTTGCCGAATAAATGGAAGGTATTTGTCGCGAATCGGGTGTCAGAGATACTTACCTCGTTGGATCCATGGCAATGGTCGCACGTTCCTACAAAACAAAACCCCGCCGACTGCGCCTCTAGGGGCATGCTTCCTGAGCTAAGCAAGCATTCATTGTGGTTTCAAGGACCTGATTTCTTGCGGGAAATAAACATTAATTATGATAAATCTCAAGATTTAAACACTGACTTAGAGTCGGTAGGAGTGCATCACGTTGTAGAAGTTCCGGACATCTGTGATCGATATGCAACGTTGACACGGCTTACCAGGGTTGTAGCATATTGTAGGCGTATGTTGACAACAAAGAAAATCAAATCTGAAAAAGGGTGGAAAGGTTATTTACGAACCGAAGAAATAAATGAAGCTTTCGAGACTTGCGTGCGATTGTGTCAGAGAAAATATTTTGAAGAGGAAATAAAAGCATTAGAAAAGAAAGAACAAATTAAATCAAAAAGCATTTTAAAACCATTAACTCCATTTTTAGATGCAAAAAATATTTTAAGGGTAGGCGGCAGATTAGAAGAATCCGAATTAAATATTTCAAGAAAACACCCCATTATCTTACCAAAAAAATCACACTTTACTCATTTAATTATTGATTTCGGTCATAAGCAAACTCTTCATGGGGGTACACAATTAACCTTGAGTTACATTTATAATAAATTTTGGATTTTCGGAGCAAAACAGCTCGTATCTGGCCATATACGGAAATGTGTAACATGCGTTAAAAACAATGGACTTACCTGTAATCCACTGATGGGGCAGCTACCTTCAGCTCGTGCCAAACCGTCTCGTGCATTTCTTCGCAGTGGTGTAGACTTTGCTGGACCTATTAAATTACGTACAGCAAAGGGTCGTGGACATAAGGCTTACAAAGGATATATATGTTTGTTTATCTGCATGTCAACGCGTGCCGTTCATATTGAAGCAGTATCTGACCTTACGTCGGAAGGATTTTTGCAGGCCTTCAAAAGGTTCGTAGCGAGAAGGGGCCATTGTCAGGAGGTGTGGAGCGACAATGGCACAAATTTTGTAGGCGCTGCAAAGGAACTGGGTATCCTCTTTACCAGGGAAAGGAATAGTATTTTGCCGGAGATAGCGGAAACTTTAGGGACTAATGGAACGTCCTGGCATTTTATTCCGCCTCACGCGCCCAACTTCGGGGGACTGTGGGAGGCTGGAATAAAATCGGTGAAGTATCACCTAAAACGCGTCGTTGGCACTTCCACTCTAACTTACGAGGAACTAGCAACTGTGTTAGCTCAAGTGGAAGCATGCCTAAACTCTCGGCCACTGTCTAGATTGGGAACCAATTCCGAAAATATGGACATTCTGACTCCTGGCCACTTCCTGGTTGGGGAGCCTCTTGTTACGCCACCAGATTATAACTTCGAAAACTCTAATTTAAACTCGTTAAAGAGATGGCAGTATACCCAACGTATGTTGCAAACATTCTGGCGAAAGTGGTCTCAGGAATATTTGAGGCAATTCTTTTATAGACATAGATGGACCTCGGAAACTCCCTCTCCTAAAAGAGGAAATGTGGTCTTAGTTAAGGAAGACGGTCTTCCTCCTTGTCGTTGGGTATGGGGTTTAGTAGAGGAAGAGCATCCAGGTAATGACGGAATCGTACGAGTGGTCACTATTAAAACGAAAAACTCAATTATTAGAAGACCTGTATCTAAATTATGTTTGCTCCCTGTTACTGAATAGCCCATCTAATCTGTAATAATAGTTTTTTATACTAAGGTAGGTGAATTTATTAATAAGTATGTACGGTGGTGGGAATTAAGGTGTGTTTTGGTTGTTGTCATTTTAGTTTACTTCTATAGAATTGTTAACTTTACATTAGGCTAGTTTGGTAGTATGTAATTTTTAATTTAGCTGTTGCTGAACTTGTTATAAGATTAAGGTCAATTTATGCTTGCCCTTAATGGGGGGAGAATGTTTAACCTTGCACGCACTGTGTCAACTAAGTTGCAAACTGTTTTATAAAATTAGTTCTTGGTGCCTCGATAGATGGCGTTGAACGATTATTTAAATCGCGGTGTCAAGATTTTCCGTCGAAACTATATAAGGTCTCTTTGGACTTAGAATAATTTAGTCTTGCCAAATATACCGTTGGAACATGGTTGCTGCGTTTTATTGAAAACCTTCGGATGGTGCATCCGAAGCCCTAAGCAGACCCTGGCTGGACATCATCAGGTCGTACATATAGCATTCCTTTATTTCTGTTTTACTATGTAATGTGCCTTTGATTGTCGTTGTGGACATTTTATATATTTATTAGTTTAGTTTTCAAAATGTTTACTGCTTTTTCTTTTTGTTAGATAAATCAAAATTTATTCGGATACATACATGCATATCATGAAGCTAGGTATTTTAACTGGAGGTTTTATCGTTTTAGACGAAATCCAGTATAATCATAAAAAACAGTAGACATTGGTACTTAAACAGAAAACAGGGATGTCATTGTAAAAACAGTAAATCTACTGTTAAAACAGTAGGGTTGACAACGCTGGCTCCCATACAACAAACATGTCTTTTTTCGGCGTTTTGCCTTGTGGTACGGAACCCTTCGTGTGCGAGTCCGACTCGCACTTGGCCAGTTTTTTTAATACGTCATAAATCGTAAACCGCAGTTTACCTTTCATTCAACCAACTCAAACTACAAGAACATAAATAAGCATCACCTTTGTACCTATTTTTCTGTTCTGTTTTTTTCTTGTCTGTTTATATATACTATCATACTATGTGTGTACATAAATGGTAAAATAAATAAATAAATAAGAACTTTTATATTATGTTACTTGCTGCTACGGAACCCTTCATAAATATCTTCTATATTCTATCTGACTATTCTGAGAAGAAAGGAAATGTTAAGCAAATGGACACCGTACGTCAATTGACCTTGTTATACCCATTTCATACAACTGTCAAAGGGAGACAGTTATGATTTAATATAAAGGGTAGTGTAAAAAGACCCATAACATAGGCGTCAACTACGCATTCTGAACATCAAACAAAGTAACATGGCACACAAATAGTTGCTGGGAAACGAGTTTTATTTTCGGTGTGAAAATTTGCTGTTTGTAGTAGTGCGAAACGTAACACACGCAAAACATTGTGCTTTTGGGTGCATACAACGGAACTAATGTAACTTTTGTTGATGATTTCTGAAAAAGTGTGCTATTTAGAGACTTCGTTTTATTTTTCCTGTAATCTTTCCATAAACTTCTATCACATAGAATAATTTCAGATTTTTCTCTTTGCAAACTTCGGAGATAAGGGGAGGGGGGGACGGTATTAAAAGTCGAAAACTATACGGCCTAAAAAAAAAAGAAAAAATGTTTGAGAATGTGCAAACTGCGCTTTTTCATATGATACATGCCAACGTGCCAAGTGCGTAGCCCCACTTCGAATTTTTCAGACCCCCTTTCAGTTCCTGTTGCAAAAAAACATATAAGTATTTTTATTTCTTTCTATAAGAAAAAAAATAAAAATATATATGTTTTTTTGCATAGCATTAGATATCTTGAGATATCCAGCTGTGACAGACAGACAGACAGACAGACTTAGTCTCACCATAAGGGTTCCGTTTTTACCATTTTGGTACGGAACCCTAAAAATCTCACTTAAAGTTGGAATTTTGTCCTTTAATAACTCCTTAATCAGAAGGTTCCAGGTATGGTGCAGAACTAAAAAATTATTACAAGTGACTGTCATCTTCGTTAAAGTGTCATTTTACACTCGTTGTGGGAATTTTAAGTTGGTGCGTACTCAGTCAATTAGCTTAACAATTAATTTCCCTGACTTTACAAACTGCAGCAAACTCAACATTCCGCCAAAATATTAGGGGATCTGAATTTTTCTTCTTCTCCTCCAACATCCATCCAACAGGCCTCCTCTCTGTGAGAGGGAGTGGGCCGTAATCCACCACGCGGGGCCCAGTGCGAATTGGTAGATGTCACATGTCTTCGAATTTTTGGTTCTAGGACATGCCTGTTTCCTCACGATGTTTCCTTCACCGGTTTGAGAGCAGTGTGATGAAATAATTTACACAAAGTAAAGACCTCTGTACCTAACAAAGGTAAAATAAATGTATACGGCAGATTCTTCAGTTCGGAATAAGCCGCGAAACAAATGACTGCGCTTATTTTCGAGCTTACTTGCGCTCCGAAAACAAACAAGCCAAAACTTTGTTGAGTACTAAATTCTTATACAGGGGTGGTAATGGACATCGACGCACCAACTGAGCACCCAAAAAGGCCACTTTGGCAGAATCATAAAAGGATAACATTATTAATCATAATATGGCGAAGACAGTCCGTGTTTTTTCTTTTTTTCCCTGCACTACGTAGGTATAATCACAGAGATTGGGATTGGATTTGGATTGGTTTGATTGGTATTTTAGCACAGACAAAAAAAAAATTACTGAACAATATTTCACCAATGGGATTTGATACGATTATCTCAACAGTTAACTGTCCATTATAATTCATAATGTCATCCTTTTATGATTCTGCCAAAGTGGCGTTTTAGGCCCCCTGAAAATATTCTAAATAAAGGTACGTTAATTTTTTTTTTTTGTGTGGTTCACCAACAATTGAATACACTGACACAAAGATATGAGATACATCCAGACTTATAGACTAGTGTACCAATCTCTTACAGGTAAGCACATCATGCATTACTTATTTATCGATTGATATAGTTTCTTGCCCGTTCTTCTCCATAGGTAGGTACCTGCACTATGGAATGGGCAACTAGCTTCATCAGAGATTAAAACAGAAGACGAACTAGTAAGGGATGGCGGAGGGGGGGAGTGGACCACCTCCACCCCCCCCCCTTCGGTTCAGGGGATCAGACCGGAATAAATCTTTCTGACTGACCGACCCCTTGACAATTCAAAAGTGCCTGCAGTAATTGGTTTAATTGAAATAAATGCTTTGTTTTTTTTTTTTGCATCATCTGCCCAGCCTTTTCCCAACTATGCTGGGGTCGGCTTCCAGTCTAACCGGATGCAGCAGAATACCAGAATTTTCATGGAGCGAGTGCCTATTGCCACCAACCGGGCAAAAATCCGGACTCCAAGCTGTTACTTAGAAATTCTTGATAGAAAAACCCAATGACACTTTGCCCGACCTCGGGAATCGAATCCAGGACCTCATGTTCGGCAGTAGCGCTTGCGACCACTAGACAACCAAAGCTTTCGAAACTAGCTAAAAAACTATGAAAATTGTCAATGTCTGCCATTTTTTTCACGGACTGCGTCACCGTCACCAGACCAGCCGGTCAATTCTGTAAAAATCTCACCGTGAAAACTTAGGTGAAGTGAGTTTGTTTTTGCTAGGAATTGACACTATTGACAGCTCACTCCATGCTCACTTCACCTGAGTTTTCACGGTGAGTTTTTACAGAATAGCACCGCTGAAGGCCAATTCTTATAATTTTAAACATTCAAAATCTAGTCTCATCTCGGCGACAAACAAATGTCAAAAATTTTTCGAAATGTACGGAGATTAGAGGTATTTTTGACAGATTTTCCCAATCAACTTTGAACCTTACGCTTTAGTGATAAAGTTGAAAATCTATTAAAGGAATTTGACAGATTGTAGTAGCTTTGATGTGCTGGCGTCTGTACATCTCTGCCTGCCTGTAACCCCGTTTGGTTACAGCATATTTAGCAGCTTTGGTTTATGCCCAAAAATTGATTCTCATCAGTCTTGCAATCATCATCATCTGCCTAGCCTTGTCCCAATTATGGTGGGGTCGGCTTCCAGTCTAACCGGGTGCAGCTGAATACCAGTATTTTACATGGAGCGACTGCCTATCTGACCTGCACAACCCAGTTACTGGGTAATACGATACCCCTTGGTAAGACTGGTGTCAGAATTTCGGGTTTCTGACTACCCGTAATGACATACTACTATACTACTTTATACTAATTAAGTACTCGTACTTCGCATCGGTCTTGCAATGTTATTGCATATTAACCCCCTTCTTTTTTCTTTTTTTTTTGAGGATAGGAAATCGTCAAATGACCCGCTCTGGGCGGAGCGGAAGGGAGTGTCAGACTGTTACTGACTAAAACCCACCCGTGTTCCTTCCTTAGCCCTTTATGTTCCGGGGCAGCAGTAACCCTTTCGGATAATCCCGCTGACCTGGCAGGTTTCGGCCCTGAGGGGCACCTTCAATTGATGCTGACGTCTCTTTGAGCGGGCGTGGAACACGTACGCGCCGTCCGGCACGGGCCTGGTCCTGATCGGACGGTGAGGTACCCATTACTCTCCGTCCGCAGGCCCGCGCCTACGGTGGCGGGGAGTCGTCACGCGGCTCCCGAAACCTGGTGCGTCACCCGCGGTGGCTGGGACGGGAGGCTCTGCCCTCAGCCATCCCGCCACCTCCTTTGCTAGCATGACTGCTTCGCAGAAGGAGGTAACTGCCTCCCACTCCCTCTCGCTCCGGACCATGGCTTGAACCAAGGCCGACGCGAGAGGTCGCCGCAGCTGCCGATATTAACCCCCTTAGATACTAATAAACGTATTAAATATCAGATGAACAGTTACACACCGATTTGTCTCTTTCAGTTGTCAGTAATTTCACTTTCGAAAGAAGAAGACAAAGCGTTGTATACAGAGTTACAGACGCTATACAACGTTTATTAAGTAGTAAGGGAGAAAATGTTTTACAACTCATTATATTTGTAATCCACTTTCGTCCGTGCCAGTTGGGCCATCACATCGGCTTAAAGTAATTTCGTTTGCCTATTTGCGCATTCCCTTTTATAGCCTTACCATTATTGAGATGTTAAATGGAAATTTTGTAGGCCTAAATAATTATAAGATTACTTTGTAATGAAATAGCTGGTGACAACCAGCTATTTGGACATAATAATATTATGTTATAGGGTTGCAAACAAGGAGGCGTCCCACCTTATGGTAGGTATGTCGCAGATGGATTGTCGAATCCGCTGTCATAACCGCTAGCTGTTTTAAAAAAACTGGCCAAGTGCGAGTCAGACTCGCACACGAAGGGTTCCATACCACAAGTCAAAACGCCGAAAAAAACACGTTTGTTGTATGGGAGCCCCCTTAAATATTTTTTATTCTCTTTTTAGTATTTGTTGTTATAGCGGCAACAGAAATACATCATCTGTGAAAATTTCAACTATCTAGCTATCGCGGTTCTTGAGATACAGCCTGGTGACAGACAGACGGACGGACAGACGGATGGACAGACAGCGAAATCTTAGTAATAGGGTCCCGTTTTTACCCTTTGGGTACGGAACCCTAAAAACAGTGACGTTTAGCAGTTTTTCATAATTATTGAACACAGAATTGTTTTTAGGGTTCCGTACCCAATGGGTAAAAAAGGGACCCAAATACTAAGACTTCACTGTCCGTCTGTCCGTCTATCAACCGTGATAGCTAGACAGTTGAAATTTTCACAGATGATGTATTTCTGTTGCCGCTACAACAACAAATACTAAAAACAGGATAAAATGAATATTTAATGGGGGCTCCCATACAACAAACATGTTTTTTTTCGGCATTTTCGCCTTGTGGTACGGAACTCTTCGTGTGCAAGTCCGACTCGCACTTGGCCATTTTTTTTTTTTTTTTGAAGGCGCTAATCCTCGGAACTACCAGTCGGAATTGTAAAAATATTTTTGCATTTGACAGCCCGATTCTCGAGGAAGGCTATATTTAACAACTCAAAGGAGCCTACCAAAAATATACCAAGTCATAAAGAACACTAAGCGAAAACTAAGTAAGATTACTTACTTAAGCGCGGGCAGGCGATGCGACGGGATGGGTCGGGGGAACAAATTTCACGCGGTCGAAGTTGCGGGCAGAAGCTAGTATGTATTATATAGTAGGTAAGTAGTAGATATTCGATTTTGCCTGTTCAAAAACTATCTTATGAAAGTGTAAACAAACTACACACAAGGATTAAATTCTTACGTCACCTCATCATCATCACTTACTAAAAGGAATTAGTAACACATTTATCTGTATTTAGAAGGTGTCAACTTTACATAAAAAAATAAAAAATAAAATAAAATATTTATTTCGAGCAACCATAACTCATATGTTGAGAGTACACACACACACACAATAAAACATAATTAAAAGGATAATAAAAATAAAGTACTTACATAATCATAAAAATAAAAATGAAAACAAAATAAAAGACTTAATATCTAACCGGCCCTGCTGCCGGCAACATGCCTATTGCAACAGTGCCGTATGTATGGGCAGTCCATTAGGTCCGCGATCATCGCCAGGACGGCATTGGTGCTGCCCCACACCCTACGCACCAGGGACGCACCCCGCTTGCGCATAGTCGCGTGGAAGCAATCGGTGCGCGCCTCAGCGAACATACTTGAGGCGCTGCAGTAGCGTACATATAACCAACCCCCCATGACTTTCAGCTCTTTCGATCCAAGGCTGAAGTGACCTACCTGGTCTTTTGCTTCTACGGGGTCTGCCGCTAGGCCTTCTAGCTTTCACATTAAGACGACCAACTGACCCACAATTTTTTTTAATGTTATGAAAAATTGTTTTGAAAAATAATTATCGACGAAAGTTGAGGTTAAAAAAATTACCTTACTTGTCAGATGAAAAACATATTTAAGCTGATTTTAAATTAGAGTTTTTATAAATCAAATCTCACAATTTGTCTACACTACAAATTAACATCCACAGGTATATTTTCTGATCCATTTGTTTTCATTTTTATCAGATAGTTTTCGAACAGACCATACCTACTGCTAAGATTGCATGGTTGACAGATATAAATGAACATTCCTCTTCCTTTCTGCAGTTACATTTGTTTACAACTTTGTTAATGATTATTTCGTAAACATTGGTAAACAGTTGGCCCAACAAATTCAGCCTAGCGTAAATAATCACCCTAATTGTGTACCTAATCAACTGACTACACAAGCTAATTCCTTTGTACTCTTGGACACAGACTTTAATGAAGTACACAGAATCTTGATGAGCCTAAAGTCAAATAGTGCAGCTGGCTGGGATGGTGTCTCCACAAGATTTTTAAAGTTTGTAAGTAAGGAAGCTGTCCCAATTATAACCCATCTTGCGAATCTCTGTTGTTGTCTGTTGTTGCGAATCTGTGTTTGAACGCGCTATTCCTGGGAACTACCAGTCGGATTTGAAAAAATATTTTTGCATTTGACAGCCCGATTCTCGAGGAAGGCTATATTTAACAACTCAAAGGAGCCGACCAAAAACATACCAAGTCATAAAGAACGCTAAGCGAAAAGTAAGTAATAGCGCGGGCGGGCGATACGATGCGACGGGATGGGTCGGGGGAACGAGAAATTTTACGCGGAAGAAGTTGCGGGCAGAAGCTAGTATGTATTATATAGTAGGTAAGTAGTAGATATTCGATTTTGCCTGTTCAAAAACTATCTTATGAAAGTGTAAACAAACTACACACAATGATTAAATTCTTACGTCACCTCATCATCATCACTTACTAAAAGGAATTAGTAACACATTTATCTGTATTTAGAAGGTGTCAACTTTACATAAAAAAAATAAAAAATAAAATAAAATATTTATTTCGAGCAACCATAACTCATATGTTGAGAGTACACACACACACACAATAAAACATAATTAAAAGGATAATAAAAATAAAGTACTTACATAATCATAAAAATAAAAATGAAAACAAAATAAAAGACTTAATATCTAACCGGCCCTGCTGCCGGCAACATGCCTATTGCAACAGTGCCGTATGTATGGGCAGTCCATTAGGTCCGCGATCATCGCCAGGACGGCATTGGTGCTGCCCCACACCCTACGCACCAGGGACGCACCCCGCTTGCGCATAGTCGCGTGGAAGCAATCGGTGCGCGCCTCAGCGAACATACCTGAGGCGCTGCAGTAGCGTACATATAACCAACCCTCCATGACTTTCAGCTGTTTCGATCCAAGGCTGAAGTGGACCTCCTGGTCGTTTGCTTCTACGGGGTCTGCCGCTAGGCCTTCTAGCTTTCACATTAAGACGACCAACTGACCCACAATTTTTTTAAATGTTATGAAAAATTGTTTTGAAAAATAATTATTGACGAAAATTGAGGTTAAAAAAAATTACCTTAATTGTCAGATGAAAAACATCTTTAAGCTGATTTTAAATTAGAGTTTTTATAAATCAAATCACACAATTTGTCTACACTACAAATTAACATCCACAGGTATATTTTCTGATCCATTTGTTTTCATTTTTATCAGATAGTTTTCGGACAGACCATACCTACCGCTAAGATTGCTTGGTTGACAGATATAAATGAACATTCCTCTTTCTTTCTGCAGTTGCATTCATTTGCTTCAATACTTGTTCACGTACGTAAACTACGTACATACTAGCAAATGTAGGAAGTAGCTTTTAGTTTAACCGCACCTGTGTTTTCTTGTGTAAACACTTGCATAGTGCACTTTATGTTTGACATTTCAAGACCGCTTCCGCCACCGCAAGCGCAAGTTGCAATTTTACAGTCAGGGAAATACATTGCTAAGTAAATTTTCAAAGACACATTACGTTAAATGGCCGTGTTATAGCCATTTCATACAACTGTCAAAGAATGACTATAGTGAGTTGAATAAACGGACAATTTAAGAAGGTAGTCAAATTGTTTAACAATCGTATTGTAGTTATACGACTACAGTGTAATTGCATGGTTCTTCTATCGAAGCAATGGTTCGCTCACTTGTAAATGGAATTACTAAGCCAAGAACTTAAAAAAAAAACAGTGGCACTCCGGGAGTGTCGACAGAAGTGAAAACTTGAACAATTACGTGTGTATTTTTTTTATCGTCTTATAAACAAAACACGCGCGGTGTCGGTTACGGTAACAGTGTCGCGAGTTCAATGGCTTTTTCCTTCTTAAAAAATTCCCAACGTGCCTTAAGAAGTTTTCACTTCAAAAAAATTGAATCTGTCATACCATCTTGTCACGTTGGTACCGCCTACTTAAAAATGTTTAATTCATAACGTAGACCGTCATCTCGTTCTCGTTGACGTCCCGTTGACGGTGGCGGTGGACAAACGGCCTAAGGTTCTCTTAGACATATTATTGTATCGCTACTTCGGCGCCGTCATCTCGTCGTTGACGTCCCGTTGACGGTGACGGTGGACAAACGGCCTAAGGTTCTCTTAGGCTTGTTATCATGGGTCTGAACAGACTGTCATTCTTGTTTAGGATCACGTAGCTGTATTACTTACTTATTATCAAGTTGAAAGGATATTAAAATTCACCATTCAGACTTTGTTTGGTGTGCAAATGTAGTGTAAGCACTTTGATCAATCATCATCATCATCATCATTTCAGCCGAAAGACGTCCACTGCTGGACAAAGGCCTCCCCCAAGCACCTCCACTTCGACCGGTTCTGTGCTTCTCGCATCCAACGGGTTCCTGCGGCTTTCACAAGGTCGTCCGTCCACCTTGTGGGAGGCCTTCCAACGCTACGTCTTCCGGTACGCGGTCGCCACTCCAGAACCTTTCGGCCCCATCGGCCATCTGTTCTGCGAGCAATGTGTCCTGCCCACTGCCACTTAAGTTTGGCAATTCTTTGATCAATACCTATGAGAAATTGAGATTAAAGCTTTTACTTCTTAGTGGAACAATTATCTACTATTTAGTAACAAACTATTACGAACTAAATTCAGCATAAATATTTAACCATCTCGAATCACTATAAATCTTCGCTCACTCATCGCCAATTCTTCAAGCAGAATTTGCTCTCAACACCTCATTAAACACTACCCAAGCAAACACACACCATTTGAACAACAACTCTATTTCCAACCCATATAAAGTTTATTTTCGATTGACTAATATTTTGTAGCCAAAGAGGTCTATGAAATTCAGATCAAAAACTGCCAAAGGAATTTAAAGCTACGTTTTAAGAATTAAGGTTCATTTTTGATTCGTAGGGAAAAGTACTTAAGTTAAGGGCATATCGTGTTTGATGACACAATACCCTTAACTGAACTGTGGCTAATGGAAAATTAATGGTGTCTCTTTCACACTAACGGGATTGCCTTATTTTGTCTCGCATTTGTTAATCCTTTACTCGAAGAAGCTTTTCCGTATGTTCCGCTTGTCTTTTGTTTTTCCATGGTTTATAATGACGGCCATATTGGAATTTAACCAGCTTCTAATCATGGAAATGGTCTACCTCATTATAAGGCATTGAAATGGATCGAAAATTTGTCCGTGTGGCAAATTATTCAATTTTTAACCGACTTCAAAAAGGAGGAGGTTCTCAATTCGACGGTATGTTTTTTTTTTTTTTTTTGTGTGTTTGTTACGCGATTACTCCGCCAATTGTGGACCGATTTTCAAAATTCTTTTTTTGTTTGAAAGGGTATACTCTCGAGGTGGTCCCATTATCATCAAATTGGAATCTGATGAGAGGATCCCATGGAAATCGAGGGAAACCCTCAAATTTTATAGGCAAAGCTATAACGATTTGGGTATTTTTTAAAATAACTTCAGCATTTGCTCTCGGAAATCATCATTTGGTAAAGTGGAGCTGATGAAGAAGACCACAGATGGCCCACTAAAAAGTGAAAAATAAAAACTTTTTACAAAAAAAAAACAACCGACTTCCAAAAAAACTCAAACTCAAAATCAAACTCAAAGCATTTATTTCAATTAAACCTTTAACAGGCACTTTTGAATTGTCAAGAAGTCGGTCAGTCATAAAATATGAAGCTAGTTGCCCATTCCAAAGCGTAGGTACCTATGGAGAAGAACGGGCAAGAAACTCCATGGACACTCTTTTTAAATTACATTTTACAAAAACATTTGTTACATCATTTCTTTTGAATTTATGATTATATAATGTGAGAACGATGTAAAAAAATGTCCGCGTTAAGAGCGTCCAGAATACAACAAATAGTAACAAAACAACAATCCAAAATTAAAACAATTAAAATAAGCCCAGGCGGCTAAGTGATGACCAGTCCCAACTGACGGCGCCCGTTCACGAACATGACGTATATATCAGCACCATTCAGCTCAACCACTTTGAAGGGAGCTAAATGATCCAACATATACGCCACCGCCAGCGAGACATTTGAGTGAGCATGACACACTATCAGCCGCCAGGGAATATTCAAGTCAATGAAAGATATATTATTACCCAGTAAATGGTAGCTATAGATTACTTAGAACTCACATCTGTGCTATGCAATTATACAATACAAAGGAAATTGAGTTTATACAATGCAAGGATAGTCTTACAATCTTCAGCAGCTCCAACAGTATTTTCAAGTGTTAGTCAATTAGTTGTGGAGCAGGACTAGCATTGAGCCAGGCATTTTTGTCAGCGATGTAATCCCCTAACTTATAATATGCCTGACTGCATAGTGTGCGTTTTATACAAGATTTAAATTTTGTCTCATTCAGTTGAAGAATGTGGGGAGGTATTTTATTATAACATTTTAGACAGTACCCCATAAAAGATGAATCTACTTTAGCCAGTCTGAAACCTGGTTGAACTAATAGGTCCCTATTTCTAGTACTATAATTATGTCTTTCACCTCTTTTACTAAAAAGATGTAAATTTTTCCTTACATACATGATGTTTTCATAGATATATTGACAAGGCACCGTCATGATGTTAATTTCCTTAAACAGTTCCCTTAGAGAATCGCGCCTGCGGAGATTATATATGGCTCTGATGGCTCTTTTCTGCAGAATAAAAATAGAATCGTTGTCTGCAGCCCGTCCCCAAAGTAAAATACCGTAAGACATGATACTATGAAAGTAACTAAAATAGACTAGTCTCGCGGTATCTACATCAGTAAATTGACGGATTTTTCTGACAGCATAAGCTGCTGAACTTAGCCGTCCTGCAAGAGATTTTAAATGAGGACCCCATTGTAGCCTTGAGTCGAGCGTGATCCCTAGGAAAACAGTTTCATCGACGAATTCTAGTTTCTCTTGATTCAATATTATCTCACAATCACTACCCTTGACATTTGGTAAAGAAAATCTTATGCACTTAGTTTTTTTTTCATTTAATACTAGATTATTAGCAGTGAACCAATTTTGGATCTGCAGTAGGGCGTTATTTACGTCGTCAAAATTTGTAGCACGTCTATTTACCTTAAAAATTAAGGAAGTGTCATCAGCAAATAACACCATTTGTGGTTGATTTTTTAATAAATGGAGTAGATCATTAATATACACTAAAAAGAGGAAAGGACCCAATATCGAGCCTTGTGGCACACCAATTTTTACTATTAAACCAAGTGAATTGACACCATTTATTTGAACTTGTTGTTGTCTATTATTTAAATAAGAACTAACTAAACTGAGCGCAAGTTTTCCAAGTCCGTAATGCTCAAGTTTCAAAAGCAAGGTTTGGTGATCGACGCAATCAAATGCCTTCGAGAGGTCACAAAAGATTCCTATGGCATCTTGGGCCTCTTCCCACGCGTTAAAAATGTGTTTTAATAAAGTTACGCCGGCGTCGGTCGTACAACGTCCTTTGGTGAAACCGTACTGTTGATCGTGTAGGATTTTATTCGTGTTAAAATGATTGAGCATTTGATTAAGCATTATCTTTTCAAACACCTTGCTGAAAACCGGCAAAACGGATACGGGTCTATAATTATTGGTGTCTTTACTGTCTCCGGATTTGTAAAGTGGTATTACCTTACTGTATTTCATTAAATCGGGGAAGACTCCTTGATCCACACACGAATTAAATACTAAGGCTAAGTAAGGTGCAATAGTCTCAATTATGGAGGTACAGATCTTAATGGACATTCCCCAAAGATCTTCCGTCAATTTGATCTTAATTTGCTTAAAAGCTTTAATTACAATTAAGGGGTTAATATGCCTAAAGTTAAATTCAATCGGGCAGGCTGAAACGTTCGCCCTTACTAAATCAAAAGCGAGCGAGGGCGAGGAATTTAAGGTTTCAGTTGTTTTGAGTGGGATACTAGTAAAGAAATTTACAAATTCTTGAGCCACTTCTTTGTTATCGCAAATGAGACCGCTTGACGTCTGCAGTGTGTAATCAGAATTATGCTTTTTATTCCTGTTTGTTTCATTATTTATAATTTTCCAAACCGTCTTTATTTTATTGTCTGCTGATTTAACCTTGTTGCTAATATATAAGGCTTTAGCTGCCTTACAAGCGTTCTTAAAAGTTTTAGAGTAAGTAGCAACATACTTATTAAAAGTTTCCGTGTTAATATAAGGCTTAAGGCCATACAGTTCGAAAAGTCTTTCCCTACTTTTCCTAAGCCCTTTAGTTGCCCAGTCACAAAATAAAAACTTGGGGCTGATACTTTTAGTGTTCTTCTTAAAATAATTATTGAACTCGGTTTGGACTACCGAGAAGAATTCATTATACAAAGTAAGTTTTTCAATTTGTAGTGTTTTTTTTGGAAGTCGGTTGTTTTTTTTTTTGTAAAAAGTTTTTCTCAATCTTAATCTAACTGAGTTGACTGTACGGTTGGGGTAGTGATTAAGCGATTGACTGCTGCGCTGCGCGTCGCAGGTTCGATTCCCGTATGGAACAAATATTTGTATGACCTACAAGTAATTGTTCCGGGTCTGGCTGTTTTTGTATGTGAGTTTAAATGTTTGTAAACGCACCCACAATACAGGGGAAATTCCTATAGTGTGGTTCAACGCTTTTCAAAAAAAATGAAAATGTAATGAAAAATAACTCAGTAAGAATTACCACCACTTCCACAAAAAATATTGTTTTAAGCCTATAAATAATGGATAGGCAGGCAGTACCTCCTAGTTGGATAATCATCATCATCATAATTGTGGGGAAATGCCGCCGATATTCAGACTATCTTTGTTTTACAGAAGCGAGCTGTTCGATCAATTTATAAATTAAGTCCGAGACACTCTCTCAGAGACAAATTTAAAGAGATTAATGTAATGACTGTGCCTTCTCAGTATATTTATGAAAATCTTTTATATGCCCATAAAAACATAAAATTGTTTAAAAAATACAGTGATATCCATAATATAAATACTAGAAATAAACACAAATTTGTTGTACCTACAACAAGGCTCAAAAAAATAGGTGGCTCGTTCAGATGCCAATGTATACGCTTTTATAATAAGCTACCAAGCCACGTTCAAGATCTAAGCCTCAATAAATTCAAATCATTCATTAAACGTAAGTTGTGCCAGAAAGCCTTTTATACCGTTAAAGATTATATTGAGGACAAAAAGGCTTGGGATTGAGCTGCTTCAAATTTCTGCATTTTGAATGACTTTTTTTTTTTTATATACACATTGACATTAATGATTTTTTTTTATAAACAATGACATTTACTTACTTTGTAAAGTATTATATATATAATTTTTTTTTTTTTTTACATTGTGATTTGTGAATGTGAAGACGATGTGGGTCATTTTATTAATTTTTTATGTTTTATTTTTCTCTCTGTTCTATTACTTGTTTTTTTTTTTTTTCTTTTTCTCTCATGGTCTGGCAGTTTGAGTAATTTATGTGGCCTACCCAAATGTCCTTTCTTTGGTATTGTTCGTCGAATCGTTGAGCTCCTTAAGTCTTGAGTTGAGCTGCACGATTTCTGACAAATGCGTGCACTGACTGGACAGGTCCTCTCAATCTGTGTGGTTCTTTCCTCAAAAGACCATCTCAGACATCGATCTACATGGTCTTCATATAACCTGACCAAGATTATGTCTGGACTTTAAAAGAGACTGTGACCTCTGAGTTTGTTTCGGCCTTTCTTCTCAGAGTAGTCAGATAGGAAACGCCGACCTCATCTAGTTTAAAAAAAACATGATTGACGTGTAAAAGTGTTTGTACAAACCTACTTACAAAAATAAAATCATTTATCATTTATCATTTATCATTTATCATTTATCATTTCAGCCGAAAGACGTCCACTGCTGGACATAGGCCTCCCCCAATTTTCGATTATGGCAAACCCCCCCCGTTTGCCATAATCGCCACGCTTGGCAGGCGGGTTGGCGATCGCAGTATGGTATGATGGTGTAATGCATAGAGAACGCTGCTGCCCATTCTCCGGTCTCCCTTAGTCGCCTTTTACGTCACCCATGGGAAGTATGGGGTGGTGCTATTCTTTAAGTCCGGCACCACACAGACAGTTGGATAATAATATGTACTTATGTAATATTTAATTAAGAAATTGACATAATTTTCAAGTTAAGTATGGAACAATGTCATACTTAACAATGTTCAAATTCCATTGCAGCCGAAAACTTATTAGGACCTTTTTGTTACAAATGGTCACTCAAAAATCAACTTAGAATATATTGCTCTAAAGTAGATAACTGATTATGTGGCGATGAAATGTTAATTCGCTTGAATGATTAAATGCGAGGTATTCCACTCAGAGCACTGATTTGAACCGCACTTGGACGTGCAACCAGAGTAATTTTTTGCCACCCTGCAGGACATAAGGTCGACTTTTGCAGACAACCTTTACAGTACCCACTTAGGTACTCATGAATATAGATGATAACAAGGTGACCCTCATCACATAAGTAGGAGGAATTCGTATTCCTTCGGTATGACACACAAGTGAGACTTACCATTGGCTGATGAGAAATATTAAAATGAACGCGGGCTTTATACAGGGGCCCTAGTCTGCTATTTTTATAAATTCGTCATTCCAACACGATCCCACCACCATCCCATTGTCTGTTTGCTAAAAGTGCGTAATCTGCTAAATTCATAATGGTTGACCATTGGTCGGTCAATGGCACAGAAATTATACGATACTCGTAACGAATTAAAAGCAATGACTGCACAACGACGTTCTAATGGTAGGTTAGAACTGATCAAAGGAACTGTCAAAATTTTTGCAGATTACCGCGTAAGTCAGTAATTCATTTTTCATTAAGTACGAGATTACCATTCTTCGCCATTTCTTTCAATGGAATGTCAGTGGTTGACCATTGCAAAGTCATAATGACGCCATTTAGTAGATTACCAAACTTGTCAAAATCAACAATTATGAAATCAATGATAGACCATTCTGACACTATTGTAATAGCAGACTTGAGGCCCAGGTCTATAGCCGCAGTCTAAATGGCAATTCGGCTAGGCCACATGTGACTAAAATCGCAAGTTCCAAAGTAGAGTAGGTTTCGACTTTCGTCGTGCGGCAACAGCGGTGCTATTCTGTAAAATCTCACCGTGAAAACTTAGGTGAAGTGAGCGTGGAGTGAGCTGTCAATAGTGTCATTCCTAGCAAAAACAAACTCATTTCACCCGAGTTTTCACGTTGAGATTTTTACAGAATAGACCGGCTGGTCACATGCGGCGGGTGACTAAAATTTACCGTGAAAATGCTCTGTCACAGGCGATCGACCGCCTGCCTGAAGGTCGACATTTTGGTACAGAATGAACTAGTCACCTGCGATTTTTATCGACCTGTGTAAATGAGGTGGCGATTCGGCTTGTGAGGCGATTTAGTCAGCGACCAGCCATACGGCGGCAAAAATCGACCTAGTGTAAATCCCTCATAATGCACAACACGCTTTGTTCACCAAAAAAAAATACAACTACATGAAGACATCGCAAGCGCAAGGACAACGAATTATCAATATGTCAGTACAGCAGCCATAACTGGCCATTCCAATTTTAAACACTCGGAAAAATGCTGAACCTTTTTAAAATTGGAACGGAAACGGAAACGGCTTTGGCACAAACATGGCGGCACAGGGTTGCCAACGGGCGCACATAATGAGACTCATTGCTATGTTATTGCAGTTTTTCTGCCAAATTCATGTTCTGTTTGCTATTTTGTCGTTGGATTAGCCATTTCAATTTTGATTTAGAGATTTGTGAAAATTGAGTATCTGAGCCTAGACTGAAAGTTGTTAGGTATTGGTGAGGTAAGATAACAGCAATGAAAAAAAGAGAAAAAGTCAGTTTAAAAACTAAAACCCGCCTACAGAAAAATGACTCTAAATAGTACGAAACAAGAAAATATTCTCTATTAATTGTTATGTTAAGTACAAATTATTCAGTATTTATTGTGTATTTAATAAACAACGTACTAACACGTAATATATGTTAATATATTTAATACATATTCATAGTGATGTTCAGAGGTCAGTTATGCCACTTTGCCGTAAAGCTTATGATCGCATACCACTGTTTGAATGTATTGTTTTGTTGGGGTAGGTGGCATACGACCACGGCTATAACCAGCGGACGACGAGACGCTTCCTATGACACCTCATTTGTCAAATTATGATAGGTAGTTTACAAGGTTATGACGGAACAGATGAACATACATACGTTAGTCGTAACGGTCAAAAAATCATAACTCTCCTTTTTGCTTCGCCGTAGTCGGGTAATTAGGATTTATTTGACACAGAAATACGTGCATACAAACGATAAACCAACAATCGCAACTCAAATTATGAACATTCAAAAACCTTTAGCAACTTATTCAATAAAAAAATGAGCTTTTTTTGTGACATAAAAGTCCTGCGATTTATTTCTTACCTACCTACTACACTTTGGATTGGGCAAATAGCTTCATCCAAATAGTATAATAATAATACGGAAGGCTTCATCTTTCTGACTGACCGACCCCTTGACAATTTAATATTGCTTGTATTTGGTTTATTTTAAAATAAATGCTTTGAATTTGAGTTTAAAACTTAAAGCTGTAACAAATTATATAAAATATTAGGTAGATTCTTTCCATAACTGAGATTAGTTGTAGGGGTCGGTCAGTCAGAAAGATGAAGCTATTTGCCCATTCCAAAGTGTAGTAAGTACTTGTGGAGACGAACGGGCAAGAAACTCCACGGACACTCTTTTAAATCAAAACATTGTTACAAAATAGGTATTTGATTACATCATTAATTATATATCATTAAGTACAGAGGAAGCACTCTGTTTACCTCATAAACGTTGTATAACTATCATATTGTATGTACAATGAAGAGATCTGGAGCTGGACCTCGACGCCTCGATTATAGATGTATTAGTAGCGGTCAACTATCAAGGACTTGACCCGGCTACGTTACCTAATCCGAAATATCCCTCAATTTGTCCCGAAGCCACAGCTAAAGGGTCCTTGAAACAGTAACTAAATATTGTCAGCTCAACATTTAACCGATCTAATATGATAAAAGCAAGGTTATTGGAATAATTTGATTTTGTTTATCATCCCGTTTATTTAGTATCGACGCAGTATGTCTTCTACTTCCATACGTCTCTATCAGACATCTCTAACAGGCCCTCAAACCCGAGTAAACATTTGAAGTTTTTTTTTTTTTTTAAATGGGTTTGCTCTTGACTCTAGTCTAGGTCAGAGGTGACAGAGACAAAGTCGACGATGGAGTGAGCTTACCCAGAAGAAGCCTGTTCACTCTTACTTTGAAGAGATTCGGGTTGTATGCGCTCGGAAACACAGAAGCAGGTAAAGAGTTCCACTCTTTTGCTGTGCGCATTATAAAAGACATTTGAAAACGCTTAGTGCGAATTGGTGGAATAGCAACTAGGCAGGGATGGTAACTTGCTGTGCGTCTGGATGACCGAAGGTGGAAGGGGGCCGGTGAAATGAGGTCATGGAGTTCTTGGGCACACTCACCGAAGTACAATCTATAGAAGACCGACAAGCAGGCAACCTTGCGGCGATGGGCCAAGCTGTGAAGCTTGGCATCCACCAGTTCTAATAATAATTTTGCTGTGCGCATTATAAAAGACATTTGAAAACGCTTAGTGCGAATTGGTGGAATAGCAACTAGGCAGGGATGGTAACTTGCTGTGCGTCTGGATGACCGAAGGTGGAAGGGGGCCGGTGAAATGAGGTCATGGAGTTCTTGGGCACACTCACCGAAGTACAATCTGTAGAAGACCGACAAGCAGGCAACCTTGCGGCGATGGGCCAAGCTGTGGAGCTTGGCATCCACCAGTTCTAATAATAATTTTATTTGTCACAAAAACTGATCTTACATTTAGACAGATATACAGGACAATTTAAAATTTTCTTAGTTTTATAGTGAAGGCATCTGTGTCTGAACTAGATAAAAATATCTGTATCTCAGACATCAGCGCTCTTCCTTATGATGACCATTACAATACTAGCTTAATTAGACATATTGGTATATCATTACACAGAAACGTTCTACGTCGCCAATGAGCCTCCTAGCTCTGCGTTCCACCGAGTCAAGCGCGGCAAGTTGGTATTTTGCTGAGCCATCCCAAACGTGGCTGCAATACTCCATGCAGGATCGTACTTGCGCTTTGTATAGGGTTAAAAGCTGTCCAGGCATAAAGTATCGCTTCACCTTAGTTAGGATGCCCAGCTTCTTGGCCGCAGTTAGGGCTTTGTACTAGTACTCGTGTAAGTGGTCTAAAATAACGAATTAAGGAATTATTCCTCGTAGATACACTTTCTTCGTATAAGAGACACTTTTGAAAAAATCTCGCTTCTGTTCCTAATAAATTCACTTTCGTCTAGTACAGCAAAACAGAAAAGAGAACTAAACTAAATTTAAGTTCATGCATCTTTTTCATTCTATTTCATTAAGAAAAGGACAGGAGATAAATATTAGTTTAGTCCTGTCAAATTAAGATACTCCATATACAAATTAGGCGAGATTAAAAAATTGTCTATTAAAACTACGTCAATTTACGTCAGGCGCTGACTAATTTGACAGGACTAAACTAATATTTATCTTCTGTCCTTTTCTTAATGAAATAGAAAGAAAAAGATGCCTGAACTTAAATTTAGTTTAGTTTGTAAACAACAGAATCGGCGCCATATTGTAAATTTTGTCACGTAAAATAAAAATAATAAAGAGTTAACTAATTGCTTATATTAAATAAAAAAAGAGTTAACTAATTGCTTATGTTAAATAAAATAAAGAGTTAACTAATTGCTTATGTTAAATAAAATAAAGAGTTAACTAATTGCTTATGTTAAATAAAATAAAGAGTTAACTAATTGCTTATGTTAAATAAAATAAAGAGTTAACTAATTGCTTATGTTAAATAAAAAAAGAGTTAACTAATTGCTTATGTTAAATAAAAAAAAGAGTTAACTAATTGCTTATGTTAAATAAAATAAAGAGTTAACTAATTGCTTATGTTAAATAAAATAAAGAGTTAACTAATTGCTTAAGTTAAATAAAATAAAGAGTTAACTAATTGCTTATGTTAAATAAAAAAAGAGTTAACTAATTGCTTATGTTAAATAAAAAAAGAGTTAACTAATTGCTTATGTTAAATAAAAAAAGAGTTAACTAATTGCTTATGTTAAATAAAAAAAGAGTTAACTAATTGCTTATGTTAAATAAAATAAAGAGTTAACTAATTGCTTAAATATGTCAAATAAAAAAAGAAAACGTTACCTACCAGTGGGACACATGACATGGAAGCGAGAGTGCCTTTTTGCCTAGAGGCATTTATTTAGGTAAGTATTATGTACTGATTACGTTTTTATTTCTGCTTGAGTACCTATCGTTTTCAATGTTTTTGTTAGTATATTGGCGTATGTTACTTACTTTGTATAGAATCAAGTTTTTGTCAAATAGATAATCACACTAATATTATAAAGGCGAAAGTTTGGGAGTGTCTTAGTGTGTGTGTGTTTATATGTTTGTTACTTCTTCACGCTTAAACGGCTAGACCAATTTTGATAACTTTTTTTATGGAGGTAGCTGACACCCTGGATTAACATATAGGCTACTTTTTATCCCGATATTCCCACGGGATCGATACTTATTCGGGTGAAACCGTGGGGCGCAGCTAGTGTATATTAATTACAAATAAAATATTAAGGCAAGCATAATGCTGACATTTAAAAAGTGCTGCCTAAGCTGCCTCTCAGCCCAGTTTGAATAAGACCTAACCCTCCGCTTTTCCTAAAAATACCACAACGTAATGAAAACAAAAAAGCTAATAAGTAAAGCCACAGTAATTTAGCAACCCCTCTTTTTTTACTTTGTATGTAAATTACTGTAGGTCTGTTTACTGCCCGACATTTTTTTTCTTTTGTTGTGAAATATAACTTCATTCGTAACGCAGCCTGAAGGCTGATTGGTGTTGCTTTCATATTCAAACCGTTATTTAGTTTGTCAAAATGGCTTTGGAAAACGTTATGTGACAGAAAATTCCTGCTTTTTACACGAGTCTTATTTGGTTTTCGTATAAGACCTTTTCACGTTCGTTCAATGTAGATTCCAAAGGGAAATTATATGTGCGGCAACAAAAGTTTTCTTTAGCACCTGCAACCTAGCGTCTTTTTTTATATGTGGGCGACGAGTTAATAGAACAGCTTCAATTATATTAATTCATCATCTTTACTATTCCAACAGAATATCAAAAAACCAGCGTCAATTTACGAGCGTAAATTAATATGACTCCGAGCTACCGATAAATATATTTACTTCTGATTTGATAACTCAGCGACTAATGTTGTAAGTGAGCTACTTTATATATTTTAGAGATTCAACATCTGTCTGCTAATAAAATGAAATTCCAGCCTCAAAATTAGCAATCAAAGTTTTTCATTCAACAACTAAATTAATAAATTATATTCTTTTTTCGTGAAAGTTTGCAACACAAGCGCGGGAGTGTACCTGATGCTCGTTGGGAATCATGTACCTAGAAATTCTGTTCAGAAGGAAGTTAGCGTACCCCACAATCTGGTTGAAATAGGTCGAATCTGTCCCAAAACCGAATCGGGGCACCCCGACTCCACGTAGTCTTTTGTCGCCGCCCGCTGTAACAAGCTCACCTCCGCAGCTTCGGCTTACTGGTCGCCTCCGGCGACCAGCCTCAGCCGCTACGGCTCGCACGGGTGCCTATCCTTTGTTACGTAAGGGCGAAGGGGCTGCACTTCCCGCAGCGCCGGAGACGTGCAGAAGCAACTTTGTATTGAAAACTAGTGTTTTGAGGTTAGGTTACAATAATTTGTTTTTTCTCAAGAATGGTGCGTCCTCGTTTCATGGGAGTGGTACCAGGGGGAACGGGGGACCCCCCTCCCCCCTCTGGGAGTGGTACCAGGGGGAACGGGGGACCCCCCTCCCCCCTCCACCCCCACCACCTCGTTTTCGTTTGGTTTTAATTTTCCCTAAGGTGTGTCCAAACACAAACAAACACAGAGTTGCAGATGTTTGTTTATGATAACAATATTTTTTGTATGTTCATTTGGGTAGGTATAATAGTCAATAGTTATGGTAACATTATAAATAGATAGGCGAATACATGAAATTATAGCTTTCATTGACCATTATTTGATGACAATAATAAGGAAACTTTATGTTCAAATATAGTAGATTCACTCATCAATTACTTATGCTAAAGTATAAAAATAAAGGTGACTCTATGAAATTAGAGTACGTTGATATTATTTTATAGATGAAGTTGATACACTTATTAGAAGCTGGCAATGAGTAGACATATCACAAATTTAGTTGCCTAAGAATTATCACCATGTTGCGTCATATTAACAGTAGCTTGTTTTACAATATATGGTCGCTTATAAACCATTTATTAGACGCTAAAAGTTCGTCGCTGACCTATTAATTCATTAGACAACTAAATATATTTGCAGACGAGAATGACATTTTAAAGAAGCTGCCTTAATTAGCACCCGATTCCAAATCTTTATCTACACTAAAGCTAGCATAATAAAGCTACAGAGTTTGTTTGTTTGAACGCGCTAATCTTTAGAACTACCAGTCATCTTCATCATCATCATCACCATCATTTCAGCCGAAAGACGTCCACTGCTGGACATAGGCCTCCCCCAAGCTCCTCCACTTCGACCGGTCCTGTGCTTCCCGCATCCAACGGGTTCCTGCGGCCTTCACAAGGTCGTGGGACCACCTTGTGGGAGGCCTTCCAACGCTACGTCTTCCGGTACGCGGTCGCCACTCCAGAACCTTTCGGCCCTATCGGCCATCTGTTCTGCGAGCCATGTGCCCTGCCCACTGCCACTTAAGTTTGGCAATTCTTTGGGCTATGTTGGTTCTCCTTAGTATCTCCTCATTTCTGATTCGATCACGCAATCGCAATCCCAATTCTTGAGGAG
Organism: Mesoligia furuncula; assembly: GCA_916614155.1. Taxonomy (NCBI): domain Eukaryota; kingdom Metazoa; phylum Arthropoda; class Insecta; order Lepidoptera; family Noctuidae; genus Mesoligia; species Mesoligia furuncula. The sequence continues at coordinate 25,195,362 of OU744808.1, forward strand.
GACTATGTAACTTCACGCTAGGACTCCAAGGAGCTGAGCAAAAAAAAAGTTGAAAGAAAGCTAATCGAAAGATTTGCTGTTACGATTACCATATATTGGGGAGATGCGCTAAGGTAGCCCGGAATTCTTACGAAATTTCCTAACGGTTTTTATTCTAATTCATATTAGTAATGATTATAGTTCCGAAAATACGTATTTGATACGATCGCAAATCATATGTTGGTCAACAAACAACCTGGCACTGACCTAAAAAATGCACATATCTCGTGCCTTTCACGACCTTCGGATAAATTGATAATGAATTTATTTATTTATTAAAACTTTATGCACAAGTAAAAGAAATACTGTACAAAGGCGGACTTAATGCCTGAGGCATTTTCTACCAGTCAACCTTAGGGTGATGCAGAGACAAAACATAGCAAGTGCAACATACGGGATAAATAGCTAAGAAATAACTACTTATAAAATACAAGAATAAATACAATAAAATAAATTAATAAATTTAAAATTCTTTTTCTAAACAGTTTCTCAAAAAATAGCGAAATGACAACAACCACAAGACCACGAACATCATCCGAAATCTAGTCCAATGTAACCGTCGAGAGATGGTTGTGTTGAAGATTTAAAAAATCCCTTACTCACCACCGCAGCTTCGGCTTGCGCTGGGCCAGTCTCAGCCGCGGCGGCTCGCTCACAGCCTCCTGCTCGTCAGCCCGCAGGCCGCCTCGCCCCTATACCTAGCGCCTTCTGTGCGTTGCCCAAAATTCGGCGACACAAAGGGCACCTTAGCACCTAGACCGTAAGAGGTATAGAGGTCTTGTTTTTTTAAAATGTAGCCTAACTCAATACCCCGAGGGTTTTTTTTTTATATCACATTTACTTTTTGAGATATAATAGATGATTTTATCAGAAAAGACATGATCAAAATGCGATTATTTTTTAACATTTTTGCATTTTCCAAAAAAAGTTTTTGTCTTTTGCAATTTTTTTTTTTTCACTGTCTTGTAGCTCTTGTCAATACGCATTTTTTGAGACCTCAGCCATTCACGTAGCCCTGAAAATCACGAAGGTCTAGCTAAATCTCTCTATAAAATGAGGGCCTATACCCGGAGCCAGTGAAAAACCATTGAAAATTGCGCATGCCATGGTCCCCCCGTAAGGTGGACGACGACCTGGTGAAGGTAGCGGGAGTCAACTGAATGCAAAAAGCGCAGAACTGGCCGCTTGTGGCGATGCTTGGGGGAGGCCTAAGTCCAGCAATGGACTGGCTTTTGGCTGAAATTGTGATAGATACCAATAACAAATTATGTTGGTGTGGCTGACTGCACTGGGTCCTTACATACACATTCTAGTTTCACCACTTGTGAAAGCCCTTCAAATCCAACTAATATATATATAGTCGCAAGTTGGTCGTTAGTCTAGTTGTCGCAAGCATTAGTGCTGAGCATGAGGTCCTAGGTTCGATTCCCGGGTCGGGCAAAGTGTTATTGGGTTTTTTCCATCTGGAATTTCTCAGTAGCAGCCCGCATTATTGTGCCTGGTTGATGGCAATAGGCCCCTATTACGTCGGGTGTCCAGTGGCGGATTTATGTTTATAATTTAAGTCAATGAAACAAATACTGTGAATCACACTATAGAGGTACTAGCAGCGCCACGCGGTTTCACCCGCGTAAGTGTCGATCGTATTGGTCTGTGTGGTGCCGGACTTAAAGAATAGCACCACCCCTTACCTACTTCCCGTGGGTGTCGTAAAAGGCGACTAAGGGTCGTACCGGAGAATGGGCAGCAGCGTTCTCTATGTATTCCACCATCATACCATACTGCGATCGCCAACCCGCCTGCCAAGCGTGGCGATTATGGCATACCTTCCCAAAATTGGGGGAGGCCTATGTCCAGCAGTGGACGTCTATCGGCTGAAACGACGAAGTGTCGATCCCGTGGGAATATCAGGATAAAAACTATCTCTATGTCCTTCCCTGGGATGCAATCTATGTCTCTGCCAAATTTGATCGAAATCTGTTCAGGGGTTTAGGCCTGAAAAGGTAACATACATACAGACAGACAGAGTTACTTTCGAATCTATACATATAATAAATCTGTAGAAGGGTCAATTCTGTACATTGAAAATATTGAAAAAATAAATAGCGGGGGGTGTTGCTGGATCGATACCAAACCCAAATATGTGATTAAAAAAATTTTTGTCTGTCTGTCTGTCTGTCTGTCTGTCTGTCTGTCTGTCTGTATATGCAGGCATCACGTGAAAACTAACGGTTCGATTTCGATGAAACTTGGTATAATTATACCTTATTATCCTGGGCATAAAATAGGATACTTTTTATCCTGGAAAAATACGTAGAAAAAAAATCTTATTTTTCGGTTTTATTCATAGACGTTGTTCTGTAGAACCGCGAACACACGTTGCATTACCCGTAGTGGATAATTTTCTATTTCAATTTAAGAGAATACAGTTTCCTGTAGCTTTGTGTTACGCCATGTTAATAAATAAGGCTCAAGGTCAGACCCTAGGAGTTGCTGGCGTAGATCTTACCGCGAGTTGTTTTTCACACGGGCAACTTTACGTAGCTCTTTCCCATGTGAGCAGTCCAAGAAATCTTCATGTTCATATTCCGGACGAGCTCACTAACAATGTTGTGTATGCTGAAGCTCTCAATTAACTTTCTGTCGCATTGTCACGATCACTTTTTTATTATTGCAAACTTTTCGTCATTGTCAGTAATTTACTGCTACATGTCGGAATTACTATGAAAAAAATACTTACTACAGAACGCGAGCTCAACAGCAGTAGCTCAATAGAGGGATCTCCTTAATTATTATAGGCTTAGCCGTATTTGGGTCCAATAGATATTTATAAGATGTCATTGTCAGAGTTACTCAAAATGGAGAAATAAACCATCCACGCAAAGACCGACATCCGCGCGGACGGAGTCGCGGGCGGAAGCTAGTTTATAATATTAGTATGGATGAGGAACAGGGTGTAAAGTTCACTCATACTCTATAGAAAAGGGAGGATCCTCCGACCAGACGGGTGTTGTGTCTGGCGTGCAACTGCCCGATGATTCATGTCGGGTCGTTGTATCTATGCTAGTTGCGCGGTAAACTCTGCTTGCGAGATGCAGGATTTTGCGTGACGTCAGTATGACGCGTTGTTCGCATGTGGTGTTGTAGATACCGCTACAACATTATTTAACATAAACAGAATGGTTGCGGATTATATGTTTTAAAAGCAGGTTCACCTCTGCCTAACCCTTTGGGTAAAACAGGTTTGATAATTATTATGGTATGTTTATGCTGAGTATTTTTCGGACAGCGAACCTCGCAGAGATAATATTGTATTCACGGGTGAATGTTTTTGTCGAAGCTTGTAACAATGGCTATTGACTGAACTCGCTGGAAACTAAATAGCTTTCGCAAACAATTGAGTTTTATCGACGAAACTGCTATTATGTCCGCATGACACGTGAGGACAAAATGTTTGGTCGAATTATCGATAGTTCAGTCAATACTGAAATATCAAAGGGGCTGTGTTCAGTCGACCACATGTGGGTGGAAAACGGAAGCCAGTTTATTTAAAACTATTGACTCGCCCCTGCTTCGCACAGTTTTTACGAAGTGACAAATCATTGGGATTTCTTTATTACTAGCTTCTACCCGCGACTTCGTCCGCGTGAAATTTCCGGCCCACCCCGTTGCATCTCATTACCTGCCCACGCTTTTTTTTTTGGGGGTGTTAAATCATCAAATGTCCCCTCACGCTCTGGGTGGAGCGGAAGGGAGTGTCAGACTTTTACTGACTAAAACCCACCCGTGTTCCTTCATTAGCCCTTTATGTTCCGGGCCAGCGGTAACCGTTAAGGACAATCCCGCTGAACCGGCAGGCTTCGACCCTAACGGGCCTAACGGGAAAGAGACGTCAGCATAAAAAAAATTATGCTGACGTCTCTTTTATGCTGACATCCATCTATTACTTTGTTTTCGCTTAGCGATCTTTCTGACATTTTGCTCGGCTCCTTAGGGTTTTTCAAATTCAACAGTTCGAGAGATTAACGCGTTCAAATTAATTGATTAAACTTACACCAAAAGTCAATGAGTTTACACATAGTTCACAAACATACAAATGTTGGCATGCAATTCTAACCAACAGAAAACTTCGACTGATTTAACAGCGGGTCTCAAACTAGGCACAGCCTGCATCTTGGTGACCCAAACACTTTTTTATTTATTTATTAGCTTTATTTTATCCCTTAGATTTAGTTTATTGATGTGTACTTATTTATTTATTTATTTGTTAGTAATGTTAGTTTTGTACTTAAATAAGGTTAGTATTGTTAGGTGTAAGGGCCGCCTTTCGCGGTGAAAGCCTCCTCCAAACCTTTCCAGGTGGTTCTGTCCTTTGCCCGTCTGGGCCATAAGGCTCCGGCTATCTCTATGATGTCGTCACTCCATCTTTTAGAAGGTCTACCCTTCCTCCTTTTTTTATATATTGGGTACCAATTAGAAATAGTTTGTGACCATCTTTCATCCGTAGCTCTTTGGATATGATCTGACCATTTCCATTTCAATATCAGCACCTGTTTGACGGCATCCCTCGCCTTTGTTCTTTTTCTTATCAGTGAACTTTTGACTCTATCTTTTAACTTAATGTTCATGTAGCTCCGTTCTATTCCTCTTTGACAACTTCTTATTTTATTTAGGAGTGATTTTTAAGAGACCACGTCTGGCATGCGTAAGTGAGAACCGGCGTAAGGCAGATGTTCATCGCTTTCGTTTTCAGTTTTGTTGGTATGGGACCTTTGAAAATTTCCTTCATAGCCCAGTATTTGTTCCACGTATTCTTCACTCTGCGATCGATTTCTTTTTCTGTGCAGGATTTCATTGAGATTAGATGTCCGAGGTAAACGTAGTCTGTGACGTACTCTATTGGTTTGGACTCTATAGATATAGTTATTTTTTCACGATTGGTCATAATTTTCGTTTTGTCCCAGTTGATCTGTAGCCCAACGATCTCGCTGTGATGACTAAGGGACTCTATCATATGGTTCAGTATGTACGGGTTTTCCGAGAACAAAATCAAACACTATACAAAGTTAATAATTGAATGAGTTCTGCTAGCGCAAGATTGTTATTGATAATTTCATAATTCAATTCATAATAATTAAATTAACTATTAACAAAAATGTGAGTAAAAAGAAGCTAACTACATGGGACATAGGACAACGCGTCATCATGACGTCACGCAGAATCCTGCATCTCGCAAGCAGAGATTACCGCGCAGCTAGCATAGATACAACGGCCCGACATGAGTCATTGGGCTGTTGCCCGCCAGACACAACACCCGTCTGGTCGGAGGATCCTCCCTTTTCTATGGAGGATGAATGAACTTTACCCTGTTCCTCATACCTCTAAGCTAATCGCTGTAATAATAAGCTGTATCATCAACGTAGCGGACTACTTCCGACTGTTCAATATTAAGCCTCAGAATTATTATTATTATAGAAGATGTAAGTTTAATATGAAAGACTTCGTTATACACGTAAACCTTTCGGAATAAATCCTCTAAATGATGGATGGTGAGAACCACATCAAACCGTACCCGACGACGTAGTAATTTCCGTTTTCCGTTTCCCGAACTTGTAAGCTAGCCTTGCAAAAATTCTGCTAGAGTATTTTACCGACAGACCATAATATACATGTAGCTACCTATCACACTAATATTATAGAGGCGAAAGTTTGTGATCGTGTGTGTGTTTTTATGTATGTTACTTCTTCACGCTCAAACAACGACCAATTTTGATAAAATATTGTATGGAGGTAGCTGACACCATGGATTAACATATAGGCTACTTTTTATTCCGATATTCCCACGGGATCGACATTTACGCGGGTGAAACCGCGGGGCGCAGCTAGTATCTACATAAATATCATCATCCCAGCCTATTAGCAGTCCATTGTTTGAATGGCGTGGAATAGGAGAGGCCTGTGTCCAGGACATAGGCCTCTCCACATCATTTCAGCCGAAAGCCGTCCACTGCTGGACATAGGCCTCCCCCAAGCACCTCCACTTTGACCGGTCCTGTGCTTCCCGCATCCAACGGGTTCCTGCGGCCTTCACAAGGTCGTCAGTCCACCTTGTGGGAAGTCTTCCGGTACGCGATCGCCACTCCAGAACCTTTCGGCCCCATCGGCCATCTGTTCTGCGAGCAATGTGTCCTGCCCACTGCCACTTAAGTTTGGCAATTCTTCGGGCTATGTCGGTTACCTTGGTTCTCCTATTGCACGCCATTCAACTCGATTGTCGGCAACTCTCATCCACCTGCTACCAGCCATCCTGCGAAGATCTTCGCTCCACCTAGCCTGAGGGCGTCCATTTATATATAGGGCGTCCCACGGCTATGCCACATGGAGGGAAAGTACCTTGAATATTGTAGATGGAACATTTTACTGAAAGAAGACATTATTTTAATTTAAAAAACAATTTGAACTGCATTCATAGATTTTTTTAAAAATTACATGGTTGAACCGGGAATCGAACCCGCTACACGAGAAAAAAAATCCCTGTAGCTTTATCATACCGATCGAAAGGCTTCATCCTAAGGATTACTTTTTGCTAAATAACATAGTGTCATAAATAAAATAAAGACCATGAATTTTAACATTTTTCATACAAAATTAATAAATTTATCAAATTATCAAAATGAGTCCCATACTGTTGACTACAAAGTCGCACTCTTTTGATTATTTCACTCCCTGTCGATTTTTTGATCTTGTTGTGGTGGATATTTAGAATAATTCGTCTAAGTTTTGTTTGTAGCTCGTGGACATTTTCATACTGGTTCTTGTAAACTACATTTTTTACATAACCCCATAAAAAAAATGTAACGGAGTTAGATCTGGGGATCTCGGCGGCCATCTTATTTGTCCATTTGTCCCGATCCAGGGACGAAAGTGTTCGTTGAGATAGTCCCTTGTTCTGTGACTGTTATGAGCCGGAGCCCCATCTTGTTCAAAAGTAAGGTTTTGTCGTTCTGCAACCGGAAGATTATTTATCTCATTTCTTAAAATCTCAAGTATTTCACATCAAATGTTAAAATTCATGGTCATCCTTTTATTTCTGACACTATGTTATTTAGCAAAAAATAATCATTATGAGGAAGCCTTTCGATCGGTAATTTTTTTCTCGTGTAGCGGGTTCGATTCCCGGTTTAACCATGTAATTATTTAAAAATCTATCTAAATTGTTTTTTTTTATTAAAATAATGTGTTCTTTCAGTAAAATGTTCCATCTACAATATTCAAGGTACTTTCCCTCCATGTCGCATAGCTGTTGGACGTCCTGTATATGCTGTTTACAAATTCTCGCTGTAAGTAGTACTTTTCTAAACTACACATTTTCCATGTAACATAGAATATTTTTCTTCCAGCCCTCTATCAAAGATTACGTTACTATATAAGTTACTCCGAAGTAGTGCTTAGTGTTGGCATTAAGTAAAGCCATTTCAAGAGGCCAGCCATGCGCGAATACCCCACTTTGCATCGCGCGCCAACTTTTAAAACTTCGACGATTAACACAGTACAAAATATACAGAAAGTCAACTATGAAGACGTGAAATTCGCCACAGGCTGCACTCACCATTTCAGCCGAAAGACGTCCACTGCTGGACATAGGCCTCCCCCAAAAGGGGGGGGTTTGCCATAATCGCCACGCTCGGCAGGCGGGTTGGCGATTGCAGTATGGTATGGTGGTGGAATGCATAGAGAACGCTGCTGCCCATTCTCCGGTACGCCCCTTAGTCGCCTTTTACAACACCCACGGGAAGTATGGGGTGGTGCTATTCTTTAAGTCCGGCATCACACAGACAAGGCTGCACTTAACTCCTTAATTTACCAGACATACCTTTTCTTTGTAAAACATAATTTATAAACACTGAGCAGTTTTCATTATCGTAGAATCATAATGAACAAATAAACGATAAATGGACTGTGTTGGGCATGTTGGGTATGTTGTTCGAGACTTATTTTATAAGCTTGTTAGGGTTCCGTACCCAAAGGGTATAAACGGAACCCTATTACTAAGACTTCGCTGTCTGTCCGTCTGTCCGTCCGTCTGTCTGACATCAGGCTGTATCTCAAGAACCGCGATAGCTAAACAGTTGAAATTTTCACAAATTATTTATTTCTGTTGCCGCTATAACAACAAAAACTAAAAACAAAATAAAATAAATATTTAAGGAGCCCGCTCCCATACAACAAACGCGATTTTTTTGCCCTTTTTGCTCGATATCAAAAATGGCAACAGGTAGGCACATGAAATATTCACAAAATACTCAGTTGAATTTTTACTTTAATAATAAATAATAAAATTAAAATAAAATAAATATTTAAGGGGGGCTCCCATACAACAAACATGTTTTTTTCGGCGTTTTTCCTTGTGGTACGGAACACTTCGTGTGCGAGTCCGACTCGCACTTGTTTTTTTTCTAGACTGCCACATATGTTTGGCCTCGTATGTGATCTTCTAACTGTTAATACGAGTAATACGTGACTTTGTGACATTGTGCCTGGCAAATAATACCTACTTATATGTATCTTGCAGTAAGATTTCGGACTTAAATTATTTACCTTTTTAGGGTTCCGTACCAATATGTTAAAACGGAATCCTTATGGTGAGACTCAGTCTGTCTGTCACAGCTGGATATCTCAAGAACTACTAATGCTATCAACTTGAAATTTGGAATAGTTTTAGATGACGTTTACGCAACTATTTTGCAAATAAGACAGTTTTTTTTTTTGCAACAGGGGCTTAAAGGGCGTCAAAAAAATTCAAAGTTGGGCTACTAGGGCATGTGGAATATCATATGAAAGAACGCTGTTTGCACATTGTCAAACATTTTTTCTTTTTTTTTTAGGCCGCATAATTTTCGACTTTTGATGAAAAATGTAAAAAAATAACGTTCCCCCTTTATCTCCGAAGTTTGCAAAGAGAAAAATCTGAAATAATTCTACCTATGTGATAGAAGTTTATGTAAAGATTACAGGAAAAATAAAACAATGTCTCTAAATAGCACACTTTTTCAGAAATCATCCACAAATTTACAATAGTTTCACTATCGGCCAAGAGATGGCGCTGACCTAAAACTGCAATATTCTACAACGCAATGCAGTGTACGCAATGCAATGTAGTGTTAAAATTCTCTAACAAATATAGGCCTCGCCGATGAAAATTTAATAATATATGATGGTACGGAACCCTCGGTGCGAGAGACCGACTCGCTTATGCCCGGTTTTTTAGTAATGTAATAAAAGCTTAAAAGGACAATGGGTAAGAACGTGCCCAGACACAACGTTGTAGCATTATGAAGTATGCTAATCTTTCTTGCCCTCATCACAGAAATATAGTTCGTAATGCTACAGTAAATTTTTTTTCGTGTCCGCTGCCCTTGCTAAATTACCGATTTTCCTTTAAATATGTTCTTCATATTCTAATTACACACCTCTTTATTAGTTTGAAAAGCACATCAAAGTTGACTTACCGTTAAATTTTCACTATGTCTACCTCGCATCTAGCAGTCAAATGAAATAAAACTGCAAACGTCATGGAAATCTCTAAGTAGCAGGCTGAAGTAAAGCGCTTTTAAAAGGCGCAGTACTGAATAAACCCAGTAAAACGTGGGTTACGTTTTACTGGGTTTATTCAGTACTGCGCCTTTTAAAAGCGCTTTACTTCAGCCTGGATAGCTACTAGCCACTTAGATTAATATGGCAAAGTTTTGTCTCGAAAACGGCTTAGGTAAATAATGAAGGGTGGGAAAATGGGCATTTTGTCTTTGAACTGTAATTATATTATAGGTAGGGGAGAAATGCAAAATTATAACCAGTTTTGGGTACTTTTGTGAATCAAGAAAACGTCAAATTTGCTAAAAAGCCTCCATCGATCCGTCAGATATTTATATATTCACTATGAGGACATATATGTGACACTATTGCATAGAATAACTTTTATTTGCCCTGAATATCCTTTTAAACTATCCTTATTATCCTTAGGGAGCAGTGGTGGCCAAGTGGTAACGGACGCGACTTACGAGTTGTAGGTCGTAGGTTCGAACCCAGACAGGCGCTTTACTTTGTGTAAATTATTTCATCGCCACTGCTCTCAAAACGGTGAAGGAAAACATCGTGAGGAAACCGGCATGTCCTAGAACCAAAAATTCGAAGACATGTGACATCTGCCAACCCGCACTGGGCCCGCGTGGTGGATTACGGCCCACTCCCTCTCACCGAGAGGAGGCCTGTGTCCCAGCAGTGGGAACGCTATAGGCTGATTATGTATCCTTTTAAAAATTGTCCGAATTCGAGTTGTCAAAGTCGTCAGATTTAGGGAAATCCCACAATTTCTTCATCAGATCTTCCTATTTAAAGCGTTATGGGCTGGGCCGCACAGGCCGCACACGATCTCACCAAAATCAAATTCTCTAAAGATCACTTTAATTTTGGTCCATTTCCGGAATCTGAAAGTTGTCTCCTGGGGGCCTAAGAAGGCCACTTTGGAGATTCATAAAAGGATAAAATTATGAATCATAATATGGCGAAGACAGTCGGTGTTTTTCTTTTTTTCGCTGCACTAGGTACGTTGGTATAATCAAAGAGATTGGGAAAAATACAACTTCCCGACCCTTGCCAATTTATAGTCACTGAACTAACATTTAGCTAAAAGTGACAACCCTGACACAGTAAGCAATTATATCGCGGATTGGGCCGGAGATAGCCTACTTCCCCTCTTTATACTATGACTAAATTCTTATACAGGATGGCAGGAGGGACGTCGACGCACAAACTGAGCACCTAAAAAAACTTTTTTACAAAAAAAACAACCGACTTCCAAAAACACTATAAAGTGAAAAATAACTTTAATTTCGGAAGTCGGTGTCTTTGGATTTGTATTTTAGTGTTTTGCCACCGACTTCCGAAATTAAAGTTATTTTTCACTTTATAGGTACTTAGTGTTTTTGGAAGCCGGTTGTTTTTTTTTTGTAAAAAAGTTTTTATTTTTCACTTTTTAGCGGGTCAGTTTGTAATTTATCTAAGTTATAATAATAGCCTAATGTCAACTGCTTATCACCTTTTACAAAATATTGCTTTTCCCGATGCAGGGATGTTAATTGTTGAGGAGTTCTCCTAGTAAGAACCAGGAGAACTGCAGTGCGATTCTGTAACCATCTCACCGTGAAAACTTAGTGAAGTGAGCGTGGAGTGAGCTGTCAATAGTGTCAATTCCTAGCAAAAACAATCTCACTTCACCTAAGTTTTCACGTTGAGATTTTTACAGAATCGACCGGCTGGAGCTGATTGAGAAGTCACCATCAGCTCCACTTCACCATACGCATTGTAATGAGCATAAATTGCTTAGCAGCTATATTAAATTAATCGAATCGCAACCCGTGAAATATTTGTCATTGAGTAGGTAGTTCCGATGGCCATTTGTGGTCTTCATCATCAGCTCCGCTTTACCAAATCATAATTTCCGAGAGCAAATGCTCAAGTTACTTGAATAATAGACTTAGGCAAGAAAAATTTTGCTAATTGCCAAGTTTATGTTACGCTTAGTCGTGTAAAGATGCTGGATGGCATATTGCTAAATAGACCACATGACGAAAAGGCATTGCGTGAAATGCAACGATTGAGGCTTTTATAAATCATCATCAGCCTATTGCAGTTCACTGCTGGACGTAGACCTCCCCAAGTTTGCGCCAACGTTCACGGTCCTCCGCTTCTCTCATCCAGCCACTACCGGCAACCTTTGTTAGGATAATTATACAGTCTTCTGCAAACTCGCAAATGTATTTCACTTTAAGAAGTATTTATTAGTTTTTAGACTAGATGCTGATAATACTGGCTGCAGCATCAGGCCAGACTTATGTCAACATTGCATTGACCTTAAAATTTAGTCCTGTTTAAAATGAGCCCAAACACGGCTACGGTGCTGTAATTTCAAAGGTTTGTACTTTTTCTGATGCTCCTGGCTTCAGCATCAGGTCTCTATGTACTTCGGTGTTCCTCATTAACAGTACGTTTATCCACACATCGAGCCCTTTTCAATGAGCCTAAACACGATATATCTGCTGTTAGTTGTCGAGGAGTTAGGTACTCTGCAGACTATCCTGACTGCAGCATCAGGTCATAACTTGATGATCATGAGACCAAATGTGGCAAATGCCCTATCAAACATCAAAACAATTTACTAAAACAGTCCTTGCCTGTTCGAGTAACTTCTTACTGTTAAGGAGTTGTACCTTTCATCATCAGCCCAGCTACCTGAGATGGTGACAACCATACGCAAATACAGAAAATACTTCATAAAATATGCGAAAAACAATAAGTGAGCCTATAAAATTTGAGGGTTGCCCTCGAATTCTCTAAGATCCCATCATCAGATCCTAACTTGGTGACAGTGGGACCACCTCAGACCTATCTACTTTCGAACAAAAAAAAAATTTGGAAATCCGTCTACAATTGGCGGAGTATTCGATGAACAAACATACAAAAAAAAAACAAAAAACACAATCATCCGAACATAGTACCTCCTCCTTTTTGTGAAGTCGGTAAAAAGGCCACTTTGGCAGAATCATAAAAGGATAACATTAGGAATCATTATATGGCGAAGACAGTCCGTGTTTTCTTTTTTTCGCTGCACTACGTGGGAATAATCAAAGAGATTGGGATTGGATTTGGATTGGATTGATTGGTATTTTAGCACAGACAAAAAAAAATAACTGAAAAATGCTTCACCAATGGGATTTGATACGATTAACTTAACAGTTAACTGTCCATTATGTTATCCTTTTATGATTCTGCCAAAGTAGCCTTTTTAGGCCCCCTGACCTCAAGGCTCCTACCTGAAACTTTTCAAATACCCATATTTTCGAAGTTCTCTCATCATGCCGCTCCAACTCGGCTATCAACTTTTGCCCTGCTTTGCTCAAAAACCCTCAGGGGTCCTACAAAATGGGCTGAATTTTCGTGAGCGCGCGATAATAAAATTAATCCAAAGTTCGATCATTGCTTAATTAATATTATTATACGCTTAATTAAGTTTAATCCAGTTTCACTTAGGGGTGAGTATGGTGCAAGTTTGAGCGAGCTGTAGGCGGGCCATTTTCAGTACTAACTAGCTTCCACTCGCGGCCAGCGTGGTATGTCAATAAAAAGTAGGGTCACCCCGGGTTCAAAGTATCCTCATACTAAATACTTGCATAACTTGACATTTAATAATAACATGTTCCATTTAGTTGATATTAACAATTATGTTAGTAATAATTTCTATTTGACAAAAGATAGATATAACATTGTTATGTACTTACTATCTTTCTGACTATTATAAAAGACAAATAGCTGTGTCGCTATCTTATTTTTTTTCTATAACAGCCAAAAATTTGGCTAAACAACTTGCTTCTTTTGAGCAATGCAACAACTTTATAAGTAAATAATTCTGCCAATAATTTGGTCACTATTAATGACATTGCTGTTAATTTAAATTAGAAATTAAGACAATAGAGGCAACCTCTAGCTATAATGTACAGAATTTCAAAAACAGCTCAAAAAAAAGTTTAAAATCAGTAAATAGTATCAACCTGGTGCATCAAAATATTCAAGGATTTATGAACAAAGATTTAGAAGTAGAATTATTTATGAATTTTAATAGTATTGACATTCTTTGTATAACCGAACATTTGCTGAAAAGCCACCAGTTCTTGTTCAATTTTAATAATCACCAGGTTGGTAGTTCGTTTAGCAGAATAAATGCTATACATGGTGGCTCATTAATTTTAGTAAGTAACCAGCTCAAATTTAAAGAACGTAAAGATATTGTGAGCCTTTCTGTTGAGCGTTCGGTTGAAATTGCCTGTATAGAATTGGAGCACTCTATTGTATTAAGTGTGTATAGACCCCCTTCAGGATTGTATGACTGCTTTCAAAAGGTAATGGATGAAGTGTTACACAGGATTTGTAACTCAAACAAGTCCGTTATCGTTTGCGGTGATTTTAATGTTAATTTATTAGAAAACTCAGGTTCTTGTAGTAAAATTTTAAGTCTGTTTCAGTCCTACAATCTTCTAAACCTATTTTTGGAGCCCACAAGAATAACCCCTACTAGTGCCACATGCCTAGATAATATTTATACAGATATTATACCAAGCCACAAAGAAATTATAACTTTACTAGATTCTGATCATTGCGGGCAAAGGATTACTATTCAAAACCAAAACAAAAAAGTGGCTAAAAGGGATATCACTGTTAACCCCAAAACTGCAAGTCGCTTGGAGGCTTTTAAAGTTAAACTCATTAATAAATTACCAGTTTTGTCTATTCATGCTGATCCCAATCATCTTTATGATAATTTTTTTAAAGTATACTGTAAACAATTTGATTACACTTTTATTCCCAAGACTATCTCGGTTAATAGTAATGCATCGTTTAGTGATTGGGCTACCATTGGTATTCATAAAAGTAGAACACGGCTTTATGAACTTTACAATGAAAGGACTTATATTAACACTGATGAATTTAATTTGTATGTTAGAAATTATTCAAAATTATTTAAAAAAGTTTGTTATAATTATGGCAAAGTCACGTTATTTGGGTTCAAAGATTAAAAACAGCAGTAATGTAATTAAAACGACTTGGAATATTATTAATAGTGAAACGGGAAGATCCAGTAACCGAAATACTGACTACAGCCTGTCTATTAATGACAACATAATAAAATCAGACTCACAAGTCGCCGAGGCATTTGAAAATTTCTTTTCAGATATTCCCGTTTCAACTACTAAATCACTAAACTCGTCACCTTCTGTTGCTGAGTCTTTGCTTAAGAAAAATGTTAATCGTTGCGAATCGGAATTTCATGTTGAATACATTACCTGTAGAGATATAATTAAAACCTTTCACACTTTAAATGTAAAAAAGACTGCAGATCTGTGGGGTAATTCTGTAGAGGTAGCTAAGTCTATTATTGACATTGCAGCAGCTACTCTAGCTCTTATCTTTAATAGTTGTATTGACAATGGGGAGTTTCCTGACCTTATGAAACATAGTAAAATAATACCTTTGCTTAAATCAGGTAGTACATCAGACCCTACAAATTATAGACCTATTTCTGTACTACCTACCTTTAGTAAAATTTTTGAGAAATTAATTTTAGACCAACTACAAAGATTTTTTAATAAACATAAATTATTACTGATTATTGATCAATTTATAAATTAAGTCCGAGACACTCTCTCAGAGACAAATTTAAAGAGATTAATGTAATGACTGTGCCTTCTCAGTATATTTATGAAAATCTTTTATATGCCCATAAAAACATAAAATTGTTTAAAAAATACAGTGATATCCATAATATAAATACTAGAAATAAACACAAATTTGTTGTACCTACAACAAGGCTTAAGAAAATAGGTGGCTCGTTCAGATGCCAATGTATACACTTTTATAATAAACTACCAAGCCAAGTTCAAGATCTAAGCCTTAATAAATTCAAATCATTCATTAAACGTAAGTTGTGCCAGAAAGCCTTTTATACCGTTAAAGATTATATTGAGGACAAAAAGGCTTGGGATTGAGCTGCTCCCAATTTCTGCATTTTGAATGTTTTTTTTTATATACACATTGACATTATTATTGTTATTATTTTTTATAAACATTGACATTTGCTTACTTTGTAAAGTATTATTTATTTTATTTATTGTGAATGTGAAGACGATGTGGGTCATTTTATTAATTTTATAATTTTTTTATTACTCTCTCTGTTCTGTTAGTTTTATTTCTTGATCATTGTCTGGCAGTTTGAGTAACTTATGTGGCCTACCCAAATGTCCTTTCTTTGGTATTGTTCGTCGAATCGTTGAACTCCTTAAGTTTTGAGTTGAGCTGCACGATTTCTGACAAATGCGTGCACTGACTGGACAGGTCCTCTCAATCTGTGTGGTTCTTTCCTCAAAAGACCATCTCAGACATCGATTTACATGGTCTTCATATAAACTGACCAAGATTATGTCTGGACTTTAAAAGAGACCTCTGAGTTTGTTTCGGCCTTTCTTCTCAGAGTAGGCAGATAGGAAACGCCGACTTCATCTAGTTTTAAAAAAACATGATTGACGTGTAAAAGTGTTTGTACAAACCTACTTACAAAATAAAATCATTTATCATTACCATTTACCATTAAATATCATCAAAATCGGTCCAACGGTTTCGGAGATTAGCTGGAACAAACAGACAGACAGAGACAAATTTTTTAAAAATAGTTTTTTTTTTCGTAATAAGTAGGTACCGTAGGTAGGTACCTATATACTTTCATATTATGCATATATTAAAAAGCTGTTATTTTAACATTACAAATAGACACTTGAATTCTATGCATTTGTAGTATGTAAGTAGTATAATTATGATATCGATGTATAGATGATATTAAGAGGCACGAACGCGCGACGTACCTAAACGTAACATCACAAAATACAGAGTGTACAGAAGGCAATCTACATACAAAGTGCGCTCGAGCAACGCACACATAGACACCGCTTACGGACACGTTATCTCGGACGGGTTGGGAGTAGTGCGAGCGCGGGTGCCATCCGCTTGAGACACGCGTCTGTGTGCAATAATGGAGCAACAAAAAAATGGCTATCTAAGCTCGATTTATATTATAGTTTCCTATTTTGAATCAGTATAAACGAAGTAACTTTTTTGTAAGGTAAATTAACGCCACCAACTATTACGTAAGTTGAAAACATGATTTTTTGTTTGTGTAGATATTATGTTGTTTTTAGTGTCATTTGATAGGTTTAGGTCTAAAACGAATAGGGCAAAATAAATTGTGTAAATAGGGTAATCCGTTTTGAAGATATTAGGGATAAATCAATAAATCAAACAACTAGATATGAGTTGGCACTCATATCTAGTTGTTTGATTTATTGTTGAGCTTATTGTACAATTTATTTTTTTGTGCACAAGCCAAAGTTGACAACCCTAGCGCGACCGCCGAGCATAGGTATGAAAAGTAAAGTACGTACATGTGATTGCCTTCTATACTCTCTGTATTTTGATGCATGACTTGAAACGATACCTTGATCGAAAATACAACTTCCCATAGCACTAAGGTTTAAAATGCGGCAAGCACATTATGTATCACCCATAGATATAAATTAAATATTATATGCCAATCGGGTATTTCCCATTTTAAAATAATTAGAATTTACATAAAGTTCACTCCGCGCGTTCGTGCTAAGCCCACAGGCACAGAATAAATAGTACAAGCACAGGGCCCATACTGTAACCGTTTGCAGAGCAGTTTAGGTGAGGGCAAGTCAAGTAAAAAATTATTATAAATTATGTTTATTTCTCTAGGTACAAATCATAATCAAACACTTTTACATGTCAATAATATTTAAAAGCTAGATATGGTCGGTGACAGTAGTTGCACCGCACCGCATACGGTTCAAAACGGTTAAAATCACATCACACACCATTTTTACACTTTTTGCCCAATATTAGCATGCTATAAGAGTGAAAAGTGCAGAGCTACCTCCACCACCATACCCCATGCCTAATGCCACCCAATGTTAAGTAAAGAACCTTTCCATCCAACCTCCAAATGCGGCGATTATAATAATCCAACTTCGGAGAAACCTCTTAGAAAATTAATCATAATTTCACACAATAGAATACTCGTGTCCTATGTCTACAACCTTCAAGTTTAATTAATGTGCGGTGTCCTTTTGTTATTAATTAATGTGCCCGGTTAAGAGGCTTACACGATCTAAAGCGCGGTCACTGTCGGACTGCATAGAAAAGAAAGAGAGGCGCGATGACACAACGCGGGTAATTTATTGCAAAATATGAAGCAATTATCTAGATATTTATAAAAAAAACTGGCCAAGTGCGAGTCGGACTCGCACACGAAGGGTTCCGTACCACAAGGCTAAAACGCCGAAAAAAACATGTTTGTTGTATGGGAGCCCCCCTTAAATATTTATTTTATTTTAATTTTATGATTTATTATTAAAGTTAAAATACAACTGAGTATTTTGTGAATATTTCAAGTGCCTACCTGTTGCCATTTTTGATATCGAGCAAAAAAGGGCAAAAAAAATCGCGTTTGTTGTATGGGAGCCCCCCTTAAATATTTATTTTATTTTGTTTTTAGTATTTGTTGTTATAGCGGCAACAGAAATACATACTTTGTAAAAATTTCAACAGTCTAGCTATCGCGGTTCTTGAGATACAGCCTGGTGACAGACAGACAGACAGACGGACAGACAGCGAAGTCTTAGTAATAGGGTCCCGTTTTTACCCTTTGGGTACGGAACCCTAAAAACTATTTAACAACAATTAGTCCATCACTGAATGCAGTTTGGCATTAGATATTAATCGTATATTTTTAATTACTTATAATTAAACATTTTAATGAAGGGATAAACTGCTTGTAAAGACAATTAAGAGGTGTATTTGAAGATTTTTTTGATGCATTAATGTATGTTTAATTATGATTTGAGTTCTATCACTGTACCTATTAAAATAAGACTTCATTTTTTTTTTTTGTCATAATTATTTACGGTTTATGAGATACACTGCTTTAAAAAACGAACTTTTTGACCGTTTTCAAGAAATCTCCACCACAAGGTGGACCGACGACCTTGTGAAGGCCGCAGGAACCCGTTGGATGCGGGAAGCACAGCCTAGGGCCGGTCGAAGTGGAGGTGCTTGGGGGAGGCCTATGTCCAGCACTGGACGTCTTTCGGCTGAAATGATGATGATGATGATGAAGTTACGTCGGTCGTATTGTACAGACGCCAGCACATCAAGTTACTACAATCTGTCAAATTTCTTAAATAGATTTTCAACTTTATCGCTACAGCATAAGGTTCAAGGTTGGTTGGGAAAATTTGACAGTTTAGGGTAGCTTGATGTGCTGGCGTCTGTACGTAGGACTTAAACAGATGCGTTACAAAAGTAGTTATTTTCCACTCTGCAATTGGCATTTTTG
Source organism: Mesoligia furuncula (assembly GCA_916614155.1). Classification (NCBI taxonomy): domain Eukaryota; kingdom Metazoa; phylum Arthropoda; class Insecta; order Lepidoptera; family Noctuidae; genus Mesoligia; species Mesoligia furuncula. The sequence continues at coordinate 25,214,416 of OU744808.1, forward strand.
TTTTTGTTTTGATTGTTGTTGTTTTGTGGTCATCTGCCAGTGTCGCGGGCGCATCACGGATTAATTTGATTTGTCAGTGTCAATTAATGTGTGTTGTCTTTGGTCCCTGGCCCTGAAATCAAGCAATGGACAAAATTTACAACTTTTTATATGCCTCAAGCATATACGAAGCTTTTGACTACGTTGCTTGTATGTGTATATTTTATGCCTTTTTAGGGCTCCGTACCCAAAGGGTAAAAGCGGGACCCTATTACTATAAGACTCCACTGTCCGTCTGACTGTCTGTCTGTCTGTCACCAGGCTGTATCTCATGAACCGTGATAGCTAGACAGTTGAAATTTTCACAGATGATGTAGGTATTTCTGTTGCCGCTATAACAACAAAATACTAAAAACAGAATAAAATAAATATGGGGGGCTCCCATACATCAAACGTGTTTTTTTCGGTTTTTTTGCCTTGTGATATGGAACCCTTCGTGTGCGGGTTCTACTCGCATTTGGCCAATTTTTGTGTATCTATTATTGCGTTTTGTTTGTGCAGCATAAACAATTTTTCTTTCTTTTCTTTCTTTTACCAGGTTCACATGGGCAAGTTTTTCCCGCGACGATTTTTTTCGCGCACTGGCTTTTCCGCACCGCTTAGCGCTGAGAGCTGGAAATCCAACAGTGTGTGTTTTTAACGCGCTGGGATTCTCAACGCTCGGCTCAACAGCGAGAATTGAAAATCCATTGTGCGACAAAATCCCGCCGCGATATGCTTACGTCAGTGCTAACGTCGGCTAATCCGCTTTCAGTCGCCCACACCCGTACCACAAAATACAGATAGTACAGAAGGCAATCTACATACAAAGAGCGCTCGAGCAACGCACACATAGACACCGCTCACGGACACGCTATCTCGGACGGGTTGGGAGTAGTGCGAGCGCGGGTGCCATTCGCTTGAGACACGCGTCTACAGGTGAAGTGCAACGATGGAGCAATAAAAAAATTCCTATCTAAGCTCGATTTATATAATAGTTTCCTATTTTGAATCATTATAAACGAAGTAACTTTTTTGTAAGGTAAATTCACGCCACTACGTAAGTTGAAAACATGATTTTTTGTTTGTGTAGATATTGTGTTGTTTTTAGTGTCATTTGATAGGTTTAGGTCTAAAACGGATAGGGCAAAATAAATTGTGTAAATAGGGTAATCCGTTTTGAAGTTATTAGGGATTTTCGATAGTGAAAATTGACAAATGTAAAATTTTATATGTCTTTTTGTTCTATAAACTTTTTGTAATACTATGTTTATTGTTTTGCTCTCAACAATAAATCAAACAACTAGATACGAGTGTCACTACCACGATAGTTTTTTGTGCTTATGCCAAAGTTGACAACCCTAGCGCGACCGCTAAGCGTAGGTATGAAAAGTGAAGTACATACATATGATTGCCTTCTGTACTATCTGTATTTTGTACCCGTACCATTGAAAAGTACCCGTTCAAACACTTATTAAAACTAAGCCTTCCGAATTATCCGCCATTGTCCGGAATTCCATAACAAGGTAAGCGGAAAATTTTACAATAAAGTGAAATAATTACTGAATACTGTTAGCTCGGGGTGCTGGGATGATAGTGGAGACTGTATTTGAGGGGCGAGGCCCCTATTTCCCACTAGGCACTCTGGGCAAGTGCCCAAGGCCCCGCGATCGACGGGGGGGGGGGGCCTGTCTGCCCTAAAAAAAATCATTCTTTGCAGCCGCCGCTTCTTTCTACGCATTATTAGTACCCGATTTAATGACAAAATAATTGTTTTGCAGTGCGAATTTTAAGCATCAACATGTGAATGCTAAGAGTTACTTTTCCAAATCATAATTATTACATTTATCATAAAGAAACAAAAACAATTGTTGAATAATTTTAGAATTTTGCTTATCTGCTTTTATCTACACAGGGGCCCACAATTTTAGAATTTTGCTTATCTACACAAGGCCCCGTGATCCTTATGTGACCAGGGGCCCTAGTCTGCTATTTTTATAAATTCGTCATTCCAACACGATCCCACTACCATCCCATTGTCATTTTGCTAAAAGTTCGTAATCTGCTAAATTCATAATGGTTGATCATTGGTCGGTCAATGGCACAGAAATTGTACGATACTCGTAACGAATTAAAAGCAATGACTGCACAATGACGTTCTAATGGTAGGTAACTGATCAAGGAAACTGTCAAAATTTTAGCAGATTACCGCGTAAGTCAGTAATTCATTTTTCATTATGTACGAGATTACCATTCTATGCCATTTCTTTCAATGGAGTGTCAGTGGTTGACCATTGGAAAGTCATAATGACGCCATTATATTAGTAGATTACCAAACTTGTCAAAATCAACAATTATGAAATCAATGATAGACCATTTTGACACTATTGTAATAGCAGACTTGAGGCCCAGGGCCTCCGATAGGTTAAAGACGGCCCTGTGAGGGGCCACGGTATGTTGCCATTGTTATTAACAAGTATGAGCTTTCTCGGACAAAAGTAAAAAACAAGTTTAAGATTCGATCAACAATAGTAGGTAGCAGATTTCCGATGAGCGTAATAGATTATCCTAGTTATAGGTATTGTTATTGTTATCATAAGTATTCTTTACTGTTAAAATCTTGATAAAATAGTAATGTGTAAAAACCTAAAACGTGTAACAAGTATCTAATTTACATTATTCAATAATTCTTTCATTATTTCAGTATGTTTGTAAAAGTAGACTAGCTAAATTCTTAAGAAATAGTGTAGCAAAACATAGAAAATATTCCTAACGGATATCCACCTTTTATGTCGTTGAAATTTTGATATTTTGAATGACGGTAGAAAGAACCGTCAAAGTTATTTGTTCACGACTATAAAAGGGGGAGTTCCGAGTGGCAGAGCCCTTTTCTTGTTCGAGACATCGACCAGAACGGAGCTCCGGCCTACAGGTAGAAGTTAAATTATTTTATTACTATGACTATGATTTTACTGTCATTTTACTGTTATTATTATGTGACGATTAGGAACAGTTTTTAAATGTTTTTGTTTTACTACTGATTATGTTTGATTGCTATTATTATTATATTGCCGGTATTCCAAGTTAATTGATTGCTTTTGAGATAAAGATAACTAATTTATGGCAATATAATAAATTCGTTGATAGAATACTATAATACTGTTTCCGTGGAGTTTCTTGTCCTTCTTCTCCACGATGACCTAGATTTGGAACGGACGACTAGCTTTCTGATTACTGACAAGCCTAAATTGAAATAAATATCTGGTCTTGTCTTTCTGTGCTTTATTTTATAAAACCATCCCCTACACACCATATTCATAGGTATTACACATATTAAATAACTAGTAACCATACTGATATTCAAAGCTTTATATTTGGGTAATAATTAGATATACTTACAGATAGGTAATACTATATTCCCTAATATACACATTTATTAAATAACTAGTAACCATTCTGATATTCCAAGCTTAATATTTTGGATAGATATATACCTACTTCAAATCTAATATCAGAAGTGGGATTGTTCTCTGGCCTTTTACTAATACATTTTATTTTTCTATTTTCATGATCGATGTTGGAGCTTTGCCGATCTTCTGGAAGCCGTTGGTCGACGGGTCGCTGAATCCACTCACACCATAATGATGACATCGTGCTGCAAACTCCGAGAGCGGGACTACGAAGCTGCAAGTTGCTGTACGAAACCCATTCCAAGGATTAAATGGAACAGCAGTACCTACCTACGAATTAGCATAAGTCGGTAAGGCCCTGAGAGGCTCTTTTAGATCAAAACAAAATGCAATTAGATAAGATGATGTAGGGTAACCTCATTTAATTTTGAGATAAACCACATTATGAAGGAGGTACTTAAAACATTCTGTTTACATTAACTATAAATCGAAAATTTATAACACATGTACAAAAGAACTGTCACTTTTGGTCTATGATACTTAGCTGTGGCTGTGCCTGTGGCTATACCTGAGCCTAATCCTATGACTGTGCCTGTGGCTGTGCCTGTGGCTATACCTATGCCTATCCCGGTCCCAATTAAGTACAATCCTGAAAACAAAGTTCCAAATATATAACAGAAAGACCATATTATATCTGTATATATTGTGATTGATTTAAAACTAATTCATAAACTAGCTTGGATTATCAAAAATGTACTTTGAGAACGGAGTACAGTTAGAATAGCCGTGATAGATTATTTTCAAATTGATTACTGTTTTGATGATCATTTTGGTAAAATTCAGTTAAACAGAACGTTCAAACGATACATTGACGTAGATTCGATATGACATTTTGCTTATTAATTATGTATTAACATCTACCAATTGTGATTGGCTTACGGTCTAATCTCGTAAATCTTCGTCAGTTCTCAAATGGTTTCCTTTATCAAATTAAGATACATCAGATAGTTAGGATCCAAAATTTAAAAAAAAAAATTTAAAAAAAAATTTTTTTTCGTAATTTATAACTCGTTTTATCTGTGTTGTTGTTAGGTATAATTGTTAAAATTTTGTACATCCACAGTAAAGTAATGTGCAGTGGCCATGTTAACAGTTTGTAATTATTGAATAGTTTTCAAGAATGTTGTCAGACTGACCGAGCGGAGTTATTTGAATAATTTTCATGATTGTTGGTTATTGCAAAAGCTGTTGAATATGAATGACTTAACAACATTTTGCTATCCCAGTTTCATGTTAGCTGTAACTAAATACTGATAAGCAATTTATTATTTGATATTGTTTAAGTAGTTAACGTTTTTCAATTATTACATTAGCAAAAATTGCAAAGATATTTAGATACCTACATTAGTAAAAACTTACTGTTGAATTGGTCAATAAGTATCAAACGCTGTTGTTTTTGTGAGACTATAGATTCATAGGTACTTCGAGAACGAAGTACATGTCAGTATGGCCGTGTTAGATTATTTATTTTGATACAATTATAATGTTAGAATATCGTTTGTTGGCTAATGGTATCTGTCACATTTACGAATCTTAGTATTAATGTGGAAGTACCTAATTTGACTAGTTTTTGTGTTTACAAAATAAAATATATAAAGAGGCTTGACTTGTGAAAATCACTTGAATGATTATGTACCTAATATTAAATAATTATACTTGTAGTATAATATCTTAGATTTAGTATTGCTATTTTAATATAATAGTCTGTTTCAAACGATTGGCACAATACTGTCAGTTGATATTGATATTCTTTTTAAAGACTTGTAAGAATTACCAATCAACTGTGTTTTAAACCGGTTTCACTACATAAGATCAATTTATTAGTACAATGAGAAAAAAAAAGAGACAAAAAAAAAAGAAAAAAAATTTTTTTTTGCTGTAGAGATGATAATATTGAAATGATATTTATTGCATTTGTTTCCGCTGGTCGGTCATTTGCTTGGTGCAAGTCTATCCCACTAGCAGCGGGTGGAGGGGACTTGACACGTCTAGGCATTTGGCAAAATAAACTGCATGACGACTATGACGAGGTAACCGATAAAATTTGTTTCCGCTGGTCGGTCATTTGCTTGGTGCAAGTCTATCCCACTAGCAGCGGGTGGAGGGGGCTTGACACGTCTAGGCAATTGGCAAAACGAATTGCATGGTAACCGATAAAATTTTGTTTCCGCTGGTCGGTCATTTGCTTGGTGCAAGTCTATCCCACTAGCAGCGGGTGGAGGGGACTTGACACGTCTAGGCAATTGGCAAAACAAAACTAGACTATGACTATGACTTTGACTTTGACTTTGAATGGCAGCGAATTGAATGTGGACTTCCATGTCTATGTAAATACTCTAAATAAGAATTTACTTTTTTTTTCTCATTGTTAAATTATCAGCACCTGGCAATACTTCGAGGACGAAGTACTGTCAGTATGGCCGTAATAGATTATCCTAGTTATAGGTATTGTTATTGTTATCATAAGTATTCTTTACTGTTAAAAACTTGATAAAATAGTAATGTGTAAAAACCTAAAACTTGTAACAAGTATCTAATTTACATTATTCAATAATTCTTTCATTATTTCAGTATGTTTGTAAAAGTAGACTAGCTAAATTCTTAAGAAATAGTGTAGCAAAACATAGAAAATATTCCTAACGGATATCCACCTTTTATGTCGTTGAAATTTTGATATTTTGAATGACGGTAGAAAGAACCGTCAAAGTTATTTGTTCACGACTATAAAAGGGGGAGTTCCGAGTGGCAGAGCCCTTTTCTTGTTCGAGACATCGACCAGAACGGAGCTCCGGCCTACAGGTAGAAGTTAAATTATTTTATTACTATGACTATGATTTTACTGTCATTTTACTGTTATTATTATGTGACGATTAGGAACTGTTTTTAAATGTTTTTGTTTTACTACTGATTATGTTTGATTGCTATTATTATTATATTGCCGGTATTCCAAGTTAATTGATTGCTTTTGAGATAACGATAACTAATTTATGGCAATATAATAAATTCGTTGATAGAATACTATAATACTGTTTCCGTGGAGTTTCTTGTCCTTCTTCTCCACGATGACCTAGATTTGGAACGGACGACTAGCTTTCTGATTACTGACAAGCCTAAATTGAAATAAATATCTGGTCTTGTCTTTCTGTGCTTTATTTTATAAAACCATCCCCTACACACCATATTCATAGGTATTACACATATTAAATAACTAGTAACCATACTGATATTCAAAGCTTTATATTTTGGATAGATAATAATAATAATAATAATATATTCGACAACTATCACACAACGCCGTCTAGTCCCAAGCTAAGCAGAGCTTGTGTTATGGGTACTAGACAACTGATAAACATACTTATATATTTCTAAATACATACATATTATAGATAAATTACACATAGATATATACCTACTTCAAATCTAATAAGCGCATCAAAAACAGCTCGAAAAATAAGACCACGAGTGATGCTGTGGTCTTATTTTTAAACCTTATTCCTTAGAAATTATGTTTTATTTTTCCATAAATATTTTTGTTCTTATCTTAAAACGTCTAATGCGTGAGAACTAGACGTTGTTCGGTAGACTAGCGTCTAACTGCTCGCCACGGCTACTATCTCTGTCGGACACGAAGTCAGGTGAGACAGCGTGCTTTTTGGCCATGACATGTGCGTGTGGTGTGAGGGCCACTTTGTTAAAACTCTTTATTTCATTAGTTTTTTCGGAACAAACGATTTTTCAAGCAAATATGATTTGGGGAACAGTATTTTTCTGTGATCGTTCAATTTCCGAAATTATTTTTTTTATCACGAAACTTGAGTACAAATGCTATGACGATAATAAGCGAAAGTTCATTAAAACCTATGACTCTACATTTACTAATCTTTACTGCAATCTAAAATAAATTGTGGTCACCCTATTTCCTAAGACAGTGAACAAAAATAAAACTCGATTTACTTATACAATAAAGGGTCTTTTAATTTCTTTCTGGTATCGCATTTGTTGCACAATTTTTTTCACAAAAAGAGACAATTTTGTATTTGTCTTATCTTTCATACGATAAGCGTAATAAATCGAAAACAAAATAAAATGGAGGACTGAGGGCCCTGAATTTTATCAAGGTTATAACTTTTAAACAACAAAAGGTGGTGACCTGTTCTTGCTTTCATAAATTTTCACAATTTATTTAGTAGCATATAGGATTTCAAACAGTAGCTGTAAGTTAATGATTTCATTATAATTGCGTGATAAACTTTTACGTGTATGAGAATTGAGGGCCCATTTTGTACGAAGATATACAAAGTAGGACAGTGTTTTGCGATAGTATCTTGTTTTCACAAATTTTGTTTGGCATTAGCTTAGATTTTGGCATTAAGACTTTTTCGGTAGTGTCCATAGTTTATCAGTTTTAGGTGGGCCCTCAATCCTCTATGTGAGAACTGAGAGCCCAACTTTACAGTCTATAACTCGGTTATTAGACTTTCACAAAATCTCATACCAACTTTCACAATTCTTTGGGAATGTTCACTAAATCCTAAGCACATTTTCAAAGAGTTTGAACAAAGTGGCCCTCACACCACACGCACATGGCCATGACCACCAGTGAGTTCAAGCTCGCGACTAACGTCAAAAATGCATTCCAAAGCTAGGTAGGTTCCTATGGAGAAGAAAGAGCTGAAGACTTGTTTACTAGCGGAAGACTTATTTTAATGCTGTACTCTATCAAGATTTTTCAGATTAAAATCTACCGAGTTAAAAGTTTATTTGGTTGAGTCTGCTTTGTTTGCTGCGAAAGATATAAAAAGTTAATAAAAGTGTAAGTAGCTTATCTTTTCCTCGTTGCATCGGATCGTGCGATAGTGTTGTATCGCTGAAACTTCGCTTCTTCGCATAAGAACTCTGAAGTAGGATCAGTCCAAGCCTGAAATACAAGTATAAGTTTATTCATAGTAGCAATTTTTAACCCCCGACGCAAAAACGACGGGGTGTTATAAGTTTGACGTGTCTGTGTGTGTGTGTGTGTGTGTGTGTGTGTGTGTGTGTCTGTGGCATCGTAGCTCCCGAACGGATAAACCGATTTTGATTTAGTTTTTTTTGTTTGAAAGGTGAATTAGTCGGGAGTGTTCTTAGCTATGTTTGATGAAAATCGGTCCAAGATGGCCGCCGCCACAAAATGGCGGATTACATATTTTTTCACAACTCCCTTAATATGGGTATCAAATGAAAGGGCTTGAATAGTAGAATACTATACACTATGATAAATTTCAAATCCAAGATGGCCGCCACCACAAAGTGGCGAATAATATTGTTTTTTCACAACTCCCTCAATATGGGTATCAAATGAAAGGGCTTGACTAGTAGAATACTATACGCTATTACAAATTTCAAATCCAAGATGGCCGTCACCACAAAATGGCAAATTATATATTTTTTTCACAACTTCTTTAATATAGGTATCAAATGCAAGGGCTTGACAAATAGAATAATGTACACTATATTGAAAGGGAATTAGGAGGAATATTAACTAACGAAATGAAAACTAAAAACTTGAAAATATTTTTTTGTCTGATCAATGCTCTAGAATGATGAGGAAAGTGGAGTGATGACTGGTACCTACGACCACTGAGTTTGACTATTCTTATTACGAATGGAATTATCCTACTTAATAAAAAGCGTAGGTATTTCTACATCAGATAGTGTCGCAGTCCCATTTTATAAACAAGATCTGAAATAACCTAAGATATTTAAATAACTCTGAAATACTTGTACGAAAGTTGAATAACTAAAAGAAGAACTAGAAAAAGGATGAAATAAAACAAAAAAATCTGTTTAGTCTTAAAAATTATTCTTCAACTGGTATACTTAAATTAATCCTAATTATTTTTTGACGGATAAAAAACCTGATTAAGAGCGTTTACGCCGTACGGCATTTCATACAAACTTTCAAGCCTTTGTTTTTCGAAATTAATGAACGGATTTTAATAAAACTTCCTAAGCATAAGCAGGATACAAAGGTCTAAAAAGTTAGTAGAGAACATTTTCGAAATGCCTTATATAAAAAAAGATAACTGGAAATATCTGTTTCAATGGAAAGTTTAAAATCGGTCTAATTTTGCTGTAACACTATTTTTCGAAAATGTTCTCTACTAACTTTTTAGAACTTTGTATTTTGCTTATACGTACGAAGTTTCATTAAAATCGGTTCATTCACTTCGAAAAAAAAGGGCTTGAAAGTTTGTATGAAATGCCGTTCGGCATAAACGCTCTTAAACACCAAATTACCTGAATCTTAAAACGCAAGAAAATAAAAGAAATGAAATAAGTACAAAAATTAAGGAGTCCCTACAAAAAGCATGAAATAAAAATTAAATTAAAAATTTAAAAAACCCCCGACACAAAAAAATAATAAAATGAAATGTAATTGGAAAAGGATCAAATAATTTAAAAACCCCCAACTTAAAGAATCTAGGTAACGAGACTAAAACAGATAACTTCATATGGCAGTCGGGGGACCTCTTAGCGTAGAAGGTGTTCCACAGAACGGTCCCCCGACTTCCATATGAATTTATCTGTTTTAGTCTACTACATCTACATTTCATTTTATTATTTTTTTGTGTCGGGGGTTTTTTAAATTTTTAATTTTACTACCATAAGCTTTACGAACCTACATAATTTCTGTGGTCCTTCACATTTCAGCGGGGTAATTGAGTAACACGCTATCAATAGCAATGGCTTTCATTTTGACAGTTCAACAACATTCATTGCATTATTTACGTTGTTGAGGAGGCAGATTTTTGCGAACATAGGAAGCAATGGATTAGCAATACCCTTTTTTTTTTTTTTTTGAAGCTTTTTAGTCATGAAATGACCCCTCCCGCTCTGGGTGGAGCGAAAGGGAGTGTCAGACTCTTACTGACTAAAACCCACCCGTGTTTCTTCCTTAGCCCTTTATGTTCCGGGGTAGCGGTAACCCTTTCGGACAATCCCGCTAACCCGGCAGGCTTCGGCCCTAACGCGGTTCACTGGTGCTGACATCTCTTTTAGGCGCGCGTGAAACGCGTACGCGCCGTCCGGCACGGCCCTGGTCCTGATCGGACGGTGAGCTACCCATTACTCTCCGTCCGCAGGCCCCTGCCTACGGTGGCCGGGTGTTGTCACGCGGCTCCCGACGCCCGGAGCGTCTCCCGCGGCGGCTGGGACGTGAGGCTCTGTCCCTCAACCATCCCGCCATCTCATCAGAAGGAGGTGACTGCCTCCCACTCCCTCTCGCTTCGGACCATGGCTTGAACCAGGGCCGGACACGAGAGGTCACCGCCGCTGCCGATCGCCTCTACGAGGAATGAGCAATATCCTTCGAAATGATTCAAATTGAGATTGATAGTGTGTTACGCAATTATGGTGCTGTTTGGCGGACCTGAATTGTTTGATTAGTCTATTCTAATAATTGTTTGATTAGTCTATACTAATAATTGTTTGATTAGTCTATACTAATAATTGTTTGATTAGTCTAGGTATACTAATAATTGTTTGATTAGTCTATACTAATAATTGTTTGATTAGTCTATACTAATAATAAAGTTTGTTTGAACGCGATAATCTCTGGAACCACCGGTCGGATTTGAAATAACCTTTTTGCATTTGATAGCCCCGCTACTGCAGCGCATCAGGGATGTTCGCGGACGCACATGTGGACTGTTTCTTTGCCACAATGCGTAAGCGCTGTGCGTCCCTGGTGCGTGGGGTGTGGGGCAGCAACAACAGTATCCTGTCACTAATTTCGAGCAGGCTGGACTGTCCGTACGTGAATCGCTGCTGCGCTATTTCCCTGGAATGGTGCAGCCGCGGTGAAGCGTCGGACAGTTCACAGTACTGCCGCTTTGTGTATTATCTAGGAATTTGTTTTGTTTTGTTTAGGATAACTCGTCGAGCTACTGGAGGACAGTGGTATAGAATGCCCAAGTCGAGTCTATCGTTAATTATTGGGCATTCTATACCACTAATTATCTGCAATTTACTAACATAGGATAAGTTTATTTTACTAACAAATGAGTCATGCATGATACTTGAAAAATAAATAAATTGAAATGAATCGAAATGATAGCCCAATTCTTGAAGAAGGCTACTTGAACTGAATGAAACAAAATTTAAATCTTGTATAAAACGCACACTATGCAGCCAGGCATATTATAAATTGGGGGATTACATCACTGACAAAAATGCTTGGCTAAACGCTGGTCCTGCTCCATAAGGACGCACAAATAAATTGATTAGCATTGAAAAACACTATTGGAGCTGCTGAAGATATTAAAATACTATTTTTGCATTGTCTAAATTCAATCACCTACCTAGTATTGTATAATTGCATAGCACATGTGTGAGTACTATGTACATACCTACTATAAAGCTTCCATTTACTGGGTACGCCTTTTATTGACTTGAATGTGCCCTGGCGGCTGAGAGTATGTCACGCTCACTCAAATGTCTCGCTGATGGTGGCGTGTGTGTTGGATCATTTAGCTCCCTTCAAAATGGTTGAGCTGAATGGTGCTAATACATGCGTCATGTTCGTGAACGTGCGCCGTCAGTAGGGACTGGTCATCTCTTTGCTGCCATGGCTTATTTTAATTTAATACCTATTTGAATTGTTTTTTTTATTTCGTCTTTTCATTACGGACGCTTTTAACGTTCTGCATCGTTCTCACATGTATAATTTTTAACATGAATGATGTAAACAATACTTTGTATCCATATTATTTTGATTTAAAAGAGTGTCCATGGAGTTTCTTGCCCGTTCTTCTCCATAGGTACCTACGCTTTGGAATGGGCAACTAGCTTCATATTTCTGACTGACCGACCCCTTGACAATTCAAAAGTGCCTGTAATTGGTTTAATTGAAATAAATGCTTTGAGTTTGAGTTTGAGCTATTTAACATAACGCTAGGACTCCTAGCAACCGATCAAAAAGAAAAAAGACAGAAAGATCGCTATGCGAAAACGAAGTTACAGCGCAGGCAGGCGATGCGATGCGACGGGGTGGGTCGGGGGAACAAGACATTTCACACGAACGAAGTCGCGGGCAGAGGCTAGTTGCAATAAAATAAAAAATAATAATAAACAAAAGAATGCCTGCCACATTAATTCATTTTTATCATAATATGATTACTTTAAACATTCAGAGTCGTTATTTCAACCATCTATACAACAAGATGTAAGCAAGTTCAACATACCGGCCAAGTGCGAGTCGGACTCACACACGAAAGGTTCCGTACCACAAGGCATAAAATGCCGAAAAAAACGTTTCTTCTATACCCCTTTAAATTTTAACTTTATTTTATTCTTATTACTTGTTGTTATAGCGGCAACAGAAATAGCTACATCATCTGTGAAAGAACAGTGGAGTCTTAGTAATAGGGTCCCGTTTTTACCCTTTTGGTACGGAACCCTAAAAATATGGATGTCTCGTGATCAACTAAACGTGACGCTATATGGGGTTTGGTCTTATTATATTTTCTGTTTTAATTAACGTCAGCCATCGATTTATACCTATAGGTCTAAAGCGTGGCCGCCATGTTGAAAAAGAAACAAAATTTCGGACATTAGGTATGCCACGGACCTTCAAAGCCCTATTGGCAGCCAACTCCCTAACTATTGGTAAGTTCAAAAAAAAATCAAAATTCAAAATTGTTTATTTCTTCAACCAGATTACAACAATTAGTTTGTGATTGGAGCCTTCTTTTAAGCAAACAATGCCTGTATTAGAAGACTCCGCTCTTCCATAACAAAATAAAGAAAAATTTAACATAGGTAAGTAGACAAGATTGGCATAAGTATAGTTTGTGTGTGTGAGTGAGTAGTACTAGAGTAAGTACTTACCTACGTACTTATGTGCAGAGCCCATACGAATACAGTTGAAATTGTCTATAAGGTACTTATTTGGCTCCCACCTTCTAGACTAAAAGCTCTCTTAAATAGACTTTAAATAATTTATTTGCAAGAATTGTTCTTGTGAATATACGAGTATGTTATTTTAATTAGAGCCATGTAACAAAATAAGCTTACGAGCTACGAGCATATGTTTCGCTAACAATTAAGGGTAGGCGCACCAGTTTTCATACTTCGTTTACTATTTAGGTGTTGGTTTTCCATTCGTGAAATAATACATTTTCCAAACTTTTATTAGGCTAACTGGTGTCAGCTTAATGACACCGAGAATCCTAGCTTGGGTGTCAGAGGCTTACAACTCTGTAAACCAAGACAAAATATGTCAAGTTATACCAAGTGGTGGATGTAAAATTGTAACATTACTTGGCGATTCATTGTGGGAGAAAATTGTGGTCACATTACAAATCTACGCATGCCCACAGTCGCCACACGTCTAAGGGTCTAGCGTAGTAGGTACTTCATCCATTTTGGTTTGTTTTAACTAACTGTACATGAGGAGTGTGACACTTTTGATTATTTTGGGATAAAATATTACCTAAGTATATTTAAAACTAGCTGACCCGACAGACGTTGTGCTGTTTTTGATTGAAAGACACGTGGCGCCATCTATTATCATAATAACGTTGTTGTTATTTTCCTCGGGACCAGCACTTTTTTTCGGGATGAAAGGTACCCAATGTCCGTTTCTGTACACCTGACAACGTATATTCAAAATTTCAGGATGATCGGTTCAGTGGTTTAGGCGTGAATAGGTAACAAACAAACTTACTTTCGCATTTATAATATTAGTTAGGATGACAGAATTCGAATCAGTAAACGACTCGAAGAAACTACTTCCATAATGTGCATTAATTCAGTTACACATTGTATATCGTCTTTTTATTATATTTCTCAACATCTTGGTCTTCTTGTACATCAAATTACTACAATCTGTCAAATTTCTTTAATAGATTTTCAACTTTATCGCTATTAGCATTAGGTTCAAGGTTGATGTAAAAAATTTACAGTTTCGGGTACCTTGATGTGCTGGCGTGTGTATCTACTTACAGAATAATAATACACTTACCAGTTCAAAAGTCACGTGCCATCATAGATTGAAAAGAAAGTAGTTACAAGTTCAAATGTTAGCTTTGGCGTCCTGGGATACAAGTACCTACTAACGTTTGGTTGTATAGGGCAGAAACGTGAGAGGAAACGGAATTACCAGTAACTTCTTGTACTTACTTGCATTTAAAACAAGGGTTGGGTTCGTCAACAATTAACACCCTTCACACCCTGCTAGAAACAATTAAAAAACGCTGGGTACACAAAATAACACGCGATATTTTAAACGAGCAACGATAATTGGTATCTTCACCCTACTCATACCAGATTATAATTATATTTGTAAATAGAGTTCAATGAACTATATTTACATATTATTAGGTTCCTTTCCTCTGACGCGAACAATGCGCACACCAAAGGATGCCGACGGAATAGATAGGTATTTTCTCATGTTCACTGAGCGAGTTCGCAAAGGTTACACGTGATATGTTTGTAATTTGTAAATCTTGTGTTGTAAATTATTCCATGAACTGTTATTTAACTACACACTACCGAATTGGGGTACTGTAAAGGTAGCGTATGTAACTACAACGCGGTCACATTAACTCGACGCATCTCTGGAATGCGAGGCCCGCATTCCTTAGCTCGCCCAGCAAGTGTTAGGCCTTTGTCTTTGTCTTTGTTACCGATACGCGCGTCGATAATTTGGCTAGTTTTCTGTTGTTGTTTTAATTATATTTTTATTAGGTATATTTAGGTATATTACCAAAAAAACAAAATGACGTAATCAACGCCAAGTGTGACCGCGTTGTATGTATGTATTAAATAATAATAAATACACTGAAAAAAATAATTCTTACTACACCACATTAAAGCGATTTCATTAAGACTTAGGTACTGACTTTATACAGTAAGATGAAATGTTTGTAAAACAGTAAAAGACAAAACATTAACTTTCTTTGATTGAACATACTATTTACTGAAAAAACAAGAAAAAAAAAACCGGGCAAGAGCGAGTCGGACTCACGCACCGAGGTTTCCGTACCATCATCATTCTCCTGCCCTTATCCCAATTTATTTGTGGTCGGCGCAACATGTCTTTTTCTTCCATACTTCTCTATTAGTCGTCATCTCGGTAGTCATCCCCTTTCTAACCATATCATCATTCACACATTCCATCCATCGTTTCTTTGGTCTTCCCCTACTCTTATAGCCATCGACATCCATACTCAAAACTCTCCTCACGACATTTTCCTCATTTCTACGTAACACATGCCCATACCATGACAACCGATTCCCACGCAACTTTTCAGTTACCGGGGCCACTTTCAAACTTCTTCTTATGTACTCATTTCTTAGTCTATCCATTCGTGTAACACCACACATCCCTCTTAGCATTCTCATCTCTGCTGCATGCAATTGCCTTTCATTCATCCCTTTTGTGGCCCAACATTCTGATCCATACAAGACAGCAGGTCTAATCATGGTTTTATATATCTTCCCCTTAAGTTTAAGGGGAATGCGGGAGTCGCAGATTGTTCCCGTGACCTGCCGCCATTTCATCCATCCAGTGTTAATTCTGTGCTTAACCGTCCGATCTACTTCGCCATCGCTTTGCACGAGTGAACCTAGATACCGAAAGTCGGAACAGACTGGGAGAAGTGCACCATCAAGTGCTATAGCTCCGTTTCCGTACCATCATATGTTATTAAATTTTCATCGGCGAGGCCTACATTCATCAGAGAATTTTAACACTGTGCACTGCGATTTAGAATATTGCAGTTTTATGTCAGCGCCATCTCTTGACCGATAGTGGAACTAATGTAACTTTTGTTGATGATTTCTGAAAAAGTGTGCTATTAAGAGACTTCGTTTTATTTTTCCTGTAATATTTTCATAAACTTCTATCACATAGAATAATTTCAGATTTTTCTCTTTACATACTTCGGAGATAAGGGGGGGGAACGGTATTTTTTTTACATTTTTCATCAGCATGCCCTAGTAGCCCCACTTCGAATTTTTCAGACCCCTTTTCAGTTCCGGTTGCAAAAAATATATATATATTTTTATTTCTTTCTTATTTGCAAAATAGTTGGGCAAACGTCATCTAAAACTATTCCTTTCAAGTTAATAGCATTAGTACTTCTTGAGATCTCCAGCTGTGAGATCTCCAGCTGTGACAGACAGACAGACAGACTTAGTCTCCGGGTTCCGTTTTTAACATTTTGGTACGGAACCCTAAAAAAGGAAAACCACCATTACCGTAATGTAAGTAAATTTCAATGGTTTTAACGATATCACCAAATGAATAAAACAGTTAATTTTGTGACCTTTTAGCTACTTAAAGCGTTAAAGTTTACTGCCATGACGATGACGGTAACATTTTGCCTCAAGCTTTAACTGTTTTCGGATCAGCAAAAAAATACTGTTTTGAACGTTAGACTCTTAAGGAACTGTTTAAAGCAGTTCAGGGGGCCTAAAAAGGCCACTTTAAGCAATTCCTCAAAAAACGAGTAATTTCCTGAATTCCCAGTGGATCAGTAGCAATTCCTCTATTTTTCGTAAAATGGTGACACATAATAGCCGAATCCTATAGAATTCAATTTCAAACAGAATCATATTTGGTGCAAATGTTACCGCATGAAAAAAATAAAGACCGTAATTTTATCGGTAAAGTTTCGTTTACAGTTTTTATTGATCAAATTAGTTTTTTATTTTTTATTTCTACAGTTTAAATCTTATAACGTTATAATATACTCATAACTGTTAAAAAGTCCGCAGATAAGCCCTGAAAAGGGAAGTTAGAAACAATAAACTGGCAACGCGTATTTATAGGCCGCATTCCGAATTAAGCGTTAAGTACACTAATTGTAGGAAACCGAAAGATGTAATTGAAGTTAGAACAATTAGATTCCGATTTAGTGCAATTGGAAGGTCCCGACCGCACTAATTTCTAAATTGTTTACGATTTAGGTGAGTTTAATCGCATCGCTACGATTTAGAGCGACTTGTTAGTCTTTAGTTTTTAAGCCCGCTCAAATGGATTACATCCCAACTCGGAACGCACCCTTCGTTCCTCCCGCCTCAACGTCAAACTGAATCAAACATCAACATAAACAATCATAATGTGTGTAGTTTAAAACTAGTAGGTATTTCGTGCGAGTAAGATCGTTTTTAATACAAAGTAAGTGTATAATTGTTTGACTTAAATCATTACTTAAATAAAATGCTGTGCAAATGTATTCAAATGTACGTAATTTTTTGTAGGAATGGAAAGACGTGCAGCTAGTGTCTGAGATACAATGGAACAATCTGCTCGATTTTCTACAGTCAAAGTGGAAGCGCTGTCGGTGTTGAGCCCCTTTTCGAGATCACTGCAGCCCCGTGTTTTGTCCAGACTCGTGCGTCAGCACCAAACCCTAGCCCTGCTGATGCTACAACAGTGCCTCTGCCTCGTCGAACTCGGCAAGCAAGATACCGCAGTGAGTGGATTTTTCTAACCCTACAGCTATTCATATTGCGACTAAGACATGATGACTATTGATAATGATTATATGGTATTTTTATTACGTTTTTTAGGTCGCCCTCTGGCTGCACTAGATGAAGCTCGGAGAGTTTTACCTCAGGTGGAGATGCAACATGCTACAGCTGATATAGTAAATTAATAGTGCAGAACCTTGGGAGGCTTGCTGATGCAGACGAGACTATTTTTTATTGGTGTCCTTTATAGGTAAAGTATGAATTTTTTGTACATGTATGCAATAAAAAATTAAGTCATTCATATAATATAATTATAAAGAAATAAAAAAGGAAAACATACTGTATTATAACATTTAAATAACATAAAGGGAAAAAGGTATCGGGCTCTGTGTCCACTTGTGGTGTCTTCAATGTTGATTTTAAGGGATAGCCTGTGTCACCTGAAACATAATTATATTAGTACTCAAATTAAACAATGACGGGGTAGTCAGAAGCCCTAAAGTCTGACAACCAGTCTTACCAAGTGGTATTGTATTACCCAGTAACTGGGTTGTGGAGTTCAGATAGGCAGTCGGCATAGTCTGTAAAATACTGGTATTCTGCTGCATCCGGCTAAGCAAACCCCAACATAGTACATAGTTGACAGAAGCTAGACAGATGATGATGATGATTTGACTTACTAAAAACCACAAATTTTCCTTTTCAGCCTGGCGGAGTTGTTCCAAGTGGGTCTTAAGTGGATGGTGATTCCATAAAAAGGAGACATAGTGTGCCCCTCCGCAGCTAGCATCAACACTAATCAGTCTTAAACCTGAATGAATGAAAAAAAGCCTAATTAATTATTATGTTTGTATTAGTTTTTTAATAATTTAAGATGAGAATTGTTAATAATTTAATTAAATATTTTTCATATCACTAATGTTTTATTTTAGTAAAAGGTATAATATGGTATACTCTTCTAAGGGTCCTCTTATAAATATACTACTCAATTAAATTGAAGTAAAGTATGATACTATAACAATATCACACATATATATCCCTGAAGGGTTAGGCAGAGGTGTACCTATTGTACACCTAAAATGTGAATAGAAGATTGTATGCATTTCACGGACGGGGTACAGAGTAAGTACCTGAACCTCTATAATAATAGATGATAGTGTCTATCTAAAACTACTTAGTTAAAAGTGTTGAAAAACACCCTACTTACTTTTATCACAAAACAATGCTTTTACTTGCCTTGGGGATAGTAGGTACTTATGCCATCGCGGCGGGTACATTATGTACGGATGAGGTCGCGACACACACTTATTTAGCCTGTCTATACCAACAAATTCGAGATCCGGCATTTCGAACGCTATATCCATTTTCCGAAGAGCTGCATTTTGTCGGCGATCTAGAAGGGTCGTCATAACCCGCGCGTGCTCCAGAAAGTTTTCATAAAGGGCTAAATCTGCTATTAAGTATAACATTATTTCTTCACAAAGCCTCCAATCCGATTTGTGAAATGTTGCTTTTGACTAACTTCTTACGATTCCATTATTTGACATTAAAGCAATTAGGGCCCCAGGGGGCCTAAAAAGGCCACTTTGGGAGAATCATAAAAGGAATTCATTATGAATGATATTAAAAGTCGTAAAATGGTCACAATCTGACAATTCATAATATTGTTTGTGTGCAATTCGTAACACGCAATTCATCTATTTGACAATTTTGTATGGAGATTCGTAAAATGGTCCAAAAAATAGGAATTGCTTTAATGTCAAATAATGGAATCGTAAGAAGTTAGTCAAAAGCAACATTTCACAAATCGGATTGGAGGCTTTGTGAAGAAATAATGTTATAATAGCAGATTTAGCCCTATATGAAAACTTTCTGGAGCACGCGCGGGTTACGACGACCCTTCTAGATCGCCGACAAAATGCATCTCTTCGGAAAATGGACATAGCGTTCGAAATGCCGGATCTCGAATTTGTTGGCATAGACGGCTAAATAAGTGTGTCGCGACCTCATCTATGAGCTGGAGGCGTACACAATGTACCCGCCGCGATGGCATAAGTACCTACTATCCCCAAGGCAAGTAAAAGCATTGTTTTGTGATAAAAGTAAGTAGGGTGTTTTTCAACACTTTTAACTAAGTAGTTCCAGATATCATCTATTATTATAGAGGTTCAGGTACTTACTCAGTACCCCCTCCGTGAAATGCATACAATCTTCTATTCATATTTTAGGTGTACAATAGGTACACCTCTGCCTAACCCTTCAGGGATATATATGTGTGATATTGTTATAGTATCATACTTTACTTCAATTTTATTAAGTAGTATATATATAAGAGGACCCTTAGAAGAGTATACCATATTATACCTTTTACTAAAATAAAACAATAGTGATATGAAAAATATTTTATTAAATTATTAACAATTCTCATCTTAAATTATTAAAAAACTAATACAAACATAATAATTAATTAGGCTTTTTTTCATTCATTTAGGTTTGCGACTCTGATTAGTGTCGATGCTAGCTGCGGAGGGGCACACTGTGTGTTTATGGAATCACCAGACCCACTTGGAACAACTCTGCCAGGCTGAAAAGGAAAATTTGTGGTTTTTAGTAAGTCAAATCATCATCATCATCTGTCTAGCCTTCTCTCAACTATATACTATGTTGGGGTTTGCTTCCAGTCTAACCGGATGCAGCTGAATACCAGTATTTTACATGGAGCGACTGCCTATCTGAACTCCACAACCCAGTTACTGGGTAATACAATACCACTTGGTAAGACTGGTTGTCAGACTTTAGGGCTTCTGACACCCCGTCATTGTTTAATTTGAGTGCTATTATAATAATAAAACAATTATGTTTCAGGTGACGCAGGCTATCCCTTAAAATCAACATTGAAGACACCACAAGTGGACACAGAGCCCGATACCTTTTTCCCTTTATGCAAAGTTTTTGTGTTATTTAAATGTTATAATACAGTATGTTTTCCTTTTTTATTTCTTTATAATTATATTATATGAATGACTTAATTTTTTTATTGCATACATGTACAAAAAATTCATACTTTACCTATAAGGGACACCAATAAAAAATAGTCTCGTCTGTATCAGCAAGCCTCCCAAGGTTCTGCACTATTAATTTACTATATCAGCTGTAGCATGTTGCATCTCCACCTGAGGTAAAACTCTCCGAGCTTCATCTAGTGCAGCCAGAGGGCGACCTAAAAAACGTAATAAAAATACCATATAATCATTATCAATAGTCATCATGTCTTAGTCGCAATATGAATAGCTGTAGGGTTAGAAAAATCCACTCACTGCGGTATCTTGCTTGCCGAGTTCGACGAGGCAGAGGCAATGTTGTAGCATCGGCAGGGCTAGGGTTTGGTGCTGACGCACGAGTCTGGACAAGACATAGGGCTGCAGTGATCTCGAAAAGGAGCTCAAAACCGACAGCGCTTCCACGTTCACTGTAGAAAATCGAGCAGATTGTTCCATTGTATCTCAGACACTAGCTGCACGTCTTTCCATTCCTACAAAAAATTACGTACATTTGAATACATTTGCACAGCATTTTATTTAAGTAATGATTTAAGTCAAACAATTATACACTTACTTTGTATTAAAAACGATCTTACTCGCACGAAATACTAGTTTTAAACTACACACATTATGATTGTTTATGTTGATGTTTGATTCAGTTTGACGTTGAGGCGGGAGAAACGAAGGGTGCGTTCTGAGTTGGGATGTAATCCATTTGAGCGGGCTTAAAAACTAAAGACTAACAACTCGCTCTAAATCGTAGCGATGCGATTAAACTCACCTAAATCGTAAACAATTTAGAAATTAGTGCGGTCGGGACCTTCCAATCGCACTAAATCGGAATCTAACTGTTCTAACTTCAATTACATCTTTCGGTTTCCTACAAATAGTTTACTTAACGCTTAATTCGGAATGCGGCCTAAAAATACGCGTTGCCAGTTTATTGTTTCTAACTTCCCTTTTCAGGGCTTATCTGCGGACTTTTTAACAGTTATGAGTATGTTATAACGTAATAACATTTAAACTGTAGAAATAAAAAATAAAAACTTATTTGATCAATAAAAACTGTAAACCAAACTTTACCGATAAAATTACGGTCTTTATTTTTTTCATGCGGTAATATTTACGCCAAATATGAATCTGTTTGAAATTGAATTCTATAGGATTCAGCTATTATGTGTCACCATTTTACGAAAAATAGAGGAATTGCTACTGATCTACTGGGAATTCAGGAAATTACTCGTTTTTTGAGGAATTGCTTAAAGTGGCCTTTTTAGGCCCCCAGATCAATGTTTTTTCATTTGTATTTACTGCTTATTTCTTTCAGTGATACAAGAACGCAATAATCAAACTGTTTACCTGGAGTCTCGGATGGGATTAGAATAATAATTAAGCCTTTGGTAAAATCAGCCCTAAGTTGATTATGAAACACTTACATAGTACTACATACCTAACCTATTTTTACCCGACTGCGCGACGCAAAGGAGTGGTAATGTGTTCATCAGCCTATGTATGTATGTATGTATGTATGTATGTATGTTTATATGTTCCTTTGAAGCACTATACAGACCAAACGCCTGGGCCGATTTTTATGATTCACACGTTAATCGATTCCTCTTAGTCCGGCGAGCGTCACTAAAGACATGACGTTAGTGAAAATTCAATATGGCGACTACTGGACGCCATATTATTATTTTTTTTATTTTTTTTTTTTCAAAACCTATCGAGTGGGGTATCAAAATAAAGGGTTTTAAAAGGTGATTACAAAAATATATACAACATATATACTTAAAAGCAATTCCAAGTGACTAATCGCAAAAAAAACGCCTACCAAGAACTAAATCGTCTGCGAAATCTTTCAAATTTCTAAACTAAAAAGCTGGAATTAAAAAAATTATTTAAAAAAATCAAAAAACCCGACTGCGGTAAAAAACTTAGGTAAGTTAAAAGAAACTGAAAAGCTAAAAACAAGCCCATTTTAAATTAAATAAAAGTTGGAAGCAGGCGGGACCCATTTGAATTTGAAAATACAATAAAAATGATGTGGGCCCCGCCTGCTTCCAACTTTTTTTTTTGTTAGATGATCTGAAATAAAAAGATCCCTATCAAAATATTACCCCACAATATTTGTATGACTGGTAACTGCTGGGACTAAATTCACGTTATGGATATGGTAGGTTCCCTATAACTAGGGTTCCCAACCCTCCCAGATTGCCCGGGAGACTCCGGTAGTAATGTTTAACCTCTCGACCTCGCGGGGTGCAATAATTTCTCCGGTTTTTAGGGTTCCGTACCCAAAGGGTAAAAACGGAACCCTATTACTAAGACTTCGCTGTCTGTCCGTTTGTCCGTCCGGCCGTCTGTCCGTCTGTCCGTCTGTCTGTCACCAGGCTGTATCTCAAGAACCGCGATAGCTAGACAGTTGAAATTTTCACAAATTATGTATTTCTGTTGCCGCTATAACAACAAATACTAAAAACAAAATAAATTTAATAGGTATTTAAGGGGGGCTCCCGTACAACAAACGCGATTTTTTTGCCCTTTTTTGCTCGATATCAAAAATGGCAACAGGTAGTCACTTGGAATATTCACAAAATACTCAGTTGTATTTTAACTTTGATAATAAATAAGAAAATTAAAATAAAATAAATATTTAAGGGGGGCTCCCATGCAACAAACATGTTTTTTTTTGGCGTTTTTGCCTTGTGGTACGGAACCCTTCGTGTGCGAGTCCTACTCGCACTTGGCCAGTTTTTTTTCTATAATTATATGCATCCGTCGCTCGCACCGATCGCAACTCGTCACGTTTGTTCTTTCCATTCCTGTCTCTAATGCTTCTTGCGAGCGTGTATTCAGCATGATGGAACAAGTATGGAGCAAGGAAAGAAACCGAATGAATATTTCTTTAGTAAAAGCAGAGTTACAAATTCTTACAAACTTCGATTTTTCATTTTTGTGGTAAAAAACCGTCAATTATTAGATGCTGCTCGAAAGCAAAGTAAATTAATATAATAAATGATTGAGATTTTCTTTCAACTCCCCCTCCCTCCTCGATTTTTTAAATTCTCCCGAGTTGGTCCTTTCGAGAGTTGGTAACCCTACCTATAACGTCACATAATTTCTCAAGACATTCGGAAGTTAAGCTCTTGCATAAAGCAGGCTTGACATCAATTGGATACGTCGGCTTTACAAAATGACCTATAAAGGATACACAGAAAGAAATAAATTCCTCGTTATATTCGCTCATCCCTAAAATTCGAGAACTTTTTATGAGGGCGCATGGGCGCGTTTTTCCCGCGGCGTTTTTTTTCCGCGCACTGGATTTTCAATTCACCTGCTTAGCCCCGAGAGTTAAAAATGCAACAGAGTCGTTTTTTGACACACTGGGATGTGGTCTGTTGGATTCTCAACGCTGGGCTCAACACCGAGAGTAGAAAATCCAGTGTACTATAAAATCCCGCCGCGATATTTTTATTTCCGTGCGAAACTTTGCTTGGTAATAGCAGCCTAGAGTAGGTATTTCTTGCTTCCATTATGTAATCCATTCCATTCACCTGCAACCTTATTGCGTAATAAACTTTCAATCACAGTCTGAACCATTTTGGAGGATATTGTTAATCCATTGCTTCATATGTTCGAAAAATTTGTCTGCTTAACAAAGTAAATAACGCAATGGATGTTGTTGAGATGTCAAAAAGTAATATAAAATTAAACCGACTTCAAAAAGAAATTAACTCAAAATTATGAAATAACTTTAATTTAGTCTTGGGATCTGTATTTTACTTTTAGTTTTTTGCCACCGACTTCCGAAATTAAAGTTATTTCATAATTTTGAGTTAATTTCTTTTTGAAGTCGGTTTAATTTTATTAAATTACTTTTTTATTTTCGTAATTTTTAGTTTTAAGTTAAAACTGGAATATTTTTTAGTAATTTAAGTAATAGTTTTGTTGTAAATATTGCACTAGAATTTGACCAAAGTTTTGAGATGTTTTCCCTTTGACACTACACCTTTAGCTCATGTCAATAAACCGTAGGGCGTCACACTTACACGTATTTGTTTTGTACTGGCTTACATGTATGTAAGCCAAAAAAAAATGGTCACGATCCGATTAATAGTTGCGGAGAAATGCGTGGACAAGCATACATAAATACATAGGTACATCTATAAAATTTTGTATATTTGTTTGGAAGCCCTAATAGATTGTCATATGTGAATATAACGCAGTTCCAATAATATTACATACAGACGGTGTCGAATTGATAACCTTCTTTTTTTTTAGTCGGAAAAAAAATTACAGCCATTTCTATTGTTGGTGTGTTACGCAATTACACCCCCCGCTGATCCACGAAATGGCAAGCATTGAAAAAACCGTAAACAGTATAATTTTATAATTAATTTTTTTCTTTCCCTCCTTTCAATTTTACTGATTTCTTCTTCTATTTGCATTCAGCATTCAGTGACCAATCTTGACTGGCAACAATGAATTTTAATTCATCGTTCTAATTGAATTTCAAATTTTTAAATGAGTGCTGGCATCATGCCGACGCCGACGTCGATTGGAGTGTGCTATGATTGTTTTTCATTAATTCTTTTTTTTTCTGCTTTACGGTTTTTTTCTTATTACTAAATGAGCCCGTTGTTGACCCCGATCACGCTCATCGAAAGCGATAGATGAGGTCTATGCGTGGAACGTGCGTGCCCTGAAGTTACGAAACTTTTATTTTCTCTTGACTGTACTTACCTGTCAAAAAGAGTAAACCTAGATAATGTGGATAAGATAGAGATTAAAGCAGAAAACGAACTAGCAGGGGATCGAGGAGGGGGGGGGGGGGGGTGGAGAAGGGGTTCAGGGGATCAGGACCGTTATAATAGCGCGGGCGCCCATAGGATGCGACCCGGTAGATCGGGGGCCAAAGTTTTAAGCGAACGAAGTCGGGGCAGAAGCTCGTTCATTATTAATTGGTAGGTATCAGTATCCAGGTTGCATACAGCTGGATTCCTACCGGCTTCCCTTTGAAAAATGGCAGATGTATTCCATAGACAAATAATATACTTAATCATAATAATATTAAAGATATCTAAGTAATAATAATAATAATAATCTTTATTTCAACAAACAACTTCAAGTACAGGGTAACTTAGATACTACATCATGAGCGACGTATAGGAATATCATGGTGGATAGCGAGGCAAACCCAGTTCCGTGCTAGGAATTAACCTGTGTTACGGACACTAGGGCCGCTCCACCATCTCACTAGAAACATAACCACAAACGTCCGTAGTAAAAAAATTATTGAGTTACTGGATTCCCAATTTAGGCATGCCTGTATATAGGGAATCCATATAAAATTAGGTACAAAAATACAAGAATATAAAAACAATGAATGTGCCACATTCACGACGTGCAGGGGTATCTGTGTCGGTGTGAACCACGGGTGTACTAAGTGTGAGAGAGTAAGTGCAGGTGAGGGTGTGCTGTTATGAGTGTGTTTGTGTTATGTGTTTGTAACAGATGACGATTAATTCAATTCGGCTATTATTTAATGTAGAGGGCGCGTTTTTTTTTTTTCATACTTTTTAATATTTTGTTATGGTAGAATTAGCGATTGATTCCTTAAAATTGTATTAGTGTTGGTTAAGGAGGTCTTCAGTAGCTGTGTAATTTAGCTTTAGTAGCCATGATTTTAATTTTATTTTTGACTCCATTTTTCTTAAGGGGTACAGTTTTAGAATTTTGTTAATTTTATTGTACAGGAAACAACTTATAACTTTGTAATGCCGTTTAGCCATTGTCGTTCTGTGTCTGATTGGGGGGCAGACTATATCCGACCGACGTTTGCATTTATAAATTAAAGGGTCATAAGTTAGTGTAGTGTGTTTCCTAATTATTGTTTGCTGTATAAAGAGCTGTCTCACGGTCAGAGTAGCTGTGTCACTATAAAGTTTGGTGGTTGGGTATCGAAACGTCTTTTTAGTCATAACTTTGAGAACAGCTCTTTGTGCCCTCTCCAATGGTAAGAGAATAGTCTTTGCTGCTCCACCCCAAGTCGTGATGCAGTAAGATAGTACTGACTGGCATAGCGCAAGGTAGGTCAACATAAGGGTTTCCGAATCAGCGGCATTACGGAGCAATTTGAAAACGTAGATTAGCTTTCTAACACGTGAGGTCAGGGCATCAATATGACATTGCCATTTTAAAAATTGGTCAATATTGATTCCAAGGTATTTTATAGTGGTGACTCGGGATATTTCTACACAATCACAGTTAGAGGACGGCTCATGACAAACATGGGATTTAATAAAGAAAGCATTCAGAGGTGGGAGAGCAGAGGTTTTCAATGCGAAAGTTATGTAGTTGGTTTTATTGATGTTGAGCGTTAGTAGGTTATGTGACAACCAACACATGGCATTTCTCAAAGCAGTTTCTGCATCAGCTTTCACATCAACCCATGTGGGGCCGTGAATAAAAAGTGCAGTGTCATCTGCGTAGGTAAATATTTGGCAATTAGGAGATTTTAGTTCACAGAGATCGTTTATATAGATTGTAAACAACGGGGGCCCCAAAATGCTCCCCTGAGGTACACCAAACGCCAACCCTTCGTCCCCACTGATGCAATCTCCAATCCTCACCGCTTGTGTTCTGTTAGTCAGGTAGTCCTTAAATAATTTGAGAGCCATTCCTCTTACGCCAATTCTCTCCAACTTAGTGATAAGAATCGGAATGGAGACGGTGTCGAAAGCCTTTTTGAGGTCTAAAAATAATCCCAGGCATTTTTCCTTCTTGTCCAAACTGTCCACAATTCTGTTAACCAATGATAAAACAGCATCCTCGGACGATTTGTTTTTCCGAAAGCCAAATTGGTTAGGTGAAATAATACCCTTTGCTTCAAGGTAGTTCGTCAGTCGATTATTTAGCAATTTTTCAAGGATTTTGGATATAGCTGGCAATACCGATATGGGCCTATAATTATTGACAACATCTCCATCACCGTTCTTATGGATGGGGTGAACAATGGCTTTCTTGAATACATCAGGGAAGACTCCAGTAGAGAGAGATAGCTGGCAAATGTGTGTCAGAATAGGGACAAACACATCAAGCGAAGACTGCAAAATAATTGCAGAAATATTGTCATGACCGACAGCGCAATCCCTACGAAGATTTTTTATGAGAAGCTTAACCTCTTCAACGTCGGTTTGCATCAAAACCAGAGAGTCGCACTGAGAAGTAACTGATATGTTATTAGGAAATGATGTGAAAGAAGATGGTGTCTGCTGAACTTGAGTAGCTAGCTCCCTGCCTATTTCAGTGAAGAAATGGTTAACCGCGTTTACTGATAATATCGGGTTTTCCTTAATTTTAAGAAGCGAAACAGCGGATGTAGACTTTGACTTAGTGTTCGTTATAGTTTTAATTGCGTCCCAGGTAGGTTTTGAATTATTTTTTGCGTCTAGAAGTAAGTTTTTTTGAAATTGCCTTTTGAGTTTCTTAAGTAGTTTATTAATGAAATTTCTGTATCTAATATATGATAGTTTAAGTGTAACATTTGTGGTATCCCTTTTTAGTGCTTTGTGCATTCTATCTCGATTTCGAATACAGCGTATCAGACCCGGAGTGATCCACGGTTTTATGTTCCTTTTATTTCGCGGTACTTTATAACTACTAGTGTTGTTTTTAATTATTTCCGATACTGTACCAACCAAAAAACTAGCAGCAAAGTTTGCGTCAGTTGAATTTAATGCGGGCGTAAAATCTACTTGGAGTAAATCGTCACGTATTGCACTGTAGTTAATTTTATTGCGATAAGCAATTGGTGATATTATTTTTTTCTTTAAGGATATTGTAATAAGTGTTGGACAGTGGTCAGTAATAAAACACTCCAAAACCAGTGTGACGGATTCAAGCTCAGACTTCAACAAAATATGATCCAAACAGTTCTCACCTCTTGTTGGATATAGGTGCGTTGGCAAGAGACCGTGTGACGCTAACAGATTCAAATAGTCCCCAGCTCTACGGTCGGAGGAGTTGGCTTTTATGTCAATATTCATGTCCCCCAGAATACATACATTAGAATATGTATTAAGCGTTGCTAACACATCATTTAGCCCGTTGAGAAAAGTATCGATACTGTGCACAGAGGGTGATCTATAGACTGTAATAAGAGCCAACTCGTTACCAATTTTACATATTAAACAGTTGAAGTCTTTGACATATTCAGGTTCGCCTATAGTGCAGTCAATCCCTGTCTTTATGTACATCACGATGCCGTCATTTTGGTTTGATGTGCAATACGTGAAGTGTGATACATAACCATCTAAAGAAGGAACACTTGAGACTTTGGAGAGCCAACATTCTGAAAGTACTATTATATCACAGTCCACATGTATTGAGGTGAGTAAGGATTGTAGTTGATCAATGTTTTTATTAATACTGCGGATATTCATATGAAATATTGAAAAAGGACTATCAATTTTACGTGCTAAATTCCCACATGTGTCTGATGCGCAGATATACGATTGCATAGAATGAAGTGCTTCAAGTTCCGACGAAATTCTATCAAAGTTACTATCAATTGCAATTAACAATATGATACAAATACAAATAGTTAGATGTACAGAACATTGAGCACTCCACCGCTCTCGCATAATGCACTAATGAGACAGAAGTGGGGATATTGTTACACTTTTCTTTATCATACGGGAGAAAGTTAAACTTACTTAATGAGTGAATTATTGGTAAAAGGCGAAGTGTGAGTGTGAGTGATGTGAAAATTGTGACAGGATGTTTGGTGTGTAAGTCGTAAATGTGTGGCAAATAAAAATATATCATGGTAAAAGAATATCGATATAGGTACAAATATAGGTTTAAAAATCTACATAGCGCTAATGCAAGAATTACTATTTTGCAGCAAACAAACCACGCTAGTCATATTGACCTTAAAGAAACAAAATCTTCTTCCGAACGAATCCTTATGTGTTTACTAGCTTCATCCTTACGCAGAAAGATCTTTTGGTTCGAGGTCCAACAGAATTTGAAGTTGTTACTATTGGCAAATTCCCTAGCCTGGTAAAAAAGCTTTCTGCCATTCCCCGGCAAGTATTCGGAAATATATATTGGATGTGCTTGTCCCCCTATACCAATCATGCTGGAGTTGAGCTTTAGTCCTGGCTCTTTGTTCTTGTTAAAGTCTCGTGTCGCGGAGAGAATTTTGTTTTTAATTAGCACCGTACTAAAGTCCGCCACAATGGTCTTATTCCTGCCCGGTTTGGCTGGAAGACGGTACGCGTCTCTTATATGGAAATTGTTTATGTCCAAACTTAATGTCTTCCCGATATTAAGTACATGCTTCACAATATCTTCTGCGGTCTCGTCTTCTTTTGATGGGATATTTCGTAATTCTATTGATGATGACCTGGGTCCAAACTCCAGATCCTCAATTCGCTTCTGTAACTTTTCTATATAGTTATAGCAGTCTAGGCGTTCTGTTTCAAGCTTCCCCAGCTTTGCTTTTAAATCATCGTAGTTGTTTTTTATAGTTTCTATCGACTTCTCAATCTCAGTATTGCTTTTTTGAATTGTTATGTTTTGTAATTTAATCTCATTAACATCTTCCACCAACTTATTCAGTATTGCTAGTTGGCCCGACTTCAGAGATTCAAACATACGTTTCATTTCATTTTGGAATGCGGCGAGCTCATTCCTTGGCGACGAAGATTCCGTACGGGGTCTTTTAGAGCGAGTCGTGATATTAACAACTTCCTCTTCCATTGCCTTTGGTATGTCCGAGTCGGATTGTGACAAGACTTGCGTAGGCTGAGGTCTAGGCGGCGAACGTTGCACCGACATGTTTCTACTTTATACAGAGTAACAGACGTAGCGCATCAATCACCTCGACTTTGTTATAATGCGAGCGACGCAGTCGTAGCCGATGTCGTAGCACTCGTAGCACAGCAGTGGCTACGGCTCACAGCGGCAGCGTATCGTAGCAAGCGCGGCCGATCCCCCACTCTCTGCGCACAGCCGTAGCGGGTGACGTCGGTGATTTTGCGTAGCCGATCGATGGAGCCGTAGCTTGGTATACTCAGTTTCGCACGCTCGCCTCACCGTTTACTTGGTCGAGTGGCCACAACCGCGGTCACTGCGCAGCAGGTTGCGGGTTCAAATCACTTGAGTGTCGGCCCAGCTGTTTTCTATCGGTGTTAACTTTTCGGTATGGCACCAGCTCAATAATGTCTGTCTCTGTCTAAGAACGCCCACTGGGCGGAGTTCACACGTTTAAACAGCTCAGGATAGAACGAGAATCGAAAATCACAACATTAGCCAATCAGAAATTTTGAGACACAAATATCAACAGCACAACCGACACACGTCCACTCAGTTGGCGGCTCACGACGAACTCTTGGGACAAATACTTTTGCCCGTGGAACCTTCCACTGGCAAAAATATTTGTTCGTGGTACCCCCAAGGGGGACTAGACAGGGGGACCACGGGCAAGTACCGTTCGTAAACATCTACATTCCGCTACGATGAACAAGATATTCCCATACTCAACGTAAAATATCCTGATGGCATTTGTTTTTTTAAGTAAGTAGTTATCTACCTAAGCAAACAGCAAGACGCATGGACACTACTGTCGTGTCTCTTTTCCTCTTCACACAATTCCATAACCCCAGTCTCGAAATAACAGAAACAAGAATGAGATAGATTTTAATTTCATATAAAATCTGTACCTACTATAAGTAATAATAAAGTCGAAGACTTTGTTTGTTAGAACGCGCTATCTCTGGAACTAAAAGTCTGATTTCTTTTTTATCTTTTTGAATTTGATAGCCAATTCTTGAGAAAGAAAGGCTATATTCTAACATCACGCTAGGACCCTCAGAAGCGGCGCAAAAACAAAAAAAAAAATAAGAAAGAAAAAAAAATAAGAAAGAAAAAAAAAATAAGAAAGAAAAAAAAATAAGAAATAAATAAGAGAGGCGATGCTATTGGACGGGGTGGGTTGTGGAAACTAGAAATTTCACGTACGAAGTCGCGGGCAGAAGCTAGATAAATTTTATAATAAAGAAGCGTAGTTCTTTTCATTTATAGTTGATCAAAATACAACAAGTGCAGTGTTCCGCTCACAATGTATTTTCACTTTTACACTTTTAATTATGGCTGCCAAGATTGCAACGAGACGCAGGGCAGGACTTGGGACATAGCAAAATAAAAAAGTTTAATAAGTAATACCTGCCTACGTAGGTGAGTCCGCCTATCACTAGGTACTTGAATTTTTTTTCGATAACCAATTCAATTATACTAATTTGTGTATAAAAATATGCGCCATGCTCAAAATATGCAACAACATCGCCGAAAAGTGCCAAAATATTTCACATAAAATTCTATTAAAAACTAAAAGTTAATCTAACAAAGTTGTACGGTCTCATCGCCGTACATTTTTTTCTGCTTACTCTGTAACCTACTTTAAACCAACGATGCGCGTCATAAGTTAGCGTAATAAAATGACATGACTAACGAATTAAAATATAGTGAACTTATAACTGAGTAGCTATCAACAACTGAGAGAAATAATCGCCTTCCACTCTAGTACTGTTACTTACTCTTAACTTAAATAAACTTAAATACTTAGTGCATCTCAGTGGAACGTGTTTCTCTATACTAACTGAACTCACCAACCTTCACGACAAATCGGTGTACGGAGTTAACTACTACAACCCGTACATTTATGGTCCTTCGAGCCTTCGTGTATCTTCGTGTGTTTGTGTCTATTGTTACGGTAGCGAATCGGTTCAGCTGGTCTCCCAGAAGAGGGTCGCCCCAGTTGGATTGAGAAGGCGCAAATACCTAGCAAGAGTACAGGCACATTGAGTACTGAAATTACCTACAATTACTGGAAGAGCCTTCGACTACTGGAAGAGCCTTCAACTACTGAAGCTAACTACAACTACTGGAAGAGCCTTCGACTACTAGAAGAGCCTTCAACTACTGGAGCTAACTGGAACTACTAGAAGAGCCTTCGACTTCTAGAAGAGCCTTCGACGATAACTAGAAGAGTCTTGAACTACAAGGAGAATCTTCGGGACCTTTCCAAAAAAGGTACTTTGGGAACTACAAGAAAGCTATTGTCTATCAAGATGAATAAGCTATCGCTACAATCAACATGTTTTGAAAATATCAAAACATTATGCACCAACTATAGCAAGGACAGCAAGACCAGAAAAACAAAGGAATACTTGAACAAGCGGCTGTCCTCGTTAGAAGCTCAATGGATGGATTTCGATGAACGCCATACATTGCTGTTGCAAGAAATTGAAGACATGAACATAAACTATTTTGTGGAAGATGTCTACGGTAAGACAAAGACCATGTACGAAACAACTAAAGCAGACATTTTAAAAATGTTACAAACTACTGAAGAAAATGTCAAATTTGACTGGACAGACTTTTCGAGAGGAGAACCTGATGAGAAAACAAAGACTTTGCTGATTCGTCAGGAATGTAACTTCAAGGCCATCGAGCGGGTTATGGCAAAAATTGATTTTGAAGGTTTAACTGAAAAATGGGAACTTGACGATCACTTGTCAATCTTGAAGTCGAAGTGGGAAGCTGTGGACAACACTCATTGGGAACTGGAAGCCTTACTGAAAGGTTCGAAACATACGTACTATGACAAGTTCGACAGTATGGAAGCCAAGTATGACGAAACAAAGAAACGACTGAAAAGCAAGATGTGGGCCACCGCTCATCACCAACATTCAGCACCGAGAATCGAGATCCCAGAGTTTTCAGGACACTACAGCAAATGGATATCTTTCAAAGATCTGTTCCTTGAAACCATACACAAAAACCCGACATTGAATAAAGCTCAAAAAATGCAGCATCTGAAGACCAGGCTGAAAGGTGAAGCAGAAAGACTGGTGCAACACTTGACCATCAGTGCTGATAACTACACTTCGTGTTGGGATATACTGAATCAACGGTACAACAACCGTCGACTACAATTCTCATCATACATGAACACTATGCTGCAGTTGCCTGTCATACAGAAGCCAGACGGTTACAACTTGAAGAAGCTGCATGACGTAACAACGGAATGTCTAAACGGTTTAACAAACATTGGTTTTGATATATCCAGTTGGGATCCTATGATTGTACATCTGATGTCACAAAAACTAGACTGTGGGACTTACAATGAATACATAAAGAACTTGCACGATAACAGAGACGTGCCAACACTACAGGAATTTTTGATGTACTTAGAAAACCAGTTTATGGCGTTTGAAACCATGAAGACTTCAAAAAAAGACATACAAAGTTCAGAGAAGTCAGCTGGGACTGAAAAACAAATACATCAAAAAAGTTTCGACCATAAGAAGTGGATTTCAAAAACGTATCACGCTTCATACGGGCAATGCCCTCTTTGCAAAAACAATCATGTTTTGATGCGATGTCAGCAATTTATTGACTCGGATACAAAGCAACGAAACAGCATAGTTGCAAAATTGCGTCTATGCAAAAACTGTTTGTTTAGTCACGAAGACCAAACTTGCAACTCAACGAAAACTTGTAAGGAATGTAATATGAAGCATCATACGCTCTTACATTACAACAATTCCAACAAAAATACACCTTCGACGAGCAATGAACACCAACGCACAGGTCAACGATCTTCGAAGGAAACTGAAACGCCGAGTTCAAATCATTTATCAGCCAACGAGATGGAAGTTTTACTGACAACTGTCCAAGTTAAGGTCAAATCGATAGATGGAACTTACGTAACTCTTCGTGCGCTCGTAGATCAGGGCTCACAAGTTAACATCATAACTGAGAATGCAGCACAACTTCTAAGGCTACCGAGAAACAAACTAACAGCGAAGATATCTGGAGTTGGAACTGTATCAAGCGACTGTAAAGGACGCCTTAAACTAACATGCAAATCAATCCACTCCGAATATACTTTCACAACTGAAGCACTGATTATGAAGAAACTGATCAATAAACTACCGAACAACACATTTGAACGACCAGAGTGGTCACATTTGCAAAACTTAAAACTAGCGGACCCTGATTTTAACATTTCAAGGCCTGTTGACATACTGCTTGGAGCTGATGTATACGCTGAAATAATACAAGACGGAATACTAAAAGGCACACCAAAGTCACCCGTTGCGCAACAAACACACCTGGGATGGATTTTGTGTGGAAAACTAGAAACTTTTAACTGTCATGTCACACTGCTAGACTTGGCGGAAATAACAAAATTTTGGGAGTGTGAAGACGTCTCCAAAACAAACACTGACCAATGTCAGGAGGATCAATGTGAAACTCACTACAAGGAAACTACTCGCCGTGGTTCAGATGGGAGATACATTGTGAAGATGCCTTTATGTCCGGGTTATGAAAATAAGATTGGAACATCGAAAACGATCGCAGTATCACAATTGCTGCAACTAGAAAAAAGGTTTCAAAGAAATGGCCGACTTGAAATGCTATACAAAGAATTCCTTAGGGAGTACCTGGAATTAGGCCATATGAAACCAGCAAAACCTATGACATCTTCAACTACTGAATGTTTCTTACCACATCACGGAGTACTTCGTGAAGAATCGACTACCACAAAACTCAGAGTTGTCTTCAATGCATCTCAGAAAACTAAAACGGGATACAGCCTGAACGGCCTACAAGAAAAGGGCCCCAACCTACAAAAAGATATCCAAGAACTTATCATTAAATGGAGAAGCTACAAGTACGCCTTTACAGCTGACATCGAGAAAATGTACCGATGCATCTGGCTGTCTGAGGAACAACAACATTTGCAGAAAATTATCTGGCGAACTACGCCGTCAGAGAAGCTGCAAGAATATCAACTTTGTACCGTCACTTATGGCACTAAGTGTGCACCGTGGCTAGCCATGAGAACCATCAAACAACTTGCATACGATGATGGCTACAAATACCCCACGGCAGCCAAAATACTACTGAACGAAACATACGTCGACGACGTCATAAGCGGCCATAACACACTAGAAGCGGCCCAGGAACTCCAGACATCGCTTATCGATATGTTAAAGGGAGCCGGGATGAACTTACGCAAGTGGTCCAGCAATGATACAGCATTGTTAGAGAACTTAAGTGATGATCAGATTTCACGCAGAATCACTTTTGACTTCAAGCAAGAGGAATCCATGAAAACCCTAGGACTAGGTTGGAATCCACATTCTGACACATTTGTGTTTAACTGGAAATATGAAGAAAAATGTCGACCGGAAATAACAAAAAGGCGGCTGCTTTCAGAAATTTCACAACTTTATGATCCGCTGGGTTGGCTATCACCCGTAACTATTTCGGCAAAAATTATATTTCAAGAAGTATGGGTCAACAAACTTGATTGGGATGATCTGTTACCGTCACATATAGCAGATAAGTGGCTAAAACTAAGAACAGACATACCCAATGTAAAACACATGAAAATCAAGCGCTGGATCGGTTCAACGAAGCAGAAGATAGAACTATTTGGATTCTGCGACGCCAGTGAAAAGGCTTACTCCTGCGTGGTTTACAGCTGCGTCAGAGATGAACATAACAAGCCAACAATAACATTACTTGCTGCTAAAACAAGAGTAGCACCGTTATCACAAACTATCACATTACCGAAACTTGAACTTTGTGGCGCACTCTTACTATCGCAACTCATCGAAAAACTCAAAGAAGCTCTAACTGGGTTCGAAATAACCACGAGCGTTTGGTGTGATTCCCAAGTGGTCCTGGCATGGATACAGGGGGATACATCTAAAAGAGAAAAATACGTCGCCAATCGAGTTGCAAAAATAAGACAAATCATACTAGCCGAGCAATGGCGTTATGTGAAGTCGCAAGATAACCCTGCAGACTGTGCATCAAGAGGCTTGCTGCCAACCAAGCTAGTAACATTCGGTTTATGGTGGGAAGGTCCTACATTTCTGAATACCTTCAAAGAAGAAAATCGCGAAGAAAACATAACATGCACATTTACAACTAACATTGGCAGCATTTACCAAGCGAAATCGAACTCTATAAACAAAGAGATCAATAATTGTATTCATAACTTATTAACAAATTGCAGTTCATTGACCAAAGCGATCAGAATTGTAGCATGGATAATACGATTTATTCGAAACGCACGTAATAACACGAAACGTGACACCGGATGCCTCACTTTATGCGAATTAAACAATGCAAATGAACAAATAATAAAATATGTGCAACAAACGGAAATTACGCAAGAATATAAACAACTTATGAAGAAAGAAACTATTTCTACGAAAAGTAACATTTTCAAACTTAAACCATACTTAGACAACAACGGCTTAGTCGGGGGTCGACTAAACCATTCCAGTCTACCCTTTGAGATGAAAAATCCACTCATTCTACCTAAGGGTGGACGCCTTACTGAGTTGGTGATCCATCAAGCTCACCTAGCGACTTTACACGGGGGAGCCAGACTAACTTTAGCATACATCCGGCAACGGTACTGGATCGTTGGCGGTAACAGAGCGGTGAAAGCTGAATTACGGCGTTGTGTGCGCTGCCACCGCTACAACCCGTCGGAGTTGAACCAACTAATGGGAGAACTGCCACCACAACGAGTTATACCTTCGCGTCCGTTTACTCACACTGGAGTTGACTTCACAGGACACGTCGAAGTCAGACTCAACAAAGGAAGAGGGGTTCGAACATATGCATATTCGTATGCATGGTGACAAAGGCTGTGCACATCGAACTTGCATCGGACTTAAGCACTGAAACTTTCATAGCAGCTTTCCAGAGAATGTGCTCCAGGCGCGGGACACCAGGTCACGTCTACTCGGACTGTGGTACGAACTTTATAGGCGCATCAAGGTTGCTCCAGAAAGAGTTTGAAGAGTTCAAGCAAATCTTGTCGCCAAACTTCTTCAATAACATCGCAGACATGGGAGTACAATGGCATTTTAACGCACCCGCCTGGCCAACTGCTGGTGGACTATGGGAAGCAGCGGTCAAATCGATGAAGTATCACCTTCGTCGGGTGCTAGGAGACCAAAAACTGACGTACGAGGAATTCACTACCTTGCTTGCAAAGATAGAGGCGTGCATGAACTCCAGGCCACTTTGCCAGCTCACTGAAGACCCCGAAGAATTTTATAACTACCTGACACCAGGACACTTTCTAACGGGGGGACCAACAATGTCTTTACCGCGAGCTGACTACACTGATGAAAAGTACTTTGACTTACGCCGACGATGGCAGTTAACTGAACATATGTACCAACAATTTTGGAAGAATTGGTCAAGCGACTATCTTACCCAACTACAAACGCGCAGCAAATGGAACAATCCCAAGAAAAACCTCAGTGAGGGGGACATCGTTTTAGTCCGGGATAACAATTTGCCGCCAGGAAAATGGGCGATGGGACGGGTGCTAGAACTTCACCCTGGAGCGGATGGATACGTACGAGTGACAACCATAAAAATTCAAACTGGTGTCATTAAACGGCCTATAGTAAAACTATCAGCTCTACCCATCGACACTACCTGCAACGAAAAATATGAAGAATTCAAAACGGACTTACAAAAGGCTGATATAACAGGGAAAACTACCACAACAAAACAGTCTGAAAGAAAATGTCTAACAAACATCTTAATGTTTCTTTTCACAATGTTGATACTTGTGAATGGATCATATGGTTCGCAAGTAAGGTCAGGCACTCAAATTACCAACCTGGAAACCGAGCGACCGATTTATTATGATACCATAGGCAAAATTGAACTCATTCATGATGAATGGACTTTGCTTACGTACTACAACTTAACAAACTACTGGCAGGGCGTTCAACATATTGAAAAATACATAAACGGTGTAAATGACCTTTGCCGGAAAATCCATCAAAGTTATTGTCAAGCTACGACGGATCAACTTTGCCACGAGATGGAACTACTAAACTTCTACAACACAATCCTGCTGGCTCCCCACAAGCATTTATCTAAGCGCAAGAAGCGCGGCTTAATTGACGGAGTAGGCATGGTAGCAAACAGCTTATTCGGCGTCTTAGACCAGAAGTTTGCTGACAAATACCACAAAGACATTGATGCCATACAACATAACGAAAACTATTTGCGTGAACTCGCAAAAAATCAAACATCGATCATGCAACTACAAAATGATGTTTTGAAGAAAAACGATGAAAATATCAAGCTTCAATGCAAGATGATAGAACATTTCATGGAAGAAACAAAGAAAAATCTGGATAGCATTGAAACAGAAATGCAAAAAATGATCGCCACAAGTTACTTCAACTCCGCTTCACTCACAGCCTCGCTACTATTGCGAGATCTTAAGGAAATACAAACTATGCTCCTGAACACTCTCACTAATGTCTACAGTGGACACATGGACGTGCACTTGATATCACCAGTCAGTCTAATAAAGCAACTGGAAGACATATCCGGCCGACTGCCGAGGACTCTGTCATTGCCGACAGAAGATATCAGAGAAGATATCAAGGAAGTTTACAAGTTGCTGTACGTGAAAGCACGAATAACAAAGAACTACTTCATGTTCGAAGTTCACATTCCTCTAACTTCGAATGAGGACTTCACCTACTACCGGGCTATCGCTATACCATTCAAGGCGGAGTCAGATTACAAACTGATGCAGATATCTTCGGAGTACATTGCCGTGAACTTTGAGAAGAATTCTTACATCTCACTAAAAGATAAGGACTTCAAGCAATGCATTAAAAGACATAAGGATAACTTCATTTGTAACGCAAACGTACCAGTGTTCAACTTACAAAACAAGAATGCGCCTTGCGAAGCAAAACTACTGGGTCATCGTACAACTACGTCACCGTGTGACGTACACAGCGTGTCATGCGAGGAGGCATGGATCAAGTTACAAGAATCAAACAGCTGGCTGGTTGTTTGTTGCGGAAGGTGCGAATTACGTACTGTTTGTGAAAACGATGTAATATCGCAAACTATCACATCGGCGGCTATAGTTACTTTGAGTCAAGGATGCGTACTGCGGTCAAAAGAACTCACCATCACTTCGCACAATCAGTACAACAGCAACCTCAACGTGAACTATGCCATGCATGTACCGAACCTGAATTCGCCGATAAACAACATTGTCAACGTTACACTTCATAGCGCACCACACGAACTTTTCACTCTCAAGAAAAACGACTTCGAGGAGCTTGACAAAAAGCTGCGGTTCCAACAAGAGAACGAGCCGAAACTACCATCCACTATCACGGATCATGACATTCACCAATATGCAATTTGTTATTTTTTGCTAACAATTGCTGTCATCACTTTCCTGTGGATCGTAACCAGGAAATACTGCACCCTGCTCAAGAAGCGACTTCCTAGGAACACAAATAGAAAGCAAACGCATGAAGACATCGAACTTCAACCAATGGGATCTCGACAGCAGACTACCAGAGATGAAAACCAGCAGGCGCCCACGGACGACTGCCACGACCAACCTCAAGGATACCGTGACAATATTGTCTTTACTTTTGATTAATTGTTTACCTATTTACTTTTACTTTATTTAATGTTTGACTTTGTACAGGCGTTTCTTTCTCTCTTTCTACTCATCTTTGCTTCTTTAGGGGGTTGCCAATATGTACGGTCTCATCGCCGTACATTTTTTTCTGCTTACTCTGTAACCTACTTTAAACCAACGATGCGCGTCATAAGTTAGCGTAATAAAATGACATGACTAACGAATTAAAATATAGTGAACTTATAACTGAGTAGCTATCAACAACTGAGAGAAATAATCGCCTTCCACTCTAGTACTGTTACTTACTCTTAACTTAAATAAACTTAAATACTTAGTGCATCTCAGTGGAACGTGTTTCTCTATACTAACTGAACTCACCAACCTTCACGACAAATCGGTGTACGGAGTTAATTAAGGACGCTATCACATTTTTCCACGAATAACAGTGTTTTTCAGGTACCATTTTAACAAACTGGAGTCACAACTGCGAGGATATCTTGGTTTCAAATTGAAGATAATATATTGATCTCCAGACTGGGCCCAAAGCAATTAAACAGCCCCATACAAAATTTTCACACAAATACGTTTTTACCATCTCAATAATCGCAAAAAATGTAATATAAAGGGGTCTGAATAGTACCCAATATAGCTAAATCCAATGCATATTTTAACTTAAAAATAAGAAGATATTGTTGCCTATATATAATTCTATAAAGATAAGCTAAATATTTTGTAGATAAATAAATAACATTTCATTTATGAGAATAATAAGAAACGCTCTCAAATTTCTCCATACATTTTCTACCCGCGGACACTTGCCGGTCGGTCATTCTGCGCTCAGACGCGCCCGTGAAAGCACGGCTATGTCGCTATTTTGCAAAAAATAATTACGTTAAAAAGTGAGTTCCGTTTTGAGTACTCCACAATACGATGTTGATACTTTTTCGAACCGAAATAAAATTAAGTACGATTTTCGGAATTTGTTTTAGAAATAAATACTTAGTTGTAATTTTTTGTTTAATGGATGTAGATGACGGATAAAGATTGTATAAATATTTATGTTAATAAATTATAATCAAATAAAAATGACAGAAACAATTTTTTTATTTTATATTCGATACTATAGTCGATTTTGGGGTGGTGATTACGAATAATTATGACATCTATTTTTTTATTCAAGATGGCGAGTGTATTTTTAACCGACTTCTAAAAAGGGGGAGGTTGTATGTTCAGGCATAACTCCGTCATATACGGACGGGCGGATTAGCTAAATTCTTTCTTTGTTCGAAAGAGGTTTATTCCAAAATGGTCCCATTTAAACGTAAAGATCTGATGATGAGTTTCGGAGACAGACAACGGAACTCTTCAATAAATGCCAGCAAATCAACCGCGATTGCTGCTATCGCATATCTATACATTGTTTATGCAACTACACATCATAACATCACATCACGCCTGTACCCTCTAAAGGGGTACGCGGATGTGTTCAATAGCTTCCTGTCACTGATATTCACATAGCAAGTAGTGTTATATGAATTTGTGCGGAGTAGGTGGGTACAACTAAAAGTGAAAAATAAACACTAGTTTACAAAAAAAAAACAACCGATTTCAAAAAAAAAAAACTACAAACGGAAAAATAAATTTTTGTTTCTTGTTCTTTTTTTGTTTGAAAGGATATACTTTCCAGGTGGTCAGGTCTATTGTCATCAAGTCAGGATCTAATGATGGGATCCTGGAGAAATCGAAGGAACTCTTCAAATTTTACAGGCACACACACCTATAGCGATTTGGGTATTTTTTATAGTAACTCGTGGATTTGCTCTCGGAAAGCACCGTTTAGTGAAGAGGAACTGATGATGAAGACCACAGATGGCTACCGGAACTATTCAATAATAAGTATTTCACGGGTTGCGATTCGATTAGATTACTTTAATATGGTTGCTAAGCAATTTATGCTCGTCACAATACGAATAGTAAAATGGAGCTGACAGGTGAATACCTGGAGAACTCCTCAACAATTGACGTCCCTGCATTGAAAAAAGCAATATTTTGTAAAAGGGGATGAGCAAGTTGACATTAGGTTATTGTAAGTTAGATACATTATAAACGGACCCGACTAAAAAGCGAGAAATAAAAACCTTTTAACAAAAAAAACCGACTTCCAAAAAAACACTACAAAGTGAAAAATAACTTAAATTTCGAAGTCGGTGGCAAAATACTAAAATACAGATCCAAAGACTTCGACTTCCGAAATAAAGTTATTTTTCTCTTTTTGGAAGTCTGTTTTTTTTGTTACATAGTTTTTTTTTTTTATAAAAAATAATGAACTCTCGCCTCAGTATATAAAATACTTACTGTTTTCATAAGTGAATGATTATTTTTGAATATCACAACGAAACTCTACGACAAATCCCAGGCTAGTATTTGATTATGTAGGTAATGCTCCAACAATAGTCATCAAAAATATTATTTAAAAGTACTTACATCTTTTCAAACTAACAGCAGACTGAAGGATAAACGTAGATGTTCCTTGTAATACTAAAATGTTAAGGTCGTTTTTCGGCACCTACCTACTTATTGTACGTAATGACTGATGAACTTCAACAATACTAAAAATGTGATTATCACATATAGTAAGTACTAATAACAGTTACCAAATTCGATTGCGAACTAACAACTAACTTTACTCAATAAATACCAGTAAAATTAAAAAATAATACCTTCAAGTACCAAGATTAGTTATAGTTACGTATAAAATCGAGTGGACAATGGGTTCAATGTGTGCGTGCGCGTAATGTTGTTGTGTTGCGATTCAGATACCTAAACTTGAGCGAGTTCAAAATGTGATAGCGTCCTTAAGTGTTTTCGTAGAGTCAACAAAACAGCTTCTGAAATCATTATGTAAAACCGAATCATTTCGCATGAAAAACACCCGCATGAAATTAGGCACGCGGCAGTGCCCCATTTAAATACTTTACTAAAATGAGTCCATATCGTGATACTATTCAGTAGAATAGAATAGAATACTCTTTAATATGTACACCATATAAATTACAGACATAAATATAGAAACTGTACAAAGGTTGACACAATTTGGGCGGCCTTATCGCTAAAAGCGATCTTTTAAAGACAACCTTTGGATGGATTAAAAAGGGGAAGGACAGACAAATAGGTAGTTTGTGGTGTACCATTTACATAATACAATAAATACATATATAAAGTATATTATACTAATCTAAATAAATATATACATATAATAATAAACATGAAACAGGAGCAAAGAAAATATAATGATGATGTTTAAGGAGAGAGGAAGTGCTTTTTAACCATAGTTTTAAAAGTGGACAAAGATTGAGCACATGCCCGCGTCGGGCAAGTCATTCCATAACCATACTGCTTGAACAGTAAAAGATTTGTCATAGAAACTTGTGGAATGCATCGGCATCTCTAGTCAGTAGCTCGGTTATGGCAGTCAAACAGGCAATAACTCCATTTAAAATGCTGGCTTCAGCTGCATATCCAGTTAGACTAGAAGCCGTCCCCGGAAAAAGCAAGGCAGATTGACTAAAAAGCGTCCCTACCTAGAGTCCGTCCCTGCGTCCCCCGACTTAACAAGCTGAGTTTTTAATTACCGTGCCGTCGCTTCGTTTAGATGAAGCTATCTCATACCTACGCGTAAATTACTGCATGAGACAGTGAGGGTAGTAGATACCTACATATATATACTTACAGCACACACAGCCAGCCCATCCATGTTGTCCTTCAAATAACTCTCCAAAAGTTGGTAAGTACGAGTACGTGAAAGAAATACCCTTTCGAGGAACCCATTTCTCACAATATGCAGGATTTAGGTACCTGGTAAATTGGTAGCGTCAATAAGTATTTAGGATACTTCCCACCCGTATATCGTATACCTACCTCTGATGTCGCCGGGTCTATGAATAGAGTACATAGTACCTATCAGGATATCCCGTTGAATCCAAGTCACTGGTATGGTAGGAGGACAATGAGGACATTCACGATCGACGTAAAACTATCAGTACAGCCCGATTCAAACTTTATAGCGGCTCGGTCGGAACAGGAGGCGAGTCGCTGAGGCAGTACCTAACAAATTCATGCGTCAG
The DNA here is from genome assembly GCA_916614155.1 of Mesoligia furuncula. Classification (NCBI taxonomy): domain Eukaryota; kingdom Metazoa; phylum Arthropoda; class Insecta; order Lepidoptera; family Noctuidae; genus Mesoligia; species Mesoligia furuncula. The sequence goes on from OU744808.1 coordinate 25,259,063, forward strand.
CGGGGGGGAGGGGTGGGGTACTTTCATCGGGATTTTCCGAAAGAGTTACCGCTGGCCCGGAACTTATAGGGCTAAGGAAGGAACACGGGTGGGTTTTAGTCAGTAAGAGCCTGACACTCCCTTCCGTTCCGCCCAGAGCGGGAGGGGTCATTTGATGATTTCCCACCCAAAACAAAAAATAAAAACATTTTTACAAAAAAAAACAACCGACTTCCAAAAAAAACACTACAAATTGAAAAATAACTTTAATTTCGGAAGTCGGTGTCTTCGGTTCCGCGTTTTCGTTTATTGACACCGACTTCCGAAATTAAAGTTATTTTTCAATTTGTAGTGTTTTTTTGGAAGTCGGTTGTTTTTTTTTGTAAAAATGTTTTTATTTTTCACTTTTTAGTGGGTCAGTTTATAATTTATCTAAGTTACAATAGCCTAATGCCAACTGTTCATCACCTTTTACAAAATTTTGCTTTTCCCGATGCTGGGACGTTAATTGTTGAGGAGTTCTCCCGGTAAGAACCAGGAGATCCTCAACAAAAAAAAAAAAAAAAAAAAAAAAAAAAAAAAAATCACTCGCAATACGCATTGTGACGAGCATAAATTGCTTAGCAACCATATTAAAGTAAATCGCAACCCGTGAGATATTTGTCAGTGAGTAGTTCCGATGGCCATCTGTGATCTTCATCATCAGCTCCACTTTACCAAGTGATGATTTCCGAGAGCAAATGCTCAAGTTAGTTTAAAAAATATCCAAATCGCTGTAGCTTTGCCTATAAAAGGAGATGGAAAACGGTGGGCCCAAATGTAATGAATTGAGATATGTTCTAAAAAATTAGTCATATTTTTTTATGTTGGAATATGAAAAATCCCCTCAATCCGCAATCTGGAAGCGGAGAAATATGAGAAAGATAGTTTTCGTGAGATTATCGATTGAGTAATCGATCACACAGTTATGAAAGTAAAACCTTTGCACTAAATAATTAACTCAAAGTAATTAAATGCACTACTATATGCTATTGCATATAATTACAGTCATATTAATAAATAAAATATCAATTAATTACTGAAAACCAATATTAATGATTATATTATATTTCATATCGATTAATATCAGTCTTTTATTTTTAGTCTATGTATTTATATCACTGGCACACTGACCTGTATGAGGTCAATACACTGGCATGACAGCTGACTGACTTTGACACTAGTCAGTTGCTTTCAGTCTATCAAAATCTACTCTGTGACAGTTGCCGAAATGCCGACTGCTCTTGTTTGCTCACTCGTTTCGTGTTTTCAGATGCGTTTTGAGTGCTTTCTCGATTATTCTTCATTTTTCATGACCACTGCTTTGTATTTTACTATTTTACGGATTCCGACCCTGCCTACCTTGTAAGACCCTTGCTTTCACATTGGACACCGAAGATCACTCACACTTTTGACTTGGAATTGTTATTTTGGATTTTACCGCGCCGCCGGCTTGTGGATTGGATATTGTTCAAACTATGGATCGCTGTGTGTGGTTGTGGGGTAACAACTGGTCACTGCAAAACACTGGCCCGACGACCCTTACACCATGAAACAATTCTTGGATTGCTGCGCTCATATAATGTGCATGATGTGGTACCTTAGCTGGGCTAGATACCAAGATCGTATACTACCACCTGCACAATTCCTAGACGACATTTTAATTATAATAGAAGACGAATAAAACACTATATTAAATGATTTTTTATTTTATTTTAGCAGACAATCATCCTTTCCTTAACTTCATACCTATCTACTTATGACTTGAAGTCATTGACGTTCATTCGTATGATTTTTCAAACATTTTCTACTAATATTAACTATTAGTGCAAAAGAACATATTTTGCACTTCAGGAATCAGCTGTTATTTAAATATTGTAACATAACCTCACTTTTACTTAATCTCTTATATCTCTGTTCTCAGATTGACAAAATCCGCAGAATTTTCAGTGAAAGGTTGATAATATACAAGCTATTAATTGACACTAGTTTCATCTTTTTACACCCAGGCCCAAGATTGTATGTAATCGTTTCAGTCTCCTTTGAGGGTTTCCCTCGATTTCCATGGAATCCTCTCATCAGATTCCAACTTGATGATAATGGGACCACCTCGAGAGTATACCCTTTCAAATAAAAAAAGAACTTTTGGAATCGGTCCAGCCGTCTTCGAGTAATCGGTGAACATACACAAGGTAGCTACTCTAAACTGTTGAGGAATTCCCTTAACTGTCCTTCGTCTTCATCATCAGACCCCTAATGACAGTCGCAACCCATCTAGGTGTAAAGTTCACATCAATACAAATTAATCAAGCCCAAACACAAGGTAACTGCTGTAAATCGTTGAGGAGTCCCCTCGACTGTCTTTCCGCTCCATCATCAGATCGACTCCAGGCCTTCATCAAATTGTAGTGCTTTAAAATACTTAATGAAAAAATTAACAAACGCACTAGTCGCTCCTACGATTTTCGAAAGTTCCCCTCGATTTCACTGGGATGCCATCATCAGATCCTGGTTTCCTTATCATGGGACCACCCTTGGCATATATCCTTTCCAACAAAAAAAGAATAATCAAAATCGGTTCATAAACGACGAAGTTATCCGCGAACACACAAAAAAAAAATATATATATATATATATATACGGTCGAATTGAGAAACCTCCTCCTTTTTTTGAAGTCGGTTAAAAAGGGTGGGGTACTGTGTAGCGAGTAGCGCACTTCAGACCAGGATTGTTGCGAACATCAGCATCAGCGCAACTTCAGCATCATTATCAACATCAGCATCCGCATTGATCGATGCTGATTATTATTAATGCTGAAGTTCGAGTCGTGACATGACCGCAGAGGGGGCGAGGCTTATAGCACGTGTTGTTAACCTAAACTATGTACCTAGTGGTACTACATCATTTTATGTACTACCACTAGGTACTTAATTACTAAACTAGGTACCTACTTAGTTTGATTCTATTTTTTACCCGACTGTGCGACGCGCAGTCGGGTAATGATGTGGGTCCCGCCTGCTTCCAACTTTTATTTAATTTAAAATGGGCTTGTTTTTAGCTTTTCAGTTTCTTTTAACTTACCTAAGTTTTTTACCGCAGTCGGGTTTTTTGATTTTTTCAAATAACTTTTTTTATTATTAAATGTCACAAAATTATTGAACCAACCTTTTATTTCAATACCAAGGAAAACTGTGCAACTTTTAGGTATAAATTCATAATGGTCACTGCTTTTAAAAAAAATTATTAAAATGTAAATAATAATGCTGATGTCAATGATAAAACATCAGCATCAGCATCCGCTGATGTGCAAAAAAATGTGCATTAGCAACAACCCTGCTTCAGATAAATAAACAAATTGTCTATTTGTTTATTTGTGTGGAAAAGGGAGAGGGAGGCCTTTGCCCTGCAGTGGGACAGTACATGCTAGTTAGATTAGATGTGCTTCAGAGCTGCCATAAAGTTTGACGCGAACTAGGTATACTTACCTACTTAAATCACTGCAATGTAACTCTTATCTCGGTAAAGTAAGAATGAAAGCCGAGACTTTTATCAAACTCATGACAGTTATTCTAATTTATACTTTAACACCATTGTTTTAAAGTAGGTATGTAATATTTGTAAGAGTTACATTGCAATAATTGACTATAATGGTTTTACGTCATTCAAAGGACAATGTTCATGGATGTATGGAATCCCGTACCATGCTGCATCAAAGTCAAACTTTGTTTTTTATAGATTACACTTATCATATTAACTCCTACAAAAGTTATTTTTGTAAACAAAACCCAGATTCCAGAGATTTTCAAAAAAATCTTAATAACTTAAAAACTAAGTACCTAGTTTATTTTGTTAGACACGAACAGCTATTGCTCTTAAAACAGCCTATTCTATTCTAGTTATTTTTAATTAATGGAGAATCGACGAAGTATATTTTTTTACATATTTTTTGTAAGACATAGATTCTTAGCACTTTCAAAATTCAAGGTCTTGTCATATCATTTGAAACGGAACGTCGTTTAAAGGGAATAAAACAATATCAACACTTTTTACTTTATACTAAATTCCCTGTTCAAAAATTTATTGTCGTAAAAAATTATGAAAATAATTACTACAATATTTGCATGAGACTTTTTGGTACGACTTTTGGTCATTCTTCTTTGATCGTGAATGCACTGCTTCAGTAAATAAACCCGAGGCACACCAGCGCAACGTCTCCATTCACGTCATGTCGAAGGTGAGACAGTGTCACTTTTACAATGGACTTATTCAGGCTAAGGCATCGTTTTTCAACAGAGTTTTCTATTGAAACCGGTTTTCCTGCATCAAACGTTTATTGTAGGTAGTTATATTGATGACACGGAGGAAGTGAACCAAATTAATGAAGATGAACGAACTATGCTAATGCATGTGATTCGGAGGAATAAAGAAAGTTTCGATGGTTTTTTTTTTCCTTATCGTGCGATCTGTCGACGTGACATTTAGCTGGAGATTATAGAATACAGAGTGGGAGAAATCAAATGGGCCCTGGAGGAAAAATAACTTTCAATCTTCAAGATATTTATTATTTTACATAGAGGAAACATTCCTTTATTTTTAAAAAGAAACGAAACTGCATTCTCAGATTCCTCGGCAAGCTTACCTAAACCGGGAATCGAACCAGCTAAAAATTAAAAAAAAAACACTCGCTATTTTATTCTACTCTTTTATATCGATCCTACAGTACCTTTGCGACCTTTGGAATGTTGTGTTTGTCAGTTTGTTTTGTCCATCAGATTATTTGCTAGGCGATTAGGATGCTTTTGAATATGCTTTTTGTAGGTTTTGAGTGAGTCTGCTACTTCGTTCATAACTGTAAGGCCGCTCGCCCACGTCCGATAATCGGTGACCGATTTTTTGTAGGAGAAAAATAGAACACACTGATAGCAATAGTGCAACGCACACGTCCTACAAAAAGTAGGTCAGAAATAAAATCGGCGCATCTCGACCGATCCGATTATCGGTGAAAAATGGAACGTTCGGAAATGTATGCGTAACGCACACTACTCACCGACAGTCGGCCGCATGCACTTGGATGGAGGTGGTGGGTGTGCTAGAATATGAAGAAGCTTGTTTTGTATATTCTCCTGCCAGTAGGTTCCTCCTGCGAGTCAGCACCCTAATTGCGTAGCATACTATCAATCACAATCCAAATCATATTGCTAATCCATGGCTTCATAAGTATGTTAGAATATTTTGTCTGCTCAACAGCGTAGGTAGATAACGCAATAAATGTTGTTGAACTGTCAAAATGAAAGTAATTCCTACTGAGCCTCAAGTCTGCTATTACAATAGTGTCAGAATGGTCTATCATTGATTTCATAATTGTTGATTTTGACAAGTTTGCTAATCTAATAATATGTATAATGGCATCATTATGATTTTCCAATGGTCAACCACTGACACTCCATTGAAAAAAATGGCATAGAATGGTAATCTCGTACATAATGAAAAATTAATTACTGACTTAGGCGGTAATCTGCTAAAATTTTGACAGTTCCTTTGATCAGTGACCTACCATTAGAACGTCATTGTGCAGTCATTCATTGCTTTTAATTCGTTACGAGTATCGTATAATTTCTGTGCCATTGACCGACGAATGATCAACCATTATGAATTTGGCAGATTACGAACTTTTAGCAAAATGACAATAGGATGGTGGTGGGGTCGTGTTGGAATGACGAATTCATAAAAATAGCAGACTTGGGCCCCAGTTAGTGTGTTACGCAATTACCCCGCGGTAGTCAGGACTCGACTCCGGAGAAGGGAGTACGAACCTACTTACAGAAATGAAATAATTGGCTTAGTAGATATTGGACTTATTCGCGAAATGACCTGCAGTCGTTTATGGACTTATTCGCGATATGCCTCATTCTGAAAATGCCCTATTCGTGAAATAACCTATTCTACTTTGGACTCATTCGCAGAAAGACTTATTCTTAAAAAGACCTATTCTCGATATGCCCTATTTTTGAAACTATAAACATAAAAAAAAAAATCATAGTTATGGTATTTTTATTGCAAAATTAAATCCATAACATTACAATATGGAAAGCTGGAGGAGCATAAATTAAAGACAACGGTCTCTTCATCGTTTCAGTAATCCTTTATTTTATAATAACACATCATTTTTTTAATAATATAACTGAAATAGCCTTGCAGCAGCCTGGCAAAAGTCTGCTGATGAATGATGGCAAGTTTTTTTTATCAAAGTTATTTATTTACAAAGTTTTTTAGTCACTATTTAGAAATCTGGTACAAAAATACTAAAAAATACCAGATCTGCAAATGGTGACTGAAAAAGGTATGAATAGTAGTACCACATTGAACATTGAAGCTCGAAAAAACGTTATCTATAGATAACGTTTTTTCGAACTTCAATGTACGACACATTACTAGTAAGAACAGACAAAAAGCGATATGTCTCTTTCGCACGATTCTCGCTGTAGTTGCTCATAACGAGTTCAAGGCCAAAGTGGGGTAACTTGATGTGCTGGCGACTGTACTACTTCGTGTAGTGCTAGTGTTTATTAATGGAAACATGTTTATGGATGAAAAATATGTGGAAATTCCATTTTGGGGATTAATTCTAAAATCGATATTGAAGTCTCCCACAACAATCAGACGAGAACATGAAGTATACCTATTGAGGTTGCTGCCGTATATTTTGTTCAAAGTTCTTTTTGTAAACAGAACTCGGGTTTCGGAGATTTAAAAAAAAAAAACGAAATAACCTAAAAACTAGGTAGATAGGTACACTTTATTTTGTTTGACATACACGAACGGCCATTATTGCTCTAAAAAATTATATTCTATTCTAGTTTTTTAATTTTACATATTTTGGCACCGTGGGGAGGTCCTTTGGAAGGCGTACGAGGGGCCGAAGCCAACTCGCAGAAACCCCTTAGGAAGTTTTAATGAAATGTGGCACCAACCGACGATTATCCCTGTATGCACTATGCAAGTGCACCCAAGGACAACCCCCGGTAGGTGTAGGACTATTGCAGGATATGGAAAAATAAAACGTTGAACTATGGGTTTGGGTGGCTAAAGTGGACTGGTTATCGAGAACTATGACCCTTGCCTGATCAATTTCTTTACTGCCTTTTCCATTAAAAACAATAATAGATATACAATTGCAGCCAAGCAATGCAGCTAAGGTGCATTGAAGAATTGAAGACACCGACTAGAAGAATCATAAAAATTAGAATAGAAAGCCAGAGATGCAGTATATTTATGCATATACATATAACTTCGTACCTACATAAGAATAATTACCTAATGTGTTCCATACTAAAGTCATACAAACATACATACATACGGGTCGAATACAGAACCTCCTTTTTTGAAGTGGGTTAAAAATTAGTCCTTCCAAGAATAGGTCATTACACGAATGAGGTATTATACGAATGAGTCTTTTGCAGAATGAGGTATTATGAGAACAAGTCTTTTGAAGAATAAGCCATTTCGAGAATAGGTCCTTTTTTTCGCCGTAAGCCATTTTACGAATAGGTCCTATAACTACTAAACCAAATAATTGATCATTTAGGGTCCGAACACACGTACCACAAACAAAACACAACCACACCACAACTACACCACGTAGACGGGAGCCAATTTGTATGAAAATGAATATTAGTCTATTCACACGGACAACATTTGCCCATCAAAATCAACCGCGTGGGTGATTCCGTCGACATCCGGCGACGTCACAGTCACAAAGAACCACAGCCGGAGTCGATCTGTCTGCAAACACGAACCACAAGCAACGTAACTACATCGCAACTACTACCGACAACGCAGCTGCAAAAAGTTGCAGCAACACTATACACACGTAACCATTGCTTGCCCACATTTTATCGCTGCGATGTGGCCTACATGACCTAAAGCGCGGCCTTTGGCGGACTGCATAGAAAAGAAAGAGAAGCGCGATGGCACAACGCTGGTAATTTATAGCAAAATATAGAGCAATTATCTATTTACAAAAAAATCTATTGTTTGGACTAAAAAATTAAAACACTAGTGCTGTATGTTGCTTGTAGAATAATCTGACAAAAAATCATAGGTAATGATTGTTTGTATTATTAGTACGGTTTTTATTGTAAAAAGAAAGTTTTAGAGGTATCTTAATGATTTTTTTCTATCGTATCAAATTAGTTGAGTCTGTGTGGTGCCGGACTTAAAGAATTGCACCACCCCTTACTTCCCATGGGTGTCGTAAAAGGCGACTAAGGGTCTTACCGGAGAATGGGCAGCAGCGTTCTCTATTTATTCCACCATCGTACCATACTGCTTGCGATCGCCAACCCGCCTGCCAAGCGTGGCGATTATGGCAAACCCCCCCCCAAAATTGGGGGAGGCCTATGTCCAACAGTGGACGTCTATCGGCTGAAACGACGACGACGAAATTAGTTGATTATGTTTTCAACACACTATCTACCTAGCATATATCCTGAAGAATATCATATTGTTGCGCGCCACAATTAATTCCTGGTACATGGTGACATTAGTTACCACTAGCGCCATCTAGTGTCGAGTAGCGGAACTAGTAGTCAAGATCCTTCTAGAAATTTCGATGCGAGAACTTTAAAGAACTTTCTCGAACTATCGACATCTGGTCAGTCGGGACCGATATTTACTCGAACATTCTAGATGTTTCTACAATGGAAGGTTCTAGAACTATCTGTGGCGAATAAGACCGAGACGCTCCACGACCGACACAGTTTGGATAAAGTGACACAAGCGATAACATCCGAAGCGATCTTCAAGTACGACTTAAAGCGATCAATAGTGCAATTGTGTTTCGTAATTAGTGTGTTTAAGTTGTTATTAGTGTTCTTGATTAAAGTGTAATTTTTTTTGGTTATTAAATCGGCAGTTTTTATTGTCTTGAACCCGAAGCTCGTAACAATATATTGAAACTTGCGTTTTTTGCGTTTTTGACGAGTTGTAAGTCGTGGGTTCGAACCCAGACAGTCGCTTTACTTTGTATAAATCATTTCAACACCTCTGCTTTCAAAACGATGAAGGAAAACATCGTGAGGAAACGGGCATGTCCTAGAACAAAAAAAATTTAAGACGCGACATCTACCAACCCGCACTAGGCCCACGTGATAGTTTACAGCCCACTCCCTCTGGAAGAGAGGAGGCCTGTGTCCCAGCAGTGGGAACATTACAAGCTGATTATGTATATGTGGTACCTACGTGTGAATGAGCCCTTTTTTTTGCGGATTATTAATCATCAAATGACTCCTCCCGCTCTGGGTGGTGCGGAAGGGAGTGTCAGACTCTTACTGACTAAAACCCACCCGTGTTCCTTCCTTAGCCCTTTATGTTCCGGGCCAGCGGTAACCCTTTCGGACAATCCCGCTGACACGGCAGGCTTCGGCCTTATCCGGCCCCTTCACGTGATGCTGACATCTCTTCGAGGCGCGCGTGGAACACGTACGCGCCGTCCGGCACGGGCCTGGCCGGACGATGATTGGACGGTGAGCTATCCATTGCTCTCCACCCGCAGGCCCGCGCCTACGGTGGCCGGGAGTCGTCCCGAGGCTCCCGACGCCGGGAGGGTCTCCCGCGGCTGCTGGAACGGGAAGAGCCCTTATAGAAAAAAGCTGGTACTTACAGATACATCCTACCTACGTTTAAATACGTAGGTAGGATCGTATAAGTACCAGCTATTAAAAAAACTTTAGCTATAGCTCTTTGCTATGCTAAGATTTAGCAACCGAAGCGACGACGTCGCGGCTCTAGCGGACCTTGCAACTTATAATAGAATTTTCGAGTAATTCCACTTTGCCCCACCAAGCCCGCCACCCTGGTTTGGCAAAGTGGACTGCCTAAAATTTTGCAGTGGAATATGCCCCACTATTCTGATTTGATGGGGCGGATAACACTAGCATAAACACTTTGTGGATTCTGCCCCACTAGGGTTGGCACCTCAGGATTTGTGTATGAAGGTTAACATGTATTTTTACATTTGTTTGTAAAAAAAATAAATGTAACCACTGACGTTAGGATTTGACAAGTCTGAGACAAGCAAACGTAAATCTAAATACATCAAAATGGTTATTTAAACAGTGTATTAAGGTTCTACTTTTGTAAAAAACTGTCACATATTAAATCTTCCTGGATTTAATTAAATACATTATATAGTTTTGCTGTATTTATTCAATTTAGTCTGACATAGCTGTGACATTTGCTATTTGTATTCCATTTACGTTCCGATCCATCCGTTGCAAACATTAAATGATTTAAAAATATATTTAGATGTTTGCCCAGAAATTGATACATTATCACTGTTGATAACTATTAAATAACAAAAAACGAAGAATAATGTACGAGAACACTATTACTAAAGGGATAATTTAAATAATAATTATTAAAAGAAATCGTAAATACTATATTACTAGTATCGAAACGTAACGTAACCACAGATTGTGAAAGAATGCGTTCAGAAACGCTTTATGAGAGTTATAGTTTTATGTTAATTTATTAAGTCTAGTTATTAAGTCTTGTGATATGTACTTGTATTATTGTCATATTATTATTTTTTATCTTTAAATAAATCAAATACTTATTAAATAATAAAAAAATGCGTTGAAATGCATTCGAAAGTAATAAAAATATCGGAAGGATTTAAGTTTAAAAAAAAATCTATATCATTTTATCCCGGCTTCGAAAAAGTAAATAAATACTTGTAATGAGAGGTTTTTCTTTTCAGTATTTAAAAAAAAAAATAGTTCCCAAGAACCCTGAAGATGGCGTTGAACTGACTATGTTACTACAAGCCAAAGTCAAAACGCTTGAAAAAAAAACATTGCGTCACGTCATATACGCTCGTTGAGTGACAGTTTCGTTTGCTTTCGTTTTACGATCTTAAAATTACATCCAAGTGAATTAATAAAAAAATTATGTAACTTCCGTTCCTTGCAGTAACTTACCAAGTTCAGCGCCATCTATCCAGCGACTAGGGAAGCGTTAAAAAAAAAAGAAAAAGAAAATCCCTCATTATAAGCTCATAAAATTAGCTACGAGTCGTATGGTTACATCACTAATTACGCCGCGAACACAAATGTCAAAATAGGTCTATTATTTTGAGGTCCTTTACGTACAAACATCATGGCTTCATTTGTTTGTTAGTATTTTTTTATTTAATCTGAGATTAAAACATGCTGTTGGAGTAAAAATGACTAAACCGGTTATGGTTCACCACTGCCTCGCCCACCGCGACTTATCGGTTGTCCTTGTCTGACATTTTTTGTTTCATTCTGTTTGTTTACAAAATAGACGGACATTTGCATTTGTGGAGTGGTGGTGAGTGGTATTGAGTTTATTGTAAGTATTTTCGTATTTATTTTTCATGGATGCTGATGATTTGTGTAGATTTTTTTTAATAAGATATTTTTTGTGTTTTTCAGCTTTACAAAAATGGCAGAAGACTCTGTAGCAGGAAGTTCTAGTGGGCAAACTGGCCTTGAATTTATAAATGATGGAAAATGTATTATTAGAGCTGGGCATAAATACTATTTCAAAAGAAAGTACAAAAATGCATCTGAAATTTGGGAATGCAAAAACAGAAGGAGACAAAAGTGCAATGGGTCGATTGTAGTGAAAGTAAGTCCCTACTTATTAGGAATTTCTTTTTACTGACTCACTTTTAGTAATACGGGTCTAATACAATTTAAAATAATAATAATACATATACATATAATATTACTTGAAGTTGTGCTATGTTATAAATATTTTCTAATACCTACATTTTTTTGTTTTCAGGGAAATATACTTTTAAACGAAAAACCTCACCAATGTCAACCTGATTTTGACCGAAACAAAGTGACAAAATTAATGCAGAAAATAAAGAGAGAAATCACTTCAGCAGACGTACCAAGCATTCCAGCAACATACGACAAAAATGTAGCTTCCTTACATTTAGAAAGTAGCAACAGCAATATTGTGAGTAAAATTCCTCCATTTTGTAAAGTAAAGTCTGCATTGTATAAATACAGAAACAAAAATGCTAATGTAAAAAAAATATATTACAATACATTATCAGAAATAGAAGTTCCTGAAAAATTTCATTCTTTTTTACTTGCCAAGTATATTGACGAAGATATTTCTATTTTAATATTTTGTTCAGAGCATGCTAAGAATTTGATGAAAACCTGCAAACATTTTTTTGGCGATGGCACTTTTAAAAGTTGCCCACAACCGTTCATACAATTGTATTCGTTGCATGCTGATTTGGGTAGCTCCCAACAAACAACAAATATTGTGCCATTAGTATATGCTCTTATGAGTACTAAATCAACCAAAGCTTACACCGCTCTCTTTTCTGTAATAAAATCACAGATTCCGGATTGGCAACCACATAGTTTTCAGTCGGATTTTGAGGCAGCGGCTATGACTGGTTTTAAAAATGTCTTTAAATCAGCATCAATCAAAGGGTGCTTTTTTCATTTTTGTAAAGCAATTTGGAAAAAGGGGAAAGGGTTAGGGTTGACAAAATCTAAATATTTGCGAAAACAAGTAGCGCTTAGCGCAGTCTTACCCTTATTACCAGAAGAAAAGATTTTTGAAGGTTGGTTTTACATAGCCGCACAAAGCCCAGATGACGAAAAAAGTAAAGAATTTAGAAAATATATGCTGCGCAATTGGCTGAAAGATAACTTTTTAAAAGTGTGGTGCGTATTTGGGGCAAAACACCGCACAACTAATGCCCTCGAAAGTTGGCATAATAAACTTAACAAAAAAATTCTTAAAAAAAGCCCCAGTTTATTAAGACTTCTTAATGTCTTATACGAAGACATAACGCTTTCAATAGTTAAATCTATGCAGAACCAACCTTCCAAGCTACGCCTTGATAAATATATACAAAACGATCAGAATATACAAGATGCCCAAATGGAGCTCATAAACGGCGACATTACGGTTGGACATTTTTTGGAAAAACTAAGATAGTTTTTCCAAGAAATCTATTTTAGTTTTTCCAAAAAATGTGAACTAAACAAATACAAAATCTATGATTTTAGATGATTTTAATTCTTATAAATAGTCAGTACTCAAACTAATATAGTGGCTGTTTGTTATGATAATTATTTTGTCAACAGTCAGTATTTACCTACTTTCGTTAGGATGTTTCTTATTTGTATTAATAAGACTTTTTGCTATGTAAAATTTTATCATTCTATAATTTTAGTTTTTGTTTTTTAGCCGGAAGTAATTTCGTGGCTGTTTTTTTTGCATATAAATTGTTTTTATTCATAAGGTAATACATAAGACTGTTTTATACCATGTCGATCAATGTGTGATTCTATAATCTGTGATTCTATTTTTTGTAACAAGTAATTTAGTGGCTGTTTGTATGTATATAGTTTAAATTTTTTTTTTTTTTTTATAACGTAATCAGTAAGAAAATACCTATATCTACACAAACCATACAAAATGATGACGAATCTGTGATTTTGAATAGTTATGTAGTAAATATGTTTCGTTTTAAGAACATATCATAAGAACAAATCATTGTTTAATTTGTGATTATCAAGATTTATCTTAGTTAGTAAGATTTTATTTGTAAAAGGTATACCAAATGATGAAGAATCTGTGATTTTGAATAGTCATGTAGTAAATATGTTTCGTTTTAAGAACATATCATAAGAACAAATCATTGTTTAATTTGTGATTATCAAGATTTATCTTAGTTAGTAAAATTTTATTTGTAAAAGGTAATTAATCTGTGATTTATAAACCGATTCCTTCCAGAAATAAATAGTACATTAAAATTATTTATTTATTTTTTACTTTTATTTAAACCACTTCGCTACGTATTAAATCTAAGCTTCCAGCACTAATAACGTTTTACTTACAGATATAGGTATACATTTATTTTTTTTACAAACAAATGTAAAAATACATGTTAACCTTCATACACAAATCCTGAGGTGCCAACCCTAGTGGGGCAGAATCCACAAAGTGTTTATGCTAGTGTTATCCGCCCCATCAAATCAGAATAGTGGGGCATATTCCACTGCAAAATTTTAGGCAGTCCACTTTGCCACACCAGGGTGGCGGGCTTGGTGGGGCAAAGTGGAATTACTCGAATTTTCTGATCACTATTAGCACAGAATATCTAAAGTATTGGCCGAAAGAGCGAAAGTATAACTAAGTTAGATTTCTAGGTTGTGCAAAGACGTGTTATTAAGTTTTTCTTTAAAAGACAATTTCAGACCCAATAGTACTCAGATTATTTTATGCTCTAGGTCCGATAGATCAAGCTTTTATTTTTTTATTCTGAAAACACAATAAAGGCTCCGCAAGTCGCGCAACGAGCGGTGCCTTTATGTCGCGCACGATTATATCGCGTGTCGTGCCTGTTGTAGGAGCCTTAAGTGTGCAGTACATACACACGAGCGACACGCGTCGACAGCAGAGGCAACTGCAGCCGGCGACAACATGCCGCTCATGTAGTTGAGCACTGTACTCAAATACGCGAGAGATACAAAGAATTTTTCGCATTCTAACAAACACTTCTGTTTTATTATTGGTAATATACCTAAGTACCTATAGATTATGTAGTGAAGTACAAAACCGTACGGTATACCATCATGAAATAAGCGCTTAAATACAGGCTCAGTATAATATTGCGTTCATTGTAGCGTCAAATCGAGTTACACAGGGGTCAGAAATTTGTATCGAAACGCATTGATAATAGAGTTAGAACAGCGGTTCGGCTCGTACACAACTCATTTTAAGGGTGATTCTTTTACGACTATGGGTCTATGGATAACAATCAAAATTGCCACTTAAATGGCAGTCATTTAAGTGGCACATATTTCCCTGCCCACGCAGGGCGCATTGCTCGCAGAACTGATGGCCGATAGCGCCGAAAGGTTCTGGAGTGGCGACCGCGTACCAGAAGACGTAACGTTGGAAGGCCTCCCAAGGTGGACCGATGAGCTTGTGAAAACCGCAGGCACCCGTTAAATGCGAAAAGCACAGAACCGGTCGATGTGACGACGCTTGGGGGAGACCTAATGTCCAGCAGTGTTCTTCTTTCGGCTGAAATGATGATGATGTGTCAAGCTACCTGCACCATGTGTGAGTTCCAATGAAAAAATCTAAAGAAATGATGACCTGTCTCTGTATGTAGGTAGTACTTACTTGCTACCCAGGCCGCAAGGGTACCCCTCATCTCGATCGGCACATTTCGTCGTGTTTTACTGACAGCTGACAGTTTGGGAAACAAAATATCTTGATAGTATCGCGAACGAGACTAGACCAGCGCCATCTATTGGCACAATATGTAATTAGCTGAAAAGTATCACCTAGGAAACAGATTAGCGCCATCTATTGGAACAATGTGTAACTAACTAATCTACGTGGCGTCCGGGCCTTTGATGCGAAGAACCCGCCGACATTTTTGGTGAGATTATAAATCCCACGCCCGCATGCCATCAATGTCGCTGTACGCATTTAGAGGGCAGTGTCTTAACTTTTTTGTTAGTTGTTCAAGTAAAGTCCCCGTCACGAGAAGCTATAGATTTTGTAAATAAACAACTAAGTACTACTAAGCTAAATAAAAATAGTAACAAAACTGTTTTTTTTTATTTGATCCAAAGGTTGTGAACCCCTGAATGTGTGTTTACAAAAATAGCTTCTCGTATCGTGGCCAAACTTTAGGTATTACCTAACACCTTGTTAAACAAGCTTTACGTGCGGATTGATATATTAGGCTTTGATTATATAGTTCTAATCTAAGTTCACCCGATTCATAAGAGCGGGGCCAGAGACTGTGTCAACAATTATAGACCCATATCAGTACTTTCGGCTCTCTCTAAAGTTATGGAAAAAATAATTAACGGTAGACTAGTAAACTATCTTAACAGCAACAAAATTATAGCATCCAACCAGTACGGATTTAAAAAAGGAATTTCTACCGAAGACGCAGTTATCGACCTAACTCAGTTTGTATCGAAAAAACTAGACGAGCATCAAAAATGCGCCAGTATTTTCTTGGATCTAAAAAAGGCGTTCGACACAGTCTCTGTTCCCACCCTTCTCTACAAATTGGAATGTATAGGTATTCGTGGCAAACCTCTCGAACTCTTCAAGGACTACCTTCAAAACAGAAAATTGGCTGTTAAAATCAACTCATGCCTAAGTGACGAAGAAACAGTCACATATGGAGTCCCCCAAGGCAGCGTGCTGGGACCTACACTTTTTCAAATCTACATTAATGACCTATGCACGCTGCCTTTACATAAATCACAAATCTTCACTTATGCGGATGACACTGCGATTGTGGTCTATGGTAATACTTGGAGCGAGGTAAAGAATATTGCAGAGCAGTCCTTAAGAACCGTTATGAACTGGCTGCTATTCAACCTACTCACCCTGAACGTAGCCAAAACAAACTTCATTCCCTTCTTTATGAATTACAGGAACAAAGCTCCACCAGAATTTGTTATCACGGCACATACGTGCTCTGATCTCAGTCCTTGCTCATGTGCGACGCTTACCCGTGTTAATCACACGAAATACCTGGGTGTAGTGATTGATGACGGACTGAAATGGTATAATCAAATAGATAACATTGCTTCAAAAGTCAGAAGACTTATCTACATTTTTAAATCTCTGAGACATTGCGCAGACATTAACATTTTAAAAATGGTTTATCTTGCACTCTGTCAGTCCGTTATCACATACTGCATCCCAGTATGGGGAGGGGCTGCTAAAACCAAGTTTATTGTAGTGGAGCGAGCACAGAGAGCTGTCCTCAAGGTGATGCTTGGAAGACCATACAGATTCCCTACTACTGAATTATATGCAGAATGCAAATTACTTACTGTGAGACAGCTCTTTGTCCTTCGAGCCACTCTCAGAATACATAAACAGATTCCCCCATCAGATCCTACTAAGCGTAAAGCAAAAAATGTATGGCCCACAGTAAGCCACAAAACTGCATTCGCTAGGCGCCAATTTTACGTTCTAAGTACACTGATTTATAAAAACATATCTAAAGTCATCCAGATAGCTGAGCTAAACAGCCATGAACTTAAGATCAATGTACAAAGTTGGCTGCAAGATCAGGACTACGCTCAAACAGAAGAACTACTACTCCACCAGCAGTAGGTATTTAATCGTATTTAATATATAAACCTGTTCTACAGCTGTTTGGAATTTTTCACTTTATTTGGAACATATCAGCAACACATATATACTACACATTCTCAAACATTTTAACATACCCTCACGCAAACGGTAAACACTACTACACACCCCTACATACACACCCTCACATACATCCCTCATTCTGACATACACATCCTCACTCCAACATACACACATATACATCGTAGAAGTCGTTTACAATACCCCTTATTCCTTCGTTGTTAATTTTATTATACATACTTTGTTAACATGCAATGTCAATCAATGAATGACTTTTTTGTAATGTTAGAACACAACACAAAAGGTTTCTAGTATCACAGTGACAGCAGAACACTGACTTCTAAGTCACAGGATTACCTAGTTTAGGAGTCAGGGTTTACCTTATCTGTATTACCTTTAGTTAACCAACTTATGTGTCCTTGTCTTAAGCAATGTCAAAGGTTTTTGTATCAATAAATATTTTTATTATTATTATTATTATAATAGGTATGAAGCTGATAAGAAAAAAGTCGTATACGTCCGTTTTTCGTCCGGACACCGGACGAAAAACGGACGTATAGGTACAAGCGGCCTTAGCCCGCTTGTATACGTCCGTTTTTCGTCCGGTGTCCGTTGCGCCGAGGGGAGGCGGCGTTGCATCCGGCGTAACTTTTTCGCCGGACCTGTGTCCGATGCATGTGCACATATTCATTATAAACCATACACCACCGCGAATCCGGCGAAAAAAAACGGTCCGTTGTCCGGTGAAAAAAACGGACGTATACAAGCGGGCTAAGGCCGCTTGTACCTATACGTCCGTTTTTCGTCCGGTGTCCGTTGCGCCGAGGGAAGGGGGCGGTGCATCCGGCGAAACTTGTTCGCCGGACCTGTGTCCGATGCATGTGCACATATTCATTATAAACTATACACCACCGCGAAAAAGGTCCGTTGTCCGGTGAAAAAGACGGCCCGTTTTCTGGTGAAAAAAACGGACGTCTGCAAGCGGCTTAACTGTCTAGTTTGGGGCTACTTTATTGTAACCTAGCTGTAGGTAATATTTTAAGCTATTTACTCATGCCGTCTTAACTTGCTGTTAACTAGTGAACCTGCTTACTGTAAGTATTACCTGGACAACAAATATTTTCTATTTCTATAATGTACACCTGTGCCCAACCCTTCGGCTAAATAAGGCGTGGTGTTATGTTGTGTAATCATCAAACTTAGGTAGGAAGGTACTGTTGATAATGTTGAATCTGATTGACCAAATTGTCTTTAACCCAACACTACAAGCCACAGTACCTACCTACTTTTTTTCCCGACCAAATTGAAAAGTGGACATCCAAATTTTAAACATTCCACTTTGTCCATGGCGGGTCAACTTAGTAGGGCAGAGTGCAATCATCTATTTATTTATACAACTTAACAATAATTGTCGTCGTAGTATCAACAAACTGTTGTTTTTAATATAATAATTATGCTTTTTTTCTGAAAAATAAAACCTTTCTTTTTTTCTGCCGACGAAATATTCTGTAAGGTTATATAGGTTAGGTTTAACGTAAACCTATCAGTAATAAAAACACAACAGAATCTATCAACAAGTTTATTTACAGCTAGCCTACATACATAACACTAAAATAATCTACTTCTTCGGTTTCAAAGCAGCGCCCTTGGGCTTCAGTCTATTAGCCAGGATACTTTTTCTTTCATCCTCTTTGGCTGCTTCCATATAAGTATGTCTCTCTTTAGCAAAGTCCAGTTCGGAGCACAGTTCAACAATTTTTGAAGCATACTCTCTTTGCCGCAGCATCCTTTTCTTTTGCTTTTGCTGAAAAAAAAAACAAACAATTTAATACTATGGCCAGAGATATACTTACCCCTTTATTTATAAAGTAAATTAGTAATTAGCTACTACTTATACATTTTTGATGTTTAGTGATAAACAGCTGTTTGTAAAGTTGGTGCACTCCGCCCCTTAACTTAAATCATCGTTTATAAGACCCCTTTATGGTTTTCAGGCAAATTACTTTGTCTAGCAGTAAGTAGGTTGGTACCTATTTACATTAAACTATAGAAGGTGGAGACAACAATAAAATAGTGCATACAAAAATTCAATCAATATATCCAATAGTGTAGTCACTACAGCTAGTCAAAGATTGAAAAAACCCATAGTTGACCCATCACTAATATGTATTTAGTTTAAAAAGCCCATTTTTAATTATGATGTTAAGGATTAAATTTCATAAGTTCCAAAATACAGTGTTTTCATTTATTGTCATACTATGACCCGGCGAACTTCGTACTGCCTCAGATATTTTTTAGATTGTTATCTACAGTACATTGTATACAACATTATTTTTAGTATATGCGAAACCCGAAACACATGTCTAGTATTTTTATGTAAAGAATCTATGTACAAAATTTCAAAACTGTATCATG
Organism: Mesoligia furuncula; assembly: GCA_916614155.1. Lineage (NCBI taxonomy): Eukaryota > Metazoa > Arthropoda > Insecta > Lepidoptera > Noctuidae > Mesoligia > Mesoligia furuncula. The sequence goes on from OU744808.1 coordinate 25,278,701, forward strand.
AAAAATCACAAAGTTATAAGCTTGTTAAGTTACCTGTTTGTCCGTACAAAAACGTGCTCACTCGCGCCGCTCGCGCCGCGCGCTCTTGCGCTCATTGATACGATAAGTACCCGTTTGGCGAGTAGATTGGATAACCTACTTAGTGTCGATCGGTGTCCAACTTTTAACCTTTTTTATATAGGGGACCTAATACAACATGGGTTAAAAATTATTGGAATCAATTCAGTTACTTATTCTGAACAAACTACATTCAGGTTTCGCATATATACTAAAAATAACTTTGTATAAGGCAGAAACATTTGGGATGTTGAAGTCAAAGTTTACATTATACGCTTTGCTACGCTTCACTTAAATTTAATAGTCAAAATAATAATAAATTTACCAGTAGGGGGGTTGGTCTTCCATCCAAATACGTGAAGTCAGGAGTGTCAGTAAGGACTCCTTCAGCATTGCGATTACGAGACAAGCCTCGTTCCACTCGCCATTGTATGGAACACACAGCAGGGCTGGTACTCAGAGCACGACATAACACTGAAGCAAATGAAGTAGGTAAAACAGGAATTTCAAAATAATGGATGTTCTATCACAGAAAATGTGTAGGGAAAATACTTACATTGCGTTTGCGATAAAGTTGCTACATTTTTCAATATTGTATTCATGATTAAGGATATGGATTATTTTAATTAAAATTTTAAAACAAGCGATAATGCTCTTTTAAGGTTACTTTATTATTGTGACAGCTGGCTGGACAGCAGATCCATCATAGAGTACTATTATAAAGGATGAAATCCATCAACAATGTCACGACATGACATTGACATGATTGACAGTGTCCTGTGACAGTGACACTGGGTAGAGCACAGAACATAATATACCCTGACGGGCTAGAGAAACTTGCCATTTTTTTTCATAGTAGCTTTTATTCCTTGTCTCAGCCTACGCCTATGGCATACCATAAAATTGAAGCAATAATGGGGTTAATTTTAAACTCGTGAAGGTAGTCCAGAAACCGAGTATCTTAGAGAAGATCAAAAAAGCTAAATTTGTCTATAGTAAAAGAAAATTAAAACGTCAAAGACGTCCATAAAGTACACCTGTGACCCTGAGATGACACCGAAGGCTATTGGCTAAACTTTATCTGTTGTACTGATTTTGACTAATAAGCGTGCTCGAATTTACTCTTTCCACCAATAGCGCATAACGAATATTAGTCATCATTATTCTTATTTCCTTTGAATTGCGCAAATGAAAACAGTCGATATTCAATTCTGAGAGAAATTTAAGTTAGTTCTTGACGTTCTTGTGGAATTGTGCTCTCCAATCGTGTCTCGATCTGCTTAATTTATCGAATTTCCGTGGTGTTTTGGCAAGTGTTTGTGATTTCAAGAGGCAGCTAATTTATCCTAAACCAGGTATTGCGACAATAATATTTACAAATTTTGAAAACTGATCGATCAGTTGCGACATTTGTTCGCCATCGTATAATCTAGTACTTTCCAGAGGGTGCTTTTCCATTTTCCAAAGTAATCTGGATCTTTCTGTTGATTTATAAAGATAGAAGATAGTTTACATATTTGATAAACTGTAGTTGATCCGATGTAGGGAAACAGAGTAATGTGAGATAAAATATAACAATGTTCAAGTTGCACCACATTTCAGTAGTTTACTTCATAAACATAGCAATAATCAATAAAAAGAAATACAATGTACTTTGCTTCATTGTTTAGTTAAACAAATATCCACAAAATTCCAAATTTCGGTCAGTTTAAATCTTCGAATAGCGGTCGAATACGTCATGATAATAAAATAGCTTTTTGTACTTTTCACAAAAATGCAGTTTTTAATTTACCTATCTAGAAATTATGAACAGATTGACTGTTTTATATTAGGTACAGACCTTTATTAAAATCTAAACATAAATATACATGGTTTTGTTTATGTTAATATTGTATCCAATAACATTAATTCACCATATGACATCAAAGTGCACAATTGTATGGAATTATAGATAAATCCGCCCCTAAGACGACCCACAGACCATGTTATATAACAAAGGAGCCTTTCCTGGCTTCTACAAGATTATTAGTTTTTATTAAAATGGTGCTGTTTGTTGTGATTGAATTTTTTAATTCTGTGAAAATCCAGAATAAAAGGGTTAACGAGATAAAGACCTCTTTCTGCTATGATAATTTACATTATTGCTCACATACACATTAATAAACATAGACTTTTCCCAAAAAAAAAACAACATAAATGTAACTTGAGTTTTTGCAGACCCCTGGAAAGAATTCAATTGTTTTACCAAATCTATTTGTTTCTATCTTACATTGATTTTCTTCCTGTGCAAGTAGTCTCCCAATAAATATGTTTTCTTTTCTTTCTTTCTTTACGTTTCAATCTTCAACCTAATTTTACTTAGCGTAGTTTCTCCTGCATAAATAGATTTTATTACTGTATGTCCACACTAAAATACTGTTTCTATTTATTAATTTGGTTAATTAATTATTAATTACTTGCTTGGGGGAGGCCTATGTCCAGCAGTGGACGTCTTTCGGCTGAAATGATGACAGAATTACTTTGTTCAAAATATAAAAAGTTACTCCATCGTAACATACCACTTTAATAATATGTATGTTTTTTAAAGAATAGATTATTAAATAAAACATATGAATCCCAAAATTATATGAAGACAAATAATAATCTTATCTATTATTTACACATTGTTTCAGCTTATCAGTGTGTAAGTTCCAGACCGCATTCAAAACGGCTACCGAAAGTCTAAACTCGAAAGAACAACCCAATTACAACACAATGTGTATGTACCTTTTTAAATTTATTATTAACCATAGATATTTTTTTCTTTTTTTCTGCAGCTTGGGACAATGTGGCAGAACCCAGGTGCTTATCCCGGCGGAGGTCTATTTTTAGATTTATTTTATTACTGTTTCAATTTTATGATAAAAGATCTAAAATAATTGGAATAGCTATTGGGAAATTCTTATCTGAGGTGGAAATAACAATACCAATGTTCGTAACATTTAAATGATTCCTTGTTTACAAAAAATGCAGCACTATGTTTAATACCAGATTTTTTTCCTCAATCCATTTAAAACTTTATTATATACCTAAAGTGCTTTTTTGTAAATAGTCATAACTCATAACACTGAACAAAAAAGGTCTTTTATCATTTAATTGACAATATATGTCGCATTGCACCCAGCACAGGCACTTGCTAGCATATTCTTTGTACTTGTGATACCAAACTACTTATCATAAATGGATCTATCATTATTGTAAATACCACCTGATATAACACCAATGACAGTCATATAATTTTTTTCTATTATAAAAATACTGTTGCTACACAGAAAATTGGTTTTAAGATATCAGGATAGGATAAACAATACAAAGACAAGTAAAATAGTATTTAAGCCAAGTTGAAAAATCAAAGACAAATATAGGTAACTAAGAAGGCACTAAAATAAAAAACCGGTCAAGTGCGAGTCGGACTTGCGCACCGAGGGTTCCATACTTTGTAGGTATGTAACTACCAAACGGTTTTCGGATTTTTTCCTTTACTTGTGCTACATGGCATTGCTTCTTGGCAAATTTCATAATTCTAGGTCAACAAGAAGTACCCTTTAGGTTTTGATTCCCTTGCGAGTGTCAAAATACGCGGCATAAACGGAACATAAACGCCCGTATCTTTTGATTGCGTTGAGTTAGAAAGTTTGATTTATTCACTTTAGGGGATTGTCAGCCCAGAGTTTTTGATATTCATTTCAACTTGATAACTCCACGAGTTCCTGAGAAAAAGGGTCTTGACAGACGGACAGACAGATGGACGACGAAGTGCTCTTTCAAGTGTTCCGTTTTTCTTTTTAGGTAGGTACGGAACCCTAGTAAAATCAATTTCTCCCTTTATGTAAACACCACATAAGTGTGAAAATCGCCTGACGAGTATCTTATGCACACTCTTCCCACAAAACGGGTGAGAAACTATGTGTTTTCCACAATTAGACAATATTTCATACTTATCAGACGCAGGGTTCGAAAGGATAATTATCAATGATAATTATCATGATAATTATCATGATAATTATCGTGATAATAACATATGGATAATTATCGATTGATAATAACAAAAAATGCACTCGTGAAAGTGAACTGTATTCGAGAACATTTCTGCACTTGCGTGTATCGGAACGCCAATGGAAATAGAATCATCATCGGACGAAGAAGATATTCCTTTGGCTTTACTTCATTCAATTTAATTTAATTATAATGTCGAATCTGACGGACACTGACATTTTTACTCAATCTGCCTATAATTAATGGTACTTTGTGTTGCATATTAAATTAATATTATAATTTTTTTCTGTGAGAATTGCCCAAATTATAATGTATTTGTTATGAAACAATACAACAAATGAATTTCTAACAGGTGATAATTATCCGATAATTATCGGATAATTATCAAAAAGCTTAATTATCTTGATAATTTCGAACCCTGATCAGACGTAATAGGGGTATTATTTATCTGTCGGTGACATTATCTCTGGTGACTAATAAATATGAATGATTCATGATCTCACGGACTCCTGTGTCTGTTAATGTTTCTAGAATTCTCTCACATCTACTTTCTTTATTGTTCAATATTTAAACATATAAAAGACTCATTTATCATGCCAAATGATAAGGATTTGATCCTTTAATTGTTTCTTGACTTTAAATGCAAGTTTCGAGATATAATCTAGACTATGCATTACAATTTAATCAAGACACCAGTGACAAAAAAAGTACCTCTATGGATGGCTATAAGAAAAGGGGCAGACCAGAGATAAGAAAGATGTGTAAAGCATGATATGGCTAGGAAAGAAGCTATATCTGAGCTGACGTCTGATAGAGATGTATGGAAGGAAGACTTGCTTGGTGCGCCGACTCTAAAAACATTGAGCATATGTATCACTTCCTCCTTCTAATCATGCAACAAAATCTATCCCCACAGTATTTGCTCTAACGTCATTATCAATCCCTGCCCCGGGCCTTCACCCGCGACCACTTTTCAATCCTGGAGGTCTGCTACTTACGCACGATATCCGTATTTTCGGCCAAATTTACGGGAGATTTGCAATCCGTATCACATACGGAAATAATAATAATAATAATTTGACAGTTGTCACTACTCCCGATGTTATGTTACCCGTCCGAAAAAGTTAATTAAACGGCGGTGCGGTTAACACCGAAGTTTCGAACTGATTTCTGACGGGCCCGTATCTTCGTTAACCAGCCTTAGAGAGTATAATAGGGCCCCAGTACTCCTGGTCATTATTTAATTAATTATTAAACCTTAATGTGGTTGTTTTCACACGACTGTATGTAACTGTTAATTAACGTAATTATTGTTTAGCTTCCATGTATGTCAATGTCATTTATTGCTTGCCTTTTTATTGTTATGCCTTCGTGATGTCTGTTTATTGCTATGCGGTTATAAGTGTCGTTATGTGCTATGCTCTATTGACCGAGAAGATATTGTTATTTTAATAGTATAGACACGTGTCTGTCGTATGCTGAAAACATTTTCCATATTTTTCTTTTTAGAAGTTTAGAGATACATCTATCTTCCTTGGGGTCCTTGCCGTCCTTGGGCTGCTTAACTGTATATCGTGTCTGTCTGTGTGATGGCGTTGTGCTCCTAAACTGCAATTTTGATACGCTTTTCAACATCATTTTGTTCAAGTTTAAATCCATACTAATATTATAAATTCGAAAGTAACTCTGTCTGTGTGTCTGTATGTTACCTTTTCACGCCTAAACCACTGAACGGATTTCGATAAAATTTGGCAGAGAGATAGATTGCATCCCGGGGAAGGACATGGGATACTTTTTATCGACATACATAGCGGGCGAAGCCGCGGGCGGAAGCTAGTAATAATCTATGTATGTTTTGTCAAGTTGTAAAAACCGTGCGAAGCAGGTGCGAATCGCTAGTTTGCTAATAAAATGTTTACAAACCCCACAAACATATCGTACCTACGGTGCAAAAACGTCACTTATGCAATTTTTCTCAAAATTGATCTGAGTATGAGAAAAACCGGCCAAGTGCATGTCGGGCCACGCACAGTGTAGGGTTCCGTAGTATCCCGTTATCACAATGTAGTACGATTCTGTTGTTCTTTATTCTGAATAGGTAAAAAAAAACATATTTTGGTTTTCAATGCAAGTCTTTACCCATTATAAACAAGCAACTACTTCATCTTAGTCACTTTAAAGGATTAATGCTAAGGATTTTGTATTTGGTACAAAATTATCCAACACTCAAGTTCAACGACTATTACTGCTAAACTAATAAAGTTATCTTAACCGCTATACTTTTCCTTTAAAGTTCATGAAATGCACTTTCATCGAGAATTTTTCCACATTTTTCAAGCTAGTAGTTTAGCTTTTAGAGGGGGGGGGACGCCCTACTGGAACAAAAATTTGCACTTTAAACTTTAATATTTCGTAAATGGAGCATTAAATCGAAAAATAATTTTAGCAACCCCTAAGCCATTTTAGAAGACCTATTCAACGATACCCCACACGATGGGGTAGATGATGAAAAAAATATTAATCCCTACTTCACATGTAGGGGAGCTACCCTAAAAAAAAATATTTTCCAAAATTTTGTTTTACCACTTTGTTGGCGTAACTGATATACGTACTCCTACAAAATTTCAGCTTTCTAGTGCTAACGGTCACAGAGATTAAGCGAGGACGGACAGACAGACGGACGGACAGACAGACATGGCGAAACTATAAGGGTTCCTAGTTGACTACGGAACCCTAAAAAGTAGCTTATGTACCCCTTTACCTGGTGAGTAATTGTCATTTGTGTAGTGCGTATACTTTCCGCGAGAGGGCAGTTGTGTCGTTATTGTTTAGTCAAGAAGAACTATACATTTTATTAGGATGTCGAATTTTAAAACGCTTCCCCTGAACAATTACATCATTTGCATAAGTGACGTTTTTGCACCGTAGGTGCGATATGGCAAAAACTCCACCAACTGGCAAAAAACCCACTTAGGATTCAGGAGGTTAGCGAAATGAAATTATATATCAACCAAGTGCGTATGTTATTCAAATATGTACCTACTTAATGTGAAAGTAACTTTCTACGTAGAAAGTACCATTCGCGCATTACTTACAGCTTTTTTTCTTCGCAGATTTTTTGCACGTTCTGTCGCATGGTTTTTTAAAGGGCATTTAGTGGGCTTAAGTTACAACAGGTTTCAATACTGTATATTAAGTATTGTGCTGATAAGCGATCGACCAGGCGGTGCTGAGGGCAAGAAGAGTGGTCCCATTAAAATTTGTTTGTCTGTAAGTTTGTATATGGGGGGTAATCTCCGGAAGTACCAGTCAGATTTAGAAAAATCTTTTTGCATTTGATAGATCAATTCTTGAGGATGGTTTATAGGCTGTTTAATATCACGCTACGACCCTTAGAAGCCGAGCAAAAAAAGTCGGAAAGAACGCTAAGCGAAAACGAAGTATAACGTGGACAGACGATGCGATACGACGCGATGGGTCCAGGGCCGAAATTCCACGCGGACGAAGTTGCGGGCAGATGCTAGTAAAGAAATAAAAATACTGGGGGAAAGGGGTCATCGATCTTCAGTTATTTTATCGTGCCGGTAGCAGCTACACTATAAAAGTTCGTTCAGTGTCTCTGACCATCCTGCAACATCAAATATCATTGCATCATCATATCGAAAAAAAAAATAGGATGAAAAGAGGGTCATCTGAATAAAATGATGAAGCGTAGTTATTCGATGCCGTGAACCTTTTAAATACATAATTCTAATCCAACCAGGCGGGACTCAGAACCTTGCAACTCCCCTCCCCCTCCGTAATGACTGCAGTGTGTACTACCAATCTACCTATAGGGGGCATTTTCACCAGTAAGCTGACTGAGTTCCATAATATTCATTGCGTTATTTACATTGTTGAGCAGACAAGTTTCAGGGTTCCGTACCCAAAGGGTAAAAACGGGACCCTATTACTAAGGGCCATCGCACACTAGAGACACGACAGTTTTTAGACAATCTTGTTTCACACAGACAAGTCAGCTTTAAGATTAAAGAGAAACAGTTGTGTCTACCACACGGCGCATACCAAGACGAAACTGTTTTGTCTACGAGGACGCAACGCATACAAATGTGTGCATAAATTCATTAGTAGCAGAATGGACTTCACCGAAGCTGCTGTGATAAGCATCCTTGTTACACGAGCAATTGCAAAACGGCGCAGAAGACGTAAATATTGGGTAGACCCCATATATAGTGAAAGACTGATAAAAGGCTCGCATACACTTCAAAGGGAAGCCGACAGTCGTTAGTCAGACTTGTCGCCGTGCAGTTGTTGTATGCATTAGACAGCTTTGACTATGAGACGTTTTGTTTCAAATGTGCGCGTTTAGTACTTTTTATTATTATCATAGACTGTCTTGAGACTGTCGTGACTATAGTCTGCTCTCAGCCTAAGACTTTGCTGTCTGTCTGTCCGTCCGTTTGTTCGTCCGCCAGACCGTCCGGGTCCGTCCGTCCGTCCGTCCGTCCGACCCGCACTTCGCCAGTTTTTCGAACATAAATGAAGCAATGGTATTTGCAGTATCCGTCAAAATTATTCAAATTCTGATCGAGTGTTACGCAATTCGGGTGCAGCGTTGAATTAGTTTCTGTCCATTAACCCTTAGAATGCCGGAACGTAGATCTACGCGATACACAATGGCTTTTTAATTGTGTCTGTAATTACGGCATACAAGAAGTTAACATAAATGTGTGTAATTTCCCTTTCTACTACTTACCTGAAGCGAAACCAGACATCTTCGCTCAACTACAAGAGTATTTACTCACTTCAGAAAATGACCTCCATTAACGACCGGTAGTTTCAATAAACAGTACTGTACCTACTTGAGGTAATCGTATTAACAACACAGATGGAGATAAAGACGCTCACAAAAGCATTCTGTGCGCACACAAACCACAAAATACAGATACTATCTGTGTTTTGTGCACAAACTGTAAATGTTCTTTCTGAAGGCCACTATTTCCCGTCATTAAAAACGTTCAAAATCTAGTCGCAATCCCATCTCAGCGAGTTATTCCGTTCTGATCCCCTGAACCCCCCCTCCACCCCCCCACCTCGATCCCCTGCTTGTTCGTCTTCTGTTTAAGGGTGTTACCACACCAATCGATCAATCGTCAATCGACGGCATCGATTGATGATAGAATGGATTAGTCGACGTCGATCGATAGTTTCTACCAGACCAATCGATCGATTGTCGATCGACGCTCGATCGATGGTAGAATGGATTAGTCGACGTCGATAGAGCTACTTGAGCTTATTGTCTCCCGCTGCCCGCCCGTGCCATATACATTTCGAAAGAAACTGATGGAATATAGCCGGGGTTAATCGATCAAAGTCGACCGATGCCATCGACAGGCAATCGATCGATTGGTTAGTCGACCAGTAGCCGTCGATCAATTAAAGCTACTACACCAATCGATCAACGACGACCGATTTCGATCGATGGCATCGATCGACGATCGATCGATTGGTGTGGTAACACCCTTAATCTTTGTCTTATCCACTATAAACTTTCTCATACCGGTTTGATCCGCTTTTTCTTTTGTTTTTGACCCTGAAGGATCGTCAGCAACAAAAATAAGTACAGGGTTTCGACCATCCATGTAAAAAACTTGTCAAAAATGTAGGGAAATTAGAGATATTTTTGACAGATTGAGGCTGAGATCAGATTGTGAACATTCTTAAAATTACGAATATTTTCCCCTCTGTTTGGAAAGAAAAAAATTGACGTCAGTCGTGTCCAAACGATTGTTCTAGCTGTGTGTGCGGGGCATTAAAACCACACACGCATGCCATGCATAGAATTGATCGCACACACAAACACTAACATTTTTATACGAGAGTACATCGTATAGCTGCAAAGACTATTATTAGCTGACACGAATGTGTGTTTCTTACACAACATTTTAAAACTGATTTGAAATAATTATACACCGTGTTCTTCACGTTATCCATAAACTTTGTCAAACACTTCCCATAGCTTTTACAAATTAAATCTAACACAGGAAGTAGGACCTAAAAGGGCTTGGTTACAAAGCTATTTGTAATTACATTTAGGGCTGATTTTTCAATCATCTGATAAATTTAATCCAGGAATAATTTTGAAATTCTGACAGTTACTTCATACAACAACTGTCAAACGTCAAATTTATTCCTCGAATAAAAGTTATCTGGCTATGGAAAAATCAGCCCTTAATGAAATTAAATTGAGCTGTGCAGTACGAAAGGGTCTTAACTTATTTTTGACAAGCTTCAGCCCGCCAAATCTTATGAATGCAAATACGTCGCGTCCGCGTCGTTGCCATTTCTGATAAAGAGGCATGCATATCGGGTGATTTACGTCAAGGTATTTAATTTGTGTGAAAATTAACAAAAAATAATTATGAATTAATGTGTCCATAATGAAAAATGCTTATTTCCATGGTCGAAGTTTATGTATATCGTCAGGAACACGGTGTATATTTCTGAGAGCATAATTATGGTATTTCCCAGCGTATGTGACGCATACGCTATTTCCATATTGCATTTTCCTACAACTGCCTGCTGATAAGAAACAATGACTGTTTAATGTTTATATGGTATTTTTTATGCATCACTTTATAGAATTTTATTATAATGACGTGACGTCATGAACAATAGAGAATAACTAGCTAGATCCATAATATAGTTATGTTCGATTCGAAATAAACATCATCATCATCTGCCTAGCCTTTTCCCAACTATGTTGGGGTCGGCTTCCAGTCTAACCGGATGCAGCTGAATACCAGTATTTTACATGGAGCGACTGCCTATCTGACCTCCACAACCCAGTTACTGGGTAATACGATACCCCTTGGTAAGACTGGTTGTCAGACTCGGGCTTCTGACTACCCGTAACGACTGTCAAAGATCCACGAATGACAGCCGGGACCAACGGCTTAACGTGCTTTCCGAGGCACGGAGAGGTCTCGGTATGTAAAGATAGTCATCCATTCACAGACCAACCGCGGCAAGCGTAGCTTAACCTGATCGATCGACCTGTGCGGCTGTTATTATTTAGCCACGTGCCCCTCTCGAAAAACAAAAAATAAACACCAATTCCCCTAAAAAGAATCACCACAATGTTCCCACTGCTGGGACACAGGCCTCCTCTCACGCGGGCCCAGTGCGGGTTGGTAGATGTCACATTTCTTCGAACGGTTCTACGACATGCCGGTTTCCTCACGATTTTTTTTTCACCGTGTTTGAGATCAGTGGTGATGAAATTATTTACCTTCACAAAGTAAATCGCTGGGTGGGTTCCGACCTACCCTTCGTAAAGCCTCCTCTACACGTCGTCAAATTCATCAGCAGATGGCCATCTGCCAATGCCTCCGCCGACGTGTAGACGGGGTAATTTGCTAATCTGTGGTAGGTATTTAGCCTCTGCCGACGTCAAATACCTACCACGGACTAGCAAATTACCCCGTCTACACGTCGGCGGAGACATTGGCAGATGGCCATCTGCTGATGAATCTGTCGACGTGTAGAGGAGGCTTAAGACGGGGCTGTTACCAATGGGCCGCCACTGCTCTCCTGCATTTATCCCAATTTGTTTGGGGACGTCGACTCGTCGCTGACCTCTTTTTAACCGACTTCTTTTTAGGGTTCCGTACCCAAAGGGTAAAAACGGGACCCTATTACTAAGACTTCGCTGTCTGTCCGTACGTCTGTCTGTCACCAGGCTGTATCTCAAGAACCGCGATAGCTAGACAGTTGAAATTTTTACAAATTATGTATTTCTGTTGCCGCTATAACAAAATACTAAAAACAAAATAAAATAAATATTTAAGGGGGGCTCCCATACAACAAACGCGATTTTTTTGCCCTTTTTTGCTCGATATCAAAAATGGCAACAGGTAGGCACTTGAAATATTCACAAAATACTCAGTTGTATTTTTACTTCAATAATAAATAATAAAATTAAAATAAAATAAATATTTAAGGGGGACTCCCATACAACAAACGTGTTTTTTCGGCATTTTTGCCTTGTGGTACGGAACCCTTCGTGTGCGAGTCCGACTCGCACTTGGCCAGTTTTTTCCATACATCTCTCTCTATTAGCCATCATTTCAGAGTTCATCTTGCCCCTAAAAGTTTCATTAGTCAAAATTTTTAAACAAATTCTGCCATGTAGATGGACAACTTTCACCTGTCATTTCAATTATATCTGCCAGCATCAAAGTCTCTAATCCGTTTGACATGTGACTACGCACCTTTGCTTAGTGTTTTGATTTGTCGCCCGGCTTTCCCCATTGACGACAACCGTACAGGGCCTCAAGTCTGCTATTACAATAGTGTCAGAATGGTCTATCATTGATTTCATAATTGTTGATTTTGACAAGTTTGGTAATCTACTAATAAAATGGCGTCATTATGACTTTCCAATGGTCAACCACTGACACTCCATTGAAAGAAATGGCATAGAATAGTAATATCGTACATAATGAAAAATGAATTACTGACTTACGCGATAATCTGCTAAAATTTTGACAGTTCCTTTGATCAGTGACCTACCATTAGAACGTTATTGTGCAGTCATTGCTTTTAATTCGTTACGAGTATCGTATGATTTCTGTGCCATTGACCGACCAATGATCAACCATTATGAATTTAGCAGATTACGAACGTTTAGCAAAATGACAATGGGATGGTGGTGGGATCGTGTTGGAATGACGAATTTATAAAAATAGCAGACTAGGGCCCCTGGACGCCAATGAAGCGCTCCGCATCGGGTACTGCGGCCACTTTAAATACTTACTGGATTTTTCCTTCGAAGAAAGCGCTCGTGACGTAAATATTTTAGAAGTACAGTGTTTTATGATATCGACAGTCTACTAATACGTCCACTTAATTGTCGTTAAACCTTGTCTCATCATGAATTCATGAGCCATGTATGATATTACGTAGGTATAACACCATAGTGCCGCTTCGTTCGATCGACTCACAAATAACTTGCCATATTTTCTACGTAATAGTACATTTATGTATATATTATGAAATATATATTGGGAAATTATTAATTTACTCATAAGCCAATGAACCAATTACCAATATAATATTCTTACTGGGATGTTTCTCAGCCAAATATTTTCGGACCAACAGATGTTAGACCCTTCTTACTCCCAAAACTCCGATTTCAACTTCACTTTTGACTGAACGGACACTCCTATATGTCCAGGTCCAGATCCTATTATGGTGGGTGTACTATAGGTACACGTCTGCCTAACCTTTCGGGGAAATCAGGCATTATGCTATGTGTGGATGAAGCTTAATCATTCTGAACCCATAGAAATTATGTCAAAAAGGAAACTAAGTATTTAGTCTTAGGCATAAAACATATTAATACTCCCGTAACCGTAATAATATCGCCAATCATAAAAAAAACAAAAGTAAACAGTTGGCTGTCCTTCATGTTGGCTCCGAGTCAAATATACAGATCGATATCCAAGACGCCATTCAGGGCGAAGATATTAATTGTCAAAAACGGCATAAAGTGCCTGTCATGCCCTAAGTTTAACACCTATGCTGAACAAGAGACGAATGGCATTTCGTTCAATTTATAAATTAAGTCAGAGACACTCCCACAGAGACAAATTTAAAGAATTTTTTTTTGGAGGTTTATACTATTTTAATTTTGGTGAATGGAAAGAGTTTTTGGGTAATTTTTTTTCTCAGTTAGTTTTTGTCATGGTCTGGCAGTTTGAGTTATGCGGCCTACCCAAATGTCCTTTCTTTGGTATTGTTCGTCGAATCGTTGCTGAGTTGATCTGCATGATTATCTATCTACTGACAAATGCGTGCACTGACTGGACAGGTCCACTCAATTTGTGTGGTTCTTTCCTCAAAAGACCATTTCAGATACTTTGATTTCTGAGTTTATTTCGGCCTTTCTTCTCAGAGTAGTCAGGAAACTCCGACCTCATCTAGTTTATAAAATAAAAGCGTGTAAAAGTGTTTGTACAAACCTACTCACAGAAATAATATAATTTAATAAAAGGATATTAGCAGTACCAATTGAAATGTGATGCGCAGAAAGAACTGTTGGCAGATCGCTATTAAAAAGAGCCAGAGATATTAATACGTATGGATCTGTGAACACTGATAATTATATTGATTATTCTCAGTGAACACAGATCTTGCTACATATTAGTTATCTGTTACACAGATATTGGCTGAAAGAAGGGACCGGAACATAGGGACTGCACCAATCTATTCGTCTATCTATACAAATAAATGATACAGACGTGTCTGTTTGTAATTTCATAATAACAGCTTTCTACTAAATGCATATAGCATAGCAAAAACAATATTTTTGCATTTTTTGCCTGTCTGTTAATTTCGGCTAATCTCCGAAACGGCTTGACCTTGATATAGCTGGTGTTATGAGGAGTAACGTTGGCTATTTTTATTTTAGAAAAATATTTGGGGTACCGCGCAAAAAAAAATAAAGTTCATGAAATCCAATTTGTTGCGAACGAAGTTGCGGGCACAGCTAGGCCCAAATAAATTGGGATAACTAAGATGATGATGAAGTTTAAACTCGTGAACTGGGTTATGAGTTCAAACTGGCTACAGCTGAGCAGACGTGGGTGGGTAATGGGTAATTCCCAGCCCAGCCAAGTCACTGCCTGGGAAGTTGGCTTAAAACGTCAATAAAAATAGCCTTTGAACTTTGACAGCTAAACCCTATCATAAATCGGGGCCTGTTTACATGTTTTAGCTATACTGGTTATGTATGTAGGATGTACTTAATGTTTAAAATCCTTGTAACATTCCTATCAATTAACGTCATTTAGCCAATCTTGCTTTATCGTATATACAATTCTTTCGACATCGATTAGTTATTGAAGGATAACTCGGTATCTTTATTAAACAATTATTTATGATTTATTTTTAATACGCGAGTAATTATAGATTACCTCGTAGGTATACAGGGCTATTGGTAAAACATTAAAAACCTCTTAAGAGGTCATTGTACTCATCATTATGAACAATTTTTACTAAGAGAGCAAACCTGAAAGCGCGAAAAAAAATCAGCTGATCCTATATTTAGACGAGTTATACGAACATAAATGTAGGGAACAGCTGATTTTTCTTTTCGCGATTTCAGGTACGCTCTCATAGTAAAAGTTGTTCATAATGATGAGTACAATGACCTCTTAAGAGGTTGTTAATGTTTTACCAATTACCTACCCTGTATATTATGAGATTACTGTTGTCGTAAGTACCCTAGAGCAAAACATACCTTCTGCTATATGTATTACTACACACTATCTTCTGCCTGTGACATTTCTTGTTCCCCCAACCCACCCCGTCGCATCGCATCACCTGCCAGCACTATTACTTACTTCGTTTTCGCTTAGCGTTATTTCAGATTTTTTTTTTCTTTTTGCTCGGCTCCTAAGGGTCATAGCGTGATGTTAAATAGCCTTCCTCAAGAATTGGACTATGAAATACAAAAATATCTTTTCTAATCCGACTGGTAGTTCCAGATATATTAGCGCGTTCATACAAACAATCGAACTCTTCGGCTTTATTAATTTTATTATATCACTACATTTATTATAATTATTTATAGGTATTTTGCAGTAGAGAATAAAAATAGCATTCACAGAAAAACAGAAATGACAATTGTTGATGTTGGCTCGACAGAAGCAGAACTGATATTGGGGAACCCCCCGTTCAAAAATGCCCGACCGTTGGCCAACCTTCGCAGTTTGCATTATTATCGTTTGTTATCGTATACTCTTTACATACACAATCTGCTCACGCGAGTATGCACCTTATTTCTATATGAATAAACTGTAAATTTTATTCAGTAACACATTTCGCACTCTCGCGGTATGCAGTCACTATGTAGTGTTTATGTTATACGTTGTTATTTGAGTCACCTTATTTACGTTAACACTTGATGCACAATCTAATTTAATACTTATTTCAGTGATGTTAAAGTCTGAAATATGATGGCATTTATGAAACGGTATGCTCTAACTGTGTTAGGAAATTGAGTGTCATATGTCTCTGCGTGTGTTCTGCTGTATTCCATTCATTACTTTTAAGTGTGGGTGCAATGGCTGAAGCAAGAGGTGTGTTTGTGAATTTAAAAATACTTAAATTTGTGGTTTTGTCTGTATTCGTTCATCAGTGTCCAGTGTACCTTCATTGTCTATTGCTAAAGAGAAATGTCAAAATAATTGACATGTTACTAAGCCTACTCTCGTTCTGAAAAACTGTTGCTTTGGGCATGTATGTTATACAGTTTTGAATCCTTCAAATATTTGCTTTAGTGTATTTAAGAGTGTAATGCTTTGTTCTATCAGTAATTTTATCTCATTCTGCTCCAAAACATGCTTCTATGGAACGAAACTTGGCTTTATTATTTAAATACTTACATTTGAAGGTCTTCGAAGTTTTTTCATGTTATCTATATGTTTTTAACTTGTCCTGTCCCGCGGCAACCCAGCTGCACCCGGTTAGACTGGAAGCCGACCCCAACATAGTTGGGAAAAGGCTAGGCAGATGATTCGCAGTGACTTTCATTTTGACAGTTCAACAACATTCATTGCGAATTTTCAAATTTTGCGAACATTATGAAGCAATGGATTAGCAATATCCTTCAGAATAATTCAGATTAAGAGCGGATTTTACCAAACTCAGATATTTTATATCCGCGGAATAAAGTTGACAACTGAGAGTTGTAGATAGTTCTAGTACGGAAAAACTGTCAAAAGTACAAAAATTATCCTCAGGATATAACCTTAAGTATTCTAGGTATATAAGTTTGGTCTTATCAAGTAGGTAGGTACCTGTCAGACGATGTTACTAGTTACTATAGCTTGTTTTACGTAATAATTTCAATTCTTTTGTCATTCCCAAAAAAAAAATCCAAAAATATGACGAATAACAATTCAGTGGCATGATCACATGACATCATAATGTAATTAACACTTTAATAGACGGTGACCACGCCTTGAGCCTCGTCCTAGCACATCTGATCAAAAAACTAGAATTTGGCTGCTTTGTATTTTTCTTACTAAAAAACTTAATTTTAAATAATTTTCTTTGCCAAATTGTCATAAATGTTTGAATAGCTGACGTATCATTAACATTGAATTTAAATGAATTACTATCTTCACAATATGTTCAAACTATGTTGTCGTCATAATGTTTTAAGGTCAAATAACATGATATTAATCTTGAATATTCTTTGAATACGAATACATACGTTTCACAACAGAGTATACGAATCAATTAAAATCTATAAATAATTTTCCGGATTTTCTATACTTACTTAATTTGAAATTCAAATAATAATTATAGTCCTCCAGACGACCTTATTTCGGTTATGGCGGCCAATTTCAAGAGAGACTGAGAGACTAGCTTTCAGCACGGGAGATATTATAGTGCACAAAGGCTCCTACAAAGAGGCGCGACACGCGATAAAATCGCGCGCGACACAAAGGCACCGCAAGTCGCGCAACGAGCGGTGCTTTTGTGACGCGCGCGATTATATCGCATGTCGCGCCTGTTTGTAGGAATCTCAAGTGTGTGCCCAGATACAGGTAATCAGATTAGGCGTAGGACCATTGACTAACTGCTTTTAACGTGCTTTCCGAGGCACAGGGTATACACGCCGCTCACATCCAAGCTCCGGGCTGAATTTCAAATTCGTAAAAGATGATTAAATAAAAGAAATGGCGACCATGACTGTGTTTCTTCACTTTTAAAACCTTGCCTAGCCTTTTCCCAACTATGTTGGGGTCGGCTTCCAGTCTAACCGGTGCAGCTGAATCCAGTATTTTATATGGAGCGACTGCCTATCTGACCTCCACAGCCCAGTGACTGGTTAATACGATATCCCTTGGTAAAACTGGTTGTCAGACTTTCGAGCTTCTGACGACCCGTAACGACTCGCGACTGTCAAAGATCCACGAATGACAGCCGGGACCGACGGCTTAACGTGCTTTCAGAGGCACGGAGGGTCGTGGTATGTATAGATAATTACCCATCTACGCACCAACCACGGCAAGCATAGCTTAAGCTGATCGATGGACCCGTCCAGCTGTTGCTACTTAGCCACAAGCCCCTTTAAAACCCATGTACTGATTTAACATTTTTAATTTCCGCAGATCAAAATCAAGGCGGTTATCCGCAGCAGGCAGGAGGATACCCGCCGCCGGCGGGCTACCCGCCACCAGGGGGCTATCCACCACCAGGGGGCTACCCACCACCGGGGGGCTACCCACAGCAGGGATACCCACCACCCCCGCAAGGGTACCCAGCATACGGCGCGGGTGCTGGATATGGCGAGGTAAGCTGGTTAAAAATTAATTTAATTAATCAGAACATTTATGACAAGCTGAGTTTTAATTATTGTGGATTTTCAATCTCGATTATCGTTGTTGAGCCAAGTATCGCGAATCCAACAAAGTGCATCCCAGCGCATCAACACACTGTTGCATATTCAACTCTCGGCGCTACGCAAAGCGTAGATAATCCAATGCGCGAAAAAAACTCGCGAAAAAAATCTCCCTTGCTTTTCTGGGCTAAATCCTTTCAATTTTCCTCTACACAGGATGAAAAAAAAAGTGCTAAATCCTTTCAATTTTTCTCTACGCAGGCCGAAAAAAGTGCTAAATCCTTTCAATTTTCCTCTACGCAGGCCGAAAAAAGGGCTAAATCCTTTCAATTTTCCTCTACGCAGGACGAAAAAAGTGCTAAATCCTTTCAATTTTCCTCTACGGGGGACGAAAAAAGTGCTAAATCCTTTCAATTTACCTCTACGCATGACAAAAGAAAAAGGATGTAGACAAAACTTTACTACTTGTAATCAGCCACTTATATGAGAATGTATAAAACATTTAATGAATGAATGAATGTGTTTTAGTAGCATAGTATTGTATTTTATATTCGACGCCTACGTAACACGCAAGCACTCAAAAGTAATATTTTGAGCTCAAGGTTATAAATATGTACTAAAATACTTGTGTGAAGCACTATTCCGGCATTATTTGACCAAAGTCAGATATCTTTTATCCGTGGAATAAAATTTACATACGGCTGTAAGTAGTATGGAAAAGCTGTCAAAAATTCAAAATTTATTCTCAGTATTTATAGACTTATTCTAGGTATGAAAGTTTAGTGAAAATTGCCCGTGGGAAACAAAGAAATTGAACAACAAGCTTAGAGGTTTTTTCACAATATTATACTTTTGCAAGCTGTACCCGCCCGTTGGGATTTTCTATCGGCAAAAAAAATTAATTTAAAAAATAAAAAAACCCGACTGCGAAACTAAAAAGCTACAAACAAGCCCATTTTAAATTAAATAAAAGTTGAAAGCAGGCGGGACCCATTTGAATTTGAAAATATGATAAAAATGGTATGGGTCCCGCCTGCTTCCAACTTTTATTTAATTTAAAATGGGCTTGTTTGTAGCTTTTTAGTTTCGCAGTCGGGTTTTTTTATTTTTTAAATTAATTTTTTTATTTCCAGCTTTTTAGTTTACAAATGTGAAAGATTTGGCAAACGATTTAGTTCTTGGTACTTGTTTTTTACGTTTTGTCACTTCGAATTACTTTTAACCATATAAGTTATATATATTTTTGTAATCACCTTTTAAAACCCTTTATTTTGATACCCCACTCGATAGGTTTCGAGAAAAAAAATTTTTTTTTTGAAGACATATTGCGCCATAAATCGGCCATTTTTATTTTTTTTTCCATTTTGATATACCCAGTAGCACTCTCACAATTAAGACGAATCTAACGGCACCTCTCAAGCTGAAATCGATCAAGCCGTTTAGGCTACAGAGCGTGCCAAAGAAATATACATACATACATACATACACTCGAAAAACATAACCCTCCTTCTGACGCAGTCGGGTAATTATATAATTCCATACAAACTTACAACCCCTTTAGGAGATGATTTTTTAAATATCCTTCCTTACTGTTCACTTCACTTTCGTTATAGGTGCTTATAAGGAACTCCATTAAGGAATTTCATACTTCTAGACCCATTGGTATAGCAGTGTCTGAATGGCTGTGCCAGCATTATCTCACATCTGCCAGCGAGTGCATTTTCTCTTATTAAGGGAGAAACGCCAGGGTAGCCCGAGAAATTCAAATTTTCTTAGGTTTTTTGCAATTTGCAGGTCAATGTCAGGTTGCGAAATTATTTAAATATGATTCGCGACCGTAACAAATATGACTACAGAATTATAATCGTCTAGACGATCAATATAACCCAATAAGTTAATTTATAATACTACTAGCTTCCGCCCGCGGCTTCCACCGCGAGGTATGTCGATAAAAACTATCCTATGTCCTTCCCCGGCATGCAATCTATCTCTCTGTCAAATTTTATGGGAATCCATTCAGTGGTTTAGGCGTGAAAAGGTAACATGCAGACAGAGTTATTTTCGAATTTATAATATTAAGTATGGATTTAATGACTATTTCATGAAGTACTTAGGAATTAAACCTAGAGGGTTGTATTGATGATTTTAATGATTATTACTGTAAAGATATATTAAATATTTGTTTAGATTAGATTATCAGTGAAACTTTCTTAACAGCACACTTCAATTTATTCAAACAATAAAGGACTAGCCAATTAAAAAAACAATATTGCATAAACATGAGGTTCTGGGTTCGATTCCTGGGTCGGGCAAAGTGTTACTGGGTTTTTCTATCTGGAATTTCTCAGTAGCAGCCTATAGTCTCGATTTGTGCTCGGTTAAGGGGCTTACGTGACCTAAAGCGCGTTCACTGTCGGACTGCATAGAAAAGAAAGAGAAGCACGATGACACAACGCTGGTAATTTATTGCAAAATATGAAGCAATTATTTAATTACAAAAAATCTATTGTTTGGACTAAAAAACTAAAACACTAGTATTTTAGTATGTTGCTTGTAGAATAAATCTGACAAAAAAACAAAATTATTGTATGTGTGTACCTATACATATATTAGTATGGTTTTTATTGTAAAAAGAAAGTTTTCAGAGGTATCTTCATGTTTTTTTTCTATCGTATCAAATTAGTTGTATTATGTTTTCAACACACTATAGATAGTGTGTTGAAAAAAATTCAACTAATTTGATTTTTTTTTTTGGATTTCATAATCTCCAGCTAGGTAGACCTAGCATATATCCTGAAGAATATCATATTTTTTCTGATTTGGTTTACTGTAGTCGATATTGTTATACTTTTATTGTTTCTAAAACTTGCGTTTTTAGGGTTCCGTACCCAAAGGGTAAAAACGGGACCCTATTACTAAGACTTCGCTGTCTGTCCGTCTGTCCGTCTGTCCGTCTGGCCGTCTGTCCGTCTGTCCGTCTGTCTGTCACCAGGCTGTATCTCAAGAACCGCGATAGCTAGACAGTTGAAATTTTCACAAGTTATGTATATCTGTTGCCGCTATAACAACAAATACTAAAAACAAAATAAAATAAATATTTAAGGGGGGCTCCCATACAACAAATGCGATTTTTTTGCCCTTTTTTGCTCGATATCAAAAATGGCAACAGGTAGGCACTTGAAATATTCACAAAATACTCAGTTGTATTTTAACTTTAATAATAAATAATAAAATTAAAATAAAATAAATATTTAAGGGGGGCTCCCATACAACAAACCTGTTTTTTCGGCGTTTTTGACTTGTGGTACGGAACCCTTCGTGTGCGAGTCCGATTCGCACTTGTTTACCTTTAGGTCCTGTAAGCCCCTTAGGGGGGAAGCCCCCGGGTAGCCCGAGAAAACAGGCGTGATACTATGCTATGCATTACTCATCGTATTGAGCAAGTACCTCCAGTACCTACGTCACAATTCTAATCCTAATAAAAATAAATCTGTAACGACAAACTAATCGATCTAGTCTACCGCGACAAGACGATGACAAGTTGACATAGTGGAGTAGAACATTATGACCTAGTAAGAGAAAGGACGAATTCATTTATAACCCTACAGTGACGTAGGATTCTTTGAATGCAAGCGGGGGCATACGGCTTTAGACCAGTGAGTAATTCATATCGATTTTCCTGTAGGCGGGTGGTGGGGCTGCCCTACTGTTGCATTCTCATAGTAGGTGTATTTCTTGTGTACTTTTCTATTGATTTCGTGAAACTGGTTTTGGTTAAAAAGTATAATAATATGATCGACTACAGTAAACCAAATCAGAAAAATATACGATATTCTTATGCTACGTAGATAGTGTGTTGAAAACATAATACAACTAATTTGATACGATAGAAAAAAATCATCAAGACACCTCTAAAAGTTTATTTTTACAATAAAAACCATACTAATATACATACAATCATTCTGTTTTTTTGGTTTTAGAGCAGGCTCGTTGCATGTCGGCATTGCCTTCTGTATGTTGAATTTAGGTTCCAGTCTAAGGGCCAAGATTCGTTAACCGCACGTTGAATTGTTTGTTCTCTTTGTTCTCACTGCTGGGACACATGCGTTCTCTAGTTTTTTTTAGACGAAGTGGGCCATAATCCACAACGCGGGCCCAGTGCGGGTTGGTAGATGTCACATGCCAGTTTCCTCACGAAGTTTTGCTTAACCGTTTAGAGAGCAGTAGTTATGAAATAATGTACACTAAGTAAAGCGCCTGTCTGGGTTCACACCTACGACCTACAACTCGTAAGTCGCGGCCGTTACCACTGGGCCACCACTGCTCATGTGATATATTATGCTAATTATTCAGAACTAGCAGCGCCTCACGGTTTCACCCGCGTAAGGTTCGATCCTGTGGGCATATCGGGATAAAAACTATCCTATGTCCTTTCCCGGGACTCAAACTATCTCTATACCAGTTTTCATCTAAATCGGTGCAGCGATTTAAGTGTGAAGAGGTAACAGACAGACACACTTTTGCATTTATAATATTAATAGTATGGATACAATATTAGATGAGATTGTGTCAATTACTAAACCAGTACCTACACCAACTATTTTAAAAGCATTAATATTGTAATAATTTAACTAATCTTGTTTACCTGGTATGTCTTTGCGAACTGATTAGAGATAAGAAGCTAACATCTTATCAGTAAAATAGCGTCATATGATACTGATAAGCATCATTTGTTTTGAAATAGAAAGATGCTAGGCCTGATGATACATCTGATTTGTTATGTTAGGAAATATCATTTTGAACTTAATTAATATTGATTATTCTGAATTTAATTGTTGGTATGTATTATTATTTAATTTAGCCTAGTTATTATTTATTTATTTTAAATTATTTATGACTGTTTTTAGATTTGGAATTGTGATTTATAGAATTTAGTTGACATTATTGATAGTTTTAAATTGTATTACCTACACTATTTGCATACCCATGTGATGGTAAAATATGGAGAACTTTATTATAAGGAAAAATATCAAATAAATAAATGGTTATGATTAGTTGTTATGAACTTATGACTGATTTGTAAGAAAATTAATTCCCAACCAACCGAATTTTTCAAACATGAAGCAACTAGCTGCGTCCCGCGGTTTCACCCGCATAAGTGTCGATCCCGTGGGAATATCGGGATAAAAAGTAGCCTATAATGTTAATCCTGGGTGTCAGCTACCTCCATACATAATTTTATCAAAATTGGTCCAGCCGTTTGAGCGTTAAGAAGTAACAAACATTTATAAACACATACACACTCACAAACTTTCGCCTTTATAATATTAGTGTGAAAGCCTCGGAAAGCACGTTAAGCCGTTGGTCCTTGCTGTCATTCGTTGATCTTTGACAGTCGTTACGGATGGATAGTCAGAAGCCTGAAAGTCTGACAACCACTCTTACCAAGGGGTATCGTATTACCAAGTAACTGGGTTGTGGAGGTCAGATAGGCAGTCGCTCCATATAAAATACTGGTAATCAGCTGCATCCGGTTAGACTGGAAGCCGACCCCAACATAGTTGGGAAAAGGCTAGGCAGATGATGATGATGAAGCAATAGATTCGCAATTTCCTTCTAAATTCTTCGGATTGTGATGTAAAGTATGTTACACGATTGGACGTAGTTTAGCAGAAAGGACTCGACCCACAAAAAGTTATTTTTGAGTTATGGAGATTTTAAGTTTAGGTGTGTATTGCTGCAATGATGTTGTAAGTATCTGGAATTATTTGAAATATCGTCACCTATGGGCTAATATACAAATATTTTCATAAGTCAAGTTGTATTACATAGACTAACGCTTTTTTTTGTAATTTTTTTGTTGAGTCCTTTCTGCTATACTACGTCCAATTAGGGTGTTAAGAAGCCTACAAGTTCACGTGCGGAACAAGTTAGGACAGTTTTGAGCATGAATTTGGATATGGATAGCTATACAAACTAGTAGGATTAGACCAAAGAAACGATGAATTTATTTAGCAGAAAGGGGGTTAACACTGAAATAACGTCGGAAGAAAGCTGAGCCCTCAAAATAAATTTGCATGAGGGCAGGAAGACAGAATTTGATCCTTATTAGGGACACTATCGAGGTGGTGTAATAATAGTGTGTTTTTTTTATCAAAATCAACGGCTTCGATACCTGGCTAGAAATATTGATTTTTCAAAAATCCAATGATGCAGTTTTAGTTTTCATCAAAATCGAGCCCGCGACTCCTTTGAGTACTTTTCGCTATTCCTCATAGTTTCGGATTTGGCCACCTACGACCACTTGAAAAATTCAAAGATATTTGCTGTCAAGGTGAAGGTAAACATCTTGAGGAAACTGGTCAAATTCGCAGACCTGACTGTCGTCCACCAACCCGCACGGGGCCGCATGGTGGATGGTGGCCGCATGGTGGCCCACTCCTTCATAGAGAGGAGACCTGTGATCTAGCAGTGGAAACAAGAACATTAAAGGCTGATTATAGTAACCATTATAATTATCCAGTTGAACTGCTTATGTTACACCTACGTGTAAAGTAGCAGTAGGTTATAATATTGGTCATCATCATTATTTTAATGATTAAATTGACACAAGTGCTAATGCTACAGCTGTATTACAAGTAGGTTGTCCTTCTAATTCTTGTGTCATCTTCATTGATGTATCTATACTAATACTAACAGCGCCCCGCGGTTTCACCCGCATAAGTATCAATCCCTTGGGAATATCGGGATAAAAACTATCCTATGTCCTTTTCTGGGACTCAAACTATCTCTGTACCAAATTTTATCTAAATCGTTTCACCGGTTTAAGTGCGAAGAGGTAACAGACAGACAACAAAACAAACATTTTGGTAATTTATTAAAAACTTACTTCTGCTCGCGACTTCGTCTGTGTAAAACTTCTTGTTCCCCCGACCCACCCCGTCGCATCGCATCGCCTGCTCGCGCTATTACTTTATTTTCGCTTACTTTTTTTCTGTTTGTCCAGCTCCTAAGAGTCCTAGCGTGATATTATATAGCCTTCCTTAAGAATTGGGCTATCAAATACAAAAAGAATGTCTCAAATCCGACTTAAAAAAAAATAAAACACAAACTTCAGATTTATTGTTAGTATAGATAGATAAAACGATCCTTCGAGCTACGGTGCAAAAACGTCACTTAGGCAAAGGATGTAATTTTTCACGAGAAGCGTTTCAAAATTCGATTGAAAATTCGACATCCTAATTATAATGTATAGGTAATAGTTCTTTTTGACTAAACAATAACGACACAATTGCCCTCTCACGGAAAGTATGTAACGCACTACACAAATGAAAATTACTCACCAGGTAAAGAGGTACATAAGCTACTTTTGAGGGTTCCGTACCCAAAGGGTAAAAACGGAACCCTGTTACTAAGACTTCGCTGTCTGTCCGTCTGTCCGTCACCAGGCTGTATCTCATGAACCGCGATAGCTAGACAGTTGAAATTTTCACAAATTATTTATTTCTGTTGCCGCTATAACAACAAATACTAAAAACAAAATAAAATAAATATTTAAGGGGGGCTCCCATACAACAAACGCGATTTTTTTGCCCTTTATTGCTCGATATCAAAAATGACAACAGGTAGGCACTTGAAATATTCACAAAATAGTCAGTTGTATTTTTACTTTAATAATAAATAATAAAATTAAAATAAATACAACAAACATGTTTTATTTCGGTGTTTTTCCTTGTGGTACGGAACCCTTCGTGTGCGAGTCCGACTCGCACTTGGCCAGTTTTTACTCGTACTCAGATCAATGTTGACAAAAATTGCATAAGTGACGTTTTCGCACCGTAGGTAGGTGCGAAAGTTGAATTTTACGACAGCTAAGTTTCTTTGAAACCTGTCAACGTAACTATGTTCTTCATATTTCTTCTAAAATGTACTGAAACATTATTGATTACACAACAACACACAACTAAACTCCATTAGAGACATTTACTTAGAAAGTAATTAAAAAACCATTTACAGAGTATGACTAAACCAGTATTGAAATGATAAAATCAATCGGTCAGTCATTTAAAGAACCTTTCCGAAATAGGTACACACAAAACAGCTGACCAATAATTTGTCAACTATTATTAAGAATATCGTTATCAGTGCCGCTTCACCATTCGTTGCTTGGTTGCTAAACTTGGCACCTCGATAATAGCTTATCATTCCGATGATAAGGCGTGATATACCATATACACAACTTAGTATACATACACAGTGCTGTGAAACGCTCCTCATAATGAACCAGGTGAATTTAACTTGAATTTTGTAGTTCACATGTGTTTCTAAGACGTCTTCATAGTTCTGAATGGGTAGTGCTTTTTCTGGAGTTATTATTGTGCTTGTGATCAGGGGCGGGCATTCCATAGAGTGATAAAGACAGTGTCTACCTCGGAGAACTGATCTAATATTACATAAGTAAGTCAATAAACAAAACTTAACAAAATATAAAAATTCTTAAATCATAAATCAGCTCCACCTACCGAGCGTCGGTAGTATCATTAAGATTTGACAAATTTCGCATCTTTGATTCGCGCTGCAGTGGCGCCACCTCACAATCTCAACGGCGAAGACACAAACTATTCGTCACTAAATGTTTCGATGTGTGCTCTCGCGGTCAGTCGTGCTCATACGATTTTATGAGTGTGTGCGCGCCTATAACTACGTGGCACACAATGAAAAAAATAACGCACACAACTGCGATAATAGGCAGTGTCTTTATTACTGTAGTTTCTCATAGAAATAAATTTCTTTTTATTTGTTATTACGCAATTACTCCGCCAATTGTGGACCGATTTTCAAAATTCTTTTTTTGTTTGAAAGGGTATACTCTCGAGATGGTCCCATTATCATCAAGTTGGAATCTGATGAGAGGATCCCATGGAAATCGAGGGAAACCTTCAAATTTTATAGGCAAAGCTATAACGATTAGGGTATTTTTTTAAAATAACTTGAGCATTTGCTCTCGGAAATCATCATTTGGTAAAGTGGAGCTGATGAAGAAGACCACAGATGGCCATTGGAACTACTCAATGACAAATATTTCACGGGTTGCGATTCGATTACTTTATTAAGGTTGCTAAGCAATTTATGCTCGTCACCAAGCGTATGGTGATTGGTTGTTGTGGAGTTCTCCTGGTTCTTAGGACGTTAATTGTTGAGGAGACCTCCTCAACAAGTAACGTCCCAACATCGGGAAAAGCAATATTTTGTAACAAGTGATGAGCAGTTGACATTAGGCTATTGTAACTTAGATAAATTACAAACGGACCCACTAAAAAGTGAAAAATAAAAACTTTAATTTCGGAAGTCGGTGTCTTTGGTTCCGCATTTTCGTTTATTGACACCGACTTCCGAAATTAAAGTTATTTTTCAGTTAGTAGTGTTTTTTTTGGAAGTCGGTTGTTTTTTTTTTTCCTAAAAAGTTTTTATTTGTCGTATAATATCCTTTTTATTCGCGTCAACTCGGAACTACGAGCGACAGAGATCTATGGATTTAAGCTGGCATTTGGAAATTACCTACATCATCGATCGACAAGACGACGAACCGAAACCAAAGCGCAGTATTATTGGTGAGATTTTTGTTTTGCCTACCTTCTTTGAAAAATCTGTGCACGCCCCTGCTTGTGATTCTTGTATGTGGAAGTCTAGAAAGGTTGTTTGAGGATATCAGTGTGGTAACAGTTCGATGTTGTAGGTAACCTAAATTAATATAATTTTACAGATTTTGTTACATGTAAAAGGACAACTCTAGAACTTATGTAGTACCCGAATTTTGTTTTAAAAGTGAAAATAATCAACTTAATTTTTTTACTTTACCGCTTCTTTACATAAACAAAAACTGGAGATTAAACAAATTTTTAAACTAATAAATTGAACCTGGCGAATTTTTGGGTACAAGCCGTGTGATTTCCCACCTTCAAAAATTTCGAAATTCCATACAAACATTTAACACCATTAGGGGGGGATGAATTTTCATAAATTCTTTCATAGTGCTCACTTTCTGTATATAACGAACTATTGTGCAAAATTTAAAGCTACTAGACCCACGGTTTTGCTGGGTCTCTGTCTGTCAGTGAATGAATTTAAGATTTTATATATAAAGAAGATTATTATGAACTCCATCCAAGCCCAGTGTGAATGTGTGTTTCCCGATCTGATAAGTAAGTAACTCCTCTGCCCCAGCATCCCTTCTGTGATTCTGTCCCTTCTCCGGGCTTCGTCAACCTTCATTGCCTCGGTGCTTCTTTACCTTTGAGAAGTTGCAGTGGGTGGGAATAGTGTGGCTTATCTCATTAAAAAAACCTGAAAGAGTAACTTCTTCTATGCCTTTACCTAGCCAAAAATGGAATAGGCGTGCAACTCTACATAAAGGGTGCTAAAAGACACTTCACGAAGCCGAGAGTCACTTGTAAGTAGGTACTTATTGTAATTATTTATTTTTTGTACTGGACCATACCTGGGAACCTTCTTCCCCTTACGGAGATAATCATGGTCAATATTTCAACTCTTATTGACGTTTTTAGGGCTCCGTACCCAAAGGGTAAAAACGGGACCCTATTACTAAGACTTCGCTGTCTGTGCGTCTGTCCGTCTGTCTGTCTGTCTGTCTGTCACCAGACTGTAACTCAAGAACCGCGATAGCTAGACAGTTGAAACTTTCACAGATGATGTATTTCTGTTGCCGCTATAACAACAAATACTAAAAACAAAATAAAATAAATATTTAAGGGGGGCTCCCATACAACAAACGCGATTTTTTTGCCCTTTTTTGCTCGATATCAAAAATGGCAACAGGTAGGCACTTGAAATATTCACAAAATACTCAGTTGTATTTTAACTTTAATAATAAATAATAAAATTAAAATAAATATTTAAGTTTTTGCCTTGTACGGAACCCTTCGTGTGCGAGTCCGACTCGTACTTGGCCAGTTTTTTTTTTTTACGAAAACAATTTTTTAATGTTATATTATAACCACACATCGGATATTCGGATGCATATTTACCTAAAGTGAAGTGAGTTAGCTATGAAAGTATGGAAGTGCCTTCTTAAAATATTTTTTCTGTAAGAAAATCCCGGGATGCCAGGAACACCGGAAATGCATAACAAGTCGGGTGTATATTATGGAAGGAAGGAACTACTTCAATAAAATTATTCTAAGTATAGGTACTTACATATGTATTACGTTATCTTATCTTGACATTGTTTGCTATTGCAGTTTGGTATCTACCTAACTTCTTTACAATATTAGGTAGGTAGATATGCATCCGTTTCTATAGTCGGAAAAAAAAACAAAATTCCGTAATCGCAGGATGTTTATGATCGATACAAAATTGCATTCCATGTAAGCCAACATTTGAAAGCAAGTAAATAATTAAATATACATCCGATTCTATAATCAGAAACCGGAACTGTGGGATTCTTTTGATACAAAAGCGCATTCCATATTAGCCAATATCTCAACTTTAGGTGAATATGCATCGGAATATCCGATCTCTAATTAAAACACAACTTTAAATACCCATACGACCCCTGTACCAAAAATAAAAGTACTTCCAAGCAATTATTTTGTGCAATGTTATTTAGTTTGATTTATAGAATGTGTATAAGTGCGTTGTGTCTTTTTTTACGCTATCCTATACAAGCAGATACATAATTATGATTCTATAATAATATGTTGTAATAATGCTTATTTCTCTCTAAAGTAAGATACCTATGTTTAACCACAAAGAAGGACCAAAGCCTTATATTCCCGTTGCGTAAAGGAATCGATCTTTCGCTCCAGACATCTAGGCGCCTTCGCAGCTCATCTCCAATCGTGTGACCTACCCAAATGTTATGGGCTAAAATACTATATTATTATAACACTTTGAACAAGTACCTACCTAGTTTATTACAAGTAGTATCTAGATTATCAAGGCAATTTGCAAGAAAACCCATATAAATAAATAAGTTCTTACTAATGATTTCCTTGTATAAAATTATTAGAAGGAAAATATTTAACCTAAAACTATTATTATTCAATTGTTTGAAGTGGAATACTATTCCAAACTGGGGATTTTCTATCACATTGTTTCAAAATTAAATAAATATATGCCTCATTATTCATCTGAAAGGAGGGAATCACATCTGCGGCTTTAAATTATCAAATCACATGCAAGACAAAATCAAATCAAAAATCATAATCAAATCTATCATGTCAAAGTGCAGGTTGCACTCGTTTTGAGTTCCGCCTTTGCCATCATCTGCCTAACCTTTTCCCAAGTAATGCTGGCGTCAGCTTTCAGTCTAACCCCCAACATAGTTGGGAAAAGGGTAGGCAGTCATCTGCCTACCTATCACTTATCAATATCGCCTTTTTTTTTTCAAAGTTGTTTTTGATTTTCTGTGTTCGCATCAGATCAAGCCAAACTGACAAAGGCTTGCCTATTTTCGCCTGCTCAGTTTGGCCTTTTTATGGAAGTACTAGCTTCTGCCCGCGACTTCCTCCGCGTGAAATTTCACCTTTCCCCCATTCACCCTCTTAGGGGTGGAATTTCGAAAAACACTTTCTTAGTGAACTCCTCACAAAGAACACAACATCCGACTTTTATGTCTCTAGGACCAGCGGTTTAGGCCGTGCGTTGATATATGTATATCAGTCAGTCAGGACTTTGAATTTTATATGATAGCAAGCTTCGTGTTCATATGTACTAGATTAATTTTATTCATACTAACACGACATGCAATAGTCTACTTAACAACATATAGTTTAAAACAATTTAAAGGGTTAGTACATATTTCAAGTTTAGTGACGACATAAGTAGGTGGCCCATATTCTTGGTGCGTGGTAACATTGTAACTTAGAAATTAAGCCAACTTGGCAAGTGTTCAAAAATAAATACTTATGTTTGAATGTGCTTAAGGTAAATTTGGAAATGATTGAGTATGCATTTATTCTGGTTAAGCTGTCTACAGGGTCAAACTAAATTAGTTAGAGAAACTCCGCTGACGTGGATAGGTTGGTGGTGGGAAAGCATTTTTTTTACTTTTTTGTGGGTGTCATCAATCGCTGGTATTGTAGTCACTTGAAATAACAGATCCTTTTAGGATTCCGTACCCAAAGGGTAAAAACGGGACCCTATTACTAAGACGTCGCTGTCTGTCCGTCCGTCTGTCTGTCACCAGGATGTATCTCAAGAACCGCGATAGCTAGACAGTTGAAATTTTCACAGATGTTGTATTTCTGTTGCCGCTATAACTACAAATACTAAAAACAAAATAAAATAAAAATTGAAGGGGGGCTCCCATACAACAAACGTGTTTTTTTCGGCATTTTTGCCTCGTGGTACGGAACCCTTCGTGTGCGAGTCCGACTCGCACTTGGCCAGTTTTTTTTATGTTATCTTCAATATCTTCACAGATGTGATAGACACGATAAAACAAAAAAAACTAAAAATATTTTCTCAACTCGTTTCAACAATAACTCATTTTCAGCCACCTTTTTGTATTCTGACTGGAAACGCCATTAGATATACCTACGCAGTTTGTTTTTTTTTTTGTCATATTGTCGTCTCTACCTACTATATACAAAACTAAAAATAGAAAGCTGATTGGATTAATAATTACTTTACTTTGACCTTGGCAACTTCTGATAATCTACTTATTGATGAAAAGTATTGATTTTTGTTTACAAAAGACGTTCGCTGGTACCTATCACACTAATATGATAAAGGCGAAAGTTTGTGAGTGTGTGTGTGTGCTTATGTTTGTTACTTCTTCGCGCTCAAACGGCTATAGGCTACCTTTTATCCCGATATTCCCACGGGATCGACACTTATGCAGGTGAAAGCGCGGGGCGCAGCTAGTGTTTTATATGTATGAAAGTCAGCATTTTGCAGTATTGTATTGTGACTGTTCCAAAAGTCATCATCATCTGCCTAGCCTTTTCCCAACTATGTTGGGGTCGCGCTTTCAGTCTAACGGGATGCAGATAAATACCAGTATTTTACATGGTGCGACTGTCTATCTGACCTCCACAATCCAGTTACTGGATAATACGATACCTTAAAAGTACCGTCTGTTCCAAAAGTATCTGATTAAAGTAAAAAAAAACCTGTTCAGGTGACATTTTTAGACACTCACTATAAGGGAATCAGTAACACATTCATCACATTGAGATATAAAGTTAAAACTTAATACAGTTCTTAATGTAGATAATAAGAAGGTTTAAAATATCTCACCATATTTTCCAACAATTATAGTTTGAGTAACGTTATTAAATTGTAATAGAAGATTTATCGACTAAAATTAAAAGTAACCTCAATTGTCAAATGAAAAAAAATCTTTAAGATGATATTAAATTAAAATGTTGGGCTTAAGTATTCAAATCAAAGCACTCAATATGTAAGTGGTACTACAAATTAGCATTCACAGGTACATTTTCTGATCGATTTGTTTACATTTTTATCAGATACGATTACTCTTGGAACTGATCGTACATGATTTCAACCTCTATAATTAAGTACTTAGAGCAGTGGTGGCCCAGTGGTAACGGCCGCGACTTACCGAGTTGTAGGTCATAGGTTTGAACCAGACGGGCGCTTTACTTAGTGTACATTTTTCCATCACCACTGCTCTCAAAACCGTGAAGAAAAACATCGACAGGAAACCAGCATGTCCTAAAACCAAAAATTCGAAGACGTGTGACATCTACCAACCCGCACTGGGTCCGCGTGGTAGATTACGGCCCACTCCATCTCACAGAGACGAGGCCTTTATCCCAGCAGTGGGAACATTATAGGCTGATTATGTACCTATGTTATGTAATTAATTATTATTTTTCAACAAATAATAACGTGTTATTTATTCTCTGTTCCAGCCGCAAGGGTACGCCCCTCCGACAGATGGCGTGGGCGAGGATGGCGAGGTCAAAGGATTCGACTTCAGCGAGCAGTCCATACGGAGGGCCTTCATCCGCAAGGTATGGGACAGGGTTACAGGAACCCATTCATTTTTATAATATTACTAGCTAACCCGACAGACGTTCTATTCTATCTAAGAAAGATCTTATAAAAAAAAACACTTTTAGGTTTTCCCGAATTTTCCAATCTTCTGTGCAACGAAAGCTTACAAACATTTTACACTTTTCACTTACCAACGAACAGCGTTTTATTTTTATTTATACCAGATGACTTTATTTACGCTCTGGGCAAAAACAGGGTATAAAATGTGAATGGAGTAGAAGCCTACGGCACAGAAATCTCTTTTTATTTCTACATTCAATCCTTTGATTGATGCCGGCCGATGGCTTCAATCAAAGGATTGTGGAGGCTATTCGGTCTGGGAGATATTATTTCTATGTTTAATCGGGACGTTCAACTATTTAATGTCCGGGTCCATGTGAACTTATGATTATTATTAAGATCTTGTAAAGCAGATTTGATATCTTCGATCAACATTAACACCACATTAAGGATTAGTAACAAAAACATCACGCAAGTGGCCGCGATTGCATATAACTTGATTATAAATAAACCTTGACACTCAAACATAAAGTTTATTATCGTTTGAATATATTTACTGCTGCGATTGAAAAGTAAACGTATTTTTAAAATAAGAACAAAAATGTTTATGGAAAAACAAAACATAATTTTTAAGCAATAAGGTTGAAAAAACTATATTGCAAAATAAGACCACAACATTATTTGTGGTCTTATCGTTTTTTCGTTTTTTATGCGCTCATCGGAAATCTAGTACCTACTATTGTTGATCGAATTGTGATATACAATAAAAAATTGAATTGAATTACCACATCATTATCATCATTAGCCTACAGGAGTCCACTGCTGGACATAGGCCATTCCTTTGAAAGAAAAGAAAGAAAATACATGTACATATTTAGCAGACTAAAAAAGACACAGTAGGTACACCAGACACACATCAAATAAAAAAAAAAGTGTAAAGTGCGATGTAAGAAATTAGCAGGAAAGTGTGCCTCACGGCTGCGCCAAAAAGGCCCAGTTCAGCAAAAATGCCAGACAACTAGTGCCTGACGCTGGTTTTGAACTGGACCTGATCTTTTGCACGCCATAATTACTAACCACGTCTGTCGTTTCCAGGTGTATGCCATCCTGATGTGTCAGCTGCTGGTGACGATGTCTTTCATTGCTCTGTTCCTGTTCCACCAACCCACCAAACAATGGGCTCATAGGAATAGCTGGCTTTTGTAAGTATCATAATTAAAAACACTGGCAGTTCTAAAGTTTATGAATATTTTGGACCCTTTTTACATACCAAGGCCCTTTCGTGCCTCGGAAAGCAAGCTAAGCCGTTGGTACCGGCTGTGATTCGTGGATCTTTGACAGTCTTTATTATTCGTCAGAAGCCCGAAAGTCTAACAACCAGTCTTACTAAGGGCTATCGTATTACCCAATACTTGTATTGTGGAGCTCAGATATTTCTATTTCTGATCTTAAATTCTTAATGAGTTGACATTGAAAATTTTTATTGTGGGTATTTTTTGTTTTTGTTTTATAATCATGATGTTAATTTTGATCATCTGTTGTGAGTTATATTGTTAATTTTAAATGTGTTCGGTACTTGTATTATGGATGTTATTTTTTAAGCTATGGAACGATTTCAAACACAATGTAAATTGTTTGTGAATAAATAAATTGAATTGAATTGATAGGCAGTCGCTCCGTGTAAAATACTGGCATTCAGAGCAGCTGCATCCGGTTAGACTGAAAGCCGAACATAGTTGGGAAAAGGCTAGGCAGATGATAATAAGTATAGGTTTATTTCATTTAAAAAAATCTTTGGATTTTTTTTTTTTTAAATAGAGTCCTTAGTAAGTCATAGACACCTTAATTCGTCAATAAAACATAAAATAACTCTTTTTTTTCGACTGTTCATGATATAGCTTTACCCCCTTTCAGGGTTGCACGTTATCCAGGGACACACTGTATAAAGCATAGCGCACACTACGCGTCGGTCCTCAGCCTTCTATGTACACTACTTATGAATTACTTTATCCGCAGCTGGGTCGCGTTCGCTGTGGTGTTCGTGTGTCTGATCGCGATGGCGTGCTGCCACAGCGTGCGGCGGCAGGCTCCGATGAACTTCATATTCCTCGGCATATTCACCGTGGCTGAAAGTTTCCTGCTCGGAATGACGTCCAGTGTCTACCAAGTTGATGCGGTAAGACCCACCACCACCTTTGAGGGTTTAAGGTCACAGCTCATTAGAGCCACCCGGCACCCACCTCGCACGGCCTAGTCGCACAGCGTCCACTCGTTGTCGACAGGTGGTCCACGGGTGGACGCTGCGTTATCACCAATAAACGTCGCGCGGTCAACCAGTGGACCCGCGTCGCATATTAATAACATTATCGCGTTGGCAATGCGCAGTCAACGCAAGGCAAGCATGCGAGCAGCGAGTTGTCACCGAGTGGTCCACTCGCCAACCACGCGTGGAAGGCGACCGACCGAGGCGATCCGGTGACGCTACGGAGTTGATGTGGTGAGCGCATTGCCATACAAGTCCATATAAGGAATACTAGCCGCAGGAGGCGAGGCGGTGCGGAGTGGGTGCCGGGTGGCTCTAATAAGCTGTGACCTTTATTTGTGTGCAACTCTCTGCCAGCGTCTGTGTTCTCCCTTCCACATTTAACCCGCGGGGTAGTTACGTAGCACACTAACAGTAGGAATGGCTTTCATTTTGACAGTGCAACAACATTCATTGCGTTGTGGAGCAGACAAATTTTTCGAACAATGAAGCAATGAAGAATAATTATTATTCTTCTTTTGTTTTTTCCTTTTTATCCTTGTCTCTTGGTTTGTCAGCCAAATCTCCTTCCTAGCGTTGTTTTTCTATTATTTTTATAAATCAATGTTTGTCTCGTATTTCTGCCATCTACTATTCAAAGTTTTAAAAAGGGCCACTTAAGGGCCTGTCTGTGTGGTAGTCTGTGTGGTGCCGGACTTAAAGAATACCACCACCCCTTACTTCCCGTGGGTGTCGTAAAAGGCGACTAAGGATCGTACCGGAGAATGGGCAGCAGCGTTCTCTATGTATTCCACCACCATACCATACTGCGATCGCCAACCCGCCTGCCAAGCGTGGCGATTATGGCAAACCCTCCCAAAATTGGGGGAGGCCTATGTCCAACAGTGGACGTCTATCGGCTGAAACGACGAAGGGCCTGTGCACAGCACGTTTTTTAAACGCGCCGCTTGTAGCGATTCAGACGCGATACGCACGCGAGTCAGGCGGAGGCTGTAGACCTTCTGTAGGATAAAAGCGTGCCGTCGACGCACGTTTCTAAAACGCGCGTTTTTCTTTCTGTTTTTCTGGTTTTGTTCTGTTTAAAAAACGTGGTGTGCTCAGGCCCTAAGCACCAAATAAATAGGCTATAATCTCTACAGGAAACTCTTCAACTGGTCACAAGGACCTTTCACATTAGGCCGAAGCCTTAAACGGACGGTATGGATATCGTAACACGATAAAAACTAATTTTCTAAACTCATAAGTATTGCAATTAATTGCACTATCAGCGGTCGTTGACCCAAAAAACGTCATCAAATATTTTATCAGCTTAGAGTAGACTTTTGATCGATATCCAGCATAAGGCTGCGTTTCCACCAGAGATGAGCGAGGATGCGTAGCGAGGGATGTGTGTGAAACCAACCAATAACATCGCTTCATTTTTGTAGTTTGAACAAAGTTAGCGTTGGTATTGGTTAGTTTTACACACATTCCTCGCTACGCATCCTCGCTCATCTCTGGTGGAAACGCACCCTAACTGTGGAGTTTTCCTAGGTAATTTATTTGACCCTCTATATTTTTTTTACCTTATTTGACGCTCTATATTTTTTTTACCTTATTTGCCCTGCAGTGTGATAATTAGATGGTGAATTAATAAATAATTGTCTGTGTGGTGCCGGACTTGTCTGTGTGGTGCCGGACTTGTCTGTGTGGTGCCGGACTTAAAGAATAGCACCACCCCATACTTCCCGTGGGTGTCGTAAAGAGGCCACGCCCCTTAGTGAGAACGCTGCTGCCCATTCCCCGGAATGGGCAGCAGCGTTCTCTATGCATTCCACCACCATACCATACTGCGATCGCCAACCCGCCTGTCAAGCGTGGCGATTATGGCAACCCCCCCCCCCCCCTTTTGGGGGAGGCCTATGTCCAGCAGTGGACGTCTTTCGGCTGAAATGATGATGATGATGAATTAATAAAACGTGTCTATTTCCAGGTAATGATGGCAGTAGGCATAACGGCGGCTGTCTGTCTCGCTCTGACGCTGTTCGCCTTTCAAACTAAATGGGACTTCACGGTGATGGGCGGCTTCCTTCTGTGTGCTACCGTCGTACTGCTCGTGTTTGGTAAGACTTTTGTAACTTAAATATCTTTTTTAGGGTTCCGTACCGAAAGGGTAAAAACGGGACCCTATTACTAAGACTTCGTTGTCTGTCCGTCCGTCTGTCTGTCACCAGGCTGTATCTCAAGAACCGCGATAGCTAAACAGTTGAAATTTTCACAAATTATGTATTTCTGTTGCCGCTATAACAACAAATACTAAAAATAAAATGAATATTTATTTTTTCGGCGTTTTCGTCTTGTGGTACGGAACCCTTCGTGTGTGAGTCCGACTCGCACTTGTTTTTATTTAGGCTCAATTTACACCGCCGCGAAACGGAGTGGAAGCGAACTTTTTTTGTACAAAGCATTATGAACTTTATGTCAATAGTGTAGCGTACAAATTAGATACACCCATACGCACAGGTCACGTATCTTCTCGAGAATTATCGCGCATTCACGGGAATTCTAGTTCGTACGATAGACAATTTTATTGACATAAAGTTCATTTTGCTATTACGAGCAATCGCTTCCATTCCGTTCCGCGGCGATGTATTTTGAGCCTTAGAATGCACTGTCCCACTGTTGAGGAAAGGCAAAGGCCTCCCCCAAATCCTTCCAGACATCCTTTTCTAGAGCCACCTCGGACCAGCCCTTGCTGTACGCAATTTTAATATTATTTCCACACAATCTGCTTGATAATGGTGACGATTCTGTTATTCACAAATGAAATTTAAGTTCAGTGCAATTTTAGTTTAGTACTGTCAAATTAATCAGCGCCTGACGTAAATTGACGTGACTTTAGTAGGCAAGTTTTGAATCACGTCTAAACTTCTATAGAGTAGTGTCAGATGCTGATTGATTAATTTGACAGGACTAAACTACAATTTATCTTCTGTCTTTTTCTTGATGAAATAGAAAGAAAAAGATGCACTGAGCTTAAATTTAGTTAGTTTGTGAACAAGGGAATCGGCACCCATGTCCAATATGTCCTGCAAACCTAAAGTAAGTCATTATCGTCCTGGGGTCTTACCGGGCAATAATATTATACTAAGGGCTGATTTTTCCATCGCCAGATAACTTTTATTCGAAGAATAAAATTGACGTTTGACAGTTTTTGTATGAAATAACTGTCAAAATTTCAAAATTATTCCTCGAATAAAGTTATCAGATGATTGAAAAATCAGCCCTTAATCACACAAATAAAATATAACCTTTTTATCATTTCTAAATTCTCTTCTCAAACGAAACCATAGATTAACCAACATTTCTAGCCAAACTCATTGCTTTTTCATTCCAGGTATCGTCTGCATATTCATTCCTGGCAACAAAATCGTGACCCTCGTCTACGCATCGATCGGAGCTCTGATCTTCTCCCTCTACCTTGTGTATGACACCCAGCTAATGATGGGGGGTAAGCACAAGTACAGCATCTCCCCAGAAGAGTACATCTTCGCAGCTTTAAACCTCTACTTGGACATCATCAACATCTTCTTGTACATTCTTACTATTATCGGGGCGGTTAGAGACTAGGATAGGGACGAAAGAGCCTCGGTCTAGGTACCTTAGCGTCTGGCGTTCACGTTACGTTTACGTCGCGTTCATACAGCGTATACTTTCGACGAACGCCTAATGTGTAGGGTGCCTTTGGTATTGAGTAGGTATGTGTGCTGATTTTGGTTTTTCGTAGGTATTTATAATATGTACTTAGTGTTTTGGTGTTCGCATTAAGGTGCGTTCTCAACATTTATTTACGCATAGACAAGAAGAAAAGTGTAAAGAAAAATACTAATTTCTTCTGAAGTCCCTTCAATATACTTTCGATGAATTTAGAAGACAAATACAAATTAGACATGGGTAGTTCGTGAGCAAGTGATAAAAAAGAGCTAGCTCTTTTCGATTGACGTCGCTCTCGCTCACTGACTCGCTAAATAGCTCACTAGATCAGTTAGTTCACTCAGACTCACTAGCTCAGTACTTCAGCGAGACACTGATGACTGACTGAAGTCACCGGCCGAACGGCTTATTCGGCTCGCTTCGGAATACTTCGGATCGTACAATACGTCATTGTAAACTTATCATGAGACATAAACCACTTTAAATCTACCCTTATGGTCATTGACTTAAAGTATAAAATAATTTGGCACCTTATAAAAAGGAACCGCATTGGTGGCTTCCAAAATTACAATTTTACAAAAATCTATTATGTTATGATACAAACATAATAACAAATACTAATACGACCGTTTTTACTATCAAAAACCGACACAAAAAAAAGACAAGATTATTTATCGATATCCGTAATTCCGTAGTAATTCGCATGACACGAGTCAAATGAGCTAACAGTCGGCGTCTGAGCCACTGAGCTTTAGAAGAGTTAATGAGCTAGAAGCGTGATATAAGCTCTTTAGAGTAAAAGAGCTAATCGCTCTTTATCTTTTCAGTGAGCTATTTCGCCCATGTCTAATACAAATGTGTGAAAAATGTATTAAAAAATCAGGCCATTATCAAAAAAAAAACTTGTTTGCTATTTCACTATTGAAAGGAAGTAGAGGGAGGGAGAGTAGTTGATGGATTCGTTGAAATGTCGTGGTCAAAACAGCTTCACTCTAACAAATGTTCTGGTTAAAAGAATCCTCGTTTTTAACACGCTTTTATTAGGTCGACCTGTATGTAACTAACTATGTAATGAAATCTAAGATAACTAATTTAACCATCTTCCAAGGGTCGTAGCGTAATGAAAATTGGCAGCTGTATGTAGTTCTGATGACAATACAATAATATGGTACTATCGAACTGATCTGATGTTGGAGCAAGAAGATATGAACTGGAACTTCATGATGGAAAATCGTATCATAGCTGTTTTGGATTTCTTAGAAAAGTCTTGTAATGAACTTTGACCACGATTAGATTTCAAGGTCTGATGATGAAGCCGGAAGATAGGCACTGGCATTCCATGATAGAATATCGTATCATAGTCGTGTTTGCACTTGTGAGAAAGGCCAAGCGTGTTTTTCTAGTGTAAAACACTAAACTATTAATTTATTTCAAAACATCTTTGTCTTGATTTGTGATAGAGTACAAGTTAGGTTAATGTTTTGTGAGAGTGTGTGTGTGTGTGTGTGTACTCGCAATTAACGCAGTATACATTCATAAACTTATAGGTTAGAGCAGTGATATCCATACTAATATTATAAATTCGAAAGTAACTCGGTATGTTACCTTTTTACGCCTAAACCACTGAACGGATGTCGATAAAATTTGGCAAGGAGGTAGATGGCATGCTAGGGCCTTCCCTAGGATGCAATCGGTTGGATGGGATCGGTTAGCTTTTTGGCCGGGTAGAACGTTCCCGTGGGTGCAATGATATTATATTAAAGAAGTAGATAAGGCACTAGCGCGCGCAAATTGTTGCAGACAAATTCAGTCAATTGTTGTAGTTTCATTTAGTCCGCTAATAGCAGCGAACAACACACTACAGATAGCTATCCCTTTCTGTGTCATACGTTCCGTATTATCTATCGCAGTAAGTACTTTGTAATAACAACGCAACAATACAGAACGTCGCTCGGTATGAATGTAGCATATCTTTCCTTTATAATATCATTGCGTGGGTGTGTATCGACACCCAGTGGGCGAAGTCGCAGACAGAAGCTAGTTGCTAATAACTTTTATGTTTCACACAATGTATGTACAACGAATTTCACAAAATATTCT
This sequence comes from Mesoligia furuncula, assembly GCA_916614155.1. Lineage (NCBI taxonomy): Eukaryota > Metazoa > Arthropoda > Insecta > Lepidoptera > Noctuidae > Mesoligia > Mesoligia furuncula. The sequence continues at coordinate 25,320,313 of OU744808.1, forward strand.
TGTATATCAGTTTAATGCGAACACCAAAACACTTCAGGGATTAGCTTCTCTATATTATCTAAATTTAATTATTTATTCCAACTTTGATTCGATTTTATTACTATCGAAAACTTTAATTAAATATTCCAAAAATTTCTTAAAACTTCTTAATTTTCGCGGCCATTTTATTTTCTAAAGTTATAATGTCGTGTGATAATTATTTTGCATTTACCGTGGCTTGTACCGAAGCTCTTTTGAAAGGCAAAGATATAGCATGAACCGTCTAGAAGGGACTTATGCAAATTTTAATGTTGTTGTTAAATAGTAATAAATAATAATTATACCTCAAGTATATCTACTTTGTATAACTAATTATAAAAACGAATATATCTATTAATTATTCTACTACTTTAAGTCTTTAGACTCAGCGTATCACGATCCTCTGCTGGATAAAAGCCTCACCAAAGTTGAACAAGAGCACGAAAAAAATGCTTTTGAACTTTAATATCCTATGCATAAGTCCAATTTTTGATCGACAACAGAGACAAGACGGGTCAAGTCGATTTATAATCTATAAAATTTTCATTGTAATAACATAAATATCTTCTCACTAGATATAGGATAAATTGGTTAGGTCGCCTTTGCACTGTAATCTGTATAGTTGATAGTAATACATTTCACGAAAGCGCATCAGTCTTTGCAATTTATACCTTATTACAATGAGCTAAGAGTCAGCTGATGCGCGCTCGTGAATTTCAAGAATACTATACCTCCTAGCAAATGTTATTGTCTACTCAATGTACGTAAACGGTAGTTTAAGATCGTCGCGCAACGTTGGCAACACTTTCGTATTTGTAATACCAAAAATGAACGTGAAAAAGTACAATATTTTGGCAAGTTTTGGGGAAAAACCGCCTCATTGGCAAATTTTTCGTTAAAGGTGATTTTTTTATTTGTAAAAAAAATATGTTTTATTAAAAAGAAGCGCAACAGTTGCGCAACTTTTCTTAAGCTACAGCTTTCTGCTATGTTATATCAGCAAAACAAACTATTATGTGCGATATTTGTCATCCTAACATGTATCTGTATTATTAAAATAATCACTTATTCACACAAAGGTGGCTTATACTAGAAACTTACATAGAGTTGTAGAGTTGCTGTATTAAATTCTGCCTGTTTGCTACGATAATAGATTATAACCAGTATTGTGATGTCAGCACTATCATTGAGGTTCAGTACAGTAGTCCATCGCATTATGGTAAGGCATCTTTGAATGTCAAATTATTATAATGATTGAAATAGTTTTAGATTAATAAGTTTGTCACCTAAATAAGTTACCGTCATCAGGGGTGAAAACCTGCTTTTTTTTTCTTAAATAAAACACGTTATAACACCAGTACACGCTTGCTTTTTCATCTTACTTTATTGGCCATTGACAAAAAAAAATTGAAACAGAAAAGTAGCGGATGAACATTACTTTTTGTAGTTACTTACTGGTTCTTAGATTTTTTAAATATGACAATCGGAATAGCAAATTGCCAATCACCCTATAGTTATAGTAGCAAATAAGTCCAGACAACTATTACTTTAAAAAAAAAACCTTATTCATGGTAATTAATTTTTCCATTCATGTTAAAGATTTAAAAATTTAACTTAGAACCGTATTACTCCTACTTAAGAACTAATTAAATAATTTATAATTACTATAAAGTTAGAATTTATGTTAAGGTTTTTGTTATTTTCCTTTATTAATTAAATGTAAAATATTAATAGTAATTATTGTTTTTTTTTTCTTTATTTACCTCACATCTACTAATTTCAGTTTAATGTATACTGGGAACTCGAAACAGCTCAAGATCGATTCGATTGATTTTTGCCGAAATTATTATATCCTGCTGTTGCCTGTGCACTGGGAAATGTGGGATACATTTCCCACTGCTGGGCAAATGACCAGTTTCTCGCGAAAACTGCTATGATTGGTTGAATTATTTATCAACATCCAATCGCAACAATTTGCGCACGCTGTTGTAATTATTTTGTAAAATTTGAACACAATGTTTATTGTTAAATGAATGAATGAACAGCTTGACAATTTGGCACATTTTAATTTTGCGATAAATTTCGTTCGAGAAACTGGTCCAAAGGTTTTCACTTTGATTTTCGTGACGGCTTTATAAAAATAAGATTTAGACGACGGGTCAATGTTTTATAATAGCTTTAAAACACACAGTTTGGTTTCGGCTGTACTAAGGCCTTTGCCCGTACGCGCGGACGTAAAAATGTCGCGAAGGGCTTTTATCACGCACTCGATTTTCAACCCTCGATGTTGAGCCGAGCGTTGAGAATCCAACAGAGAGGGCTTATAGGGAAGTGTTAAAAACATCATCAATCATCATTGTAGCGCAAAAAAGAGATGCGCTTGTAGTAATGTATAGCTCCATCTCATTCTCGCACTGGAACAACACCTATTTCGCTCCTCCCCCCCACCCCTGTGCCATGCGATCTGCAGGCCTTCGTTTGGTGTCACTGACTCTGGCAGGGCCACCATCAGGGATTTAATTTTTGATAACAAAAAAGAGCACGAAAAAACTTCGATCTAGCTCTTGGACTATACCTTACTAATTGAACTCATTATATCTCCTAAACTAAGACCCGATTAAATCTGGGATTTGGCGACTGATTCCGACTAATTGGCGACAAAATATGGAAGAAAACAGATCTTCGCCCTAGTTTTTGAAATATAAATGAAGCCCTGCTGGGGAGACTCTCCAGATCGGCCACTTATAAACCCTTATATCTTTTGAACCAGTGACCGACAAATTCTGGTATTTGGCGACAAATTTCGACTAATTAGCGACAAATTTTTTGTGTTATCAAAATTAAAATCCCTGATGGTGGCTCTGTCAGAGTCTGTGACACCTTCGTTTGTACGTGTCCATTTTCTAAATACCAAGCTTCGCCAAGAAAAAACAGTATTTCTAGATTAATGTCGTATTTTAATTACCTATTGTGTATTTTTAGATTTATGTATAATAGTATAATCAAGTCTATTAGTATTGTAATGTTTAATTTATTTTTTTAGAATATGTGTACCTAAGTATATTAATTATACTTACATATATGATTATATTATTTATCACTACATTTACATACCTACTTTAGTGCTTACTTATATATCGTGAAAATTGACAATACAGTAATCATCAGATATAATATTATAATTATGTTGCAGTAAACAATGTAACTGTTGAAATGTGGGTGTACAGAAACACCCTTGTTTACTACCCCTTCGGAAACTAAGCCTTTTGTTCTTCGTCGTGTCGATGATGGCATGACAGTGAGTATTAAAGCTTCGGCCAAACCAGCGCGTCAAGTACGCGGGAGCGTCAACAACGCGAAACTAAACGTGAACACCTGCGCGACTACAGTGGTCGCGAAGGTGTGCAAAGCGCCATAGATAAAAGGGACTTGAAACATTACTCAAAATAACGTTACGCGTAGTTCAAGCACCGATAATTTGTACCGTTCCACCAGGATCGTAACAAAATTAATTCCTTGGCTATAACGATACTGACGGAACGAAATCTTAAACGGTTCACTAACAATATTATCAATATATCGTTGTTAGTATAACGATATAATAACGTTATTCATTTCGATATTCAACTTTGCAAGCTTCATGACATAAAAGATGAAAAAGTATGAAGATAACGCAACGTTACAAATGAATCTGTAACGTTTCACCTATACGTTATTACAAGCGGATAAGCTTAACGTTACTGATACCTATAACGTATACCTAATATTGTTCTACGAAAAATTATATTCTATAACGTTTTCTTTTTTTTTAAATTATTGATGTTTTTAGGTTTTAGGTTTTTAGGTTTTAACGTTCCAAAATTAGTAACGATAGGTATATCGTTACTAATTTTGGAACGTTATATACGATAACATTAGTGGTAACGGAACGAAATTCATTTCGTTTTCAAGTCCCTGGATAAACACCAGCAGAGTCCGCCGCGCGACTGACGCTTCTGCTTCGCAGACGCTTAGGTCGCGCAGGTTTTGCCGAAGGTTAAAATGTTTGGTCAATGTGATCTTTTGGGGCCAACATTTTGTGGCAAAAGCTTAATAAGCTTTCGTTCGCGACTTCCAAGCGCAATGTTACTTATTATTATTTTTGTTTATTAAGTACTTATTTATTTTATGACTTTCGTGAACCGGTAGAAGATTGTGTAAGAAAAGCTATACAAAACGTAGGTATTAGGTATTATCAAGCCTTTGTTTTCTCTAAAGGGATAGACAAAAGTGTTGAGTAGGTACACATTTCACCAGTTATGGTGAAGAATAGAATAAAATATTTAAGTACTCTTTTATTATACAGACATAAATATAGACATTTTACAAAGAGTGACATACCTAATGGGCGGTCTCTAGGAGCGATCTTTTAAAGACATTAACCTTCGGATGGATTAAAAAGGGGAAGGAGCGACAAATACCTACTGTAGGTAAGTAAGTAAGTAAGTTGTTTCCCTTCATTATAGGCAGCATTATAATATTTTCCACATATAAAAACATTAACCACGGACTGAGTAGGTACCTATTATAAAGATAACAAATGACAATCTAATTTGTCACGTCATATTATTATTATTTGTTAAAATCATGAAAGTTGTAAAATAATACTGAATACTACAACATGGTCAAAATCCATGTTTTTTTTGTGTTAGGTAAGTACCTAATCAGTAATGTAAGTATTATGTGGTAACACAATTTATTCGACTTTGTCTCTGTCTCCTCTGACCTAGACTGGAGTCAAGAGCAAACCCATTTCAAATAAAAAAAAAAGCAATTTATGTTAATATTTTATTAGAGCCAAAATTAGAGAAAAGCCGATAGAGGCTTTTAATGTTAAACTGATACTTTTAATGTTAAACTGATTAGCTGCAAGTTAAATTCTTGTCAACTGAAGAATAACAAAAAAAAACAATAATTCTTAGTGTATCTACTAGTTAAATGTATGTACCTACGTATTGTATGTATTTGTTTAATTTATGAAAAGTTACAAATAAAATGTTTATTCTATACCTTAGCTAGCGTTTAATTTACCTCGTTTGATTTGTCTGCTCAATAACATACAATCAGCCGAACATAGTACCTCCTCCTTTTTGTGAAGTCGGTAAAAATGAAATTAACGCAATTAATGTTATTGCACTGTCAAAATCAAAGCCATAGCTACTCTCATAGTGGGTTATGGGCAAAAAAAACGAGTGTGCTTATGAATGTGCATCTGGATTGAGGGCCAATTTTTTGAACCCTTGCGAAACGAAGTAAGACTTATAGGGAAATTAGTCAAAAATAGTAAAAACTTAAAGTATAGGTCCATGAATTTCTTAAACGTGAATTAAAACTGTTATGATTAAATAACTGGGGCCCTCAATCCAGACGCGTGTATAAAGTGGCATAGCCTAAATCTCAGTAAGTACTATTTCTGGGTTAATAATTTTTATTTAAGAATTTAGTTAAGAATTTCTTAAATATTTTAAGAAATTCCCAAATCTGTAGAATATAACATTACAGATTTATGGCGGTATATCTAGGGCCACACGACTGAAGTGAAACTTAAAGAGAGAAAGAAAATGTGCGCGCGCACTGCTGTCTCTTGCTTATATCCCCCACTTAACTTCCGTTCGCCTTGCCCGATCACACTTTTCGTAACGCTTACGTCACGCGTTCGCCAGCTTACTCCCCAAGTCAAGCGTGCGTAAAGAAGTTTCACTTCAAAAAAAATCTCTTTGGTTATGGGTTACGCAATTACCTCGCTGTATTGTCTCGCTAAAGTCAGCCAGCCCCTCCACCGACCTTGCTGACTGTGTAACCTTGTCATCTTTGCATGAGATTTTCATATAACACGAAGTCACCATCATCTGCCTAGCCTTTTCCGAACTATATTGGGGTCGGCTTCCAGTCTATGCCATCCTGATGTGTCAGCTGCTGGTGACGATGTCTTTCATTGCTCTGTTCCTGTTCCACCAACCCACCAAACAATGGGCTCATCGGAATAGCTGGCTTTTGTAAGTATCATAATTAAAAACACCAGCAATTCTAAAGTTTATGAGTATTTTGGACCCTTTTTACATACCAAGGCCCCTTCGTGCCTCGGAAAGCAAGCTAAGCCGTTGGTCCCGGCTGTGATTCGTGGATCTTTAACAGTCGTTACTGTTCGTGAGAAGCCCGAAAGTCTAACAACCAGTCTTACCAAGGGGTATCGTAAAATATTGGTATTCAGCTGCATCCTACCCGGATGCAGCTGAATACCAATATTTTACATGGAGCGACTGCCTATCTGACCTCCACAACCCAGTTACTGGGTAATACGATACCCCTTGGTAAGACTGGTTGTCAGACTTTCAGGCTTCTGATTATCTGTAACGACTGTCAAAGATCCATGAATGACAGCCGGGACAATTCAAATAAATGGTTTAATTGAAATAAATGCTTTTTATAGTCGCAAAAAAATATAGGTAGGTACTAGAACAGTGTTGTACTCTCGATTCAAAAACCTTTCGATTTTTAGGGTTCCGTCCCTCAAAAGGAAAAAACAGAACCCTTATAGGATAACTTTGTTTTCAGTCTGTCTGTCTGTCAAGACCCTTTATCTCGGGAACGCGTGGAGGTATCGAGTTGAAATCTCTACAGTCCCTTTGGAGCTGTGAAAAAATCAAACTTTTAAGTACCTACGAGTGTACCTAATCTACGTACGCGATTTATTTGCCAAAAATGTAATCAAATATGAATTAATGGAAAAATAACTGTAATTCTTACAGAATAAAGTTCAGTTTACGCTACAACTTCAAACATTTTTATAACTTTTTCAATTGTGTTAGTCACTCTGAAATGAACTTAATAATCATTGAAATAAAGGTGATATTTGTTTAACTTGAAATAGGGTGGGGGTGTGCAGCACTGCGCACTGTTACTATAGGGGCATTTCACGTGAAGCGGACAACGAAAAAAAAAGTGAGGTCATGGATTTTGTTTATATTCCGGTCAGTTATACTTCTAGTAGACATAAATATGTAGGTACACATTTTTTTTTTTGGCATCAGTGAATTTATAATAAAATTTGAATTATCTGGTTTTAAATAGTATAAAGGCCTATGTCCAGCAGTGGACGTCTTTCGGCTGAAATGATGATGATGATGAAATAGTATAAAGGATGCTCTTTTTAATTTATAAGTCGAATTTGAATTTTTAATATTTTTTGTATGGAAAACCGGAAGTAAAAATTTCAAAACAGATTTTCAGACACTTCGACTTTTTTTTTTATTTTAACTTCAAATTAAAGCGTCAAGTTTATAAATAATTCACAAAAAAAAATTATAACGTGATCGTCATTAATGTTTCTAAGTTTTCCGGTTTATGCGAAAACACGCTAAAACTCTCACACGAAAAAAAAATTGTGTAGGTATACATATTTATGTCTACTAGAAGTATAACTAATCGGAATATAAACAAATTCCACGACCTCATTTTTTTTTCATTGTCCACTTATGTGAAATGCCCCTATACCTACTTACCTACATGGTCTGTTCCAAAAGTATCTGATAAAAATAACTGTAAACAAATGAAGTAGAAAACGTACTTAGTTTTTGGTTTCAGGGCGTGAGAAACCTTTGTACTTATAATAAATTAATAATATGATATATTAATATAATACTCCACTCCAGGATTTTTATTGAGGATAAAAAATGAAAATATGTAAGTACCTACCGCCGATTTGGCGTACAATCACTGCTCATCCGATGGGCACTGACCGCTGAGCTTATAAACGATATCCAATTGCAAGAATGGAGCCATAATATTTGTAGTTAGCTTAATCTAGAGCAGACGGGTTAGGTAGGTAGAAGGCACTTTTTTTACACTTTCATCAGATGTTTTTGGAACAGACATTACACAACCGTAGGCCGTAGCGGACGTAGCTCCAAAACGCGTAGGCCGTAGCGGACGTAGCCCCAAAGCTCGTAGGCCGTAGCGCTCGTAGGCACAAACCCGCAGCGCGTAGCAATGTCCTGGAAGCGGATTAGTGAGTGCAGACCAAGAGTTATTCCTCTTCGGTTGTTGCCAGTCGTGCATTTGTGTTCATTTACTATCATCCTGGGGGAAATTCTACTACACATTAAGTCATTAGATACATCTCGGAATAAAATACCATAAGGGCGAAAGTGCCAGGCTAGCCCGCGAAATTCAATTTTTTTTACGTTTTTGCAATTTCCTGGTCAGTGTTAAGTTGTACGTTGATTAAAATATGATTCGCGGCCGTAACAAATATGTATTTAGAGAATTATAATCATTAAAGTCATCAACACAACTCTGTAAGACCAAGTAATCCCCAAGAATGACTATTTCATGAAATCTTGACATTTGGGGATTATACCTACTAACTTAACAAGTTGTATTACTGATTGTAATGATTATAATTCTGTAAATACAAACCTATTTGTTACGACCGCGAATCATTATTTTAATCAACATTCAACTTAATACTGACCAGCAAATTGCTAAAAACGTAAGAAAATTTGAATTTCGCGGGCTACCGGGGCTACCTTAGCGCTTCCCCCATAAGCAATATCTTTTGGCAGCATGGATACCTAAGTATTATATACAGGGTGCGGCGTAATAGTGGTCCACCGTTAAGGAGTCGATATACCAGATAATTAACTATCACATATTACAATTTTAACCTTTAGTAACCTTACCTTAGTGATAACCACAAAGGAAAATAATTTTATTAAAATTTGTTTTTCATCTACATCGTACGGTTTTGTGACGTAGGTAAGTAAATATTGTATTCAATATACTTAGGTACCTATATTTAACAGGAAAGAGAGAGAAGAGGAATAGCCCAACGGACTGCCAAGTGATATAGTGACCGTGATGGCAGGTGAAAATGAGTGAAGGAGAAGCTCTTGAAAACACGGATGCTTGCTGAGAAGACCAGCTGGGTAACTTCATAACAATCGAATCGTCGTAGCAATGGTTTTTTATTTTGACAGTTCAAGAACATTCATTGCGTTAATTAGGTACGTTGTTGAGCAGAAGAAACAATGGATTATATATCAATAACCTTCGAAATGATTCAGATTATGATTGATAGTAGGTAGGTATGTTACGCAATTAAGGGGCTTACCTGACCTAAAGCGCGGTCACTGTCGAACTGCATAGAAAAGAAAGAGAAGCGCGATGACACAACGCTGGTAATTTATTGCAAAATATGAAGCAATTATTTAATTACAAAAAATCTATTGTTTGGACTAAAAAACTAAAACACTAGTATTTTAGTACCTATGTTGCTTGTAGAATAATCTGACAAACGAAACACAACGATTGTATGTACTTATATTAGTATGGTTTTTATTGTAAAAAGAAAGCTTTTAGAGGTATCTTCATGTTTTTTTTCTATACAATCAAATTAGTTGTACTTATTATGTTTTCAACACACTATACCCAACATATATCCTGAAGAATATCATATATTTTTCTGTTTTTGTTTACCGTAGTCATTCTTACAGGTAGGTACATTTATTGTTTCTAAAACTTGCGTTTTTTTGTGTTTAGGTCCTGTAAGCCCCTTAAGGTGCAGATCAACAGCAAGATGGGGCCGATGCCCTACAATAAGGACCGCGGGTAGATAAAACCTCGAAGACTCGCAAAGACCAGGGAAGCTGACACAAAAGGCCATAATCGCCAGTCATTAGAACAGACTGCCAATGATGTTGAAACGTGCAAACCACATTGCAAGACACAGTCTTCAAAAAACCTTAATCGGCTTAGACAAGATGAGAAGCCTTCTAACAGATAGGGGAAAGGAAGGTAAGACGGACCCTGCAGGTACGGAGGTCAACCTTAGGAAATGGAAACAAGAAAGAATTTAATAGTGATAAAAGAGATTTAAAAACTGGCCAAATGCGAGTCGGACTCGCACAAGAAGGGGGCCATACCACAAGCAAAAACGCCGAAAAAAACACGTTTGTTGTATGGGAGCCCCCCTTAAATATTTATTTTATTCTGTTTTTAGTATTGTTGTTATAGCGGCAACAGAAATACATCATCTGTAAAAATTTCAACTGTCTAGCTACCACGGTTCATGAGATACAGCCTGGACGGACAGTGGAGTCTTAGTAATAGGGTCCCGTTTTTACCCTTTGGGTACGGAACCCTAAAAACGAAATACCTACAGTTTATCCGACAATGAAAACTGTTTTTTAGAATCAAGATAGATAAGGTCTATTCAAATGTATGTTTCCAATTGATATTATTTCAAATTACAACAAATATCCACTTTATTTTAGTAGTAATTAAGTTGATTTCAGAGTGACAAGCACTATTGACAAAGTTGTAAAAGTGTTTGAAGATATATCGTAAATTGAACTTTATTGTGTAGGACTTAAAGTTATTTTTCCATTAACTTATATTTGTTTACATGTTTGGCAAGTAAATAGCAAACGCAGATTAGGTTCAATGTCCAGGGGGCCTAAAAAGGCCACTTTTGCAGAGTCATAAAATGATAATATAATGGACAGTTAACTGTTAAGTTAATCGTTTCAAATCCCATTAGTGAAGCATTTTTCAGTTATTTTTTTTTTGTCTGTCATAAAATACCAATCAATCCAATCCCAATCTCTTTGATTATACCTACGTAGTGCAGCGAAAAAAAGAAAAACACGGACTGTCTTCGCCATATTCATAATGTTATCCTATTATGATTCTCCAAAGTGGCCTTTTTATGCCCCCAGGTTTTCGCTTATGCCGCACATTGCGCTCGCGCTGATCGTAGTGACTGTATCGAAGAGGCAGTGTTTCTCTGTGAACAAAATGTTCTGACAGTTTTTAAGCGAGTCTTTTGCCTTCCCGTGTGGTCGTTGTGCTTCGCTTATGAAGGTATAACGGACCAATTTAAGATTTTAGAAATCATCTAATACTTATTACAATCTTTATTATCTTTGAATTAATAAACTGGGCAGGTAGCGTAGAGTAAATATTGTTGAATATTTTTATTCTCGAAAATGTTGAAAAACCAAATAAATAGTGCTTTTTCCACAACATTATTTTTAGTATATGCGAAACCCGAAACACGTATCTATTATTTTTATGTAAGTAAAGAATCTATGTCATGTACAAAATTTCAAAACTCTATCATGAAAAATCACAAAGTTATAATAAGCATATTAAGTTACCTACCTATTTGTCCGTACAAAAACATGCTCACCCGCGCCGCCGCCGCTCGCGCCGCGCCGCCGCCGTCTTGCGCTCATTGATAGTAGTACCTAGGTACGGTGGGCTGCATCAATTGGGTACCCCAGCCGATCGATTCTGTAAAAATCTCACCGTGAAAACTTAGGTGAAGTGAGTTTGGTTTTGCTAAGAATTGACACTATTGACATCTCACTCCACGCTCACTTCCCCTAAGTTTTCACGGTGAGATTTTTACAGAATCCACAGGCAGTTGTATTAAATGTTCATACAACTGGGGTACCCAATTGATGCAGCCCGTTCGGCGCGGAGATTGGATAACCTACTTATTCGCTCGGTGTCCAACTTTTAACCTTTTTTAAATATTTTTGGGACAAAATATAACATGGGGTAAAAATTATTGGAATCGATTCAGTTACTTATTCTGAACAAACTATATTCAGGTTTTGCATGTACTAAAAATAACGTTGTATATTAGTTGTATAGGTGGTCTGTTCTGCCTTCCCTTCCCCTAGAGACCATTTTTTTGCCAAACGTCAATTAGATTAAAGGTACACAAAGTGTTGCTTAGTCATTGATAACAACATTACTCTGCGAGCTACTTAAGTACCTACCGAACAACACTGTATCAGTTCTTATCATTTATAATATAAATTTGTAATAGTATTATCAATGTTTTTCGACATTCAGTGTTGGTTCACCGCCGCGACAAAATGTCATTCACACTCTACTTTTTAGGACTTGGTATTATTTTGTTTATTTATAGTAAAGTAAGGAAGGACTCAAAACCTATCCTCGGTATTTATGCAGTCCCAGGAAAGTGGTATTACGTAAAATATGTGCTGTTCGCCATTCTGTATTATTTTAGAAAGGTAAGTTTTGTTTTAGGGTTCCGTACCTCAAAGGAAAAAACGGAACCCTTATAATCACTTTGTTGTCTGTGCTTTTTTTTCATGTTATGCGAGATAGTGATGTGATTGTTCACCGGCTTTTTTATAGTGCGGTACTTATTTTCATATTATTTTCTTTGTTTTTTTGACTGATCGATTTGATAGTTGCATGGAATGGTTTTTGACAAATATTTTTTTTCTAATTCGCGACAATAACAGGTAGGTATATATTTAGAGAATTATAATTATTACAATCATTAATATATCTTTCTAAGTTAGATTTCTACCACCAACCACCAATCTCTTATAAATCTAACTTAGAAAGATGTAGGTATTAATGATTCTAATGATTATAATTCTCTAAATATATACCTGTTATTGTCGCAAATCTTATTTTGATCAAGATACAACCATGACACTGACCTGCAAATTGCAAAAAACGTAAGAAAAATTGAATTTCGCGGTCTCAACTATTCTATTCACCTTAAATAGGTACTTACTTAAACTTGCTTTATTTAGATTATTTTGCATTGTAATAAATGTTTTTTTTTAAGATAACATAATCGTATTAAGATAGGTGACTTGCAATGAAAGTGTCGTACAGGGCGTCTGTTGTTAGGCCAAGCATGCACCACGAAATTTAATCGTTAATCTTTCTTACAATGCTTGGTAAATAATTCCTTGAAAAAATATACAGGGTTACTTTTCAAAGACCATCCAAATTCTTACATGGTGTTCTACCCATGTATATAAACAACTTTCACTATGGGACCAACTCTGAAATCACGAAAAAAAAATCAGCAGTCTCATACATTTTGGTCAAGTAGACTAGGTATTGAAGTTTTGTATGAAACAGCTGATTTTTTTTTCGTGATTTCACAATTGGTTCCATAGTGAAAGTTGATTATAATCATAATCATGGGTAACCGAACACCATGTAAAAATTTGGATGGTCTTTGAAAAGTAACCCTGTGTTAGCGGTCGGAAATTTGTTTCGCATGAACATGCGATTAATAAAATCGCATCACAGTGCGCGCGTAACCTTATTGTTAAAACAATGATATACCTACGTGCAAATCCTCAGCTGCACTGGCACTGCTACTATGACTAAGTAGTCAGGTAGCAGACAGGTGCAGGCAGGTGGCAGGTAGCACTTAGCTCCCGTTCTTATCAGCGCTGCGAGAGCTCAGGTATCAACACAGGTTTTTGATAACCACTGATTTGATATTAATTAACAATTTATTAATAATCATCACGCGTTGTCCATGCGGTTCTGTTAGGTAGAACATTAATTCATCATGATGGTAGCTGTCACCGAATGGCTACCAGATAACTTATAATAAGTGTCAGTAAAAATATAGGTATCTTTTCCCATAAATGGCTGCTTCAACGTGGCAGTGGGCAGGGCACATTGCTCGCAGAACAGATGGCCGATGGGGCCGAAAGGTTCTAGAGTGGCAACAGTGTACCGGAAGATGTAGCGTTGGAAGGGCTCCCACAAGGTGGACTGATGACTTTGTGAAGGCCGCAGGAATCCGTTGGATGCAGGAAGCACAGACCGGTCGATGTGGAGGTGCTTGGGGAGCCCATGTCGAGCTGCGGACGTCTTTCGGCTGAAATGATGATGATGATAATGGTCGCTTCAAGATTCAACATTTTTAATGGAAAAATGACTTACGTAACGTTGTTAGAGTGGAAGCCGCAACATCATCTGCCTAGCCTTTTCCCAACTATGTTGGGGTCGGCTTCCAGTATAACCGGATGCAGCTGAATACCAGTATTTTACATGGAGCGACTGCCTATCTTACCACCACAACCCAGTTACTGGGTAATAGTAATACGGTACCCCTTGGTAAGACTGGTTTTCAGACTTTCGAGCTACTGACTAACGTAACAACTGTCAAAGATCCACGAATGACAGCAGGGACCATTGGCTTAACGTGCTCTCCAAGGCACGGAGGGGTCACGGTATGTAAAGATGGTCACCCATCCACAGACCTACCGCAGCAAGCGTAGCTTAACCTGATCGATCGACCTGGTAACGGCTAGGTAGATTGATTGAATAACATAATTATAACACCTGGAGCCATAATTCCCGATTCACGATTTAAAATGCCTTAAAAAAGGTACCTGATAAGATAACTAACAGAGACTAGACAGACAGATAACTAAGTACCTAAATGAAACTAGCTTAATCATTAGTCTGCCGGAACGTAGATCTACGCGAGACACAATGGCTTTTTAATTGTGTCTGTAATTACGGCACACAAGCGGTTAATGATGTAGGCATTCGGCTGCGGACGAGAAGAAAAATCTTCGTTTATTTCCTGGTTTTCAAGGGAATATTTTAACACTCGCTTTTAGAATATGCAACAACTTAATTACCTACCTACCCTTATTTGATTGCAGTATGCGAGCAAACATTCCGCGGCTGGTCCCGAAGGGCGCGCGGGACAGGGGGTGAAGGCAATAACAGACCCAGTCCTCATGGAGAGAGCACAGCCGTTGAGCAGTCATGCCAAGGTATCCTTTCCATTGTAACCTTTATAAGATTCATAATTTTATCGGATAACACCTTAGGCGTCCTCTAATTAAATACCTTGTTGCGGTATATTTGTCTGTGTGGTGCCGGACTTATGGAATAGCACCACCCCATACATCCCGTGGGTGTCGTAAAAGGCGACTAAGTAAGGGGCGTACCGGAGAATGGGCAGCAGCGTTCTCTATGCATTCCACCACCATACCATACTGCGATCGCCAACCCGCCTGCCAAGCGTGGCGATTATGGCAACCCCCCCCCCCCCCCCCCCCTTTTGGGGGAGGCCTATGTCCAGCAGTGGACGTCTTTCGGCTGAAATGATGGTATAAGTATTTCATCCATAACAAGGTCAAATTAAATTAGCTAGAGCAAAAGCAGACGTGCTGACGATATCAAAACATGATAAAAAAAACAAATGATTAGATGATAATTTATTTGGGGGTCAACGACCGCTGCCTGGTAGTTGAGAAAACCAGTTTTTGTGAAGTGAAAACTTCTTTAGGCGCTGCGATGGGAACATACCATTGAACTTGCGCCACTGTTACCGTAAGCGACACCGCGCGTGTTTTGTTTATAAGACGATTAAAAAAATACCCGCTTCGGATGTGTTCGGCTGTCCTCGGGACGTACTCGGTTTTAATGTATATCCGATATGTCAGTGAGTGACGGCAAAGTATTCTGTTTGTGTTTTGTTTTCACTTCTGTCTGCACTCCCGGAGTGCCACTGATTTTTTTTTAGTTTATCACGCCTGCGGAGTTTAGCTAGTTAATTTAATTTGACCTTGTATATCCATTATGGTGTTTTTTGCTATTGGTTATTTCCGCCAGGGGCAGGTGAAGGGTTTAGACTATGCCACACACTAACCGGCTTAAACCACCACAGTAGCCATCTTGATTCTGAGTTCGAGAGTATATCAGCACCTTCTGTTGAGTAGTCACAATGTCTCTTGTCAGTTAATACAGTATAATTTTCAAGGAAATAACTGAAATAATTTATGCCCTTTTGTCAGTGTGGTGCCGGACTTAAAGAATAGCACCACCCCATACTTCCCGTGGGTGTCGTAAAAGGCGACTAAGGGTCGGACCAGAGAATGGGCAGCAGCGTTCTCTATGCATTCCACCACCATACCATACTGCGATCGCCAACCCGCCTGCCAAGCGTGGCGATTATGGCAAACCCCCCCCCCCCCCTTTTGAGGGAGGCTTTTTCTTTTTTCAATCCTGGGCGGGCATAGGTCCTCCTTCTAGTTTTGACGGAACCTGTCCAGCTCGTCCCGCTTTCTCCTACCTAGGGGGCCTAAAACGGCCACGAATCCTAATGGAAAGTTAACTGTTAAGTTATTCGTATCAAATCCCATTGGTGAAGGATTTTTCAGTTATATTTTTTTGTACCTATGTGCTAAAATACCAATCAATCCAATCTAAATCCAATCCCAATCTCTTTGATTGTACCTACGTAGTGCAGCGAAAAAAAGAAAAAACTGGCCAAGTGCGAGTCGGACTCGCACACGAAGGGTTCCGTACCACAAGGCAAAAACTCCGAAAAAAACATGTTTGTTGTATGGGAGACCCCTTAAATATTTTATTTTATTTTTATTATTTATTATTAAAGTTAAAATACAATTGAGTATTTCGTGAATATTTCAAGTGCCTACCTGTTGCCATTTTTGATATCGAGCAAAAAAATCGCGTTTGTTGTATGGGAGCCCCCCTTAAATATTAATTTTATTTTGTTTTTAGTATTTGTTGTTATAGCGGCAACAGAAATACATAATTTGTGAAAATTTCAACTGTCTAGCTATCGCGGTTCTTGAGATACAGCCTGGTGACAGACAGACAGACAGACGGACAGACGGACAGACGGACAGACAGCGAAGTCTTAGTAATAGGGTTCCGTTTTTATACGGAACCCTAAAAACGGATGGAATATTATCCTTTTATGATTCTGCCAAAGTTGCCTTTTTAGGCCCCATGGTCTTTCGCGACCCCGCCTCACTGTCTCAAGGCACCAAGGAGTATAAAAAAAAAACTTTTCCGTGATACTCACTCCCGGCAACCGCAGGTATAGTTAATTCATGTCAGGCCAATGCATGTTCCTGTTAGTAGTGGATCATGTGCATGTATATAACTGCACACCTGACTCATGGCAACCGTAGGAACTACAGAAATTCTATGGTAGGAACCAAGAAAAGATTTTATAGAATTGGTAGGAGTCCCAAATAACCTTCTATTCTCTCCAGACGGACTGTATAATAAGAACATTCACTGTCAAAAAAGGTATACGTTTAAGGGTGGTACCTGGAGGGTAGCCTATTATTAATTCTGTCCCATTAACAGCTATCTGACTTGAACTTTCAGGCTTTCGATGCAGTGTTCTTCATATCAGCGAACAGTGAGAAAAACAAAGGCGTGTATGTGATAGCCGGCGTTGAGCGCAGGCCTCTGGGCATGTGCAACGGACTCTTTTATATTGGTGTGAGTAATTCTTGAGTTTCTATCTCCAGGTTTAATACAATGCTGTGTTATAGTCTTAAAGCAACTGGTACTAGGATCAACACTGCGTTCAACGTGAAAGAGAACCCTATCTCATTTTTATTGGGTAATAAATACTTGCATATAAACCAGGATTTTTTTCGTATTTTATGGAACTATGGAACTAGAAGGAAGCCTATAATTCAACTTAAACATTGTTTTTATCGCTGTTTAGTGAAATTCGTATAA
Source organism: Mesoligia furuncula (assembly GCA_916614155.1). NCBI lineage: Eukaryota > Metazoa > Arthropoda > Insecta > Lepidoptera > Noctuidae > Mesoligia > Mesoligia furuncula. The sequence continues at coordinate 25,337,695 of OU744808.1, forward strand.
TTTCTCATACGACACCTACTTAAAAAATTTCTATAAGGATAGTGGCTTTTTCGCCTGCAGCTTTCGTAATACCAGTACCTATAATTGATAAAGTTGTTTTCTTCTGCAGCTTCCGAACAAAGGCTTGTTATGCAGTAAGAAGTTACCTGACACTGTGTTATTTGGGTCCGAAATCGGAGAGTTTGGAGCAGAAGGTCTTAAAATCACGCCCATAGTGGCTATGGGGAAATGGACCGTCTCTTACAAGGGACAGATGTGGTAAGTTTATTTTTCTTTAATTTGATTAATGAAAAAGTTGTAACTTTGTAATCAGCGTAACATTGGAAGACCTCTCTCCCATAAGGTGGGCCGATGACCTTGCTAAGGCCGCAGGAATCCGGTGGATGCTAGGAGCACATAACCGGTCAAAGTCACGATGAAAGAATATAAGACAGTGTATTTGCGGTAAACATGACGTGTAAAAAAAACACAGACATAAAAAAAAATAACAAATTTGGGGGAAAACATGCGTAACATTCTCGCAAAACGGCCATCTCTCAGCATAATGATAAGACTAAGACCCTACCTATACGAGACAGAGCCCCAGTGCTGGTTTTCAGCGACAGCCAGCGTTGACGTGATGACGTCAACCGGTGCAGCATACGATTACGATGTGTATTTACTTGAAAAATTATCAGTCTAAAAAATCGTTTTTATTTTTTTTGAGTAAACTTGATTATAAAAAAATATTTTGATCCTTTATAGTGCGTACTAAACAATGTAACAATTTTCACCAGGTTCCAAAACGACCCAGACAAGCTGGTCGATGTCGACTTCTTCGGAGAATGGAACGCTACGACGAGGTACTTTGATTTCGACTCCGATCTTCATCCTTCGGCGATCATCAGGTCAATAGCTTTGGAGAAATGGAGCAGGGAATACTTTGAAAATCTGAAAACGTGAGTAAAGAAAGAAAATAATAGGTAATTTATTAATGCAATGTTATTATTTGATTCGAAGTTATTTTTACCACCATGGAAGTGGTGCACCAAACCCAAATAAATTGGGATATTGGGGGTTGATGAAAAGTGATCGATAAATGCCATTTATTGTTGTCACACATGACGTAAAGACCCTATAGTAAAAGTGCGCAGTGCTGCACACCCCCATCCTATTTCATGTTAAACAAATATCAACTTTGTTTCAATGACAATTAAGTTGATTTCAGTGTCTAGCACTATTGAAAATGTTATAAAAATGTTTGAAGTTGTAGCGTAAACTGAACTTTATTGTGTAACTGAAATTAAAGTTATTTTTCCGTTAATTCATATTTGTTTACATTTTTGGCAAATAAATCGCGAACGCAGAGGGGCCCGTGGCTAAATAATAACAGGCGCACAGGTCGATCGCTCAGGTTAAGCTACGCTTGCCGCGGTTGGTCTGTGGATGGGTGACCATCTTTACATACCGAGACCCCTCCGTGCCTCGAAAAGCACGTTAAGCCGTTGGCCCCGGCTGTCTTTCGTGGATCTTTGACAGTCGTTACGGGTAGTCAGAAGCCTGAAAGTCCTGACAACCAGTCTTACCAAGGGGTATAATATTACCCAGTAGCTTGGTTGTGGAGGTCAGATAGGCAGTCGCTCCATGTAAAATACTGGTATTCAGCTGCATCCGGTTAGACTGGATGCCGACCCCAACATAGTTGGGAAAAGGCTAGGCAGATGATGAAATCGCGAACGCAGATTACCTACTTCGAATCACAGAGGGACAAAAACTTAGGTTTTTTCCTCTAGAATTTCTCAGTAGCCTGGTACTTGGAATTTAGCAGTGGTACCAAGTAAAGAGCAAGCAAAAGACGTTGGTCCTGCGCCTGATCTTTTCCCAGTCGTGTCGGATTGCGTCCCATCGGACTATGAGAGTGAGGGATAAGACGGAGTTCACGTGTGTTTGTGCACACGCTTGTGTACTATGCGCAGGATTCACCGTTCACATAACGCACTAGTAACGTAAGCGTTTCGTACATATATGAACCTTATTGTTATGATCTTAATGTTTATATCGAATGTGAGCAAGCGTTTAATTCGAATATGAACATATTTCTCCTGCGGACTTGGCTATATATAGTCTCAGTGACCAAGGTTACGTCAAGGACAAGAGGGTCATCATCTGCCCAGCCTTTTCCCAACTATGTTGGGGTCGGCTTCCAGTCTAACCGGATGCAGCTGCATGCCAGTATTTTACGTGGAGCGACTGCCTATCTCACCTCCACAACCCAGTTACTGGGTAACACAGATTACTAATATGCAGCAAGCTACTGGGTAATACGATACCCCTTGGTAAGACTGGTTGTCAGACTTTCGGCCTTCTGACTACCCGTAACGACTGTCAAAGATCCACGAATGACGGCCGGGACCAACGGCTTAACGAGCTTTCCGAGGGACGGAGGCGTCACGGTAATTAAAGGTGGTCACCCATCCACAGACCAACCGCGGCTAGTGTAGCTTAACCTGATCGATCGACCTGTGCGGCTGTTATTATTTAGCCACGGGCCCCTCATTGTTATTAATTTAATCATACGTTTCCTGTTACAGGGCTCACCAGTCTCATTACGAACAATTCGGTTCTTTGAAATGCAAGTTCAAGATTGAGAACGAATCTTTTGAATACACACTGCCTTCCTTCAGGGATCACAGCTTTGGTAAGATAACTATCACAGTTCTTTAGAAAATAGCTTTCACGATTTTAAAGTAACTAACCGGAGACAAAATTATCGAAGATGTCTTTCTACACGGCATGGTGTACGCCATCTTCGTAAAATACAATAAGGTGTGGTTTAACATTCTTGATCACAGTTTCATGTGATGGCTCAGGGGTTGACAGGCCAACAGGCCATCCCCTACAGGGCATGTCTCCTTTCAGGAAGAGTAGACCTTAGTCGCAGCAGCGGAAACATCAAAATATAGGATTATTTGTTCAGAGAGTTGTGTTGATGAATTTGACACCGCATGAAACTCGCATGGAGGGAGCATTACCTGTGGCAATACACCTTTTCCTTACGTTGTTTTGTACCAGTAGACTCGATATCCGTGAGTAGACTCCTACCGCAACCGCGATAACGGACTTCGTTAAAAAAAAATTTAGTTTAGATATCGCTTACCAATTTACTGTCACCGGCTTGTGATGATAGAATACTGTAACCACTCATCATTACATGAGTCCCTTGCTTGTTTGTTACCACTGAAACTCGTTTATATCTCAGGTCAGAAACGCGACTGGACTCTGATGCATAGGTACGCGTTCCACCACATCTTCCTGGAGAACGGCTCCAGCATCAGCGTTGGAGTTGTCTGCCAGCCGTCCACTGCCTCGATGTAAGTCTTTATAAGCAACATTTAACATTTACATTATCCTTTTATTCATAAACGTTGCTTAAAGTTATGTAGTGATTATAGCGGCTGTTTGACCATACATTTTTGACTTTGAGTATTAAACCAACTGGAGGCGCCATTGTCAGGCGATCCCCGCTGCCAAAGGTACGAGACCGCCGGTCATAGCGGTTATATGTATACATGTGTGCGTATAGTTTATGCTTGTGTTTGTTTTTTGTTTTGTGTGCGTGCGTAACAACGCGATTGAATTGCATTAGTGTATTATTGCGTTCCCTCGTCCCCCGCGATGAAAGTGACAGACTTATTTGCATAGATATTAGTACCTACTCGTGGCGTCTCCGGTTGGTTTAATACTCAAAGATTTTTGACGTTTAAATTTCATTTAATTTTAATCATCGTTTATAAATAAACTCCAAAATTATTAGAAGGTAAACGACTATGTAAGGTTCGTAAAGTCAGGTGGCGTTAGGTATCTAACTATCTAGTTTCTGCCTTCCTACATGCGGAAAAACCGTGAGTTTATTTCTACTTATGTTTCAAGTTGTGTCTGTGTGGTGCCGGAGTCTGTGTGGTGCCGGACGTAAAGAATTGCACCACCCCTTACTTCCCGTGGGTGTCGTAAAAGGCGACTAAGGGTCGTACCGGAGAATGGGCAGCAGCGTTCTCTATTTATTCCACCATCATACCATACTGCGATCGCCAACCCGCCTGCCAAGCGTGGCGATTATGGCAAACCCCCCCCCCCCCCCCAAATTGGGGGAGGCCTATGTCCAGCAGTGGACGTCTGTCGGCTGAAACGACGATGTTTCAAGTTAAATACACATCAACATTATTTTAATGGTAATTAAGTTGATTTCAGAGTGACTAGCACTATTAAAAACTATTTTATTTTTATAACTTTTTAACTAATAAAAAGTTATAAAAGGGTTTGAAGTTGTAGCGCAAACTGAACCTTATTGTGTAGGATTTAAAGTTATTTTTCCATAAACTCATATTTGTTTACATTTTTGGCAAATAAATTGCGAATGCAGATTATGAATTTCGACATGATTCATTCAAGACTCAATAATTGATCTAAGTAAGAAAAAAGCGATGTTTACCAAGTTATATATTTTCTACTTACCTAACTGTTGTCTTGAAAGCCAAAGGCTAGGTTGTTATCACTTGTTGTTAACACTTTTATTAATGCTTTAATTACTTAAGCATAATCAGCATAAGCATAATCAGCCTATAATTAACGTTCCCACTACTGGGACGCAGGCCTCTGAGAGGGAGTGGGCCACAATCCACCACGTCGGCCCAGTGAGGGTTAGTAGAGTTCGAATTTTTTGGTCCTAGGACATGCCGGTTTCTTCACGATGTTTTCCTTCACCATTTTGAGAGCAGTGGGGGTGAAATAAATTACACAAAGTAAAGTGCCTGTCTGGGTTCGAACCCACGCCCTACATATGCCAACTTGTAAGTCGGGGTCGCTAGAACTGGGCCACCAGCCACCACTGCATTAAATACTTAAAAAAAAAAACAAGAAAAAATTATGCTCATAGTACCTAGGGCGTATGACTACCCGACTTCAAAAGCTTGCGTCATCTAAGCTGTTTGAAATCAAATAGATGCTCCTTTGTTTTTCAGTTTAGAACTCGGTGCGATAGCCCTTCCTACCGGCGAGGTGCTACCAATCAAATGGGTCGACTTGAAGCTCTACCAACACGGAGAAAACGGGGATGCTCCTAGAGATTATGCGTTCATGTTCCAGGCAGGGGACGAGAAATATACTGTTCAGGTACACGTTCGTCTTTTAAATAGTGTATAAGATACGTTACTGCCCGTTGGTCTCGTGGTCATAAGCGCGACTGCTGCGCTTGCGGTCCTGGGTACGATTCGGGACGGGCAAAGTATTATTGGGTTTTTCCATTGGAAATTTCTTAGTAACAGCCTGGAGTTTGGAAGTTGGCGGTGTGAAAGCCCCGTGCCTCGGAAAGCACGTTAAGCCGTTGGTCCTGCGCCTGATCTCTCTCCGGACGTGACGGATTGCCGTCCCATCGGACTATGGGAGGGAAGAAAGAGTGTACTTACCTGTGTCTGCGCACACACTTGTGCAGTATAATATCTCCCGCGCCGATGGCTCGTCGCTCAGATTGTTCGACATGGCCGGAATTCAGTCTAGAGGTCTTTAAGATACCACGTTAAGACCAAGTCATCCCCCAATTTATTTAGGGTTGTTGTAGCATGTTGAAAACATGCTTCTTCAAACATCTCTGTTTGACATCAGCCAGTAGTACTCTTAGGCAAGGTGGAACGGCAATCTTCACAGGATAGCTGGTAGCAGCTGAATTGAATTGAAGAGTGGCCGAGGATCGAGTTGAATCGCGTACGATTGGATTGGCCCGACTCCTATATCCAGCAGTAACCTTTCAAAGGCGGATAAATGATGATGAAGAATTCCAAAATAGTTAACTTAAAAATACCCTAATAAATTAATGCGTATGCCTGTTTATTTCAGGTGCTAGTTGAATATGAGGCAGTCCACTACGTATCTTCTGATTGGGATGCGCGAATGGTCGAGAGGTTCTGCAAGTTTGTCGTGAACAACGTACCAGGACAAGGGGTCTCCGAGTTCCACTACAGACATAAGGATGGAAGACCTGAGACGGCTGCCAAGGATGACCCGGAGTGGTACAGAAAGATGTGCCATAAAGTATAAGGAACAGTGTTTGCTTTACTTTGTCGTGCATATCCACAGGATTTAAAAATAGCAAATCTAATTACAGCCTGAGTAGTCGCTGCGCAGTAACAAATTCACTTTTCAGCGGGGGTGAGGGGTGAAGTACTCCTGCGCCGCGACTACGCACATCAGAGCCCTATAAAGTTTCGTCGTCGGGCTGTACTTAAACTTCAAGTTGATAAGCATTCTTATTTACCGAAACCTTTGAGTATTAAAACTCAAAGACCGAAACATTACAATACTTACACTAATGTATTCAATTTTTTTTTACTCTTTAACGAAGCGTATTCGAATTGACGTATGTAACATCTACTTATTTATTGGTTAATATTAAATTATGTAATCGACCACGTGTACTTTTTTATTCGATATACTGATATACCTACCTAGTACCTTTATCATCCTACAAAAATATCATAAAGCCTAGTAACATAATAAAATAAAGACCATGACAAAACCTTGAGTGCTACATCCTACCGACGAAATTTATCATTCGGTATCCACTGCTTGATAGAATCTTTACAAATTATTGGTTGTTAAAACACAGCCGTCAATGTATATCGTGCTTGGTTGGAGCGTCGCCGGCTCCCGACCTTGGGTGGGCATACAGGGAACAGTCCTTTGCCCGCTCCAATTATATCGCTAATCGAATTGACTGACTGGACGACGAATGAGATAATTGCGCACGCGCATCCCATTTTATCTACATGCAGTTTGATTTTTAGTAAAAAAAAACAATTATTCAGAAGAAGAATTTCTCAGCAGCAGCCCGGAGTCTGGATTTCTGCCCGGTTATTAGGCTCGCCCCCTATTCATGGGACATAAACGTAAGGCGAGAGGAGGAGGGGGGAGGAGGCTGCCAAATTTTTCGGAGATTATAGGATTTTCAGGCTCTAAACTCAGCCTTTGGCGTTCCACTGCTGGACATAATATGCATCTTTTTTTCTTTATCAATTGCCTTTTGTGGTTCACCCGCGCTGGTCCATAATTTAGTAGCTAGCTGAAGGACGGCCAACGCAGCCTACGCAACGCTAGCCCACGATGATCGTCTAATTTCAATTTAAATCTCGATCTTCATGCGTTCTGCGAATTGGACCAATTGAGAATTGGACAGTTGGACATTTTGCTAATTGGACATAATGCGCCCAAACGAAATACTTATTCGAACTTTATAGACTTGACGACCAGCCAAAAAGCGCTTCTCTCTGATCCTTATTTTTATCCACTTATTTAAGTCTTAAAACCGAGGTTTAGATAAGTGCATTCCAAGACCTGCTTGTTGTCGTTACGTAGGTACTGTTAAGTGAAGGATTTCATCTGATGAAGGAGCCTGTAAATCTGTTAATAAATGGAAGGTCAATTCTCGTAATTTAAGACGTTCAAAATCTAGTCGCAGTCTCACCTCGGCGTCAAACAAATGTCAAAAACTTATCTAAATGTAGGGCAATTAGAGGTGTTTTTGACAGATAAAGACTAGGATCAGACTGTGAACGTTCTTAAAATTACGAGAATTGCCCCTCTGGAGTTGCTGACATGGCCATTACAAAGGCCATTTTCTGTTTGGTTGGCCTAACGTCCGCCTGTTCAAACCCATCTTTCAAGCGTAAGAATTACTGCATGTTCCTCAAAACAGATTTAAATGGGATTGAAGATCTTATATGGAGCCGCCATACCTACCTACTGTCGCGCCATTTTGTTTTTTTTTTTTCAAAATGGCGGCCACTTATGTAACCTAAATAAATCGATAGCTGACATCAATGCAAACGGAGAATATAATGGGCCGAACCTCGTATTATAGCATCACGTTTCCGAGTTATTAAAGTTCAAAGTTGCTACAAACGTGCAAAATTCTTGCTCGAAAAAAAAAATCTAAATGGCGGACAGGTATGCCACACGGACCTTCAAATCCCTTTCTAAGAAAATTGAGCTCATCAGATTTCAATAGAAAATTTTTCATCAGCCTGTATTTGGCGGCAGTGTTTATGGGATCTCTAAATTTGTGAAGTAGGTATGTCAGAACAGTCAGAACGTTTGCACAACCTGGCAGTCGGCAATCACGCTCGAAGGAGAGGACTATGAAAAATTGAAGATTGTGCAGTTCTGAAGCCGCATAGAAAGAAGGTAAGTTTACCAACATGTAGTCTAACAGTCTAATATTTACTCAAACATTACAGTATACAGGGAATTTTTGGGTTTATAATAATTACAAGTAAGTAGGTAGGTATGTACTTAGGGGTACACTACATAAATACGAAAAACTTTATTCCGACAGATTTCAAAATACCGATTTTCATAATTCCGAATGGTTCAAAATTCCTAATATAACAACTCCGATTTATCATTCATCCTATTTTTATAATTCCGAAATTTCAATATTCCTAACGTTTATAAGTACTATTCTCAAAATACCGAGTTCCAATAGGTCGAATAACAAAAATTCTGAATTAATGAAAATTCGAAACATCATAAATATGAATTCCGATTAATTAGAATTCCGAATTAATTATAATTCCAAAATAAAAACGCCTTGTAAAACTGAATAGCAAGAAAAATATACGAGTAGAATACGGAATATCGAAGCACAAAATATCGACAAATGCTAATACGATGCTACAATATTGCGATGCACGTAACTGCGAAAGACCCGTCTCTGCGACGCCACTACACTTCCATGCACGTTACCGCGATAGATCTTCACTGCGACATTATTAGACTTCGATGCACGTTAAAGGTATTTATATTGTCATCAGCAAGCATGCAGCATGGAAGCAAATACGCAGCATGCAGCAAGCATGCAGCATGGAAGCAAACACGCAGCATGCAGCATGCAAGCAAGCATGCAACAAGCATGCAGCAAGCATGCAGCATGCAAGCGAGCATGCAACATGCAACATGCAGCAGGCATGGTTTCTGTCACGGCTCCGGCGCTGCGGTTCTCCGGCGGCCTTTCGCTCACCACCACGGCTTCGGCTTGCTGGCCGGCTTCGCCGGCCAACCTCAGCCGCGGCGGCTCGCTCACAGCCTCCTGCTCCTCAGCCCGCGGGCCGCCTCGCCCCTACACGCCTACGCGATTTTAAATTACACTCTAGGGGTAGGCCAGACAAGACTGCGTGGAGTCGGATTTACAGCGATTCGTTTCTGTAACTAAAACCTAATTTTTAGCAAACGTTTTAGAGCTAACAATTTTATTATAAATGAACATTCGGAATAATACACATTATATAATACAAAACTTAGGACATATGACTTTATTTCATGCAAAATTAGGAGATTCAATTATTATAGTACTCGATATTATGACAGAATAGATTTAGAAGTAAAGATATTATGTAAAACAAAATTTTGAATTTTTGTACATTATGGTTACTGAAGCTTATAGCAAATTTAACAGATTATTCGGAAAATTGAAAATCGGAATGACGTTTTTCGGACCGAGAACCCATCGAGCATTTGATTCTTCGAACATATGAAAATCGGAAAACAAGGAAATCGCATTTATGACTTTCGGAAACATAAATTTCGTGATTTTTAATAATAGAGATTATAATTCTTAGGTATTATGAAATTCGGACTTTTGAAAATCGGAACATCGAAATTCGGAATAAAATATTTCGGAATATTTGGGTGTTCCCATGTGTACTTAGTTCATTGAATACAAAGTGTTTTATGTTTTGATTAAAAAAAATATAACTAACTTTGTAAATTAACTGCTGCATTCTAAATAATAGAGCTAATGTTGATTGTTGACATGAGAGTTATTAACCCCAGTTAGTCATACATAAACGTTGGTTAAAGTTAAGTGGTGATTAGCGACTGTTTCACCATACATTTTTGACGTTTAACCGCTTGTGTGCCGTAATTACAGACACAATTAAAAAGCCATTGTGTCTCGCGTAGATCTACGTTCCGGCAGACTAAGGGTTAAACGTCACCTAACTATAATATTCGTCTATAACTAAACCCCTAAATCCATACATGTATACCAGGTAATATTATAATGATGTAGGGTCTAACCTAATCTCTGGAACTAGCAGACGGGTTTGAACAATTCTTTTTGTATTTGATAGCCCAATTCTTGAGAAAGGTTATAGGCTATTTCACATCACGCTACGACCCGGAGCCGAGCAAAAGGAACACTAAAAAAAATGTCAGAATGAACACTAAGAGCGAAATCGAAGTAGTAGCAGATGGGCGATGGGTTGCGACGCGACGGATCGGGAGCCGAAACAAGCGGACGAAGTCGTGGGCAGCACCTAGTTCCTTATATTCAATAGATTTTCAGAATACCAGGGTAAAGCTGTATGCGAATAAACAATTGTTTAAAAAATACAGTCAGCAACTCAGCACTCTAATTGCGTAACACACTATTATTCTAAATCTGAATCATTTTGAAGGATATACAGCGTGTAACGGAAGGGGGGTATCAACCCTGAAGGAGGTGACTGTGCTCATGAAACTGAACAACTTTCCCCAAAGAACGTAGGTCGAAATATGAAAAAAAATGTTGGACCTCCCAAAGTAACAGTAAATCATAATGATTTACTGTATGGTCTTTGGGGAAAGTTGTTCAGTTTCATGAGCACATTCACCTCCTTCAGGGTTGATACCCCCTTCCGTTACACGCTGTATATTGCTAATCCATTGCTTCATAAGTTCGAAAAATGTGTCTACTGAACAACGCAAACAATACGCAATTATACGTTGTTGAACTTTCGAAATGAAACCCATTGCTAGCTGATAGTGTGTTAGGTACGCAATTAGCCCGCTGATTTGATCATTTATAAAGTGCCACTAAAACGATATTTTTTCCATACAAATTTCCGGAGAGTATTACTCCACTATTTGACATTGTGCAACCAAAGTTAAACATGATATCGTTTTGTCTTATTATTCATGTTGTCTATACGGAAACAGAATAGTAAAATAAAAAGCCATTAAAAAGTTATGAGCCAACAAAGATTCGTTTTTACCCGACTGCGCGACGCAAAGGAGTGAAGTTGAACCCATTTGAATTTGAAAATACAATAAAAATGATGTGGGTCCCGCCTGCTTCCAACTTTTATTTAATTTAAAATGGGCTTGTTTTTAGCTTTTCAGTTTCTTTTAACTTAACTATTTTAACCGCAGTCGGGTTTTTGATTTTTTTTAATAACTTTTTTTTTCTTGCTATTTTTTTTAACATATATTTGGGTGTGAATAAGTAATAAAAGAACTGTAAAATCATCAAAACCAAGTCCGTACCGACCATTCTCAGTTATGTATATACGACAAAGCTCAGTTATATATAGTTCAATTACTAATAAAATTCAATAAACTTTATTAGTAGGTAGGGTCAGGTGGGCAACAGTGAACCACAAAAAATTCAAAGTTGTGTCATATACTCAAATTCAAAGTTATCGTTTTCTTTTCTCATACATACCATTTAGTGTCTAATGGACTTAAGGTTTCTTTACAAATTTAAGCTCAAAAACTGACAGGTTAGACATTATTAAGTGTTTTAAATAAAATGGGAATTGGTTCACTGTGTACACTCTTTGGTACACACTGATCCATGATGAAGTTCACAGTGAACCACCGTTGGACACAGTGAACCATATCAGAATAAAACGAAGTTAAGTTATATTTTAACTGGACTAATTGGGGTAAATCGGCCATCAATCAAAAATTCATCATTAAAACAAAGTTTTTTCATTTATTCAAGAAGGTTTATTGCTTATAATGTCAAGAAAAAACAAAAAATAGAATTATAACTTAATCACGATAACATAAAGCTTGTCCAGATGACTCCTCCCGCTCTGGGTGGAGCGGAAGGGAGTGTCAGACTCTTACTGACTAAAACCCACCCGTGTTCCTTCCTTAGCCCTTTATGTTCCGGGCCAGCGGTAACCCTTTCGGACAATCCCGCTGACCCGGCAAATATTACAGACGTTAAACCCTTTTGGTGCTAGCATTTGCTGTGGCTTCTGTACAGTTGTTGTTGATGTCTCATCTAAGTTATATACTCGCATGCCATCACCGAAGCTATGATGTCGCTGCATAACTTCTTTTAAATTTGAAAAGAATTTTTCAACATTGTCCCTATTAAAGGCTAAGCTACATGGCTCAGGTTTTTTAAGGCTAAGATCTTGATGGCGTGTTCTAAACGATCGCAACCAGTCTTTTCCAGCTATTCCATTTGCTTCCCAAGATATTGGTGTTTTAATTTTGTTGGTTTTTGCCATTTGGTATGCCACTTGACGAACTTCTTTTGCCCCGAGCCCATAAAACATTAAGGCGCATTGTTTTATGTAATCTTTTAACACTAGTTCCTGGTCCTGGGAAAATACTGCATTGACTTCGTAATTAGGAACTAAGTTAGTGTTTTCATCCGACTGGATTTTTTTAGCGTAGGTACCTCCGTAGCGTAGGATATGCCAAGTGGCACTCTTTAGCGGCCCTGCGTATGCATGCACCATCTTTTATAAGCTGAAGTGCTTGCACCATATCGTCCTTGCTATGCCCCCCAATCTTTCTTTTCACTGCCTTAGTTCGACCCATCCTGAAGCAAAAAAAGTTGTATCTATTTAACTAATCTGACGTAGAACTTTGGTACACAATGAACCATGAAGCGGTACACACTGAACCACGGTTCACTGTGTACCCTGCAATACTGAGTCACTGTGTACCACCTACATTATTTTGACATTTGATGTTGAAAAAACGCAATTGACCAAGGAATATGTTTAAAACATAATAACCATATTATTGCTAGATAGTGACTTAACATGTATATAAAATATGGTACGAAAAGCTCCGAAAACACGACCTTGAAGAAGAAAAGCAAAACTTACCTATTTTTTACTTTTTGCGTGGGAAAACACAAATCGTCGTACCACACGACCGCTTACAACGGGCGCTCGCCCTCAATTGGGGAGTGAGGGAGACGTAACGAAACACATTGCTACGTGTCGGTTTCATGATCCGGTAACAACTAGTTTTGAATATAATAATACCGATTCTCTGTGTACCACTGGCTCACTGTAGCCCACCTGACCCTACTTGATTTATGCAGTGGTTTTTTCATAAAACTGGATTTTCCGAAGCACTTTTCGAATTTTTTTACGCGCCTATCAGTTCGGAACGGTGTTTCTGTGCGTGAGAACTAGACGTTGTGCGTGTAGACTAGCGTCTAACTGCTCATCACTGATACTAGCTCTTTCGGACACGTCGCCAGATGAGACAGCGTGCTTTTTGGCCTTGACCACCAGTGAGTTCGAGCTCGCGACTAGTTTACTTATCACGCCTGTATACCCCGAAGGGCGAGACAGACAGACTCACCAAAATTTCGCAAGTTATGATAAGGGCCCATGTAGCTGAGGGCGAGCCTAATTGCCATCAACCGGACTGAGAAATTCCAGATGGAAAAACCCAATAACACTTTGCCCGACCCGGGAATCGAACGCAGGAGCAGTAGGTAGCACTTGTGACCACATAACCATTTGAGGCAGTCATAATCAGTGCCTGATCTATGAGTGTTCAAAAATTGGCCGGAGTCGGACTCGCACACGAAGGGTTCCGTACCACAAGGCAAAAACGCCGAAAAAAACATGTTTGTTGTATGGGAGCCTCCCCTAAATATTTATTTAATTTTAATTTTATTATTTATTATTAAAGTTAAAATACAACTGAGTATTTTGTGAATATTTCAAGTGCCTACCTGTTGCCATTTTTGATATCGAGCAAAAAAGGGCAAAAAAATCGCGTTTGTTGTATGGGAGCCCCCTTAAATATTTATTTTATTTTGTTTTTAGTATTTGTTGTTATAGCGGCAACAGAAATACATACTTTGTGAAAATTTCAACAGTCTAGCTATCGCGGTTCTTGAGTGGTGGCAGACATCTATGGGTACGGAACCCTAAAAAAGAGTCCTTGACTAGTTTGCTCCGATAACATTCAGGAACTCCCCAGCATGGATTTCGACGCCATCTTGGAAGACGTGGGCCAGTTCGGAAGGTACCAGAAGATGGTGATCTACCTGATCCTACTTCCAGCAGTGATTCCTTGCGGGTTCCATGCGTACGCGCAGCTGTTCATGGCCGCCAATGTGGAGCACTGGTGCCGGGTGCCCGAATTAGACATCATATCGGATGTTAGTCTTGCCAAGAATTTGAGGTGAGTCAAGTAGCTGTTGTACCTACTAGTCTTAAAAAAAAACTATTTATTAATACTATGATACCTAAGTTGTTTTCTAGCACTATACATACCTAAGACACAGGACACACTTTTCTTTTACACATAAAAGGCACGAGTTGTGTCACGAGCTAACTTAGGGGCTTAAATTATGTACCTAAACCCAAAAAACGCAAGTTTTAGAAACTATAAAAGTATATGATCGACTAAAGTAAACAAAATTAGAAAAATATATGAATTCTTCAGCATATATGCTAGGTTTATATGCTGAAGAATTCATATATTAGGATTATGTTTTCATCTATGTATCTAACATAGATGAAAACATAATACAAATAATATGATACAATGGAAAAAAACATGAAGATACCTCTAAAAACTTTCTTTTTACAATAAAAACCATACTAATATACATACATACAATCATTCTGATTTTTACCCGACTGCGGCGAAGCCCAAAAGGAGGGTTATTTGTCAGATTATTCTACAAGCAACATACTAAAACACTAACTGTTTCAATTTTTTAGTCCAAACAATAGATTTTTTAAATAATTTTATTGTTCCATATTTTGCAATAAATTACCAGCGTTGTGTCATCTTCGTCAGTCCGACAGTGAGCGCGGTTTAGGTCATGTAAGCCCCTTAAGTCACACGTATCGTATACTATTTTATAGCTCGGCGAAATTTAAAGGCTAGTCATAGTACGATCTATGAATTTAGCACAAGGTTACAGTGGTGGACTTTGAGAGAGGAGCGTCTTAACATTTTTTACCTACCTTCTCTAAATCAAGCCCCATTCATGATCTTTTATTCGCAATATGTACCTTAACCACGTCACGACCTCTCTCAGGTATTGTAATTTTATCTGTAAGTATAATTTTATTCCTATGTGTCGGAACGTTCTAGTATCCCAATGGAATTGAAGAATGGTCAACTGGAGTATTCCGAGTGCACCATGTATAAACTAAACTACAGTGACATCGCGAAAAACTACCAGGGCATTGAGGGTGGTCTGAAGTCCCTGAAAGGCTCCCCAGCTGAAGTCATACCTTGCACCAACGGCTGGACTTATGAGAAGAGCGTGTATAAGAGCACTGTAGTGTCAGAGGTAGGTGGTGCCTATGAGTTTCTTCTTCTTTCTTTCCGTTCTCCATAATACGTACCTCTACTACGCGTTGGAACGGGCGGGCGACTAGCTTTATCTTTCTGACTAACCGACCCCGTGGCAATTCAAAACAAGTAAAGATGGTCACCGTGACAAGTAAAGGTGGTCACCCATCCAGAGACCAACCGCGGCAAGCGTAGCTTAATCTGATTGATCGACCTGTGCGGCTGTTATTATTTAGCCACGGATCCCTCTACATGGTACCTACCTACTTCCGAAAATTTTTAAAAACATTCATTTATTAATTATTCACAGTGGAACCTGGTTTGCAACGCCGACTTCTACCCAACCCTTGGTTTAGTCCTGCTGGCCGTTGGCGGCATCATTGGAAACTACATTTTCGGCTACCTCCAGGACACCATCGGGAGAAAACCCTCCTTCTTCATCTACCTTTTTATTGAGTGCATATTCGGAGTAGCCACAGCATTTTCTCAGAACTACGTGATTTGGTGCATCTATAGATTCGGTGTGGGGTTCACCGTACCCGCGATTATGACCACGCCTTATGTTTTAGGTAATTAAATTCAAGTATTTTATTTTATATCAAGAAATCACCAACTTTAGGATTCCGTACCGAAATAATAGGGCTAAGCCGCGGTCTTTCTTTACACCAGGGCTGTTTATCTTTGGCACCGTAAAAGCTACTATAGAGCTGCTAGAAGACAGTTAAAACTTTCACAGAACACGTTTTTACAGCAAAAAAGTCCAAAAACAAGGGTATAATACCCCATACAACCTTAGAAAGAAAGCAACATAATTTGAATTATTTTAGTATTGCACAGTTTGACTATCTATAAGACACACTTTAATCCTCCTTCCAGCTATAGAACTGGTGGGGCCACGAAGCCGAACCCTCTGTACCATTCTATCCAACATCGCATATTCCACGGGCCTGATCTTGTTGGCTGGTGTGGTCTACTTAGTGAGAGACTGGCGCCATCTAGCGCTGGCTACCACACTCCCCTTCGTCTGCTTCTTCCTGTACCTCTGGCCAATGCCAGAAAGCCCTCGATGGCTTCTAGCCAGAGGAGAGTTCGAGAAAGCTGAAGTTATTTTGAAAAATATGGCCAGGTCAGTTTGGATTAGAATCATTAGAAAGATTGTTTTGATCAATAGATATATGGAAACTATTTTCAAATTAATCAAAGTTCATTTACGGAAAGTTAATTCTCTTTATATTGCTTCTCTTCATTGTGCATACCTACAGAATTACTTTACAAACATACCCAAAGACATTTTACTTATTATGACTTCCTTTTCACAGGATTAACGGCAAATCCTTACCAGCAAACTACATGGTGCAACTCCATCGAAAATACCAGACAGACAAATTGAAACAAGACATCGAAAAGACTAAAATGAGAAAATATGGTATCTTGGACTTGTTCAGGACACCTAATTTGAGGAAGAAAACTATCATAATCACGTTTATATGGTTTACAAACACAAGTGTTTATGTTGGCCTGTCATACTACGCGCCCGTTTTGGGTGGAGACGAGTTCCTAAACTTCTTTTTGGCCGGAATTGTAGAGCTGCCCACATATTTGTTTCTGTGGCCATCCATGGAGCGGCTCGGAAGGAGGTGGACCTTGTGCATGAGCATGGTAGTCGGAGGTGTTGCGTGTTTGACCACGTTTTTGGTGCAACACGGTTAGTGTCTGTTTTATTATACCGATAATCTTCGCAGGAGCAGACCTTCCTTTACCACACTACTAGACAATGTCATAATGTGTTTCTTCGTTTCGGTAAACCCGTGTGTGATATTCCGTTTCGGCTTTCAATGAAAATAAACCTTTGGATAATCGTATGTATTTTTTTTTCAGAAACCTACGTTACTCTAGCTTTGTATTGCGTCGGAAAGATGGGCATATCATCTTCTTTCGTTGTGTTGCCTCTAATGGCCTCGGAACTATATCCGACAGTGGTCAGGGGCCTCGGCATGAGTCTCAGCTCCGTACTCGGCATGTTGGGCCCTATTTTTATACCACTCGTCAATTATTTGGTAATGTATCAAACAAAATATAATGAGGTACCTACTTCGTTAATTACAGTACGCGGTCGTTATTATGACAACGGGTTTTAGAAAAAAATCGGTTTTATGGTCTTTGTCAAGCATACCCGTGTGACTGTATCTTTATAACTCGATGTAGCATATTAACGCCCGGGTACTGTACCTAATAAAGAATCATTTGGCAAGCTCAATATTTTTCCAGCACATCATTTACTAATACAGTTCCATAATTTCAGGGCTCTGACATAATGGTACTTCCATTAATCATAATGGGTGCTTTACTGGTAGCAGGAGGTATAGCAAGTTTACTGTTGCCGGAAACCCTGAATCAACATCTGCCTCAAACTTTAGAAGACGGTGAGAAAATGGGCCTTGATACCGATTTCTGTTGCAATCCACCGGTCAAAGAAACCAATTCGAAGCATGAAGGAAAAGAAACCAACTTGGAACAGCATAATTGTAACACATGCAATGCTTTGTGTTCTTGTCAAATGGTTAACGTATCCCTGGTAGATAATATTGCCGCAGTTATTGAAAAAGACAGTGAAAAAGTGGAATTCATTATTGTCAAACAATAACATTGTTAAAGTTAATTTATTGTATTAAAATATATATAAACACAAAACCGCACTTTTCTTTCACTTAAGAGTCCTCTCTCTATTGCTTAGAGGCTATAGCTCCCACCCATTTAA
Source organism: Mesoligia furuncula (assembly GCA_916614155.1). Classification (NCBI taxonomy): domain Eukaryota; kingdom Metazoa; phylum Arthropoda; class Insecta; order Lepidoptera; family Noctuidae; genus Mesoligia; species Mesoligia furuncula. The sequence continues at coordinate 25,355,822 of OU744808.1, forward strand.
TAAATATATGGATCGCCTGTCGGCATTCGGATCTGCTAGCTATGGGAGTGAGCCTTGTCATGTAATAATAATATTATCAGTTAGCAACTTAGTAGTTTGAAGTTTTCTGCCACCCCAACAAAGTCCTCAACGAACTTTGCCGTCTTGCCGCAGCCAAAAAAAAAAAACAAATGTATCCGAACGCAACGTCATAGACATTCGACGATAAAAAATTTTTTCTTGTCTATGAAACTGAATTACTGAATGAAATCAGCTGTCACAAATGTCAGAATCCTAATCAATGTGCGGCTTTCCGCTTTTGGAATTAGAAATAAACATTATATTTGATGAAATAAACTCTATTATATTCATTTTATAATTATGGCTTTGTCGTTTTTACGTAGTAGTGTAATTGCCCGAAATGTTAAACGTCAACTCTATCAAAACAAACGCAGCGCTGGATACGTTGTCCTGTGAGTACCTAACATTGATTTTTATTTTACAATAATAACTGTATAGAGATTGTCTTAAGATAAATTAATTAAAATCTTTTAAAATACGGAATCTGCACATTCTGTTTCTTTCTGTATGAGAAAGTTTATTTATAAGTGTCTCATAAAATCTCAGTAGAAATAAAGAATTTTGTACACACTCCTCGATCTCTAGTACTAAAGCTTTATATTTACGTAACATTTAAATTCAGAGCATGGATAGATAAGCAAACTTTATTAAAAAACAAAAACTAATGTTGTTTATAATTACTCTAACCACAAAGTCACTACTCTGCAGTCTATATTCCCTTTAGTCAGGTGGGATAGTCCAGGAAATTCAGATTTAAGTGATTCATAATGGAATAAGCAAACTGTATATTTTCTTTCCAGTATTCCAGAAATAGGAGAAGATGCAGAAAATACTTTACTGTCTGATAATGGATTGCCAGAGTTCAATGACATCTCAATCGAAAAATGTATAGCAACTATCAGCAAACAAAGTCTGGAGTATGAAAATGGAGTAAGACAAGTTGAACATGCCTCAGAGAATTGTAAAAATGCTTTTACTGAAGTGTTCAAGCCATTAGAAAAGCTAGACTCACAACTTGAACTCACATGGGGCATGGCAAAGACACTGTACCTTGGAAACAGTTCACTTATGCCTACAAAGTCATATATTCAAATACATGAGCGAGCACACAAAGCACGCTCCTCCAAATTCAACAGCATACCTATCTTCCAAGCAGCCGTCACAGAAAAGAATCGCCTTAAAAAACTGACTGATGAAGAACAGAGGCTACTTGACAAGTACATTTTAGAAGGTAAACTGAATGGCCTGGATGTGAAGGGCATCAAAAGAGAAAGATTAAATAATATCCTGTCAGGCTTACAGAAGGAGAGGCAGATGTTTAGAGACAAAGTCAATATAGCAAATAAAGTTTTCACAAACACCATAGAAGATCCCAGTGTTATGAGAGAATTCCCAGATGGTTTACTGTACTCTATGGCAATGGGTTCGGACCCTACTAAAGGACCCTGGAAAGTAACGTTGCAGCCTCATATCTATGAACCATTCATGCAGTACTGCTCTGACAGAGAGCTACGTTGGAATACTTGGCAGGCACATGTACAAAGGTGCTCCAACTATGTCAATAAAGAAATTGAGACCGCTACAAATCTAGAAAATATAAGGAGTCTACGAAGAGAACAAGCCACTATACTGGGCTATGAGACTTACGGGGATATGAGCATGGAAACTAAAATGGCTGGCTCAGTTGAAAATGTTAACAATGTCCTTGACAGCTTGCTAGAAAGCGCTAGATCAATGCAAGATGCAGAAATTGAATTGCTACAAAGATATGCACAGGAAAGAGGCTTTGATGTCAAATTAGAACACTGGGATATACCTTATTGGCAAAGAAAACAGAAATGGTCACTGTATGGTTTTGATGAAGAAAAAATTCGCGAATATTTCCCTCTACCTAAAGTAATTACTAGTCTATTCAATTTGTGCAACAAATTGTTTAATATTCAGATTGTGGAGCGAACCGGTCCACACTCTTGGCATAAGGATGTCAAATTCTATGATGTGTATGATGACTCTAGCAAGGCTCCTATCGCTAACTTTTACCTAGACCCATATGCACGTCAGGACCAAAAAATACGCATTTATGATGACGCAGGGTGGCACATTGCAATCAGAAACAAATGCACATCCACTGCAACCACACCATTATCTGCATTAATATTTAATTTCCAAGCTCCATCCAATGACAAGCCTTCCTTAATGTCCTTCAATGAGGTTGGCATACTCTTCCAAAGATTTGGTCATTCACTTCGTCATTTACTGACCAAAGCTAACTACTCTGAGGTAGCTGGACTCTCTAATGTAGAATGGGATGCTGCTGAGGTTTGTGGCCAAGTGATGACTCACTGGCTGTATGACCCACATACAATCAGATCCGTGAGCGGCCACTGGGAAACAGATGAGCCTCTACCAGACGAAATAGTGAAGAACCTCCAAAACATCAGAGGCCACATGTCAGGGTACAACTTGTGCAAAGAACTGTACCTATCCAAACTTGACTTGGAACTGCATACCAAAAAGGCTTTCTGGAGAGATATTGTGAGGGAAATGTGGCCGAAATACCATGCATTACCTTTTGACAAATATGATTCCCACCCCCTTTCATTTACTAAGATCTTCTCTGAGGAGTGGGGTAGTGCATACTATTGTCGTTTGTGGTCTAGAATGATAGCTGCAGACATCTACAGTGCATTTGAAGAAGCCAGGAAAGGCGACCAGGATATTCTTGAGGTGGGAAAGAGATATAGAGACACATTCTTGGCAGTGGGAGGCAGTTGCCACCCCAGTGAGGTGTTCAGGAGGTTCCGAGGAAGGGACCCCTCACCACATGCTCTACTTAAGAATCTTGGTCTGCCCAAACAAGTTATGATTGAAGAGTAAAAAATATGCATTCAGTTAGTAAAAGCATAAAGTTTATTATAATTTTATTCCTAATATTATAATGTTTCTGTTCTAATTTTTTGTATTATTTTTCTATCACCATTCGTTTACTCAGAGTCAGGGTTCTGTTCCCAAGCCCTTTCCATGTCGTAGATATCTTTCTTGATAGTTTCGTCATCAGGCAGCAGTTTGCCGGCCGCTTTCATTTCGTCTATAGCTTTGCTGAGGTACCCGACGCGGGCGAGGGCGGCTGCGCGGCGGGCGATACACTTCGCACGACTACGCCGGTTACTCTCACATGCTGGCTTCATGAGGTCCAAGGCGGTCGAACAGTCGGTCAACTAAAAAAAATTGTAGGTTATACAGGGTTATTGGTAAAACTGTCTGTGTGGTGCCAGACTTAAAGAATAGCACCACCCCATACTTCCCGTGGGTGTCGTAAAAGGCGACTAAGGGAGACCGGAGAATGGGCAGCAGCGTTCTCTGTGCATTACACTATACCTTACCTACCTACCTTACACCTTACCTTACTGCGATCGCCAACCCGCCTGCCAAGAGTGGCGATTATGGCAAACCACCCCAAAATTAGGGGAGGCCTATGTCCAGCAGTGGACGTCTTTCGGCTGATGATGATGATTGGTAAAACACTAACAACCTCTTAAAAGGTCATCACACAAACAAAATCAGCTGTTCCCTACATTTATATTCGTTTAGCTCGTCAAAATGTAGGGAACAGCTGATTTTTTTTCGTGATTTCAGGTTTGGTCCCATAGTAAAAGTTGTTCACAATGACGAGTACAATGACCTCTTAAGAGGTTGTTAATGTTTTACCAATAACCCTGTATATACAGTAAGCTCGCTTAATGTTATGACCAAGTCCCATGCAATAGGCGGCGCGCCTATTGCCACCAACCGAGCACAAACGCAGACTGGCTGCTACATAAAGAAATTCCACAGATGGAAAAACCACAATATCACTTTGCCCGACCCGGGAATCGCACTGAGGACCTCATGCGCAGCAGTAGTAGCGCTTGCGACTGATAGAGCAACGAAACTTAATATACTTACACATTTATTAAAATTTCCGAGTGCGAAATGCGTAGCGGATCTGTTAGCGTACAGGCTCGGCAGTTTGTCAGACAGTGTGATGCCGTGAGTGTAAGCGCTGACGGCTCCGAGGAAGTTACCGCTTTTGAAGAACTCGTCACCCTTCGCCTTACACCACTGAGGATCCTGCTCCTCCGGTCGAAGGTCCTCAGACATGAAACCTACAAATAACAAACTATTTACAAACTAGGCTGAATACCAATCTGAAGTAAAAAAATATGATAAATAGTTTAGATGTTATCAACTCTCCTCTTTGCTTCGCCGTGGTGGGTAAAAAGTGGCAATGTACTGAATCGTCCTGTTACTTTTTATGCTCAGCAAATAATAAAAAGTTCACTCCTCAAACCCTAAATAAAAGGCCATATACCTACCTACAACAGGTGTAGCATTTAAAGGCCTTTTTATAATACATAGGTACAATAACATTGCTTCAGATTGGCCTCAATTTGATTGTTATTCGCAAATAGTATACAGGGCTAAAATTAGCTAGCGAAACTGTGCAGACCGTGATGGATATCTTAACATAATAAAAGCATTATCTGCCTAGTATTTTCCCAACTATGTTGGGGTCTAACCGGATGCAGCTGAATACCAGTATTTTACATGGAGCGATTCGACTGCCTATCTGACCTCCACAACCCTGTAGTTATTGGGTAATACGATACCCCTTGGTAAGACTGGTTGTCAGACTTTCGGGCTTCTGACTACCCGTAACGACTGTCAAAGATCCACGAATGACAGCCGGGATCAACGACTTAACGTGCTTTCCGAGGCACGGAGGGGTCACGGTATGTAAAGATGATCACCCATCCACAGACCAACCGCGGCAAGCGTAGCTTAACCTGATCGATTGACGTGTGCGGCTGTTTATTTAGCCGGAAAAAAAAATTGATGAGTTTTATTTTGGGGTCATCAACCGCCGGTGGTGTTGTCAATTGAAATATCTATCTGTTTAAAAGGTCAGTTTTTATTTGTGTAATTAACTTTACAGACATGACGAGTATCGGTATCTCAACACGGTCAAACAAAAAAAAAACATTTTTTAGATATATTACTATAGATCCGCGGAGTCTCGCTAGCTAATTTAATTTGACACTGTATAAAGCGGAGCTATATACCTACCTCTCGCTTCGTCGCTTCTTTCAACATAGATAACTATAAGTATAATAATATATGTGACTTATTATCTATTTCCTTACCAGTCGCTCGTCTAGCCAGTGTAACATTCTTCAGCCAAGCATTCTCCTCGTCAGCAGTAGACTCTCTACTAGGCGTGGGAAACGTCCGAGGCGTGTGCTTAACCTCTAAGTTCAGTGTCTCTCTCAACCTCGGTAATACCCTCTTGGCAGTCTCCTGTTTCTTCTTCTCAACATATTCAGACTTTACTGGAGTCTTGATCGATTTTTTCGGAGGTTTCTGCACTGTCTTTACTGCCTTTGCTTGATTAACTTCTTTTTTGGCTTTTTGTTGTTCATTTTCGTCTTCAACGCTTTTCTCGTCATCAGACGGAGGTAGTTCAACTATTTCTACGCCTCTCCGTTCTTGTTGTGGCGCTGGCATCTGGTTTGTTTCCTTATCATTAACTTTGCCAACTCTCCAATCTTCTAACTGGTCCATTGCCTTCTTCCTTTCTAAATCGCGCCTTGAGTCCATCAGTTCGTGCTTTTTATTATCTATCTCCATCGCCTGTTGGACAGTATACCTGTCCAATTGACTCTTTTTTATTCTTCTATCCTCTGACTCCTGCTTCGCTTCTTCCTGACATTTCTCAAGAACTTCTTGCCTTATCTTCATTTTCTCTTCCTTTGTTAGCTCTTTTTCCAGACATTCCCAAGCAATCTCTTCATTCTTGACTAAATCTAAAATAATTAAATCGTCTTTCACTAAGCATTTGCTTTTCTTTATATTGACATCATGTAGTAGAAAGACTTCGAACAAGAATGGACTAAAGTGCGCCTTGATGTATTTATCAGAAGGAAATAGATCAACTTTTTCATGGCGGACAGGATTTAAGGGTACTCTTATATGGATTGTATTATTAGATTGAGACCAAGTAAAATCTTTTACTATAATAGGCATTTTGTTAAGAATTATTAAACTGCTGTTGTAGCGAGGGCTCCACGAAAACAACTCTCGTCGCTATAGCAATGGAGAAAATATTGAATTTGGCGCTCATTTCGTTCCAATATACGCAAGAAACGCAATGAGACCGAACCACAAATATCTATTTTCGTATATGGCAGCTCTAATCATATTTAACACTCTTCCTCCGTAAATATGACCTCGTTTAGTACAGTACTAATAACCTGTTTATTTTAGGTGTACAAGTTTATTTTATTGCTCTTCTGCACTATTTTACTGAATATACTTACAAAGAGAATCAATACAGGATGTGTCTGCGCATGTAAATATAGCACACACAAGTACATACATTGCTGTTATTGTTACACATTATCATCAATTAAATAATTAATGTAGGTACTAACATTGATAAGTGATACTGATAGGCAAAGTAAACAACATAGTAACAGGCAGAATTGAATTATCTCAATTCAGCGTCGATTGTGACTCTATCGAGCTACCGGAGCAGACAATTTTCTCTTCAACATGACTTCGAAAGTGCAAACCGGTAAGTAAATTTTTACGTTGTTTTTGATAGCCGCTACTGCTGCTTGTACTTTTATATTTTTCTTAGTTCCTGCAATAAATGTTTAAATATTCTTTGCGAAGTGGAATTCGAATCCGAGAAATGACAAATCTGGCTTATAATATATGCGCTCGGGGTTTGTTATGATATTTTATATTTTTCTTCGTTCCTGCAATAAATTTAAATATTCTTTGCGAAGTGGAATTCGAATCCGAGAAATGACGAATCTGGCTTATAATATTTGCGCTCGGGGTTTGTTATGATATGGTACTTACACATATCGAGCCTTTACCGCCGTTTTAGCGCAACCGACAAAAAACAAATTTTACAGGAGAAGGTTTTTTTAAATATTTTTAAAAAGAAATGTGCTAGTAAATACATAATATGTAAATGTCTGAAAATCATTAATATATGTAAAATTTCAATTTACTAGCACATTTCTTTTTAAAAATATTTAAAAAAAACCTTCTCCTGTAAAATTTGTTTTTTGTCGGTTGCGCTAAAACGGCGGTAAAGGCTCGATATTTTATTGTCTGTTCGAAAAATCATAATGTAACTTATCACGTCGACACTACAGCAAAAACAGGAAAGGGCGTACCTACTACCCTCTTTTCTATTTTGGCGCGCGGTCAAAATCGGAACTAATGCCGCCATCTTGAATTTCAATACAATTTCTGTGTCAATTTCAATTTTTTTTTTCCAACAACGCTCCCTGTCCGAGTCATTCAGGCGCCAAAAGATCTTTGTAGCACTCTAGGTATCTAGCCTAGGTATTTCGCTGTACTTAGGTATACGGAATAGTCTCGAAACCTATTGGCTTAGATATACGTAATGAATATAAACAATGTTCTCCATAGGTATTTTCAATCACTATTCCATCACAGTTGCATGTTTTAAATTATATTTCAGTGCTTGGCGACGTGAGCCCTTCAGCGCTAGGCCGAACCTTAACCCATGAACACTTGGGTATGAACTTCGAGCATTTCTATAGGCAACCGCCCACCGCACTGGCTGATAAGTTCACCCCTGACCTAGATCTCCAAACGATTGGCTATGTGAGGCAATACCCCTACAGCTCGAGGTATAACTTGAAGCTAGATGACTACCATGCTCAACAAGCCGTCATTTACGATGTTACCGAGTACAAAACTGCTGGTGGAGGTGAGTTTTTATTATTTGGCAAACAAAACAAGCCATCATGTCACTTGATGTTGAGTAAGTAGTCACCGCGCCTGCCCATGAACATCTGAAATACCTACCGAGGCATCGAAGACTCTCCGTCTGTCCTCATGAACATGAATATTCTCCGTCTGTGCAGTACCTACGGAGGGTTGTTCATGGTAGTAGAATGAACCCCACTCTTCATTCTACTACCATGAGTCGGGGGCTCGGAAGATACTGTAAATTCGCCGCACCCCCGCGACTGCTATTAGCCCGCCATGCCTAGCGGACCCCATTATCATACCTAATACCTTGGATTTGAAATGATAAGTAGGTATCCAATTAACTTGCTCTACAAACTTAATTGGAACTCACTCACTCACTTTATCAAATATAAAAAGAGACCTCAAGAAAGCCCAATTGCCTGAACCGACAACCTAATACCAGAACAACTATGGCGCTGAAAAGTGCAGAGTAGACCCGACCCCAAATAACGGGACCAGCGACGGAAGAAATAGAAAGACTTAATAATTCCATCCTATATTTCATCACTTCCTCAGGTACCATTGTGGAAAACACAACAGAAGGCATAAACCGGCACATATCATTCTACCAGAGCGTGTCGCAAGCGAGCAACGTGCACATCGTGACCGGCACAGGTCATTACATCGCTGACTTGCAGAGCGGCGATACTCTGCGACAGTCCACAGAAGATGTGTACAATCATATGCTGCAAGAGCTGACGAAGGGCTGCGTTAAACACCCTGATGTTAAGGCCGGATTCATGGGAGAGATCGCCAGTGTATGGCCGATAAGAGGTCAGTAAATCTGCTGAGACACAGACCTCCTCTCTCGGTGAGAGGAAGTGGGCCGTAATCTACCACGCGGGCCCAGTGCGGGTTGGTAGATGTCATATGTCTTCGAATTTTTGTTTCTAGGGCATGCTGGTTTCCTCACGATGTTTTCCTTCACCGTTTTGAGAGCTGTGGATAAATCTAAGATACTTTATCTGAATTGCCACTAACTCCGCTATCTACTTTCAATCAATCAACTCAGCCTATAATTAGTCCACTGCTGGACATAGGCCTCTCCCAGGTTACGAAACAACACCCTGTCCTCCGCCTTTAGCATCCAGTCTTCTTCAGTCACTTTCTTTAGGTCGTCCTATCTACTTTACCGTCTTGTAATGTAGGTTGTTTCAACAGATTTCGAACGTAAAGCAATCCAGGCTGCCGGGGAGTTACAACCGCAAGTCGGTTGTGGAGTAAGCTTCCATCCCCACAGAACGAAGGAGGCTCCGTTCGAGATCATCCGCCTGTACCTGGAGGCCGGGGGCTCCGCTGACAAAGTCGTCATGTCGCATTTAGACCGTAAGTAACTGTTACCTATAAAGTAGGTAAATGATCAATGATTTCGTTTCTGTACCTTAGTGGGAATCACTTTTACATGTCAATCATATTTTAAAAACTAGATGAGTTCGATGTTTTCCTATCTGACTACTCGGAGAACAAAGGCCGAAACAAACTCAGAGGTCACAGTCCCTTTTAAAGTCCAGACATAATCTCGGTCAAATAATCCTATTCTGATAGTTCTAGGATGCAAGTAAGACTGTGTAATAAATATGTTATTTCAAGCATAAATATTTTTTTTTCTGACGTGTTCGACGGTCGCGGTCGCAAGGACGTAAGCACGCACTGCTTAGCATAGACCCTGTGTTCAATTCCCAGGCCAGACAGTGCTATAGGTGTTCCGTATTGGGTTTTTCCGTCAGGAATTTGTCAGTAGCAGCCCGCGGAGTCAGGGTTTGTGCCCGTTTAATGACAATAATACCTATTTCATGGCACTTAAATATCTGGCGACAGGTAAACTCTTCTGCTTGCTCCTTTGAGGAATATAGCCGTGATGTTTCCTTATATTTTCAGGCACACTGGTACAAGATGACATTCTATTAGAATTTGCTGAATTAGGCACGTACTGCCAGTTCGACTTGTTCGGCATAGAAGTGTCATATTATCAACTGGAGGTGACGACGGATATGCTGAGTGATGCGCAGAGGATACAGAAGATATCCTTGCTGGTGGACGAGGGCCGAGAGGACAAGATCCTCATGTCGCACGATATTCATACGAAGCATCGATTGGTGAGTCTAATTAAATAAGTCAGTGAATGTAATTATCTTGTATACATCATCACCCCTCTTGCTCTTTTCACAATGCAATTGCGGTCGGCGCATTGTCTTCGTTTCCCATACATTTATGTATGTTCAGTCATCTCAATATTCAACTCATTTCTAGTATCATCTTTCACACTAGGCCATTCATCGATTCACTTTGATTGTGGTGGTCATCCCTTGTTTAAACTTCAATTGCATTTTTACGATGCTCCTGGCTTCAAGATGATTTCCGATAATAAAAATCTGCTACCTGCAGGAGACAGGTTCGGAAGGCCCATGTATGTCCAGCAGTGGAAGTTTTTCGACTGTATGATAATAATGAGCATTTTTTCCGACTGTTTACAGACCAGCTTTGGTGGGCACGGCTATGCACACATCATCAACAACGTGCTTCCAAAGATGAAGTCCAAAGGCTTCACACAACAACAAATAGACAATATAACTATCGGAAATCCGTCGCGATGGCTGGCGATTGAAAGCAGGTCCTCATAATTATTTATAGCAATGTGATGATCCAAACTAGCACTTAAGTCACGCTTTTCCGTGTAAAAATAGACTACTTATGTCAGTAATAATATACTATATTTTAACGGTTAACATTAATTAAATTACACTTTGTTATTGTATTATTTGCAAGTTATTACTTTTGGGTCTGTGTGGTGCCGGACTTAAAGAATAGCACCACCCCATTCTTCCCATGGGTGTCGTAAAAGGCGACTAAGGGGCGTACCGGAGAATGGGCAGCAGCGTTCTCTATGCATTCCACCACTATACCATACTGCGATCGCCAACCCGCCTGCCAAGCGTGGCGATTATGGCAAACCCCCCCCCCCCCTTTTTGGGGGAGGCCTGTGTCCAACAGTGGACGTCTTTCGGCTGAAATGATGATGATGATTACTTTTGTGCAGGCATAAAGAAAAGTTTAAGGTACAGACGCCAGCACATCAAGCTACCAGAAACTGTCAATTTTCCCATTCAACTTTGAACCTTATGCTTTAGCAATAACGTTGAAAATATATTAAAGAGATTTTCCCAATCAACTTTGAACCTTATGCTTTAGCAATAAAGTTGAAAATCAAAGTCGAAATTGTAGTAGCTTGATGTGTTGGCGTCTGTACACAGTCAGTTATAGCAATTAGCTGACCCACCATTGCATAAATGGTTCAGATTTTTTAGAATAAAAATCGATAAATTATTATAATTCTTTTATGTTTTATTTTATTTGCTCAAAATACTTATTTATTTAAGATTTTTTTTTTTTTGCTACCCTCTTTTCAACATAAATTTTGGGGCCCTAAGCGGTCAATGTTTGGTAGCTTACTCTGTTTTCAGTACTGGTCAGCTACTATTTTTTGTAAGTACTTTTAATCGCTTCGTCCTGGCGCGGGCCTCTGGCGGCCCATTACAATAGAAAATCAATTGTGTCTCATTAGCGGATCAAGCGACTAAATATGTAACATTTTAAAAGTGATAATAAAACTAAAGTAAATTAAAAATACGTTATTTTATTTACAAATACATTACTTTCGTTTCTGAACAAATTATATTTATAATTTTATGAGCATACATAATGTAGATGACCCTATTTAGATGAAGAATGTTCGTACTTTATACTTTACGTCATGTCGTGCCATTTTCTTGAACAATCAAGAATGTCTTATCAAGCAAATATCAGATAGAATAGTTGATCGTTTTATAAATATGTTATATTGGTAAAGGTGCTGGTATAGTCATTACAAACCATTAGCGCGCGTTTTATGACATTTATTTTATCACTAGCTTCCGCCCGCGAGGTATGTCGATAAAAACTATCCTATGTCCTTCCCCGAGATACAATCTATCTCTCTACCAAATTTTATCGAAATCCGTTCAGTGGTTTAGGCGTGAAAAGGTAACATACAGACAGACAGAGTTACTTTCGAATTTATAATATTAGTATGGATTGTTGTAAGGTCTAAATTAATTATCTATAAGTACAAATAAATAAAATTGAACTATCTGTGTATAATGTAAAATAACACCTGTTTACGGTACTTGCAAGATTTTTTATTTTTGTCTGTCTGTCTGTCCCGGCTAATCTCCGAGACGGTTGGATCGATTTTGACAAGACTTTCACTGGCAGATAGCTGATGTTATAAGGAGTAACTTAGGCTTACTTTATTTTAGAAAAAGTATTATCAAATTTCCGACATCCACGCGGACGTAGCCGCGGGCAGAAGCTAGTAAGGTCTACATTGCAGTGGCTGATGAGTGGTTTTGAAATGCAACAACTACACTAAAATAGTTTCAGATTCTATGTTGTCTATAATAAATCAGTGTTACAAATATGCCAAATAAAAGAAAATGTAAGACATTTTTATAAATAAGTTAGTCTTTACTTTGTCAGCTTTCCTTCTGTGATTAACCGGTTGAATACAGAAACAATAAAACATCAATTGTGACTCGCGTGGATTCACGTTCAGCATACGAAGGGCCAACATCCCGTAAAACCTTTTTAGGAGATTTAATTTAGTCTTCTATACAAAAAAGGCTCGTTTCCAGAACTTCCTAAGTATGAACGTATACTGTATGTCTAATCTTGCTACATGAGACCGCACGTTGGCACTCTTTGAGTATTAAACCAACTGGAGGCGCCATTGTCAGGTGATCCCCGCTGCCAAAGGTACGAGACCGCCGGTCATAGCGGTTATAGACATGTGTGCGTATAGTTTATGCTTATACGTTACGCGATCGAATTGCATTAGTGTATTATTGCGTTCCCTCGTCCCCCGCGATGAAAGTGACAGACTTATTTGCATAGATATTAGTACTCGTGGCGTCTCCGGTTGGTTTAATACTCAAAGTTGGCACTACATGAGAAAACGAACACGAATACTTGAATACAGGCTAACTTTAAATTCATTAGCATTGTTTTGGGGTAAAAGTACTCATGAATCTTTACCCTTTTTCCCGCCAAGTCATGTATGTATAGACAAACCAAAATGTGCCCAGCACGCCACGGTTCGACTACATGACAGACTTTGATGCCGAGGGCACGTTTTTGATTTTTTGACGAGTGGCGGTCAACAGGTTTGTCACCCACTTGCACCACAAATATTTTGCTTTTAAATGTTTTTAGTGATGGGTGGCACAACCAGAGGGGCAATTCTCGTAATTTTAAGAAGGTTCACAGTCTGATCTCAATCTTAAGAGCGTTTACGCCGTACGGCATTTCATACAAACTTTCAAGACCTTATTTTTCGAAATTAAGGAACCGATTTTAATGAAACTTCATACGCATAAGCAGGATACAAAGGTCTAAAAAGTTAGTACAGAACATTTTCGAAATGTCTTTAAAAAAAATATAACTGGAAATCTGTTTCTATGGAAAATTTAAAATTGGTCTAATTTGGCTGTAACGCTATTTTTCGAAAATGTTCTCTACTAACTTTTTAGACATTTATCCTGCTTATGCGTATGAAGTTTCATTAAAATCGGTTCATTCATTTCGATAAATAAGGGCATAAAAGTTAGTATGAAATGCCGTATGGCGTAAACGCTCTTAATCTGTCAAAAATAGCTCTAGTTTCTCGATATTTTTGACAATTTATTGACATAATTATTATGTTTGTCACTGAGATGGGACTGCGAACGTTTTAAATTATGATAATTGACCTTCAGGATCAGGGCACGCTTTTAACAGCTTTGTATCAATCCATTACCTGTTTTATAACAGTTAATTTGACATAACAAACTGCGTAACTATGTAATTGGCTGATTAAACGTTGGCGAAGGGCCTTACGCCCAGTTTCTGGAACCATTATCAACACAAAAAATACCAAACAAATTGTCAAACGTGCGAGTACGTCTGTGATAGGTTGAATGAATTATCAACAGCCAATCGCATCACTTGACTTTCGTTTACTGCATTTCTGCATCAAAATGTATAATACAAACGACGTTTTTTCTCAATTTTTTCTTGCGTACTTTCTACCTTGAAAGGATGGTAATGAATTCAAAATCAGCCAGTACAAACGAATTACTCCTAGTCTTCTAAATCAAGGTTCTGAAGTTCTTCATCCAGGTCTTCGTCAAGGAACAGGTTCTCGTTGATAGGGACAGCTGCGGCGGCGTCGTCGGAAGGCGAGGCGTCTCTGGAGCCCTCCAGACCGTCGCCGTTGCCATTCTCCAGACCTTGGTTGAGCTGCTGCAGTCGGTCATCTGTCGCTTTGGTGCCGGTGTCGTCCGCCTGAGAATATAAATTGTTGCAGTATTATTATCTCTGTGCACTTAAAAAGCCAAGCACACATTACATCCGCAACGGGCCGCAGTGCAACGCATATTCATACAAAAAAAGTGCGATACAGCCCTTCTGTAGTGTGTGTTGGTTCATAGAAAATTTTGCAATGTTTTGCGTTGCGTTGCGACTTGCGAGACTGACCCCTACATTGGCAACAGTTGCGAAAATTTATTTGTTTGTTTGTCCTCTTTCCACGCAGCATCATATAGACGTGCTTTTAGAGTTAGTTTATACAACGTTATTTTTAGTATATTATGCGAAACCTGAATATAGTTTGTTCAGAATAAGTAACTGAAACGATTCCGATAATTTTTACCCCATGTTATATTTTGTCCCAAAAATATTTAAAGAAGGTTAAAAGTTGGACACCGTGCGACACTAAGTAGATTATCCAATCTCCGCGCCGAACGGTTAGGTACCTAGGTACTGTTATCAATGAGCGCAAGATGGCGCGGCGCGAGCGGCGTGGGTGAGCATGTTTTTGTATGGACAAACAGGTTACTTAGCAAGCTTATAACTTTGTGATTTTTCATGATAGTTTTGAAATTTTTTACATAGATTCTTTACAAAAAAAATACTAGACACGTGTTTCGGGTTTCGCATATACTAAAAATAATGTTGTATACAGCGACATGGGCTATTTTATTTATTTTATTAAATAGGAAAAAAAATTAAGTATTTCTCGGAAAAATGCACGGTTCCCCTGATAAAGTACAATCATAATAGAAAGAGTCTCACCTCTGATGCCTCCATGCCAATAAGATCGAACTGCACTTCTCTATACTCGATATTGTCTTGTTCTTCATCTCCATAGGTGGCGAGGTCGACGGCCTCGTCATCTTCATCATCCTCGTCGGCGGCGAGCGCCGGGTCGAACGAGAACATCTCTCGGCCGGACAGACCGACGGCACGACCTGCCTTGAAGTCGGTGCGACGCTGGTCTTCAGCCTTCGTTAGCGCTTCCTGTTGAATAAAATAAAAATAGTTTATTTCAAAATCAAAATATTTTATTTCACATGATTTATATTTTGGTGATATAGTAAAATAGTCTTATTATGCTTCTCTTTCGTCGACTTTAATGACCTTATTATAAAACAAGATTTATGTTTAGGCCCAGGTTTAAACCGTCAAGCCATTTTTAGGGTTCCGTTGCCAAATGGCAAAAACGGAACCGTTATAGATTCGTCATGTCTGTCTGTCTGTCTGTCCGTCTGTCTGTCCGTCCGTATGTCACAGCCACTTTTCTCCGAAACTATAAGAACTATACTGTTGAAACTTGGTAAGTAGATGTATTCTGTGAACCGCATTAAGATTTTCACACAAAAATAGAAAAAAAAACAATAAATTTTGGGGTTCCCCATACTTAGAACTGAAACTAAAAATTTTTTTTTTCGTCAACCCCATACGTGTGAGGTATCTATGGATAGGTCTTCAAAAATGATATTGAGGTTTCTTATATCATTTTTTTCTAAACTGAATAGTTTGCGCGAGAGACACTTCCAAAGTGGTAAAATGTGTGTCCCCCCCCCTGTAACTTCTAAAATAAGAGAATGATAAAACTAAAAAAAATATATGATGTACAATACCATGTAAACTTCCACCGAAAATTGGTTTGAACGAGGTCTAGTAAGTAGTTTTTTTTTAATACGTCATAAATCGTAAACCACAATTTACCTTTTATTCAACCAACTCAAATATAAAAAAATATAAAAAAACATTTAATTTCATAAACATAAACCTTATACATAAACCCGGATGTTACGGAACCCTCGGTGAGCGAGTCCGACTCGCTCTTGCCCGGTTTTTTTTAATTTGGATCTTCATTCTGACAAAGCTAAAGTTCCAATTACAAAAGTTAACGTTAAAACCGAGTCTTAAGTTTTGTATTAAGAACTTTACCTTGCTCGGAACAAAGATCAAAAAATACGCTAATAGGCTCGATAGTTTAAATTAAAATTAATTTATTTCGGACAACTAATTGGGAATAGTTTATTACACTCACATTTGGCCAGTTGTAAGTCAAATGTAATACGCAAGATCATTGCCGTAAACCGAGCAAAATTCCAGACCATAGATAATACGGACTGGTGTCCGAAACTCCACGTCAATGCGCGTATTTTGCGTACTTCCAGACTCTAAACAGAGATAAGTCTCAGTACTAGAGAGTACTGAGACTTGAGAGAGAAATTTGGCTGTGGCTGTCGAGTCTCTGCTACTGAGAACTTCCGGTATTGATTACGATGTTGGTCCCATGGAGAAAATTGTTCAGTTTTACGGTCTGTACCACACCCTTAAATTTGGCTGGTCTTTGAAGTCTAACCCTGTATATAAATACAGACAGAAATGCTACTTTCCTACTGAGATCTTCAGGTATCATACGGTACAAATCAAGAACATAATAAAATCATCCACAAACCTGCTTATCCTTGATCTTCTTCTTCTTCCATGCGAGGAAAGTTTCCAGCGTGATTTTGGTCTGGTTAGGTCCTAGTGCTGCCCTCTCCCTCTCAATAAGGTCCACCAAAGATATCTCATTCTTCTTCTCCTCCATTTTCTTCTTGTCTCTCTTGAGAACGAAACCTGCTGGTAGCGCATGCCTATATATGCATCTAGAACCAGAAGGACATTCCCAGAACCAGCCGTACTTTGATCTTTCTACTGCTTCTAAGAAATGTTTGCAGATCTGTAATAGTGATAAATAAGATAATTAGAACTTCATAATTTAATCAAATAGCTGCCATAGCACAGTTACTGGGTAATACGATACCCCTTGGTAAGACTAGTTGTCAGACTTTTGGACTTCTGACGACCCACCTGCAGCAACTGTTAAAGATCCACGGATGACAGCCAGAACCAACGGCTTAACGTGCTTACCGAGGCACAGAGCCCGGACCCGTGCTACCCGTGCCTGTTACTAAATATTTATGATGTTTTATAATTCATGGAAAGCGACCGTGGCATGAGCATTGATCACCACAATTTCCCAAGCTTGGTCAAGGCAGATTCATGATTACAGATTTACATCTTTTATACATCCAGGTATGATTTCATTACAATGTTTTCCTTCAACAATGTCAAAGAATATTTGATAATAACTCACAATGTCAGTAGTGGGCCGTTGCTTGTCACCTTCTCCATGCTTCTTCTCCACTACTTCCTTTAGCTTCTCCTCATCCCAATTATCCATAGTATCCTCATCATCTCGCATATCCACATAGAGGGAACGTTTTTCAGCCTGTAAAATGTTTTTTTAATAAGTGAATCAAGCAGCCATCTAGACTTTAAGGCTGCACTATTTAAAGCTAAAAGGAGTGACATTTTTAATAGATAATATGCTGCAACTTGTTCATTGCTAATTGGCTGGACTCTTTCTAGCCAATGGCACTTTGGAATTGATGTCTAATACAAATGGAAGAAGCCAAAAATCAGTTCTACTTTCTTTCTATGATGAATATGCTGCAACTTGTATACAGCGCAACACCCATAAAATGACAATTGACTGCAATTAGTCAATGAACCCATTGTGGTCCATTGTCATTTCATTTTTTGAGTAGACAAATGTTTGAAACCTTTGAGGCAATAGGTTAGCAATATCCTTCAAGACTCTCGGACTGTGATTGAAAGTCTACATGATACACTGTGGTAGATAAGGAAATAGTTGAGCTTCGTTGAATGGGAAATTTGAGAGGTTCAGCAGTGGTCTGTTATAGGCTAATGATAGCATTCCACTTTATTCTACCAGACATTCCAGAACTCCTTACATATTGAGCTATGTGGTTTAAGTTGGCGGATCCAATTGTTCTTCATATTAACCGCCACACGTCATAAAATCGAAAACATGCCTTCGGCGTCAAAGTCTGTCACATATTCGAACCGTGGCGTGCTGGGCACATTTTGATTTGTCATCATGTCTGTGGCGGTCAAAAGGTTACGGGGATCCATAAGGATTATCACAAAAAATTGTAATATGTTTAAAAAGGTAATTCCTTAATAGAATAGCTCATTATAGTGAACTGTGTATTTATTCATCACTTGTTTTTTTTTTTTTTTATTATAGCCATTTTTCAGAGTGATAGCTGTATTAAATTTCACTACAACTTTTAATATCCGTTGCAACCCAATTCTCCCCTTACGATTCTCCCTGTTCCTTGCCTGTCTTGTCCATGTGTTTTATCTGTCCTCACCAAGTCATCATGGTTTCCCTTTCTTTCCCTTTTTGAACTGTATTTATATGTACTATATTCAGCAATAAAGATATAAATTATTTTTTTTTCATTCAAAACGGTTGAAGAAGAACATACCTTTCTCTCAAGAGTCAAGTCGTGCGAGAACTTGCACCTATCTCCTTTTGTACACTGGCCATTCTTGAAGAAAGCACACACCACAGATTTGGGGTCCGTACCTGAAAAAATGTACAAGTTGTAGGTTGTAGCTTTGAATCCTGAGAGGCACCTTACTTTTTGTAAATTATTTCATTACCACTACTCTCAAAACGGTGAAAGAAAACATTGTGAGGAGACCGGCATGTCCCAGAACCAAAAATTCGAAGAAGTGACATCAACCAACCCGCACTAGGCCCGCATGGTGAATTATGGCCCACTAGGGAGAGTGGGCCATAATTCACCATGCTCACAGAGAAGAGGCCTGAGTCCCAACAGTGGGAACATTCATCATCATCATCTGCCTAGCCTTTTCCCAACTATGTTGGGGTCGGCTTCCAGTCTAACCGGATGCAGCTGAATACCAGTATTTTACATGGAGCCACTGCCTATCTGACCTGGTGGGAACATTATAGGCTGATTATGTGGACTGGAGGAAGATGAATCCAGTATGACATACCTTTCTCAACCTTTTGTGTCTGCACAGGTTTGAACAGTGCTGCTAATTCCTTCTGTTCCTTCAATTTGGCTTCTTTTTCTTTCTTCTTGTCATCCATAGGTTTGGCAGGATGGATGCCGCCACTTTTGACCTGTTTCTCAACTTGTTGGATAAACTTCTGTTGCTTGGCCCCCTTCTTGTTTTTAAGGCCGAAGGTCTTGTCCTGTTGAGGAAGAATAATTGATTAGAATTGCCATTTTCTAGATAAGTAGTGTGATGTAAACAGTGTTAGTATATTTAGTTTGTGCAGCAAATGTTCATATTACTTACTACCTTTTTTTATGCTAGTGTGCCAAAAGCTTGCAAATAAAATGACGATAAGGCTGCTAAGATTTCTAGAATAGTTACTGTTCTGGTTAACGTGTGCTCTAAATTATTGTATCACCAATGCCAAGAGTGAAATCAAGACCGAATATTTTTCAGCCCCTGCGATATGAAAACTTTGATAGAAATCATTTAAAAATCACCTCAATGACTTTATCCTTCTTCTTTGCTTCTGTTTTTTTGCTAGCACCTCCACTGCTAGCGGCGGCGCTGCTTGCCTTCTTCGGCGGCATGGTTATGTCGAGTCTCGAAACTTCAAATGAATAAACAAGTACCAAAAACCCCGTCCCTTAACATAAACCGTGTAATATTTAAGGGTTTAAACCATTAATAATATATTTATCGACAGTTAACGCGTTTTTCTGAAAAAATAAATATCTTCCACGGTGCACCAAGATGTGAATTTGTGGAAGATTATCGTTCCGGTTATAGTGTTGTTCACTTTTATCATAGGCTTTTCGTTCTTGCTTTTCCCTGTTACAGAGTGCTTTAGTTATCTTTTTCTAAAGTCGAAGATCTATAAACTGCAGTTATGGAACGCTCATAGTTCTGACAGTTATTTACAGATAATTTAACAAAATTACTAGTGGCAACATATTACTAGTATAAACTATTTCGTCAGTAATGTTGAAATCAGAAGGGCAATATTCGTAATTCACGTTCAAAATCCAGTCTCAATCTGTCAAAAATACCTCTAATTCCCTACGTTTTTGACACTGATTGTTGCTGAGATGAGATTGCGACTAGATTTTGAACCTTTTTAATTACGAGAAATGGCCTTCAGGTTAAATCCGACGAAACAAAAATCTAAAATTACTGATTTAATAAAACCTGAAAAAACTATTCCATGTGTTTTTGCAAGAACTTCTGTGGGTGGTGAAATGACAACACCGAGATCATTTGTCAAACTTTGACATATTGATGAAACTCTTTCTTTCAGAATTTTAATTTTATAGTCTGTGTAAAGTGGTCAAAGTGGTTGATTGTTCGTTGAATTTTGATCCTGCCGTCCGTAAACGTGAAATAAACACTAGCCTAAATTAGGCCATGGCGAACGATTTACCGTGGAAAATTAAAGAGCGCATAGATAAATAGCCTGTGTTTAATTTTCGTCAACGAAAGTCACCATGGAAATTGTCGACGTTGAAGAATGCCAGTCCGACCCTACAGCGGTCACAAGAAAGAAAAGTTTATGGGCTAAAATTAACACTAAGACAACGTACAGTTATTTATTTAACATTGTAGTATCAATACTGTTGCTCACATGCCTGGTTCTGGTGCTTTATTTTTTCAAAGAATATTTGAAGACGATTCTATACTGGGTAGACGCACAGGATCCCTGGATAATATTTTTATTGTTTATGGGTTTATTTTTGATCGTGAGTTTTCCAGTGACGATAGGTTATTTGGTGTTAATAATAACTAGTGGCTATTTGTTCGGGATTATTAGAGGTATAATGACTGTTCTGGTGAGTGCGAACTTTGGTGTGGCGGTGGCCCACTTCACCCTGAAAGCGTTGCGGAGCTACCTGCCCCTGGACCGGTTGCTTAAGAACGAGACGGCGCGGGCTCTGCTGAAAGTGATCTCGGGGCCGCAAGCCTTCAAAATTGTATTTTTCGCGAGACTGACGCCAATACCTTTTGGATTGCAGAACACAATATTTGCTGTGAGTGTTTGTTTATTATTTGCCAATTTATTTTTAGACTTTAATCTGAATGATATTCTTCAATATACTTCTTAATCTTCAAATTCAGTAATGAACCAAAAAGCCAATACACAAGATAATATACCTATTAAACTAAGTATCTGTTTTATTATTATTTATTTGTTAACTTTCTAACATGTTCTTGGTTTACAAACAATAACAATATTGTCCTTCTATTCAATACTATTTCAATTCAATTCCTTTATTTCGAGTAACAGTTGGATCATACAATATAATAGTATTAGATACATTCAATAAAAATAAAATATAGAAAAATAAACAAAAATAAGACAAAACACAACACACAATTTCATTATTACCTACTTACAAATTAAATTGGCAAAGTCAACCATGAAATAATTACAAATTAATAATATAAAATAATAAGCCTTCCTCATAATCCCATACTCTTTCAATAGAATACAACTTGCATCAACTCTATGTGAAATACCTAAAAATAACAATTTTTTAATAATTATACTTCACGCATGTATCATAAAAATATTATTAAAATATAATATAACCTTTATCACTGACTGTGGTAGATAGGCTAAGTAGATTGGTTTATTATCTATTAGTAAAAAAAACACATTCTTATCTATACTATATCGCCTACCTATTTAAAATTGGAAGCCTTGTTCATTCATAATACCAGTGGTCATAGAGCCCTGGCTACTCTCTAGAGTCCAAAGAGAGAAACTTTATTCATACAAACTTACTTACCTATTGTGGAAAAAAGCTGTTTCCTAATTTAATATGATGTACCTAACTACTTGAGAAAAATTCTCATGTCTGTGCATTCATTATTTTTTTGTTTTTTTTGGTTGGCATCATCAAGGCTTCTCAGCCAAAAGTAGTATTGTTTTTTATTTCTCAGATAAAATTTAATAAAATTTTGCTAAGTACTTAATTATTATCTTCTCACAGCTTGGTCAGTTTAAGTCTATGTTCATTGTAAAGGTCAAAAGTATTTATTTCAGCAAACCTTTACTGCTCAAACATTTGCATTTATAAAAATAAATAAAAATCTACTCTTATTCAAAATTTTGTGTCCAGCAAAGATTTGTCACTAATTACTAATTAGATTAGACAACTACTGAACCCATACATACACTTATTAACATAACTAAGTAGTATGCACAAACTATTTTCAACTCAGTCAACAATAAAACTCTTTTAACATTTTTAAATTCTTCTACATATAGCTTAAGCATATTATATACCTTGTAAGTTGTGTTCTAAGGTAATAAATTATTCTTATACCTCACACCCCTACTGCTTGCTTGGGGTGTAGAGGTGAAGGTCACATAATATCAGCATTGTTAATCCTTTATGCCTTATATTCAAGGCTGGCAATTTTATGGTGCCTGTAAACTTAAGCTAACCATAGAGCCTTGGGGCTTGGACAGTATATAAACGTAAATATTTAAAAGTAGAACTGACAAATTCGTTCAGAAAAGTCGGATGTATAATGCATATTATGTCGTAAGTTCTGCCATGGAAGTCGTAAAATACACAATACAAAACTTACTAAAATAACAGCTTCATTTTTATAAAACTTTCGGGCTCCGAAACACCGCGTCGCATCGCATCGCGCGCCCGCGCATTACCTTCGTTTTCGCTAAGCGTTCTTTCTGTTTTTTTTTCTTCTTTTTGCTCGGCTCCTAAGCGTCGCAGCGCGATGTTAAATAGACTAAAACTTTCCTCAAGAATTAGGCTAACAAATGCAAAAAGATTTTTTTAAATCCAACTGGTACTTTCAGAGATTAGCACTTACAAACAAAAAAAAAACCTCTTCAGCTTTATTATTATATTTATTAGTATAATTATGTAATAAGTAGTATAGATTTGGCCGGCTTGCATATTGATAAGATGTAGGTACGGAATAGGTATATGTAAACTATTTACGAAATGAACTATTTATTAAAATATGACGATCACGACATTGCAACCATGATATCGTAATATTTTATAAAGTTTAATGCTGACTGGCACAGCATGAAGAAAAACTTTACTTCAGACGTAAGTAGGTACGTTAAGAAACATAATATACTAAGTTAATGAAAAAACCATAAAATACATTATTATTCATAATTTTAATTCGTCAATTTATTATGGGGCATGTCCAACCCATAAACCAATTTATTTGGAGTCGGCGCAATGTGTCTTTTCTTCCATACTTCTCTATTAGTCGTCACCTCTGTAGGCACCCCCTTTCTAACCATATCATTATTCACACAGTCCACACATGACACACATTATTAAATGCAAAAACTTAATCGAGACCAATCACGTAAGAAAATATTATTCACATTTCGTTACAATAATTTTATGCGAAATGGAGAAACCTTCAAATACGTCACTGCGTAACTCGTATTCGTATCACATACCTTACTAGTCGGCGTCGTAAGTTATACATAATCGGAACTTCCGTTACCGCAATTCATTCATTTCGCGGTGTAGACTATTTTATGCACATTTTCCTGGTAAAAAATTCCAGTAAAGAAATTTAGAAAACCACGCTCAATTATCGTATAATACCCACAACAGAAGTGTTAATGGCAAAAATTTCAGCAGCTGCATAGCTCTGGCCTGTCAGCCAAAATAACACAATACCTATTGAGATCACGAATCTTTCACACATGATAAGGTGTCATCATCATCTTTATCCTTATCCTATTTATTCGGGGTCGAGGCATCACGGCACTACTTCCACACATGCAATCATCTGCATCTTCAATTTTCTGCATAGCATATTATCAGCATATATAGGTACTGATCCCACTGCTGGGACACAGGTCTCCTCACGGTGAAAGCGAGTGAGACGTAATCCACCACGTTGGCCCAGTGCGGGTTGCTGGATGTTACATATCTTCAATTTTTTGGTTCTAGGACATGCCAGTTTCCTCACGATGTTTTCCTTTACCGTTTTGAGAGCAGTGGTGATGAAATAATTTACACAAAGTAAAGTGCCTACTCGGGATCGAACCCGTGTTTTCTGCATATAATTACCTAATTAACGGAGTTTGCATCGTGGGCCACTGACCACAAGACAACCTCTCACTTTCGAAAAAAAACCGCACCGTTATTAATGACCCATGTATTTCAAGAACGAAGTCCAATCGTTTCAATTCGCGCGCAATCGGAGCAGGTTTCTGACGTTTCTCTATTATCTCGAACGGCAAACAAACTGGTCTTGATTACATTAGTTTTGATCGTTGTAGGTACTGCGATCAAGCTGTTTCCTTGTTAGCACTATCATTTACCCGTCATGTTCACGATTTGGCCGCGATAATGTTTCATGGAAATGCAGCTATTTATACATATATACTTAGGTTTTCATCTATTATTCTATGCTTGACTACATTCGTTGGAATCGTCATGGATACCAGTTAAACAAACTCCACACTTGATGATCCCTGCTGGAGCCGCTGGAGGTGGACATCTTAACAAATATTACCAAAACTTAGCAAAGGAGTTGTTCAGTAAAACTGCTGCTAAAATATGCTGTAGCTACTGTTGTCTCGTGACTAAATAATAACAGCCGCGCACGAGTCGATCTTCAAGGTTAAGCAGCGCTTGTTGAGGTCGTTCCGTGGATGGGTGACCAACTGACCATCCATTACATAAGGGGTATGTAATGGATGGTCAGTTGGCCACCCATATGTTAGTCACCTGCTTAACTTGCTTTATAAAGCAAGTTAAGCAGGTGATGACTGTTGTCTGTGGCCTGTGTCTCACAGAAGAATGCCGTGTTTTTGTTTTAAAACGTGAATGTCCAAAATCCGACCTGGATAACTAGTGCTCAGAAGAAATGCGATCCCCTTGAAATAGTTATCATGAAGGATCCTTTTACAGCATCCAAAAAGCAACAAAGAACTAATCTTCCAAAAGTAAATCCAACGAGAAATATTATTCACCCAGTTTATTCGACGATGCCAATTTTTTGGGCACGATTCCAATTTCCGAGCTGTAACTGAGATCAGAATCGCGAGCCACAGATCGTGAATGATCAGCGATTCGGAAGCTTTAGCTGAAACTGTTCGTGCAAGGAAGGATCCTCAATGAGGCGTGATTTTATTTTACCGTCTGGAAAAAAACAGGGTATAAAAGGTGTAGAAGCAATCGTCATCAGAAGAAATCTCTTTTTTTTTCAAAACCCTGTAATAAAATTAAATACTTATTTGAAGTAAATTTCATACTAGAACTAAAATAAAAAAAAAGAACTCGATAAATAATATAAAAAATCTACTTATGTAGGTAGTGGTAATACTGGTATTAAGCTGCATCCGGTTAGACTGGAAGCCGACCCCAACATGGTTGGGAAAAGGCTAGGCAGATGATGAGTTAGATATAGGTGTCCCAGATGGATTGTAGAATTCGCTGTTTTACAAACATTTTAGAACCTGTTTTTGTCCAGACGTTAAAAAAGTCAGCCATTAAGTATTAAGTATTATAGAAAATCTATTTTAAAATCATTCGCTATATTTACAACTGAGGACTTCTTTAAAGTCTCTTGACTTTTATTGTCCGAAATACTAATTAAGTAGTCTTACTCAACTTCTTAATGATAGCAATTATGATTAATGCTTTAATTACAAACTTATCTTGGTTTTTCGACACCTTTGTTACGTCACCAGTTGCTATGCGTAGGATGCTGATGCCTATCAAACCTAATAATGATTGCAGTTAAATACTCCAAATAGAAAGAAAAAAAAACATTTCTCTAGCACAGACTAAAAGACACAGGTCACCAGATGGGTTATTCCCAAAGTACTCCATTCCTATGTTCTAAAAAGATAAGAATCTCATACATTAATTCCCAAGTTACTCCAAGGAATTATTATTATTTATAAATACTTATTATTTTGTTCCCATTCTGCTCCATAGGTATACATACTCACACATCAGATAAAAACAAAAAATAAAGATCAAAAGTGTAAAGTCCGATGTAAGAAATTAGCAGAAAAGTGGGCTTCACGGCTGCGCCAAAAAGGCCCAGTTCAGCAAAAATGCCAGACAACTAGTGCCTGACGCTGGTTTTCAACTGGACCTGATGTGTGAGGTGACGGATGTAAATCAGGTTTATACTGCAACGTGACGTGTGTATGCATACTTAACTAAATAAATAAAAATAAATCTGTGTCACATAAAAACAAATCGAGCGAGCAGTAAATAATTGAATCCAGTCGGGCTTTTCTGTAAAATGTCACCGTGATAACTTAGGTGAAGTGAGCTGTCATGCCACCTGATGCTAGGATTGACATCATTGACTGCTCGCTACACCTTAGTTGTCACAGTGAGATTTTTACAGAAAAAGGCACAGAACAGAAGAGAATACGCTTAATATTGGGACTACTGCAATACTGTCTGATGAGGGTAAAAATCTGAGTTAAAAGATCACCATAGCTTTCCATCCTGAAGAATGTATTGTCGAAGGGAGGTTTCTACATATAAGCACCATGATTGGTACGCGTATCTGTAATCACAGTTTGTTGTTTTCAACAGAAAAGATTAGTCTACCTTGGCGAGGTCTAGAACATTCCAAGTATTACGTTTTGACCGCTCACACTCTAATCTTAAACACTTTTTATCATCTCTACTTGGACGGCATTACTTTCAGTCTAGGGTCACATAATAAGCCAACAAGAATCTCATTTCGTGCTCACGCGCACACAGAAACGCATTGTTTTTACGTTCCATGCATGTCTGCAGTCATTGATTATGTTTATTTTCTCGTATTTTTCTATTTTCAAAAAACTTGGTTTTACAGATACCGCGTTTTTATATAATTTATTAAACCACAAATACCTTTCTAATTGCTATGATAACAAAGCTTATGCTATACTTACATTAGTAGTATCCTGAGGTTTCACTCACATCCTTGGGAATCTACTATTTACATGAACCTATAATACCCGCACAAAATATACCCGAAATGTGAACCCAGCGGGGTAATTGCGTAACATACTGACAGTAGCAATGGCTTTCATTTTGACACTTCAACAACATTATTTGCATTATTTACATTGTTAAGCTGACAAATTTTTCGCATATCTGAAGCGATGGAATAGCAATATCCTTCAAAATGATTCGGATTGTGATTGATAGTGTATTATGTAATAATTAGGGTGTCGGAGATAATGTTATCTAGTCTACCTGTGCGCATTTCATCCAAATTCGTTTAACCGGTTTTTTTTACATTTTTTATTATAGGGGCTTTTGGTCATAACACGACCATGAACATAACCAATAATTCAATAAAAGCTTTACACTATTCAGATTTTAAAACCAATACAATACTATTTTATAAAGTAAGATAGCTGCATTCGAGACAGGCTCTGATAATAATGCTTTGAACAAAACCAACATCTATCAAATTAATTTTGAAGCCTTTAGCCGGGTTAAAACGTGATTAACAAACAAACATTCAATTTTAACCTAAATGGAACTTTTATAAGATCACTTTTTTGTCCGCCCGTCACAGTTTTTACCCGACTACGGCAAAGCCTAAAAGGAGGGTTACTTATGTGTTTTTTAATCCACACTTCCAACATTAACGATGGTATTACTAGGAAGACTATAATTATTTCAATTTATTAAAATTGAATTACTATAATTACTTTAATACAATAATTTAAAGTGACGTATTTTGTGGTCTCAATGCGCAATGAACACGAAACATGATAGATCACACCTAATTGAATAAAGTGATAAATTTAAATGGTCTCAGTCCATTAACCTCATTAATACAATGAAAGTATGGTTCGAAATCCGTCGGGGTACTGCTTTGATACAGAGGCTGGTTGAGGTACCAGCATTCGTGATTCTACTGGACACGATTGTTGATACGTGTGAATCGAAAGATGATCTAATTATGTCGAAACAATTTTGGTGGCAGTTTTATCTTCTCGAGGTTTTGGTCTCTTTTTTTACTATATAATTAGTGAGTCAGTCTTCCTAGCCTATGCCCAACTATGTCGGGGTTGGCTTCCAGTCTAACCAGATGCAGCTGAATACCAGTGTCTTACATGGAGCGACTGCCTATCTGACCTCCACAACACAGTTAGTGGATACCCCTTGGTGAGTCTGGTTGTCAAATCATGTCACTTTTGGACTTGTAGCTTCCCGTAACGACTGCTAAAAATCTACGGGTGACAGCCGAAACCAACGGCTTAACGTGAGCGTAGCTTAACCTTCGAACCACTTGTGAAGCTGTTATCATTTAACCACGAGTCCCTCTACTTTCACTATCTGTGAGTATGGCTTGTAAATGGTCCCATTTCTGTTAGTGGTCGCTATATATTTCTCCTTGTTTCGGACCTTGGACTCTAAAAAACTATTGTTTCAACAAAGAAGATTGAAGATTTTTATATGGAGCCTAGCTTGTCTACAGAAATACAAATATACATTTACGAACACTAACAGCACCCCGCGGTTTCATCCACATAAGTGTCGATCCCGTGGGAATATCGGGATAAAAATCTATCCTATGTCCTTTCCCAGGACTCAAACTATCTATATACCAAAATTCATCTAAATCAGTTCAGCGGTTTAAGCGTGAAGAGGTAACAGACGGTTCTCTGCCCTTTCGCCGAAAATTGTTTGCCAGATTTTCACTTGCCAACTAACGTTTCGCAGAATTTTATTTCGCCGAATAATCATTTGCCAACTTATCATATAATTTTGTTTTATTTCCCAACCTCACAGTTACCAACTGTACGTTTGGTCTGCTCTTTAACCGACTATAGCGATTTGGGTATTTTTTAAAGTAACTTGAGCGAGAATTTGCGAGAGCAAATTCTGGTGACCAAGCCACGGCTACTGAGTGAACCCACCGGGGGGGAAAGTAACCTAACCATTTTTTTTTTTTTTTACGTGGAGAAATGCTCATGCATTCTGCACTACCACGGGGAGGTAGTGCAGTTATGTGGGACTCTAACCCACTAAAACTCCACGGTGTCCTCCTCTGCCGCTTACGGCGGGAACACGGGCACGCGTTAGCACTCATCCTTGAACCCGCCGCGACTGTCCGTTACCGGACCCTCCTCTGGAGACGACCCCGTGTCTGGGCACCCTTTTTTTTTTTTTTTGCGGATGGGAAATCATCAAATGACTCCTCCCGCTCTGGGTGGAGCGGAAGGGAGTGTCAGACTCTTACTGACTAAAACCCACCCGTGTTCCTTCCTTAGCCCTTTATGTTCCGGGCCAGCGGTAACCCTTTCGGACAATCCCGCTGACCCGGCAGGCTTCGGCCCTAAGGGGCCCCTCCTCGATGCTGACATCTCTTTGAGGCGCGCGTGGAACACGTACGCGCCGTCCGGCACGGGCCTGGTCCTGATCGGACGGTGAGCTACCCATTACTCTTCGCCCGCAGGCCCGCGCCTACGGTGGCCGGGAGTCGTCACGCGGCTCCCGACGCCCGGAGCGTCTCCCGCGGCGGCTGGGACGGGAGGCTCTCTCCCTGAGCCGTCCCGCCACCTCCTTCGCTAGCATGACTGCTTCGCAGAAGGAGGTGACTGCCTCCCACTCCCTCTCGCCCCGGACCATGGCTTGCACCAGGGCCGGACGCGAGAGGTCGCCGTCGCTGCTGATCGCCTCTACGAGGACACGGCGGTGCTCCGCCCAAGCGGGGCAGACCTCCACTGTGTGCTCCACCGTGTCCTCTGGGCGATCCTGGCAATGGTGACACCCGGGCGTTTCCTCCCGCCTGATAATGTGCAGGAACCTCCCGAAACTTCCGTGTCCGGTGAGGACCTGCGTCAGGCGGTAGGTGAGGGCGCCGTGGCGCCTCTCTAGCCACTCCTCAAAGAGGGGTCTTATCGCCGCTATCGCGGCGTCTGGGCACCCTTAGTCCCCCTTCGACGGGTCAGATCATTGGCCCCACCGCCTGCTAATTTTCGGCCGCAGAGGATAGGGAGAGCGGCCAACGTCATACCGGCACTCCTCTTCCCCTGCGGCCCCACCGCGTCCGCCATCAGACGGTGGCGAACCCGTCAAGGCCGCGGAAGGTAGGGAGAGCGGCGCACCGCAATACCGGCACTCCTCTCCCGCCGCGGCCTCCAACCCTCAGCCGCGATGCCTCACATACGACATCGCGGCCCGCCTCAGTTGCGATGTCGCCGAAGCGGCACCGCAACCTACTTGTTGGCCGCTACGTCGTCGGCTTACAGGCAAAAGCCCTGACGAGCGGCCCCTCCTCGGGTTCCTCTTCGCTTCACCGTGGGTGTCCAAGCCACGGCTACTGAGCCCCCCCGCCTCGACAATGCGGGAACCTACCGGGGGGGAAGTAACCAAACCTAACCTCGGGGTGCCCTTCGCTCGTTCATAAATATGTTTTCAGAAACGGAATCAGGGAGTAAAATGTTTAAGAAATGATAAATGTCCCAAACGTTTTGTGTCATTATAATAATCAGCTTAACAATAATTCCACCAAATGAAACGCTGTCATACAAAAATTTGCTAATCGTTAGTTGTCAAAGTCAAACATCGGCGAAACGTTGGTTGGCAAGTGATCTGCCAAACAATTTTCGGCGAAAAGGCAGGATACCGTAACAGACAGATAGACACACTTTCGAATTTATAATATTAGTATGGAATCAAATTCAAAACATCTATAGGTACAACAAGATGTAAGGAAATTCAAAAAATAATATGGATGTCATGTGATCGACTTTGAACGATAGTATCTCGGAAACGTGACGCTTCACAGGTTTGGTCTTATGTTTTCTGTTTGCATTGATGTCAGCTATAGATTTATAAAGGTTGCATACGTGGCCGCGATTTTTGAATAAAAAAAAACAAAATGGCGTACAGTAGGTATGCCACGGACCTTCAAAGCTCATTAAGATTTTATTAAATTCCAATAAAATCTTAAATTTGAACTTTCCGGCGAAAAATAGCTGGTGGACGTCACGCCGGCACCAGTGTATTTTTGTTGCATGAAGTTTATTGAATAAAACAGTTCATTAACTCATCACAGTATCGAGTTTATTAGTTTGGTAACACACCCTACCAGCTAATTAGTTAATGCGTGCATAACACTTTTCTAAACTGACTTATCTAACAGAAAACTGTTCATATATTATACAATCTATTGAAACGAATTGTTTTAAAAATTCTTCATAAAATCTTGCGATGATAAACTTCGCAACAGCACTAAAAGTTTTTAAATAGCTTGTTTACAGATTCAATGCTGAACTAGTTTTCTGTGCTATATTAAAATGTTCCATATTGCATCCTCTATGTGAAAAACATGTTTGTGCAGTAACTTGCATTCGTTTCCACGTTATATTATATCACACCATACGTATTCGCCATTTTACGAGACCATCGCAGAAAATAGGTTAAAGCACTAAATCTGTTGGCATTGAAGTAACATTATGGCTGAGAGTATCTATAATGTCTTGCAGCAAGACATTATAGAAATTTAGAGAGAGCAAGATTCTTGCTCTCTCTAAATTTCAACTCGAGCTGAATTGTTTGTTTTATACTTATAAATGGCATCTCGCAGGTAAACCTAGGAGGTTGTCGTCTGCTTAACCGGAATTGCCTGTGGGCTTCAATGAATTAAGGCCTCCAGCTAGAGCTTAAAAAACTGTCAAATTTTTCGGGTTTTGGACTCGTTACCAGTGTTTAGAGGACTCCTACGATAACATTGATTGATGTTCGATACGTTACGAAAGCGTATCGGGTGGTTGTGAATAGCTATGCAGTTAACTCATTCACCAGTAGGCTGCAATAGGTTGAATTGGCAAAAGTAAATTCAACCTATTGCAGTCCATACCATAGGTCTCTCCTAAGCCACGCTTCTACAAGTACTACAACCAGTTCATCGCCTGTTTCATAGCTATATCCGTTTTCTTTCACAAAGGCAGTCACTAACCCATGCTTAGGTTGCGGTCTGTTTCGCACCGGTGGCCCTAAAACCGACCAGCGCTGTTCTAGTTGGCATCGTCAATATGTGTGCCGCCATCTTTGATTGCTAGAGTTTTATTGGATTTTTTTCTTTACTTGTGCTACATGACATTGCTTCTTGCCAAACATGATTCTAGGTCAACGGGAAGTACCCTATAAATTTTGGTTCCCTTGAGAATGTCGAAATATACGTTTTTTGCGGCATAAACTTTGATTTTTTCACAGCTTCAAAGGACTGCAGACCTGAGCATTTGGTTTTAATTTCAACTCGATACCTCTACGCGTTCCCGAGATAAAGGGTATTGACAGACGGACAACAAAGTGATCCTATAAGGGTTCGTTTTTTCCTTTTGAGGTACGGAACCCTAAAAAGTAAGAGTACCACCACTCATTGAATCCCAATTAGCAGGAAACGACAACGCGGCAGGCCCAGAAAGAGATGGCGGGATGAGCTGGACTCCTTTTTAAAGGATTGGCCCACACTTGCAGTAGACCGGGAAAATTCAAAAAGTGAAGGGAGGCCTTTGCCCTCCCGTGGAACAACACAGGCTTACAATAAATATATAAAATAATAAGAGAAGATAACTTAGACGTCGTTGACACCATTTAATCACAAAGAGCATTGTCTAAGAGTTTGAGTTAATTGATCACTTATGAGTCGACTATACATTACTATCGTACATGCCCTCAGTATGATAACATTAAGCCATTGTTCTTGGCGTGGTATCTAGGACGGTCGCGTTTCAACCACCTACTTGGCCCGTTTCGCTTTCACTGCGCGCCGCTGTGTCGGACTGGCGACATTTTCTATTACGTATGCGTTACAATCCACCGTCGTGGTGTTTGTATTGATTGTTATTGTGTGAATCGCCCACGCAAGGAAGTCCACGAGCCAAAATTAGACGCAGTTCTTACAAGACTGGTCTGATACCCAAAGTAGAGCCTGTACGAGCAACGCGAATTTCTAAATTTCGTGATTTACACTTAGATTATAATATAATCAAAGGATTTGCAATGGCTCATAAATGGTTCCACTGCTTGAATGGTCCCACTGCATGAAGAGACCTTCATAGCTCGTATCAGTTAACGAATTTGGGAAATAATACCCTAGAGCACCGGCCATGCTTCTGGACTCATTATTATTGACGGAAAGCTGTATTGCCGTTATTTTCTGCGTCTCTTAGCCTCCTGTCTTATAGCCCTGGCTCATAATTACTTTAACGCACTTCTACTTGTACGCAATACTTGTAATTTATAAGAACGTTATTGAGTGAAGTGTTTCATGATCTTGGAATATTACAAAAGTATCCTGAGACCAATGCCTCGACGCGTTTAAATTCTATAACGGTCATCAGTTTTTATTACAGCGCGAGCGTCGTGGTCTGGCCTCATCAATAAACAAATGGTAGCTATCAATATAGAACTTGGTCACGCGTCACGTGGCTTGCACATTAAACTCCATTATTTAGTACTTGAATCCAGTCCATCTTGCGCCAGAAAATAATTTGAATGAACCAATGACCAAAAGACTACAGCTACCTAGCTTAAAAACTAAAATGGTTATAATCTCAGAAAACCTTGGTGGCGATTTTGTACCTATTAAAAATGCCACAACTTGATCGAAGTGATGATAACTTGTGATGAGCAGTGGTGGCCAAGTGGTAACGGCCGCGACTTACGAGTTGTAGGTCGTAGGCTCGAACCCAGACAGGCGCTTTACTTTGTGTAAATTATTTCATCACCACTGCTCTCAAAACGGTGAAGGATAACATCGTGAGGAAACCGGCATGTCCTAGAACCAAAAATTCGAAGACATGTGACATCTGCCAATCCGCACTGGGCCCGCGTGGTGGATTACGGCCCACTCCCTCTCACCGAGAGGAGGCCTGTGTCCCAGCAGTGGGAACATTATAGGCTTATTATGGTTATGGTTATGATGATAACTTATAAGTAGTAGATAATCCAAGGTCAATACGCTTATCAAACGCAATAAAGATTTCAATAAATTGAATTTATGCTTTAGTGTGCATAACTGTATACACACGATCGTCACGCGACAACTACAGAGGCAACTGCAGTCGTCGACAAGCGTCGACTTCTGCAGTCGTGTCAAGTCGTGTGTGCTCGTGAATATGACAATGTTACATGCTCTGTGAATATGACCACTTTTTTTTTTTTTTGCGGATGGGAAATCATCAAATGACTGCGGGAGGAGTCTGGGTGGAGCGGAAGGGAGTGTCCGACTCTTACTGACTAAAACCCACCCGTGTTCCTTCCTTAGCTCTTTATGTTCCGGGCCAGCGAAAACCTTTTCGGACAATCCCGCTGACCCGGGAATATGACCACTTACGTCTACATACTTTAAAAGACTGGGACTGCCCTCATATCCAATTGAAAACGTCAGTCAACAACCTATCTCCTTATCATGTAGCATTTGTGGCGACTCCTACGGCTGTAAATGGTGTAATGTCCAAGATATCAGCCGCTTTATCTTAACTGAAACCTGTTTTTATCTGGTGCCAGGGCAGTAAACTTTTGTCGCCATCTTTCTTGGTCCACCGCCAAACGTATTTACATTTATTATTTCAAAACTAACATATAGATCTGCGCAATCTTTATAATATGTGGTCTTAGTCTGTCGTTAAAATATCTGGCGCGTTTGGTGTCTTCTCAGACAAAGGACAAACATTGTTGTTGTTCAAGATTCCGTTTCAATTTATCATTCGTTGCGTCGATTTACAGTAGGTAAGTGCATAAAGTGGTCAGACACGGGTGTGTTTTTATTAATAAATTGCTTGAGGAAGAAATTGCACCGTAAGAATAATACGTCAATAAATAATCTCATTTTATAGCAGTGTTCCTAGCTGCATCGAAGATCGAAATTTATAGAGCATCCATATTTTAGGAGCTTTGCTGTAAACATTTCGACGGCCAACCCAAATATACCAGGCACCAGAGCTTCAGAGTTCATAAAACGTTTACTTTACATCAAGGAGTATTTACATTCCGTTAGCAATTTCATTACAACGGTAAGTACAGTAATCTAAAAATATAATTTCAATATCAGATAGGCGATCGTTCGTGGACGTTCGGAATATCGTGTCGTCACGTATTTATGGAACTCGTTGGGAAGATAAATAATTGTGTTCCACTACTGATATGTTTGGTCGTGTTTACAGGAATTTTTCCACTACACCGACTTTCATACGGCCGGTAATTGGCCTACTTGGACACATACGTGCGTCCGGCGTCGTCAAGGCCACTGTAGATCGGTCAACTTGTTTATCTTATGAAAAACAACCGATCAATCTCGCTTTTTAGGGTTCCGTACCAAAATAAAAAAGGTAAGTAAAAGCAACCCTTATGGTGAGATTCTGTCTGTCTGTCCGTCTGTCACAGCTGGATATCTCAAGAACTACTAATGCTATCAATTTGAAATTTAGAATAGTCTTCTTAGATGACGTTTGCCCAACTATTTTGCAAATAAGAAAGACATTTTTTTTTTGTAACGGACTGAGATGTGGTCTAAAAAAATCGAAGTGGGGCTACTAGGGCATGTAGGGCATTCTTAAACATTTTTTCTTTTTTTTTAGGCCGCATAGTTTTCTACTTTTGATGAAAAATGTAAAAAAAAATATACCGTTCCCTCAATCGACCATGGTCGTTGGTTCCCTCCCTTATCTCCACTCCGAAGTTTGCATAGGGAAAACACTGAAATTATTTCAGAATTCAATTGAATTTCAGTTGAATTGAATTTCAGATTTAGATTAAGTACAGGAAAAATAAAACGAAGTTTCTAAATAGCACACTTTCAGAAATCAAAAAATTACATTAGCTCCACTATCGGTCAAGAGATGGCGCTGACCTAAAACTACAATATTCTATACCGTAGTGTAAAAATTCTCTGACGAATATAGGCCTCGCCGATGAAAATTTAAAAACATTTCACGTTTCACAATACGGAACCCTAGGTGTACGAGTCCGGATTTTTAGGAATGTCTGACTGGTAATCACTGTGGCAGAAAGCGTTGCTGTCCAAACGAAACATTTCAAAAAAAAAAAAAAAAACAGCTGATTCGCGCAATGACGCTATAAAGACGCATAAAAAAAATCAAGATTAGCATAGTAGGTTACGGGGGCTATATTGCGTGCGTCGCATGCATACTATGGTTTATTCTATATCCGTACGTGAAAATTGTTGTTTAATTGACTAGGCGCTGAAGGTATGGCGTTAATTTTCGAAGCAATAAACCTGCCTGTCGTGACTGCATGCTTAGCAAATGCTTAGCCACTAATAATATAATCGCACACATTTGCCTTCAACCGCACACAACTTTATAACCGTACTAGCTGCGCCCCGCGGTTTCACCCGCGTAATGGTCGATCCCGTGGGAATATCGGGATAAAAAGTAGCCTAGATATGTTGATCCAGGGTGTCAGCTACCTCCATACAAAATTTTATCAAAATTGGTCCAGCCACTTTAGCGTGAAGAAGTAACAAACATATAAACACACACACACTCACAAACTTTCGCCTTTATAATATATAATTTTAATAATTTAATAATTTTATTTTGCTTTACAAATGGTTATAGGATTGACGAATTGAATGGTTATTGGATTGAGGTAGGATTGATTTGGAACGCGTAAAACTAACTTAATATTAAGTTAGTTAAGTATTTGCTGCACGCAAATTGTACTGAAGATATGGACGAGATTTCGTAATGATAGTCAGTAATTTCTGGGGGCTTGTGGGTAAGTAATAACAGCCGCTTGCCGCGATTAGTGTGTGGATGTGTAACCATATTTACATACCTTCCGTGCCTCGGAAAGCACGTTAAGCCGTCGGTCGCTGTCATTCGTGGATCTTTGACAGTCTTTACGTGTCGTCAGAAACTTGAAAGTCTGACAACCAATCTCACCAAGGGGTAAAGTGTAGTGTAGTGTACTGGTATTCAGCTGCATCCGGTTAGACTGGAAGCCGTTGGGGTCAACACAGTCGGGAAAAGGCTAGACAGTTGATGACTCAGTAATTTAGGCTAATTTCTGAAAATGGACGTTATTTGGGAATGCATTGAATCTTAGACAGTAGTGCCCTTAACATATAACCTGCATTTTCAAAGCAGTTGTAGGATTTCTGTTCCGACCTGATTTTAATCAGATTTTCTTCGTAGAATGCCACAGACAGTTCCAATCGTCAAATCTAATTTGGCTGTTTGTGGAAATACCCTCCGGTTCACATACGACATTTTCCTTCGATCATTGTTCTCCAATGTCTAAAAAATGCTCTTCTGTCTGTTGTAAAAAATGCTTCTTCTACTTAACATCTACCTAGACTGACAAATTTTTCTCCACTCGAGTCATTATTACCTATCATGTTTCTCCTAATGTTTTGTTTCGTTTTGGTATTGTTCGTCGAGTCGTTGAGTAGTTTGCACGCGTGCACAACTCGCTAATCACATTATTTAAAGATGAAAAAAAAAAAATATCTGTGGTCCAGTCGTTGGCGCGCTCTCCTGACATCTGTCAATCATTCAGTTCTGAGTTGAGCTACACATTTACTGAGAACTGCGTGCACTGACTGACCAGATCAGGTTCACTTGAATCTCTTTAAAGACCATTTCAGACACTAGTAAGATTATGTCCTGACTTTAAAATATACTGTGACCTCTATGTTTGTTTCGGTGTTTCTTCTCAGAGTAGTCGAACTGAAAACGCTGTTCAGCCGGTCGATTCTGTAAAAATCTCACAGTAAAAACTTAGGTGAAGAGAGTTTGTTTTGCTAGGAATTGGCATTATTGACAGCTCACTCCACGCTCTCTTCACCTAATTTTTCACGTTGAGATTTTTACAGAATAGCACAGCTTATTAGTTTTAAAATATTACTAATGTGTATAATTGTTTTTACAAACCTCCTTATGGAAATAAAATCATTTATCCATTCATTCTCCAGGTAAGCGACGTCCGAGGCTGCGGCTACCACTTGGCCACGATGTTGGGTCTACTGCCAGCGCAGCTCATCAACGTGTACCTCGGCTCCACGCTGCGGTCCATGCACGACGTTCTGCATGAGTCCCATGTCACTGGCTACATCGTGTTTGTGTGTCAGGTGAGGCCCACTTTATGTAACAAATTCCCAAAAGTGACAGCCACTTTTCTCGTCACTTTTTTCGTCTCGATCTTCGGAGTTCTGTATCACATGATGATGATGATGAAAATGTCTAAAAAAAAATTCCGTTAAATTCTTCTTCCTTTTTGGACAGACTAATTACGTGTGTCTGTTGAATTTGAGGCTTAAAATGAAGATCGATAAATTGCTGTGCCTAAACTATAGACCTAGATATTATCAATAAGGTTAGCAAGCAATATCTTCATTTGTTTGCGCGAGAGCATCGTCCATGACCACTAACTCAATTAGGTAAGTTAGTACATGTTTATGTCATTGCCTATGTTTGTACATCAATCTATCCTTCCTTATACAACGTTATTTTTAGTATGCGAAACCTGAATATAGTTTGTTCAGAATAAGTAACTGAATCGATTCCAATGATTTTTACCCCATGTTATATTTTGTCCCAAAAATATTTAAAAAAGGTTAAAAGTTGGACACCGAGCGACACTAAGTTGGTTATCGAATCTCCGCGCCGAACGGTTAGGTACCTAGGTACAGGTGAGCATATTTCTGTACGGACAAACAGGTAACAAGCTTATAACTTTGTGATATTTCATGATACAGTTTTGAAATTTTGTACATAGATTCTTTACATAAAAATACTAGACACGTGTTTCGGGTTTCGCATATACTAAAAATAATATTGTATATTATGTCGCAGATGGATTGTAGAATCCGCTGTTTTACAAAACCGCTAGTTGTTTTACAAAACAGCTCCGTAATGTAAAACAACAGAACAACGCAACGTTCAGCTGGATAATCACTGTTTTCACTCGAGTTAAAGGTAATTTTTACTCTTACTACTCGTTTTATTTATTTCTGTTTCGGACGCCATTTTTGTTGCTACACACACAGCCACGATGCATGCATGCAATTCTGCGTATTCAAGTTCAGTAATTATGGAAAACTACTGAACGTTGTGCAGTCGTTTTACATAATGGAGTTGTTTTGTAAAACGACTAGTGGTTTTGTAAAACAGCGGATTCTACTATCCTTCTGCAACCATAGATATCGTATAAATAATCAAGTCGAGCGCACACTGCTACTGTAATGCAATTACTTATGGTGCACGGTGTAAAGTTACGTATAGATACGATACGATATTCTCTACTAGCTGTGCCCTGCGGTTTCACTCGCTTATGTGTCGATCCCGCACGAAAGACGCGTGGCGCCATCTATTACCATAATAACGTTAATGTTGTTTTCCTCGGGAACAGCACTTTTTTTCGGGATATCCGTTTCTGTAGTACAGAAAAAAGTGTGCAGAATCTGTACACCTGACAACGTATAGTTATGCAAAATATCAGGAACTGAACCGATCAGGTTCAGTGGTTTAGCCGTGAACAGATAACAAACAAACAAACTTACTTTCGCATTTCTAATATTATATAAGTAGTTAGGATGGTTAGGATGACGTCATAAAGTGCTGCGGTCCATTTTAAGATAGGTAATTATGTTGAGCTTTCGTATCGGTAGGTACCGGTAGAAATAGAAAGTTCTAGAACGTATCGAGATTTATTTATTTATTTATTTAATACTTCAAGCACATAAATGTACAGAGGCGGACTTAATGCCATAGGCATTTTCTACCAGTCAACCTTCGACATCTTTGCATGATGTTATTTATTTCTTGTATAGTTTGGTCTTTGGTTTTCCCAGGCGTTCAGATGCAACTGCGATTATTGTGTAAAACATTATGGTAGTCGTTACTGTATTTATCTTTTATTTAATCATATAAGCGGGGCCCGTGGCTAAATAATAACAGCCGCACAGGTCGATCGATCAGGTTAAGCTACGCTTTTTGCGCTTAGTCTGTGGATGGGTGACCATCTTTACATACCGAGACCCCTCCGTGCCTCGGAAAGCACCTTAAGCCGTTGGTCCCATTCGTGGATCATTGACAGTCGTTATAAGGGTAGTCAGAAGCCCGAAAGTCTGACAACCAGTCTTACCAAGGGGTATCGTATTACCCAGTAACTGGGTTGTGGAGCTCAGATAGGCAGTAAAAGTATTTTACATGGAGCGACCATGTAAAATACTTTTATTCAGCTGCATCCGGTTAGACTGGAAGCCGACCCCAAGATAGTTGGGAAAAGGCTAGGCAAATGATGAAAAGCGCATTGGTTTCAACGTAGACCCTTATTCACGTATAGGAAACATTCGAAAGTTTCCTGACATTTCCAGAGGAGTAAGACTCCCACCGGATGTCCTCCTGCCGATCTAATCTGTGAAATTCTTACCGTGGAAACTTAGGTGAAGTGAGTTTAAAGGGGGAGCTGTCAATATCTAGCGTCAGGTGGTATGTGGTATGACAGTTCACTTTAAGTGTCTAAACACACTATGCCGAAGGTACGCGACCGAAGTTCGGCATGATTACGCCTGCAATGCTATTTGAATTATTGACGACACATTATGCCGAAATTACGTTGCGTTATAGCGTACAGTCGAACTTCTGTCGGGCGTAAGTTCAGCGGCAATTCGGCGGCAACGTATTCTGTAGAGCACACATTATACGCGACCGAAGTTAGGTTGCCGAAGAAGATCTGAGGCGGGGAGCAGCGGGAGGCATGCATGCCGGCGGCGCCCCGCGTGTGCGCAACTGAATTTCTCCCGCGTAAGTTCGGCACTTATGGTGTGTCATATCAGCCGAATACGACGGAACGTAAAATCAGCCGCGGAACTTCGGTCGCGTACCTTCGGCATAGTGTGTTTGGACACTTAGCTTACTTCACACACATTTTAACAGTGAGATTTTTGCAGAATTGACCGGCAGAACACACCCTTTCCCTCTCAGGAGGTCTGCTTATATCAATCTGAGTACTTAACGCTGGGTAAATAAGCACAAGGAGAAATAGACAGTAAAGTATCATGGGTACCAGTTTTTAGAGAAAGTTCTTGTCTGAACCTTCTGTAAGAAGTACCCAGCCAGTTAAACGCGAAAGCTAAACTATAAGTACTTGTCCTCAATTTTACACAGTAATTTTAATCATTTTTCAAACAACTGCCCTACCTACAAGTCAACGTAAGTAAGTACTCAGGTGCTCTATCTATAGCCAAGACCTTGTCGTTTTATAACATGTTCATTCTATTTAACGAGGTCTAGGTTAAAACAACAAGGAACAACTTATTGTGTCAGACAAGCCACGCGTACACAATGCCTGTTGAAAAGTAGCTATTTCGACAACATAGCTTCGACTTTTGACAATGTAGACATGTAAATGAACGCGATTTTTGTTTGAGACTGTACAGTATAGAAAACTAAGTAGGTACTTTGTCTTGCGTTTTATTTTTAATCCTACTAAGTACGTTCCACCGGTTCTAATTTAAAATTCATATTTTCCAACTACAATGGCATTATAGATAGGTAATATATCGCTCATTTGGAGAAATATCGACGTAAATGTATTTTTTCCCACAAATGAGTTAAATATGACAAAGCACTTAGAAAGCGTATTTACGCTTAACGGCTAACTTTACCAACGCCAGATAATTTTATTCCAGGAATAATATTGAATTTTTGACAGTTCCTCCATACAAAATCTGTCAGACGTCAATTTTATTCCACGAATAAAAATTATCTGTCGATTGAAAAATTAGCCCTAAGAGAAATAAATACGTAAAAGAAAGTAAAGTAGGTAGCAGTTATGTCGATGTTTCTCCAAATGAGCGATTTATTGTAATTCAAACATTTTATCTGATTTCGTGCGTGTTATAGATATCTCGTTTTAACTCATTCATTACTCAACATGACAAGCCTAAAGGCTAGAGATAAAGATAAGATTATTTTTTTAAGAAATTTTACGCATAACTAGGCGGAGACTTAAAAACGTGCGGAACCACGAACATTTTTTGTCGTAAAACCAAAAAAAATCGAAGACTTGAAACATCCTCCAACTTGCAACCTAATTGCTTAACACTCTTTGAAACACAATCTATGAAAAATATTGCTAATACATTGCTCCATATGTTTGAAAAATTTGTCTGCCCAACAAGCAAATAACGCAATGAATGTTGTTGAACTGTCAAAATGAAAGCCATTGCTTATACTGTTAGTGTGTTACGCAGTTACCCCGTGGTGATTACATGACATTACTAGCTGCGCCCCGTGGTTTCACCCGCATAAGTGTCGATCCCGTAGGAATATCGGGATAAAAAGTAGCCTATATGTTAATCGAGGGTGTCAGCTACCTCCATACAAAATTTTATCAAAATTGGTCCAGGCGTTTGAGCGTGAAGAAGTAACAAACATATAAATACACACATACACTCACACACTCACAAACTTTCGCCTTTATAATATTAGTGTGATTATTTTGACGCCCGGGACTTTACCTAAGTGACGCCACAATTCATCACTGTTATGTGCTATCAGTGCTGCTGTGTGATAGCAGCGGTGGCCCAGTGGTAATAGACGCGACTTACGAGTTGTAGGTCGTATGTTCAAAGCCACTTTACTTTGTGTAAATTATTTCATCACCACTGCTCTCAAAACGGTGAAATGAAACATCGTGGGAACCGAAAATTCGAAGACATGTGACATCTACCAACCCGCACTGGGCCCGCGTGGTAGATAGATTACGGTCCACTCCAGTGTTGCCAACAGGATTTTTAAAAATCCGCCAAGTTCGTTGTGTATTTCCGTCAAAAATCCGTTAAAAATATTTTTTTATCCGTCAATAATAAGTAGCCGTTAAATTTCTAAAGTAATATATTTTCACAGTTTAATTACAATTTAAATTATATGTACCAAGCGTACTTGAAAGAATACAATAATAACTAATAATAAAA
This sequence comes from Mesoligia furuncula, assembly GCA_916614155.1. Lineage (NCBI taxonomy): Eukaryota > Metazoa > Arthropoda > Insecta > Lepidoptera > Noctuidae > Mesoligia > Mesoligia furuncula. The sequence goes on from OU744808.1 coordinate 25,398,911, forward strand.
TAATAATCAACTATTTTTTTTATTTTTATTTATTACAATATTTTTTGTTGTTTTTACAATTTTACTCGCCAAACTTTCCAGTTTGATGGCGAGAAGCGCCTGTTAGGTATACATAATTTTATAGTAAAAACTAACCTTAAAAACTACCAACTATGACACGTACTTAGTCTAGATATTTTGATACCACTTTCTTACAATAATAGACTGGTAAAAAAATGCTTATGGCATTATGTCCACCTCTGCACATTTGTGTGCCTAAACTGTTAAATAAACAAATACTACATACATATGGTGAATTTATTTCTCGGCAAAGGCAGATTCCTCGTTACCGAGAAGTAAACTCCTTAATTTAGATTTTAACATACCTTTACTCAATTTAGGGTTTTGTCTTATCAGATCAATTCTATTAAACACCTTTGGCACCAAATATTTAGAAGTTCTTTCCCCATAATAATTTGTCATTTTCGGTTGAACTAGTCTTTTCTCTCTTACACTTCTTGTATTATATTTATTTTTAACAGGTACTTTAAACTCATCACTGTAATAGTGTTCTAGGCTTATCAGGTAATCGACTTTCTTATCTATTGGTAGGATTTTGCAAATGGGAAATAATTTTTCATATTCTTTGTTACATTTTTTCTTAACCTTTTTGCTGACTAGGAACTTGATTAATCTTATCTGTAATTTTTTAATGTCTTGTAAGTACGTTTTGAACGTTCGCCCATACACAATAAGCCCATAACTGATTAGTGAGTCAGCAAGTGCATAATATACAATCAATAGCGTCTGTTTATTCACCACATTGTTCAACTGATAGAACTTCCCCAATACAGATCTCAACTTGTTACATATATCAGTTACATGCGTTTTCCAATTAAAACTTGAATCAATATTAAGGCCTAAATATTTAAATGTGCTAACATAATCCAATTTCACACATACACAATTAACCTTATCACTATGTAGGCATTCGTATGTATGTCCTATTATATCTAGATCCTCTCTTTGTACAGTTTTAGCTCGTAAATTGTGTGGCGAGTGTATATGCATGCATTTTGTCTTAGACAGATTTAATATGATTCCGTTATCGTGTGCCCATTTGGTGATACGTTCGAAGTCTTCTTGTACGTACTGTTGTACCTCCAGTATGTCCTTCGAAGCATAAGCTACACACATGTCATCTGCATACATAAACAATCGACACTTCTCCACAACATTCGACACACTGTTCACGTGCATTATATGTATAACCAACTGGCCCAAACACTGATCCGGTCGGCACACCGAGATCCACACCCGCCTCCTCACCTCCTCACTAGGTAATCCTACTCTACTTCTTCTCTATTAAAATGTAAACCTATTAATTAGCCTTGAATCATCGTCAAAATTAGAAATCTATAATATCGTCATCATTTTCAGTATTGGCTAGGTACATTACACGTCTTTGGCCTACCTTATTGCCATCATACAAAATTATTCATTAAAAACATTTTTTATTTTTTTTATTTGAAATGGGTTTGCTCTTGACTCTAGTCTCTTGACTCATGTGGCTGAAGATAGTTTTTGTCCCGTTAAATATGCCGGTCAGCCGTTAGAAAGATTTTTTCCCGTTTTCAACGAATCCAAATCCGCAAGATATGACGGGAAATCCGCTAAGTTGGCAAGGCTGGTCCACTCCCTCACACAAAGAGGAGGCTTGCCTCTCAGTAGTGGAAATATTACAGGCTGATTATATATGCTATGTGCTATCGTGAACGCAATAAGGAACAAGGGGCATATAAACAGGCCCCTCCACGTCCGCTAGTTTACTGCGTAACAAATTGATATGAAACGTTATTTTATCGCACATAAACGCAATAGAGATATCTGCCGTTTGAACTGGAGACCTAAAATACATCACTCTCCCAAGACAGAGATGGAATCTATCATCAGGGGTGGAATTGAGGAATCTTCTGAGCTTTCCAAAAGCCACTACAATGAATTCTCAAAGGGCAGTCAGCTCTGGACAGAGAGAGGTGGAAGGAGAGCAGGGAGGCATTTGCCCAGCAATGGGACATCAATGGCTAGTGTAAAAAAGATGCATTGCTATCCTAAAGATGAAGCTAAAATTACATCAGTACCTATACTCATTAAAACCGTAACATAATATCCCTGCTTGGCGACCGGTATTTCTGTAACGTTGACCTTTTAAATGCATAAACCGAGAATCTAGTCCATTTATAGGTAACCCCAACTCTTAGGAGTTATAGGTATACCTGACGAGGAGCTATGTGGTTGGCCACATACAGCTCCTCTGTTCCGATACACTTCACCTTTGGAGGTGAGCCACAAAGGTCAGCGTTGAATAAATTATGACCATAATATGCTAGGTGTCTACAAGTTCCACGTAAGGGTTGAGTTAATAATACATATGCATTCGTAGACGTTATTTTTGTTTGTCCTTCGTCAAATATTCCACCAAGGTCTCGATCTTACAGTTTGATGTCGCAAAAAGTAATCGCTTTTTAATTTTGTCTCTAGGAGATTGGGATTTGGCAGTAGCATTATATCATGTGTCATGTAACAAAATTGCTAATCGACATTGTCGGAACTCTCGTTCCAAAATTACATAATAACCATGTCAACCTGTGAATCTTTACTGTTTAACGTGGCAATTATGGTAACAGCTACAGTAAACAGGGATAAGTAATAAATTGTAAGTGACAAAATTTTCCCATAATGCAATAATCTCAGTGTGAGAAAACTGAAGTGGTTTTCTAGAACCAAAAGTTCGAAGACATATGACATTACCAAACTGCACTGGGCCCGCGTGGTGGATTACACCCCAGTCCTTCTCGAAGAGAGGAGGCCTGTGTCATGTGCCTGTGTCCCAGTCATGTGGGCATTATTTATTTATTTATCCATTTATTTCAGACATCAAGGCCCATATTAAACACATATTATAATAACTTAAAAATACTATAAATACATACAACATTATAATTAAGTAGGTACACTAAAAAACTAACGAACACGAAGTGTCTGCGTCGTGTTTCGCTGACTGGTGTCATGTATCCGGCCACGAAACCGGCGGTACACAACACCCTTCGGCCAGAACTCTTCCTTGAGGAACTTCTCGAGATGATGTGTCGGAACACGCTCCATGAACGACTTGAAGTTCGTGTTGTGACGCGACTTCAACTTCTCGACCTTCAAAGTCCAGGTGGTCTTCACACGCATGTACTCCACGATCTCCTCTACCTTCGTGGAGTGGTGCAGTCTGGACACGTACAGCTGCGTCGTCGGGATTGCTGGACGCAGCAGCATGTTGGGTCCTGCCAGCGCGGTGCCGCACTGGTTCCGACAAGGAGGCTTCTTCTTCTTCATCTTGTTGAAACCATCCTTGTCGCACGTGTCTTTCTCTGGGTCCTGTCTTTTCAAAACGTTGGGTTTCGACCGGCTCAGTTTACTCCCTTTTGGTTTTCCGCTAGTTTTACCTGCGATTTTTGCGACTCAGCAGGCTTGTTAGCGGCTACTGGGCTGATTATGAAATGCTATCCAGTATTCCCAAAACAATGCTTATACATGTACACTTTGTTTCTCAACATTCTTCATTCACTTTGTAATGCAGCTGTTAAATAAATGACTTTTCACGTGGGACAATCCCACATTATCATATAGTAACTGTCGATAGGAAAAATAATTATGTGTAAGGTAAGAGATAAAAATAACTGGAAATCATTTCTGATTCACACAAACATGTTGTTCAAAACAGCATTGATATTTATAAAGTTTAGTGTATTGATAAAGATCTAACGTGAACTTGTAACGAACATGCGTGTACTATTTATATCACTAGGTCTTGAATTTGAGTCAATGTCATCAAAGAACTGACGATTTCTCGCTCCGCTCCTCTCGGTACGTTTTGATTTATTATTCTATTGTTGTTGTTGATGTATGGTTTTCCCTGTACAGTTAATGGTTACCTTATATGTACAGATGCCAGCACATCAAGGTACCCGAAACTGTCAAATTTTCCCAATCAACTTTGAACCTAATGCTTTAGCGATAAAGTTGAAAATCTATTGAAGAAATTTGACAGATTGTAGTAGCTTGATGTGCTGGCTTCTGTACAACTACGTCAAGTTTATTGGGCTTTTCGATCTTCCCCATGGTGCCACTATTTGGCAGATTGGTACCTACACCTTTTCCTAACCCTTCAGGGAAACAAGGCATGATATTATGCTACATCAACTTTAGAAAGATCTAACTCCTATACATATAATACTCCATTCGTCTCTAGGTTGATTGGAAGCCGACCCAGACTTGTGGAAAGGTTAAACGGATAATGATTATACTACAAAAAAGAGCATTGTGTTGACGATAAACGATTATCTTATCCTTCGATTGCCTCTAAGTGAATGTTTGTCATCAACTTCAAATACTTCTCTATGTCCAGCATTTATATCCCGAGTGACGATCTTAGGTTGAAACAAATTTTAAAAAACTGTTTTCCAAAATTTTGGGTCGCTTTCTGTAAACGCCAAGGCGAGGCGCTATACTAAGCATGTGTGATCCAGAGGCGCAACTCCCGTAATTTTAAGAACGTTTACAGTCAAAAATATTTCTAATTTCCCTACATTTTTGGCATTGATTGTGGCCGAGACGGGACTGCGACTAGATATTAAACGTTTTAGCTTAAAAGAATTGACCTTCAGATGTGACACGCCAGTCCTGGTATTGTGTTTCCGTTTTTCCTTTCGTTCTTGCGTGCTACAGATATGAGATAATGTCAAGAATCTCGGCACAGTCATGGCAACATGTAACAAGTTTTTCCTCGTTTACACACGTTATCGCTAGCTTAAGGCTGCGGCGAATCGACACTTGACTCTTATCGCTCTAGCGATAACTATCTAACGCAAACGCCAAATCTGTTTGTGGACCTTGCAAATGTACATATAATGTGAACCAGGAAAACATAGTGAAAATTGCATTGGTTTTGGGCAGTTGGGCTTAGAACATTCTAAGCCCAACTGCCCAAAGCTAATTCTGGAATTTCAGGACACATGTCCTGAAATTCCAGAATTAGCTTAAGCTCCTCATCCACATAGGAGCAAGAGAGAACTGTTTGTAAACAACCATAGACTGAAGACTTGGAGATGTTGTGGCTTGGTAGACTGCACTAAGAGAGCCTCTCTACTGGAAATTCATCTCTCTAATTAACGATATTTTCATAACGCAAGCGAAGCTGGAGGGAAATTGGAGAGGCCTTTGTCCAGCAGTGGACTGCTGTAGGCTGATGATAATGATGAAGCGAAGCTGAGCAAGCACTAGTTCAAAATTATGCACATCCGCCCTCATATTGCGCGTTTCTGCCATGTTGTTACCAATGAGATTACTTAAAAGAAGTAGTTCAACTAGTCAATTATTAGAGGGGCAATTCTCATAATTTTAAGAATGTTCACAGTCTGATTTCAGTTTCAATCTGTCAAAAATACCTCTAATTTCCCTACATTATTGACAAGTTTTTGACATTGATTGATCAGAATGCACATCGTTAATTCGTCAACAATAATTAGTGGGGCAGTAGTAGCATGCATTTTAACAATGAAGTGAATGTCAGGTTATTCCCGTGACCCAAGGGCTGGCTTTTACCTTGCCCAGACCAACGCCTTGCGCCAGTCTCTTGGGTACATTTATTACTGGCAGTCGACAGCGATGCGGAGGGAATATTTTGACGTAATAATATGTTTTAGTTTGTTAATCATTTTAGTTAGGTTAGGATATTATAATTTTATTTTAATAGTTTGTTAGTCTATTTATTATTAGAAGTTTGTCCATTAAATAAATGAATGTTTTTTCATTTATATAATGTACGAGTACGTTATTCATTTGATGTAAATGTTGCTATTCCCAAATATAATAATGAACTTTAACCCTGTTTATTTTTACTGCCGACAAAACAATAGTATGTCAAAAATTCAAAATGACACAATATCAATTTTTTTTCCTAAACCAATGTATACGGGTTAGGCACATTTGTTGCTGGAGTTGGTGAGAAATGAAAGCCGGAGAGAATTCTTGAGAGATCTTCTTTATTCTTGAGGTATTCTTCTTCCTATATGTGCCCGCCAACTGTACCGATGTTCGAAAACCGCTCTCAATTTATACTATTTTCGTTAAGAAAATGTAGGCCCTGTGATTGGTCAGCCAATCAGAACACAGGACTTTTCGGCCAATCAGCGCAGAGATACCATCGGTGCAGTTAGTCAAGGTACGACGTTACGTTACCGTAACGAGAGCCTTACACATATTTTCCTATTTTTCACTATGTTTTTCTATGACAACATACTATAAACTATATATTTTCGTAATCTGTGTATCGTAAACTATCTAAGAAAAATATAAAACATAGGAAATTCCAACATAAAATGTTATGTAAACATTACGATGATCGACATAAAGCTATAAAATCTGTTACAAAACTACTAAATTCTTAAGAAACAAACTTAAAACTAATTAGAACAACATGAATAAACATTAAAGAGAGAATAAACCTTATATACTTACATAAAAACTAATGAAAGTCTATGTACGTAACATTTCTAAATGTTTATACCTAATCACTATAGTTTGTTTCATTAGAACTGCGCTATTTACAAGTTACTATCACTGTCCCGCACATCACTCCCGCCGTGCGACCGCGTCGCATTCAGTTCCGGTGCGGGCACGTCGTCCGTAAGCAGAGGCAGGATCACCAGCTTCCTCACCGGCCGGCGCAGGACACCTCCCTTGGTCTGCACGTCCACCGTCCGCACGATGCTGTCTGGACCAGGATACACCGCGATGACTCGTCCTCGTATCCACACGTTGCGGGGCAGGTTCGGGTCGACGATCTGCACGAGGTCGTTCACTTGGACTGGTTGACCTCGTCCGTGGGGCTCCCGCCGGTGTTGGAGCTCAGGAAGGTACTCCTTCACCCAGCGGAGCCAGAAGACGTCTGCGAGCCTCTGTGCAGCTCGCCAGCTGGACCGGGAGATGGCGTCTTGCTCGGTGAATGTGCCCGGCTGTGGCACACGTCCAGGACCCCCCAGCAGGAAATGGTTGGGAGTCAGGGCCTCGGGATCTTCTGCACTGACGGAGACGTGCGTCAGCGGACGACTGTTCACTGTATACTCCACTTCAGCGAGTAGAGTAGCGAGGACTTCTTCGGTGGGGTGGCGCTCATGCAGTGTCGCTGTGAGAGCCGTCTTCACTGAGCGAACCATTCGCTCCCAAGCGCCGCCCATAAATGGAGCTCCAGGCGGAATGTAGCGCCAGGAGATCGTCCTCTTCGCTGCTTCTTCTGAAGTCGCCGCGTCGATAGATTGTCGAAGTTCCTTGTCGGCAGCCTTCAAGTTGGTGCCGTTGTCCGACCAGATTTCAGTCGGGCAGCCTCGTCGCGCGATCATTCTTCTGACCGCCATCACTGCAGAGTCAGCGCTGAGAGAGCCGGCGATTTCCAGGTGTATGGCTCTCGTGGTGAGACATGTGAAGATGGCTACATATCTCTTCTGTCTGGTTCGTCCGACGGTCACGGAGAGAGGCCCGAAATAGTCGACGCCGGTGTACGTGAAGGGTCGCTTGTGGTGTGCTAGGCGACACGCTGGCAGATCCCCAGTTCGTGGATGTGGCGGTATTTGAGTCTTCATGCGGCAGAAGAGGCATCTTCGGAGGATTGCGCGTGTAATAGGACGCAATCGTAATACCCAGTATTGCTGTCTGCACTCGTTGACTGTTGCCTCCACGCCGGCGTGATGGAGTTGTCGATGTATGGCCTGTATCCACAGCTTCACCGTTGGATGATCTCCGTCGACTACTAGCGGGTTCTTGAAGTCTTCATGCATGTCTGTGGCCGCTCGGATACGGCTCCGGATTCGGAGTAAGCCGTTTACCGATTCAACGCTGAGCTGATGTAGGCGACTTTCTTTGGCGATCGGCTTCCCGCTGTTCAGGTTGTCTATGTCTTCCGAGAAGGCTTCTTCCTGTGAAGACCGCATCAGCAACTCTTCAGCTCTCTTGAGGAGCTCGGCTGTGACTGGAAGCAGCTTGAGTGAATGTTTCTTTGGTACTGCGGGCGCCTGCTGTTTAGCTGCGGTCGGCTTGTTTCTCTTCCAGGTAGGATCCGCCTCTTTGTTCTTCTTGGTTCGTCGGTAGTTGACCTTCTGTCTAGGAGCTCTACAGAGCTCGATGAACTGCAGAGCTCGCGCTGTTGAATACCGGAGGCGGTCCCAGCTTGAGAATTTAGCCGGATCAGGCAGACCCTCAGCTAGCTTCAGTCTTCTTCTGTCGGTGACGTGATGCGTCTTCTCTTCGTCGGAAGGCTCATCTGGTGCTGTCCTTGCGGTTTCAGTAGGCCAGGAGTCTTCTGTCAGGTATAAGAAGTCCGGCCCTTTGTACCATCGATGATCTCTATTGAAGGCGGCTGGTACATCTCGGGTGGCGTCGTCAGCCACGTTCTGTTTCGTCGGAACCCAGCGCCAGTCGTTGACCTTGGAACTTTCTTCTATTGCTGCCAGACGATGAGCCACGTAGGGTTTGTAGGAACGTGACCCCGTCCTTATCCAGGTGAGTACTGTCTTGCTATCGGTCCAGAACACCTTTCGGTCAGGCTTCCTCTCGTGTTCTTCTATGACTGTTTCGGCGAGTCTGGTTCCCATGACCGCTGCTTGCAGTTCCAATCTTGGGATCGAAGTCAACTTCAACGGTGCCACTTTTCCCTTGGCCATGATGAGTGATATGCCGACTTCGCCGTCCGATGTTACAGCTCTCCAGAAGAGGACCGCAGAGTAGGCCGATTCGCTAGCATCGCTGAAAATATGGAGCTCTAGGGAAGCGGCGTCGCTGTAATGTAGATATCGCCGCGGGATTGCCAAGTCGTGGAGACTTTTCAGGTGTCCCATCCACGCTTCCCATTGTTCCGCTAGATCCTCGTCGATTCGGTCGTCCCACCCTGTTCCTCGGCGCCAAACTTCTTGAAGTAGTTGCTTCGCTCGTATCGTGACAGGCGAGGCGAATCCTAGGGGGTCGAAGAGCGACATAACTATCCTCAAGGCTTCTCTCTTCGTTGGCTGCTTTCCTTCTATTAACGTCGAAGGGATTCTTGCTAAGTTGAGGTTGAAAGTGAGCTCGTCCGAGTTGATTTTCCAGATGACTCCTAGTACTCGTTCTGTCTTTTCTTCTGATCTGTATAGTTCCAGGTCGTCTGTTCTATGCTGTTCTCCCAGTGCTTCTAGGAGTGATGCTGAGTTCGACTTCCACTGCTTAAGTTCGAAGCTGGCTTTGCTGTGTACTTCACGCACGCTCTTCGTTATTCTTTCAGCATCTTCCAGGCTTCGGAAACTATCGAGGTAATCGTCGACGTAGTGTTTCTCGATGATGGCAGCTGCGGCTTCCGGATGAGTCTTCTCATATTGCTTTGCATTCAAGTTCTTCACATATATCGCTGTTGATGGTGAACTTGATGCTCCGAAAATCAGCGATGTCATTCTGTATTCTTCTGGAGGTCGGTTGTCGCGACGATCTCCACGCCACAGGTACCGCAGTGCATCTCTATCTTCTGTACGTAGCTTGACCTGCATGAACATTTCCTTTATGTCCGCTGTCACTCCGATTAGGTGCTGTCGAAAGCGCATGACGACGCCTGGTAACGACTGGAGTAGATCTGGACCTTTGAGCAGCATGTCATTGAGTGCTACTCCCTTGGTCTTGGCTGCGGCGTCGTGCACAACTCGGAGTTTCTCTGGCTTCATAGGATTGATGACAGCAAAATGAGGCAGGTACCACGTCTTCTGTGGTGTCTTCTGAGACGGCGCAGGCTCGGCGTAGCCTTTTTCTATAAGGGCGTCCATCTGTTCGACGTATTTCTTCTTCAGGGCTGGATCACGGTCGATTTTCTTTTCGATGTTGAAGAGTCTCTTCAGTGAGTTATCGTAGTTATCTGGGAACTTGACATCTTCTTTCTTCCAGAGAAGGCCGGTCTGGTATCTGGTTTCTTCAATCTTCTCAGTTTTCTGTTCCAGTATTCGGAGTGCCTTTTCTTCTGGGTCGGTCTTCGGTCTCTTCGGGTTTATGCAGAGGGCGTCCAATTCGAAGTACTTCTTCACCAAGTCCTCAAGGTCATCTTCTGGATCTTCGATCATATGTGACACGAAGTCTATCTTCTGTCCGAAGGATCTCGTTTGGCTTCCATGAAGGACCCACCCCAGTGGCGTGAGAGATGCCACCGGATGGTCCTTGTCGCCTTTTCGTGTTTCTCTGGTAAGCAGAAGATGCCAATTGTCTTGCCCGATGAGGACTTGTGTCTTCGCGTCGGGGTAAGATAAATAGCCCTTGATGTCTGATAGATGAGGGCACCCATCTACTAATTCTTGCGGAACCCGTTGAGATGAGACTTGTAAGTTCTTCACTGTTCTTGCTTGAATTCGCTCTTCTTTGTTGTTGATCCCTTTCAGCCCGATAGTCACCCGTCTTGACGTTGATTCTGCCGTCTTCAGTTCGTTGATGGTTTCTATTTTCAGCGGGTCTATGGGTCCTGTTGCTCCGACTGTCGTGGCGATGCTGTCGTCGATGAGCGTCACTGTTGACCCGTCGTCCATCAATGCGAAGGTATCGACTGTTCCCTTTGGTCCTTTCACCTGGACCGGCAGGATCTTCAGATAGGATTGCTTCTTCATTGTCCAAGTTGAATTTATAACTTCTGTTGCCTCTTCATGTTCTGTCTTCTCTGCCTTCTCTGTGTTCTTGTCGTAATGAAGCATCTTGTGGTGGAAGTATTTGCAGCTGTTGACACCACACGGCTTCGGTCGGCAGTGGTGAACCTTGCTTCTGTATCGCAGGCATCTGAAGCAGAGGCGTTTGGACTTCGCAGTATCCCATCTTGAGTTGGCATCCATCTTCTTGAATGCTTCACATTCTGTGGCATTGGTGTGACTTTTTTCTTCACATATGAAACACTTCGGTGTGGTCTTTTCAGTCACGTTGTTGACCCGTTGGGTCTTCTTCTGGAATGCGGCCGTGGACGGTGCTGCCACCTGTTCAGGTAGTGCGTAAGGCGCGCATAGTTCGGCTTCTCTCTTGAAGAACTTCTCTATCTTGATGAGGCAGGGGTCTTCTCGCGGCTGTGTAGCTGAGAAGTCGTAGTATCTATACCGTAGTGTCGGGGTCAGCTTGTCTACCAATGTCTTTGCAAGTTCAGGGTTGTACATGTAGTTGAAACAACCCAAAGTCTTCAATGTTGCTACGACGTTGGAAATCTTCGTAGCGAATATGCATATGTCCCTCGGTGACTCGGAGAGGCGCGGCAGGCTTCGAAGAGTTTCCATCTCCAACATGGCTATGGACTCTGGTCTTCCGAATCTGGACTCCAATGTCTTCATTATTTCTGTTGGGTGCGCATTCGTAATCAGCAACCCTTCTACTGCTTCCTTGGCTTTGCCCTTTAGGTTTCTTCGCAGTCTGTTCGTATTCTCGACGGCGCTGAACATCGCTTCAGTTTCATGGTAGGCGGCTCGGAAAGGTAGCCACTCCTGGTGCGACCCACTGAAGAAAGGTAGCTCGATAAACTTGGGTCGTTGGGCGGTGCTGACAGCCCTAGTGATGGCTTCAGCTAGGAGGGCTAAGTCCGCTTGACCTCCCGCCGGTACTTGACGTACTTCTTCATGCTTCTGTTCGTTGAGGATAACCGTTGGTTCTTCTGGATGGCGATAGGGCTCGTTGGTGATGGCTAATACTAGACGAGTATCCTGGTTTTCCAACCAGTTGTCCACTCTTGTATTGACTTCTGAGTAGAGGGAGACGTCATCTTCTTCTCCTTCTATTATTTCTTCTTCTGTTTCATCTTCTTGTTCTAGTGCGGCCAGGTGTGCTGCAGCTAGTTTGACTTGGAGGCGAAGCAAATCTTCCTTTGCTTTCGCTATCTTCAACTGTTTCGACTTGCTATGAGTCGATCCCCCCCCACCCCCCTTCTTGCTAGGGCGGGAGAGGTGCTGTGGGCCGGTCGGCTTCGACGTACCGGCGTGCTTGACAACTCGCTTCACTGTAGAGGCATCTGTTTCTTCGCGAGTATCTCTGGAGGGGACAGCGGCGGGCGGCTTCATCAACTGTTTCGATTTCGCACCCATAGTAAGCGTCGTCGCAGCGGAAGGGGCGACAGAGGGGGCGGCGGCGCTAGCGGGGTGCGAGGGGGGCGCCACATTTGCGGCCGAGGCGGAGGTCCGTGCGGTCGAGGCGCTGGCGGCAGAAGTCACTGTAGCTGGGTCGGTCGTCGCGGAGGTGGCTGTATTATCTGTATACTCCGTGGCAGTTGTCCCTGTCTGTGTCGATTCGGTAGTGGCTTCCGTACTGGTACCGGTCGCTGAGGTCCCTGTAGTGGTTTCAGACGACGACGGCTTCTGTTCGCTCGACGGCTTCCGGCCCCTCCCCTCAGAACGCGTAACAGGCATGATGACTGTTGATTCAATCGGCGATCTTGAATATCTTCACTGGATACGATCTTCAAGGCTTCTTGCTTGACTATTTTCTTCCGGCGATATTCCCCACAATAAATCCGGCGAGCGAAGGACCATTAAATATACGGGTTAGGCACATTTGTTGCTGGAGTTGGTGAGAAATGAAAGCCGGAGAGAATTCTTGAGAGATCTTCTTTATTCTTGAGGTATTCTTCTTCCTATATGTGCCCGCCAACTGTACCGATGTTCGAAAACCGCTCTCAATTTATACTATTTTCGTTAAGAAAATGTAGGCCCTGTGATTGGTCAGCCAATCAGAACACAGGACTTTTCGGCCAATCAGCGCAGAGATACCATCGGTGCAGTTAGTCAAGGTACGACGTTACGTTACCGTAACGAGAGCCTTACACATATTTTCCTATTTTTCACTATGTTTTTCTATGACAACATACTATAAACTATATATTTTCGTAATCTGTGTATCGTAAACTATCTAAGAAAAATATAAAACATAGGAAATTCCAACATAAAATGTTATGTAAACATTACGATGATCGACATAAAGCTATAAAATCTGTTACAAAACTACTAAATTCTTAAGAAACAAACTTAAAACTAATTAGAACAACATGAATAAACATTAAAGAGAGAATAAACCTTATATACTTACATAAAAACTAATGAAAGTCTATGTACGTAACATTTCTAAATGTTTATACCTAATCACTATAGTTTGTTTCATTAGAACTGCGCTATTTACAAGTTACTATCACTGTCCCGCACACAATGACTCATTTAATTACTTCTCATTAGAAAAAATATGGGATGGCCATAAGAGTACGGGAAGACCAAAGAAACGATGGATGGACTGTGTAAATGATGATAATTATGGTTAGAAAAGGGGTGACGAGATGACGACTAATATAGAAGTATGGATGAAAAAGACACGCTGCGCCGACCCTAAATACATTGGAATAAGTGCTGGAGAATGATAGAAAAATATATAGAAGTACAGACGCCAGCACATCTAGCTACCCGAAACTGTCAAATTTTCCCAATCAACTTTGAACTTTGTGTTTTAGCGATAAAGTTGAAAATCTATTAAAGAAATTTGACAGATTGTAGTAGCTTGATGTGCTGGCGTCTGTGCACTAGGTACTGCACAAGCACATACTACGTTACGTTACTGCATTGCACATAACTGAGTACTGAGTAGCAGGTTATGTTATCAGCATAGGAAGCAGTAATTGCTAATTTTCTTTCATTGCCGTATTGTGTAATACTACTCAGTACTCACCATGATAAGAATCTATTAAGTATTATAAACTCAAGATAACTTTATTGATTTTCCTTGAAACCTTGTTAGGTTCGTAAAGATATTTAATGCCGCTCATAATCTGCCTATAATGTTTCCAGTACTGGAACACAGGCTTCCTCTCTGTGAGAGGGTCAGGGAGAGGGCCGTAATCCACCATGCAGGCCCAGTGCGGTTTGGTAGATGTCACATGTCTTCGAATTTTTGATTTTATAACATGCCGGTTTCCTCACGATGTTTTCCTTCACCGTTTTGAGAGCAGTGGTGATGAAATAGTATACACAAAGTAAAGCGCCTGTCAGGATACGAGCATACGAACTACAATTCGTAAATCGCGGCCGTTTCCACTGGAGCACCACTGCTCACACAAAATAATGCTGCACTAGAAGATAAATAGCATGATACTCATAAAGGATCTTGGATCTTGACGACACTTTATAAAAAGTAAAGGTGTTAGTACACAAATGCGTCATCGACTTCACACCTATGTAATTTATGAACGTCTAATAATGTAACAGCTTGGATGATTGGTTATTGAGGCTCGGAAACATTGAGAAGCCTTCGATCGACCTTCTCTCGATGGCCGATCGATGAGCCCGCAAACGTCTCGGAGCAATTCAGTCGATAGATAGTTGGATTATTAATTTACAATAAATTAGTGTATAATGTTCCCACTACTGGGGCACAAGCCTTAATGGGCTGTAATGCCCACGCGGGCCCATTGCGGATTGGTAGATGTCACATGTCTTCGAATTTTTGGTTCTAGGACATGCCGGTCTCCTCACGATGTTTTCCTTCGCCGTTTTGAGAGCAGTGGTGATGAAATTATTTACACAAAGAAAAGCGCCTGTTTGGGTTCGAACCCACGGCCTACAACTCGTGAGCCAGGGCCGTTACCATCTGGGCCAGCACTGCTCTTATTGGATATTTGGCTTATATTACTAACTTATGTAACTTTGTTACTTAGAGGGGCTCGTAGCTAACTAACTACAGCCGCACGGGTCGATCGATCAGGTTAAGCTACGCTTGCCGTGATGGATGGGTGACTATCTTTACATACCGAGACCCCTCCGTACCTCGGAAAGCACGTTAAGCCGTTGGTCCCGGCTGTCATTCGTAATCTCTAACAGTCGTTACGGGGAAAGTCTGACAACATGTCTTAAGAGATCTATATCGTATTAAGTAGTAACTGAGTTGTGGAAGTCAGATAGGCAGTCGCTCCATGTAAAATACTGGTATTCGGCTGTATCTGGTAAAACTGGAAGCTGACCCCGACATTAACTATTTCAGGGTCAGCTTCCGGTCTTTCTTACAAAGTTACCTTTACCTGCGTCTGTGTTTCCGAGCGCATACAACCCGAATCTCTTCAAAGTAAGAGTGAGCAGGCTTCTTCTGGGTAAGCTCACTCCATCGTCGACTTTGTCTCTGTCACCTCTGAGGCTCTGACCTAGACTAGAGTCAAGAGCAAAACCATTTCAAATAAAATAAAAAAGTTAATTCCTACGGGTTTTGAAACTTTCCGCATCATTCGATGAAGGAAAATTACTGACAGGCAATTCTATTAGCCTTTTTCCTCATCATTTTGTTATGCGACTCATACGTACACGGGTTTATCTTTATAGGTCCGACTACCACATCCTCATATGATTCAGTACAACTAAAGACCTTCGCACACTCAACCAACTCAAAGTACTCGAACCCACCCCAACTTTCTGATCAGCGTCAGCAAATCATCAACTCTGCGTTCACCAGTCGTTCATGTATCGGAAAAGAGTATAGCCGGTTTATTCTATAAAATCTCAACGTGAAACCTTAGGTGAAGTGAGCTATTATTCCGCGTAACATGTCCACCGTAGAGACGGGTTTTGTCAACGGAAAAATAGGCAAAATGACAGATTCTAGAAAGATTTCTGCCGTCTTAAGAGCGTTTACGCCGTTCGGCATTTCATACAAACTTTCAAGCCCTGATTTTCCGAAATGAATGAACCGATTTGAATGAAACTTCATACGCATAAGCAGGATACAAAGGTCTGTTACTGCCAAATTAGACCGATTTTAAATTTTCCATAGAAACAGAGATTTCCAGTTATCTTTTTTTAAATAAGACATTTCGAAAATGTTCTCTGTGTCGTGTCGAAGAGTCTACATCACATTGGACTTGGACACGCATCTATATTGATTTCAAAATTTGTTCCTCGTTGCTATGCAAAGAATAAATGTCTTTGTCTTCATGGAAACGCAAGTCTGCGGGTAGCACCGTGCTAGGGCGGAAAAGATGTCAAGTTGGATAAATAGAAGGTAAAATGGACTCAAGTATAACTGGCGAAATTGTGATGTACTTTGGGTACTTTTATCTACTTTGTTTTCGAGGTGTGGAAGGCTTTAAAAGTAGGTTACCACCAGTATAATGATATTCAAGTACCACTAAGGGGTTTGCGTGCAGTACTTACATCATAATGTTTTACAGTCAGTTGACTTAAGTCGCCCTTCACCTGAAGTTGACTTGCCTTGCCTTTAATTATGTATTTGCCCACCCAGCTTAGAAGGGTTGTATGTATTATTTAAAGATCTGCTTTGTCTTTTCCTTTGTTGTAGCGTTCTAACATCTGGGAAAATCAGGCACCGTTTGACAAAGAATCTAGCTATTATACTAGTTTATAAGGCTGGTGACCGCAACTCCACGTCCGAGCTCGTATTTTACGTACGTGCGTACGGGATAAACCCCTTTATTCATAATCGTTGCTTATAGTTAAGTAGAGATTAGCGAGTGTTTGACCATACATTTTTGACGTTTGAACGTCACTTAACTTTGATCATCGTTTATAAAATATATCCCCCAAATTATCTATTGACTATCCCGATTTTTAACCGACTTCAAAAAAGGAGGAGGTTTCTCAATTCGACCGTATATATGTTTTTTTTTTTTTTTTTTTATGTGTGTTCGCGGATAACTTCGTCGTTTATGAACCGATTTTGATTATTCTTTTTTTGTTGGAAAGGGGATATGCCAAGGGTGGTCCCATGTTAAGGAAACCAGGATCTGATGATGGCATCCCAGTGAAATCGAGGGGAACATTCGAAAATCGTAGGAGCGACTAGTGCGTTTGTTAATTTTTCCATTAAGTATTTTAAAGCACTACAATTTGATGAAGGCCTGGAGTCGATCTGATGATGAAGCCGGAAGACAGTCGAGGGGACTCCTCAACGATTTACAGCAGTTACCTTGTGTTTGGGCTTGATTAATTTGTATTGATGTGAACTTTACACCTAGATGGGTTGCGACTGTCATTAGGGGTCTGATGATGAAGACGAAGGACAGTTAAGAGAACTCCTCAACAGTTTACAGTAGCTACCTTGTGTATGTTCACCGATTACTCGAAGACGGCTGGACCGATTCCAAAAGTTCTTTTTTATTTGACAGGGTATACTCTCGAGGTGGTCCCATTATCATCAAGTTAGAATCTGATGAGAGGATTCCATGGAAATCGAGGGAAACCCTCAAATTTTATAGGCAAAGCTACAGTGATTTGGATATTTTTTAAAGTAACTTGAGCATTTGCTCTCGGAAATCATCACTTGGTAAAGTGGAGCTGATGATGAAGATCACAGATGGCCATCGGAACTACTCACTGACAAATATTTCACGGGTTGCGATTCGATTACTTTAATATGGTTGCTAAGCAATTTATGCTCGTCACAATGCGTATTGCGGGTGATTGTTGAGGATCTCCTGGTTCTTACCGGGAGAACTCCTCAACAATTAACGTCCCAGCATGGGGAAAAGCAATATTTTGTAAAAGGTGATGAACAGTTGGTATTAGGCTATTGTAACTTAGATAAATTACAAACTGACCCACTAAAAAGTGAAAAATAAAAACATTTTTACAAAAAAAAAACAACCGACTTCCAAAAAATACACTACAAATTGAAAAATAACTTTAATTTCGGAAGTCGGTGTCAATAAACGAAAACGCGGAACCAAAGACACCGACTTCCGAAATTAAAGTTATTTTTCAATTTGTAGTGTATTTTTTGGAAGTCGGTTGTTTTTTTTTTGTAAAAATGTTTTTTCTTACTAAATATGAAAAAATACAATTCCAGATCCTGATCGGCATAACGTTGATGGTGTGGGTGGTGCAGAAAGCCCGCAAGGAGCTCACGATAGCCATCATGGCGGCGGAATTGGGCCGCGAGACGATATCCACCTCCAGCAGTTCGTCCATCAGCTAGCCCACAGCCAGGGCTTCCACCGACCTGGACAGCGTCTCCGAGGGTCACTCCAGCTAGGACTGGCCTTGGACCGACGCCTGCTTCCCACACTCGTCCGAAGCCCGCGAAGAAACTTTCGTATGAACTAAAGGGTTAGTTACAACCCTGTGATATTATATTTAATCGCCATGTTACCTCCAAGAGGATTAGTTTAAAACTGTTTCACTGATATGAGGTAGATGTTGATATTTATAAGACTTTCCTTGTATTATAATGGTTACCTACATAGGTGAGTTATAGATATGTGATGGTAACAATGAATCTCGCTCAGCAAGGACTGTGACTGACGTGTGTTGAATATTAACGTTTGACGGTTTGACACGGCTGTCAAGTCAAGCGACGTTTATGAACGCTTCGGTAATGAGGCAAAGTTTTATCTCGGATGAGTCAACAAAATCCGTGTTTGAATTGTAGACGGAATTACCGCGGTTATGTGCGTCCATAAAGTTAACGATTGTACTCAGATAGTGATGCGAACGTCACCCTGACATTTAAGTGTCAAAAAATGGCGCGAGTCAAGTTTCGTTCGTTCGGTTTACTGTCAATTATCCTGTCTCGTTGGCGAATTGCAAAGAATAGAGAATAGGCCGCGTTGCTTATGAAAATGAGTCGCCTCGGAAAGTGTTTAGACTTTATGAAAATACGGTAAATTACTATTTTTAGTTTTCGACTTATAATAAATAATACTGATTGGCAAAAAAAAAATAGTTTGGCGTAGATTTTATGAATACCAAAATAAAAAATATATTGGAGGATATTAAAAATTTATTCGTTTTAAACTTATTTTAGGCAAATAAATTTTGAGCTGCGTGTGTAATGAATGATTATTGAAATAAATTTATATTATATTAAATTATTATTTGAAATAACTTGTCAAGTCTAGATTATTTATGAATTTAGCCAATCATATAGTGATGCACTTTATGTTAAGAAAACACAATGTTTTCTGATTCAAAACATTTGGAACAGATCCAATAATGCCAGCTTATTGTGAACAAGGTGACTTTAATTTGGGACGGATTAAATTTATCGTGAAAATAGGATTAAACAATAAACGTTTTGGACTGAGGACTTACAAATAGTACAGTAGGTACAATACAGGAGTCAGGACTCCACGTGCTAGAAACTTGCATAGAAGTGTGCTAGTAACTTGTAGCCATTGTGTTTTTCACCAATCAGAAGGTGTTAGTAAAAAAATCTTAATTCACTATTGTCTGTATTTTGGTCTTGGGTACAATCGCCGTCAAACATGTTAAGGTGGCTTCCTACAGCGCGTGATTTTACGGGCGAATAAGTATAGACATTTCAATAGTGAATTTCGACTGTATAGCTATCCCCATAAAGATCAAAATCGAAGTTGGGTAGACAGCTGTGATTTTAGGACCCACATCATGCTATTTTGATCTTTATGTTTTTGGCAATCCATTATACATTCGCTTTTTGAATGGGCGTGCGCATCTGTGGAATCACGCAACGTCGAAAGCCGGCTTTAGAGGTAATTTTGTAATCAAAAATAATTCTCAAAAATGCTCAATCCGCTAACTACAAATGAATTTGCAGTATTCATTATAAGAACCGGAATATTATGTAGTATTCAATAATTATAGCAGAAGCAGTTGTTCCAATATTATCAATTGATAATTACTCTAATAACAAGCGTGAAGGTCGGGACAAGGTCTGTTCACGACGGAACCAAATAGCTTAAGTGAGTTGCACATTTAATTATGTACTCTACGGTGTCTATATAGAGTCCTTTTTAACGTAAAACGCTAGCTGAACAGATAAATGGAGATACCTCATTCCGTTATGTCCACGGGACACACACACACACCGTATGTTTAGGATATTATTCGTATAATGGCAATTAACACTGCACTGATAACCCTCTATAATATAGATCGTTGTTTATTACACACAAACTCGATCGAAACATACATAGAAAACGCATAACTTATCATCAGACCTCCTGCCCTTATTCCAATTTATTTGGCTTACTAGTCGATTGGCACGAATTTACTCGCCCGAAAAGTGCGAACCATAATTTAATTTATTTGTAGGCAAGACGACATCAGCGTCATCTTTTATTCACAAATAAATTAAGTTCGTGCGAGTCGCCTGTAGAAAAATAATATTATCTAATTAGTCAATTCGCACGAATTTACTCGCCCGAAACATGCGAATCATGCATGTTTCGGGCGAGTAAATTCGTGCGAATTGACTAAGCCATTTATTTGGGGTCGGCGCTGCATGTCTTCTCACCTCAGTAGTCACACAGCTAGGTACCTATTATTAAATCTACATGATACTCATCAGAATTAGATGGAGGGGCTTGTGGCGAAGTAATAACAGCCGAACGGGTCGATCGATCAGGTTAAGCTACGCTTGCCGCGGTTGGTCCGTGGATGGGTGACCGTCTTTACATACCAAGACCCATCCGTGCCTCGGAAAGCACGTTAAGCCGTTGGTCCCGGCTGTCTTTCGTGGATATTTGACAGTCGTTACGGGTCGTCCGAAGCCCGAAAGTCGTGACAACCAGTCTTGCCAAGGGGTTTCGTATTACCCATGGGTTGTGGAGGTCAGATAGGCAGTCGCTCCATGTATAATATTGGTACTCAGCTGCATCCGGTTAGACTGGAAGCCGACCCCAACATACATAGTTGGGAAAAGGCTAGGCAGATGATGACGACACATCGGAATTAGATATCTCCGTTAATCTTTTTCTACTCTACAATACTTTAAGGAAAACTAATTAATCTATGAATTGTACATAGCCGGTAGATTTTCCAGTTAAGTACACCAGACGATTTATTTTTCAACGATTTTTTCAGCAAATAAAATACTTTTCGGAATTTATATTGGTAAGTAGTTTAGTGTTAAAATTGTTGCCAAATTTTATCGCAAGCAAACGAGTTTACCTAGCTTTTTTTTTTTACTTTTTTTTGTGTGGGGACGTCAGTAGGTTCGTTGAGCGATTTTTAGGAGCGATCCTATGTGTTTTAATGTTAACAGTATATCTGTAGGTATGAATGGTTTAAACTTTAGGTTCTAAACCTTTGATACAAAATTAAAAACTATCCATAATTTATCATGAGGGGCCCGTGGCTAAATAATAACAGCCGCACAGGTCGATCGATCAGGTTAAGCTACGCTTGCCGCGGTTGGTCTGTGGATGGGTGACCATCTTTACATACCGAGACCCCTCCGTGCCTCGGAAAGCACGTTAAGCCGTTGGTCCCGGCTGTCATTCGTGGATCTTTGACAGTCGTTACGGGTAGTCAGAAGCCCGAAAGTCTTACCAAGGGGTATCATATTACCCAGTAGCTGGCCAGACAGACAGTCGCTCCATGTAAAATACTGGTATTCAGCTGCATCCGGTTAGACTGGAAGCCGACCCTAACATAGTTGGGAAAAGGCTAGGCAGATGATGATGCATAATTTAACATGTTTAGTTCCATAATTTATCATGTTTAGTTTTTTTCGTAGCCTAGTTATTGATGACTAGCTTCTGCCCGCAACTTCGTCTGCGATGCGACCGGCGTCGCATCGCATCGCCTGTCCGCGCTAGTATTTCGATTTCGCTTAGCGTTCTATCTGACTTTTTTCTTTTTGCTCGGAACGTAAGGGTCTTAGCGTGAGGTTAGCCTATAATTATACAGGGTTATTGGTAAAACATTAACAACCTCTTAAGAGGTCATTGTACTCGTCATTATGAACAACTTTTACTATGGGACCAAACCTGAAATCGCGAAAAAAAATCAGCAGTTCCCTACATTTATGTTCGTATAACTAGTCAAAATGTAGGGAACAACTGATTTTTTTTTTCGCGAAAAAAATATCTGCTGTTCCCTACATTTATGTTCGTATAACTTAGTCAAAATGTAGGGAACAGCTGATTTTTTTTTTCGTGTTTTCAGGTTTGGTCCCATAGTAAAAGTTGCTCTGAATGATGAGTACAGTCACGAGCAAAAGTATGTATACACTTGGCTTTATTTAAAGAACATTTTCTCCTTTAGTTTTGAATGAAATTTTATGTTATTACGAACGAAGTATTTTCGAAGCCACAGGTCTGTGTAAAGTGTCGTATTTCAACGTTGCATTCGTTGTTTCACGAAAAAAACGCAATTGTAAGTTGGCAAGTGTTGACATATTAGTGCTCGTGACTGTACAATGACCTCTTAAGAGCGTTTACGCCGTACGGCATTTCATACAAACTTTCAAGCCCTTGTTTTTCGAAATTAATGAACGGATTTTAATGAAACTTCCTAAGCATAAGCAGGAAACAAAGGTCTAAAAAGTTAGTAGAGAACATTTTCGAAATGTCTTATATAAAAAAAGATAACTGGAAATATCTGTTTCTATGGAAAGTTTAAAATCGGTCTAATTTGGCTGTAACACTATTTTTCGAAAATGTTCTCTACTAACTTTTTAGACCTTTGTATTTTGCTTATACGTACGAAGTTTCATTAAAATCGGTTCATTCACTTCGAAATAAAAGGGCTTGAAAGTTTGTATGAAATGCCGTTCGGCGTAAACGCTGAGGTTGTTAATGTTTTACCGATAACCCTGTATAGCCTTCCCCAAGAATTGGGCTATCAAATGCGAAATTGAAATAAATGCTTTGAGTTTGAGTTTACTGATAGTTCCGGAGATTTACCTCCTACATACAAACTTACAAACAAACAAATACCTCTTTATAATATCATTATAGATAATTGCCACAGTTTGATGAACTTTTAAGGAGTGGTTAACTGAAGTAAATTCTTCGCTGTGTACAATTCTCACGAGTCGTTCGTGTGTGCAAACAGGCATTATTGTGTTCTGTGAAACGAACGACATTCTTACTTATTGTTAATTGAGGAAATTAATCGAAGCGTTAAGTTATTTTCAGGGTTCCGTACCCAAAGGGTAAAAACGGGACCCTACTACTGAGACTGCACTGTCCGTCTGTCCGTCTGTCACCAGGCCGGTGACTCATGGTCACAGATCACAGGTGTCTCATGAACCGTGATAGCTAGACAGTTGAAATTTTCACAGATGATGTATTTCTGTTGCCGCTATTATAACAAATACTAAAAATATAATAAAATAAATATTTAAGGGGGGCTCCCATACAACAAACGTGTTTTTTTCGGCGTTTTTGCCTTGTGGTACGGAACCCATCGTGTGCGAGTCCAACTCGCACTTGGTCAGTTTTTTTTATTTTTTGAACCCTCTTTTATATTCTTTGGTTTTGCAAGTGATTTTACGAACTTATTTGCTTTTCTAAAACCATGTAAAAATATTTTTAAATTGTTCTGTTATTGCTAATTGCATCTTCGAAATCCAAATAAAATTCCATTCATTTTGGTTTTGTCCAATTTCCGATAAATTAAGAATAATTTAGAGTTAGATTTGCTTCAGTGTGCGACTGAGCAGCGCACGGGTTTAGCTCAAGCTAACTTTAATTTTATGGTTGAATTTCAATTAAAATATTTCTTCCATGAAAACATGACATAATTTTATGGTGATTTAACTTCATATAATACAGACGCCAGCACATCAAGCTACTATAATCTGTCAAATTTATTTAATATACAGGGTGTTTGGTAGAAAGACCGACACAATTTTCTTAGATATAGGAAGTGTCATATTATTGTTATTGTCCTAGTTTTCACCCCTAACACCCCTTAAGTGTCACGGTAGGTAATTGAGATAATATTAATATGTTTATTTCTTAATCACCTGAAATATCGTCACATCTTTTTTATGTGGTTGTAATAGAGCGCAAAAATTTTTGGTGTTATTGCAATGTACATTTATGTAGGTACAATTGGTTCTAAAAAAATACTAGGATTGTTCCAAAGTCGTAAATTGTGTTAAGGAAAGAAAACTTTTAATTTAAAAATTCATAATAAAAATGAAAAATAAAACAATTTTGTGCTAGCAAATGACATCCTCAAACCCTCAAAAAATTGTGTCGGTCCTTCTACCCCTGAACCACCTGAAACACCCTGTATTTTCAACTTTATCTTCGGGTTAAAGTTGCCTCTAAACCGAAAAATAAACCGCTAGTATGAAAAAATACTCCAAATTAGATCATGAAACTTTGCATAACAACTGACTTAAATATAAAGCAGGTACTTGGTATGTTTCATATGTTTTTCAAATTACCATTATTTTCACTGTAAAAAGCAAATACCTAAACTATTAGCGGTGCCTGCCGCCCAGCACCGCACTCCGCCTCGCTCTCACTCAGCCCGCGAGCAGTATTGTGCGAGCGAAATAAAGAGTGAATTTTAGCTGAGGTAGTATGGGCTCTTAACCAGGAAAATACATTAACACGCGTACCTAGGTAGGTACTGTGTTATTTAGCCGATCTCCTTCGTGGATCTAATAGCGTGACTTGCGTGCTCCGACCACTAACAATATAATAATTTGCATTATTTCACTTCATAATATCCCTTTTAAGTGTACACGAATAAACTTAATACATCTTTCTACGGTAAATTTGTGAATTTCATTTAGTAAAATTTTGTATAAAAAGTTTTAACAATTCCAGTTTATTTCGGCGTCTGATAATAATTCAACAAGTAAAAACGCTAAACACTTTTGCTTGTGACAGTACGCATTGTACACGAATAACTTTATCTTCCAATTTTTATTACAGTTCGTTCGTGGACTCATTTAGTAAAATTTTGCATAAAAAGTTTTAACAATTCCAGTTTATTTCGGTGTCTGATAGTGATAACTGATAGATAATTCAACAAATAAAAACGCTAAACACTTTTGCTTGTGACAGTGCGCATTGTACACGAATAAACTTAATATATCTTTCAGTTTTATATTACAGTTCATTTGTGGACTCTCTAAATAAATAACTCGTGGCTACATAAAAAAAGCCGGCAAACGGGTCGATGTTCAAGGGTAAGCAATGCTTGCCGAGGTCGGTCCGTGGATGGGTGACCATCCATTACATAAGCATCGGAAAGCACGTTAAGAAAGCTAAAGAGTTTTTTTGATCGCGCTAATCTCTGGAACTGTCAGTCGAATTTGAAACATTATTTTTGCATATGATAGCCCAGTTCTCGAGGAAGGCTATAGGCTACTTACATCACGCTAGGGCCCTTAGCAGTCGAGCAGGAACAAAAAAAAGTCAGAAAGGACGCTGAGCGGAAACGAAATACCTAATAGCCTGGGCAGACGATCCGACGAGGTGAGTCGGGGGGTCAAGAAATTTCACACGGACGAAGTCGCGGATAGAAGCTAGTTTTATATAAAAACAATACCAGTTTATTTTTGTGTCTATTAAGTCAACAAATGGAAACGCTAAACTCTTTTGCTTGCGACAATACATTATTTTGATGCCAATACAATGTATTAGTAAAAAAAGTATTTGGCATTTTTTTCTTATGAAGACGAGACTAAAGTATCGTCGCGAACTTGTTGAGGATGTAAAGTATTGGTGTACGTATTGTTATAAACATGTTTGGTATACATCGTCTGTAGCGTGGCTATTTAATACATATTATAAATACCTATAAGTACTCCATTTGTTATAACATTAGACAAATAACGGTTATAAACCCTTTGGTTATTTCGATACAAATATATTATAAGCTTCGTGATTTCACGATATATAAAATACAAAGCAATGTAATCTATTTACCTTAAACATTGAAAAAACAACTGTTAAATTGCAATGATTTCAACAATATTGTCAATAATTGGCTAAATAATAACAGCCGCACAGGTCGATCGATCAGGTTAAGCTACGCTTGCCGCGGCTGATCTGTGGATGCGTGATCGTCTTTACATTCCAAGAGCCCTAAGCACTTCGGAAAGCACGTTAAGACGTTGGTCCCGGCTGTCATTCGTGGATCTTTGACAGACTTTACGGTTCGTCGATAGTCCGAAAGTCTGACAACCAGCCTTACCACGGGTATCGTATTACCCAGTAACTGGGTTATGGAGGTCAGATAGGCAGTCGCTCCATGTAAAATACTGGTATTCAGCTGCATCCGGTTAGACTGGAAGCCGACCTCAAAAAAGAAAAAGAGTAGGCAGGTGATGAACTTTCATTATTTGACCGTTACTTGTCTAATGCTATAATAGAGTATGCATACCCTATTGTATAGTTTCTATGTTTAAAGTCTAGCCACTATAGGTCTACCAGAATCTCATGGCAAAAAAAAAACAAAAAAACTTTTTGGTTTTCATACATTTGACATTGCCAATGTTGTCAAATGTATGAAAACCACAAAGCTTTTTTGTTTTTTTTTTGCCATGAGATTCTGGTAGACCTATACCAATGTTTTAACCATAATAAACTTTTTTCCTGAAAGACGTTCTTTTTACTTGAAGAACTTTTAGGAACTATAAAGCTTATGATTATGAATGGGTTTGCTTGTGTTTACTGAAACTAATCGAAATTTTATTTGGAATAGTCAAATGAGATGGAAAATAAAATGGTAAATGGAGATTATGATCTCGAAAGGGGACTGGGTGGAAAGCATATGACCTTATGGCGATACGGTTATGGTCATTGCGTAGGGAAACCTCATAATGAGTGTATCAATACACCTAACGAAGCCGAGACTCACTTGTTCTCCCCATTATAATGATATTGTTTTTGTACTGGACCTGGGAATCGTCTGGTTACGGAGATACAGGATGAACCAAGCTTTATTTGACGTTTTTCTACGAAAACGTGTTAAATATTGTAACTTAACTTAAAAAATGCCTACGAACCCTGTACCCCTGTACCGTTCCATGCACCCATAAGCACAATGTTTTGCGTGTGTTACACTGTGTACCTAACTACCCGCAACTTTCATACCATGAATAAAAGTCTGTTCCCAGTAATAATCTTTTCACAAAGTTACTTTGTTTGACTTGCAAAATGCGTAGATGACGGCTTTGTGTTGGGTCTTTTTACACCCTGTAAGAATTTTTTTTTATGACTAACGAAAAATTTCTAAAAAATTCTCTGTCTAGAATCATAATTATGTTGAATTCATGGTTACAATTTGCGCACTGGTTAAAAATTTATCCTGAATGAAGTATTCCTACAGAAATACCCATAACTGTATTGCTATTGGTCCACAGACCACTTCCCATACAAATGTGCCCAGTCTCCTTTTAGTGTTTGTTTTAGAACTTATTTGTTTGTAAATCCTCTTTTTGACTACATTGTGTCTTGTGATATTTTTGTGTTCACTCTTTTTGTAACTACATCAAGTCAAACGTGTAATGATTAAATATCTTCGATACTTCATGTAACTAGCATTACTTTTCAATACAAACCTGTAAGTACCACAATTATTGCTATAAAGTGGGTCAAATTAAATTAGCTAGCGGTACTGTGCTGTCGTGATGGATATCGGTATACATATAAACACTATAAAATAAAAACAAAAAGATTTGATGTTTTTTTGGGTTCAACGACCGCTGATTGATTTGTGCCGTGATTTATGAGTTTAGAAAATCTGTTTTCGTGTTGAGATACCGATACCCATCACATTCGCAGCGTTAGGCTAGATAATTTAATATGACCCTGTATTTCAACATAAAAGTCGATTATTAAAATACAGGGTTATTGGTAAAACATTAACAACCTCTTAAGAGGTCATTGTACTCATCATTATGAACAACTTTTACTACCTATGGGACAAAACCTGAAATCGCGAAAAAAAATCAGCTGTTCCCTACGTTTATGTTCGTTTAACTCGTCAAAATGTAGGGAACAGCTGATTTTTTTTTCGCGATTTTATGTTTTGTCCCATAGTAAAAGTTGTTCTTAATGATGTACTACAACGACGTCTTAAGGGTTGTTAATGTTTTACCAATAACCCTGTACAGTTATACCTATGTTACTATGTAGTATGTTTGTAAAATAATCCATTAAAAATTATTCTTCCTAGATAACCTAAAGACTGATTTTTGTTTAAATTTTCTTTTCTACTACCCATTTGTGTTTGGCAAAGAATATTAGAATTAATAGATTTCACATTTTGTATTTTATTTAGGACAAATTCTCTACTGTTAGCCCAATGCGAAACAAATCCTATTTCAATTTGTAACTAAATATATTTAATAACTTTGTATCACTCTCATTGTAGACTGTAGAGATAGAATCAGTAACCCTTGTGTAAAGCAAATATCTATGTTAAAATAATCAATTTCTTGTAACCCTGATGAAAACTGATTTTTATTCAGTTTAAGTACCTACTTGTGTAACATTTTTTTTTTATTAATTATTAATTTTATGTTAATTTTAACTCTCCTAACATCGAATAGTGCCATTTATTTATTTGAAATTAAAAAAAATATATTGCGTTGTACAGACGCCAGCACATCAAGCTACCCGAAACTGTCAAATTTTCCCAATCAACTTTGAACCTTGTTCTTTAGCGATAAAGTTGAAAATCTATTAAAGAAATTTGACAGATTGTAGTAGCTTGATGTGCTGGCGTCTGTACTTGTCTTAGTCACACTAACGTCGTGACTGCATCACTGTTGGATTTTCAACTCTCGGCGATAAAGCAGAGCGTTAAAAATTCAGTGCGCGAATAAAAAGTGCCGCGGGACAAAACGCACCAGTGCGAATCTGGGCTTAGTCCTAGTTTCTTGGATATTCGTGTAAATGCCTCGTTCGGTCATGCACGAACGGACTAATGGTGTTTGTACACAACGCAACGCAAGCACGATAAAAGTATTTGCATACCTAATAAGTATTGTATTTTATAAGGTTAATAAATACAATATTACGTATGCAAATACCTGCATAGGTACGCAGGTGCCTGAAATTGGCAAGTCTACAAGCACTATACTATCCGAAACTTTGGAGCACTGTACAGATTCTACGTTCTACCTTTGTAAAAGTTCAGTTTAAAGTATAAAGGCAAAGTATTTATTTTACACTATTTTTGTGTTAACTCATACAGTCATAGGTACCGCTTTTAATTCATTGTTTGTTTGTTAATAATGACCTGTGCCAAATTATTTTAAAATGTATTTTGGCTATTACTATTTTTGTAATTTCTTTTATTGTAGCTACTTGGGTCTTAGCCAAAATATTTCAAGGATTCCATTAAATAATTTGTAGTGGATGGAAGACTTGTAAATAAAATGCTAATCGAGCTGGTTAGCTTCATTTATATTTCCAATATCCCTTAGTGTTAAATTTCCCTATTTATTGTATCTTTATTAAAGACCTTTGAAGGTCCGTGGAATACCTGCCCGCTATTTTTTTTTTCAAAATGGCGGCCAGATTCATGCGTGGCCGCCATTTCGAAAAAAATACAAAATGGTTCGACAGTAGTGTATGCCAGGCTCCATATAAAAATCTTCAATCCCCTTTAAAATTCGGTTAGATCGAAATTAACACATTTCACTTTTCTCAGTCATAAAATAAAGCCAGTTACTCAACATATTTCGCTCTAACCATTATAGAACTAATAACTTCTTCAAACATTTTTTATACTTTATTAAATCTTTATAGAGGTGAGATGCTTTATACCTATGCTCAGAATCTTCGAAATTATTTCACTATTTTTGTAATAAAAATCTTAATACTTATTGTAGTCTAAAAATAATGCATTTATTGTTAACGAATTTATTTTGTGTTACTTTATTAATAAATCCCACTGTTATTATTTTTAATACTTGTTGTAAAGTACGTAGCGAATCACTTCGATATTGTACAATATGAAATGGTTAATAATAAAAAGGAGCCTTATACTAGATGTAATAAAACATTCTCTTTATTCTGTGGTTTTATTTGAGGTATTTTTTCATTAGCCATTATTATCCCACTGCTGGGCAAAGGCCTCCCTGCCCTGTCCAGAGCTGCCAAGGACCAATCTTTATTAAAGGAGTCCCGCATCTTAATTACGTTACGCACTACTAATCACAATCTAAATCATTTTGAAGGATATTGCTAATCCATTGCTTGATATGTTCGAAAAATTTGTCTGTTCAACAACGTGTAAATAACGCAATGGATGTTGTTGAACTGTCAAAATAAAACCCATTGCTACTGACAGTGTGTTACGCAATTACCGCGCCATCTGGGCCTGCCGCGATGGCTGGACTCACTGGGTCGTAAGGTTGAGGTATGCTCATTGCAAATCACGACCGCGCCACATTAGCGTTTCGTTTATTAACTTATACAACACGCCTGAATTATGAAGGGTTAGGCAGAGCTGTACCTACCTATAAATAATAGTACAGCCACGTTTCGCCAGTTATGTTTAAGCCTCAATTTATTCATTGCATCGAAAAGATACGCAATCAAAACTTTACCCGTTAGTTTGGTTGGCGACAAAAAGTGTAGAAACCAAGTACTAACTATCAAGTAGAGTCTGTTTCTAGTTACTTTACTCTTTGGTCTGTTTCACGAAAGAAGTCTTGCAGACGTGGCGCCACATGCAATAAATCTTTATTTATTTATTTACCATAGGTAACATTATATGTGAGGTAGGACTCGGTGTGAGGGTTGTTGTGCAAATATTGCTAACAATATAATAATAATTAGTTCCACTTATTGCCGCAGAACTTTTTTCATGGGACGGACTCTACTACACTACGACGTAATTTTTTAGCCTAGCAAGCCAAGTAAATCATTCTAGGGATTTCTGAACGTAAAATAATAATAATATAATATCGTTTCTGATCGTGTTCGCTAACTGTCATTTTTCATTATCATGGCGGAGGACGAGGATGGTGTTTCGAATAGGAATTCGCCTCAAAATACGAATAACGGAGGACCCTTGCAGGAAAACGAACAAAATGCAGCGAAACCAGACTTAGGTATCGAAGAAGCAAAGTACAATAGTAATGAAAATGGTGACGCATCGCATACGGAGACGAAAAGTTCTTCTTCCAGTGAGTTTACGAAGTTGTTTTTTGTCCTAAATATAAAGGCATTCCTCGTCGACTGTTCGTTTTTCTTGCAGAGTCTACGGGGGCGACGCGGAAAGATGAGAACCCGTTTTCGTTTCGGCATTTTTTGAAGCGGGATCTCTCGTTGCCGGGTAACTCGACGTACGAAAACACAGGCGCCCGTCCGAAAGTGTACGCGAACACCGTACAGCACTCGCCGACCAAGATAGACGTTCACGCAGACTCGAGGCGGGACAAGCCCCGCTCGAGCGACTCCCAAGCCAAAGAGAAGACTAGCGACGGCAGCAGCCATCGTATAAGTGACAACACATCCTCAAGTAGTTCCGTAGAAATACCTTTTAGTGTAGTGGATAACTCTGATTCTAAGCATAACTTTTACACGGACAATCATGACGTGCCCTTTTATCACAGACCAAATTTGGCTTCGGAGCCTCTAGGAATGCCCTCGTTGCCAGATTTTGTGCAAGACCACATATTAGTGGAGCAGGCATATTTGAACTTTAATGGTCCAATATCTGTTGATTTGGATAACCTGCCGGACTTTACATTTAATACTAGTTTCAATGCGGGATCGTCTTCCTCTTTGGGTAGGAGGAATAACAGTAATTATGGTGGAAGGGGTTATAATTATGAAGCATACATGGGAGCGGCATCGACATCTGACGCTGGCCAGGCCGGCAGTGGGATGCCGCTGGACTTGCCGCCAGGCTCTGAAGCGGCAGGTCCTGCCCTTCCTTTGGACCTGCCCCCACACTTGAGCCTAGATCTGACGGAGTCTGTGAACCCTGCAGACAGGAGGAATGTGTCTCCAAGAAACACTTTCCCCTTGGATCTCCCTCCCAATGCTGGTGAGTTCAATCTTATTTTAATAAAATATATATACTACTTTAGTTATATCCACAATGTTGCATTAGAATGTATAGTAACTTGTAGGAACAATGATGACTGGATTGATTCCTCATTTGGGTAGTTAAGGTCTGCTGAAGAAATGCATCTATGTTACCAGTTCACCAGGAGTGGTTGAAAATTGGGTTTAAGTTTGTGCAAACAAAGCCATGAGCATAATCTGTATGTCTGACTGTCCATACATAGACATGCATCTTAATGACAACATCAGTTCAATAAGTGTGAATATCATATTATACTAATTATTCCTTACTGTTTATTCATTATGAATTGATAATTTATTCTCTGTACCTTCACAATAATGTCCGGTGACATGTGTTTAAGTATTCTATCCATAGCAATGATAACTATTGGCTTTTGCGTTTACATGAAGCGTACATTATTTACTGAACAAAAGAGTTGCAACTACTTGTTTCTAATTCTAATGAAAGAATACAACACTTTCTTACAATGTTGTACAACCTTCTTTTGGTTGTGTTGATGGTATTATTTTTCGATGTTTTATATTCTTAGAGCCCAGTAGGCGGCCACGTTGATTGCAGCATCTGTGGCATTCTTCAGGTCATCCTAGGTGCTGGTGAACAGGCACTTAGGGCAATCTAGCAAGTGGGGCATGGTCTGATTAGAGTCACCACACTCGCACTGGGTATTGGATGGTTCAGTAAGCCCCCACTTCGACAAATTGTATCTGTAGCATTGTACAAACTACATACATATAAACTGGCATAGAAACTATAGAATGCCTTATTTATTTATTTATTTTATTTTACAGTTTTGGAAAACTTACAGCTAAACACTTTTGCACGATTGAGAGTAACAGAAATAAGGCCAATTACAAGTTTTCACAGATAGAAGAGCATATAAACAACAAAAAAATTATTTGAGAAGGTAGACAGTTTTTGAGTAGAAACTTTATCATAAGTAAGGTAAAAATGTGTTTCAAACAGAGTAAATTGTTATCTTCTATCAGTTTACGTGATCAAAAAAGAGATCACAGAGAGTCCTTTATGGGAAACTACACACAGCTGGGCTAGCATGGGCTGGGGATAAAACTTTTCTCCACCGGTTATTTCCACTGACAAGGGATAAAATTATTTTATCCACCTGCCAAAGCACGGCAACAGGGGGAAAGAGAATTATATCACTTTTTGACATTAGACGTGGATACTCACCCCCTGTCTATAGCATGGCGACTAGTGGAAGAGAAATATTACAGATATTTTGACATAACAAAGGGAGAAATTTGTCCTCGTCTTTAGATGGTGGGTTTAAGTATATCTCTTGGAGAAAATATAATTAATTGTACTATAAAAATGTCTCGTGCTTACTACCACCGTGAATAGTTTATCCACCCATGTCGCCATGCTCGGAGGGTGGACAAAATTGACAGAGGGGAATAGTATTTTCTCCTCTCCCGGTGGATAAAATGTCTCCGGCCATGCTAGCCCTGCTGTAATAATTATTTACATTTTCAATTTACAATATTCTGCTATGTCCTCTCATATTCAACGTGCATCTTAACCATGTGATCAAATCGTGATTGATGCTAATTAAATTAAAGCTAACTAGCTTCTGCTGACGACTTTGTCCGCGGGAAAATTCTTGTTTCCCCGACCCACCCCCTCGCATCGCATCATCTGCCCGCGCTATCACTCCGTTTTCGCTTGCCGTTCTTTCTGACTTTTTTCTTTTGACTCGGCTCCTACGGGTCATAGCGTGATGTTAATTAACCTATAGCCTTTCACAAGAATTAGCCTATCAAATGCAAAAAGATTTTTTCAAATTCGACTGGTAGTTCCAGAGATTAACCCCTACAAACAAACAAACAAATTTTTCCTCTTTATAATATTATTATGATGAAAATAAAATAATATTAAATTATGATAAAAAAGCACTTCCTCTCTCCTTAAACATCAACATTATATTTTTCTTTACTCCTGTTTCATGTTTATTGTTATATGTATATATTTATTTAGATTAGTATAATATACTTTACGTATGTATTTATTGTATTATGTAAATGGTACACCACAGACTACCTGCAGTATTTGTCTGTCCTTCCCCTTTTTAATCCATCCAAAGGTTGTCTTTAAAAGATCGCTTTTAGCGATAAGACCGCCCATTGTGTCACCCTTTGTACAGTTTCTATACCTTATGTCTGTAATTAATATGGTGTACATAATAAAGAGTATTCTATTCTATTCTATTCTATATTAGTATAGTATAGATTTACTATCGGCTATCCTGAAACAGAGTACATACATGAAACTGTAAACTTTTTCAAATCTCTTTTTAAACAGTTGTACCTACTATCTTTTCTCAACAGAATTTGGTAAAAGCATTCATCTTTCTTAAAGTGTGTGTATGTTGTATGTCTGAGGGTTCAAACTATCATTTTACGAAATTCTATTGAAATCAGTTTAGTAGTTTATACATTAAAATTTAAAATGTCACGGCATGTAAATGTAATGGGTTTTATAATTTGTGACACTGAACATTTTATTAGGGAAAATAATTAACTAAGTACTGTGTTGTTTTCGACAAATAAGGTAATTGGTATAAATTAATTGAAAGGAAATAGTGGGGCTGTTTATTTAAAATTTTGTTGGTTAGTTTGTTGATCCTAGTGGCTAGTGGTCGATTGATCAGGTTAAGCTACGCTTGGCGCGGTTGGTCCGCGGATGGGACCATGTATACATAATAATATCAAGACCCTCCATGTCTCGGAAAGCATGTTAACTAAGCCGTTGTTCCCAGCTGTCATTCGTAGATCTTTGGCAGTCGTTACGGGTCGTCAGAAGGTCGAATGTCTGACAACCAACCTTACCAAGGGGTATCGTATTACCCAGCAACTGGGTTGTGGAGGTCACAGATAGGCAGCCGCTCCATGTAAAATACTGGTATTCAGCAGAATCCTGTTGAATCTTGGTCACGCTTTCAATTCTGTTCCATTTAAAGGCAAACATATTATTGTAATAGATCAATTAGCACATAATACGGTATATTGTTATTCATTAATCGGTGGTTCATTTCACTTGAACTTCGACTGGAATTCGTACAATGCTGTCAAATAAATTAACATGGATAATAATTTTATTTCGTACGTAACATCATGGCTGTATTTCAGTGTAAAGTCCACACATTTCTCCAGTATTTTATCATTTCCATGTATGAAAAAATCCACTCACAAAGTACTAGCTTTGCCCGCGACATCGCTCGCGCGGAGGCTGGAAATTATCTCATGGGATAGTATTACGGGGATAAAAGGTAACCTCCAGGTCTCTATGTCTGCCAAATTTCATCGAAATTCGTTCAGTTAATAAGTTAAGAGCGTTTACGCCGAACGGCATTTCATACAAACTTTCAAGCCCTTATTTTTCGAAATGAATGAACCGATTTTAATGAAACTTCATATGCATAAGCAGGATACAGAGGTCTAAAAAGTTAGTAGAAAACATTTTCAAAAAATAGTGTTACAGCCAAATTAGACCGATTTTAAATTTTCCATAGAAACAGAGATTTCCAGTTATCTTTTTTTAAATAAGACATTTTGAAAATGTTTTCTACTAACTTTTTAGACCCTTGCATCCTGCTTATGCGTATGAAGTTTCATTAAAATCGGTTCATTCATTTCGAAAAATAAGGGCTTGAAAGTTTGTATGAAATGCCGTTCGGCGTAAACGCTCTTAAGGCGTTTAAGGCGTGGAAAAGGTAACAGACAGAGTTACTTTCGCAATTGTAATAATTAGTCAATTTTATTGGAGACTAACCTTCGGCGCGGGAGATATTATAGTGCACAAGTGTGTTCGCCGACACAGGTGCACTCTCTCTTCCTTTATTCTCATAGTCCGACGGGACGGCAATCCGACAAGACCTGAGAGAGATCAAGCGCAGGACCAACGGCTTAACGTGCTTTCCGAAGCACGAAGGTATCACACCGCTAACTTCCAAACCCCGGGGCTGTTTCTAAGAAATTCCTAATGGAAAACCCAATAAAACTGCCCGACCTGGGAATCGAACCCAGAACCCGACGCTCAGCAGTTGCGCTTGCGACCACGAGACCAACGGGGCAGTCGCATTTGTAATATTATGTACTAGCAGCGCCCCGCGGTTTCACCCGCCTAAGTGTCGATCCCGTGAGAATATCGGGATAAAAACTATCCTATGTCCTTTCCCGGGACTCAAACTATCTCTGATACCAAATTTCATCTAAATCGGTTTAGCGGTTTAAGCGTTAAGAATTATCAGACAGACAGACACACTTTCGCATTTATAATATTAGTATGGATCAATATGTAGTTTCTGGTATAACATAGAGTGGTACAACACACGACAGTTTGAATGAAAAAAGGTGCTGTTGCAACATGTGGTTGAGGTCAAATAGTACAGAATGTAATAATTAGGATCCACTGAACTAGGGGACTGCTGAAACGGGACTGTACTCTGTGGCGTGTGTCCCCCGCAGGATAGACGGACTATTAAACTTAAATGATCCCTTCTCCCCCATACGCAGTTTTTGTGCCAGCTGTTTGTGTTTAAAACGTTGAAATAGATAGGAAAAAAAAAAAACAAGTCATACCTAGTTGACAGTTCGTTTCCTGTAGCTGCAAAAAGTTTGTCTGTTTAACTTTGTTTTTTGGGGAAAAAAGTATTTTGTTTTAACTAGTTCCCGATTCGATTTGTGTAGGAGTTTTACTTTGATTATCAGGACGATACACGCATATTATAGGTTTCTTAGCGTTCAATACGTTTAGAAAGAAAGAAAAAGTATTGATTGGGACTCGCACAGGAATATCAGATATTTTTATTCATAAAAAAACATACATGACCGAGTTCATTGCCAAAATTGCAACAGCGGGACCGGGTGCGAACTCATGTCCCTGCCAATCTGTACCTTAACCACTACACTATTGCCGCCTCATTCCATCATTTTTAGGGTTCCGTACCCAAAGGGCAAAAACGGGACCCTATTATTACTAAGGCTTTACTGTCCGTCTGTCCGTCTCTCACCAGGCTGTGTCTCAAGAACCGCGACAGCTAGACAGTTGAAATTTTCACAGATGATGTATTTCTGTTGCTGCTATAACAACAAATACTAAAAACAGAATAAAATAAATATTTAAGGGGCTCCCATACACCAAACGTGTTTTTTTCGGCGTTTTTGCCTTGTGGCACGGAACCCTTCATGTGCGAGTCCGACTCGCACTTGGCCAGTTTTTAGGGTTCCGTAGCCAAATGGCAAAAACGGAACCCTTATAGATTCGTCATGTCTGTCTGTCTGTCTGTCTGTCCGTCTGTCTGTCTGTCTGTCTGTCCGTCCGTATGTCACAGCCACTTTTCTCCGAAACTATAAGTACTATACTGTTGAAACTTGGTAAGTAGATGTATTCTGTGAACAGCATTAAGATTTTCATACAAAAATAGAAAAAAAACAATAAATTTTAGGGTTCCCCATACTTAGAACCGAAACTCAAAAAAATTTTTTCATCAAACCCATACGTGTGGGGTATCTATGGATAGGTCTTCAAAAATGATATTGAGGTTTCTAATATCATTTTTTTCTAAACTGAATAGTTTGCGCGAGAGACACTTCCAAAGTGGTAAAATGTGTGTCCCCCCCCCTGTAACTTCTAAAATAAGAGCATGATAAAACTAAAAAAAATATATGATGTACATTACCATGTAAACTACCACCGAAAATTGGTTTGGACGAGATCTAGTAAGTAGTTTTTTTTTAATACGTCATAAATCCTAAACCGCAATTTACCATTCATTCAATCAACTTAAAAATAAAAAAAAACATTTAATTTCATAAACATAAACCTTATGCATAAACCCGGATGTTACGGAACCCTCGGTGCGCGAGTCCGACTCGCTCTTGCCGGGTTTTTTATTGTATAGGTATTAGGCACTCTGTTCCCAAACCCTGTTATCAAAATCTAAAGTATGGCTAACATTGTTTTTACTTAGGTAAGGTTTCATTCTCAGGCCCGTCTACGCATTACTAGGTATTCCATCAGGAATTTCCCATAAGTAGTCCGGAGTCTATATTTAGGCCTTGTGAAAGTCATCATAATAAGGCCCCCCCCCACATTAGGCGTGCGACGGGCGCGAGCGTTCCTCGGGCGTGTGACCGACGTGCGCCGCGCATTGAAATTGACTACTCGGCACGCACGTCGGACACACGCTCGAGGAACGCTCGCGCCCGGCGCACGCCTAATGTGGGGGGGGGGGGGGGGGGGGGGGCTAAGGCTCATCCCCTAAACTTAAACATAACTGGCGAAATCGTGGCTACACCCTCCTAACCAGCCAGGAATACAGGCGTAATATCAATAATTTCAACTTATAAAATTATGTGATGTTATGTAGTAGGAATGTATTTCAGGAGCGGAGTCCATGTGTCTGCCGGACTTCTTGCCGGTGCACCCCGGACGCACGTCGCCGGAGCCCGAGCATCAGGACGAGCAGATGCAGCAGATCATGGCTGAGTTGGAGCGGACCAGGTTTGTGATGACATATTCGAAGATTAATTTTATTTATATTGTGTTAATGACAAGTCAGCAGTGGACCTCAGGCACTTTCATAATCAGCCTATAATATTGCCATTGCTTGGACACAGGTCTCCTCTCTGTGAGACGGATAGGGCCATAAACCACCACTCGAGCCCAGTGCTGGTTGGTGGATGTCACATGTCCTCGAATTTTTTGCTTTTAGGATGTTTTTCTTCACCGTTTTTGAGAACAGTGGTGATGAAAGTTACACAAAGTAAAGCAGGAGCAGTGCTGGCTCAGCGGTATCGGCCGCAGTGCATTGAAAATCCAGTGAGCAAAAAAAAAAATCGCCTGTTGGTATGGCGGCTCATATTTACCTTATTTTCAGTATAAACTTCTACTTTACCCAAATAAAAGTAGGCCTCTACAAGACGTGACATTGTTACTGTCATTACATACATTACGTATTTCTTATTTTGTTGTATCAATATACTTAATTAACTTACAATTGACCTTTACCTTGAATCACAATTTATGTTTTTAACAATTGTATGGACTTTCAAACCCTTATGGTGAAAATAGATGTACCCATACCCTTTCATATAGGTATACAAGGGTTTATTCGATGATGACGATGATTAAAGTTAAGAGAATTTTAACCTTTTGACCGCCACAGGGTATAGATGACAAACCAAAATGTGCCCAGCACGCCACGGTTCGACTACATGGCAGACTTTGATGCCGAAGGCACGTTTTTAGGGTTTCGTACCCAACGGGTAAAAACGGAACCCTAAGACTTCGCTGTCTGTCCGTCTGTCTGTCACCAGGCTGTATCTCAAGAACCGCGATAGCTAGACAGTTGAAATTTTCACAAATTATGTATTTCTTTTGCCTCTATAATAACAAATACTAAAAACTAAATAAAATCAATATTTAAGGGGGGCTCCCATACAACAAACGCGATTTTTTTGCCCTTTTTGCTCGATATCAAAAATGGCAACAGGTAGGCACTTGAAATATTCACAAAATACTCAGTTGTATTTTAACTTATAATAATAAATAATAAAATTAAAATAAATATTTCCCATACAACAAACATGTTTTTTTTGACGTTTTTGCCTTGTGGTACGGAACCCTTCGTGTGCGAGTCCGACTCGCACTTGGCCAGTTTTTGATATTTTGACGTGTGGCGGTCAAAAGGTTAAACGTCAAAAATGTATGGTTAAACAGTCATTACTTAACTATAGACAACGTTTATAAATAAAGGGAACAGTGTCAGTGATAGTCAGCAACAAGCCGAAATCTAGGCTGAAAAATGTATTTTAATTTTGGAATGGAGAACCGCACGCGCTTTGCAACGCAAGCGAAAGTGTGCTTAGATACTTGTGTAGGAAACGGGACGTGTGACGTGGGGATCTTAGAAGTTTTGTTAAGTAGAAAATTGATCACTGTATGGGCTGTTATACAAATACTAGCTTCTGCTCGCGACTTCGTCCGCGTGAAATTTTTTATTCCTATGACCCACCCCTTCGCATTGTTCACTTCGTTTTCGCTTAGTGTTCTTTTTGATCGACACCTAAATTGCTAGCGTCATGTTAATAGCATTCCTCGAGAATGGGCTATCTAATGCAATTTTTTTTTATCCGACTGGCAGTTCCAGAGATTAGCACGTTCAAACAAACAAACAAACTCTTCAGCTTTATTATTACTTATTAGTACCTATACATTTTAGGTAGTAAATAAACCTATGTTAGGACTTCGGA
This sequence comes from Mesoligia furuncula, assembly GCA_916614155.1. Taxonomy (NCBI): domain Eukaryota; kingdom Metazoa; phylum Arthropoda; class Insecta; order Lepidoptera; family Noctuidae; genus Mesoligia; species Mesoligia furuncula. Next base: position 25,439,004 of record OU744808.1, read on the forward strand.
AGCGTATTGGTTTATACAGGGTTATCGGTAAAACCTTAAAACCTTTGAAGAGGTCATTGTACTCATCATTATGAACAACTTTTACTATGGGACCAAACTTGAAATCGCGAAAATAAATCAGGTGTTCCCTACATTTTGACGAGTTATCACACTAATATTATAAAGGCGAAAGTTTGTACGTGTGTGCGTGTTTATATGTTTGTTACTTCTTCACGCTCAAACGGCTGGACCAATTTTGATAAAATATTATATGGAGGTAGCTGACACCCTGGTTTAACATATAGGCTACTTTTTATCCCAATATTCCCACGGGAACAACATTTACGCGGGTGAAACCGCGGGGCACAGCTAGTACGAACATAAATGTAGAAAACAGAGGTTTTTTTTCGCGATTTCAGGTTTGGTCCCTAGTAAAAGTTGTTCATAATGATGAGTACAATGACCTCTTAAGAGGTTGTTAATGTTTTACCGATAACCCTGTATATTTTGTAACAGTTCAATACGGATGTTCTTTAGGTATAAGTATTCCGTTCATATGCTCAATATTATTCGTGACATGAAACCGCCATTTCCTAACCACGTGATATGTTTGCTAATGTTTGTCTGTCGTATTGGCCACCTGTCTGCGTATATGTTATGTTTAATGCTTTCTTATCTATGTATTAAAAATAAAACGTACGTTGGTAAGCGCATCGCTTGAGAACAGCTGGGCCGATTTGTTTAATTTTGTTTTTAACATGTTCGTAATATACCGATACCGAAAGTCGGAACAGACTGGGATGGTGCACTTCTCCCAGTCTGTTCCGACTTTCGGTATCTCGGTTCACTCGTGCCAAGCGATGGCGAAGTAGATCGGACGGTTAAGCACAGAATTAACACTGGATGGATGAAATGACGGCAGGTCACGGGAACAATCTGCGACTCCCGCATTCCCCTTAAACTTAAGGGGAAGATATATAAAACCATGATTAGACCTGCTGTCTTGTATGGATCAGAATGTTGGGCCACAAAAGGGATGAATGAAAGGCAATTGCATGCAGCAGAGATGAGAATGCTAAGAGGGATGTGTGGTGTTACACGAATGGATAGAATAAGAAATGAGTACATAAGAGGAAGTTTGAAAGTGGCACCGGTAACTGAAAAGTTGCGTGGGAATCGGTTGTCATGGTATGGGCTATGGGCATGTGTTACGGCAAATGAGGAAAATGTCGTGAGGAGAGTTTTGAGTATGGATGTCGATGGCTATAAGAGTAGGGGAAGACCAAAGAAACGATGGATGGAATGTGTGAATGATGATATGGTTAGAAAGGGGGTGACTACCGAGATGACGACTAACAGAGAAGTATGGAAGAAAATACATGTTGCGCCGACCCCAAATGAATTGGGATAAGGGCAGGAGAATGACATGTTCGTAATATTCCGAATAAGGTTTTTAGGAAAGGTTGGCCGGAAAATTGGATAACTCGGCCAAAAACTGTAAGGCCTTTTTTCTATACAGCCGGTCGATTCTGTAAAAATCTCACTGTGTAAACTTAGGTGAAGTGAGTTGTTTTTGCCAGGAATTGACACTATTGACAGCTCACTCCACGCTCACTTCACCTAAGTTTTCACGGTGAGATTTTTATAGAATAGCACCGCAGGGTCAAATTAAATTAGTTAATGATTCTCTGCAGACGTGGTTGGTATCGGTAGATTGAAAGTTTGACCGGTCTTCTGTCGGGTAAAATTGGGAAGTAGCTTTTTCATATCAACTGAAAAAAAAAAATTGGCCTTCTTTGGTTCTTTTGCGACCCTTCCTATAGGAACCGTAGGTACATTTTTCCGGGGTAAAAAGTAGTCTATATCACCCTCTGGCCTATAAACTATCTTTTCGTTATTTAAGGAACTCTTGTGCAAAATTGCTTGCTTTTAGACCCAGCGGTTTATTTTATTAATTTTAAGAAAACTTACAGCTACTTAAAACATTCGAGTAGTCAGAAGTAATGTGTAGAATAAAACCAATTACAAGATTCCACTTATATAAAAGACCGTACGTCATCGATCCTTGAATGAATGATTTTAAGATTTTTATTAAGTAAATTATACACACAAACCTTCCTGAATAAATTCTCAAAATGATCGTGACTACCGCATCAAGATACATTGTGTAGTTTAGAAGAACTAAGTGGGCACTCAGACACGCAAAACAGCTTTGTTAAATACTAGAATGCTCCAAGGATCTGTTGGCACCTGAATGACATTGACCACCGCCCCCTTTGTTGGTAAACATTTGTGAAATGTATTAAAAAAAACTGGCCAAATGCGAGTCGGACTCGCACACGAAGGGTTCCGTACCACAGGGCAAAAATGCCGAAAAAAACATGTTTGTTGTATGGGAGCCCCCCTTAAATATTTATTTTATTTTTATTATTAAACTTAAAATACAAATGAGTATTTTGTGAATATTTCAAGTGCCTAGCCTACCTGTTGCCATTTTCAAATATTGATCAATAAAGGCCAAAAAATCGCGTTTGTTGTATGGGAGCCCCCCTTAAATATTTAATTTATTTTGTTTTTAGTATTTGTTGTTATAGCGGCAACAGAAATACATACTTTGTGAAAATTTCAACAGTCTAGCTATCGCGATTCTTGAGATACAGCCTGGTGACAGACAGACAGACGGACAGACAGCGAAGTCTTAGTAATAGGGTTCCGTTTTTACCCTTTGGGTACGGAACCCTAAAAACAAGATGGCGGCATTAGTTCCGATTTTGGCCACGCGCCACATTAACCTTGTAGCACTCTACTATTGGCCAATGGAGAGGGCTATGCTTGGCCCTATATGATCGATTGAAGAGACCCGCAGGAGTAGGTACCAAGGTAACCGACATAGCTCGAATAATTGCCAAACTAAGTTAAGGTGAATGCTCCAACCAGCCCGCGAAATTCAAATTTTCTTACGTTTTTTGCAATTTGCAGGCCAGTGCTAGGTTGTATGTTGATTAAAATATTATTCGCGGTTGTAAGACATATATAGGTACAGAATTATAATCATGAAAATCATCAATAAAACGCTCTAAGTTCATAAAGCTGTTAGAATTACTTTTTCTGTTTTTTTTTTGTTCTTACACCTTTATGAAGTTGGAGGGTTGTATTGGTGATTTTGATTATTATAATTCTGTAACTACATACGTCTTACAGCCGCGAATAATATTTTAATCAACATACAACCTAGCACTGGCCTGCAAATTGCAAAAAACGCAAGAAATTTTGAATTTCGCGGGCTGGTTGGAGCATTCCCCTTAAGTGGCAGTGGAAAGCTCACATTGCTCACAGAACAGATAACCAATGGGGCCGAAAGGTTCGGAAGTGGCGACCGCGTACCGGTGGAAGTAGCGTTGGAAGGCTTCCAACAATGTGGACCGTTGATGGCCGTCGATGGCCGCAGGAATCCGTGGGATGCGAGATGCACAATCGGTCGATGTGATGACGTTTGGGGAGGACGGCTTGGAGGGACGTCCAGCAGTGGAAGACTTTCGACTGAAATGATGATGACTCTATTTATAGATTTTCCTTTTCATCTTACCACCTGCAGATGTGAGTTATTCGCGGAGCGCTCTCGTCGCTCTCGCGTGGAGGAGGAGCTGTCGCAGGCTCGCTCCAGCAACGCCTTGCTGCGCGCCGAGGCCGCGGCCGCGCGCGCCGCCGAGGCGCAGCTGCGCGCGCGCCGCGTGGACGCGCGCCGCACGGAGCGGGACTTCGCCGGCCAGCTCGACGCCGCCACGGACAGGGCCGAGAGCAGTCTCACTGATGCCGCGGTTAGTAACTCAAAGCATTTATTTCAATTTAACCAATTGCAGGCACTTTTTATTTGAAATGTCAATCAGTCGAAAAGATGAAGAACGAAGAAGCAGAAGAAGGGCAAGAAACTCCATGGACAATAATATAAATCAAAATGTTTGGTTACATTATTCATATTGGAATTATACATGTGAGAACGATGTAGAAAGACGTGTGTATTAAAAGTAACACTCATGGCAGCTATTAGAACAATTAGTATCACCATCTACCTAGCCACCGCCCCGACCCTAGCGCCTCTGAGCCTGTCGATTTAAGAGCGTTTACGGCATTTCATACAAACTTTCAAGCCCTTGTTTTTCGAAATTAATGAACCGATTTTAATGAAACTTCATACGCATAAGCAGGATACAAAAGTCTAAAAAGTTAGTAGAAAACATTTTCGAAATGTCTTATAAAAATAAATATAACTGGAAACCTCTGTTTCTATGGAAAGTTTAAAAACGGTCTAATTTGGCTGTAACACTATTTTTCGAAAATATTCTTTACGAACTTTTTAGACCTTCGTATCCTGCTTATGCGTATGAAGTTTTATTAAAATCGGTGTATTCACTTCGAAAAACAAGGGCTTGAAAGTTTGTATGAAATGCCGTTCGGCGTAAACGCTCTTAAATTTGTCCCTAAATAATCTCGATCTGATTCAGCCTGTCTCTTTTTGCTCTCTCCCAGCGACGCCCTTAGCCGAGCTCCGTACTCCACAGGGGGTGCCTTAAGCGTGTAGTCGCTTAATTTATATGTTTCAACAATCTGCTAGGTTAATTTGAGAGAAGTCTTTCCTAAACAAAAATCTGCATAGCCTTTTCCCAATAATATTGGGATCGGCTTCCAAGCTAACCATACAGTTGCAGCTGAATACATATGATATTTAAAAGTTGCAACTCTACAACCCTGGGGGCCTAAAAAGGCCACTTTGGCAGAATCATAAAAGGATAACATTATGAAACTTAGTGGACAGGTTAACTGTTAAGTTAATCGTTTGAAATCCCATTGGTGAAGGATTTTTCAGTTATTTTTTTTTTGTCTGTGTTAAAATACCAATCAATCCAATCCAAATCCAATCCCAAACTGTTTGATTTTACCTACGTAGTGCAGCGAAAAAAAGAAAAACACGGACTGTCTTCGCCATATTATGATTAATAATGTTATCCTTTTATGATTCTGCCAAAGTGACCTTTGTAGGTCCCCAGGTTGTCAGACTTTCGGGCTTTTGACTCTTTAGAAGTTTAAAACGGAAATAAATGTTTACAGACTCGAGCGGCAGAGGCTGAATCAACGATAGCTAGATTGAAGAATCAAATTAAGAAATTGAAGGTTAGTCCATTCTCGATTTGTCATAAAATCTTGACTCTTTCTGGTAATGCTCGTATACGAGGTCAAAATAAATTAGTCAGCGAAACTTAGAAGGCGTGATGGATATCAATATCTAAACATGATGAAACAAAACAAAATAATTATAAATTAATTTGATGCATTTCTTTTTTGGGATCAATGACCAGCTTGTAGTGTTACTTGAAATATCAGTTCGAACATCAGTTTTCGTTTTTTGTAAACTTCATAGACGTGAAAGGTAACATGGCGAAACAAAAAGAAACTTGTTTTTTCAACTCATGCTTCAAGTAACTACTACCGGCCGTTGACCCCAAACAAATTCAAAACTGGCCAAGTACGAGTCGGACTCGCACACGAAGGGTTCCGTACCACAAGGCAAAAACGCCGAAAAAAAACATGTTTGTAGTATGGGAGCCCCCCTTAAATATTAATTTTATTATTTGTTGTTATAGCGGCAACAGAAATACATAATTTGTGAAAATTTCAACTGTAGCTATCGCGGTTCTTGATATACAGTCTGGTGACAGACAGACGGACAGACAGACAGCGAAGTCTTAGTAATAGGGTTCCGTTTTTACCTTTTGGGTCCGGAACTCTAAAAATCATCAACTTTTATATTTTATTTATTGTGTTTAGTTTGAATTTAGATATACCCATAATGACTGCGAAGTTTCACTAGCTCAATTAATTTTACCCTGTATATAATACTAGCAGCGTTTTGCGGTTTCACCCGCGTAAGTTTCGATCCCGTGGGAATATCGGGATAAAAAGTATCCTATGTGTTAATCCAGGAAATGGTCTATGTGCCAATTTTCATTCAAATCTGTTCAACGGCTTACGTGTGATGGAGTAACAAATATCCAAACATCTTCACAAACTTTCACATTCATATTAGTAGGATACTAGGATAACTTAGCGTTGGTAACATGAATAGCTTAGCTTGGTTATTGCTCTCAATCCACGAAGTTTTGCATATTATAATTTAATTTTTTTTTTGTTTATATCGGGCTCAACATATATATTCAGAGTACTTAATAATCTTTATATACAATGATATTATAAAGGAAAGATACGCAAGGTTCTGTATTGTTGCGTTGTTATTACAAAGTACTTGCTGCGATAGATAATACGGAACGTATGACACAGAAAGAGATAGCTATCTGTAGTGTGTTGCTCGCTGCTATTAGCGGACTAAATGAAACTACAACAATTGTCTGAATTTGTCTGCAACAATTTGCGCGCGCTAGTGCCATATCTACCTCTTTAATATAATATCATTGTTAAAATAAGTATTAATTCGTGATCTATTTTTGATTGTCAAATAACCTAACTTGAACATGGTGTATCGCCAGGAGGAGTTGTCGTCGTCCCAGCAGGAGGCGCGCGCCCTGCGCGGCGTGCAGGGCGCGGCCGCGGCCGGGCTGCGGCGCGCCACGCACGTGGCAGAGGGCTCGCTGCGGTCAGTGCGGCCTGCGCATGGGCCAGACCTTTACCGCACTTAGAACCTTGACACGACGCTTGGAAGCCTAAATTGACTAAGCGACATCGAGCTGACTTTACAGGAGAAGAATAAAATTAAACTTTTCAGAAAAAAAATCTGATGATAAAATAAGATTTCCAAAACAGTAACAATTACAAGAATTTATATGATTTTTTCTCAAAAGATAAACTTTAAACTGTTCTGTAAAGTTAGCGCAATGTCGCTTACTCAATTTTGTCTTTCAAGCGCCAATATGTAAACGGCGACGTCAAAAATCAACACACGAGTTTAATGTGACAAAGTCCAAAATAAAAACCGATGCTTTCGTAAGGTAAAATCGTACTACAATCATTTGCAGGACGAATAAACAGTAATAGCTACCCAGCACACGGTTCAAAATCGTTTGACACTTCACATTTTGTCGAATATTGAGAGCATTGTTAGAGGTTCAGATGTTCCTACTAATGCTTCAATTCAGAATCTCAGCTAATTTAAATTCATTGCCCGTTCTCAACTATCTACTTTAACTTTATGTAGTCTATCGGCCGAACACAATTACCTATAAACCGCCAGTTTTGGCATATTGGAGGTAGACAAACCTATCTATTTCTGGTTTTAACGTTCCAATAATCTATATCAGTAGCGATATGAATGATTATATGACACTGGCAGTTAATGATTATACTGGCTACCATCAGTAGCGATCTGTCTTCTGAAAATAGGTTATTGGGTACGGTCCTAAGTTGATTTTTGAGCGACCTAAATGAAATATGTTGCAATGAAATTTGAATTTCGAGTTTGTGATTCTAAAACACCACAAATATTTGTGATTCTAAATAATTCAATGAAAATTATAGTCCGCACGGAACTATAGTCGGACTTTTAATTAGCTGCAATAAAATGACAGCGTATGTGTTACTAGAATGACTGAAATTGACGTTTTTTTTTTTTTTTTGCGGTCATCAACTAAATCTTGTTTTTCTGGTACAGAATAGTGTAACAAACTAAACTTATTTGACATGCATATCTCTAAACTCAGTCCGAAATGAGTTATTATTAAGAAGTGTCATTTTACTGCAGCTAATTAAAAGTCTATAGTTGGCCGCGCCTTGTGTGGGGCTGGGGGTGAAGGCGGCGGGGTTGCGTAGTGTTCGCAACGCACGTACTGTGTCATGACAAAGCGCCCCCCCCCCCCCACGCCTCTCTGCCCCACCGTTCACATACCTAAGGCGCGGCCACTAGTTCCGCGTGGAATATAAGTACATTTACATTTATATATTACAGAGACATATTTTCACGTTACAGAGAGCTCCTATCAGGACTAGAGCAGCTGAAGACACTAAGCACGAACCTGGACCAGACATGATGCTGAACTGCTTCCAATCTCCCCCCTACTCTCCGCACTTCTCCCTCCCCTGGATGAGCCACGGACTGGCACGTTAGGAAACAAATGGAATACCATACAGAACGTTTTAATGGGAATAGAAACACATTCTAATAGCGCAATTACTATTCGTTATCAGAGTACAAAGAAAGTTAAACCTGCGCCCCCCACGCCGCACACGGGTGCTATCGTAGAGACATGTGAAAACTTTTTTTTTTTGCAATTGATAGCCCATTTCTTGAGCGAAGGTTAGGCCCTTAGGAGCCAAACAAAAAAAAAAAAAACTGTCAAGTGCGAGCCGGACTCGCGCACCGAGGGCTCCGTACAAATTTGTAGGTATGTAAATAGTTTTAAAATTATTTTTTTTGTAATGTAACTACTTTACGGTTTTCGGATTTTTTTCTTTACTTGTTCTACATGACATTGCTTCTTAGCAAATTTCATAATTCTAGGTCAACGGGAATAGGTATAGGGCAGGGGTGGCCAACTTGGTTAGACCCGAGATCTACTGTTCAATGACGACACCCTGTGCGATCTACCAATTACATACTTCTTGAATTCTTAAATGAAACAGAATAGTTCAGTACACAAATATGTAGTATTTTTTATTATAAAAAGAAAAAAAGTATAAAACTGAAAATTATTCTTAGTAACTAGGTACTTATTTATATTAATGTGAGCATTGCGTTTGAGCAGCTTTCGCTAGATTAGCAAAATCGGGTTTGTAGTTGGAAATATTTTTTGCCTTGCCATGATCGACTGGACGTCGCCAACGACCAGTAGATCGCGATCGACCGGTTGGCCACCCCTGGTATAGGGGTTTGATTTCGAAATTCGTATCTTTTGATGGCGTTGACGTAGAAGTTTAATTATTTTTCTCTCTTTCAAGGGATTGTAGCCCTGAATATTTGATATTAATTTCAACTTGATAACTCCACGCGTTCCTGAGAAAAAAGGTCTTGACTGACGGACAGACAGACGGACAACGAAGTGAATAACCTTATAAGGGTTCCGTTTTTCCTTTGAGGTACGGAACCCTAAAAAGTCAGAAAGATCGCTAAGCGAAAACGAAGTGACATGCGAAGCGACGATGTGGGTCGGGGGAACAAGAAATTTCACGCGGACGAAGTCGCGGGCAGAAGCTAGTAATCTTATAACTACTAATCAAGTGATCACCTCTTCGGGAATTATCGTCTATGTTCGGATATACGAACACGCTATGATGAGATCTAATATAGAGCCGTTAAAACCGTGAAAGTACTAATTACTTTCAAGGTTTTAACAGCAACAATTAAATATTTACTTATCTTTGCGGTTCCAAAAAACGTTTCATAACATCGAGTGAGAAAAATGCCGATCGGCGACCGGAGTAGGAAAAAACCTAAGAAAATTTGAATCTCGCGGGCTACATTCCCTCTTAGTTAATGCGTGTATTAAATGTGTTTCAGTAAAAAAGTAATCCATTTGTTTTCTGCGTGTGTGTTATTGTCAACTTATATTCCGATTTGATTAAAACCTTAGGCTATAATAACTCGGCTATTCTTTGACCCCCCTTTGTTAGTAAATGCTGAGGAAAGTTTAAATCCAGTAGTAATTTTGGCATAACTTTCTACGCGTTTATTAACAAAGGGGTAACTGACGCAATTCGGAGCAATATCGTGTTGGTTGTGTGAATTATTATTTAAGTAATGTTGAGCTTCCGTTCGTCTTACTTATTGCCTTATTGCCCAAGTAAATCGCTCGTGTCGGGGCATATGTTGCTTACATTCATCGCTTATTATACAGGGTTATTGGTAAAACATTAACACCCTCTTAAGAGGTCATTGTACTCATCATTATGAACAACTTTTACTATGGGACAAAACCTGAAATCGCGAAAAAAAAGCTGTTCCTTACATTTTGACGAGTTATACGAACATAAATGTAGGGAACAGCTGATTTGTTTTTCGCGATTTCAGGTTTGGTCCCATAATAGTTGTTCATAATGATGAGTACAATGACCTCTTAAGATGTTGTTAATGTTTTACAAATAACCCTGTATACGCGATTGTTTATTACATTTACAACCGTTTTCTGAAAAGCAATGAATTAGGTAACGTATGTGTTAAAACCATAGTTGCTCCAGTGTGAGAGAGAGAGATGGAGCTATACAGGACGAATAGCATTGTTCCTTTTTCACATCGGAAAAAATATGGCTCTAAAGCTACGGTTTTATAGAAGAGCGGAGGCCGCCACATAACGGTCGCAGTGACGATTGTCATTACGGTGCCACGCGTCGAACTAAACTGTTGGATGACGTCCCTCTGACGCGAACGATGCGCACACTAAATTTGGTTGCCGACAGAAATTTTCTCATGTTCACTGAGCGAGTTCGCAAAGGTAACGTTACACGTAATATGTTTGTAATTTGTAAATCATATGTTGAAAATTATTCCATGAACTGTTAGTTAATTACACACTACCGAATTGGGACACTGTAATGGTAGCGTATGTATATAATAAAAAGTAAAAAACTTACTTTCACAAATAAAGTTTCAGTGACGGCCGGTAAACTGCGGACGCTTTATGACGGCCACCGCTTTTCTTGGAAACTAGCTCTACACTTACAACCGTTTTCTGAAAGGCAAAGAATTTGGTAACTACTATGACGTGTTGCAAGCCATCGTTGGTCCAGTGTCAGACAGAGTTAGAGCTATACAGGATGAATAGCGTTATCCCTTTTTCACAACGGTACAATGTTGGCAATGACACGTCAATAACTGCTGTGATTGTGCGCGTTTATAATTTTTCACGTAACAATATTATCGTGGACGAACGTCCACGATAATATTGTCGTCCTTAAAACAAATACGTGCACGTCCCGGTACGGCTAACGCCCGCCTGGTTTGCGGCCCCCCGTCCACCGGAGTCCGGCGTCAAGCAGTCTGCTGTTTCGTCGATGCGTGTCATACGTGGGAGTTCCAGTGCCTTAAGCATCTTCTGGGCACGCTCGTTCCATCATAGACCTCATCCATCGCTTTCCATCAGGCGTGATCGAGGTTAAGAGCGGGCCCATTCATAATAAAAAAAAAAACAAAAACGGTTTATAACGTGCCCACGCGCGTGATTTTTTACATACAAATTCAATAAAAACGCGCTCCCGTGCGGGGAATTTGGACCAGTTTCATACACCCCGCTGCGTAATGCGGTGCAGTGTGCCAATTGCCTTAAGGCGAAAGTGCCAGGGTAGCCCGCGAAATTCAATATTTTTTACGTTTTTTGCAATTTGCTGGTTAGTATTGAGTTGTACGTTGATTAAAATATGATTTGCGGCCGTAACACATATGTATTTACAGAATTATAACCATTAAAGTCGTCAACACAACTCTCTAAGACCAAGTAATCCCCAAGAATGACTATTTCATGAAATCTTGACATTTGGGGATTATACTAACTTAACAAGTTCACTACTACGTAGTGAACCACCACCACTACCACCTACCACTACCACCTACCACTACCACCTACCACTACCACCTACCACTACTACCTAGTGTATTACTGATTGTAATGATTATAATTCTATAAATACATATTTGTTATAACCGCGAATTATAATTTAATCAACGTACAACTTAATACTGAGCAGCAAATTGCAAAAACGTAAGAAAATTTGAATTTCGCGGGTTACCTTAGCGCTTCCCCCTTAACGTTATCGTGGACGGAAATTTAAAAACGTCTTCATATATTTCCGTACATTTTGCTTCCCTGTGTTATCGCAATGACGTCCACGTTATTAACGTTACGTTAGAAATTATGATAACGCACATTGGGTGACTGAAATAACAGCTGCTGCCAATCTAGATTCAAATTAGTTATAAGTGTTTCAGTCTATAAAATAGTAATAACTTGACAAAATATAGAGAATAATTTTAAAAAAATTATGGTAATTATTTATGTATACTAGCCGAATTAAAAGTCCAGTCGGAATATAACGTGGATGCAAAATGAATATTAAATAAATTGATCATCGAAGTAAAACTGTGTATAGTATTAAACATCTTCCTTTTCGCTGTAAGTTGTTTTACATTTAGCCATTTTTTGTAAATGATTGTCGAAGAATTAGCGTAGGTACTGAATACTTTTTTACATCGATTTTTTAGAATACATCTCGCCTCAATACAATAGGGACGATGACACTTTAGACAAAGACAAACACTAGCGTAGAAGTGACGTCTCGACTATGTAACTTCATATTAGCGCCATACATCGTCAGTACCGCGCGACCAGGACGGGAATAATTCCCACCAAAAACTTTAAAAGCATGTAGCTTCACATATGTATTGATTTTACTGGTTTTTTTCGATTATCTCGTTTTACTATGCCTTCCACGAAATTACATTATTTGTTCGAACATTTATAATATTAGTCATCATCCCTGTTCGACCGACAAATCATGTCCGGTCTGAACACAGGCTCTCCTAACTTCGCGCGTGTTCTCTCACTCACACTCGCCACAAGTCACCATTTGGTTCCTAAAAAATTGTTTTTGCGCAGCCTACTGCGCAAAGTTCGGACCGGCAATGATCCTGGGCCGTATTATACTTGTAGTACTTTCTCTCATAAAATTAAAGGTTAATCAGAAAACTGGGGCCGCCGAACTATGACGTGTTAACGCCATCATTGTGCCGTTGGGAAAAAGAGATGGCGCTATTCATTCTGTATAGCTCCATCTCTCTCTGACACTGGAACAACGATGGCTTCAACACGTCATATTAGTTAAGTACTGCACCTTTACGTCCGCAAAAAGGTTCTCACGGCAACGCCCTGCATACGCTTGTAATCGAATATGACAAAAAAAGTGTGATGTAATGCCGTGTAGTATTTTATACTGCAAAAAAGTGCAGTGCAATGTTCGACCGACTATAAGATAAATAGTTTAAAGATAATATCGTGAGTATCCTTCTTTTCCTAGGTCAGCTTCCAGTCTTATCGGATGCGATTTATTTAGACATTCGCAAATCCAGTATGACCTTATGTCCGTTTTCACGAACCACCTAAACAAAAGCGTGCTGTTAGATTTTCAACGCTAGGCTCATCGCCGAATGTCGAAAATCCAACAGCACGCTTTTGTTTAGGTGTCGCCTCGTGTAAGTGTAAACGAAAGGTAGATTTGTTCAGTCTGCTCATGAAATCTTGATGTGATGTTGATATGTACTATAAATGTAAATAAACTCACCCTCGCAGCGTATGTGTAACACACTGCTTATGTCAATCGCTTTCATTTTATACAGGGTTACTTTTCAAAGACCATCCAAATTTTTACATGGTTTTAGAAAGCCATGAATATAAACAACTTTCACTATGGGACCAACTCTGAAATCACGAAAAAAAAATCTGCTGTTTCATACATTTTGGTCAAGGTATTGAAGTTTTGTATGAAACAGCAGATTTTTTTTCGTGATTTCAGAGTTGGTCCCGTAGTGAAAGTTGTTTATATTCATGGGTAGAACACCATGTAAAAATTTGGATTGTCTTTGAAAAGTAACCCTGTATACATTGCGCCGTATGTTTTGTAATCCGTGTTCATAAAAACCAGTGGGATAATTGCGTAACACACATAAAATGGCAATTGACCGCAATGCGTTTCATTTTGGTAGTTCAAATACGTTAGATGAGCAGACGAATTTTTCACGAAACAGGAAATTCGATTAGGATTTTTTTCAAAACCCTGTGTATTTGAATGAAAGTGTGTTGTGCAATTAGGTTGCTGTGTTCATAAAAACCAATTCTATGCAACGAATGTTGTTGAACTGTCAAAATGATAGCGATTGTCATTAGGAGTGCGAATTAGGGAGCCGGTTTCTTAAATCATATTCAATTTTATTTGTGGTAATATCTCATGTACAAGACGCCAGCACATCAAGCTACCCGAAACTGTCAAATTTTTCCAATCAACTTTGAACCTTATGCTTTAGCGATAAAGTTGAAAATCTATTAAATAAATATGACAGATTGTAGTAGCTTGATGTGCTGGTGTTTGTACATTTTTATTTTTAGTAAATTTCAAAATCTGAATCTGGAAAAAAATACTAAATAATAAATACAACATAATAAATTGTGATAAAAAGAGGTCTGATGTATTCTAAAATTGTCGTTTTATTAGGCCTTAAGCTCTGGCCACAGGCGAATCCAGACTCGTGTCTATTGTTTAACCACATTCGGCGTGAATGAATTTTGTACCGGATCCTGCGTGGGATTGGCCTCAGTTTGGCCAAAGCTAAATGTGCACATACTTGGTTGAATACTGTGACTAAATTCATACTGTAGTGGTTATAAGCGCTTTGGGTTGTCTAAAATCGTGTTCTATCCATTTTTATTAATTCCTTGGTCCCTTCGCCACACGTACAGTCAGCGAAAAAAACGGTACCTAACACTATCCCAAGATATACAACATTTTTTTAAATGAAATCGTGCTTCTAATTTATTGAATACTAGCAGCGCCCGCGGTTTCACCCGCATAAGTGTCAATCCCGTGGGAATATCGAGATAAAAACTATCCTGTGTAAAATTTGGCAGAGAGATAGATTGCATCCCGGGGAAGGCCCCGGGATGCAATCTATCTCTCTGCCAAATTTTATCGAAATCCGTTAAGTGGTTTAGGCGTGAAAAGGTAACACAGACAGACAGAGTTACTTTCGAATTTATAATATTAGTATGGATTAAAGAGAAAAATACTAAAAGTTCTATGTAATATATCAAATCCTAACTTTAATATTATAAATGCGAAAATAAGTAATTTGTTTGTTACCTTTTCACGCATAAACCACTGAACCGATCATCCTGAAATTTTGTATACACATACGGTGTCAAGTGTACAGAAACGGACATAGGGCACCTATCATCCCTAAAAAAAGTGCTGTTCTCGAGGAAAACAACAATAACGTTATTACGATAATAGATGGCGCCACGTGTCTTTCGAATCAAAAACAGGACGTCTGTCGGGTCAGCTAGTATATCTATATTTCGAAATTATTAACGGCTCATCGCTGCTTGTACGTTTCCTGCTGAGAGCCGCACGCAAACTGCTTGCTTACCTACAGTACCGGGTGTTAATATCATAGATCTTTAGGACGAGGACATCTCACTGAGACTGCGCTCTACAAAGCCATTGTTTTTCTAATATTCGATGTGTCCTCTTAAAACGAGGCAGGCCATCACTTGCCTAGTCGTTGGGGTCGACTTCTAGACTAGCCGGATGCAGCTGAATACCAGTATTATACATGGAGCGACTGCTTTACTGACCTCCACAACCCAGTTACAGGGTTACACGATACTCCTTGGCGCAGGTACTGCAGGCAAACTGATTTCCGATAAATTCTGTATCGAAGCGGGGAATGTACTGAAAGCTTTGAGGGAATACTCTGATCAGCACTGAATGTGCGATTCTCGGTTCCAACATCGGAAATTGTGACAAAGCTTTTTTAAAACCGTGGTCGTATGTTAATCCGCGAAAAAAAAATTGCTGTTCCCTACATTTTGACGAGTTATACGAACATAAATGTAGGGAACAGCTGATTTTTTTTTTGGGATTTCAGGTTTTGTCCCATAGTAAAAGTTGTTCATAATGATGAGTACAATGACCTCTTAAGAGGTTGTTAATGTTTTACCAATAAGTATGAATTTACACAAACATGTCTTACAAATCTGGGAATGATTATTGTAAAATTGTTTTGTTTAGTTGCTGAAACTAAATATATTTTCAGTCCTTTTTCAATATCACAGTGATATAGTTAAGGGCTTTGAAGGTCCTACTTATCCGCCATTTTTTTTTTCAAAATGGCGGCCACGCATGTTTCTATAAATCAATAGCTGACATCAGTTGAACGTTAAAATCTCGGAAAAGTGACGCTTTACGGGGTAAGATCCTATTATGTTTTCTGTTTGCATTGATATCAGCTACAGCGTGGCATTTTGAAATAAAATCAAAATGGTGGACAGGTAGGTATGTATAAAAAAAGTCTTCAATCTCCTATCCTATGTAAAACTTATCGATTGATATTCCCAGATTAGTAAACATACACCATAATTTTAGAAAATATTATTTCTCTATACCAATATTCTACTTGCACGATATTTTTAAAATTATGTCGCAGTATTGGCCTTTCAATACAAATGTGTATAAAATATTTTTCCCAAATGCATTCTTTTGCTATGAAAACATAATGTATCCTGAATCAAATACTTGATTAATATTATTAGAAGTATGATAAGGGAACCTTCGCTAAAATTGTAAATACGAACAAATACATATATTTTTGTGTGCCATTGAGGCTGTATTCATTTACTTTGTGGACAGACGTTGCTTGATATCAGTATGGATTTTCTTCCTGCCATCTTCAAATGACTTCATATCTTAATTATAGATATATGTGTTTCGTGTAAAGTCCGTTACTATTTAATTAATTAAAAACTAATTTGTGCTTGTTCGACAATGTTATTGTACATTAAACTGTGATTCATTATTTTAAAATGGTGTTTTATGTTTGAGCGACGGACGCAATCTACTTTTGCCTTACCTTTTGTACGCACGGCGACATATCAAGGTATACATTTCCAGATAAATGAGAAATGATTTTATTTTTGTAAGTAGGTTTGCACAAACACTTTTACACGCCAAACATATTTTTTTTTTTAAACTAGATGAGGTCGGCGTTTCCTATCCGACTACTCTGAGAAGAAAGGCCGAAACAAACTCTCTTTTAAAGTCCAGACATAATCTTGGTCAGGCTATATGAAGGCCAAGCTGACGTCTGAATAAGCTGACCTCTCAATGCAAGAAATTCATAAACAATGCGAGGTCAGCTAATACTGGAAATGTATAGCTTGTCATGTCGTCGTGTGTTCTATCAACAGCACGTCAGCGACACTTGAATTACGAATACGGTCGGGTACTGCTATTAAATCTTTAGTGGTATAACTGACATGCCAATGTGATACTTCCACAATTCCTCCCGGTTATGCGCGTGTCCTCGCGCCTCCTTTTATAACATTACATTACATACAAAATATTCTCCTGCTAGAAGTCCTCGGCAGCGAGCAGTACGCACTAGACACGCTCGAGTGTTTTCGGGACCTTTTTGGCTATAGTATGCTGTCATGGAAAATGGTTGTACTTAAAGTATGCTGTACCCACCCTGTCTCTAAAAGGTCATTAACACAAATAATAGCTAAGAGACTGCCACATTCAGGTTCATTGCTGTGATTGGCCGACTGAATTGCAGCAAGCCAATCTAATCACTTGAGTTGAGTTTGAAGTCTCTAAGAAAATATTTGTGTTGATAAGCCTATACGAAACCGATGTAGTAGGTACACTGCTACAAGGGGGGATCTTTCGGCGCTCGATTGACGTTGACGGGGGGCGCTGTTGGTAAGTAACTGTAGAGTTTCTTTCTCACTCTTATCCATACGACAACTACCTTTAGTAAGGGGCTTAGACAAAGAAAAGTATAGACGGCGGGTATCTCCATTTCATTTCCACAAGAAAGGGATAAAGTATTGAGATATTATAAGTAACAGAAAAGGATAAAGCTTTACTATTTCCGTCTCTCAGTGCGTGCCAGTTTTTTCAAGGCAGCTACTCATGTAGCCTATGTTAGTTAAGTTAGTTTTTTGTCTCATGTGTGGCCACGCTACCCGATGCTCTATAACTTTCTTACTCTAAGGTAAGGGGCGACTATAAGTTCTATTTTATTGTAAATTTTGACGTTCAAAAGTGGCTTTTATGTGCATATTTGAAATAAATGCTTTGACTTTCACATTTTATTTTATACCACTAGAAATGTGAAAAAACAAGATGGCTGTGTTAGTTCAGATTTTGCGCACGCGCTACAATAACCTTGCAGCGCTATACGATGGAATGCAATAAAACAAACTTTCAATCAAACCTAATTTATTATAAATCTTCCAACAGTTGGAATGTGCTGTGTATAAAATAACATTAAATATTTTCTTAAATTCCTAAATAATAAGCACAGGCTTACACTAAAACTTTGCTAATAATATCTTTGATTGTGAGTTTGCACTATTATTGCACATTAAAGTTAAAAAGAAATCAGATCAAGAACAATATCTGAAGTGAATTTATATTAAATGTAATTACATTTCTAAGGCGTCCTAATAGAAAGTTGACAATTTATGTAGACTCGTGTCTGAAGTCAAGTTTTTGTATAAAGAGCTTTACGATGCTCGAAAAAAAATTGGTTCAAAAGTTAGATTGGACTTAAGTTAGAACTGGAGACGGTTAATCCACGAATAGCCCGTGTTTACGAAAACATTTTTTATCTCACACTGAATTTTCAAAGCTCCGCTTAGCGCCGAGAGATGAAACTCGATAGCCTATTTTTTGACGCACTGGGATGGACGCTGGAATCGATGATGATGATGATGATCGATGCTCGGCTCAACACCGAGAGATGAAAATCCGCGGGAAAAAAACGCCCGTGGGTACGAGTGCTTAGTATATGTCCACAGAGGGCGTTTTAAGCGCAACTGCAAGCGTATCGTACACGTGTAATGTCGCGTGCGTTGGTGGCAGGACATGTTTTGGCTGGTTCTTAGTAACTCTGCTACGAGCGACTTTAAATCTCACCGTGAAAACGAAAGTGCGACTATAAATGAAACGACTATAAATGAAAGTGAACTGTCATTCCACCGATACTAGGGATTGACACTATTGACAGCTGACACTATTGACAGCTGACACTATTAACTTCACCTAAGTTTTCGCATGACGCCTTCGCGGCAGGCTAAGACGAAGATGGCGGGACGAGCTTGACTCCTACCGTAAGGACTGGCCGGCACTAGCAAGAGACAGAATTGTGTGGAAAAGGGAGAGGGAGGCTTTTGCCCTGCAGTGAGACAGTACAGGCTAGTTAGATTAGATAGATTTTTATAGAATGGATCTTCTGGCCAGGCTCCTATATCAACTGAAGTTAGCAGGCTGTAGAAAATAAATAATCCCGCCATTTGACAGAGCTTCAATCTAAACATATTTTCTTATCACAATTTTTTTCAACTCTGCAGAGCAAAGTTCAGATTTTCTGAGATCTTTAGTTTTTCAACTCTGCAGAGCAAAGTTCAGATTTTCTGAGATCTTTAGTAGATAGCTCTGAATTTTAGAAACAGTACGTGTCATTAGAACTTCATAAAAATAAATTATTCTTCGTAAAGAGCCGAAGCTTTTAACGCGTCCACCTAGCTAGGATTGTCCTCTGAACAATCTAGTTAAAGTAAAAAATTGCGTTTGAAAATTTCTGGAGCAAGTTTCGGACCCATACGAAGAATATTTTTTTTAAGGAAAGAGGGTTTAGACCAGATGAATATAGAATCAGAGCGAGAGCATTCTTATATTCATGGCATAAAAATGCTCTATCTGTCTACACAAAGATAACTTGGTAGAGTGGGGATAGAATGTGTATCCGCTCGTTTGGACTAAACCGACGTTTATGTGATTATCCATATCCCCTGAACCTGTTGTCATGGGTTCCATCCTCAGATCTGTCAGTATTATTGAGTTTCCATTAGGAATTTCCCAGTAATAGCCCGTAGTCAGGATTCGTGATTTGATAGTCCCCGTTTTGCTCATAAGTGGCGAAATGTGAGTGTATCACCTCTGCTTAGCCGTTCGGGGAGCACGGGCGTGGTGTTACCCATGTATAGTGTTGTACAGATGGTCCCAGTGCGCGGGGCACTGCAGGAAGTACTTCCTGGTGGCGCTACAGAACCGGGACTTGTACTGCTCTGGGGACACCACTGTGGGCTGGCCCGAGCCGAGGTTCTTCTTTACCAGGTGTTCGAGTTTCTTGTCCCAAGTGAACGTGCGGATGTAATCTGTTGATAGTTTATTTAAATATAAGTACAAGGCAAATTAAATTAGCTAGCGAAACTCCGTAGATGGGATGGGTATCGATATCTAAATAATTGTGAGTGGTTGACCAAAAAGGGAACTGGAGGGATTGGAAACCGTTATTTATTTTATTTTTATTTTTTAATCTGTGGTCTTTTAGCTTTATTTTGGTCTAACCAGAATATTTTTAGGTGTCGTAGTTTTTTTTATTTTTTTTTGTGAGCCGAGGCAGTTTTGGAATAATTACACCTTACACACAGCGCACACTAGTTTTTGTGATGTCAGGTAAGTGTATACAATCAGTTTTATTGTTTTATTTTACTTTTAAGGTTATCTCTAGTACAACGAAGTCTCTTTAAAGCGCGCCCGCGCACTAGTCGAAACTTGTTTCTACACGAAACTTCAAACGCGATTTACTCGAAATCAATTTATTTTCCCTTGAGGTCCCTTTTTGGTCAACCACTCACTATGATAAAAAAGGTATTTATAACAATTTTTTTTAAAGTCTATTTAAATCTTCCTCAGGTTGGCAGGTCGTGTACAGATACTTGAATGTCACACTTGTATGATACCCATCACGTCTCGTGTTTAGATAACGATAACTAGTGAAGTCTGTGAAGTTCACACAAAAAATAAGAAAGATGTTTTTAAACTGATATTTCATGTAACTAATTACTAAACTACATACCACCTCGGTCTGTGTGGTGCCGGACTTAAAGAATAGCACCACCCCATTCTTCCCGTGGGTGTCATAAAAGGCGACTAAGGGGCGTACCGGAGAATGGGCAGCAGCGTTCTCTATGCATTCCACCACCATACCATACTGCGATCGCCAACCCGCCTGCCAAGCGTGGCGATTATGGCAAACCCCCCCTTTTGGGGGAGGCCTATGTCCAGCAGTGGACGTCTTTCGGCTGAAACGATGACGACGATACCACCTTAACAAGGTGACAAACACATTATGGTTGTGACTGTACCTACATTTTTGTCAAGTTTTGACATTGATTGTCGCTGAGGTGAGATTGCGACTTGATTTAGAAGGTATTTAAATACGCGAATGGGCTACATACAGACACTGACCTGTATTATACAAGTAGGCTGGACTTCATACTATCGATGACAAAAAGACATTTCATTTTCGTCATTTTGGCGCTGATAGCAACGTGAGAGTCCGTGGAACTAATATTAGAGACGGGACATATCATTTGATAAAAAAATACTTTTATGAACTTTATCGAACGTTATTTATAACCACTGCTGCACTGAGAGTAATCGAATCACTTCCAGTTATTTTTATGCTTCTTTTTAAGTAATAGAATAATTGCTGCAAAGGTTAACTGAAAATTCATTAGGGCGCGGTTAGATCGCAAGCTTTAAACTAGTGGACATAAGTGTCGTAGTAAAGTTATAAGCGCATGACGGTCAGATCAGTGAGCTTTAAATATGAGCATAGGCTTAAAACTTAGCCTAAAAACTACTATGGTATACTACTACTACTATGGGAGCTGGGGTCACATTAGTTCGCAATGTGAACCAAAAACTATTGAGCTATTATGTTGCCATTTCGACCTAATAACATTGCAGAAATTTCTAACGGCATTAAATTTCTATTTGAAAGACGTACATTTAAAATTACTGTCTGAAGAAAATTATCGACACATCGACATGGAACATTCACAACTTTATTTATTTTAATTTTAGTTCCTGAGAACTTCGGGGTGCTTTGAATCGGCACAAAAAATAACTGTCATTTCTTAAAGTATGTTTAGTCCAGCGTACTTGTATAATAGAGGTCAGTGGCTACAGAACATTAATCTTACCAATAATGCCAAGCACGAGCGTGTTGTCTTCGACACCTAGTAGCAGCGAGTAGTCCATGACGGTGTGTGACGTCAGGAAGTTAGTGTCACGCTCCACGGCCGCGAACAGCACGCTAGCCGTGTGCGACTGCACGTAAAGCGGGTTTTCCCAGCGCACTGGGCGAAACAAAACACGTTTTTATGCCACAGTCACACCGTCTACTTTCGTTTGTTTTGTTCGTTGCGGAAGCAAAAAAACAAACGAAAGTAGACGGTGTGTAAAGTTACCCATTCTCGGTCAAATTTGAATGACGTAATAGGTTTACGTCATTCAAATTTGACCGAGTATTGGTTTAACAAGTCATTGGAATTTAACTCTTATCTTTGTAATACCTAAAATATAAATCAGAATTATTGCCGTGAGTTCGATGAATCTTTCGGCAATGATTCTAACGTATCGCTTCTCCTACCGAGATTACATGGCAATAACTAATTCAAAAGCGAGCTCTTTAAGCTACTAAATGACAAGGTATATTATTCAGTCAAGGAGAATAAGGATGACAAATTTTGAAGATTCTATTGACATTGTGTATTTTCATGACATTATCCTTATATTATTACGACAGTTTAATAACTTGACATGCCTAAAAATATGTTTTTTGACATTGTTAATGAATTCCTTTTTGTTTTAATTTTTATAAATAAGTTTACTATAACTTTAATTCGAATTTTGTATGCCTATCGGCGGAACATGGTTTGTGCACTTTATATTTATATTGAAAAACACCTGTAATTACCTACTATGTTCACAAAATAAATAAATTCAATTCAACTAAAGCTATGGTTTCCTATAAGAGGCGCCGACATAGCGTCCGTAATTTACCGGTGAATGACATCAGGGTAGTCACCCTCTTTCTAACCATAAATCATCATTCACACAGTTCATCCATCGTTTCTTTGGTCTTCCCCCACTCTTATAGCCGATGGCTATACATTCATACTCCAAATTTTGCTCACATTTTCCTCATTCCTCTGTATCGCCTTGACAAAAGATTTCCACACAACTTTTTAGTTAGAGAGAGCCAGACATTTTTTGACAGATCTAAGAGTTTATTGTTTTAAAAAACGGAAATAAAGCCTGTTGTAGTTACAGTTGAGCAAGTTCTCGTCCATGAGCACGGCGAGCGGCGTGGTGTCGGGCGTGAGGCGGTGGCGCGACGAGCCCTTGAGGTCGAACCGTGTGGCGCGCGGCGCGCACGCGTACCACACGTTCTCCATCACCAGCACGCCGTTGCCCGCGCCGCCCACGCTGTACACGCCCAGGATACGTGCTGGACAATCACACACACTTTAATAGTCTCAAGGATTAGTAACTATTATAATAAAGAGAGATGCGCTAAGGTAGCCTGCGAAATTCAAAGAAGATTTTTATAAGGAGCCTGGCATACTTACCTGTCCGCCATTTTGATTTTTTTCAAAATGGCGGCTACCCATTAAGCAGATTTAATCGATAACTGACTGCAATGCAAACAGAAAACATAATAAGACCGACCTCGACAAGCGTTGCTTAACTTTGAAGATCGACATGTGCGGCTGTTATTATTTAGCTACGAGTTAAGAACAAACCTACCAATAAGGATGAATGATAAATATTGGACTTACCCAACAAGCTCGGTAGTTTGTTCTGTTTGCAGTTCGTGACGTATCCAAAGTAGTGCGGTGCGAAGTCCAAAAACTGCTGCCATTCAGGCTTCGTCATCTCTTTCAACACGTACCTGTCATCTGTTTATAAATTATACATTTTGTTAGCATAACGTTCCCACTGCTGGGACACAGGCCTCCTCTCTCTCTCACCGCGCCGTTACCTCAGGCAACATCTCAGTTAAGAGGTCGGCCTATAGTTGACGCCGTTACCATACTACCGATTTTTTTTATTAAAGTCTGTCGAAGAAGTCTTGTTTTAGTCGGTCGCATATACAAGGTGTTGATTTGCATCCTAGTCAAATTCAAGGACGTAATTATGCTAATGATTCTCGACCCAAATTAACAATAAAATGAGTAGGTATATTTTTTTTTTCTTATTTAAGGAAATCCGTAAGTGTGAACCAGCCGTATTTAAACGCGGTCCGTCTGTTACTAGCCCTATAACCGCGCTTCACACACACACAAATGCAAACCATACATGCAACGCTCATTCGATAAATTCGTAGGTAATCAATCCCATCCCCCAATCACACTCTCCCGCGCCGCTCTTAGCCACGCCCCCTCTGCCCCGCCGGCGCCGACAGTGTGATTGAACTCGCCGAAGTGTTCGCGAGTGCGCTTTGCGAATTTCCGTACATCGAGACGTAGTTACAAAGTGTGATGACAGACAATTACTCAAATGCCGAGTTGGTGGAGATGGTCGCCATCAGTGGAGACAGCCTATGTACGTGGAGCCATCCGGATGTTCGTGGAAATGTATCCCGATCGGGAACCCCCGTCACAGAGCGTCATGCTGGCTGCTACGCAGAGACTGCGGGATCATCGGCAGTTTGACGTTCCCCGGCATGCTCAAGCTCGCGGCAGCGTAGGCCTGCCTGTCGCCTTGCAGGAAGACATCCTGTAATACTTCCAGCGAGACCCACGGGCAAGCACGCGGGAGGCTGGTCAACGCTTTGGAGTGCACCACACTACAGTGTGGCGCCTACTGAAGCGTGAGCTGCAACACCCATTCCACTACCGCAAGGCACAAGACATTCACCCAGGTGATAATGCCGTGCGGGTTACATTTTGGTCGCTGGTTCCTGGAACACCAAGACGCCAACATCCTGTGGACGGACGAGTGTTTACCTAAGAGTTGAAAGTAAGTATACCACGTACTTACACTTAACTAGCACGTCTTTCCATTTCATCAAACGTAGAAAACATCATTTTTAGACTTAGTAGATCGGTACACTAACTAAGGTAGGTACTATTGCCGGCCCTAAGCCCGTTAAGTAGGAAGGAAAGTTTCAAATCAACCAATTTAATCCACAAATAAAAACAAAATCACTACGAAAACTTTAGGTTGAAGGATATTATTAATCATCTGATAACACTCAGGTCAGTGAACTTTTCTTTGGCGCACTAGTATTACTGTCATTAGTAAGATTTCCGTATTCCAATGATGCTCAAAAATGAGTTAATTATCAAGCGAAATTTATGACAATAATGTAGGTGATTTTCGAAATAAAATTAGGTAAAATTATTGCTACCGGTCATTGCTCGGCGGAGCGACGGCGCTACCATTTCGGGGAAAAACAGCTGCATGCATTGTCTCTGTGTGCGTAGTCGGGTGATTCTGTTTTATTTGTATTGAATTAAGGGTGTAATTCTGAAATACTGTTAAATTTCAACAACAAAAAAAAAGCAGCGCTTTCTAGTTATTGCCCCATAACGTACTTCAATTGATTGTTTATGTATTTTATGACAACCTCCTGAACTTTGACGAGGATGCAAATCAACATAATATTGTATATTGCTTTAGCTTAAGAGCGTTTACGCCGTACGGCATTTCATACAAACTGTCAAGCCCTTGTTTTTCGAAATGAATGAACCGATTTTAATGAAACTTCATACGCATAAGCAGGATACAAAGGTCTAAAAAGTTACTTAAGAACATTTTCGAAAAATAGTGTTACAGCCAAATTAAACCGATTTTAAATTTTCCATAGACACATTTTCAGAACATTTTCAGATTTTCAGTTTCCTTTTTCTAAATAAGAAATTTCGAAAATGTTCTGAAGTAATTTTTTAGACCCTTGTATCCTGGCTTCTGCGTATGAAGTTTTGTTTGAAAGTGAAACGTGAATAACGTACCTTTAGTCTTGCAGAAGGTGGAGCCGGACTTCCCGCCGCGCGCGGCCCACGGCACGCACTGCGCCAGCGAGCGGATGAACCCCTCCTCCACCTCGCACAGGCCTGCGGGACAAGCGCATGTACACTCACGAGCACTAATATGTCAACACTTGGCAACTTACAATTGCGATTTTTTCGTGAAATAACAAATGCAACGTTGAAATACGACACTCGAAAATACTATGTTCCTAATAATATAAAATTTCACTCAAAAATTAAGGAAAAAATTGCCTTTGAATAAAGCCAAGTGTCCACAGGCCTGATGGGTACCACATCAGGCGTGTGGAGTTTCGCTAGCAGATTTAATTTGAGCCTAAAAAGAGTCCATGGAGTTTCTTGTCGCTTTGGAATGGGTAAACTAGCTTCATCTTTCTGACTGACCGATTCCTTTGACACATCAAAAGTGCCTATAAATGGTTTAATGATTTTGTTTGAGTTTTGAATTTGAAATGGCAAACCTACGACGTACAGTACGTCTGTATGATGCGTAATTCGCTTGAGGCTATGTAGATACCGCCACAATATCATTGCCGTAAAGGATATGACTAGAAAGGGGGTGACTTCATGGAAGACGAATACAAAAGTATGGAAGAAAAATACATGTTGCGTCAACCCAAATAAAGGTCATAGCACACGTATCAAACCGGAAATGGATCGGCACCGTATCAACTCGAGCCGTTCAGTAATCTTTGTATGAAACTCCCTACTGCAATGCACAGCAATCGGAATCGTAACGTCATTGCCTCGCCTCAGGACAAGCTCACGAACCGCGGTGCGCAGCGTTACGGCTCGTCGTCCCCGCGCTTACGTCTCTCCGTACCCGAGCTTACGTCTCTTCGTCCACCTTTGCCCCTCTCACCCCTCCGGTCTGCCTGCTGCACCATCAAGCAGAGGTCGGAGAGCCGTAAGAGCGGCGTCGCCTAGCCGTAGCCGATTTGATGTATCGGAGTTTTTGATCCGCTTGGGTTACGTACTTACGTTAGGTTGACGCATGTTTGACGGCGAGGCGAAATTCGATACGGTGCCGATCCTTTTCCGATTTGATACGTGTGCTATGACCTTAAATTGGGATAAGAGAAGAGAATGATGAAGAATATAATTGCCATAAGTAAGATGTAATGTGGTAAGGAACGTGTCGTACTGTCTGTCCTGTCCTTCTCGTCGTAGCAGCTGCACTTGTCCAGACCGGCGCGCGCGCCGCTGAGCGGGCGCAGCAGCAGGTGGCGCAGGCGCTGGAACTGCGACGCGTAGTACACGCGGCACACGAGGCCGTCCTGAACACAGTACACAGTTTCGAATAGAAAAAAACACTGGTTATTCTGAACATCAAGAGGCACATTACAAAAACAAATTGGAAAAACTGGCCAAGTGCGAGTCGGACTCGCACACGAAGGGTTCCTTACCACAAGGCAAAATCGCCGAAAAAAACACGTTTGTTGTTTGGGAGACCCCTTAAATATTTATTTTATTCTGTTTTTAGTACTTATTTGTTGTTAAGCGGCAACAGAAATACATCATCTGTGAAAATTTCAACTGTCTAACTATCACGGTTCATGAGATACAGCCTGGTAACAGACGGACAGCGGAGTCTTAGTAATAGGGTTAAGTGTTAGTTGTTGTGCCTTGAGTGTTAGTTTTACCCTTTGGGTCCGGAACCCTAGAAATTGTCCATAGACACCTGATGTATTTAAAATCCATCCAGCCTTTAGGATGCTTGGAGGGTATAAAGAATCCCAAATACAAAGATAAATAAAATAATAAATAAATAAAATTTTTATTCAAGTATAAAGTAAACTAAAAATAGGATTTACATTAATTACAATCGAGGAAAATAAATGTCTAACTGTAATATAGACCTGCCTGATCTAGGTTTATGAAAAACCTGTGTTTCAGGCCATCAATTTACACCAAATATTTAAAAAGAAGACAACAATAAATGTATTAGACGCTAAATTGAAAAGAAGGTATAGTATTTTCAATGTCTTATAGAGTATATTATTATAAAACTAGATTATACAAGATATATTTATGTTTAAATAAATTAACGAATAATATTAAAGCAGATAAAGTGGAGACTATTATTAATTAGGTAAATGAAGAGACATATTATTAGATTAGGTAGAAAGATTTTATTTTAAAATTTCTAGTAGTTTTTCCGTGTCTGCATAATTGAGTTTTGCCAAATATTCCTGTGCTAATAAATTACACCTATTATAACTTAAACTATAAATCTTTAGCACTCTGTTAAACTGATTATACAAGTAGGGTCCTAAAAATAAATAAAATCGGTTAGCAAAAGCATGTTTAGTATGCGAGTTAGCACAAACCAAATCTTTTATTCTCTTATCTGAAGGTACTGGGTTAAAATAAATTTCAGTGTGTTGCAATAAAACTACATTCAAAATAAATAATTGACGTACTGTTAGCACCTTACATGCCATATAAAGCTGGTGTGTAGGAAATCGAAATGGACGAAAAGTAGCAACCTTTAAAACTGCTCTTTGAGCCCGTTCTAGGTGCAGTAAAATTGATTTAGCGGCACCACCCCAGGACGTTATACAGTAGGTAATAATAGATTGACACAAAGCCAAATAAACCTGTCTAATTAATTTAAAGTCGGCAATGTTACGTAAGTTTTTAAAAATGTATATTAGTTTGCGCACTCTGGTGCATAATAAATCGATGTGTTTGCGGAAGTTCAGATTTGTGTCAATCGTGACGCCTAGATATTTAATATGGTCGGTTTTAGCTAAAGTGGGGCAAGTGCACGCAATGTCAGCATAATGTAAGTTGCAATTGTTATGAGCTTGGATGATTAGGTTAGTAAGCGTTGGATTAGTGTTTCTCATTGTAAATAAAAGGTACTTGGTTTTATCTGTATTTAATGTTAAGAGATTTTTATGAAGCCAATTAGACACAGTATTAAAACCGTTCTGTGCTACCTCATAGACTTCAGCCTTTGATTTAGCTGCGAACAGTAGAGCTGTGTCATCCGCATATGAGATAATTACACCTTTTTGGAGTGTCAAATTGCACAGGTCATTTATATAGATCAAGAACAATGTAGGTCCCAAAATACTGCCTTGTGGGATTCCGTAACAGCTATTCTTAAGTTCGGAACTCATGCACGTACCTATTTTTACACACTGATGGCGGTCGGTAAGGTAATCAGATAATAGTTGCAATTGTACCCCCCGTATTCCCAGCATTTCCAGCTTGTTCAAAAGCAAAGTACAAGAAATTGTGTCAAACGCCTTGGCAAGGTCTAAAAATATCCCTATGGTGTACATGCCGTTATCCAGGTTTTATTTATTTATTTATTTATTTATTTAATAATTCAAGCACATAAATGTACAGAGGCGGACTTAATGCCATAGGCATTTTCTACCAGTCAACCTTTAGGTGATGCAGAGACAAACAGTGGTAGGTGCAATCAAGAACATTGAGTAATAAATATTTTAAATATTTATTGATACGCATAAACCTATCAAAACTATGAATATAATATATACCTAATTACATATAAATATAAACACAAATAAATATACATAAATACATGAATATACTTACTAAAAAGAAATAAGACAAACAATGGGAAAATAATTACCGATGTGATGATACTGCCAGCTTCTTGCGAATGTGTTCGCGAGCCTTAACTTTAAAGGATAATCGGTTGGTTGCCATCCTGATTTCCTGGGGGAGCGCATTCCACAGAGAGATAGACTGAACGAAGAAGGAAGAGTGAATGAAGTCTGTGCGGTGAGTGGGACATAGGAGAAGACGATTGTGTGATGAACGTAGATTTCTATTGTGGTTGGCGCAAATGTACTGAAAGTGGGGGGCTAGATAACCAGGGGAAGACAGGTATGTGCTTATAAAATTTGTCAGTTGGTGAACAGCTTGATTTGTTGATCTTTTTGGCCTAAAACCAAATTGCTGATCAGAGAGTGATTTATTACTTTCAAGATATTTTACTAATCTACTGTTTATAATTTTTTCCAAAATCTTTGAGATGCCTGTTAAGACTGAAATTGGCCTGTAGTTATTAACACAATTTTTGTCTCCAGCCTTAAACACAGGGGTGACTATGGCTTTTTTAAGCAATTTAGGAAATATTCCTTTTGTTAAACATAACTGAAAAATGTGAGTCAGGGGAGGGGCAATGATATATTTAAATCTTTTGAGTATGCTATTAGGTATGTCGTCACATCCTACGGCACAGGTTTCCTTTAATCCATCTATTATACTTATTACCTCATTAACATCTGTATCTAATAAGACAAAAGAGTTTCGTGCTACATATGACTTAGTTTGGCTTTGAATGGAAAAAGCTTTATTACATATTAAAGTTTTTTCTGCTAAGCTTTTTCCTACATTAATGAAGAAGTTGTTAGCTTTATTTGCTGCTTCGGTAGGGCTTTGCTCCGAAGATAAAAGATCTAGCGCCGGTTCGGGATTTTTTGACCTAATAGTGTTGGTTTTTATGAATTTCCATATAAGTTTACTGTTTTTGCCTGCTTTCTGTAATTGACTATGATCATATTGGTTTTTTAGCTTTTTCAACAGATTATTACAGAAATTCCTATATCGTTTGTAAATACTCGATAATAGTTCATTATCCGGTGCTTTTTTAGATTTTTGGTGTAGTTTATCTCTATGTCTGATACAGCGAACAAGTCCGGGCGTAATCCAAGGTTTAATATTACTATACTTTCTAGGTATTACTTTAGTAAATGTATTTTTGATTATCGTAGATCGTAATAAATCGACAAAATATTGTAGAGAAACATTTGGATCGTGTGAGTTGTAAACGGGGTCAAAATTAATGCCGCGTAAGTCAATCTCAACACTCGTCATATTGAGTTTAGTATAGCTGCGCATGCAGTTATTTCTGGGTGAAGAAATTAGTAATGTTAGTAAAACAGCTTGATGATCGGTAAGTGACGAATTAGTAACCAATGTTTTGGATGGACTTTTCGATTTTATAAGGATATGGTCCAGACAAGAGCCGCTCTGGTGGGTTGGGTGATAATGAGCTGGTAATAGTCCATGAAATGAGCAAATATTCAGGTAATTATGTGAATGAGTATCGATTTTTCCGGCTGCAATGTTTATGTTGATATCACCTACCAGTACGATATTTTTAAACGAAGATAATTTTTCTAAATTACTGTTAAGGAGCATCATACGATCTGCTCTTGGACATTTTCCCGCTAGATGGCGCTGAAGTCAACATTTTTAGTTTATTTTGTTTTATGTGTAATTGGCACATTATTAAGTCGTAAAAGTAGTGGACGCGGTTATCGCACATTACACTTTATTGAATTTGGTCATAACATTGCCTCAAAATCCACCCAATTCGACACATAACTGTTAGATAAAATCTGCCATTGAATACAGGTCGTTTACACACACAGACGTAAGCGAGTACTTCCATACGTTTATAAGAATAGACCACTAGATGGCGTGTATTTAAAAAATGCGCCGCCTGCTACGATATTTATATGAAAAATGAAATGCGTTTCTTGAGAATACTGTGCCTGTGCGTAGTATTCGCAACCAGCGTGCGTGTATGACAAGATTTATGAACGTAAACGAGACAAAGGGAGTATGTAAGGTATCGTAGCAGGTGGCGTTCTGTAGTTTCTACCTACCCCCATGGGGAAAACGCATGAGTATGATGATAGGATAATAAAAGTCAAGCATTTATATAAAATCGTTTAATAATCAAACTAGGCTGAGAATCGGAACTTTTCGAATGTCAAAATTACAATAAGACAGTCCCCCAAAACGCCCGCTCTTCACCACTTCCTAGAGCTTTACCTGGAAAGTGGCGCAACAAACTCCCAGCAACACAGCTGTCTGTTCAGTTACAAAAACTTCAGTCTACACAGTTTATAAAGATAGTTTTATTAGAATACCTTACACCGTAATTAATTATCAAATAAAAGTATTTGAAGTGACACAAATGAAGCCTGATACATGATTAAATTTATAGCATAATCAATTATTACAATAATTACAGATATTACACATAACATACACAAGAAAAAAACAAAAGATAACAACAAATCAAAAAAATACAATTTAGTATGCGATTACATCTACCCAGGTAGGTGAAAAAATATTTTGTAATGTCAAAGCCCTCTTATCAGTTTTTAGAAAAATAAAAATCTAAAGACCAGCTTATTGAGTTCACCAGGTGGTTATCTTACATAATAAAGTATTATTTCACCTTTTCATTTTATAGTAAATACAAATAAAAAGTAATATACAATGATAATGTTGATTATAACCAAACTACTACAAAAATAAGCCTCTTGATTTTATAGTAAAATACAAATAAAAAGTAATATATTATAGTGTCGATTCTAAACAAACTACTACAAAAATATAATATGTATAACAAAAATCGTTTGACTTGATGATTTCACCATGTGCCGTGAGTCTTTTTGTCCACTGCTACAAGGCTGCTGCAAAGAAAAATAACTTTACTTAGTATATAATTATGTTACTTTGGACAAATATTATTTCCTATTCATTTCAAAATGTCATTTACCATCAATCTCCAAAGCTGCTCTAAAATTAAAATTAAACTTTACTATTTGGTCGAATTTCCAACTGATGTTGATGGACGATTTTTCACTAGAATAACATAATAATATATTTTAGACATAGAAATTGATACAATTTATGAAGTTAAAAAAATTGCCTTGTGTGCCAGTATATACCGGTACACACGGCTACATAATTAACCAGCTATACATTTCCAGTATAAGCTGATCTCGCATTGTATAAGATTTCCATATAATGGGAGGTCAGCTTATACTGGAAATGTATAACTTGATATCTAGCCGTGTATACATACCATTCAAATCTACACAGTTAGCATTTTTTTGACCATGTCTCAATATGATTTCTGGCAGAATACAACTTTGTTCCTTTCGATTTATGTATTTTTTTTAATGTGTCCCTGGGTGTGGTCTGCTTTTTCCATACAGTTCCATACCATTTGTGTCCAGTAGCAAGCGATCATCCTGAAAATAGAATATGTTTTTACTAGAAAATATCAATGAAATATAATAGATGGTTATGTAACATACAAAGAAACAATACTGTACCATGATAATCAAAGCATTTCTTACTGGTACTGACAATTTCTGACTTATTATATTTCCATTTGCAGCTGTTTTATTGACATTGCAGTAATAATGCTTGCAGTTTTCATGTATTCCGAATACAAAAGCGGCCTATTTCGCAAATCTGCTACTCTCACTGATACAAATTATAATTTTCCATGCCACTAGTGTAACCTTCATCACGTT
The DNA here is from genome assembly GCA_916614155.1 of Mesoligia furuncula. Classification (NCBI taxonomy): domain Eukaryota; kingdom Metazoa; phylum Arthropoda; class Insecta; order Lepidoptera; family Noctuidae; genus Mesoligia; species Mesoligia furuncula. Next base: position 25,471,924 of record OU744808.1, read on the forward strand.
TGGCTTCAAAATATTTCGCCCGTAAAGTGGGAGCTTAGTGTTGGCAAACATCTAAAAAAAGTACAAATATGAATACAGAATATGCTTCACTGGTCTTGAGATGTCAATACAAATTTGATTTATTTATTTACCTTGTATAGTTCCCCCTCACCCTCGACCCTCGACCTGTGCCCTCGTATAGTTTTTGATTACATGATTCTTGCGTTCATTTTTTTTGATTATGTTTCCATCTCAGACCAAAGTTCCTATATGACACTTTCTCTTTCAAGTTTGCAAACAGAGGAGTCTCCATATCCAATAAAACTCAAATAGGGAAGTTGATGCATTTCTTCACTCTTTTGAAAGCCTTCCACAATAATTAGTGACACCATTGCTGTAGGCGGTCCAGTAAAATTTTTGCAACAATTATGTGCTTTCATGTCCATGTCTCCTTTTTTCATAATATTGACACGTATAACAATATTTTGTTTTGATCACCAAGAAATAGACATTTCTTAGTTTCTTTACCAACAATGCAGGCCTGAAAAGGAAAAGCAACACTTGTAAATATTGCACATAGTAAAAAGTTCATACAGAACCAAATATGTGTTTAGTAACGGAGTAGGTATGTAAGGTATCTTAGCAGGTGGCGTTCTGTAGTTTCTGCCTACCCCCATGAGAAGAAGGTATATGTTTATGTATGTGTGTTTGGTAATACATTAACTTACCATACAAGAACATGAATCAAAGTTGTAGCCATATGACCTTTTCAGCCATCATCCAACTACATACAGTAACATATGGAACACCGTCTGAAGATACATGAGTCATGATCTTTTTGAATAGCAACTGACCTTTCTTGTTCACCAGCAGTTTTAATTTCCTCTGACAAATGTTCAAACCACACACTGCCTAATTTTTTTTCAACACGACGAAAGGAAATTGCTCATTTCTCTACTGACCGCCGTTGCGCATCAAACAATTTTGTATGCTACCATAAATTGGATATAAAAGCGGGGTAATGTCGTACTTTCATAGGAAATTAAAATTATCCATTTATTTATTGGGGTTTTTGTTGTACTTTGATTTTCTGCTCAGTTTTGAGGTTAGTTTTGTAACAAATCTTTCACCAAAAAAACAGTATTTTACAACAATATGATTTGATTCACATAAAACAACAGAAAATAGTTCCAATAAATCAATGAATTATCCCAATTAAATAATATTACAAAGGTAGGTCATGCTAAATGTAGGTTTTGATAGGAAATAGAAAATAAAAATGCTTGAATATAGGAATGCAATAGTTTCATTGGTCCATATTATCATCATATTCATATAATATGTCGTCTAAAAGCGGAGCCGGTGGCTCCACAGAACTAAATCGAGCCCAACTAAGATACCACAAAATGGTCATAATGAGAGCACATCATCCCATTGTCTGATTACCCACCAAACAATGGCAATAATAGCTATTAATATCACCTAGGTACTGAGTTACTTATTAATTAAAATGTAAGCGTAACCTTTCTGCTGACATGTCGTGACTTAATTCTTCCCCTTACTAAATACGTGTCCGTTCCCAGTACCAACGGCAAGTCAACCTCAATGTCGTTTGCTAGTTCAATTCCGCATATTTCGTTCCTACTCATATGCTCCCAATAATACGACTAACATCTAAAAATAAATATAATAGATATATCATATTCAGTAAAGAAATTGATCTTAGCATTAGTTTAATAGAAAATATACATATTGTCACAGACAGGCAAAAGTCACAAACAAAATCAAATCAAACTAAGAAAAGTATAACTGGTGGTTCTTAATTCTCATCTCATCATCTTCCTCTTAGCGTGTCGATAGCAATCTAAATGGACTCGGCCCAGAATTCAGCTACTTGTTTGCCGCCATCAACAGCATCCTTCAGTTCCAGTAAAGTGCAGCAGACGGGACACGATATTAAGTGTCCCATCGTTTGTGGAACAGCACAACATTTACACTCCAAGGCGGTGTCGTCTATGAATCTCCACCTGAACAGGTTGTCCTTACTTCGGCCAACCGTGGTCCGAAGGTTACCCAAGGTAACTCATGTCCTGGTAGGAGCTCTTCAGCCGGTGGAACGAATGGTTTGGGTAAGGAAGCACTGTGTCGCCACAGCTTCAGTCTGTATTGTGATCGTTCACAAGTGATTGGTACAACACACTTCCCCACTTTTCTCATCATGATGCATTTAAATGTATATTTTGAACTCAGTTAAACAGCTTCTAGTATTAGCTGTAAACAACAAAATACAAATGTGCTGAAAGACTTCCATTATATCCGTTGCCTCTCCGACTTGATGACGGGGTAGACACAGCTCCCATAGCGTGACCTTTTTAACGAAATCGTTGGTGATTTACTGCACTGAAAACACAGGCCGTAGTCGTAAAAACGTTCTACACAATCCACAGCACAGAAACAGTACAATGGTCTCTATAAGAATTCTTGACCGTGCAGAAATCTGAAGACTCAACTGGACACGATGTTAACGCAATGATAAGTTATTTTTTAGCACAACAAACTCAACAACTATCAATAAACAAGTAATAACAATGTTCGCTGCGAAGTGCTGGTCGGCAGGTCGACCGACATGAGATGCTTTGTTTGACAAATAATTATTGACAGTGAGTGACACTTTTGACACATTTGGCAGTTCATCTTTCACATTGCCCGTGATAGTGTTACCAACAGTTACTTAATCTTAATCACCCTGACCATGTGATTTGTCAATAATAGAAATAGTTTTAATTAGTAAAGTAATGTAACTACACTAACAAGTATGGACAAATAATAAGTCTGAAATAAATGATTTAATTTAATATTATTTTAAAGATCTTAAAAATATATAATTATATTAAGTTAATTATGTTAATTAAAAAATAATAAGGAGGACAAATGATAAAAAAACACTTTTACACGTCAAACATATTTTTTTAAACTAGATGAGAAGGGCGTTTCCTATCTGACAACTCTGAGAAGAAAGGCCGAAACAAACTCAGTCACAATCTCTTTTAAAGCCCAGACATAATCTTGGTCAGATCATGTGCGGACCATCTGTAAAGGTGTCTGAAATGTTCTTTTGAGAAAAGAACCACACAGATTGAGTGGACCTGTCCAGTCAGTGCTCCCATTTGTCAGTAAACGTGCAGCTCAACGCAGAACTTAAGGAGCTCAACGATTCGACGAACAATACCAAAGAAGGGACATTTGGGTCGGCCGTATAAATTAGGTACTCCAACTGCCAGATCATGACTAAAACGGAATCAATGACCCAGGAAGAATGTCATAGTTGAAATTATTTTTAAAACTCAGCGTCTGTCTTTATACTAAGCGTTAAGACCGATTATGGGGAGGTTCTTAAAATTGGCAACACTGCTTTTACAAAAATACTCCATTTAAAAAAGTATGCAATAAAATCGAATTAATAACTAATTAAATACAAAATATTAACCTCACATACGATTTCAATCAACTGAACTCAGAAATCATAAAAAAATATTTTATAATTTATAAGTACATTTTTATGGCCATACTCTATTGCTTTAAAGCGGTACTGGTTATGGGCAATTTCCTTTAGTCATTTATTTGGCGACATTTGGAATATTCATGAGACTTGTAATGTGAGCTGATTGAGTGTAATAGCTACCAGCAGTCGCAGCCCACAAAAATGCAGTATTTATTTTATTACTGCTCTCCATAGTGCTTCCACGCAATTACCAGACATAGTGCACTTGAAAATTAATTCACTTCTCATCTCACTAACAAATTCAATTTGTGAAGATTCACACATATTTCGGTCTTTCCAATTGGAATGCCCATTCAATTACATTCTTCAGGTCCACAATGCGATACCCAGATATCGCAGATAAACATTTCTTTGGAACAGTTTCCACAGTCAATTGAAATCACAGAACACATAATATACTCCTATCCATTGAAATTAATCAGTTTCAGGATTAGAGAAATCTGAAATAGAAAAACAAAAAAATAGTACAATACTTCTATAAACTCAGTATTTGAATAAAATTTAATACTATCGAATTTCACAACCGTACAATGAGATCTCAGAATTTCCTAGTCGTATTTTAAACCTGTAACACCTTTTTCACGTGTATTATGCAAATAAATTATTTGATTTGATTTGATTTGTATTCAAGCATTCTTTCTACTAGAAAAGAATTGCTACCTACTATTAGATTATTATTATTACAGGTACAGCGTACAGATGATATTGAATAAGATACGATTTATGACAAGGTTACGTTCCGAAATCATTAGGTACAGAAAATAGAAACTTAAAAGTAAAATTTTACTTATCTTTATATAAATTCCTGGTAGAATATTAGTCGATGAATAAGAAAAAAAAACATATTAGATGTTTAAATACAATAATAAATCACGTTTGATGTAAGTAACTCAATCATTTGTTTGTTTCTGAACCAATGATTTCAAAAGTCAAAGTTCTGAACCAAAGATTACAATATAATGTGTTCTGAACGCACGTCCAGCGGCGCCGGCGCAAGTACTTAGACCGCCACCGCCCCGCTAGATGCGACATAACTATCAAACTAAAAATAATGTTTGTTTGTCTGAAACTGACAATATGCGTAAAAGGTATTCTATTTTACAGGTACATTCGATTTTGCAAATGTTTGCAAACTCGTTGGGTTACCGAATTATAATATTATGTACTTACTTATTTAATGTATTGTTGACCAAAAAATATAAGTAGGTAAAAACACATAACCACTGACTTTGTACTTATGTAATTGAGACATGTAAGTACCTAATTAGTATTGTGACGGGATTTCAGCGTCTAAAATCACGGGCCAACTTGCTGTTTCTAAAACCGCCGAAAGATAGGTACTTACTTACCTACTTACTTTTAAAATTGAATAATTATTAGTTACTATACCTACAAATAATTGCAATACTAGAAATATTGCAATTTGAATCAATGAAAATGCAAAGCATACAAAATAAAATAACACGCAAGAAAATCCGTGTGCAATACTATTGCATACAAGCAAGCCACAAAATTATATTTATATCATGCATGTCGCTACGGAAGAGTGGCAACATGCTGGCGCCCGTTTTCTTCGGAATTCTTTCAATGTTGTTCAAGGTTGCGAACACAACTCGGGTGGGACGGCAACGTCGCGCGTCGCATAAGATGAATGGATAGTCATAGACCGCGAAATTCAAATTTCCTTACGTTTTTTGCAATTTGCAGGTCAGTGTCAGGTTGTATCTTGATCAAAATATGATTCGCGACAATAACAGGTACATATTTACAGAATTATAATCATTAGAATCATTAATACATCTTTCTAAGTTAGATTTCTACCACCAATTAGTGGCAAAAAACGTAAGAAAATTTGTATTTCGCGGTCTCAACTACCCATTCTAATAAATCCTATCTACGTATAATGATATTTATGTTGCCACAAAACAATATTATGTAATAAAGTTGTTTACCGTTGGTAAGGTCGTCAGGTCAGGTTATTGATTATAACGTTTTTTTTTGTGAATCTGTTCATGAAAGGTAGGAAAGGAAATAAATCAATCACTTATTACGTATGATATTGATTTAACAGAATTATAATAACGCGTTTACGCCATCTAGAGTTGTCATCTCTAAACTATCGCAATCATGACGATTGAGTTTGCTTGTAAAAACTCACGCACACTAGTGGCGCAACTGTCAAATTTCGTCTGGATTTCGCGATCGTTTTCCTCAGTAAATAATGTAAGTTATTTCCTAAAAAGGTCGATCGCGGGGACATTTCATTATAGAAAAGTGATAAAATGATTCGTTTTCAACAAAGTGTGTCTGTGTTTAGCGTACAATCCCCAAGAAAAATGTATGGACGGCCCATCGCAACATCCACCTTAAGCGAATCCAAAAACCCATGAATACTTTGGGATGGAGGCCTATAAATAGCTATAATTACTGTTTCGGGAATAATTTTAATTACTAGGCAATTGCAGTCTAGAAAATGGGGTTCATCTACTAAAGTTTTTAAATTATTTTTAATATAAACCACTATGCCATCATTCTGGTTGAATGTTCTATCGCTTTTGTGAAGATTAAATCCATCGATAGATGGTATATTTGCTGTTTGTTTGGATAACCAACATTCTGTTAGAACGATAATGTCGCAGCTTATATCAAGATTTTGTAACAAAACTTGAAAACCGTTAAAATTTCGAGTTATACTGCGTATGTTTTGTGTAAGTAAAGTCAATGTTTTATCCCCAGTATAGACTATGTTTTTGCACTCCTCAATATTACAGATTTTAGCTTCAGACACGGAAAACCCATCTAGATCACATATTATCTGATTAGCCATAATAAAAATTATATGTAGAAGTTAAACTACTATCTATGTGCTTAATTGACAAGTTAGTCGGCGGCGCTCCTAGGCGCCTTCATAGTCAATGGAATTAATGTAATTGTCTTCTGCATATTTACGTGCTGGGCAAATTACATCACCAGTTGGATGATCGTTTTTCCTCTTGAATCGTCGGCAGGTCGCACATTGGGGCGGAGAACCTTTATTATTACATTCCTTGAAAGAATGTCCTGTTTCGCCACAGAGGTTGCAAGTAGGGCTCGTTTCTCTGCAAAATTTTGCTGCGTGTCCGAACTGCTGACAGTTGAAACACCTGGTCACAATAGTGAAATCTCTCACTGGACATGATGTCCAGTTTATGAAAATTCGGCCTTGGTCCATCATAATTTTCCTGATATTGGCAGGAACTTCCAATATATAATTGCAGGTAGGACGATCTTTCTTCCCTGACTTATGGCTCAATTTTATACTTTCTAAGAAGGACTCAAGAGTAATGTTCGGCAATTTATCTGTCAAGTTTTGGACGTAAATGCAATCAAATACCTCTTTTTCAGTCAGGGCTACGGGGACACCAATTACAGCAATCCTAGGACGGCGTTTAGATGGTTCTTCAACTGTAAGGCCTGAGGAAACTAGCTTCTGGGATGTTTTTAATTTATTAATGTCGTCTTTGTTATCCGTCCTAATGATGACGCCTCCGTTTCTAATTTTCCTTAGGCCGCGGACATGGAGTTTTAATTCCTCAGGCGAAATAATTTTTTGTAACAAGGACTTAGTGTCGTCACTGGTTTTGGTTTTATCGCTGGGATATATAGCGACTGAACTGAGATTTGCTGGGCGAATAAATTTATCAGAGCCTTTCTTTACCATGTTAGCGTAGGAAGTACTTTCTGGTTCGGTTCGGCTCATCTTCGTTTCCACGACTTCCTTAAACTGGCAAAGGGATTCCGCAACATTCTGCTGCACCTGAAGGTGCTGGATGGTTGTGTGCGCCTGGATGGACTTCTGCTTCAGGGATTGGTACAGCACGGCCATCTGAGACGTCCCATGGTTTACTTTGCGACAGAGATTGGTGACACGGAGTTTTTGGTCTGAATTCATTTTTCCTTCCGCCACAATCGAGCAAACTTCGGTCAAAATTGTGTCGATGGACCCAAGCCATCTCTGAATCTCCGACGTAGAGACGACTTCAGTCGGTAATTCGTTCTCCGTGGCTACTGGCGGCGCCGGTTCTCTTGTCTGGTTTAGTTCGGCAGGCGATGGCGTCGGTGGAGGACTTCGTCCTACCAATTTGCTGCGGCCGAAGGGGCTATCTCCTGGGTTAGACATAGGGCGAGGCCACAACACTGCGTTGCGGCGTCGCATCGTAAAAATCTACGACGCATTGTATTTACGACGCATTGTGCTGTGACGTCGTTTTTGCGATACGACGCCGCAACGCAGTGTTGTGGCCTCGCCCATACTACTAACACCGAAAACGCTGATTGTCTATAAAAACTATTTAGTACATCTTTCACGATCAAAAAAGATGTTAGTCACATTCGTCACTTACACAATAAACTGACTCTGCAAATTATTGCAATAACATTATTCGTAATTACATAAATCAATATCGTTAGAATCAACACAAAAAACACGTCCGCTTAGTCTCGCGTCGGACTGCTAACCCCTAAGAATAACCCCCGAAGATAAATAACGAATGTAAAAAGACACTCAACAAAAGCGAGAGTCACTTGTGCTCTCCATCGTTGTAATTTTTTTTTTGTACTAGACCATACCTAGGAACCTTCTACTTACAGAGATATTGAAGGTCAAAGGACAATCCTCATGGATGTATGGAATCCCATACCATGCTGCATCAAAGTCAAACTTTGTTTTTTTATAGATTACACTTATCCTATTAACTCCTTCAAAAGTTCTTTTTGTAAACAAAACCCGGGTATCGGAGATTTTCAAAAAAATCGAAATAACCTAAAAACTCCAGTGAAATGGCCGTTTGTGTCAAACAAAACCTACTTTACCTACTTACTTACTTACTGTACCTACTTTATTTAGTTTCATACGAACGGCCATTATTACTCTAAAAAACAGCCTATTCTATTCTAGTTATTTTTAATTAATGTTGAATCGACAAATTATAATGTTTTATATGTTTTTTGAAAGACATCATAGCACTTTCAAAATTCAAGGACATATCATATCATTTGAAACAGAACGTCATGTAAAGGGAATAAAACAATAACAACAACTTTTTTACTTTAAATTAAATTCCCTGTTCAAAAATTAAATCCCCGACCCGTAATGTCGTAAAAAAATATGATAATAATTACTAAAATATTTTGATCTTGATGCATGAGACTTTTTGGTACGACTTTTGGTCATTCTCCTTCATTACGAAAACAAGTTTCAAATGTTATAAGTATATCACAACTTTAAATACCCCACGACCCCTGTACCGTTGCATGCACCCATAAGCACAATGTTTTACGTGGGTTATGCGCACTACCGCAAACAGAAAATTGACACACCAAAAATAAGTGTTTTCCCAACAATTATTTTTGTGCAGTTACTTAAGTTTGAAGTACAGAATGCGTTGTTGACAGGTATGTGATGGGTCTATTTATACGATACGCATGAAAACATAACCCTGTCAGTGCTGTCGCGCAGCAGGTAAAATATATCATGGAAATCAGAAATGTCTAGATCTTTTTTAGGGTTCCGTACCCAAAGGGTAAAAACGGGACCCTATTACTAAGACTTCACTGTCTGTCCGTCCGTCCGTCCGTCTGTCTGTCACCAGGCTGTATCTAAAGAACCGCGATAGATAGACAGTTGAAATTTTCACAAATTATGTATTTCTGTTGCCGCTATAACAACAAATACTAAAAACAAAATAAAATAAATATTTAAGGGGGGCTCCCATACAACAAACGCGATTTTTTTGCCTTTTTTTGCTGGGTACACTACATAAATACGAAAAACTTTATTCCGACAGTCACAAATACGAATTTCAAAATACCGATTTTCATAATTCCGAATGGTTCAAAATTCCTAATATAACAACTCCGATTTATCATTCATCCTATTTTTATAATTCCGAAATTTCAACATTCCTAACGTTTATAAGTGCTATTCTCAAAATACCGAGTTCCAATAGATCGAATAACAAAAAGTCCGAATTAATGAAAATACGAAACATCAAAATTACGAATTCCGATTAATTAGAATTCCGAATTAATTATAATTCCGAAATAAAAACGCCTTGTAAAACTGAATAGCAAGACAAATATACGAGTAGAATACGGAATATCGAAGCACAAAATATCGATAAATGCTAATACGATGCTACAATATTGCGATGCACGTAACTGTGAAAGACCCGTCTCTGCGACGCCACTACACTTCCATGCACGTTACCGCGATAGATCTTCACTGCGACACTACTAGACTTCGATGCACGGTAAAGGTATTTATATTGTCATTCGCTCGCTCTTGCATCCTAGTATCGACGGAGCCCCGCTTCGCGGGGCCCCTATTTCTGTGTAAAGGGTTTAAAGTAACATGCATGCAGCAAGCATGCAGCATGGAAGCAAACACGCAGCATGCTGCATGCCAGCAAGCATGGAAGCAAACACGCAGCATGCAGCATGCAAGCAAGCATGCAGCAAGCATGCAGCATGGAAGCAAACACGCAGCATGCAGCATGGAAGCAAACACGCAGCATGCAGCATGCAAGCAAGCATGCAACAAGCATGCAGCAAGCATGCAGCATGCAAGCGAGCATGCAGCATGCAAGCAAGCATGCAACAAGCATGCAGCAAGCATGCAGCATGCAAGCGAGCATGCAGCATGCAAGCGAGCATGCAACATGCAACATGCAGCAGGCATGGTTTCTGTCACGGCTCCGGCGCTGCGGTTCTCCGGCGGCCCCACGCGTGCTAATCGTCGCAGACGGCTTTCGCTCACCACCACGGCTTCGGCTTGTTGGCCGGCTTCGCCGGCCAACCTCAGCCGCGGCGGCTCGCTCACAGCCTCCTGCTCCTCAGCCCGCGGGCCGCCTCGCCCCTACGCGCCTACGCGATTTTAAATTACACTCTAGGGGTAGGGCAGACAAGACTGTGTGGAGTCGGATTTACAGCGATTCGTTTCTGTCACTAAAACCTAATTTTTAGCAAATGTTTTAGAGCTAACAATTTTATTATAAATGAACATTCGGAATAATACACATTATATAATACAATACTTAAGACATATGACTTTATTTCATGCAAAATTAGGAGATTCAATTATTATAGTACTCGATATTATGACAGAATAGATTTAGAAGTAAAGATAATTATGTAAAACAAAATTTCGAATTTTTGAACATTATGGTTGGTTGGTTGGTTATGGTTTATAGCAAACGTGTTATGGATAATGACTTTCGGACAAACAATTTTAGGAGAAGAAAGAAAGTACCAATTTTAACAGGTTATTCGGAAAATTGAAAATCGGAATGACGTTTTTCGGACCGAGAACCCATCGAGCATTTGATTCTTCGAACATATGAAAATCGGAAAACAAGCAAATCGCATTTATGACTTTCGGAAACATAAATTTCGTGATTTTTAATAATAGAGATTATAATTCTTAGGTATTATGAAATTCGGACTTTTGAAAATCGGAACATCGAAATTCGGAATAAAATATTTCGGAATATTTGGGTGTTCCCTTTTTTGCTCGATATCAATAATGGCAACAGTTTAGGCACTTGAAATATTCACAAAATACTAAGTTGTATTTTTACTTTAATAATAAAATTAAAATAAAATAAATATTTAAAGGGGGCTCCCATACAACAAACGTGTTTTTTTTCGGCGTTTTTGCCTTGTGGTACGGAACCCTTCGTGTGCGAGCCCGACTCGCACTTGGCCAATTTTTTTTTAGTAGCTTGCGCTGTCTCACTCCTGGGCATTTGAAGAGTAAACAAATATCATATTTAAGAAAGTGAAAATTAAGTTGATTTTAGAATGGCTAATATCTTCCCACGGCTAATATCTTCCCACGGCTAATATTGTTATATTATTTTTACGAGAATACGGACAAACCTTGAGTAGTACTTCCACGTGGTCATTGGACTTGGCTAGTTTGGACTTGTCTCCCTCCAACTTGTCCTTTCCCGTTGAGTTTGTGTTCTCATTTTCTTCCTGCTCCGATTGTATGCTAAAGAAATGGTAATAAAATCACATTTATAAACTGTTTTTATGTTACTGTGCTGATTTCTGCTTGAGTAGCACAAAAAATATTTTGATATACTCGTATATGATTTGGGGCTAAAAGAAGAGGGTGGATTGTAGCGGCGATGATGGAGTGTTAGTTGTGCGTGTGGCACATACCTGTGTCGCATGTGCGTGCGCGTGCGGCGGTAGGTGACGGACGCGAGTGTGGCGGCAATGACGGAGCCGAGCTCGCCCGCCAGCACTACAACGGGCACAACGCCGCCGCACAGGATGATGCCGCTCTGCAAATCGACGCAACATTCGATATGACACAAAAAATCTGTGTATCTGTCTGTGGTTGTCTTGTGTTGCACTTTTGTATGAAACAGCGAATATCTGAGCTGGTCCAATAATACAAGTTGTCCGTATTAATTAGTACTGTTCTGCACACAGACTTATATTGGCTAGACGACGCAAGTGTATATACATCGCGTGTAAAAAGGGAGTAAAAATGACATCCTTCAGCGCCATTTCCATTCAGTCCGCGCTCGAAAGTTCTCGATGCCAGACGTCAAACGAAAACTAAAAAAAAGCCAAATTGTGCGGTAATAAGCTGTAAAAACTACACAAAAAGGTGGGACGAGATAATTGAAACGTTTCCTTTCATCGATAAGTCATTTTGTTATTAAATTGTGTTTTTTATTGGAAAATCAATTATTTTATGTTCATTGTGGTTTTACAATGAAAATATGTAACCGAGTGTGTTTCGGATAATTAATAATACATTGCCAATTTTAGTTACAAGGCTGTATTATGGGGCTTGCCTCGTCTGTTAAAACACGCAATGAAAATTAAAATGATCGATATTTTCACTTGTCACTCAGCTTCGTGGTACGGTCGCTTTTCTCATTTTTCTGTCAATTATAGCAAATAGTGTTGTACACACAGGTTGTAAAGTTGTTTTCGATTGTAATCGATTTTGGAAAAAGAGGAATGATAATGTTTGCGTTGGGTATTTTGTGACATGTAAATTATTTTTTATACTGCAATGTTTCAATTTAGTGATTTTGTTTAGAATATTATTAATTATATTTACAGATTTCACTAAATCGCTCATGTGACGTCACAGTAGATAGAAAAATAATGGCACGCTTGGTTTCTATATTTCTTTTCTATATAATGTTTCAGACGATGAGACTTGCGTAATCTAACTAATCTAGCCAATATAAGTCTGTGGTTCTGCAATTTTTTGCAAGTATTTTATTTATTTATTTAATACATCAAGTACACAAATGTACGGAGGCGGACTTAATGCCATAGACATTTTCTACCAGTCAAGTATTTTGTTTGGATATTGTACAGAACAGGTTGAGACCGTCTCATTTAAAAATGCACGGTCATCCACCAAAGAGCTTTGAAGGTCCGTGGCCCGTTGCATTGATGCCAGCTATCGATTAAATATAGGTTTCATGCGTGGCCGCCATTTTGAAAAAAAGCTTAAGAAATGTATATCTATAATCCTTTTTACAGTACTTTTATCTCACTAAGCGACGGCCGCTGTACTTGTGGTGAACCTTTAAGTATGGACGTAATTTTTTCTTAACACTACTGTGGACGTGGAGTCTCACAGGCTCCTATATGCACACACATTTTTTTTGGGGAATTTGATATAAGATCGCTTTAAAACTGTTTGAATAATAAAGTTATGGGATTTAGTAATAAAATAACGGGCTTATATAATCAACTTTTATTTAAAAAATTATAGAAATTTAAAAAATCAAAAATTATGGCACTTTTCAGTCTAAATCTACTTAGGTTACATTTTTAGGTATTAAAAACTGCCAAACTTATTCCTTTAACAAAATGCGTCTTTTTTTCTCAAAATATAATATATAAGAAACCAAAAATACGAAACACCTACTTCAGGTAACAAATATAAAAAAAATTGACAACTAACAAGTAATAGTTACTTTTCGATAACTGCGATAGTGGAATATTGTCCGAACTATCACTACCTGATTCTTCTCCTAGGTCCTGGTCCTCGTCCTGATTTTGGTCCTGATCTTCATAATTGTCACTTTCATGATTTTGTGTCAGTTCGGACTCCAATATAAAAAAAAATCTTCAATTTTCTCTTCATTGTCAGACTGATCCAAAGCTAACAACAACTCACTCACTTTTGTTCGAAAGATGGATCTGTTGCACGCAAAGTTTTTCTCGCAGGGTCGTTTTGATTTAGAACTACCGGCTTTATTGTTTTTTGATATTTTGTACTACAAAATCGGAAACAAACATAATCGCCCTTATAAAATATATCACAGGGCAATACTGGACGTGTAGCCTAACAGGCTCCGTTCAATATTTTGATGGTCATTACTTACGTGATATTCATCGGAAGTCGCAACCTCCTCCCTCGTGGTAGTTTTACAACTTAAATAAAAGCTACTGAGCCGCTCAATCGCGGGGAGTGGGGGAAAGTAGGTAAAACTAAGAAAACGAAAACATCGGGTAGCCTGTGAGACTCCACATCCATACTTAAAGGTTAACAAGTGCACAAACACGCTGTGAATATTGTGTGTAAACGCAGGAGCTCTCGGTACCGTTCAAGACAATGGCGAAATCAGATGTGTGTGTGTGTTATGTGCTGTCGCTACTCGTCTTCACACACACATTCACAGCGTGTTTATACTTGGTTCCCACAAGCAAAGCGTGTGTAGCTTCGTGAGAGAAAAATACTATAGCTATTTCAATTTACACGTTGGTTAAAGTACAAAAGTTGCATTTACCTGATTGGCTGGCTGGTTGTTAGACAGCAGTTGCGATAATATCTGGCGAACTGTCTTCTTGTCACCTTTCTCTTCGTCCTCCTCCGTGCCTAGTGAAGTAAATGATTTTATTATGATGATCTATTCCGTTGCAGTATTGTGAAATTTTATTTTATTTAAGTTATGGGTTATAGTCCGCGCGGAACCAGTTGGCCCCGCCTTATGAGCGGTGGGGCGGAGGGGCGAGGACGGGGGGGGGGGTTGTTATGACTCAGTACGTGCGTTGCGAACAATACGCAACCCCGCCACCCTCACCCCCGGCCCCACACAAGGCGCGGCCAACTAGTTCCGCGCAGTCTATAGCTCCCGTTAAAACAGGTAATTTAATGATAGTAGTAATAATAATAAAAATGCAGCAATTCCGTAACCAGTAACGATTCAAATAAATAAAGGTATTTGATCAAGTGACAAATAATTTAATCGTATATTAATAATTGTAGTAATAACATTATGGGTTTTGCATGAATTAAATGAACTTTCATATATTTTTTATTTTAAAATACCGGAACCCTGAATCTCCAGACATATTTTGAGTTAGGTTGGGTTCGTATGAAAAGTTTGACAGTTTTATTAAGGTTATGAAAAAGTTTTTATTTTATGCAATTTGGACGCTGACTTAATGGCCATAATTTCGGTTTCACTAGACTTCACGAATCTGAAAAAGACCGAGAAGAAAATTGGAGTTTGGTAGCTCTTAAGAGCCTTTACGCCGTACGGCATTTCATACAAACTTTCAAGCCCTTATTTTTCGAAATGAATGAACCGATGTTAATGAAACTTCATACGCATAAGCAGGATACAAATGTCTAAAAAGTTAGTAGAGAACATTTTCGAAATGTCTTATTTAAAAAAGATAACTGGAAATCTCTGTTTCTATGGAAAATTTAAAATCGGTCTAATTTGGCTGTAACACTATTTTTCGAAAATGTTCTCCACTAACTTTTTAGACCTTTGTATCCTGCTTACGCGTATGAAGTTTCATTAAAATCGGTTCATTCATTTCGAAAAACAAGGGCTTGAAAGTTTGTATGAAATGCAGTTCGGTGTAAACGCTCTTAAAGCAACAAGCTTTGATTAGACCATCTATAAGTCAATAGTTATTTCGTTATTTGTTTTGTTTTACATAAAAAGTTTCGGAATTGTTATTATTGTGTACCTGCATGTTCCTTCTCCGCATCCTTGTTATTATCTGTGGTGAACATGTATGTTGTACCTGAAACGTTAACACTTGTGTGTTAGCACTTGTGGTCATAAAACGTGCGAGTAGGATGGTGAATATTTAGTGCGGGATTACTAGGAACTTTCTACTCGAAGGTTGTGTCACTCGATCCCGCATTTTATGACCGCGCATGCCACATATAGTCCACCATACGTTATTGGCACCTGTCCCACCGCAGGCGATTAATGAGAAGCGAGTGGAACTAACAACTACAAAGGGGTCTAGACAGACAGACGGACGGACGGACGGACGGACAACAAAGTGATCCTATAAGGGTTCTGTTTTTTCCTTTTGAGGTAGAGGTACGGAACCCTAAAAAAGAGTTGGCGAGCAACGATCGCTGGTATGCATACACAGTACCAAGAGTAAGTCTCTTGTAACGGAACGTTACATGAATAATCATGTGTTGTTTACGGTTCTAATGGTAATAGATTATAAATGAATGCTTTGTTCTTTGTTTGTGTACGACTTGGAACGCGCCGGGGCGCGAGTGTTCGCATGGAATGAATGAGGTGAATGGATCGCGCCCGCGCAGGAGACGCGAGTCCTCGCCAGTCGTTTCTAGGCTGATGCGAGAGTGCACGTATCGCTTTGTGTCCTGTCGAGCGCCCTAGCAGACACGACCGTTATTAAATCTGAAATACTTTACAACGAGTGTATTAAGTGCCAATTAAGATAAGTGAAAATCCCGATTTAGGGTAAGTTTTGAATAGCACACAAATTACACACATCATAATCATGTCATTTTATGCCAATCATTATTCTGTGTACTACTATATAAAATGCTTGATCTATTTCTCATTTTCTGTTGCTTAATTCATCACACTATTTAGGAATAGCCTCAGAAATCGCTAATAATGCTGTATCATGCTACCTAATTTCCTTCTACCTTCAAGTACAATTATCATTTTAAAATTTAAATTCTAAACGTTTTTTTACCGTTTCATAATTATAGATTTATATTTGATTCTTTTTGCTCGAGCTTGCTTTTTATGTAAACTCCGTTCTGGTCAGTGCCACCACGTCAATACTACTACAGTTAAATAGGTAACTCTTCCTCGTTGTCGTCGGTGGTACCCCTGCACGGATGTTATTAAGCCAAGTTCTAATCAGCTGGAACGGTGGTTTCCAGGTTTCACCTTTACTCTTCGCCATCATCGGTGTGCTGAGCAAGTCCGCCACTTTTTTAACTACCAGTGACGTCACTGCACACCTCAGCATTGAACTTCGGCCCACTTCCATCTCCGGCTGGCGGGATTTCGTCCGCAACTACAGGGGAGTACCTATCCCTGCAGAAGTGACAACAGACGTCCGTAACCCACGACCCACAAATCTTTGTGTGCCTCCGGCTTTACCAACTTGGTATTTGTTATTAATATATGTTTAAAGGTACACACCCGTTTTTTATTCAGTCGCCAATTACCAGGTAGGAATCGAACGGGTGGAGGCGACACTGGCGCCCAACGTGGGGCCCGAACCCACGACCCTGAGATTAAGAGTCTCATGTTCTACCGACTGAGCTAGCCGGGCAAAAAGAATCAAATATAAATCTATAATTATGAAACGGTAAAAAAACGTTTAGAATTTAAATTTTAAAATGATAATTGTACTTGAAGGTAGAAGGAAATTAGGTAGCATGATACAGCATTATTAGCGATTTCTGAGGCTATTCCTAAATAGTGTGATGAATTAAGCAACAGAAAATGAGAAATAGATCAAGCATTTTATATAGTAGTACACAGAATAATGATTGGCATAAAATGACATGATTATGATGTGTGTAATTTGTGTGCTATTCAAAACTTACCCTAAATCGGGATTTTCACTTATCTTAATTGGCACTTAATACACTCGTTGTAAAGTATTTCAGATTTAATAACGGTCGTGTCTGCTAGGGCGCTCGACAGGACACAAAGCGATACGTGCACTCTCGCATCAGCCTAGAAACGACTGGCGAGGACTCGCGTCTCCTGCGCGGGCGCGATCCATTCACCTCATTCATTCCATGCGAACACTCGCGCCCCGGCGCGTTCCAAGTCGTACACAAACAAAGAACAAAGCATTCATTTATAATCTATTACCATTAGAACCGTAAACAACACATGATTATTCATGTAACGTTCCGTTACACTCTTGGAGATTGTTCTGCCTGCCAAGCGAGAGTCGCTGAGCGAGTAATCTCTTTGATAGCTCTTGTTGTTGGACAACCGAGTACAATACGATCGACGTAACTTGGCGGGCCTGAACATAGGCACTAAGAACTTTCGCGCTTGTTCTCTCACTCGCACCCGCCTCATGTCACCATTTGGTTCCTAAAAAATCTTACTGCGCAGCCTTCTGCGCAAAGTTCGGGCCCGCCAAGATACATCGGTCGTATTGTATACGCCGACGGTACGAACAGTCAGCGATCAACTAATACAGGTATAGCTTGTCCACTCTGAAATGACGCGCCCCACTACTTAAGTATAATTAGGTACACTACGGTAAATGCGATAGCAGGGCGCGTCATTTCAGAGTGGACAAGCTCTATGTGTCTTTTTTACTTACACGGGACCTGCGATCTTTATTATGTTTCTTGAGCGAGAAAATCGTAGATACGAGTAGCTAGTCGCTTCCACGTCGGCGCGGCAGTTACGATTCATGAAAAATCTATAATACTAATTTATAATTTTTTCATGAATCGTAATTATAAGTAAAACATACCTGAGTTTTCTTTACTGCCATCTTCGCCAGAAGAATCGTCCAAATCAGATTTCTCTTCAACTGCAATTAAAAATAGACAATGCAATTTAGCGTCATGTGACTCGTATGTTATTGTAATAAGGTGAAAATTGGAATGATCGTGAAGTGTATGATCGTGTTGTGGGTTCAAATCCGGGCAAGTACCAATGTGACTTTTTCAATTCATATGTATTTTTTTAAGTTCATCTTGAAGTAGCTGCGCCCCGCGGTTTCACCCGGGTAAGTGTCGATCCCGACAAAATATCAGGATAAAAAGTAGCGTATATGTTAATGCAGGGTGTCAGCTACCTCCGTACAAAATTTTATCAAAATTGGTCCAGCCGTTTGGGCGTGAAGAACTAACAAACATATAAACACACACACACTCTCAAACTTTCTCCTTTATAATATTACTGTGATATAACTGACATCGGTAAAGGAAAACATCGTGAGGAAACCTGGACTTATAGTTAATATAATTTTATTAACCATAATATAATTTTGAAATCACCAACCAGTCATGAACAAGCGTGGTGATCAATGCTCGTGACATCTCTGTATGAGAAGAGGCCCTTCCCCAGCAGTGGGACAATAATACACTGATATTATAAAAAAAAATTAAAATAAAATTTTTTTTGGCGCGTTGGTTATTTTTAGAGATGGGGAAAACCATTGAACTAGCGCCACTGTTACCGTAAGCGACACCGCGCTTGTTTTGTTTATAAGACGATTAATAAAATACCCGCTTCGGATGTGTTCGGCTGTCCTCGGGATGTACTCGGGATGTATTTAAGAGCGTTTACGCCGTACGGCATTTCATACAAACTTTCAAGCCCTTGTTTTTCGAAATTAATGAACGGATTTTAATGAAACTTCCTAAGCATAAGCAGGATACAAAGGTCTAAAAAGTTAGTAGAGAACATTTTCGAAATGTCTTTATAAAAATAGATAACTGGAAATATCTGTTTCTATGGAAAGTTTAAAATCGGTCTAATTTGGCTGTAACACTATTTTTCGAAAATGTTCTCTACTAACTTTTTAGACCTTTGTATTTTGCTTATACGTACGAAGTTTCATTAAAATCGGTTCATTCGCTTCGAAAAAAAACGGCTTAAAAGTTTGTATGAAATGCCGTTAGGCGTAAACGTTCTTAATGGATATCCGATATGTCAGTGAGTAATGGCAAAGTATTCTGTTTGTTTTTTGTTTCCACTTCTGTCGGCATTCCTGGGGTACCCCTGTTTTGTTTTTCTTTATCTTATATTGTGTACCTCTTCTGAGCAAATGTCTCCCCTTTTTCCTTCCAAACCTCCCTGTCTTGTGCGATCCCTGGCCATATTGGCGCTGCAAACGTTATCAGATCGTCACACCACCTTCGCCGTGGTCTACTTCGACGGCGATGTCCTCCCTCAGACGCCCAGTGAGGGACGATCTTTGCCATAACTCCGGGTGCATTCGTGAGACTTGATTGTATTATTTTTGTTACTTTAATTGCGACTTGTTACCTGCATTGTCTGGCTGTGACTTGGTCTTAGCAGGTGGGCTGGACCACTTGTCTTGTGCGTCTCGCAGCATCTTCTCTCCTGAGATGATGCGATCCGAGACGCTCCACAAACGACGCACCACAGCTGGAACAATCAGCATCATATTACACATCATATATTGTTTTTTTTTTACATGTTGCTTTACAGTAAGTATAGAAGCAACGAGAATTATATACCCAGGATTTTGTTATATCTTGATAATATTTTAACAACAATAGAACGCATGCTTAATGGAACATTGACCCATTAGTATGTATATGGGTCTTTTTATTTTATTTACTCTGATCTCATCAATAGTTAATCATACGTTCAAAATACAAGCATTCGTGATTAATTAATAATCAAATCAAATCAGTTTTAAATTCATGCGTCAACAAATAGGATAAGTTCTCATAAGAAGAAGTTCTTTTGCGATTTCCCAAAAATCGTAATTTTTGAGTTAAGTCAGCATTCCATTAAGCATGCGACAATACAACTTCGCATCAATGAAATTAAAACGAATAACGTCCAAAGAATAGGCGAAATGAAGGAAAGAGAGAGAACCCTATGTCGGCGAGCGGCGCAGGCGGAAGTTTTCAAATTACGAATTATTTTATGTTGTTAAATTTTATATGATTAGTGGCCACTAGCCCTAACCGTGTGTTGAATTAATGTCGCCATTGTAGCGGCACGTTGTAGAAGACAACAAAAGCAATCAGACCTCTATTCTAAAAAAATAAGGTGTATTTTCGCTTACCAGCCGTAGTGTTGTTCTCGTGTAGACTAGCCGATGTGAGCGCGAGATGTATTTGCTCCATGTGTTGTTTGAAGGCTTGGTAATCTTTCTCTGCATCGCCGTCTGAAAGCCCGCTGAAGATCTCGTGACCTGAAAAATATGTATAGTCTCACTATGGGTTGCAGTGGAATTAGCACTTTGCCATGTATGACATTGAGTTTCTGTTCGTAAAACTTGTTGATTATATTATCTGAGACAAGCCGTATTGTCTAATGGGGTTTCCCATCGGCAAAATTATGAACTTTCAGCCAAACTTTCATCTTCTACAGGGTAAAATTAAATTAACTAGCGATACTTCGCAGACGTGATGGATAACGATATTTAAATATGATACATAAATATGGGGGGTGCAAGAAAGGAGCCTCCCCGAGTGACGTTAGAAATCGGTACCCAATCCCCCAAACGTCTGGCGCACCCTGGACACCTAGCACTCGGTAACGCAGAGTCTAGAGCTGTGACTAATCCTTTCACCACGATGGCACGTACCGGTCTTTCTCAAGACCCATCCCAAACGGCTCTTTTAAGAGCCAATCCCCGAGACTTAACTACTCCAGCCCTTTGTGTTATTTCAATCAATATCGAAGGATTTTCAAAAGAAAAGGCACAAATTCTTTCAGGGCTCTGTCGTACTACCAACTGTGACATACTTTGTTTACAAGAGACAGATCGCAGCAAGGACCAGTCAAGACCAGAAATTCTCGGGCTAACACTTGCAGCCGAAATACCACACCCAAAACATGGGAGCGCCGTGTTTGCCAAGCCCAACACCGCAATATTGTCCACCTCCGTTTCATCTCTTGACTCAATAGAAGTAGTGACTATCGATACTGGACATTGCACCATCACTTCTGTCTACAAACCACCGAACCAACCTTTCAAACTGATCCCAACTGACAACTTCTATGACCGGGATTCAAAAATCGTTGTTGGTGATTTCAAGAGCCACAACATTGCTTGGGGTTACCAGGACACAAATCCTGATGGTTCTGCTGTGGAACAATGGGCAGAAGTACAAAATTTGACCTTATTACATGACGCCAAACTCTCAAAATCATTTAACAGCGGCCGTTGGAAGCGGGGATATAATCCTGACCTCATCTTCACCAGTGATAACATCAACCGTCTTTGCGCAAAAACAGTGTGCTCGCCAATTCCAAGAACACAACACAGACCAATAGCATGCCAAGTCTATGGTGCGCTAAAACCAACTGCAGTCCCTTTCAGACGTCGGTTTAATTTTTCCAAAGCCAACTGGAGCAGCTTTTCCCAAGACTTGGACAATGAGTTGAGTGAGATTGAACCGTTACCAGAAAACTACGACCAGTTTGTAAAAACGGTCTGGTCAGTTTCACGCCGACATATTCCAAGAGGCTGCCGTTCTCATTACGTTCCTGGATTGGATTCAGACTCATCGAGGTTGCTGGAGGCCTACGAATCTTTATACGCTAATGACGCCTTCTCTGAGCAAACCATCACAGCCGGCGAGGAGCTACTTACAAAGGTCAGTGAAAACCACAAACAACAGTGGTTAAAAACAGTTGCAAATATCGACATGACGAGGAACAGCAAGAAGGCATGGGCGACTTTAAGAAAACTCACTGGTGACCCCCCTGAACCAACAAACCCAGGTAAAATTTCGGCTAACCAGGTAGCTCACCAACTTTTACTGAAAGGTAAGGCCCCAAATAAATTGCCAAAATTACCAAAAGCTAACAAGAGCTTAACATCCTCAGCAGAAATTAGTAAGCCCTTCACATTGTCGGATATAATCCCGGCTATCAAGGCGCTGAAGAATGGTAAGGCGGCTGGACTGGACGACTATACCGTGGAACAACTTAAGAACCTGGGTCCGACAGGCGTTTCATGGCTCCTTGCCCTATTTAATGCCTGTCTTGAAAGCTGGATGATCCCCAAAATCTGGCGGAAAGCCCAAGTTACAGCATTGCTCAAACCGGGAAAACAACCTGACAACCCGAAGAACTATCGGCCTACGTGCCATACGTTCAAACTATTTGAACGGCTTTTACTCAATCGCCTTCAAACCGTGATCGACCCTAAATTGATTCACGAGCAGGCCGGCTTTAGACCAGGTAAGTCATGCTCCGGGCAAATCCTCCGACTGTCGCAATATATAGAGGATAGCTTTTTTTTTTCCGGATGAGAAATCATCAAATGACTCCTCCCGCTCTGGGTGGAGCGGAAGGGAGTGTCAGACTCTTACTGACTAAAACCCACCCGTGTTCCTTCCTTAGCCCTTTATGTTCCGTGCCAGCGGTAACCCTTTCGGACAATCCCGCTGACCCGGCAGGCTTCGGCCCTGAGGGGCCCCTTCTCGATGCTGACATCTCTTTGAGGCGCGCGGGCCTGGTCCTGATCGGACGGTGAGCTACCCATTACTCTCCGCCCGCAGGCCCGATAGAGGATGGCTATGAGGCACGAAAGATCACTGGCGTCGTCCTTGTAGACCTGTCAGCGGCTTATGATATTGTCAATGTCAAGAGGTTATTGGCGAAATTCTGGCGTGTTCGACGACCAGGGTTTTATCCGGGTACTGGGTGAGATGCTGCGTAATCGACGGTACCAAGTCCTCCTAAACTCAGAAAGGAGCAGATGGAGATCACAGAAGAATGGCCTGCCTCAGGGAAGTGTTTTGGCCCCCATTCTCTTCAACATCTATACAACGACCAACCTACTGTTGAACACTGCGAGAGGTTCCTATATGCTGATGACCTCGCCCTGGCTACCCAAACCAATACATTTGGGGATGCCGAAAATATTCTAGAGGCAGGCTTAGAAGTCCTCGGAAAGTATTACGCAGATAACGCCCTCAGACCGAACCCCACAAAAACTCAGGCATGCGTTTTCCATCTCCGCAACCATTTGGCAAGACGCACTCTGAACATCAATTGGATGGGTTTCACCATTGAACACTATAGTAACCCTACCTACTTGGGAGTCACCCTTGACAGGGCGCTGACATTTAAGAACAATTATCTTAAAATTAAGAAAAAAGTCGGTTCCCGTAACAACTTGCTAAGGCGCCTAACTTCAACCACCTGGGGTGCTTCACCTCAGGTTCTTCGGACTACTGGCCTAGCACTCTGCTTCTCTGCAGGTGAACATGCGTGCCCAGTGTGGCACCGTTTCGCTCACGCCAAGGAAGTAGATGTTGCTCTAAATGAAACCTGCCGCACGATTACAGGCTGCCTGCAATCGACCCCGATCAGCGCACTTTACCCCACAGCTGGCATAGCTCCATCACAAGTCCGAAGAGAAGTTGCATGCGCAGTGGAGAAACTCAAACAGGAATCTGATACCAGACATCCACTATCTGGCGCATAGCTACCAACGCAACGGCTAAAAAGCAGACACAGCTTTTTGAAATCGACAGCGTCTCTGTCAGGAAACCCGGCCGACGCCCGTTGCAAACTGTGGCAGGATACTCTTCCCCCTCCTACTCACTACCTACCACCAAAGGAGCATCTCCCTGCAGGGTGTAACCTTCCGTGGCCCACTTGGAAGTCTCTGAACCGTCTCCGGATACAAATGGGAAGATGTAAGTCCAACCTGGTAAAGTGGGGCTACCTTGACGGAACAGCAGAAGGGTGTGATTGCGGAGCTGTGTCACAAACCATGCTCCACCTCCTATCCTGCCCTCTGTGTCCCAAAACATGCAGTCAAAGTGACCTCTGCGCTGCCACTGACAATGCCGTGGAAGTGGTAAAGTTTTGGGAAAACAAGATTTAAAATACAGTCGTGCCAGCGACACGAAGAAGAAGAATATGATACAACAAAAATATATTAATTTAGCGAATTCAATTTTTGGGATCAACGACAGTTGGTGGTGTATAATCGAAATATCAGTTTAAACATCAGTTTTGCTTTTGTGTAAACTTCACAGACGTGAAGGGTACCACGACAAAAACAAAACTTATTTTCTCAACTCATAGTTTCAAGTAACTACATTACCAGCGGTCGTTGACCCCAAATCAAAATAATATTCTTTTTAATTTTATTGTGTTTAGATATCGATATAACGTCTGCAGAGTTTCGCTAGTTAATTTAATTTGACTCTGTATTTAACACCTGTAAAGGATGTGGTCACCGTTTCCGGCACAAAGAAGTCCAGGTGTGAAGGCGAAGGATTTATTTATACAACGTACAGAATATATATAGGACGAATCCACTCAACCTTTTCCCAGAAGGGACGAAGGAGGGGGTTAAGGTGTCCTTTAAACCAAAAAAATGACAATAAGTCTAGGTTTAGGCTAACTTAATAGCGGAGTCCCGTGTAGCTATTCCAAGTAGGACGTAACTCACAGATGCACCACTAGTTCAGTTCTCTCTCCTAAAAAGTAAAATATACTAGCGGAGGTCATTAACCCTCGGAGACTCTTAACACCGCGATTCAGAAACGTGACGTAATGCGACAGCTACATCTAGCGTCGAGTAGCGGCATGTTGTAGTGTCTCTCTTATATGATAGGTGGCGTTGGTGGTTAAAAATAAGGTTTGCTACAATCTCCCCCTCAGTTCTCGAAGACGTCTCGGCGAGAAGAACTGGAGAGTTATTGCTTTCTAGGACGTCCACGGCCTCTTTTACTGGCGGGAAGTGTGGTCTGCGTAACCAACTTCTTCGCAGGTCGTCCCCTTCTTCTGAGCAGTACACTTGTACTGGCTCAGAAACTTCGGTGGAATTTTCACAACACGGGGAGCTCTTCTTTCTTCTCCCCCTGCACGAGAACTGTTCCGAGTGCAAAACCACTGGCATCTGTCTTCAAGATGTAGGGCTTGGTTCCATCTGCTTGTTTTAGGACAGGCGCAGTTGGAAGCCGTTGCTTCAGTGTGTTATACTCGTATGCATCTTCTTGTTCCGTATTCCATTCTTCTACTACTAATACTTCTTGTCGGACCGGTTGACTGACATCGCTCTAGGTGAGGTCTTCACAGTTGACGTCGTTATTCTGCCTGAACGAGTGACGTAGTCCTGTTGATCCTTGTCGGGCCCCACGTTGGGCGCCAGTTTGTAAAGGATGTGGTCACCGTTTCCGGCACAAAGAAGTCCAGGTGTGAAGGCGAAGGATTTATTTATACAACGTACAGAATATATATAGGACGAATCCACTCAACCTTTTCCCAGAATGGGACGAAGGAGGGGGATAAGGTGTCCTCTAAACCAAAAAAATGACAATAAGTCTAGGTTTAGGCTAACTTAATAACGGAGTCCCGTGTAGCTATTCCAAGTAGGACGTAACTCACAGATGCACCACTAGTTCAGTTCTCTCTCCTAAAAAGTAAAATATACTAGCGGAGGTCTTTAACCCTCGGAGACTCTTAACACCGCGATTCAGAAACGTGACGTAATGCGACAGCTACATCTAGCGTCGAGTAATAGCGGCATGTTGTAGTGTCTCTCTTATATGATAGGTGGCGTTGGTGGTTAAAAATAAGGTTTGCTACACACCTGTTTTTTTTTATTTTAAAAAATCATTCTTGTGTGCTTACCTGTGTTACTCGTATATAAGGAACTTCAGTGCAAAATGTCATGCTTCAAAATAATGAAAGAATTTAAGATTTTTAATATATATAGTGAAATCTACGGTTTCATAATAGAGAGACCATACCTTTTTGCACCAGTTCGTTGAGCTGTGATATGAACGTGTCCCGCATTTGTTTGGTGTCGTACTTTATAGATATCATGTCGGGAGGCAGCTGGATCTCGTAGGGCGTTATCTTGCTGTACCTATGGGATGGAGGCATTTTTATTGGTATTTTTATTTATAACTAAACAAATTTTTTACCTATTACTATACTTAGATGATTTCTATTTGCGTGTAAGCTATTATTCCGATCCTTGTTTAAGAACTGTCCAAAATATATATAGTTTTTAAATACAATTTACAAAATCAAAAACATCAAAGGCATTTACTCAAAATAAGTCTGAGAATCAGCACTTTTTGAGCGTCAAAATTACATAAGATAGTCTCCTAAAATGTCAGCCCTTCACCAGTTCCTAGTACTTTAGCTGGCAAGACGAAGTGGCGCTTCGACGCGTTACCTGAAGCACGCCGTGGTGAGGTGGTGCACGAAGGCGTGCGCGTGCGCGTGCAGCGCGTGCGGGCACGTGTGCGCGCGCACGTAGCGCGGCGCGGCCATGCGCGCGCGCACGTACGTGCCCAGCGACATGCATAGTGGCAAGACGAAGTGGCGCTTCGACGCGTTACCTGAAGCACGCCGTGGTGAGGTGGTGCACGAAGGCGTGCGCGTGCGCGTGCAGCGCGTGCGGGCACGTGTGCGCGCGCACGTAGCGCGGCGCGGCCATGCGCGCGCGCACGTACGTGCCCAGCGACATGCATAGTGGCAAGACGAAGTGGCGCTTCGACGCGTTACCTGAAGCACGCCGTGGTGAGGTGGTGCACGAAGGCGTGCGCGTGCGCGTGCAGCGCGTGCGGGCACGTGTGCGCGCGCACGTAGCGCGGCGCGGCCATGCGCGCGCGCACGTACGTGCCCAGCGACATGCATAGTGGCAAGACGAAGTGGCGCTTCGACGCGTTACCTGAAGCACGCCGTGGTGAGGTGGTGCACGAAGGCGTGCGCGTGCGCGTGCAGCGCGTGCGGGCACGTGTGCGCGCGCACGTAGCGCGGCGCGGCCATGCGCGCGCGCACGTACGTGCCCAGCGACATGCATAGTGGCAAGACGAAGTGGCGCTTCGACGCGTTACCTGAAGCACGCCGTGGTGAGGTGGTGCACGAAGGCGTGCGCGTGCGCGTGCAGCGCGTGCGGGCACGTGTGCGCGCGCACGTAGCGCGGCGCGGCCATGCGCGCGCGCACGTACGTGCCCAGCGACATGCATAGTGGCAAGACGAAGTGGCGCTTCGACGCGTTACCTGAAGCACGCCGTGGTGAGGTGGTGCACGAAGGCGTGCGCGTGCGCGTGCAGCGCGTGCGGGCACGTGTGCGCGCGCACGTAGCGCGGCGCGGCCATGCGCGCGCGCACGTACGTGCCCAGCGACATGCATAGTGGCAAGACGAAGTGGCGCTTCGACGCGTTACCTGAAGCACGCCGTGGTGAGGTGGTGCACGAAGGCGTGCGCGTGCGCGTGCAGCGCGTGCGGGCACGTGTGCGCGCGCACGTAGCGCGGCGCGGCCATGCGCGCGCGCACGTACGTGCCCAGCGACATGCATAGTGGCACGACGAAGTGGCGCTTCGACGCGTTACCTGAAGCACGCCGTGGTGAGGTGGTGCACGAAGGCGTGCGCGTGCGCGTGCAGCGCGTGCGGGCACGTGTGCGCGCGCACGTAGCGCGGCGCGGCCATGCGCGCGCGCACGTACGTGCCCAGCGACATGCATAGTGGCAAGACGAAGTGGCGCTTCGACGCGTTACCTGAAGCACGCCGTGGTGAGGTGGTGCACGAAGGCGTGCGCGTGCGCGTGCAGCGCGTGCGGGCACGTGTGCGCGCGCACGTAGCGCGGCGCGGCCATGCGCGCGCGCACGTACGTGCCCAGCGACATGCACAGCGCCGCGCGCGACACGCGCCGCGCCGCGCCGCTGGCACCGCACGCCTCGCAGCGCGACCAGAACATCACCTGCACGTGGACAAAAAGGAAAAGCCAAGACCTAGAAAATAAATATTAGCAAATTTTGTTTTGAGCCTTCAGAAAGCGGGTGTTTACCTGTTTGCTTTGTTCCTCCTTAACTTTGTCGACGTTGCTGTGTCCGATAGTGTTGCACGTTATCGTAATACACACGTCTCCGTGCACGAATCTAAATTTTACAAGGAATTCAATTACATTAGTCAGGTAAATGGATGAATAACATTCTTATACTTAACTAATGGAGGTTGTACAGTCGGTGACCAACATTGTCTGACCCATCCAACATTGCCTGACCCACCGGCATATCTTGTTAAGCCATTTTAATCATTATCTTCTTGTCGTTAAAGTTGAAAAGCTTTTAAATAACACGGCCATACTTACTACCTAATCTTTAATTTCGCGTAGTCTCAACCAGTCATTGTGGCTTCGCGGTTCGATGCTGGATTCGCGACGAACAAAATGTGGGTTCGAAAACACAATCCACCTTTTATTAATTTCAATTTCTTTATAATTTCTTTTTCTTTATTTGTTTTCATTTATGATTTCTACAATATTTCTTGCATTATTATAGAACGACCAATATGATTTTTGCCTAACAACTTTTCTGGAAAACAAGTGGGTAAATAAAAAAAAACTATAAGTCCTCAAATAAGTAGGACGAAGTAAAAGTTCACGTCGTGGGGTAGATGGATACTAAATTGATTTAAGTGACAAAAGTCAGTCGCGTAGTAGTCTACCTACGCCTAAACAGTGACTGCGGAGCACAAACATTTCTAAAACGTTTGACGTAAATCGTGAAAAGTATTTTTAATGAATTTGGTGTAATCAAAGCGTCATGTCGCAACTTAATGACTATACAAAACATTGCTGGCTGGATGGTGACGTCCTGCTGCCGACTGTGCGAATTGCCTATCCAAATACAGATATTTACTTCGTGCAAGATAACTGCTCCATCCACCGTGCAGGCATTGTGAAGAATTGGTTAGCTGCTCAAGAAGGTGTAACTGTTATTTACTGGCCATCATCATCTAAAACTCCCGATTTGAACCCTATAAAAAACCTATGGGGTCAAATGGTTTTAAATTGGGACACATCCGAAGTGCGAAATAAAAACAATTTGGCTGAGATCGTGTCATCGACATGGGAGCACAAGAGAGGAAAAGATTTGTGTCGGAACATGGTGTGCGGTATGCGTAGCCGCTTACAGCAAGTTATAGAAGGAGACGGTGCGCCACTTCGCTACTAACTAATCTACTTATAAGTATTTTGAAACACACTATGTAGGTAAATGCTCAATTGAATGAATGCTAAACCATTAAAATGTAAGATTCTGTGGTGATGTTATTGTTATAAATGGAAATGCATTTTTCTATTTAAATAACATGTTGATTCACTACATATACTTAGCTATAAATCTGTAAAACATTTACAAATTCATTCATTTTCTCGCATTTAAACATCAATGTTTTCTCGATAACACACTTCCAAGCAATTACCATTAGCATGACTTTTTTTAAATGTTTATAAATGGTTAGGTTTGATTATGATATTATAAAATGTATTAATTTTGAACTAAAGAGCATTTACTTACTTTATCTTACTTATGTATATTTTAATGAATTAATAAACATTTTTATTACTTGCAATGATTTTGCTTCATTTCTACACAAACTGCCCATTTAAAAAGATATTTCCCGACTTTCGACGACCGAAAAAAAGTAAAAAAATAGATAATAATTAAAAACAAAACATTGCTAACAAAAAACTGTTAGGTTTTTCCTGGTTTCGAACGCAGACAACGATAAATATCGAGCTGCCTTAGTGACCACGAGACCAACTCAACTAATACTTGTAATATGTTTTGAAATTCGATCTTAGTTGTGATGACAGACGCAATATTCTAAAGAATTGGAACCATATCGTATATTTTCATAAAGTTCATTATCGCACAATCACAACCAGCTATTAAAATGAATCACGGAATTTAGCTATTAACCGTAGACACCTTTAAAATGTTACTGATGCGCGATATTTTTTTTATTCATCCACCCTCGCCTTGGTTTTTTTTTAGTAGTCTTGAAACTCATTAGCCTTTCAACCTTAACAACAACAATATAATGATTAAAATCGCCTAATAACATGATTTATCGAAATGCTTGCACGGAGTATTCCAAATGTTCACGATAAGGTTCAAATTCGCTATCATTCAAGTGGGTCAGATAATGTTGGCCACCGACTGTACTTACATGTCAGTGTTTTAAGATTAGAGAAACTGTTGAGAATCTGTCACTTAAAAGGAAACTGATCGGTCAAGGAGAAAAAGTCACATAAAATTAAGTTCAGTTCATGCTACAACTTCAAATTTTTTTACGATTCTTTGAATAGTATTCTGAAATAAACTTAATTTACACTCACATAAAGTTGACATTTGTTTCAGTGGAAAGAACATAATTTGGTTACAAGAATTCGAATATAGAATAACTGAGTCGGTCGACTAGTAAGTACGTACCTCCGCACATGCTGGTTCATGGGCACGTTACAGTTCGGTGAAGTACACTTGTAGTCTCCGTTGAAGCAGTACTTCTCCAGAAACGCGCCCAAAGATATGTCGTGACGGCCGTACATTTCCATTGTCACTATCCTGGATAACGAAATAAAACAAGATGTTTTTAACATAACATCAAGCCTGTATTCCCCACATAGGGGTAGGCAGAAGTGCAAAGTGCACCTCATTCCGCCAGTAATGTTTGTCCCACGTATCAGGAAAGCTTATTGCCATTTTAAACACGATCATTACATTAAACTCAGACAATAGTCTGACACTAAACATCCACTGTTTGGGGCACAACTACCAATGCAACGACACAAAAGCAGGCACAGCTTCCTAACAACGACAGCGTCCCTACCAGGAAATCTGGCCAACGACTGTTGCAAACTGTGGCAGGATACTCTCCCTCCACCCAACGAGCATTTTCCCGCAGGGTTCAAACTTCCGTGACTAACTTGGAAATCACTGAACCAACTCAGAATTAAGTACCACCTCGCGTGGTAGGGGTACCTCGACGGTGACTCAAAAGCAGGCACAGCTTCCTAAAAACGGCAGCGTCCCTACCAGGAAATCTGGGCGACGACCTTTGCAAACTGTGGCAGGAATTCTCGCTCCACCCAACGAGCATTTACCCGCAGGGTCCAAACTTCCGCGACTAACTTGGAAGTCACTGAACCGATTCCGAATTAAGCACCACCTCGTGTTGTGTGGGGTACCTTGACGGTACGTCAGCCGGGAGTGGATGTGGAGCTGTGGTACAAACTATGTCCCATCTCTTATCCTGCCCTCTGTGCCCCAATACAGCCATAGTGAACTCTGCGTTGCTACCGACGATGCTGTGGATGTGGCGAAGTTTTGGGCCAACAAAAACTTTTTAACAAAAAAAACCCGACTTCCAAAAAAACACTACAAAGTGAAAAATAACTTTAATTTCGGAAGTCGGTGTCTTTAGATCTGTATTTTAGTTTTTGCCACCGACTTCCGAAATTAAAGTTATTTTTCACTTTGTAGTGTTTTTTTGGAAGTCGGGTTTTTTTTGTTAAAAAGTTTTTATTTCTCGCTTTTTAGTGGGTTTGTTTAGCATGTATCTAAGTTACAATAGCCTAATGTCAACTTGCCCATCGCCTTTTACAAAATATTGCTTTTCCCGATGCAGGGACGTTAATTGTTGAGGAGTTCTCCTGATTTCCATTCGCATTGTGACGAGCATAAAGTGCTTAGCAACCATATTAAAGTAATCGAATTGCTACCCGTGAAATAATTATTATTGAGTAGTTCCGGTTGCCATCTGTGGTCTTCTTCATCAGTTCCACTTCACCAAATGGTGGTTTCCGAGAGCAAATGCACGAGTTACTATAAAAAATACTCAAATCCATATAGGTGTACCTATAATATTTGAGGAGTTCCTTCAATTCCTCGTGGATCCCATCATCAGAACTGGATTTTGAAAAAAACGGGACAAATCTGGAAGTATATCCTATTGAATAAAAAAAGAATTTTCAAAATCGGCTTATAAATGACGGCGTACTGAGGTAACAAACATAAAAAAAAACATACAACCGAATTGAGAACCTCCTCCTTTTTTTGAAGTCGGTTAAAAATTTAATTCACTGGGTTTGTGCCAGGTAAGAGCAGTGGTAATTTATGAGTTGTACGTCGTAGGTTCGAACCCAGACAGGTGCTTTACGAGTATTTTATTATCTGTGACTGTGTAAATTATTTAATCAGCACGCAGTGAGGAAACCGGCATGTCTTAGAAGCAAAAATTCGAAGACATTTGACATCTACCAACCCGCACTGGGCCCGCGTGGTTGACTACGATACGGCCCACTCCCTCTCACAGAGAGGAGGCCCGCGTCCCAGTAGTGGGAATATTATAGGCTGACTAGCTTTTGCCCGCGGCTTCGCTCGCGTTAAGTCATCATCATCTGCCAAGACTTTTCCCAACTATGTTCGCTCGCGTTAAGTATTATATAAAAAAACTAATACATTTACATCCGCCATCATCCCTTATTTTATCTCCATGGGGGTTGAATTTATCAAAATCCTTTCTTAGGGGATGCCTACGTCATAGTAGCTATATGCATGCAAAGTCTCAGCCCGATCAGTTTAAAATTGACAAAGTTTCATACAAACTTTCATCCCCTATTTTATCCCCTTGGGGGTAGAATTTATCAAAATCCTTTCTTAGGGGATGACTACGTCATAGTAGCTATATGCATGCAAAGTCTCAGCTCGATCGGTTTAAAATTGACAAAGTATCATACAAACTTTCATCCCCTATTTTATCCCCTTGGGGGTAGAATTTATCAAAATCCTATCTTAGCGGATGCCTACGTCATAACATCTACCTGCATGCCAAATTTCAGCCTGATCCCTCCAGTGGTTTGGGCTGTGCGTTGATAGATCACTATGTCAGTCAGTCACCTTTGAGTTTTATATATTTAGATTATATATAATGTGCCAGGTTAATGGCAGACTTCAGGCTGCTGTTCCGAAAGAAAGAGTTAGAAAATAAATAAGCACTTACCACGGGTTGACACAGAAGTCAGGTACATTAGCAGACTTGTTGCTAAAGCTGTACAGCAACAGACTCAGCTGTTGATGGTTCTCCGGCGCCAGTGGGTCGAGCGGTTCATTGTCGTTCAGCTTCTCGTTCGGGTCCACTTCGGGTTCTTTCGGCTTCTTCACGACGGATGGCTTGTACATCGGACATTGAGCTGAAATCAACTCGTTATGTAGAGGTAGATCGAGACTTGTGTTAGTTCAGTAATTTAAACTTTATTTTTGTCCAAAACGCGGTGGACATTTTGTTGAAAGATGAACTCTGTCGTACTGTTGAGTGGCTTCTCTCTTCATTATCATCATCATTTTAGCCGAAAGACGTCCATTGTTGGATATGTCCAACCCCAAGACCTATGGCATATGCCTAGGCCTATGGGCCTCCCCCAAGCATCGCCACATCGACCAGGGGGCCTAAAAAGGCCACTTTGGCAGAATCATAAAAGGATAACATTATTAATTATAATGGACAGTTAATTGTTAAGTTAATCGTATCAAATCCCATTGGTGAAGGATTTTTCAGTTATTTTTTTTTGTCTGTGCTAAAATACCAATCAATCCAATCCAAGGAAGTAGTGCAAGGAAAAAAAGAAAAACACGGACTGCCTTCGCCATATTATAATTCATAATGTTATCCTTCTATGATTCTGCCAAAGTGGCCTTTTTACGCCCTCAGTTCTGTACTTCTCGTATGCAGCTGTTTATGCATGTTTAAGTTTTATTAAAAAAAGTATATTATGATAAGTGAACGAAACGGCTTTGAAAATTTCAAGAGTACTCCTACGGTCTTATTACGTTTATTTATATTTTTTTCTTTAGATATGGTTGAAAGTCAAACCATCGAGATAGTTTTTGTAATAAGATCTTAACTGTGATCGAAATACAGTTTTTTATATAAAACAGAATTCTGTGCTCGCGGTTGCTGTAACATTTTTCATCATAAAACCAGTCTGAAAATTTTCGTCCTTGGTGATTTTAAGCCAATAAGGTCAACAACAAATTTGAATGACGTACCTAAAGCCATTAGTAGGTCATTGCAATGTAACTCTTATTTCACTGTAATAAAGTATACATTAGAATGATTTCCGTAAGGTTCATAAAACTGTCGGCAATCATTCTAATTCATGACTTACCTTACCGAGATAAGAGTTACATTGCAATTACCTACTAATGGTTTTACGCCGATCGTGAATATCACACAGTGACTTACGTTTATGTTTGTCGTTAACGAGTCTGCAGCCGGTGGCCCTGTAGTGCCCAAGCGCCGCTCTAAGTGCCGGGTCGTCGGCCGGCGCTGATATAGCCATCTTTGCGAATGAGTGCAGCTCCTAAGAGAATAAAGTGGTACATCGGTTTTAAAAGGGTAGGCAACGCCAATCCGCGCGTCTGAGTCGCGCGCGGAGTGGCGGGGCGCGCGAGGCGTGTGCGGGGGCGGGGGGGCCGCGGTGAGGAGGGGCGCGTGAACTGTGTGTGGTACCTTGAGCTCGCGGTGCGCGTGCGCGGCGCGCGCGGAGTGGCGGGGCGCGCGGGGCGTGTGCGGGGGCGGGGGGGCCGCGGTGAGGAGGGGCGCGTGAACTGTGTGTGGTACCTTGAACTCGCGGTGCGCGTGCGCGGCGCGCGCGGAGTGGCGGGGCGCGCGGGGCGTGTGCGGGGGCGGGGGGGCCGCGGTGAGGAGGGGCGCGTGAACTGTGTGTGGTACCTTGAGCTCGCGGTGCGCGTGCGCGGCGCGCGCGGAGTGGCGGGGCGCGCGGGGCGTGTGCGGGGGCGGGGGGGCCGCGGTGAGGAGGGGCGCGTGAACTGTGTGTGGTACCTTGAGCTCGCGGTGCGCGTGCGCGGCGCGCGCGGAGTGGCGGGGCGCGCGGGGCGTGTGCGGGGGCGGGGGGGGCCGCGGTGAGGAGGGGCGCGTGAACTGTGTGTGGTACCTTGAGCTCGCGGGGCGCGTGCGCGGCGCGCGCGGAGTGGCGGGGCGCGCGGGGCGTGTGCGGGGGCGGGGGGGGCCGCGGTGAGGAGGGGCGCGTGAACTGTGTGTGGTACCTTGAGCTCGCGGTGCGCGTGCGCGGCGCGCGCGGAGTGGCGGGGCGCGCGGGGCGTGTGCGGGGGCGGGGGGGCCGCGGTGAGGAGGGGCGCGTGAACTGTGTGTGGTACCTTGAGCTCGCGGTGCGCGTGCGCGGCGCGCGCGGAGTGGCGGGGCGCGCGGGGCTTGTGCGGGGGCGGGGGGGCCGCGGTGAGGAGGGGCGCGTGAACTGTGTGTGGTACCTTGAGCTCGCGGTGCGCGTGCGCGGCGCGCGCGAAGTGGCGGGGCGCGCAGGGCATGTGCGGGGGCGGGGGGGCCGCGGTGAGGAGGGGCGCGTGAACTAACTGTGTGTGGTACCTTGAGCTCGCGGTGCGCGTGCGTGGCGCGCGCGGAGTGGCGGGGCGCGCGGGGCGTGTGCGGGGGCGGGGGGGCCGCGGTGAGGAGGGGCGCGGGGAACTGTGCCCGCAGCGCACATCGCCGCCCCGCCTCGGTCTCGAGGTAGGGCGCCGGGATGATCATGTTTGGCGACATGGACAGCACCACATCGTCTGTTGACCACCTGCAAAAGAAAGAAAATCACTTTATTTTTGGTCCATTTTCGAAATCTGAAAGTGATCTCCAGACCACTGGGCTCCTATGTGAGGCTTTTCAAATATATTTTCGGTGTTCTCTCATCATGCCGCACCTACTCAGCTAACAATCAACCTGTCGCTCTGCATGTGCTTGCTCAAAAACCTTCTGGGCTCTACTACCAGTCTTATCTATAGATCAAAAGCGATATAGGTACATAGTTAAGTGCGGGGCGGCGCCACTGTGCCACTATTTACATCGCGTCCGCGTTAATTTGAGTGTTAAAAATAGTGAAAGTGATTAAAAGTATCGTAACTGTGCTGAATATTGTGTATAAAACTGAACTACATATGAACAAGGTGAAGTACAAAGTGATTAGTGCGTAAAATTTAAAATATTCCAAAAAGCAAAAAATAACGGCAACAATTCATATAAGTGACATTAAAAATTGTGCCTTAAAATAAACAAAAATTCCAAGTGCGTGGTAAAACTAGAACACCTTAAGCTATATAACGAACGTCACGGCTTAAAAACAGTGAAAAAAGTTATAACTTTTCTGATATTATAGATCAATAATGTCAAATCATCCTATTCAGTTTAGTGAATACAGCACCATCTATTAGAACATGTGTTAAATACAACATCTCTGAATAACACAACTAATGACATCTAGCGAATGAACTTAAAAGTACAAGACGCTTAAAGCACTTCGTAATTTGTCGACGTTTAACAACGTGAACGTAGCCGAGTGGTGGACACCTCCGATTCAGAATCATCGGTGCGCCGGTTCGAATCCAGTAGAGGCGAACACTTTTTGGAAATATAAACATTTCATTTAGCATTTATTCAAACATGGAGGACTACGACAACATCAATACACAACAGCGACGAAGACTAAATTTCAATGTCAGCGAAATTGACATGGACGTATCATACCTAAGTCCGACAGATACGTCACAAGTATCTCCAAACCAACAACTGTCCAAGAGTATAGACGGTACTTTAGTCGACGCTACAAGGTACTACGAAATACAAGACAGATTATCAACATTAACTCAAGAACTCGCCACTACACAGGGCGAATTAGAAAACGTAATATTAGAAAATAACGATTTGCGAACACAAAATAAAAATCTTATTACTCAAGTCTCCGCTCTAAAGACGCTATGCCACTCCACGACGACGCCTAATAAGCCAAATAGTACGACAAAGATATCAAGACGTCTTGTGTTACCCCAAAACAGCGAAAAGCAAAACGTATCCTTTACCCGTTCATCACCAACCTCGACACCTAATACTCAAAATGATCACAAGTATACATTTGCAAATTTACATAAAAATATAAACGAAGTGCAGAAACAGTTATATGAAACACGCAAGGAAATAACGAGCCTAACAAAACAAATTGAAATACTACAAGTGAAGCTGACAACGCCAAAGAATATAAGTACTCCACTTACCCAGAAGTTGCAGATAATACCTACGTATGAAATTAAAAAGAATGAAAAACCTGCTGATTACAGAAAAATAGTTATCCTCGGAGCTCAACAATGCGTAGGCCTTGCTTCAGCTCTCTTATACTCAAGACAACGAACGCAATATGAGAAGTATACTATTATAAGCGAAACGAAGCCGAATGCGTTGAGCAGAGATATAGCAAAGAATTTTCGAAGTATAAATCTAGCAACCAATGACAAGCTTGTAATATCGCTTGGTGAAAATGACTACAACCAAAAATCAGTGTTTGCCCAAATTCAAAATATTGTAAAGTATTTCAGCAGCAACAAAATTATTGTACTAAACGTAACTAAAAACATTTATCTAGATGTAAACAAGCTAAATAATTCCATAATGAAAATATGTAAAGAATACAAAAATTGTTCCTATATAAACTGTAATAATCTTAAACTTAATGACATTTGTAAAACTATTAATTATGTTATTGACTGTAATGACTACGATAGCAAGTTTTTAAACTTTTCCGAAATTAAGAAGAGTATAAAAAAATTAAGCCAACAAAACAATAACTTAAATTTGAATTGCACCTGTATACCTAAAAAGGGTACAATACCATATTATTTTAAATCTCAGAATGTAGAAATGTCAACGAATACTAAAAATAAAACAGTAATAAAGTCCTTACCGCAAAAAATAGGTACTATACCATACTATTTCCCTGTAATAAAAAAATGTCAAAGTAGCCAAACTTCTCAGGACAACAATCTTTTTCGTGTACAATAACTTACGCATACTACATCAAAACATAAATGGATTGCTGGCTAAAAGTGATATAATAACGGAATTTATAGACACTCTTTCAAACAGTAGCAAGTTTGTACATATCCTATGTTTTACAGAACACAATATGACGATGAGTGATGTTGATCTTCTGAACATTCCAAACTATACTTTAGCTACCTCCTTCACTAGACAAAAACGGAACGGTGGGTCCTGTATATTAATACACAATCAGATTAGATATAAAGAGATAGATTTAGTGAAAGTCGCAAATGTCTGCAATGTTTTTGAATGCTGTGCAGCTGAGCTAACCGATCATAAAATAACAATAGTATGCATATATAGAGTTCCAGGACCATATAAAATGGAAATATTCTTTGACAATTTAAAGTATATATTAGGACAAATTTGCTATAAAAATAAACATAAAATTATAATTTGCGGTGACTTTAACATTGATATGTTACAAAAAACCAAATATTCCTCCTTTTTTAAATGTCTCTTAAAAGAGTTTAACCTTACGATAGAAATAGATAAACCCACTAGGCCGAGTAGCGGTACTTGCCTAGATAATATATTTCACAATATACGGGGCTGTAATAGTGAGATACTTGAATTGGGGGTATCCGATCATCTAGCGCAATTGATGCAATTTCCTGTTCAACAAACGTGTGTGTTAAAATACTATTACGTTAAAAAACGCGATTATAACAAAGAGAACATGAATTTGTTTAGGCAATGCATAGGCAGTTTAAGCTTTTCAGACGTTTTTGGAACAAATAACCCAAATGAAAAGTTTAATGCGTTTTTTGATTTATTTAAACTGTTCTATGATCTATGTTTCCCCATAGTAAGATGCAAAATATCGACAACTTATAAACCAAAATGGATCACACCGGGCATTAAAGTTTGCAGCAAAAAGAGACGATCTCTGCTATGGCAGTATAGGTTAAATCCAAACAAAGACACAAAAGCAGCTTTATCAAAATTTAGCGTCAGGTACCGCCGTGTTATTAAACAGACACAAAAAGCACAGAATAGCTGCTATATAGAATCCAGCAACAACAAGTCTAAAGCGACTTGGAAAGTTATAAACAATCTGAAAAGTAACGTTCCAAAAACGCATATTAACGGTATTGAGGTAAATAACAAATGCATCACAAACCCTCAAAGTATTGCGCAAAACTTTAATGATTATTTCATTGACTTAGTTCAACCTAACGCAAACTGTCAGGCTTATAATAATACGAATGTTTTAGAATCGCATAAATCTATGTTTATGGAACCAATAGTCCCAAAAGAAATGGAAACTATAATAAATAACCTCAAAACAGTACAGGATATGATGATATTAAAACCAGCGTGATCAAATCAGTGGGTCCTATAGTGGCACCAGTATTAAGTGACATAATAAATTGTTGTATAGAAAATGGGGTTTTTCCAGAAGCTCTGAAAATATCAATCATTAAGCCATTACACAAAAAAGGAGATAAAACAAAAATGTGTAATTATAGACCGGTAGCATTAATTCCGATATTTTCAAAAATTCTCGAGAAGGTAATTTATAATAGACTAAACAATTATTTTGAAAAAAACAACATATTTTGTAAGGAACAAATGGGGTTCAGACAAAATAAAACAATTAATATGGCAGTGTACCATTTTCTTAGAAAAATCCACCATAACATGGACAACAAAAAACCGGTTGCTGCAATGTACATGGACATGACTCGAGCTTTTGATTACGTCGACCATAAAATATTATTAAAAAAACTCTACAGTTATGGCATTAGAGGTAATGTTCTCGAGCTTATACGATCGTATTTGGAAGGCAGAAAACAGTTTACTCAAATTAGCCAAGTAAATATCAAGTTAAAAACTGAAACAGTATACTCCTCAAGTACGAGAGAAATTTCGTATGGTGTACCACAAGGGTCGGTGCTAGGTCCATTACTTTTTATCTGCTACATTAACGATTTCCCTAAAGTAACCAGACATCAGATGTGCTTATTTGCAGATGATAGCACAATTGTTTTCGACGAGGGTAATTTTAAAGAAATACAAGAAGACATAAATACAAACCTAGTTTCAATTATAGAATGTTTAAATGGCAATAACCTTAAAATTAATTTAACTAAAACTAAGATAATGGACTTCAAACTCCGACAAAGAAAACAAACGCAGTACCAAATCCAATACAAAGGAGACGCAGTACTGGAAACGAATACGACAAAGTTTTTAGGACTGCACATCGATAGTAATATGACATGGAAAACCCAAATTGACAGTGTTTGTTTAAGACTTTTCCGATTTTCTTACGCTCTATACATGCTAGGTAAAATTGCAAATAAAACTGCTCTCCTTACAGCATACCACGGATATGTAGCCTCCACATTAAGGTATGGACTAATATTCTGGGGCAATGCGACTAATATATCCGCCGTATTATTGGCACAAAAAAGATGCGTCCGAGCCATCTGCAAACTAAAACAAACGGATACCTGTAAACCACACTTCAGGGACTTAAAGATTTTGACAGTACCGTCGCTGTATGTCTATGAGGTTTTGTTATTCGTAAGAACCAATATTCACCTGTTTAGTCATGTAGAAAGTCAACGTCGCTCAGATAACTTAAAAACATCATTCACCAGAACTACTTTCGCATACAAAAGTATCTATGCTATGGCACCAAAGCTGTATAATAAACTACCTTGTCATATTAAAAACAGTAAGAATATTAACGAATACAAAAACAAACTATTTAAGCTACTCAATGACAAAGTATATTATTCAGTTAGAGAGTATCTGGATGACAAATTTTAATCATTTTTATTATTTTCAAAATTGTTTATTATTACTTAATTTATTTTATGTTATGAAATCGATTGACATTCTGTATTTTTATTTTATTCTGTTGTGACATTTTCCCTATTTTATTGACATTTTTTTTATTAGTTTTTCTGTTAATTCTATATTTGACCTGATTTTGTATGCCTATCGGCGGAACATGGATTGTACAATCGACATATTGAAAACACCTGTAATGACCTGTGTTCACAAAATAAATAATTTGATTTGATTTGATTTGCATTCTAGCCTTAAATTATAACGTCCCTTGCGGACATCAGCATCTAACGACAAGTCCTGCTCTGCCCACATCCTCTGATTGTTGCGACCTCGTCAATACTTAAAAAAACTGTTGAATTATTTTACAACTCTATCTCAGTCTTAGATTAGACACTTTGGATGAATTTGTAAAATCGACTTACCGATCGGTATGCGGATCTGCCTTCAGCTTAGCTTCCTCTTTCGGTAGGAAAACGTCGTCATCTACAGACATCGTAGCGCGCAATGGATCACTAAAGTCCCTGATCGGAACACCACAACTTAGCGTTTTATCACTGTCTGCTTTACGCATAAACGGTTTTGTACTCTGCAAAGGGTCTTCTTCAAACGACTTATGATTCGCTTCATTTTTCTTTTCTTCAATACAACTTGATTTTTTGGAAATAGCATTTTTATCATCACTTTTCGCAGTATCTTTAACACTCGAGTTTGTAAATATATTGTCAGATCTTGAAGATTCATTGCTATCGGTTTCATTACTCTTTCTCGACTCCTCGTTCAAAGAATCTTTACGTGTCGCAATATCTTTTTCACTTTCTTTACTTTGAGTATCATTATTTGTAATATCATTTTTAACAATGTTATCTTTCGTTGCGTCGTTTTCATTGAGATCATCGTCAAACGTCATGCCTGGTTCAGGAAGGATCGCTTCGATATCTCCCAGAAATGCTTTTTCTAGTTTCCAGTTATAACACGCTAACAGCATGAATTTTACTACTTTTTTCACTTTGACTAGCTCTTGTAGGGAAGCCCCACGTAACAATATGCAGCATGCAAGGTTTGGTTCAGCACATCCTTCAAGTACCATTAATGTTTTGCTGGAATCTGTAAAGAGAACACTTTGTGTTAACATATTTAAAACATTATTCTGTCTTCTTAGCGGTAAACGTACAAATATTTAGAATTTTTTTTTTTTATCACATCTATTCAAAAAGAGTTTATTCTTCGTAAGCAGGGAATAAAATAGCTCTTTAATCCCTAGGGACTAAAAGTGATTTTAATTTGGAATGTGGATATTGTTAGTATAAGTTCCAATCACCAAAGAGATCAATCACGAACATTGTATGAAGAAGTAACAGGCTGTATGATAAAGAAAATAAAAAACGCGCGAAAAGCATTCTGTCTTCGTTCGTAATTGTTTACTCAAATTAGGATTTTACTTAGTTTTATAAAAAACTAGATGACCCGGCTAACGTTGTTTTGCTATATAAATTATTTCTATCTGCCCGGCGCTACTTCGTTCGCGTGGTGTCCTACTCCTACCCTACTCCTATACGTAAAAAAAAAGATAAAAAGTATCTTATGTCCGTCTCCTGGTTCTAAGCTACCTCCTCAGCAATTTTCAGCCAAATTGGTTCATCCGTTCTTGAGTTATAAATAGTGTAAGTAACACGACTTTCTTTTATATATATATAGATGAGTATGTCTTCCTCAAGTAATTGTATGTAAATAAATAAACAACCTATTTTTATTAATAAGTTGCACTTACTTATTTTTTCACAGAGGATGATAAAAAGTAGAGTGTCTACCTCGGGAGCAACACTATAAGCTCGAGTGACGTACTTTGAATCCTTCGCTGAGCTGAGGATTCTATTTTAAAACCCCCCTCTGCGCTCGGAATTCTACTCTAGAATTCTTCGCTCCGCTCTGGATTCAAAGAAACACTCTCGCCTTCAAAATAGTTTTTTGCTCCCTTGGCAAACAATCTACTATTCTATTATTGTTATATATTATCGGGTCGGTAGGAGTAGAATACGTACTCAGTTACTCACAGTTCTTGACGTAGAAGTTGGCGCAGGTGCCGAGGCGCGGCAGGCCGACGCGCGCGTCGATGGAGGCGAGCGGGTCGGCGCGCGTGGCTCGCGCGGCACGGGCCAGCGCGCGCGGCCGCACGCGCGCCGCCAGCGCCGCGCCGCCGCGCCGCAGCGCGTCCTGCACGCCGCGCGCCGCCGCGCCGCGCACCAGCACCACGCGCGGCCGCAGCGCACTGATGCGCGCGGCGCAGCGCACCAGGTACTCGCGCTCCTAAGGGGGGGGAAGCGCGACTGTAGCCCGCGAGATCCGCGATCCGGTCTTTTCTAGTACTCTAACCTCAGAAGTATTCGAAGTATTTTTTGTCCTTATACGCGACTGGGCATCATAAAAATAAAACGCGATACTTGACGTTTCTCTAGCTAACTGTACCATTTTTTTAAAATCTGTGTTTGTGCAGTTAGCCATTACTCAAAAAGTTAAAGACAGTCTCCTCAGAACCGTGGTGAAACGTCTAAACATTTTAGCAGCCGCCCTCTTGGATATTCATTTTGACCTCAAT
This sequence comes from Mesoligia furuncula, assembly GCA_916614155.1. Lineage (NCBI taxonomy): Eukaryota > Metazoa > Arthropoda > Insecta > Lepidoptera > Noctuidae > Mesoligia > Mesoligia furuncula. The sequence continues at coordinate 25,515,546 of OU744808.1, forward strand.
ATCCATTTCAGCACCCTCGAAAATCTTGAAAACTATCTCTCTTCCTTTCTATTAGGTATATAAAGTTATTTGATTCATCATTGTCATCATTATTTCAGCCGAAAGAAGACCACTGCTGGACATAGGCCTCCCCCAAGCACTTCCACATCGACCGGTTCTGTGCTTCTCGCATCCAACGTATTCCTGCGGCCTTCACAAGGTCGTCGGGCCACCTTGTGGGAGACCTTCCAACGCTACGTCTTCCGGTACGCGGTCGCCACTTCAGAACCTTTCGGCCCCATCGGCCATTGCATTATTGAGTGGCAGAGGGCAGGGCTTATTTGCCTTGTCCACTGCCACTTAAGTTTGACAATTCTTTGGACTATGTCGGTTACCTTGGTTCTCCTGCGTTCTCTAGTTTTTTGGTTACGTGTCAATTCCTACCAGTTTACTCGTTCCGCAAGACGCGTTAAAGAACTTCGTCCCAAAAATAGTTAAATTTTCCAACTGACCTGCATCAACACAGGTTCCAGCGAAGTAAGCTTGCCCTCAACTCGCTGATACGCGATAGAACAGTCTAGGAGTAATATCGTGGGGTTCGATATCTGCTGCGGCATGCCCCTGTATTTGAACAAATACATACAGGTCGTAGGAAGAAAATCTTTCTACGCATTCTAAACAACTAAGTACTTAAATGAGAAAATTTAAACGACTTTTATTATTGGTATGTACAATTGTCCAGAGAAATGCCTTTCTTTAGAGAGAGCTTCGGCAATATTCGCACTTTCAAATAGCACAAACCTTGCGTTACAGAGTAACCCCCAGCAGGCAATGCTTCTAAAGGCGGATACAGACATTGCGATGCCTCACCACGAATATGAACTACCACACATTGCGAATCATGCGGTATCCGCCTTAAGTTGTGCACAGCCGCGCTTGCAGTAGTGCGCCTATCATTGCGCGTTTGTATGAAGTTTTTTCTCTGTCGGGTTAGCTACTTCGGTCTCAGATAGGCATTTTTTTTTCAGTCTCTATCTGTCAAAAATACAATCAGTTATCATACGCTGAGATGAGATTGCGACTTCAATTTAAACGTTTTTTTAAGTACGTGAATTGGCCTTCAGGACGGGATGGCGGAGGTATTTAATTTATTTTTTCACCTTTGAACTATCAAGGAGTCAGGCAGTCAGATAGATAAAGCTATCCCTATAGCGTATTTCCCTTTCCGTGTCCAACTGGCGACACCTGTCTCGCAAAATCCACACGCTTTTGTATTAGTACGGAATTCTACTAGCCCGTGTTCAATTCGCGTCAAGTGAGCACGCCTTTGTGATAACGTAAAAAATAAAGTAGCCTAACAAAACCGAACCTCGAGGTGCCCTTCGCTCGCTCTGGCTCCGTCGACATACTCCGTCGGGTGCCCTTCGCTCGCTCTTGCATTCTATGTCGACGGAGCCCCGCTTCGCGGGGCCCCTATTTCTGTGTAAAGGGTTTAAAGTAACCTAACCAAACCTAACCTCGGGGTGCCCTTCGCTCGTTCTTGCATCCTACGTCGCCTATCGACCGCAATGTAATTAAAAAAGTAATTACGTAAGTAAAACCATGTAATTCCCAAAAAAATCCTTTTAAACTCTTGCACTATGTAAACAAGAAACATAACCTCAAACGCACAGTAACAAACAAATAACAGCGCGCGAATGCAACTTCAGGCGCCCCGCCTTCGCGGCGGCGGCGGCTCCCGCCAGCTTCGGCCCGCACGATTTATTCCAAACATTTACGAACGCGCTAAATCCGCACGGATTTGTTTCGAAGAGACCAGTTAAAAAACTGGCCAAGTGCGAGTCGGACTCGCACACGAAGGGTTCCGTACCACAAGGCAAAAACGCCGAAAAAAACATGTTTGTTGTATGGGAGCCCCCCTTAAATATTTATTTTATTTTAATTTTATTATTTATTATTAAAGTTAATATACATCTGAGTATTTTGTGAATATTTCAAGTGCCTACCTGTTGCCATTTTTGATATCGAGCAAAAAAGGGAAAAAAATCGCGTTTGTTGTATGGGAGCCCCCCTTAAATATTTATTTTATTTTGTTTTTAGTATTTGTTGTTATAGCGGCAACAGAAATACATAACTTGTGAAAATTTCAACTGTCTAGCTATCGCGGTTCTTGTGATACAGCCTGGTGACAGACAGACAGACAGACGGACAGACAGCGAAGTCTTAGTAATAGGGTTCCGTTTTTACCCTTTAGGTACGGAACCCTAAAAACCGTGTTTAATTCAATTGCACACTATTTTGTAAAACCTCTTTTAATGTTGCTTGATCGCAAAAACGTGCGCAGTTGACGCGAATTCAGCACGGGTTGGTTGAATTGTGTAGTAATACGAAAGCGTGTGGATTTCGCGAGACCGGTATCGCCAGTTGGACACGGAAAGGGAAATACGCATTCCTATAAAGAAGAACGGGCAAGAAACTCCATCACATTTTTTTTATCAAAATATTAATTATGAATAACGAACCTGTGTGCTACGTTCTTAGTAAGCACAACTCCCTGCACGACACAGCTGTCGCGCATGGTACCACCGGGCACTTTCTTCACTTGCACGTAGTTCCGGACGTCAATGTCATTGCTGTTCACGTCTGTACATAACAAAACCTTACAATTTCTCATCATCATCTGCCATCCAATGCACGCCGCATTGGATTTCAGAATAGGGAGGCAGGCACTAGGAAAACGACACCCATGATGAAAAAAAAAAGTACAGCCGCCATCTTGGATTTTCATTTTGACATCACTATCGGCTTTGCACCCTTGAAAACCATTAAAACGACACATGATAAAAAAAAATTACAGCCGCCATCTTGGATTTTCATTTTGACCTCACTATCGGCATAGCGCCCCTGAAAACCAAAAAACCGGGCAAGAGCGAGTCGGACTCGCGCACCGAGGGTTCCGTAACATCCGTGTTTATGCATAAGGTTTATGTTTATGAAATTAAATGTTTTTTTTAAATTTTTGAGTTGATTGAATGAATGGTAAATTGCGGTTTACCATTTATGACGTATTAAAAAAAACTACTTACTAGATCTCGTTCAAACCAATTTTCGGTGGTAGTTTACATGGTAATGTACATCATATATTTTTTTACATTTATCATTCTCTTATTTTAGAAGTTACAGGGGGGGGGGGACACACATTTTACCACTTTGGAAGTGTCTCTCGCGCAAACTATTCAGTTTAGAAAAAAATTATATTAGAAACCTCAATATCATTTTTGAAGACCTACCCATAGATACCCCACACGTATGGGTTTGATGAAAAAAAAAAATTGAGTTTCGGTTCGAAGTATAGGGAACCCTAAAATTTATTGTTTTTTTTTCTATTTTTGTGTGAAAATCTTAATGCGGTTCACAGAATACATCTACTTACCAAGATTTAACAGTATAGTTCTTATAGTTTCGGAGAAAAGTGGCTGTGACATACGGACGGACAGACAGACAGACAGACAGACAGACGGACAGACAGACAGACAGACAGACATGACGAATCTATAAGGGTTCCGTTTTTGCCATTTGGCTACGAAACCCTAAAAAACGACACCCATGATGAAAAAAGAGTACAGACGCCATCTTGGATTTTCATTTTGACGTCACTATCGGCTTTAGCATCCTTGAAAACATGAAAACGACACCTATGATAAAAAAAATCTATCTATCGAAAAGATTACTCGCTCAGTGAGGCTCGCTTGGCGGGCTGAACGCTTGCCGAGAGGGTCATGCTTGCTACATACCAGCGAGTGATCGCTCGTTGCTCGCCAACTCGTTTTTAGTTGCTAGCTCTACTCGCTTCTCGTTAATCGATGGTGGGACAGGTCCTTTAACCTTTTCACCGCCACGCCATATCGGTATTCCTATGCCCTGTACGCCAAGCCCGAAAATCTTAATTTCAAGGTGTATCAATAAAATACATAAAAGTAATGATTTAATAGGTTTATTTTGTATTTTTCTGCGACCTGTTTTTTGTCGAGTATAGCCGTCGTTGGCGCACAGGGCACGCTTGCTCATGTCGGCTATAGCCGACATTGGCGTTCAAAAGGTTAATTGGAACTAACAAAATCACTATGAAAAGTGACAAGTTGTGACATCTTATTTTATTCACTGACAGCGCCACCGCCACCGGGTCAGATGGGCTTTTTGCACTATAAATAGAGCGTTTGAATGAAGTAACATTGGATGAGTAATTTACCAATTAGCGACACCTGTATTGAAATCCACCACTGGATACTGGATGCAGGACTGAATTGTAGTGTTTAAATCGGTCAAATATTAATCCAGTGTCACTGGATTCCAGTGCTTGTGACCATACTCCCGATACACCAAAAACATACATAAAGTTTATTCAAACTTGTTTCAACTTGTGTCTCAAATTAATATTATTTCAAGTTAAACAAATATCAACTTTATTTTAATGGTAATTAAGTTGATTTCAGAGTGACTAGCACTATTGAAAAAATTATAAAAATGTTTGAAGTTGTAGCGTAAACTGAACTTTATAGTGTAGGGTTTTTCCATAAGCTCATATTTGTTTACATTTTTGGCAAATAAATCGTGAATGAAGATTACATATATACATAAACTCACGCTTTCTTCTCATAGGGGTAGGCAGAAACATTGCTTAACCTTGTGGCAGAATCTACATTTCCACATCAAACTAGGCATCACACTGACGTAAGTAGAGTTTACCGCGCGACTGTCATAAAACAACATCCCGAAGTCAGTGGTCGGGCAGTTGCCCACCAGACACGACAACAGTGAGGGGGCCTAAAAAGGCCACTTTGACAGAATCATAAAAGGATAACATTATGAATCTTATTGTGCAGTTAACTGTTAAGTTAATCGTATCAAATCCCATTAGTAAAGGATTTTTTGTCTGTGCTAAAATACCAATCAATCCGATCCAAATCCAATCCCAATCTCTCTGATTATACTTACGTAGTGCAGCGAAAAAAAGAAAAACACGGACTGTCTTCGCCATTTTATAATTAATAATGTGATCCTTTTATGATTCTGCCAAAGTGGCCTTTTTAAGCCCCCTGGTCGGAGGATCCTCCCTTCTCTATGGAGGATGAGTTTAATTTTACACCTTGTTCCTATAACCTTTTTGTTCATTAAGTAATATAATACGTACCTAGCACGATGGTATCGGCGGCGTGCACACACAGTGGATAGAGCACGTGCAGCCAGGCGGCCGGGAGCGCGTGTCGCGCGAGACACTGTCGCATCAGTAGACGCAGGTGATCTTCGCCCGACACGACGATCGCCTTGCATATGTGGCGCGCTTCTGTCGACACTGGACAAACGTTTTTTTGCAATCACATAAATAGTTGTTAAAACAATCAAAATGAAATCTTGCTTGACGTGGCCATAGCTCAAATATTATAATAATGATGGTGAATTAATAATGTTGATGGAATATTTAAGAAATTATCACCTTCATTTTGTTCTAATACTGGCGTCTCTTCTTCACTTGACGATGATTTCTTCTCTGAAACAATTCACATATTTATTTTCCAACTTTATTTAGCTCTTATTTAATAGGCGTTAAGGTAATTTATTTATTGCGGCCCCGACTTAAAGAGTTGTAAAGGTCGTAGGTTTCCAACCCAGACAGGCGCTTTAGTTTGTGTAAATTATTTCATCACCACTGCTCTCAAAACGGTGAAGGAAAACATCGTGAGGAAAGCGACATGTCCTAGAACCAAAAATACGAAGACATGTGACATCTACGTATAATTCCGCACTGGGCCCGCGTGGTGGATTATAGCCCACTCCCTCTTGAAGAGAGGAGGCCTGTGTCCCGGCAGAGGGAACATTATTGGCTGAATGGCTAATTATGCTAGAAAGAAAGAAAAAGTATTTATTGCGACTCGTACAAGAAGATCACAAACTAAACTAAACACAGTAAAATAAAAATCCAAGTTATATAAAAAAAAATAAGTAACAAAAGGAAAATGAAACAGAAAGTCCTATACGAGGCCAAAAAGCTCCTATCTCAGCATAATGCTGCGACATTTAAAAAATAAATGTCACAGCGCTGGGTATTTTGATAGGGCCCGCTGTGATGTCACAGAAACAGAAATAAACAATTATGTAAAATATTAGCAAATATTAAAATAAAATAAATTATTTTTGCTAAGATAATTTATTGCATGAATACCTGCTTTAGGTGTTTTGATCAGCCTTGCGGAGTTCTCACCAAGGTTGAGATCGAGGCAGTAGGACGAGACGCTCTCGACCAGTCTAGTTGATTCCCCTGCTGTGGATGAATGTGTATTTTGGAGATATTTAACTTGACCATTGCTTTGTGAAAACCATTTATAGTTACCGCTATTTATTTTATTAATAAAAGCCTTTGTGGTCCACTTGTTGTAAAAGATGGCGCAAAAGTTGTCAAAAGTTATAGTTAGTTAAAGTTAGTTAAAGTTGTTGTGTGGTGTTGTTGTTCTTTGGCTGTATTTTTTTTATGAATGAAAAACTTAGGTTTTGCTTTTGGATTAAGTATGTTTATGTCAGTCTTATTTTTTTTTCCATTAAGTCGAGAAAATGAAATCGGCTAAATGGCCGCCACAGCCGCCAGAATTGATGACCATTAGGGCCCGATTGATGGCATTTTCCATAGCTCTTGTCAGAACTTCCGGCGATAGGTCCTCGCATTCTTGATACGAATATTCTCTTTGAGGGCTTCAAGAAGCTTGTTGATATAGACTAGTGAAAACTGACTTGACTGAAAAAACCCCACAAAAAGAATTCTGGAGCAGTTAAATAAGGCAATCTTGCCGGTCAGTGCAAATCGCCAAAAACGAAAGATCAGGCCTGAGGATCAGGCGTCCCGAAACAATTATTCCGCGTTATTTAGGCGTATAGCAATTCATGTTATTCATGTCTTGTTGACGTGTATTTTGTATCGTTTACTTCACAAAAATGTCAAAGTAGATTTGATATTTGCCGCCATTTGCAAAAAATATAGCATCTCCCGTTCCGATAGAGTGGGCATCTAGTATCAGAGCTGATTTTTCAATACCCAGAATACAAAATACCCAGAACGGTAATTCTCAGTAGCAGTCCGGATTCTGGATTTGTGTCCGGTTGGACTGGCGAAATATGGGTGTATTTTAAGTACATCTCTGCCTAACTCTTCGGGGATAACGGGCGTGATGTATATTGTTTAGACTAAGTAACCAACTACTAGGTACTAGTGCACTTATAATGTGTCATTAACGCTGAAATTACTGCATCACAGGGTATCCTAGTGTGGGGTCTAGCGCTATTTTATTGCACTTTAATTATTCTCTTTTATTTTATTATCTTTTATTTGTTGTGCATAACATGTCATCAAAGTGTGTCTAAATACATTTATTTATTTATATGTTATTATTCTACTCCGTGTCTCTACTTACGTGATTCATCTTCATCCGTGGCCCGCGGCGGCAGAACTATGGGCTTGTACAGTGCATAGTCTGCGAACTGGGGTAATTCCGTCATACACTCCATATACCCCGCGCTTAAAAGATTCTGACATACTAAAGTTGCTTGCGCTCTGAAAAAGAAAATCACACTTATTTCTTTTCTTAAACAAGACTTTAAGGCCTTCTTAAAAGTAATTCTAAACAATCAAAACCAGACTTTCATACCCACCATAAGATATATTAATCTGTACTATTTTTTCAGACGCATGTACAGTCACGAGCATTAGTATGTATACACTTGGCTTTTTTTTTTGGGAATCATCAAATGACTCCTCCCGCTCTGGGTGGAGCGGAAGGGAGTGTCAGACTCTTACTGACTAAAACCCACCCGTGTTCCTTCCTTAGCCCTTTATGTTCCGGGCCAGCGGGCCAGCAGTAACCCTTTCGGACAATCCCGCTGACCCGGCAGGCTTCGGCCCTAAGGGGGCCCCTCCTCGATGCTGACAACTTTTTGAGCCAACAACAACGTGGAAACGTGGAACACGTACGCGCCCCCCGGCACGGGCCTGGTCCTGATCGGACGGTGAGCTACCCATTACTCTCCGCCCGCAGACCCGCGCCTACGGTGGCCGGGAGTCGTCACGCGGCTCCCGACGCCCGGAGCGTCTCCCGCGGCGGCTGTGACGGGAGGCTCTCTCCCTGAGCCGTCCCGCCACCTCCTTCACTAGCATGACTGCTTCGCAGAAGGAGGTGACTGCCTCACACTCCCTCTCGCCCCGGACCATGGCTTGCACCAGGGCCGGACGCGAGAGGTCGCCGCCGCTGCCGATCGCCTCTACGAGGACACGGCGGTGCTCCGCCCAAGCGGGGCAGACCTCAACCGTGTCCTCTGGGCGAATCTGGCAATGGTGACACCCGGGCGTTTCCTCCCGCCTGATGATGTGCAGGAACCTCCCGAAACTTCCGTATCCGGTGAGGACCTGCGTCAGGCGGTAGGTGAGGGCGTCGTGGCGCCTCTGTAGCCACTCCACAAAGAGGGGTCTTATCGCCGCTATCGCGGCATGCCCTATGTATACACTTGGCTTTATTTACGACGAACATAGTATTTTCGAACCCATAGGTTTATGTAAAGTGTCGTATTTCAACGTTGCTTTCGTCATTTCACGAAAAAATCGCAATTGAAAGTTGCCAAGTGACTGTACCAACCGATGTTTTTTTACTGTCTGGAGAAAAAAAAACAGGGTATAAAAGGTGAACGGAGTAGAAGCCTATGGCACAGAAATCCCTTTCTTTACATTCAATCCTTTGATTGAAGCCGGCCGATGGCTTTATTCAAGGGATTGAATGTCGCTACGAATTCATTGATCATTTCTACGGGTGGAGTAGGGTGCCTAAAAGTTGATTTTTATATAAATACTAATATTATAAAGAGGTGAAGTTGTGAGGTTGTAGGGGGTAATATAGGTTCGAACCTTCAACCTACAACTCGGAAGTCACGGCCAATATCACTGGGCCACCACTGCTCTATTTGTGATTTGAAAGCGCACAACTAACTGTTTTTAATTTTTTTTTTCTAGAAATACTGTGATCTAATACTGTGCCTGCGTAAATATTTATCCGAACTACGGAACCCTCCACTAAGCGTGGTCCGACACGCACATGGTCGGTTTTTAATGTTCTTAACGCTTATTCACCTTGTTTTATTGTTGGTGTTATCCATGACCCATTGTAGAATGTCGCAGCCGCGCCAAACGCCACTGTAGCGGACGAGACGATACCTGAAAATAACAATTTTTTTTTCTCCATTCAGGCCTTATAGAATATAGGTACAGAGTGCCACTTATTATTCTTTAAAAAAAAACGCACGTTATTTAAAAAATAAATAATGTCGCTGTTATTTGAGTATATTGTGGTGTCTTACGACTTCCATCTTGCCGCGCGAATCTCGGCACTAGACCTAACTCACAAGATCTCGAGTTGCCAATCTAAACTCGAAATTGCATTCCCTATTCTGTACCTGTGTTGTTGTGTGGGCAGCGTGAAGGAAAGCTGTCTGTACACGTCGTGCAGCACCTCCTTGTGCGACGTGCGCGCTTCACAGCGCTCTTCCTGCTCGCGCGCGAACATGAAGTTGTCGCGCAACTTGTTCGCCTGAGCAGACTTGTTTTCGGGGAACTTCACCTGGTAAAAAGAAGGTTTCATACAAAAACCACCTACAGGCAGCTCACTTAAATAGTTAAACCATTTAAGTCACTGACCTGTATTATACGTATGATAGAGGTCAGTGATTTAAGTCCATGTTTTTTTTTTAAAGTGTCAAACAAGTCTTTAAAGTTCCGTCAGAGTCATTAATGTTCCGAATCAAAATTTATTTTCGTAACCTTTGTACAACCCATTAACAGTTTCAACAGACACAGTTTATTTTAAAATTCATACATTAACATTACAAGTACAATACAAAACAAAGCAAAAACCACTGCACTATCAACATTTATTTACGACTGTAGTTGACGTGCAAGTCACTGCAGCGTGGCATGTATGGGCAGTTGAGCATATCGCTATCATCATCAGCACCATATGCTATCTCAGTCTTATCTATGACTATTGCACCAAAGACCATGAGTGAAAAAGTGTCACACAAACCTGTAAGTTTTCCTGCAAAGTCCTTAGATCTGGCGGTATCTCGCCCGTCATGTCATTCTCCTTTAGATAACTCAGTACCACATTGCAGCAATAGTTGCATACGCGTAGGCCGCCGGCGCAACCGAATATGTGTCCTGGAACAAGCAAACATGGTTCAATTTTAGGGTTCCATACCCAAATGGCAAAAACGGACCCTATTACTAAGACTCAACTGTCCGTCTGTTTGTCACCAGGCTGTATCTCATGAACCGTGATAGTTAGAGAGTTAAAAGTTTCACAGGTGATGTATTTATGTTCCCGCTTTAACAACAAATACTAAAAACAGAATAAAATAAATATTTAAGGATGGCTCCCATACAGCAAACGTGTTTTTTTCGACGTTTTTGCCTTGTGGTACGGAACCCTTCGTGTGCGAGTCCGATTCGCACGTGGCCAGTTTATTGTTTGAAGCTCAATATTTGTACAATAAACGACTATGGGTAGTTTGATGGCTTCTGTTGACAGAAAAACTCATTTGATTACCTATCTGTTTCTATTTCAATTGACCAATCACAGTAGTTAACATGTTGAACTCAAATGGAGTTGGGCAGGACACCTGGCAAGGCGCAGTGAAAGTAGGCAGGTGCAGGTGGAGTAAGATAGTGACCGAGTGGCGTCCAAGGACTGGAAGACGAAATGTCGGTCGTCCGGCGGCGAGATGGGCGGACAACACTGTTTCCATCGCGGGAAAAATCAAACTTCTAAGTTATCGTAAAAAAAAGATGCGGCCATTTATCCTGCAAAAAACGTATATTTCGACACTCTCAATGGAATCAAAATTTATAGGGTACTTCCCGTTGACCTAGAGTTTTGTTGATATGGATTTCAGTAACCTGGTGTTAGTTGCTTCATTTATTTACCTGGCACTCGTTGGCTGCAGCATCTAGAACAGAAGATCTGTCCACATACACGACAGTGGTGTCTGCGTCGCAATGTACTGAACCGTGTGGCACATTCATAGCACTCTCGAGATATGTCATCAGGCATCCAGTAGCGAGCCAGCTCTGTGTCTGCGTACTTCGTACCACTCTGGGAATAAATTAAATTAATTTACATAATTTTAATACTCATAATAATCATTATGTTACTCACATTTGCATTTGTTTATAGTTTCAATACCAGACACAAATTCTTGTTGTAAGTACTATTTTTTAAATTAAACAAGTTTGGATGACGCGGGAACCATATTATAAGTTTATATATTTTTATACTTTTGAAATGAGTGTCTTTGAACATCAGAAATAATACTACCTCACAGTATTTATTTCCTTGGCAAAAATGCTACAAGTATTAAGTGCACAAAGTGCATGATATTTATTCAATTATCATAATCAAGATCAGTTGGCTAAATACATCATTGATAATTAGTTATATGTAGTCAACTATATAGCAAATTTTAATGTAGTATTTTAGTGTAGTATTTTATTTGCAAAATGTGTCAAAATTACAACCTCATATAATAATAATGATTAAGTTATACAATAGCTATTGTCTACTCACGCCAGACCCCAAGGCAATCAGACTGCTTATTCTTCTAAGAACGTTAGGCAAGCTCCTGCCTTCTAACTCGACAGCATACGACCCTGTCTCTGGTTTTCCATCATCATAATCTTGCTTGTCTTCGTCAGTTCGATGGGCGTCTTTACCGTCGCTCATCACTTTGTTCTGCATACTGTCTACAGCCTCACTTGGCGAAAATATTGGAAACTTCCATAATTTATTAAAGAACGTTGAGACACCACTCTGGGCGGACTCTGGTTCGTAACGAGGAAATTCTGTAATTTGAGATGTATCATATTTATCCATAATCAGGAGATTATTGTTGAATATTTAGTAATAAACATTGAAAATATTGAAATGTTTTTTACGCTTCGTAATTTGTGTGTCAATAACACCTGACGGCTGACACAATTTTTTTTTTTTTTTTTTTCCTTTTGTTCCTTGTGGAACAGGCTAGGGTCAGGGACCATGCTGCCTAGTCATCAGTTAGTTGGTATTTTTTGGTAAATTCTGTTAAATTCATCAGTTTATTTTTTTATAACTAAGGTAGATCCAGTTAAATTCATTACAAATTAGACATTTGCTGAGCTGTCTATCTCCAGTCGTTTTCGATCTGTCAGCTGTTTGCTAGAGGAGCACCCGTTAATATTTTTTCATTTGATTTTCTAGTTTTATATATTTATTTATCAATTTATTTTAGGCATCAAGGCCCACATAAACACATGCAATACAATATTAATATAACTTAAAAATACTATAAATACATACAACATTATTTCACTAAAAACCAATAACTAAAAACTAACGCACACGAAGTGTCTGTTATACTATCCTACTATAATATTATAAATGTGAAAGTTTGTGAAGATGTTTGGATGTTTGTTACTCAATCAAGCGTAAATCGTTGAACAGATTTGGCTGAAAATTGGCACATTTATAGACCATTTCCTGGGTTACCACATAGGATACTTTTTATCCCGATTCTACCACGGGATTATAGCATTTAACCTATAAATGCTCCAAGATATCTGCACTGCAAACTAAATAATAAATCATATTCTATAGCGTGACAAAGAGGCAGGGCTAAAATATTATAGCGTCCTAAAGTGCTAAAGGCTGTCCTAGTTTTTTTGTAGACGACAACAACCATGGACAAAAAAATTGACAATGCCATGCATTGACATAAAAAAGTATGGACTGGAAATACCTACAAAAAAAGGGTGCATACCTACAACTCGTTTTGTCGCATAAAATGGCTGCCACTGCTAGGGTTGTGTCAATCAAGGAACATAGGTGTTACTGTTATCGAGTATCGATACTAAATATGAGTCTTACTAGTTATTACGTTTGGATCATAATAACTTACTAAATTAAAGTCAGTTGTAATTACGGTTGCCAACCATACTTTATAACAACGTTTGTTACTTTATTTTCGGTAACTTTATAGTTTTGCATAAAAATAAAGTGTGCAAAAATACTTTATTTATAGTCTTTTGTGATGCGTGAAACGAAAGACTCATGGTTAATTACTGAACTATGGTATACATGTCTAAAAAGAAAATCTTTTATTAGAGTTAGAATTTTCAGAGAAAATATTATAGTTATGTACAAACCTGTATTATGTACAAACAATGTGTATTATGTACAAACCAGTTGTGAAGACAAATGGCAATATAATAAGATACCTACTTATAAATGCATCTGATAGCGTAAGTACCAAATGTAAAAACTCTCTGTTACCGTCACTTCAGCTTTCACGGAGTTTTTTCGGTAATAAATCTGCAGTAGCGAGAAGAGAGAAACAGATAGTCCATAAATTTAATAAAAAACGAGTTATTTATTTATTAAAATCAGTACCAGGTACTTAACAAATTAGAAAACATTGTAAAAATTGTGGAGTTTCTTGCCAGTTCTTCCCCATAGGAAGCAACCAATTGGAACCGTGCACCTAGCTACTGCACTGGCAAGAAACTCCACAGTCTGTGTGGTGCCGGACTTAAAGAATAGCACTACCCCATACTTCTCGTGGGTGTCGTAAAAGGCGACTAAGGGTCGTACCGGAGAATGGGCAGCAGCGTTCTCTATGCATTTCACCACCAAACTATACTGCAATCACCAAACCGCCTGCCAAGCGTGGCGATTATGGCAACCCCCCCCTCCCTTTGGGAGAGGCCTATGTCCAGCAGTGGACGTCTTTCGGCTGAAATGATGATGATGACCTAGCTACTGACGTTTCCTAAGTGGCCATGTAGGTTTATGTAAAATAAAATATTTTAATTTCGGTGCTGTGAACTAGAGGACGGACCTGGCAAGGTCACTCGGACCGAATAAGACACAGAATTATTTATGTTCACATCGCAGAATATGTCGATGACGTTTCAGCGGAGAAAACTATTACGGCAACGGTACAACCCTATTCCATTTGACATATTATTGTAAACAAACAAATGAATTAACAAAATGTACTAAAAAGGTCTATTATACGGAAATGAACCCAAATATCAATACTTTAGCCATAAATTCATGATCGCGTCACAACTGTATCATCGAATGTGTATTATTAAATGTATTTTTGCATGAAAACCGGCTGTTAACCTCTGCAAAGACATTAGAGGTTGATTTTCATTCTTTCTTGCACCACACTTCACAATACAACACACAGACATATTGAATTGTTGTTTTCCAACATTTGCATGCAGTTTTAAAAGGTAAAATCCTTGTATATTTCTCGCAAATCTCAATAATACAAAAAGTAAACAACCATTTGACAGCAAAACTACCACGAAACTTGTCGCAAAAGATGGCTGATACGGCACCTTACCTACAACTGTACTACGTCACGTCAAAATGTTGCCAAAATGAGCAACAACTTAAAATATTGTTGTCTCTTTTATCAAATACGATTATCTTATAAGAAAGAACGAGACAAAACGATATTTCGTATTCTGAATCATATTTCACTCATATTTGTATAAGCAAATGTATGTATAGAATAACGCGGCCTCTCCATGTTTTTCCCATTGACATAAACTCAATGGTTTTTCCTATCTCAATGATGCCATGCAATGACAAAAATGACAATGACAATCGAATTTGACAATTAGTAGTTGTCATCTTTTCAATTTCCTGTTCATGCTGCAAGGTTTCGCAAGCTTCATCGCAAGTGTATCAGTTTTTACTTCCATAATTAATTACTCATATATTAAAATAATGGGAGAAGTGTCGTTGGAAACTGCGGCTTACGCTAAAATTATCTTACATGCTGCTAAATACCCGCACTGCGCTGTGAACGGCGTTCTTTTGGCGGATGCCACAAAAATCCGAGATGGAGCTAAGAATCAGGATTTGGATATTGTGGATACAATTCCTCTGTTCCACCACAGCCATTACTTGTCGCCGATGGCAGAGATAGCACTGACGCAGGTACTTAACTAATTATGCAAGATTATTAGATAAAATTAGCCCAAAGCTATGAAATTTTTCATAGCCAGATGAAGTTTGTGTGGTATTGATTCATTACCTAAATAAAGGTCCCAACGCCCGAATCCACTCACACACACTCACTCCCACTTCCTACTTGAGATATATACAGGATGTTAGCGTGAATTTCGATGTTAAGGTGAATTCTGATTAAAATTGATATTTAAATACACACATTAACAAATCATTGCCAAAAGCAGACTGAATGCACAGACTCCCAAACAGGACAGGCTATGTCTCAAGTGGCTGAGGCACTGAGAGTTCTGGCAAAGTATTTTCGAGTTCTAGACACTATTCTGAATGCATATGCAATTTATTGGTGGTTATGAAAAATTTCATTTCTTCAACCTAAAAGTCCTAGACTATTTTTTTGTGTTAGGTTAATTTATAATTTTCTATGAATAATTTGTTGTAAGACTATTTGGCAAAAGTTCTGTCTTCATGATTCCCAAATCACATTTGTATAATCTGAACACATGTCAACAGTCACTGTTTGTATGTAGAATTTGTTTGTAAACTTGGGAGATATTGTTGTTCCAGTCATTTGTGATTAGGATATGTTTGAAGAAATTATTGTACAGGAGAATGTTTGGATGGTGGTCAAACCCGGCTTGTATTTGACCACTGATCCTTCATATCTGGAAGGACCGTATTGGTCCTAATATGGGGGATGCGCTAGGAAGACTGCACAGAATAAAAAAATCTTCAAGTTTTTGCAATTTGCAGGTCATTGTCAGGTTGTATTTTAATTAAAATATGATTTGCGACTGTTACAAATATTGACTTTTTTCTGTATATGAACTTGAGAGGGTTTCTCAGTTCATATAATCCTATTGATTGATATTTCATGAAATTGTCATTCAATAATGTAAAAATATGTATAAACTTAGAGGTTATATTGGTGATTTTAATTCTGTAAATACATACTTTTTACGCTTGCAAAACATAATTTGTTCAATATACAACCTCAAACTGACTTACAAAAAATTAAAAAAATAATCATTACTTAGCGCATTTCCCTCAATGCCATCCCATCACCTCTTAAATGACAATGATGGATTCAAATTTTCCCTGCTCATAAAAATATTACCTGTATTTCCACAGATAGAGACGGTGGCTCAAACAGACAACCGTGTGATAGCCGGCTACTACGCAGCTTGCGAAAACTTCAAAGACAATACTGTTGAGAAGTGTCCTGGCCAGAAGATTGCTGAGAAAATTGCTGAACACTTCCCTTCCGCTGTCTTTATTGTGGTAGGAACTATTTCATTGCAAAAATAAAGTTTTGATGTCAAATATTCTTCAATGTTTTGTATAAAGATACTTACTAATTACATACTCTGAAAATTAAATATTTGACACAATATCAACCCACGACAATTCTAAGGCTCTGGGGCCATATTATGAAGTATTAATGCCATCAATATTCCACCTTCATTGTTTAAAAAAGGGATGATGCTATCGGCGTCCTATAACTCTCTCACACTAAAAAGAATTTCATTTGCTAATCTGTATAACCATGTGCTCCTCAGGTGGACAATAAGAGGATGATGCAGCATCTTGACACACCCGCCATCAAGTTACACAAGTACACTGATGGAAGGTGGAAACCCAAGGACGCCAACAAAGTCATGTTCCGTGAGTTGAATTATTCCACAAATATTTTTAGATGTAACTCAATCAAGAAAATGACTAAGTAAATAGATTTGGATGAATTTGACATACAGATTATCACAATATAATCCGATTTAACACATGGATAATATTTATCCAACGGGTTAATTGCGTAATTTACTAACAGTAGCACTGACTTTCATTATGACAGTTCAACAACATTCATTGCGTTATTTACGCTGTTGAGCAGACAAATTTTTTGCACGTAGGAAGCAATATTCTTCAAAATGATTCAGATTGATAGTGTTTTACGCAATTAGGGTCCTGATAGTGAAACAATTTATTGTACAGCTTATTTAATTTTTTAAACTATACATTTTATTGGTTACAATAGGACATCATTGTTCGTTTTGACAGACCTTATTGCAAACATACAATTTATATTCTTTTATAAATATGTCATCTTCCTTGCAGAAACTCCATACGTCTTAGAGACTGCATCGCACTTGCTGCAACGTGGTGTCCAAAAAGATCTTGTGGATTTCGACAACTATTTGGATGACCTGTCCCAAGACTGGACCAACCTAGGCATCGAGAAACTGATCGCTAGTATCAACGCTTCAAACACCATCGACTGTAAGGAGAATGAGAAACTTTTCCGATAATGTAAAGGAAATATTTAAGGAAAATCACACTCAATGTAAGTTAGACTAATTAACAGCATATGGTCGAAGGTTTTACTAAGTAACAGAATAAAGTCCATATACATCTATAACCTCGTTTTTTGACACCTTAATGTCAACACTGGGGAAAATGACACATTTTCATGACGGTCTTTATAATATGACAGAACCGGTCTTCTAGGAAACCGAAGCTGTAGGCTTTGGTCTATCTGAGCACACGCCGACCTCACCGACTCACCGACGAAGGCCGAATGCTGTGTTCGACAATACACAGGCGAGGTCTCGCTCGCACGCCGCCCGCGACCGCCAGGTGCGACGCTGGCAACTGACGTTTTGGCAATCCGTCGTGACGTCACCGCACGCCGTCGGTAGCGTGTGACGTTTAAGGCGGAGGCCAAACGAGCGTAATTTTTTGAGCTGTGAGTCGCGCATTTTGAGTATCGCAATTTACGTTCAACTGAAATTCGGTTAGACTGCCAGACGGACGGACGTAACTTCAGTCGCACTCTGTAACTTAACTGACGTTGCCTCACTCCCCTCCCTCACCCCGAGCGCAATTCGGTTGAAATAACGCGCGTGAGTCAGCAGACAACTTATTTTGCGTCGCCGTGTGGTACAAACAGGACTTTTGTATGAAACCGAATGCAGCGTAAATTCCGCGACTCATTTTACGCGACTCACAACTCAAAAAATTACGCTCGTTTGGCCTCAGCCTAAGATACCGTACCCATGGACTTATAATACAAACATAAGTCCATAAACGTACCCTAACATAACACTCATAAGCCAAGGTCTGTTAAGTTTGAAGGCTATCTTTAGTAAGCTCCCATAATTTAAAATGTCGACTTTCGATAGTGTTACATAGTGGTGTTAGAGTAATTTATTATATTGTGTAACTTGAATATACGAATTTTATATTTAACATGATTGTCTTATGGATTGTTAAAGATCACTTCGTGTATTTACTGTCCCAATTCTTAGCACTATATTCTTTTAAAATCAGCGCATTTCGATTTTGTACAGGCGGAGACTGACTTGCAATGCTTGTTTGTAATGTATCCTTCGAAGTGAGCTTGGTTACAAAACGGCGATACATAAGATGCGGAGAACGCTCGCTTCGAGCAAGTTATTGTCAACCAACACTGACTTGTTTGTAAACGCTCACAATTCTCGCATCGAATGGCTCGGCTCGCTGCTACTGTAACGCGTTACAAAAACCTCGATACATTACAAACAAACGTTTCAAGACAGCCTCCGCCTTTAAATACGGCCGATGAATCATGGCCAGTCTGAGGTTCGCGCAGAAAGCTGCGCAATAACATTTTTAACCGACTTCAAAAAAGGAGGTTCTTTTAGAAACTAAATGGTGACATGAAGCGAGTGTGAGTGAGAGAACATGCGCGAAAGTTCGAAGAGCCTATGTTCAGACCAGCCGTAATTCATCGTCCGTATTATAATGTTATTTTTGTGAGAGTACCTACTTTCTGAATTGCGGTGTAATCGGTGGCGTAACTATACCGTTTGGGGCCCGTGGCAAATTCAAGGGATGGGGCCCTCCCTCAATGTAAAGAAGCTCAAACAATTTTTTTTTATTAGCACTTTCTCCGCGTACATTTTTTATTTTCCCCTACAGAGTTTAACACCTGACTGCTTTTGTCCTTATGTTAGGATCCTCCTGAGCTCATGGCCCTCTCGGGCCGGGGGCCCCTCTGGCTGGGGGCCCGTGGCATTTTGCCCCAATGCCACCCTATAGTTACGCCACTTTAATAGATTTCAGCATGCTTACACCCGTTCCGAATTAGCGTAAGCGCGATAACTATGTCCTGTGAATGGCATGCGCCATCTTGCAATGATGCCGATCATGAGCTAAATTAATATCACCGTGAGTGCGGCCAAAAATTACAGTTGTGCTGTTTTGTTCTGAGTCGCATCATATCTTTAAACTAACGTGGCATTTTCGAAATTGTGCTTCTGGCTACAGTCGCCACGTAAACACGTAAAACATTTGTTGTGTATACACAAGGAAATACTGTAATCCAACGATGAGTATTCAAGTGAATATAGTTTTGACGTTGACCGAGCACTGTGAGCGCGTTCATGAGCGTTCCAATTTGTTGACAGCTTCCAGCTGCCGTAATTGTGATATCTAAATCGGAACGGAATCGGATTATTGATGTAAGCGATTATAGCATAATCCGGAATCTAGGTACCCTAACTGTAAAGAGAAAAAAAACGGAGTTTTGAAATAGGACAGTTGGAAGCTGAAGCAAGTGGCCAAAAGGAGTAGTTTTGATTTTCCTTCTTCTTTTATTTGAAATGTTTGTTAAAGTTTATCAATGTTTACATAAAGTTCTTAATATTTACCCAGACAGGGTGTTATAATGGTGTAATTGTAGTCAAAATCTTTGAGAAAATCTAATTTAATTATGCAGTAAAGCAATTGGTTTCATATTTAAATGCGTGTGAAACCTTTATTTTATGTTATTGTTATACAATTGTATTTAATTCATTCCTTAGTTTAAGTGAACTTTTTTTATGCTGACTTGATCATTTAATGTATGAGTTACTATTTAATTGCATTTTGTCGATGCCACAGACTGGTATTTCCGGTCCGTCACGTTAATTACCTCCTCCTTTCTTTGAAGTAGATTAAAAAAAGTGTGTAAACTTATACTGCCAAAACAACAAATCTCAGAATTGTATTTTGTCTGTACATTACACAACATCACGGATGTATTCCCCCAGAGGTGTACTATCGCGGACATCATCACAAAATTTTTGCTTGCCCTCAAAAATAGAAGCGCTCTCTAGCCCCGCGCAAAGGTCAAATAGTTCGTATTTGACCTTGGCGCGGGGCGAGAGAGCGCTTCGTCCGTAAAATTAAATGAGTTATCGCTTTCATAATAGGCGAAAACTGAGCGTGGCTTGGCGCCGGCGCAGAATTTAAGTGATCAGCGGTAAAGGCCGCGATGGTGCCTATAGTACACATAATATTCGCCAGTTGTGTTTGAAGTCCCATGTAACGGGGGGGGGGCGAGAATACTGCCTTCAACGAGGGAAAACGTAATAACACTGCCCGAACCGGGAATCGAACCTAGGACCTCAGTGTTAATGATAAGTCAAAGCATTTTATGTTATATTATAAAAGTAGTATACAGCTCGATTCAAACTTTACGGCGGCTCTGAAGTGCGGTACTCTGCGCAGTACCCCACCCCTCACCCCCGCTGACACGTGAATTCATTACTGCGTAGTAGGGTTGATGAGAATTCCTCTTCCTCATCCTCATAATGCGGAAGTTTCTCATTTTTAAGCGATTGCTCATCCTCTTCTACATCCCCAAAATCAGGCATACAATATTCCTCTTCCTCATTCATTAAGGGGAATGCTCCAACCAGCCCGCGAAATTCAAAATTTCTTGCGTTTTTTGCAATTTGCAGGCCAGTGCTAGGTTGTATGTTGATTAAAATATTATTCGCGGCTGTAAGACGTATGTAGTTACAGAATTATAATAATCAAAATCACCAATACAATCCTCCAACTTCATAAAGGTGTAAGAACAAAAAAAAAACAGAAAAAGTAATTCTAACAGCTTTATGAACTTAGAGCGTTTTATTGATGATTTTCATGATTATAATTCTGTACCTATATATGTCTTACAACCGCGAATAATATTTTAATCAACATACAACCTAGCACTGGCCTGCAAATTGCAAAAAACGTAAGAAAATTTGAATTTCGCGGGCTGGTTGAAGCATTCACCTTAAGAGGAATTTAATTAAATTGATTTATTAATTATTTTATTCATTTTATTTTATTTTATTTTTTGTTGACGTATTTAATGTACCTAAATAAAAGTAATCTCCGTCTTTTGCTCGCTGCATTAGATAGTTACAGTGAAAAGAGGATAAAAATATGAATTAGGTAAAAAAAAAAAAATCGAAATCACAGGTTATATCTTCCTCATCCTCCTCCTCCTCCTCCTCCTCGTATCTTCATCGACTTCCTCAAAACGTATTTCTAACAGTTCCTCATCCGCATCCTCTTCCTAATAACCACTTCCTCATCAACCCTGCTGCGCAACGACTTGCCTCATGTTCGGAACCACCATAAAGTCTAAATCGGGCTGTAAGTAATATTTATTTCAATAAAATATCAACAGATAATACTTGTTTGTTTTTATTTTTTTATTTATTGTTTAGACTTAGGTCATTGAAGTATTCCTCGATCAATTTCTTGCATTTACTCATGCCGCTTAGGTCACCTGCCTTCCCTTGAAACTTGCCGTTTTTGAATGCACCTTTGCCTTTCACCAGTTCTGTTATCCTGAAAAAATAAATAAAAGCTTAGCTAAAACGTTTGGTCCTAAATGATTTTATAAATCATCATCATCATCATCTGCCTAGAATTTTTCCAACTATGCTGCCAGTATTTTGCATGGAGCGACTGCCTACTCTTACCTCCACAACCCAGTTACTGGGTAATACGATACCCCTTGATACGACTGGTTGTCAGACTTTCGGGCTTATAAAAAAAAAGAAAAATATATATAAATATGACACATTAAATTTAATTTCATGTAATTATTTTTGTCCACAAATTAATTAGTAGGTACCGTCAAACGGGGTGAATAGGGATGCAGGGGTGAATCGGGACGAAACTATAAAAGCGATTTTAACATTGAAATAATATAGTTTGTTGCCAAAAAGGAGTCTAATGAGTTTATTGTGTTATAATTAACGATTAAGTGTCCTTTTCGGCCACAAACTGTATTATTTCAACGCTAAAATCCATTTTAAAGTTTTGTCCCAATTCACCCTTGCATCCCTATTCACCTCGTTTGGTGGTACTTTAGTTAAAAAGAGGCTCAATTATTTAAAAAAGTGTTTCATTGGTTGGATGCCGTCCATCATTAGCAGGTCAAGGTTTTGAGAGGATAAGTTAAATATTTCCCTTTATTAAATCAATTTAATTTCACATAATAATATCTTTTTTCTCCAAGTGAATTCAGACATGCTGTCTAAGGATTAATTAAACTACTCCATGACGGTAACAAAAATTAACATCCATACTAATATTATAAATGCGAAAGTGTGTCTGTTATCTCTTCACACTTAAACCGCTGAATCGATTTAGATGAAATTTGGTATAGAGATAGCTTGGGTCCCGGGAAAGAACATAGGATAGTTTTTATCCCTGTATTCCCACGGGATCGACACTTATGCGGGTGAAACCGCGGGGCGCTGCGAGTAATTCATAATGCTATAATTAACTTAGTGTCTGGGTACGTTACCCATTCTCCTTTGTTACAAAATATGTTTATGTCCTCGCAAGTGTTTTGAAAAACGTCATTAGATACGCGACGCGTGAGCATTTGTCATTGCTTTCTGGCATCAAAATGCACTATTTCCGGCCGTTCTAGAATCTAGTGTATGTTCGAAGAAAAATACTTACTTATCGCCCAAAGCATTACAGTGCTCTTCAGGTCCCTGAATAATAATTTGTCCCTCTTTCGGTTTATCCGGATCTTCGGAAGCCAATAACAGGAACAGGTCTTCTCCCTCCAAGCCCTTGATGACTGCCCGGTTAAATTCAGGAGTAGCTTCCTTCTTAAACAGGATCACGTATTTAGGCTTCGGACTGGCACTCTTTATTTTATCCGCTTCATGTTGAGCAAGTTCTTGTAGAACATTCTGGAGGTTTTTGTTTGTGACTTTTAAGTTTTTTTGTAGTTTTCGTATCAATTCCTCGTGTTTGGATGGTTCGTTTCTAAAATGTGTTTAAAAATATATATGTATGTTTTATGATACAAAAGCTGAAATACCTACAATGCGCTGGAGCTTTGGCCGGGTGTACGTTACCCCAGCAAGAAAGTATCTCCTAGAGTTATATGAGTAGAACGTATAGTTGGTGCCTTTTCTGCTGTAAATGTGCCCCTACATAAAAAATGTGTGCCCCCTGTCGTCTTGAAAAAAAATCGGAAAAACGATTCTTGCTGGGGTAACGTTTTTCTAGCAGGAAAATTCTAAACGAATGATCGGAGAGAGAAAAACTGTGCATGGCCAGAGAGCTTATATTTGTGCCAAAATGTGCCCCAAAAAAAAAAATCTGTGCCCCTTCAGATTTTCGAGATATTGCATTTCCTGCTGGAGTAACGTTTTGACGAATCGTATATCTCTAAAACCATTGCATGTGCCCCTGTAGAATAAACATACACGAGTAGCTCTTAATGTGTGCCCCTTAGTGCCCCAATTAGATTTAAGAAAATATTTATAGTTTTCAAGTTATCGCGGTTTTATGAAAACCCGAAAAAACATCGCAGCGCCTAAATGAAACAAGGCACAAGTTCGCTGAAAACTGTATTCGGTCCTTCTTGACGCTAATAATAACCATACAAAGTTTCAAAACTGTTCATGCATGCGTTTTTGAATAATCTTGCTAAAAGTCAAAACGATGGTGTCATAACTTTGACGGCAAGATACAAGGAACTGGCTCAATCCCAGATGTGTAGGTGTAAACTAAAATCTTGTGCCCTTAGTCAAAAATATATGGTGAAAATATTGAGCTTGGAATGTTTCGCATTAAGTAAATATAAACAAAAAACCAAAATATGTAAACAACGGCTGGTTATCCGACCAAATCTGAATGACTACTAAAAAGCGACGGATTCATACATATCGATGACCTTCTTTACTTTACTCACTAACCGGTTCACACGTGTTGTGCCCGAGTACACTGAAGTAGAAAAGTAATAAGTAATAAAATAAAGTTGTTATTGGATAATATTCTACTAGCTGTTTCTATGACCTTACACATGATTAAGTACATTATAAATACACACATCAAAAGTGTCTAGGGATCAACATATATTTTTGCAATAACTTTTCTCCTGATTGATATTAATTAAAATTTTCTTTAAGGATTCATCAAATAAAGTGTTTTCGTTTGTCACAGTAACGATAAACCAAGTCACCTTTGCATTAATAAAGAAATTTGCCATTTTCCTAATAAAGGGATTTTTGACATTTGAACCACTAACACAAAAGTTCGAAAAAAAGACTGAAATAACAGTTTTCTTTAAAATTTTATTGGGTAACTTAAACAATTAATAATCCGTGTTTCTACCGCGAACACTAACAACACAAGAACATCGGTTTGGCATACTCAAAATGAGTTCATCCAAATCACGCTGTGGAATGGCCGCCCATGTTCGTTGCAACAACAAAAAAAGGTCTTCTTGCGACTGGATACCCTCCATATTCGGCAGAGCTCTTCTCTGTAGCATATCCCATGCATGCTCAATCGGGTTCAAGTCTGGCGACTGAGCAGGCCAGGGCAGGACATTGATGTTAGCTGCGGCGAGAGTCTGTCTTACAACTCTTGCGGTGTGCGGTCGTGCATTATCATGCATTAACTGAAATAAGGGACCGATTTGCACTTGTAGAGGAACGATGACGTCTGATACAATCGTCTCAGCATAAATTTGAGCGTTGAGGTTGCCTCTGATCCAAATCAACTCAGTTCTTCCGCCGATCCAAATACCCGCCCATACCATGATGGTTCCACCACTATAAGGATGGACTTCCTGGCAGGATTTTAATCGCTGTTGGCGTCCAGGGGTTCTCCAGTGTCGTATACGTCTTGTATCCGGTCTCATACCAAAACGAGACTCATCAGAAAAGCACACGAAAGGCCATTGTTCTTCTGCCCAATTTCTGTGTTCAAGAGCCCATTGATATCGAATCCTACGATTGCGCATTGCTATAGGTGGTACCCGTATCGGTCTTCGGGAATGAAGGTTCACTTCATGCAAGCGGTTTCTGACTGTTTGGTCGCTAATTAAGTTCCCTGAAGAGTGATGAAGCCTCACGGCTAACATCATGGCGGTTATTGTTGGAGCTCTTCGAGTTAAGATTTGAATGTATCGGTCTTGTCTCCGTGTGGTGCAGCGATACCGTCCTCCATGGCGCTCAGCCACGGTACCAGTGCTTCGGTAACGTGTCCAAAGTCGACTGATAACACTCTGACTTGTATTCAGAGCTAAAGCCACAGTACGTTGCCGGGAACCAGCTTCTATCATTCCCACGGCTCTGAGCATTTCTTCCCTGCTTAAATGACGTCGCCGCTCCATAATAACGTTGGTTTTAATCAGTAGTAGGGAAACAGTAGCACTAATAACAGGGTGCTCAATCTTAGTACAAAAAACTGGGGACAGCAGTGAGTACAATGATACAAAATCACGAAGTATTATGTTGTCTCTGTACAAAATAAGTTTGAATGTGTTTTTTAATTTTGTCGGATTATAATTGCTCGGATATACCAACTCTGAACATGAGATGGCATTCTGAAGCAATGTTCACTATTAATTCGAATAGATGGCTCTAAACATAATCGCAACTTTGATACATCTGTAGCTCATTACTACTAAAATAGTATATTTTAATTGGCTTCTGTTCTAGTGTTTCCAAAAAATATTTTAAATTATGTATCATTCAGTCAAGGGTTTTAATTACATTTAACGCACAGTATGACATTTCATTATTTTTCGATCAATAATTATCACTATTAATATTTAATGCAATAATTTATACAAATATTTTGCAAAGATTCATTGGGGTGGTGGTAGAATTCCTTTGGTGGTTTTACTATCAATAAATTTGTATCCCCAATACAAATGTCTGTTAAGCTAATGTCTGACGCTTGCGTTGGTATTGTATTTAGCGATATTTTTCGGATCTTTCTGTGTAACGTTGTGCGTCAGCTAATTCCATCAACTTCTAAAGGTATAGTATGATTTTTTTATATTACTTTATAGGGTTCCATCAGAATATATTGTGTCCTTTAACATACCTAACATACCAAATAAAATTAAGGTAATGTGTAAAAGTTTTGGTGGAATGGAACCCTTAGACTTGCACTTGGCAGGTTTGCAATTAAATATTTGAATTAATGTAATAATCCTACTGATTAGAAATTGAACTTTCTTTCATTTTAGCTCCTGAATCACCTCATCAGTTAAAGTACACGCTTACAAGCGTCGTTGAAAACACAATTCAAAAAGAAAATATTGGTAAGTAGCTACTATTTAGCATTAAATATAATAATTATTTTGGCTTTGTGTCTATATTTTTAGGGTTTCATCATATTAGTATTTTTAGGGTTTTTAGGGTTTCAGCTGGCACTATCACTTAGGGCGAATTCAATTAAACTTTTATACAAGTTAAAAATCCGTATCCTGCAAATAAATTTTGGATAGTTATTCCATTCCATACTTTTTGTCATGTAGTACGACTTACAACAAGACATTTACGTTTCAAAGACACAACATCCACCAACCCGCACTGGGTTCGCATGATTGCTCCCTCTCACAAAGAAGAGGCCTATGTGCTAGGAGTGGGAACATTACGTGATGTGATATAGATACTATAAACTACAAATTGTTATAACCTAGTGTTATTGCATGACTTACACACACTTGACCAGCTTTGAGTGATAATGATTTATTAATATTTCAGATCCGGAAACAGTGATATGTGAGCAAGTGATATGTGACCTTCTACTTCTCAAACTACTGAACAAAATTTAGGTAAATTTTGTGTATACAGAAAATAAGTTTTTTTACAAGTTATGTTTTAATGGCATCAGTATTTCTGGAGATTACCTTTTACACACTAACTACAAACAACTTGATAACTTATCTAAAACAGATTTACTTTAGCACTCATACAAAATCATTTTATACTTTACAGTCAGGAAAATATCAGCCAGGACGAATAAGCTCTCCAGGGCAGAAAGAGATCTGCAGCTCAAAATAATGGCTGCCAAAAGAAGAACAAATAAATTAAAAAATAAAGTTAAAAGGCAGACAGCTGAAATAAAGGCAGCAAAAAAATTGTTGCCAATCCTGCAGTACTAGATGTGCTGCAGAATTGCTCAAGCACTGCAAAACTATTAATGCGAATACAGTGGCGAGAAGACAAAAAAAAGGATAAAGGACGACGATTCACGCTGCAAGAAAAAATTGCAGCATTATCAGTTTTTAAACAGAGTCCAAAGGTATATAGATTTTTAAGAAAAATATTTATATTGCCCGCAAATCAGACACTCGCCAAACTTATACAAAAATGCAATCTTCGATTTGGGCTAAATAAAAATATATTTTTTCAACTAAAAAAGAAGGCTGAAAAAGTTAAAATTTCAGAAAGATTGTGTATATTACTATTTGACGAAGTATCATTAAAAGCACAAATAACATATAATGAAAAAACTGGCCAAGTGCGAGTCGGACTCGCACACGAAGGGTTCCGTACCACAAGGCAAAAACGCCGAAAAAAACATGTTTGTTGTATGGGAGCCCCCCTTAAATATTTATTTTATTTTAATTTTATTATTTATTATTAAAGTTAAAATACAACTGAGTATTTTGTGAATATTTCAAGTGCCTACCTGTTGCCATTTTTGATATCGAGCAAAAAAGGGCAAAAAAATCGCGTTTGTTGTATGGGAGCCCCCCTTAAATATTTATTTTGTTTTGTTTTTAGTATTTGTTGTTATAGCGGCAACAGAAATACATCATGTGTGAAAATTTCAACTGTCTAGCTATCGCGGTTCTTGAGATACAGCCTGGTGACAGACAGACGGACAGACGGACAGACGGACAGACGGACAGACGGACAGACAGCGAAGTCTTAGTAATAGGGTCCCGTTTTTACCCTTTGGGTACGGAACCCTAAAAAAGGATAAAATTACAGGCGTAGTAGATAATGGCCAGCAAAGGCAACCAGAATTTGCTGACCACGCCCAAGTCTTCATGGTGCGTGGTCTAATTAAAAACTTTAAACAAGCCATTTTTTACACCTTCTCAGCAAGTGCCACTAAAGGGCCAGAGTTGGCTAAACAGATAAAAAATGTAATTACTGAGTTGCAACAAGCAGGGTTATCAATGGTAGCATCAGTCTGTGACCAAGGGACAAACAACCGTCAGGCGATACGTTTGTTAATAAATGAGACCAGGGGGGTCTATTTACGAAGAGGGGAAACTCCAAAAGGAAACGCTATATTAATAAATGATAAAGAAATAATTCCCCTTTATGACCCCCCAGACCTTCTCAAGGGCATGAGGGACAATTTAATTACCAAAAACTTAACTTTTTAAAAAGATGGTGTGATCAAAACTGCCAAATGGTCTCATTTATTGCAGCTTCTCAAAGAAAACCCTGGCTATAAAGGCATAAGACTGATTCCAAAGCTAACAGAATACCACGTAAACCCTGATAAACTAAATAAAATGAAGGTAAAATTGGCATCGCAGATATTTAGTCGCACTGTGGCATCCAATATGGGATACCTAGCAGGTAATTTATATTTTAGCATTTTAATCTTTTGAAATTTTCATTTATTTTTTTTATTTCTTCCGACTTGCTGCACTATAAAGTTTTACAGTATTTTTACAGCCGTTAGTGTGTGGCCGTTCCCTGCTTTCTTAGGAAACCCTAGTTTGGGTACAAAAATATTCTATTCTAGCGCTCTGCTATCGCTCTGCTGTCGTTATGCTATCGCTCTACTATCGCTGTGCTTTTATTTGTAACCGGCTCAAAGGTGAACAAGGTGACTTAAGTGGCAGTGGGCAGGGCACATTGCTCGCAGAGCAGATGGCCGATGGGGCTGAAAGGTTCTGGAGTAGCAACCGCGTACCGGAACACGTAGCGTTGGAAGGCCTCCCACAAGGTGGACATACGACCTTGTGAAGGCCGCAGGAACCCGTTGGACGCGAGAAGCACAAAACCGGTCGAAGTGGAGGGGCTTGAGGGAGGCCTATGTCCAGCAGTGGACGTCTTTCGGCTGAAATGATGATGATGGTGAATGAATTACATTTTTTCTTTTCTTTTTTCAGATAAAGGTATTCTACCCGCAGAATGCAAAGAAACCGCAGATCTACTTTTATTTATGGACAACGTCTTCGATTCTGTCAATGGAAGGAAGAAGAAATAAAAACAATAAAAATGCTAAGCCACTACTTGGCCCAGCTACGGCAACATCTGCCCATAAAAAGACATGGGTAGAAGCAAAAAGGATTTTTAACTCAATGGAGTTTGTGACTTCTGCTGGCAGGGTCGAACTGTTGCTACCTTAAAAAATTGGGTGTGGACAGTGGAGGGAATTCTAGATCTACTTAAAAAATTACGTGATGAATACGGAGTAACGTCAGTCTGGATACGGCACCTTAATCAAGATCCCCTAGAGAACTTCTTTGGGGCGATTAGAAGCCACGGGTGCCGCAACGTTAACCCGACATGCGACCAATTTGAGTCTGCTTTTGCCACTTTGCTAATCAACAACTTAAACAGTGTCCACATCCAAGGAAAAAATTGTGAAAATGACTATTGTGATGCTTTATGCTTCTTCGTACTCAACGAAAATAATGAAGCTACGACGACCTGTACAGTTGATCTTGAAAATATTTTAGAAATTAATTTTGTTAATTTAGAAAATAAAAAAAAATTCCCAAGAATACTGGCACCTCTACAGTACGTAAGCGGATATTTTCTGAAAAAGTCAAAAACATAAATTTTTAAAAATTGCTGTCTGTTGAGACTCCTGCTTTGAACCCGAACTGGGCATCGTGATAATGAGCATCTAAGTTTTCTTTTAGAATATGATTAAATTTCTTAGACATTGAATAGTTTTAATACATTTTTACTGGGGGTACCTATCTATATAAAAATTCAAAGTCCTAACTGACTGATATACCAACGCACAGCCTAAACCGCTGGTCCTAGAGACATGAAATTTGGAGGGTGTATTCTTTGTGAAGAGGAGGTATCCACTAAGAAAGGGTTTTTCGAAATTCCATCTGTAAGAAGGTGAATGGGGGGGGGTGAAATTTTACACGAAGTTACGGGCAGAAGCTAGTATCTTATATATTCAATTTCATCTTCGCTAGTGAAACCAATTTTGCAGACACAAGCATTTTTAGGGTTCCGTACCAAAATGTTTAAAAAAAAAGGAAAGAAATAAAAATATATGTATATTTTTTGCAACAGGGACTGTGTGTGGGGACTGTGTGTTGTGGGGGTCTGAAAAATTCGATGTAGGACTACTAGGACATGTGGGGTATCATATGAAAGAGCGCAGCACATTATCAAACATATTGTCTTTTTTTTTAGGCCGCATAGTTTCCGACTTTTAATGAAATATGTAAAAAAAAATACCGCCCCCCCCCCCTTATTTCCGAAGTTTGCAAAGAGAATAATTTTGAATTATTCTATGTGATAGAAGTTTATTTATAGATTACAGGAAAAATAAAACGAAGTCTTTAAATAGCACAGTTTTCAGAAATCATCAACAAAAGTTAAGTACATTAGTTCAACTATCGGTCAAACGATGGCACTGACATAAAACTGCAATATTCTACACTGCAGTGAAAATTCGCTGACGAATATAGGCCTCGCCGATGAAAAATTAAAAACATGATGGTACGGAACCCTCGGTGCAAGAGTCCGACTCGCTCTTGACCACTTTTTTTTTTTTTTTAAGTACTGTGGAGGTACTAGGCCATTATTCTTGGGTCTTTGAGTACGAAGGAGTACAAAGTCCCACAGTAGTCATTTTCACAATCTTGACAACAATTTTTTTTGTTAGCCTTTGTTTCAGCTGTCTGCTTTTTAACTTTATGTTTAAATGAAATGCACAACGTATCTAATGTATTTAATTGGATAAGAAATAATACTGTATTGTTTAAAATAGCTTGGTAAATAATTCATTTTTTTTGTAATGTGTAAAAGATAAAAATGGGGAAGATAAAAGTGGGTTATCCTTAGGAGATAAACATATACCTGCATCGCTGACTTTTTTATCGATCTTTATAAGATATACAATTCCTTAGAACATTAATTTAATCTATCTCGTAAGGTTTAAGCCAGCGTTTGCAATGTAAGCGCATAAAAATATGTTTGTTACGACATCACGTCATTACTTTGAATTTCTCGGCTTTTCTCTACTATCCTATGCATGTATTATACATATCAACCTTCCTCTTGAATCAATATCTATTGCTGACTAAACTAAATTAAAATCTGTTGCGTAGTTTAAAAGATACTATGTAAAGATACTATGTTTTTTTTATACTATGTAAAGATTTCGTACCCTTACTGTTTTGCTTTATCTTTTGCTTTTAGTTTTAATTTCCTATCCATGACTTTCGTGTATTGTATTGTGATTTATTTACCTAGATGTTAAGTAAAATGTGTGTTCGCCTACTATGGCGATCAAATAAATAATAAATAAAAACATGATTAACCAAATAACATTGTATTTTATTTATCAATCCTTGAAATGAATACCTATAAATAAATACCTAGCTATCTATTCATACCGGTTAAAAAAAAAGGACAATGGAGTAGTTCTAACTATGAACATCAGAGGGCGCTAGTTTCAATGACCCGTTCCACGGAACAAGATTGGTCTCTATTTCAGTCTATCAAAAAGTACTCTGTGACTAATAATGTCTTCAATGCGTTGTATGTTTTTATAGGGAAAATATTGACAGCTGATTTTCATCTTTTACTCGAATTTGATTCACAGTTCCTGATTCAAATTATGAAATGCACCAAAAAGGATCCATATAAATTTATAAAATCATAAATCTATTACAAAGCCACATCTCAATCTCAAGAAATCCGCATAAAAATGCTTGATCCCTAGACACTTTTGATGTGTGTAGTAGCGTAAGAAGTGCTATTCCAAGGTAAGCTATCCTCTCCATTCTAAATTTCATTAAAATACATCCAGTTTTCTATGTGTGAACGAAAGAAATACATCCATTTGCCAGGTCTTTGACCCAAAATTTGACTGGTCCCGATGTTTAAAAAAAAATATATTTCATGAATGCGTGATGAATACCTACTACTAAAAAGAGGTAGCTCTTTTTTGTATGTAGATTATAATCATCAAAATCACCAATAGAACCCTCCAACTTCATTAAGGCGTAGGAACAAAAAAAAACACAAAAGTCATTCCTACAGCTTTATGAACTTAGAGCGTTGTATTGATGATTTTGATGATTATAATGCTGTAACTACATATGTCTTACAGCCGCGAATAATATTTTAATAAACTTACAACCTAGCACTGGCCTGCAAATTGCAAAAAACGTAAGAAAATTTGAATTTCGCGGGTTGGTTGGAGCATTCACCTTAACCAAATAAATTTTGGTACCTACAGTTTTGAGAGTTGTATTTAGTGTATACCTATTAGTCAACCGCACAATGATCTGTATTGCAACAACGTGTTTCCATTTTGTATGTACAAGATATGACCGATTATGTATCTCAAGAACTAGACAAAGGAAATCATTCAATTGGTATTTTTCTTGACCTAGCAAAAGCTTTTGATACCGTTTCTGTTCCTATCTTATTGAACAAGCTCGAGAAAATAGGCATTCGAGGTAAGCAGCTTAAGCTTTTTGCAGACTATTTAAACAACCGTTGTCAATGTGTGAAAATTGATAATATTACCAGCTCAGAACTAAAAAATACCCCTTTTGGGGTCCCGCAAGGAAGTATATTAGGACCAACCTTATTTCTTATTTATATAAATGACCTCTGCAGTCTACAACTAAATTCGGGTAAAATTATATCGTATGCTGATGATACCGTACTCCTGTTCTCCGCAAATACATTACAAGATGTTGGGTTATGTGCACAGCAAGGTTTCAATATAGTTAATAGATGGTTACAACATAACTTATTGACATTGAATGCTGACACGCTTTTCTTTACGCAGCTCAAAACCATCTATAATTATTCCAGATATTTATGCACACGTTTGTAACACGCTTGCAAATTCAAAATGTAATTGTCCAATTATCCGTAATACGAACAATATAAAATATCTTGGAGTAATTATTGATGCTACACTTACATTTAAAAATCACATAGATCTATTATGCAGCAGAGTACGTAAACTGATGTTCATTTTAAAAAAAATTCGTCATTTTGCCAACTCTAAGGTAATAAAACAGGTCTACTATGCTCTGTGTCAATCAATAATTACATATTGTATTACCGCATGGGGAGGTGCGGCTAAAACAGTTTTACTTCCACTGGAGCGCGCTCAAAGAGCAGTATTGAAAGTATCCACATTCCGGCCTATCCTGTTCCCGACCCAAGATTTATATAAATCTTGCAATGTTCTGACAGTGCGGCAGTTATTTATTATGAATGCGTTACTAAAACAGCACTCTAAATTGCCGTATAATAGAGTTGTCACTGATAAGAGACGAAAAGACATCTGTATGGATAATTATAGATTAAGGCATTCGTTTATGTATAGATTTTTTATATTCCTAGGCCCATTTCTGTATAATAAAGTAAACGCAATTTTGTCTATGTCTGCATTAAAAACGGTACATTGCAAAAATGTTATTACAACTTGGTTGCAAAATCTGTCCTATGATGACACTGAAAAGTTACTGGTTGTTTTAAGTTAAATACTATTTTTATTTCTGTATTGTCCTAGCATTAGTCTGCTAAGTTACCCACTATTTATGTATATTATCAATTATCAATCTTTGGAATATTATTGTAATAAGCTAATTTGCACATAGTGATACCTGAGATACAGGTTTATCCTAGTTCAGGTCGATCCCATTATTATATACCTACCACTTTAGTATAAGGCTTAATATTGTAAATATGCATTATGTATTAAAATAAATAAATAAAATAAATAAAAAAAATAAATAAATAAATGTCGTTTTACGTACCTAAGAGGGATTTATAATTATAAACCAACGATTATATTAAAGCTGATTATGTAGTGTCACATAATTTTGATTTGATGGCGTTTTGGATATACAACGTGGCGCTACAATGGCGACATTAATTTAACACACGGGTAGGGCTAGTGCCCATTAACCATATATATAAGTATAGGTTAAAATAATTCGTAAATTGAAAAAAACATTTTTTCAAACAAACTAAATAATATAATAGTAACTAAAATTGGGATCACCCTTGCAAAAATTCATTCATGAAATTACTTACCTACGCTTCGCGCGATGGTACTCGTGGTGATTGGTCCGATTCTTTGTCGGCGTTTATCAAAGAAACCGAGCTGCGCGGCGCGGCGCAAGTGGTAGGTACTAGAGCGGAGGTACTACAGCGGAGGTGCTTACTGCTTAGTCTTATAACTATCATCACTCATCACAGTCATCACTAATCACTGCTTTTATTTTGTCTGTTTTGGGTTAGTCTTCGAAATATTGTAGCACATTTTGTCGTGTAGGCGGTCGGTCTGGGCGTAAAGACCTAGGATCCACTGGCCTGTTTTCGTGGATGCGCTGAAGAGGTCAGCTACAATAATGCGATTAGCAGGGCATTGTTTTGAATCGCCATATCTCTCGCGATATGTCCTTATCGCAAGGGCGGCACTTTGATGACATTCTCCATAAATTAGGATCATGTCCGCATATTC
Organism: Mesoligia furuncula; assembly: GCA_916614155.1. NCBI lineage: Eukaryota > Metazoa > Arthropoda > Insecta > Lepidoptera > Noctuidae > Mesoligia > Mesoligia furuncula. Next base: position 25,550,426 of record OU744808.1, read on the forward strand.
AGCTGCTGTGTAGTTCGGACGTGTATTTGCCATCACGATCACAAGTTTACAGAAGTCGGTTAAAACCGTCTCGCGTCCTCCGTACCGTATCACAAGAGATGGAAACGTACCTACTAGATTAGGAAACAAAGCAAAGCGTCTTTATCTAAGTACCATAATCTAATTACTATTCTAATTACACAAAAATAAATAAATAAAACAATAGGTAAGCGTCTTTTTCGCGGAAACATTCACTACAAATCAACAATATTCACGACGTAATTATGCGCACTAGTTTGACGAAGTGTGTCAAGGACACGGGTTCGGCTGAGACTAGATTACTAGAAAAGCAAAAAAAGAATTCGAGTGAAGTGCGGGGCTGCGGCGGGCGGGAGGGGGCGCGCGCGAGCCACCTGCGGCGGCGACTTTTGGCGGCGAGTGACAAAGGCCTAGAAGCGGCGAAAGGAAAGAAATATCCCTTTACGGCGCGCCGACAAAGGGAATGTCTTTCCTTCAATTCGCCTACTCTTTGCATTTGTTTCATACTAATAGTATTGCTTATTCGTTTTATTTCATTGATGCGATGTTATGATCCGTGACCCCGGCAAATGACCGCTGCACGACAGTTCTTTCAGTACAGGTTGCTCTAAAATACTATTTTCTAAAATTTAGAATAAATCGGTAAATAATAACGTCTCATGGAAATATAATTGCTTCATGAAACGAAAATGTGAAAACGTATATGTGTGTTAAATTAATGTCACCATTGAAGCGCCACGTTGTATGTGTCATTCCATAGTCAGATGATAATGTTGTTACGTATATAGGATAAATATGTTTATTTATAGCCAAATAGGTAACATCAGATAATTTGTGCACATTCGATGTTTACAGTTATATCTTTATGCAGTTTACTATACTAACACACTTTACCTGAATCTATGTATAAGCAAATTACTCGTAAGAAAATTATTTACTTATCTGTGATTTCAAATTTAATATTTTTTTACACAATATTATAGTTATACTTAATACTGATCTGTGATTTTTTGTGATGCGAATTTACTAATTATATGTTAGACTTAGATGAAAAACTGATCTGTGATTTAAATAATGATGACTACACAACGTGCAAATAATTTCTAATATTTATAGGCAGGAAATTTGATCTGTGATTTGATGCAATAATTACTTTAAAAATTAAAATTAAGGGAATAAAAATAATAATTGCTGTTTCATTAATATAGTCACAAGGTGCATTTAATATATTTTTTTAATTAGCCCCCAAAACTTTTGAGCACGACTGTACGGACAACAGCTTAGGTATAATACGTCCAATAAAGAACGTCATCGATATGTATGAATCGCTCGCTTTATAGTAGTCATTCAGATTTGGTCGGATAACCAGCCGTTGTTTACATATTTTGGTTTTTTTGTTTATATTTACTTAATGCGAAACATTCCAAGCTCAATATTTTCACCATATATTTTTGACTAAGGGCACAAGATTTTGGTTTACACCTACACATCTGGGATTGAGCCAGTTCCTTGTATCTTGCCGTCAAAGTTATGACACCATCGTTTTGACTTTTAGTAAGATTATTCAAAAACGCATGCATGAACAGTTTTGAAACTTTGTATGGTTATTATTAGCGTCAAGAAGGACCGAATACAGTTTTCAGCGAACTTGTGCCTTGTCTCATTTAGGCGCTGCGATGTTTTTTCGGGTTTTCATAAAACCGCGATAACTTGAAAACTATAAATATTTTCTTAAATCTAATTGGGGCACTAAGGGGCACACATTAAGAGCTACTCGTGTATGTTTATTCTACAGGGGCACATGCAATGGTTTTAGAGATATACGATTCGTCAAAACGTTACTCCAGCAGGAAATGCAATATCTCGAAAATCTGAAGGGGCACAGATTTTTTTTTTGGGGGCACATTTTGGCACATATATAAGCTCTCTGGCCATGCACAGTTTTTCTCTCTCCGATCATTCGTTTAGAATTTTCCTGCTAGAAAAACGTTACCCCAGCAAGAATCGTTTTTCCGATTTTTTTTCAAAACGACAGGGGGCACACATTTTTTATGTAGGGGCACATTTACAGCAGAAAAGGCACCAACTATACGTTCTACTCATATAACGCTAGGAGATACTTTCTTGCTGGGGTAACGTACACTTTGGCCGGTATGCTTAAAAAGATAAAAGTTGCACCTTCAAGTAAAAAATATGTTTTATAATAAAAATGTTAAGTACATGTTTGAGTTGCAGCCATTACCCCCTTTTTTTTTAACGTGGAGAAATGCTCATGCATTCTGCCACGGGGAGATAGTGCAGTTATGTGGGACTCTAGCCCACTAAAACTCCACGTTGTCCTCTTCTGCCGCTTACGGCGGGAACACGGGCATGCGTTAGCACTCATCCGTGAACCCGCTGCGGCTGTCCGTCACAGGACCTGTCTGGGTAGTACTCCCCATCACCGGCGCACCAGAACACATAGCACGCCGTGACCACCCCAGGGACCAATACAGCACATGGGCGTCAGACGACCCCGTGTCTGGGCACCCTTGGTCCCCCTGCCATTACCCTAAGCTAACTTCAATCTTGCAATTATAGGTATCAGCGCCCACCCTCGTTATCATTATAGCCGATTTTCAATATTAGGTACAAGATGGAAGGTGGACTTTGGGGAGGTGCCGTATAGCGGCGGCCCTAGAATTTTTTTTAGGTGGTGCAAAATCTTAATGTAGCGTCTATGTACCATCTTCCTATGATCTATGCATAATTATACAGTTGCTTGCTTGCTTGTGGACGATCGGCTTGGCGGCGCCTGGTGCCGTCGCACCGCTCGCACCTCCCTAGGGCCGTTACTGATACGCACTTGACATCTAAGCCGTCCGTGAACCACCATGTGGAGATTATCTTTGCTCCGGCCGACTTGGGTACGAAGTCTATTTAGAGATTTCCATGTCGGCCACGGTAACGTGTGCCGAGGCGGAATGCTCTCAGATGGTTCGATAAAGTTGTCAGGGGTTAATACAGTTCCCCCCAGGGTTTATACTTGATAATCTGCGTCAGTGAGCGGAGTTCGCGCTGTTGAATTTTGGGCCAAAAATGTTTAAACCTTTTGCTATTGATACGCTAAGAAGAATAAGGTACAAGCAAAAAGTGTCTTACTTAAGCAGCGCAGTCAGCGCCCTCTCTCTGTCGGTTAGCAGCTGGAAGGTTTTCGTGACTCTGTTGCCGACCAGGAATTTGAGGATACTTTTACCTTTCTTTCCCGGCTCTATTCCTGTCAGCTTTATCATTTGCAGTTGACTGAAAAACGACACATTTTTATTAAACTCAAATATTTTATGAGCCGGACTCCTTTTATAAAGATTGGTCCTTGGCAGCTCTGAACAGAGAGAGGTAGAAAGCGAGGCCTTTGCCCAGCAGTGGGTCATTAATGACTGGACTGAAGATATTATTGGGACAGCTGGATAATGACTGCCAAAAACAGGGAAAAATGGAACGGGATGGAAGAGTTTTACCCAAAAACCCCGGTCAAGCGCGAGTCGGCCTTGCGCACCGAGGGTTCCGTACTTAATAGGTATGTAAATAGTTTATCACGGGTTTTTTTTAAATGTACCTACAAATTTACGGTTTTAGGATTTTTTCCTTTACTTGTGCTACATGATCTTGCTTCTTGCCAAATTTCATGATTCTAGGTCAACGGGAAGTACCCTATAAATTTTTATTCCTTTGAAAGTGTCGAAATATACGTATTTTGCGGCGGAATCTTTATTTTCACGTTAACTTATTAACGTTTTTTCACAGCTTCAAGGGACTGTAGAGCTGAGTATATGGTTTTAATTTCAACTCGATGCCTTCACGCGTTCCCGAGATAAAGGGTCTTGACAGACGGACGGACGGACAACAAAGTGATCCTACAAGGGTTCCGTTTTTTCCTTTTGAGGTAAGGAACCCTAAAAAGAGGGTCCTTATAGGGTAAAATACAAGTAACACCGTCTGTGTGGTGTCGGACTTAAAGAATACCACCACCCCTTACTACCCGTGGGTGTCGTAAAAGGCGACTAAGGATCGTACCGGAGAATGGGCAGCAGCGTTCTCTATGTATTCCACCATCATGCCATACTGCGATCGCCAACCCGCCTGCCAAGCGTGGCGATTATGGCAAACCCTCCCAAAATTGGGGGAGGCCTATGTCCAGCAGTGGACGTCTATCGGCTGAAACGACGACAAGTAACACTAGTAAGAAAATATTAAAATCGAAAAAGAAATAAATAAAATCGCAGTGACTTGTTTGTAATGTCAAAATAACAGCTTTTTACTAACCCCCATACTAATAAACGTATTATATCAGATGAATAGTTACACTCCGATTTTTCTCTTTCAGTCGTCAGTAATTTGACTTTCGAATGAAGAAGACAAAGCGTTGTGTCACTATACAGACGCTATACAACGTTTATTAATAAGGGGGTAAATGCATAATTATGATAGTAATAACAAAAAAACATTTTAAATTTTTTGTCTGTCTGTCTGTTCCGGCTAATCTATACTTTCTTTTGTAGATAGACTAGATAGCTGATGTTATACGGAGTAACATAGGCTACTATTATTTTTTGTCCCGGTAACATGTTTCCGTGGAATAATTTCGAAGCGAGGGGCAGCAGCTAGTATGGATCAAAGAAGCTTCATTATGTTACCTCAGATTGGTGACGTGGGTACCGCAACACATGTTCTCGTCAATAGAACCAATACATATGATTCTGATCGTTTCCAAACAGTCTTTAGGCAGCCCTCGTGTGTGTGCCTGAGAAACGAGAATTAACGAATAAATACATTGAGAAGAAAGTTTTATGACTTTAGGGGGAATTAAAGCCACAATTGTTTTAGTGTAAGTATCATCATCTGCCTGCCTTTTCCCAACTATATTGGGGTCGGCTTCCAGTCTAACCGGTTGCAACTGAATACCAGTATTTTACAACGAGCGACTGCCTATCTGACCTCCACAATCCAATTACTGGGTAATACGATACCCCACCCCGACCCCCCCGACCTCATCTAGTTTAAAAAAGAAAATATGATTGACGTGTAAAAGTACCTACTTTACAACGAGCGACTGCCTATCTGACCTCCACAACCCTGCAACTGGGGAACACGATGCCCTTTGGTAAGACTGGTGTTAAACTTTTGGGCTTCTGGCTACCCGTAACTAATGTCACTGTCACGGCCGGGACCATAGGCTTAACGTGCTTTCTGAGACACAAGATATGTCGATATGTAGGTAACCCATCCACAAAGCGACCGTGGCAAGCGTAGCTTAACCTTCGATCGATCGCTGCGGCTAGTATTATTTAGCAAAAGGGAAAAAAAACAAAAATCTGGCCAAGTGCGAGTCGGACTTGCACACGAAGAGTTTCGTACCACAAGGCAAAAACGCCGAAAAAAACACGTTTAATGTATGGGAGCCCCCTTAAATATTTATTTTATTCTGTTTTTCGTATTATTTTGTTGTTATAGCGGCAACAGAAATACATGATCTGTGAAAATTTCAACTGTCTAGCATGAGATACAGCCTGGTGACAGACAGATGGACAGTGGAGTCTTAGTAATAGAGACCCGTTTTTACCCTTTGGGCATGGAACCCTAAAAAAGAAATAATACCTCATCCAAATCAGGATCAGTAGCTTTACAAAACTTCACATTGACTGGTACCGCTTCCTTGATCAATTCGTTGCATCTATTTTCCGTGGCACTTATTACTTCACTGCTTACTTTAACAGAGTCCAACTCTATGTAACTCTCGTCGGAGCCTAGCCACCAGCTAGTTGTTGGCAGGTTATACTCTTTCTCTAATATTGCAGACAGTAAATGCTGTCCTGAAAACATGTAAAACATTCAATATTTGAACATTACCATACTCCTGCAATGTCGGTGAAGTATACCCCAAGGGGGTGTTTCTTGGGTTATTATCGACATTTAGCAAATAATTATGGTATGGGGTGAACTCATTGTCAATTAAGAGGCCTCTTACAAAAATGTGCATAGATGCATGATTTCCTCGTTGAAATTGAATACTATTCGGTGATTGGTATAAATAGCAATGAATTGGTAAAGATAGTTCGTTTTCTCTTCTACAATAATAATAGAGCGATTTTTTTATTATTTGTCTATTTATTTAGCAATAACCGTTCTCCTGATGCATGTTTAGGCAAAAACTCATGGAGAGCTGATTTGAGAGCTCTAATTTGTAGTTTCTGTTGAATATAATCCATCAAAACATTTTTTTTCATATCACTTATATCATATACTTTAATAATGATAGAATATATTTTTGTTATATGCCTTATAAATAAAGAAAAAAAATACTGGACCTAACTCAATTTTCTACTGGAAACACGTCTGAATATCTCCGAACTTCTACATCATTTTCACGTAGTATTTATACCAAAATAGTCTTCAATAATTGCTTAAACAATATCAATTTAAAAAAAAACATTTATTGATACTGTGATTTTTTTTATAAATAAAATAAAAGTACTCTAAATTTCCCTGCGCCGTCGATGCGCGCTCGCCCTGGCTGGAGGCCTTAATTTATTGAGGCATTCACAGGCAATCCTGGTTAAGAAGACGACAACCTCATAGATTGAACTGCGAGATGCCATTTATAACCAAAAAAAAACAAAAAAGATGTGCGCACAGTACCAAAATGTAAGAGGGCTCTTAATTTTGAGGGGGAAGCGCTAGGGAAGCCCGCGAAGTTACAACTTTCTTAATTTTTTCTGCAGATCAGTCTCATGTTGTTTTTACTCAAGAATTGGGCTATCTAATGCAAAATGAATTTTCCAAACCCGACTGGTAGATCCAGAGATGAGCGCGAAAAAAAAACCGGTCAAGTGTGAGTCGGACTCGCGCATCGAGTTCTGTACAAAGTAGGTATGTAAATAGTTTATCACGGATTTTTTTTATGTAACTACAAATTTACGATTTTCGGACTTTTTCCTTCACTTGTGCTACATGACCTTGCTTCTTGCCAAATTTCATGATTCTAGGTCAACGGGAAGTCAAATCAAATCAAATCAAATCGTTTATTTGTGATACATGGGTTACATACAGGTGTTCATTATATAATTATATAATATTGAATAATGTTCATTCCATGATCAGCCACTTAGGCATACAAATTATTAAATAATACATTAAAAATATGATTATAAAATTCTAATGATTTGGTATAAATTCCATTAAAGATTAACGGTCTTATTCATAATAAGTTATAGAACATCTAAAGGCTTGCTAATGTCCCGTTGTCAAAAATTGTTATTCATAAACGCATTTTAGCACTAAAACGTTCGATAAACCTACTATAAAGTTATGAAACCCAGACCCCTACTATAACAGTACTATAAAAATGGCCGACTCTACATCAGCTGATAGAAAATGACGTTTGACCTACAAATGTAACATTTGTGCAGTTGTATTTAATTTATGTTGCACTTCTGTTTAACCAATTTAGTTTATTATTATATACCTACAATGCAAAATAGAAGCAAGGAAAAATATAACGAAGCACATAAATTATTGCAACAAGAATTACTGTGGGACGCTGCTGCTGCTTTAGGCTGTGGAAACCAACGCTTTTCAATGTCTTTTACATGGCATACATGCAAACTAGGAAATGTGAAAACAACCATAGTGGCTAGAGCAGTACCTTACAATATTGCAGTTGACCATGGAGACATGCAGTTAGTAGTAGTTAGGGTAGCAATATCAATGAATATCATACAAAGTCAGCCCAAGAAGCCTAGGTGCAAGGGGAAATGCAAATGCTATTTTACAAACTTTTGAGGAAACATTCCGCCGAGATAGCCTCACTTTACCAGGTTAGAGGTACATCTTCCCACTTGTGTCCGGAGAGGGTTCAGGGACTTCTGTGTGGATCACGGAAGTTTACACCCTGCAGGGAGATGCTCCAGTAGGATGCGGCAGTAGGGAGTGGTTGTGAAGCTATGTAGCAAACCATGCTCCTCCTCCTATCCTACCCTAGGCGTCCCTAAACATGCAGTCAAAGTGACCTCTGCGCTGCGTCTGACGACGTTGTGGAAGTCGCAAAGTTTTGGGCCAACAAGATCTGAAATACTGTCGTCCCCGCGACACGAAGAAGATAAAGAGGAGACATTTAGCGAGTAGTGCATTAATAAAAAGCTTTTAAACAGATAACAGTTAAATTGATTTATTTTTATAATAAGTACTCTAAACTTTAATTCGGCTTCTAGAACTTGTGCTAGCAGAACAACATTTTTAAAATGTTTCTTTTCATTTGCCATCTATGCCACCTCTTCTGTAGGCCGTTTCAGTTTCTGCTATTTGTACTGAAGCACCATCCTTCCTACTGTCCTGAAATACAAAATGAATGTTATAATTCTTTCTCTTCATCAAACGAATTTCTTGACATTCTTACTCAGGAACTTTGTAACTTATAAGTAAATTGGATAGGCACCTAATTCGTAAATCATGCCATGCCGCCTTTTTCGCGTTGGTGTCAGTCAGTATGTGTTTTTATTTTCTATCTTCTCCTTAGTGTGCCCAGAATTCGGCTACTTGTTTGGCGCCATCACCAGCGTCCACCTTCATTTTCTATTATGGAAATCCTCTCCCTAACCAATTCTTCTAAAAGATCTAAGGAAAAGCAAAAGCAAGCATAAGTATAAGAAATTAAGAATGTTTACAAAACAAAACTTACTTTGAACATAACTGCTTTCAACACATTTTAGTTGTAGGTAATACACACCTTATCGTCCTCCAACCATAACGAGTATTCACTTCTTTGCCCTTTCTTGGAACTAGTCTACGGTCTTAATTCCATTTCTTTTAAATACAAAAATATATTCAAAGGTTTTCGCTAGCCTGACAATAAAATAACAATATCAAATTCATTGACTTAAAAAACCATGGTTACCATGGTAACGCGGCAAAACTGTCGAAACTGTAGACAATAAATTAGTTTTTAGTACGTCATAATGTCTATGGTCACAATTATTCGGTGCGTAGGCAGATATTCTCGTTTGACAACTCAATGTGTTGGCCAATTTGTTGGATGACATCAATAAAATGGCAACATTTATATTTATATTGAAGTTATAGGACACTCTAACTATAGAAGGTTTATGAAGCGTTTATGAATACAAAATTTTATCGAACGTTTTAAAAGCTTATCGAGCATTTTAACTAATGAACGTTTTAAACCTTCTATAAGCTTTTTTTATGAATAAGACCGTAAATATAAATTCTATTATTAGTCATGCATGACAGACACAAGACAATCAACAACAACACATTATAGTCAATCGGACATAAAACATTTAAAAAACTTTAGACGATAAAAATTCAGCAACAGAGTAATAAGAGTTTTCTATAAGAAATTGGAACAATTTATTTTTAAAGACATTCAACAAGAAGTACGCTATAGGTTTTGATTCCGGAACATAAACGCCCGTATATTTTGATTGCGTTGACTTAGAAGTTTAATTTTTTCACTGCTTCAAGGTATTGCAGCCCCGAGTATTTGATATTAGTTTCAACTTGATAACTCCACGCGTTCCCGAGAAAAAGGTCTTGACCGATGGACAGACGGACAACGAAATGATCTTATAAGGCCTATAAGAGTTCCGTTTTTCCTTTTGAGGTACGGAACCTTAAAAACACAAACTCTTCAGCTTTATTAATAGTATAGATATAAGTCGTAAATCCCCAGCCCGTTTTGATGTGTCTCTGTTGTAACGAGTCTTTTAAGCCTGTTACATGTTAGCGCCTTCTTTGCTTTAATTTGTAGGCAACGTGGTGGTGTTGCCATGTAAAAATTCATTTTTTTTAATCGGAATCGTGTAGTGGTCACACTGATTTTTTCTTTTGATGCTGTCAGTTGATTTTGACAGGTCACTTTCCGACCCAAGCTTTGCATAGAATGGAATAGTTTGAGAGCTCCGATTGAATTAAATCTTGAAGTGAATACTTCGATTGGATGGCATCTAGTCCTAATTATGTGGTAGCTGATTTGCCCTTGTCGGCATCATAATGGGATTGCCCATATTTTTTAAAAGGATCTTTTAAACCTTATATATTTTGGATTAATTCATCTACTGATGTAAAAGCTTTTAAATAATTTAATCTAATTGTTAAGTACAATATTGTACATTTAATTTATCTAGATTTAAGCTGCTTGTAAGTGATTATTGCACTTTTAAAACGATAAAATTAACGTAGTAATTTTTTATGGGAATACCCACATTTACTTTTATAATTAACCTCAAACTTGAGAATTTATTTTCAAACATTTAACTTTTTGAAACTTAGTTTTTGCTTTTCGTTTGCTATTCGCCTTGCTGTTTGTTAATCATGGTAGGGAGCTTATTCTTGATGCGTCATTACATCACTTTAGTAGTTCTGTTGATAACTTATCTCAACTAGAAATTTCAAATAGAAATGCTTATGCAGTTTCTCTTAATTCACTTAGTGATATTTTTGTTAAAGTTCAAGCTTACTTGTTAAAGGGGTATAAGCGTAATGCCGCTTATTAGAATATGGGTCGGAAAGTCATTTCTTTTGGTGTGAGTGATATGGTGTGGAGAAGAAGTTTTCTTCAATCTAATGCACAAGCAAATTTTTCAGCTAAACTTGCACCTAAGTTTGTAAAATGTAAAATAACTGAAAAGGTTTCAGATAACGTTTATGTTTTGAAAGATGTATGTTAGGTAACTTCTTATAAATTTGTTGAATTTGAGATATTCTAAAAATAAAACTTAGGTCATTCTGGTTAATTTAATACTATTTTTTTTACACCAAATATTTTTCACATCGAAGGATCTTATTTTATGTTTTGTTTGTTTTTATTGGATTGTCTAAGATCTTATTTTTCTTTTTTAAGGGTAACCTACCTGTTTATATTTTATTAAGATCTTATACAACCCTACAGTTCAGGTAATTTCTACCTTGAGGTTAAAAACTTAAATTCAATTTCGAGTTTTTGTAATCTTTTTTTCTCATAGTTTAAAATCATTCTATTTCCTCTTCGTCATAAATAGTAATCGATTTTTAAATCTATTTTGTGCTGTTCGTTGACAGAATTGTTTCTCATTTTTACTGGAATTTCATTCTTATTAATGATCGGATTTGACTTTGTTAGTAACGCGTTCATCCTGGACTTTACTTTCTAGGGTCATTCTGTAACCTTTGTTACAAAATGCCTTATTATTTTTTGGATCTTGGTGTAGCTTTTGACCTTGATTTCGACTCTTTTCCATTGTGCTCGGAAAGTCGGTGGAGTTGTGCCGCGGTCACAATGTGGGATTTCGGCCCCGGCCATATGTTTTCCTTTTTCCATTGTGTTGGACATTGTTGTTCCAATCACGATGCGGGATTTTGTTTTGACTTTCGTCATTCTTTTTTCTTTGCGTTCGGAAGATCGGTGGTGGTGTGCCGGTCGCATTGTGAAACTTTGGCTTTCGCCTTTTTTGTTATTGAGATTTCTCATTGGAGATCTCAAAGTTATTTGTGTTTGTCTGTGTTTGGGAGATTGGTAGTGTTGAGCCAGTCACAGCATTCACATTCTTTTACAGCTATTGTGCTCGGGAATTCGGTGGTGATGAGCCGAACACAATATGCTTTCCTTTGTCTCGTTGCAGGTTGTGCCTGTAACAGTATTTTAAATAAGGTCTTTCAGCTTTATTTAAAAATATTTGTTCGGAGTTTCAAATTTTTTGGATCGTTGAATACGGAGTTAGTCAGAGGCAATAGAGCCTAACTGCACTCATAGAGATGGTTGAGTTGGAAGCGGTTGACATAGTAGTCAGTGGCGATAGTGCCTAACTGCACTCAAAGTTGTACTGTTCCAAGTGGTTTGAAATTTTTAGTCAGTGGCGATGGTGCCTAACTGTACTAAAAATTGTAGTTTGTTTTGGTAAATTGTCCGAATTTGTTTGAAATTTTTAGTCAGTGGCTATAGTGCCTAACTGCACTGTTTTGGAGTTTTGGAGCGCTAAGAGATTTCTCTCTTCGTTTCATTTAATGAGTTTTTATAACTTATAATTTTTTGTTTTTCACTATTTCGTTTTTGACTTTTTGTCATTTACATTTTTTTTTACTTTTATTAAATTCTTGAGATTTTGTCGTTTGACATTTTCAGAATTAATTTACACTTTGAATCTTATATGATTTTTTTCTTTTTTTGAATTAGAAAGTTGTTAAGACTGGTTTATTTGGTTGAAGATTTCTTTCTAATAAAAGAAAGTTCCTTTCTTTTATTTTCGGGAGGGGATGTAATGTAACAAGTCTTTTAAGCCTGTTACATGTTAGCGCCTTCTTTGCTTTAATTTGTAGGCAACGTGGTGGTGTTGCCATGTAACAATTCATTTTTTTTGAATCGGAATCGTGTAGTGGTCACACTGATTTTTTCTTTCGATGCTGTCAGTTGATTTTGACAGGTCACTTTCCGACCCAAGCTTTGCATAGAATGGAGTAGTTTGAGAGCTCCGAATTAAATCTTGAAGTGAATACTTCGATAGGACGGCATCTAGTCCTAATTATGTGGTAGCTGATTTGCCCTTGTCGGCATCATAATGGGATTGCCCATATTTTTTAAAAGGATCTTTTACACCTTATATATTTTGGATTAATTCATCTACTGATGTAAAAGCTTTTTTTGGAAAAGAAACGCCGTGAGGCGTTTATTCTTTCTTCTTTCCTTTTCTTCCAAGACTTAAATTTTTAACGCTAGCCCCTACCGACATATATCATGGACCGCCTTGACGTCCCCGCGAAGATCGAAATCACCAAAATGAGCGTGGTTTGTTAGTTTATTCGACGGAATGTGGTATGGTTTATAATACTTAACTTAAATTGACAAAAGTGCAATAATGACAGGACGAAAATTAAGTTCCATTCCATCTTAGTTTTACACCTTAGAACTTAATATTAGAAAGGAATTTTCTTGTATATTGAGACCAGCAGCCTTCGGGTAATAAAATCGTTCAATAACTTTTGTGTCGATTTTTATTGATACTCCCCGCTTGAAGATTAAAAGTTTCCAGTTCCCGCAGGTTAGTCTATCCTTGGCATAGTTTGGTGTGTACTCTTGGCGCCCGAATTTTCACTTCTACTTATTGTTTATTTATTTGGAGTACTACACACACACATTTAATAATCCCATTTCATAATATACATTTATAATAACATCCATTCTTTAAATTATATTTTTTTTTACTATTACACTGTATGAAAAGAAGCTTTTGCTCTGTAGTAGGAGTAGCGGGACAATAATAGGATGGTATTATTAGTTACCTGAATGCTGCTGCATATGATCAAATCGTCTGTCCCAGTCGATCTCCTGTTGGACAACTGTACCCACCTCAATGGGCTCTTTAGTAAAATGCAGCGCCTCGTCACCTTTACGAAGGACTTGTACTACTTCTGTATCGTTCAACCGGCCGACATCATGGGGCTACGAAAATGAAATGTTTAATAGAAGTATACATTTTAAGAGTGTTTACGACGTACGGCATTTCATACAAACTTTCGAGCCTTGTTTTTCGAAATGAATGAACCGATTTGAATGAAACTTCATATGCATAAGCAGGATACAAAGGTCTAAAAAGTTAGTAAAGAACATTTTTGTTAGCAATAGCTCTTAATATAGGTTAACTCTAATATAGCTGTAAAACATTTAAAATTATGACCTACTTGACCACCGCCTGCAGGAAACAGTATGGTGTTCTCCAAAGTGACTTGGTATCCTTGAAATGGTAAAGTCTTTCCATACTCCACCACTGGCTCCGTTGTTGGTTCACATTTTATAACTACTGATGAGTACTGAAAAAATTAAGAGTAAACTTATATAGCAGGACTGGCGAAATGTAGGTTGTATTATGTCAGGGTTCGTAAGAATCCAATATTTATATAATTATTATATACAACAAAGTTGGGATAGTTACACCATTTATAATTCAAGAATGGCTGGATGGATTTGTTGGTTTTTTTTCGGCCCCAGATAGCAGAATAACTATAAAAATGGGGCAGAAATTCAAGAAATAAAAAATTATGAAGATTAAGTATTCATTTTCGCATACATTTGTTTCTTATTGATTCTGAGGCGGTAAGTTTGTCGGGTCGGCTAGTTTTGAATAAATATCAAAATATCCGATATTTGGTATTTATCCGATATATCGACGGTTGAAAGGCTAATTGATCTAATCTAAAATAATAATAAAATATCAACAATTTGATAGACTTTTATTTATTTATACTGAGTATATTATACTGTATTAAATAAATAAAAGTCTATCAAATAGTTGATATTTTAATATTTAAAAAAAAACTCTGATCTGTCCTCCTGCGAGTTTTACAAAATGTTGCTTAGACCAATTAGCCTTTCAACTGTCGATATCATATCATGTCATTGTCATGGGAGAGGCCATTGCCCCAGCCCTAGGATGATGCAGGCTAACAGTATCAGTATTTTAAAAAAAGCTGTGATTTTCATTCTATAAGTAGTTAATTTGTGTTTTAGTTACTTATAGAATAAAAGTTTTTATTTGACGTTTTAATTATAAAAATACCAAAAAAAAATTGTCTTTGACCAGTCCTACCACCAAAAACAAATGTGTCTGTATAAAATTTATATGTTTATTCTAACAAATTCAAAAACGATAATGAATTGACAATTGTTTATGTACCTATTCGAACAGTATGCATGAGGGGATTTCCATAAAATTGAAAATGGTTAACTACAGGGGAATACCATAATTATATTACCGTAAACATACTATAAGATAGTGTGTCACGCAACTAGGGTGCTCATGGTAAGTGATATGCGGTTGGCGATGATCAAAGCTTATCTTTCTAAAGGTTAGTACTCCTGTACTGTCTTTTTTTGAGTGTAATAAAGATAAATAAATAATATGTAAGTAGGCGTTTGTAGACAAAATGGTCTGACTATGGTGTACTCATGGTCTGACGTACCTACCTGTTTTAAGAAGCTATCTTCCTGGCACTTGAAAACCATACTTGCTCCTCGCCTTGTACTGGATGATGAAATATTTTGTTAATTAGTTCGCCGCCTTATAGGTTACATTTATTCTAATTGAAAGCAGAATTACATTTACATAAGACGTCTATTTGCATTAGAAATAAAAATATCGTCCAGAAGAGGTTTTTACTAGGTAATACAAGCTAAAAAGCTAAAAATAAAGCCGAAGCCGGCACAGCTGCGCTGACTTAATTCTTCTTGACTGACAGTGACATGACACTGACAGACTGCCACAGAACACGTATCGGACGGCTTTCAATCAGTTCGGAAATTGGGAGGAGGTGGTAGTTCTGAAACCTGCATAGAATTAATAAAAACAGATTTTGCATAATGCCGGCCGGACGGAAGATTGGTCCATGGACACTGACCTCTTTAATACAATAAGATGGAGTTAAAAAGTATCGTGAAAAAGTAAGGTCAAAATCGGGTTTTGGATTTGTGAACAGCATTGATTGATGTTCGACATAAATAAAAATACTAATGTTCGATTCGGCACTTGCCGACAAACGGAAGCGTTGGTTGTGAAAAGTTCTTCGCAATCATTCAATACGCTTCCGGCGCCTTCCGTTTTGCCATCACATGGGACGCGGACGTACGGTGAACTTTATTCACTGTTCATTATTTTTCTGTTTTAAAATAGTTCTTGTAGTAAGTAACGAAACGGCCAAGCTTCATATTTGGCTGAGTGTAGAGTTTGTGAAGTTAGGGGTTGTAGAGCACAGAACACTATTATTCTAGTTGTAGAGTTAGTCAGTTAGGGCGTGTAGAGTTAGAAGCTTGGCTCTACATGAGATGAGATAATAACTTTTTGACAGTGCAAGCCATAAGGTAACATTTTTAATCAATCTTGGCAACATTTTTTACATGAAAATGTTTTTGGTGGGATAACTATTAAGTGTTTGTCCAGACTGGGGAGCGGGCGCGGCGCGGCGAACTCAAACATATGAACTTCCTTTGAGTGTATGGACACTCGAAGGAAGTGGGCACGCGGGCGCGGTGAACGGCTCCTCACTCCGGGCAACTCACGCCATAGCTCGTTCATACAAGTGGCCCCATGGGTGCGCGGCCCGGGCGAGGGTGGCCCGCGCGGGGACCGGGTTTCTCAAACTAGTTCAAGCTTTTCTCTAGTAAAAGTAAGTCGTCTTCATCCATATTATATTTTGACAAACACTGGACACGGCAACACGCAGAACGCAGCCGCGCCTTAGTCTGGACGGACGCTAGTAAATGTACTTAATTGATGAGTTGATGACAGATTGTTTCATAAATAAAGGGATTGAGATAAAAACCGTCTTTCATTTATATTCATTTATTTTTTATTATTTAAATAATTCTTGATTGCCTGATCTAATACAGATACAGTGAAGTCGACGTCCTGTTTGTTGATGCACATCGGCGGTTTTATCCTCATTACCTGTAAAAAAATAAGTTTGCTTATAATTATTGATCATGTATGTGCCTATAGCCGTATGGCCTACCTAGCTACGAGCTAGGTACCTAGCCAAACAGCAGTTTTCAAGCATTCTGAATAAATTAATTGTTACAAGCTAGAATATTTGGAATGTTTTCATAAAAAGGGTAAAATGTAAAGTAGGTAGGTAACACAAAAGGAGTTACTTTACTACTTTACTTTTCTTTAGTGCTGACTTTAAGAACACGTGAATTAAATGTTTTCCCCTAACACAAACCACAAAGTGAATACCTAAGAAAGACGATATTGTTCCAGTTATATTAGAGTTACTTATTAGCTAATAGGCTATAGAGTAATATTTGTAATGTGAAATAATAAAAAAAAAACTTTTCCAAAACTTTGAACTTCGCCGACTTATAGGTACAGTCAGTCACCAACACAAATAGTCAACAGAACACTTCAGAGCAGTTTCCGTATTAACCCGCGAAATTCAATTTTTTAAAAGTTTTCGCAATATGCAGGTTTGTGTTACGTGGGATGTTGATCAAAATACGATTTGGGACCGCAACAAATATGTATTTACAGAATTATAATCAATAAACTTATCAAAGCAACTCTCTAAGTTAGAATTTACGATTTTTGATACGATCAAATGTCGTTACTTCATGAAATACTTAGTCAATTTGAACATAAAGAGGTGTATTTTATTTAAGGATTATAATTCTGTATTTTATTTATTACTAGCTCTGCCCCGCGGTTTCACCCACGTAAATGTCAATCCCGTGGGAATATCGGGATAGAAAGTAGCCTTTAAATGTTAATCCAGGGTGTCAGCTAACCTCCATACAAAATTTTATCAAAATTGGTCCAGCCGTTTCAGCGTGATGAAGTAACAAACATATAAACACACATACACACACTCACAAACTTTCTCCGTTATAATATTATTAGTGTGATTGTTTTATTATTTTTTACGGTCGCAAATCATATTTTGGCCAACGTACAACCTGACACAAACCTGCGAATTACTTTCCACTACTGGCTGTTTCCACGTAACTTACATTGTTCCATCGTCCACCGCGTCCAATAAGTACTCTCATGTCCTTCATATCCTCGTGGATAAGGTTCACGTCGGTCACACTCAAGGGTTCCTTGGTTCCCGGCACGACGAACTCGAAGCCCAGCATCAGGCCCTTCCCGCGCACGTCACCGATCACTGGGTGTATCTTTTGCAACTGCATTAGTTGTTCTATAAAGTACTTGCCAGTCACTTTGCTATTATTTTGCAACTCTTCTTCTTGTATTACCTGGAACATAATTATTATTTTAGTTAAGGGCCTTACATGACCTAAAGCGCGGTCACTGTCGGACTGCATAGAAAAGAAAGAGAAGCGCGATGACACAACGCTGGTAATTTATTGCAAAATATGAAGCAATTATTTAATTACAAAAATCTATTGTTTGGATTAAAAAATTAAAACACTAGTGCTTTAGTATGTTGCTTGTAGAATAATCTGACAAAAAATCATAATGATTGTATGTATATTAGTATGGTTTTTTTTTGTACTAAGAAAGTTTTTAGAGGTATCTTCATGATTTTTTTTTATCGTATCAAATTAGTTGTATTATGTTTTCAACACACTATCTACCTAGCATATCCTGAAGAATATCATATATTTTTCTGATTTTGTTTACTGTAGTCGATCATATACTTTTATTGTTTCTAAAACTTGCGTTTTTTGCGTTTAGGTCCTGTACTACAGACATAAGTTTAGTGGATGCTGTCATCATCTGTCTAGCCATTTTCCCAACTATGTTGGGTTCGACTTCCAGTCTAACTGGACGCAGCTGACTAGCATTGTTTTACATAGAGTGACTGACTATCCGACTTCTACAACCCAGAAACTGGGTAACGCTAACCCTAGGTAAGACTGGTTGTCAGACTATCGGGCTGCTGACTACCCGTCGACTACTGCGACTGTCAAAGATCTACGACATGGCAGCCGGTACCAACGGCTAAGCGAGGGGTCTCGGTATGTAATGGAAAGTCACCCATCCACGGACTGACCTTAGCAAGTGTTGCTTAACCTTGAAGATCAAACCGTGCGGCTGTTATAATTTGGCGAAGGTAGCTGTTGAATGGTCCTTAAATTGGACTTAATACTTCGACTGCATCAAGTGGTTTATGATTTCGTTTAGCGTGACCCTGACGCATGATAACGTACGTGACACAATTATAATTTTTCACTACAAAAGGACCTATATTGCTTTGTATGTACCTAGGTAGATAGTCTACCTACACTGTTATCTTGTCATAATGAAGTGGTGATATCATGTGGATTCATTGTAATTTGCTTATTGAAGAGGTTACATAACATAACACAACACAGATAACATTACAAATCGTTTCGTGAGTTATTAGATAAACTAGTTTCTGCCTGCGACTTGCTTCGTGTGGAAGTCGTAAGACAGTACTAAAATAACAGCCACATTTTTATAAAACTTTCCTGTGTAGGTACTACAGGGTACCTTCTACGTTTGTAGTTTAGGTCAGAAAATGTATAAAAGGAAGCACAAAAAATATCAATTGTTGGGAATCGCCCATAGGTTTTCAAAGCAGTCGTCGAACCGCTAAGCTAATTGCTTTGTTGAAAGTTGACTAAAATAGCCGTTTTTATGTCATGCATGATTGACTAGGAGGGGTTCACATCGGCGTCGAGACGACGATGAAATACCTGGGTCTCGTCCTCGCAACCGGTGGAACATCGTCGAGCATTTCCGACGTTTTGGCCCCCAAACTGGAAAGGGCCGGGGCCGCCTTCAAGCGGCTCTTGCCAAACTTGAGGGGGCCAAACGCCTCCTGCCGGAGGCTTTACGCGGGGTCGTGCGGTCCAATGGCCCTATACGGGGCCCCGGTGTGTGCGCGTTCATTGCGGCGACGAGCCGCCCACTACCTGAACGCGCACCAGAAGGTGGTAGCCGTTAGGCTTATCCGGGGCTACCGCACGATCTCGGGCAAGGTGGCAAGCTTGCTTGCCGGAATGCCACCGGATCTGGAGGCGATAGTCCTCGCGCGCCTGTATGAGTGGCGCGCGGAAGCACTACGCCGGGGGGAAACTCCGCTTCCGCGGCAAATCGCGGCGGAGCGGACAGATCTCCGGCGCGATCTCATGGCGGCATGGAAAGAGCGACTGTTGCAACCCAGCGCAGAGCACGCAGCGATAGCGGCGATAAGACCCCTCTTTGAGGAGTGGCTAGAGAGGCGCCACGGTGCCCTCATACTCGGTTTTTTATAATTCACGGTTAAACTATAGGAGCAAAAGAAATTGGAATATTGCGCAAATAGCGTAAATTTGAAAAATTTGTCTGCTCAGCAACACAGTTGAACTGTCAAAATGAAAGCCTGTCAAATTGCTACTGATAGTGTCTTACGCAATTACCCCGCGGACTTATAGGGAATATCTATGCAAAATTTGAACAAAATGTATCCGGTAGTTTTTGCGTGATTCCTGAACATACCTACTTACCTACATGCAATGATATTGTAAAGGAAAGATATGCTACGTTCTTACGACGTGCTGTATTGTTGCGTTGCGTTGTTATTACAAAGTACTTACTGTGATAGATAATACGGAACGTATGACACAGAAAGAGATAGCTATCTGTAGTGTGTTGCTCGCTGCTATGAGCGAACTAAATGAAACTACAACAATTGTCTGAATTTTTCTGCAACAATTTGCGCGCGCTAGTGCCATATCTATCATTGCCTACATGCATTAGGTACCATAAACTAGGTACTTACATAGTTATTTTTCACTCTGTAGTGTTTTTTTTTTTAAAGTCGGTTGTTTTTTTTTTGTAAAAACGTTTTTATAAGTTATGGTCATAACATAACTAACACCTCCTTCAGGGTTGATACCCCCCTTCCGTTACACGCTGTATATGAGACATAAGAATCAAAACAACGCAGTAGGTTAACTTACATCCAAAACAGCTTTACCCACTGCTCCAGCCATCGGGTTGCCGCCAAAAGTGTTGAAGTACGTCGTTCCGGCGTGCGCGGCGGCTATCTCCTTCGTGGTGACAACAGCAGCCATTGGAAACCCGTTGCCTATGCCTTTAGCCATTGTTACAATGTCGGGAATCACCCCGTGGTTTTCGAAACCCCAGAACTTGTCACCTGTACGTCCAAAGCCGGTTTGAACCTTCGAACGACAAAAAAATAAATGGGATCAAAATTAATATTTAAAAAAAAACGGGAAGACTATAGAAAACAAACAAAATAATCATTAATTAGCCTATAATGTTACTACTGCTGGAACCCAGGCCTCCTCTCTGTGAGAGCGAGTGGGCCGTAATCCACCACGTGCTGGCCCAGTGTGGGTTGGTGAATGCCATATAATTTTAAATGGTTCTACAAAGAAAATCCAGGCTTCCTCACGATATTTTCTACAGATTTAGAGCCGTAAAAAATATAGGATATATTAAAGCATAACTCACCTCATCAGCCACGTATAAGCCACCATATTTCTTGACGAGCTGGTGGGCTTTCTTCAGATAGCCTTTGGGGAACTGTACGGTGCCGTTGACTCCTTGTATCGACTCCGCAAACAAAGCTGCAAGACGCCCCTTGGGTATCGAGTTTTCCAGAAGCTAAACAAGAGAATGTGAATGTTGTTTACAACTTGAAATAAACGGAGTGAATAGGCTTCTTCTGGGTACGCTCACTTCATCGTCGGCTTTGTCTCTGTCACCTCTGACCTAGACTAGAGTCAAGAGCATACCCATTTCAAATAAAATTGAGATGAAAAGATGATGGTCGTTCGACATTCGATATGCCTCAAAGTATCATTCGAGTCAAAGAACAGAATTTTTTATAAGTAGGTAAGAATTAAGCTTGTCCTCTTTGTATTGAACTTACCTCGTTAAGTTGGTTAACATATTTGTCTGAGGTCACGCAGTCGCCGGGACAGGCACATGCTCCAGGCACCTGAGACAGTGAGTCCCGACATCCACCCCAAATGCCTCTGTAAGGGTCGGGTAACATGGTCTGAAAACAAAGAGAAAAGATAGAGAGAAACTATCTTAGTGATTGAAGATGTGTCATAATTCTGACTTCTTTGGCTCGGGCATTTATTTCAGGAGATTTTGCTCGAGACAGTAGAAGTAGATCTAGTGGAGCAATCTAGTTTCTCTGCTCCACGTCGCTCTATGTGGTGAAGCGGTATCTGTAGCAACAACTGCTACAGCTGGCAATGCTCATTAAATTGCTTGATGTTGTCGAGACTCATCATAATCAGCCAATAATGTTCCCACTGCTGGGACACAGGCCTCCTCTTGGTGGGAGGGAGTGGGCCGTGATCCACCACGCGGGCTCAGTGCGGGTTGGTAGATGTCACATGTTTTCGAATTTTTGGTTCTACGACATACTGGTTTTCTCACCCTGTTTTCCTTCACCATTTTGAGACCAGTGGTGATGAAATAATTTACACAAAGTAAAGCGCCTGTCTGGGTTCGAACCTACGACAACAACAACGATTTGTAACTCATAAGTCGCGGCCGTTACCACTAGTGCACCACAGCTCGTAGTCGTGACTCATATCATATTAGACCAATACTGCCCATAATTTAGCAAATAATTTACCTACATAGGACACGTTTCAGAAGAATTGGTACAAGTAGAACCAAATTAACCTCATGGCTACTGCCCTCCAGGCCATCTGCAGGCTGTCATGTCGAAAATTACACATTCTTATACCTACCTGACTTGAATTGCCCTCGGCAAAAAAAAAATACTACGACGGCAAACAGCTGTCGGAAGAATAGCGGTTGTCTATTTGATTTAAGTTTTCGGGTCTTGGGTTTGTGAATAAACAAGGAGTCCTCTAAGGTAGCCCGCGAAATTCAAATTTCCTTACGTTTTATGCAATTTGCTGGTCAGTAGATTAACATATCATTCGCGGTCGCGGTCGTCACAAATATGTATTTACAGAATTATAATCATTAATTACAATCAGTAGTAGGTATAGTCATTCTTGGGGATTACGTCTTGGTCTTAGAGAGTTGTGTTTATGACTTTAATGACTATAATTCTGTAAATACATATTTGTTACGGCCGCGAATCATATTATAATGAACGTATAACTTTACTGATCAGCAAATTACAAAAAACGTAAAAAAAAATTAATTTCGCGGGCTACCCTGGCGCTTTCGCCTTAAACAGCGTTTAGAGGACTCCTTTATTTATTTATTTATTTAAACTTTTCGCACAAAAAGGTACAAAGGCGGACTTAATGCCTTAGGCATTCTCTACCAGTCAACCAAGGGTGGTGAAGAGATTGGATGGCAGGTGCTTTGGTTGAGAGGAACAATGATTAAAAAAAATTAAAACTAAGTACACAAATACATAAATAGGTTATATACACATATATACTATTGACTATAATACATACTTATAATATATATATATACATACAAATTCAAGGGAGAGAGGTGTTGAGATGACTCTACGCTATTTGTTTTGAAAATAACTCTGCAATTTCCGCTTAAATGCATACCGACTGGTGGCCGTCCTGATATCAAGAGGAAGTGCATTCTAAAGAAGAATGGACTGAATATGAAAGGATGAATGAACAAAGTCAGAAGTAGGTATGAGAAGGACAGAGTAAGAGAAGATTGTTAGAAGAACGCAGATTCTTAGCGTGAGAAGAACATAGAAATTGGAAGTGAGACACGAGATAAGAAGGAGGAGTGGGAGAGTTGAGAAGGGAGAAAAGCGTGGTCAAAGCGCGCAAACTTCTTCTTTGGCGAATGGACATCCATTTGAGCTCAGACCTATAACTCGACACATGGTCATATTTCCTCAGGTTGAATATGAACCGGATACCATTGTTGAGCAATCTGTCGAGCTTATCCAGCAAAACCGCGTTCAAATCAAAGTAGCACACGTCACCATAGTCGATAATAGGGAAAATCAAAGTCTGCACAAGCATGGTTTTCGTCTTAGCGGGCAAAAAGTTCCTCAGACGATACAGGGATCGCAGAGTACCGTTGACCCTTTGACTAACACTAGAGACCTGACGTTGCCAGCTAAGTGTAGAGTCAAGATGCAAACCGAGATCTTTCACCGTAGGGGTAATAGTTATGACGGTACCATTGAAAATAAGAGGAGGAAGAGAGCTAAGCGTCACCCTACCCATCATGCGTGAGCTACCAATTACAATGGCCTGACACTTCGAGGGGTTTACTGACACCCCGAAACTATCAGACCACTTTTTGATAGCATCTAAGTCTCGGTTTACATCTGCTATAGCGTCCGACAAACCTTCTACCCGCTCAGCTGTATATAATTGAAGATCATCAGCATATAGATGATACGAACATCGAAGATAGTGAGTTATAAAATTAATGAAGATGGAGAATAACAATGGAGAAAGAATACCGCCTTGTGGAACACCAGCATCCAGGTCACGCCAACTCGACGAACTCTTATCAACGCGAACCGACTGCTGACGTCCCCGAAGATAAGAAGAGAACCATTTCAGAGCCTCGGACGAAACCATAAGGTGAGAGAGGATAGAAAGGAGAATATCGTGGCTGACGGCGTTAAAGGCATTGGAGAAATCAATTAAAACCAAAACGGTAACTTTGGTATCTTCCATCGCTTCTCTAATGTCACCAGTCACTTTAAGGAGAGCGGACGCAGTACTATGCCCAGGCCTGAACCCAGATTGAAAGGAGCTAACGAGGTTGTTCCGATGAACAAACCCCGTAAACTGCTTTTGTACACAGGCCTCAAGCACCTTAGACAGGAATGGGAGAATGGAAATGGGTCGAAAGTGATTGGGTAGGGAGGGATTTGAAATTTTAGGAAGTGGGCGGACGTAAGCCATACGCCACTGGGATGGGAATTGTCCGGAATCAAGGGAAAAGTTAATGATGTGGGTAATCGGAAGGAGAAGGCTATCTAGGATCCAAACGACCATACTACGACTGATGCCGTCATAGCCCACAGCCTTGGATTTTATGGACAGGATGGTCTTTTTAATTTCGTCCAAGGTCACCGGAGAGAAGTGAAATGGTTCTATGATGGGACTCGCTAGGCCAGTAATGTAATCGACCGTCTGGGACAACATTTGGGAATCCAAATGACAAGTGGTTGTGAAGTGACGGTTGATATCATCAAGGCCAATTGTATTAGGGAAATCCACATGCCGTGGTCTGCCGATACCAAGAGTACCAAGGAACTTCCAGATATCAGCAGGTGAAGAAGAAGAAATGTTCTCGAGAATATGGCGGCGTTTAGCGTTGCGTATCATCTGATTACACCGATTTCTAGCAGATTTGAATAAGTTGCGATTTTCTTCACTGCGATCCTTTTTAAATTTACGAAAGGCCCGATCCCTGCGCCTCATCGCCATACGAACCCCTGTCGTCATCCAAGGAGCTGGAGGACGCCGAAGTTTAACCTGCTTAACAGGAGCGTGTTTGTCGTAGAGAGCAAGGACCGTATGATCAAAAATGCGCAGTTTTTCGTCTATAGTAGTCGCCGCTGCCAGGGGTTCCCAACTGAGGTCTGACGCATCCTGACGAAGCATCTCAACGTCCATACGCGCAAAACACCGCATGTGCAGAACTTTTGGGATAGGTTTAGGTGGTTTTAGGATATACGAGAGGAAAATGAGGTCATGATGGGAAAATCCAGGAGCGGGACACTGACCATGAGAGGGAACAAGGGAGGGTGCGGATGTAAGGATTAAGTCGAGCCAAGTGTCATCGCCAGAGATATTAAATCCTTTCATAACATTGCTTGATGTTCGTTTCGAACGGAAGCGTATCGAATGGTGGTGAATAGCTATGCTGGTATTGATTTCTTTAGGCTTAGTTTGCGCTCTTTCTGAACAGTGAACGAAACGCTCGGATCGCGCTCGCTATACTCAGCTCCAGTCGGTCAGTGATGCTGAATCGCGTATACTCGACTCCAGTTGTAAGTTTTTACTTCTATCGTGTGGTCATAAGCACGCGTCCTCCCCACACCCTCACCCACAAGTTAGACGTTACCCTTCTTTTAACTTACGTGGTAGAATCCAGGGGGTACGGGTAATTTCATTCTGTAGGACTGGGTGGCGGTGAGCCCCATCAGGGCGGAGGAGTATCCATGGTAGCTGCTCTGAAGTGACACCACGTCCAGGTTGCCGGTGTAGGCCTTCGCCAGTAGGGTCGCGAGGTCATTCGCTTCGGTCCCACTGTTCACCAGATAGACCACCTGGAATGATGAAAATATTAAGTAGGTACTAGCTGCGCCCTGCGGTTTCACCCGCATAACTCTGATCTCGCGGAAATGTCTGATAAAAAGTAATCTACGTCCTAATCTAGGTCATGGCCTACCCACAGTACCCACCCATGTGTGTTTACCTTTTTTCAAGGATAATTACGGTGTAGTATGATATCTACCAACCTAGGTAGTTTCATTCTAGCTAGCCAGCTAGAATGAAACGACCAACTACCTTCTATTATTATTCATCTTGATTCAATCACTTGTCTCCCTGCCTCTAGATATATCTATTTTAACCGGATGCAGCCGAATATTAGTATTTTACATTTTTACATGTGATCCGACTGCCTATCTGACCTCCACAACCTGTACTGGATAATACGATACCCTTTGGTAAGACTGGTTGTCAAACTTTCGGGCTTCTGACGACCCGTAAGGACTGTCAAAGATCATTGAATGTCAGTCGGGACCAACAACGGCTTAACGTGCTTTCCGAGGCGGAGGAGTCTTGGTTTGTAAAGATGGTCACCCATTCACGGACCAACCTCGGCAAGCGTAGCTTAACCTGATCAATCGACCCATGCGGCTGTTATACTTAACCACAAGCCCACAGTACTTAGCCTCTAGGTAAATACATTCTCGAATTTCTTTAAAATGCCTAGTAAGTATATTACATATGTAAACCGAAAATTAACTCGTAAATTCTCCTGTTAACATCATAATAATGAACCTATAATGTTCCCACTGCTGGGACACAGGCCTCAGTGGGCCATAATCCACCACACGGGCCCATTGCGGGTTGGCGGATGTCACTTGTCTTCGAATTTTTGGTTCTAGATCACACACCGGTTTCCTCACGATGTTTTCCTTCACCGTTTTGAGAGCAGTGGTGATGATATAATTTAAAACTTTAAACAAAGTAAAGTGTGCCTGCTTGGGTTCGAACCCACGACCTTGTTGGGCACCACATGCTCTCATGTTAACATGGCAACAATTAACTTATTTGATAGGCGTCTGATAATAGTGATACGTGGTACATATTCATAATTATATAAAACATACGTAATGAACAGTAAGTAGGTAGGTAAATATGTGAAGTATGTGTGAAGTCTTGATAAATATAAAGTGCAAAATTATCATAAAACAACAAATTCATTGTTTGAATCTGTTCTTATCTCTTTCATGATAATATAATAATGTCAATATTATTATAATAATTAAGATTATTATCTCAATTTGTGACCTTGTGGTGGGCTGTGTTGCACTTGCGCAGGGTCAAGATCCGTCGGTTTAATTGTGCGGTTCACGTCAGGTTATCGTGGACGAAATTTAATAGCGTCTTCATATAAAGTCTGTTGACTTAGGAACCGATATTTAAACACATGATTACTACACTCGCGAGCGAAAGTATGGAATCACTTACTTGGAATTGATTCCTCGCGATCTTGAGTACTTAATAACTAGTTAATAATAATAAAAACAGTACCATTTTACAGGTTAAACTGTTAACTTTAAATTGACACCAAATTCATTTAAATCACACCAGCATTTAAGGAGTTATCCTGGATTGAGTGAAGGAGTTAGGAAACCATAAGGATAATGGAAAAATAATAAATGAAGAAAACAACAAAAATTAATTAACAAAAAATTTATTTGGCCTTAAAATTAAGTTTCAATATTTTGTGTTCCCTCCCCTAGCCCTAATAACTGCTCGAAGACGGTTCTTCATTGACCTAATCAGCTTCTAAATCGATTCTCGCGATACCTTCCCACTCCTCTATCAAAGCCGATTTCAGCTCATTCACACTTGAAGAAGCAAGATTTCTGCAACGAACCCTCCTCTTCAGTTCATCCCACACGTGCTTAATGGGATTCAAGTCCGGGCTGAGCGCTGGCCAGTCCAATGTGGCGATACCGACTTCTTCGAGGTATTCAGTTGTGGCACGGGAAGTGTGACAACGAGCCCCAACTAGCAAAATAATCCTGGAATGCGATTTTATAATGCTACATGGACTTATAAAGCTCCGATGAAGGTTTTGGTGGTTGCTACTACGCTTTTAACAGCATAAATACATGCTGTTTTTACTCAAGTACGTTGTATCCTATAATTTTTACTTATATTCGTATATAGGATCATATTTCCTGACAAATATAGGATCAAGACTCCTATAAAAGCATGAAATAAGAGTAATTACACTCAAGAGTAATTACTCCGGTAAGTCAGACTTAAATGCGCCTATAAGATAACATCTGCGGGCCATTTAAATCTTAATACTCCTGTAGGAGCATGTACCAGGAAGACATGCACTGAGGAGCAATTGCTCTTGTTATTTGTACTTATAGCCTCATATAAGCTAATATTTTGTGGCCAATATAAGTAAATTAAAGTTAAATTACTGTAAGTCATTTATGTATCTGGTTTGGTTTAACATAAGCTTAGAAGTAACTGTTAAATGGATTTCATATCCACGGTTTAAAAATAATTAATCACCAAGATTATAACAGCAGTCGGTAGGATAAAATGTTCTCTATATAATTTTTTTTAGATTTATCGTATGCCGTTTTAAACCTAGACATACTTATATAGGCATTCCACAGTAGTGTTATTGTCTAAGTAATCTCAAACAATCCTGGTTAAAACCCTTAAGAATCCACTTTTGCTTGTAACGACCAGTACAGTAATCGGTAAAAATGGCGAATCTTCTTCGGTTTTGAGATAACCCAATATAGAACCAATATACTTATATTGGTACTATGTCACACTTGGAAATGCTAAAAATACTTATTTTAGCACTAAGTCACACTTGGAAATGCTTACTAAGAAAATGTCAGCTGCCTTCATAATATTAATTTGATATTAATTAATACTAAAATGTAAATAAGCAAATTTCAAGAGGCGCTTTAAAATTGTAATCAAAACCATGATAGATTTCACAGAAAATTCATGTTCCCCTACGAATAAGCTATAAGACTAACAATTTGACAACAATAACATTTTGTTTTTCTACTATGGTTGACATTAATAAATTCTGATTCATATAAATACTTATCCTCAAGATGTTAAAAATATATTTTTTACAGAGCACAACAATGTCCGATAAACTCACTTCGACTGTTCACAATATATGAGCTTAAGTAAGCAATTTCTAGGCGCTTATTAATCTAATTTTTTACTATAACTTACTTATATTGAGATTAACAGGAGTATTTGCATTGACGTAATTCAATTACAGGAGCAATATAGGCGTATATGGCATTTCAGCGGTCTAATATAAACACGTTATAAGTAAAAGTAGACTTATAAAGTGGGCCCTTTTCCCGACTTATATGTGGATATAAGTCTCATATAGTCCTCGATAAATGATGGTTCTAGGATAGTATAAAAACCACTTTTTGCTAGTTGGGGCGTTATCGTGCGTAAGGAGGAAATCATCACCGATATATCCCGCATAAGGAACGACATGGGCCTGTGGCAGGCCTTTTTGGAGTCAAATTAGCTTGCTTAAGTCTTCGACGAACAACATTTCGGAGCTCCTGTTGGACGTCAACACCATTCAAATGTCGATTTCGGAGAGAGGTTGACACAATAAAACGATCACCTCTCTCCGATGTGCACCGGCGCCGCCCAGATCTTGGCCTCGGGATAAAGCCACCAGTCTACCGAAAGCGTTTATAAACTTTCGAAACACAGGACTGGCTGAGCCCTTCTTGCAATAGGGCGACGATTTATGCTGCTTCTGTAGGTGTAGTATCCATTGACTTCCAAGTTCAAGGGTCAAAAGTAGCGGATATGTGTACCGGTCAACGTGTGAAAGCCGACTGATAAGAAAATCCGATAACACGTGTTTTAAAAGGGGTTCAATAGGCCGCAACTGGCGACGTATCAAACAATTGAAACATAGCTTTTCCTTACTTATTATTCCTTAATTATAAATAAAGCCGTGATTTTAATGAATTTGGTATCAATTTAAAGTTAACAGTTAAACCTTTAAAATGGTTGTACCATTTTTATTATTCTTAACTAGTTATTACGTAGTACGTACTCAAGATCGCGCGGAATCAATTCCAAGTAAGTGATTCCATACTTTTGGTCGCGAGTGTACTTACGCATCATACATAACAAACAACTATCCCAAAGAAACTTTACTGAATATTCAGTAAATATTGAATTGTAAATAAATAGTAAATATAATAATAGTAAATATTGAATTGCAAATATTGAATATTCAGTAGGTACAAGAATAATATACCAACACCTGTAATTATAAATGATACATGATTTATTTTCTGTAAGTAGGTTTGTACAAACACTTTTACACGTCAATCATATTTTTTTTTAAACTAGATGAGGTCGGCGTTTCCTATCTGACTATTCTGAGAAGAAAGATCAAAACAAACTCAGAGGTCACAGTCTCTTTTAAAGTCCAGACAAAGTCTTGGTCAGATCATGTGAAGACCATGTAGATGGTGTCTGAAATGGTCTTTTGAGAAAAGAACCACACAGATAGATTGTAATTTAATTTCGTTATTAATTCCTTTTTACCCGCGACGGTACGTTCCTTTTTAGTTAGGTACTATACTCTATGACGGTACGGAGACTGTATTATGCGTTTGGGGTGAGAGGATGTGTGTGCAAACGAATGTTGCCATTTATCTCCTAAACTACAAGCACTGATTTTGATGCAATTTTCAGTGATGGGTTTGGATTTGATTGGTGCATGTTCTTAGATAGGTGTTACGGTGACAACTCACCAGGGGGCGCTGCAGTAAACATTTGTTTGTACAAACCAATGTTGCCATTTATCTCCAAAACTGCTAGTCGGATTTTGATTCGGTTTTCAGTGATGGGTTCTGTTTTGATTGGTGCATGTTCTTAGATAGGTGTTACGGAGACAACTCACCAGGGGGCGCTGCAGTAAGCATTTGTTTGTGCAAAACCAAAACTACTAGACCGATTTGGATGCGGTTTTCATCATCAATAATGGGTTTGTGGTTGATTAGTGAGGATTCTTAAAAAGGTGTTATGGTGGCAAATCACTAGGAGGCGCTGCAGTATTATATATTATTTAGCGACTACATAATGTATGAACATAAACTCTTTAAAAAGTTTGAAATTAAAAGCAAAATTAAACATTTTGAAAAACCCACGACGTTTAAATGTAATAAAAAAAAAAAACGTTTTAATGTAATGTGTGGAAAAGAAAAAATAACTGAAAAACCCCCGACTTAACGAATTTATGTAACGAGACTAAAACAGATAAATTCATATGGCAGTCGGGGGACCTCTTAGAAGGTGTTCCACAGAACGGCCCCCGACTTCCATATGAATTTATCTGTTTTAGTGTCGTTACATAAATTCTTTAAGTCGGGGGTTTTTAAGATATTTTATCCTTTTCCAATTACATTTAAACGTTGTAGGTTTTTTTTTTAATTTTAATTTTGCTTTTTACAAACTAAACTACTCCACTTTTACATGCATTACTCTTTTTCATTCATTTATTAACAACCGAACGGCTACGGAACGCGTGCGCTTTTGGGGTAATTGGGGCCATATTATGCCCATGCGCCTGATAAATTAAAAAAAACTGGCCAAGTGCGAGTCGTACTCGCACACGAAGGGTTCCGTACCACAGCCTGGTGACAGACAGACAGACAGTGGAGTCTTAGTAAAAGGGTCCCGCTTTTACCCTTTGGGTACGGTACGGCACCCTAAAAAATAGTTTCTTTGGGAAAGTTTGGGATAGTTGTTTGTTATGATGAGTACAATCATGGGTTTAAGTATCTGTCACTAAATTAGTGACAGATACGGATAAGGGTTATCTACTGGTAGTTATTACCAGTAACCCTTTATACAGGGTGTTTGGTAGCAGGACCGATACAATTTTCTTAGGGACCGGAAATGTCATATTATCCTTCTTATCCTAGTTTTCACCCATAACACCCGTGTCACGGAGCACGGTAGGAGAGACAGGTTGAGATAATAATATGTTTCTTTTTTATTAATCACCCGAAATATCGTCACAACTTTTGTATGTGGTTGTAATAGAGCGCAATATTTTTTTGTGTTATCTGCAACGTTATACATTTATGTAAAATTGGTTCTAAAAAATGACGGCTGTTTCCAAGGTCGTAAATTGTGTTAAGGAACGAAAACTTTCAATTTAAAAATGCTTAATAAAAATGAAAAATAAAACAATTTTGTGCTAGCAAATGACATCCCCTTTTTTACATTTCATATATTTTGTCCTAAAAATATTTAAAAAAGGTTAAAAGTTGGACACTGAGCGATACAAAGTAGGTTATCCAATCTCCGCGCCGAACGGTTAGGTACCTAGGTACCTGTCAATGAGCGCAAGACGGCGAGGTGCGAGCGGCGTGGGTGAGTATGTTTTTGGGTAACTTCACAAGCTTATAACTTTGTGATTTTTCATGATACAGTTTTGAAATTTTGTACATAGATTCTTTACATAAAAATACTAGACACGTGGCTCGGGTTTCGCATATACAAAAAATAATGTTGTATAGGTATATATTTTTTGTTAGCCTCTAGCACCCTAATTGCGTAAAACGCTATCAATCACAATCTGCATCATTTTGAAGGATAATCCTAATCCATTGCTTCATATGTTCGAAAAATTCGTCTGCTCAAGAACGTAAATAACGCAATGAATGTTGTTGAACTGTCAAAATGAAAGCCGTTGCTACTGATAGTGTGTTACGTAATTACCCCGCTGAAAACGTACCTTGAGATCTCCAGGAAACTTCGATACCAGTTGCTCGATATACTCATAAATCTTCGGGTGGCGATAGATATTCGTGCAATGCCATAAAGTGTTTATTTGATCCTGTAAAGCGCCAACAACCTTGCTGAAATTAAAATTAAATAATGAAATGAGCATTATGGTTTTGTAGATTCGGGGGGTACAGTCAGTGGCCGACTTGTCGACTAGCTTGTCGGAGCTTGTCGGGGGCCCGGGGCGGCAAAAATAAATGAGGCCCCCTCCGTAGATGGTGTGCAGAAAATATTAGAAAATTTTAATTTATATTTAGCATGCGTAGGGCCGTCTCTTACTACGAACTGCCTTTTACTTATTAAACATAATATTTTGGCCTTGTTTGGGATTTGATTCAAGAGCCATCATCATCATCATTTCAGCCGAAAGACGTCCACTGCTGGACATAGGCCTCCCCCAAGCACCACCACATCGACGGGCTCTGTGCTTCTCGCATCCAACGGGTTCCTGCGGCCTTCACAAGGTCGTCGGACCACCTTGTGAGAGGCCTTCCAACGCTACTCTTCCGGTACGCGGTCGCCGCTCCAGAACCTTTGATTTAAGAGTATACTTCTCGAGATTAAGGCCCCCAGGCAGGGGCGCATCTACTTAAGGGCTTTTTCAGCCAAGGGCACCAAAGGCCCCAGCATCCATTAAAACAAAAGGTGATATTGTGAAAAAAAATAGGCAGTCATGGGGACTGCCAACAGAAGTGATACTAACTTGAAACTCCAAAGTTATAGTAGTTTGTTTCAATCATAAAACATAATTGTAGAATAAAAAATTAAAATTTTCTAATTTGTAAATTAAAATGAATACCTACCTAATATTTGTCTGATTTTTATGTTTATCGGTATATTTTAGTGTTGCTAATTATCCGTTGAATAAAGTTGGCCTAGTGTCAAAATCGTTTTTCGTTGATAAGACATTCAAGGCGAAAGATATTCAGATTCAAAAACATTATAAATTATTATACCTACCTATCTTAAATCTCTTTTTAGGATCAGACCTATACCTACTGCTTTGGTCTTAGCCAGTTTATTTTTCTTTTTTAACGGAAATCGTCTACCGAAATCGAAGTAGTCAACTTTTACACCAATTCCAAGTGAAAGGAGCCTTCCTTCCTTTTACATTTGAACCCGTAGCTATGCGACAAGCTAATTAAATATTTATTTATTTCCATTCAACTCATGTGAATAGCAGTCTAAAGTTATTTTAATTTTAGATTATCTACCTAAATGCATTAATGTAATTATGTTGGTACAGTTGACGTAATTAATATTCAAATAAGCTGTTAAATCTATGTCTACTTAAAAATAAATACATAAGTATACCTACTTAATAAATTGTTGATGCTCAAACGCATGAAAGGAGCTCTGTTTGAGGTAGGTACTAATATAAAGACTTCTTGTGCAAAATGCGATAGGAATGATGGATGATCATTCCGGAATGATGAATGATGGATGACCTAGGTATTACGTAACTTTATTAGTAGGTATATTTTAAATTTTCAACAAACTAATGGTTTTCTGAGATATCGCCAAGCAGTTTCACGTAACCGCATATAGGGCTGGCCTAGCTATTTTTTGGCCAAAGATTCAGCATCGCCATACAACTTTTGTGCACTTTTCCTATTTACAGCGACGATGATGTTTCTTTCTCCCTTTTATATATCTTGTTACTTATATCTTTTTTGTTCATATTATTATTTATTCATTTTAGGTCTGTGAGCATATATAATGTAAGTAGGTAGGTAAGGTTGTCACAAATAAGCAATTGATGTACCTAGTTATTTAAAAAAATATATTGTGTACACTAATAAATATTTATGTCATGCATGTAAAATAAAGCCATAGTAAACAATGAGAAAAAGGTGTGGCTCGAGTAAGCTTCGCGCAAGAAAAAAACATGTTATCTACTACTTAAAACAAATAATTGTTTTGCAATTTTTAGAAAGAAAGAAAGACGTGCTTATTGACACTAAAATGAATAAAAAAACAATTTAGAAAATTGATTTGGGAAGAGACGAGACGGCATGACGTTGTTGCCTTGGAAGGTGGGTAGGCCTCTGGTGTGGGACGCAACATGTGTCGATACCCTTGCGCCATCTCACGTTCCTAGCACGGCGGGCTGTGCTGGCGCCGCTACTGCGGCTGCTGAGACCCTCAAGCGGCGCAAATACTGTAACCTTATGGGCAACTACAGCTTTGGGCCGTTTGGGGTCGAAACGCTCGGGTCATGGGGCCCGAGTGCGCGTCTCCTTTTTAAGGAAATTTCTCGCCGGCTGGTCGACACTTCACGTGACCAGAGGGCTGGGTCGTTCTTTGGCCAAAGAATTAGCATTGCCATTCAACGTGGCAATGCTGCCAGTCTTCTGGGCACGTTTCCGGATGACAGCGATGCGGACGAGTACTTCGACGCCTAAGTGTCATTTGTTTTTGTAATTATTTGTATAGTAAGTTAGTTAGTCATTTTAGTATTCTAGTGTTAAATAATAATAAAAAAATAAAGGGTTGACAAACCATTTAGAAAATTACATGAAATAACACACTTGTACCGAAAGGCACACGGAAACATGAACATTACTCATTCACATTTCTCTTTTTTTTTCATTTAAATTTTTTGTCGACGCACAGAACCGGTCAAAGTGGAGGTGCTTGGGGGAGGCCTATGTCCAGCAGTGGACGTCATTCGGCTGAAATGATGATAATGACTTTGTCTTTATTCTATGCTCGGGAACATTTAGAAGGACCACTCGGTGCTTGTAATATACCTATCTCCACTTAAGGTCCCACAGCAGGTCGATTCTGTTAAAAACTCACCGTGAAAACTTGGTGAAGTGAGTTTGTTTTTGCTAGGAGTTGACACTATTGACAGCTCACTCCACGCTCACTTCACCTAAGTTTTCACGGTGAGATTTTTACAGAATAGCACCGCAGTTTACATCAGTCTGTGTATTCTGTAAAAACTGGCCAAGTGCGAGTCGGACTCGCACACGGAGGGTTCCGTACCTACCACAAGGCAAAAACGCCGAAAAAAACATGTTTGTTGTATGGGAGCCCCCCTAAAAAATATTCATTTTATTTTGTTTTTAGTAGGTATTTGTTGTTATAGCGGCAACAGAAACACCTACATCATTTGTGAAAATTTCAACTGTCTAGCTATCGCGGTTCTTGAGATTCAGCCTGGTGACAGGCAGACGGACAGACAGCGAAGTCTTAGTAATAGGGTCCCGTTTTTACCCTTTGGGTACGGAACCCTAAAAAGAAGACCTTGTGGGACACTATTAGGACTTTTAATTAGCTGCAGTAAAATGACAGCTTATGTGTTACCTACTGAAGTTGGCGTCTTTTTTTTTTCCTGGCCACCAACCAAATCTTGTTTTTCTAGTAAGTATAGAACAGTGTAACAAACGAATCTTTTTTTTCCCCCCCTTTTGGCAACTGAGCCGTTGTCGACTATTCTGCCAGCGTCATGTGGTGACGGTAATACAGCGAAAACGAATCTTATTTGACACGCATATCTCTAAACTCAGTCCGAAATGAGTTATTAAGAAGTGTCAATTACTACAGCTAATTAAAAGTCGGACTATACAACTATGTTGCTGGCTCGGTGACTGTGGCGCTGTCGGTGAACAAAATATTAGACGTTACACCTTGTCCCTTTCCATAATGATTTTAATTAAAGCCTCCGGTTCGGTGGTGAAATCTCACCGTCAAAACTTAGATGAAGTGAGTTGTCAATAGTGTCAATCCCTAGCGATCCCTAGCTTAGATATGCTTTTTTTTTTAATTCATCAAATGACTCCTCTCGCTCTGGGCGGAGCGGAAGGGAGTGTCAGATTCTTACTGACTAAAACCCACCCGTGTTCCTTCCTTAGCCCTTTATGTTCCGGGGTGGCGGTAACCCTTTCGGACAATCCCGCCGCCCCCGGCAGAGCTTAGATATGCTCACTTCACCTCACCTAAGTTTTCACGGTGAGAGCGGCTGAATATGCTAGCTGCACTATACTTACGGGTGACAATGTCCAACAGAGACTGTGACAATGCCTCCGAAGAGGTCCAAGTACCGCTTGCCTTCGTGGTCGTACAGCCACTGCATGCGACCCTGGTGAAGCAGCAGCGGCCGCTGGTAAATATTGTATACCGCGGGAGGCAAGTGCTCACTCTTCATTTGTCCCGTCTTTTGGTACGATGGACCCTGAAACATTGGCAGTTTTAATAGTACGTTCTACTAACACACATGAACTATCCATACTAATAGGTGTTATAAATTCGAAAGTAACTCTGTCTGTCTGTCTGTATGTTATCTTTTCATGCCAAAAGCACTGAACGGATTTCGATAAAATTTGGCACAGAGATAGATTGCATTCAGGGGAAGGCCATAGGTTAGTATTTATCGACATACCTCGCGGGCGAAGCCGCGGGCTGTTATTAATAAAGAAAAATAATTCAAGTAAAATCCATAATCATTATCATCATTTCAGTTGA
This sequence comes from Mesoligia furuncula, assembly GCA_916614155.1. Lineage (NCBI taxonomy): Eukaryota > Metazoa > Arthropoda > Insecta > Lepidoptera > Noctuidae > Mesoligia > Mesoligia furuncula. Next base: position 25,587,441 of record OU744808.1, read on the forward strand.
ATGACGTCCACTCCTGGACATAGGCCTCCCCAAAACATCGCAACTTTAACCGGTTTGAACCTTTAATACATGTAAATTTCACAAAAAAAAAATCACAAACGAATTGTTGCAGAATAAATTGGAATAAAATAAAATTTAAATACAATTAAACTTAACGAATAGGAATAGGTAGGTACAAATTAATAAATAATTTAAAAATGTTACGTAATAAAGCTGTTCAAGCCAAACTGTAACGATGCAATGGGCTCGCGGTGACTGCAGTTGATGCGGTCTTCATTTGTCTTTTTTTTTTTACATTGTTCTCACATAAAAAGCAACAAGAATAATGTACCCAGGATTTTGTAATATCTTGATTTAAAAGAGTGTCCATGGAGTTTCTTGCCCGTTCTTCTCCATAGAGATTCTACGTTTTGGAATTAAGCTTCAACTTTCTGACTAACTGACAGACTAGGTATTTAATTTTGACAATTCAAAAGTGTCTGTAGGTACATGGTCTAATTGAAATAAATGCTTTGAGTTTGAGTTGAGGGTACAATGAGACAAAGGCTAAATATTCTGTTGTTTTTAAAAAAATAAGGCCCCGTTACGAAATCTCAGTATCCACCAGTACCTAAAGGCAGTATCTACCAGATAAGGACATATTCCATTTGTCAGACAAGTTAACAAAAACTTATCAGGCTCGACTTGCTACTTGCGACTTGCTTGGCAAAAAACGAAAATGACACCGACTTCCGAAATTAGATATACCCAAGTACTTAGTTATTTGGCACTTTGTAGTGTTTTTAAAAGTTTTCAAAATCGATCCAGAATTGTCGGAGATATCGCGTAACAAGACATACAAAAAAAAATCAGTGGAATTGAGAACCTCCATCTTTTTGAAGTCGGTTAAAAAGAACTCACAGTATACTGTTTCGGAGTAAAATCACATTTTGGGATAGCAGGCACTGCGGCAGTTGCATAACGCCTTATTAACGTAGTGCAGCTAAGCTTTACAACTGAAATCAGAACATTTTACACAAAACACAGATTTTATTATGATAGTGTATTAGATAATTATTATAATTAGATATGATTATTATTCTACCTTTATCAGCCATAGTATTCGCGGTACGACGGCAAAACTGTTACTGATTTCGTTGTATTGACCGCTGCCCCCTGTGGAATAAATCTGCACCTACAATTATAGTAAAGCTCAGTTCACATACGGGCGCAATCGGAGAGAATATATTATATAATATTAACTACTTATAAGAAAAAGTGAAACCAAATTGTTTTTAAGTTACGTGCGAAAACAATACAACGGCCAAAAAAAATGTATATTTGCCATATACAAAAAAAAACCTAAGTATAGTCTATCACTTTCCTATCCATCCATTCCATTGCTTTATATGTTCGAATAAAATTCTGCTCAACAACATAAATAACGCTATGAATGTTGTCAAACTGTCAAAATGAGTGTTAAGTAATTACCCCGCTGTTCCTGACTGATGTTCAAACAAAGGTGCACCTGTCTAATTGTTTTTGGTAAAAATTTAGGTGCAGTTTCAAGAATTTATTGTGCTTTATCATTTGCTTAGCCTTTTCCCAGTAATCTTGGTGTCCACTTCCAGTCTAAATAAACCTGAATACCTGCTATTATTTTGCCTCTCAGACCTACACAACAAAGTAGCTGGGTAACAGGCTACCTACCCCTTGATAAGACTGGTTATCAAACTTTCAGGTTTAATTCTGATTACCCGTAACCGGTAACGACTATCAAAGATCTACGAATCTGGTCACTGGCACCGACTCTATGACTCCTGGGGGTGCCCGAGCCCGATGATAATTATTATCAGCAGGATTGGGCCTCCCAATATTTAATAGGGGCTTGTGGCAAAGTAATAACAGCTGCACGGGACGATCTATCAGGCTAAGCTACACTTAGCCGCGTTTGGTCCGTGGATGGGTGGCCATATTAACATACCAAGACCCTCCGTGTCACGCACAATGGTGCACTGAAGGACTGAGTGCGGAAACCAACCAAACCCATAACATAGAACCCCTCCGTGCTTCGGCTGTCATTTGTGGATCTTTGACAGTCGTTATGGGTCGTCAGAAGCCCAAAAGTCTAAGAACCAGTCTTACCAAGTGGTTATCCAGTAACGAGATTGTAGAAGTCAGATAGGCAGTCACTCCATGTAAAATACAGGTATTCAGCTGCATCCGTTTAGACTGGAAATCGACCACACTTTAATTGGGAAAAGGCGTATTAAAATAACAAAATCAAAATGACAACATGTAAATTCGAATAAACCTACATGGGCACTTATGAAACGTTAACTAGGTGCACTGTTCCGGACGTCCGCCTCTTAGAACTCTGATAAACCTATTCATAATAGGTAGGTATACCTGTCTTCCTCATACATGATTTCTTTTTCCATCCAACCGCTTAATACCACTGCACATCCCTCTTAGCATTCTCACCTCAGCTGCATGTAATTGCTTTTAATTCACCCTTTTTGTGGCCCAACATTTTGATCAATACCAAGCAGCAGAACTAACCACTGTTTTATCCTCTTAAAATTGGGGTGTCGCAGATTTCATTCTTCCCGTGACCTGAAGACATTTAAACTATCCAGTGTAAATCAATTCTTGCCATCGCTTTGCACGAGTGAACCGAGATACCAAAAGTGGGAGCAAACTGGAAGAATTGCACCATTTAGCGCTAAGGCTCCTAAACTGGAGAGACCGCCGAAATAGCAGAACATACATTTAGTTTTGGTTCTGCTAATTTTCAAGTCAACATTTTACAGCTTCTGTTGCCATTTTTCCAAACTACTGCAAAAGTTTGGAAAAATATTATGATGTAGAGTTACCAAGATAGGTACCTAGAAAAGGTTTAAAAAAACAAAAGTTTAAACAAACTCAGTGTGGACACATTATCTTGGTAGTGATATAGAAAAAATGTTTTATCAAAATTATAATTCTACCAAGGTCGTCCGTTGGATGTAAATTATTTAAGTTTGATTGTGAAAAATGATAGCGAATTATCGCTAAATCAGTCGCGTGTGCGAATTACCAACATTTTTAAATCATCTGGAGGTCTAAGCAGGCCACTTTGGCAGAATCGTAAAATGATAACATAGTTTTCAATTTACAACAAAAAAAAACCGGGCAAGAGCGAGTCGGACTCGCGCACCGCGGGTTCCGTACCATCATGTTTTTAAATTTTCATCGGCGAAGCCTATATTCGTCAGAAAATTTTAAGACTGCACGCTGCGGTGTAGAATATTGCAGTTTTAGGTCCGCGCCATCTCTTGACCGATAGTGGAACTAATGTAACTTTTGTTGATGATTTCGGAAAAAGTGTGCTATTTAGACACATCGTTTTATTTTTCGTGTAATCTTACATGAACTTCTATCACATAGAATAATTTCAGATTTTTCTCTATGCAAACTTCGGAGATAAGGGGAGGGGACGGTATTACTATTTTTTTTTTCATCAAAAGTCGAAAACTATGCGGCCTAAAAAAAAGAAAAATTGTTTGAGAATGTGCAAACTGCGCTCTTTCATATGACACCCCACATGCCCTAATAGCCCCACTTCTAATTTTTCAGAACACCTTTCAGTCCCTGTTGCAGAAACATATATATAAGTACTTAGGTATAAATTTTTATTTCTTTCTTACTTGCAAAATAGGTGGGCAAACGTCATCTGAAACTATTCTAAATAAAATTGACATTGAATTCAGCAGGAGAACCACGGCACTGTTCCAAAGTCAGTGCTGGATTAAGACTACTTGATGCCCTAAGGCCCTAAGCACTCCTCGCCTGTAGGCCCTCCTATCCAATAGTCGCCTCGTATTTTTCCAAAACATCGACGAGCGATTTGTAAAGATTGGCGAACATCTCTAGTGACTTTTGGGTTTTGTAATAAGTATCTTGCTGATAAACAGCCTTGCCATTCATGTGCTAGCAAATACTGTTTATTTATTTATTTATTTATTTAATACTTCAAGCACATAAATGTACAGAGGCGGACTTAATGCCATAGGCATTTTCTACCAGTCAACCTTTGTTTTTTCTTTGAAACTGTTTCGGTGCTGTTTGTGCCTAATGGTGCCCCCGAGACTTGATGCCCTAAGCATTTGGTTAATTTGCTTATGGGCTAATCCAGCACTGTCCGCAGTACTGCTTTCTTCACGACCCCCCGGCGCGGCGGTCTGTCTCCGACCGGACGTAGGTATGAGATTCACTGTACATAGCAAGAACCATTGCCAAAAGAAAGAAGTTTTTTAACATTTCTTTGGCAAGAACCGTGACGCGAACTAACTCTACATACCTACTTCCCGGGCAACGGGGCAAACCTTTATCTTTCAAGGCCCACCACAACACATCCCGAGGTAGACACCCTATCATAAGCTTTCTCCAGATCAATGAACACCATTTGGGCAAGTGCTTTTGTGCACGTCTGTACTTCTCGAACAACTGGCGGACTGCAATTAAGTGGCGCCCAATTGTACTTTTACTAAAATAAATAAATATATTATTCAGTAGTGTCTTCCAATGTGGACAGAGCCAACGGCCAATCACACTTGCGTTTTATTGCCCTTGACACTCCATTTGAACAACTACTTGAGAACTCTTCAGAATGTTTGTGAATTGCTTATTTATCATTCCCACGAAACATTGGACCTATCTCGGCACCCCGTCCTAAATCATTGTACACATAAAAAAACGAAAACACTAGTACCTAGTAAATTAACTTGCTTATTTATTAAATCAAAATAATATGTTTCAAAAATTACCGTTTATAAAACAAGTTTAATTTAAAATACTTACTAGTGTTTAATGGACAAAGTAAAACATATTTTTATGGGATTTTCACTGACGAGCCCTTGAATCGCTGTATAGAGGCTCCATTATCTCGGCAGTAACTTAGCAAATCTCAAACGCCATGTTCAAGAAAACATGGCGTTATATAATGAATGTTTTTAGTTGTTGTTGCCGAGATGGGACTAAATGACTAAACCAACGATATTATGATGCGGAGTTACCAAGATACCTAGAAAAGGTTTAAAAAAACAAAGGTTTAAACAAACTCAGTGTGGACACATTATCTTGGTAGAGATATCGAAACAATGTTATCAAAATTATAATTCTACCAAGGTCGTCCGTTGGATGTGAATAATTGTGTTAAGTATATTATGATTTCGAATTATCGCTAAGTCAGTCGCGTGTGGGATTTACCAACATCACGAAATACCACACATCCCTGGACTTACGCTTATCGCCGAGATCTGTCACCCAAAGCTCCATACTATCCATCAAGTGCTCAAACGACAACGGCATAGAAACCATCACCGTTGATGTTGGCAACTGCACCATCACTTCCGTTTACGAACTACCTGGCACCACATTTAATTTCGTTCCGCCAGAGAATGTCAACAGCCAATCAATTAAAGTTATAATCGGTGACTTCAACAGCTGTAGCTCCAACTGGGGCTACAGTTAGTCGAGAAATGGGAGCAGTCGAGAAATGGGCTGAGACGAATGATTTGACGCTAATACATGACGCCAAACAACATCATTTTATGGTGATGGCGCCAAACAAGTAGCCGAATTCTGGGCAGAGTCCATTTATATTGCTATCGACACGCTAAGAAGAAGATTACCAACATTTTTCAAATCATCATCATCATTTCAGCCGAAAGACGTCCACTGCTGGACATAGGTCTCCCCCAAAGAGGGGGGGTTTGCCATAATCGCCACGCTTGGCAGGCGGGTTGGCGATCGCAGTATAGTATGGTGGTGGAATGCATAGAACGCTGCTGCCCATTCTCCGGTACGACCCTTAGTCGCCTTTTACGACACCCACGAGAAGTATCGGGTGGTGCTATTCTTTAAGTCCGGCACCACACTAGCAAATTTTTCAAATCATCTGTTTTTAATGTATGTACAACAAAAAAAGCGGGCAAGAGCGAGTTGGTCGCGCACCGAGGGTTCCTTACCATCATAATTATGTTTTTAAATTTTCATCGGCATATTCGTCAGAAAATTTTAAGTCTGCACGCTGCCATGTAGAATATTGGTTTTAGGTCCGCGCCATCTCTTGACCGATAGTGGAACTAATGTAACTTTTGTTGATGATTTCTGAAAAAGTGTGCTATTTAGACACATCGTTTTATTTTTCCTGTAATCTTTACATAAACTTCTATGACATAGAATAATTTCAGATTTTTCTCTATGCAAACTTCGGAGATAAGGGGGGAAGACGGTATTTTTTTTACATTTTTCATCAAGTCGAAAACTTTGCGGCCTAAAAAAAAAGAAAAAGTGTTTGAGAATGTGCAAACTGCGCTCTTTCTTATGATACCCCACATGCCTTAATAGACTTCGAATTTTTCAGACAGCTTTCAGCCTCAGTCGAAAAAAAATAAAAAATTCTTTCTTACTTGCAAAATAGTTGGGCAAACGTCATCTAAAACTATTCATAAAACTAAAAACTTTTTTACAAAAAAAACAACCGACTTCCAAAAAACACTATAAGTAGGTACCTAAAGTGAAAAATAACTTTAATTTAGGAAGTCGGTGTCTTTGGATTTGTATTTTAGTTTTTTGCCACCGACTTCCGAAATTAAAGTTATTTTTCACTTTACTTAGGTAAGTATAGTGTTTTTTGGAAGTCTTTTTTTGTTGTTTTTTTTGTAAAAAAGTTTTTATTTTTCACTTTTTAGCGGGTCAGTTTCTAATTTATCTAAGTTATAATAGCCTAATGTCAACTGGTTATCACCTTTTACAAAATATTGCTTTTCCCGATGCAGGGACGTTAATTGTTGAGGACGGCTGAAGAACTGGAGCTGATTGAGAAGTCACCATCAGCTCCTCTTCACCATACGCATTGTGATGAGCATAAATTGCTTAGCAGCTATATTAAGTAATCGAATTGCAACCCGTGAAATATTTGTCGTTGAGTAGTTCCGATGGCCATTTGTGGTCTTCATCATCAGCTCCACTTTACCAAATCATAATTTCCGAGAGCAAATGCTCAAGTTACTTTAATAATAGACTTAGGCAAGAAAAATTTTGCTAAGGGCCAAGTTTATGTTACGCTTAGTCGTGTAAAGACGCTGGATGGCATTGTATTATGCGACTTGGAACCTACCAAATTGTAAATAGACCACATGACGAAAAGGCATTGCGTGAAATGCAACGATTGAGGCTTTTATAAATCATCATCAGCCTATTGCAGTTCACTGCTGGACGTAGACCTCCCCAAGTTTGCGTCAACGTTCACGGTCCTCCGTTTCTCTCATCCAGCCACTCCGGCAACTTTTGTTAGGATAATTATACAGAAGAAAAACTCGCAAAAGTATTTCACTTTAAGAAGTATTTATTAGTTTTTAGACTAGATGCTGATAATCCTGGCTGCAGCATCAGGCCAGACTTATGTCAACATTGCATTGAACTTAAAATTTAGTCCTGTTTAAAATGAGCCCAAACACGACTACGGTGATAATTCAAGGGGGGGGGGGGGGGGGGGGTAATTTCAAGGATTTTACTTTTTCTGATGCTCCTGGCTTCAGCATCAGGTCTCTATGTACTTCGGTGTTCCTCATTAACAGTACTTACGTTTATCCACACATCGAGACCTTTTCAATGAGCCTAAACACGATATACAGGGTTATTATGAAACCCTTAGCTATATTTTTTTCTCTAAACCAGAATCGATAACAGAAAACAAAAGTGAAAAAAAAAAAATTTTTTTTTTTCTTCTTTAGAATGTCCTAAAAATTCATAAAAAGTAGGATAAAATAGCAATGTGAATGACCTTAGGTTACATTAAGCACACACGAGTAGGCAGCGAGCGGGAAATACACAGGAGCGGGAGGGCGCAAGGTGCGCGGAGGAGGGGAAGGGGGCGGCGCACGCGGCTACTGTATGCCGCCGCCCGCAACATCGAACAGTAAGAACAGTTGCCCGCCGGTCGCCGACTCGTTATCAACCCGTGACGCAAACGCCCTACCTGCGTCGCTATTAGTCGGCTGAAGAGATAACAAAATGTACAGTAACCGGGAGTATTATGAAATGGTGAGAGTGTACATAGAAAGTGTCGAAAGTCTTTACCAAGCTCGAAGGCTCTACGAGACGGAATCCATCCCCCGAGTACGTGCTCAAGGACTTTCCAACCCAACGATTTCTCATCGTAACACGATTTTAGCGGCGAATCAACGGCTCCTTGATTATGGTCAATTCACAGTGCCTACACACGCGTCCGGTTCTGGTCGACCAAATAAAATTACAATCGGACTTGAAGACGAAGTTTTAGATTACCTACTTCGAGCGAAATCCGAGGGCAAGTACCAACGACGCCGCACGTGTTTTTAATTTAAGCCAGCCAACAGCATGGAAAATTCTGAAGAAGGCTGGTCTACATCCGTACCACTACCAGAGAGTTCAACAGCTGAATAATGCCGATGCGCTACCGCGACGAGTTTTCTGTGAGTGGTTAGTTCAAAATCAAAACGTCAACATTTTGTGGACTGACGAAGCACTTTTCACTCGGATCGGACTCTACAATCGCCGCAACGAGCACTGGTGGTCATTCCGAAACCCTCATGTAATTCGTGAAGATTACCATCAAGTGCGATTCAGCGTCAATGTGTGGGCAGGCATTATTGGCAACACGATTCTCGGACCATATTTTATTGAAGGCCATCTCACTGGAGGTACCTATCTCGATATGTTGCGGGGTGTAATAACAGAATTTTTAGAAAACGTACCGATCGCGTACCTACGCGATTTTTATTATTATTATCAACAAGACGGGGCTCCCCCGCATAACGCCCGCGATGTTCGAGAATACCTGAATAGTGAGTACGGAGAACGATGGATAGGCCGCGGTGGACCCGTGGCTTGGCCTCCTAGGTCGCCGGACCTTACGCCATGTGATTTTTTTTGTGGGGTGAAATGAAACGTCTTGTTTATCATAATGAGTTGCAAAGTTTAGAGGACCTAAGACTAAAAATTTATTAGTGCATTTGACATTGTTAAAACTAATAGTGCAGTGCTCGATAGACTCCGGAGAAATGTAATTAAACGTGCAAGGCTTTGTTTGGAGAGAAATGGATTTCACTTTGACCAATTGTTACAGTATGATTGACAGTAAGTTTTGTACCTAATTTTTTATTGATTAATCTTCAAAATTGTAAACATAAGTTGGTTGCCATTTCTTTAAAAATACGGTCCTCATCCCATAAAAGTATGAATTCAATATTGTACCTTAAGACAATCACGTACGTTAGAAAATTGCATGTTTAGCGGCATACGTTTATGATCGCCGGCTATTCGGTCAGTGACCGCTTCACGTACCTGCAGCGTTGACGATAAATTTGGCTATTTTGTTGGACCACTTTAAAACGTAATAATTGCTTATTTGTTGATAAAACATAAATCAAAATAAAATTAGCAAATCATATTATTAATTTAGTACACGTTCTGTTGAAATAGCTAAGGGATTTGTTATAACCCTGTATCTGCTGTTAGTTGTCGAGGAGTTAGGTACTCTGTAGACTATCCTGACTGCAGCATCATGACTTGATGATCATGAGACCAAATGTGGCAAATGCCCTATGAAACATCAAAACAATTTACTAAAACAGTCCTTTCCTGTTCGAGTAACTACTTACTGTTAAGGAGTTGAACCTTCCATCATCAGCCCAGCTACCTGAGATAGTGACAAAAATACACAAGATACTTCATAAAATATGTGAAAAACAATAAGTGAGCCTATAAAATTTGAGGGTTGCCCTCGATTTCTCTAAGACCCCATCATCAGATCCTAACTTGGTGACAGTGGGACCACCTCAGAACTATCTACTTTCGAACAAAAAAAGAATTTTGAAAATCCGTCGACAATTGGCGGAGTATTCGATGAACAAACATACAAACATCCGAACATAGTACCTCCTCCTTTTTTACCGACTTCACAAAAAGGAGGAGGTACTATGTTCGGATGTTTGTATGTTTTTTTTTTTTTTTTTATTTTTTTTTTTTTGTATGTTTGTTCATCGATTACTCCGCCAATTGTCGACGGATTTTCAAAATTCTTTTTTTGTTCGAAAGTAGATAGTTCTGAGGTGGTCCCATTGTCACCAAGTTAGGATCTGATTATGGGATCTTAGAGAATTCGAGAGCAACCCTCAAATTTTATAGGCTCACTTATTGTTTTTCGCATATTTTATATGAAGTATCTTGTATATTTGCGTACGGTTGTCACCATCTCAGGTAGCTGGGCTGGTGATGGAAGGTTCAACTCCTTAACAGTAAGAAGTTACTCGAACAGGCAAGGACTGTTTTAGTAAATTGTTTTGATGTTTGATAGGGCATTTGCCACATTTGGTCTCATGATCATCAAGTTATGACCTGATGCTGCAGTCAGGATAGTCTGCAGAGTACCTAACTCCTCGACAACTAACAGCAGGTATATCGTGTTTAGGCTCACTGAAAAGGGCTCGATGTGTGGATAAACGTACTGTTAATGAGGAACACCGAAGTACATAGAGACCTGATGCTGAAGCCAGTCGAGCATCAGAAAAAGTACAAACCTTGAAATTACAGCACGGTAGTCGTGTTTGGGCTCATTTTAAACAGGACTAAATTTTAAGTTCAATGCAATGTTGACATAAGTCTGGCCTGATGCTGCAGCCAGGATTATCAGCATCTAGTCTAAAAACTAATAAATACTTCTTAAAGTGAAATACTTTTGCGAGTTTTTCTTCTGTATAATTATCATAACAAAGGTTGCCGGTAGTGGCTAGATGAGACAAGCGGAGGATCGCGAACGATGGCGCAAACTTCGGGAGGTCTACGTCCAGCAGTGAACTGCAATTGGCTGATGATGATTTATAAAAGCCTCAATCGTTGCATTTCACGCAATGCCTTTTCGTCATGTGGTCAATTTAGCAATTTGGTAGGTTCCAAGTCGCATAATACAATGTCATACAGCGTCTTTACACGACTAAGCGTAACATAAACTTGGCCCTTAGCAAAATTTTTCTTGCCTAAGTCTATTATTAAAGTAACTTGAGTATTTGCTCTCGGAAATTATGATTTGGTAAAGTGGAGCTGATGATGAAGACCACAAATGGCACTACTCAATGACAAATATTTCACGGGTTGCGATTCGATTACTTTAATATGGCTGCTAAGCAATTTATGCTCATTACAATGCGTATGGTGAAGTGGAGCTGATGGTGACTTCTCAATCAGCTCCAGTTCTCCTGGTTCTCACTAGGAGAACTCCTCAACAATTAACGTCCATGCATCGGGAAAAGCAATATTTTGTAAAAGGTGATAAGCAGTTGACATTAGGCTATTATAACTTAGATAAATTACAAACTGACCCGCTAAAAAGTGAAAAATAAAAACTTTTTTACAAAAAAAAACAACCGACTTCCAAAAACACTATAAATAAAGAGAAAAATAACTTTAATTTCGGAAGTCGGTGGCAAAAACTAAAATACAAATCCAAAGACACCGACTTCCGAAATTAAAGTTATTTTTCACTTTATTTATAGTGTTTTTGGAAGTCGGTTGTTTTTTTTTGTAAAAAAGTTTTTATGTGAAGTCGGTAAAAAGGTTCCTTTTTACCATATTGGTACGGCCCTAAAAATTATACAGTAAAGGCAACACCACCCTAACGTAGGTAACACACTTTCTATCATAATCTGAATAATTTTGAAGAATATTGCTAATCCATTGCTTCATAATTATGTTCGAATTTCTGTACTCAACAACGTAAATTACGCAATGAATGTAGTTGAACTGTCAAAATGAAAGCCATTCCTACTGTTACCCCGCTTTCCGAATTGCGTCAAAAGCGATTATATCGCGAATCCGACCAACGCGCAACGTCACAAATAGTACTCAATAGACCTTATATTTTGTGACTATTAAATTTGGTCGGATTCGCGATATAATCGCTTTTGACGCAATTCGGAACGCGGGGTTAGTGTGTTATTACGCAATTACCCCAGGCCAGGAATCCGCTGGATGCGAGAGGCACAGAACCGGTCGAAGTAGCGGTGCTCGGGGAGACCTATGTCCAGCAGTGGACGTCTTTCAGCTGAAATAATGTTATACATAGAGGTACCCACTCTGTGAAAATTTCAAGTGTCTATACGGTTGAAAACGTTTATTCCCAGTCGCCCCGGCGGGGATTGCCACCGGAGGCAAATGGGAATAAAAATTCCCAGTCGTCACCGGTGGTGACTGGGAAGTCATTGCCCCCACTTCAGTTTCGCTATACATTGCTTTGTGTCTTGTGAAGAATAAAATAGTAAGGAAATTTATTCCAAACCTGCATCTATGTAATTGATGTACCTACAGACTTTGTTATTTTTTTACCTTTTAAATCATGCGTATTTAAATGTTAACGGAAATATAAAAATAATGTAAGTACGAGTATGTATTATGAATAAACTCATTTATATTAAAACATATAACTAGAGTGTGTGTATAGAATAATCTATTAAGAAACTAATTAAAAATATAATAACAAAACATTAGTTAAATAGATACAGCCCTGTGACAGACGGACGAACGGACGGACAGAGGAGCTTTAGTAATAGGGTTCCGTTTTCACCCTTTGATTTTGGAATCCTAATAATTATTGGTCTAGCCTACTTAGTTTATGTGTCTTCATGAACTTGTTTTCTTTAATTAACGTCGCATGGAACCCAATGTTCCACTCCCGATGGTCCTCTCTGGTCTGTAATATCTAATTCTACTTAGAATCTAAAGTCAACATCGTCGAAATAATAATACATTCTTTCTAGGAATAAATCATTTTTAACCGACTTCTAAAAAGGAGGAGGTTCTCAATTCGGATGTTTCGAAGCTAAAAACAAGCCCATTTTAAATTAAATAAAAGTTGGAAGCAGGCGGGACCCATTTGAACTTGAAAATATAATAAAAATGGTATGGGTCCCGCCTGCTTCTATTCTATTTTTTAAAATAACTTGTTTATTTCCAGCTTTTTAGTTTACAAATGTGAAAGATTTCGCAGACGATTTAGTTCTTGGTAGGTGTTTTTTTTACGATTTGTCACATTGCTTTTAACCTTTCGTATGTCCGGAACGTGGATCCACGCGAGACACAATTACTTTTTAGGGTTCCGTACCCAAAGGGTAAAAACGGGACCCTATTACTAAGACTTCGCTGTCTGTCCGTCTGTCTGTCTGTCTGTCACCAGGCTGTATCTCAAGAACCGCGATAGTTAGACAGTTGAAATTTTCACACATGATGTATTTCTGTTGCCGCTATAACAACAAATACTAAAAACAAAATAAAATAAATATTTAAGGGGGGCTCCCATACAACAAACGCGATTTTTTTGCCCTTTTTTGCTCGATATCAAAAATGGCAACAGGTAGGCACTTGAAATATTCACAAAATACTCAGTTGTATTTTAACTTTAATAATAAATAATAAAATTAAAATAAAATAAATATTTAAGGGGGGCTCCCATACAACAAACATGTTTTTTTCGGCGTTTTTGCCTTGTGGTACGGAACCCTTCGTGTGCGAGTCCGACTCGCACTTGGCCAGTTTTAATTGTTTCTGTAATTGCGGCATTCAACCGGTTAACCATCTATGTTAAATATATTTTTGTAATCACCTTTTAAAAACCTTTATTTTGATACCCCCACTCGATAGGTTTTGAAAAACATAATTTTTTTTTTAAGACAATATGGCGCCAAAAATCGGCCATTGATGTGCCTCCGGAAAACATACAGCATTGTTTATGAAGAAGCAGTGTATACTTAGCCTTATTTGCGCGGTCAATAGCACGGATACTTTAGTTTAACTTAAGAATACTAGGTGGCGTCACTATCGCCGACGTTGTATTTACTCTGTGCCAGCTAGGACGCGGGAACCGCTGTCACTTTCCGAATACATAGCGTTGTGTACTTTCGCCGCGTGCGGTCGAAATCCAAAAATATTTGGTTAATCGTTTAACATTTAAAAAAAGTTATTTAGCATAGTGTTAGACAATTTAGTAGTGCATTTATTATTGGATGTATTTTCAATCTTAACCTTTAAATAACCGGTTTTTTTCGTGATGAATCCCGCGCCGAGTGACGAACCCGATGAGGCCACCGCCGGAGCCAATCGGTCGATCGTTTCGAACTCGCCGACTTCCGAGAGGGATCAGGGGCAAGAAAAGGAGAATTCTTCGTGCGCTAGTAGTTCATCGGACAGCGAAGCCGAACGAGAGGAACCTCCACGCAAGAAACAAAAGCGGGATTCACAGGTAACGGTCGATCCTCGGATCGACGCGTTATACAACCAGGTCAGTTTTCTTACAAACTTTATAATGCACCAACAATATGTACCGCAGACTACTGTAAATCCAAGTGACGTGACCGAACAAGCAGATATTATCAACAATGATTTTTTAACTAATCCATCAACAGAAACGCCTAGGTCGTTGGATTTGGGCGCCTGTAAAACTAGTTTTGATGATAAAAAAATTCTTAAATCAGCTGATGAAAAACGGTTACGTCAGTTAATAAGTTTGCAGCATTTTAATACCCCTACGTGGCAACATATCCGTTATAAGAAAGCGTTGTTAGAAATGCTCGCGTTTCCGGGCTTTTGCAATTTAAAAATTAATGATGAACTGTGTTGTCTGAACAAAGGAAAAGATTTCTTGGCCTCAACGGAGGAAATCATGGCTGCAACTACCAACGCCTTGTTACATCAAAGGGAACTATTGCAATCCGGTTTACAGGGCATCCTTAATTGGGCTCACAATAACCCTGCCGAGTTAAAACCCGATAACCTCTTTAATAAATTTTCTGAAACATTCGGTAATGAGTCATCGTCGTATAAATTATCTGAACAAACCTTACAAATAATTTGCGGTAAAAGGGCCGAATGTATTGAGACTAGACGTAAAAAAATAATTCTGGAAATTCCTGATAAAAGTATTCAAGCTGCGCTTAGTAATATACCCCCCAGTGAAGAATTTTTATTTGACAAGACTAAACTTGCGTCTCTTATCCAGTCCCTCGGAGGGCCTCATTTCTGGTTATCGCCACCACAAGCTCACAAAACTAAGGACCAACTCAAAACAAAATACAAGGAACCAACACCGTCTACCTCCAAATACAGACCCCAGACACAAAATATTAAAAATAATAATTTTCGGGATACATACAAAAAACAACAAACGAAACAAACATACAAAGGGCAAACATAAAAGCGACGGTTACAAACAAACTAAAAATTATTCGTTTCGAAACAAAGACGGAAAAAAGTGACTATCCAACACATTTCAGGGGAGGTTGTTTAACTTTATTCAAAAACCATTGGCAAGCACTTGGTGCGAACAAATTCATAATTTCAGCAATTTCGGGGTTTCGGATACCCCTTTACAAAAAACCCCCTCTGTTAATGCCAACAAGAAGGATCATGACACAATATGCAACCAAGCCATCCCCTGGAATGTCTCAGATAATCAAAGATCTATTGGATCAAGGTGTTTTGCAGCTAGTTTCCAAGAAAACGCCCAGTTTTATCTCCAAGCTTTTTCTGCGGAAGAAAAGCGACGGATCGATGCGCCCAATTTTCGATCTTCGAGAATTGAACAAGTTCGTCAAAACGAAACATTTTCGTCTGATTTCTCACACCTCAGTCCCAGATTTTCTTCAACCTGGAGACTGGATGATAAAAATAGATATATCCCAGGCTTATTTTCACCTACGGGCAGCAAAATCTCACCGGCCTTTCTTAAGAATCAGTTACAAAGACCAGTTATACGAGATGACATGTTTACCGTTCGGGCTGGCTTCAGCGCCGCACCTATTCTCCTCTGTAACATGCTGGGTCGCGGAGACCTTGCGTGCGAATGGATGTCGAGTGCTAGTCTATCTAGACGACTTCCTTCTGGTCAACCAAGACCAATCCAAGTTATGTCTTCAGGCTGCGGAAGCCGTGAGGCACTTGGAACATCTGGGCTGGCAAATCAACCGCCAAAAATCTGTCTTGATACCAACTCAAGATTTAGAATACCTTGGCATACGTTGGCAAACAGCTGTAAATACAATGTCTCTACCAATAAAAAAGAGACAAAGCATAAACTATACACTAGACCGGTCGTTGTTGAGAAGTCACATCAACCTCCGGGAACTGCAAAGTCTGCTGGGTCAGTTAAACTTCGCCAACTTTGTTGTTCCCCGAGGAAGACTACACTGTCGAAAGATGCAAATCTTCCTGCGACACTTCAACAAAACACGACCACGTCAAAAACAGCTGCTGCCTCATGTTGTGTATCAAGAGATAATGTGGTGGCGCGGAGCCACAAGTCACACATTGCCTATACACAAAAAGCCTGCTACCCATTTTCTTGCGACAGACGCTTCGGATTGGGGTTGGGGCGCCCACATAGATGGGAATCTGATGTCAGGTGCATGGGCAACGCACCAAAGAAGATGGCACTGCAACAAGGAGCTATATGCAGTAATAGCGGCAATCAAAATGAATGCGAAAACGTTGCAAAGGTCGCACGTACTGATCCAATCAGACAATCGAACCCTGATTGCATATATCCGGAAGGAGGGAGGAACCAGATCGTTAGGGTTACTAGCCCTAACCTTCAAACTGTTAAGCCTTACGGACAAGTTCAACATAACTCTATCAGCCCATTATCTACCGGGGAGATACAATATAATAGCGGACAGGCTTTCACGAGGAAAACCACCCGTGGAATGGCATCTTCTACCTCAAGCAACAGCGGAAGTCTTTCGGAAGTGGGGGCTTCCACAGATAGACTTGTTTGCGACACAAGAAACCGCGGTAGTAAAAAACTACGTATCTCTAGACTGCAGAGATCGATCGGCAAACTATATAGATGCATTCAGCAGACCATGGAACCATGGGCTAGCGTGGGTGTTTCCTCCTCCCAGCTTGCTGCCCAGAGTTCTGGCACATCTGAACAATGCAACGGGGATTTACTTGGTTGTGTCTCCAGAGTGGCCTCGAGCTTTCTGGCTTCAAGACCTGAAATCCAGAGCTCTGGACCATCCACACGAACTTCTGAACCTGTCAGAGACCATGATAGATGTAACAACATCACAGCCTCCCCCACAGGTACAGACATTGACCCTGAAAGTTTGGAAAATTGGGGGTGGGGTGCCCAAATAAAAGACTGGTCCACAGAGGAAAAAGAACTACTAAAGAAGAGCTGGCGGCGCTCAACTTTGTCAACCTATTTGTCACCACTTAGACGGTGGTTGAGATGGTGCTCCAACTCTCAAGTAAACCCAAAATGTCCTCAACCTGCTGACGTCGCTAAATTTTTAATGTTTCTCTATCTAAAAGAGAATTTGTCCTATAGTACTATCCTTGTCCACAAATCGGCAGTCTTAACGTTTTGTGGCCCTCATGTGGAACAGCAAACCTTTTCTAATTTTGTTATAAAACACGCCCTTAAGGCAATAGGAGTAGCCAAACCGAAAGAAGTACGGCCATCGTTCACGTGGGATCCACGTATCGTACTAAATTGGCTGTCATCAAATGCACCCAAAGACACGTTGTTCGATTTAGCACGTAGAACAGCCACAGTTTTATTGCTGGCATCAGGCCGTAGAGTTCACGACCTGACTTTGCTGAAAATCTCAAACGACAGCTTTTTTGATGATGGCGATAATATATATTTAATACCTGCATTTGGATCTAAAACCGATACACACTATTATCGACAGTCCGCATGGAAACTTTTACAACATAATGATAAAAACATATGCCCTGTCACTTTAGTTAGGCTTTTAATAGAAAAAACGGTAACAAAGAGATCTGAAGTTAACAATTTGAACAATCTTTTTATCACTGTATTAAGTAACACAAAAGCTGCGTCACGCACTGTAATTGGGAACTGGGTACGCACAGTTCTCAGAGATAGTGGCATTCATGCATCTCCGGGAAGCTGTAGGTCAGCAGTAGCTTCCTTAAACTGGTTAGATAAGCAACCAATTGACGATATTTTATCACGAGGTAATTGGAAATCAGCCAATACCTTCTTTAATCATTACTGTCGCGAAATAGAACTCCATAAAGACAGTCGTAATTCGTTTTTCAGTACATTTACTCCTACTTAAATTACAAAGAATGTCTTGAATATTTTGTAAGCAATTTTAATCAATCATCGGTAATACATTCCTACAGAATTTGATTAATTCGTATAACATCTTAATCGTGATTATCGTTACCTTTATCTGTAAAGATCAGATATTTTTTATTAGAATTAAAAAACATTATTGTAACAATATAAAAATAAATAAGAGTATATAAATAAATCATTACATGTGTATTTAATTAATTCTCAGAATAAACATTTGATAATCATCATAGCGTTGTGTTTTTACCTATAATTAATATTTCACCAGCAGATAACAAACACGTCTTCATAAACAATGCTGTATGTTTTCCGGAGGCACATCAATATAGCGGTTTTACATAAAAATAAAACCGATATTATGTGCCGAGAGGGAAAACATACAGCATTGTAGGAAGTCCTTCCTGGTGAAGACTATGAATTCGGAAAGTGACAGCGGTTCCCGCGTCCTAGCTGGCACAGAGTAAATACAACGTCGGCGATAGTGACGCCACCTAGTATTCTTAAGTTAAACTAAAGTATCCGTGCTATTGACCGCGCAAATAAGGCTAAGTATACACTGCTTCTTCATAAACAATGCTGTATGTTTTCCCTCTCGGCACATAATATCGGTTTTATTTTTATGTAAAACCGCTATATTTTATTTTTTCAATTTTGCTATACAGTGTCACTCTCACAATTAAGACGAGTCTAACGACACCTCTCAAGTTGAAATCGATCAAGCCGTTTAGGCTACAGAGCGTGCTAAAGAAATATACATACAAAGATACACTCTAAAAACACAACCCTCCTTCCGGCGCAGTCGGGTAAAAACTGCAACAGTTTGGCAGTCCCTAATTTCAGGCGGTAGTGAATTCCACAACCGCACCGCGTGCACTGTAAGTATGTGGAATAGAGATTTGGTATGTTTTTTGACTCTGGTCTAGTGTCATGTAAAAGGAATACACGATTAAATGAATTTTTCTCGATAAAAAAAATTGCGGTTATTTCTATCTATTTTTTTACTTTTTTCGAGAGTTATTCAATGGAATTTTCTTTAAAACATAGAGAATTATCATATAAAAGTTTACTCAAAGTAGTTTTAAATTTAAATCATTTATTTTGTTAGAAAAGTAGTAGGTAAATTCGTTTTGGGACATACGTCGTTTTATTCCGAGCGCACCACATTATAGCCATCTCTTTTTCTTTGCGTTTCAAAAGTGATGCAATTATGCATCACTTTCGCTCACTTAGTAGATCAGTCGCTACGATTTATTTTAGAGGTAAAATTTTAAGCAAGGTTTTAAATAAACCCCAAATACGTTACTAAACACTTCGTCGTAGTTAAAAATGAAAGAAGCAAATACAAATTTAACATTTTTATTAAATAATATTCTCACATTAATAATAATCGCTCACGTTGTTAAAAAGCTTCCACACTGTTTGTTCCATAAGTTACTCTCACAACACACTGAACTTAGCATCTACAAACCACACAGTCTGTATATAAAAATCGACTAAAATAATAATAGGCCTGAAACATACCGAAGAAAGAAAAAAAAAGAAGTGTTTTGTTTTTAATAAGCAACGGGGCAACGGTAGGATATTGTAAGGCCTCGTTTAGTTTTCAGGCCTACTGTTAGTTTAGCCTCCGCGGTCGTTCGCACAGCACTCCGCGCACTTGCTTGGTGTCTAATTGCTATACTACTCGACACTACCATTAGTCGTCTCCGGCTGATCTCTTCGCCTTCCTCAGGCGCGGCGACTGTTTGGGTGTCTTTGGAGATTTCTCTGTAACACAACATACCTTTCATTAATACCTTAATTTAGTACACAACAAAACCTAGTAAATTCAGCGCGTTTACCGAGCATCGTCAAGAATGCTCAAAAATATTTAGGGTGCAAAGGATGTAGAAAAAGAAAAGATGTAGGTATACATTTGTGTGTCAAATACTTGGACACTGGATCAGGACGCAAGTACTGCCTTGAAACCGTGCCTTAGAATAATGTTGTTTATTGTATTAATGTATTTATAACTCTAATACTATCCTAACTAATATTATAAATGCGAACGTAAGTTTGTTTGTTTGTTACCTTTTCACAATGAATATTTACTTTGTAAAGTATTTTTGTTTTTTTTATAATTTTTCATTTAATTATTGTGAATGTGAGGACTATGTGGGTCATTTTTTTATCTGTTTTCCTTCTTAGTTTTAATCATGATCTGGCAGTTTGAGTAATTTACGCGGCCTACCCAAATGTCCTTTCTTTGGTATTGTTCGTCGAATCGTTGAGCTCCTCAATTTCTGAGTTGAGCTGCACGATTTTTGACAAATGCGTGCACTGATTGGACAGGTCCGCTCAATCTGTGTGGTTCTTTCCTCAAAAGACCATTTCAGACATCAATCTACATGGTCTTCACACGATCTGACCAAGATTTTGTCTGGACTTTAAAAGAGACTGTGACCTCTGAGTTTGTTTCGGCCTTTCTTCTCAGAGTAGTCAGATAGGAAACGCCGACCACATCTAGTTTAAAAAATATGATGACGTGTAAAAGTGTTTGTAAAAACCTACTTACAGAAAATAAATCATTTATCATTTATCACACAAACCACTGAACGTTGTCAACGTATATGCAAAGTTGATTATCCTCAAATTTTGCATATACGTTGTCACGTGTACAGAAACGGACATCCCGAAAAAAAAGTGCTTTTCCCGAGGAAAACAACAATAACCTTATTATGATAATAGATGGCGCCACGTGTCTTTGACACAACACACACTCGACACTTCTGCAGGTGAAATCGCGGGGCGCTGCTAGTTGATTATATTATTGATTAATGATGATTGTGACATTCTTATTCATCAATACCAATATCTGCCCAATGTATGTACTGACACTAAGTAATTACTAACTAACTGAGCTCTATGATGTGGGAAATACATTATTATAAAAAAGGTACATACTGAGTTGATTGACGACTTCCTTGGGCAGCCAGTCGTAGTCCACATCGTTGGCCGTGCCGGTCTCCAGCGGGCGCGGCGCGGAGCGCGGCGAGCGGCGCCGGGCCAGCGTGGACAGAGCCTGTTGGCCCAACACTAGCGCCAACACGACGCCAGCGCCGAGGAACACGTACAGGAAGAACGTCTCGCCGTCCAGGCCTTCGGACACCTCCACGATGTTCAAAGTTTGGTTGTATACGGCCTCCTGTTACCGACGAAGTTTTGTTAAAACCAAATGTAGAGTCAAAAAAAGTATTGTTTGGTCATGTTGAGAGGATGAATAATAGAATACTAACAAAAGAAATATGTTAGTGACATTATTGGTGATGTCCTATAGAAAGGTCAGGTGCGTAGTACTTGTACTTCCCGAAAGTTTAGGCAGAAGTGTACAGCACTGTAGAGGCAGGATGTGTAGCCCTAGCTTTAGATAATACAGGCTGGTTATAATTGTATAGGTGTTCCATTCGAACGTTCAAGCGTGTGTCAAATATTCTAATATGGTGTTTTAGTGAATTATTGTGAAGCTGTAATGTTCTCTTAAAAATATATTGGTTCAAAGTCAAAGTCGTTTTAATCAAATACCACATATAGGTATTCTAGAGGACCCGTCTGGAGTCTGGACCTACAGTACACCCACACACCAGTTATACAAGATTTGGTTCTAAGTTCCAACCCTTTTTTTTTAAGGACAAGAATTTCGAATATTTTACACAATTCGAAAGCAACGTCATTTCACTGACCTGGTAAGAGTTTCCACTGGCATCCCTGTAGTTGAGCTGGATGTTCAAGCCGAAAGGTCTGCCAGCGAAAGCCTCGTTGGGGATGAAGGAGTACGCGAATGTAGCCTCTTGCTTGGGCTTCACCTCTCTGTTGTAAGGCAAAGCTGTGAAGTTCTGGATGTAGTAGGTGTAGTCCATCGGGTATCTGAAGGAGGCCTCCATGGAATCCACTACATAGTCCTCAGCACCCTTGTTGATGAACCCAACCAGGAATTCAACTGCGTAGCCTGCTTGAATATCTGAGTAGAATAGAATGGAAAATGTTTAATATGTGCTTGTGCATAATACATCAAAATAAAAAACCTTGAAATGGAATTATTTATGAACTGTAACACCATTGACGTTTTTGTGTATTACAGAAAATTTGTTGAAAAGCATGTTAAGCCATTGGTCTTGGCTGTCATTCGTGGAAGTTTGACAGTCATTACGCCCGGAAGTCTGACAACCAGTCTTATCAAGGGGTATTGTATTACCCAGTAATTGGGTTGTGGAGGTCAGATAGGCAGTCGCTCCATGTAAAATACTGGTATTCAGCTGCATCCGGTTAGACTGGAAGCCAACCCCAACATAGTTGACAGAAAATTGGTTGAAAGACATCAGTTCATGTTCAATTTCAGTAATCACCAGGTTGGTATTTTGTTCAGCAGGGAAAATGCAATACATGGTGGTTCAATGATACTGTTTACAATGTTTTTGGACTGCTGCCAGGGTAAAGTCTTTTAATAGATGTGTAATTGATATCAAGTCGTCAAACTTGTGTTGGAGTTACAAAAAAAAAAAAACAAAATTGTTATAGATAACTATTGTGAGCATGGAATAAATAAAGGGAAATGAAATTACGTAAATATGTAATTTAGCACTGAATGTATGTCTCTGCTATGTATATAAGCTTATTGAATTGTCTTTTTAATTAATGATATCCATAAGTCACCGATTTTCCATCATTTAATGAGAGTTAACTAATTGGCAATAATAGTTTTTTTTGTTTAGAAGTGACATTAATTAATTAAAAAATCTGTTGACATCCTCTCATTTCAGAATATGAGAGGATGTCAACAGATTTTTTGACCTCAACTAACATGCAGTGAGCTTCGAGATAGCTGAGAGATTAAAATTATGTGTTCAAAACTATAATCACATTTTAAAAAAACTATTTTTTAACTGTTTTTTTTTTGTTTTTGTTACAGATGCTTTTAACGTGCATGCTTTTCTACATCGTTCTAATATGTATAGTTTCAACATGAATGATGTAACCAATATTGTGTAACAATTTTGTGATTTAAAAGAGTGTCCATGGAGTTTCTTGCTCATTCTACTCCTAGGTACATAGGTTACCGGCTCCTGCATCATAGTTAGGTTAATGGCTCCTGCATTGCTGTATCTACTATGCTCTGGAATGGGCAACTAGCTTCATTTTTCTGACAGTCCGAACCCTTGACAATTCAAAAGTGCCTGTAATTGGGTTATTTGAAATAAATGCTTTTAGTTTGAGCTTACCGAATACAGCATCGCCTAAGCTAGTAATAGGTTTCGTAAACAAGATAGTGGTATCAACATCTTGCGAGGACTTGACAATGGAGTCATCATCATCTCCCAGCGTATCATCCCCAACCACCTGGTTATCTTCACCCTCAATGTCCACTACATCATCAAGCTCGTCTTCCTCAGCTCTCGCCAGAATTGTGTTGCCTGTAACATGGTGATTTAAAAAGAATTAAGTCTCGCATTTTCTATAAATAAATTACTTCTTTGCAGGTAGTGAATTAGCAATGCAGTGTAGAATAGGATTAAACAAAAAAAATCTACTAATTTAATAAAAATAAAAACAATAATTTAAAATATTTTGTGACTTGCTCCACTTCAGATAATATCTTATAACCGGTTTCTGAATTGAGAATTCGAAGTTCACAACTTGTTCAACTACGCTATCTTCAAACTTTAGCAATTCTTAAGGTGATTCATTCAATGTTACAAGCTACATTGAAGAAATCACCATAAGTAATGATAAAGTTCTGAACTGCAAATTTTCAATTAAGAAACTGAGTGTTAATCCTTGCCACTGAAATAGTGTCATTTACAAAACAAATCTATAAACTAATAAGAGAGTTCAAGAGTTTGTTTGTTTGAACACGCTAATGTCTAGAACCACCAGTTAGATTTGAAAAATTTTTTTTGCATTAGATAGCCCGGTTCTTGAGGAAGTCTATTTAACATCACGCTAGTACTATTAGGGGCCGAGCAAAAAGAAAAAAAAGAAAGAAAGAACACTACGCGTAAACGAAGTAATCGAGCGGACAGGTAATGTGACAAGGCATGTGGGGTAGGGGGAACGAGACATTTCATGCGGATGAACTGGCAGGCAGAAGCTAGTTTGTATATATTTTATTATGTATTTATTATATGTTTGTAAAATCACTGCAAATGAGGACAAATTAGAAGGTATTTTGTGAATCATTGTTTTGTAATGTTCTTTACAGTACAATGTAAAACTGACAGTACAGTGATTTTTGGCTTAAAATGCAGAGCTACTTTAATTAACAAGCTATTTGTTTTACCTAGTTAATGTTATATGATACAATACAAACATAAGGTACTCATCCTCAAACTTGTCTTTGGAATGCATTTTAGTTTAAACGATTTGATTTACCATAAAAGGATATGCTTCATAAATTAAGACTTTTCAAGGAAGTTTAAGTAACCTGCAATTTATATTTTGAAGGGTACTAAATTATTATGAAAGGTGAATATTACATGACCACTTTCCAAATCTTCTGCAGTTATAAAACACACTGATATAGCGGTGACTCAAGGGGGTAATTATGAATTATTGTGGCTGATTCTTTAGCATTAGGATGAGGATCTGCTGTGAAATGTCTTATCAAGCTTATCAAGTAAAACAAAGGTTACTATGTAATGCCTCCATTAAACAAAATATTCTAATCTATTTTAGTTAGAAACTAAGTACACAGGTGTTTCCAATGTTATAAAAAAGTTTTGGACGAAGACTTTCTCTCAAAAAGTGTAACATATACGATGCCACGTATTTATATCTACTTATATCATAGATTTCGACATTTATCAGTTTACTTACCGCTTTGGAAACACAGGAGAGCCGCAGGGAGAACCAGAAGCGTCAAATATATTAACTTCATTGTGAATAAAATATGTAATTTATTACATAAAAGTGTTATAAACTGCGGCGACTACCAAACTAGATTGTAGGCCATTCACTTTTGTAACAAACAGTCCAACGGAGCAAGTAACTTGCGGCAAAATGCCAATTTTCTTTCCAACTCGATTGACGTGGAATCTTATGTCACTAGTGTAGTACCGTTTTTAAAACCGATTATCGCAAGGAACCGAAAAGTTTCATATCCTCACTGAAAGGCAAAATTACTGGAGCACCATAAAGCCATTTCATGAAAAAGCCATTCAAATATACATTTAAAAAAAAATCGTATATTTTTGTTTTTAATGAATAACTTGATAAGCAAATCTTTTCGTTTTTTTTATTACGATTGATTAATTTTTTATTTAAAATAATTATAACTTTATAATTGATTATTTTAACCATTTTCAGATAGCTAAAATAAACATAGTCTTTATTAAAATAGCCTTAGCCAATCGCCATTCTTTCAAAAGGAGTCCAAAGTAACCTATCAATCCTCCTTTCTTCTTTTGAATAATTTTGTGAATTAATTATTACCTAATCAATTTTATTTGTGTTCGATTCAACGTGTTGTTTTGTTCAGTCAAATGCAGATGATATCCTAATAAATAAATGATTACTTTTCTATTTTTTAAAAACCGTATATATTGGTCGGTACAAGCACTGAGAATGCAAACCAACTAACTCTAAAATCGACTAGCTAAACTAAATTTCCCAATTACTATCAAGTAACATCACTCAAGCTGTCAATTTCTTTTCCACACACGCCATTGAAGGTGCACGTGTATTATTCACGAAATTGCTCGTTTCCTAAACTAAAATGGATAAGCCAAACGTTCTCGCTCGCGTCGTCAAGGTCTTGGGCCGTACCGGCTCCCAGGGACAATGTACCCAGGTCAAAGTAGAGTTCATTGGAGAGACTAGCCGTCAAATTATCAGGAACGTGAAGGGACCCGTGCGTGATGGTGACATCCTGACACTCCTCGAGTCTGAGCGTGAAGCCAGGAGACTGCGATAAACGGTAAATATTATTTATGTCTAAATGTTGCGGGATCAATTAATTTGGTTCTCGTATCGGAAAAGAATGAAACAGTTTTGAAGGTTATGTTGCTAAGTAACGGGGCTGTCAGTCTTTTTCCAATAACCGGAAACTTCCCAAATTTAGGGTCATAGCACGACTGAAAGACTAAAAGAAAAGTCAAAGACTAAAAGATAAACATAAGACTCAAACAAACTGTATTTCTACTTGTCGTAGGTGTAGTTACCTGTTTTTGTTGATACGGAATTTGTACATAATTGTAGCTTTGATAGAACAAACCTTAAGTCCATCTTTATGACACAACTTACCATAAAACAACATCCATTGTGAAGTTGTGTACCATTACCATCTCTAGAATACCAATATTTTTATTGAGTTCACTCCTGCACCATCTCTATCATAGGTTCCGAACCTTATTTTGTCCACCGCCCACTTTGAAAATATATTTTTTTCTAGAGTCCCCAATTTTTTTTACTTTGAATCTGAAACAGCTATTGCCATAATTATATTTAAACGTGTAATATTAATAGTCAGGTAGGATATATGTATAATTTTCTCTGTGCACTGGCCCGCAAAGGGTGTTAACACCCACACTGAGAACCCATGCTCTAAATGAACTCTTTCTTGTTCCAGGTCATTGCACCACTTCATTAGGTTAAGGCTCGATATGTATCATCTATCCAACTTATTATGTTAACTGTAAGAAACCGTCAAAGATGACCATCTCATTGTATGCACACATAATAAACAACTTATTGGTGTAAATTGTGTTTTCTTTTACACCTTAGATTTGTATTTGTATTTCAATAGTTTTATTTACTTATAGCCTGTTTTCAGAGTGATAGTTGTACTGTACCCGCCTGCCAAGCGTGGCGATTATGGCAAACCCTCCCAAAATTGGGGGAGGCCTATGTCCAGCAGTGGACGTCTATCGGCTGAAACGACGACGACGACGAGTTATACTGAATATCATATTGTGTTCAATTTCAGTTCCGAATCTCTGTGTGCCCTTTGGCAAAAGCCTTCACCAACCCCTTCCAATTCTCCCTGTTACTTCCTTGTCTAGTCGATGTCTTTTCAGCTGTTCTCATGTCTTTCCAGCTGTTCTCACCAAGTCATCCTGCCATCTTTTCAAGGGTTTCCCTTTCTTCCTATTCCCCTTCCTAGGGTACCATAGAGTCACTTATTGATCCATTTCTCTTGTCAGTGTGGCCTGCCCATCTCCATTTTAGTCTTCTCAGTTTTAGTATTACTCTATAGTTGGATTACCCTTAATAGAAGGTCTGTGATTTCATGAAATAAATACTTACCATAACTTAGGTTTACCATAGCTTATAGAATAGAATAGAATTTTTCTTTACTGGAGTAACCAAGACTCAAACAAATTATTAGTAAAACTTATGACTATGTTAGTAAGTACAGACACAAAACAAAAACAAGAAATAACGGTTCGTCACCGTTGACATCCCATGAGAGACGGCACACACAACAGTATACTCGAGTCAAGTTAGCTCTTAATTTTATCAGTTTTGGGAAGCAAAACAATATTAGTCTAAAAGGCAATCCTGGTTTTGGTCCATTTTTAAAGTTTCTTAGGTACAGTTGAACATAGTCGTAGGTAATGTATATTTTTTTTTTTTATTAATTTTATTTGAAACAACCATTTTTTTTACCCTATTATCTCTTGGATCGAAAAATAATAAAACCCATGGAATCCCATTTTATTTTCGGACATGCAAGCGAACGAAATCGCGGGCACAGCTGGTTTATTAAATAAAAAATAATCAATAAATCGCAAGCGCAATAGTAATATTGATTACCTACGTAGGTAACGATAACTGCCGTTTTGATCTCGTGGTCGCAAGGGCGACTGCTGTGCGTGGGGGTCCTGGGTTTGATTCTCACGCCGGGTAAAGTATTGGGATTTTCCACGAGGAATTTCATTAGCAGCCCGGAGTTTGGAAGTTGTTGGTGAGATACCCCTGTGCCTCGGAAAGCTGTTGGTCCTGCACCTGATCTCTCCCCGGTCGAGATTGATTGCCATCCCATCGGTCTATGAGAGTCATGGGTGAGACAGACAACAGAGTGCACAAACACAGGTGCACTCTGCCAAGTTCGCAGGAGATAATTATTATAGTGCAGAATCAGCACTATACTTACCTAATATATCCTGCGAACTTGGCTAATCTCGGTTGAGATGGGGCCCAGGGCCACCGTGTCTTAGATCGGCGGCGGCGATTATTATTATTAGGTAGCCTATAAAAATTGTTTATTGTTCATATTATATTTTTTAACTGATGGGGATTTGTGAGCTTGTTTTCCACAATTCCCAATTGTGAGCTCTCTGATAATATGTTACGATATTATCCCATACTATTGTTACGAGCTTCGGGTTCGTGAAAATAAAAACTGCCGATTTAATAACCAAAAATTGATTATTTAATTAACAACACTAATTACAACTCAAACACACTAATTATAACACACAATTGCACTACTGATCCTCAGATCAAGTAAAAAAAGGTAGATAGCGCGCGGCCTTAGTTATTACTGAAGCCACAAAACTCTGCTCCTTCAAGTAAACACACACTCTCACGCACACACATGCATCAAACTCTGCTCGTTTTTGTTAGTATGTCACGGGGCGTCGTGTTGTAAGTTTGCCCACAAAATGCCTTCCTGTGTTATTAAATGGTGCAAAAACAACTCAAAAGTGAACAAAAAGTCTGAGTGAACATCCTTTCACTCGTAAGTACACATAAAACTACATATTTTCTTGTTATTCCAACACAATTTTGAGGTTATTCGGAACA
The DNA here is from genome assembly GCA_916614155.1 of Mesoligia furuncula. Classification (NCBI taxonomy): domain Eukaryota; kingdom Metazoa; phylum Arthropoda; class Insecta; order Lepidoptera; family Noctuidae; genus Mesoligia; species Mesoligia furuncula. The sequence goes on from OU744808.1 coordinate 25,616,383, forward strand.
GTTAATGTCAAATGATGTACTGGGAGAGTGTTGCCAGTAGTTCTTGTTTCTAATAGCCCAAAATGTGGGTAAGTAAATTGTAGGCTCAGCCATAGAAAAATAATTAACTAGAGAGTGGACATTTTATTGAAGTCAAGGTAAATATTTATTTTTTAACTCGTTTATATTTTTGTCTAAATTATTGAGCACTTATAGACATACCTACTATTTTATTATGAAATATTATGGTTTTAGATTTCCAACGAATGTTTTAATAAGAGATGAATGGGTAGCTGCTATAAGAAATATTGATTTTTCAAAAATCCAATGATGCAGTTTTAGTTTTCATCAAAGTCGAGCCCGCGGCTCCTTTGACTACTTTTCGCTATTCCTCATAGTTTCGGATTTGGCCATCCACGCCCACTTGAAAAATTCACCATGTATAGTATTGTTACAATTCAATGCTCTCTTTTGTACTTACCTAAAGATACTTTTTCATTTCATCTGGACAAGTATATTTTTAATTCCATAGAAAAGTATTTTTTGTATTGCAACTCATTAATTTCGAATTTTTACTATTAAGTTATTTTCTATAATAAACATTCTTTACATAAATTATGTTGTATTTTTTCTCGTTGCTCATACACCACTGACCTCTATATTACAAGCGTACTTGTATTATAGAGGTCAGTGTCATACACCCACTGGACTATCTATTGAGAAGACGATTAGTAAAGTTACACGCCTCCTACGTTTATCATCTCTTTGAATTGTTGACGTTGAAGAATATTGTATCCAGTAAATTTATTAAAACAAACTAACAGACAAATTTACTTTCGAAATCTCATATTAGCTATATTAAATTAATATAATTTTATTTAATTAGGTATATTAAAAGTAATTTTCAAGGACTTTTTATTCCAAAAGTGGCAACACTTTAGTGACGCACACATAGTTGAAAAATTGGCTTCAGTTTCCTATTCTAAGCGCGTTATCTACCTTTTTTTACTTGATCTGAGTACTGATCGCTCTAAGTCGCACTTGAATATCGCTTCGATGTTTTCACGATCGCTGTATCCAAACTGTGTCGGTCGTGGCGCGTCTCTGCCTTATATAGCGCCGAAGATAGTTCTAGAACCTTCCATTGTAGAAACATCTAGAATGTTCGAGTACATACAGGCCCCGATCGACCAGATGTCGATAGTTCGGGAAAGTTCTAGAAAGTTCTCGCATCGAAATTTCTAGAAGGGTCTTCACTACTAGTTCCGCTACTCGATACTAGATGGCGCTAGTGGTAACTACTGTCACTGTGTACCAGGCATTAATTGTGGCGCGCAACACTGCCCCTTCCTAAGACATGCTCGTCCCGAGCATTATCGGCCCCATAATAACGCGCCAGTCGATCCACGTGGACGATCTTAGGAGTACCTCTTGCACCTTTCTGTATCCGGTAAGTTACGTCATTGATCTTTGTCACAATCCGGTACGGTCCGTCCCATTTAGCTTGAAGCTTAGGAGATTTCCCTTGGCTGCGGACTGGATTGTGCAACCACACTAGTGAACCTTCGTCGAACCATAAAAAAATAAAATAAAATAAACCCTTTATTGTTCATTTTACGTTCATAACGGGTTTTCATCTTTTCAGACATCTGCTGGCCCGATTGTCTGACGTGCTCATAAATGTCATTCATTTTGTTCCGCAAGTCATTCGCATACTCGGTTATACTGCGTGGGGCATCAGGTGGTATTCCGGTGATCAGGTCTGCAGGCAGCCGTAATTCTCTTCCAAAGTTTGCGAAAGCTGGTGTCACCGATGTACTTTCGTGAACAGCGCTTCGATATGACAACAAAAACGGTTGTATGTGCTTGTCCCAATCTCGTTGCCGATTTTCCACAACTTTGGCTAGGTACCTCTCCAGTATCTGATTCAATCGTTCCACCATTCCATCCGATTGTGGGTGGTAAGAAGTTGTTCTCGTTTTATGAGTACCCATTACTCGGCAAGTTTCCTGAAATATTTGGGACTCAAAATTCCTTCCCTGATCGCTGTGAATCTCCAAGGGTACTCCAAAACGGCAGAAGACTTCATGAACCAGTTTCTCTGCAACTGTTGAAGCTTCTTGGTTTGGAATGGCGAAGACTTCCGGCCACTTAGTGAAGTAATCCATCACAACCATGAAATACTTGTTACCACTTTCACTTTACGGAAACGGCCCCGCAACGTCAAGGGCTATCCTCTCCCATGGTGCACCAACGTTGTACAATTTCAATGCACCTCTACTACGAGTCTGAGGTCCCTTTACAGCTGCACAACTTGTACATTTGCGACACCAGTCCTCGACATCGTCCCGACAGTGGACCCAGTAAAACCGTTCTCGTATCTTCAGTAGAGTCCGTTTTACTCCCAGATGACCTCCTGAACAACCATTATGGTACAGCTGTAGAACATCCGGTACTTGAGCTTTAGGGACAACCATTTGCAAATGACAGCTGTCTCCCCGAGCGTTTTCCCATTTTCGGCACAGGACTCCATCCTGAATCACCAAACTGTCCCATTGGGCCCAATAGCTTTTTGTGATCGAACTCATTGCTGAGACGTCGCTCCACCTGGGCTTAGGAGCTCTGGCCTTCATCCACTCCAGAATCGGCTTGATGTCCGAATCTTCCTGCTGCGTACGTTGTAGGCTTTCCTTCCACTCGTTGCTGAGGTCTGTCCTGAGCATCCTCACAGGTACCACTTCCTTATCCTCTTGTCTAGTACAATGCTTGCAGTCTTCAGGACAAGGTCTTCTTGACAATGCATTTGTCTTGCCATGAAGTTTCCCGTTGCGCTGTTCGACCACAAAGTCGTATTGCTGCTGCTGCTGGGCGGTGCTGTTAGCCGCACTACCCTTTAGAGACCAGCCATCTTCCCTTTCTGCAGTTCGCTTAGGGCAACTGGATCGAAGGTGGCCCCTTTCCCCACAGCCGTAGCACCTAGGGCAGTATCTCCTATTGCGGTCGCGAACTGTAGCCGCTGCAACCTCCCTGACGCGTTGGGAACGATGATCCTGCCGCACAGCTTCCACCTCCAGTGCATGGGCCAAAGCGTCCTTAAGCGTCCCGTGGTGCCCGAGCCTCACAGCAGCTCTCACTTCAAGGTCACGGATGCCGTCCATGAATGCCTGCACCAGGTTTCCATCAATAAGCGCAGGTACGGACTGGTAAGCTTTACGAACCAGCTTCTCCACTTCAAGTGCCCACTGCTGCAGGTTTTCGTTACTGCGTTGCACGCGATCCTTGAGCTGCGCACGAAACACGTGTTCCAGGTGAGCGTCGCCATACCGAGCCTCCAATGCCTCAAGGAGCTGCTCGTAAGCCACTTCCTTACCGAGAGCTTCCAGGACAGTTAAGGCCTGGTCGCGCAGGCCTAGGGTGAGAGCAGTCATGGCCTGGCTTTTATTCCACCCGTTAGCCTTCATGACAGCCTCTAACTGGATTTCGTAGGCCGACCAGGAAGAAGTTCCGTCGAACGGTGGCACTTTGAATCCACGTAGCAAAGGTGTTGTAGCTACGGGAGCTGCTATTCCATCCCCAAGCTTAAGGTAGTCCAGCGTTTTCTTCACGTCAGCCATCACGGTTAGCTTTACGTCAGCCATCACGTTGTCAACCCGATTATTCACTTGGTCAATTCGGGTTTCAGCTTCCGACAGGCAGTTGTCATGTTGAGCAACCTTATCCTTCACCTCCTTCATGTCTTTCCCAAAGGTAGCGTGAAGATCCTTCATAAGGAGTATCTGTTCTTCCTGGCGGCGCGCCTGCTCCTCCTTATCACGTTGGAGCTGTTCTTCCAACCGACGAGCCTGTTCCTCCTGTCGGCGCGCCTGTTCCTCCTGTCGGCGAGCGTGTTCCTCCTGTCGACGAGCCTGTTCCTCCCTGTCACGCAGCAGCTGTTCTTCCAACCGACGGGCCTGTTCCTCCTTGTCCCGTTGGAGCTGTTCTTTCAGTCGACGAGCCTGTTCCTCCTGTCGATGGGCCTGTTCCGCCTTGTCCCGCTGGAGCTGTTCCTTCAACCGACGAGCCTGTTCCTCCTGTCGGCGAGCCTGTTCCTCCTGTCGGCGGGCCTGCTCCTGCAGCATCATCATCAGAGCAGCCAAATCTGGCGCTGATGATACTGGAGCAGCTGTGGACGGGCCGGCCTCCGTGGTCGGAAGCTGGCCTTCCGACCTCTGTGGCGTTGCTCCACCGAATCGCCTCTGGTCCGTCTCTTGCTGGCGTTGACTCCGGGTACGGATACCCTCCGTGTCGTCTTTGGGTAAAACCGGCATGATTTTTAATCCCCTCTTCTGACACCAATTGTTACGAGCTTCGGGTTCGTGAAAATAAAAACCGGGCAAGAGCGAGTCGGACTCGCTCACCGAGGGTTCCGTAACATCCGGGTTTATGCATAAGGTTTATGTTTATGAAATTAAATGTTTTTTTTTATTTTTGAGTTGATTGAATGAATGGTAAATTGCGGTTTACGATTTATGACGTATTAAAAAAAAACTACTTACTAGATCTCGTCCAAACCAATTTTCGGTGGTAGTTTACATGATAATGTACATCATATATTTTTTTTAGTTTTATCATTCTCTTATTTTAGAAGTTACAGGGGGGGGGGACACACATTTTATCACTTTGGAAGTGTCTCTCGCGCAAACTATTCAGTTTAGAAAAAAATGATATTAGAAACCTCAATATCATTTTTGAAGACCTACCCATAGATACCCCACACGTATGAGTTTGATGAAAAAAAAAATTTTGAGTTTCGGTTCTAAGTATGGGGAACCCTAAAATTTATTGTTTTTTTTCTATTTTTATGTGAAAATCTTAATGCGGTTCACAGAATACATCTACTTACCAAGTTTCAACAGTATAGTTCTTATGGTTTCAGAGAAAAGTGGCTGTGACATACGGACGGACAGACAGACAGACGGACAGACAGACAGACAGACAGACAGACAGACATGACGAATCTATAAGGGTTCCGTTTTTGCCATTTGGCTACGGAACCCTAAAAACTGCCGATTTAATAACCAAAAATTGATTATTTAATTAACAACACTAATTGCAACTCAAACACACTAATTATAACACACAATTGCACTACTGATCGCTCTAAGTCGCACTTGAATATCGCTTCGATGTTTTCACTTCGATCGCTGTATCCAAACTGTGTCGGTCGTGGCGCGTCTCTGTCTTATATAGCGCCGAAGATAGTTCTAGAACCTTCCATTGTAGAAACATCTAGAATGTTCGAGTACATACAGGCCCCTAACGACCAGATGTCGATAGTTCGGGAAAGTTCTAGAAAGTTCTCGCATCGAAATTTCTAGAAGGGTCTTCACTACTAGTTCCGCTACTCGATACTAGATGGCGCTAGTGGTAACTACTGTCACTATGTACCAGGCATTAATTGTGGCGCGCAACACTATATTCCGAAATTGTCCCATTCAGACAGACAACGCAACGGAACTCTTCAATAAATGGCAGCAAATCAACCGCGATTGCTGCTATCGCATATGTATGCATTGTTTACGCAATCACACAACATAACATCACGCCTGTACCCTTTAAGGGGTAGGCAGATGTGTTCAATAGCTTCCTGTCACTGATATTCACATAGCAAGTAGTGTTATATGAATTTGTGTGGGGTACCTAAGTGGGTACAACTAAAAAGTGAAAAATAAAAACTTGCAGAAAAAAAAGTGAAAATAACTTTAATTTTGGAAGTGTGTTGTGTTGTTTAGGGTTCCGTACCCGAAGGGTAAAAACGGAACCCTATTACTAAGACTTCGCTGTCTGTCCGTCTGTCTGTCACCAGGCTGTATCTCAAGAACCGCGATAGCTAGACATTTAACATTTTCACAAATTATTTATGTATTTCTGTTGCCGCTATAACAACAAATACTAAAAATAAAATAAATATTTAAGGGGGGCTCCCATACAACAAACGCGACTTTTTTTTGCCCTTTTTTGCTCGATATAAAAAACGGCAACAGGTTAGGCACTTGAAATATTCACAAAAAACTCAGTTGTATTTTTACTTTAATAATAAATAATAAAAAAAATTAAAATAAACATTTAAGGGGGCTCCCATACAACAAACATGTATTTTTCGGCGTTTTTGCATTGTGGTACGGAACCCTTCGTGTGCGAGTCCGACTCGCACTTGGCCAGAATTGTTTTTTAAAGTTTTTTTGAAAAACTACATTATTTTTCTTCAGCTCATTACATACAAATACCTACCTACCTACAATGTCATTCGAAACAAAAATAAATATGTACATCCTAATGAACTACTCAATTCAATTTCATGTAGGTATGTATTAGGCCTTGCAACGGCCGGCGCTGCCTCATCGGGAGCATTCGCCTGTAATGACCTTTACCTGCGACCTAGCCACTGTCACGTCTACCGATTTAACTTTAAGTAAGTATGTACCTACATAATTATCCTGCTGGTTTCAAGAACCTATCCTCTAGTTACAGTTCTACATTGACTAGCAGTTGACGGCCTGCATAGGCCTGCATCTACTTTCAAAGCTCTAACCGTTACAGTTAGAATCTTGGATTACAGGCGAATGCTGTGCCAAATGTATCCATATCTCTATATAATATGTACCAGTTATCTAAACTACTTACTTACCTATTATTCCTACTATTAGGTACTTATCACTATTTTTGTTCATAATTTTGATAGTCTGTGAGCTATCAACAACTCATGAGATACCTATTGTCTATTGATTATTATTATATTACAAGGTGTTTAAATATTAGCCGTGCAATTATGAAACCACGCGATACTTGCCGTTGTCGGCGAGCGTCGAAGGTAGGTACTAGGTACCTATCTGATAAAATAGGTAAGTACCTACTTATCTATGATTCTTTACAAAAAAAAAAACCTATTACAAATGGTAACATGAAATAACTTGAGCAATGCGAGCAGAATGAAAATATTGAATTTAAAATTATCAGTTAGAATTTAGAGCCACACCTACCCATTCAGATGTAGGTACCTGGTAGGTACCTGGGGGCTTAAAAAGGCCACTTTGACAGAATCATAAAAGGATAACATTATGAATCATAATTCCTGACACAGTCCGTGTTTTTCGTTTTTTTGCTGCTCTACGTAGACGCGTAGGTATAATCAATGAGATTGGGAATTTGGGATTGGAATGATTAGTATTTTTGCACAGACAAAAAAAAAATAACTGAAAAATCCTTCACAAATGGGATTTGATACAGGGGGCCTAAAAAGGCCACTTTGGCAGAATCATAAAAGGATAACATTATGAATCATAAGGAACAGTTAACTGTTAAGTTAATCGTATCAAATCCAATTGGTGAATCTGATTGAATAAATTAGTGATTAACATTACACGATTTCTCGGGCCCTGCCGGCAGGAACAGGGCAGTGTAATAAGAAACAGGGACTCAGGGTCCCTAAACAGAGCGACCGAGTGGTTACGACCTGCCTGCTTCCCTGCCGCGCTGTCGATCGTGTAGTGTGACAGGACTCGAAAAATCGTGTAATGTAATAGGCCTTTTGTTCAATCACACAAAAAAGAGTATCATAATATTAGTTACTTATCTAAGTACTAATTGAAGTTAGTGATATAGTTAATTGTTTCTTCACTAATGTTATTCAAAACTGTTTATACGGCGACTGGTAATTAGTGACCGATACAGCCATACCTAAACACATGATTGTACTGTGTACTCATCATAACAAACAACAACATGCTCCAATGCAATAAACACTATTTTATAATGACATAATTATTAAATTAAATGACAAAATGAAAGTGGCAGGGCTATTCACCGACCTTAGCTCTGCTTTTGATACGATTGATTATGAATTGCTGCTCACTAAACTTGAATATTATGATATCATGGCATGGCAAGTCCTTAAAACTATTAAGATCCTACGTACAAAATAGGCGAATGATTGTCGAAGTAAAAAGCATAGACGAGAGTAATCATAAAGTCACATACACCTCTAAAATCACAAATATAAAACGTGGCGTGCCCCAAGGCTCCATTTTAGGACCAATACCTATTATTTATTTTATTTACAAACGACTTGCTTAACTTTATGCATTACGTTCAGCCTGATGTAAAACTTGTTGTTTTTGTAGATGATACAGATACTTACTTATAATAATTGGGGCAAATGACTTAAAAGAATTGACCAAAAATGTAAATAAAAGCCTACAAAATCTCTGCGATTGGTTTACAGCCAATAACCTTTTGCTAAATACAAGTAAAACTAACATCATTTTATTTAAGACCACAGCTCGACATATTAGACGTAACATATGACAAATCAATGGAAATGATATTGAATTAGTGGACGAAGTCAAATTTTTAGGGATTAACATAGATGTGCATTTAAATTGGAAACAGGAGCTAGCTGCTATTGACTCTTCAATTTCATCAGCATGCTATGCACTCAGGAGCCTTAGAGATATGTTGGATATAAAGCAACTGCAGGCTGTATATTACGCGCTGGTAGTCTAGATTAAGTTACAGCATAATGCTTTGGGTAACGGCTACAGCTATAACTTGCAGAAAGCGTTTTTTTTACAGAAACGTGCCATAAGGATTCTAACGCGCTCGCAATCGAACGTGAGTGAAAAAACTCACACTAAGGACACAGGACACAAAAGAGTAAAAATACGTACAAAGGTATCATACCTTACAACACTTCCGTATAAACTACGTTGGTAGTTATGCTGCCAGGAGCCAAAATGTAAAGAGAGTCAGGACTGGTGACGCGGGCGCAAACGACGTACAGTTGCCCGTGTGAGAAGCAACTCGTCCTGAGGTCGACACCCGCTGCCCTCAGTGTCTGACTATTGATGGTCACCGCGTAGCAAACACTCACGGGGAACTGTACGCGCTTGAACTGGAACGGGAAGTTATGAGGTATGAGGGGAATGCGTGGTATACCTAAATACTGCCTCGCCGACGCCACAATCCGTAAGAATTTCCGCCTCAATGGTGTGTCTGTGGAGCGAGATGACTTTAAGGCGGGTCCCGTTACACAACTTCGGAGGAGATAGGTTCCGAAGAAGCATAATCGGGACAGCGACCTTCAGCTTGATGGTATGCGCTGGAAGTCCACTTGCTGACAGGGAGTTCGAAATTCCACGGGATAATGTGTGGCGTCATCTTGCTCGACAACAGTGTTTATCGAGGTGTAGGTAGACCATTTCATTCGTTAATTTCTGCAGCCTGATCATTTTTGGGCGTCAAAATGGCCTGCACACCCAAGAATTCTGCTGGTGCGGTATACGACTGATGTCCCCGTACACACAGCGAATGAGTTCTTCTAAGCTGGATACCACTCTACCGAGAGACTCTGGAAGCACCACCTGTCCACCTCTCTCTTCTGGTAGAGTGCCTTCGCCAAGACTTAGAAAGATATCGGAGAATTCTTGAGTACGTGCATTGCCGCCGAGCCGAGCTCTCATATTAATGGTCAAGCGCAGCGTACGAACTCGTGACCACAACGAAGATCGTTTCAACGAAGCATTCACCTCGTCAGCCCTTGATCCCCGCGTCACCACGGGAAGCGTTTGCCGGAAATCGCCACTGAACAGAACTGACACCACCCATCAAATGTTCGTTCCTGCGGATGTCCTGCAGGGTTCTGTCCACGGCCTCAACTGCCTTCCTATTGGCCATCGTACACTCATCCCATACGATCAGAAAGCAATCCTTGAGCACGTGTCCCTTATCGCTGTTACGTGACACACCACAAACAGGCGTTTCGGCGCTCTCTAAATCGATGGGAATTTTAAACATGGCATGATGTGCTGTCTTGCCACCCGGAAGCAGTGTGAAAGCGATTCCCGACGACGCTACAGCAATAGCAATTTTGCCTTGCCTCCTGACCTCTGCAAGTATGCCATAAAATGTTATAATAAAATACCTCCCCACATTCTTCAACTGAATGAGACAAAATTCAAGTCTTGTATAAAACGCACACTATGCAGTCAGGCATATTATAAGTTAGGAGATTACATTGCTGATAAAAATGCCTGGCTCAATGCTGGTCCTGCTCCACAACCACAACTAATTGATTAACACTTGAAAATACTGTTGGAGCTGCTGAAGATTGTAAAAGAATCTTTGCATTGTATAAACTCAATTTCCTTTGCATTGTATAATTGCATAGCACAGATGTGAGTTCTATGTGAGTATGTACTATACCTTATTTACCATTTACCGGGTAATATGTCTTTCATTGACTTGAATGTGCCATGGCGGCTGATAGTATGTCATGCTCACACAAATTTCTCGCTGATGGTGGCGTGTGTTGGATCATTTAGCTCCCTTCAAAATGGTTGAGCTGAATGGTACTGATCTATGCGTCATGTTCGTGAACGGGCGCCGTCAGTTGGGGCTGGTCATCACTTAGCTGCCTCGGCTTATTTCTAATTATTTTATTTTTGGATTGTTGTCTTCTTACTATTTGCTGTACTCTGGACGCTCTTTACGCGTACGTATTTTTTTTTACATCGTTCTCACATATAATTGTAAATTCAACATTAATGATGTAACTAATATTTTTGTAAAAATACAATTTAAAAGAGTGTCCATGGAGTTTCTTGCCCGTTCTTCTCCATAGGTACCTACGCTTTGGAATGGGCAACTAGCTTCAAATTTTCTCACTGACCGACTTCTTGACAATTCAAAAGTGCCTGTAAATGGTTTAATTGAAATAAATGGTTTGAGTTTGAGTTTTGAGTTTGAGTGGTAACAAATGTTTTTCCTGTTCCACCAGGACCATCCAAGAAAAACATTTTACCCTGGTTTTGCCCAACGCTTTCAAGGACGGTGCCATACATTGTTTTTGCTATGAAGAGAACAAAGCGACATGGTCATTTCGTATGGTGGTCATTTCGCCCGGATCGTAATTTGTCTCAGGGTTATATATACTCCCGATTTCCACGGTCTTGATGTGGTGATGATTGGGGAGCTGGTACTTTAACCTGTATTCGATCAGTGGATTGCCGCCGATAGAAATGACCACATCTTAAAATGAACTAAGACGTGTGTTCAGCACGCGTTCATCAGTTACTTCGACTTCGTCTCCAGTAGCACGCCTCAAAGCTCGTAGAAAATCTTCAGACAGATGATGACGATACTTCTCCCACAAAGCTACTGGGTTCGCGACTCCACAAAACACCAAGATGACGGCAATAATCACACAGATAAATACCGAACAAAAGTATTAACAGTCAATGTTTATTTTGTAATAACAACATGAAATTGGTGAAGAAATGATCATCATCAATGAACATAACTTTTTTGTGGGTCCATATTGGCTCACCTAAAGTTCTTTACCCGAAATTGTTCTTCCTAATGATTTGTAATCCGAATGATCAGTCTTCCTAAAATTTTTCATCCTAAAGTTTTCATTCATACTATTTGTAGTGCTACCGGCGATGTTCATAACACTCATGTTTCCGAAAATTGTAATTAATAATATCATTAATGTAAATATATTTACACTCCTACTGTTTTTTATCATAACGCTTTTATCCCTAAACATAATTACCATAATATTAGAAGATGATATTTATAGTTTTAATTTGAGGGTATGATTATTATTTTGGGGTTACATATCGTACTGAGTTGTGTCTATGGAACCACTGTACTTCCACACCCGGCGCTTTTTGATAGTAGCAATTTTTTTTTGGATAGAATACTCTTTTTAGTGTAAATTTGAAAACCGCAAAGTTCGCAAAATCATAGTGGCCGAGAAAAGAAATCCCGAAGTTTTTTTTTATCTACAAAAATATGTGGTTAGGCGTAGTCGACGGAGCCCAGCTTCGCGGGGCCCCTATTTCTGTCTACAGGGTTTAAAGGAACCTAACACGAAGGGGATGACGGGGGCTCGTTCGCTCGCTTTGCTCGCTCACTCGAGCCCCCGTCATCCCCTTCGAACCTAACCTGTCCGAGTCGGGGTGCCCCAAGTCCCGAGCTCGCTCTTGCATCCTAAGTTGTCATTACAAATGTGTTACTTTTGTATATTATGTTGGTTACCGCTATAAATAAAATCTAAACATAAAAACATCTAGAAAAAGAAATCTAAACAAAAAAGATATGACTTTGAATAATAGTGTAAAAGATGGTTATGTTGAGAAAATATAGGAAAACAAATAAAAGTATAATAGATGTTTATTGCTACTGACATTATGAAGTTGAATGCTTCGGAACTTTGAGTATTAAACCAACTGGAGGCGCCATTGTCAGGCGATCCCCGCTGCCAAAGGTACGAGACCGCCGGTCATAGCGGTTATATACATGTGTGCGTATAGTTTATGCTTGTGTTTGTTTTTTGTTTTGTGTGCGTGCGTAACAACGCGATCGAATTGCATTAGTGTATTATTGCGTTCCCTCGTCCCCCGCGATAAGTGACAGACTTATTTGCATAGATATTACTACTCGTAGCGTCTCCGGTTGGTTTAATACTCAAAGCTTCGGAATTATGAACATTAGAGACAGAGTAGTTAGGAATTGTGATTGTTAGGGTGAAAAATTTTAGGAAGAACATTTTCGGATTTCCAATTATCGGAGTTGAAAATTTAGGTGAACTTTGGCGCACCCCTTTTTTGTAATACCTACTTAAGGGGGAAGCGCTAAGGTAGCCCGCGAAATTCAAATTTTCTTACGTTTTTTGCAATTTGCTGGTCAGTATTAAGTTGTACCTTGATTACAATATGATTCGCGGTCGTACCAAATGTGTATTTACACAATTATAATCAATTCAATCAGTAATACAACTTGTTAAGTTAGTATAATCCCCAAATGTCAAGATTTCATGAAATAGTCATTCTTGGGGATTACTTGGTCTTAGAGAGTTGTGTTGACGACTTTAATGATTATAAATCTGTAAGTACATATTTGTTACGGCCGCGAATCATATTTCAATCAACGTACAACTTAATACTGACCAGCAAATTGCAAAAAACGTAAAAAAAAATGAATTTCGCGGGCTACCCTGGCGCTTTCGCCTTAACACCGCATTTTTTTAAATTGTCTTCCTCGACTCTGCTCAAGATTTTGAGGGTTTTGTTGGAACTTGAATGTGTCAAAACGAACTATACGATACAACTTGTATGAAGAAAATGTACACACGGCTACACATCAAGCTTATACATTTCCAGTTTTAGCTGACCTCGCATTGTCTAAGTTTTTCTTACGTTTAGAAGTCAGCTTATACTGGTTACTTATAGCTTGATGTGTAGCCGTGTGTACATTATCCTCTATGAATTTTAAGAATAACTAACTACCTACTAACCTCGCCAACATGATCTTAATAATTATTAATTTCAAGTAGTCACTTGAAATTAATAATTATTAATCAAATCAAGTCTGATTTGATTTTTATGAAATCTCATAGATGGCGCTGCTTCAAAATTGTTTTTATACTACTAACATACATTAAACTATGTTTCTCTGCCCAAGTTACTTAAATGGCGTAGTTTTTATAGTGTAAAGCTAGTTAATAGCATGGCTTACTCAAAAACAACATTTACTTAAATACGCGTAGTTAGATTACACGCTGTCACAGAATGCGTAAGAAAAATAAAGATTCAGCTGCTCCCCCGTAGGTGATAGCGTGATAATATGTAGCCTATATGTTGACCCGACCTCTTAGTAATATTCATGCAAAATTTGAAGTAAATCCATGCAGTACTGCATGCAATGATATTCTAATAAAATATCATTGACTGCATGGATTTACTTCAAATTTACTTACTTTTGATTTTAGCCCGGACATACATACAGACAAACACAAACAGACAAAAATTCTAAAAACTATATTTTTGGCTTCGATATCGATTGTAGAATTTGTAGATCATGCCCCAAGTATTCTTTTTTAAAAAATATTTAATGTACAGTTTTGACTTTCCTACGATTTTATTATATGTATAGATTGTTTCTGCATGTGATAATTTAATTATGTAACTGTTTATGAATAAATTAATTAAAAAAAAATAAAAAAAATAATTTACTTTGCACATGACCTCAATAGATCCGTGCGCGCGGTCCGCCCGTATGGTTGTTAAATAAATGAAAAAGAATAAGGCATCGTCCTAATAGAACGCCAATGTGCGATCATCGCGCGAGTAAGCGACGCGACCATCGCGTGTTCGCGCGATAGCATAAACTGGGTGTCCTAATAGAATGCGAATACGTGATCATCACGCGAATTTACGGCGCGACGAGCGACCGTGGAGTACCTAGTTTGGCACTGGCAAGTGGCACGGTCGTTACCAACAACCATGGACGTCAGACGCTCATTTTTTGCTGTCGGGAAATACTTGGATGACCTATTTTATAGATCTATATATTTTCAAACATTTGAGTCACGCGACCGCGTCGTGCGATTGTCAGTTAGGACACCTATTCCAGCATCCTAATTGCGTAACAAACTATCAATCGGAATCTGAATCATTTTAAAGCAAATTGCTAATCCATTGCTTCATAAGTTCGAAAGAAAATTCTGCTCAACACGTGAATAACGCAATGAATGTTGTTGAACTGTCAAAATGAAACCGATTCCGATTGATAATGTGTTACGCAATTGCCCCGCTGTTCAATATGTTTGATCACGCGTTCGTAGGAACTAAATTCGCGCGAATAGATTTTCAAACATTTGAGTCGCGCGATTGTCAGTTAGGACACCTATTCGAGTTCAATATGTTTGATCGCGCGTCCGCACCAGTAAAATTCGCGCGAACCGACGATGATCGCGCATTCGCGTTCTATTAGGACGATGCCTCATGCATGGTAAAAGTGGAACAGTTTTGTTTGTAAAAAGGGTAACTGAATTAATTAAATTAGGCACTAGGTTGGGGTAATTAGAATCATGCGCTTGGTAAATTAAAAAATTTTTTTTGGGAAAGTTGTCTGTTATGATGAATACAATCATATTGTGCAAGTATTGATCACTAATTAGGTACCAGTCACCCTATTATATTAGACTGATACTTGAAAGTAATCTATACAGTACAGTAGTAGCAACTACTGTACATAGAAGGTTACTATTACCCCTCTAAGGTTACTATAAACTCAAACTCAAACTCAAACCATTTATTTCAATTAAACCATTTACAGGCACTTTTGAATTGTCAAGAAGTCGGTCAGTCAGAAAATATGAAGCTAGTTGCCCATTCCAAAGCGTAGGTACCTATGGAGAAGAACGGGCAAGAAATTCCATGGACACTCTTTTAAATTGTATTTTTACAAAAATATTAGTTACATCATTAATGTTGAATTTACAAGTAAATGTGAGAACGATGTAAAAAAAATACGTACGCGTTAAGAGCGTCCAGAGTACAGCAAATAGTAAGAAGACAACAATCATAAAATAATTAAAAATAAGCCGAGGCAGCTGAGTGATGACCAGCCCCAACTGACGGCGCCCGTTCACGAACATGACGCATAGATCAGCACCATTCAGCTCAACCATTTTGAAGGGAGCTAAATGATCCAATACACACGCCACCGTCAGCGAGACATTTGTGTGAGCATGACATACTATCAGCCGCCATGGCACATTCAAGTCAATGAAAGACATATTACCCGGTAAATGGTAAAGAAGGTATACTTACATAGAACTCACATCTGTGCTATGCAGTTATACAATGCAAAGGAAATTGAGTTTATACAATGCAAAGATAATCTTACAATCTTCAGCAGCTCCAATAGTATTTTCCAGTATTAATCAATTAGTTGTGGTTGTGGAGCAGGACCAGCATTGAGCCAGGCATTTTTATCAGCGATGTAATCCCCTAACTTATAATATGCCTGACTGCATAGTGTGCGTTTTATACAAGACTTGAATTTTGTCTCATTCAGTTGAAGAATGTGGGGAGGTATTTTATTATAACATTTTAAACAGTACCCCATAAAAGATGAGTCTACTTTAGCCAGTCTGAAACCTGGTTGAACTAATAGGTCCCTATTCCTAGTACTATAATTATGTCTTTCACCTCTTTTACCAAAAAGATGTAAGTTTTTTCTTACATACATGATGTTTTCGTAGATATATTGACAAGGCACCGTCATGATGTTAATTTCCTTAAACAGTTCTCTTAGAGAATCACGCCTGCAGAGGTTATATATGGCTCTGATGGCTCTTTTCTGCAGAATAAAAATAGAATCGATGTCTGCAGCCCGTCCCCAAAGCAAAATACCGTAAGACATGATACTATGAAAGTAACTAAAATAGACCAATCTCGCGGTATCTACATCAGTAAATTGGCGGATTTTTCTGACAGCATAAGCTGCTGAACTTAGCCGTCCTGCAAGAGATGTTAAATGAGGACCCCATTGTAGCCTTGAGTCGAGCGTGATCCCCAGGAAAACCGTTTCATCGACGAATTCTAGTTTCTCTTGATTCAATACTATCTCACAATCACTACTCTTTACATTTGGTAAAGAAAATCTTATGCACTTAGTTTTTTTCCCATTTAATACTAAATTATTAGCAGTGAACCAACTTTGGACCTGCACTAGGGCGTTATTTACGTCGTCATAATTTGTAGCACGTCTATTTACCTTAAAAATTAAGGAAGTGTCATCAGCAAATAACACCATTTGTGGTTGATTTTTTAATAAATGGAGTAGATCATTAACATACACTAAAAAGAGGAAAGGACCCAATATCGAGCCTTGTGGCACACCCATTTTTACTGTTAAACCATGTGAATTGACACCATTTATTTGAACTTGCTGTTGTCTGTCATTTAAATAAGAACTAACTAAACTGAGCGCAAGTTTTCCAAGCCCGTAATGCTCAAGTTTCAAAAGCAAGGTTTCGTGATCGACGCAATCAAATGCCTTAGAGAGGTCACAAAAGATTCCTATGGCGTCTTGGGCCTCTTCCCACGCGTTAAAAATGTGTTTTAATAAGGTTACACCGGCGTCGGTCGTACAACGTCCTTTGGTGAAACCATATTGTTGATCGTGAAGGATTTTATTCGTGTTAAAATGATTGAGCATTTGATTAAGCATTATCTTTTCAAACACCTTACTGAAAACCGGCAACACGGATACGGGTCTATAATTATTGGTGTCTTTACTGTCCCCAGATTTGAAAAGTGGTATTACCTTACTGAATTTCATTAAATCGGGGAAGACTCCTTGATTAACACACGAATTAAATACTAAGGCTAAATAAGGTGCAATAGTCTCAATTATGGAGGCACAGACTTTAATGGACATTCCCCAAAGATCTTCGGTCAATTTGATCTTAATTTGCTTAAAAGCTTTTATTACTGTTACGGGGTTAATATGTGTAAATTGAAATTCAACCGGGCAGGCTGGAACGTTTGCTCTTAATAAATCAATTGATACGTCGGATGAGGAATTTAAGGCTTCCGTCGTTTTTGATGGTATATTAGTAAAGAAATTTACAAACTCCTGAGCTACTTCTAAGTTAGAGCTTATGGCTCCACGTAAAGTCTCCAATGTGTAATCAGTGTTTCGTTTTTTATTTCTACTAGTTTCGTTATTTATAATTTTCCAAACTGTTTTTATTTTATTTTCAGCTGATTTGATTTTATTGCTAATGTACAGGGCTTTGGCTATTTTGCATGTATTTCTAAAAATTTTGGAATATGTAGCAACATACTTGCTGAAAGTTACAGTATTGATGTAAGGCTTAAGGCCATACAGCTCGAACAGTCTTTCCCTACTTATCCTAATACCTCTAGTTGCCCAGTCACTAAATATAAAATTAGGGCAAATGTTTTTTGTTTTCTTTTCAAAAGTTGTATTGAATTGAGTGTACACTACTGAAAAGAAATCCTCGTACAATTTATTTGCATCATCCATATCATGGCCCAGATCATTTAACTTATTATTTAGGGTACTATTGAATCTATTTAGTTTACCAGTCGTTATTGGTCTAAATTGTATAGCGTACTATATCCCTGTGCTATTGATTTTTATGGGACAGTTGCAACTTTTCTCATCTCGGCTCACATGCATGTCTGACCACAGATTATGTACATGAGCTAAACTTATTTTCATATTTTATACACTTGTGGAAATTAGCTGTGGGAGGGACTCGGAAAAAGTTAGACTTAAAAAATTAACATTTATCATAACTTTTAATTTTATTACTTCTCTATTAATTATGATCCAAGTAGTTCAATAGAGAAGTATGGAAGAAGAAGAATGTTCGCTGACTCCAAATAAATTGGCATAAGGGCAAGAAAATGATGACCCAGTCATCATCTGCCTTTTCCCAACTATGTTGGGGTCTGCTTCCAGTCTAACCAGATGCAGCTGAATACCAGTATTTTACATGGAGCGACTGCCTATCTGACCTCCTCAACCCAGGTACTGGGTAATACAATACCCCTTGGTAATGCAGGTTGCAGACTAAGAGCTAAGCTAAGCAAGTCTAGCTTAGCTCGCATAGCTGAGGTAATTTTTCATACTTCTACATAGTTTGCATCATTTTAAGAGGGGTCCAAGCCCCCTCTTAAAATGATGACCAAGTTATTAGTCCAATAAAACAATCAGTTATCCCCAAATTGTTATTACATTATCATAATATTATAACAAATGTATGTACATCATAATCACTTTTTTTTATTTATCAACATAACAATTCAGATACTAAGTACAGATCGGCACATTACTTCCATAATATTGGAATTATTCATAATCACACATTAATTACCGTATATATGAGATGTAAATAAATAAAAAAAGTCTATTTACAAAAATATACAAAGAAAATCACATAATTATTTTCAATGCACAAGGCAAGGGTGTTGCTATTCAGCCTCACATCTTCACGATTTTCCTGGCCCTATGTTGACCAGGGCAATATTTTGCATTTTGAGCACTTAGGTAGGTAACTCTGGAAGAATTGTTGGTGCAGCTAGGTATCGTACTTGTCAGCTTCACACTGACTGGCCCAGAACAAACAGTTTCCAATACCACTATAACAAATTAATATCACTGCTGCGAGGAAGACTACACTGCACACGGTACACGGCTTCCTTTCGAGGAAGAATCCTATTAAATATAACACCATGAACATAACATGTGTGTTCACTAAAGCCGGGTTCACGGGCTTCGGTATAAGTAGCACGGGGATTAGCCATTGCAAACAATACATGTCGCCGCCGAGTACGCTTGCAGATCTGGATCACAATCGTGTAACACTAGCGTGGATTAGCATTTGTATCGCAATCGACATGATTCGATTGATATCTTCATTTTTTTTTTTTCAGAATAGTAACAAAATGTTGCAGTTCTGATTTACGTATAATTTTTGACAGCGGGCTGTCTGGAAGGAATACAGAAAGTTGTCAATGTCACTGTCAGTGTTGCCAACAGATAAACTAGCTCTCCACCAGATTCAACTTCGAAAACCACCAGAAAACCACTAACAAAAATCGGCCCTGCTCCAAAAATCGCTCCACTAAACAGATTTTTGGTTTTTGCGAAAGAAAACAGTAATTCAAGGTATATTATTTAAAAAAAAAAACTATAATATTACGTAATAAAATATGTAAAATCAGTAAATCAACATACAATATTATTAGTAAATCAACAAATCAAACATAAAAATTATTCAATAAGAACAACAACTAGGATAAAAAAAGTGATAAATACTAAAATTCGTCTTTTTCAGATGAATTTTTGTCTGCACCATCGTCGGTTTCACATTTATATGATTCTTTGGTACTTACTGATTTGTTTTATAACTTTTATTAGAATTTACCTACACAGTAAAAGTCTACTCCTGAAAATTAAGTGAAGTAAAAATAATATATTTCGTAACGTTTTAGTGGCTTTGTGGTGGAGTGATAGCATTTTCAATCATTGAAACTGAATTCTACTAAACCACTAGAAAAACTACCAGCCGCTAAAAGCAATATTTCGCCACTAAAACGGGGGTCAAAACCACCAGTTTTAGTGGAAAATCCACTAAGTTGGTAAGACTGGTCACTGTTGCCCACAGACATTATTTTTTCTTTTGTTCCTTGTGGAACAGGCTAGGGTAAGGGACCATGCTGCCTAGTCATCAGCTAGTTCGTTTTTTTTTGTAAATTCATTAGTTTATATTTTAATAACTAAGGTAGATCCAGACGATCCAGTTAAAGTCATTAGTATGATATTTATGTTTTTCCTAAGTAAAGTAAGTTGCCCACAATTTACTTTAGCTGTGTTGCCACACAAAACAAAATTCAGCGCCACTTTGCAAAGTGGCTTTGTAAGATGTATTTTATGCACTGACCTCTATCATACCAGTATGCTTGTGTGGAGTCTGTGTGGTGCCGGACTTAAAGAATAGCACCACTTCATACTTCCCGTGGGTGTCGTAAAAGGCGACTAAGGGTCGTGCCGGAGAATGGTCAGCAGCGTTTTCTATGCATTCCACCACCATAGGTACCATACTGCGATCGCCAAACCGCCTGCAAAGCGATTATGGCAAACTCCCCTCGAGAATGACAAGCACAAAAAACACTTAGCCCCTAGTACCCGGCGGCCCGCTTACCCTTGGCTACGGTAGCGGCCAAGGCCACGGTGAGGCAAGGGGTGCTAAGAATCCCCGGAAGAGATCCGGCTACCACAATCACTGAAAACTTTACCTAGCAATATACAACCCGCGTACACACCGGACCGTCGAGAAGATCATCGAACTCGAGGAAGAATGGAGCAGGCTACGATGGAGTATAGTGGGATTATCTGAAGTTCGAAGAGAGGGGGAGCACTCGATAATCCTCAAATCCGGAAACTTGTTCTATTTTCGGGAGGGCAACCAACAGTCAAAAGGTGGTGTCGGGTTTATCGTCCATAAGCACCTTGTGATCATCGTGGTGAACATCGAGAGTGTGTCGACCAGGGTGGCGTACCTTATACTCAGAATATCCGAATGGTATTCACTCAAGGTCGTACAGGTTTACGCCCCGACCTCGTCACGCCCCGACGATGAGGTAGAGACCATGTACCTATGAGGATATTTCCAGAGCCATGCATGGCTCTAAAAGTTCTAAAACTCACTTTACCTTTGTCTTGGGGACTTTAATGCGAAACTCGGTAAACGAAACGATGATGAGCTGCGAGTGGGGCAATTGAAAACCGGAAGTGATCACCGCATGGTAAGAGGCACATTGAACTTAAATATCAAGTTGGAAATATTTCGACTGATGAAGCCCAGCTCCGCCCAGCACCGATCCAGGTCGAAAACCCGCCGAGAGCTTTTAGCTCGAACTCCAGAAACGTTTCGAATGCCTAGGGAGCTCCGTGGACGATTATAATGATGGGTTCGTGGTAACTGTCCATACGGTCGGGTCTAAGATCTTCAAGACCCGTCGTACGAATTAAAAAAAGAAGCCCTCTGATCCTACTTTACGGCTCATGAAGGAGAGGCGCTAGATGGTCCTGCAGTCTTCAGATCTACGGATCTCTGAAAAGCGATCTTCGCCGCTTTAATACAGACCGTATTAAGGACGTGATAAAGCGAAATAAAAGCTCCAAGGTCTTTGCTAGAGATCTGTCTATTGGGCAGAGCCAGCTTACGAATTTGAAATTGAGCAAAATATTTGTTCAAAATTGCAGCAGAAGTACAATTTTTAGAATATAAACTCTTTGCTACTATGTGAAAAGTTAAAAAGCAGTTTATTGAAAAAAATTGTAGTCAATTTAATAACATGTAAAAATTACAGTGCTGATGGAGTTTTGTTGCCGACTGTACCTACTGGGCGCATGTCGTACGGTTTACGGTACACTTTTCCGTACGAATTTAATATTCAGCTGAAGTAGGACATCGTTTGATCACGAGCGAGTTTAAGGACCCTAGGCCTGTGATGGACAATGGCCGGCCGCGGCCGCCATGATTGATTACGAATATTACCCGTGCGCCCTGAAAATGTGTTGTAAAGAATATGAGGCTTATTTTTATTGCAGAGGTTTATGGCCTCATGTAGGTATTTATTAATGGCGTCGTGATTTCCCAGTGGTTAAGCCTCGCCTCTCATGCAAGAAATTGCGGGTTAAAATTCGGGCATGGGCACACGGCGACATATCAAGCTATACATTTCCAGTTTTAGCTGAACTCGCATTGTATAGGTTTTTGTACATACAATCAGGAGTCAGCGTAGATTGGTTATGCAGGTAGGTATAGATTGATGTGTATCCGTGCGTACCAATGTGACTTGCAATCCATACTAATTTATTATTAATTCGAAAGTACTAACTCTGTCTGTCTGTCTGTATGTTACCTTTTCACGTTTAAACCACTGAACAGATCTCAATAAGATTTGGCAGAGAGATAGATTGCATCCCGGGGAAGGACATAGGATAGTTTTTATCGACATACCTCGCGGCTAAAGCCGCGGGCGGAAGCTAGTCATTCATATGTATCTTCTAAGTTTATAGTGGTTTATCACTGGCATTAGTGGAGGAAACCTAGACCAACCTAGGAAACCTATACCTATACTAACCGGGCTTGAGCAAGCGTGTTGACCAATGCTCATGCCTTCTTCTTTCCCAAAGAAATAATTTTTAAAATTTACGCATGACCCTAATGACCCCGCGCGGTCTTTACGGCTGTTAAAAACTAATAAAAAGATTAATGCCTAATGTAGTAAAAGTGGAATAAGTAGTTTTGTTTGGAAAACGGGATCAGTAACTAAATTAAATTACAGCTGACGATGTATTATTACCCGACTGCGGCGAAGCCAAAAGGAGGGTTATGTGTTTAAAGCGCTTGCCTAGCTGGGTTCGAACCCACGACCTACAACTCGTAAAGGCTCCTACAAACAGGCGCGGCACGCGACGTGAATCGCGCGCGGCACAAAGGCACCGCTCGTTGAGCGACTTGCGGTGCCTTTGTGTCGCGCGAATTAAGTGATCGACACTTGATTTAGTTTAAAAAAAAACTTTATTTCAGTTAAGCAGAGTAACAGTACCAAAATAGTAATGATTATTCTAATAATTATACATGTATTTATATTTACTTATTGCTAATTTGACAATATTCTTATAACTACTTAAATGCTACTATGCGTGGAGGGGGATTTGCTGACGAAGCGAATAGAGTTGGGGTCATCACATTTAACTCCTCCCTCCCTAAGAGAGAAATTATCTAAAGGCAACTCTGTTGTCTTTGGAGAATTTCGTTTGAATCGCTGAGTCAACAGATCTCGTTTTTGAAGCAAAAATCCTATGACGAATACAATTATAATGGCGTAAATGCTTATGGTCCATACACTGATTTTATCACTGACTATAATCGTTTCACCATCACTGACACTATCACTATATTTAGCCTGGTTCAGCAGTTCCTTGATGTCGCCTAGATCTATTCCTCTGAGGTCCATCTGCTTGGTTGCCGGGGTGACCTCTCCGCGTAGCTCGGGCATCTGTACTGGTGGCAGTCTGAAGGAGACTGAGCTGGTATTCATGGGTGTTGTGATTGTGATATCGGCAATCTGTAACGTACATTGCTGACTTGGCACTAATATGTATGTGCCTCGTAGGTTGTGTCTACGGGTCTCATCTTCGCAGTGTTCCGTTGCAGCTATTTCCTTTTCTGTGTATATCAACCAGTGGGTGTTAGATATGGGCTGCACCTTAGTTTCTTCTATCTGCACCTGGTGTTGCTGGCAATTACTGAAG
This sequence comes from Mesoligia furuncula, assembly GCA_916614155.1. Classification (NCBI taxonomy): domain Eukaryota; kingdom Metazoa; phylum Arthropoda; class Insecta; order Lepidoptera; family Noctuidae; genus Mesoligia; species Mesoligia furuncula. Next base: position 25,640,056 of record OU744808.1, read on the forward strand.
TTATGTTGTAATAGCATGAGTTGTTGGATACACGTTTCCTCCGCGTACTGTACCACGTTGTCATCAGAACAGAGATATGTCAGGTCTTCTATTTCATTACAGCCATTGACTACGGATCTGTATTTCGACTTGTTCACTATTAGGTAAGGATATTGGGGTATAATGATATTAGGTTTTTGGGTTATCTGGTTATAGATTGGGATAGGGATAACTTTGTAATAATTGTATGTGTTTTTGTCTATTAGTGGAACTTCTAATATAAATATAATTTTACTATTATCTATATATCCCTTAATTTCTATGTTTCCCTCTAATTTTACTAAGTTATCTAATGTTAATGGATAAATCAAGTTATGATGTTTTCTTATGACATTAAGAATATTGAATAATTCTGTGGTATTTACTATTGACGGGTGTAATATGTGCATTTTACTGAAAGTAATAGCAGTTTCCAATTCATAAATAATGGAGTAAATAGTACGGCAATTATTTACAACTTGGTTCATACTATTCATAACGGTTAAAAGGTTAGAGTACTTGGTTTGATTTTGAATAAATGTTTGGAATTGTTTTATTTTGAAGTTCAAATGCTTAGTGTTAAAGTTAATGTCATCAGAAACATTGAGAAATTTATCGAAAGCCTTCTGCATCAATGATACTTTTCGTTCTATTGAATGTTCTCTATTTCCTAGATTACTAATCTCTAAATTATATTTCCTAGCATCTTCGCTATCCAAATTTCCTGTTATTACCTTTATAAGAGATCCTAATGGGTTTAAGATTCCTCTTTTAGTTCTGCTAGAAGGTAAAATTTGCTTCAACCTATCTTTCGTCAATTCAATGAGTGATTCTATTTGTATTGTCAACCCTAAAAGTTCCCTATGTATTTCACTATTACTATGACTTATGATTTTTAACTTATTATAATCTGCTATATTATTTTCTAATTGGATCGATAATGAATTTAAATCTATAGTTTTAATAATATCCCAATGGTTAGTCCTCATCAGAGCCGTCCCAATCCGAATCGGAGCTATTCCCGGATTCTGGTCCATCCTCTGGATATTCAAGGTCGTCCCTTGATCCGCTAGGGCGAGAAGTATCAACCACCATCTGTGAAGGGCGTTTGACATTTTTTAATGCTACTTTAGTGTTTCTATTTTTAAGCTTAACTGGTACTATGTTACGTTCGGGTTTTCCAGTGACAATAGCTTTTTCGTATCGCGGTAACTCTTTTGCTTTCCTAGTCCTAGTATTTTTCATAAAAATCGTGTCACCGTCCACTATTTTTGGTGGGTCCTCACCTCCTTTCTTGACCCTAACTAAGCTTTTATGTCCAATCATTTGATCACTTAAATGTTCATAAAGAATTTTCAATCGTTTACGATGATCCTGTAATATTTTTTGCAATAGATGCTTGTCCCTGTCAATATCAAAAGCATTTCCTGATTCTGTGTGCCCAAAAACTACTTCATGAGGTGTAAAATTTGTCGCGCTATGTATAGTATTGTTATAACCCATGATTGCATACGTCATAACAGATGTTGCATCTAAACTGGATTGTTCATATTTCGCCAACCTATATATTTCGATAATTGTGGAATGGAATCTTTCCACTATTGCCATTGAATTAGGATTGTTAGGTGTCCCTATGTGTTGTTCAATTTTGTATAAACTTAGCATTTCCTTGAGCAATTCGTTATTAAACTCGGTACCTCGGTCACTACTTATTTTTTTTTGGTATTCCATACATACTAAAATATTTTATTAGAGCTCTCACTACTTCGGGTGTACTTTTATTGGGAATGTATATTGCTTGACCTAACTTACTGAATGAATCTACTAACGTTAAATATTGATTTTTTTCTATGTATAATAGATCTATAAAAACTTCTTGGAATGGGCTGTCTGGGGTTTGGGTTAATTGTATAAATGGTTTTAGAGGTTTCCTGTCATACTTCGATTTCTTACATTCCTCACATGCGTTAATAATAGCTGTTACTGTTTCTTTCATATTGCTCCACCAATATGTTCTTTTTAATTTCTTTAGAGTCTCTATAATACCTCTATGACAAGTCTTCCCTTGATGATATTTGGTAACTAAGGTAAACGCAGCTATCAACGACCCATCGAAAATCTGCAGTTATTACCGACCTATAAAAGTAATTCGAAATCTTTACGTTTCCAGAACTATTCTAGCTATAGTAGGCAAAGATACACACGCGTTTATTCCTTGAGCATCGTATACTTTTACTTTAGTGTGAGTAGCTGTGCAAAAAAGTGATAAAATACGTCAGTTACTGCGGGGCAGCGTGGACGCAGGACTTGTCGTACTGTTCCCTTGTTCCTTCAAGTAAGTACGTGACTTTTCTATTTAAGACATTTATACAAACAAATGAAGTCTATACTTTATCTTATATTACTAAATGTATTCATTTAAGTGTCAACTCTTGATTTCTTACAACATTTTATTAATAAAAAGTAATTTGAAACGATAAAACTTTAAATTAAAATGGGGTGGTGTTAGCTTCATCAGTTTTAGTCGTGGCAGCTATCAACGACCCATAAGTCGGCAATGGCAGCAACGTAACTTTTCGTTTTATTTTTCTTTTATGTTATTATATCACACTAACATAAGTATTTTTATGGACCAGTTTAAATCTAAGCTATCAGTCTTTATAAAAATCTATTAGCGACTAAACTTTTTTGTCTAGTTTTTACCTTTTAGCGTTGTCAATTTAACCAAAGTTATGATATTTTTCGAGGATCGATATTGAATAGTTACAGTAATAAATCATTGTTTTTGTGTTTAAAACAGTGTGCATTTGTTCATATTTTTGTGACATTGATCAATTATAATCTATTTTACAGTCCGAAGGTCAATTGAATTAAAATAACCATTTTTTTATGAGTCGGTAATACAATTTATGTTTATACTTACATTCTTCATTACCGACTCATGAGGGTCGGCAATAGCAACTATAAGAAGCTATTACCGATCGTATATAAGGTCTATCTATTCATACACGAAATCTCTTAAGGGGTCATTGTACTCATCATTACGAACAACATTTACTATGAGACAAAACCTGAAACTGCGAAAAAAAATGAGCTGTTCCCTACATTTTTACGAGTTATGCGAACATAAATGTGTGGAACAGCTGATTATTTTTTCGCGTTTTCGAGTTTGGTCCCAAGTAAAAGTTGTTCATAATGATGAGTACAATGACCTCTTAAGAGGTTGTTAATGTTTTACCAATAATCCTGTATATGTCTATTAATAGTATTATGTTAATTTAAAAGTTTATAATTATTTAGTTCATAGGTATTACTAAGAAGGACCTACTAATTTGTTTTTATTAAAAATAACGATAATAAAAAAATACGAATAAGTATTTGCATTTTTATTTTGTTTTATTTTATTAAGATCGGTAACCATCATCATCACTAGCTTATATTCATTCCATTGCTGGAAAAAGGCCTCCTCTCATACATGATCGGGAATAGCTGCATAAAAATCGTTAATAGCTTCACAGCCGTTTTTAAGGATCGGTAATTGCAACAATCGACTAATTCACTTTGTAAATTATTTTTTACAAGATAATCCTTTATTTAAATGTATTTGATTCAGTAAATACATTTTTTATACATATCACTAGCATATAAAATGAAACTATTAATCTTTAGAGGAACCAGTATACTAAAAACATATGGTTGATTTTAAAATTGCCTTAGGGGGGTCGTTAATACCTGCGTTTACCTTAATTCTTTCTGGTCACTTTCATCCGTAACGTTCACCACTCTTTCAGTACATTCAACAAAGTTTTGAGTTCCCTTTTTGTAAAGTGACGTGATTACTTTAACAAATGTTTTTCTATGCTCGTGGTCTTCAAAGTAAATGAAGTACTTATTTTTGTAATCTGTATATTCTTTAAGAAAATTTTTGACTAAGTTTTCGCTGTTATTAAGAGGTAGATGGACTTCTAAAATTTTTTGTTTGTTGTTAGAAATATCTTTTACACAGATATCATCCCTGTGCCAGGTGAAAACGTGAATTTGCCTGTTTTTTTCATCAATCGCCTCATTTAGGATAGGAATACCTTCATGTTCCCTATTTGATATTGAATGTGCTGTGGCAGCGTCGCTTTCGGAATCCGATAATTCTATTGTCTCTATTTCCGGTTGTTTAACGCTTAGTTTTACGATTTCGTCAGTCACATCTTTCAAATGTTGTTGCAATCTAGTTTCCTTTTCATCTACGTTAACTACCAGTGATTCTGAGTCATCTTTCGTTACATTAATTTTAATGCGCGATAAGGCATCTGCGTTTGTATTTTGTTTGCCTTTCTTGTAGTGTATGTCGAAATTATAGTCTTCTAAACGTAAACGCCATCGAGTTAGTTTACTGTTAGGTTCTTTTAATGAATTTAACCATGCTAAAGGTCTATGATCGGTGTATATTATAAACTTTCTGCCATATAAGTAGGGTCTGAAATGTTTGACTGCCCATATTATGGCCAATAACTCCTTTTCTATCGTACTATATCTAGACTCTGTATCACTAAGTTTTCTGCTAGCATATGCAATAGGTTTATCTGATCCTATAGTGCCTTGAGAAAGTACTGCACCTACAGCGAAATTGGAAGCGTCAGTTGTGAGAATGAACGGTTTTGTGAAATCAGGGAATTGTAACAAAGGTGCATGTGTCAGCAACTCTTTGCACATTTCAAAACTTTTTCTATATTCGTCATTTATCACGATGATTTTTCCCTTCTTCAGGCATGCTGTGAGGGGTGCGGTTATCTTAGAAAAGTCTTTGATGAACTTCCTATAATAGCCTATTAACCCTAGGAAACTCTTAATTTCTGTAACTGTTTTGGGTAAAGGGTATTTCAGAATAGCCTCTATTTTGTCATTGTTAGGCTTAAGGCCATCCTTAGTGATGGTGTGCCCTAAATACATGACTTCCTTTCGTAAAAACTCGGATTTATCGAGCTGAACTTTTAAGTTAGTTTTTCTGAAACGCTCGAAAATAGCTCGTAATTTCTCTATGTGTTCTTGCAAACTGGTAGAAAATATGATGACGTCATCAAGATATACGAGGCAATGCAAGCCTTGTAGACCTCTGAGGACGTTATCCATTGCACGTTGGAAAGTGGCAGGCGCTGTTTTCAAACCGAACGGCATTCTGTTGAATTCGTACAAGCCGAATGGTGTTGTAGACGCGGTTTTCTGCCTATCTTCTTCCTGAACTTGTAATTGATGGTAGCCAGATGCAAGGTCTAAGGTAGAGAAGTACATACTCTTTCCTAATTTATCAAAAAGATCATTGATGTTTGGCAAAGGGTATTTATCGTCTATAGTTATCTCATTCAAACGTCGATAATCTACGACCATCCGCCACTTTTGTTGTCCGGAGGCATCTAACTTCTTTGGAACAAGGTGGACTGGTGCACTCCAAGGAGAGTTTGATTCTCGGATTACATCGTCCTTTAACATTTTACCTACTTGACGCCTAATCTCGTCTGTTTGAGTGGGCGGCAACCTATAGGCTTTAATATTTATGGGGTCTTCGTTTACCGTTCTAATTTTATGCTTAACTTCGTTAGTGAATGACAACGGTATGTCCTCACAATAGAAAATATCCTTATATTCCTCACAAATATTCTGAATCATCGTTCTTTCTTCCTCATTCATATTGTCTAGCCTTATTTTCTTTAAGTTGTTTGACAATAACTCATCCATTCTGTCTGTGTCGTTTAATTGATTAACTAAGATCTCGCGATGGTTGTAAGGTTCTACCTGAAACGGACTAGTGACCTTGAGGGTCATTTCTATGTCCTTACAGTTCTGTATGACTGTATACGCATAACCATTTACACAGTTAACTAACGCACAGGGCATTCGAATCCCCTTAGTTAATTCTTTAAAATCTAAAATTGCCTCGCCGTTAGTTAAGTTTACAGGAAGTTTTACCCTTAACTCACTACGTGGCGGTAAAATGTAAGTATCTTTCAGTGCTGAAGGATAAACAAAAGGTATGTCAGTATTCCTCGTACACAAAGTTAATGTTTGGTAATCGATTTTTGCATCCAATTGCTTTAGTAAATTACTGCCTAATAAACCGTCATAGTTATTGTCAACATCGTAAACATAGAACTTATGACTTTCCGGACTTTTAAATATTTTGGGCAAGGGAGCTAAAACAACTTCCGTATGCATACTAACACCATGGGTACTGACTACTTCGAAAGGCTCTTTATAAATTTTATTTTTAAAATAATGGTAAGCGACACGCCGACCTATAAATGATCTAGAACTGCCAGAGTCTAACATAAAAACTGCATTATTTAGCTCTGGGATTATAATGTGAGGCAAAGAACGGTAATTAGTACAATTTAAAATTATTTTTTCTCTCTGTATGAGGCCCTTAGGTAAAAATTTTCAATTTGTTCGGGCTCGTATGATGTGCTTGATTGTGATTCGTAATCAAAATCATTTTCTTCGTTATTATCGTATGTCATAAATGAGTCATTATTCGTATAATTTACGCGTCTGGAACTTGCAGTTCGCATGGTAACATCGGTGTTTGAACCCGAGTTTGCTGATGTTGTATTATGCTCAGACGTTGTCCGCGTCGCGACGGCCTGCTGACTCGGCCAAGGCGTTGACCTACTTTGTTGTGGCGGCTGGTTATGAGTATTATTTTGGTTTCTAAAATAATTTCTAGATTGATTTAAGTTGCTTTGATTATTTGTATTTTCTGTTAAATTATTTTGTGGTGGAATACTAGATTGTTTTTGCGGATTGGGAGTACGCTGAGAATTTCCATTGTTGTTAGCCATTTTCCCTTGGGGTTTCGAATTATTTTTGTTTCTATTACTTTTAGATTCGTAAACCGTCTGAAAGTTTTGTTCTTCCAACACTACCTTTAGGGCATCTTCTAGGGTGGTCACGTTTCTCAACCGTACTAATCTAACTAAATAAGGAGGTAAATTATATAGAAAAACATTCAATGACGAATTAGTATAAATATGTTGTTTGGCTTGACGTAAACTCGCATCGTCTACTGTTTCAATTATTTTCGCAATTAAGGTACTACGCAAGTTTTGAATCCTATGACAAAAATCTAAATAACTTTCATTAGAATTTATTTTCATAGACTCTAACTCCAATACTAAGCAATCTTCGGTTCTAGGGTCACCAAAATGTTGAGCCAATAATGTTTTCAACTCTAACCAAGTACCAATACTATCCCTTTCCCCCACTAGGTTCGCGGCTTCCCCTGATAACTTACTAGTACGAACGTGGAATAGATATTCATTTTGGGCTTTTCCACCTTGAAATGTATTTATTATATATTCACATTTCTTTATAAAAAGTGGGAGCTGTCTAGAATCGCCACTAAACTCTGGAATAATGTTTGCCATTGTTGACGGGACCTGCATGATCTGATCCATTTTGAAACAACAAAGCACGAAAAGAGAGAGAAGAAAAATACACTAAATATCTAACTAAAGTTAATATTATTACGCTAGTTATATCGTAATAAAATGAAATAATGTTATCGCGGTATTGCTCAACCCTCAATAACACAACACATACAATTAAAACAAAGAGAAAACGATAAAGGAAAACGGAAAGGATAGTGAAAAAGTTTTACTCACAGTCCCGTAGTTACTCCCATCTCCTCCTTGTGACTACTATTGAATACTGCACCCGCCGATGTGTCTGGTACTCAATGAATTTGTTTGTTCGGAGATCCCTGTTGAACTGTAGAAACAGACGTCCAGCTGCTTGTAGAGTTTTATACGTCGCAAACTGACTACAGAGATCCTACCGGCTGCGCCAATTAAGTGATCGACACTTGATTTAGTTTAAAAAAAAACTTTATTTCAGTTAAGCAGAGTAACAGTACCAAAATAGTAATGATTATTCTAATAATTATACATGTATTTATATTTACCTACTTATTGCTAATTTGACAATATTCTTATAACTACTTAAATGCTACTATGCGTGGAGGGGGATTTGCTGACGAAGCGAATAGAGTTGGGGTCATCACATTTAACTCGCGCGATTTTATCGCGTGTCGCGCCTGTTTGTAGGAGCCTTAAGTCGGGGCCGTTACCACGGGGCCACCACAGCTCTCTCTACATGTCAGACCTTAGCCGACTTCGCAGACGACTTCCAGGGTCAGGAAATCTGAAAATTATTGTTCGTCCCCCCTTCTCCCCAATCCAAGGGTAAAGGGTACATGTGGGTAGCGCATTTTCTTTTATGTATCAAGCGTCGTTGGAACATAAATCAATGTCACTGCCGCCCACTTTACCACCCCTCCCATTAACAATATAATTACTCGTATCTCGGAACATGTTTCATATTCAGACAAGAGTTTAAGCGAATTTTCTTTGTGTTTTTTGTTGGTCTGCGAATATTTTGATAACCTATTATTAATAAATATCAGAAATGCATCGACGTCCGATTGTCGGTATCTGATAATATTGATAAATGATTTTATTGACAATTTTTTATTATACAAACACTTTCTTTTACATTTTAATCATATTTGTAAAACTAGATGAGGTGGGCGTTTCCTATCTGACTACTCTGAGAAGAAAGGCCTAAACTCAGAGGTCACAGTCTCTTCAGGGCTGTCTTTAACTTATTGGAGGCCCTAGGCACATAAGGATCACGGGGTCTCTGTGTAGATAAGAGACAATATGAGAAGCGTACTAATATTTCATAACTGGGGGGCTAGAAAGTTATTGTAAATCGCACTGCAAATCACTTATTTTGTCATTGAATCGGGTCCTAACAATGCGTAGAATGGAACGGCTGCTGCAAATAATGTTTTTTTATGAGAGCAGGCCGGGGCCCCCGAAGATCGTGGAGCCCTGGGCACTTGCCCAGAGTGCCCAATGGAAAAGAGGGGCCTGAGTCCCTTTTAAAATCCAGACATAATCTTGGTCAGATCATGTGAAGCCCAAACCAAAAAAACAAAAGACGAAACCAGAGATTCTCTTTGGTAGACACTAGTAATATGCAGCCTTTCGAACTGACACTACATTTTTAGTTGTTTTTCAAAATTGGGTTCTGATATTTTCCGGCTTTCGCCTTGAATGTCCTATCCCAAAAACACATTTTTTACATCTTCTAGAGAGTTGCAGAAACAATCAGATCATACTTAGCAGTAGGAAAACAGGCTATAAAAACATGATTTTAATCCAGCTCTAATGATTTAGTGAAATGTCAAAGGGCCATGGATCGAGTCATTCTTGGCATAATCCTACTAAGCCACCCGGCTTAGTAGGATTATGCCAAGAATGACTCGCACTGTTAAGCACCCGCTTAACACTGAAATCCGTCCTCGTCGGTCGAAAGTCTACGACGTCGGGGACATGACGATGCGCCTAAAGTGGAGTTGGGCAGGACATCTGGATAGACGAGGAGATGTCCGACGGAGCTATAGAATAGAATAGAATACTCTTTATTATGTACACCATATAAATTACAGACATATATATCTAGAAACTGTACAAAGGGTGACACAATGGGCGGTCTTATCGCTAAAAGCGATCTTTTAAAGACAACCTTTAGATGGATTAAAAAGGGAAAGGACAGACAAATACTGTAGGTAGTCAGAATAGAGCTACGACAGAATGGTGGTCAAGGTTAGGCACAAGAAACAAGGGTCGTCCAAAAGCGCGTTGGTGTAATGATATCGTCAAAGTCAAGGGACGAGGCGAGATGAGGGACGCACGGAACCGGAAAGTATGGCAGGAATAAGAGGAGGCCTCTACTCAGCTGTGAGTGATTCCGGGAGGAAATTATGACGATGTTAAATGTTTGTTCCTGACTTGTATTCAACTGGTTATTGGTAGTTTAAATAGGGTAATTAATCAAGGTAACCGACATAGCCCAAACTTAAGTGGCAGTGGGCAGGGCACATTGCTCGCAGAACAGATGGGATGATGGCGCCAAATGGTTCTGGAGTGGCGACTGCGTACCGGAAGACGTAGCGTTGGAAGGCCTCCCACAAGGTGGACCGACGCCGACGACCGTGTGGCCGTTGGACGTGAGAAGCACAGAACCGGTGGAAGTGGAGGTGCTTGGGAGGCCTTTGTCCAGCAGTGGACGTCTTTCGGCTGAAATGATAAGGATGATGATGAAATAGGGTAATTAAGTTAAATCTTATCGTAATTCGATTAAAAAAAAACGAGAAGGAGAGGCCTATGACCAGGACTCCAGTCCAGGGCTGCTGCAGGCTGATGATGATGATGATATTATAACAGCATGTGGTGGCCCAGTGGTAAAGGCCGCAATTTACGAGTTGTAGGTTGTAGGTTCGAACCCAACTTAACTTTGTGTAGGACTACATTGTGAGGAAACTGGCATGTCCTGGAACTATTAATTCTATGACATGTATCATCTACCAACCAGTGGTGCTATTCTGTAAAAATCTCACCATGAAAACTTAGGTGAAGTGATCTTGGAATTCACACTATTGACAGCTTACTTTAAGCTCACTTCACCCAAGTTATCACGGTGAGATTTTTACAGAATAGCGCTACTGTAGTGCTATTCTGTAATTTATCTGTTGTTTTTTTTTTTTGTCACACTGAAACTGTGTGTGTGTTTATATGTTTGTTACTTCTTCACGATCAAAAGGCTGGTCCAATTTTGATAAAATTTTGTATGGAGGTAGCCGACACCCTGGATTAACATATAGGCTACTTTTTATCCCAATATTCCCTCGTGATCGACACGTACGCGGATAAAACCGCGGGGCGCAGCTTTTAACTTATAATTAGAAACATACATTTGAATAGAACTTTAATAACTAATAGTAATAGGTAAGTTGCTGGTTATTAAAATAATATTCTGCCTCGTTGGTCTAGAGGGCGCAAGTTGCGCTACTGCTGAGCACAAGCTCCTGGGTTTGATACCTAGGTCGGTCAAAATGTTATTGGGTTTTTCCATCAGGAATTTCTGTGTAGTATAGCCAAGCATTGCTTAACCTTTAAGTGGCTTACAGGACCTAAACACAAAAAACGCAAGTTTTAGAAAATAAAAAAAATCAGAAAAATATATGATATTCTTCAGGATACATGCTAGGTAGAAGTTTGTTGAAAATATAATACAACTAATTTGATGCGATAGAAAAAAAATCATGAAGATACCTCTAAAAACTTTCTTTTTACAATAAAAACCATACTATACATACAATCATTCTGTTTTTTTGCTAGATTATTCTACAATTTTTTTGTCCAATAGTTTTTTTGTAATTAAATAATTGCTTCATATTATGCAATAAATTACCAGGGGTGTGTCATCGCGCTTCTCTTTCGTTTCTATGCAGTCCGACAGTGACCGTGCTTTAGATCATGTACCCGTGAGGCCATTACTTAACCACGAACCCCTGTCACATTTTAAGTACCAGGTAAAATGGTGTAAAAGCTGGGTCACACTATGGATTATTTGTACAAGTGACCCAAATAGGTACGCGTTAGAGAACAATGTCGTGAAAAACAGCAATTAGTTGCTTAGCTCAACTTAGTGAACATCGAAGTCTTCCGTTTTACCACTTGTAGGTACCTATATTTTTAGGGTTCCGTACACAAAGGGTAAAAACGGGACCCTATTACTAAGACTTCGCAGTCTGTCCGTCCGTCCGTCTGTCTGTCACCAGGCTGTGTATCTCAAGAACCGCGATAGCTAGACACAAATTATGTATTTCTGTTGCCGCTATAACAATAAAATAAATATTTAAGGGAGCCCCTCCCATACAACAAAGATTTTTTTTCGGCGTTTTTGCCTTGTGGTACGGAATCCTTCGTGTGCGAGTCGACTCGCACTGAGCCAGTTTTTTTAGATCGTATCACATTATCAATCACAATCTGAACCCTAATTGCGTAAATCAATCTCAATCTGAATCATTTCGAAGGATATTGCTAATCCATTGCTTCATATGTTCGAAAAATGTGTCTGCTGAACAACGTAAATAAACGCAATGAATGTTGTTGAACTGTCTAAATGAAACCCATTGCTACTGATAGTGTGTTACGCAATTACATTGCTTCATATATTCGAGAAATTTCACGAAAGTAAATAACGCAATGAATAATGTTAAAGCACAATATACAGAGAGTACAGAGTACGTACATCACTTTTCATACCTACACTCGGCGGTCGCGCTAGGGTTGTCAACTTTGGCTTATGCACAAAAAACTATCGTGGTAGAGTGGCACTCGTATCTAGTTGTTTGATTTATTGTTGAGCTTATTCTACAATATTAAAACAAAACAATAAACATAGTATTACAATACAAAAAGTTTACAGAACAAAAACATATAAAATTTTACATTTGTCAATTTTCACTATCGAAAATCCCTAATAACTTCAAAACGGTTTACCCTATTTACACAATTTATTTTGCCCTGTCCGTTTTAGACCTAAACCTATCAAATGACAATAAAAACAACATAATATCTACACAAACAAAAAATCATGTTTTCATCTTACGTAATAGTTGGTGGCGTGAATTTACCTTAGAAAAAAGTTACTTCGCTTATACTGATTCAAAGTAGGAAACTATCATATAAATCGAGCATAGATAGCTATTTTTTTTTTTGCTCCATTTTTGCACTTCACAGACGCGCGTCTCAAGCGGATGACACTCGCGCTCGCACTACTCCCAACCTGTCCGAGATAACGTGTCCGTGAGCGGTGTCTATGTGTGCGTTGCTCGAGCTCACCTTGTATGTAGATTGCCTTCTGCACTCTCTGTATTTTGTGGTTAAAGTGTCAAAATGAAAGCCATTCCTATTGTTAATGTGTTACGCAATTATCTGGCAATATATCGCAGGCTGGCAGTGACATCGACCGCGACGCCGCAGCCCGCTACCATGGATTTAGTAGGTACATGATTCTGTACCCCCTGCGTTAAAAATTATCGTCAGTTATTATTAAAAAAAAAATCAATATCTACGCGGTCAAAAAATATGGCTCAGCAAACATTTTTTAGGTTTCCGTACCTAAAGGGTAAAAATGGCACCCTATTACTAAGACTCCACTGTCCGTCTGTTTGTCTGTCACCAGGCCGTATCTCATGAACCGTGATAGCTAGACAGTTGAAATTTTCACAGATGATGTATTTCTGTTGCCGCTATAACAACAAATACTAAAAACAGAATAAAATATACCTACAGTGTTATTGGTAAACCATTAACAACCACTTAAGAGGTCATTGTACTCATCATTATGAACAAATTTTATTGTGAGACCAAACCGTAAATCGCGAAAAAAAAAATCAGCTGTTTCCTACAGCAACAGCAGATTTTTTTCGTGATTTCAGGTTTGGTCCCACAGTACAATTTGTTCACAATGATGAGTACAATGACCTCTTAAGAGGTTGTTAATGTTTTACCAATAACCGTGTATATTTAAGGGGGGCTCCCATACAACAAACGTGTTTTTTTCGGCGTTTTTGCCTTGTGGTACGGAACCCTTCGTGTGCGAGTCCGACTCGCACTTGGCCAGGTTTTTTAAACAGAAATATGTCTACGCTAGGGGGTCTAGAATCTTGTGCATGTAACCATTTTTGCACGGCGATGTACCACCACCCTGTATAATTTCAATGTTTTACCGATAAGACTTCCTTAGGGATCACCCTTATCGTCGTTGCAACAACGATAAAAATCACTCTTCTTTGTCCAATTTAAACTAAGACTTCACTTATTTTCCACAATTGATACGTCTTACTAACCAGGAACAGGATGGAAGAAAATGTTTTATTTATTAGCGGTACACCGTACATAAAGCTTGTTTGTACCTAAGTCTGGAGAACGCTACATTAATTTCTTCTCAAACTGCCAAATCAATGTATTCTACAAAAGGGCTGAGTACTTAGGCGTTCCGATTCCAAGCCGTTCATTGAAAAATCTCCATTTGGGTGTAAGTGCCATGAAGGGGGCATTATTCTAGCGCATGCGTGTGCATGGCCGACCCTCCCACACCCCGCATTTCGGGCGAGTTTCCCGCCAGCATCGCGCGACCCCGCGACCGCCATCACAAAGAAATAATAGTATCAAAAATGTTAATTAAACATCCTTGTTTCTTTACAATCTGAAGTTCAGTGCCGTGTTTTCAACAAGTTTGTGCTTTTCATAAAAAATGCTTACTCCTAAATCAATAGCCATGCCATTCAATACTCACATAAAAGCGCTCATAACGGTCACGTGCAATTTATTGGTCCTCATCATGTGCCACGACAAGGAATCCGAATTGTTTTAAAAGTTAATAATGACAATACGACGACAATAAGTAATATTTAATTAGAAAAAGTAATTAAAAAAATAGAAAAAAATGGCGAACACAGCACATTTGATGAGGCGACAAAGCTCGCGGGATCTTTACGCACAGCGTTCAATAGATAGGATGGAGATGAAGGAGCTCCGCGGGCGACTGGTCACCATGGAGAACGGGCACCCGTCGGTCCGCTCACACGTCATGTACGGCGCCACCAATGAGGCCTTCGAGGACACCAGCCCCAACAGGCGCTCAACAGAGACGCCCACCAGCAAGGCGAGCTCCGTGGAAGACCGCGGCGCGGTGAAGCCCGAGGGTGGCGGGGTCGAGAGGGAATCCTGGGACAGTAAACTGACTTTCCTCCTAGCCACAGTTGGGTATGCCGTGGGTTTGGGTAATGTTTGGAGGTTCCCGTATCTCGCGCAGAAGAACGGCGGAGGAGCGTTCCTGATTCCGTATTTCGTGATGTTAGCTATCGAGGGGATCCCTATATTTTACTTGGAGTTGGCGATTGGGCAGCGTCTGCGGAAGGGTGCTATAGGGGTCTGGCACCAGGTGTCCCCGTACTTGGGGGGGATCGGTATCAGTTCGGCGGTGGTGTCGTTCAACGTGGCGCTGTACTACAACTCTATCATCGCCTGGTGCCTGTTCTACTTCGCGCAGAGCTTCCAGGCGGAGCTGCCGTGGGCCGAGTGCCCGAAGAAGTACTTCCCCAATGGATCGTACACGACGGAACCGGAGTGTGCAGTAAGTGATGATTTTTTTTTCTATTCTCTGGTTCTTTTTATATATTTTCACAAATGAATTGCGGTCTCCGGATAAGAGGACGCTTGATTGTTCTCGTGGTTATTGTAAGAAATGTGTAAGTTTTTGTAAAAATCAAAGAGAAATCAATAGTAGCTATAAGACGGTAGTGCTTACAGGGTACCAAAATTATTGTTTCGGAAAGTTTTGTTAAGAGTATCTACCAACCTGCACTGGGCCCGCGTGGTGGATTACGGCCACTCCCTCTCACTGAGAGGCTGTATCCCAGCAGTGGGACCGTTATAGGCTGATTGTGTTGTTAAGAGTACTCACAATTACCAAAATAAAAGAAGTTTAAAGCTTCATCTGTCAGGTCACTAAGCAAGAAGGTTGATTGTGTCGATGTTATAAGCTTAGAAGATCTGCCTATGGTTCTGTGTGGAACATTTTAAGAACCTTAATAAAGTTAAATTCATGCTATAAAAAATAACATCAGTTGGAAAATAACAATACCAATCAACACGAGCAGTATAAACAAAAAATCAGCTCGACAAAGTAATCCCGTATCGTATAGTTATACCTGGGTTTCAATTCAAACCAATTTGCAGTAACCCGTTTTTGTAGAACGGCTGCTGTGTGTTGAATCGATATCGAGCAGGCTGTATTGTGACATTATAGTTATTGGGAAAATAGATGGTTGTCCGTTAGAGTCGAGAGGTTAATAGACGAAGATTGTTGCATAAGTATCTTTCGTACCTACTTGTTATTCTACTTTCTATTATCCTACCTACTTTAT
Organism: Mesoligia furuncula; assembly: GCA_916614155.1. Lineage (NCBI taxonomy): Eukaryota > Metazoa > Arthropoda > Insecta > Lepidoptera > Noctuidae > Mesoligia > Mesoligia furuncula. Next base: position 25,655,906 of record OU744808.1, read on the forward strand.
TTTATTAACATTTTGAACGCCACGGTCGGGTATAGACGACAAACGAAAACGTGCCCAACACGCGTTTTCTTGTTGGCTGTAGACGACGGTGGCGTGTTGGGCACGTTTTCGTTTGTCGTCTATACCCGACCGTGGCGTTCAAAAGGTTAATAATATTCTACTAATCACACTAGCTAATATTATAAAGGCGAAAGTTTCTGAGTGTGTTTTGTGTTTGTTACTTCTTCACGCACAAACGGTTGAAGGGATTGGGATGAACTTTGGTACATTAATACTACAAGGCGGCGTTTCGTCTTCTACTTCATCCTAGCATTCTTGTCAGTGCGGTCGTGGTACTCATGTATTTTCTTGTCTAGGGTCTGATGTAATTCGCCTCACGATTTCTCGCCACCCACTCCGATTTCTGATATTTTTAGTAGTTACACTCATACGAGACCCGTTTTACCGATGTCAAAAAATTGGCCAAGTGCGAGTCGAGTGTATGGGGGCCCTCCTTAAATACATATGTATGTAATTCTGTTTTTAGTATTTGTTATTACTCGTATAGCGGCAACAGAAATACATCATCTGTGAAAATTTCAACTGTCTAGGTTTCACGGTTCATGAGATACAGCCTGGTGATAGACAGACAGACAGACGGACAGTGGAGTCTTAGTGATAGGGTCCCGTTTTTACCCTTTGGGTAGGGAACCCTAAAAATGAAGGTGTGCTTATAAGGTCGTTGTGATAGGCAGATTCAATGGGCGAAAGTAATTTATTGCGGCGACTTATTGATCCTCGTCTAGGAGGGTCGAGCGAAACCCCTGACCAAAGATTCTGTTAGATTTATGAGTTTAACCTTTAACTTATGCCTGTAGGTACTCCTTGGTGCAACGTTTAGTTGTTGGCGCTATTGCTTCTGGGAAATCTCAAATGAATAAAACCCTTTGACCATGTAGGTCTTTAACTGTTCGCTACAAAGTTTTGCTGTTCCATACACGCTAGGCGCCAAGCGCGCAGTGCGGCCGGTTGCAAAAATTCTAAAGCGTTCAAATCTCAAATCGTTTATTGCATTCCCTATTGTGCAATTACAGGAAAAAATAGAAACAATTATGGACCCTGTCGGGCACAGCAACTTTTTAAATAAGTAGAGAGAGGAAGAGCGCTTTATTAATTTTCCTTGCTAATAAGTTTTTAGTAGTTTAAATAGATAGTAGTTTAATTATTTTAAACTATGCTAATATTTAAAATAATAATAATAATATGTACATTTATATGAAAAAATAAGTAAAATAATCATAGGGCATCAAAAAATTCGTCCGCATTGCTGTCAACAGGAACAGTGCCCAAAAGGCTAGCAGCATTGCCACGTTGAATGGCAATGCTAATTCTTTGGCCAAGAAATAGGCCAGCCCTCGTCACGTGAAGAGTCGACTAACCGCTTGGCGATATCTTGAAAAACCAAGTGGGCACTCGGACTCCATGGCCCTAGTGTTTCAACCCCAAACGGCTCGAACATATAACTCCCAATAAGGTTGGAATATTTTCGTCGTTAGAGGTTTTCTGCACCTGCAGCAGCCGCCCCAGCACAGCCCACCGTGCTAGGAAGATGAGATGGCGCAAGGGTGTCGACACATGTTGCATCCCACACCAAAGGTCTGCCTAACTTCCAGGGCATTATGGTCATCCCGTCTGGTCTCTTCCCATCGTCGCGTGCCAGGCCGTTGGGTTCTAAAACAGCTGGCACCCCGGCGGTGACAAGAGCACGACGGATGTTGTCATTAATGCTGGCGTGCTGTGTTATCCGGCCTGCGCTCCTACTGCAAGATAGGCCATTATTTTATATCTTATTATAGACTATTATATCCAAGGTATGTATTTATATTTCCATTGATTCACTAATATTTTATATGCAGCTCTATCGGCTCGGTGTCTTGGGATCTGTATTTTAATTTTTGCTACCGACTTCCGAAATTAAAGTTATTTCATAATTTTGAGTTAATTTCTTTTTGAAGTCGGTTTAATTTTTTTAAACTACTTTTTTATTTCGTAATTTTTAGTTTTAAGTAAAAACTGGAATATATGTTTGTAATAAGTAGGTAACAGTTTTGTTGTAAATATTGCACTAGAATTTGACCAAGGTTTTGAGATGTTTTCCCTTTGACACTACACCCGTAGCTCGTACGTGAATAACTCTATTCTTCAGGTCCATGATTGGTTTACGGTAAATAATCTGGTACTAAATGAAAAGAAAACCAAATGCATTAGATTTAAATTACCTAATGTTAGAAGTAGCGAATGTGACATCATACTGAATGGAGAAAAACTGGATTTTGTTGATCAAACGGTTTTTCTGGGAATCACGCTAGACGAGAAATTACAATGGGGACCTCACATAACATCTCTTGCGGGGCGGCTTAGCTCGGCCGCTTATGCTGTTAGAAAGATAAGACAGTTAACTGACGTAGAAACCGCGCGTTTAGTCTATTTTAGCTACTTTCACAGCATTATGTCGTACGGCATTTTACTATGGGGTCGAGCTGCTGACATTGAATCCATCTTTATTTTGCAAAAGAGAGCTGTCAGAGCCATTTATAATCTACATCGCCGCGAATCTCTCAGGGAACTTTTTAAAAGGATTAATATTATGACGGTACCTTGCCAATTCATTTATGAAAATATTATGTATGTAAGAAAAAATCTACATCTTTTTAATAAAATAAGCGATAGACATAATTTTAACACTAGAAATAAAGATAAAATACATCAACCATTTTTCAGATTAGCCAAAGTACATACATCTTTTATGGGGTACTGTGTTAAATGTTACAATAAAATACCTAATGATATATTGCAATTAAATGAAAGAAAATGTAAAACTCACATTAAACGTACACTTTGTAAACAAGCGTACTATAAATTAGAAGATTATATCCAAGATAAGAACGCTTGGAAACATGCTGGTCCTGCTCCATAGGACAATCTAGAGTCAAGACAAAATCAAACTGGTTGCTAATTTAATTGCAAAATTTATTCTTTGTTCTTCTTTGTTTTTTTTTTTTTACATTGATTTACATTCTGTAATTACTTTAACTCACACCCTGACTTATTACTATTATTATTATTATTATTTTTTTAATGACAATCGTTTATTTTTACCATGCTTGTAAATATGTGAGCACCATGTATCTATCAGATAATTAATTTATATATTATGGTTTCATTTTTAATTCTTTTACCTATTGTGGTACAGTAATTTTATTTTAGGTGCATCGTCTTCACGTATATATTATATAATTAATGTACATGCATAATATTGTAAAACATTTTAAAAGAGTAACGGTGGAGTTTCTTGCCCATTCTTCTCCATACGAAATCTACCTTTTGGAATGGGCGACTAGAATCAATTCTATTTTAGTAATTTTTGACGTTCAAAAGTGCCTGTTAAGTGCCTATTTGAAATAAATGCTTTGACTTTGACTTTGACGTATCAATAAGCCAGGCCGTCACACTTACACGTATTAGTCCATATCTTGAAAATTACTAAATTGATTCTGATGAAACATGCACTGTTCCCTAAGTTGAAGTAAACGTAAGCCAATAAAAAAAAATGGTCACGATCCGATTAATAGTTGCGGAGAAATGCGTGGACAAACATACATACATACGTCTATAAAAGTTTGTATATTTGTGTGGAAGCCCTAATAGATTGTCATATGTGAATATAATGCAATTCCAATAATATTACATACATACGTGTCGAATTGATAACCTCCTTTTTTTGAAGTCGGTAAAAATACCTATACTGGTTTTATTTTGTTGTTTTATGTCTTCTTGTAATCTATACTAATAAAAAAGCTGAAGAGTTTGTTTGAACGCCCTAATCTCTGGAACTACCGGTCAGATTTGAAAAATTCTTTTTGCATTTGATAGTCCAATTCTTGAGAAAGGCTATAGGCTATTTTTATCACGCCATGTCCCTTAGGAGCCGAGTAAAAAGAAAAAAGTCAGAATGAACGTTAAGCGAAAACGAAGTGTTGCGAGTGTTGCGACGGGGTGGGGCTGTGCCGGGAGAACAAGAAATTTCACGCGGACGAAGTCGCGGGCAGAAGCTAGTTTATTTATATTTTTATTGACATTGAATATGGACTAGATGAATGTAGTTTAAGGCGGGAGGGGATATTTAGTCTATTTTTATGGCGCAACGAATAATTTGTTTATATGTCTCCCCGTGTGCTGTAAGAATCTAGATATTTTCGGACTAGTTTACATAATTCTAAGATATAAATGCCAACTAAGGTGAGATTCTTGTGTTTCTGAAACTTTCTTGCGTTCGTTTCACTTCGCTACTCGCATGGACTCGATCGCTAGGCTCTAGGCGCTAAGCAAGCCACCTGTCAGTGCGAACATAACCTTCTTCTTTTTTTGTTCCCGGGATGGAAAGTCTTATGGATATCCTCCAACCCTTTTGGGTAGTAGTAACCACCCCGGACTCCGGTGTTCCATCTCACTCCTACGCCGGGGGTTGCGGGAACGTACGATCCTTCCGCAACCAATGCGAACATAGCGTTATCCCAATATGGGTATCGAACCCAGGAGTCGGAGCATTCACGCTTATGATCACTAGACTTGACTACGCAATCCTTACATCATCTTTTCCTAACTATGTTGGGGTCGGCTACCAGTCTAACTGGATGCAGCTGAAGGTAGTATTTTACATGAAGCGACTGCCTATCTGACCTGCGCAAACCAGTTACTGGGTAACATGATACCATATATTAAGTTAAAAGTAATCCATATATTAAGTTAAAATTAATCTTCTCGTTTCATTCAAGAGCTGGATCCATAACCAAAAAAGTAATTTACTTCTTTCTACCCTCAATGAAAGGCACGAATCGAAATGAAAATAGGTGTAGGCCAATGAGGATTTATTTATATGCAAAAGAAGATAAATTTTAAAATCTTTGTCCAGGTTCGCATGGGCGTATCTTCCTGCCAGCGGATTCTCAACGCTCGGCTCTATACCGAGAGTTGGAAATCCAATGCGCGATAAAATCCCGCCGCGATATTTTTACGTCCATTCTAACAGGTTCATAAAATTTTTCTCATTAAATGTTATTAATAAAATGCTGTGAATAATTTCATAATTTGCTTTAAATACAGCGGTGCTATTCTGTAAAAATCTCACCGTGAAAAGTTAGGTGAAGTGAGCGTGGAGTGAGCTGTCAATAGTGTCAATTCCTAGCAAAAACAAACTCACCTCACCTAAGTTTTCGCGGTGAGATTTTTACAGAATCGACCGGCAGTTTTATAGGTATTTTAGACAGTGGAGCGCTGTGGTGGCCCAGTGGCAACGGCCTCGACTTACTGAGGTTGTGGGTTTGAAACCAGGCAGGAAATTTACTTTGTGTAAATAATTTCACTGTCAGTCTTTCGGAAGGTCTACAAATGGCAACTGGGACCAACAGTTTAACGGTTTAAACGAGGCACGGAGGATATTTAATGGACGGTCACCCATGCACGGAACGACCTCGGCAAGAGCTTAACCTTTAATCGACCCGTGCGGGTGTTATTAGGTATTTTGCCACGAGCCCCTCACAATAATAAATGTTCGCAAGGAAATGTGAAAATGTCCCAAAATGACACCGGTAACGAAATCCATTTATTCCATTTTACATCATTTCTTAAAGCGTACCTAGTGCTATAAAATCTGTCTTACATTTTTTTACGGCAAACCCATTGTAAAAGGTTCCAGAATACTTTCCACTTCGCACAGAAAACCGAGAAGAACTTTATCACTTGAATTAAATAAAAGAAAACATTTTTTACCGCGCTTTTATGGACTTTTCGTTGTCGACGCTTCAGTAAACTGGATGGAAAATTTCTTTTGAGAGAGCTTAGGTAATTTATTTTGTTAAGAAAGAGGCTTGTAGAAATTGTTAGTGTTGACATAAATCAAAATGAAGGGTCGCTGATGTAATTAAGCATTATTTCGATTAATTAATTAAAGTAATTAACATTACTTCTCAATTCTTTTTATTGGTTACTTTTATTCGTGCTGGTAAAAAAATCCTCTGATTTCAAATATCCATTGTTAATTACTTTACTTCATAAATTTATCCGGAACATAATCTCATATTTGTTTACATTTTTGGCAATAAGTCGCGAATGCAGATTAGACACAGCCATTTCGAAATTTGGCCCACAGTACTCGGTTCTGCTTCGTTTGTCTAGACTCTAGTGATTGCTAGCGATACTGCTGAGAATGAGGTCCTCGATTCCTCGGTCGGGTAGTGCTATTGGGTTTTTTCCATCTGGAATTTCTCAGTAGCAGCTTGGAGTCAGGATTTGTGCCGGGTTGCCTGGAATCTGGATTTGTGGCCGGATGCCCGGAGTCAGGATTTGTGCCCGGCTGCCCGGAGTCTGGATTTGTGGCCGGTTGTCTAGGCTGAAGTCAGGATTTGTGGTCGGTTGCCCGGAGTCAGGATTTGTGCCCGGTTGCCCGGAGTCTGAATTTGCGCCCGGTTGCCCAGAATCTCTGGATTTGTGCCCTGTTGCACCGGAGTCAGGATTTGTGCCCGGTTGCCCAGAATCTCTGGATTTCTGCCCGGTTGACACGGAGTCAGGATTTGTGCCCGGTTGCCCAGAATCTCTGGATTTCTGCCCGGTTGACACGGAGTCAGGATTTGTGCCCGGTTGCCCAGAATCTCTGGATTTGTGCCCGGTTGCCCAGAGTCTCGATTTGTGCCCGGTTGCCCGGAACATAAGTGGCGAAATGTGGGTATTATAGGTGCATCTCTGTTTAACCCTTGGGGGAATAAAGGCGTGATCTTACGTTACCCGGTTCTCCGCCTTTTGCATCCAGTCTTTTGCTCCGAGTCGAGTAGACCAGCCTTTTGAACATCGTTATGTAAGCTAGACAAAATAAACAAAGCAAAATAATTTATTTTATTAAGTAAGCCATTAAAAGGCACTTTTCAACGTCAACATTTTCAAGAAAATGGAATTGATTCTAGGTGCTCCTTGAGCTCCTTCCGAATCAATTTAAATAATTCAATTACTAGTTTCTGCCCGCGATTTCGTTCACGTAAGTGCTTGGCCAGACTACAAACGCGGGCGCGGCGCGGCGTACTCAAACATAAGAACTTTTTGAGTGTCCATAGTGGGCAGTTGGGCACGCGGGCTCGGTGAGCGGCGCGGGCTGCTAGGCGCGGGGAGCGCGCGGGCCTATCACGCCATAGCTCGTACATACAAGTGGCCGCAGTGAGTGCGCGGGATGCCCGCGCGGGGACAGGGGTACTCAAACTAGTTCGACCTTTTTTCTAGTAAAAATAAGTCTTCTTCATCCATTTTTTTTGGCAAACACTGAACACGACAACACTCAGAACGAAGCCGCGCTCTACTGCGGACAGGCAGATCGCGCGCGTTTCCGCACCCACGCCGCTCTTCGCCCTGCGCTGCCAGTCTCGCCAAGGACTGACAGTTGTTGACACCACAATATATTAAATTGACAGCTACACGCGCTCTTTGTTTTTTTTCGCGAATTTTTTCGGTTTGCTCGTCTCGTCGTCGTCGTCGTCGTAGCATGATGTTAAATCACACAAATATTATATTAGGCGAAAGTTTGTGAGTGTGGGTGAGTGTGTTTATATGTTTTGATAAAATGATAAAATTTTGTATGGAGGTAGCTGACACCCTGGATTAACATATAGGCTATGTTTAACCCTATATTCCCACAGGATCGACACTTATGCGGGTGAAACCGCAGGGCGCAGCTAGTGGCCTATAACTTTCCTTCACCTGGTAGTTCCAGAGATTAGCGCGTTCAAATAAACAAACTCTTCAGCATTATTATAATGACTTTTTTATTGGTGAATGGGCCTCGCTCTTGACCTCGATCACGTCTGATGGAAAGCGATGGATGAGGTCTATGATGGAACGAGCGTGCTCAGAAGATGCTTAAGGCACTGGAACTCCCTCGCATGACAGGCATCGACGAAACACAGCAGGCTGCTTGACGCCGGACTCCGGTGGGAGGGGGGCCGCAAACCAGGCGGGCGTTAGCCCTACCACCGCAAGGGGAGAATTGCTCAGACAAATAAGGTGTTGGGTGTGACTGTCCAGGATGCGCTGAGCGCGAGCGTTCAGTTGAGTAACTGGCGGAACAAGTTGTGCTACACGCTTCTTCATGCATCCCAAACTAATGACTAGCTTCTTCTTCTTGCCCGCGACTTCTTCACATCACTTGCCTGCGCTATTACCTTCTTCGTTTACGCTAAGCGTTATTTCTGAGTTTTTTTTTCTTTTTGTCCCGTTCCTTAGGGCCATAGCGTGAAGTTAGCCTATAGCCTTCCTAAAGAATTGGAACAACTTTTACTATGGGACCAAAACTAAAATCGCGAAAAAAAAATCAGCTGTTCCCTACATTTTGACGAGTTATACGAACATAAATGTAGGGAACAGCTGACTCTTTTTTCGCGATTTCAGGTTTGGTCCTATAGTAAAAGTTGATCATAATGATGAGTACAATGACCACTTAAGAGGTTGTTAATGTTTTACCAATAACCCTGTATAATATTATACCGGCTGTGCCTCGCGTTAATTTGAGGAAAAAACCTATATTATATCGCAAAGACATAATTATTAAAAAAGTAGTTCGCTGAGCACTTGAACCGTTCCGTTAATAGTCTACCACGCGTCTGAGCCGCGCGGCATGGTACCTCACAGAGCTACCGGCGCGGCGGCCGGCCAGCGCCCTAGCTCTCATGCATGACCGGCCGCCTTCCGGAGTTATTTTAAAATGGAAAATAATAAAGCTTCCGAAAAACAAATTAACTTCCAACAATTTGTGATTGACTGTAATAATAACTAAGCTATGTTAAAATGAATTTCCGAAAAATTAATACAAAATAAACTGACAAAAATTGTTGTATTTAACAAACAAACATGACCTTATTAAATTCTACGAAAAATAATGTTATATTTCCCGATGTTACCTATTCTATTCATTTTAATTACATAACATCACACTGTTATACCCCATACTTCCCGTGGGTGTCGTAAAAGGCGACTAAGGGTCGTACCGGAGAATGGGCAGCAGCGTTCTCTATGCATTCCACCACCTTACTATAACTACGATCGCCAACACGCCTGCCAAGCGTGGCGATTATGGCAAACCCCCCCATTTCGGGGGAGGCCTATGTCCAGCAGTGGACGTCTTTCGGCTGAAATGATGATGATGACACTGTTATATATCACACTAGCATTCCTCGTGGGTAGGCAGTGGTGCACCTCTATAAGAGGCTGCTACATAGGTAGGTACTGCAACATACCTCACATTAGTTGTACCATTACATTTCCTTCTTTTCCCTGAAAACCCCATAGGTTTGACAGTCGTCGCCATAGTAAAGAATGATCAGTAAGCCAAGACCTTTTAAATAAGATACGTCTCAAGTCTGTTCACTAAGTTTCAATTTTGAGGACGCTAAGTACCATCGTTCGAAGATGTTTTGTCAAGTCGTAAAAACAGTGCGAGGCAGGGGTGGTTGTTAGTCTTAAGTCTATAATAAATTATGACTGAAATAAAATTAGTCAAGCAACACTCAGTGTATACTACGGCGTAGCACGTAGCCGCCTACGCCGTAGCATCAAATTTGAATTTGCCGGCGTAGCGCGTAGGCGTTGTGTAGGCGAGGTTAAACTGGTTAAGTTCATACATATCTCACTGAAATTGGCACTTATTTACAGAAATGAACTGGTCGTATTGTTTATTTATTTAATACTTTGGGCACATAAATGTAAAGAGGCGGACTTAATGCCATAGGCATTTTCTACCAGTCAACCTTTGGGTGATGCAGAGACAAACAGTTTGGTAGGAGCTATTGTGAAAAATTGAGGAATAAATATGTTTGTTTATGAAACAATTATTTACCTATGTTTTTGGATTTACTTACTATAGTGCCTTCGGGGAGTGTTTCAAGTTTGTTCGTCAAGCTTCGGGCTCGATCGGGTGTCCAACCTAGCGATAATCAATTCCTGTATCAAAATCTATTCACAATCTCAACTGAGCGACAATTAATGTCAAAAATGGCGGCAAATTAGATGTAGTTTTGACAGACAGAAAGAATTTATGCGTGAGAAATTTCTCCTCAGCGACGGGATTTCTCGGTGGTGAGGGGTCGTTCGAGGTCGTAGAGGTTAAAAAACCCCTGACCTTCAAAATATGTTAACAAGGATAGCGAACGAATTGTTTCTTATTGTAGAAGATGAGCTTAAAAAAACGTAAATAGCACTTCTCTGGCTTGTTAGATGGGATCTCTGCAACAGGAAAACGCTTGCAAATTGACAAAGGTCACCCTTGTTTACTTCTGCAAAGGCTTCGTGTTAAAGCTGCTGTGACAATCGAAACGCACAGTGACTTTACACACGAAAAACAACTGTAAAAACAATAACATATGGTTGATTTTAGAATAATTGATACAAATAAGTGTGAAAATTTTAAAATGTCAGTTAGTTGTCAGATTTTTCGGGACTACCCGTAACGACTGTCAAAGATCTACAAATGACAGCCGGGACTAACTGCTTAACGTGCTTTTCTAGGCACGGAGGGGTCTCGATATGTAATAGATGATCACCCATCCACGAACCGACAACAGTAAAATCTAGCTTATAGAGGTACGAGGAATAGCTTGTAAAGTTCACTCAAACTCTATAGAAAAGGGACGATCCTCCGACCAGGACGGGTGTTGTGTCTGGCGGGCAACTGCCCGATGATTCATGTCGGGCCGTTGTATCTATGCTAGTTGCGCGGTAAACTCTGCTTGCGAGATGCAGGATTTTGCGTGACGTCAGTATGACGTGTTGTTCGTATGTGGCGTTATAGATATCGCTACAAGCTTAACCGTCGATCGACCCATACGCCAGTTATAGCCACAAGTATTTCTAAATAGTAATAATATAATAGAAGTAAGAACGCATAACCTTTGTGTTATGCGTCCATTGTCACGAAACATTGGTCCTTTGTCCATTGTCTATTGTCCACGAAATGATATCGGAAATAAGAAAAGATACCGAACGTGTATTTTTATTTATTTATAGTTAACTAACAGCGCCTCGCGGTGTCACCCGCATAAGTGTCGATTCCGTTCGAAAGACACGTGGCGCCATCTATTATCATAGTAACGTTTTTGTGGTTTTCCTCGGGAACAGCAATTTTTTTCGGAATGAAAGGTATCTTAAGTCCGTTTCTGTACACCTGACAACGTATATGCAAAATTTCAGGATGATCGGTTCAGTGGTTTAGGCGTGAAAAGGTAACAAACAATGAAACAAACTTACTTTCGCATTTATATAAAAAAAAAAATAGAAATAAAATTTAATAATAACATAGTTAGGATTAAGACGGTACAACACCAATTACATTAATTGCTATGGAGACAATTATAACGTTGACAATAATTATGTTGAATATAATTTAATTTAAAACTAACACGGACCAGTGGACCCTTGCATAGTTTCTCTCACAGAACAACTGAAGGCATTTCTCGTCAAACTCAAACTCAAACCATTTATTTCAATTAAACCATTTACAGGCACTTTTGAATTGTCAAGAAGTCGGTCAGTCAGAAAATATGAAGCTAGTTGCCCATTCCAAAGCGTAGGTACCTATGGAGAAGAACGGGCAAGAAACTCCATGGACACTCTTTTAAATTGTATTTTTACAAAAATATTAGTTACATCATTAATGTTGAATTTACAATTATATGTGAGAACGATGTAAAAAAATACGTACGCGTTAAGAGCGTCCAGAGTACAGCAAATAGTAAGAAGACAACAAACCAAAAATAAAATAATTAAAAATAAGCCGAGGCAGCTGAGTGATGACCAGCCCCAACTGACGGCGCCCGTTCACGAACATGACGCATAGATCAGCACCATTCAGCTCAACCATTTTGAAGGGAGCTAAATGATCCAAAACACACGCCACCGTCAGCGAGACATTTGTGTGAGCATGACATACTATCAGCCGCCATGGCACATTCAAGTCAATGAAAGACATATTACCCGGTAAATGGTAAAGAAGGTATACTTACATAGAACTCACATCTGTGCTATGCAGTTATACAATGCAAAGGAAATTGAGTTTATACAATGCAAAGATAATCTTACAATCTTCAGCAGCTCCAACAGTATTTTCCAGTGTTAATCAATTAGTTGTGGTTGTGGAGCAGGACCAGCATTGAGCCAGGCATTTTTATCAGCGATGTAATCCCCTAACTTATAATATGCCTGACTGCATAGTGTGCGTTTTATAGAAGACTTGAATTTTGTCTCATTCAGTTGAAGAATGTGGGGAGGTATTTTATTATAACATTTTAAACTGTACCCCATAAAAGATGAGTCTACTTTAGCCAGTCTGAAACCTGGTTGAACTAATAGGTCCCTATTCCTAGTACTATAATTATGTTTTTCACCTCTTTTACCAAAAAGATGTAAGTTTTTTCTTACATACATGATGTTTTCGTAGATATTATAGTAATTTAAAACGTTCAATTAGAAGTATTTTTTACAGATTGAGACTGAGATCAGGGCCCTGTTTAATAAAGCTGACAATTCGACATATAAGTATGTCAAAAAATGACAAAATTGTAGAATTGTCGCACTTAAGCTGTTTAATAAAAGTGACAAATATGTCAAAAATCGACAGGTGAAATCTTGACATATTTGTCATGTGAAAACGCGTTTAATAAAAATTTTGACATATTATGTCAAAAAACCGCAGTCAAAATATACATATCTGACAATTGTCGGTGACAATTGACCGACAATTCTCGGATTGTCGTGACAATTATGTCGACTTTTGCCATTTATTTGCAAATAATTTTGTTTTATGAAGCCACAGAGGGTAACGCTCCTGTCAGAATTGTCGGACAATTCTACAAATATGTCATGACAATTTTCTGATTAATAAAGCAGATTTGACAAGTTCTTCACGACAAATTGTCACCTGTCACCTGTCGCTTAAATTTTTTTATTAAACAGAAAAATGTCGATTGTCACGACAACCCGACATATTTGTGAATTTTCCACCATGACAATTTTGTTGCCTGTAAGTTTTATTAAGCAGAAAAATTGTCGAATTGTCACTTTTTGACATATGTCGGACTTGTCGGATTGTCAGCTTTATTAAACAGGGTCCTGACAGGGTCCTGGGGGCCTAAAAAGGCCACTTTGGAGAATCATAAAAGGATAACATTATGAATTATAATATGGCGAATACAGTCCGTGTTTTTCTTCTTTTACTCACTCACTCACTACGTTGTACAATCAAAGAGGTTGGGATTGGATTGATGGGTATTTTAGCACAAACGAAAAAAAAATATCTGAAAAATGCTTCACCAATGGGATTTGTTACGATTACCTTAACAGTTAACTGTCCATTATGTAATCCTTTTATGATTCTGCCAAAGTGGCCTTTTTAGGCCCCCTGATTGAACGTTCTTAAAATTACGAGAATTGCCCCTCAGACATATGCGCATGATTTTACACCATTCATCCGCAAACACATCACATTCAGGGTTGGCAGTCAGAAGGGTATTTAGCACATTTAGAGTGCGTACGTTTTCAGCTCTGACTTGCTACAGTTTTGGATGGCATTTACGCGAACAGATTGTTTTGGCGACTTTGACGGTGACCCGTCTCCGATGTATGGTCGAGCACAAATAGTCGCCAAAAAAGGTATTAAACAAAAGAAAAAAAAAGGTATGGGCTTATGACACGATACACACGATAGAAATGAAAACTTACGACTGGAGCCAAGTATACGCGATTCAGCGTTACCGACCCGATCATGACGGTTCAGTTTCTTTCAATGTTCAGGAAGAGCGCATGGTTAAGCGCCTAAAGAAATTTCACTTTAAAAAAAATAAGCAACAGTGCTTAAGACATCGTTAAGCGCAGTCGCTGGAAAGACAAATTATGGTCATCACTCATACCCATATTACCATAATTTGTCTTTGGTCTGTGCAAAAGTACAGACCTACCTACAATCAGTAATGCTCATTCCTTTAATAATACAAAGGCTCCATCACCAGACCCTCGTCACCAAGCCCTATTGGACTCGTCAAAACAAATGTTAGGAGCCCAAACTCGAGGGGTGACTGAAGAGTTCCACTATCCACCTCCTGACTCCATCAAATCAGCTCCAAGATACCAAATTATAGTTTTGTCTTCCGAACTACATGTACAGACGCCAGCACATCAAGCTACCTGAAACTGACAAATTTTCCCAATCAACCTTGAACCTTATGCTGTAGTGATAAAGTTGAAAATCTATTAATCTATCTATTGTTTTGCGTGGATGTGACGCATGTTTCCCCCAACCCTTTCTTATTTTATTTTTTGTAGTTTATGTTCTTTATTGCGTCATGTTTACCGCAAATAAACGTATTTTCTTTCTTTCTTTCTATTAAAGAAATTTGACAGATTGTAGTAGCTTGATGTGCTGGCGTCTGTACGTACAAAGTTTCATTTCGATACGACAATATTAAAAGTAGGTTAAAATTGACATCTAAGATTTTTTTACATTGTTAGTTAGTTACAAGTGAAGCTATTAAAAGCGTGTTGCAAAACCAAGCAATGTCACCAATATACCCATATTACCGTCATTTGTCTTTAGTCTGTGCAAAAGTATAGACCTAAAAGTCTACAATGAGTAATGCTCATTCCTTTAATAAGACACTATCACGGAGATGAAAGGGTCCGCGTTACGTCACAGGCCTCAAAGACGACCCACATCGGCCTCTCTCTGGCTATGATGAAGACAAGCTGTAATTTTAGGGCTGCGTAATGTCTTCCGCCTGTCGAAAGTTTTGTGAGGCATGAGTACCTACAAAGTTATCAAATGACACTTTTGATTTTAATAACGGTAATATTCTTGCTTTTTCACGGCCTACAAAAAAGTACGAGGTTATGTATTCGGCGTTTTTAGGGTTCCGTACCAAAATGGTAAAACGGAATCCTTATATGGTGAGACTCAATCTGTCTGTCTGTCTGTCACAGCTGGATTACTCAAGAACTACTAATGCTATCAACTTGAAATTTTTAATAGTTTTAGATGACGTTTGCCCAACTATTTTGCAAATAAGAAAGAAACAAAAATATATGTATATTTTTTGCAACAGGGACCGAAAGGGGGTCTGAAAAATTCAAAGTGGGGCTACTAGGGCATGTAGAGTATCATATGAAAGAGCGCAGTTTGCACATTCTTAAACATTTTTACTTTTTGTTTTAGGCCGCATATTTTTCGACTTTTGATGAAAAATGTAAAAAAAATACCGTTCCCCCTATCTAACCTTCACAACCCAATTACTACTTAATATTTTTACTTACACCTAGATATGTTATAAGATAGCGATATCAACTGTTATCTATAGTAATATATTATATACAGGTAAGGTGTCTGTTTGTAAGTTTGTACGTAGGGGGTAACCTCCGGAACTACCAGTCAGGATTTGAAAGATTATTTTTGCACTTGATATCCCAATTCTTGAGGGAAGTTGTAGGCTTTTTTTGATTTACGAGGAACATCACGCTACGACCCCTAGGAGACGAGCAAAAGGAAAAAAACGTCTGAAAGAACGCTAAGCGAAAACGAAGTAGTAGCACTGTTGAGCTGTGGAGCCTGTGGATTAAGTCGCGGGCTAGTAGCTATACAGGGTGAAATTGAAAACATGCGACAAATCGAAATGGGAGATTGTACTCATCATTATGAACAACTTTTACTATGGGACCAAACCTGAAATCGCGAAAACAACATCAGCTGTTCCCTACATTTATGTTCGCATAACTCGTCAAAATGTAGGGACAGCTGATTTTCTTTCCGCGATTGCAGCTTTGGTTCCTTAGTAAAAGTTCCTTATTCCTGTATAGTGATGTTAATCGAGTGTGATGAAACTGCAAACTACGTATAAAAATTTAGAGGGATAGAACGTTCTTCTTGGGCTAAAATCAATCAAATGTCCGTGCTTATAAAGAAGAAAAAGTTAGGAAGTAAAGGGCACATTTTCTTGAAATGCAACTTTTGAATTTTTCTTCTTATTCTTCTTTTCGTTTACGCCGTACGGCATTTCATACAAACTTTGAAGCTCTTGTTTTTCAAAATGAATGAACCGATTTTAATGAAACTTCATACGCCTAAGCAGGATACAAAGGTCTAAAAAGTTAGTAGAGAACAATTTCGAAAAATGGTGTTACAGCAAAATTAGACCGATTTTAAATTTTCCATAGAAACAGAGAATTCCAGTTATCTTTTTTAAACATTTCGAAAATGGTCTCTACTAACTTTTTAGACCTTTGTATCCAGCTGATGCGTGTGAAGTTTCATTAAAATCGGTTCATTCATTTTGAAAAACATGGACTTCAAAGTTTTTATGAAATGCCGTACGTCATAAACGAAACGAAAATGTTCTCTAATAACTTTGTAGACCTTTGTATCCTGCTTATGCGTATAAAGTTTCATTAAAATCGGTTCATTCATTTCGAAAAATAAGGCCTTGAAAGTTTGTATGAAATGCCGTACGGCGTAAACGCTCTTAATTATCCTAAGTTACTCAGGGCTCAAAGTTAATGTGACAAATTGTCAAGCGCGCGGAAACTGTTGCGATTGTCTGTTGATAAATCATTTAACCAATCGCAGTAGTTTCCGCGCGCTTGGCTATTTGTTATACATTCGTTTCCGATAATTTGCTTTCAAGAAACTGGCTCTCAAGGAACATAAAGTTCCTTGCTGGCTCTCAATAACGCATATACGACACAACAGATTTCAATGTAACCTGGACGAATAATATGTTACACATAGACAGTTTGTTCTCAAACGGGACAGCCCTGCTTCAGACAGAGGTCGGACACATGTGGGTTTGTTTCTAATTGGTGTAGGTAATATACGCTTTCTAAGGCTCTGCAATATGTTTTTAACCACAGACGCAAAAGGGGCGCTGTAAATTTGGGGATGCTATCAGAAACAAGTAGGACATCGTAGGGTTTCGGGCATAACTTTAAACAAACTGCGTTTATTTTGTTCCTCTAATTTATACATAGATATGTAAATACAGTTAAATTCAAAGCATTTATTTCAAATGAACCAAATTAGAGGCACTTTTGAATCGTCAAGGTGTCGATCAGTCAGAAAGATGAAGCTATTTGCCCATTGGTCATTCAATTCCTCCCTTTATTCGTTTATTCCTTTTAGAATTCACAAAATCCCAAAAAAAAAAAACAAAATTGGCTGTCGATTCCCGTCACTTGATTTCATCCAATATTAAATATTGTTTTGAAGCATATTACTAATCCATTGCTTCATATGTTCGAAAAAATTGTCTGCTCAACAATGTAAATAACGCAATGAATGTTGTTGAACTGTCAAAAGGAAAGCCATTGCTACTGTTAGTGTGTTACGTAATTTTTTATTTATTAAAACTTTATGGACAAGCAAAAACTGTACAAAGGCTGACTTAATGCCTTGGGTATTTACCTCGCAGGTTTGTTTTTTAGGCATAAGGTTATCATTTCTAAAGGGTCCAAAACAGTTATTAGGTATTTGTTTTATAACTAGGTACTAGATTTATGTTTATAACAAAAGTTGGAAAAGGGTCTGACGTTTATCTGTCCGTTTATTCTCTCCAAATGGTTTTCTGTCACTTGAAGGGCGTGTAACTTATTTTACTTAGCAGATGTGCTTATAAATAAGTGTGTCCTTTACAAGTCTAGTTTGTTTAATGCCATGACTTTTGTTATACTTATATGTACTCATTATTATAAAGACCACGAGACCAACGGCGCGACTGCTGAGCGCCGAAAAAAAAAATCAGCTGTTCCCTACATTTATGTTTGTAAAACTCGGTTAAGGCATAGAAATAGTCAACGAAATTTTCCTCTGCTCGACATCCGTATGGTACTGCCGGGATCTAGAAGAATATCATCGTCAGGTACATTTGCCTGACACATAATAAGTTTATTAGTACATACATAAAAAAATAATAACAACACAGTACATAGCGTATGGAAACAGTGGGTTGTACTACCAAGTTTAAATTTTTTGTCAGTTTTCCGGGCTCCTAAACTAGGTACGCAGACCTGTATCTTAGGAGTCGGAAATTTTGCGGCTTCAATTTATATGTATAATACAACCGTGACTTTTCTGTTTGGTTACAGTGGTTGTTAACAGCAAATGGAGTGAAGTGAGAGATTGTGGTTGTGGATCTAGGAGTATGTATATGAGTGTAGTTTGTGTGTAGGGAGGTGTGTATGTGAAGTGTGAGTGTTTTGATAAGCTTTCTTTCAATGTAGGTTTGATAAAGTTATGACACAGTTATGATTCTATAGCTAATATATTTTCTGTTTCATCATAAGATAAGTATAAGAGCCATTCTCTTAATTTATTTTTAATTTCATGTAAAGTATATCTATACAGCGGAATAATTTGATTTATTTTATTATACATGCGTGAACTTTGAGCCAAAAATTGTCGACTTGTAAATGCAAAACGACAGGGGTTTGTTTTACATATAGGGAAACCGTGGCGTCTTAAAAGCAAATTTTTATCCAATGGAAGGTTGGAGTGTCTTCGTAGGATTGAACGAAGGACATATAGTTGTCTTACTGTGAGAACTTTGGCCTCATAATATAAATGATCAGTAGGGTAGTCTCTAGGTTTAAACAGCATCACTTTAAGAACCGCTCGTTGTGCACGTTCTGCAGGGAGCATAGTGGTTTTGTAAGTGCCGCCCCAAAACCACTATGCTCCCTGCATAGTCTGCACATGCTGAGCTGGACTCCCATTTGGAGCAATTTTGAGACATACCTACATCGCACTTTGTATATTCGTTATTTAGATTTAAGGGGATTGTTGTACGGGCTAATAGCCACGGTGTCAGATTGAGATTTATGAATATGTAGGTTTGACAGCCCGCCTTCTGGGACGCCAGTGCATGCGAACCTGAGGCACGAATCAAAAATGTTGATTGGATTCAGTAATTATATTATACTGTGAAGTATAAAATTATTAAGACTTTCATTCATAAAACATGGTGGCAGCGCAAAAATGGAAGAAACTTCAATAATGAACGTAATTCAGCAACAAACTGTGCTCTTGAAGTCTATGCAGGAGGAGATCGCAAGACTATCTCAGAAGCCACTCCCTCAAAACGTCAATGTGCCCTGGCCAGCACCTATAAACACAGATGCGGACCCGCAAGACGCATTTAAATCGTTCTTATCTGCATGGAACAATTATGATTCCGCAACCCAAATGAATGATTGGCCGGCGGAACAGGAACCGAGAAAGGTGAGCGTCTTGTTCAGCGCCATAGGCGTGGAAGCACTAAAAAAATACGGGAATTTTGGTCTTACAGACACAGAAAAAGCTTATAAAACATGCAAGGAGATATTACAGATTATATCTACCAAAATGCTCCCTAAAAAGAACATCATCTATAATAGGTACATCTTTTTAAGTAGAATGCAACAAAAATACGAAATGTTTGATGTTTTCTATGCAGACCTAACAAGACTGATTGAAGACTGTGAATATGCTATGGTCAAAGATGAAATGTTACGAGACAAGATTGTCTTAGGAATAATAGACGTGAAAACAAAGAAAGAGTTATTAAAAAAAGATAACCTGACTTTATCAGATGCAGTCAATTTGTGCCGCGCCGCAGAGGCCACTGAAAGACATATGAAGGATTTATCAGGACCAACAACATCAGAAATTAAGAAAATAGAGGATAAAGATGTCAATAAAAAGAAAAAATGCAAGTTTTGTGCAAACTATCATGTGTTCAAAAAAGAAGTATATCCAGCCTGGGGGTAAAGAATGTGAAAACTGTAAGGGTAAAAACCATTTAGAGAAAGTATGTAAGAAAAAGAAACAAGTAAAGGTGGTGAAAGAAGAACAAAATAACAGCCTTTTCTCAGACTTGGACACTGAATATGTTATCAACAAGATCATAAACCACAACAATAAGAACCTAGCAGAATGCACACTTGAATACTTTGTTAAAAACAAATGGAAAACCACTAAATGTTTACTTGATACAGCAGCCGATGAGTGTCTAATTGGTCTCCAAAATGTTAAGGAGATGTTTGGTGAAGGTTATGTACAAGAAAAAATGCGACCTTCAAAGAAAACTCTGTTTGGTTTTAGAGGAAATAATATTATAGTACATGGAGAAATAGATTTAACTTTAAGAACCAATATTGCAGGTCATAAAAACAATCACACTGTTACATTTCAAATAGTACACAACAAACACATTCCACTCTTATCATGCCAAGCTTGTACAAATATGGGTCTTGTGAAATTCTGCAAGGAAGTGCAATGCAATTATACACAGGAAACACAAAAAATTATAAATAAATATAGTTCAGTATTTGAAGGCAGAGGAAGTTTTTCAGGTGAAGTGGATCTTGAAATTGATGAGACGATTTCACCAGTCATCCAAAAAGCTCGTCGGGTACCAGTAGCTCTACGACCAATGCTGAAAGAAGAATTAAAGAGATTAGAAGAAGAAGGGATAATCTGCAAAGAAGATAATCACACAGATTGGGTAAGCAATGTACTAATTATAAAAAAGAAAGAAAACTTCAGAATATGCCTAGATCCAATTCCATTAAACAAAGCCATTAAAAGGCCTAATCACCAATTTACCACAGTTGAAGAAATCCTACCAGAACTAGGTAAAGCTAAAGTATTCTCTACATTTGATGTTAAAAAAGGATTTTGGCATTTGAAACTGTCTGAAAAAAGCAGTAAATTAACAACTTTTTGGACACCATTTGGTAAATACCGATGGAAGGTCCTCCCCTTTGGCATTTCTTCAGCACCAGATCATTTTCAGATAAAAATGAGCGAAATGATTCAGGGGTTAAATGGTATTGAGGCATTGGTTGACGATTTGCTTGTGTATGGAGTCGGAGATACAATGACAGAAGCTAATATAGATCATAACAAAAATCTTGAGAATTTACTAAACATACTACAAAAATACAATTGTAAATTAAATAAAACTAAAACTAAGCTACTACAAACTTCAGTAAAATATTATGGACATGTGTTTTCCAACAAAGGCCTCCAACCAGATCCATCAAAAATAGAGTCTATTTCAAATATTCCAATCCCAAGAAACAAAAAAGAAGTTCAGAGATTTCTGGGTGTAGTGACATATCTCAGTAGGTTTATTCCTAACTTGAGTGCCAACTCAGTATATCTAAGACACCTTACACATGATAAAACGGAATGGTTGTGGGATAAAAAAGCTGAAAAGGAGTTTGATACACTAAAATCTAAGATCTGTGACACCAAAACATTGAAATATTATGATAAAAATGAGCCACTTATTGTAGAATGTGATTCCAGCGAAGGAGCCCTGGGGGTGGCACTGTTTCAACAGAACCAGCTAGTTGCATATGCATCGCGATGCCTCACTCCGGCTGAAAAGAAATATGCCCAAATAGAGAAGGAACTTCTGGCAGTTCTTTTCGCCTGCAAAAGGTTCGATCAGCTCATTATTGGTAACACAAAAACAATTATCAAAACAGATCATAAACCATTATTAAATATATTTAAAAAACCTCTTCTTCAGGCTCCAAAAAGGCTTCAATCCATGCTTCTGATGCTACAAAGATACAGTCTTGAGTTACAATTTGTATCTGGAAAAGAAAATATTATGGCAGATGCATTATCTCGCTTTTATTTAGAATGTAAAGACATTGACAGATCAAAAGACTTGAAAATATTTAAAATTATAGAAAGAATTAATCCTTTGTTAAACTTACCTATATCTGATAACTGCATACAGGAAATAGAGGATGCAACATCAAGAGATCACAATGTTCTGGCTTTAAAAAACTTTATTTTACATGGATGGCCAAAATATTTGAGAGATGTGCCAGATGCCATTAAACAATACCATAACTATAAAACTGAGTTAACAACCTATAATGGTCTTGTACCAAAAACCAAAAATTTACCATGCAAAGTCACAAAATACCTGAATATCCATTCCAAATAATATCTATGGATGTTTTTTTTTCAACCAAAATGGTAAACAAATTAAATATTTGATAACAGTTGACCATTACTCAGATTTCTTTGAGATTGATGTACTAAAAGACTTGTCCTCCAAACAAGTAATAGAAATTTGCAAGAAAAACTTTTCACGACATGGAATCCCAGAAATTGTTATCACAGATGGTGGCACTAATTTTGTCAGTCAAGAGTTTTCAGACTTTGCTTGTAAATGGAGCTTCACACAAGTCACATCATCTCCGCATCATCCCCAAGGCAATGGCAAGGCTGACGCTACAGTCAAGATAGCCAAAAAATTATTAACAAAAGCTACTGAAGATAGAGAAGATATCTGGTTGAGTCTGCTCTGCCTGAGAAATACCCCTAACAAATTAGATTCAAGCCCTGTGCAAAGGTTATTTTCACGTAGAACAAGAGGATTCCTACCAACTATTAAAACTTTACTGAAACCAAATGTGGTTGAAAATGTTTCTGAAAACATCAAGACTAAAAAAGAGAGGGTAAAATACTCACATGACAAAAGGGCCAAAAGAGCAACCACATTAGAAATAGGACAGCCTGTATCAGTTCAGGTTCATCCAGCATCTAACAAAACTTGGACTCCTGGAGTAATTGCAGACATTCTTTCCGATCGTTCCTACTTAGTGGATGTGAATGATTCAACATATAGAAGAGACCTTATACACATTCGTCCACTTTCACCACAATCAACAGAAGTATCTGAAACTCAAAATACCACGAATATCACACCACAACTTCCTGTTGTTAAGGAACAAGAGAATGTAACTTCATCAAACACACAACAAAATAATGACAAAGTTGTATCACTTCCTTGTGCATCTTCAATTAATTTAGATGTTAACCTCCTAGAGGATCCAGAAACCCAAAACTGTTTGGTAGCTACCAATCCAAGTTCTCAATCTAGTACTAAGACTCCTTTAGTTAATAAGTCACCTAGTCCAATAATTAATAGACCTAGAAGAGAAAGAAAAACTCCAGCTTTCCTGAAAGACTATGTATTAGATTAAATAGTTAAGTTAGATAAGATTATGTATTAGTTTTTTATGAAAAGACAGCGTGTTGTACGGGATAATAGCCACGGTGTCAGATTTAGATTTATGAATATGTAGGTTTGACAGCCCGCCTTTTGGGACGCCAGTGCATGCGAACCTGAGGCACGAATCAAAAATGTTGATTGGATTCAGTAATTATATTATACTGTGAAGTATAAAATTATTAAGACTTTCATTCATAAAACAGGGATTGCAGGACCTTAACGCAAAAAACGCAAGTTTTATAATGCCTCAAAGTGTATGATCGACTACAATAAACAAAATCAGAAAATATATGATTTTCTTCAGGAGATTTAGGCTAGTGATAGTGTGTTGAAAACATAATACAAGTAATTTGATACGATAGAAAAAAATCATGAAGATACCTCTAAAAACTTTCTTTTTACAATAAAAACCATACTAATTAATATACATACAATCATTCTGATTTTTTGTCAGATTATTCTACAAGCAACATACTAAAACACTAGTGTTTTCATTTTTTAGTCCAAACAATAGTTTTTTTGTAAATAGATAATTGCTTCATATTTTGCAATAAAAAACCAGCTTTGTGTCTTCGCGCTTCTCTTTCTTTTCTATGCAGTCCGACAGTGACCGCGCTTTAGGTCATGTAGTCCCCTTCAAGTGTCATAATTATGTCTCATAGTTTGTTTCATTTTTATGTTTTGTAAGTTGGTACCTTGATTTTAATGTTATTCTTGTAATTTATTAGCATTTAATTGTGTTTGCGTGTGTTTTACTATGTCTTTTGTGTGTACAGAATAAGTGCTACCTATCTTATACTAGAACTACCCATTAGTTCTACAAATTGAGGAATTATGGTTGGCTCAGGTCGTAGAATAATATATATTAATTATTTGTGTTAATTGACACTATAAAATAAAAGTTTATATTGGTTTCTAATTGGACACTAAAAATCATTTCTCTCAAGCAAATATTTATACGACAAATTTACATAAAAATAGGCAAAATTGACACGTCCCTGTGGGGCGACATTCCAAAATGCAAAATTTTATTATAAGACTAGCTTCCGCCCGCGACTCCGTCCGCGCGGATGTCGGTCTTCGCGTGGATGGTTTATTTCTCCATTTTGAGTAACTCTGACAATGACATCTTATAAATATCTATTGGACCCAAATACGGCTAAGCCTATAATAATTAAGGAGATCCCTCTATTGAGCTACTGCTGTTGAGCTCGCGTTCTGTAGTAAGTATTTTTTTCGTAGTAATTCCGACCTTGATAAGTAGCATGTAGCAGTAAATTACTGACAGTGACGAAAAGTTTGCAATAATAAAAAAGTGATCGTGACAATGCGACAGAAAGTTAATTGAGAGCTTCGGCATATTATACAACATTGTTAGTGAGCTCGTCCGGAATATGAACATGAAGATTTCTTGGACTGCTCACACGGGAAAGAGCTACGTAAAGTTGCCCGTGTGAAAAACAACTCGCGGTAAGATCTACGCCAGCAACTCCTAGGGTCCGACTTTGAGCCTTATTTATTGTCATGGTGTAACACAAAGCTACAGGAACCTGTATTCTCTTAAATTGAAATGGAAAATTATCCACTGCGGGTAATGCAACGTGTGTTCGCGGTTCTACAGAACAACGTCTATGAATAAAACTGAAAAATAAGATTTTTTTTTCTACGTATTTTTCCAGGATAAAAAGTATCCCATTTTATGCCCAGGATAATAAGGTATAATTATACCAAGTTTCATCGAAATCGAACCGTTAGTTTTCACGTGATGCCTGCATATACAGACAGACAGACAAAAATTTTTTTAATCACATATTTGGGTTTGGTATCGATCCAGCAACACCCCCCGCTATTTATTTTTTCAATATTTTCAATGTACAGAATTGACCCTTCTACAGATTTATTATATGTATATAGATAATAATCATATACATAAGGTTTCCATAAAACGCTAAAACAGTTTTACGGTCTCTTATTTTCTCTGAATTTTGTCGACTTCACAAAGGCGACGCGTATTTAGTATCACTTCCCTGTCACCTAAAAGTTTGTTAAAATCTCCTTGAAATTGAATAGTAAGTGACGTTGCCGCTCGGGAAATAGAAAGAAAGGGGTGACGACAACAAAGTAACGGCTGTGTTTGGTTTCACTCGAGCAGCGATCCGTCGTGTCCGTGCGTTTAGTGGTGACATTTGCGTTCGGGTCAGACAAATTCTCACTCACATGGTACGTATTTACATTTCAATTATAAAATATTATTTAATTGTAATGCATTGAAAGTATTGATTTTAGTTGCACGGAAGATTTATTAAAATTTTAATTGTAATAATCTAAAGCAATCTTCTAGATTTAGGGAAAAAACATTCAAAATATCACTTCCGTGTGTATCACTTCCCTGGAAATACATAGACAGGGAACTGAGAACACTCCAGAGAAGTGATAAAAGGCATAGTTTATTTAGTGCCAACAGCCCCAGAACAATCTGGAGCTGTTGGCACTAAATAAACTATGCACTGAGTCATTATAAGCTTTTATTTAACTTAATATTCTTCGTAATTATTACTTATTTCTCTATAACGACAGCATTATCTTGTCTAAATTATCACTTCCCTGGTATTATAGTACACATTTGGATTTATTTTTAACCGACTTCTAAAAAAGGAGGAGGTTCTCAATTCGGATGTTTGTATTTTTTTTTTTTTTATGTTTGTTCGCGCATAACTCCGTCGCTTGCCAACCGATTTGAAAATAGTAGATTATGCACCGAGGGGCTAAAGTTGTGTCTTATGTCACGGGCGTCATATTGAATCTCGAGCGCAATGAAGGATTCGGGACTTAACTCACGAGCGAAGCGAGGGAGTTAATACAAGAATCCTGAATGCAGCAAGGGATTCAAGCTAGCCCAAGGCAAAGACACCTTTAGCCCAGAGGAGCATACTCTACTTTTTACACCTACTGTGAGAAAATAATAGCCATAGTACGAAAATTCGCGCCTTTATTGCGTCTACCAATAAGTAGCCAAGACACGATCACTTCGATTTTCAAAAAAAAAGTCTCTTCTACGGTTTTGTCGTGTGTGTTATTGATATCACTCTCATGGAAGTGGCGTTTGTGTAAACTAAGCTTTATACAGGGCTGGTAGAATGGTTTTGGATGATTGGCTGTCTGCATTTTGAATTTAGAACGTCATTGGAGACGCTCGTGAAAATAGAGTATTTTTGATAAAATGTGATAAATCGACTGTAGTATGGATAGGTTTTATTATTTATTTATTTATTCACAAAATCCACAGCAATCTTAGCGCAGTTTACTTAAAATAAATTAACTAATGTTACAGCCAATTACTATTACGGTATTACGGCGCGGTATGGTATTTGTTATTATTAATGCCAGTTTTAATGTTATTCCATTCCTTTTAATTAAAAATGGTTCGTAGTTATCTAATTATTCTTATAATAATATGTCTTCGAAAACATGGCAACGATATGAAGAAGCAGTCGCTATGATTTTGTAGGAAATCGAGAATATCATCCACGCGTAGTAAGGGTTTCGAGAATAGCTTTCCTCTTTCTGGCACCAAAGGGTGTTTGTTAGTACTATACTGCCAATTTAGCTGAGCATGTGAGATTCCAAATTCAAATCACATTATTGACCAGCGGGTCATAATGAAATCCAGTACAACATTATTGACCGGCTGTGCCCCCGGCCACTAATGACTCACTTTAGGTTAAGGTTGCTTGACATATAATTTGACATTTTCGAGCAGGTGGTGTGAAAATTATTTTTTTTTGTTGGAAAGGGTATGCTTCCCAAATGGTCCCATGAAAATTTTATCGAAATCGGACAAGCGGTTTTTGAAAAATCAACAAAAACCTAAAAATTTATCTACATTAACGATCTTTTCATATTTCACAACTCCGTCATTTATTTACGAACCGATTTGGAAAATACTTTTTTGAGCATTTGCTCTCGAAAATCATCATTTAGTAAAGTGGAGCTGATGATAAAGACCACAAATGGCTATCGGAACTACTCAATGACAAATATTTCACGGGTTGCGATTCGATTAGGTACTTTAATATGGTTGCTAAGCAATTTATGCTCGTTACAATGCATTTGGTGAAATGGAGCTGATGGTGACATCTCAAACAGCTCCAGTTCTCCTGGCTCTTATTAAGGGAACTCCTCAACAATTAACGTCCCTGCATCGGGTAAAGTAATATTTTGTAAAAGGTGATGAGCAGTTGACATTAGGCTATTGTAACTTAGATAAATTACAAACTGACCCACTAAAAAGTGAAAAATAAAAACTTTTTTATAAAAAAAAACAACCGACTTCTGAAAAACACTATAAAGTGAAAAATAACTTTAATTTCGGAAGTCGGTGGCAAAAAACTAAAATACAAATCCAAAGACACCGACTTCCGAAATTAAAGTTATTTTTCACTTTATAGTGTTTTTCAGAAGTCGGTTGTTTTTTTTTATAAAAAAGTTTTTTTGCATATAAATTGTTCTATATATTTAATATATATCATATTACTTATATCATATTACTAGTATTGACTACAACGTTTACTGTCAAGTCGATTTTAAGATCAACCAATCTTTTATAGTCACTTTCCCGTATCTACTCTCATTTCCCTGTCTTCTGCAAATTGAAAAATGCCTATAACTTCTAAATTAATCAATATTTTCACTGACCCTTTCAATTGTAGAATACTCCATCATGTTTTATTATAATAGTTAACTTTAAAATTATTTACATTTAAAAAAAAACGATGGGCCAAAAATAATTCAATTTTATGCCCTTGTTTGTAGAACTAGCCATATAATAGTCTGCCTAGCCTTTTCCCAACTATGTTGAGGTCGGCTTTCAGTCTAACCGGATGTAGCTGAATACTAGTATTTTACATGGAGCGACTGCCTATCTGACCTCCACAACCCAGTTACTGGGTAACACGATACCCCTTGGTAAGACTGGTTGTCAGACTTTCGGGCTTCTGACGATTCGTGACGACGACTGTCAAAGATCCAAGAATGACAGCCGGGACCACCGGCTTAGCGTGCTTTCTTAGGCACGGAGCGGTCTCGGTATGTAAAGATGGTCACCCATCCACGGACCAACCGCGGCAAGCGTAGCTTAACCTGATCGATCGACCAGTGCGGCTGTCATTAAGTACTTAGCCACGAGCCCAATATCTATCTAAATTGAACAAATGAACACCCACCCGAAAATGGAATTTTCCATGTATTTATACCTATCTATCCCAAAAATTACATTTCAACATGATTACTTTTCGAGCAAAAAGGTTGAGTCAGTAAAATAAAATCCAATTTCTGACAAGATTGTTGGCAAGTCCAATAAATCTTAGCATACGGTCGATATCCCAAGCTATGGCAGCGGCGACTCTGCAAAATTCTTTTCTATATCTACTCAAAGCTGAATCCTATTTAAGGGGCTATCTCGAATCGGGGCAACATAATTGTGACTGATTCCTATTTCTTCATGTCGATATAACTTTTTTCGGATGGACATTTCAGTTTCGCTGTCATACAATAAAATGGTAAGATGGCTATGGCCCTTTGGTGGGGACGTTTTGAGCATTGTTCTTTTGATGTTTTGTCACCTCGCGATTGTACTCGCGCGAAGCAGGGGTCACTAGTAAAACATAAAATAAAGGGACACTTACTTACTTATACACTACAAAAAAATCAGGGGTGCAAAAAAACTGGCAATCAAATCAAAAATTTTAATAAAAGTTCTCAGTAATTTATTAAAACTTCGCATCTGGCTGGCAATGCTGACATTAATCAGAAAAACTTATTCCATTCGCAATCTCTTTTATTTTAAATTACGAACGCTTTTCTGTTATTCTTTATTTCGAATGGACTTCGTTGTTTTGATAGGTACTGTTTTGTTTCGAATGTATTTTTAAGCCGCGTCATTCAACTCATTCATTGGTCCAAAGTTGTTACTAACCCTATGGACTCCTGCATGACCACCTTGACTTTTTTGAACTTAAACACTACAACATACAGTGGTATGAAGTGAACGTAGTGCTGTGCTGATGAAGATACTAGACGGCCAGAAAATGATAAACAGTTATCTCGCATATTAATGACTCATTCATTAGTTAAGTAGGTACAGACGCCAGCACGTCAAGCTACTACAATCTGTCAAATTTCTTTAATCGATTTTCAACTTTATCGCTAAAGCATAAGGTTCAAAGTTGATTGGGAAAATTTGACAGTTTCGGCTAGCTTGATGTGCTGACGTCTGTACATAATTGATGCGGCAATAATGCATGTTAAGTTCTGCACAATTCCAACTTTTTAGTTAAACCGTATAACCTGATCGATCAACCCGTGCGGCTGCCTAATTTCCTATGATCACTTAATGATTCCTTACTTCAAAACCACGTCAATTCCTTAATTAATCACGACATCTGCTAATAACGTATTCTCTATGACACATTGAACGAAAACGCGCGAAATGAACGCGATATTGGCGTGGTTTGAACTGTCAAAATCCCACCCACAGATACGGGTTTTGTCGACCGAAGAATAGACAAAATGACAGATAGAATAGGTTTCTTTAGAAATCTGTCATTTTTGTTCACACTGTGTCTGTGGTGGTCATGCTACGCGTGCTGCCTGAAATAAAAGTTTTCTTTTCTATTGAGTTGGAAAACAAAGTTGCGCAACAACTTTTCAGCAATATTTGGTCCACATAGCATTACCATGTTGCCTGCAACATTTGCCAGTAAGAAGTTTCCCACAAAATGATGCGCAACTTAGTTTCCCAAACACAAATAGCCACTCTAGATGTTGTTGACAATTTGTCGTAATCTTTGCCTAATTTTGAGGTGCGGCAGGGGAAAGTGAAAGCTGTTATTAAGTATTTCAAAATATTTAAAAAAATCGACTCTATAGTGTTGGAAAAGAGGCATGAAATATTGATAATAGTTATCGATACATTTTGTTATGCCTGTTGAAAATAAAATATGGTGTAAATAATGGTGGCGCGATTGTTGCTTAGCAATGTTTCCAATATATAAGTCGAGCTTTAACATGGGCAAATACAGAATGCGAGTCCTTTAGGGATTAAAACTTAGATCCAAATTAGAATTCGTTAATCTTTTCAAGTAAATCCCAGTGGAAAATACAGGGTGTTCCGTAATTATTGGGTAACCTCTTAAGGGGTCATTGAACTTAACATTATGCACAACTTTGAAAAACAATCAGCTGTTCCCTACATTTTTGTTCGCATCACTCATCAAAATGTAGGGAACATCTGATTTTTTTCGCGATTTCATGTTTGGTTCCGTAGTAAAAGTTGTTCATAATGATAAGTACAGACGCCAGCACATCAAGCTACTACAAAATAGCAATAATAATAATAATACAATCTGTCAATTTTCTTTAAGAGATTTTCAACTTTATCGCTAAAGTATAAGTTTCAAAGTTGATTGGGAAAATTTGACAGTTTCGGGTAGACCGTTAAGGGGCCGGCGGAGCATGCGTGTTCATACAAACGTAATACCAAAATAATTTGTAAATCAAACATATTCTTAAGGCACAGTGATTTAAAGACGAGTTATGAGAAAAAGAAGTTTTCTATAGGAATTTGAAATTCCTCATATCTCGTCTTTATATCGGTGTCTCAAAATATATATTTGGGAACTTAGATATTCTGTAATCCAATCGGAATAAATACACACTACCTTAAGAATATGTTTGATTTACAAATTATTTTGGTATTACGTTTGTATGAATGACGCATGCTCCGCCGGCCCCTTAAGAGGTTATTTATTTATTACGGGACAGCCTGTATATACAATGTAGAAACAACAATAAATGAAAATACTGCCAAAACTAGTGCATAGAAGTATTTTGAAATTATCAAATAAATATTAACGAAGGAAAAACATTTTTAATACCTAGGTACTTATTTAAAAAATTAAAACAAACTAAATAGTAGTGATGGACCGACTATAGGTTTTGCCTGGTTTTGCCGGTCTTTGACTACCTATAGTAACTAACATAATCAGCCTTCCCAGTGAACACAGGCCTCCTTTCTGTGAGAGGGAGTGGGCCGTAATCCATCACGTCGGTCGGCCCGGTGCGGGTTGGTAGATGTCACATGTCTTCGAATTTTTGCCATAGGACATGCCGGTTTCCTCACGAAGTTTTCCTTCAGCGTTTAGAAAGCAATGGTGATGAAATAATTTACAATAAAAAAGTTATTTAAAAAATAAAAAAACCCGACTGCGGTAAAAAACTTAAGTTAAAAGAAACTGAAAAGCTAAAAACAAGCCCATTTTAAATTAAATAAAAGTTGGAAGCAGGCGGGACCCATTTGAATTTGAAAATACAATAAAAATGGTGTGGGTCCCTGCTTCCAACTTTTATTTAATTTAAAATGGGCTTGTTTTTAGCTTTTCAGTTTCTTTTAACTTAAGTTTTTAACCGCAGTCGGGTTTTTTGATTTTTTTAAATAACTTTTTTATTTCCAGCTTTTTAGTTTACAAATTTGAAAGATTTCGCAGACGATTTAGTTCTTGGTAGGTGTTTTTTTGCGATTTGTCACTTCGAATTGCTTTTAAGTATATATGTTGTATACATTTTTGTAATCACCTTTTAAAACCCTTTATTTTGATACCCCACTCGATAGGTTTTGAAAAAAAAAAAAAAAAATTAATATGGCGTCCAGTAGTCGCCATATTGAATTTTCACTAACGTCATGTCTTTAGTGACACTCGCCGGACTAAGAGGAATCGATTAACGTGTGAATCATAAAAATCGGCCCAGGCGTTTGGTCTGTATAGTGCTTCAAAGGAACATATAAACATACATACATACATACATACATACATACATAGGCTGATGAACACATTACCACTCCTTTGCGTCGCGCAGTCGGGTAAAAAGTAAAGCGCCTGTCTAGGTTCGAACCTGCGACCTACAATTTAGAAGTCAAAGCCGCTGGGCCACCACCTCCAAACAGTATAGTGACTAAACTGTTGAATATATTTGTTTTTTTTTTTTATATATAAACCGAGACTGTCAATAGAATACGAAGGATTTGTACTATGTCCCTATGTTTTCCTTTTTGATGATACATTATTCTTCTAAGCACTAGAACCCTCAAAATTGCCGCTGTCAACAGACGCCTAGTGTCCAAATTTGACAACTATTAATGAACAAAGAAAAACATAGGGACACAGTATATATCCTTCTTATTCTGTTTATGAAATATCTTTTAAATTGGTCTAATATTGGAGGAGAAAAATAGGGGAGAGCCAAATCTCGAATTATGAGTTTTTACTAGTTAGGCTTTTTCAAAAACTCTCTCCGACCGTTCCTCTTAACGTCGTCCCCACATTGTCCACATGATTCTAGAACCACGACAGACATTTTTCGCGAGTTATTTGTTTTTCGGTTACGGCGCAGCCACAAAAGCCCTGTTAGAAACCCATCGCTGAAAACTGTCCATGAGTTTTGGTACAAAGCTGTTACATAAAGACATACAATAAGAATTCGTTGCAATTTCATTGTACAGATGCCAGCACATCAAGCTAGATTCACGATTGTTTTGTTGCACGATATCTACCTATTTTGGTACGTTCCTGCCACCCTGTATACAGGCTGATTTTTTTTACCAGTTCCAAATTTTCACAGGGTGTTCTACCCATGAATATGAACAACTTTCACTATGGGACCAACTCTGAAATCACGAAAAAAAATCAGCGGTTTCATACATTTTGGCCAAGTAGGTATTGAACTTTTGTATGATAGATAATATAAGACAAGATATTTTTTTAAGTGTCCAAAACATGAGTATACTCACATAGCATGTAAGATGTTACATCAAATTATAATTATGACAGTCATGTTTTGCCTTGTCATGTTTGAACGGCGTACCAATATAAGATGTCGGACGCTACACAGCATCAATTGATTTTAAAACATGAAACAGCAATTTTTTTTTTCGTGATTTCAGAGTTGGTCCCATAGTGAAAATTGTTATACATCGTTATTTTTAGTATATGCGAAACCAGAATATAGTTTGTTCAGAATAAGTACCTAACTGAATCTATTCCAATAATTTGTACCCCATGTTATATTGTGTCCCAAAAATATTTAAAAAAGCTTAAAAGTTGGACACCGAGCGACACTAAGTAGGTTATCCAATCTCCGCGCCGAACGGTTAGGTACCTAGGTACTATATACCAATGAGCGCAAGAGTGCGCGCGCGCGTGAGTATGTTTGTTTACGGACAAATAAGTAACTTAACAAGCTTATAACTTTGTGATTTTTCATGATACAGTTTTAAAATTTTGTACGTAGATTCTTTACATAAAAATATACTGAAAATAATCTTGTATATGTATACAGGTTTAAAGCAAAGGAACAAAAAATACGCCCGAACTAAACAAGGCGTTATCTTCAACCTCCGACACATTGCGATAGTCATCGTCGAACACGTCTTTCTTTTCAGACAATTATTTGGGTCAAAAGGCTTTACTAGAAGAGCCAGATCTTCTTTGTCATTTTATGTAATTACGGTAATTTAATACAATTAATTCGTCCGCGTTGTCTTCAAAAGAAATGAATGGGATGAGACGTTAGTTAATAAGTGTCTTGTTTAATTTGAGATGTTTTCGTTGGAGTATTGTTTTAGCAAACTTAATTACATATACAAGGTCGAGTTAAATTAGCTAGGAAAACTCCGCGGACGTGCATGATGGGTATCGATATACAGGGTTATTGGTAAAACATTAACAACCTCTTAACTGTACTCATCATTATGAACAACTTTTACTATGGGACCAAACTTGAAATCGCGAAAAAAAAATCACATAAACATATCACATGAACATAAATATAGGGAACAGCTGATTTTTTTTCGCGATTTCAGGTTTGGCCCATAGTAAAAGTTGTTTCATAATGGTGAGTACAATGACCTCTTAAGAGGTTGTTAATGTTTTACCAATAACCCTGTATAAACACGACAAAATAAAAAGTAAAAAAGACTTCAAATTTTCTAATGTAGTCAGTGAGAGAATGAATTAACGAATGAACTTAAGAATTTTAATAAGTAGTTAAGTTGTCTGGTAAACGAGTCTACAGATTTCAAGGGGTACAATTGAAGGTCATGAAGGTTATAGCAACTGATAAGATCGTCAATGATTAGCAGTAAGAATTTTACTAAGCTTCTAAAGTACTAATTATGTGTTTTCATTGTTTCAGGTAAGCAGTCCGACCCAATACTTCTGGTACCGCACAACTCTCCAAATATCTGAAGACATAAACTACCCAGAGACGTTCAACTACAAGATAGCATTAGCTTTAGTAATTGCCTGGATTCTAGTCTACTTGTGCATGATCAAAGGCATTGCTTCTTCAGGGAAAGTCGTTTACGTAACAGCCACGTTCCCCTACATAGTCCTCGTAATTTTTTTCTTTAGAGGCATCACTCTTAAAGGCATGGGCGATGGTCTTATTCATTTATTTTCGCCAAAGTGGCACAGGATTTTAGACCCAGTTGTATGGCTGGAAGCAGGGACACAAATATTCTTTTCCCTTGGCCTAGCTTTTGGGGGGTTGATAGCCTTCTCATCGTACAACCCGGTGGATAATAACTGTTATAGAGATGCGATAATGGTCTCTATGACGAACTGTTTAACGTCGATGTTTGCTGGCATCGTGGTGTTTTCTATAATTGGGTTCAAGGCTACCATGGTGTATGAGAAGTGTTTGGACGTGAGGAACGAGACTCTGCTGGAGGTGTTCGGGCCTGCGTTCAGGTCCATGGTACTGCCTGAAGCTGGGCAGACGGTGACGGTGGACCTCAACGGCAATCTGACATCGTTAGTGATGCCCCACCTGCCTGAGTGCGATCTGCAAAAAGAGCTGGATAATGTAAGTGGTGACATGTTATGCAATCATTCTATTTTTCCTCTTCATTTGGTATGCAATAAAGGCCATTCTATTATCCACTATCGTAATTACTCACAAAACCTTCCTAAACGCTCACACATTTTCTTCTCCTTCCACAGACAGCCTCCGGCACTGGCCTCGCCTTCATAATCTTCACGGAAGCCATCAACCAGTTCCCTGGAGCCCAATTCTGGTCCGTCCTGTTCTTCCTGATGCTGTTCACTCTAGGCATAGACTCCCAATTCGGAACTCTTGAAGGAGTTGTAACCTCCATCGTGGATATGAAGTTGTTTCCCAATTTAAGAAAGGAGTATTTAACCGGAGGACTGTGCTTCCTTTGCTGTCTCTTGTCTATGGCCTTCGCTCATGGTTCTGGCAGCTATATCTTCCTGCTGTTTGACATGTACAGTGGAAACTTTCCGTTGCTGATCATCGCTTTCTTCGAGTGTATTGGGATTGCCTACGTGTATGGGGTCAAAAGGTGAGTCTTCTAAATTCTTTATTTGATTGGGAACTTTTATGACCGCATGACAGTCCCATCGTACCCTAAACACACACAGCAACGGATTACATTTGGACCATGAACCTGAACACACTCTCCGCATCATCACCATTTGGTTGATACCGAATTTTATGGTATGTGCCTATATCAAGTCGATTGAACTTTCAGACCCCAAACAGATCACTTTTATGAGACTCATGTCGAACACAGTCCATCAACGATAATTTATAAATCTTCTAACACTTCACACAATTAGGCGAGTTAGTTTTATTCATCTTAAACGCAAACTTTTACATGGAATGTGTCCAGATCTAAGTCCATAAGCTGTAACAAAAAATTTTCTACTTATCTCGACTCGAGTCATTATTATTTAGGCCCTTGGTACACACACGTTTTTCTTGCCGTGCAAAACTACTGTTGATTCGCCGTCTGTAGGCACGGCTTCAGTGTTTTACGGATCACTATGGAAGCTTGTTGACAGACATGGCGCACTGAAAGAAATAAGCAGTAAATAAAAATGAAAAAACATTGACCTGAACTGCTTTCAACAGTTTCATATGAGCCTAACGTTCAAAACAGTATTTTTTACTGATCCGAAAACAGTTAAAGCTTGAGGCAAAATGCGCCATGACAGTAAACTTTAACGTTTTAAGTAGCTAAAAGGTAAACAGTAAATTTTGTAATTTACTGTTTTATTCATTTGGTGATGTCGTACAAACCATTGAAATTTACTTACAACTTATTCGTAGCACACAGTACGATACAGCAGATACATAGGAAGGTACAGTCACGAGCATAAGTATGTATACACTTGGCTTTATTCAAAGGCAATTTTCTCCTTTATTTTTGAATTAAATTTTATGTCATTACGAACATAGTATTTTCGAACCCATAGGTTTGTGTAAAGTGTCGTATTTTAACGTTGCATTCGTCATTTCACGAAAAAACCGCAATTGAAAGTTGCCAAGTGTTGACATATTAGTGCTCGTGACTGTACATCAGTCTGATCTCAGTCTCAATCAGTCAAAAATAACTCTGATTTCCCCAGATTTTGACAAGTTTTTGACGACTGTCATACTGAACTTCGAAGTTCAAAATACCGATGTACTGTATTCATAAAATTTAAATTACGAATTACGTGAGTTAGAAGGTACGCTATAACGAATTACTTGATTTAGAATGTTCATGATCGAGATGTACGGAACTTCGAAAGTTTGTTATGTCGAATTACTTCATTGATTGTCGCCGAGATGAAACTGCGACTAGATTTTGGACGTTAAAAACAAATGAAAATCAAATAAAAGTGTACCTAAAGTCCGAATGAAATAAATCATTAGTGCTAATACTAAGTTAACTAAATAATTACTTTGAAGCCTTATATACTTGTCGCCTAACTCAATGAGGTTAAAGGTATAGGGGTCTTAAGTTGAGAGAGGTAGTCGAAGTTTGTTGTAATTCAACAAACTTCGGCTACCTCTCTCAACTGCCGGGCAGGTGCCGATTCAGTACTACAGCGCAAATACCGGCTGACTTTTGACAGTCTGGGCAAAAACAGAGTACTTATAAAAAGTAAACGGAGTAGAAGCATAAGGCACGGAAATCTCTATTTTTCATGAAAAATAAAAAAAACAAAAATTGTCACTTCATTACTTTGATTGAAACCGGCCGAAGGTTTCAAAGGATTGAATGCCGCTACGAATCCATACTAACATTATAAATGCGAAAGTGTGTCTGTCTGTCTGTTACCTCTTCACGCTAAAACGGCTGAACGGATTTGGATGAAATTTGGCACATGGGTAGACCATGACCTGGATTAGGACATAGGGTTCTTTTAATCCCGATATTCCAACGGGATCGAGACTTATGCGGATAAAACCGCGGGGCGCACTAGTTAATTGATAATTTTCGCGCGCAGAGTAGGGTGCCTACATATAAGTTGAATTTTTATATTATTTGTCCATTTATTTGCTGTTTTTCTTTCATAAAAAACTTAAAAGAATCTCTTTTTTTGTCCATTCATTACTTTGATTGAACCCGGCCGAAGGATTCAATCATGAATGATTGAATGTCGCTACGAATTAGTTAGAGTAAGGTGCTTACTTCACCCCCGGCGGAGGTGCGAGATGGAACACCGGGGTGGTTTTTAGCCAGTAAGAGTCAGACAGACCCCTCCGCCTACCCCAGGGAGGCGGGGTCACATCCATGAGGATTTTCCACACCGGAAAAAAAAATAACTTCAAAGTTGATTTTTTAAATTATTTTTTTGGCTTCTTCTACGTTCACCTTTTGTACACTGTTTTTGCCCAGACGGTAAAAAAAGTCAGCCTGTACACTGGACAAGATACGACGACACGACGACACGTGATACTTGGTGATACGTGGGTAGGAGTTACGATCTCAAACTGCTAACCGAAATGACGGACATCATCATCTGCCTAGCCTTTTCTCAACTATGTCGGGTTCGGGTTCCTGTCTAACCGGATGCAGTTGAACAGTATTTTACATGGCGCGACTGCGAATGTGACTTCGACAATCCAGTTACTGGGTAATAACCTTAGTAAGACTGTTTGTCTTGATGACTTTCGGGGTTCTGATTACCATTAAGGACTGTCAAACAACAATATACGAGTAACAGCCGGGACCACGAGATACGGAGGGGGTCTTGCACCCATCTACGGACCGACCTTGGCAAGTTATATGGACCAGTGCGGCTGTTATTACTAATCCACAAGCCGGGGTCTCAAGTTAACTTATCTCAAACATAAAGTCAATTCAAGTTGCTAACCCTAACTAATCTATGCAGCACACTCTCACAACCCACAAAGTTAGTCTTAAGTCTTAAGGGGCTTACAGGACCTAAACGCAAGAAGCAGAAGTTCTAGAAACAGTAAAAGTATGTGATCGACTACAGTAAACAAAATCAGAAAAATATATGATATTCTTCAGGATATATGCTAGGTAGATAGTGTGTTGAAAACATAGTACAACTAATTTGATACGATAGAAAAAAATCATGAAGATAGCTCTAAAAACTTTCTTTTTACAACAAAAACCATGTTACACATAACCATGTAACCATGTTAACAACAACCACATACAATCATTCTGATTTTTTGTCAAATTATTCTACAAGCAACATGCTAAGACACTAGTGTTTTATTTTTTTAGTCCAAACAATAGATTTCTTGTAGTTAAATAATTGCTTCATATTTTGCATTAAATTACCAGCGTTGTGTCGCGCGATGACACAACGCTTTCTTTTCTTTCTTCTCTTTCTTTTCTATGCAGTCTGACAGTGACCGCGCTTTAGGTCATGTAAGCCCCTTAAATCCGTGGTCAACTTTCATGTCGTCATAACTTGATAATGATTATTTGTTGTTATTTCGGCCATTAATCAAAACAGGTAAGGGTAATTACATGCCGAAGATGGCCACACTACGATACATCGTAGTCACCGTTTAGCTCCCTATCTCGATATCACCTCCATCCATTCCATACTAATATTATAAATTCGAAAGTAACTCTGTCTGTCTGTTTGTTTCACGCCTTTTTTTTATGGATGGGAAATCATCAAATGACTCCTCCCGCTCAGGGTGGAGCGGAAGGGAGTGTCAGACTCTTACTGACTAAAACCCACCCGTGTTCCTTCCTTAGCCCTTTATGTTCCGGGCCAGCGGTAACCCTTTCGGACAATCCCGCTGAACCTTTTCACGCCTAAACCACTGAACGGATTTCGATAAAATTTGGCATAGAGATAGATTGCATCCCGGGGAAGGACATAGGATAGTTTTTATCCCGATATTCCCGCGTGATCGACACTTATGCAGGTGAAACCGCGAGGCGCTGCTTGTGTAAAATAAAATACTTAATGCATGATAATTATAGACATACACGCACATGCCATGCATCGAGGTAAAACCCTAAACATGAAACAGCCCGCGATATATCGGCGTGAGTTATCTTTTGCCATGTGCGTGTGTGTTAATTACCCAAGGGTAATTACATGCTGCCGGGTCAGCGGGATTGTCCGAAAGGGTTACCTCTGGCCCAGAACATAAAGGGCTAAGGAAGGAACACGAGTGGGATTTAGTCAGTAAGTGTCTGACACTCCCTTCCGCTCCATCCAGAACGGGAGGGAGTCTGATGATTTCCTACCAAAAAAAAAAAAGAGAAAAAAAGGGGAATTACATGGCGAAGATGCTTCACTTGGTTAAGTTACGCTTGCCGCGGTGGGTCCGTGATGGACTATCTTAAAATACAAAGACCCCTCCGTACCTTGGAAAACATGTTAAGCCGTTGGTCCCGGCTGTCATCTATATATATAAAATTCAAAGTCCTGACTGACTGACTGATTGACTGACTGATATATCAACGCACAGCCCAAACCGCTGGACCTAGAGACTTAAAACTTAGAAGGTGTGTTCTTTGTGAAGAGTAAGTATCCACTAAGAAAGGATTTTTGGGAATTCAACCCCTAAAGGGTTAAAATAGGGGATGGAAGTTTTTATGAAAGTCCGACAGTTTTGAAGTTAGGATCTTCTAATTTTGTATTTAGGCTTACAATTGAAAATTAATTTATACGTGTCTCAGCGTTTTTGTTAATTCCAC
Organism: Mesoligia furuncula; assembly: GCA_916614155.1. Lineage (NCBI taxonomy): Eukaryota > Metazoa > Arthropoda > Insecta > Lepidoptera > Noctuidae > Mesoligia > Mesoligia furuncula. The sequence goes on from OU744808.1 coordinate 25,696,076, forward strand.
CCCCGAAGGGTTAAAAAGGGGGATGAAGTTGTGTACAGAAAGTCATTAATTTTCGACGTAAAAATCACAAAATTTATTATCTAGGCTTATGATTGGAAGCTAACACAACGGTGTTGTTAGAACTTCATCCATTAAGGGGGTGAAAAGGGGGATGAAATTTTGGCCTGACTGACTGATATACAACGCACAGCCTAAAACGCTGGTCGGTACCGCTGGGTAGAGAAATTAATTTTGGAGGGTGTGTTCTTTGTGAAGAGTAGATATCCACTAAGAAGGGGTTTTTGGAAATTTTACCTTTTAGGGGTGAAAAGAGGGGATTTTGTTTGTATGAAAAATCTTATTCTTTGAGTTAATAACCATGAAACTTGGCACGAATACTTATCTAAATAAATTATGAAGTTTGGCTTTTTTTATAAACTACCCCCTGAAGGGGGATTGGGACGTGTCAAAGTTTGTATGGAAGAATTTTAACGCGTGGTCCGATTAACTCGAAACTCAGTATTTATACTTAAGACCGAAAATAAAGAACAACGTGTATCATCGTTTTTCGAAAATTTACCCCTAACGGCGTGAAAAGTTAATTTTATAGGGGAAGACTTTACTGCGTGGCTTGATTAACTCGAAAATTGGTATAAACAATCTTTGAGTCGAGTAATGAACACATGGTGAAAAACGGGGATACAGTTTATAAGAAAAATCTTATTCATTTGGTTAATAAAATTGGCAAGAATACTTGCCTAAGCAAGTAATAAAGTTTATCATTATTCGTTTATCAAAACACCCCAACACCTCTTGTGTTGGGGTGTTAAAGTTTGTGTGGAAGAACTTTAACGCGCGGACCGATTTACTCGAAACTCAGTATTAATACTTTTGACAGAAAATAATCAATAATAACAGCCGCACAGATCGATCGATCAGGTTACGCAGGCTACGCTTGCCGCGGTTGGTCTGTGGATAGGTGTCCATCTTTACATACCGTGACCTCTCCGTGCCTCGGAAAGCGCGCTAAGCCGTTGGTCCCGGCTGTCATTCGTGGATCTTTGACAGTCGCTAGGGGTGGTCAGAAACTTGAAAGTTTGACAACCAGTCTTATCAAGGGGTATCGTATTTGGGTTGTGGAGGTCAGATAGGCAGTCGCTCCATGTAAAATACTGGTACTTAGCTGCATCCCGTTGGACTGGAAGCCGACCCCAATATAGTTGGGAAAAGGCTAGGCAGATGAAGGATCAATAGTAAGTGTATATGGGGTTTTCGAATGTATTATAATCATAATCATAATCATTTATTTATTTGTCAGAATATTGTTACAGAGTTGTTACATATTTTTAAAAGTTCATAATATTCTGCCGTTTCCGGCGTACAAATACATATCTTAGGGTTTTGGTAATTTTGTTAGATTAACATTGAATTAAATAAATTAGAATAACATTCAAATTGGAAATTAGTCAAATATTAGGAATAGTAATGTCAAAAAGATTAAATTAAGTCAAAGCGATAATAAGAACAGAATAGGTATAATTATTCTAATATTTAAGTCAACTGTTCATTTCATTCATAAAATCATTAGTCGAGTAATAGCATTTACATAGGAGATAATTGAATAATTTAGATTTAAATGTCCTAAAGTTAAGTGTTTTAAAACAGTCTGGTAGTTTATTATAAACTTTGGTCGCCATACAAAATACGTTATTAGAAAATAATTTATTATTTCGTCTAGGTACACGAAGCATGTGGACTTTGCGGCTAGGTCTAGATACAAGATCATTATGCAGATTAAATTCATGCCTATTTTGGTACACAAAAATACAAATTTCAAAAATATATAGTGCTGGGAGTGGTAATATTTTTAATTTTTTGAATAATGGAACACAACTGTCCAGTGGGTGAGCTCCACATATCGACCGAATACATTTCTTTTGAGCTCGAAACACTCTGTTAAGTTCTACAGAATTACCCCATATTATAATGCCGTAACGCAAAATTGACGAGACATAGCCATGATATGCACATAGTGCCGCATCGACACTAGCTACACGTGTTAATCTGTATAGAACGAATACGAATCTATCTACCTTTGTGCAGAGTTCATCAATATGAGCTTTCCAGTTACAGTGTTTGTCTATTGTTATCCCTAGGAATTTGGTACTCTCAACTTCTTCAATTGCGTCATTATCGTGTTGTATTTTTAACTGTGGACGTTTACTGTTATAGGTTTGGAACTGTATCATTTTGGTTTTGCTCAAATTAATATGGAGATTGTTTTGATTGAGCCAAGTGATAATTTTATTTAGTGTCTCGTTTATTTCAATCTGGTATTCACCTTCGTCATAATTGTCGTTTTGAATGCTGAGGGTCGTGTCGTCAGCATATAATATGCAGTTGTGGGAGGTTACACTAGCTAAGTCATTAACATACAGCAAGAATAGAAGTGGCCCCATTATGGTTCCTTGAGGAACACCACAGTTATTTTCCCGATAGGCAGATCTACAGACGATTTTTTGATGCCCTGCTTGTCTCGAGATCTCGACACATTGTTGTCGATGGGTGAGGTAACTTTCGAGCCATTTCAATGCGTTTCCTCTAATGCCGTATCGATCTAATTTGATAAGAAGCAATTTATGGTTGACGAAATCGAAAGCCTTGGACATATCTAAGAAAATAGAGGTAATTGGTATTTTATCATTAAGACTTTTGGTTATTAATTTTATTAAAGCAAAACAAGCCAATGTGGTAGATTTATTTTTCCTAAAACCAAATTGTTCTTCATTTAGAATGTCATATTTTGATAAGAAGCTGTAAAGTTTTTCATGCATAACCTTTTCAAAAACTTTTGAAATTATTGGTATAAGCGTTATGGGACGATAATTGTTCATGTCATTGTTGTCACCCTTCTTGTGGATTGGTTTAACAACGGAGAGCTTTAAACGCGAGGGGAATACGCCTTGAGTAAATGATTGGTTAATCATATGGCTAATATGCGATGACAAAAATTTTGAGCATAATTTGAGGATGGTGGTGTTAATGTCATCATAGCCTTGTAATGTGTTAATGTTATTGACCCCTGACGGGACAAAAAGTGGTAATTCGATTTATAAGGGGATTTTAATGACTGCCTTGATAAACTCAAAAATAAATGGTACAAATAAATTTGGACTTGAAACTTGGCACAAATAATTATAAAGTTCGAATTTTTTTGGAATTCTAAACTAACCCAAAGGGGAGATTGGGAGTGTCAAATTTAGTATGGAAAAATTTAAATGCGCGGTCCAATTACCTCGAAACTCAGTACCTATCTAAGACCAAAATAAATAATAAAGTGGTTCAGGGTTTTTCGAAAATCTACCGCTAATGGGGTGAAGAGGGGTAGTCAATTCCACATGGCAAAATTTTATTACGAGGCTTGATTAACTCGAAAATTGGTATAAATAATCTAGATTATGTTTCGAAATTCCACCCCTATGGGGATAGAAAGAGGGGATACAGTTTATATGAAAAATCTTATTCATTTGGTTAATAAATTAGAAACTTGGCAATATTTGGGTCAGTAAATAATAAAGATTGTCACTTTTAGTTGAAAAAATCCCTCACAGAGGATTTGGGGGGTGACAAAGTTGATGGATTAGAAAAATATTTAACCCGCTGTCGGACTAACTCGAAACTCGGTACTACTAAAACAAAAAATACTTAAAAAAAGTGATTTAGGGTTTTTCAAAAATTGACTCCTACGAAGGTGAAAAATTCTACTACTTGCTTCCATTAACTCGAAAATGGGTATGGATCTTTGAGTCACGTTATCAACACATCCCAAACTATTTTTTCAAAATTACCCTCCTGGGGGGGTAAAAAGCTGGGATACAGTTTATTTGAAAAATCTGATCCCTTTGAGCTATAAACTAAAAAATTGGCCCGAATACTTATTTACATCTAAATAAATGATAAAAATCATAAACATAATTTTCGAAATTACTTATAAGAGGAAAGTACGAATTTCGCGCGGACGAAGTCGCGGGCAGAAGCTAGTTCGTGATAAATGATAAATTGTTTTGTTTCTGTATGTACTCTTCACGTGACCAGAGGGCTGGCCTATTTTTTGGGTAAAGAATCAGCATTGCCATACAAACCTGGCAATGCTGCCAGCCTTTTGGGCACGTTTCCTATTGACAGCGATGCGGACGAATTTTTTGATGCCCTTTGATTATTTCCCCTTCTTTTTATATACATGTGCATATTCTTATTATTATTTTAAGACTGTTAGCTTTTTAAATGATCTAAATACAATTGTAGTTTAAATAATCAAGGATCATTTTCTGTAAGTAGGTTTGTACAAACACTTTTAAACGTCAATAATACACACATCAAAAGTGTCTAGGGATCAACATATATTTTTGCAATAACTTTTCTCCTGATTGATATTAATTAAAATTTTCTTTAAGGATTCATCAAATAAAGTGTTTTCGTTTGTCACAGTAACGATAAACCAAGTCACCTTTGCATTAATAAAGAAATTTGCCATTTTCCTAATAAAGGGATTTTTGACATTTGAACCACTAACACAAAAGTTCGAAAAAAAGACTGAAATAACAGTTTTCTTTAAAATTTTATTGGGTAACTTAAACAATTAATAATCCGTGTTTCTACCGCGAACACTAACAACACAAGAACATCGGTTTGGCATACTCAAAATGAGTTCATCCAAATCACGCTGTGGAATGGCCGCCCATGTTCGTTGCAACAACAAAAAAAGGTCTTCTTGCGACTGGATACCCTCCATATTCGGCAGAGCTCTTCTCTGTAGCATATCCCATGCATGCTCAATCGGGTTCAAGTCTGGCGACTGAGCAGGCCAGGGCAGGACATTGATGTTAGCTGCGACGAGAGTCTGTCTTACAACTCTTGCGGTGTGCGGTCGTGCATTATCATGCATTAACTGAAATAAGGGACCGATTTGCACTTGTAGAGGAATACAATCGTCTCAGCATAAATTTGAGCGTTGAGGTTGCCTCTGATCCAAATCAACTCAGTTCTTCCGCCGATCCAAATACCCGCCCATACCATGATGGTTCCACCACTATAAGGATGGACTTCCTGGCAGGATTTTAATCGCTGTTGGCGTCCAGGGGTTCTCCAGTGTCGTATACGTCTTGTATCCGGTCTCATACCAAAACGAGACTCATCAGAAAAGCACACGAAACGCCATTGTTCTTCTGCCCAATTTCTGTGTTCAAGAGCCCATTGATATCGAATCCTACGATTGTGCATTGCTATAGGTGGTACCCGTAGCGGTCTTCGGGAATGAAGGTTCACTTCATGCAAGCGGTTTCTGACTGTTTGGTCGCTAATTAAGTTCCCTGAAGAGTGATGAAGCCTCACGGCTAACATCATGGCGGTTATTGTTGGAGCTCTTCGAGTTAAGATTTGAATGTATCGGTCTTGTCTCCGTGTGGTGCAGCGATACCGTCCTCCATGGCGCTCAGCCACGGTACCAGTGCTTCGGTAACGTGTCCAAAGTCGACTGATAACACTCTGACTTGTATTCAGAGCTAAAGCCACAGTACGTTGCCGGGAACCAGCTTCTATCATTCCCACGGCTCTGAGCATTTCTTCCCTGCTTAAATGACGTCGCCGCTCCATAATAACGTTGGTTTTAATCAGTAGTAGGGAAACAGTAGCACTAATAATGTCTTCAATGCGTTGTATGTTTTTATAGGGAAAATATTGACAGCTGATTTTCATCTTTTACTCGAATTTGATTCACAGTTCCTGATTCAAATTATGAAATGCACCAAAAAGGATCCATATAAATTTATAAAAACATAAATTTATTACAAAGCCACATCTCAATCTCAAGAAATCCGCATAAAAATGCTTGATCCCTAGACACTTTTGATGTGTGTATTTACAAAAATGCAGTAAAATGTACTTAGTTAATTATTATTACTTACTTAATTACATATAAAAAATCCTATATTTTTAAAAATATAAGATTTTTTTATTGCAACTTTCTATGCTACGGATTCTCAAAGAAATTAGAAATGAGAGAGACGAGTAAACCATTCAGTTAATTTTATTTTATACATATTATAGTTAGCGTCTTAAAGAGGAGTTATTCTGACTTGTTAGCAACTGATAAGTTGTGTGGAAAACACTCAACGTTTCTCCTAGCCAACCAACTAATATCAAATGGAGTAACCTTGTATTAACATTAATACGTTTTAACATACACACATGTAACTGTAACTGCTTTATTTCCGGTAAATACAAAATATATCAAAACAATGTCAAACAGAATGAATGATGATGATGGATGAGAGATATGTGTCACATACAAAGAGATATGAGATAGGTTAAATAGATAATTTAATGTCTTTGGTCAAATACAATGTTCTAGAAGCTTCGACTCATCCTTAATGGGCGAGCGGAACAAGAGGCGTTCCCGCCAGAAACGCGCGGATTGTGGCGCGCGGAAATAGTTTATAAAAAAAAAAAAATATTTACATATTAAAAATACACAAGATCTATGAAGTACCTGACTCCTGAGCTAGTATTAAAGACCTGTGTTACAGGAGGTAGTGTCTTCTCCCATTAGTTGTCACAAAAGCAAAAGAAAAAATGCAAATAGTTATGGATGTGTTATCTATAGAGTCATCATCTGCCTAACCTTTTCCCAACTATGTTGGGGTCGGCTTCCAGTCTAACCGGATGCAGCTGAATACCAGTATTTAACATGGAGCGACTACCTACCTGACCTCCACAACCCAGTTACTGGAATACGATACCCCTTGGTAAGACTGGTTGTCAGACTTTTGGGCTTCTGACTACCCGTAACGATTGTCAAAGATCCATGAAAGACGGCCGAGACCAACGGCCTAACGTGCTTTCCGAGGCACGGAGGGGTCTCGGTATGTAAAGATGGTCACCCATTCACAGACCAACCGCGGCAAGCATAGCTTAACCTGTTCCATCGACCTGTGCGGCTGTTAAAAGAGTGTTAGTGTGAAATTTTGATGTAGGAATGTATTGTGTTTTATGATGATTTATGTGTGAATTTGAGTATGGTGTACATTTATATTAAGGTTGCATGAAATTATCTTTGGGGACTCTTGGGTAAATAATTACAACGGGTCTGGGCGATTAATCTGCGAGGCTAAGCTGCGCTAGCTACGGTTAATCCGGGGCTCGTTTAATAGGTGACCGTTGTTTACTCAACAAGAGTTCTGTGCCTTTCAGAGCACGTGTATTTATACTGGAGCAGGAATATTATTGTGAGGTAACGAAGGCATGTCGTGTCGTTAGTTCTGAATATGAACGATATATGTATATGTGTGTGTGTGTATATAGGGTGTCCGGTAATTAATGGATAACCTATTCAGGGGTCATTGTACTTATCATTATGAACCAACAATTACTATGGGACCAAACCTGAAATCGTAAAAAAAGAATCAGCAGTTCCCTATTGACGAGTTATGCGAACATAAATGTAGGGAACAGCTGATTTTTTTCCGCGATTTCGTGTTTGGTCCTATAGTAAAAGTTGTTCATAATGATAAGTAGGTACAATGACCCCTTAAGAGGTAATCCATTAATTACCGGACACCCTGTCTAAGTTTCTGTGATTAATGTGATTATGAACGTGAAGCAAGCCCACGGGCGATTTTTTTTTATTGCGCACTTGATTCTTAACACACTGCTCAGCGTTGAGTTGAAAATCCAACAGTTTGTACACACACACACTAAAAACAAAACACTACAAAAACACTATTGCATCCCAGCCAGATGCACAACAGCACTCTGTTGTATTGTCAATTTTCCGTTTAACATATAGAGATAAAAATGTGCACGATAAAAAATCGCCCGTGTGAACCTGGGGTAAGAGTTTAGGTAGTAGACCCAAGAAACGATGAATTAATTGTGATACGGCTAGATTATTTGTACTGATCTAGGTTTATAGGTCTGTGTGGTGCCGGACTTAAAGAATAACACCATCACCCCATACTTCCCGTGGGTGTCGTACCTAAAAGGCGACTAAGGGTCGTACCGGAGAATGGGCAGCAGCGTTCTCTATGCATTCCACCACCATACTATACTGCGATCGCCACCCGCCGCTGCCAAGCGTGGCGATTATGGCAAACCCCCCCCTTTGGGGGAGGCCTATGTCCAGCAGTGGACGTCTTTCGGCTGAAATGTTGAGGTTTATAGGCAGGTACTCTATCCATACAGGTTGATAGGGATATCGACGAGCAAAACTTAAACAAGAATTCAGCACATGATTTTAAACATCCCTGCGCAGAATTCGTCGGTTATAAAAAAAAATCTGCTGTTTCATAGAAAAATGCAATACCTACGCGGTCAAAATGTATGGTAAAACAGTTGTTTTTTAGGGTTGCGTACCTCACACGGAAAAACGGAACCCTTATCAGAACACTTCGTTGTCCGTCTGTCTGTCCGTCAGTCAAGACTCTTTTTCTCAGGAACGCGTGAAGTTATCAAGTTGAAATTAATATCACATACTCAGGGCTGCAATCCCTCGAAGAAGTGAAAAAATCAAATTTCTAAGTCAACGCAATCAAAAGATACGGGCGATTATGTTCCGTTTATACCGCATAATTTTGACTCTCGCAAGGGAATCAAAACCTATAGGGTACTTCCCGTTGACCTAGAATTATGAAATTTGGCAAAAAGGAATGTCATGTAGCACAAGTAGGTAAAGGAAAAAATCCGAAATCCGTAATTTGTAGTTACATTCCTACAAAGTAAAACAACCCCCCGTCCCCGAGTCCTCCTCGCATTTAACCCGTTTTTTTTAATTATTAGCTTGTGTCTTTCCACTGTTGAACATGGTCGTCCTCAAAGCTGAAAGGCCATGGGGGGGGGGGGGGGAGGAGGATCTCAAAAGCCAAGAAAATGTTAAAACTTCATTTTAGCCCCCTTAACCCATGTCCGCACGGGCGCGTTATTTTCGCGGCGATTTTTTTTCGCGCACTGGATTTTCAACACTGCGCACAGCGCCGAGGGTTGAAAATCCAATAGTGTGATTTTTTGCGCTCTATTGGATTCTGAATGCTCGGCTCAACACTGTAGAGTTGAAAATCCAGTGCGCGATAAAATCCCGGCGCGATTTTTACGACCGTGCATACGTCGGCTTACCATCGATCGATGGAAACTTTGAGCGCTTGCATCGCTAATGAGTTTCCAAAGTAGGTATCTATACTAGTCATTAGAAGACGAGCGAGCTTACTTGTATACTTTAATTATGATCTATGACTAGGTAGAGTCTTTTACTTTGCTCGAAAACTTCTTTTGCCTGCCGTCATCCTATTATACTTAGGGCCGGCGCAATAATTATGTTTTCTGTTTTCATTAAAGGCCTTTTTTATATCACTTAGAATATTTATTTTCATTTAATACGGTTTCTGTAAGAACCGGTTAGTTTCCTTAGTCCAGTTTTCTACAGTCGAAACCGGTCTTCAACATAATTTAAATTGAGGATCTTGGGTTCGACATTCTACGTTCATCAGGAAGTATATTGGACACCTTCGTCGGCTCCGGGATCCGGGACTCTTATAGTTCCTGGCGCCTATTTATTAATTAATCACATTCTTAATAACTGGAAGGTTACTTATATAATACCTTAACTTTGTAATTTATTATTATATTTTTATTTAATTTAACTTAACTTTTAAACGAAACAGTTGACGGAACTACATATTATTATGTTTTCTTTCAACTACGTAGTAATGTCACTACAAAACCGATCACAAAGGACGTATTTTTTGCTTTAGAACCAAAACATTGCAGAAATGTTATATGAAATCTCATGGTTGCAAGGTTTTTCATTAATGCACTGTTTTTATTTTTTATTACATAAATGTACCACAGGTTTAATGTTTCCCATTAAGAGCGATTATGCCGTACAGCATTTCATACAAACTTTCAAGCCCTTATTTTTCGAAATGAATGAACCGATTTTAATGAAACTTCATACGCATAAGCAGGATACAAAGGTCTAAAAAGTTAGTAGAAAACATTTTCGAAATGTCTTATTTCAAAAAAGATAACTGGAAATCTCTGTTTCTATGGAAATTTTAAAATCGGTCTAATTTGGCTGTAACAATATTTTTCGAAAATGTTTTCTACTAACTTTTTAGACCTTTGTATCCTGCTAATGCGTATAAAGTTTCATTAAAATCGGTTCATTCATTTCGAAAAATAAGGGCTTGAAAGTTTGTATAAAATGCCGTACGGCGTAAACGCTCTTAAGTTTAATATAAAATGTTTGCATTAGATCAAAAAGATACTGGCTGAAAAATCGGCTGCAAATCCGACTTGGTGAAAAAAAAAACAAATGGCGCGTATTTGTACCATTGTAAAACTTTGATACTTCATACTTAGCAAGAAAAGTTAAAAAAACATGGAAATAGACAGCGATAGCGATATGAATTCAAATCCAGAAAGTATAAAAACAGCTGCAAATGAAATTGTTAATAACCTTTCGCCGCAAAAGTTGCGGGATAAATATTTAAAAGCTTATGAAAACTTTGTTTTCATTAACTTGAGTTTTTATTTTGAGTCGGTATATTTTATCACGGTAGGTAGATTTGGTAGTTGAAAGAAAAGTAGATTACGCACCTTGCTAAAGTGAGTAATTAATGCACTCGTGTTAATTTAGTACCGTCGCATGCGCTCGGGCACCAACATAACACTCGTGCATTAATAACTCACTTTGCGCTCGATGCAACAATCTACTATTAGGTACTTACATAATGAAAAACGAAAATGACGGCGCCCCTAATTTCTGCAATAGTTTTAGGTTCCTACTTTGTCATCATTCTCTTGTCCTTATCCCAACGTATTTGGGGCCGGCGCTAGAGATGAGTCCGATATCATGTCACATGTAAAAATCATCGATATTTAAAATCATTTCATCATGCAATGACAACGACAAAATCATCAATGCTTTAAAATCATATCTTGCAGTAAATATCAGTAATGGAAACATATTGATGATTTCCATGATTGAACAACACAAACTAAGAAAAAATTAATTACGCGGGCTAACTGACTTGGTCGACCGATGCCTATAATACTTGACGGCGCTTCGACGTTTTGAGAGTGTCAAGAAACGTCGCGGGTTAACGTTCCTTCACTCTGACGCAACTCCGGGCTCTTTTGCAGGCAGCCGTTAGACGAGGCAGGATCCGCTTGCATCGTACTCAAGCAAAACGTGTTCGGTGGAGCGTCGCTGTATTTCGATTAGTTGGGAAGTGTGGATTACGGTTCTGTTAATATTTTGTTAGAATAATAATCGTTTCGTTGTATACGTGGTTTTGATTCTCCTCGCCCGCCTACCCACGATAGCTCGGCAGCCGTAATGGACCTGGAATTGACTGATAATGGCCTTGTGCCGTTATCAGAAGTGGGATATGAAGGGCTTGCTTTAGAGGAGAATAGTCGCACGAGATCTTCAGCGCCGGTATCAGAACCAAGCCTGTCTCAACAAATGGAGCGGTTTTTATCCCGATTGATGGCTATATCACAGCCGCAATCTTCAAGCAGCGCGTCCGCCCAATTGATTGAGTTTGATCCGGATGGCAACGAAGCGGACATCGAAGGTTGGTGCAAAGTGACAGAAATCGTAGTCAACAACCGTAAGTTAGAAGGTGCTGCATTGCTTTTGTTACTTACACGTGCACTCAAAGGCCAACCTGCTACCTGTTTCACGACTACAGGCGACGCAGCTGACATGGCCTCAATTATAATAAGTTTTGCTTGCAAAGTTTGCTAAACCTATGCTGCCACAAGATTACTTCGATGAAATTCTACGTTTTCAAGTTGAAATTAAAGAAACCGCGAGTGAGGCGGCCATGCGCCTGTGGAACTTCATCGAACGCATCCCGCGAATGGAGATGTCCGAGGATATTACAACGGGATTCATATCTTCAGTTTTATGCCAAAAGGAAGCCGTGATTCGCTGTGAGCTCTACTCTCATAACCTGACCAATAGATCTCAACTTCTGTGCGTTCTTAACTTCATTTCACTGAAACGAAGGCATGAGGGTCCCGATAAGCATGATGCGGACGTGAAAAGGACCCGATTCAACGTATCACGCTTCACGAGAACATGTCACCACTGCGGTACTTCGGGTCACAAAGCGATAGACTGCCGCAAGCGAAGAGAAGAGCCTGCTACTTCAGAGAAGACGCACGACCAAACATCCAGAGCCGCTGATAAACCAAGACCAATCACCTGCTTCGTGTGTGGACGATAGGACACTTGGCGTCGGCGTCTCCAGATCGAGCGGGCGGCGGCGGAGCAGCGACAGTCAAAGAAGTCCATGTGTGTGAACGCAAGGCATCGAGGAGCACCTTGACTACATCATCCGGTGAGCCAGTTTCCTTTCGTTTTGATAGTGGATCGGTTGTTCATTAGTAACAAACAGCTACGCCGAGAAGTGCCCAGGTACTGCGCAGAATGACTTAGTTTATCTGGCGGGCATTGGTAGGGAGGATGTAGAATGTTTTTCCCAGGTAATTAGCCCCATCAATGTTCAAAGGTCCTTTTACGATTGTCAAGGTACTAGACCACGATAAATACGAGCTGAGTCACATTGATGGGTCAAACCTATAAGTACGCCCATGAAAACTGTCGCGCAGTACCCAGGGGCTACGGTGGATTGATTGAAGTAGCTACTTCGTTAGTCAACGAGGCAGAGGAGGCCGAGACGGCGGAAGTCCATAGTCATGAGAATGGAATGGCAACACCTGATGTAGAAAGTAAAACAGTATCGGTATTTAGTTCACACTTTGACCGCAAGCTCGGGCACCCTCTCTGCCTCCGAACATGATGAGTAGTAAATGGTGAGTTTATAACAATTGTGTAAATCCTGTTCTTTTAGCGAGAATCGATCTAGAGCGTAGGGCACTGGATAGGCAGTTGGGAGCGGCGTGGTTGATCGATGGGGCTGGCCTAAACCGGGTCTATGCCTCTGATCAGACTACGTCTTCCTACGTGGTATGTAGTGTAGTTGGTCGACTGGGCTGGCCTAAACCGGGTCGACGCCCACGATCAGACTACGACTTCTCTGGTACAGGAGATTGAGCTGGAACTGGCCTATGCGGGTCGATGTTCCGGACCAATTGATTGCAGCAGCTGTGTGTTGCTTTTGTGACTGGTGGAAGGGGCGTTGTCCGGTCCACCGCACCATGCGAGTTGGTGGGTGGTCGAAGGGGCGCCTGAGGTCAGTTGTCCGCCCAGTGTGATTTATTTAGATGTGTGGAGTGAAGATCGAGATCTTCTCAAACAGGCAGCATAAATGGGTAGCTAGTCAGGGATGGGCGAGCGTGCCCAAACGTGCACTACAGATTTGTAATTGGTCTTTGCAGATAACTCGAGGCGTGAGCAGTCGCACGAGGACGTGCGAATGTCAGTCCGGCCGTGACGGCGCTTCGACGTTTTGAGAGTTTCTTGACGAAACGTCGCGGGTTGACGTTCCTTCACTCTGACGCAACTCCGGGCTCTTTTGCAGGCAGCCGTTAGACGAGGCAGGATCCGCTTGCATCGTGCTCAAGCAAAACGTGTTCGGTGGAGCGTCGCTGTATTTCGATTAGTTGGGAAGTGTGGATTACGGTTCTGTTAATATTTTGTTAGAATAATAATCGTTTCGTTGTATACGTGGTTTTGATTCTCCTCGCCCGCCTACCCACGATAGCTCGGCAGCCGTAATGGACCTAGAATTGACTGATAATGGCCTTGTGCCGTTATACTTAAATAACTAATGATAATTTCACTAAGCCATTCCGCGATCATTTCAGTATCTAGTATCTACTCACAATTGAAGTGACGAGATCTAATACTCAAATAAAAATCATTGATGATTTTATCATTGTTATGATGTTGTTATCGTCATCGATATTTTTTTGCCATTTTCAAGCAGTCATTGATACAGAAAAATCATCACAGCCTATCTCTAGTCGGTGCTACATGTCTTTTTTCCATACTTCTCTACCAGTTGTCATCTTGTTAGTACACCCCCCTTTCTAGCCATTATCATCCCTCACACAGTCCATCCATCGTTTCTTTGGTCTCCCCCCACTTTCTTACTCAAAAACCTTTTCAAGACAATTTCCTCTCGCCACATAACATGCCCATAACATGATAACCAATTTCCACACAACTTTTCAGTCACTTAAGAGTACATCATTGTAGAAATTAGGGACTGGTCAGTTTCAAAAGTATTTTTCAAAGCAAATTAACTTTATTTCAGACACATCACCATCATTTTCATTTCAATGTACAGTCCATATTATCACAGAGAATAGAGTAGAATTATTTGAGAATAAATTATAGCACTAATTTTTACTGAACTCCGGGCAAATTTCATCGCCACTGCTCTCAAAACGGTAAAAGGAAAACATCGTGAGGAAATCGACATGTCCTAGAACCAAAAATTCGAAGACATGTGACATTCACCAACCCGCACTGGGCTTGGTGGGTTATTATGGCCCACTCCCTCTCACAGAGAGGAGGCATGTGTCCCAGCAATGGAAACATTATAGGCTGATTATACAGTTTCAAAAGTATTTTTCAAATCAAATCAATCTTTATTTCAGACATAAAACACACACATACACACAGAATACACATACACACACAATACATACCCATCGAATTGGGCACATACAAACACAGAATATAATAGAATAATAGGACACATAGAATATAATAGAATTATTTAAGAATCATCATAACAATAATTAACAGATTATAATGCTTTCTACTATAGAATAACATAATATAATTATAATATTATATTCCTACTATGGTAGTAGTAGTAGTAGTAGTAGGTAGATATTATAAACGCGAAAGTTTGTGAGGACGGATGGATGTTTGTTACTCTTTCACGCAAAAACTACTGAACGGATTTCGATGGAACTTTTCAGTAATATAGCTTATTCAACAGATTAACACATAGTATACTTTTTATCCTGATATTCCCACGGGATCGACACTTTTACGGGTGAAACCGCGGGGCGCTGCTAGTTTTCAATAAGGTTTTGCTTCATAAAAAGTTTATTGAAGACTTTGAGGGATTGAATCTAGAGCCTCTCTATATCTTGACGGATAGACTTCGCCAATAATTTCTCAAACTTTTTTTGATATGTCTGAACTACGAAGTTTTGGGTGCGTGTGAAAACTTAGGGATTCATGTATTAAAGTTTCCTATGCCCCATTTTTTTTCAGTTTTCTTTGCTCGTTTTCGTTTGATTTGTCAGGGTTTGTTGAGGTGGATTAGTAGGTATCTATTGCAAAATCTGAAACTATTAGATACCGTTGAACTTCGTACTGCCATCGAAATCAGTCAATCCGTTTTCGAGATATCATCAAAATGTTTCTTATAAAATCGTGAATTTTTTTTCTTTTGATTGTCTGTCCATTATAGGAATCATGAGGCACTGAAAACAGTAGTACTTCTAAGTACCTTTTCCAATTCGGCCTTTCTAAATTAAAACGAACATTCCTTTTCCAGATTCGCAGACGACATCCAACTGATGACTGGGCAGCGTCCCGGGATATACTGGCTCATCTGCTGGAAGTATCTCTCTCCCCTAGCCATGTTGTCCATTCTAGTGTCCTCGTTCTGGGAACTGGCCACAGAGGGATCCGCGTACGATGCCTGGATCAAGTCGATCGGGGACACGGAGAGGAAACCCTGGCCAGTGTGGGCTATACTGCTGGTACTTGTGCTGGTGCTGGCTTCTGTGCTGTGGATACCCCTCCTGGCTATTTGCAGGTTAGTAAGCTATACAGGGTTATTGGTAAAACATTAACAACCTCTTAAGAGGTCATTGTACTCATCAATAAGAACAACTTTTACTATGGGACCAAACAGGAAATCGCGAAAAAAAATTAGCTGTTCCCTACATTTTGACGAATACGAACATAAATGTAGGGAACAGCTGTTTTTTTTTCGCGATTTCAGGTTTGGTCCCACAGTAAAAGTTGTTCATAATGATGAGTACAATGACCTCTTAAGAGGTTGTTAATGTTTTACCAATCACCCTGTATACATGGAAGCAATGGTAAAACCTCAATGGCAGAAAAATAGAGAAATAGAAAGAAAGAAAATACGTTTCTTTGCGGTAAACACAACGCAGAGAAAAAACACAAACATATAACAAATGTTAAGGCTAGCAACGCAATGCATTTAAAAAATCCTCCTTCATCACCTTCGCACCTGTCACCAGTGCACTTGATGATCTTCTTATGACTGCGTCAGTGAACGGAATTCGCGCAGCTGTATTTTGGGCCAAAGATATTTGAACTTTTTGCCATCGATGCGCTAAGATCACCTTCGTACATATTCTATGAACCAACGCACACTACAGGCGGGCCGCACCGCACTTTTTTGTATGAAAATACGTTGTGCTGCGGCCAATTGGGGCCGTAATATGTGCTTGGGCTTACTTAGTATATCTTTAATTGATTTATTATTCTCATAATCTATTCTGACTTTAAATGGCTACTCTTAAGGGAAATGGAAATATTCGCAATTTGAAAGTCAATAATAAAGATCGCAAAAGTAGACTAACTCTATCTACCCTCACAGATTGATAGATTTAAGAGTAAACTAGTCGCGAGCTCGAACTCACTGGTGGTCATGGCCAAAAAGCACGCTGTCTCACCTGGCTTTGTGTCCGACAGACCTAGTATCAGTAATGAGCAGTTAGACGCTAGTCTACACGCACAAGGTCTAGTTCTCACGCACAGAAACACCCGTTCCGAACTGATAGGCGCGTAAAGAAATTCGAAAAGTGCTTTGGAAAATCGAGTTTTATGAAAAAATCACAAATAAAGTTTATTGATATCTCCGATAACTGAGCTTTGTCGGTACGGACTTGATTTTGAAGATTTTACAGTTATTTTATTACATATTTACGCCCAAATTTACGTTAAAAATAGCAAGAAAAACGAATCTTTGTTGAACTTTATAATAGCTATTTATTTTACTATTCTTATTTTATTCTGTTTCCGTACAGATAAAATTAATAATAAGTTAAAACGATATCATGTTTAACTTTGGATGCATAATGTTAAACAGTGGAGAAATACTCTCCCGAAATTTGTACTTAAATGATGTCATTGGCTACGTAAAACCTTGAAGACTTCTAACTGTTATTTATTCCTTCATCGCAATTTTACAACTGCTGTGAGCAGTGGGGGCCCAGTGGTAACAGCCGCGACGTACGAGTTGTATATCGTTATCATCACTGCTCTCAAAGCAGTGAAGGAATAACGTTGCGAGGAACCGGCATGTCCTAGAACACAAGAATTCGAAGACATGTGACATCTACCAACCCGCACTGGGTCCGCGTGGCGGATTACGGCCGACTCCCTCTCTGTGAGAGGAGGCCTGTGTCCCACAAGGGGGACTATTATAGGCTGAATAGTGAATATGCTGAAGTTCGCAACTCATACTCTTTTCAAATCTGACTGAAACATACACCACAATTAAAACAATCCCAAAACTTCCAGATACTTCGGCATCCCCATCATAGACGACGAAGAACGCGCCTGGTTCCCCGCCGAGGAGTTACGAGACTTCCATGGCATAGAGCCAAGACCGGTGTCCAAGATGGAAACCCTGCTGTTCTGCACAAGGCCTGATGGGACCGAAGGTTGCTGCTGGCCGGGATGCTGCGAAACCGACGATGAGGAGTAGTCACGAGGGTAGTTGCAGGTTCGAATTCGAACGTCGTTGGGGTTATAGTCAAGGTTACTGCAGCGTGGGTATCGGGGGGTTGTAAAGTCGTAAGTCCACTGCTGTATGGGTGTATTTGTCTACCCACCACTTATCCGTGCATATCGTAGAACAGCAATGGAACTACGCCTTTATAATGTAACTGAATTTTGCTGCGCTACAGTCACACCAAACAATTGTTGCGCTTCGCACAATGTAACCTAGTCCAACCTACCTGGATCATATTATCATGTAGGTGTGTATTATCTATCTGATAATACACACCAACACTTACTTACCGGTACAAGCTGGCTAGCTTGTACCGGTGTGTACAAGGCAATAATAAAAGAACCATGTGCATTTGCTCCGATGTCGCGCTGCAGTAATTAATAATGGAAGTCAATAGTAACGGAAATTCTTATAATAATGATAATAATATTTAAGTAACAATGTATTATTGTTTAGAAACATGGAAAATAGGAATACAATTTATAATCCCCATCTAGGGTTCGTCACTTTTATCTGAAAATATTCGTCGCCTAAAGATCATGGTTACAAAATGGCGGCGCATAAAAAACCTTGTGAATGATATGTTATTAAACTAAGGGTTTCTCTACGAATCTTGTTATGGCTTCTAAAAGAAAAAGTAAATTGATTGAAAAAACACAGTCAGCAACAAAAGTCGATTAAAACTTCAGTTTTTTTAATCACAACACACACAAAATCACGACGTGTGTGTGATGTGGTGGTGACAGCGGTGAGGTTTTCAATCATATCTTATTATGTTAAGAATCATCATTTCAGCCGAAAGACGTCCACTACTGGATATAGGGCTGCCCTAAGCATCGCCACTTCCGACTGGTTAAAAAAAAACGCAGTACCTAGATTTTAAATGAAGCCTAAAAATCCGAGACGAAGAAGAAGATTTTATATGAAATGTTGAAAAGCAGTGAGTCAGACTTTTGCGTCTATTTAGATGTTATGTAAAAAAAACAGTGTTAAACTTCTTTCGTTGCTGACCGTGCCGTATTTAAATAACGGGACAGGCAAAAATAAAAAATCTAGAATTCATCATATCCTAAACATAATTAGTTATGTTGAGAAGAAATTGGAAACATATCCAAATGGTATAATTAGTTCATATCTAGATAATCATATCCTGCCGTTTGTATCAATCTACCTAATGTTGAATTTTTATACTTATTACGTATTCGAGTCTTTAGTCAATAGAAAAATAAAAATATATTTGTCTTCGAAATCAGCCCGTATATTATGGCTAAGTAAATAAGTTTTAGGAAATAATTGACAATAATAAGATAATTCTTGACAATAAATCCTTGTAATCTTTTTATTAGGTACTTATAAAAAAAATGTTGCTATTGCTATTATAATATTTTATTGTTGAAGACTGTAATTTTTATAAAATTTATTATTTAAAAAAAATATTTAAAAGAAAAACGACAATACTTAATCTTTAAAAAAATGACAACTATGTCTATGTTATAGTTTTTATTAATTTTTACATTCGTTACGCTTCAAGCTAAATATATTGTTGATGATTAGAAAAAAGTATTTGGTACCTTATACCTATTGGAAAAGAAGTAAGTACATAATATACTTAATTATGACTTTATGACAATAAAAGTAAATACCTAAATTATTACGTACATTGTTTTAGATGCTTCCAAAATGTAAATAACGATGTAAAACAAAATCTTATTGCTGTTGTTATTATACCTAGTGTTTAAAAGTTAAGTAGGTATCATACAGTGTGTATCAAAAATGCGTGGTAATAATTAAGGGTGTGGTACAGACCAGACCATCAAACTGAAAAACTTTCTCCATGGGACCAACATCGTCATCACGAAAAAATTATCAACTGTCCCATACATTTGTGTCGGGAAGTATTGTAGGTCATCATCTGCCTAGCCTTTTCCCAACTATGTTGGGTACGGTTTCCAGTCTAACCAGATGCAACTGAATACCAGTAATTTACATGAAGTGACTGCATATCTGACCTCCACAACCCAGTTACAGGGTAATACAACACTCCTTGGTAAGACTGGTTGTCAGACTTTCGGGCTATTGACGATCCGTAACGACTGTCAAAGATCCACGAATGGCAGCCGGGACCAACGGCTTAACGTGCTTTCCGAGGCACGGAGGGGTCTCGTTACGTAATAGATGATCACCCATCCACGAACCGATCGCGGCAAGCGTAGCTTAACCTGGTCGATCGACCCGTCCGGCTGTTATTATTACTTAATGTAATACTATACTTAAGTAATGTTGTTATATTAAAAAAATAAAAATAAATAGGTGTTAAATTGAAGTTTTATTCGCGATTACGATGTTGGTCCCATGGAGAAAGTTTTCGCGATAAAGATATTGGTCCCTTGCAGAAAGTTTTTTAGTTTGAACGTCTGTCTGTACCACACCCTTACATATGACCACACGTAACTGTTTATGTAAGATGCCTATTAATATAACAGACTGTAAATTGTGCATGCCAGCAGAATATACTTATAGATAAATGTAATACATATATATTAATCTTTCATTGATGATTTTACAGTCGATTGAATAATCAAAAGTAGGTAATTTTTTAGAATCAGAAAGTTATTTTTAACTAGCTTTATCCCACGGAAACGTGCCACCGGGATGAAAAGTATCCTAGTCGTAATCCACCTCGTGGTCGATCCGTGTTCCAAATCAGTTGATCCGTTTTTGCGTGATTGAGTTACAAACGTCGAAACGTTCAGATTTATCATATTAGTAGCATTCAGTCAAAAGGCATTTGACAATAGATATTATGGTAAGTAGCTATATCTACCTACCTAATAATACCTAAGACAGACCACGTACCTACGCACAGACGTAAGAATATCGCGGCGGGATTTTATAGCGCACTGGATTTATCAACACTCGGTGTTGAACCGAGCGTTCAGGGGGTCTAAAAAGGCCACTTTGGAGAATCCTTAAAGGATAACATTATGAATCGTAATATGGCGAAGACAGTCCGTGTTTTTAGGGTTCCGTAGCCAAATGGCAAAAACGGAACCCTTATAGATTCGTCATGTCTGTCTGTCTGTCTGTCTGTCTGTCTGTCCGTCTGTCTGTCTGTCTGTCCGTCCGTATGTCACAGCCACTTTTCCCCGAAACTATAAGTACTATACTGTTGAAACTTGGTAAGTAGATGTATTCTGTGAACCGCATTAAGATTTTCACACAAAAATAGAAAAAAAACAATAAATTTTAGGGGTCCCCATACTTAGAACCGAAACTCAAAATTTTTCTTTCATCAAACCCATACGCGTGGGGTATCTATGGGTAGGTCTTCAAAAATGATATTGAGGTTTCTAATATCATTTTTTTGTAAACTGAATAGTTTGCGCGACAGACACCACCAAAGTGGTAAAATGTGTGTCCTCCCGTAACTTCTAAAATAAGAGAATGATAAAACTAAAAAAAATATATGATGTACATTACCATGTAAACTACCACCGAAAATTGGTTTGAACGAGATCTAGTAAGTAGGTAGTTTTTTTTTAATACGTCATAAATCGTAAACCGCAATTTACCATTCATTCAACCAACTCAAAAATAAAAAATAAAACATTTAATTTCATAAACATAAACATTATGCATAAACCCGGATGTTACGGAACCCTCGGTGCGCGAGTCCGACTCGCTCTTGCCCGGTTTTTCTTTTTTTCGCTGCACTACGTAGGTATAATCAAAGAGATTGGGATTGGATTTGGATCGGATTGATTGGTATTTTAGCACAGAGAAAAAAAAATAACTGAAAAATGCTTCACCAATGAAATTTGATACGATTAACTTAACGGTTAACTGTCCATTATGATATCTTTTTATGATTCTGCCAAAGTGGCCTTTTTATGCCCCCAGAATCCAACAGAGCGCATCTCGCATCGCGTCAAAAAAACACACTGTTGGATTTTCGACTTTCGGCGCTAAGCAGTGCGTTGAAAATGCAGTGCGCGAAAAAAAATCGCCGCGAGAAAAACGCGCTCAGGGCTAATACGTGATTTCCTCCAACTATATTTTTTGATGTGAAAACTTCTTTAGGCGCGTTGGGCATTTTTTGAGATGGGAAAAAACCATTGAACTCGCGATACTGTTACCGTAACCGACACCGCACCGTATTTTTTTTATAAGACGATTAAAAAAATACACACGTGGTTCAAGTTTTCTCTTCTGTCGGCACTCCCGGAGTGCCACTGTTTTTTTTCAAATAAGTACCTGCGATTTTTCCGTTTACCTAAGTTATTGCACAAGCTCGCGGGATGACTTTGTAGGTTTGTGCAAGTATCTGAAGAGTTTCTGGGCAGCAAAATGGAGTACGTAGACTTGTGTATTAGCCTGTCAGAAGTACTGTGAGAGTACTGTGATGTATATTATAGATATTTATTCAGTACCTATTCTGTTTATCTCTATCAGATATTGGTATCTAACGTCTTTAATAACGTCTATATTGTACATACCTAGCGATTAATTTTAAGTAATTATTAACACATTACGATACGTGTGACTTAAGTAGTCCATTATGGCACAGCTTGCCGTGCCTTAATAGACTTTTTTTTTTAAACTTTGCCCTACTCTAGGAATTTTTCCTGTATTATGGGAGCGTTTATAAACATTTAAACTCATACACAAACAGCCAGACCCGTAAACCACTGCGCCAACCGTGCCGTCTAACTACGACTTCCTAAGTCACACGTATCATATATTATTTTATAGCTCGTGTGACCTAAACCCGCACTTAAGTCACGCTTTTCTGTGTAAATATGGACTACTTAAGTCACAGAAAAGCGTGACTTAAGAGCGGGCTTAGGTCACACAGTGCTATAAAAATACTTTATTATGAAACATTGTAGGATCTTCTTGAACATTATGCACAAAAATAACGCCAAATGATGTTGTTATGCCATTAAAATATAGGTATATGAACCTGTAGTTTATTATGTATTTATTAGCCTGACGTTGCACGGGCGATTTTTTATCGCGCAATAGATTTTCAACTCTCGGGGTTGAGCTGAGAATTGAGAATCCTGCGGAGCGCATCCCAGGGATGCAAAAAACACATCGTTGGATTTTCAACTCTATGCGCTAAGCAGTGCTTTGAAAATTTAGTGCGCGATAAAAAATCGGCGGTGGGTACGAAGGCTTATTGTGTGTAATCTAATCGTAATAATATGACACTATAGGTACCTACTCTTATGCATATTATCTTGAAACTGAAAGAAGTTTTGGGAATCATGTAACCTAAGCTTTATTCAGGAATGGCAAAATACCTACTCAAGATAGATTACAATCCAATATATAATCTAACAATTATGTAGGTAGGTAATAAGGGCCAGTTTCTCGAACGAAAATTATCGCAAAATGAATCTGACAAATTGTCAAGCTCGCGTAAATTGCTGTGGTTGGCTGTTGATAAGTCATTCAACCAATCGCAGCACTTTACGCGCGTTTGACAATTTGTCATGTACATTTTGCGATAATTTTCGGTCGACAAAGTGCGGAGTAATTGCGTGCATACTATCAGTAGCAATGGCTTTGATTTTGACAGTTCAACAGCATTTATTGTGTTATTTAGTTTGATGAACAGACTCAGTTTTCAAATGAATGAACTACTAGCTGCGCCCCGCGGTTTCACCTGCGTAAATATCGATCCCGTGGGAATATTGAGATAAAAAGTAGCCTATATGTTATCCAGGATGTCAGCTACCTCCATACAAAATTTTATCAAAATTGGTCTAGACGTGTGAGCGTGAAGAAGTACCAAACATATAAACACACCCCCACACACTCAAACTTTCGCCTTTACAATATTAGTGTGATTGGATTAGAAATATCCTTCAAAATGATTCAGATTGTGATTATAAATGCGTTACGCAATTAGTGTGCTAGTCCTAAATTACTTACTTACTTACTTAAAGTATACTTGCTGGTTTAAGTAAATTGCAGACTTGCTACCCTGGATGAAGTAGGTACCTATTAAGAATCATACCTAATGAAAACGCACAGAAAAATGCTTTCGTAGTACGTGTAAAATCTAACTTATTCTTAAATAAGATATAGCTTGTCCACTCTGAAATGACGCGCCCCACTACTTAAGTATACGGCATTACGGTAAATGCGGTAGCAGGGCGCGTCATTACAGAGTGGACAAGCTCTATGTCAACTACCTGCAGGTCTATTCTGTAAAAATTTCACCGTGATAACTTAGGTGAAGGGAATCTCTTCACCTTTTAAACAGGGAGGTTTTTACTGAATAGATCCGCTGATAATAGTACACTACTGTACTATTTTATAGCTCGTGTGACCTAAACCCGCTCTTAAGTCACGCTTTTCTATGATAAAAGTACTACTTAAGCGCGAGTATAGGTCACACAGTGCAAAAAAAAAAAAACAAACGACAATAAACCTGGGATATCGAGTTTTCATAGCGTTTTCAACGCTGTTTATCCTGTATTCTTGTTTGATTCACGTGAAAACGCGTAATTATGATACCTATCGAGTAACCGCTAATCGCCATCGTGTTAGTGTGCATACACACGGGCAACACGTACGCGTCGGTCGCCGACACGCGTCCGTCGTGTATTATCTACGTTGCTCAAATACACAGGCGGCATGTTGTCGGCGGTAGCCGCCGATACGTTGTCGGCTGTCACGCGTCGCGGCTTGTCGCCCACACGCGTCGACGCTTGCAGTTGCCTTTGTCATCGAGGCATGTCAGTCGTGTGTATGCACACTTATGTTATCACGCGAAGGGACACAAACTATGACTTTGCTAAGTACCTAAGCGTCTGATTGAAATATGAACATTATCAGCATAATTTGAATGTTCATATTCGTATAAAACGCTTGCCCACTTTACTTAGCAAGTTCTTAAGACTAAGTGGGGTCTGTCTGTGAATCTAACCCTAAGGGCCAGTTTCTCAGACGAAAATTAACGCAAAAATTACAAATTGTCTTGCGCGCGTAAATTGTTGCGATTGGTTGAATGATTTTGTCAAGTGCGCGTAAACTGCTGCGATTGGCTGTTGGTAAATCATTCAACCAATCGCAATAACGCGCGCTTTCGTTCGCGAAACTGGCTCTAATAGTTTTGAATTTGGTCTTGACGTTTTAATGTTACACTTATGAAATCGATTAAAAAGAAGGCAGCTATTTAATTGAAGTCAATTACCTAATCAATGTAAACTCTATCGTATCATTAAAATACATAATCCTTTTTGAATAAAAAAAATGTTAAGTAGATTATTTGTATTTCAGTGCCTACTGATGTAGCTAATTCTAAGTTTGTTTTGTTTTTACAAAGTGTTTGAATAAGACATCACAAATCACCTATCTGTATAAATTATGTTAATGTTATGATGATTGTTTCCTAAGTAGGTATGTGTATAAACAAATCACTTAATAGAAAAAAAAATGCCTAGTTTTTTTTTGACAAATCATAAATACCTACAAGCTAACACTAAAATTATACAGTGGCCTCCGAGTTAGTTGAATTTTTTCACTTCAGCTGTGGTGCCACATTATGATTTAAAATAAAAAATAATAAGGTATTCCTTTAATGATTGTTTTTATGATAAATCAAAGGAATTGTTGAATTAAAATTAGTCAATAAAAACGTTCTATACGTTACGCACAAACGTGTAGTTTGCTTGGAACGCACAACGAAATTAAAAATGCCAATAAGTTTACTTTTATTTTACCTACTTAAAAAAAAAAGATCTCGGGATTATAACTTCTTATGAAACCAGGAATTGAATTTAAGTCCTACGCTTGTTTTTCTCTATATACCTTCCATACCTACATTTCTTATCTGTATACGTAAATGTTTCGTGAAATATAAAACATATCTAAACTCTGATTTTTAATTTGCTAAGACTAAAATGACAGCTACGTTCGAACTTTTTTGACAACATGGCATTGCGTAGCATTTATTACTGTGCATACACACGAGCGACAGGCGTCGACGGAGCAACTGCAACCATCGACGCGTGTCGGCGACAGGCCACGCCGCGTGTCGGCGGCTGCCGTCGACAACGCGTTCCTCGTGTATTTGAGTACTGTGCTCACGAGCGGCATGTAGTCGACGGCAGCCGCCGACGCGTCGACGTTTGCAGTTGCCTCTGTCGTCGACGCGTGTCGCCCGTGTGAATTCACGCTGTAACTGTCATTTTGGTCTAGCAAATTAAAAATCGGGGTTTGCACAATTTGCATTTATATACTACTTATCCCTAGTACCGGTGTTTAGCTTCACAATGACTTTAGTGGGTATAGTAAAATATAAATTGACTTGTAAGAAATGTAAAAACAACTAAAAGGTAGAAATAAATCGCACTGACCTGTTATAAGCAAATATAAAGAAAATATGTTTTTCCAAAATCACTAATACTTAGATACTTCATAAAGTAGTGATTGTACCTACAATTTATATGTCAATCAATATAATATATGAAGTATCTATTAGTAAATTACCAAAAGTACCTACGTAACAATTTTTTAAATTAACTAATTATATAGCAAATAATCGATGTTCACAAAGCAATCTTCTCATGACTAAAATCACTCTGCATCATCAGTAATTATGTAACTAGCGAATTTTAATGCAGACAGTACGAATAAACAAAACAAATGAAACCACTTAGGTATTTTACCTGTTAACGAAACTGGGCACACTGTAAATTAACGTTTCGCGCGAGACAGGTAAAGAAGAGTAGGTAGAGTCAGAGAAATTAATGCAGTTTATTTATTATTTCTTTTTTTTAAATTTAGATATATTAATAACTTAAATATTGTCCGTATATTCAAGTCATAAACTGCCATTTTTTGACAGCTGTATGAAATGGCTAGTATAAAATCTGCACTACACTAGGTACTCGCAAAGTTGCTTCGACGAAGTACAGATGCCAGCACATCAAGCTACTACAATCTGTCAAATTTATTTAATATATTTTCAACTTTATCGCGAAAGCATTAGGTTCAGGGTTGATTGGGAAAATTTTACAGTTTCGGGTCGTTTTATGTGCTGGCGTCTGTACTATTGTCCGCGCGGAACTAGTTGGCCGCGCTTTAGGTGGGGACGGGGGTGAGGGCGGCGGGGTTGCCTAGTGTTCGCAACGGACGTACTGAGTAATGACAAAGCGCCCCCGTGTCTCTCTGTCCCACCGCACACATACCTAAGGCGCGGGCAACTAGTTCCGCGCGGGCTATAGTCGAAATTGACCGAAGTCCGAAGTACGTGACTATAGACTCATGCTAAAATCTACGGGACGCTTCTATTCGAGTCCTTTGAGTCGGGCGCAAAAACCGGCGTCGCCCGAGGCGCGCCAAGGTTGGACGAAGTGAACCGAAGTGACCTTCAACACTCTCGACAACTTCTCGAGTAGTGTAGTACAGGCTTAACAACACGGCAATTGACGTTGTGTGTCAATTCATTTCCCAGATACCTACACGCAAAACATTAATTTACTTTCATGTTCATTAATTTTGGATTTAGTAAGACCCTAGGTAAAATGTACGATCGGTGCGAAGTTTGTTAGCAAATCGGATAAGTCGGTTAGTCATAGCTTTGCGATGAGAATATAAATTCCTATCGCAAATATTGTTGTTTCTGTGTAAGTAAATATGCCTAATAAATAAAGTGTTGATGGTAAATAAACGTTCTAAAAAATAGATTTTGTTTTATTTAAACTCTGCGGTGCTATTCTGTAAAAAGATCACCGTGATAACTGAGGTGAAGTGAGCCTAAGGTGAGCTGTCATTCATTCCACCTGATGCTAGGGATTGACACTATTGACAGCTCACTCCACTCTCACACCGTGAAAACTTAGGTGAAGTGAGCTGAAAGTCAGCTGTCAATAGTGTCAATTCCTAGCAAAAACCATTGAGATAGGAATTAAACATGGAGAGGCCGCGTTATTCTATACATACATTTGCTTATACAAATATGAGTGAAATATGATTCAGAATACGAAATATCGTTTTGTCTCGTTCTTTCTAATAAGGTAATCGTATTTGATAAAAGAGACAACAATATTTTAAGTTGTTGCTTATTTTGGCAACATTTTGACGTGACGTAGTACAGTTGTAGGTAAGGTGCCGTAGCAGCCATCTTTTGCGACAAGTTTCGTGGTAGTTTTGCTGTCAAATGGTTGTTTACTTTTTGTATTATTGAGAATTGCGAGAAAATTACAAAGATTTTACCTTTTAAAACTGCATGCAAATGTTGGAAAACAACAATTCAACATGTCTGTGTGTTGTATTGTGAAGTGTGGTGCAAGAAAGAATGAAAATAAACATCTAATGTCTTTGCACAGGTTAGTAGCCAGTTTTCATGCAATAATACATTTAATAATACACATTTGATGATACAGTTGTAACGCGATCATGAATTTATGGCTAAAGTATTGATATTTGGGTTCATTTCCGTATAATAGACCTTTTTAGTATACTTTGTTAATTCATTTGTTTGTTTACAATAACATGTCAAATGGAATAGGGTTGTACCGTTGCCGTAATAGTTTTCTCCGCTGCAACGTCATCGGCATATTCTGCGATGTGAACATAAGTAATTCTGTGTCCTATTCGGTCCGAGTGATCTTGCCAGGTCCGGCCTCTGGTTCACAGCACCGAAATTAAATTTTTTTATTTCACATAAACCTACATGGACACTTAGGAAACGTCAGAAGCTAGGTGCACGGTTCCAACTGGTTGTTTCCTATGGGGAAAAACTGGCAAGAAACTCCACAATTTTTACAATGTATTCAAAATGTACCTGGTACTGATTTTAATAAATAAATAACTCGTTTTTTATTAAATTTATGGACTATCTGTTTCTCTCTTCTCGCCACTGCAGATTTATTACCGAAAAAACTCAGTGAAAGCTGAAGTGACGGTAACAGAGAGTTGTTACATTTGGTACTTACGCTATCAGATGCATTTATAAGTAGGTATCTTATTATATTGCCATTTGTCTTCACAACTTGTTTGTCTTAAGCATAACTATAATATTTTTCTCTGAAAATTCTAACTCTATTAAAAGATTTTCTTTTTTGACTTGTATGTACCTACCAAGAAGCATATAGATAAAAGTGGAGGCAACACTCAAAATACCGAAGTGAAGACGACTGTGGTCGGACACTCTCTTTCTAAATACACACATAAGAACGAGACAGTGAATGTGTTTTCTTTGTCATATGTATGTATTTAGAAAGAGAGTGTCCGACCACAGTCGTCTTCACTTAGGTATTTAGAGTGTTGCCTCCACTTTTATCTATAAGCTTCTTGGTACCTACCGATAAATAGTTCAGTAATTAACCATGAGTCTTTCGTTTTACGCATCACAAAAGATTATAAATAAAGTATTTTCGCACACTTTATTTTTATGCAAAACTTTAAAGTATATTTACCGAAAATAAAGTAGGATACGTTATTATAAAGTATGGTTGGCAACCGTAATTACAACGGACTTTAATTTAGTAAGTTATTATCCAAACGTGATAACTAGTAAGACTCATATTTTTAATATCGATACTCGATAATAGTAACACCTATGTTCCTTGGTTGGTACAACCCTAGCAGTGGCAGCCATTTTATGCGACAAAACGAGTTGTAGGTATGCACCCTTTTTTTGTAGGTATTTCCAGTCCATACTTTTTATATGTCAATGGCAAAAACAAACTCACTTCACCTAATTTTTCACGGTGAGATTTTTACAGAATCGACCGGCTGGTTCGAGCAGTGGTGGCCCAGTGGTAACGGCCGCGACTTACCTACGAGTTGTAGATTGCGGTGGTGGGGTTGTAGGTTATAAGTAAGATCATGAGGAAACAGGCATAGTCATAGAAACAAAAATTCGAGGACATGTGACATCTACCAACCCGCACTAGGCCCGCGCGGTGGACTACGGCCCACTCCCTCTCACCGAGAGGAGGTCTGTGTCCCAGTAGTGGGAACATTATAGGCTAATTATGCAAACACTGGTAAGAAAACTTAAAACCGTAGATAAAGCGTTACAAGGGTATTGTGGCGCGTATGGCCAAAATCGGAACTATCGCCGCCATCTTGTTTTTTTAAGTATAGGTACCTACATTTCAAGTGACATTTCACAAAACAATTGCACAAATTAAGTTTTCCAACAACCTTGTCAATGTTATTTAGGCGCCAATAGCAATCTACAAATGCGACATAATTAGCGCAAAACCTTATACAACCCAATTGAGAGTACCTACCTACTTATTGAGTTAAAAGCATAATACAATGACCAAAACTTTTAAGCTATCTATTTTTTATTATTAAGAAAATCGTGTTAACTCTGGCATTACTTTATACATTTCAAATTCAATCTTTTCGCCTTGGAATAAGATTTATATTCTTGGACTCAATCGGCGGTCAGTATGGCGGTCAAAATACGTACCTAGGTAATTAAAAGTGAAATCGATTCGGTGGTCATTTAGTCAATTATCAATAATACTTTCAGGACTTGCATTTATTCTGTTACAACTTGTATAAGTTGGATTCCCCTTCTAAGCAGTCTTTAGAGCTAAAAATATTAAAAAATCTTCATTGCTAGAGCAATGAAGATTTTTTAATACATCAACCTACTACAATCCGTCAAATTCCTTTAATATATTTTCAACTTTATCGCTAAAGCATAAGGTTCAAAGTTGATTGGGAAAATTTGACAGTTTCGGGTAGTTTGATGTGCTGGCGTCTGTACCTTACCTAGGTACTCACGGTTTTCACTTTCATTCCTGAAATTCTTGAGTCCCACCGCACTTTCAGCTGCTGTCTCCGAGACTCCAAGTGATGAACTGATGTTGATCCTGCATAGCTATTCATAATCATTCGTTACGCTTCTGTGCCGAATCGAACATTAATCAATGTTATCGTATGAGTCCTCTAAACGCTATTCAAAAGTCCAAAACCCGAAAATTTTGGCAGTTTTAGGGCTGGTTTTTCAATCGACAGATAATTTTTATTCGGGGAATAAAATTGAAGCTTTTGTATGGAAGAACTGTCAAACATTCAAAATTATTCCTCTGATAAAAATTTATCTGGCGTTGGAAAAACCAGCCCTAACTCAAATAGACGACCGCTATTC
The DNA here is from genome assembly GCA_916614155.1 of Mesoligia furuncula. Taxonomy (NCBI): domain Eukaryota; kingdom Metazoa; phylum Arthropoda; class Insecta; order Lepidoptera; family Noctuidae; genus Mesoligia; species Mesoligia furuncula. The sequence goes on from OU744808.1 coordinate 25,726,952, forward strand.
TTCCGACATCGACAGCTGTTTGATGTCGGGGGCAAGGAAAATCAGGTTATCGAAATTTGTAATTTTCAATACAAAAGCTTGTCGGATGGTTGTGATGTTGATCCTGCTCACTTCTTTTAACTTTGGCCAATTCCACATCAAGGAAGCGTTTGGTTTCGAACTTTCGATACCTGCTTGCTTGCAAAGCATCTGAAATTGCCGGAATAACATCCGCGCTATCCGGCTCGAAGGACCATGCCCCAAAGTCCCCCATGGACACCAGAAATTGGTAAGTGTTAACGCTAGGGGTAATAATAGTAGGGACTTAATTAAAGATAAACAAATATGCACTGAATAAATTTTATTTCAACTTGAAAAGATACAATTTAATTATATTCAGTAACATTATCAACTAGGTATTTATTGCTATCTAATCAAAATCAACCCAGTCTTTATTATTCATTCATACTGTGGGTAAAAAAATAGTTTTTTTTCCTTGTATCTATTTTGGATACTTAAGGTAGGTACATTATACTTGAGGTAATATTATTTGGATACATTTTTAGCTATACATATAAAGAGCATTTCGATGAATAGAACCTCCTCTTTTTTGTAGTCGATTAAAATATATGGCTAATATTGGCGGGAGATATAAATAGCGGTAGAAGTTAAAAGTTGGTAGGTAGCCTACTTTAATGTAAACCAACAACTACCCTCTTGTTATAACTGTAACGTGGAAGCGTTTTGTCTTCATTTATATGAGGAACGAAACCCAACAATCGCACTTCCATTTAAAGGGGAAGCCCCAGGGAAGCCCGCGAATTTCAAAATTTCTTACGTTTTTTGCAATTTGCAGGTCAGTGTCAGATTGTGTCTTGATCAAAATATGATTCGCGACACTAACAGGTACATATTTCGAGAATTATAATCATTAGAATCATTAATATGATTATCTTTTCAAGTTAGATTTCTACCATCAACCACCAATCTCTTATGGAAAAGTCTCAATGGTAGAAATCTAACTTAGAAAGATGTATTAATGATTCTAATTCTCTAAATACGTACCTGTTATTGTAATCAAATCACATTTTGATCAAGATAGAACATGACACTGACCTGCAAATTGCAAAAAACGTAAGAAAATTTGGATTTCGCGGTCTCAACTAGTATTCACCTTATTGCGTTGCACTTTCAATCATTTTGAAGGATATGTTGCATCATATGTTCGAAAAATTTGTCTGTTCAACAACGTTTATAACGCAATAAATCTTGTTGCTACTGTTAGTGTTACGTAATTACCCCGTAGGTGTTATAAAAATATGACATTTTTTTTTTATAAACTGGCACCGCAAATTTTACACATTTCAGTTTAAATTTTATTTTTTATTGGTTACTAGCCGCGCCCCGCGGTTTCACCCGCGTAAATGTCGATCCCGTAGGAATATCGGGATAAAAAGTAGCCTATATGTTAATACAGGGAGACAGCTACCTCCATACAAAATTTTATCAAAATTGGTCCAGCCGTTGGAGCGTGAAGAAGTAACAAACATATAAACACACACACTTTATAATATTAGTGTGATGTGATAAATAGCTAGCTCATTAGAAGACGGTGAAAACCACTAAAAGTATGGAACTCAGCTGTATCACATCACACTAATATTATAAAGGCAAAAGTTTGTGAGTGTGTTTGTATATTTGTTACTTCTTCACGCACAAACGGCTGGACCAATTTTGATAGAATTTGGTATGGGGGTAGCTGACACCTTGGATTAACACATAATAATAATAATAATCTTTATTACACAAGAAAGTGGTTACAAAATAGTGTGAAGTCCCTGACTCCTGTGCTAGGTGATAGACCTGTGTTACAAGAGCCAGTGCCCTCTCCCAATAGGAGATAGTACAGAATCTTATGCATATATCATAGACTACATTTTATCCTTATATTCCCAAACGTATGCCGGTGAAACAGCGGGGCGCAGCTAGTAGTATAATGACATAACATCACGCATGTGGTACTACATGCGTGATGTTATGCGAAGGGTTAAGCAGTGATCTAAAGAGCAAACTTTAACTTGACTCAAGTACGGTAGCGCTCCATACGAAAATGGACCTTATTCGTATAACATTTATGTGCATGTTCCTTTAGGCGACTGTGATCAAGCGTTTTATACGAGTATGAACATTAACTTTATACCAATAAGGTTCATTTTGGTATGAAGCGCTACTGTACTTAGCTTGAAAAAAGTCAAATTTATCAGTATGGAACTCAGCCTGACTGTCGTTTGAGTATTCAAGTGTTAGTAGTTCAAAGTACTTTATCATATCTATGTCTAACTAAGCAGAGGAAGCTTCATTGTACTAAAAACCTGTCGCTATACCTGTGAAGGTATCTGGGATTACCACATGGGTCACAAAAAGAACAGTAAAATCTGCCTTAAACGGCCATTATTGCTACCAAAATAACTTAAAACAACCCTTCCTTGGTTACTTATTTTCAGCAGTTGACAGGCCAACTTGCTGAATACAAGCCTTCAAACCATAATAACCCTTAATCTTGAGGAAACTTCCTATAATTTAAGGTGGGATTGGTTTCTTGTATCTTCTACCATTCTTGCACTAAAAAACTCTAATTTCAGATTTGGTTCATGAACCAATCCAAACTTCATTTCACTCGGCACTTTTGTATAGATTTTTCTCTACAGGAGATCCGTCAAATATAGCCCGCGAAGTTAAAAAAAACTTCACACTAATATAAACAGGAAGATTTTTTTATCACCATCCAAATTTTTCCAGGGTGTTCTACCCATGAATATGAACAACTTTCACTATGGGACCAACTCTGAAATCACGAAAAAAAATCAGCTGTTTCATACATTTTGGTCAAGGTTGTATTGAACTTTTGTATTACACAGCTGATTTTTTTTCGTGATTTCAGACTTGGTCCCATAGTGAAAGTTGTTAGTATTCATGGGTAGAACACCCTATAAAAATTTGGATGGTGATAAAAAAATCACCTGTATAGGTTTGTGTGTTTGTTACTTCTTTACGCACAAACTACTAAACGGATTTGGATGAAATTTGGCACACATATAGTTTATAACCTGGATTAACACATAGGATACTTTTCATCCAGGCAGTACGTTCCCGTAGGACAATTTCCGAACTTCACGCGGACGAAGCCGCTGGAAAAGCTAATAACATTTATAATGTCACACCTGCATTACACGAAGGGTTGGGCAGCGGTGTACCTATAGTACAACCACATTTTGTCACATTTATCCCAATTAATTTTTTGCCGACCTGAGAATCGTACCCAGGACTTCTTGCTCAGCAGTAGCGCTTGCGACAAGAGAGGCATGAGGAACAGGGTGTACAAATTTCAGTCATCCTCCATATAAAAGGGAGGATTCTCCGACCAGACTGTTTGTGTCTGTTGGGCAACTGCCCGAAGATTGAAGTCGGGACGTTGTATATATGCTAGTTGCGCGATAAACTCTGCTTGCGCGATGCAGGATTTTGCGTGACGTCAGTGTGATGCGTAGTTCGCATGTGGCGATGTAGATGGCGCCACACGACCACTACACCAACGAGGCAGTCCAAATTTGCCCAATAAAAAAAAATCAGCAAATATATCTTTGAGAACTATATTGATGTTTTATATGATTATATTTTAGTAATTATTTTATCATAATTGCCTTGTCATGAATTTTGATCAACACACAACCTAAAACAGCGCAATTTGCAAAATACGCAAGACATTTTTAATTTCGCGGGCTATATTGAAGGACTCACCATAAATAGAAAAAAACCTCAACGAGAAAACAAGAATCATTTGAGTATTCTCTATGGCCATTAATCTGATACCAATATAATGTCGTGTTCAGTTAAAATACTTTTCATTCAAGAATACAAGGTTTAACGAATATATTGAGTTATACTTTAGAGTAGGAAAGCATCCCTAATCATGTTACACTATGCTGTTAAGGTGTAATGGTAGTGGTAGACCGCGAAATTCAAATTTACTTCCGTTTTTTGCAATTTGCAGGTCAGTGTCAGGTTGTATCTTGATCGATATGATTCGCAACAACAACAGGTACATATTTAGAGAATTATAATCATTAGAATTTTTTTTCCATAAGAGATTGGTTCTTATGGTGGAAATCTAGAAAGATGTATTAATAATTCTAATGATTATAATTCTCTAAATATGAACCTGTTGTTGTTGCGAATCATATCGATCAAGACACAACCTGACACTGACCTGCTAATTGCAAAAAACGTAAGAAAATTTGAAATACTCGGGCTACCCTGGGGCTTCCCCTTTAAATGGAAGTGACCCATTCACCTTAACTGAAATTGGTCCAGCTATCTAATTGGCTGCAATATAGATGCAATAACTTTGTTTTTCACAACCTCACAGGAAAATGGCTAACTACAAAGTGACCACGCAGGCAGAGAGTTCTGTAGGCAGTCTCTACTTGGATAAAAACTACAGCTGTATAGTCGTACTCGTATTTGCTTTATCATTTTTGACAACAATTCCCAAGCACCAAGGTAGCCGGCGAAATTAAAATTTTCTGACGTTTTTTTGGAATTCGCAGGTCAATGTCAGGATAAATGTGGATCAAAATATGGTGTGCGACTGTAACAAATACATATTATTCACAGAATTATAATCATTATGGCTTTCTGCCTAACTCTTTGGGAATTACAGGCATGATTTTCTGTGTTATTATCATTAAAATCATCAGGCCACCTCTTTAGTTTCGATTTTTTTTTTTCTATAGGGTATTGAAATGTATCAATACTTATTTGTCACAGTCACGAATCATTTTTGGATCAAAACAGACAGACAGACTTAGTCTCACCGTAAGGGTTCCTTTTTTACCATTTTGGTACAGAACCCTAATAAACCTGACACTGGCCTGCAAATAAGAAAATTTCAATTTCACGGCCTACCTTGGCGCATCCTACTTAAATTTAAACTTCACTAAAGTTTAAACTTATCTTAAACCTTACAGGTGAGTATAGACTAGAGCATTTACTTGTAACAGAACATCGAGCATTCGCCGTTTTAAAATTTTATCGAACCGCACTTCGAACACGACGGTCGAAGTTTTGTTACAACCTAATTTTAAAAACCAACGAGCGTATTGGTGTAACATGTTATCGAGCAAAGACACGAGCGTTACCTGTAGGTCCGACATTTCAGCAATGAACGCAAGGTAGAAAGAGATTTTACAGGTAAATGCCCATTCTGCGTGAGCATTACGTCGAAAGCAGCGTCGAGCATTCGCAGGAACGTTACATTACTTGGAAATGCTCGAGAAAATGCTCTAGTGTATACTCATCTTTCCATTTTAAAGGAATTATGAGTTTGCCTATGCACAAAAGTATTGCTCTCTCTGTTTACACATTTTACACTCAAAATTATTAATTATTTGCACTATAATGTGAATAATCATGGTCTTAACATAAGTAGTAAATAACAAATATTAAGAATCAGACTAAAACAGACTAACTACATATTTTAATTTAAACAAATACTAAATTTGTTCACTACTATCTGCGTCACGTTTTTCAGTCTCCGCTTTCTTCATCTTCTTCGCTTTTATGTCAGCCATGGTCTGTTCAATTGACCGCTGATCCTTTTTATTCTCACTAGGAACCTCTCCATAGTTCTTGTTGACATTTGTTTTCTTAGCTGCATCTCCACCAGCCTCCTCACCAATCAGATGAGCATACTTTTGCTTATAGAAAGTACCACTTAATTCCTCTTTACCACGCTTACGTTTTCTGTTCTTTTCTTCTTCTATATCTAAAACTGCTTGTTTTCGCTTTTCGAAATGCGCCAGGGCCATCTCAGCGGCTTTATCTTCATTCCATACTCCTCCTGCCCTGCGTACTGTCAGTTCATCTTCTGAAGGGCCGTTATCTTTGAGGTATACAACTGAGTACCGATCTACACCTTCTTGTCCGAATGAGAATACTTGTAAACCAGCGATCTCAGATACATCCCGGATGATAGATCTGTACATTTGTTCCATAGGTTCAAACTGAATGTGTGGTTTTGTGCCGTCTTTGATAAAGTTGCTTATTTTTTCTTCAACTCGTTTTCGAAATCTGTTTATCATGTTTCGTTCCTCCTTCTGTCTGTTCTCCATAGCCTCTTTTTGTTTTCGCATGGCATTTTTCTGTGCTTCACTAGCTGTTGGTGGCGATTGCATGGAATTAAGGATTGAGTCTAGTAGATCCATGTTTAAATTTGGTTTTCAGACAAGAATGAAGTGTATGAAATTATTTCAGGTATGCGTCTCTGCCAGTCTTTTGGGTACCGAAAATTCTCTCCTAAACGCTCTGTATTTAACTCTTTGAACGATAATATGTTTAATGCTGTATCTATTTGGGCGCACACTTGGCTTCCAAAAGTTATTGTATCATCTGCAAACTCCAGCAGCTGTTTTAGTGATGGCTGCAGTGGAGTGCCCTTTACAAGTGCAGAGTTCACTTCAAAGTTAATTTCTCTGCAGCTGTCTCTCAGTGTTTTGTTTTTGTTGCACAGTTTCTCAAATGATTCTTCTAAAATGCACCTGGAATTGACAGATTAAACAATCATTATTTACATTTACTTCATTCTAAATGATTCAACCATGTCTGTTTTGAAAAAAAATGGAACAAAAAGTAGAAATCTATATTTCTGATGACCACCATTATTTGCTATTGATTTTACAATACTTACTTAGATATTAAACTAGGTGCATACTCAAATGAGCATCTGATAGAGCTTCTTGAAAATAGGACATTACATTTTTAAAACCAATAAAAATCTCAAATGATGCAATTAAAAATATATTAAGTAATTAAATAAAGGTAAACAACAAGTAGCTACCCTTGCCAATGTCATGGCATGAGCAATGCTACAGTTCTCATACCTATAAAACAATCTTTCAAAAGAAGACATAGAAGGCTTGTCAAATAAATAAGACGCACATCAATGACAAGTACTTAGCACTTACAGTTTACTTCGTATTTCTTGTGCGTCCTCCGAAACTAGGTTATGTATGGAAGCACACAACTTGCTTTGTAATCCTTCGAATTGCTCCAACGGCGTCCCCGTTACAACAGCCCTACAATGACCAATACCATTACACAAAGTCGTAAAATACAAACAATAAACATTTCTATAATTCCACTCACTCCTTTATGTTCTTACAACGCTTTATCAGTGTATTTATAGACGCAGCGCACTTTTGGCAATCATTCAAATTTGTTTTCGCTGTGGTGTGAAATTCGTCGAAATAAGAAAAGTAGTCAATCAATTGTTTTTGTATTTTCGCTTCCATTATTTGAAAGGAAATCCATATCAATATTTTACTTTCCACAATAATCACAAGATGTTTGCATTTCTACGGCAAAGGAAAATAAGATGTGAGAATGACAAGTAGAATGACAAGTTGACAACAAATGCGTTTACGAGGTAAGTTAGAGAATGTAAATTATAAGATTTCCGTTGGTGACAGTGACTTTTGAAAGGGAATGTGTATGTGAATGTGTGTTTAGAAAAAATTTAAAGTTGAGTAAGTATTGAATGTTATTAAACTTGCTCGAAATTGTAAATTTAGATGTTTGAAATAAAATATCTGTAGCTATCCTCATAAAAGTCTACAGAATCATAACTAGATAACAAACCGTACATTTCGGAAAACCGGTATTGTACCGAAATTGTATTTCTTTTTTTATTATTTATTAACAATATTTAATATGTTCTATCTAGAACATTAATATCTCAAACATTGTTTGTGTTCTCTCTAAAATCATGTTTTAATTGAACCCTTTCGGTTTCAGTCGACGAGTGGTCGATTGCAACTGTCAAAACCTAAACCAATAGCAGGTCTTCGTTTGTGACCTCGAAAAACAGCAGTCTTGATTTTGATGCGAGGAGGAATGCGTGTTTATAGACGTCGCGTTTTATTAAATGAAAACACGTCGGAAATCTTTTAAAATATAAAGTGCTTGCTTATTTTTCACTAATAAAGTGTGGCGCAAAATGAGTGTAAAAGGTGTGATCTAATTTGAGCTTAACTCAAGAATATTGTGTTTTTGCTTTCGTGAAAATGAATGGCAAACTGCATAGTGAAACCGGCGCTTTCTCATCTGACGACATGCGCGCCGAAATATTGAACCCTTTCGTCCACAAATTGGAGTTAGATAACACATATGACAAAATAAAGGTACGGAGACGAAACAAGAATGTTTTAAATTGCATAACACGGTTAACACACAAAGTGAAAGTATTTTTTGAATACGTTGTAAATGTTTAAAGATTGTATTAGTGAGACATTCTGCGCATGTCTAAATCCAATACTAGCTTAAGATTGTAAAGGTGTTTTGTTGTAAAATTATCCTAACAAAAACAACATCTAATGATTGCAAACAATTATGATCGTCTTAATACTCTATCTTATTAGAGACATCCACCAATGCATTGTTACTTTATTGTTTTTAATTTATTCAAACATATTCTAACATTGAATGACAAACAATTAAATTAGCGATTACCAAATATGTACTCTGGAAAACATTTGTCAACAGAACCTTGTGCCTTGTTTATTGACACTGAAATGGTTAGAAATAAATCAAACCCTTCTTATTGATGTGTTATTTTATTTGTTACTTAGTAATTGTAATACAATTCGAATTTTTTGACGAATGGTGGCTAACTTGAAGGATAATTATATAAAGGTTGGATTAAACTAATAATAGTAAATCCAGTTTCAATTGATATTTTAAATACCAAGGTACTTTAATACTGTAACTGTACACGGAGCGAAGTGCGAGTCGGGCTACCTACTGGGAGTTCCGTAGCATTTGTACCATTACATAAAGCAGGAGTAAAAAAGATGAAAATAACTTTGTTTTACAATGAATTGGCCCCAGTCTCGAGCTTGACTTCAATTTCGCAAAGTTTTTCCGAGGTTTCTTTTATAGGGTTAGGATTTTTTTTTTTGGCTAGATAAAAGCCATGCAATAAGTAGGTACTTACCTACCTATTTCGTAAAAAAATAAACTGACTATGTACTTACCTACCTTGGACAGTTAAAAAGCTGGTAGGTAACTATGAACAACCCTATTACGGACAGACAGAATACATTATATTCTGCGAATGATGAATAGGTAATAATAATATTTAATCAAAGACGACTAATTTAACTGACTGTGAGCTTGGCAAGATTTTTATTAGTAAAACTTCATTTAATATTCATTATCTTCTTATTAATTAATACCTTAATAACAATAACCCATTCGAAAACTGCTTTCTAACAAGACCAGTTGCGGAATCATAAAAACGCGTAATAAAGAAAGTGCAGCAGCGTTTAGATTATCATTTTGATAAAATAACGTTTTCTTTATGATTACGGGTAAACTCGGTATACCTAGGTATCATCAACTCGTAAAGTTCTCTTGAGTGGTTTCAAGCCACTGAATAAGATCACCATATAAAACACAAAGAACACCAGATTTTAATCATGGGTTCTGTTGCAGTTAGCCGTTACTCATAAATACTTGTATGTGAGGGAAAGTCAGCATTTTACATGATCCGCCGCACTGTGGTACCGTTTTGTGCAGATAAACAGTTAGGTATCATACTATAAAGGCTTCGGCAGACAGACGCGACGCGACTAGTAAAATAATTTCTATGAAAATTGTATAGAAATTGGCCTGTTTGCGAGAGCCTTAACACTGGTCACGCAATCGGCCAATGAAAGTGACACAAATTTCTTCCGATTTACGTCGCTCATTAAACTTTCTTACGTAATAGTACACATAAACAAATAATTATGAAAATGAAAGAGTGCCAGCAATGACTTGCAATAGCATATAAATAAAGAGGCAACGTTTAGAGAAAGTAGCTTGATGATATAATTTTTGTTGTGTAACTTAAGCTTGGTTTGCATGTATACCTGTATGCTTCGTTATTTTCTTATCATGACGTTTATTATTAACAAAACATGTTTATTATTATAATAGTGAGCGTAACAATTTTTTAAATGAAAGCACGTCGTAGTTTCAGCTGAAACGCGTGAGTTCTTAAGTCCTGATAAATAAATTAGGTAATTACCTACCCCGGTATAATTTTCTGCATCAGCAGTGTAAAATAAGATAGCTCTGAGTCATTCGAGTGAGACTGAATTATTTATCAAACCCGTGTACCAGACTCATTTGGAATTGGCATGCAACGAAAATCAAACACGTGTGTACAATAATATTCATAGCACAAAGAGTTCATGCCGGTTGACAAAATCTCACAACAACATACCTACCTACTTACCTATCTAAATGAAAATAGCTAAATGAAATAAATCTATAATTTAGATATTGTTTGAAGTATTGCTTGAACCAATGATGATTGGATATCACGAAAAGTGCAAAATTAGACAGAACTGCCCCCTTATTGCGCAACACGCTTTTAATCACAATCCTTACTACTATTATAAATTCGAAAGTTACTCTGTCTGTCTCTCTGTTTGTTACCTTTTCACGCTTTAACCACTGAACGGATTTCGATAAAATTTGGCAGAGATAGATTGCATCCCGGGGAAGACCATAAGATAGTTTTTATCTCGATATTCCCACGGGATCGACACAAATGCGGGTGAAACCGTGGGGCGCTGCTAGTCAAAGATATTGAAGGAAATTGCTAATCCATATTGCTTCATAATGTTTGAAAAATTCGTCTAGTCAACTACGTGAAAAACTCAATCAATGTAGTTGAACTGTCAAAACGAAAGGAATTGCCATTGTGTGTTACGCAATTACCCCGCTGGTCAAACTGTTACTAATTTAAGTCCGGCACCACACAGACAATTGCCATCAACCGAGCACAAATCCAGACTCCAGACTGCTACTGCGAATTTCCAGATGGAAAAACCTAATAACATTTTGTCCGACCTGTGAATCGAACCCTGGACCTCTTGCTCAGCAGTAACGCTTGCGACCACTAGACCAACGAAGCAGTCAGTAATGCGTGTTATTAAAGTTTTTATGCTTGCTCTATCTAATAAATAATAAGAGTGACAAAAACAAGACAAAGAAAAAAAATGTACGTAAGGAACGTAGAGTGCGAAAGACCGGCTCGCGTTTGGCCAGTTTGAACAAACAAATTGTAGACTCCACATATGAATAAAATTTAAACGCAAAGTCAAAGTAATAAGAACAGATGATTTTCTTCTATTCCGACTATTATTTTCGCTTTAACCTCAATCATCACGAAGTTAATATTTCATTTAATTCGAAATTACAAGAATTAAATTACAACGTTATAAACATTATTATTATAAATCAAACAATTGTATAAAATAATTAAATTAATAATACATCAAACAATGCCATTTGTACCTAAAGAAGTTCTGACTTATTTTATTTCTACCTTTGTGTAATTCAACCACACTCAATTTTATTATCTTTTGTTGCAGACGGCAATATTCACCGTAATATTACTGCCTTTCCGCGTCATCGTCATCTGTTACCTCATAGTGACAGCTTGGTTCCTCGCATGCATTGGCCTCTACGGTCTCAGCGAAGAAGACCTCAGGAGACAGCCTATGACAGGATGGAGAAGGTAATTTAATTTCTTTTTTGTGACGAAAATAAACCAATTACAAAGTCTTGAAATGCCAATTATTCTAGTGGTTTAGCTTTATCTAGGTGAGAAATCGTACAAAATATTCAGTCAGTTTTAGGTCCTAATAAGACTTAGGAGTAAGTTATAAAAAAGTTTGTAACTTTAAGCTTGAGGTACCTATTTTAAGTTAGAAAGTTTGCTTGCTTCTTACTTGACATAGGAGTTTACCACGCCTAAATACTTATTTAAACTGAAATACCTAAAATTATTTTGAGCCTTTTCCTTAGCGTTATTCACCTAGTTAGTACAAAGGCAATCTATTGATTGTGATAACTGATAAATTACTTTTGAGACTTGTTATCTACTTCCCCTTGCTATTAGTATATCTAACTGTGCCTACAATCCATTGCTGTGGAAAGTATCAAATCGAAATATTATTTAGTATGTTTTGTTCACTGTGTATTAATGTATAATTTAAAAGATTTCTTTTTCCACGTTAACTAATTGTCTGAAACTCAACAGAGCGTGCCTTATGTAGGTCAGCTGCATAAGTGTTTGGGAATGGTAGAACACTCGGTCTCACAGATCGCGAAGCTCACTATGCAGAAACAAAATGGTACAAGGTTATTTTTTTTTTAACAATAGTTGGCGACATGATAAAGGTTTCGTGTTTTTTGGGCGTCTCGATTTTCACGGTTTCCATTTATTTGGCAATCGTCAATGTCAAACAGTTGAACTGATATAGCTTCACCGTCAAAACGACGCTTTATGAGACATTAGTAAACACTGGATAAATATGTACCTACGTATCTACGCAATTTACTTTCTTTGGTATGTACATAATGTATGTCAGATACGGTGTTCGGTCTCAATGTGAAATGATACCTTTACGATGTTTCTTGCTAGTCGTGACCTTGATGACGTTGTCCATACTTCAACAGTCGCAGAGATAGTGCAGTGACATTGATTGGAAATATCGTTTGAAACAAATAACCATATTGGCAGTATTGACACTAGAAAAGTTAAACTCAAAATATATGAAAGACATATTAAATAATAACATCGCGTACGTTGCGGATGCATTTTTACGTGGAATGTTATGTAAACCGGTAATTTTGGTAAAACCGGTTTTTGATAATTACTCAGTCTCTACTTCGTTAGATAATTTTGAATTGAGAACCCTTCTATTATTTTATGTGGATTTTTGAGGCAGAACTAAGTACCTACCACTTAATAATAATTAAAAATGTATTCTATATTATGTCATTATAATAATACGTGATATATATCTAGATTATATCATTTTTGTTGGTTTATAATTGCTTAGGTACCTACTTACCTAGATTATTAGCCAATTTATTTTGTAGTTTCTATACATTGTTATCAATTAATTACATAGATCATTAGCCTATTCATTTCGCTTTTGCCCCCAAAACCCCGATTGATATTTTAGGTTCAAGGCTATAGGTAAATTGTAAATTACTTACTTTCATAACAAAGTCTTTAGGGAAGTATGTAGGTAGGTACCTGCGGTACAGTTACAATCATGAATACGTAAAATTGAAAAGCGTTTTATTTTTTCGTAAAATATCGATTTGCGTCTTTGAAAAAAGAAACCATTGCTAAGGTGAATGGGTAGTTGAGACCGCGAAATTCAAATATTCTTACATTTTTTGCAATTTGCAGGTCAGTATCAGGTTGTATCTTGATCAAAATATGATTCGCGACAATAACAGGTAGGTACATATTTAGAGAATTATTATAATAATTAGAATCATTAATACATCTTTCTAAGATAGATTTCTACCATTAACACTTTTCCATAAGAGATTGGTCCATTAACGGGTAGGTACATATTTAGAGAATTATAATCATTAGAATCATTAATATACCTATATATCTTTCTAAGTTAGATTTCTACCACCAACCACCAATCTCTTATAGAAAAGTGTTAATGGTAGAAATCTAACTTAGAAAGATGTATTAATGATTATATGTACCTGTTAGTGTCGTCAATCATATTTTGATCAAGATACAACCTGACACTGACCTGCAAATTGTAAAAAACGTAAGAATATTTGAATTTCGCGGTCTCAACTACCCATTCACCTTACCCCGGCATCAATACCCAGCATAGAACTTCTTTCGCCCGGCATCAATTTCACATTCTTGGTCCCTACTTGTACAGGAAAATCAATAATAAAATAAAAATTCTGGATCTGAACTCTTATAACCTGAAAAATAAACTAACTAAATGGCTACTGCAAAAAGACTACTCATTCACGGAGTCTTTACTTACATTCATCGAATAATCCCGAAAATCATTACTCTACCCGACTCATACCCAATACACGATCTCTCATTCATCTAGCTACCTTTAATCACTGCATACCCACTCTCTCTCTCACACGCACCCTTAGAAGTACGCTCACACCCCCACACTCACCACTCATACACTTACACATCCTTGTTGTCACCCACTCACACACTTACACTCAAACACATTTACACACCGGCACACAAATGTATTACCTTACCACCCTCACGCTAAACACCCTGGCTGCCGCTATACCTACATGACTTACCTCCCTGTATGGCCTAACACTGTCTCCTAAGATACAGGACTACCTAGTTTAGGGGACAGGGTTACATGATCTGTATAGATTTATGTAGATATACTTTTACTTTGTACTTCTGTTCTTGTGTACCATGAATCTGTGTGTATTATAATAAAGATTATTATTATTATTATTATTATTAATTTCGCGGTCTCAACTACGCATTCGCCTTAGGTTAGTATGATTGTAAAATGTCAAGATTTCATGAAATACCTAGTCATACAGTGAGATTATTTGGTCTTAGAGAGTTATGTTGATGACTTTAATGATTATAATTCTGTAAATACATATTTGTTACGGTCGCTAGTCATATTTTAATCAACGTACAACTTAATGCTGACCAGCAAATTATAAAAACGTAAAAAAAAAATTGAATTTCGCGGGCAGAAATGCTCATGCATTCTGCACTACCACGGGGGGATAGTGCAGTTATGTGGGACTCTAACCCACTGAAACTCCACGGTGTCCTCCTCTGCCGCTTACGGTGGGAACACGGGCACGCGTTAGCACTCATCCGTGAACCCGCCGCGGCTGTCCGTTACCGGACCCTCCTCTGGGGAGTGCTCCCCATCACCGGCGCACCAGAACACATAGCACGCCGTGACCACGAAAATACTATGTTCGTAACACCATAACATCATATTTATCAATAGCTACCTACCTACTACCTATATGAGAAAATCGTTTTTGAAGTTTACCTTATGTCATGTGTCACTTAATACCTTTTTAATGTTTTTTCGGGGGCACCTTGTGAAGGCACGCGAGCTTTGGGGATAAGACTGGGTTTTTTGCCTCACTAAAACCACTCCGGCGCGGTCACCATCTGCAGATGGAAGCGGGCCCCGTTACCTGTCAAAAGGACGATTTAAAACCCTTCTATGCAACGCCTGTTCATCCGAATTATTCCGATCTGTAACCCTGCTTTGTCTCCTTAGGGGGACAGATCGATAAAAAAAGTTTGAACTGTCCCCCTGTTAGCAACGAGGGGACAGTTCGTACTTTATTCACTCCTATCTGTCCCCGAATCCTCTAATAGGGGGACAGATGAAACTTTTTATTCCTGTTTGTCCACCATAGAAATTAATATATTAATTCTTAAAAGTAACACACGCACACATTATAAGCAACATTACATTAAATAAAATACTAGTGGTTTGGGTTTATAATCATCTGTATTTAAATAAATTACTTACAATTTTTTTTTTTGTTTTTATCAATCAGCCGCAGTCCCATAAATTATTAAAGTTTTTAGAGTTATCAATGATAACTCTTACAGGAATGAAAACGTCAAAACTTGAATTTATTTGCTTCATTCCTGAATAATACACCTTAATACAAGCTGCAATTTTATCTAAACACGTAATTTTTTCATATTAAGAACATTTTTAAATTCTCACGTAAGTAAAAGTTATCATTAGGTATTAGTAATTTTTTTTTAAATTTTTTACTAATTTGAATGATGGCAAATCAGAAGACTGATTGTTACTATACCTGCAATACCACCATAATAAAAAGTTTCATGTCCCCCCTATCATAGGAGTGAATAAAGTTCGAACTGTCCCCTCCCTCGTTCAGATAAAACTTTTTTTCCGATCACAAGCAGGGTGACAGATCGGAATGATTCGATAAAAACAACAGTTCATTACAATTAAAATCAATTCAGTCAAAATGCATTAAATACAATAATTTATAGTCAAAATAAGATCAAAATGTCAAAATACATTTAAAATGTCAAAATACAGTTGAAATCTATACATATAATAAATCTGTAGAAGGGTCAATTCTGTACATTGAAAATATTGAAAAAATAAATAGCGGGGGGTGTTGCTGGATCGATACCAAACCCAAATATGTGATTAAAAAAATTTTTGTCTGTCTGTCTGTCTGTCTGTCTGTATATGCAGGCATCACGTGAAAACTAACGGTTCGATTTCGATGAAACTTGGTATAATTATACCTTATTATCCTGGGCATAAAATAGGATACTTTTTATCCTGGAAAAATACGTAGAAAAAAAAATCTTATTTTTCGGTTTTATTCATAGACGTTGTTCTGTAGAACCGCGAACACACGTTGCATTACCCGTAGTGGATAATTTTCCATTTCAATTTAAGAGAATACAGTTTCCTGTAGCTTTGTGTTACGCCATGACAATAAATAAGGCTCAAGGTCAGACCCTAGGAGTTGCTGGCGTAGATCTTACCGCGAGTTGTTTTTCACACGGGCAACTTTACGTAGCTCTTTCCCATGTGAGCAGTCCAAGAAATCTTCATGTTCATATTCCGGACGAGCTCACTAACAATGTTGTGTATGCTGAAGCTCTCAATTAACTTTCTGTCGCATTGTCACGATCACTTTTTTATTATTGCAAACTTTTCGTCATTGTCAGTAATTTACTGCTACATGCTACTTATCAAGGTCGGAATTACTATGAAAAAAATACTTACTACAGAACGCGAGCTCAACAGCAGTAGCTCAATAGAGGGATCTCCTTAATTATTATAGGCTTAGCCGTATTTGGGTCCAATAGATATTTATAAGATGTCATTGTCAGAGTTACTCAAAATGGAGAAATAAACCATCCACGCGAAGACCGACATCCGCGCGGACGGAGTCGCGGGCGGAAGCTAGTGTCAAATAAAATTAATACATCATAGGTACATACCTACAGTATCGAATCATGGCCGCTCGCTAGAAAGCGCGGGAAAGTAGATAAAGTGGTTATAGGTTATTCTTGAGGCATCATCTTGATTCTTGACCTCCTTTGTAGACAGTTTAGGTTTGTTTTTTTAGGTACTAGTTTTTATTGGGTATTGACAGTAATTAACGCGAAATGGTTTTTTTAACTGGCTGGTTTTTATTATAGAAAGAACAAGTACCTTTTTTAATTATTTTAATATCTCGTTTATTTCATTGTATACAATCAAATAAACGAGATATTAAAATTACAATGTATACCTACATACATTGTGGAGACGACAATAAATGAAAACAGTGGCATTATTAAATAAAATAAATAAATCCTTACATTGAAATTAGTGAAAGTAATTAGTAAAAGTGTTTTTTTTCAAACAAACTAAATGGTAGTGATGGTCCGATTAAGGCTGTTGCCAAATTTTTAATCAAATCCATTCCAGTCATTTTATTCAAATTAGGCTTAGAATCAGCACTTTTCGAAAGTCAAAATTACATATTAAGAGTAAACTAGTCGCGAGCTCGAACTCACTGGTGGTCATGGCCAAAAAGCACGTTGTCTCACCTGGCTTCGTTTCCAACAGAGCTAGTATGAGTGATGAGCAGTTAGACGCTAGTCTACACGAACAACGTCTAGTTCTCACGCACAGAAACACCATTCCGAACTGATAGGCGCGTAAAAAAATTCGAAAAGTGCTTCGGAAAATCGAGTTTTATGAAAAAATCATAGCATAAATCAATTACAAATAAAGTTTATTGAACTCTTCGATAACTGAGCTTTGTCGGTACGGATTTGGTTTTGAAGATTTTACAGGTCTTTTATTACTTATTTACACCTAAAGTTACGTTAAAAATAGCAAGAAAAACGAATGTTTGTTGGCTCATAACTTATTAATGGCTTTTTATTCTACTATTCTGTTTCCGTACAGACAACATAAATAATAAGACAAAACGATATCATGTTTAACTTTCGATGCACAATGTCAAACAGTGGAGTAATACACTCCCGAAATTTGTATGGAAAAAATATCGACTAGTGGCACCTTAAGACAGTCCCCCAAAATGCGGGGCCTTCACCGCTTCCTAGTGCTTTCGCTGGAAAGAAGAAGAGGCACAACCATAGATATATGAAAGATATTTTTACATTTCTAAACCATAGATATTTTTACATTTCTATGGGCACACAACAAACTCCCCAACAGCACAGCTGTCTGTTCAGTATTAGTTATATCATGGTTCAATTAAAAAAAAAACTTGCTTCTATACAATAGTAGGACGTATGTAAAGTAGTTAATATTACGAAACACATAACATTAAATTAAACTATTTATTATGACAGCTAGCCACGCCAATATAAAAATAAATAGAATGTAAACTATACTCAAGCTAAAAAAAAATGCTTTATAATGAGGCTTACAAAACGCGGTCACTCTCGGACTGTATAGAAAAGAAAGAGAAGCGCGATAACACAACACTGGTAATTTATTGTAAAATATGAAGCAATTATTTAATTACAAAAAATCTATTGTATGGACTAAAAAATGGAAATACCGTTATAATTTAGTCATAAGTACCGTAATAATTTAGTCATTAAGGGGTTTACAGGACAAAAAACGCAAGTTTTAAAAACAATAAAGTATATGATCGACTATATTAAACAAAATCAGAAAAATATATGATATTCTTCAGGATATGCTAGGTAGATAGTGTGTTATTGAAAGCATAATACAACAACTTGATACGATAGAAAAAAATCACGAAGATACCTCTAAAAACTTTCTTTTTACAATAAAAACCGTACTAATATACACACAATCATTATGATTTTTTGTCAGATTATTCTACAAGCAACATACTATGTAAAGTACTAGTGTTTTAATTGTTTAGTCCAAACAATAGATTTTTGTAAATAGATAATTGCTTCATATTTTGCAATAAATTACCAGCGTTGTGTCATCGCGCTTCTCTTTCTTTTCTACGAAGTCCAACAAAGACCGCGCTTCAGGTCATGTAGTCGCCTTAAAATTCGGTTTCCTACAAAATGGTTGAGCTGGGTGGTGCTGATCCAAGCGTCATGTTCGTGAACGCACGCCGTCGCGCGTCGGTTGAGACTGGTCATCTTTTAACTGCCAAGGCTTATTTTTAATCTTATATTTTGAATTGTTTCTTCATTTGTTTTTTTTTACATTGTTCTCACTTATAGAAGCAACAAGAATAATGTACCTACCCAGGATTTTGCAATATCTTGATTTAAAAGAAAAATAGTGTCCATGGAGTTTCTTGCCCGTTCTTCTCCATAGAGATCTACGTTTTGGAATGGGAAACTAGCTTCAACTTTCTTGACTAACTGACCGACTATTTAATTTTGACAATTCAAAAGTACATGGTTTAATTGAAATAAATGCTTTGAGTTTGAGTTTGAAAAAATTACATCATTCTAATTGCTTAACACACTATCAACCATAATCTGAATAATTTTGAAGGATATTGGCGACGATTCTGTTGTTTACAAACTAAACTAAATTTAAGTTCATGCATCTTTTTCTTTCTATTTCATTAAGAAAAGGACAGAAGATAACTATTAGTTTAGTCCTGTCAAATTAAGATACTCCATAGACAACTTTAGACGAGATTAAAAAATTGGCTATTAAAAATACGTCAATTTACGTCAGGCGCTGACTAATTTGACAGGACTAAACTAATATTTATCTTCTGTCCTTTTCTTATTGAAATAGAAAGAAAAAGATGCCAAAACTTAAATTTAGTTTAGTTTGTGAACAACAGAATCGGCACCATTGCTAATCAATTGCTTTAATTATGTTTGAAAAATTCGTCTGCTCAACAACGTAAACGCAATTAACGATGTTGAACTGTCAAAATGAAAGCTATTCCTACTATTAGTGTGTTACGGAATTACCCCGCAGGTTTTAAAATCTAATAAATTCTAGATATTATGTGTGTACAGTCACGAGCATAAGTAAGTATACACTTGGCTTTAATCAAAGATGATTTTCTCTTTTAGTTTTGAATGAAATTTTATGTTATTACGAACAAAGTATTTTTAAACCCATAGGTTTGTGTAAAGTGTCGTATTTCAATGTTGCATTCGTTATTTCACAAAAAATAGACATTGAAAGTTGCCAAGTGTTGACAAATTAGTGCTCGTGACTGTACCTAGTCAACGCTCTAGATGTGTACCTATGTCTTAGAACAATACTTTATTCAATACATAACCTTATGTTAATTGAGTTGAGTTGGAAACCTCACCTTAGCAATCTCATATCGCGAGTCCGAAAGTGTATATTTATTTTTAAAAAACTAAGGCACTCCGCGGAGTATTGTACCATTAAAACTGTTTATTATGCCCTCTGTCAAAGCATAGTAAACTACTGCATCACAGTGTGGGGTGGGGCTCCCAAGTCAACCCTACTGCCTCTGGAACGAGCACAGAGAGCTGTCCTCAAGGTAATGACCTCGAAGCCGTTTAGATACCCAACCTCGGCTCTCTACACCGAATGTCAGGTCCTCACTGTGAGACAGCTCTTTGTTCTTGGCACTATTTTGCGCAAACATCCCTCTGTTATATACAAGCCGAATGCTGCTAAAAAGCGTAGATACTACGAAGTATGTTCAACTCGCGGATGTAGAACGGCCCTTGCTCAGCGTCATTATGATGTTATATCTAGCCATTTATATAATAAATTAAATAAACTATGCACCATTGCTCCCATGTGCCTAAATGAATGTAAGACCAAGGTCTCAAGGTGGCTATTGACACTGAGCTATGATGGGACTGAAGAACTACTACAAGTCTAAATCGCATACCTAATGTAGTTAATAAAGTCATATATTTATATTTATACAAGATTGCATAAACGCAGGTTTGTACTATTATATATTTTATGTCTGTCTAAATACATACATACACATAGGTACTTTAATAGCAACATCTATGCATTTACGATTAGGTAGTTATCGTAATAATAATTTACTGTGCTCGTCCTACAACTACCGTTAAAGTATGTTCAACTATAGGCGAGGACGCTGGCACCCTAAACACAAGTTAAATCTTACTTTGGGTGCCAGAGTTCATCGAAATCTCTCTATCCCTTAGTTGTAACGTTGCATAGTGTGTAGATAAGTGTTTTTGTACAACGGAAGTTAATAAAGAAACTTTTTTTTTTTTTTTTTTTTTTTTTAATTAAAACAATACTTATAAACAATGTTAATTATTTGGTTCTCAAGGCCTTATATAAGTGTTGAATAATAATTGTCAATAGGATCAATTGGATGACGTCACATGCAGATAGGTAGGTACAGTCAACATCAAAAACACGTGAATGAGAAGAATGATTGATTAATTTATAATTATTTATTAAAAGTTACGAATAAAGTTCCAATGTAGTTTCAAAATATTATTTTGTCTTAATTAAATTTTTATTGTTATTCTATTTTGTGTCCCACTGCTGGGCAAAGGGCCCCCCTTTTACTTTCAAACCGCCTTGTCTTGTGCGGCCTTTGTTGGCGCTGCAAACGTTATCAGATCGTCACACCACCTTCGCCGTGGTCTGTCTCGACGGCGATGTTCTTCAACAGGCGACCTGTGAGAGACGATTTTTTATATTTTTATTAATGTCGTCTTGCAGGTCAGCTGCTTAACCGGACTTTTCTGTGGCCAGGGCTTAAAAAAGTTAAATACTAAAAGACTACACGCTAAGGACACCCTCTGTGGGGGCGAACCTCGGTTTAGGGCGTCGCTTGGGGACTTTAATCCGATCCAGCCTGCTTGCTGCCCAGCAAGGGACAGGCTGGATCAGATTAAAGTGAGTGACAGGCTTTGACTAACCAGCTACAACAGTTAAGGTTGCTGACTTTACTGCCCCATGTCAAAAGTCTACCCTGAATAAATAGAGATGGTCAAAGATCGCCACTCACTTTAAGGGGCTTACAGGACGCGTAAACGCCAAAAACGCAAGTTTTAGAAACAATAATAGTATATGATCGGCTACAGTAAACAAAATCAGAAAAATATACGATATTCTTCAGGATATGTGCTAGGTAGATAGTGTGTTGAAAACATAATACAACTAATTTGATACGATAGAAAAAAATTATGAAGATACCTCTAAAACTTTCTTTTTACAATAAAAACCATACTAATATACATACTTTTTGTCAAGCAGCGTACTAAAATACTCGTGGTTTAATTTTTTAGTCCAAACAATAGATTTTTTGTAATTAAATAATTGCTTCATATTTTGCAATAAATTACCAGCGAGCGTCGTGTCAATGGCGCTTCTCTATCTTTTCTATGCAGTCCGACAGTGACCGCGCTTTAGGTCATGCTTAATCCGATCCAGCCTGTCCCTTGCTGCCCAGCAGGCTGGGTCGTTTAGTACTTACTATTCGTACTAAACACAATCGAAAGTTATTTAGAACGCTATTAAATTACTTTCATCTCGATACAGTGAGCAAAAAGCGGTAGTAAAAGTTGTTATGGGAAGTTCTTGTCTAGTCATTGCTTGAACAGGTCAATGTCGCTTGGAACAGTCTTGCTCAAAGACTGTATTCTCTTTGGTCTTGCTATCAGCGGGGTAATTCCGTAACACAATAACCATAGCAATGGCTTTCGTTTTGACAGTTGAACAACATTCATTGCGCTATTTACGTTTTTGAGCAGACATATGTGTCGAACATATGTAGCATTGGATTTGCAGTACCTATCCTTCAAAATAGTTCAGATTGTTATTGTGTTACGGGTGCTGGTCAGTGTGTGTGTGAGTAAAATATGATTCGTGACCGTAACAAATATGACTTTACAGAATTATAATCATTAAAGTCATCATTAAAACCTTCTTAGTTCATATTATAATCCTGTTGAATGAGTATTTCATGACACCTACATATTTGTTACGTTCACGAGTCATATTTTGTTACTACCTGACAAAACCTGAGAAAATTTTAATTTCGCGGGCGACCCCTTAATCCGGGGAGCACGGGAGTGCCCCCGCCAAGACGAGCCAAGCGAAGCGCAAGGGCACTACCTACCTTTTCTCGAAGCACCAGTGCGAGCTACATGATCTCGTCTTGGCAACATTTAACATGAAATGTTTTTGTGGGATATATCTAAGTACCGAAGCGGACATCTTTCATCATCTTTCACCTTGGTTCATGGCGGCCAACTGTCAGAAGTGAACGTCAGAAAATTTCTTTCATTGTCTTGAAAATAAGCAATAGTTAGAGCAAATTGTACGAGGCACGATACATTATTTGTGCAACGCATGTTGTTTTGTCGAAATAAAATATCCCACTTACGAGCTAATTATAGAAGTTGCAATAGTCTGTATCGGCCTTATTACAAAACAAGATTTATCTTTAGACCCAGGTTTAAACCATCCAGCCATTTTTAAATTTCGAACTATAATCCAACGAAGCAAAAGTTCTTATTACAAAAACTGACGTTAAACCCGAGTTTATGTTGTCAATTTTGCATTAAGAACTTTACGTTTGCCGGAATAAAGTTCAAAATAGAATAACTGGCTGGAAGGTTTAGGCTAGGTCTAAAATTAGATCTCGTTTTGTAATAAGACGGTATGAAGACATCATTAATTAATTATTTTAAGTATTATGGGGTCAAATTAAATTAGCTAGCAACTCCGCAAATTCCCTAGTCCCTTATCCAACATCTTCCTGCAACTTATAATAATGAGAGAATTGGTTTTTAAACAGAGAGCAGCACCCTAATTGCGTAACACACTATCAATCTCAATCTGAATCATTTTGAAGTATATCGCTAATCCATTGCTTCATTTGTTCGAAAAATTGTCTGCTTAACAACGTAAATAACGCAATGAATGTTGTTGAACTGTCAAAATGAAACCCTTTGCTACTGATAGTGGTGTTACCTTAGAGTAAGAAAGCTATAGAGCATCGGGTAGCGTGGCTACACATGAGACAAAAAACTAACTTAACTAACATAGGCTACATGAGTAGCTGCCTTGAAAAAACTGGCACGCACTGAGAGACGGAAATAGTATAGCTTTATCCTTTTCTGTTACTTATAATAACTCAATACTTTATCCCTTTCTTGTGGAAATGAAATGGAGATACCCGCCGTCTATACTTTTCTTTATCTAAGGGTGTTACGCAGTTACCCCGCAGCACCCCTATTGCGTTACACTCTTTATATTACAATTCAAAGGATTTTGTAAGAAATTGCTTCACATGGTTTGAAAAGTTCATCTGGTCGACGACGCAAATAACGCAATTAATATTGTTAAGTCATCAAAATGCATTAGGATTGTGCACCCACAAGACTTCAACTTTATCCTACGACCTTCGAGGTAGTGGCGTAACACTTTACGCCACTATCTCGAAGGTCGTAGGATAAAATTGTAGAATGCGAAGCATCAGGGAATGGACGGATCTTCGGTGACGCTCGAACAGCACCCTAATTAAGTAATATCAACCCCAATCTGAATCATTTCAAACTAAAACCATTTATTTCAATTAAACCATTTACAGGCATTCTTGAATTGTCAAGAAGTCGGTCAGTCAGAGAATATGATGCTAGTTGCCCATTCCAAAGCGTATAGGTAGGTACCTATGGAGAAGAACGGGCAAGAAACTCCATGGACGCTCTTTTAAATTATATTTAAAAAAAAATATTAGTTACATCATTAATGTTGAATTTACAATTATATGTGAGAACGATGTAAAAAAGACGTACGCGTTAAAAGCGTCCAGAGTACAGCAAAACAACAATCCAAAAATAAAATTCTGAAGGATATTGCTAATCCATTGCTTCATATGATCGAAAAATGCGTTTGCTAAACAACGTAAATAACGCAATGAATGTTGTTGAACTGTCAAAATGAAACCCATTGCTACTGATAGTGTTTCGCAATTACCCTGCTGAATCATTTTGAAGGATATTTATTGCTAATCCATTGCATGTTCGAAAAATGTGTCTGCTCAACAACATAAGTACTTATAAGTAGGATCCTGCTGAATTGCGTACAACTTTATCGATCCCAGTCTGAATCATTTTGAAAGATATTGCTAATCCATTGCTTCATATGTTCGAAAAATTGTCGGCTTAACAAAATAAGTAACGCAATGAATGTTGTTGAACTGTCAAAATGAAACCCGTTGCACTGATAGTGTGTTTCGCAATTACCCTGCTGAATCATTTTGAAGAATATTTATTGCTAATCCATTGCATGTTCGAAAAATGTATCTGCTCAACAACATAAGTAGGTACTTATAAGTAACGCGTGAATGCTGCTGAATTGCGTAAAACTTTATCGATCCTAGTTTGAATCATTTTGAAAGATATTGCTAATCCATTGCTTCCAATGTTCGAAAAATTGTCTGCTTAACAAAATAAGTAACGCAATGAATATTGCTGAACTGTCAAAATGAAACCCGTTGCACTGATAGTGTGTTTCGCAATTACCCTGCTGAATCATTTTGAAGGATATTGCTAATCCATTGCATTTTCGAAAAATGTGTCTGCTCAACAACGTACCTAAATAACGCAATGAATGTTGTTGAACTGTCAAAATAAAACCCATTGCTACTGATAGTGTGTTACGCAATTACCCCGCTGTTTCGCTTTACGAGAAACAAAACGCCAGGGTAGCCCGCGAAATACAAATTTTGTTACGTTTTTTGCCATTTGCAGGTCAGTGTCAGGTTGAAAATATGATTCGCGAGCGTAACAAGTATATATTTACAGAATTATAGTCATTAAAGTCATCGAAACAAGTCTCTAAGTTCATATAATCCTATTGAATGACTTGAAATATCAATCAATAGGATTATAACTTAGATGGTTGTTGACACTGACCTGCAAATTTCAAAAAAACGTAAGAAAAATTGGTTTTTACGGGCTACCTTGAGCATCCTCCTTCACTAGCAACTAACTTAGGATCAAGACAACTTAGAAGAATGTATCAACCAGCACCTTATTTGCGTAAAACACTATCAATCTCAATCATTTTGAAAGATATTGCTTCATAATAATATGTTCGAAGAATGCGTCTGCTGAACAACGTAAATAACGCATTGAATGTTGTTAAACTGTTAAAACCCATTGCTACTGATAGTGTTACGTAATTTCACCGCTGGCTAACCCTCTATGGGCGAATTCCACCACCTATGAAATTGAACGCGTTCAGCATATCGAAACCGCGTTATAAGAGCTGTCAGTGTCAAAATTGTTGTAAAATATATTGACACTGACAGCTCTTTAAGCGGTCTAAAAGTGCTCATCGTGTTCAGTTTCATCAGTGAAATGGGCATTAACTCGTTAATCCGTTAATTAACGAAGTTAACATTTCGAGTAACGGATTAACTTTTAAGTTTACTTAAAAATATGTAAACGGACTCGTTAACTTCCGTTAAATTTCCCAAAGTCCGTTAATCCGTTATCCAGCACAGATATCCGCACCGCGCCGCGAAAAACACGTTCTGACATGTACGCTCGAGCAGGTTGACAAGTGCGTGCTGCGAGTGAAATTACACTATTTTGCCGGCGGTTGTGAGTGAGAAAACTGGGAAGGATTCATATGATTCGTTTCATTCCTTAGCGCGGGCACATAGAGTGACGAGTGTTTTGTTGTTTTTTTTGTTAAGTGGTCTATGTAGCAATTCGTCTAAATAGTGTTTCGTCCAGAACGCAACAAGTCTATCTTAATAAAATAAATTCTAAATCTTAATCCAAATGAATGAAAAACATTGTTTGTCAACATGCCTATTATCACTCTAATAATTATATCCGTCTTTTCTTTTCTAACCTTTTAACTTCCAGACCCAACAGTTTTTATAAGAAGATGCAATTTTTATCACGTGTTAACGGATTAACGATTAACGTTAACTTGCGTTAAATTTTCTGAAATGTAACGTTTTAACTTTTAACGAAGTTAACTTTTCCAGTAACGGATTAGCGATTAACGAAGTTAACTATTTGATTAACGTTGCCCAGCTATGGTAGTAACCTAATTAAATTATGTAAAAGCCTTCAGATGGAAGAAAACCTTACAGTTTGTTAATCACATAGGCCTTACAGCCTTCGATAAGGTCGGGAAATTGACATTGTCACAATGTTTTGGCCGGTCGTCCTTATCTATGTAATAAATTGGCATTTCCGTATCCGTTATAAGTAAAGGATGAGGTTTTTGGCAATGACTAACGTAACGGCGCTGATTTGGGTCTGGAAATAAAACTCTTTCAGTCTAAAATCTAGATCAAACTCTTTATTTTAGTTAATTAAACCATTTACAGGCAGTTTTGAGTTGTAGGTATAAAAGTTGAAACAAAAATTACCTCTCTATTGAGAAGAACCGGTAACGGATCTGGATACCATCCAGCTAGTAGTAGCTAGTGATAGCCGAAAACAGGCTTTCCCCTAGTTCGTAGGAACTAGGGGAAAGCCTGTTTTCGGCTATCAGCGCCAGCGCCACAAGCCTGAAATATTAAATGCTTAAAAACAGCTATAAAGTAGAAATGTTAATAATTTGTAGATTAATAAAAAAAATCGATTAAGATACATGTGAATTTGTGTAATTTAAATGTACTACGTGTCCAAGGCCAGACCAAACATCGTCTGTTTTTAAATGAAGATAAATTAATAACCAACACTTTCTATTTCACTTGGGTGAGATCGCTATACTTTCTCATACAAACTGGTTGACTGTGTTAGCAAGTTATTTTCGTGTTTTTATTACGTTTTGTGATTCAAAATCACAATTCAGCACATTAATTGCGCACCACCCTATCAAGCACAATATGAAACACTGAAGGATATTGGTAATCCATTGCTTCATATGTTTTAAAACTTTGTCTGCTCGAAAACGTAAATAATGCAATCAACTGGTACTGTTGGTGTCTTACGCAATTATACCGCTGATAATTTCTTTTGTTTTCCGATTCATTATCTAAGGATCTCTTACTGGCATGATATTGATGAAAATACGAACTTGTCAGTCTCACTCACCCAACACCAGTTGGCACTTTGTCGTTGGGTGCGGTAGGGTGATCTACAATGACGTTTTAAGAGCGTTTACGACGTACCTACCGCATTTCATACAAACTTTCAAGCCCTTATTTTTCGAAATGAATGAACCGATTTTAATGAAACTTCATATGCATTAGCAGGATGCAAAGCTCTAAAAAGTTAGCAGAGAACATTTTCGAAAAATAGTGTTATAGCCAAATTAGACTGATTTTAAATTTTCCATAGAAACAGAGATTTCCAGTTATCTTTTTTTAAATAAGACATTTCGAAAAAGTTCTCTACTAACTTTTTAGACCTTTGTATACTTATGCGTATGAAGTTTTATTAAAATCGGTTCATTCATTTAAAAAAATAAAGGCTTGAAAGTTTGTATGAAATGCAAACGCTCATAAGAGTAAACTAGTCGCGAGCTCGAACTCACTGGTGGTCATGGCCAAAAAACACGCTGTCTCACCTGGCTTCGTGTCCGACAGAGCTAGTATCAGTGATGAGCAGTTATACGCCAGTGTACATGAACAACGTCTAGTTCTTACGCACGGAAACACCGTTCCGAACTGATAGGCGCGTAAACAAATTCAAAAGTGCTTCGTGTAAATTGTGTTTTATGAAAAAACCACTGCATAAATCAATTATAACTAAATAAAGTTTATTTAACTCTTCGATAAGTGAGCTTTGTCTTTGTCTTGTTTTGAAGATTTTACAGTTCTTTTATTACTTATTTACACCCAAAATTAAATAACGAATTTTTGTTGGCTCATAACTTTTTAATGGCTTTTATTTTACTATTCAGTTTGCGTACAGAAAAAATTAATAATAAGTCAAAACGATATCATGTTTAACTTTAGATGCACACTGCCAAACAGTGGAGTAATACTCTCCCGAAATTTGTATGGAAAAAATATCGACTAGTGGCACCTTAAGGCTCTCGCAGACAGGTGCGACGAATTCTATGAAGTTTTCATTGGAATTGTTCTGTTAGTCGCGCATGTATGTGGGGGCCTTTGTTAAGATGAAAACAATATAGAATGGTTTTATCTTTTTCCTGCTTAATTTATTTCCAGCCTATCTTATGTATGGCGCATAATATTACCCAGTTTCTACTTGATTTTATTTCCACATAAACAAATATCAATTTTAATTCAGTGTCAAAAGTCACAAATTTTGTTGAAGTTGTAGCGCAAATTAAACTTTATGTGTGGGCATTACAGTTATTTTTCCAAAAAACATATTTGTTTACACTTTCGGAAACAAAATTGCGAACGCAGTCTACCTAAAAATGCATGTTTTTATTGGGGCATTAGGATAACTTACTCTTTTACTAACAACTCCTTCTTTTCCATCTCCTTAACGATAAGGTTTATTCCACAGCAAACTCCGCTTCTCAATCTTGTCACTAATCCGGTTGGTGGTGGTGGCTGCTGGGTTCCATCGTGTGAGGGTGCGGGGGCGCCATCATGTGCCATCTAACCCTCGGGACGCGCCAGTGGTGGTTATCGCGCCACATTCGTCCTTCTTCGACGCCATTGCCATCGTCTGCCTCGGCGCACCCAGCGTGGTTGCGAAAGCGGATACTGCGCGGTTGCCGTTCATAGGACGTAGGTCTATAGTCGCATGGTGGTTTGTTTAAAACGCTTTTTTTTAGCTTGCAGTGTGTAGCATGCTTGCCGCTAGCTTTTTTATTGTTCTTTTCTCACTTGTCCATTTTTCTAAACCTTTTCATCTTTTTCGGCACACTAGCACCATTCTTCTTGGTTTCAGCATAAGTTTTGTCCGTCGAAAATATTTAGTGCATGAATTTATTAATATGCAGAATCATGAATTTAGCCTTCACAGTGTTATTGAGCAACGGTTACAGTGCATTAGTGTAGGCACATTGTTTTTTTTCCTTAGCAAGTATTTAGAGAACTTGTTTGAATCCTAATGAGGAGTTGGCTATATTATTATATTGCTTTATTGTAACTTCTATGGCTTGCGTCTTCTTTATCAATTTATACTAACTAGGTTTGGGACTACTTATGTAGGTATATGGACTCTAAATATGTAAATGCGAAGTAAGGAAGGACATCATTTTTAGTCTTACTTACAACATATATAGGCTACATGCACCACGCGACGGTGCGACGCGAGTTGAATCGCGCTGTCGACGTCACGTCGCGCATGTCTCCGACGTCTTCCAAATAGTTTTATGGTTTTTACAAATTCACAAAATAATGATGAAAAAAAATAATTTTATAACCCTCAATTCATATAATAAGTATTGAGGGATATGTTCAAAACATCTGTAAAAGTTTTGTTAGTTCGCTAAACTTGGGGACGTGTTTAACTGTATTTTTTTACTAACTGCGAAATTCAAATTTTCTTACGTTTTTTGCAATTTGCTGGTCAGTATTAAGTTGTAGGTTGATTAAAATATGATTCGCGACAGTAACAAATATGTTGTTACAGAATTATAATCATTAAGTCATCAATACAACTCTCTAAGAGCAAGTAATCCCACTGAATGACTATTTCATGAAATCTTGACATTTTGGGATTATACTAACTTAACAAGTTGTATGATTGTAATGATTATAATTCTGTAAATACATATTCTTTACGGTCGCGAGTCATAATTATTTTAATCAACGTACAACTTAATACTGACCAGCAAATTGCAAAAAACTTTAAAAAAATTGAATTTCTCGGTACACATATGGTACACACGGATATGGTACACACGACGACATACGACATACATTTCCAGTATAAGCTGACTTATCATTGTACGAAAAGCCTAATGCGAGGTCAGCTAAAACTTAAAACATACCTACTAATATTATAAATGCGAAAGTGTGTCTGTCTGTCTGTTACCTCTTCACGTTTAAACCGCTGAACCGATTTAGATGAAATTTGGTATAAAGATAGTTTGAATCCCGGGGAGGGACATAGGATAGTTTTTATCCCGATATTCCCACGGGATAGACCCTTATGCGGGTGAAACCGCGGGGCGCTGCTAGTAAGGAATATAGGCTCCTACAAACAGGCGCGACACGCGATATAATCGCTCGCGACACAAAGGCACCGCTCGTTGCGCGATTTTATCGCGTGTTCTACACGCACAACGTCTAATTCTCACGCACAGAAACACCGTTCCGAACTAAAAGGCGCGCAAAAAAAATCGTAAAGTGCTTTGGAAAATCGAGTTTTATGAAAAAACCACTGCATAAATTAATTACAAATAAAGTTTATTGAACTCTTCAATAACTGAGCTTTACGGTACGGTCTTGGTTTTGAAGATTTTACAGTTCTTTTATTACTTATTTACACCCAAAGTTACGTTTAAAATAGCAAGAAAAACTAAGTAATCTTTGTTGGGTCATAACTTTTTAATGGCTTTTTATTTTACTATTCTGTTTCCGTACAGACAAAATTAATAATAAGTCAAAACGATATCGTGTTTAAATTTGAATGCACAATGTCAAACAGTGGAGCAATACTCTCCCGGTATGGAAAAAATATCGACTAGTGGCACCTTATTGTTCACACTCATAGCATAATAGGACTTGAAATAAATTATTCTACTCTCATTAATGGGGACTTGGGGCGTATCATACATAACGTACAAGAATTATGAATAGTTAATGTAGTAATATCTCCCCAAACGAGTTATGAGCATCACAAAAAGTACAAACTATAGTTCGAAACAAACGTTTGAATGCATGAAAATTTTATTATTTTCGACTGCAGTGTTCCGTGCAAGTACCTACAATTATCGCTGCAGTAGATCAATCATAAAACTATTTTAAAAAACGGTAATTTATGTAAACTAAGTAACATTTTCTTTGGAGTGAAAACGGTTTCAGTACTTTTTCTCATAAGATAATTTTGTTTATTTGCTTTAGACAGTCCTCAAAGTCTACATTAATAGCTAGGTTTACATAAAAAATAATACCGCAAAAGACAAAATGGCAACATTTACCGAAGCCATAGGTCCACAGGAGGCCTAAAAACGCCACTTTGGAGAATCATAAAAGGACAACAAATGTGAATTATTATAATAGGGCGAAGATATTCCGTGTTTTTCTTTTTTTCGTAGGTACCTACAATCAAAGAGATTAGGATTGGATTGATTGATATTTTAGCAGAGAAAAAAAAAACGAAAAATGCTTCAACAATGGGATTTGATACGATTAACTTAACAGTTGACTGTCCATAATGTTCTCCTATTCTGCCAAAGTGGCCTTTTTAGGTCCCCTGAACTGACATGGAGCTGGGAGACATTTCAAAGTTTCTAGCAAATTATTATCTGTCGGTCGGTAGGTATATACCCAATCAGGTCAGGTCAGGCCTGTGTTATGACGGGTTATGCACACTTTCACTTGAAGATAGTTGATGTAAGTTATAAGGGCAGGTTAGCGGAATTGCCCGAAAGGGTTACCGCTGGCCCGGAACATAAAGGGCTAAGGAAGGAACACGGGTGGGTTTTAGTCAGTGAGAGTCTGACACTCCCTTCCGCTCCACCCAGAGCGGGAGGGATCATTTGATGATTTCCCAGCCAAAAACAAAAAAAAAAATAAACTTAAGGCTATTTTTGTTTTATAAAAAAAAGATTTAGCAAAGGGGCTTGTGGCTAAGTAAGTAATAACAGCCGCACGGGTCTATCGATCAGGTTAAGCTACGCTTGCCGCGGTTATTTCGTGGGTGGGTGACCATCTTCTCATACCAAGAACCCTCCGTGCCTCGGAAAGCACGTTAAGCCGCTGTCTGACAACCAGTCTTACCAAGGGGTATCGCCGTATCGTATTACCCAATAACTGGGTTGTGGAGGTCAGATAGGCAGTCGCTCCATCAATATACTGGTATTCAGCTGCATCCGGTTAGACTGGAAGCCGACCCCAATCGGGTTCCTCACGATGTTTTCCTTTACCGTTTTGAGAGCAGTCGTGATGAAATAATTTACACAAAGTAACGCGCCTAAGACTGAGTTTGAACACATACGGGTACCTACATTTCACTAAACTTTTATACCTAGAATAAGTCTTAACCTGAGAATAAACTTTGAATTTTTGTCAGATTTTCCATACTAAAACCGTCAGACGTCAATTTTGTTCCACGTGTACAGCCAACAAAAGAGATAAGTATGCAGGATCGTCGGATATAGATGAAGTTTAGTAACAAACCGATAGATGTTCTCGAAAAAAATTTAATTTAATTAATAGAAATTCAAACAGCTCATTTATCAAATTAAATTTCAGTCGACAACATCCATCGATTTCTTACTAAACTTCAACTATATCCGACGATCCTGCATACTTATCTCTTTTGTTGACTGTACATAAAAGATATTTGAATTTGATAAAATCAGCCATAAAAAGGAATATAAACTTGATCTCGATTTTACTTTTTATCTAATTGACACAATAAACCATAATCAAACGTCATTCATTAAAAAAAATGTTATTTAAAAAATAAACAAACAAGCTTCCAACTTTTATTTAATTTAAAATGGGCTTGTTTGTAGCTTTTCAGTTTCGCAGTCGGGTTTTTTTATTTTTTAAATAACTTTTCTTTTTAAGTTTGATTATGGTTTATTGTGTCAATTAGATAAAAAGTATAATCGAGATCAAGTTTATTCCTTTTTATGGCTGATTTTATCAAATTCAAATATCTTTTATGTACAGTCAACAAAAGAGATAAGTCATAAGTAAAGAGATAAGTTTTGACATCAAAACTACTAAAGAACGTCTCCCAAACGCTTGCCCTCCACCAATTCCTAGTGCTTTAGCTGAGGAAAAGTGGTGTAATAAACTCTCCAGCACCACAGATGTCTATTATTTTTTATTTTATTTATTTGACTCACCCACATTTGAATACACTGACACAAAGATATGAGATACATCCAGACTTATAGACTAGTGTACCAATCTCTTACATGTAAGCACATCATGTATTACTTATTTATCGATTGATATTGACCGCCTACTTAAAATTAGATGAATTCTTATACTCACCGAACATAATTCTGTATTCCACCCGTATTCTAGGCACGTTATAGTGTTGATTAGGGTCGTGTTCCATAATTCTTATGCCTCTGTTATTTACCTATGTGCTTGTTGCTAATTAAAAATTACTTGTAAGAAATGTACCTAACTTTGTAGGTAATTTAGTAATTTGTTTTTCAATAGGTATATTCCGCTTCTGGTTTCTAAGATCAGAAGTTAAGTTAAACATCTGGCAGATCCATCAATATGACCTACATTATACTTAAAAATACTTTTTCAAAATCATCTTTAAAACCCAAAATATGTAATGAGTCATTTTGGGCCCACAACCCAAATAAACATGGCCCTAAAATGCAGCTCACCCATAACGCATTAACCTAGTAATTTATAATGTTTTATGCAACTTAATTCTTTTGTACGTTATTTTTCATAGTTGTTGGTACGCACGGCTACACATCAAACGATAAAGTACTAGCTTCCGCCCGAGGCTTCGCCTGTGAGGTATCTCGATAAAAACTATCCTATGTCCTTCCTCGGGATGCAATCTATCTCTCTGCCAAATTTTATCGAAATCCATTCAGTGGTTTAGGCGTGAAAAGGTAACATAGAGACAGACAGACAGAGTTACTTTCGAATTTATAACAGATTAGTATGGATGTTGGGGTAAGATCGGCACTGATATAAGACCGTATGACTCAAATTCCCACCTAATCTGGCAATGTTTTTTTATTATTTTTATTCTGCTACGATTAAGATCTGAACAAGATTTAATTTTGCAGAATTTCATTCATACGGTCTTACCCCAGCAACGATCTTACCCCAACATACCTTACATAACCAGTATAAGCTGACTTCTGATTGTACATCAAAAATCTATACAAAGCGAGGTCAGCTAAAACGGGAAATTATAGCTTGATGTGAACATATTTTGTTCTGTAGGTACCAATATCTTGACACCGTTACTTTACGTCAGTGGAAACCATAGTATTTGTTTGTCATACCGGTTTCTTTTACTACACTGTGTCAAATGTTTTCGCGTTTTTTTATCTGTGGTGACGTTGTTTGAGGAATAGGTCAGTTTTCGATGTAACGACTTGCTAGGTAGCTACGCGGGGTTAGGTCTAGAATTTATAACAGGTATAAAACGAAAATAAAAGTGGTAAACATTGCCATGTTACTGTATTCTGCACACGCAAAAACGGAACCTTGAATAATCGGCATTTGTAAAACAAAACGGCCAAGTCTATAAAACTGTTGTTTAATATAATTTATTTTGGCGCTGACTCTACTTGATGACCTCTTTTGATTACTTAATGCATTTTTAAAAGGTTGTTGCCCTTTACTAAACTTGCACCAAAAATAGGTAATTACCTAAAAAGTTTAGTCGCAGAAGTAGTACGAATAAGGCTTAAACTAGATACTTAAAAAATGT
Organism: Mesoligia furuncula; assembly: GCA_916614155.1. Classification (NCBI taxonomy): domain Eukaryota; kingdom Metazoa; phylum Arthropoda; class Insecta; order Lepidoptera; family Noctuidae; genus Mesoligia; species Mesoligia furuncula. Next base: position 25,762,305 of record OU744808.1, read on the forward strand.
GTAGGATGGAAGTGATGCTAAGGTACATGACGATACATCAAGCTATACATTTCCAGTATTAGCTGACCTCATATTATGTATAATATGAGGTCAGCTGAGAACCCTGTAGGGTTATTGGAAAAACATCAACAACCTCTTAAGAGGTCATTGTATTCATCATTATGAACAACTTTTACTATGGGACCAAACCTAAATCGCGAAAAAAAAACAGCTGTTCCCTACATTTAGGCCCGGCCCACCAAAGCGGAGAGGAGAGGAGACGAGAGGAAATGTGCTGTGAAGCTGGCAGGTTATTTCCACCAAAGCGGAGATGAGATGCGTAGCGGAGAGGAGATGTCAGTTGTGCGTAGCGGAGATGTGTGATGGGAATGAATCTTTCGGGTGTGCGAGGCGCGGGGATAAGGCAGCGAGGGACAACAGACATCTCCGCCCTGCCGCGCCGCTTGTTTGCTCGCGGCACAAAATTCTATAGAAAAATGAGACATCTCCTCTCCTCTCCGCTTGATCCATTTCCACCAAAGCTAAGCGGAGAGGAGATGTGGAAATAACGAAATCTGATTGGTTATTCAAAACACATCCCCTCTCGTCTCCTCTCCTCTCCGCTTTGGTGGATACCGGGCCTTATGTTCGTTTAACTCGTCATAATGTAGGGAACAGCTGATTTCTTTTTGCGATTTCAGTTTAGGTCCCATAGCAAAAGTTGTTCATAGTGATGAATACAATGACTCCTTAAGAGGTTGTTAATGTTTTACCAATAACCTTGTACTTATAGATTTTTCGTACAATCAGAAGTCAGCTTATATTGAATATGTATAGTTTGATGTGTAGCCGTACCTACTTAAACAGCAAAACCGAAGGTTACAATACAATACAAGGTAATAGTAGGCATTTAATCGACATCATCAAGTTAGATTATGTTTCTTACACTCACATATAGTTGTACAAGGATATTTTGGTCGCGGCCTAAATCGGAACTAATGCCGTCGTCTTGTTTTATCAATACATACAATAATTTCTCAAAGTTTACCAACAGCGCCCTCCTGTCAACGTCATTCAACCGCCAAACGATCTTTCTAGCAGAGTGTACTTAACTATATATCAAAATTACAGAAAGAAACTCTCTTCACCTACTAGGGTCCCCAATTTTTGACGAATCCTTTCCAACATTCATTGAGGAGAAGATACAAAATTTTAATGATGTCTCGGAAAGACTTTTCAAAATTAATATTCATTCGGCCTTTACACTCATTCGGTACTGTTGTTTTGGACCAAAATTTACTTATAGCCTTCGCTCCTCTCATCTATGGAAGCATCCACAACTTTTAGAAAAAGTAGACCAAATTATTAGAAACTCATTAACTTCCATCCTAAATGTGGCCCTGGACGACCGTGCATGGCAGCAAGCCGCACTACCCATTCGCTTGGGCGGTCTCGGCGTCCGCAAAATTTCAAGTATAAGTTTACCGGCCTTCCTCTCCTCGGTCCACAGTACTGATAAATTAACCAGGAACATTTTATCATCCTCACTGGTCGATTTTGAAGTACCGTGTTTGACCGATGCGTTGAACGCTTGGAAAATGGCTTGTCCCAATACAGTTTTGCCCGATAACCCGTCTTCCCAGAGACGGTGGGACGTGCCGCTCTGCAGTATTATACGGAATACCCTTGTAAACACGTCACGTAATACTGTTGAGCGTGCCCATCTGCTGGCTGTGGGAGAATGGGAGTCAGGCGCTCCCGTTATCCACTATAGGCACAATGATGGATGACTCATCGTTTCGGCTTGCTACGTGTCTCCGCTTGGGCGCAACTTGTGTTGCTCCGCATCGATGTCACTGCGGTGAAGCTGTCGACAGTCTCGGACACCATGGCCTGTCCTGCTGCAGGAGCGCAGGTCGCATAGCACGGCACGCCAGCATCAACGATATTATTCGTCGAGCTCTTGTCACCGCCGGCGTACCAGCGGTGTTAGAACCAAACGGCTTGGTACGTGACGATGGGAAGAGACCAGACGGCATGACGTTGTTGCCTTGGAAGGTGGGTAGGCCTCTGGTGTGGGTCGCAACATGTGTCGATACCCTTGCGCCATCTCACGTTCCAAGCACGGCGGGCTGTGCTGGCGCCACTGCTGCGGCTGCTGAGACCCTCAAGCGGCGCAAATACTGTAACCTTATTGGCAACTACAGCTTTGAGCCGTTTGGGGTCGAAACGCTCGGGTCATGGGGCCCGAGTGCGCGTCTCCTTTTTAAGGAAATTTCTCGCCAGCTGGTCGACACTTCACTTGACCAGAGGGCTGGGTCGTTCTTTGGCCAAAGAATTAGCATTGCCATTCAACGTGGCAATGCTGCCAGTCTTCTGGGCACTTTTCCGGATGACAGCGATGCAGACGAGTACTTCGACGCCTAAGTGTCCTTTGTTTTTGTGTTTATTTGTATAGCAAGTTAGTTAGTCATTTAGTTTAGTATTTTAGTGTTAAATAAATAATTTTAACTTTTGTATTGAAATCGGAAGATGGTAAATGATCGCTGACTAGAAAGTAGAAAGTAATTTAGGTATTCCATGTTAAAAATCTTGTTTCCAACTGATTTTATTTCCAAATACACAAATATAATCTTTATAAAAGTGGCAATTAAGTTGATTTCAGAATGACTGTTATTTTAATATGGTTTGTAGTAGATCGAAAAAGTTTCAAAACAATCGAAAACACAGGAAAGTGAAAAGTGACTTGCAAATATTTTAAAATAAGTCGAATATAAATAGTCTTTAACTAGGTATGAGTCTTAAAACAGAATGACAGCGGTACAAGTTGTGCTACATTTATCTAAAGCTCGATAAACATCTTGTAACAAGTGAAATTATATTAAAATAACTTAATTTTTTGTTAACTCGGAACAAAATTACGCTTACCGTTATCAATGGAGATGCGACGTAAAGCTGTCAAGTATGTAGGTGAAGATTATGATTTATAGCTTTCCCTTATTTTATTCATGTATTCCTTAGAATCTGTTTCATGTTTATTGTTTTTTTTAAATATTGTCTTAAAATAAGTAACGAAGAATCGTAATTTCACTACTCCATTGTTTGTGTTTCGCAATTAGGGTGCAGATCATCGCGTTTGCCTTAAGACAAACAGGCGCGACACGCGATATAATCGCGCGCGACACAAAGGCACCCGCCCGTTGCGCGAATTGCGGTGCCTTTGTGTCGCGCGCGATTTTATCGCTTGTCGCACCTGTTTCAAGGAGCCGTTAGGCAATGGCATGCAAATATTAGGTATATTAATAAAATAATGCATTAGGTATGTTACTCCGAGTCAAATTCATCATAGGGAATAGCGATCATTCTTATATAGAATAAATGTTCGTTATAATTTAAAATCAAATGATTTTCATCGTTTCTGTAAAGACTGGTGGCAAAGTGGTAAAGGCTTTTTAAAGACTGGTGGCCACCACATAGGGTCCGCAATTTATCGTCCAATGACGTCATTGAAACGTTATTTGTGAAAGTAAAGTTGCTGTGTTTCCGTAAAGAAATGTTTTTGACACCGTAGAGTCAAACCCCGATGCCATCATTTTCATGACAGCTGTCACTGCGGTCGATAAGTCGCGGAAACCGTAGCTTTTGAGTTGTTATAGCCACTAGCTTGCACTGTGACAAAGCTTTTAACACTTGGAATTTGACAGATTATCTAACAAAATAGCTCTATTCAGAGAGTTGTGCAAGTTTAACATGTATGTGCGAACAATCTCTTATAGCTCTTCAACGTACAGACGCCAGCATATCAACCTACCTGAAACTGTCAAATTTTCCCAATCAACTTTGAACCTTTTTTAACTACAAACATTTAGTCAAAAATTACATACCAACTTTAAAAATATAGATGATACGGATTTTTAAACTGCTTTCTTAAAAAAATACTTTATTTTTACTTTACGATCAGTTTAAGTTTTAGTAAGTAAGTAATTACAATAATAATATTTTTATACTTTCAATTAGTTAAAAATGCCAAACAAGGACTTTCTTTATTGTATCACAGCTAATCATGAATCTCAACACCTTGTCGTCAACGGTGTAGTTACTGATTGGGAATATTCGCAAAAACCTGCACAAATAAGGGAGAATGTTTCATAGATCTTATGTTATTTTGTACAGACATTGCGAGACATGCACCACGATTATGAACGTCCACACATTGCGAATCATGCGATGAGCGCCGTGCGCTGTGCATGCCTTTCAATGAATGTAAGGTCAATGGGGCGAAGACCGGCATACTTCATTAAAAATTTACTTCATTAGCCAAATTTGGCCATCTCTATAATGTTTTAGACAAGTTTGATTATATTGGGTGATCAAACATTTAGTTGACTATTAATAGAAACTGTCGGATTTACTTATACATTATCAGTTTATAAACTAGACACTAGTTTTGAAAAAATGGTAAAATAGACGGATTTCACTGCCATGTCGGATAAAACCGTCTAATGTGAATAAAACGTAGAAATCGACGGTTTACACGAATATAGAAATTGGGTACGCGTGTGTCTTTCAACAGCAGTTCAATGTGTGCTGTCGATATTTTTATTAAAGCTTCCAATCGGCATACATTGCACAAAGAAGCATTTGTCGGGTAAGTTCGGCATACTTCGCGATTCAGAGGTAAAAAACAATTTCATCACTTTAAAAAAATGCATTTGTTGATAAATCAACTTTTATTTAGGTACCTACTTAATATAATAAATAATATTTTCAGGTAGAAATTTAGAAAATAGAAATCACGAAAGTTTATTTAATTACCGAAAGTACGAAAAAATGAGACGCAACTCACGATAAACAATTATTTTAAAAAAAATTGAGGTAGCCTAATTATTATTATAATTTATTATATTTTTACAGAAAGCTAATAACACAATTAAAAATCATTCGTAGACAGGAAAATTTTGAACTTCAAAAGTAGTAAGTAGTAGTAGTAGTCAAAAGTATAATTGCTTCTAGTATAGCTCTTCTTGTATAGCTTCTCTCAATTTCTACTTAGAGTATGATCCTCTATTGGATTTTCTTTGGTACTTAAATTGCCCTATAGAATTACCTAAAAAAAGCAATAAAACGTAATATTGAAGAATAAACTAACAAGGGGTCATCCAAAAGGAATTTTCAAGTGTAGTCGGGCCTAGACAAATGGTTCACACAGGAAGCTCAATTTTTTTTTTGTTTAAGAGCGTTTACTACGTACGGCATTTCATACAATCTTTCAAGCCCTTGTTTTTCGAAATGAATAAATCGATTTTAATGAAACTTCATACGCCTAAGCAGGATACAAAGGTCTAAAAAAATACTTAAGAACATTTTCAAAAAATAGTGTTACAGCCTAATTAGACCAATTTTAAATTTTCCGTAGAAACAGAGATTTCCAGTTATCTTTTTATAAATAAGATGTTTCGAAAATGTTCTTAAGCAACTTCTTAGACCTTTGTATCCTGCTTATGCGTATCAAGTTTAATTATAATCGGTTTATTCATTTCGAAAAACAAGGGCTTGAAAGTTAGTATGAAATGCCATACCTGGTATTCATATTAATATTTTTTCTATATTGAACTTTCACACATGTCAAGTTACTAGTAAACTGTCAAATATCGTAGAAAGCAGTAGTTTTAGGCAATAGGAATCAGTTACCTATTAGATATTTTAATTTTGAAAATGTGTTTAGTATTAAAAGGTTTATGATATCTGGAATCGGCGAAGACCGGCGTATGCCGATCTTCGCCTCCAAGAAGTAGACGGACTTCTCCACTATTGAAATATGAAGTTACGTTTTTTTCATCGGATGTAATTTCGTGAAAAACGTGTTTTATTCAATTCTAAAATAATAGTTAGGTAAAGATATTAATCATTAATGAACTTACCTACACAAATACTTAGAAAACTCTTAAAATAACACTTAAAAAAATTTTTTTCGACAGCTTGTACTGGTCGTAATTGAAGTTGGTAACCCGACTAAATTTGAAATGTCATTTTTTCTTTATGAGTCTTATAGAGCGCCACCGTTGTCAAAAAATAGAAACTAAAACAGTTTGACGTTTATATATTTTGGGTTGCCATCTTTGTAAGTATTCAGAATCCCTCGTATTTCTTACTGTACGGTCTTGCCCTACAGACGGTCTTCGCCCCATTGACCTTATCCGCCTTATTTTTTTTTTTTTTTTGTTGGTGTGAAATCATCAAATGACCCCTCCCGCTCTGGGTGCAGCGGCAGGGAGTGTCAAACTCTTACTGACTAAAACCCACCCGTGTTCCTTCCTTAGCCCTTTATGTTCCGGGCCAGCGGTAACCCTTTCGGACAATCCCGCTGACCCGGCAGGCTTCGGCCCTAAGGTGTCCCTTCTCTGCTGCTGACATCTCTTTGAGGCGCGCGTGGGACACGTATGCGCCGTCCGGCACGGGCCTGGTCGGACGGTGAGCTACCCATTACTCTCCACCCGCAGGCCCGTGCCTACGGTGGCCGGGAGTCGTCCCGTGGTTCCTGACGCCCGGAGCGTCTCCCGCGGCGGCTGGGACGGGAGGCTGTCTCCCTCATCCGTCCCGCGTCTGTATCCGCCTAAGAATGTAATTTTTAGCATAATATTAAACTAAAGACTATAAACGATGAATCTATAATATATTTACTAACAAAGTACTAGCGTGCTTATTGGTCGTTACTTTGCGAGCTTCAAACAATACAATGAATAAGTTAGGGCAGGTCGCGCCGTAATGCACCCTTTGCATGCGTCAAATAAACTACTTATTCTTATAACTGACAGGAAAATTACACAGCGGCACTTTATTTTTAGGTATACCCTCGGTGCGTTAGTCCAACTCGCACTTGACCGTTTTTTTTTTTCTTAGCTTATGCATAATCAATCTATAAAGTTGCATTACGGCCCATTGTTGAGAAGCAATGGGCCATAATCCACCACGCGGGCCCAGTGCGATACTTATAACTCTACACTATTCCCACTGCTGGGACTCAGGCCTCTTGTCTTCGAGAGAGAGTGGGCTGTATGGCTGGCTGTACACGTGGGCCCAATGCGGTTTGGTAGATGTCACATGTCTTCGATTTTTTGGTCCTAAGACATGCCGGTTTCCTCACGATGTTTTCCTTTACCGGTTTTAAGTCATGAAATACATAATATAAACCGTTCTTAGAAAACTTTACTCACCTGGCCTTACAACAACTTTTTTTTCTTTTAAGACCTTGCTTATTTTAGCGAATATTTCAATAACAACAACCTCATTTTGTTTACGACGTACGGCATTTCATACAAACTTTCAAGCCCTTGTTTTTCAGAATGAATGAACCAATTTTATTGAAACTTCATACGCATAAGCAGGATACAAAGGTCTAAAATGTGATTTAAAATCTTTTTCGAAATATCTTATTTAAAAAAAGATAACTGGGAATCTGTTTCTATGGAAAAATTAAAATCAGTCTAATTTGGCTGTAACACTATTTTTCGAAAATGTTCTTAAGTAACTCTTTAGACCTTTGTATCCTGCATATGCGTATGAAGTTTAATTAAAATCAGTTCATTCGTATCGAAAAACAAGGGCTTGAAAGTTTGTATGAAATGCCGTACGTCGTAAACGCTCTTAATATGGTGAAAAGTTGATTATCCTTTATAATATCGACTTACATGATTGATAATAATATGACAAATTGATATTAAGACAACTAATTTAATAATATGAGAAATTTAATATTATCTGGGAGAACAAGGCAACATAACTTTCTAAGTGATCTATCTTCTTAAATATATAAAACTCAAAGGTGACTGACTGACATAGTGATCTATCAACGCACAGCCCAAACCACTGGAGGGATCGGGTTGAAATTTAGCATGCAGGTAGATGTTATGACGTAGGCATCCGCTAAGAAAGGATTTTGATAAGTTCTACCCCCTAGGGGATAAAATAGGGGATGAAAGTTTGTACGAAACTTTGTCAATTTTAAACTGATCGGGCTGAGACTTTGCATGCATATAACTACAATGACGTAAGCATCCCCTAAGAAAGGATTTTGATAAATTCTACCCCCAACGGGATAAAATAGGGAATGAAAGTTTGTATGAAACTTTGTCAATTTTGAACCGATCGAGCTGAGACTTTGCATGCGTATAGCTACTATGACGTAGGCATCCCCTAAGAAAGGATTTTGATAAATTCTACCCCCATGGGGATAAAATAAGGGATGATGGCGGATGTGAATGTATTAGTTTTTTTTAATAATACTTAACGCGAGCGAAGCCGCGGGCAAAAGCTAGTTCTGTATAAATCTCTCCGTTGAAACGAAGGAAAAGTGAGCTTGAAGCTAGCTGTCATTGTATTATACATATTATTGACACTATTGACAACTCGCTTCCCCTAAGTTTTCCCAGTGATATACTGGGTTACTTTTCAAAGACCATCCAAATTTTTAGATGGTGTTCTACCCAGGAATATAAACAACTTTCACTATGGGACCAACTCTGAAATCGCGAAAAAAAATCAGCTGTTTCATACAAAACTTCAATACCTACTTGACCAAAATGTATGGAACAGCTGATTTTTTTTTTCGTGATTTCAGAGTTGGTCCCATAGTGAAAGTTGTTTATATTCATGGGTAGAACACCATGTAAAAATTTGGATGGTCTTTGAAAAGTAACCCTGTATATCGTTTGATGTCGGTCAATGTTCTCATTCTCAGAATCAGGCCTTTTGGAAGCTTGCATACAGTCAGCATCCTTATTCCAAAAGTTTTGACTCAAATTCTTCTTAGGTTTTCGATGGAATTTGTGGGAAAGCACCACATTTACACTCCAGCGGGGTAATCGCGTAACACACTATCAGTAGCAATGGATTTCATTTTGACAATTCAACAACATTCATTGCGTTCTTTACGTTGTGGAGCAGACAAATTTTTTCGAACATATGCAGCAATGGATTAGCAATATCCTTCAAAGTCATTCAGATTGAGATTGATAGTGTGTTACGCAATTAGGGTGCAGGGCAGAGTCATCCGTGAATGGAGATTCTGAGCAGCTTTTCCTTGCTTCGGCCTACCTAAGTCTTTTTTTTTTTTTTTTTTTGCGGGTGGGAAGTCATCAAATGACTCCTCCCGCTCTGGGTGGAGCGGAAGGGAGTGTCAGACTCTTACTGACTAAAACCCACCCGTGTTCCTTCCTTAGCCCTTTATGTTCCGGGCCAGCGGTAACCCTTTCGGACAATCCCGCTGACCCGGCAGGCTTCGGCCCTAAGGGGCCCCTCCCCGATGCTGACATCTCTTTGAGGCGCGCGTGGAACACGTACGCGCCGTCCAGCACGGGCCTGGTCCTGATCGGGCGGTGAGCTATCCATTACTCTCTACGGTGGCCGGGAGTCGTCATGCGGCTCCCGACGCCCAGAGCGTCTCCCGCGGCGGCTGGGACGGGAGGCTCTCTCCCTGAGCCGTTCCGCCACCTCCTTCGCTAGCATGACTGCTTCGCAGAAGGAGGTGACTGCCTCCCACTCCCTCTCGCCCCGGACCATGGCTTGCACCAGGGAGGTCGGGACGCGAGAGGTCGCCGTCGCTGCCAATCGCCTCTACGAGGACACGGCGGTGCTCCGCCCAAGCGGGGCAGACCTCCACCGTGTGCTCCACCGTGTCCTCTGTGCGATCCTGATAATGGTGACACCCGGGCGTTTCCTCCCGCCTGATGATGTGCAGGAACCTCCCGAAACTTCCGTGTCCGGTGAGGACCTGCGTCAGGCGGTAGGTGAGGGCGCCGTGGCGCCTCTCTAGCCACTCCTCAAAGAGGGGTCTTATCGCCGCTATCGCGGCGTGCCCTGCGCTGGGTTGCGACAGTCGCTCTTTCCATGCCGCCATGAGATCGCGCCGGAGATCCGTCCGCTCCGCAGCGATCTGCCGCGGAAGCGGATCCTCCCCCCGGCGTAGTGCCTCCGCGCGCCACTCATACAGGCGCGCGAGGACTATCGCCTCCAGATCCCATGGCGGCAGTCCGGCAAGGAGGCTTGCCGCCTCGCCAGAGATCGTGCGGTAGCCCCGGATAGCCCTTATGGCTACCACCTTCTGGGGCGCGTTCAGGTAGTGGGCGGCTCGCCGCCGCAGTGAACGCGCCCACACCGGGGCCCCGTATATGGCCATGGACCGCACGACCCCCGCGTAAAGCCTCCGGCAGGAGGCGTTTGGCCCCCTCAGGTTGGGCAAGAGCCGCTTGAAGGCGGCCCCGGCCCGTTCCAGTTTGGGGGCCAAACGTCGGAAATGCTCCACGAAGTTCCACCGGCTGTCGAGGACGAGACCCAGGTATTTCATCGTCATCCCGACGCCGATGTGAACCCCTCTTACCGTTAGTTGGGATCCCGATGGCGGCGCGTTCCGGGGCCCATGAAACGACATGGCCTCGGACTTGTGCAATGCCACCTCGAGACCCAACTGCCGGATCCTCTCCACCACTATCGCAACCCCGCGTGTCATCGCGGGCCTACCTAAGTCTGGGGTCTTTTTAAAGACTACCAGGTAAGCCAAGGCGACTAATGTCCAGGGGGCCTAAAAAGGCCACTTTGGAGAATCATAAAAGGATAATATTATGAATTATAAAATGGCGAAGACAGTCCGTGTTTATCTTTTTTTCGCTGAACTACGTAGGTACAATCAAAGAGATTGGGATTGGATTTGGATTGGATTGATTGGTATTAAAATGCTTCACCAATGGGATTTGATACGATTAACTTAACAGTTAACTGTCCATTCTGTTATCCTTTTATGATTCTGCTAAAGTGGCCTTTTTAGGCCCCCACGTGTGATTTTCAGACTCTAATTGATACTTGCCTAGTAAGATTGTAAAGGCACAAAATGCGACACAATGCTGAAGTTAACACTTATTTGTCTTATTTCCTGTTTTGACTGATTTTTATGGTAGCTTGATGTCAGTTGTCGGCTCTTCAATCACTGGTTATTTTATGAAATGAAATTATCTATTTTGTAAATAGGATATTGTAATCACTTTCACACGAGATATTATAAAAAGTAAAAATAATTAAGTAAGCTAAATAGGTCGGCGTTTCCTATCTGACTACTCTGAGAAGAAAGGCCGAAACAAACTCAGAGGTCACGGTCACTTTTAAAGTCCAGACATAATCTTGGTCAGATTATGTGAAGACCATGTAGATTGCTGTTTGAAATGGTTTTTTGAGGAAAGTATCACACATTTTGAGGGGACTAGTTCAGTCAGTGTAAGCATAGCTCATTCTGCTACAATAAAACCAGGTTATTGAAAACAATGGTTGTCATAACTGACCACAAAAATATGAAGATTTAGTTCCTTCTCTAACTCCCTGTATTCCGTCTCTTATTTTATCTTCTCCAATTTTATTTATAGGATCTTATTTATTAGACAAGATACTTATACCGTCAGTATTACGGCGTGACACAGTAATAATTCAAAATCCTCAAAAACTCGTAAAATAAACAAGTATGGTTGACAAAACGAATCTGAAAGCGAGCAAGTTACGTAAAGTTTGTCAAATGCTATCGTAAATTCCGGGGGAATATGGCTGTCTCAAGACTTGTAGAACAACATTTGAATTGGTATTTTATTTTTATAGGGCCCTGAAGCCGTTAATATGCTTCATCGGGAAAATGTCGTACTTGGCTGGCGGTATGGCGATCACCATCCGGGGGAGACAGGCCAGCCGAAAGGAGGCGCCTATCCTGGTGGTCGCCCCCCACTCATCATTTTTAGACAGCTGTATCGTCTATGCCACCAAGATGTCTTCGGTCATCGTCAGGAAGGAGAGCATGGACAACTACGTTGGAAGTACGTGGTCATATTGTCTGGTGGTGGCTATTCTAAGTGGTCTGGCGATGGGTTAACTTCGGTGATGGTAATTTTATGTTAGAGTTAGTATTTGAGGGGCCCGTGGCTAACTGATAACAGCCGCACAGGTCGATCGATCAGGTTAAGCTACGCTTGCCGCGATTGGTCTGTGGATGGGTTACCAATTTTACATACCTACCGTGACCCCTCCGTGCCTGGGAAAGCACGTTAAGCCGTTGGTCCCGGCTGTCATTCGTGGATCTTTGACAGTTTCCACGAATGACAGTCAGAATCCCGAAAGTCTGACAACCAGTCTTACCGGGGTTAGGGGTATCGTATTACCCAGTAGGTAACTGGGTTGTGGAGTCGCTCCATGTAAAATACTGGTATTCAGCTGCATCCGGTTAGACTGGAAGCTGACCCCAACATAGTTGGGAAAAGGCTGGGCAGATGATGATGAGTTAGTATTTTTATTTAATAATGTCATAATGGGTTGCTCTTTGCTTTTTTAATTGAATGGAAAAGCTCGGTGTATACCACTGCAGTAAGGCACTGATTCCTTGGGCCTTATTTTCTATGACACAATGGATGAAACCGCGCAAAATGAACCCGAGATTGGCGGGAATAGCTATGGAATTGACGTTTCGAAGTAAGGAATCAAAAAAAAAAAAGTTAAGTGGCCATGAAAAGTAAGGAAAAAAAAAGTTAACTGGTCATAGTGAATAAGGCCATGTGACCTCTAATTCCGAGGTTCCCGAGTAGTCAAACCCTAACTGCTGTGGCATAGCTCTGGCCTATTTGGTGATGGGTTACGCCGTTTCTTTTCTGTATACATTGTGTGATTCTGTGTAATTGTCATGTTAGTTTTACTCGTAACATAAATGCTTGGTTCCTATAAACAAAAACGAATCGTTTTGCTTACAGCAGCATTTTTTATTGCCGAACTGGGCATATAAATAGATTCGTGATGAGCTAATTTTACCTGTGATAGCTACTTACTACCTTCCATACTAGCTACCTTATGGGAGGGTCTACTATGCACAATATAATCACTTAATATCTATAATCACAATCAGATCACGGACATCTTTGACTAGAACAGACAAAGAAAAGACTGAGACGTCTAAAAATTCTGATTCAGTGTATCTTCAACTTCTTGTTGGTTTAACCCCTCATTGGGTTTGAAGATGCTTGCCACTTGCCAAATGTAAGCTAACTTACATTTGGCAAGTGGCAAGCATCTATCTTCAACTTCTGGTCTTTCTTCATTATTGGTAAATATCTATGAGTCTTAACCAATAACGGTTCGTAAATTATAGGAATCGGCCATAAATGGCGAAGTGGGCGAAATCACTAAGATTTCGCCATTTTTGCCTATAGATCATAATTATGTACGTTATTTCCCATTTTACGTGTCTTTTTTAACATTTCCAGCAAATCAGGGCACTTCTTTGCATGATATTGAGGTAGTGATATAGGTAACTTAAACAAATGAGAACAAGGTGTCTGATATCTCTAAGAAACTATTTCCACAGAAATATAACTGCTGTGGTGGTAGGTTAGGTTCTTACCTCTAAATGTGGGACTATTACAAACGTACGGCCAGCAAAATAAAAAAATTTCCAGGTGACCCGGTTACTTCTCGTTTTGCCCGAGATCGATCATTTCAGCCTATCGCAGTCCACTGCTGGACATAGGCCTCTACCGTACTGCGCCACAATCACTCCACCACTTTCTGCATCAGTCTGTCCCAGCCACCGTTTTTAGGTCGTCTGTCTATCTAGCTGGGGGGCGTCGTGTACTCAGTAGCGGCCCTAGGGCGGTGCGAGCGGTGCGAGGGCACCGGGCGCCGTCATGGGAGAAGCGCTGAAATCAACCGAAATGCGACCACCAGTGGTGGTGGTTACTATCAATGATAGTAACTTACTAAAAAGCTGATCGTCCACAAGCAAGCAAGCAACTGCATATCATAGGAACATGGGGCGCCACGTTAAGATTTTGCACCACCTAAGAAAAATCTAGGGCAGCCGCTGCGTACACTTCGCTTGCCGATTCCCGGTCTCTCTCCAGGACTCGTCTGCTTCAACGGCCATCGGTCCTTCGACTAACATGGCCAGGCCACTGCCACTTCAGGTTGCTTACTCTGCAAGCTATGTCGGTAACTCCGGTTCTTTTCCGGATAACTTCGTTTCCGAGATGTGTATGTGGTAACGATAGGTGCTTCTGTTCAAATTGAATAAACTAGTTTTTCTCCACATCGCATTGCTTCTCGAAACCATGAGATCTCCTTAGCAGTTTGGTAATAAAATATTATTTTTTTGTAATAAATTGGTGATTTTAAAAGCTCTATGGGGGACTTTGCCATCATTAATAGTCTGAGTGAAAAAGAGTTCGAAAGAGAACTCTCACAATATATACATTATGTAGTCCAAAGACGTGCAACCTGGCCTCCATTGGAGTATGTACAACCAAAACACATTACAGTTTTGGCAACTAACTGCAAGCGCAAACTATGCCTCTTGTCTCTAGACGCTGCCACAAGACGCAGAGTTGTTGTTTGCATCTCTGTGTTGTTGCTATGACGCAGAATTGACTGTTCCGTCTGCGTCTAGTCGTTACAACAGACGTGCAGCAAGTGATCATTTTCTTTGAGTATTCTAACTCAAAGCTTTTATTTCAACCATTTACAGACACTTTTGAATTCGTCAAAGAGTCGGCCAGTTAGTCAGAAAGTTGAAGCTACTTGCCCATTCCAAACCGTAGATCTCTAAGATGAAGAACAGGCAAGAAACTCCAAGAACACTTATAAATCAAGAGATTACAAAATCCTGGGTAGAACAACGTGAAGCGCATTCGACTGTCGTCGGGTGTGCTGTCGCTGCGACAAGAAGCAAGAGCGACCGACCTTAGCCTGTCGTTGTGACTCTGCAACTCGACGCCAAGTGTACGGAGCTTTGAACAAAATATATGAAAATTATCGGCCGCAGCCTGTTGCTGCGTCTGGTGGCCGAGCTATCGCAGTCGCATGTCGCATAGTGTGAGCCATGACTAAAGTTTTTAATCACTACCATCCATGTCTAATGGGGAACAAGCAGCGTATATTTCAAGCTGTACGACTGTGCTTTGTCACGGGTAGTGTATTTTCTCTATAGCATTGTGTACTCTCACGTTCGGACTCACAATGGCCGGAATGTATTTTTATTCTCCATTCATGTTAGCTTTTGTTCGAGCTGACCCCTTTCGATACGGATTGATGTCGAATGTTGTTTCTTTTCAAATCGAAATTGAGATTTAAGAGGCTGTTTTAAAAGATAGATTTGGCTTGTCATTTTATGTTGTAGGTTCGAAACCCGACAGGTGCTTTTTTTTCTGACTTTTTTTTTGTGGAAAACATGGTGACGAAACTGGCATATCCTAGAACCAAAAATTCTAAGACATGTGACATCTACCAACCCGCACTAGGCCCGCGTGGTGGATTTTGGCCCACTCCCTCTCACAGAGAGGAGGCCTGTGTCCCAGCAGTGGGAACATTATATCGGCTGATTTAGCCTTTTAAATTTTTTTTTTTTTACTTTGTGCTGATTTTGCCCTCTCTGGGATGGCAAAGCATCTATGATGCTTTTGTTAAGTATTACAGATCATGAAGTTTGTATGGTGTTTTCCAAAAGTATTTGATGAAAATTTATGATACTTATCCGATTTCCACGCGAGTGAAGCCGCGGGCAAGATCTAGTAAGTATATTGATAAATATATCATCACCTGCCTAGATTTTTCCCAACAATGTTAGTGTCGGCTTCCAGTCTTACTGGATGCGGCTGAATATTAGTATTTTACATGGAACGACTACCTATCTGACCTTCACAACCCAGTTACTGGGTAATACGATTTCCCTTGGTAAGACTGAAGGGACGGTACGGTAAAAGTAAATGATCTTTTGCTTTTAATATACGTCTATGTATCTCTTGATCTGAATCAATTTGCTTTATTATAAACGATAAGATAAAGCTGTCATTGTCTGTCATGGATGGCAATTCGTTATCTTAGACAATGTCTAAGCAAACTTTATTCAATCAAGCATATAATAGAAATATTCCAGGCTAATTAAAATTTCCATGGACTAAAGTCGAGGTCTATAAACGTTACTCAGCCCATGCCTTGGATAAGGGTAATTATATGCCGAAGATGTACTGCGATACGTCGCGATCGCGGTTTAGCTCGCTACCTCGGTGTCACCTCCATGTAAAACAATTACATGCTAAAGGTGTGTCCAGACCTGGCTAATGCGCCGCGAATGCGCCGATCGCGAGCCGCTTGCGAACTGCGCGCGTATTGCTCGCGTGCGGTTACAGCCTACAGTTGGTGCGCTGCTCTAGTGCAACTCCGGCAAGGCTCGAGTGGGGCGCGTGTGCAGCGTGCGCGCAGCTTGTGCGCACATAGATTCTTTTGCGTTTTGAACTATGAGCTTCAGTTGTGAATTTGCTTGCGCAGCTCGATTATAGCGCGTAGTTTGCGCGCGAGCGGCAAGCGGACGGCGTAGGGGCTGCGTACAAACATGAAATGAACGCGAGCAGTTCGCAAGCGGCTCGCGAGAGGCGCATTCGCCAGGTCTGGACACACCTCAATAAACACGCACGCACATGCCAAAGTTTACCTCACAGTGCGTGCAGTTGTGCCTGGCATGTGCGTGCAGTTGTTTTACATGGAGGTGACATCGAGGTAGCGAGCTAAACCGCGATCGCGAGGTATCGCAGTGAGGCATCTTCGGCATGTAATTACCGTAAGACATGGTCCCGTCCAGCGGGATTGTCCGAAAGGGTTACCGCTGGCCCGGAACATAAAGGGCTAAGGAAGGAACACGGGTGGGTTTTAGTCAGTAAGAGTCTGTCACTCCCTTCCGCTCCACCCAGAGCGGGAGGAGTCATTTGATGATTTCCCATCCGAAAAAAAAAAGAGACATGGTCCCGTCTCTCTCTTGCACTTGTTTACTATGACAGTTGTGCGACAGTGACAGGAATAATGCTTGTCCAAACTACGTGCTAAGTAATGTACAAAGATCTTCGGCCTTACACGTGGCTGATGAAAATAACGGGTTGTACTTGTATGAAATTAACAATGATTAACGCCTTGACAAACTTTCACGATGCTAGTTATTCACAGATATTTATGACTAGCTGTGCCCCCGACTTCGTTCGCGTGCAGATTGGATGACAAATGTTTTTTTTTTTTTTTTTTTCGCGAAACCCTAATTCATTTATTATCTAAAACAAAAGTAAGTACTCCTTATAACTTTGTTATACCATCAGCTGCCATTAAAAGTCCCGTCAAAATCGGTGCAGCCGTTTCGGAGGTTAACCAGAACAAACAGACAGACCAAAAATTTAAAAATTGTTTTTTTTTATTGTTACAAGTACTAAACCGTATATAATTTCATATGCATTTAGTAAAAAGCTGTTATCAAACATTACAAACAGACACTTCAATTTTATTTATTTGTATAGAATCTATACAAATAAATAAAATTGATACTAAAAATCTATATTATAGATGATACAGTGCTAAGTGCTAGAACAACGTGTTTGTATCTAAACACTCATTGTGAGACACAAATGAAGATAATTATGACGATTCCTTCAATGCAGCCCGCAAAATTCTTAACTTCGGATTTTTCGGACGACTGATATTATGCTAGTTGAAGTTGTATATTATGCTAGTTAGAAGTTGTATATTATGCTAGTTAGACGTTGTATATTATGCTAGTTAGACGTTGTATATTATGCTAGTTAGACGTTGTATATTATGCTAGTTAGACGTTGTATATTATGCTAGTTAGACGTTGTATATTATGCTAGTTAGACGTTGTATATTATGCTAGTTAGACGTTGTATATTATGCTAGATAAACGTTGTAGATTATGCTTGTTAGACGTAGTATATTATGCTAGTTGCACGACGAACATTACTTGCTTGCACTTCGCGATGCACGACGCGTGACGTCAGTGTGAAACGTAGTTCGCATATGGCGATGTAGATGCCGCCGCCGATGTAGGAGTTCTACTAGCCTACATAGCTACAGAGCTATGGAGGCTAGTAGAACTCCTAACCTACATAGCTCTGCAACTAGGACCACCACAACTATTTCAGCCGCTGAAAACAGTGCTGAGTGATCCTTTAAATTATTATTATAAATTTTACGGTTTATTTATAAAGGTTGCTCAAAGTTAAGTAATGATTAACATAAGGAGGCCAATTCCTGTACTCAAAAACGTTCAAAATCTAGTTGCAATCTCATCTCATCGACAATCAATGTCAAAAACTTGACAAAAATGTAGGGAAATTGGAGGTAGTTTTGACAGATTGAGACTGAGGGAGAATGACCAAAAGTCGTACCAAAAAGTCTCATGCATCAAGATCAAAATATTGTAGTAATTATTTTCATAATTTTTTACGACATTATGCGTCGGGGATTTAATTTTCAAACAAGGAATTTAATTTAAAGTAAAAAAAGTGTTGAATATTGTTTTATTCCCTTTTTCATGACGTTCCGTTTCAAATGATATGATATGACTTTGAATTGTGAAAGTGCTATGATGTCTTTCAAAAAATATGTAAAAAACTATAGGTACTTTGTCGATTCTACATTAATTAAAAATAACTAGAATAGAATAGGCTGTTTTTTAAAGTAATAATGGCTGTTCGTGTCAATCAAAATAGAGTAGGTACCTAGTTTTTAGGTTATTTTTTTTTTTAGAAAATCTCCGAAATCCGGGTTTTGTTTACAAAAAATAATTTTTGTAGAAGTTAATATGATAAGTGTAATCTATAAAAAACAAAGCTTGACTTTGATGCAGCATGGTACGGGATTCCATACATCCACGTGCACAGTCCTTTACGAGAATTGCCCCTCTGCTCGCTGAACCATATTTTTTTTACGATAAAACGTCTCTATATTTAAATGAACACTGTAATGTAGTTAGGTCTATTTTTTATGTTACCCACCGTTCGCTAAACGACCTTTAGCTCCATTATCCAGTCACTGGATTCCCTTCGATCGAGGACCGTTCACCTGAAATCACCTTGTCTGGCTTAAAATAATATTATCTTAAAAATACCCGCAGCCGTTCTTCGAAGACTTATGCGGGGGAAGCCGACCTTCGTACCTATTAATATGAATAACGAAATATTTATTATCCTAGGATAATTAGGAACAACCTACCTTTTTTGAAAGGTGAAGAGAGGAATTAAAGGGATCTAAATCAAACAGTGCGCAAACTTTTAATAAAAAAGTTTTCTCTAAAGGTTGGTTTAGAGTTAGACCAACCGAACATAAAACCAGAAAAAAGCAAGAGCATTATTTTATTGATATTCTTGCCATTTCAATATGGATATAGAACAACGAAGGAATGCTCTTTCTCTGTTTACACAAAATGACTTGGCAGAGTGGGGCATATAATGTGCATTTGCTTTTATGGTTTAAACTGAACTGTCCTCAACTATCATAGCGAGAAGAGTTTTTCTTGCGTCAAAACCTGTTTTCAGTATATTTTAAAAAACTCAAACTCAAAACATTTATTTCTAGCCATACTAATATTACAAATGCGAAAGTCTGTCTGTCTGTCTGTCTGTATGTTACCTCTTCACGCTTAAACCGCTGAACCGATTTAGATGAAATTTGGTATAGAGATAGTTTGAGTCCCGGGAAAGGACATAGGATAGTTTTTATCCAGATATTCCCACGGGTTCGACGCTTATGCGGGTGAAACCTCGAGGCGCAGCTTTTTTTCTATATTTTAAAGATAGCAACAATCATAAGCCATGGGGGCCCTGAGCTCCTGACTACTGCGTTTGACAGAATGATTTCGTGATCGCAATTTTACTCTATCTGAAGGCCAATTTCTTGTAATCGTAACCCTTTAAACGTTCAAAATCTGGTCGCAGTCTCATCCCGGCGACAAACAAATGTCAAAAACTTGTCAAAAATGTTGGGAAATACCCTTTAATACTCAAAGGAAATACCTCTTGTATTTTTGACAGATTGAAATTGAGATCAGACTTGCTACAGGGATCTTTTGGTAATCCATTGACGTTGACAGAGGGGCGCTGTCGATTATCAATTGTGTAAATATTATAAGAAATGTATTGAAAAAATAAGATGGCGTCGTTAGTTCCGATTTTGGCCACGCGCCAAAAGATTCTTGTACAGCCGTAAATGAGACGTGACATTTAAATTGAGTATAATTATACTTGTTACCAAATCATAATCATTTATTTGTCAGAATATGGTATATTAGCTTTTGCCCGCGGCTTCGCTCGCGTTAAGTATTATTTAAAAAAAAACTAATACATTTACATCCTCCATCATCCCTTATTTTATCCCCATGGGGGTTGAATTTATCAAAATCCTTTCTTAGGGGATGCCTAGCCTACGTCATAGTAGCTATGCATGCGAAGTCTCAGCCCGATCGGTTTAAAATTGACAAAGTTTCATACAAAGTTTCATCCCTTATTTTATCCCCTTGGGGGTAGAATTCATCAAAATCCTTTCTTAGCGGATGCCTACGTCATAACATCTACCTGCATGCCAAATTTCAGCCCGATCCCTCCAGTGGTTTGGGCTGTGCGTTGATAGATCACTATGTCAGTCAGTCAGTCAGTCAGTCACCTTTGAGTTTTATATATTTAGATTAGTATGGTCTTAAGAATTGTCAACGGTATCATCAGTTCATCACAGTCTGCCAAGTGTGTCATGCAAACACTGACCTGTATTATACAAGTACTTGTATGATAGAGGTCAGTGTATGTAAATATTAGGTACAGACATTTTTAGGTACACACTACATCAAGCTACCTGAAACTGTCAAATTTTCCCAATCAACTTTGAATCTTATGCTTTAGAGATAAAGTTGAAAATCTATTAGGTACTTAAAGAAATTTGATAGATTGTAGTAGCTTGATGATGTGCTTGGCGTCTGTACGTATTAAACAAAAATATCAAACAAGATGACAATATAGACCGCTATGGAGGGAAACTTAAATGTCATTTTCTCTAGTCAAATAGAAAGTCCCAAAGTGGTTTATCTATATGTTGGTGGCCTACATAAATCGACTTAATATTCGTACTTAAGTACATAGTAATAAGGAAATTATGCGTTTTTTGGTCGTTGTTGTTTTCTTTTTTGTTGGTGTTATGAGCGAAGATGGCATGGATTTTATATGGTTACTTTAAAATTGTAATTGACGAGACAGCGAAATGCAATCATCGTTTCATTGGAAATCATTTCGGTAAATGCCAGTTATATCGTGACCTTTGTTAATTATTTACGAGCCTTTGGTAATCCTGTAGAGATTTTTCTTTTATAATTGGCTATCATCATCATCATTTCAGCCCGGAATCACTCACAGCTGGGTACCTACACGCCTCCCCTTTCTTCTACCATATTTCCCTGTTCTGTGCCTCGGAAAGCACGCTAAGCCGTTGGTCTCGGCTGTCATTCGTGGATCTTTGACAGTCGTTACGTGTAGTCAGAAGCTCGAAAGTCTGACAACCAGTCTTACCAAGGGGTATGGATTACCCAGTAACTGGGTTGTGGTGGTCAGATAGGCAGTCGCTCCATGTAAAATACTGGTATTCAGCTGCATCCGGTTAGACTGGAAGCCGACCTCAACTTAGTTGGGAAAAGGCTGGGCAGATGATGACTTCCCGGTTCCGTGCGTGTCTCATCCAGGTGTTTCCCACGACTTTGACGATATCGTCAACCCAGCGCGCTTTATGACGTCCCTGGTTTCTTGGCCACCATTCGGTCACATTACTCCATCAGACATCTTCTCGTCTAGCTAGGTGTCCTGTCCAACTCCACTTGCCCCGCACTGTCTCCGTAATTAGCTAATATTTATTTATATAACAATTGCTTGCTGCACTTACAGCGGCATCGGCTATGTACTAAATATTGATCAACAAAACATAAAAATATCTATCGAAACACTTTTACGTCATTATTACATTTGCAAGCCGTGTTTAAAAAAAAACTTCATTCTTACTGAATCAAATTAAATCAAATAAAAGTTCTAACCAAACGAAGACTGTCGTGCAGACAATCAGATATTGAAGCAGGTAACCCTTACATAACCTTGTGAGTACCTACGAAAGGAAATAGAGGTTAATAAACCTTTCTTCTTATGAAAGCAAAAAAAATACGTTACGTAACTGACGGTGCATGCACACACGGCTTCACGTTAATAAAAACAATGTTATAACGTTATTATAATACGTTATATTTAGAAGTTACGTGAGGCATGCATGCCTTGATAGGGCTTCCTGACGCCTTTTGTCTAGGCTTAGGTATTAGGTACCTAATGCGGGCTTTACACAGGTGAATATAACTGCACGATTTTCGCCACTCGGCGAAAATCTACTATGTTTTTGTTTGGGTGGGAAATCATCAAATAACTTCTCCCTCTCTGGGAGGAGCGGGACGGCGTCTCAGACTTTTACTGAGTAAAACCTACCCGTGTTTCTTCAGTTGCCCGTGCCAGGGGCCACGGTATCTCTTTCGAACAACCCGCGACCATGGCAGGCATCGGCCCATAACGCGCCGTCGACCCGGGCCTGGTCCTTACCGGACGACGAGCTGCCCATTGCTAGCCGTTCGCAAGCCCGCGGTTGCGGTTGCCGGGCATCGGCTATGGATTCCCGACGCCCAGGGCGTCTCCTACGGCGACTAGGGGCGTGACGGCGCAAAGATTGCCTCTCCCTCAAGCGCTCCGCCTCCTCCTTCGCGAGTATTACTGCTTCGCAGAAGGAGGCGACGGCTTCCCATGCACTCTCGCTCCGTACCGTGGCCTGGACCAGGGCCGGACGCGACAGATCGTCGCCTCCGATCGCCGCCTTGAGGACGCGGCGGTGCTCTACCCAATCTGGGCAGACCTCCATCTTATGCTCCACCGTGTCCTTCGGGCAATCCCCACAATGGTGACACCCGGGCGTTTCCTCCCGCATTATCTGGAACAGGAACCTCCCGAAGCAGCCGTGCCCGAAAATCTACTGTCAATTTGGCTAGGCCGCAGGTGACTAAAATCGCAAATTTTGGTTTTGGTTTTGACTTTTGTCGTGCGGTAACAGGTCACATGCGGCGGGTGACTAAATCTACCGTGAAAATGCTCAGTCGCAAGCGATCGCCCGCCTGAAGGTCGACATTTTGGTGTAAAATGAACTAGTCACCTGCGATTTTTATCGTCTTGAGTAAATGCGGTGGCGATTCGGCTTGTGAGGCGATTTGGTAAGCGACCAGTTGCGCGGCGAAAATCGACCTAGTGTAGATAAGTCCTCCACAGATAAGTGTAAAACTCAAGGTCGATTTGACACGACCGCGATACGGTCTTACCTCTTAATACCTGTTGTTTCTGAACGCCTTTTAAGTTGTCTTTTTGGTGAGAAGAAAACTAGTCTAAAAATCAGGTACTAGACAGGTTCCTAGCATTGAAGTTTTTATTAAGTTCAAGGACGAAAAACTTTAAAAATAGCTTGTTATTTTTGGAACTGTGCCGAGACCATTCTAAGGACTGACCTGTATTATACAAGTACTTGTATGATAGAGGTCAGTGGTTCTAAGTCTCATGAGTAGGGTTACTATTTCGACATTTTAAAAGTCCTGACAAAAAGGCTGACATTTACAATAGATGTTCTGACATCTTGCTTTTACTACTTTGAAAGAAATAATATCTTTACGCCGGATCAGAAAGGTTTTCGTAAAAATATGTCCATAAATTTAGCTATTTATGATTTCCTAAGTTTAATATATCCTAGAGTTGATAAAAGACAGCCTGTGTATGCTTTGTATATGGATATGTCAAAGGCCTTCGACTACGTGGATCATGACATACTACTGAGTAAGCTGGAAACGTACGGTATTAGGGGCAACACTTTAGACTTACTAAAATCTTACATCAGTAATAGAACTCAGTTTACGAGTATTGTCAAAATTTGTCCTAATACGAAACATGAAATAAATTATAAGTCCAGGAGCAGAAACATAAAATATGGAGTTCCGCAGGGTAGTGTTTTGGGTCCGCCACTTTTCATTATGTATATCAATGACCTGCCAAAATCTACTACAGATCATATGGTACTATTTGCTGATGACTGCACTGTTGTATACAATGATGAAAATATTATAAATAGTAGTTTAAATTCAATAATTCAATGGTTACAAAATAATAATTTATTAATTAATATCGATAAAACTAAATTAATGCAATTTAAACAGAAAACAAAAAACACTTTACATACTCCAATAGAATTTAACGGTGAAAGAGTTGAATTGACGAATACAACAAAATTTCTCGGCGTACACATAGATGACAATTTGAAATGGCAAAGTCATATAGAGTTTGTTTGCAAAAAAGTGTCACAGTCATCTTATAGTTTGTACATGCTAGCGAAAAAGGTCAATCATAACACATTACTTGTAGCTTATCATAGTTATGTCGCTTCTAGACTTAGATATGCAATCATATTCTGGGGAAACGCTACCAACTGGGATAAAGTTTTTAAGTGTCAAAAAAGGTGTTTGCGAGCTATGTGTGGTCTCAATAGAACTGACAGCTGCAAGGAATACTTTAAAAAATTAAAAATTCTTACCGTGCCATCTTTATATATTTTTGAAATGGCCTTGTTTATTAGACATCATCCATCACTATTTACATTAGAGCTTAAATCGCGAAATAGAAGTCATTTGTATAATAACCTTACCCGTCAGTATAGAACTACCCTCTTTGGGAAAAGTGTGTTTGCTATGGCCGCAAAAATCTACAATGCGATTCCTAATGACATAAAAGAGTGTAGCAATTTGAATGTCTTTAAAAATAAATTGTTCCGATTTCTTATAGAAAACTCTTATTACTCTGTTGCTGAATTTTTATCGTCTAAAGTTTTTTAAATGTTTTATGTCCGATTGACTATAATGTGTTGTTGTTGATTGTCTTGTGTCTGTCATGCATGACTAATAATAGAATTTATATTTAATCTTTAATGGAATTTATACCAAATCATTAGAATTTTATAATCATATTTTTAATGTAATATTTAATAATTTGTATGCCTAAGTGGCTGATCATGGAATGAACATTATTCAATATTATATAATTATATAATGAACACCTGTATGTAACCCATGTATCACAAATAAACGATTTGATTTGATTTGATTTTAAAAGAAATAAGTACCTACTTACGAATCAATTTCTACCACTCTTTTCTGTATACCAGTGTTGCGACACTTATTTTTAAATATCGCAGGAGCCTTTTGGCCTCGTACAGGACTTTCTTCTCATTTTTTACTTTCTTTTTACATTATTGTGTTTAGTTTAGTTTTTGATCTTCCTTTAAGGGTCACAATAAATACTTTTTCTTTTTTTCTTCCTTTTTTCAGTCGTCATTTATCTTTTTCTATTTTCACAAACATCGCCTTAAGTTGAAAAGACCAGACGAAGGCAAAAAGTCGGACATTTCCTGACAAATCCGGATGGATGGTAACCCTACACACGATATTATTGCAGTTATAAAAGTAAATAGGGCATTAGTGTGGAATTTAGACAAAGATGTCTAAAAGATTAGACAGGCGTAAACCTTGGTTCTTAAGCAGTATTCACACTAGAAACAGTTTTGTTTAGGTACAGACGCTAGCACATCAAGCTACTACTACTACTATCTGTCAAATTTCTTTAATAGATTTTCAACTTTATCGCTAAAGCCAGTTCAAAGTTGATTGGGAAAATTTGATTTTTGGTAACTTGATTTGCTGGAGTCTGTACTATAGGCCGAACAGATAGGCAATTTTCGTAATTTTAGCGTAGGTACATAATCAGCGTATAACGTTCCCACTGCTGGGACACTGGCTTCCTCTCCTCGAGAGGGAGCGGGCTATAATCCACCACGCGGGCCTAGTGGGGATTGGTACATACCACATGTCTTCGAGTTTTGATTCGGACATCTAACTAGATTTAGATAACGGGTACGAATAATAGAGACGTACCTATGGACGAAGCATGCTGCGCCGACTCCACATAAATTGGAATAAGGCTGAGAGAATAATTATGTCTTGGATTTTCATATAGCACCACCACTTCCCGATATCGTTAACCCGGGGAGCATTTGCCTCTCGGGCGTGATCTGCAATGACCTATATGGAAAGCTCTCAATCGATTGCGTACCCAAGTAGGCCGCTGCAGACACAAGTTGTCGACGTGAGGGATTACAGACCGTTACGGCGAGCAATGGGTAGCTCGCCGTCCGGTAAGGGCCAGGCCCGGGTCGACGCGCGTGAAACACAACGCGCCGATAAGAGATGTCAGCACTGATGGATGGGGTCCGCTAGGGCCGATGCCTTGCAGGGTCGCGGGTTCTTCGAAAGACTTATCGTGGCCCGCACAGGAAACTGAAGGAATATAGGTGGGTTTTAGTCAGTAAAAGTCTGACACTGCTCCCGCCCAGAGCGGGAGAAATTATTTGATTATTTCCCACCCATAAAAAAGGGATTACAGTCTCATACAACACCAAGGCGGTGCTTCTGACCAGACCATGCCCCACTTGCTGGAGTGTCCTAAGTGCCCATCCACTGACGCCGCAATCAACATAACCAAATACTGGGCACTAACTATATAAAAAAAACAACGAGTAAGAATACCATTGATACAAAAAGAAGAAGAATACAGCACCACTACTTCCCTGCGAAGGTGAGGGGCGTTACCCCCCATGCGGTTAACCAGGGGCCCTAGTCTGCTATTTTTATAAATTCGTCATTCCAACACGATGCCACCACCATCCCATTGTCATTTTGCTAAAAGTTCGTAATCTGCAAAATTCATAATGGTTGATCATTGGTCTGTCAATGGCACAGAAATTATACGATACTCGTAACGAATTAAAAGCAATGACTGCGCAATGACGTTCTAATGGTAGGTCACTGATCAAAGGAACTGTCAAAATTTTTGCAGATTACCGCGACGTCAGTAATTAATTTTTCATTATGTACGAGCTTACCATTCTATGCCATTTCTTTCAATGGAGTGTCAGTGGTTGACCATTGGAAAGTCATAATGACGCCATTATATTAGTAGATTACCAAACTTGTCAAAATCAACAATTATGAAATCAATGATAGACCATTCTGACACTAGTGTAATAGCAGACTTGAGGCCCAGGTTGTCCCTCAATGCGGTTTTATTTTATTTATTTTTAAGGTCAACTAGGTACCGCCTGTTGACTTCGCGTGTCATCTTGTCAACTTTTTCCAAGGAAAGAGAGGTTCATTGTCTATGACGTTCGTGAAAAATTCATATTTAATGTGATGAAGGATGGTTGCGTGTAGCGTCGTAATCGAATATTTATCGATGGTACAAGTCTGGTCGATTGATATTTAAAAAATAACTGATGGATTCAAGGACTTAGCGGATTCAAACTCGTTTTTATTAGAAATGCAGACTTGTCAGAAAAAAAGGAAGTAAATCTATGAAGGTACTTACAGATTTGCTGGATTTATGACGACTGTTATTATCGCTTGATATAATGTGTATAGACGATTGATAAGATCTGTCTGTTTCTTACAGATTTGCTCGATTCAGGCCTGATTTTAATTTTTTTTTTCAATTTTATTCCACGAATAAAAGTTATCTGTCGATTGAAAAATCAACCCTTATTCGATCGTCATTATTGCCTTCTAACGATCGATAAATAGGTTAATGATCGAAGATCGATAAATAAAGCTTTACACCAAGCCTCGAGAATTTATCGGCAAAAAGTACGATATTACGATGGTCAGGGGTCGAATTTATTTGATTACTCGTGTCGATCATTAATAGACCTACACTGTTCTCCCATACATAAGTTGAGTATGGAGGGCATCAGTGTTAATAGTAACACTGTAATTTGAAAACATTGTAAAAGCCAATATTTATTTTTAAAGTAACTGTGGAGAGTACGGGGGGCCTAAAAAGGCCACTTTGGCAGAATCATAAAAGCATAACATTATAAATCATAATATGTCGAAGACAGACCGTGTTTTTTTTGCACTACGTAGGTATAATTAAAGAGATTGGGATTGGATTTGGATTGGATTGATTGGTATTTTAGCACAGACATAAAAAATAACTGAAAAATCCTTCACCAATGGGATTTGATACGATTAACCAAATTATCTTAACAGCTAACTGCCCATTGTGATTCGTAAAGTTATCCTTTTATGATTCTACCAAAGTGGCCTTTTCAGGCCCCCTGCGGTGCTATTCTTTAAAAATCTCACCGTGAAGGTGAAGTGAGCGTGGAGTGAGCTGTCAATAGTGTCAATTCCTAGCAAAAACAAACTCACTTCACCTAAGTTTTCACGGTGAGATTATTACAGAATCGACCGGCTGACGTTTCTTTTCAGCTCTTCTCCATAGGAAACGACCATTTAGGACCGTGCACCTAGCTTCTGTATTTTGAATTTGAAAAATCGAGCAAATCTGTAGGCACCTTTAGATACCTGCTTTGGAATTTTAAGCATATACGCTCTTTAGGTATGTCTAGCGCGAATGAAGCTAGAATATCAACTTCTACAGACTCACCTAAATACAAATAAATAAAATAGAAGTGTCTGTTTATGCATATGAAAGTGTATACAGTACCCATGGCAAAAAAAACATTTTTTTTTGTCTTTCTATCTGTCTGTTTGTTCCGGCTAATCTCCGAAACGTCTGGCCCGGTTTAGACGGGACTTTCGCCGGCAGAAAGCTGCTCTTATTAGGAGTAACTTAGGCCACTTTTTTTTAGAAAAAAAAGTAGTCTTAAGTAGTATTTAATATCACGCGAACTAAGCAGCTAGTTTTGAATATAAGAATTGGCTACAAGTCCTTTGCCCATCAGCTCCGGCAGGTCCTGAAAGATGTTACATTTATGTGTAACATCTTTCAGGACCATCCATATCAAAATCAGCCTATAATGTTCCCACTGCTGGGACACAGGCCACCTCTCGGTGAGAGGGAGTGGGCCGTAATCCACCACCCGGGTCCAGTGCGGATTGGCAGATGTCACATGTCTTCGAATTTTTGGTTCTAGGACATGCCGGTTTCCTCACGATGTTTTCCTTTACCGTTTTGAGAGCAGTTGTGATGAAATAATTTACACAAAATAAAGCGCCTGTCTAGGTTCGAACCTACGACCTACAACTCGTAAGTCGCGGCCGTTACCACTGCTCTCTTTCAGGACCATGTTTTTAGAATATTGCTAATTTAAATTATTTTAAGTAGAGTTAATGGAGTTAAGTAAAACACTATTAATGACAATCTGAATCATTTTGAAGGATAATGCTAATCCATTACTTCATATCTTCGAAAAATTGGCCTGCTCAACAACGTAAATAACGCAATAAATGTTGTTAAACTTTTAATGTCTTTTTTTATTGTTTTTTAAGGTTCCGTACCCAAAGGGTAAAAACGGAACCCTATTACTAAGACTTCGCTGTCTGTCCGTCTGTCCGTCTGTCTGTCACCAGGCTGTATCTCAAGAACCGCGATAGCTAGACAGTTGAAATTTTCACAAATTATGTAGGTATCTCTGTTGCCGCTATAACAACAAATACTAAAATCAAAATAAATTAAATATTTAAGGGGGGCTCCCATACAACAAACGCGATTTTTTGCCCTTTTTTGCTTGATATCAAAAACGGCAACAGGTAGGCACTTGAAATATTCACAAAATACTCTGTTGTATTTTAACTTTAATAATAAAATTAAAATAAAATAAATATTTAAGGGAGCTCCCATACAACATACATGTTTTTTTTGGGGTTTTTGCCTTGTGGTACGGAACCCTTCGTGTGCGAGTCCGACTCGCACTTGGCCAGTTTTTGTTTTTAGAAAGGCATATGAAAGGCATTTGCCACTGTTAGTGTGTTACTCACTTACCCCACTGCTTCACTTGTTTATCTTACTTGACCTCCGGATAACTTATCAGGATCAGGCAGAAGATAAGGAAAGAAAGAAAGAAAACACGTTTATTTGCGAAGATCTTCATATCGTATCGACACCAAATAAACAAGTTGCTGGGAAAGTTAAAATATTATTTATCTAAAATTCAGCCACGCGTACAGTCACGAGCACTAATATGTCAACACTTGGCAACTTACAATTGCGATTTTTTCGTGAAATAACGAATGCAACGTTGAAATACGACACTTTACACAGACCTATGGGTTCGAAAATACTTTGTTCGTAATAACATAAAATTTCATTCAAAACTAAAGGAGAAAATCGTCTTTGAATAAAGCCAAGTGTGTACATACTTTTGCTCGTGTCTGTACTGTGTGCGCTGACGCAGTCATATGGTCCAGACAGGCAGATATTTTCCTACAAATAATGTTACAATGTTTGGAAGATATTGGTGCCCATTCTCTTGTTCACAAACTAAACTAAATTTAGGTTCAGTGCATCTTTTTCTTTCTATTTCATTAAGAAAAGGGCAGAAGATACATTTTAGTTTAGTTCTGTCAAATTAATAAGCGCCTGATACTACTCTATATAAGTTTAGACGTGATTAAAAACTTGCCTACTAAAATTACGTCAATTTACGTCAGGCGCTGATTATTTTTATCGAAATCCTTTCAGTGGTTTAGACGTGAAAAGGTAACATACCGACAGCGTTACTTTCGAATTTATAGTTCATTTTAGTATGGATTGGAAAACGGCATTAGGTACCTACTAAAACAAGAGCGAGTCGGACTCGCGCACCGAGGGTTCCGCCGTAACATCATATGTTTTATATCATTGTCGAGGCCTATACTCGTCAGAGAATCTTAACACTGTGCACTGCGGTGTAGAATATTGCAGTTTTATGTCAGCGCCATCTCTTGACCGATAGTGGAACTAATTTAACTTTTGTTGATGATTTCTCAAAAAGTGTGCTATTTAGAGACTTCGTTTTATTTTTCCTATAATCTTTACATACACTTTTATCACATAGAATAATTTCAGTTTTTTTTTTGGAAAATTCGGAGATAAGGGAGGGGGGACAACGGTATTTTTTTTATATTTTTCACCAAAACTCAAAAACTATGAGGTCTAAAAAAAAAGATTTTTTTTTGAGAATGTGCAAACTGCGCTCTTTCATAAATGATACCTCACATGCCCTAGTAGCCCCACTTCGAATTTTTCAGACCCCCTTTCAGTCCCTGTTGCAAAAAATATACATATATTTTTATTTCTTTCTTATTACCCGACTGCGTCAGAAGGAGGGTTATTTGCAAAATAGTTGGGTAAACGTCATCTAAAACTATTCTAAAGGACAATGCCAGAAACCCTATAGAGCTTTAACCCACCAAATCAAAGTTGGTTTACGAGCATGCTAAATGTAGCATTCCATTGCTGCTTTATTAGTGATAACTAAAAACATGTTTAAATGCCTTTAAAACTTGCGGTTTCTGTTTGAATCTAAGGACAATTATTACATTTAGGTTAGGTACCTTAAGTTTAGATTAATTGCAGTTACAATTGTAGAAATTATTAAACAAGTGCTGTTTATTGAGACGCGAGAGATCACCGCCGCCGATCGCCGCCGCGCCGCCGTGATTATGCGGCGGTGCTCTGCCCAAGCCGGGCAGACCTCCACCGTGTCCTCCGGGCGATCTACAAGATCCGTAGCAAGTAGCACAAAGTCGGCGAGTAGGCGAGATCGAGTCCGTGTACAAAAGCAAAAATCTTCGTGATAATATAAAAGTAATATAATCACAGAGAGATTAGGGAGCGTAAACAACAAACAGCAATGCAAACAGAACAGGGCGAATGTCAATGAATTACTTTTTACTTTTTGACATAACAATCAGCGCGTCAATGACGTTTCGTTACCCCTAATCACTAACGCTGAAATGCGAAATAGTGATTAGAATATACATTCATAATAATATAATATATTAAAAAAAAAACATTATTTTCCTTAACTGTGTGTATTTTAACCAAATACCCACATATTAAAATCTGTACATAATACTTTAATAGATGTCTTTTTTTTTTTCTTAATAAATGACTCGTTTTGTTCAGCGTGTATGCGTACTAAGTAACGCAGATGGTCGCGATAAAAACAGGAAGTAGGACTTGGGTTTTTAAATTCCTTTTATCAGTAACTTTTTATCCGCAAGTTTAACAGAATAACAGTTAAGTAACTATGGGTCCTATTTTCATTGCATAATTTTGGTTAATTTACATTTCTTGTAAATTAATGAAAGGTGGGGCAGGATCTGGCATTGTCATTTCAAGTTGATAGCATTAGTAGTTCTTGAGATATCCAGCTGTGACAGACAGACAGACTTTAGTCTCACCATAAGGGTTCCGTTTTTACCATTTTGGTACGGAACCATAAAAAAGGGCATTATAAGAAAATGTGTAAGTAAGTGTTTTGTGCAATGTAACGCCATCGCTCCTCCTACGAATTAACTTGAACGTAAGTACTAATCATTTATCGTTGATGCTGTAATTAACACAATAAGGTGTTCATAGTTCTATGTCACAGATCACATGCACTCACATGTGGCTTAGAATCACACCTTTACGGCTCACACAAGTACCCACCTGTCCCACCTCCGACGAGGAAGTGACTAGCTTTCAACGATTATCTCGCTTAAGAAGCGTACAATAAAAGATTGTAAGTAAAAGAGTTACATCATTATAGTAATAGTTGAGCGCTGACTGTTCACATAGCCGGCGAGTACTCGTTTGTCGAAGGGACAAGCAAGAGCTATCAAAGAGGGTACACGCTCAGCGACACTTAGGTGTGCGGGCACGAAACTTGCGATGGCCGAGCGATGGCGGCAGCGGGGCGACGCGCGCGACGCGGGGCCATCAGGCAGCGATATCGCAAGCTGGCGGCAGTCGCGCTCGAGCAGTGTTGTGCAAACATGAGTTTACGTCTAAGAGAACTATTGGAGCCTAGTCTCCTAATGAGGGAATTATTATTACCTAGAGATGGTGTTCATCCAACAAATCAACGAAGACGCAATTTCGGAGAATATTCTACGCTTTATTACGAGCTAAGCTGTCATTCAATGTTTTTGCGCAGGTTTTTAGAGCAGGTTTTGATAAAATACAAGATATAAATTCCTCATTGTCAATTTCCATTACTAAAATAATAATCAATACAACACTGTAGTACCCGTGCAAGCGACGAAACCAAACTAATTTGTTCTCGTCGCTCCGCGTCGCCGTCGCTCCACCGCCGCTCGTGCATCGCTCGATCGCCCCGCTCCACCGTCGGCCGTTTCGTGCCCGTCGCTATACTGTGCAATGCTTTTGTATACGTCGCCGTCGCCGTCGTCCAGCTGCCGCCATCGCTCGCCCATCGCAAGTTTCGTGCAGGCAGACTACACTACGGCCGAAATATCTTGGAAATAAAAAAGAAAGAAAATGCATTTGCTTGGCGAGTCTGAACATAGACACTACTAATTTTCGCGCATGTTCTCTCACTCACACTCGCCTCAAATCACCATTTGGTTTCTAAAAAAATTACTGCGCAGCCTTCTGCGCGAAGTTCGGACTCGCCAAGATACATCGGTCGTATTGTACTTGACGGGCAATACACTCGCTGAGAGACTGACTCTTGGTACACACGCATACCAGCGAGCAATCGATCGTCGCCGTCGCGCACTCGCTGCACGTTGCTCGCCAACTCGTTTTTAGGGTTCCGTACCCAAAGGGTAAACACCGACGGACAGACAGTAATAAGGTCCCGACCTTATTACTGTCTGTCCGTCGGTCTGTCTGTCACCAGCAAAGACATTTAAAGTATTTACAATAGACGGGACATTGCGAACAAAACAGTGTCCCGGTACTTGTGACCTAGGCGTAACAAGTCTCTCAGTCTAGTATTGTACGCCTGCGCGTCAAGTCGCATTGACGCATTCGTGTCCAACAAAAGAAAAATATTTTGTATGGAAATATGCCGACTTGCGCATTACGTTACTGCAAGTCTCGTTATGGTAAAACAACTGGACCTAAATTCAGTTTATTTTCGTATGTATTATCTATATTTACTCAGTAATTAGAATTAAATAATTTTCATAAAAAGATCTAGAAAATTTGTTTATTTTGTATTAAACGCCATCTATTGCTGAGTAGCTTTACTATAGTTGGGTAAAATGACAGCTTCAGTGTTACCACTTTTTAACAAAATTAATATAGTGGTGTGACAAAATAATCGATTCATTCAAGTAACATTCAGTTTAAAATCGATCCATGTTTAATTGATTTTATAAAAGAGGGTAATAATTATTAGAAGAATTAAAAACTAATTAAAAGTCGGACTGCCTTTCAGAGATGTGATGTTGTTTAACGATTTTGTTATCGATAATATTTATTTAAATGTGTGAGGGAGGTTATCTTAGGGAAACTACCTTTTAGAGATAGAGTATTTATTTGTGATATAGGCACAAAATTAGTTTACACTTTAATTTTTTTAAAAACATTGGGAACGAAGACCCTTAATAATTATTCTTTCGCGTTACAATGGCGGCACGAGGGAGGCACGTGGCGACTTGCGCGGTAGGATGATAAATATGCGTCTACGCAGTATGCGTTTGGGCAGCGGACTGGGCACTGGCGCGAGGGGCGCGCGTTCCGTTTTCCGTTTCGTTCAATTTTTGCCTAATTTGTTTAGTTTTCGATATTTATCTAACTGATTTGATTTATATTAGATTTTTCAGGCACCACCGATCCGATTTTTAATCGATGAATTGAAAATCGTATCTGGCAACACTGGCCACACTGGCCATCTACCGGGCGATAGCTGAACCTAATTGAATAAATTGCCGCTCTAATTATGCTATATCTTACCAGATGGCGGCACTGAGACATGGGATCACAGTTTTTCTAAGACATTTCTTTGCATGGCCCCTCTATTGTACCTATCTTAAATCTCTTTGGTCACCAGGCTGTATCTCAAGAACCGCGATAGCTAGATAGTTGAAATTTTCACAAATTATGTATTTCTGTTGCCGCTATAACAACAAAATAAAATAAATATTCAACGGGGGCTCCCATACAACAAACGCGATTTTTTTGCCCTTTTTTGTTCGATATCAATAATGGCAACCGGTAGGCATCTAAATACAGGAAAAGTTTTTAACCAGTGCGCAAATTTTTTTTGGTGGCTCAGTGTAAGCAATAGAACACATTTCCATTTTTAGTTTATGACTTTTTTTTTTCATTTTTCCACTTTGTCCCAATTTGAAATAAGCAAGACATGGATATAATTTAATAGTAATACTATGAATGAGCATGAATGAAAACGCGAAGGCCGCCGGCCGCTGGACCATGCCCAGCGCACGAGAGGGGGGTGCGGGGGCATGCGGCGCGGCGCCGCCGGCGTTTGATAAACAAAACGCATGCACATGCAGTATAGTTGCCGGCACGTAACTTGGCAAGAGTTTTTGTCTTAGACAAAGAAAAGTATAGACGGCGGGTAGCTCCATTTCATTTCCACAAGAAAGGAATAAAGTATTGAGTTATTATATGTAACAGAAAAGGATAAAGCTATACTATTTCCGTCTCTCACTGCGTGCCAGTTTTTTCAAGGCAGCTACTTATGTAGCCTATGTTAGTTAAGTTAGTTTTTTGTCTCATGTGTGGCCACGCTACCCGATGCTCTCTAGCTTTCTTACTCTAAGGTTTTTGTAGTGGGGGAAGTTTGCGCACGCACAATTTCATACATTTTTATATGCGCGAACTTCCCCCACTACGAAAATCTCTTGCCAAGTTACGTGCCGGTAATTGTACGTCACTTGCGGAAGCGGAGGTCGGATGTCCCTTCGCCGCGCCGCCGTCCCTGCGCGCGTGCCGCGTACTAGACTAGCGTAGTGACAATGTCTCATTTTACTCACCGCGAGTATTATGAAATGGTGCGAGTGTATTTGTTAAGCAATGAAAATTTACGAGCAGCACGAAGAAGATACGAAAGGGAGAGCGTACCTCGTATGCGAGCCGAAGTGATCCTCAATCTCACGGTCCCTAATGAGAGGACAATTTTAGCAGCAAGCCAAGGTGTATGAAACAAGTGAAATGCCGTGTGTATGTAGAAGAGGCTCAGAGCCTAGATGACTTGAAAGAAAAAATAATTAACGCTTTCAATGAAGTAAAAAGTGGTGTTAGTGTCCTAAACAAACTAAATGCTTACTTATTTAAACGTGCACGTTTATGCCTTGAAAAAGGCATAAACGTGCACGTTTAAATAAGAACTTCGAACAATACCTAAAATTATTGTGATTAATAAAATGTAGAGGTAAGAAGAAATTATAAACAATCTTAGTGTCATATGTTCTCTTTGATTAGACATTGACGCAAATTGTATCATGTCTAAGTACCTATCATACCTAAATGTTTTATTTTGAATGGACTACAACGTATTACTTTCTTACTTATTATGATTTATTTTCTGCATTTTGATGGTCCTAAGCCCATGAAAGTATGAAGGATAATTTGGAATTTACGAAAAATTACGTTTACAAATAACTTTACACAGTCTAAACTTAAAAAATTGTAGCGCTAAACCACAGCATAAAGATCATACAGTATTGTAACTCGGCCGTAACCTTGAAATAAATGCCTACAGCCGCGCGGTACGTGAACATGCGATAGGGCTGCCCGCCTCCAGCATTTTAATTACATTTGCCTACTTTGTGTTTCCATTTAGTTTTGTTATTGTATTTTACTGTGTGTAGATACATAAATAATAAAATAAATAAATAAATATACTTTTTTTATATAAACAAATAAAATACTTTGTGAATTCAATAGGAAGTGTTTAATAAAAATGCGTATTGCTTTTTGATTGGTAGATTTAATTAAAAATCCATGTTTATGTTTGAATAACAAATCTTATAAATTTGCGACCGAAAAATATTTGCGCCTCGACTGAGACGTACGAAATGCTTTATTATTCAATTTTAAAGTATAAAAAATCCGCATTATATTATGTATAAAGCTTAATTAAAAATTGTTGTGGGAAACATGGACAACGTGGAGAAAAAGGAATATCTTTTACTTGGTTATAGATACCTGCAGCTACTTTACAATTTATATGTTTGGTTTTAAATGAAGTTCGGAATATTCCCTCCATTTTTTCTATATATTCCACAAAATCATCGCTGGGTACAATCAAAAAAGGTTGCGAATTAATCTTATTGTAGTCCGTATATCTTAATCATAGTATAATCTTATTGTAGTCTTATTGTAGCACAATATAGCCTACTCGTCATATTAAATATGTACTTGAACTTATTTTTAATGAAAAAATCGCGTGGTTATTGTTAGAAAAAACAACACACCGTCCGTTCGTCACTGCGGCACAGTCGCGACTGTCTGCATGCCGAGCGCATGCCGAGGTCGAGGCGCGTAGGTATAGCTCGCGTTTCGCCCGTTTGTATGAAGTCGAAATACTGTATAATCTTTATACTGTGGCTAAACTGGGGTCAATAATCCGCGAGCGCGCGTGAGTACTTCTGATAGCAGCTGGCGCGTCAGGCGACCGGTCGACGCGCGGCGTGAATCGGGCGACCGGTCGACGGACTGGCAAGCGACGTCCATAAAATAAATTTCTGAGTAAACAAGTCTCGTAAGCGTTAACTTAATTTTTTACTATTGAAACATATCAAAACAAAAAATACGTGTTTATTAAAATATATTCAAGTTTATTATGTCAAAATTTGCGCACTGGTTAAAAACTTTTCCTGTATTCACAAAATACTCAGTTGTATTTTTAATTAAAAATAAATTATAAAATAAATATTTAAGGGGGCTCAAATACAACA
The DNA here is from genome assembly GCA_916614155.1 of Mesoligia furuncula. Taxonomy (NCBI): domain Eukaryota; kingdom Metazoa; phylum Arthropoda; class Insecta; order Lepidoptera; family Noctuidae; genus Mesoligia; species Mesoligia furuncula. The sequence continues at coordinate 25,799,947 of OU744808.1, forward strand.
AACGTGTTTTTTTCGTCATTTTTGCCTTGTGGTACGGAACCCGGGCCAGTTTTTTATTAGTTGTTAGATCTACTCGTTTGTCGGCTGTGGCAGCGGTAGGACAGGTGACCACGACAAGGTGACAGTTAGTACCTAATTATCACAGAGTACTTTTTGATAGACTGAAAATTTTCATATTTTTTACGACATTACGCGTCGGGGATTTAATTTTTGAAGTGAAAACTTCTTTAGCGGCGTTGTACACTTTTTTTTGTAATGGGTAAAAAATGTTATACTCGCGTCAGGACACGTGACCTGATCGAAAACTCGTAAGATTCCAAAATATCAAAAATGCACAACGTTAATATTCAAGTTTTCACTTCTGCCGGCACTCCCGGAGTGCAACCCGTCGTTTTTTTACCCGACTGCGTCAGAAGGAGGGTTATGTTTTTCGAGTGTATGTATGTATGTATGTATATTTCTTTGGCACGCTCTGTAGCCTAAACGGCTTGATCGATTTCAGCTTGAGAGGTGCCGTTAGATTCGTCTTAAATGTGAGAGTGACACTGGGTATATCAAAATTGAAAAAAAAAATTAAAATGGCCGATTTTTGGGCAATACGTCTTCAAAAAAAAATTTTTTTTTCTCGAAACTTATCGAGTGGGGTATCAAAAAAAAAAGTAATTTAAAAAATAAAAAAACCCGACAGCGAAACTGAAAAGCTACAAACAAGCCCATTTTAAATTAAATAAAAGTTGGAAGCAGGCGGGACCCATTTGAATTTGAAAATATAATAAAAATGGTATGGGTCCCGCCTGCTTCCAACTTTTATTTAATTTAAAATGGGCTTGTTTGTAGCTTTTCAGTTTCGCAGTCGGGTTTTTTATTTTTTAAATTACTTTTTTTATTTCCAGCTTTTAAGTTTACAAATGTGAAAGATTTCGCAAACGATTTAGTTCTTGGTACGTGTTTTTTACGATTTGTCACTTCGAATTACTTTTAACCATATAAGTTATATATATTTTTGTAATCACCTTTTAAAACCCTTTATTTTGATACCCCACTCGATAGGTTTCGAGAAAAAAAAATTTTTTTTGAACTCATATTGCGCCAAAAATCGGCCATTTTATTTTTTTTTTCAATTTTGATATACCCAGTGTCACTCTCACAATTAAGACGAATCTAACGGCATCTCTCAAGCTGAAATCGATCAAGCCGTTTAGGCTACAGAGCGTGCCAAAGAAATATACATACATACATACATACATACATACATACACTCGAAAAACATAACCCTCCTTCTGACGCAGTCGGGTAAATAAAGGGTTTTAAAAGGTGATTACAAAAATATATATAACTTATTTATATGGTTAAAAGTAATTCGAAGTGACAAATCGTAAAAAACACGTACCAAGAACTATGTAAATCGTTTGCGAAATCTTTCACATTTGTAAACTAAAAAGCTGGAAATAAAAAAAGTAATTTAAAAAATTAAAAAAAACCCGACTGCGAAACTGAAAAGCTACAAACAAGCCCATTTAAAATTAAATAAAAGTTGGAAGCAGGCGGGACCCATAACATTTTTATTATATTTTCAAATTCGTCCCGCCTGCTTCCAACTTTTATTTAATTTAAAATGGGCTTGTTTGTAGCTTTTCAGTTTCGCAGTCGGGTTTTTTTAATTTTTTAAATTACGTTTTTTATTTTGTTTGTCCTTTATTGCGTCATGTTTACCGCACAAATAAACGTATTTTCTTTCTTTTCTTTTCTTTCACGGCGACAAACAAGTTGCCGGCTACCGAGTTGCCGCTCAACTGAAAATTTAACAAAAAAAAAAAAGTAGCGTTTATGTCACTCCCGTGTCCAAATCTCGGCGAAGAGACAGCGACAGAGACGAAAGACTGGGTACTGAGATGGCAGATCCAAGTCTCAAAAATGTTTTCCCAAATGCGGAAACCCAACACTCGTAAGGAGGACAGACGGCGGTAGTTTCTCGGTAAACCGGAAACTCGTCCAGTCATGGGTCATTTGATGTCACCTTCGAGCAGCGCTGACCTTGATATGTAGGCTGTATTTAGGTACAGACGCCAGCACATCAAGCTACCCGAAACTGTCAAATTTTCCCAATCAACTTTGAACCTTATGCTTTAGCGGTAAAGTTACAAATCTATTTAAAAAAATGACAGATAGTATAGTAGCTTGATGTGCTGGCGTCTGTACATTCAGAACCCGTCGCACTTAGGTTTTACGCTGTCACTGTCAAATAGGTGTATTCTGGTTTACTGTAGCTTTTGAAGCATTTTTCCTCATCCTCCATAAGAAAGGGAGGGTCCTCCGACCAGAGGAGTGTTGTGTATGGTGGGCTACTTACTGCCCGTTGATTCATGTTAGGATTATGTTACTTGCGCGATGCAGGATTTTGCGTGAAGTCAGTGTGTTTCGTAGTTCGAAAAATATTTGTGGCGTTGTAGATGTTGCCACAAATATTTGGCGGAATATGTATAAGTTCGTACTTAATGTCTGTGTGAAGAGTATGGGCTTCACATCTTTGACCAGCGAAACTCAGAGTTTTAGGCGAATGTGTTAAGGAAGCCCGCGAAATTCAGCCAAAAAAACTGTGACACAGGATATTCACGGTCAAATTTGAATGACGCGAAACCATTAGTAAATCGTTGCAATGTAACTCTTATTTACACGAGTTTGATAAAACTCTCGGTAATCATTCTAATTAATATCTTAGCGTAACGAGATAAGAGTTAGATTGCAATGACTTTCTAATGGTTTGACGTCGATGTGAATATCCGAAAATGTCCTACTTTAATAATAGTTATGGTAGTTGTAAACTGAGCTAGACCTAGACGCCGCGCCGTGTCCGCTAATTGAATCAAATACGTACAGACGCCAGCACATCAATCTACTACAATCTGTCAAATTTCATTAATAGATTTTCAACTTTATCGCTAAAGTGTAAGGTTCAAAGTTGATTGAGAAAATTTGACAGTTTCGGGTAGCTTGATGTGCTGGCGTCTGTACATGACATAATGAGCGCAATTTTCCCGAACTTTCTCTTGCTTTGCTTTTAGTTCATGTTGGCTGCCGCATTGTTGTCAAGTAGCTTATCTGTACTAATAACTATAAATCTTTGCCTATTTTAAACGCTTCATTGGATTTAGTAAGTATTGTTAGAAAGCTGAATTTCTACTCGAAGTCAGCTTTTACCTGTTTTGCTATGTTATTTAGATCACAATCGTATACGATGTCAATATCTTCTCATGAGCGTCTGTTGTAACTTTGTTGTGTGTGTGTGTTCAATATTCATCTGAGGGACTTTATGCACTACGGTCACGACCACGACCAGTGGCCACATTGGCCGAGGGAAGTATCGTAACTCAATACGCTTCGCGCCATACTTGGCTGAAACGAGCAACTGGTCGCACGATGAGCCGCCCGACCAGTTGCGGCCAAACTTTATGTAGTTTATTATGAACTTCTGCATCCAACGTAGTGCGCAGGGTCCCTTTTACGCCGTACGGCATTTCATACAAACTTTCAAGCCCTTATTTTTCGAAATGACTGAACCGATTTTAATGAAACTTCATACGCATAAGCAGGATACAAAGGTCTAAAAAGTTAGTTTGTCAGAACATTTTTCGAAATGTCTTATTTAAAAAAAAGATAACTGGAACTCTCTGTTTCTATGGTTTTAATTTGGCTGTAACACTATTTATCGAAAATGTTCTTAATTAGCTTTTTAGACCTTTGTATCCTGCTTATGTGTATGAAGTTTCATTAAAATCGTTTCATTCATTTCGAAAAACAACGGCTTGAAAGTTTGTATGAAATGCCGTACGGCGTAAACGCCTGCCAAAGCGGTGAGCAGATGAGATGTGCCATATACAGTGTGTAACCGAATTGCTGCACTTTATGAAAGTACTTTGTTCAGAATCGTTTACTGAAGCGATTTCTGTCATTTCTTTTTTAATTTAGATAGTTTTTGATCCCAAAAATAATTAAAACAACATAAATTACAGTCAGTATGATGTGAATGTGGCGTATTCGCATGTGGCGGTGTAGATGCTACTACAAAAGTAAAGAGGAACAGGTGATGTTTCGCTGAAAAGGCAGGGGCCCTCAACTCTGAAATACCTCCCCCCACTAACCATAAATTTTTGACTACTGAAACACTAAAGCTGTAATTACTATTTTTTCAGAGCTAATAAACTACACGCAGCCTGTGTACGTGTGGCGGGATGACCCTAACTCCAGGCAGAATACCATCAAGGAGATCATTGAAAGAGCTACGTCCAAAGAGGACTGGCCTCAGGTCAGTACTGCTCCAAATATTATGAAATCAGTTCATTCCTGGAAGAGCGGCAAAATTCTGCAAGAAACTGGTTCTTATAGGATTGCAGAGGCCTACCTTTATTGCATAAAATAACTGGAACGCACTTCCGACTTTGCTATTGTCTTGGATTGTACCGAGACCTTCTGCGCTCACACACACATTTGCAGCGTGTTTGTACACTTGTTAACCACAAGTAAAACACACGTCGCGTCGCTTCGTGAGATAAAATTACTATACTATAGATAGGTACCTTTGTCCAATACTTCGAGGAATACATGGGTGATGTTATGTAGATCTGAAAAACCATCTTAAAAGGAGACAGCAATAATATCTTAGTATTTAAAAACTCATAAGTGGTCGAGATGTGAATCCGCTCGAAGTTTGCGCTCACGTGAATGAGTTTTGATGTTGTTTAGGGAATAGTAGCGGATCTGGAACATAACAGTGTAATCAGCCTATAGAGGTATGAGGAAAAGGGTGTAAAGTTCACTCATACTCTATAGAGAAGGGAGGATCCTCCGACCAGACGGATGTCTGGTGGGCAACTGCCCAATGATTCACGTCGGGCCGTTGTATCTATGCTAGTTGCGCGGTAAACTCTGCTTGCGAGATGCAGGATTTTGCGTGACGCCAGTATGGGTTGTTCGCATGTGGCGTTATAGATACCGCTACAAGCCTATAATGTTCGTACTGCTGGGTCACAGGCCTTCTCTCTGCGAGAGGGAGTTAGTAGTGTATTATTGGGGGTTCTGCATCACTTGCTCTCGCTTCGCTCGAGCGCGTTATGCAGAACGCCCCAATAATACACTACGTCTACGCCTACGGTCTGACTTGCAATACGTGTTGAATATTTTTATTACATTCAACGGTGCAATGTGTTTATACACGTTCACATTTTAGCTTAACGTAAGCACACTCACTAAACCACTGAACATGTTGCTGCCAAGGATCATCATCATCTTCCCAATCTTTTAAGCCTCCACCGCAATAAAAACACATGGTCCTGTCTCCATAACCAGTATAAAAGAAACCGGCATCAGCTAAAACCTCCGGTTTCTGACGCATATGTAGAGGCCAGTCTATGAAACTGAGCAATCGTTTAGTTTTTGAGCTGAAGTGTGGGTGCTGAGGCTTGCGGTCTTTTTTATCATTACTCATCAATGAGGCTATTGTTCTGCTCGCCTGTGATGAGCTAATACCACACTCATCCCGTCCCTCAGGATCATAATCATCTCTTCCTTCAACTATTTTAAATTTTTCACAATCATTCTGTATGTCGCTTACTCGAACAAATGTATGCGTAACCTCACCATCACTCTTGAATTCAAGGTAATGTGTATTTTCAATATCAGGTTTCACCGAATCTTCCGTAGGGATTGCATCATTGTCCTGATGTTTTGATGAATCTAAGTTCGATATTTTCTGAGCAGTCCACACACTTTTAGTAAATATTATCTCACCATTAACATTCTTGAAAATAATTTCACGAATGCCTTCCACATCAGATTTCGCTGAATTGAGCATTGTTAATAATATTGTAAAATAATGGTGTAAAGAGATAACAGTAAAATCGAACCTTCACCCAGCAATGGTGGGATCCGAATGCAAATAAATATGAGTGTAATGAGTGTTCGATGTGAAATTATAATGATGTCACATTGGTGTTGCTGACAACTTTTATGCATGTAAACGTGGACGAGTTGAGGGATGGGAAGCTAAATTTAATAAATAAAATGTAAAATGTTTATTCCAAAATTTTATTATCAAAGCACCATTTATTTAAACATAAAATATTTTTTAAAGCACATATTGAGTCATGATAAATACAACTATACAGTTCATGAGAATGGTCATATTTTTTATACAAACTTAATAAACTCGGACAACCTTTGTCTTCCAAATTATTTATATTATTATTATTTGAAATATTTTTTAACCACAACACTTTTTCTAAACCTTTGGTGTAAACACTTTTATCACTTAAAATATCTACAATCAAATTTTGATGATTTGAGTAAGACACATATCCTTCACTCCAATATATCTTTCTATTACGTTCAATCCAATTTACTTGCCTCCTTTCTTGTTCTGTCAATTCGTGATATGGAAAAGGTGGTTTTATCAAAAACACCTGTATTTTATTATCGCATAATATTGCCATTTCTTTTACTATGAATTCATTTGCTTCTGTTTTAAATCCTTGAACATCTACAATGGCAGTCATGATAATCTGCGCACTATGTTACTCAAAGGTTTATATTCCACAAGTCGATCGTTAATAATTAAACAATATCCAGTTGTGTTATCTGGTATTGGTGCTGAACATTCAATCTCCAACCGCACATCTACGGGACCTGTTTTCAAACTATCGTTTTGCCTTGAACAGTCTATGATAAAGAGAGGAGCCTTCTCCTTGAAACTGATTAAGTCAAGCAAGGGGTCTGCAGGACTGTTATAATAAGACTGACGAAATTTCACATACATCTCGTATAATATATTATATTTGCCCTCGGTAAACTGTAAGCCTAAAGGCTCGTACGGGTAATACTGTGAATTCAAAAATAGTGTTATATTTGTTACTTCACAATGATCGAACAACGAACTGTCTTTGGTTTTATTATTTTTTCTATTCGTTTGTAAGCAAAAAATTACATATCGTGGTTTCTCTAACTGAGATGCAGTCTTAACTGACCAAGAATGCTTAGTAGTTTTAGGAAGTAATGGATACTCGTATAAATCCCAATTTCTAAACGCCATCTGAATAGATTTATCTTTTTCTAAATGTTTTAGAAGTGTCAGTCGTTCCCGGTCTGACACTTTTATGTGTGGTACACGCCATTGTATTCTTTGTACTTCTATTTGAAAATTAGCAACATCATCAGTTAATATGATACTGTTTAAGTTAGAGTTACTTCTATTTAGTATAAGTTCATGTTTACAATTAATAACAATTTTATTGTAATCCTCTGCAAACCCTAAAATCTTATTTAGAGGTATGATAGCACTAAAATTACCATCATTTTTAAACCCACCCATAATCCAACCCCATAAGGCAGCAACTTTATTTTCCCCTTCATTCATTGACACGTATGATTTTATTGTTGACGTTATTCCAGAATTTTTTATACGATCTATTTCAATACCATTCATTTCGTACCTGATGTCTTGAAACAAAGACATAACAGGGTTATTAGTGAACGTAACAGTTTTCTTGATTGGATTCCCATCTTTACCGAACAGCTTTGCTTGACCTTCGATGTAAATTGAACTGGCTGATGGTAGGACGTATATGTCTTGCTGATGTATGGGGATTCTGATTTCATCGTTTTCTCTAAAGCTATTATTGTAGGGATTATATGAATGGATTTCATAACTTTCGATCGAACTATCGAAGTGTGGTAATTCAGTAATCTGTAGTATATTCATACTTTAAAACCTAGGGCTCTCAGAAAACCTTTATTTTCTTCAGTCAATTTCTTAACTTTTTTCCCTTTATTTGCTTCAGTCAATTTCTTAACTTTTTTCCCTTTATTTGCTTCAGTTAATTTCTTAACTTTTGTCTTACGTCTATGCACCTTAGTGATCGTTAAAGGAATAAGATGTTTTATTTTCACAGGAGTGTTTTTATAATATAGTATCATTTTGTTTTTCTTAAATGAAGACGTAGTTGAATATTAAATTCGTCGCCAAAGTTAATACAATAACCAAATTGATCAACAATCCTAACAGATATAGATGAAATTATATTTTTGTTCACTGGAAAGTAAATAACGTTTCGCGGTATTTCTTTGTATTGATGACCTGGAGCAGTATCAAATACAAATTCATGAATAAAATGAGTCGGTAATCCGTTGCAGTACGAACTGTGTACAAGATCACATTCGATTCTGATTACAGATAGACTGCTGCTTTTGATGGACACATTTGGTCTTGAATTTAACACTGAAAAATATAACAAACCGCACTCGTATTGATCGGATAAATGCAGTGGTGGTTGAAAGTATGACACCAATTCAGATTTATTTCCAGAGATGGTAACCGTGGTAGACATGCTTGCATACTGGACTCTTTCAGAAGATCCTGTTTATTTTATTCCTACTCTACACCAAAAATTCCTTAAAAAATGTAAACAGAGATGTCCACAATTGAAAGGATGATCGCGTTGTATATTATCATAATTATAGTGAACTTTAGTACCTACGTATTTTATAAATTCTTTAGGAGGCTTAAGATTTCCGTAACTGTCAAAGTACTCAATATAATCATTGTATTTTGCATAGGCTACCCAATGAGAGCCAGGATCTTTAGAACTATCTAAATTAATAACTCCACATTCTTTTTTATAAGGGCTTTTGGGAAGCTCATCTCTCATAAAGACTCCTCTAAAATAGGGAATACTATTTCCATACTCCAAAATGTCAAAGTTAGTTAAGGCTCGTTTGGGCAGCCGATATCTCAGTTTTTTTTATTCGATACAAAAATTCCAAGCCCATTTTTATGTGGTTTAAGACGCAGTCCTTTCCCAATGCAGAGAGCTTCCATTTTTTCATTATGTCTCTTCGATTCAGCCAACAGCTTTCTAGCCATCTTGAATTCATTTATGGTTTTGGCAATACCAGCTGCACCGCCTGCTATTGCTCCTGCCGCTGATAATCCAGCAAATATAGGAATCAAAGGTAATACACCGCCAGTTTTTGGTATAGGAATAACACGAGGAAGTTTAATGGATAAATCATTAGCTAAGTCTCTGGTGGCGGCCATAGCTACTTCTATTGCCGCTTTTTTGCATTTTGGTTTTAGTTTTTTCATGTGTCTTTTCGTTTTAGTGATAACATTTTTAAATTTATTTTTTAACCCTTTTCCAGGTGTAACTTTTTGAGAGCACTTTTTTCTAAATTTGTTTATGCCAGAACCGCTTTTAATTTTTGTAGACATTGTCTTGCTTACTAAGCGTGCTGCGATTTTTTCGCTTACACTTGCATCCGAAGCAACTGCTCGCTTTTTTGCCATTTTCAACAAAATTAAATCAGCTCTGTGACGATCCTTTAAGTTTGATGATTTTAGATAAGCAATGTCGTGTTCTTTGCAATATTCGTCTAATTTATTAATACCTTCGTCTCCACGTGTAAGTCTTTTAATTAGATTGGTACCAGGACCACAATAATTATATCCAGGTAAATGTAATTCAAATGGTAAATGATTTATGAGCCAATTGAGAAGACTACTCTCTCCAATACACATCGTAAGACTAATCAATCATAGATTGAACACTTAATAAATATAATACGACTTTGGAATGTTAACATTTTTTTTCTTTGTTATAATCTATTCGATTTATCAATCCAGCTATTTTCAGCAGAAGACAATCCTAACCATTTTACTAAAACCTTATTTCCTTTCCGTCTAAGAACTTTTTCAACTAGATATACATTAGGATATTTTGTCTTTTGAAGCTCTTGTACATAAAATGCTCCTAAAATAGGCTGACTTCTGATTGCATCTTCAATTAAGTAGGTTACAGGAGTTGTATTCTGTATTTTTCGAATTTTAAATAATTCTGTCGACCAATTGGGAGTATATCCCTTTTCAAATGTTCCTTTGTATTTACTGATACGTACATAATCACCCACCTTGAACTTACTTTTTAAGCCAACTTTTTTTTCTGACTTTACATATTTTTCTAATATTCGTTTTTTATTAATATTATCCACATTTGCTGGAATTTCATCAATTGTTCGATGATGAGTATGGTTATATTTATAAATGACATTATTAAGAGTGTCATTTATCCAATTGTAGTTACCTTTTAAACTAAATTCTTTGTACAACTTAGACTTCAATGTTCTAATGAATCGTTCAACTATTGAGGCTTTTTTTGTTGAGAAGGTTGAATAATGGTTAATGCGAAAGCATTCCATGAGTTTATTAAATTTATTATTATAAAATTCTGTTCCATTATCAGTTTGTAAATTCTTAGGTACACGGCCTTTGTCCAGCAACATCTTAAAAGTGTCACACACGCTATCCTTGGATTTGGTTTTAAGAGGAAAGGCCCAACCGTATTTTGAAAATGTATCGATAATGACAAGAATAAACTTAAAATACTTATTTTCTGAGGCAACAGATTGCATATCAATTAAATCTGCTTGCCATAGATCATCTATGTCTCTCATAATAACACGTCTTCGAGGAAAGTTCACTCTTGCGTTTTTATGAATTTCATTTACCACATCTGCTTTGCTCATGTTGATATTTTTTTATAACTCTTATTATTTAAATCTCTTCGGCTTTCTTGTGTTACATAAACGATGAATAAGTGAACATGATGAATAAGTCTGTAATACTGAATCAAAATCTTGTCACTGCCGCTATATATTATTTAATTATGTCAGCTTCTTTTAATTCTTCAATTATAGATAAAATTTCATTATCATGATTTGTATTGCCAGCATTTCTCGAAGCCACTAATAACTTTAATCTGTCAACCAATTCATTGGGATCATCCCAATATACTAAATCAGTGTTGTTTTTATATTTTTTTAGTTTTGGTAAGTTACCTCCAAGTTTGATCTCACTTTTATCATTTAAAGTTTCAGAAAATAATGGTTTGATTATCTCACGATATTTTATCCCTTTATCACCTCTTATTTGACCTTTAGGGTTAAAATCTCTTTTATGCGCATTTGTATAATGTAGCATGTCCTTATAGACAAGTTTATCTTCGTTCGATATTAACTTTAGATCAGGTTTTCTTCGTAGTAAAAGTTCTTTCAGGCCAGGGGTCAAATTATAAGCTTTATCACCGATTTTAATCAAAATTATATTATCATTATTTAAACTATCAATTTTAGAAAATGATACAACTGAATTACCGAAAAGTAATTTTTTGTGTTCACTTCTTAATCCGAACGGTATATTAACACCATCATAAATACCATGGATGTCATCACCTTCTAATGAGATTTCTAAATTATCTGTAAATTGTCTTTTAGAATTTTGTTCCGACAACTGTGCAGAGTTCAATTTTGGTTCGTAATAATCATTGAACTTCGTAGATGAACTAGCATTATTTTCATCCGATTCAATTTCTTCAGAATTATTCAGAGTTGTATTTTCTTTATTTTTTATTTTTTCTATAGAACTATTTGAATTAACTAGAGTTTTAAGAGGATCTGTCACCGGTTTCAGCATTTTATCAAGTGACAAGTTCATTGTATGTTCCTGAGTTTTCATTTGTTTTATTTTACTTTTTATGGAGTCAACAGACTTCATTAATTCCATTTTAATATTTTTCTCCATCCTGTGTAACCACAACTGGATTCAACTAAGAGTGGAATAACACTAGCAATGTTTTTGTATATAATTCATTTATATGTAGTGTGTATCTGCTTTCATTCAAATTTAAAAAAAATATCAAAATTCTGTCTGTACCTTCCATTATTTAATGATGACTCTTTGTTAATAAGAAGAAAGTTATAAGGGTTACTCCAAACAGTTTTACAAATATCCTTGAACAGATTCCACGGTAGATCGGAGTTGACATGTTCTTCATAGATGTGCTTTAAGTTCACATCATCTTGTTTAAATATTATAATAAAGTTAGCATTGTCGCGTAACAACTGTTTCGGAATTTTTGAGTAAGTTTGCGATAAGTAAAAGCAATCAATTTGCTTATGTCTACCCATACAGAAATAATTACGGATGTTTATTTGATTTTCACATACAACATCATCAAATATAAATACAGAATTTGGTAAAGCTTCACTCGGAGATAAGACATCTTTATCGTCATTGAACTCCTTGAATTTTATCTGAGGTACTCTTCGTAATACTTCTCGTAAAAAACAATATTTTGGCTGAAAATTAGTCTTCGAGTAAAGGTAAAGGTTTTTAAATTTGAGCCCATTTTCATGCATTAACAAACTGATCACAACATTTGTTTTACCACAATTTGAGGGACCACAAATTATACAACGAATCGTATTTGGCAACAAAGCGCTATGTTTAATCTCTTGAGGAGACTCGCCAAGATTTATATTTTTAACGTTTAGTGATATGGGTTGTTTGATCAACTTCATCTTGTCAATTAATTTAATTATAACCTAACATAAACATATATACTTTATTTTGGGCTATCTTGAGACTTGTCACTACAGGAACGGTTCTATTCTCATCTTACAAGATAGCTACCTATGTAGAAATATGAGCTAGGTAATGACTCATGATACACATCGTGCATCAAATAAACGATCACTTCGCAGGTATTCTTTGCGTAAGCAAGTCATTTTGTGTAAGATTTAATATTTTCAAAGTAAGTTTTTTTTTTTTTTAATTTATTTACATAAACTAATAATAATAATTATGTAATGCATCTATTTCTTTCCAGAATCATGTCATACTCGCCATCCTACAGCCCCGTTTTAGATATCGTCGAACCACGAAACTTAGGGGTATGTAACTATTAGGATTATCTTAAATCAAACATTCAATTCATAGTTACAGTATAGTACTGTTTAGTTATAATATTGTTGGTATTCTTTCAGAATGTGATAGAAGACTCAGATCCCGTTACCAATCCTTTTTACTATGCTCAAGATAGGGAGAGCTGGGATATAGAAGTAGCAGCTAAAGCACATGAGGAGAGTCGACAGAAAAAAACAGAGGAGCGAAGATTGAAGAAGAAAAAAAATACATCTTTTAAAAACTCATCTTTTATCATGCGTAAGGAGCAAGGGCGGGTTCGTCACCTAATAAAAATTATGGTCTATGATTTGGATGGTCGTAATATGGAAGAAACAGACACCGAAACTGATAATGCGAGTGTGAATGTGCAGTATGTAGTGACAAGTGATTACGATGATATTATGGACAAAACTGATCATTTAATTAGTAAAATAGTGCAAAAGTTAAGCAAATCTAATGTGTAATGTTTTGTTATTGTAATGTTTTATTATTGTTATTATTGTAAAATGTTAATTTAATTATTATTTGAATGTATTATTGCAAAAGCAAAAGAAATGTTTAAATTAATCGTTTTCATGTTTTATCTGTATAATGAAGCAATATGAATAAATCAAACAACTGCTGTAAGATTACATAATTATTTATTTCACATAGTAAATAAAAATTCATAAATATTAGTAAAGTACAAACTAACAATCGAAGTTAGGTACAGACGCCAACACATCAAGCTAAACCCCCCAATCTATCAAATTTCTTTGTTAGGTTTTCAACTTTATTACCAAAGAATATATTTAATATTCAGTTGGGAAAATTTGACAGTTTGGGATAGCTTGACGTGCTGGCGTCTGTACTATTATTACACGATGCTCATATATATGCAATAAATTATATCCGAAAAATCTATTTTTTTTTTTTTCATTTAAAATACTGTTTTATAATGACCCCATGGTAATGTTGTTATCTTATCATCCATTATTTGTCGTTTATCATCGCTGTTTGACAAAATTACTTTATTTATCTTTTGAGTGAAAATTCTATGATGCTTAGACCTAATAATACACATATCATCTCTGAGTATTTCATTGTTCAGTAAAACCTTTTTATATTTTTCTATATTCAGTTTTTTGGTAATACATTTCTTAACACCTTTAGCTTTCTTTAACGTGGAAATTTTAGAATCTATACAGTATAATTTTGCTCCTAAACCTACAAATTCTGATATAATTTCACCACCCATCTCATCTTTGAAGTAGCCAGGTTTTTTAGCATTAACCATTGGTATATTAAATATATTATCTTTTTCAAAGTTGCTAGTGTCAAAATATTTTAAATGTCCTTTTAAGTCTTCGTAAAAATCCTTTGTCTGTATTAAATATAGCAGACTGTCAGTGTCTGTATAGCAAAGCTTCAATTTATTATCGTAAATTCTTTTCATGATTGAATAGTGGAATTTATATAAGTGACATTTTGCAATTTCTAAAATACTGAATCCGATATAGATTGGACGATCTAAAACTATTTTTGTTTGGTTCATTTGAATTGATACTAGAGATTCTGAAATAACAGAAAAGTTATTGAAATTAGGTGCACTAACATATTTTTCAGCCCCGTAAAACTTTTTAGTTCGATTAGAATTGTCTCTCCATATATTTACGAGCTTAACATCAACTTGTTTTCTTTTATTCTCTATGGTTTTTCCAAATATAGAATTATTTTGTTTTTTAAAAAAATCTCTTTCAAAATCCGAAGTTGCACTTTGCCTCAGCCCAGTATTTAACGAAATATATGATTCTAAGAAATTACTTTGATGAAATGCTAATATTCTATATATTTTTATAAGTTGTAAACCATTATTTAGGCATTCCTTTAAATGAATATAATGAATAACATATCTATGTTTATCGAAAAGATTAGCAATAAGTTTAGCATTTCGACTACAGAATGGAACAAATCTTTCAGGCGCAAATGGTAAATCGGAATGGTTATCATGCAAGTAGTTAGGGTAATAAAGATCTACTTCTAATATAAATCCAACATTAGAATCAGATGATATGCTCATAACATCAAAATTTAATATTTCATTCTCAAGGAGAAACCTAAATCCTCCTACTGGAAGCTTTTGCATCATAGCATATCCATATAAATTAACACAATCAAGATAAATTAGAAAACTATCAGGTTCTTCACTATTATAGTCGGTAAGATATTTATTATTTGCCTTAGCATATCTGAATGAACATTGGGCAAGTCCTCCTCTTATACCTTTTTCTATCATTTGATATATTTCTACGTCAGAGATTAGATCTAACTTGATTTTAGTATACAATAACATAGCATCCCAGCTTAAGGATGGTGATGAAACGTAATAGCAAGGATCCAGACCATAGTTATTTAAACTCATTTTCCTAAATTTTTCAAAAACATCGCACAGAAGTAAAACGTCACATTTAAGATACAAATCGGTATATTCACCCAAATTTTTTATATCAAAAGTTTTCCAAACATTTAAAGCATGCCCATAGTCTTTATCAGATATAGATTCAGATGTGAGTTTGTTAAAAAATTTTGATGGTTCTGGTAACTTATTCTCATCATACCGTTCCCAGGAATCTATGTAATCGTAACAATATATGCCTTTTCTTCGAGCAATATCAAATAAAGTATTATTAGTAAAAAAAGATTTTAAATGTTTGAAATCTTCAGGGTTCATAGTCTTAACCAATTTGTCCATACTTGAGCTTAAAAAATTATACGAATCAATAAATTTCAATTGTACAACATTTGTTGCATTGATGGTTATGAATTTTGTGAATGAAATATATTTTTCTTTAGTTCTCGGTATGAGATGAATTCGACCGTTTATCTTTGAAAGTTCATTTATAAATAAATGACTGTCATAACCGGACAAGTTATGAAACACTATTGGTATAAAAGTACATTGCTTTGCATTTAAATTGCATATATCATGCGCAGGTCCTCTGTATTTTCCAGTAAAATGATCATGGTCCTTAACAATAATATCATTACATGAAAACTTATTTTTACAAATATGGCACTCAGTACTGTTGACAAAACATATATGTTCATCTTCAGTTAGCGGGATCATATTTTTACTCTCTAATAATACTTCATATAATCGTTTTACATCATTAGTCAAAGATTTGACAAATTTCTTAGAACAATTAGGCCCTCGGTAAGATATAAAATCATTTAATTCGGGATTTGAATAACAACAAATATAGTAAGCAAAACACGTAGCCTCATGAACTTGAATATTTTCTACATATGTTGATTTATGTTTGTCAGAATATTCACGCAATAAACTTTCAAAATCACCATATATCACTATTGGTACTCTTTGGGTTCTTTCATAATTTATGAAACTTATTTCAGTACCCCTCTCAGGTAATATGGTTTGTATTCCGGCACATTCGTGACAATGCAATTTCTCTTCAGTGTGAAAGTAAATAAAACATTCATCACATAAATATATTTTACTTTTATGTTGGGTCAATTGGTTGTGTACAAGTTTTTCAAAGCTTTTAATTAAACAGAAATGACTTTTTCTATTTTTGGTAATGTAAAGCAAATTTACATGGTATAAACGACGTGATGTTGTTTTATATAATGGACCTGTAACTGTAACGTTATTATCTAAACCGTATATATTAATACTGATATTAGAGTTGTTTATTTCAAAGCGCTTAATGTCGTTGAAACTAGGGGGAAAACTCATGTCTGAAATATTAAATAAGTCGGAATAATGTGGATATGAAGAAGTTCTGTTTGGATTGGTCTTTGCCGGAAACATATCAGCTACAATACACCAAAGAAAACAATGCCGGTCTTCATTTTTTATGTTTAAGCATGATTTAGTATTGACAATACGTTTAGGCAATGGTAAATAAGAACCACATCGCAAAGGATTATATTTAACGATATTAATTTCTAAATGACTGATAGACTCAATTGTCCAGCCTGACTCGGACAGTTCAAATTCTGTACATTTACAAATAAGTTTACCACAAAATGATTTATATAAGGACAAAATATCCGCGTTTTGCAATATTACATTATACTTTGTGTTAAATGACTTTAAAGATTTTTCATAATTTTTTGGTAATATATACCAAACAAATAGTTCAAAATTAACTTTTACCGATTGATGTTTTGTCATCTGGTCTTTGATAATATAACAAACCGTTTCAGAAATTTGCGTTAACAATAATTCAAGGGAAATGTTAACCATTCTAGGATTCACTCTATAACTGATTATCCGATTTCGAAAAGCTGTTGCTATTATATGAACATTATCAAAACGTGTCTGTAATAAGCAATTCGATTTGTGTACATTCGTTTTTTTGTGTGCAGAATATATCGGAACTGAAATATTACAAACTTCACAGAAAAACATGTTTAGATATTTGTAATTGCAAAAACTACCTCAAAGTATCTAAATTTTCCAGATTTCTGATACTAATTTCTTGTAAATTATTGATTAAATTCGAATTTTAAAGTGAATGCAAGTTTAAATGTAAAACAAATTACAAATCGAATATTATTATTAAAACAGTATCGAGTATTCTCAATGTTGAATTTTCTCAGAATCGAGTATTCTCAGTATCGAGTATCAAGTTTTTTCAGTATCGGGTATTCTCAGTATCGAGTTTTCTCAGTATCGAGTATTCTTAGTATCGAGTTTTCTCAGTATCGAGTATTCTTAGTATCGAGTTTTAGATTTTTTATATTTCATATATTTGAACTTCCTGTAAATAAATCACAATTTAATATAACGAAAATAATAGCTAATTAGTTTATCATATGGATTACATTTGTTTAATAAGTAATATTTTAATATAAGTAAAAACTAGTGTCTAAGAGTAAAATAGGTAGCTCAATAATATTATTTCATTCCGACAATGCACATATCGAATATTTTAATTAAAACAGTATCGAGTATTCTCAATGTTAAATTTTCTCAGAATCAAGTATTCTTAGTATCGAGTATTCTTAGTATCGAGTTTTCTCATTATCGAGTATTCTTAGTATCGAGTTTTTTCAGTATCGAGTATATTTGAGCTTCCTGTAAATAAATCGCAATTTAATATAATAAAAATAATAGCTAATTAGTATATCATATGGATTAAGTACATTTGTTTAATAAGTAATGTTTTAATATAAGTAAAAACAAGAGTTTAAAAGTAAAATAGGTATCCCAATAATATTATTTTATACCGTTAAATAATATTATTTGGATACAGAACAGGCTGCACGCCCTTAAATTCAGCTTTCGCTGCAGATACAAGATTATTAGCAGCCCGCCAAGTCGCTGAATCAGAGTACACAGAGGCCCTATACGTGAGGAGCGATTGCTTCCATCGGTCCCTTCCGAATTTTTCAGCGTCCCTGTGGTTATAAATACGCAGCTCGATATAATAATCCCCGGTCCGTGTTAGGTCCTGTTGGTAGGAGTTTCCAGAAGCTGTTCTTCTGGACAGGGACGATCGCAGTGCAGTTGCCCGCACCGGTTCAAGATCTCCTTCTTCCTCCTGTAAACATTGTTATAAAAATAACATTAGATAAACTGCTTCTTTAGCCTAGTAACTGCTCCGTTAGCCTAGTGGTCTTAAGCGCGACTGCTACGCTAGAGGTCTTGGGTTCGATTCCCAGGTCGAGCAAATTGTTATTGGGTTTTTCTATGAAATTCTCAGTAATAGGTCGGAGTTAGGATTTATGCCCGGTTAAAGGCAATAGGTTCGTCTCCTATTACATGGACCTAAACATACCAGCGGACTGTGGGCATGTGTACATTGGTACACCTCTGCCTAACCTTTGGGGGAACACAGGCGTGATGGTATGTTATGTAACATTAGATAAACATATTTTATATTCCTTAGATTTAAGGTGGAATTCAGTTCAGGCAATATTATTAAATATTCATTTGAAGACTTGTGATGAGAGAATTATATTATATTATTTTTTATTTATTTTTTTACTCACCGAGGAGTCAGGCACGCGAATGCGCTTGAATTTGTTAGGCCGCTTTGGTGAAGCATTTGTGTCGGAATCCGACTCACTACCAAATAATTCTGTTAGAGGTTGAGTTGAGGCAACAGCTACTTTCTTCGATTTGCCTTTACCCACTTTGGTTTTCGGCTTTGGAGATATCTTTTTCTTCGGTTTAAGCGATGTAGAGGACTCGTTGGGATGCGACTCTACATCGGATTCGAATGGATTCACAAATGTCGACCTAAAATGAAAAGAAATAGTAATAAGTTATAAAATGAACGATTTCCAAAAGAATAGACAGATTAATAGAACAATCTCTATAACAATTTTCTTTATCTGAAAATCGATCCTTGAATTATTATCGGTACTTAGAAAATTGAAAAAGTCGTTATTTGGTTCTAGAACTCAGTGTCAGTACATAATGTTGTGCAATAGTAGCAACGGTTATTAAACTACTGCACGAGAAGAAGAAACTTAAAATAACTCAATAATACATTTTAATTAGATCTGGGAATCGAACCCAAGACTTTGAATTAGACAGTTACACTGATGTCGACTGGGCTACAGGGAACTTAAGAAAGCAAAACAATTAACACAATTCACATTTACATCTTGGAGTCGAACCGAAAATTTTACGTTCAGCAGTTACACTAATAATTGTAGTCTACATGATCACTGAGTTACTACATAATACCAAAGTAATTAAACCCGTAATTATACAATACTTAAAATTGGGAATCGAACCCTAGACTTCACTTTCGATTACTGCATTTACCGTCAATAAATTACAAGGGTAGTAAGTTATAAAAAAAAAATGTTATACATACATACTTGTTGTGGAAGATATTAATCACACACACTGACACTTAATCACTGACGATGATGGAACTTGTCACCAACACAAGAACACCAACAATTCACAAATAACAGATTTATGATTGATGGGCGAGTCGTTGAAGGGGAATATTTATACCACTTATACGTAAGGTAGCGGTTATATTAATATTTGCAACTATTGTTTAAATGTTTCACTAATATTTGTATTGTAAATTATATTCCCAGCACTCCTTATATAAGGTCTAAAATCATTTGTTCTTTATTAGACACTATGCACACAGTCTACAATTCCTTTTTTGGACGGTGGCGACACTCTGTCGCAGCAATCTGAGACGAAATTCTAAAAAGGAAGTTGCATGTACTTTGACTATTCAATATCGGTCTTATGAAGTGTCTCATTAAAATGGTAACAAGCGGTTTTGTAAACACTTACCAAAATAAGTTAAACCTAGAACATTAATTGTTATTTCTTGAAATTTCCGTTTTTTCTTTCTGTTTAGCTAAATAGAAATCGCTCAATAATGTATGTAGGTAAGTACTTAACAGTACCAAACAATTTTTTTTAACATAAAAAAAAACTCTTAATCTCCTTAACACATTGAAGGACACTGAACGAGACACAATAGAAGTTTTATTGTTATTACGTCTATAGGCGTTCAGTGTCCTTCAATGTGTTAATCACAACGATGATAATATTGCATTTACCTACAGTTAATTGATTTCATAATTAAAAATATTAATTGATATTGATTTATTTCAGTTTATTGATTTAATAAATAAGGTAATGGAATATTTGCGTATATTAATAATACTACTAAAATGCTGAATGAATACAATATTTGTTTGATACAAAATTAATTCAAATTCCAAACACCTAAAGCGATTTTGTCATATTTTCGACGACACGTTTGGCGCATTGATTAAGAGCTCGTCTCTCTGCATCACAATGTAAATATTAGTTTATAAACCTACTGCTACTAAATGTGCCAAGTGTCGCGGGTTCGATTCCCGCACGGAACAAATAAGTATTTATTCCGGTCTGGATTTTGTTTTCATGTTTTATTTTGTGATTATTTAATTTAACATAAATAATAAAATACTCTGAAAAATGAGCCTGGAGAAAAACATCCTATAGGTACCTACTTAATGGAAAGGCGGTGCGATTGGTGCAGTAGTTAGATTGACTTCTGCCCTACTTGTCGCGGGTTCAATTCCCACACAACCAATATTTGTATGGTCTACAAGTATTTAGTTCCGGATCTGACTGTCTGTAAAATGTCTATCAACGCTCCTCGCGATACGAGAGAAATCTTATTGTGGTATCGTTTATTCTTGGTTTCGTCCTCGTGGTCTGTTGATATCTATTATTTATTAATAGCATAAAATGTAACAGCGTATACGATAAAACTGCATGCCCATGGTTTACCCAGCAATGTGTTTTCGGTTCCCATATGCCTAATGAACCTTCTGGAATTTATCGGACAAATCCAAACTCCTCGCTATTAAAATAACACTTGGCTTTGGAAATCGAACTGCGCTCCTCATGCTCGGTAATTGAAATCGCTAGACCAAAGAATAAAATAAGTAATTATGCAACAAAATTGTTGAACTACTAATTGATGCACTCTGCATTGTTCCACCTATGACATCACACTTTCGTCAAGTAATAAAATATAGGGACATAAGTTGATCAAACGAGTCGAACTTGATATTGTTGTTTATAAACACACTGCACCGTTGAATGAAATACAAATATTCAACACGTATTGCAAATCAGACCGTAGACCATTGTATTATTGGGGCGTTCTGCATAACGCGCTCGAGCGAAGCGAGAGCAAGTGATGCAGAACCCCCAATAATACACTACTGGAGTTGGCCGTTATCCACTACACGGGCCCAGTGTGGGTTGATAGATGTCACATGTTTTCGAAGTTTTTGTTCTAGGACATGCCGGTTTCCTCAGTTTTCGTTTTCTTTCACCGTTTTGAGAGCAGTGGGGATGAAATAATTTACACAAGTAAAGCAGGCTGTATGGGTTCGAACCACAAGTCTACAACGCGTAAGGTTACCTCTCACCGAGAGGAGGCCTGTGTTTCATCAGTGGGATCATTATGTTATACACACAGTAGGTAAATGAAAACGGGTATTATGTTATTGCTCGTGCTTCCTCGAATCAACGTAACACACAACAGCATTCTAAAAGAGATAATAATCTATTACATATAATAAATCTGTAGAAGGGTCAATTCTGTACATTGAAAATATTGAAAAAATAAATAGCGGGGGGTGTTGCTGGATCGATACCAAACCCAAATATGTGATTAAAAAAATTTTTGTCTGTCTGTCTGTCTGTCTGTCTGTCTGTCTGTCTGTATATGCAGGCATCACGTGAAAACTAACGGTTCGATTTCGATGAAACTTGGTATAATTATACCTTATTATCCTGGGCATAAAATAGGATACTTTTTATCCTGGAAAAATACGTAGAAAAAAAAATCTTATTTTTCGGTTTTATTCATAGACGTTGTTCTGTAGAACACACGTTGCATTACCCGTAGTGGATAATTTTCCATTTCAATTTAAGAGAATACAGTTTCCTGTAGCTTTGTGTTACGCCATGACAATAAATAAGGCTCAAGGTCAGACCCTAGGAGTTGCTGGCGTAGATCTTACCGCGAGTTGTTTTTCACACGGGCAACTTTACGTAGCTCTTTCCCATGTGAGCAGTCCAAGAAATCTTCATGTTCATATTCCGGACGAGCTCACTAACAATGTTGTGTATGCTGAAGCTCTCAATTAACTTTCTGTCGCATTGTCACGATCACTTTTTTATTATTGCAAACTTTTCGTCATTGTCAGTAATTTACTGCTACATGCTACTTATCAAGGTCGGAATTACTATGAAAAAAAATACTTACTACAGAACGCGAGCTCAACAGCAGTAGCTCAATAGAGGGATCTCCTTAATTATTATAGGCTTAGCCGTATTTGGGTCCAATAGATATTTATAAGATGTCATTGTCAGAGTTACTCAAAATGGAGGAATAAACCATCCACGCGAAGACCGACATCCGCGCGGACGGAGTCGCGGGCGGAAGCTAGTAATAATAATAAACTTTTATTTTCTCACCACAATATACATATTATTTTACATCGGTCAGATTCGACAATGACACATAATTCAGTTGAGTATATATTGTGGGAGACTGGTGCCTAAGTTAGGCTCGTGGCCTGTGTTTCAGGACACCAGGATCCCACCCCTTTACATTTTCATTTACAAATTATGTACTATGCGCGCTGACAGAATGTAGTAGGGTATGACATTTAATAGTTTTTATTTTAATTAATATCTAGATTAAAGACAAATGTTAGTAAATGTGTAGTATTTGTGATTGAGTGGGTGTGTGGGTGTGTACGTGTGTGGGTGTGTTAGAGTAAGTGATTCTGTGTTTAGGTCTTTGTAAGGATATTTTCAGTATCATTATAATTTAATTTTAATAGCCAGTCAGTTAGCATCTTTTTGCATTTATGCTTTGTGAGACTATAGATATGTAACACCTTATTAGTTTTATTATATAAGTAGCCACCTAAATAGCAAAAGAAACGCTTTGCAAAAATTGTTTTGTGACGTAGATGCTGGCGCTCCACTGGGTCATATCGCCTTTTCCCCCTGGACAGCGTTGGATTATACACCAAGAGTGTATGCTGTTTCAACAGAATGTGCAATATAAATAGTTGGCGCACTGTCAGAACTTCATGTTCTTTGTATAGCTGTTCAGTGGGGTATCGATACGGGCGAAAAGACGACACTTTCAGTAAAGCTCTTTGGGTTCTTTCGATTTCTATCAGGGTAGTTTTTGGAGCTCCACCCCAAGAGGTGATGCAATAGCATATTATAGACTGAGCGAGGGTGTAGTACACTAATTTCATAATGTTCTTATCGACTACATGTCTCAGCGTTTTGAACACATATATTAGTTTCCGTAGTCTGCTACTAAGGGTGGTAATGTGGTCTTGAAACCTTAGGTTTTTGTCAATTGTTATTCCCAGGTATTTTACATTCTCAGCCTTGGTGAGTGGTTCGCAGTTACAACTACCAGTGTGTGGGCTTGTGCAAGAGTGAGCTACAATAGTATTATGTAATGTTTGGGAGGATCCATTGTTTTTTATGGAGAATGCTATGTAATTGGTTTTGGTTGCATTAAGGGTCAACAGATTCTCGCGTAACCAGTTGGATACCTTATTAAAGCCTAGTTGTGCACACTCATAGACATCTTCCCACGAGTTCGCGCTGAACAAGAGAGCAGTGTCATCAGCAAAGCTAATGATTTTGCCATTAGGGATAGTGAGTGTACCCAGATCGTTGATATAAATGAGGAATAATGAAGGTCCGAGCACACTGCCCTGGGGCGTGCCGTAGTTAATTGTTTGTTCCTCACTGATGAATTCATCTATCTTTACTCTCTGGGTACGCTCACTCAGGTAGTCTTTAAAGAGGTCCAGTGGAAGTCCTCTGATTCCCAAACTTTCCATCTTACGTACAAGAATTGGGACAGAAACCGTGTCAAAGGCAAGCAAGATCCAGAAATATGGCCATAAAAGAGAGACGACAATGTGTCTTTCCACGTCATTCATCGAAATTTTCCAATCTGTAACTATTAATAATCCAGAAATAATGTTATGCTTATGAGGCGTAGTTTAGTCATTGCGCGTCGATCCTCAAATAGACGCACTCGGGCGCTTGGTTATTATAACTGAGTATTTCTGGAACGGGTTATACTGTCTTGTTTGTAAACATTGATAGGAACTACACTACCCAAGAGTAACCATTATTTTGTAACAATAACTGCATTGAAAAGAGTGTCCGTGGTGTTTCTTGGCAGTTCTGCTCCTAATAGTCCTCCAGACCGGGAGATATAGAGAACAAGTGTGTGTGCTGACACAGGTGTACTCTCTCTTCCCTCACTCTCATAGTCTGACAGGACAGCAATCCGACACGACTGGAGAGAGATCGGATGCAGCAGCGGCGGCCCTAGATTTTTTTTTAGGTAGTGCTAAATCTTAATGTGGCGCCCCTGTCAAACTGATTTGCAAATCAGCACGCGCTTTTTCCAATATGGACCTTTCCACGCCGCCCGCTCCGTTTACGCGCCCAAATGATCGTCGCCACTCGGTTGATACTCCGCGTCCGCGCTTTATTTTAAGTTACTTGGTCAACGAATAGTTACTATTAGTAACTATTCAGTGACTGGTGCCTGGTGGTCGCATTTCGGTTGATTTCACCCATGACGGCGGCGCCCGGTGCTGTCACCGCTCTAGGGCCGCTACTGGGGTGCAGGACCAAGGGAATAACGTGCTTTCCAAGGCACGGGGGTATCAACCCGCCAACTTCCAAACTCCGGGCTGTTACTGAGAAATTCTTAGTGGAAAAACTCAATAAAACTTTGCCTCACCTGGGAATCGAACCCAGGACCCCATGCACAGCAGTCGCGCTTGCGACCACGAGACCAACGGGGCAATTCGTTCGTTCGGGGTTGGGGTGTCCTGACTCCTGCTACACTTTGGAACGGGCGACTGGCTTCATATTTCTGACTGACCACCCTTTGACAATTCAAAAATAATGCCTGTGAACGGTTCAATTGAAATAAATGCATTGAGTTTGAGAAAAGTATTAATTGTACTTACCTGGGTGTTACCTAATACAGTTCATCGAGTTTAAGACAGAGATTTTAAAAACCGGGCAAGAGCGAGTCGGACTCGCGCACCGAGGGTTCCGTAACATCCGGGTTTATGCATAAGGTTTATGTTTATGAAATTAAAAGTTTTATTTTTATTTTTGAGTTGATTGAATGAATGGTAAATTGCGGTTTACGACTTATGACGTATTAAAAAAAAAACTACTTACTAGATCTCGTTCAAACCAATTTTTGGTGGTAGTTTACATGGTAATGTACATCATATATTTTGTTTAGTTTTATCATTCTCTTATTTTAGAAGTTACCGGGGGGGGGGGACACACATTTTACCACTTTGGAAGTGTCTCTCGCGCAAACTATTCAGTTTAGAAAAAATGATATTAGAAACATCAATATCATTTTTGAAGACCTACCTATAGATACCCCACACGTATGGGTTTGATGAAAAACAAAATTTGAGTTTCGGTTCTAAGTATGGGGAACCCTAAAATTTATTGTTTTTTTTTCTATTTTTGTGTGAAAATTTTAATGCGGTTCACAGAATACATCTACTTACCAGGTTTCAACAGTATAGTTCTTATAGTTTCGGAGAAAAGTGGCTGTGACATACGGACGGACAGACAGACAGACGGACAGACAGACAGACATTACGAATCTATAAGGGTTCCGTTTTTGCCATTTGGCTACGGAACCCTAAAAAGGTATCATAAAAGTTTGTCTGATTCGGCCAGGGAAGTACAGACGCAAGCTACTACATCATCATCTGCCTAGCCTTTTCCCAACTTTGTTGGGGTCGGCTTCCAGTCTAACCGGATGCAGCTGAATACCAGTATTTTACATGGAGCGACTGCCTATCTGACCCCCACAACCCAGTTACTGGGTAATAGACGAAGATAATAATAAAATAATAATAATAAAAGACGCAAGCTACTACAATCTGTCAAATTTCTTTAATAGGTTTACAACTTTATCGCTAAAGCATAAGGATCAAAATTGATTGGAAAAATTTGACAGTTTCGGGTAGCTTGATGTGCTGGCCTGTACCTATCTATTTCTGCCACCAAGTCTGGCATTGCTCTTTTCCGTTGCAAGTCTAACCACCACATGTCCGGATTTTTGTTCCTCTCTTTATAAATGTCCGGCTTTTTATCAGGACTTTTCATATTTCGAAATGATAACGCTAGTTTCAAAAGATTTATTCCGGTCTGATACCCTGAACAACCTCCCTCATTCCCCTGGATCTCCTGCTAGTTTATTTCTGCTAGATTCTTGTTTTAATTTCTGTCTTATCCACTATAACTAGGTCTGATCGCCTTACTCTATTTGACAGGTAAGAGCTGGTGCACATGAGACATTTAAGCTTTGTGTCTCTGATGCCATATGCAAGACCTCTGGAATTGCGGATATCCTTAGTAGCAGTGACCTTCAGTTGTGTACCGTCGCCTTTTTTTTTTGGATGGGAAATCATCAAATGATGGATTTGAGGATTTGATCCCTCCCTCTCTGGGCGGAGCGGAATGGAGTGTCAGACTCTGACTGACTAAAACCCACCCGTGTACCTTCCTTTCAGTTCCTTTATGTTCCGGGCCAGCGGTAACCCTTTCGGACAATCCCGCTGAACCTTCGGTTGTCTTCCGTCGGCTTAGCTTGACATAGTTTGTTTCCACGTTGCGTGCCTCGGAAAGTACGTTACACCGTTGGTCCTAACGGACTTTGAAGTTCTTTGAGACTTTGACCGTTGTTAGATTCTGGTAGTCACAAGCTCAAATTTTACGGAACTACGGGTATCATGTTATCCAGTAACTGGACGGTACCGGCTAGATAGGCAGTCACTCATGTAATATACTGGTATTTAGCTGCATCTGGATGCCGACCCCAATATACTTTGGAAAAGGCTAGGCAGATGAGGAGTTAACGTTTTTTTCAATTTGCAGAGTCAGTGTCATGTTGAATGTTGATTAAAATATTTCGCGAATAATTCGCGAGCCTAACAAATATGACTTTACAGAATTATAATCAATACAACTTCATTTAATTGAATGTAGTATTTCATGAAAATATGACTTTACAGAATTACAATCAATACAACTTCATTTAATCGAATGTAGTATTTCATGAAAATAAATATCAATATCCCTTAAATGTTTCACGTTACAGGTCCTGATATTTCCTGAAGGAACTTGCACGAATCGTTCATGCCTCATCACGTTCAAGCCGGGAGGGTTCTACCCCGGGGTGCCGGTGCAGCCCGTCACCATTCGATACCCAAATGCGAGGGATACCGTCACCTGGACCTGGGAAGGGCCTGGCGCGTGAGTGATAAATAATAAAAAGTTTTTTTTTCCAGATACTATGTCCATTTTGTTGTTACAAGTTTTTTTAAAACATTTTGTCATCATCATTTCAGCCGAAAGACGTCCACTGCTGGACATAGGCCTCCCCCAATTTGGGGGGGGGGGGGCGGGGTTTTGCCATAATCGCCACGCTTGGCAGGCGGGTTGGCGATCGCAGTATGGTATGATGGTGTAATGCATAGAGAACGCTGCTGCCCATTCTTCGGTCTCCCTTAGTCGCCTTTTGTTGTTATTTTTTTTTTTTTGCGATTTGACGTCGTTGAAAAGAGGCTCATACAAAAAAAAAAGAGCATCATTAGAAGACAAAAAATAAAAGAATCAATTAAATATTTCCTTTAAACAATTTCAGTCTAAAGCTCCTGTGGTTGACGTTGACTCAAGTGCACAGTTCGTGTGAGATCGAGTTCCTGCCAGTGTACTACCCCAGCGAGGAGGAAAAGAGAGACCCCAAGCTTTACGCTAGAAACGTTCGAGATGTCATGGCCAAGTAAGTTCCCAACATGCACCCTAATTGCGTAACACATTATCAATCTCAATCTGAATCATTTTAAAGGATATTGCTAATTCACTGCTTCATCCATACTAATATTATAAACGCGCAAGTGTCCGTCTGTCTGTCTGTTGCCTCTTCACGCTTAATCCGCTGAACCGATTTAGATGAAATTTGGTATAGAGATAGTTTGAGTCCCGGGAAAGGACATAGGATAGTTTTTATCCCGATATTCCCATGGGATCGACACTTATGCGGGTGAAACCGCGGGGCGCTGTTATTATATTATAAGCCATACTCATCATCGTCACCTGCCTAGCCTTTTCCCAGCTTTGTTGGGGTTGGCTTCCAGTCTAACCGGATGCAGCTGAATACCAGTATTTTACATGGAGCGACTGCCTATCTGACCTCCACAACCCAGTTACTGGGTAATACGATACCCCTTGGTAAGACTGGTTGTCAGACTTTCGGGCTTCTGACTATCCGTAACGACTGTCACAAGATCCATGAATGACAGCTGGGACCAACAAGTTAACGTGCTTTCCGAGCCACGGAGGGGTCATGATATGTAAAGATGGTCACCCATCCACAGACCAATCGCGGCAAGCGTATCTTAACCTGATCGATCGACCTGTGCGGCTGTTATTATTTAGCCACGGCCCCCTTGAGTCCCGGGGAAGGACATAGGATACATTTTATCCCGATATTCCCACGAAATCGACATTTACGCGGGTGAAACCGCGGGGCGCTGCTAGTGTTCAATTTGACTGCTCAACAAAGTAAAAAACGCAATGTACTTATGTTGTAGAACTGTCAAAGTGAAACCCATTGCTCCTGATAGTGTGTTACGCAGTTACCCCGATGGTCTCCGTCATCTATAATGAGTTCGTCGTCGTCGTTTCAGCCGATAGACGTCCACTGCTGGACATAGGCCTCCCCCAATTATGGGAGGGTTTGCCATAATCGCCACGCTTGGCAGGCGGGTTGGCGATCGCAGTATGGTATGGTGGTGGAATACATAGAGAAAGTTGCTGCCCATTCTCCGGTACGATCCTTAGTCGCCTTTTACACCCACGGGAAGTAAGGGGTGGTGGTATTCTTTGAGTCCGGCACCACACAGACCTATAATGAGGTACCTTGTACTATACAAGTGAAAAGTGAAGAGGTTTTTTTACCCTAGCGCTAGTGTAGCCCGCGAAATTCAAATTTTCTTAGGTTTTTTGTGCAATTTGCAGGTCAGTGTCATGTTGAATAAAGTATGTAAATTCATATTATAATCCTATTGAATGACTATTTCATGAAATATCAATCAATAGGATTATACAGGGTTATTGGTAAGACATTATCAACCTCTTAAGAGGTTGAGTGCACTCATCATTATGAACAACTTTTACTATGGGACCAAACATGAAATTGCGAAAAAAGATTCAGCTGTTCCCTACATTTATGTTCGTATAACTCGTCAAAATGTACCTAGGGAACAACTGTTTTTTTTTCGCGATTTCAGGTTTAGTCCCATAGTAAAAGTTCTTCATAATGATGAGTACCTCTTAAGAGGTTGTTAATGTTTTACCGATAAGCCTATATGTATAGTATATATCTGTATAAATACAACAAAGCCGGGTTAACTCAAGAACGGCTGGACCGATTTTTATGATCTTTGATTTGTTGGATTTGTCACCGCCCCGAATAGCAGAATAAGTAGGTACTAAAACAGGGCAAAACATTTCCAAAAAAAATCTGAGGCGGTACAAAGAAGGCCGGACAGTTAGTTAGGTACCTATATTTCAATAATTTAAATTTTCTAACAATTAGAATATAAATTGACAGGAGTTTTTTTTCGTGCCCGGACCCTTAAGACTCCTTCAAACAGGCGCGACACGACACGCGACACAAAGGCGACACGACACGCGACACAAAGGCGACACGTGACACAAAGGCACCGCAAATCGCGCAACGAGCGGTGCCTTTGTGTCGCGCGCGATTATATCGCGTGTCGCACCTGTTTGTAGGAGCCTTTAAGTTTTGACTGTTCTTCGTGTGCTTGCAGAGCTCTTGGCGTTCCTGTTCTGGACTACACGTACGATGACTGTCGGCTGATAGCTCGCGCGAAGCAGCTGGGCATCCCTTGCGCGGCTTCGACGAGGGAAGTCCACGAGATCCGAGCACAACTGGGGTAAGAGGCTAAATAGATATGTCATTATAACTTTATTATACCTTGTAGTACCTAAGTAATAAATAAATGTACATATACATATATGGAGCTGCTGATTTTTTACGAGATTTCAGGGTTGGTCCTGTACTTAATAACTGATTTAGAGTAGAAAACGACATGACAATATCGTTTCAGCCGATAGACGTCCACTGCTGGACATAGGCCTCCCCCAATTTGGGGGGGGGGGGTTTGCCATAATCGCCACGCTTGGCAGGCGGGTTGGCGATCGCAGTATGGTATGATGGTGGATTAAATAGAGAACGCTGCTGCCCATTCTCCGGTAAGACCCTTAGTCGCCTTTTACGACACCCACGGGAAGTAAGGGGTGGTGCAATTCTTTAAGTCCGGCACCACACAGACAAGACAGACATGACAATATAATATTATTAAAATAAAAGTTTCCTCGTTATTTAAGAAAGTAGATGAAAATTTACCACCCGTCATCGTTATCTCTATGATAAGCCTAAAATTAAAAAAATATAATTATAATATATAAAACAGTTCTATACTTATAGACGACAGAAAAACCTATAAGATGTCGTTGGTCTTAAAATAACATGGTAAACCTTTCTATATTGTGAGTACAAACTTACATTTGCATTTGGAATTTATGGGGGAACATGTTTTTCAACCAGGTACAATATTAAGTTTGTTCTTTGGATAAATTCATCCCAACTACGGAACCCATCATTGTGACTTGGCCGGTTTTTGACAAATATGTCGCATTGTCAGTCATCATCATTAAATTGGGATGGGACCAAAATTAAAATCGCGAAAAAAAATCAGCTGTTCTCTACATTTTGAAGAGTTATATGAACATAAATGTAGGAAACAGCTGATTTTTTTTCCCGATTTCAGGTTTGATCCCATAGTAAAAGTTGTTCACAGTGATGAGTACAATGATATCTTAAGACGTTGTTAATGTTTTACCAATAACCCTGTATTGTCGGCCGTGGGCAGACTGGAGCGCTCCCAGCTGGAGCTGCACCTGGCGGCGGCGGGGCTGCAGGGCCGCGCGCGCTGGGTGGGCGCCGAGGAGTTCGCGCGCCGCCTGGGCGTGCCGCTCGACGTGCGCACACAAAGACTCTTCGACATGTTCATGCAGGTTGGCTCTACTCTTTCAATTCAAATTCATTTATTTGCATAACACAGGTTCCGTGGCTAAATAATATACAGCCGCACAGGTCGATCGATCAGGTTAAGCTACGCTTGCCGCGGTTGGTCTGTGGATGTGTGACCATCTTTACATACCATGACCCCTCCGTGCCTCGGAAAGCACGTTAAGCCGTTGGTCCCGGCTGTCATTTGTGGATCTTTGACAGTCGTTACGGGTAGTCAGAAGCCCGAAAGTCTGACAACCAATCTTATCAAGGGGTATCGTATTACCCAGTAACTGGGTTGTGGAGGTCAGATAGGCAGTCGCTCCATGTAAAATACTGGTATTCAGTTGCATCCGGTTAGACTGAAAGCCGACCCCAATATAGTTGGGAAAAAGGCTAGGCAGATGAGGCAGATGATGATGAACACAGGTTCATCATGGGATGTTCCAGAAGATTGCGCAATTTTAGTACTTAACCTTTTTGTTGCTTAAACACCGGAAGTATAGACCTGCGGGGTAATTGCGTAACACACTCTCAGTACCTAGCAATGGCTTTCATTTTGATAGTTCAACAAGATTCATTGAGTTATTTACGTTCTTGAGCAGAAAAATGTTTCGAATATGGATTAGCAATATGGGTAACGAAATCCTAATCCGATTGTATCCTCCGCTCGACAGCGTAAGCAACGCAATAAACATTTTTGATATGCAAAATAAAAGACTGGCTGGCATGTATTGCGAATCTTTGAATAAAAAATAAAGGATATTTTAAACAGAATTAACCATTTTCAGAGGTCGAGTGGTCTAGTGTATTTTCCTGACTATCTGCTGTGTGCCGCGTTCTTATCTCTGCAAAACGCACCCTTAACGCAGCTTCTGTCCGTCGCATTCAAGGTAACCATATCCTTATTTTTATATTTATTTCAGTCAACATTTTTGTCATATAGTCAAAGAGTCCTTGTTACTGTAATTTAGTCACCAGTCCCATCGCCGGGATTAACGAGAAGCGGGTAGAGGACACATCGGAGGCCTTTTGAAGCTGAGTACACTATTGTATCAAAATAGCATACAACTTTGACCAACGTCGAGTTGACATCTTAAATATTAGCGGCCCGCCATCGATCACCAATAAGTTTTTTATTAATTGAAAAATTATGTCCGTAAGGATTGAGGAGCCACTTTTCGTATCTTAATGAAATTAATATACTTATTTAGTAGTAAGTTTACACGACATTAAGATACGAAAACTTGCTCCGCAACATACCTTCCCAACTAGCAAAAAGTGGTTTTTATACTATCCTAGAACCATCATTTATCGAGGACTATATGAGACTTATATCCACATATAAGTCGGGAAAAGGGCCCACTTTATAAGTCTACTTTTACTTATAACGTATTTATATTAGACCGCTGAAATGCCATATAAGCCTATATTGCTCCTGTAATTGAATTACGTCAAGGCAAATACTCCTGTTAATCTCAATATAAGTAAGTTATAGTAAAAAATTAGATTAATAAGCGCCTAGAAATGCTTACTTAAGCTCATATATTGTGAACAGTCGAAGTGAGTTTATCGGACATTGTTGTGCTCTGTAAAAAAAATATTTTTAATATCTTGAGGATAAGTATTTATATGAATCAGAATTTATTAATGTCAACCATAGTAGAAAAACAAAATGTTATTGTTGTCAAATTGTTAGTCTTATAGCTTATTCGTAGGGGAACATGAATTTTCTGTGAAATCTATCATGGTTTTGATTACAATTTTAAAGCGCCTCTTGAAATTTGCTTATTTACATTTTAGTATTAATTAATATTAAATTAATATTATGAAGGCAGCTGACATTTTCTTAGTAAGCATTTCCAAGTGTGACATAGTGCTAAAATAAGTATTTTTAGCATTTCCAAGTGTGACATAGTACCAATATAAGTATATTGGTTCTATATTGGGTTATCTCAAAACCGAAGAAGATTCGCCATTGTTACCGATGACTGTACTGGTCGTTACAAGCAAAAGTGGATTCTTAAGGGTTTTAACCAGGATTGTTTGAGATTACTTAGACATTAACACTACTGTGGAATGCCTATATAAATATGTCTAGGTTTAAAACGGCATACGATAAATCTAAAAAAAAAATATAGAGAACATTTTATCCTACCGACTGCTGTTATAATCTTGGTGATTAATTATTTTTAAAACGTGGATATGAAATCCATTTAACAATTATTTCTAAGCTTATGTTAAACCAAACCAGATACATAAATGACTTACAGTAATTTAACTTTAATTTACTTATATTGGCCACAAAATATTAGCTTATATGAGGCTATAAGTAAAAATAACAAGAGCAATTGCTCCTCAGTGCATGTCTTCCTGGTACATGCTCCTACAGGAGTATTAAGATTTAAATGGCCCGCAGATGTTATCTTATAGGCGCATTTAAGTCTGACTTACCGGAGTAATTACTCTTGAGTGTAATTACTCTTATTTCATGCTTTTATAGGAGTCTTGATCCTATATTTGTCAGGAAATATGATCCTATATACGAATATAAGTAAAAATTATAGGATACAACGTACTTGAGTAAAAACAGCATGTAAATATGCTGTTAAAAGCGTAGTAGCAACCACCAAAACCTTCATCGGAGCTTTATAAGTCCATGTAGCATTATAAAATCGC
Source organism: Mesoligia furuncula (assembly GCA_916614155.1). Taxonomy (NCBI): domain Eukaryota; kingdom Metazoa; phylum Arthropoda; class Insecta; order Lepidoptera; family Noctuidae; genus Mesoligia; species Mesoligia furuncula. The sequence continues at coordinate 25,834,114 of OU744808.1, forward strand.
ATTCCAGGATTATTTTGCTAGTTGGGTTACGGACATGAAAAATTGTGCATAAATATAACACTTGCCATTGTATAAACATTGAAAATTTTTCATCTGAACTAATTTATAATCATATTAATGGGGATATATCTTCTTCTTAGCGTTTCGATGACAAACTAACTAGGTACTACGATTATATTGTTGCGGCCTACAACTCGGCCACTTTGACTTTGTAAGTTAAGTAATATTAATATTTCTACATCGGCAACGGTAGTGTATGTGAAACTGTTTAATATTAAGATCTTAATGTACCATATACTCAGAAATAAATAAATCTATCTATCTATTAGTGATCGATGCGGCTCGCCCCAGCTTCCCACGGGTCCAATTTTTTTTTCGAATTTTTTAATTTGGTTTTGTATGAAAGAATCATACAAACCTTGTCCTGGCAATACCGAACACAACAAAAAAGAATTATCCAATTTGGTGCAGTCATTCGGAAGTTATGCGCGTACAGACATTTCGACGACTTTGATACTGTGTAAGGATAAATTTAAAAATAATAATCATTTAAGCGTCAGACTAGGTCTGTGTCACATTATTTTTAATTCAATCTTACACGTGAAGATGAATGCCATTCTGCAGTATTGACATTACGACTACATATAAAATTCTGAGTCGATAAAGCAGCTTCTATTTTGCAATAAGCAAACAAAAATAGCCCCTAAGCTGACGAACATATGCCATGTTTCATTTACAGCTATATGACAGCAACCGCACTGGTCGGCTGAACCTGGCCAACTTCGAGGAGCTGGCGACTCGCTGTCTCGGCCTGTGCCAAGAGGACGCACACAACACCTTCCAGCAGGCCGATCTGGACGAGAAGGGCTACTTGACATACGGTAAGTCAAAATTCGTCAAGGTTGTATAACAGCCGCAAGGCTCGATAAGAATCAAAACCATAACCACTGGCTATAAAGACGATGTGTGTGAAAGCTAACATGATAGCACGCAGATTCAGGCGTGCCTCTAAAGAGGTCAAGCGCTTTATACATATTTAGTGGTTACTGTACGTTTTTTTACACTTGCAGTCTGTGTGTTCATTATACTCAAAAATCATACGGCGCCCTTCGCGAGTCGCGGCAGACTCGATTGTGCGTTTGTGAACCATTGCTGCAAGGGTTCGGCTGACCCTGTCACCGTGTAGCAGTGATGTCACAATCTGTTTTTTGTTTTTGGTTTTGTTTTTGTCTTTGTAAGTGTATTACTAACATAGTTTGTAAATTCCTATATTGTTACTAACACTATGAGTCTTGTTGCTCGAAATAAAATATTATTATTATTAATATAAGTCATTTATTCAAGGCTGAACCTTTGCACTTTTTGAACGTCAAACTTACGTTAGACCCCCAAACGCTTCACCACATCCTAGTGCTTTATCTGGGAAGAAGTGGCGCAACAAACTCGCCTGCAGCACAGCTGTCTGCTAAGTTCGATGGTTAAGCTACGCTTGCCGAGGTCAGTCCGCGGATGGGTGACCATCCATTATTCCAAATTTCATGTCTCTAGGACCAGCGTTTTAGGCTGTGCGTTGATATATCAGTCAGTCAGGACTTTAAATTTTATAAATATTCTTAATCTGGGGGTTTGTGGCTGAGGAATGACAGCTGCACGGGTCGATCGATCAGGTTAAGCTACGCTTGCCGCGGCTAAAAGGCTAGGAAATGATGATTAAGTAGATTCCTAATGAGGTATAGGTAATAAAGTTCTTAAACCATAATGTTGCGACTGAAATTCTCAAAAAATTCTAAATTTCTACATTTTGATCTGTAATTTATATGGTGTACATAATAAAGACTATTCTATTCTCATGATTTCCAGATGAATTCATATCATACGCGCAGAAGAAAGCTGAGTTTGCGTTTGTATTCGCGTGCGACACGACGCATCACAAGCCGAAAACTCAGTGAGGGTCACCAGGTCACATCCCGACAGTCTGCAGCCAGGTGCCCTAGCGAGAGGAACTGGCCCGCACCAGGGCAGGATGGAGAGACACGGAAAAATGTCGAGAATGTGATTTTAGAATTTGTGGATTCTGTTAAAGCAAAAGCGCTGAAGTAACCCCGAAATACAAATTTCCTCAAGTTGTTTGCAATTTGCAGGTTGTATGTTATTCAAAATATGATTAGCGACGGTAACAATAATATTTAAAGAATAATTATAATCATAAAAATCATCTATCTAAGTTCAAATTACCCTATTGAGTGACTGTTTTATGAAATCATGACATTTGAGGCCATTTGAGGTAGCTTAGAGAGTAGTATTGGTGATTGTAATGATTATAATTCTATAAACAAATATTTGTTGTTGTCGCGAATCAAAATACAACCTGACACTGACTGACAAATTGCAAAAACGTAAGAAAATTTGACTTTCGCGGGCCAACCTATCGCACTCCGTCTAACGCAAGTTAGATAAACAAAATCTTAACGTTCTGAGGCTACTGCTGCAAAACCCTCTTACAATTACACTAAGACCTTGCTAGAACACTGAAATGGGAATCAGACTTTGTAGTCTCACTTACACTTAGCTGGATATTACTCCTCCCTCAAAGTGAAACCAAAAGTAACTTTGTCAGCTATCAAAATATTGGCGGCCTCTTTAAAGAAATAAATTCAGCACGCTTTGTTACGTATAAACTTACTGGATAAGCTATCAATACTGTCTCCGGTTTAACCCTGACTGGTCTAGTTTCTCGGACGAAAATTAATGCACTGTTAGAAATTGTTGTGTGTAAACTGCTGTGATTTGTTGGATGATTTAATCATCATCATTTTATCAGCCGAAACACGTCCACTGCTGGACATAAGTTTTCCCCAAGCACCGGCCGGTTCTGTGCTTCCCGCATTCAACGGATTCCTGCGGCCTTTACAAGGTCATCGGTTCTCCTTGTGCGCCTTCCAACGCTACGTCTTCCGGTACGCGGTCGCCACTCCAGAACCTTTCGGCCCCATCGTCCATCTGTTCTGCGAGCAAGGTGCTGTCTACTGCCACTGAAGTTTGGCAATTCTTCCGGCTATGTCAGTTACCTTCGTTCTCCTGCGGATCACTTCATTTGAGATTCGATCACGTAGGTAAACTCCAAGCATAGCCTTTTCCATTGCCCTTTTGGTGACATTTAGCTTTATAATAAGGCCCATTGTGAGCGACCACGTGGCAGTGCCATAGGTCACTGGCACACTGGTCAAAGACGAAAGTCTTTGACAATCGCAATCGTTTACGCGCGCTTGACAAATTGTCACATTAATTTTCGTTCAAGAAACTGGCCCTAACAGTATCACACACGGTTATACCCTGGTCCGAAACTAGCAGGGTTTTGAATCTATAGGTACGAAGTATTATTTCTTTATCTATTTTTACGGCAAAACCAGTCTTAAAATATTTTTATTTTATTTGAATTCAAAGTGTTATTTCAATAAGCATAAAAGATCGCTCACTTAAACAAATAAACGTTTTATAATAATGTGTGAGATCACTCTTCTCAGGACACTTTTTGACACTAAGTACAGTGAGGGCAAATCTAGCGATTTAAATCTTTGCTTGTACTACAAATACTTCATTATTTTATTTATGTAATAACGTATTTGCTCACTATGACGATTTGTATGACCCAAGCTCATGTAGTGTAGCTGTTCTTATATAGACTTGCCTTAATATGTATTTATCTATTTATAAATACAATATGAAGACGACAATACGATAATAAATGAAAACACTGGCAATACATGCATGAGAGTATTTTAAAAACTATAAAAAAAAAAATCATCGAAATTAAAAATGAGATTTTTTCAATCAATGTAATTTTTTTTTAATCAAAGTAGTGATGGGCTGATTATAGGTTTTGCCAATTTTTAACTAACTATGGGGACCAAACTATACAGGGTTATTGGTAAAACCTCTTAAGAGGTAATTGTACTCATCATTATGAACAACTTTTACTACGGGACCAAACCTGAAATCACGAAAAAAAATCAGCTGTTCCCTAAATTACTCGTCAAAATGTAGGGAACAGCTGATTTTTTTTCGTGATTTCAGGTTTGGTCCCATAGTAAAAGTTGTTCATAATGATGAAAACAATGACCTCCTAAGAGGTTGTTAATGTGTTACCAATAACCCTGTATATTATGTATATATATCGATACTGATCACATCTCCGGAGTTTCTCTAGCTAATTTAATTTGACTCTATATTTTGGTTGAATTTTTGCATACAGACTGGGAACGTCATTCGATATTTATATGAAGTTGAATTGATTGTCGTCTCCACCTTGTATAGTTTTCATTCAAAAGAATGATACGGTGAAATGACGTCATGTATAGGGACTTGAAACTGCAGATAACTGGCATGTGAAATTAACCCCGCTTTCCGAATTGCGTCAAAAGCGATTATATCGCGAATCCGACCAACGCGCAACGTCACAAATAGTACTCAATAGTCCTTATATTTTGTGACTATTAAATTTGGTCGGATTCGCGATATAATCGCTTTTGACTCAATTCGGAACGCGGGGTAAATAAGAATAACATTTTTGTGGGGTGAATAACGACTTTAAAGATAATAAAAAAAAGTATAATATGAATAGGTACTGCATTTTAAATGTATTGAATAATGTTACAAAGTATTAGAACACGTGTGCATAAATATGTTCTTTTTATTCAGAACGCTTTTAATCTTTTGGGTTGTTATTCATCCTTCATAAATGTCTAGTGATAATATAATTTATTTGTGAATAGCTTTAGTCTTACGCCTTATTCCATAGTTATGTAGTGATTAAGTCAGTTATTGGCCGCGTGTTTTGTTTAAAGAATGTTATGACGACTAAAGTTTGTTTCCTTTATGAGCTGTGACCGCGACAAAACGGCCGCAGTGACAGCTGTCATAAAAGTGAAGGCAGCGGGGTTTTACTTTACGGTTTTAAAAAATGCTCTATCTAGGAAACACATATACTTACTGTCATAAATAACGTTTCTGTGACATCATTCGACGGTTAATTGCGGACGCTTTGTGGCGGCCATCGCTGATCTAGGAAACCGTAGCTTAAGCTTAATGGACGCGTTCCGTAAAGAGTCTATGATGTACAGACGTATACGCCAGCACATAAAGCTACCCGAAACTGTCAAATTTTCCCAATTAACTTTGAACCTTATGCTGTAGCGATAAAGTTGAAAATCTATTAAAGAAACTTGACAGATTGTAGTAGCTTGATGTGCTGGCGTCTGTACTTATAGTCAGTAAAAGAGATGAGTTTGCAGGTAGTTGTAATCTGCGTATGTAGGGGTTTTTAATTCTTGCTCTCCAGATTCTATCACTGACTTTACCAGCTTGCCTAGAGACACCAAGTCTAAAGTCTGTCTATTTTATGTTTTTTAGACCAGCGCGACGCTACTCTAGTAGAAAATTTTCTTTGAAATTTCATGGAAAGTGATCTACTAGAGTCGTGTAGGGCTGTCGTGTGGCTCTTATTATACTATACTTAGGTAAAGCTGTACAATGAATGAATGACATTGACAAAAGGCCATTGTTGGTAAACATTTGTGAAATTGTCACAGACATTATATTAACAAGATGGCCGCCTTAGTTCCGATTTTGGCCACGCGCCAAAATATTCTTGTACAGCTGTACCTAAGCACAAGTCAAATAAGTGTAAACAGTTGTTTTTCTTTGTCGTATCTATCACCGCAAAATAAACAGTCTGTCATTACACATTACTAATTCATAAATGTTTGAAATTGAAGGTTTTGTAAACATTACCTAGCTGGCTACAGCCAGCCGCACGTCCACATTGACAGCACATTTTTTTCGCATCACTAAAGGCAGTGTGTTGCTACTGGCATACGGTTGACCGTACTTATTATTTTATATATGTCACTTCGGGGGCAGTAGGTACAAAATAACACCATTTAAGTTCAAAGACGTTTATGAACAAGGGGAATAGTTTTAAAAAACACTTTTCAATTTTAGGGAAAAGACAGCTGTCTGCGCGGCAGAATATTTTGCTAGACGCCAGGCGTCGCGGGGTCGCTGTCTTAATACAAGTGACACTAATGATATTGCAAGTAACAGGAGGTAGATATGTTATACACGCTCCGCAAGTGGCACGTTAAAACTTGGCTAATTAGCCTAGTTACATATCGTCTTGTTTCTTTTTCGCTTCCGAATCCGAAAATAATTAATTACCTATTTCCACGTGTCATCTAATAGTATGAAAATGTGCCGTTTTGAAGATCGAATTTTGGATTTACCTATCCAATATTCGATCTTCAAAAACGGCACAATGTCATACGGTTGTCAAACGTCACTATCTACCTCTTTTTACTTATAATATCATTGAGTTACACACTACACAGTCAACGTACGTAGACGCGTGGGTGGAGCATTTACTATGGAAAAGTAATTTTTGTCTCTTGTCGACTCGCTCCCACATTTTACACAATAGAGCGACAGGCGTTGACGACAGAGGCAACTGTACCCCTCAACGCGCATCGGCGATAGCCGACAACACCCGTCGACGCCCGCCGTCGACGCGTCGGCGGCTGCCGTCGACCACGTGTAGCTCTCGTATTTGAATACAATGTTAAATACAGGAGCGGCATGTTGTCGACGCGTGTCGCTCTGAATAACACGATCGCTACACGTGCAGATACATAGACGGTACACGTTGATGAAATGCTTGATTTCAGAATAATAAATACAGGGTCGAATTAAATTAGTCTTTTAAGCGCTTGGCTAAATATCAATTGCCGCCCCTAGCGCGCGGCTACAAATCGATAAAATAATCATCATCATCTGTCTAGCCTTTTCCCAACCATGTTGGGGTCGGCTTCCAGTCAAACCGAATGCAGCTGAATACCTAAATCGATAAAATAATACCTACAACAAATAACGAGGAGCAATCGTTGAATAGAACGAAAAAATCATGCATGTTCTCTGTCGCAGAAATACGACACGAGCGGTAGGGACACGGAAATATTTGTCGCATAAATGCGACACAAGCGGTTAAAAGGTTAACGAAACTACACGCGTGATGGGTATCGTAATTTAAATACGATATAACAATTAATAAAAACAGATTTTCCCAACTTATACTTCAAGTAACTAGGTAAATTAGCCGCGGTTGTTGACCCAATATAAACCCTGTACTTATTTTTGTTGCTGACGATCCCTTCAGGAATAAAAACAAAAGAAAAAGCGGATGAAACCGGAATGAGAAAGTTTATAGTGGATAAGATAGAGATTAAAACAGAAGACGAACAAGCAGGGGATCGAGAAGGGAGGGGGATTCAGGGGATCAGACCGGAACTACTCTAAAATATCATCAAATTATTTGTTTTTGCTTTATCATGTTATGGTAGCCATACCCATCACCACGTCATCCATTAGGTACCTACGTCTACAGAGTTTCCCTAAGCAATTTAATTTGAACCTGTTTATTAATGATAGAAGGAGAAAATCAGAACTTGTGTATAGAGCGGTGTAGTAAGACATAAGTTGCATTTTATTCTGAAATATTGTAAGTGTAGGTATGCTTAAGCTTAGGTTAGGTTAAATACGAATCGTTTGCTTATTTTGCTCACAAATATTTATTAAGCCAATAATTGGACTCTTCAAGCTAAAAAAACTAGAAGGCCATTTGTAATATGTGATAATTTTAAGAGCATAGTTATATCAGTACAAGCTAAAATGACGCTAATGTTAACGTAATTGAGATTATTTCCCAATATCCTTCCTTTGTGCAATTTAAAATTATCCGGCCTTATTGTTCTTCCTTTAGATTAGTTAATTATTCCATATTAATAGGTATATATTAGTAGACTATTGCGCGTAAAAGGAATTGTTTTTATTACCTACATATGAAGTCAAGGATTTTTGTCCTAGTTTTTTTTTTTTGTTATTAAAACGAAGTTAGTTGATAGCGAATGAGTTTTTATTCGGCCATTTTCCCTTTCCCTGTGTTAATTAATTGATTAAGAGATTTTTAAAATGTAAATATCGCTTACGTTTGCGCCCCCTGACTATGATACAGCACGGAGGCAACTGGATAGATGTAAGTCATTGTTTGGGTTTAACACAGAAGAAATGACAATAATAAATGCTGAATTAAAAGATAAACACTGAAGATTTTGTGCAACAATCCCTTCAAGATACGAAGAAAAATAACATTAATCAACACCTGTCATGTCTGTGTGGTGCCGGACTTAAAGAATTGCACCACCCCTTACTTCCCGTGGGTGTCGTAAAAGGCGACTAAGGGTCTTACCGGAGAATGGGCAGCAGCGTTCTCTATTTATTCCACCATCATACCATACTGCGATCGCCAACCCGCCTGCCAAGCGTGGCGATTATGGCAAACCCTCCCCAAAATTGGGGGAGGCCTATGTCCAGCAGTGGACGTCTATCGGCTGAAACGACGAATCAACACCTGTGGAAAAAAAATGTAGTGAAGTTTAGCAGGATTCAGGACGATTGGACACGTCGCCGGACCCATAGGAGCGCGAGGTAGTGGACTAGTGTTTGCAGGTAAGTTTAATTATTCGGATTACCTAGAACCGCTACACAAACTGGGGATTATTTGTAAACTTAGCTTAAAGTTAAGTAATGATTAGCGACTGTTTAACCATACATTTTTGACGTTCAAACGTCACTTAACTTTAATAATTATCTTAGATAAATATAGGGGTAAGTACAGCCGGATTCAAACTTTACGACGGCTCTGAAGTGCGCTACTCGCAGCGTAGTACCTCATCCCGCTGACACGTGAATTTGTTACTGCGTAGTAGGTACCACCAAACGGGGCGAATAGAGATGCATTGGGGGTGAATTGGGACAAAACTTTAAAATGGATTTTAGCGTTGAAATAATACAGTTTGTTGCCGAAAAGGACACTTAATCGTTTATTATAATACAATAAACACATTAGACTCCTTTTTGTGAACAAACTATATTATTTCAATGTTAAAATCGCTTTTAAAGTTTCGTCCCGATTCACCCCTGCATCCCTATTCACCCCGTTTGACGGCACCTCACCCCGCTGACACGTGAATTTGTTACTGCGCAGTGACTCGCCTCAAGTTCCGAGTCGCCATACAATATGAATCGGGCTGTAAGTCGTTTCAGCCGATAGACGTCCACTGCTGGACATGGCCTCCCCCAATGTTAGGGGCGGTTTGCCATAATCGCCACGCTTGGCAGGCGGGTTGGCGATCGCAGTATGGTATGATGGTGGAATAAATAGAGAACGCTGCTGCCCATTCTCCGGTAAGACCCTTAGTCGCCTTTTACGACACCCACGGGAAGTAAGGGGTGGTGCAATTCTTTAAGTCCGGCACCACACAGACAAGTCAAAACACGGCTGTAAGTACATCCATACTAATATTATAAATTCGAAAGAAACTCTGTCTTTCTGTCTGTATGTTACCTTTTCGCGCCTAAACCATTGAACGGACAGAAGGCGGAGGACAGGGTGTTGTGGCCCAGCATGGTAGAGGCCTCCAACAGTGGACTGCGATAGGCTGAGTTGATTGATATCTACTGTGTTTGAAGACTTTAAACTCAAGGCAAAAGCTAGTGAATGATAAATTGTATTTATTTGTAAGAAAGCAGTTGTAAATAAGTATGTAGGTAGGTAACACTTCTTTAATATATTCAGCTGGATGAGGTCGGTATTTCCATAGTCTACTCTGAGAAGAAACACCGAAACAAACTCAGAGGTTTCACTCTTCATTAAATGATAAATGATAATGATAAATGATTTTATTTTTGTAAGTAGGTTTGTACAAACACTTTTACACGTCAATCATGGTTTTTTTAAACTAGATGAGGTCGGCGTTTCCTATCTGACTACTCTGAGAAGAAAGGCCGAAACAAACTCAGAGGTCACAGTCTCTTTTAAAGTCCAGACATAATCTTGGTCAGGTTATATGAAGACCATGTAGATCGATGTCTGAGACGGTCTTTTGAAGAAAGAACCACGCAGATTGAGAGGACCTGTTCAGTCAGTGCACGCATTTATCAGAAATCGTGCAGCTCAACTCAAGACTTAAGGAGCTCAACGGTTCGACGAACAATACCAAAGAAAGGATTTTTGGGTAGGCCACATAAATTACTCAAACTGCCAAACCTAGAGAAAAAAAACTTTTTTACAAAAAAAAAACAACCGACTTCCGAAAAACACTATAAACTGAAAAATAATTTTAATTTCGGAAGTCGGTGTCTTTGGATTTGTATTTTAGTTTTTTGCCACCGACTTCCGAAATTAAAATTATTTTTCAGTTTATAGTGTTTTTCGGAAGTCGGTTGTTTTTTTTTGTAAAAAAGTTTTTATTTTTCACTTTTTAGTGGGTCAGTTTGTAATTTATCTAAGTTACAATAGCCTAATGTCAACTGCTCATCACCTTTTACAAAATATTGCTTTACCCGATGCAGGGACGTTAATTGTTGAGGAGTTCCCCTAATAAGAGCCAGGAGAACTGGAGCTGTTTGAGAAGTCACCATTAGCTCCATTTCACCATATGCATTGTAACGAGTATAAATTGCTTAAAAACCATATTAAAGCAATCGAATCGCAACCCGTGAAATATTTGTCATTGAGTAGTTCCGATAACCATCTGTGGTCTTTATCATCAGCTCCACTTTACCAAATGATGATTTTCGAGAGCAAATGCTCGAAAAAGTATTTTCCGTATCAGTTCGTAAATGACGGAGTTATGAAATATGAAAAGATCGTTAATGTAGATAAATTTTTAGGTTTTTGTTGATTTTTCAAAAACCGCTTGTCCGATTTCGATAAAATTTTCATGGGACCATTTGGGAAGCATACCCTTTCCAACAAAAAAATAATTTTTCAAATCGGTTGGCAAGCGACGGAGTTATGCGCGAACAAACATAAAAAAAAAAAATACAAACATCCGAATTGAGAACCTCCTCCTTTTTTAGAAGTCGGTTAAAAAAAGCAACTAATAGAACAGAGAGAATAATAAACAAATATATATAAAAGTAATAAAATAACCCACATCGTCTTCACATTCACAAATCACAATAAATAAAAACATTTTTACAAAAAAAAAACAACCGACTTCCAAAAAAAACACTACAAATTGAAAAATAACTTTAATTTCGGAAGTCGGTGTCTTTGGTTCCGCGTTTTCGTTTATTGACACCGACTTCCGAAATTAAAGTTATTTTTCAATTTGTAGTGTTTTTTTTGGAAGTCGGTTGTTTTTTTTTTGTAAAAATGTTTTTATTTTTCACTTTTTAGTGGGTCAGTTTGTAATTTATCTAAGTTACAAAAGCCTAATGCCAACTGTTCATCACCTTTTACAAAATATTGCTTTTCCCGATGCTGGGACGTTAATTGTTGAGGAGTTCTCCCGGTGAGAACCAGGAGATCCTCAACAATCACTCGCAATACGCATTGTGAAGAGCATAAATTGCTTAGCAACCATATTAAAGTAATCGAATCGCAACCCGTGAAATATTTGTCAGTGAGTAGTTCCGATGGCCATCTGTGATCTTCATCATCAGCTCCACTTTACCAAGTGATGATTTTCGAGAGCAAATGCTCAAGTTACTTTAAAAAATATCCAAATCGCTGTAGCTTTGCCTATAAAATTTGAGGGTTGCCCTCGATTTCCATGGAATCCTCTCATCAGATTCCAACTTGATGATAATGGGACCATCTCGAGAGTATACCCTTTCAAATAAAAAAAGAACTTTTGGAATCGGTCCAGCCGTCTTCGAGTAATCGGTGAACATACACAAGGTAGCTACTGTAATCTTTGAGGAGTTCCCTTAACTGTCCTTCGTCTTCATCATCAGACCCCTAATGACAGTCGCAACCCATCTAGGTGTAAAGTTCACATCAATACAAATTAATCAAGCCCAAACACAAGGTAAGTAACTGCTGTAAATCGTTGAGGAGTCCCCTCGACTGTCTTTCGGCTCCATCATCAGATCGACTCCAGGCCTTCATCAAATTGTAGTGCTTTAAAATACGTAATGAAAAAATTAACAAACGCTCTAGTCGCTCCTACGATTTTCGAAAGCTCCCCTCGATTTCACTGGGATGCCATCATCAGATCCTGGTTTCCTTATCATGGGACCACCCTTGGCATATCCCCATTCCAACAAAAAAAGAATAATCAAAATCGGTTCATAAACGACGAAGTTATCCGCGAACACACATAAAAAAAAAAAAAAAAAAAACAAAACATATATACGGTCGAATTGAGAAACCTCCTCCTTTTGAAGAAGTCGGTTAAAAATAATATAATACTTTACAAAGTACCTAAGCCTAAGTAAATTAAAATGGTCAGCATTGACATATATATTGAAATCATTGATGGTTAGATCATTTGTGAAAACTATGCAGGTTAAGGAAAAAACTATACAGGCCCCGATAGTGGCACATATTGTGTCCGAAGTAAGAAAATAATGAAATCTCATTATATTTTCATTTCGATAAAGAATCTTTCAGGAAACGGTACCTACAAAAAAATTGGATGATAATGAAACTTCGATCTTCTTTTGTCTATTATGTTTGTAATCGTTTCTGATGTTTAGCTATTATGGCTTTATACTCAGCCGCCGCTGTAGGGTCGAGCATCATTTCCTTGACTTGTTCTCGTGTTAAGTTTCCCATCGCTTTTAATGAGTTCGTGTGGTCCTTTGCTCCCCTAACTTGTGCAAACGCATCCTGCACTATGAATATTTTCTCAACAGAGTCGTTAATATCAATATTGCACGCCAAAATCTTCTCATACATGATAAGATACCAAATAAACTTAGTTTTTCTAAAAAAATGCTTCATTTGATTGTAAAGAGATTCCATTTTGACTAAGATCGCTGCTGACGCACCGTATAGAATTGCGATTTGGTACCCAGTCTCAAACATATATTTTTTCCTGAATGGTCTAGTTAGATTAATCTTTTCTTTCGTCATGTACATGGAATGCGCCATTAAATCCATCGATTTATTAACGATGTATTCATGAAAATGGAAGTTTTCGTCTCTGGGGAATTCCACGTACTCACGTCGTGTATTTTCTGCCGCCATTATTCCATTCTCGTGTTTCTTTTTGGCAAAGGCAATAATCTTCTGGACGTTGTTTACGTCAAGTATGCTGATATCTAGGTTGTCTCCCGTGAGGTTGTCTCGGTTTTGGCTGGGTTGTCCCAGGATGAAGTCAAAGAGGGCGTTGTTACTGTAACTGTCACCGAGGAACTTGGACAGCAGATCACCGAGAACATCAGCATTTGGCACTGGCTGCCCGGGGATTGCCTTCACACATTGCGGCGCTTTTATGACTGAAATATAATTTAGTTATTTATTCATGGTTTTGACCTTAACGGTGAGCAGTAAGAAAGCGGTGGTCATATCGTACATATGTACGTCTACTATATAATAGTCTGGATATGGAGTAGAAGACAGCATAGAAATCTCTTTTTTTGACAAAAGATAAAAACTAAATCTCTTTTTATGGTTTCGCACCTCAAAAGGAAACACGGAATCCTTATAAGATCACTTCGTTGTCCGTCTGTCTGTCCGTCTGTCAAGACCCTTTTTCTGAGGAACGAAATTAATATCAAATAAGTACTCAGGGCTGCAATCACAATGCACTTACGTGATATTGCAACTAAAGCAAGAAGCAGCATTCTATTAATTACAAATCATCCGAAATGGTATTAAAAAGGAGTTATTCCGTACTGTCTTGTAGGTAACCACCTCGCTAATACTTAAACGATGTTTTTATTAGCGTGGTTCTGTAATTTAAATTTAATGATAATATGTCGGTATCTACATTATAATTGCATATTTGTTAATAGCTATTCATTAATGAAAACCAGTAATAACCAGCTAAAACTAGTTAAATCCGTGTTTAAACATTATAAATACATAGGTACTCAATACTCATCTTTATATGCTAAGTGTGCGTACACATATTTAAGCGACACTCGTCGTCAAGAGAGCGACGCACAGTGTGTTATTTATAAACCCTCATTTTGTCTCAACTTGATTTTATTGAAGCGTATCATTACAAACGTAAGAGTAAAACTCCGAAATCGAAATAACTTATAAATCTTCAGAAAAAAATGTTCAAAGTTTGCCTAAAGCCGGGTCAGGAAATACACAAAAAAATATATTTAAAAGTAACTGAACTTGTTATTTCAATTTTGATTACATCAAATAATTATACATGTAAAACCATACCTTTTGACTAGTTTTTGTACATTTACGGTGATTACATATAAATTAATTTCTCATTTTCAGTTTTATTTTTTTTATTTATTATATTTATTTATTTTATTTTTAAAATTTTAAGAAAGCTTACAGACTACTTAATACACGTAAATGGTAAAGAAATAGTAAACAACTGACAATTGCTAATTACAAGCTTCCACATATATATATTACAATGTTATGGAAGAAGATTAAAGAAAAAACAAAAGAGAAAAAAAACATGCAAAATAGGTAGAGATGCCGCGACAAACCACAAACATTCGCCCATTGAAATATTCCTTACTCAAGATATCCACATTGACGCCGTATTAGAAAGAGATTCATATAATGATAGCTTAAACAAACCCTTATGAGCAGTATTAAAATCACAATCTAATTCCGCGTAATAATAAATAATATATATCGGAGCAGGAAGGTTTAGTGTCTCGTTATCAGGCATATTTTAACTACTAGGTGGGCGTACTGTGGGTAGTGTTGGTTATTGCGCAATAGAAAAACGGTTTGCAGATCAAATCAGATTATTCATGAACAATTAATCACACTAGCAAATCACACACTTTAGGTACATGAAACATATACACAGTAAAATAATTATGTACAGTAACATAGGTAGTAATTGCGAACAACTCGTAGGATCGATTACTGTTCGTATAGTGACACAGTCACCCAAATACAGCGTATTTAGAATACAGGTATAAGGCAGAACCTTAGTAAACCGACAGGTTTGTCGGGAGCTAGTGCTCTGTAAGGAGTCGAGTCCGAAGACCGTCTGACTCCCTTCCAGCACAAACGAGTACGCTTAGTTTTATAGGGTTTATTACCACCACGCACTCGCCCCACAACAACTCTGTCCGATGACCAAAGAGTAAAGTAACTATAGAGGAAGCACGGAAGTACGTCAACGTGTTTACTTGAGTTGATACAACACATTAAAATGTGCTAAATCTAATATGACTTACATTTTATAGTACTTAATAATACAAGAATAAATAAACAAAGGTGATTTCGCAAAGTAAATCATTAACATGTTATCAATAGTTTTGAACAAAACCATCGGTTACAATTATCGAGATAAGTTGCCAAAATCAATTGGTACGTACACTGACTACCCAATCAATTATGTTCCAATTTATTAGACAAAATTGATAGTAAAATAACTTAAATTCATAAAAAGAACAACAAAATCTCACTCTTTGTCTCTGCATCACTCAAAGGTTGACTGGTAGAAATTGCCTATGGCATTAAGTCCGCCTCTGTACTTGCTTGCTGTATGTGCTTGAAGTATTAAATAAATAAATAAAAATAAATCATAACAAATTATGTGGACTACCCACAATTGTAACAATTGAGATCCAACTGCGACATATTTAAGTCTTTGTAAATAAAGAAATCTTCGTTAACAAAGTATGGTAAGTTTGTTTCTGTTCTTTCAGTGTTAGGTATCTTCACTAATTGTTTATGAGTATCCCTGAATGTTGTCCAATATTGTTCTATACATCTTATTCTTGCTTCAACATAACCTTTTGTCAACCTGGCTTTAGATATCTTCAAATTGACTGAGCAACCGGCAGCAAGTTGGTCATCATGCTCCCTTAGATGTCACTGCTTGCGGTAACGTCGGGGGTCGGTTTGTCTGCCAGTATGTAATGATCAACTCGTTAGGCTGCCGAGGATACAACTACCGAGTTTTAGTAGGAATTATGAAGATTGGCCTACATTCCAGGACTTGTTTATTTTTAACCCCCGACGCAAAAACGACGGAGTGTGGTTAAAGTCTTATATCAAGTCGCCTCCGTACGAAGATGGGAGGGGTGGAGGGGGGTTGGGGGGGGCACCCAGTTTCACCCCCCCCCCACTCCTGCCCTGCCGGAGATTCGTAGTTTTTCTATTATTCCACTTTGAACAAAACCTTCTAACCTAACCAACACAAGTCTGTGTGCTCTGGGTAGGATCTGTCACTCATTAGGGTACGGGGAGGTAGTTACTTTCTGGCGCTTCGCCGGCCGCTGCCGCGGCACGCTCGCTGCGCTCGCTCGGCTCGCGCTAAGTGGTCACCGTTCTAACCTAACCTAACCTACACAACTCGCTTCACTCGCTCGGTTCGCGCTATCTAACTTAACCTAACCAACACAAGTCTATGTGCTTTGGTTACGATCTGTCACTCATTAGGGTGCGGGGAGCTAATAATCATAGCAAAATATAAAATTCACGTAAACTCGAGAGCAACGGAATGACAAAACGAACGCCAAACAAAAGTATTTGTCAATGTAAACAAACCCCGCTTTCCGAATTGCGTCAAAAGCGATTATATCGCGAATCCGACCAACGTGCAACGTCACAATAGTACTCAATAGTCCTTATATTTTGTGACTATTAAATTTGGTTGGATTCGCGATATAATCGCTTTGACTCAATTCGGAACGCGGGAAAAATGGTTTCTTTTCACGCATTTCGATAAACGCAGTATCGAAATCGCTACGAAATGTATCAAAATTACGTTCCTTCTTAGGCATTTGTAAGGTTTCCCAAGATTTATTAAATAATAATTAAAATATTTTGGCGCGTCTCCGGCAGCAAAAAATACATTTTATCGCTTAGTACGAACCCCCTAAACCCTCCCATATCTACACTTAACTCAGATTCAGGCGACTCGATATAAGACCCAACCCCGGAGTGTTATAAGTTTGTCGTATCTGTGTGTGTGTGTGTGTGTGTGTGTGTGTGTGTGTGTGTGTGTGTGTGTGTGTGTGTGTGTGTGTGCGTGTGTCTGTGGCATTGTAGCTCCCGAATGAACGAATGGATGAACCAATTTTGATTTTGTTTTTTTTTTTTGTTTGTAAGGTAAATTAGTCGGGAGTGTTCTTAGCTATGTTTGATGAAAATCGATCCAAGATGGCCGCCGCCGCAAAATGGCGGACTACATATTTTTTCACAACTCCCATAAAGGCCGTCGGATAAAGACATAAAAAGTGGTTAAATTTGCAAAGCGTGTTGTAGTTCTGCATTTTTGGTATGTTGTATGGGTCTATTAGGGTAGTGTGAATTCAAATTTGCAACTTCGAAAAACCTGTGGAAACTGAGAAAATCGAGAAAAACTTCGAAAGGGACTTTTTTCACTATTTGCTCTCCAGGGCCAAAACTATGCATTTTTTGCGAATGATATGTCTTAAACTTATAAACTGTCTTAAATTACCTACAATTTGAGCTCAATTGCAGCTCTATTGACCCCATAGGAGCCAAGCTAATTTTTCTCGAAAATTAAAATTTTCAGGTTTTACTCACTTATTTCGCGAAATATTGGCAAAACCACTTGCCCTACAAAGAAAGGTTAGGTACTGAAAATATTTTGTAGTAAATTTATTTAGCTTTTATTAGAGCCTAAAATGAAGTCTGTTAGTTGTTGTTGTAGTTCACTAACAAGAAAAATCGAAAAAAAGTAAAATGGGTTATAGAGTTATTGGAAATTAGACCGGAATCTTATAAGGGGCGATGCGGGATGTCATTTGCAACAATATTGACCCCAAAAGTAATATAATCTCTCCGTCCAGAGCAAAAAGACTTGTAGATCGTAGTTCTTTCTTTTGTCATTATTGTTGTATGTGGATTAATGAAGTTAAGTTCACCAATGTGCCATTGAAGTTAACTTTAATGGTTAACATTTACCTAATACCTAATAGACCTGGCTATCATCTTCCTCCAAACAGATGCAACGGGTCTCCCTTGTTTCATCAAAAATATATTAACAAATTATCACTGCTCGATTTTCCGCATAATTTCATTTGCCAAATCATTACTTAGCAAATAAAGTTTTCACAAAAAATTGTAACGCAAACCTAATGTATGGGAAGTGAACGTTTGAACAATAACTTGCTTACCAACTAGTACTTTTACCAATTTTAATGTAGTCAAAAATTTCAGTTGGTATAACATATTTTACGCAAAATAAAATAAGCCAAATATACTAAATTTTGGCTTATTTTATTTTCGCCGTCGGGGCCCCTATTTCTGTCTGCCTATGATTTCAAATTCCTGTTTAATACGATATGAGGTATAGGTTTATTCCTTTATGAATTGTATTCTCATTGGCTCGCTCTTGCATCCAATGTCGACGGAGCCCTGCTTCGTGGTGCTCCTATTTCTGTGAAAAGGTTTGAAGTAACCTAACAAAACCGAACCTCGAGGTGCCTTTCGCTCGTCCTACGTCGCCTATCGATCGACCGCAACCGTGCAATTAAAAAAGTAATTATGTAAGTAAATCCATGTAATTCCCAAAAAATATATATTTTTGTCTATACATATATATTTTTTTTCATAACAAATCATTTGATTAAATGTTTATTGTCTAAAGATTGTTTGCTGTAATAAATCATTTGATTAAATACCAAATGTCTAAATGACATTATCCTTGATAATATTCTGCCAAGTAAAAATTTTACCAAATGAAAATGGGCGTACTAAAATCATTCCAAACATTGCATTGGTATAAAAAAAGGTTGCTAAGATTTGCTTTCGGTAGCTGGCGAAATGTGTCTGGTGGCTCTTTACGGAGGCATTGCAGGTACTGAGACACTGCACGACCTGAGGTTCCAATTATTATTTGGGAAGACGGCGGCAAGTGCAAAAGTGAATCTGGCACGTTTGCCCCCTACTACCGAGGCTTCCTCTTTCCATGCGTTTCGTACCTACCGCCAAGTGCAAAAGTTGCTGGGGGTAGAAAAGGATCCCACCGAGTTGGGAAATCAGCTCCCGCAGCCAAACCCCGATCACAACAAACAAAGAGCCAGCTCCTGCACAGCTTCTAAAAATGATAGCCTGCTAATGCAAAAAGGGATGTAGAGGGGCATGTAGTTGTATAAAAGCTGGGCTGAAATGCTCGGCTCTTTGTTTGATTTGCGGAGGAAAGTGGTGTTATAACGTCGCGTTGATTTCTGTTAACGAAGACAGCGATGATTGAAGAGGAAGATGAAGAAGGACTTCTTCCTCAGAATGATGAACTACTTAGGACACGAAGAGGAAGAAGAACACGAGCGCGTTCTTTTTCATCTTCCTCAAAATGAAAACCATCCTGATAAAAGGGAATCCCAACCAAAGAAAAAACGACGATTGACTAAGAACAATTCTTAGTCAATCGCCTTTTTTTCGGTTAGTCATCATTGATTTTATGTTTTGGTTAGAACTTAGATTCCAAATCAAACTTCGAGCGAGATTATTGCAAATGACCTCCCCAAAAAAAATCAGCTGTTCCCTACATTTATGTTCGTATAACTTGTCAAAATCAGCAGACTTTTTTTTCGCGATTTTAGGTTCGGTCCCATAGTAAAAGTTGTTCATAATGACGAGTACAATGGCCTCTTAAGAGGTTGTTAATGTTTTACCAATAACCCTGTAT
This sequence comes from Mesoligia furuncula, assembly GCA_916614155.1. Lineage (NCBI taxonomy): Eukaryota > Metazoa > Arthropoda > Insecta > Lepidoptera > Noctuidae > Mesoligia > Mesoligia furuncula. The sequence goes on from OU744808.1 coordinate 25,853,778, forward strand.
ATTTAGTCTTTTGTCTCTATAACCCATTTTACCTTCGTTTGGTTTTTTTTGAAATTGTAAGTGAACTGCTGGTCTCACAGACTTTGTTTTGAGCTCTAACAAAAGCTAAATAAATGTACTTCAAAATATTTTCTGTAACTTTTCTTCGTAGTGCAATTGGTTTTGCCAATATTTCGCGAAATAATGAGTAAAACCTGAAAATTTAAATTTTCGAGAAAAATTGGTCATCTTTGAAGTGCCATAGCTTGGCTCCTATCAAGTAAACAGAGCTGCAATTAGGCTCAAATTGTAGATAATTTGATACAGTTTATAAGTGTAGGAAACATTGTTCGCAAAAAATGCATAGTTTTGGCCCTGGAGAGCAAATAGTGAAAAAAGTCCCAACATTTTGAAGTTTTTCTCGATTTTCTCAGTTTCCACAGGTTTTTCGAAGTTGCAAATTTGAATTCACACCACCCTAACAGACCCATATAACATACCAAAAATGCAGAACTACATCACGCTTTGCGAATTTAATGTCTTTATCCGACGGCCTATTAATATGGGTATCAAATGAAAGGGCTTGAATAGTAGAATATAACACTATGATAAATTTCAAATCCAAGATGGCCGCCACCACAAAGTGGCAAATTACATTTTTTTTTCACAACTCTCTCAATATGGGTATCAAATGAAAGGGCTTCACTAGTAGAATACTATACGCTATTACAAATTTCAAATCCAAGATGGCCGCCACCACAAAATGGCGAATTATATATTTTTTCACAACTCCTTCAATATAGGATAATCCAAGGGCTTGACAAGTAGAATAATGTACACTATATTGCAAGGGAATGAGGAATATTAACTAACGAAATGAAAACTAAAAACTTGAAAATATTTTTTTGTCTGATCAATGCTTTAGGATGATGAAGAAAGTGGAGTGATGACTGGTACCTACGACCACTAAGTTTGACTATTTTTATTACGAATGGAATTATCCCACTTAAAAAGCGTAGGTATTTCTACATCAGATAGTGTCGCAGTCCCATTTTATAAACTCGATCTGAAATACCTAAGATATCTAATAGCTATGTACGAAAGTTGAATAACTAAAGGAAGAACTAAACAAAAAAATCTGATTAGTCTTAAAAATTATTCTTCAACTATAAATTAATAATTATTTTTTGACGGATAAAAAACCTGATTAAATTACCTGAATCTTAAAACGCAAGAAAATAAAAGAAATGAAATTCAAAAATTAAGGAGTCCTTACAAAAAGCATGAAACAAAAAATTAAATAAAAAATTTAAAAAACCCCCGACACAAAAAATAATATTTGTTACGGCCGTTTCTGTAAATACATATTTCAATTTCGATTCAATTTCAATTCCGCCAATCATATTTTGATCAACGTACAACTTAATACTGACCAACAAATTGCATAAAACGTAAAAAAAAAAAAAGATTTTCACGGGCTACCCTGACGCTTTCGCCTTAAATGTTGCAATGAATGTTGATGAACTCTCAAAATGAAAGTCATTGCTAATGATAGTGTGTTAATCAATTACCCCCTAGGTTATGTTCAATGAACACGTCATCTCGGGACAGATCGCTATCAATGGCGGTGCTCTCGAGGTTGTTCAAGAATACATTTAGGAACCTCGGGCAAAGTTTGCTGCATCTCGTCGCGTATGTCTTTGACAGCTTAAAAGCAACTGGTTAGTGACCGGTCAGTGGGTCGTCTTAGGGGCGGATTTGTTAGAGTTGGAGTATACGCTTAGGGGCACTATGAGCAGCAAAGAAAACATCATAACGTTACATATTAGGGTGGTACTTATTTTTCGACTTTTGAATTAAGATCGGTGGGAGAGTGTTCAGTCTGGAGGCAAGCTCTACAGAGTCGCACGATGTATACCTCTAAATATGAAAAAAAAAAACATTTTTTTTTGTGAAAACGCTACCAGCTATCAAAATGTTTACAAAAAGCGTAGAAGGACATCTTAAATGATGGTTTCATTAATGTTTCCTTTAAGTGTTTATATCACATTTTCCATGCAAGTAAAACTCGCCTATACAATCGCTTCTTATCCCTTCCTCCCCTCGACCTCTCTTCTGTACCGACGTGTCGAGATTTAGACCGTTCACACAATCAAAAACATAAGCACTAAGACGTACAATTTAAGACGTACGCGTGCGCACTGACATCCTTTTTATGTCTAACATCATTTTTATGTCCTGGCAATAAAAATAAAAGGATCTAATAAATACAGATTTTGAGTTATTGTTTAATATTCATACCTTGGTAGCGACCTCTAAATGTCATTTAAAAAATAAAAAATATTGAAATACTTTCTTATGGTATATAATCAAATTACGTGGTGCCCCGCGATATTAAAGATAAACATTTTTTTTCTTAGGAATAAGCTAACAAAAAAAAAAATTACCAATACTCAAAACATATCTATTTATTACATATCTATTTTATTTATCAAAACATGATTACGATTTATTAAAGCATTCATAATGTTAATGATAAAATAAGATATTGAAAGTTACATAATTAAAATTCCGGTAAATTTACCGGTAAAATAAAATGTCATAAGGAAGTCTCCGATTTCCGTCTCTGTTCTTTAAACTTTAGGTAAATATACTCAGCCTATTCCGATCACCCATGAGTAAATACCCCGCAGGACCGATGGAACTCTTTGCATTTATTTTTGATCATCGTGCAGTTAGGTATGTCGTCTGTAGAAGGAATTGCGGGTTTGAATTTAATTTTAGGTTCCTTGCATTCTTAATACAATAAATTGGTACTATAAAACAGAACAAAATAAAAAAGTGGTTGGTGCGCGAATCTTTACGTTCAGTCTCATAGTTCGCTTGAGTTGAAAGCGTCAGTCAATCGCACGATGACATCGACAGCACTGGGGCCCAAGTCTGCTATTTTTATAAATTCTTCATTCCAACACGTTCCCATTGTCATTTTGCTAAAAGTTCGTTATCTGCTAAATTAATAATGGTCGATCATTGGTCGGTCAATGGCACAGAAAATACTTCGAAAAAGCGTCTAGTTACTGAGATATTGAAGTTCAAAGTTCCAACTTTTTTTTTTCATGACAATTAGTATTAAACACACATTAACTTTGAATACCGTCACAACTCCTTTACTGTTGAAGGTACCCATAAGCGCAAAGTGTTGCGTGTGTACCTACACAAAAAAAAGAGTCATTTCACAACAATAATTTTTGCTAAATGTTACTTAGTTTGATGTACATAGTGCATAAATAACGGCTAAGTGCGATGCGCCTTTTTATATCTTGTAGAAATCAAACCCAATCTATGATAAATTGAATTTATTAAAGTTAAGGATTACTCGAGGTCTCTGGCACGGCGCGGCCGCTCCGTTAACTCATCAAAGAAAAGAAGTAAAGAAAGATAAAACATTTATTTGCGGTAATCATGACGCTAAGAAAAAAAAAATGTCATCAGGGCTTACGACCTCTTGGGTCCTTGTTTGCTGCGTTTTGAAGTTGCATCAGATCCTTCACGGTTTGTTTAAGTTCCTTTTTCTGCGACCGTATGTTTTTAGTTTTTTGGAACGTACCATCCACATTTATTAGAACCCACCAAAGGTAACAAAAGTCCACGTGGAGTCTCGTCACTTTGCCGTGCATAACTATTTGAGGAAGAGCGGTATCGAATGTTTCTTTATTTCGCCACTGGTGAGAAAAATACTGCATCATTCTGTTATGGATGCTGAGTAGCCTACGATACGTGAATGCAATACGGAAGGCAGTATCCGTGGTACTGAAGTATTTATTTTCTTGGAGTTTCTTTATTTTGTGCCTTGCCATGTACAATATCTGCAGCATCAGATCGAGAGTTCTCCGCCTTATAAATTGGGCAAGCGCCGGATAATAGTGTTTACCAGAGGGATCGATATACTGTTGTCTTCTCGACGCGTTGAAATTTTTTGGTTCATCTTGTGCAATCATGCCCGTGATTGCATCCATTTTTTTTCTAAATTTGTTTATATCAATTTTTTCTATATCAATTGACATATTTTTTACTGTTACGCCAGGCATGTCATCATAGTCCAACGGTTTTTTTTGTACAAGAGTCGGCAGAACATCACTGAGCTTCGGGAATTCGTCAAAGGCAATATCTATTTCGTCTACCGGTTCATAAAAATAAGAACCATTACCAGCTCTTCTTGTTCTAATTGCGCTTTGAACAAAAGGTAAAGAAACTGAAAAATAAAACACTTTTTGTTATTAAGGGATAGGAGTTATAGTTTCCACTAACGTCAAGTGTTTGAGTAAATACTCTTCACAAAGAACCCACCCTCCAAATTGTATATCTCTAGGACCAGCGGTATAAGCTGTGCGTTGATAATATCAGTCAGTAAGGACTTTGAATTTTGTATATACTTACATATAAGTAGACTAAATGATAAAAAATTTGTTTGATAAAAAAACCAACATATAAATGCTAAAAGAATTCTTCCAATCCGTCTAGTAGATAGTTCCCGAGGTTAGCGCGTTCAAACAAACAAATAAACAAACTCTTCGGCTTTTTTATTAGTATAGAAGATTAACATTAAAATAAATTCTCCTTGGGGCTGATTTTTCAATCGACCGATATTTTTATTCGTGGAATAAAATTGACGTCTGACAGTTTTTGTATGGAAGAACTGTCAGAAATTCAAAATTATTTAATATTGGAAATATCAGCTCTTAGTTTTCTCAACGGACTTAGAAAAACATGTATTGTAGATATATTGTAGAAATAAGTATTCGGGTCAATTTTTAAGTTAAACTAAGATTTTTCAAATAAATTGTCTTCCTTTTTCACCACGACAGGGCTTGTTTTTAAAAAAAGCGTTTGGTACGTATTTATTTTTATGACTTAAATATTATTTATACCTATTGGAAGCAAACAGTAAAATTTACCCCTTAAACTTTATTACCCTTTTCTACCCCGAGTCGATTTTTGAAAAACCCTAAAACTCAAACATACTTTTTTATTTTAAGTAATAGTACCGAGTTTCAAGTTAATCCGACTATTAACTTTGTCACCCCTAAATACTGTGTGAGGGGTTTATTGAAACGTACCGCCCCTGGAACATTAACTACTCTTTTCACCCCGTCAGGGGTAAATTTTCGAAAAACCCTGATACACGTTATTCTTTATTTTTGGTCTTAGGTAAAAATACTGAGTTTCGAGTTAATCGAACTGCGCGTTAAAATTCGTCCACATAAACTTTAACACCCCAAAACCCCCTTTAGGGGGCAGTTTAGAAAAACAAAAAACGTCAAACTTCATATTAATTTACTTAGATAAGTATTCTTGCCAAGTTTTACCAAATTAATAAGAATTTTCATATAAACTGTATCCACGCTTTTCATCCCCACCGGGTGGAATTTTGAAAAATCGTTTATAATGTGTGTTGACTCAAAGCTTATTCATATCAATTTTCGAGCTAATCAAGCCACGCAGTAAAATCCTCCCCTGTAAAATTAACTACCCCTTTTCACGCAGTTAGGGGTAGATTACCCTAACACGTTACACATTAGTCTTTATTTTTAGTCTTAAGTATACATACTGAGTTTCGAGTTAATTGGACAGCGCGTTAAAATTCTTCCATACAAATTTTGACACCCCCCCAATCCCTCTTTAGTTTAAAAAAACAAAAATGCCAAACTTCATAATTTACTTAGATAAGTATTCGTGCCAAGTTTCAAGGTTATTAACCATATGAATAAGAGTTTTCATACAAACAAAATCCCCCCTTTTCACCCCCTTAAAGGTTGAATTTCCAAAAACCCCTTCTTAGTGGATACCTACTCTTCACAAAGAATACATCCTCCAAATTTCATGTCACTAGGACCAGCGGTTTAGGCTGTGCGTTGATATATGAGTCAGGACTTGGAATTTTATATACATACTCGTAGATAAATATCTGACGGGTTCATGGATTCATTGATTTACAAATGTACTCAAAAGTGGTCATAATTTTGCATTTATCTCTCTATGCTGTAAAAAATTGTCCAAATCTTCATCATCAATCAATGGTTTTTGATGAATATTGAACAACTTCTAGAAATGATTTGGTACGTATATCATTCCTCCTAAAAACCGAACTGTATAGCGGGACCATGTTTGAGTGTTGAATCCATAAATTATTTGAATGGTCTCCAACCTCATTTCCCTATGACCTACAACTCGTAAGTCACGGCCGATACCACTTGGCCACCACTGCTCACATGTAGGTTCAAACCCAGACAGGCGCTTTACTTTGTGTAAATTATTTCATCACCACTGCTCTCAAAACGGTGAAGGAAAACATCGTGAGAAAACCGGCATGTCCTAGAACCAAATATACGAAGACCTGTGACATTCACCAATCCGTACTGGGCCCGCGTGGTGGATTATGGCCCACTCCCTTTCACAAAGAGGAGGCCTGGGTCCCAGCAGTGGGAACATTATATATAATATGTTGATTATATAACCTCAAGTCTGGATGACCACTCCATGTTGACCAAATACCAAAAGTTGTAATGACAACTTAAATATCTCAAAAATGAATACCTAACCAGTAAGCCTTGTTTTAAATTCCCCCCTTTTGAAAGAAGTTAAGGGGGAAGCGCTAAGGTAGCCCGCAAAATTCAAACCAAGTAATTTACAGAATTATAATCATTAGGATCAGTAATACAGTTAGTGTAATTGTAAAATGTCAAGAGTTCATGAAATAGTCATTCAGTGGGTTATTACTTGGTCTTAGAGAGTTGTGTAGATGAATTTAATGATTATAATTCTGTAAATACCTATTTGTTACGGTCGTGAATGAAAAACGTACAACTTCATACTGACCAGCAAATTGCAAAAAACCTAAGCTAACTTAACGCTTTCGCCTTAACTGTTATAATCTATCTATAATATAAAAATGTATCGCTGAATGTGTTGCTAAGCGCAAATCTCGAGAACAGCTGAACCGATTTCGCTAATTCTTTTTTTAGAATATTCCTTTAAGTACGAGGATGGTTCTTACGCAGAGAAAAATTTAATATATATATGGGATTAGGATAGATGTAGTAGGAGTAGGGTAGGAGTAGGTTAGGAGTAGTGTAAGAGTAGGGTAAGAGTTGGGTAGGAGTAGGGTAGGAGTAGGGGAGTAGGGTAGGAGTAGGGTAGGAATAGGGTAGGAGTAGGGTAGGAATAGGGTAGGAATAGGGTAGGAGTAGGGTAGGAGTAGGGTGGGAATAGTGTAGGAGTTGGGTAGGAGCAGGGTAGGATTAGTGTAGGAGTAGGGTAGGAGTAGGATAGGGGTAGGGTAGGGTAAGGGTGAGGACACCACGCAAACTAAGTAGCGCCGGGCAGCTAGAAATAATTTATATGGCAAAACAATGTTTGCCGGGGCAGCTAGTAAACTAATAATAATTGAGTGTGGTGTTTTCCTACCTAGCTCACTGGGTACTTTTACTACGACGTCAGTTATTCCCATAAACCTAGTTCGTGTCCAGATGAAGATTATTTTTTTTTACGTAATTTTTACTCCATTGTGAAATAAATGTTTATTTGAACTTACAAAACAGAAGAAGTTTCAAGATAGTTGTGAACGGCTGCATTTAAAAAAATATTATTAATTAATTAAAGAAAAATCACCCACTCACAAAGTATTTTCGATTATAAGATTCGTTACCTAGGTTGTTAAAAACGAAGTACCTAAAACGGTTACGTGATGAGTCGATTATTTTTTGATCATCATTAATATTTACTGTAAATAGTATCGATTTGTTATCGGTTCAGTTGGGGTTGCTAGTATTGTGGTTACTAACAACTTCGACTAAATTAAAACTACAAAAAATGCCCTGGATTCGATTCCTGGTTGGAGGCAGCGCCACCAAGCACGCTGTTTATAGTCCGCGCGGAACTAGTTGGCCGCGTCTTAGGTGGGGACGGGGGTAAGGGCGGCGGGGTTGCCTAGTGTTCGCAACAGACGTACTGTGTAATGACTAAGCGCCCCCGCCCCTCCATCGCACAGGTCACATACCTAAGGCGCGGCCAACTAGTTCCGCGCGGACTATAACTTTATTACTTTTCTTCTTCTCTCTTCTCTTTCTCTTCTCCTTTTTTCTTTTCGTTTTTTTTCTTTTCTTTTCTGTGTAAGAGGTTTAAAGTAACCTAACCATTTTTTTATCCTGGAGAAATGCTCATGCATTCTGCACCAGGGCTTTAAATACCGGTAAAATTTTCATAACGTTACCGTCATTTGACAGCGTTACCGTTAATATTAAAATAACGGTAATTGATTTCACGTTATTTTAGCTCCATTTTATCGGTAATCATTAATAACGTTAGTTGTTTATTAACGTTAATTTTATCGTTACTTTTAGAACGGTTAATCTAGTGAGTTTGAAGTAGAGGGGGAAGACGCGCGCGGGGGCGGTCCACCCGCCGTCGCCCCGCGCCGTGATGCCGTGCCGATCAAAACATTGCCCGATTCTTACGCGTGAGAAGTAATAAGTGTGATACTGAGTGATAACCAGTGATCGGAATAGGCAGACTATATTTACCTAAACTTCGAAGAACAGAGACAGAAAGTGGAGATTTCCTTACGACGACATTCTTTTTTCCCGGAATTCGAGTAAAATCTTAAATAAGTTGAAAATAAGCTTTATTTAAAATAAATCTAGAGTACCTACGTTTGAAATACATATCGTAGTCCCTTTTATGCAATTAGAAATTAGTTTTACTTAGGTGTTACACATCGACAAATGTTATGTAGGTATTGAAAGATTTGATGCAACAACGGTTAGTTTAAGGATAATTCTAATACATGATTTAAGTTAGATTAGTTTAGTGAAAATTCCTAAGATTTGTTAATTGCAAGTTTAGTTAAAAATAGCCTTTACACATTTTAAATAAAGCTTATTTTCAACTTATTTAAGATTTTACCCGAATTCTGGGAAAAAAAAGGTCGTCGTAAGGAAGTCTCCACTTTCTGTCTCTTTTCTTCGAAGTTTAGGTAAATATAATCTGCCTATTCCGGTCACTGGTTATGACTTATTAAATTCAATCAATCGTAACTATAAATTCAGATAAAATGGAGTAAATTATATATTACTGTGTTACAGCCATTTAAATCTACTCATTTAGAAAAAAGTTATTTACATTTTAACTTTTTTTGGGAATGAGGGTTATAACAGTCTGATTTTGGGAATGAATTATGTCTATGTGAATGAAAAATCACAAATAGCATCTTGATTCAAATATACATTTATTATTTAATAATATTTTCAATAGTTGCTCTCAATGAGCAAAAAAAAAAACAAAACAATTCTAACATGTTTTTCATTTACGAAGGTGATCATGATATTTTTCGTTCGACTCAGCAGGTCATTTTTGTTAAGCTAAGTTGATTACACCGTACCCTGATATTTGAAAAACATAAAATTCTTAATTACAATTAAATTAACAATCCTACTAACATTATAAATAGGCCGTCGGATAAAGACAAAAAAAGAGGCTAAATTCGCAAAGCGTGATGTAGTTCTGCATTTTTAGTATGTTGTATGGGTCTGTTAGGGTAGCGTGAATTAAAATTTGCAACTTCGAAAAACCTGTGGAAACCGAGATAATCGAGAAAAACTTCGAAATTTTGGGACTTTTTTCACTATTTGCTCTTCAGCGCCAAAACTTTGGATTTTTTGCGAACAATGTTTTCTACACTTATAAATTGTATTAAATTACTTAGATTTTGAGCTCAATTGCAGCTCTATTGACTTCATAGGAGCCAAGCTATGGCACTTCAAAGAAGACCAATTATTCTCGAAAATTGAAATTTTCAGGTTTTACTCACTTATTTCGCAAAATATTGGCAAAACCACTTGCCCTACGAAGAAAGATTACTGAAAATATTTTATAGTACATTTATTTAGCTTTTATTAGAGCCCAAAACGAAGTCTGTGAGACTAACAGTTCACTCACAATCTCAAAAAAAAAAAAAAACTAAAAGAAGGTAAAATGGGTTATAGAGGGGGTTATTAGAAATTAGACCGGAATCTTATAAGGGGCGATGGGGGATGTCATTTCCAATAATATTGACCCCAAAAGTAATATAACCTCTCCGTACATAGCAAAAAGACTTTTAGATCGTAGTTCTTTATTTTGTCTTTGTTGTATGTAGATGTGGATTAATGGCGTTAAGTTCACCAATGTACCATTGAAGTTAACATTTACCTAATACCTAGTAGACCTAGCTACCATCTTCCTCCAAACAGACGCAATGCATGCGAATATTGCGGAAGCTGGTGAAAAGTGTCTGGTGGCTCTTTAGGTGTTGCAGGTACTCAGACACTGCACGACCTGAGGTTCCAATTATTTGTCAAGACAGCGGCAAGTGCGAAAGTGAATTTGGCACGTTTGCCCCCTACTACCGAGGCTTCCTCTTTCCATGCGTTTCGCACCTACCACCAAGTGCATAAGTGTCTGGGAGTAGAAAAGGATCCCACCGAGTGGGGTTGGGAAAACAGCTCCCACGGCCTAATCTCGATCAAAACAAACGAAGAGCCAGCTCCTGCACAGCTTCTTAAAATGATAGCCTGCAAATGCAAAAAGGGATGTAGAGGGGCAGTCGTTGTTTAAAAGCTGGGCTGAAATGCTCGGCACTTTGTTTGAATTGCGGAGGAAAGTCGTGTAATAACGTCGCGTTGATTTCTGTTAACGAAGACAGCGATGATTCAGAGCGAATTTAGCCTCTTTTTTTGTCTTTATCCGACGGCCTAAAACGTGAAAGTTTGTATGGATGGATGGATAGATGGATGTTTGTTACGCAAAAACTAGTGATCGGATTTGGACAAAAGTTAGCACACAGATGGTTTATAACCAGGATTTACATATAGGAATTTTTTTACCCCTATATTCCCATGGGATCAAAACTTATGCGGGTGAAACCGCGGAGCGCAGCTAGTAATACATATTTACAAACAATAGTAGTACTACTAAAACTACGTAAAATCTGTTTTAATTTCAATATTTGGACGTGAACTCAATAACGAGCTAAAATCACTATCAAAAATAAGAAATCGCCCCGCGGTTGAACCCGCATAATTTTCGATCCCATGGGGATATTGCGATAAAAAATATCCTATATGTAAATCCTGGTTATAAACCATCTGTGTGCTAACTTTCGTCCAAATCCGTTCAGTAGTTTTTGCGTGAGTAACAAACATCCATCCATCCATCCATACAAACCTCAGGCGGCGCGGTTAACGCGTAGCGAAGTGGCAACAGTGCATCTAATCCAATGCTAAGCGAGGCGCCCGCGCGAGCGCACAAAAATGTAAACAGACGGAACGGTAACGTAACTAAATTAACGGTAAAATAAAGTTACTGATGGTTTTTGCGTTAATGTTAATTAACGTTACTTTACTGGTAATGTGATCAAGTAACGTTACATTTTTGTGAACGTTATTAAGGTATCAAATTGAAATTAACGTTACTTAACGGTTATTATTTTGTTATTTGGTAACGTTAACAAGCCCTGTTCTGCACTACCACGGGGAGATAGTGCAGTTATGTGGGACCTGAACCCACTAATACTCCACGGTGTCTTCCCATTCCGCTTACGGCGGGAACTCGGGCTCGCGTTAGCCGTGGATCCGCCTCGGCGGTCCATCACCGGACCCTCCTCTGAGGAGTATTCCCCATCACCGGCGTGCCAGAACACAACCAAGACCAAACCAGCACATGGCCGCCAGACGACCCCGTGTAGGCAGCCTTGGTGCTTCGACGGGTCAGGTCAGATCGCAGAGGATAGGGAGAGCGGCCAACGTCATACCTGTTGGAAATAACTTAATTACAACAATGATGTTGGCATGTGCCTAATGCATATCATGGAGTTCGTATATGTGTCCCAGTATAAACTCTGCTAATATAGAATATTTTTTCTAGACAGATGTCATATTCATAAACGTGCTGCATTTGCGGAATGAGTTGTTTGTGAAATAAATAGTATACGAAACGTTGGTTGTAAACTAAAAATTTGTCAACGGAGTTTTGGTGACACATTAGTGAACCGTCTACAACCGTTAGGAGTTATTTATTAGGGTTTATTATGTTTATTCCAAAGAATATTATGTGTAAATAACAGCGTTTATAATATTATGCATTTTAAAATTATGCTTCAATAATATTATGCCAACAGTATTTATGGCCATAAACATTATGGCAAATAATTTCGTCGCTAATCTAACTAACTGACGTACCTATCTGACATTTTGACTAAACCGACCTAACTATAGTAATTTGATACATTTTCCAAGTCGAATCGATCTGTCTAATCGGCGTTTCTGTATGCCTTACTGTTCCCATGATAATGCGAAAATCGAGACCGACGTATCTACAGTTTATAAAAAAAAAGATCATAATAAGGGACCTAAGTAACATACGTCTTTTAGTGAGATTCATAAAAAGTCAATTTTTACTTAAATTGGGGTCATCATAAGTGACATAAGTCTTTTAGTAGCCTTCTAAAATATCCACAGCTCATAACAGCTTTCTAGTAAATAGGTAGTGATCAAAAGGGCCGCAGTGATCAGAACCGCAATTCAATTGTGGCTTCAATATTTTTCAATTTCATAACAAAGTGTCCCCCTGATTCCGAACAAAATAAAAACAAAGATCTCACGAAGTGACGTATCTGTATAAAATATTTATTATTAAAACAATATTAACACGATAACAATAGTAGTAATACCAATTTAGAGATCTTAATCAGAACTACACACGTGCTCAATTTTGTATCAGTAGAATTTATATAGAGCAAGCTATTCTCAATCATAGGTAACCCTCAACTGCAAATAGCTTGCCCTGTAAGATATGCTTCGAGTCAGTTACGTCACTTAGTTAGATTAGCGACGATTTATGCCTCATAATATTATGCGTAGTGATCATTATGCTGAATTTCGTTATGCCAATATATTTACAATATATTTTATGCTTATCATTAGTAAATCGTCGTCGAGGATGGACCTGTGTCATTTATTTTTTAAATTCGCTCTCTCTGTCGTTGTTCCAAAAAAATCTAATAAAAGAACAACACATTAGAGTCGGTGGCAAAAAGTATAGGTAGGTAACTAAAATACAGATCCCAAGACACCGACTTCCGAAATTAAAGTTATTTCATAATTTTGAGTTAATTTCCTTTTAGAAAGCGGTTTATATAGTGTTGGCTCTGTGTGAACTTTCAGTTTTGAATACAAAAAGTCTACTGTATACAATAAAATATCGTATCGTATCGTATCTATATACTTAGAAAAATAAGGCCTTGTGAACGTAGCCTGCACCCTATTTCCATATCACAATATGAATCATAATTTGAATGATTTTGAAGGATATTGTTAATCCATTGCTTCACATGTTCGAAAAATTTGTCTGCTCAACAACGTAAATAACGCAATGAATGTTGTTGAACTAAAATATGTTGTTGAACTAAAATATGTTTTTGAACTAAAATGCCAATTGCCAAATGCCGTTGCTACTGACAGTGTGTTATCCAATTAGTCTTCGGGTTAGGCGGTAACCGTATACATGCTGATGGTCAGGATACCCGTTGGAGCCGTGGATGTTGGTTGGCTGGGTGACTCGCCGCTCTAAAGCTTGTGGGAGTGATGATGATGACGTCACGCTGGAGTAGGTGCACGAAGGCTGCGCTGACGATCACGTCGGGGTCACCAGTATAGAGGTATGAGGAACAGGGTGTAAAGTTCACTCATACTTTATAGAAAAGGGAGAATCCTCCGACATTACATCGACGAACGACATTACATTACATCGCGCTGCATTTTTGAGAGGCGGAGGTAGCGTTTCAAAGGCCTACAAGCCCGGAAAACCTCGCCTTTTTTCAGCAGACTTTCTCAAAAAGTGACTCCTATTGCACCGCTTTCCGGTTCAAAATACAGTCTATTTTTCACACGTGCTTTTTACGTTGCATTCCCGTACTAGTGCGGGATAGTGCACTACAGATAGGTGTATAATTGTCAAAGATGTGTGTGAATGTTTTTTTTTTGTATGATCTAACATCATGTCTTTTTATGCCTGAATTCATTTAAAGGCTTATTCAAACAAGCGCGACACGACACGCGACACAAAGGCACCGGAAGTCGCGCAACGGGCGGTGCCATTGTGTCGCACGCGATTATATCGCGTGTCGCGCCTGTTTGTAGAAGCCTTTATTCTTTTCTTGCAAGAGTGTTTAAAAAACGTCTTTTGATACGCGTGAGCATTTGTTATTGCTCTCTCGGCTACATTACGGCCTCAACTTCGGCTGCAATTGCAAACTGATAGTGCGATGACAAATTTGGCACAGTTGCACGAAAAAAAAAGACGAGAAGAAAGATTTTTTATTATTTTGCACAAATAGCTCGCAAATTATAAAATCAAGATCTGAGAACCCAAAACCCTCGTATTCTGATACAATCAGAGTATCCGCATTAGCTTTTCGTAGTATTTGTATCCTTATCTTTTTTCTTCTTTGGCAAAATGAATGTATCGTAGGGCGCTTCCTCCTTGTACACCTCCTTGATCATGTTAGCGGTGTCACGCATGTCCACGTCGAGGTGCACCACGCTCTCGTACAGCCGCATAAGGGTGTACGTGTGCCGAAACGACGTTGATTCCTGATGCCACCCCGTACCTACCATCTTCAACTGATTAGTTTTTAATCTTCGCAATCTGTTAAATAGATAACCCAGCTTGTATCTCTTGTCGTCTCTTATGAAATCGCGCTGTGATAAAGCTTTTCCTACCTCGTAACGACAGTGCATTGTAAATTGCACCAAAACCATCCGGAGTTGCTGTTTTTTTATTTCCTCTACATCTTCATTAAAGTAGAGATCTTCAGGGTCTACATACCTTTTTCTTGTGTTATTCTTCACCTCATTCATACTCTTATTCTTATATTCTTTCGTAAAGTTTGAATACTGGTCATTAATAACGATAAAATCGTGTAAATCGAAGGCCTGGTTAGTCAGGTTGGTTCGGAGGAAACCAAATACGTCGGCTATCCCCAGGTCTGGTTCATCGAGAGTGTCGTTGTCGTCTGCGGCCGTCATATCGTCCGGCGCCGTGCCGTTGGACTCTTTAAGAAATAGATCCTGCATGGATCCTATATTGCCGAATAGCGTATGGTAGACGTCCCTGTCCTCCAATGCATCTTTCAGTGTATCACCATTGTTGAACGAGAGATCTAATAAAAATAATTTAATTGTTAGCCACGTAGAAAACAGTGGGACAAAAAATAAGTTTTTAAAACAAAGTAGGATTCTTATTTGGCATAAAATAAAATAATTTTAAACCTGCAGTGCAATCTATAATATATAGTGTATTTTACAATGATTTACATAATAATTTGAAACAAAATTAATTTATGGACCCACATAATTATTGTTTTAAATATAATACTCACAAAGCAATGTTAAAGAAATTAAGAAAACAAACATTCCCTCAGGCGTCTCTTGTTATAGAACAGACCGGATAAGCAAGCTCATTAAATTAAAATTACTTAAACAGCCCATTAAAAAAAAAAGGTATAATTTACGATGCCTTGGTATTGCAATACCTGCAACATATCTCAAAAAAGAATGCGCCACGGGAATTATCGACTGTCTGCGGAAATACGAAGGGAGCAATTCCAAAAAAATTGGTTGTGCCTGTGACATGGACACGGCCGTGTGTTGTACGTGAATACGTTAACGTAACGTGATTGATCCAGTGTCGATATCAAGTAATTTCATCATTCACTTGCATAATTTCAACCGCCCCAGCTGCAGATGTACTGGCACCGTCGTTGATCCGCTCGGCCGCATTCCATCGCGCTGCATTTTTGAGAGGCGGAGGTAGCGTTTCAAAGGCCTACAAGCCCGGAAAACCTCGCCTTTTTTCAGCAGACTTTCTCAAAAAGTGACTCCTATTGCACCGCTTTCCGGTTCAAAATACAGTCTATTTTTCACACGTGCTTTTTACGTTGCATTCCCGTACTAGTGCGGGATAGTGCACTACAGATAGGTGTATAATTGTCAAAGATGTGTGTGAATGTTTTTTTTTTGTATGATCTAACATCATGTCTTTTTATGCCTGAATTCATTTAAAGGCTTATTCAAACAAGCGCGACACGACACGCGACACAAAGGCACCGGAAGTCGCGCAACGGGCGGTGCCATTGTGTCGCACGCGATTATATCGCGTGTCGCGCCTGTTTGTAGAAGCCTTTATTCTTTTCTTGCAAGAGTGTTTAAAAAACGTCTTTTGATACGCGTGAGCATTTGTTATTGCTCTCTCGGCTACATTACGGCCTCAACTTCGGCTGCAATTGCAAACTGATAGTGCGATGACAAATTTGGCACAGTTGCACGAAAAAAAAAGACGAGAAGAAAGATTTTTTATTATTTTGCACAAATAGCTCGCAAATTATAAAATCAAGATCTGAGAACCCAAAACCCTCGTATTCTGATACAATCAGAGTATCCGCATTAGCTTTTCGTAGTATTTGTATCCTTATCTTTTTTCTTCTTTGGCAAAATGAATGTATCGTAGGGCGCTTCCTCCTTGTACACCTCCTTGATCATGTTAGCGGTGTCACGCATGTCCACGTCGAGGTGCACCACGCTCTCGTACAGCCGCATAAGGGTGTACGTGTGCCGAAACGACGTTGATTCCTGATGCCACCCCGTACCTACCATCTTCAACTGATTAGTTTTTAATCTTCGCAATCTGTTAAATAGATAACCCAGCTTGTATCTCTTGTCGTCTCTTATGAAATCGCGCTGTGATAAAGCTTTTCCTACCTCGTAACGACAGTGCATTGTAAATTGCACCAAAACCATCCGGAGTTGCTGTTTTTTTATTTCCTCTACATCTTCATTAAAGTAGAGATCTTCAGGGTCTACATACCTTTTTCTTGTGTTATTCTTCACCTCATTCATACTCTTATTCTTATATTCTTTCGTAAAGTTTGAATACTGGTCATTAATAACGATAAAATCGTGTAAATCGAAGGCCTGGTTAGTCAGGTTGGTTCGGAGGAAACCAAATACGTCGGCTATCCCCAGGTCTGGTTCATCGAGAGTGTCGTTGTCGTCTGCGGCCGTCATATCGTCCGGCGCCGTGCCGTTGGACTCTTTAAGAAATAGATCCTGCATGGATCCTATATTGCCGAATAGCGTATGGTAGACGTCCCTGTCCTCCAATGCATCTTTCAGTGTATCACCATTGTTGAACGAGAGATCTAATAAAAATAATTTAATTGTTAGCCACGTAGAAAACAGTGGGACAAAAAATAAGTTTTTAAAACAAAGTAGGATTCTTATTTGGCATAAAATAAAATAATTTTAAACCTGCAGTGCAATCTATAATATATAGTGTATTTTACAATGATTTACATAATAATTTGAAACAAAATTAATTTATGGACCCACATAATTATTGTTTTAAATATAATACTCACAAAGCAATGTTAAAGAAATTAAGAAAACAAACATTCCCTCAGGCGTCTCTTGTTATAGAACAGACCGGATAAGCAAGCTCATTAAATTAAAATTACTTAAACAGCCCATTAAAAAAAAAAGGTATAATTTACGATGCCTTGGTATTGCAATACCTGCAACATATCTCAAAAAAGAATGCGCCACGGGAATTATCGACTGTCTGCGGAAATACGAAGGGAGCAATTCCAAAAAAATTGGTTGTGCCTGTGACATGGACACGGCCGTGTGTTGTACGTGAATACGTTAACGTAACGTGATTGATCCAGTGTCGATATCAAGTAATTTCATCATTCACTTGCATAATTTCAACCGCCCCAGCTGCAGATGTACTGGCACCGTCGTTGATCCGCTCGGCCGCATTCATTCATTTACGCTCCCGGCACTGCTGGACTCGGTCCTATGGTGTTTTATTGGTACCTGGTTGGATGATTGGTACCATTCGATTGCTCTTGAAAAGCCCTTTCCAACCGTATATTATTTCAGTATTTCGATTTGGCTTTTTAAACCTCAACTATAAGCTGAGAAACAGGTTTTCCAGCTGTAGATGTTCACTTGTTATCATTTAACATAAAATCACGGCTGTAATCTATTTATCCACTTATGTCAGGCATCAAGTCAAGGCCCATATAAACACATACAATACAATGTTAATAAAGGTAACTAAATAATACTATAAATACATACAACATTATAAATACCTACACTAAAAACTGACGCACACAAAGTGTCTGCGTCGTGTTTCGCTGACTGCTGACATGTAGCCGGCCACGAAACCGGACACCCTTCGGCCAGAACTCTTCTGTTCAACCGTGAATAGACAAAAGTTACACGCGCCAGCAACAGCATCACAGCAGCGTCAGCATCAAGAGCGACATTCGTTCCACATACAGGCACTAAGACCTACTGAGATCTTCGCTTCATCGGCTCAATACACACACAACACTCATGTAAATAGGTATCAAGGTGTGTTGACCACTAAAATTGTATATAATTAAGTTAATTATTATTGTAATAAATTAGTCATCAAGCTGGAGTCGAGTTTGATTCACCTACCATAACTCCTCTCACTGTGGCCAATGTCCTATGAGTCTGTGGGAACGGCAATGAGAAAACCATTTCCTGTGTACATTGCACGACGTACACAAACTCCTATTCCTACCCAAATTCCGTCTGTTCCTGTAGGTTTCCTGGGAACAGACTTCCCTCACGTAAAACCAGCGTAACTCACGTTTGGTGTGGTTTGTATGATAGGATAGGGCGTTAGGGTAGCTAGGGTGCTAGGTAGTTGCTGTAGTGCTAGGTTTGGCGCCCCAAGAATGACAAGCACAAAAACACTAGGCCCCTAGTACCCAGCGGCCCGCCTACCCTTGGTTACGGACCGACGATCTTGTGAAGGCCGCAGGAACCCGTTGAATGCGGGAAGCACAGGACCGGTCGAAGTGGAGGTGCTTGGGGGAGGCCTATGTCCAGCAGTGGACGTCTTTCGGCTGAAATGATGATGATAATGAAACCAATTAGGTAGAGGCACTTTTGAATTGTCAAGGGGTCAGTCAGTCAGAAAGATGAAGCTAGTTGCCAAAGCGCGTGGAGAAGAACGGGCAAGAAACTTCATGGATACTCTTTTAAATCAAAAATATCTACCAGACAAACT
Organism: Mesoligia furuncula; assembly: GCA_916614155.1. Taxonomy (NCBI): domain Eukaryota; kingdom Metazoa; phylum Arthropoda; class Insecta; order Lepidoptera; family Noctuidae; genus Mesoligia; species Mesoligia furuncula. The sequence continues at coordinate 25,872,957 of OU744808.1, forward strand.
TTGAATGGACTGAAAGAACTTCAATAAAATAGATATTTATAAATAACTATTGACTACTGAACCCTGAAATCCATATTTTCCGAGCGGTTCTAAGATTGCATTTTCACGAGCGCATTGCATGACATCGTCTGTTACTCGTACATGCAAAACAGTGATTTGAAATCTCAGACCGCTTTATAAAGATGTGAACAATATTGTATCGATATTAAACACTTTAGCAGGTCAGATAGGCAGTCGCTCCATATAAAATACTGGTATTCAGCTTCATCCGGTTAGACTGGAAGCCGACCCCAACATAGTTGGGAAAAGGCAGATGATGATGGTTTAAAATGTTTGCAAAGATTCTTTGGTCTAGTGGTCGCAAAGTGCTACTGCTGAGCGTAAGGGCCGAGGTTCGAATCCCAGTTTGGGTAAAGTGTTGTTGGGTTTTTATTATTCATCTATTTACTAGCTGTGCCTCGCGGTTTCACCCGCGTAAGTGTCGATCCGTGGGAATATAGGGGTAAAAAGTAGCCTATATGTTAATTCAGGGTGTCAGCTACCTCCGTACAAAAATTTATCAAAATTGGTCCGGCCGTTAGAGTGTGAAGAAGTAACAAATATATAAACACAGACACACTCAAAAACTTTCGCCTTTATAATATTAGTGTGATTTAATACTTCAAGCACACAAACGAGCAGAGGCCGGACTTAATGCCATAGGCATCTTCTACCTACCTTTGCGTGCTGCAGAGACAAGTGGTAGGTGCAATCATGAAAATTGAGGAAAAATATCCATCCGGATCCGAGTTTTTCCATCCGGATTTCTCAGTAGCAGCCCAGAGTCTGGATTTTTTGGAAGAAATGTACCTTTAGCACACCCACATATCGGCTTTGCATCTCCAACCATTCATGGCACTCTGTGTTTTAGCTATTACTCCTGATTTATCAGGTGTTATTCGGTTTTTCCTTGTGGAATTTGTTAGTAGCAGCCTGGAGTCTGGGTTGATGGCAGTAGGCTCGCTCCTTACTACATGGAACTTAAACATATCTGGCGAAATGCGGGTCTACTATACAACGTTATTTTCAGTATATGCGAAATCTGAACATAGTTTTTTCAGAATAAGTAACTGAATCGATTCCAATCATTTTTACCTCACTGTTATATTTACTGTTATATTTTGTCCCATAAATATTTAAATATTTTTAAAAGTTAGACACCGAGCAACACTAAGTCGGTTATCCAATCTCCGCGCCGAACAACTGTTCGGCGCCTAGGTACCTAACTAGTAACCTAACTAGGTACCTAGGTACTATTATTAATGAGCGCAAGACGGCGTGGCTTGGGTGAGCATGTTTTTGTACGGACAAACAGGTAACTTAACAAGAATATAATAGAATAGAATAGAATACCTACTATTTATTATGTACACCATATTAATTACAGACATAATTATAGAAACTGTATAAAGGGTGACACAATGGGCGTCTTATCGCTAAAAGCGATCTTAACAAGCTTATAACTTTGTGATTTTTCATGATACAGTTTTGAAATTTTGCACATAGATTTTTTACATAAAAATACTAGACACGTGTTTCGGGTTTCGCATATACTAAAAATAATGTTATAGATACACCTCTGTCTAAGTCTATGGGCATGGTTCCGACACATCATCTAAAGAAGTTCCTCAAGGAAGAGTTCTGGCCGAAGGGTGATGTGTACGTCAGGTTTCGTGGCCGGCTTCATGACACCAGTCAGCGAAACAAGACCCTTTGGTAAGACTGGTTGTCAGACTTTTAGGCTTCTGCCTACCCTTAACGACTGTCAAAGATCTACGAATGTCAGCTGGGACCAACATCATCGTTCTTTCCGAGGCACGGGGTCTCGGTATGTAAAGATGGTTACCCATCCACGGACCGACCGCGGCAAGCGCAGCTTAAGCTGATCGATCGACTCGTGCGACTTTTATTACTTAGCCACAAGCCCCTCACGCTCCCTTTTTATACAGGAAGATTTTTAATCACCATCCAAATTTTTACAGGGTGTTCTACCCATGAATATGAACAACTTTCACTATGGGACAAACTTTGAAATCACGAAAAAAAAAATCAGCTGCTTAATACAAAAGTGACCAAGTGAGTTTTTTTTCGTGATTTCAGAGTTGATCCCATAGTGAAAGTTGTTTATATTCATGGGTAGAACATCCTGTAAACTGTTTCATACATTTTGGTCAAGTAAGTATTGAAGTTTTGTATGAAACAGTTGATTTTTTTTCGTGATTTCAGAGTTGGCCCCATAGTGAAATTTGTTCATATTCATGGGTGGAACACCCTGTAAAAATTTGGATGGTGATAAAAAAATCTTCCTGTATACATGCACATATTATTATTATTGTTTAAAGACTGACTTATATAAGGTAAATATTATCTTGTTAGGATATAAAATACAAAAAAGTCATTTTGTAATTTTTCGAAATACGTCTAATTCTTTTTTAGCGTCCACTTACACCAAAACAAATATGTACAGACGCCAGCACATCAAGCTACCCGAAACTGTCTTTACCCAATCAACGTTGAACCTAATGCTCTTTGCGATAAAATTGAAAATCTATTAACCCTTAGTATCGTAGATCTACGCGAGACACAATGACTTTTTAATTGTGTCTGTAATTACGACATACAAGGGGTTAAAGAAATTTAACAGATAATAGTAGCTTGATGTGCTGACGTACAGACGTCATTCTTATTCTTATAGGTACAGACCTATAAGAATAAGAATAATGGCTTTAAGAAAAATCTTTAACCACATAAAATTTAACTAAGTACGGTCACCTGCAAAGTGCATGGATACTTAATGGCTATTTTCCTGTGAACGTTTGTGTTCAAGTTTTCTAAAATAAACTAGATGGCGTTGGTTTCTTCACAACTGTGACTAATTTGCGAAACGTAAGTAAGCAGTTGGGAAGAAACGTATTGAGAAAGGAGTTACACAGCTAATATATTTATCTAACTATTACATTACATTTGCTAGTATAATGAAATTTTGTTAGTCGTTTACTGGTTTTACGCTAGATGGCGTCATTTCTCGCTTCACACGATTATATTTCTGAACTTTTGCAGCCCTACTGTACCTACAGTTAATGCAGTCATTTGGCAGTTTGTCAGACTGTTGAGCGCGGGGTCCTGAGTTTGATAAAAAACGTTGGCGGTGATACCTGCGCACCTCGGAAAGCACGTTAAGAGGAAATAAGGTCGGAGAGAGTTTTGAAAAACCTAAGTAAAAGTCGTAATTCGAGGTTTGACTCTCGCCTATTTCCTCCTCCAGTATTGAACCAATTTAAAAGATATTTCATAAACTGAATAAGAAGGATATAGGTACCTATACTGTGTCCTTGTATTTTTCATTTTTCATTAATAGTTGTCAAATTTGAACAATTTTTTTTTTGATAGGTTGAGCAGTACTGTTACGAGCTTCGGGTTCGTGACAATAAAAACTGCCGTTTTAATAACCAAAAATTGACACTTTAATTGACAACACTAATTACAACTCAAACACACTAATTACAAAACACAATTGCACTACTGATCGCTTTAAGTCTCACTTGAAGATCGCTTCGGATGTTTTCACTCTTATCGCTGTATCGAAACTGTGTCGGTCGTGGCGCGTCTCGGCCTTATATAGCGCCAAAGAGAGTTCTAGAACCTTCCATTGTAGAAACATCTAGAATGTTCGAGTACATACAGGCCCCGATCGACCAGATGTCGAAAGTTCGGGAATGGTCTAGAAAGTTCTCGCATCGAAATTTCTAGAAGGGTCTTCACTACTAGTTCCGCTACTCGATACTAGATGGCGCTAGTGGTAACTACTGTCACCATCTACTAGGCATTAATTGTGGCGCGCAACAGTACAAAGATTTAAAAAAAAAAACAGTAGCAGCCCGGAACCATTCCTAATGGTCAATTAGGCTCGGTCCTCGGCCTCGTAAAAGGCACATTTAGCGTGTAACACAAAGGGTTAGGTAGAACAGTAGCCCTCCGGAGACTACCGGCGAAGGTAATGCAACGATTTGTTAATAATAATACAGCAAAATTAAGTAAATAATCTTCCAGACCGTATTTCGGCCACGGCGGCCAATCGTAACGGAGACTAGCTTTCGGCGCGGGAGTTATTATAATATTATAGTGCACAATTATTGTGTGTCTGTGTGGTGCCGGACATAAAGAATAGCACCACCCCATACTTCCCGTGGGTGTCGAAAAAGGCGACTAAGGGGCGTACCGGAGAATGGGCAGCAGCGTTCTCTATGCATTCCACCACCATACCATACTGCGATCGCCAACCCGCCTGCCAAGCGTGGCGATTATGGCAAACGCCCCCCTTTTCGGGGAGGCCAATGTCCAGCAGTGGACGTCTTTCGGCTGAAATGATGATGATGATGATGAGTGCACAAGTGTGTGCGCAGACACAGGTGCCCTCTTTCTTCCTTCACTCTTCATTGTCCGATGGGACGGCAATCCGATACGATCGGAGAGAGATCAGGCGCAAGACCAACGGATTAAGAGGAAATGCGGGTGGTCATTTCTCAATAGAAACGCCCTCGCCTGTATTCTTTCTGGTTAATGACCATAAAGCAATGATTTTTACAGAATAACGAATATCAAATAGTTGTATGTTCTTTTTTGATGATTCATTATCTTTATAAGCACTAGAACCCTCAAAAAATGCTCAAAATTGCCGATTTACACCGCTGTCAACAGAGGCCTAGTGTACAAATTTGACAACTATTAATGAAAAAAGAAAAGCCTAAGGGCACAGTACTGCCGCGCTAGCGATATCAGCAGTAAGTAAAAATGTTGACAAAATGAGTTAAATATTGATCCCAAATCAGCGCAATGAGCTCTACCAGATGTGCCGATGATGTACCTATATCCTTTTTATTCAGTTTATGAAATATCTTTTAAATTGGTTCAATACTGGAGGAGGAAATAGGCGAGAGTCAAACCTCGAATTATGAATTTTTTTTAGGTTTTTCAAAACTCTCTCCGATCGCATTTCCTCTTAACGTGCTTTACGACGTGCGCAGGTATCACACCACCAACTTTTTTTTGCCAACTTCGGGCTGTTACTGAGAAATTCCTAATGGAAAAACTCAGTAACGCTTTGCCCAACCCGGGAATCGAACCTAGGACCCTATGCTCAGCAGTCATGCTTGCGACCACAAGACCAACGGGGTAGTCATAATTAGGTACAAAGTGTAGCGGTACACACGCCGAATGTTTCTAGACGGAAGTTCCAGGACGAATACGTTTGAAATTACCAGCAATACATCAGGCCAAAATCATGTTGCGTTTTGACGTAAGCATACATTTCTGCGTCGGGTTACGCAACGGAAATCTCAGCAGGAGTTTCGCTGTACTTCGCTGCAAAACTTGTTCTTATTCGATAAACAACTCCTCCAAATACCCGGTTCTATTCGTTGTAGTGTTTTTGAAAACTTCATGGACAATTCGATCGTTCTCTAAAATGAGATCCGCCAAAATCTCAACGTTAAACCACAGGTTCAATTGCCTCTCATTCACAGACAATAAATCCTGAATGCGTGTCCTGTAAATAACTCTTTCTCTTGCTAACAAGCAAGATCTAAATGCTTTGTGAGAAAATTTGCCGAAATTCTTGAGCGCATTATCTGCTTTGTTTATAAGGAAGCCCATTTTGTAAAGTACAGAGTTTCTGTATTTTGCCCTATACCTTTGCATGATAACCAGTTTGTTCCGGGTCATGTATATCGCTTGCTTCATAAGTTCGTACAAACGATTTCGGAGGAAGTACCTATCTCTCTCATAACCTTTATTCTCGGGCCTCCAACCTAGCTGCCCCCGCCGGCCATCCTGGTCGAAAATTAATTTGGGGTTCCCGTTTTCAACTTTAAATGCCATGATTTCATCTGTGGGGTCCATGGCCTTCACAAGAATTTCTGAATGTTCCTCGTTAGATAAAACAAGACCTTTGTACTTCTTCTGTTTGTCTATTTGTTCCCAGATCGTACGGGGCTCAAATTTTTTCAAATAGTTTTCGAACGTCAATTCCTTTTTCATAGGGGTTTTGCTACTTTCTTGTCTTGTCTCATTAATGAAATCATCACTAAGGTTATCAGATTTGGGTTTCGTTGTGATATTGTATCGCGTAGGCTCTTCGACTGTTTGTGTGTAACTTGTAAGTGTTAAAACGAATAGGATCTCTGTAAAGAGAAGAAGTAGAATATTATAACGGGTACAGATACTTAACTGTTTTTCTGACACACTGCTGAATCTTTGTTACATTATGAAGATGCCTTGTAGTGCTATTCTGTACAAATCTCACCGTGAAAACTTAGATGAAGTGATCTGTCAATTGTGTCAAACCCTATTATTGGGTAATGGTCTTCCAGCGAGACCAAGAGAAAAAAATAATGTAATGTTAAGTTGAATTGTCCGTAATTATATTCAAACCAGAACTGTCATTCTTTGACAGTTGTGTGAAGTGTCTATAATACGGCAAATGGACGTACGGAGTCAATTTGCTTAAGGGGCTTACAGGACCTAAACAGAAAAAAAAACGCAAATTTTAGAAACAATAAAGTATATGATCGACTACAGTAAACGAAACCAGAAAAATATGATATTCTTCAGGATATAATGTATGCTAGGTAGACAGTGTGTTGAAAACATAATACAATTAATTTGATACGATAGAAAAAAATCACGAAGATACCTATAAAAAAAATATTTTTACAATAAAAACCATACTAATATACAATCATTCTGATTTTTTGTCAGATTATTCTACAAGCAACATACTAAAACACTAGTGTTTTAATTTTTTAGTCCAAACTATAGATTTTTTTATAAATAGATAATTGCTTCATTTTTGCAATAAATTACCAGCGTTGTGTCATCGCGCTTCTCTTTATTTTCTATGCAGTCCGACAAAGACCGCGCTTTAGGTCATGTAGTCGCCTTAACAAGAATTTGCCTGAATGTGCTTGAGGAAGTAACTTTTATTGCGTTTACTCCAAAAATAGAATAGAATAGAATACTCTTTATTATGTATTATGTAGGTATACCTACCATATAAATTATAGACATATAAATCCCACAAAAACATTTCATGTTAAATGTTGCCAAGACGAGACCAAGTAGCTCGCACTGTCAAAAAGTAATCAGATCTCATGTAGAGACAAGCTTCTAACTCTACACGCCCTAACTCTACAAGGCCTAACTTCGCAAACTCTACACCTTAGTCAAAACATATGGCTTGGCCGTTTCGTTACTACAAGAACCATTAACAGTGTGAGACTTTTTCACCTTACGCTCATGTGAATGTAGCGAAACGGCCAAGCCATATGTTTTGACTAAGGTGTAGAGTTTGCGAAGTTAGGCCTTGTAGAGTTAGGGCGTGTAGAGTTAGAAGCTTGTCTCTACATGAGATCTGATTACTTTTTGACAGTGCGAGCTACTTGGTCTCGTCTTGGCAACATTTAACATGAAATGTTTTTGTGGGATTTATATGTCTATAATTTATATGGTAGGTATACCTACATAATACATAATTGGTCTCGTCTTGGCAACATTTAACATGAAATGTTTTTGTGGGATTTCATTTCTTTTTGTAAGTTGCTTATGATATTTATACGAGTACTTTTTTTAATTTTTTTTTTCCTTTGTTCATTTTTTCTTTCTTTTTTTGGGGTTTATTTATAACAAGGACCCCCTATATAAATTTTCAGACCTCTAGCATCAAAATTTACGGAAGTCTCATACAAACTTTCACCTCCTAGTTTAAGGGGTTGGGGGGGTAAAAGTTTCAAGTTTTAAGATTTTTTTGTCGTTTGTCTACTATTACTAGCTTACATACCAAATTTCAGCTTTCTAGGATTTCAGGAAGAACCTTAAGAATATTGATGATCATCAGTCAGTGAGTCAGTGACGAAATCGGGGTATTTTAGATATCAATAAAATCTAAAGTATAAGAGCTATGCAATCGAAACTTTATAGGTTTAATAAGTCAACCACTGACATCATATCCCGAAAATTTTGTTTATCTGGTATAATCCAAACCCAACTTAAGAGGGTTCAAAAATACGACGAAGTGCTTCGAGAAAAGGTAGGTAGTGCCCTTGCGCTTCGCTTGGCTCGTCTTGGCGGGGGCACTCCCGTGCCCCCAGATATAGAAACTGTACAAAGGGTGACACAATGGGCGGTCATATCGCTAAAAGCGATCTTTTAAAGACAACCTTTGGATGGATTAAAAAGGGGAAGGACAGACAAATACTGTAGGTAGTCTGTGGTGTACCATTTACAAACATAAAGTATATTATAATAATCTAAATAAACATATACATATAATAATAAACATGAAACATGAGCAAAGAAAACATAATGATGATGTTTAAGGAGACAGGAAGTGCTTTTTAACCATAATTTTAAAAGTGGACGAAGATTGAGCACTCCTTACCGACACGGGCAAGTCATTCCATAACCGTACTGCTTGAACTGTAAAAGATTTGTACATAGAAACTGGTGGAATGCATCTCTAGTCTCAGGTTTTCCGATGACCTCAGATATCTATTATGTGTGTCATGAAGGAACTTGAAACGTTCTTAACGTGAAATATATAGCATAACAGCTTACCTCCGATTTTAATAAACATGACCGGTTACCGAACTGTTAAAATACCATTATATGATCACTAGAACACTAAATATAATTACTTAGGTACAGCATAAATGTATGATAACATTGAAATTTTAATTAAAATGGTATTTCCGTTCTCATTACCATTACAAATAGTCTTTATGTACCTACCAATAATTACTCACACGTAGGTTCATAATTAAGATTTTAATTGAAATAAAATTGAGATTGTTACTTACTTCCTTGCTTGCGTACTGTTTGCTTGCTTAGTTTGTGGCTCATCGACCCGTCACATTGTATTTTTACTTTTTGATGAATAAACTTATTATTATTATATTTTTACATATCTCGGGACCATGGGGTCCGAGTCCTTTGGAAGGCGTACGAGGGGCCGAAGCCAACTCTGACATGCGTCACCAACCGACGATTATCCCTGTAAACACTATGCAAATGCACCCAAGGACCCCGTTGGTGTAGGACTCTTGCAGGATATGGAAACAAAGATATTGCATTATGGGTTTGGGTGGCTAAAGTGAACTGGTTATTTACGACTACGGAAATTCTACAGGGTTATTGGTAAAACTTGGTTGTCTGTGTGGTGCCGGACTTAAAGAATGGCACCACCCCATACTTCCCGTGGGTGTCGTAAAAGGCGACTAAGGGTCGTACCGGAGAATGGGCAGCAGCGTTCTTTATGCATTCCACCACCATACTATACTGCGATCGCCAACCCACCTGCCAAGCGTGGCGATTATGGCAAACCCCCCCCAACTTGCGGGAGGCCTATGTCCAGCAGTGGACGTCTTTCGGCTGAAATGATGATGATGATGATGATGATTGGTAAAACATTAACAACCTCTTAAGAGGTACTCATCATTATGAAGAACTTTTACTATGGGACCAAACCTGAAAGCGCGAAAAAAAAATCAGCTGTTCCCTCCCTACATTTTGACGAGTTATACGAACATAAATGTAGGGAACAGCTGATTTTTTATTCGGGACCAAACCTGAAATCGCGAAAAAAAAATCAGCTGTTCCCTACATTTTGAAGACTATACGAACATAAGTGTAGGGAACAGCTGTTTTTTTTCGCGATTTCAGGTTTGGTCCCATAGTAAAAGTTCTTCATAATGATGAGTACAATGACCTCTTAAGAGGTTGTTAATGTTTTACCAATAACCCTGTACATCCCCTGCCTGACCAATGTTTTATATAAATTACACAAATAAAATGGCAGGGGGTGACTTGCACCCTCAATGATGGGCCCCCGAAAACGGTCGCTAGCACATAGTGAACCCAGATTGAACTGGGATTAAGGGATGGAAGAAGAAGTCCCTAATCGTACCCAACTGACAGGTGTCAGGTACGCATTCTCTCCTTGACCGGAATATACACCTACACTAGCTCCTGCCCGCGACTTCGTCTGCATGAAATTTCTTGTTTTAACATAATAATATATCCTATGACACTCGGCAATACTATAGCTTCCCATTAGTGAAAGGATTTTCGCAATCAATCAAATATAGTTGTGCCGGGCGTCGTCCGCGTGCATGTCGGAAAACATATTGGATTTATTTTTTTTGCGCGGAACCCTAATTCTTTTTCTAAAATAAAATAGCCTCAGGTACTCCTTATATAAAGGGCTAAGGAAGGAACACGGGTGGGTTTTAGTCAGTAAGAGTCTGACACTCCCTTCCGCTCCACCCAGAGCGGGAGGAGTCATTTGATGATTTCCCATCCACAAAAAAAAAAAAAAAAAAAAAAAAAAAAAGGTACTCCTTATAGGTACATACATTAGTTATCTGCCAGTGAAAGTTCCGTCAAGATCGGTCCAGCAGTTTTATTAGTTTGTATTGTGTTAAGTGACTATGTATGTATTACTTTTTACTTTATTTTTCTAATCTAATCGTAATTATTATGTATAAATTGTATGTTTTTATTCTAATAGATTCACAATTTAATGAATTATTGTTAACCTTTTAATGTGAATGTTGTGCATGCCTATAAGTGATGTATTTACACAGAATTGAAGACTCGTGATTATCTATTGTTACTACCCTTGTAAATATATCGTTGGTGTGCCTTGCTTAATAAATAAATAAAATAAATAAATAAAGCAGTTTCCGAGATTTGCCGGAACAAACAGACAGATAGACAGAAGAACAAAAATAAAAATAAAATGTTTTTTTCGGCTATTTCGAGATTAAAATATTTAGCAAATCGAATACCTATTATAAGAATCTGCTATTTTGAGAATCTGATATTATGCGAATAAAAGAATTAGTATTGCTCTAAAATCCCGCGTCCACACTAGTTTTCCTCATGAACTATTTGAATAGAAAGAAAACTTGGTCAAACATGGTCTAAGCCCGTCGATACGCCCTGTCTCTGTCGCAACAACAGGCTTTTTGATATGCGCTGTCTTTGTCTGGCACGCCCGGAAAACGTCAAAGATTATTTGGAGCGCCGCGTTTTGTGCCTACACTTGAACAATCCAAAAATAGGTACTATTAACCACTGCTTTGCCGAAGTTTGAATTTTACTTTGGTTTTAAAGATGTTTCTGAGTTTATTTTGACGACGTTACTGACATCGCTAAAGAAAAAACGCTTTGAGGGTTTCCAGCGGAGTAATAACGTAACACACTATCAATAGCAATGCCTTTCATTTTGACAGTTCAACAATATTCATTGCGTTATTTACGTTGTTCAGCAGTCACATTTTTCGAACATATGAAGCAGTGGATTAGCAATATCCTTCAAAAGTATTCAGATTCAGATTGATAGTGTTTTACGCGATTAGGGAGCTGGACTTATAGTTAATCACACTAATATTATAAAGGCGAAAGTTTGTGAGTGTGTGTGTGTGTTTATGTTTGTTACTTCTTCACGCTCAAACGGCTGGACCAATTTTGATAAAATTTTGTATGGAAGTAGCTGACACCCTGGACTAACATATAGGCTACTTTTATCCTGATGTTTCTACGGGAAACTGCGGAGCGCAGCTAGTAAATAAATAAATTTAAGTCAGGATTCGCCAAGTCGTCTTGAGCAAGCTCATGCCTTCTCTGTGTGAGAAGAGGTTTTTGGCCTGTAGTGAGACATTAATAGGCTGGTATTATTTTTATTTAAGGGGCGAGCCTATTGCCGTTGGCTGCTACTGAAAAAACCCAATAATACACTGAAAGAAAAACCAGTAAATAATATTAACTCAAAATTACGAAATAACTTTAATTTCGGAAATCGGTCTTGGGATCTGTATTTTAGTTTCAGTTTCATGCCAAACAGTACAGTATTATTTACTAATCCGAAAACAGTTAAAGCTTGAGGCAAAATGTTGCCGTCAAGACAGCAAACTTTAACGTTTTAAGTAGTTAAAAGGTCACAGAATTAACTGTTTTATTCATTTGTTTTGGTGATATCGTTCAAACCATTGAAATTTACTTACATTACAGTAATGGTGGTTTTCCTTTCTTTTTTTTTTTTAGTATGTTCAACTATTAAAAGTTACTGTTTTGTCTTTTACTGTTTTACAAACATTTCTTCTTACTGTATAAAGTTAGTAAGTCTTAATGAAATCGCTTTATTTTGGTGTAGTAAGTAATTATTTTGTTCAGTGCGCTTTGCCTGACCTGGAAATCGAACTCAGGACCTCATGTTCAGCAGTAGCACTTGTGACCACTAGACCAACGAAGCAGTCGAACAAAGCAGTTAAATAAATCAGCCTCTTCGTTCTCACTGCTGGGACATAAGCCTCTGTGAGAGGGAGTGGGCCGTAATCCACCACACCGGCCACAAGGCCAATGATTGATTATTATTTTTAAATGGCGTCTTTGCTTCTGAATTCAAGTCTTTCGACTAGTGACAAGTGACAGACGTTTGTGTAAATACGTGGTAATTATAGTATCGGTAGCTGTATTCTGTATATCTGTTTCATTATTTTAATAATGAAAAAAAGCTATCATTAAAGAGAAGATATGTTTTGTGGCATTATTCGTTCTAGTTAAGGAAAATGTTCCCTCTGCAATAACAATTTACATAATCTTTGGCCCGTAGTATCGAAGCGTAGGGGTTTCCTACCCCTCTAGCCAGTGTAACAAGGCGCGATCGAATGACGCAACGTGTCGCGTTGTCCACAAAAATAAACACGAAAAAAAATATAGACGAAATTATATTAAAGTATCAAAATCAAGCGACTGGGCTCTAAGCACGCGACGAACGTAATTTACCGACATAAAGTGTTTTTTGTTTTTTTTTGTTCATTCTGAAAACATTAACAAAAGTTTTTTTTTTTTTCGTGGCAGTGTTGTGACCTGTGTAAATAGTTGGAGTATAATTCTACTCGGCGTAACTTGTGTCAGGCTTTCAAACTACTGCAGGTGAGTGGAAGATGATTACCTTTTTACCTGTATCTCGCTCTTGTAACACTTAAGCGCTTATTAAATTCCCTTAAACTGAGACAAGTAAGTATTAGTAATAAAATCTGAAAGTGTATTAATTCATGTTGAACATTATACTGCGAAATAATTTAAAACGGTAAAAGTCTCAAAATAATAATTTTTACAAGTATATAAAACGGAAGGGAAATAATTAAATGGCATCAAAAAATTCGTCCGCATCGCTATCAATA